>CM028338.1:28435576-31398076 GCA_016647705.1 Eucommia ulmoides | reverse complement strand
GTCTGAATATGTTTTCTATAGTTTTGTGCATCATAAGAATGTGTTAACATCAACATAAAAAATTTTAATGTGCTAATTTCAACATGTTCAATATGATAAAATCCAACATAATGTACACAAAATTTAGATATGAATAAGTAGTCGTGTGTTGATTTCACATATATACCATGTTGATTTCAACAAGTTTAATATAATTGAATACAACGTTACGTTCACAAAGTATGAATATGTGTTTGCAATTGTTTTATGCATTTAATAATGTGCTAATTTTAACCCAAACTTTATAACATGATGATTTTAATAGGTCCACTATGATAAAATTGAGCATAATATTAACAAAGTTTAGATATTAATTACAAATCGTATGCTGATTTCACACATGTATCATTACATGTGATATTTTTTATGAAACCTTAAATTTGGGCATTCATTTTTATGTGATTATATAAAAAATTAATCTAAAAAACACAATTTCATTTCAATAAAAAAAGAAAACAATGAACGTAACATAAACGATAGTGCAACATGCAGTTGTAAAATAAATGAAAAAACTAAAAAACTCGTCTAAATTTAAATTCCTAAACAATAATTGATACTTAATAACATCTGAAACTAAATGTCAGACTTTTTGGAATGGTGCTTTGCACGTCTTGCGATTGTGATGATCAATACGCCCACACTGACCATATCGTCTCTCATTAACCTCCTCCCGTGATGGCAATTTGACTGCTTTTTAAACACCGTCTCTCCTTCACATCCTTGGTTCTATTTTTCAAGAATGTAATTAAGATGTAATGCTATTTAAAAAAACAGGAAAAGTGGACTATTGCATAAATCCTTCCATTTTGATCAAACTCTATGAACAATACTAGCAAGTGTGTTGTTATTATAAATTATGATATTAGGAAATTTTATTTCCTAATCTAATTTTGGGCAACATATTCTTAATATAATTATATTTACTATTTAAATTTAATTGGCTAAAATTAAGTGATCTAATTAATTTGGGTAAACCCATAGACTACTCAAAAGAATGTGGGTTAATTGAGTAGATACCAAAAACTGTTGGGGTGATTAGGAAATTATGAGAACCATAATCACACTATATAAATACATAATATTAGAGTTATGGTCCCCAATAATACTAAATCATCTTCACAACTCTCTTCTCCCCATCTGGAAGAGAATCGCGAATTCCATCGAGGAAATCCGGAGATTTGGTTGAGGAAGGCCACGTACCCGCTCGATCTGTATTCTTCTCGTGATCGATTATCACAGAATTCTGCATTAGAAGTCAATTGATCGTAATAGATCGAGATACGTAGTTTACGTGTACATTAGAACTCTTGATGATTTGACATGTTGATTAAGGTCTTATAGATATAGATCTATAGGGATTAAAAATAAAATCCCAACATATGAAAATAATGATAACATCCTCATATTTGCATAACATTGTCAATGATCGTGGCATGTTTCTGGAAAAATAAAAATTACATACACTGCTAAAATCCCCTCCCCCCCCCCCAAAAAAACAACATAAAACAATGGGGATATTTTAATAATGAATAAATTGTACAATTTTTCTATGGTGTTGAATTCCATAATGTTGACATCCCATTTTATCCCGTCTCTCCCCCCCCCCCCCCAAAAAAAAAAAAAAAAACCCATAAAACAATGGGGATATTTTAATAATGAATAAATTGTACAATTTTTATATGGTGTTGAATTCTATAATGTTGACATCCCATTTTATCCCTCCAGAGCATAAAATTTTGTTAATAACAAAAATTTTCAAAAAAAAAAAACATATATATAATAATTTTGTCGGCCCGATTTTTCGTGAACTTTGAAAATATATGAGTTTAAATGGGAGATCGTAATTCGAAGGTTTTATGAATTAATTTGAATTCTAAAGATACATTTGGAAACTTTAATTAAGAGCTTAATAGAAATTTTGAAATAATAAATTAAAATTCTAAGATTATAAATTAATATTTTTGAAAGTTTAATGAAGTCAAAAGTTAGATTGGGGATTTTAAGCCATAATTGGGCCATCTAAAAGTCGATTGATTTTTTTATTTTTTTTTTAAATTTAAGAAGTTTTGGAAATGAATTGAAAATATAAAATGTTAGTTCTAGGCCCCGTCGTCCTAAATTAACCTTTGAAAAGTTCAATTACATCCAAAGAAAATTCAACAAAAGTTCTATAATTCCCATTAGGCCCCGAATAAACCAATTGAAATAAATTTTCAAATTGAAAAGTTTAGGGACTTAATTAGAATTTTGAACAACTTCAATCGACATTCAAAGGGCCCATTATGGTCCCAATTTTCAAATTAAATTCTTTTAGAATAAAACTAATCCAGAAAAAATTCAAATCGAATCTCAAATTGAAGTTTGTAAAGTAAAAAAAAAAAAAAAAACTTTAAGGTCAATATTGAAATTTTATAAAACTTGGTTTTGAGGATCAATTGATCAAATTGTAAGTAATTTTACCGAATATATCATGTGTAGTTATTCAATTTTAGTTTACACAAGTCAATTTTGAGAAATAATTGAATTCAAAGTGTTTAAAAAAAAATCAATTTTCACTCTAAAAATTTTGTTATTTTAATTCATGAAATCGGCAAGCAATTTAAAATTATTTTCACTTAATAGGGATCCAATTAAACTTTGGATCATGTAGTTTAAAATTTTTTCCACCAATTTAGAAAAAAATAATAAAATAATAAAAAATATGGGGCTGGAGCATGCACATCTGCGACACAGTTGACCCGTCCGCAGGAGTGGGTTGGATTGCCTATACGAGGCAGTCAAACCACAAGCACTACTGGCTTTTTCCTCTTCATCTTCTAACGTTTTTCAGTCTCCTTTTCTTGTGTTTTTGTCCATTTTCCTTCTATTTTTTTTTTTTTTTTTTTTTTTTTTTTTTTTTTAATTTTAGACCCTTCCCATATATTATATCTTCCAAAAAAAAAAACACAGAAATCCTTCATGCTCTTCAAGCCAACAACCAAAACAAAGAAAAATGATCAAAGACTACCCCTTCAAGGAGCTAAGGTGTGGTCTTTTAGAGCTTTCCTTATACTTGTTTCATACATAACATAAAAAACTAACAATAATTAAAAAAGAAAAAGAAAAGATAGAAAACCCAAAAAGAAGAACAAATAAAGTATACTCTTTGTTCATCTTTTGTTGGTTAGATCAAACTTTTTTTTTTTTTCATCTTTAGTCATGCTATTAATGACCTTGTTCGAATGTGATATTTTCTTTACAATAGTAACAACTAAACCTTTATCCCACTTAAATAAAGTTGGCTACTTGATTTCGTTTACGCGATAGTGAACGATCAAGGGTCATCCTTTCATTCAAGTTCAATGTTATCAAATCAATTCTAATAATCTCGTCTCAAGTCTTCTAAGGCTCACCTCTTCCTCTAGTACTCTCCTACACTTGAATTAAATCGCATTTTCTCACTGGTACTTCTATGGGTCTTCTATGCATATGTCCAAACCACCGTAAACGATGATTTTCTCTCATCTTCTATTCGATAGGTGCTATTCCTAAATTCTCTATCATAATTTCATTTTTAATTTTATTCATTCTTATTTTTTCACTCATCTACCATAGTATCCTCATTTCTGTCACACAAATTTTCTGTACATACTTTATTTTTACTACCCAACATTCTGAACCATACAGAAGTGTCGATCTTATTGCAGTTTTGTGAATTTTCCTTTGAGTTTCAACGGTATCCTACGATCGCATATCACTCCAACTATACTTTTCCATTTCAACCATCATGCCTTGACTCTATGAGTAATATCTTCCTTGATTTCGGTGTTGCTCTAAATCATTGAACATAAATATCTAAAATGATCAACCTTTGGAACCAACTCATCTCTAATTTTGACTGTACCAACATTTCTTCGAGTATTACTAAAATTACAATGTATATATTTCGTCTTACTTCTACTAACCTTCAAGTCTTTAGACTCCAAGGCTTCTCTCTATCTTTCTAACTTAGTATTAAGACCTATTATATTTTCTTCAACTAATACTATGGCTTCCGCAAATAACATACTCCAAGGTACTCCACCTTGTATATGTTTTGGGAGCTCGTCCATCATTAGAATGAAGAGGTAAGGACTTAAAGATTATATTTGATGTAAGCCTATATTAAAGGGAATGCACACATATCGTCTCCTATTGATTGAATACTAGTGACTATACCTTCATGTATATCCTTAATTACTTCATATATATATATATATTAGATACATGTTTCTTTACAATGTGGCCTAATAAATTGATAAGTTTGGGTATTTTCTTCCCATAACCATTTTATATTTGTATTCCTACCTATTTCTTTTGGAATGGGCAAGTGAGGCATTATAAGGAGAAAATATCCAAACTTGGGATGCCTTAAGAGAGATGATTTTATGTTTATGTTATTCTTCTTTTTCTTGTGGTTCTTAATATTCTTGTTGTTATTATTGTTCTAGTGGTGGTTATTATTGTTGTATTGTTGGTATATTTCTTGTATTATTATTGTAGTTCTTATGTTGTATATTATGTTGCCTAAAAATAAAAAGAAAAAATTATATAAAGATTTGAAAAAAAAAATATATGTGAAAATAAAATGGAACATTTGTAAGATACATTAATTTGAACTCTAAATCAAGGGAGTGTTTTTTTGTAAGATAATCAAATCTCAATATATTTCAACTATGAATAAACTTCAACTTATACAATGATTATTTGTTACTCCTAAATTATAGAATGTAATTGATCCTAAACTATAGGCTAAATGATTTGAATTAATTACAATAATAAAAAGAGGTTTAATACTTCCCGGTGAACTCGGTTTGCCTAGGTAGATGAGGTTGGATCATAGAAGATGAAAGCATTTCTTGTGAAGCCCCTTGGTGAATATGTCTACGAGTTGATCAGTAGAAGAGACAAATTGAACTCAATGTATGCTAGTAAGAATTCATTCCCATATAAAGTGATAATTTACTTCAATGTGCTTAGTATGAGTGTGGAACACATGATTGAAGCTATATATGTAGTACTTTGATTATTACAAAGTAAGGTGATAGGCGTCAATGTGGGAAATTGTAACTCCTGAAGTAGATGAAGTATCTATGTGGATTTGACACAAACATAAGCAAGAGTAATCAGCTTCAGCGCTTGATCGAAAGACAATAGATTGTTTTTTGGCAGTTCAAAAGATTAGATTGGAGCCCAAGAAAATAAAAAATCCAGTAGTGGAGCAATGAGAGTTAGCACAACTTGTCCAATCAACATCAGAATAAACTTTGAGGATCAAGGGGGTAACACTGCCCTGAAAAAAAATGCTAAAGTTCAAAGTCCGTTTTAGGTACCAAAGGATTCGTTTGGCGGCCATAAGGTGGTGTGTTCGAGGTTAACTCATGAATTGAGCAACATGATGAATAGCATAGACAATGTCTAGCTTGGTAAAAGTAAGATAGTGTAGGGAGCCAACCAATTAGCGATACTCAGTGGCATCTGACAGGAGATCCCCGCTATGAGATGACAACTGAGTCTTAGCACATATAGGGGTATTGCAAGGTTTGTAGTTTGTCTTCAAGAAATGTGCAAGAAGATTGACAATATACTTGAGCTAAGAGAGACGTAAGCTAGTATAGAAGAGAGTTGATTCAAGGCCCAGAACGTAACAAAGAGAACCAAGGTAACTAAACTCAAACTCTTTTTCAGTAGTGGTGATGAACGATGAAACTAGAGACAATTGATTTCTAGTGAGTATAAAAGCATCGACATATAAAAGAAGAAATATCGCTGAATAGTTAAAGTGATAGATAAACATGAAGTGATCAGCTTGATCCTAGGTAAACCATACTACAAGAGAAAGTGTTGAGACGTTAGAACAAAGCTCAGGGCATTTGTTTGAGGCCATATATAGCCTTCTGTGGATGATAGACATGATGAGGATGAGTCAGATCTATAAAAATAGGTAGTTGTGCCATAAAGAAATGCATTCTTCATATTAGGTTAGTGCATTGTCCATCCAAAGGATACAACAAGGTTGGGTATAGTATGAACAATAATACATTTGATTAGAAGATTAAAAGTCTTATCAAAGTCAACACCCATTTTTTGATGGAAGTCCTTCTGATGAGTGGTTCATTTATCAACAAATCAAGTACTTTTAGATTCAAATATTTGTGTGTTTTCAAGTATTTTTGTTACTTTAATGTGTTTTTTGTTGTGTTTTGTAAGATTATAAATAAATGGGAGAAATGGTGCAAAATGCATATAGGTGCAGTAACTTCAAGACCATTTTTTACCACGATGCAATCCGGTTTTAGAAAAACTCAAAGCATGAAAGTTGTAGATCTACATCTTAGATTTCCATACCTTTTTAAATCACCTAAATCAAAGTTTGGAAAATAAAGTTACGGCTAAATTACAAACCAGACGTTGACGCTTTCCAAAGCGCATTGCAGCGTGAAAAAGGGCGCTGCAGCACCCTCCCATCAGTGTTGATGGGCTAGTTTCTGCACATAGCGTGCTACAACTCGCTAAAATGCACAATGTAGCACCGTTTGCATCGTCTTTAACCCAAAAACCCTATCTTTCAACCCTATAAATACCCATTTTTGGCTCAAACCAAAAGGAGACGAAATTGGAAGAGAAGAAGGCAATTTTGGAGAGCAAATACCAGATTGGAGGTGATTTTTAGCAAGAAAACACCGGTTGGTGGCGATTTGATGCGAGATTGAAGAGGAAAACACCATTGGTGGCACTTGGAGTTGAAGATTTAAAGCCCACATCTCACAATAAGATTTTTTCTTCATTTTCTTCTCCCTAATCTTGATTTATTTTTGTATTTGTAATATTGTTTTGAATATTACATCTCTTAAGCTTAATGTGTTTGATTCATGTGGCCAATGAATTAGATGAGTTTAGGTTACAAATTTTATACTGGGGAGAGGTTGAATTCGTAGTCGGAATTGAGAGTGCATAATTTAGGTTGTTGAGAGTCCGGAAGAAAATCAACACTTAAGTAATTTAGTCGAGAATTTAGCATTTTGTGAAATCGGGAGGTGATCAAGTTCTAGATTTACCAACTAGGTTTTCTATTCAATTGTGTTTTTCTTCTTAATACTTCCAAAATATGCTCCCACATGATATTTTGGTTGAATTGAGAATTTGGGATTTGACACTCGGGAGAGGTAATCTCGGGTTAAACACAACGTAACCTTTAATAGATCGAGAGGTATTTAGAGTTTGCGTAATCTATAAGATTGGTTTTAATGAATGTTTTCACCTAAATACTAGATAGTGATATCAATATTGAAGTATTTTCACATTCTCTCACTTGATACTCGAGAAAGGTAGTGAGAGAGTAATAACATGGGGACGTTGATTATTAAATAAACAGAATTAACTAATAATTACTTAATAGAAAAATATGGGAATAACGAGACAAAATAAAGGCCGTAGAACATTTGTGCATAGATAATCCATATTTTATTTTGTTTTTGCATTTATTTTTGTTTTAGTTTCTTTTTATAAAAAAAACCCCAAAAATTGAAAGTCTAAATAAAGTTAGGTTACGATAATTGCGGTACTTAATGACAATTTAAACCAATCACTGTGGATATAACAACCCTTAATTTTTCCATATTATTAAAACTTGACTCGTACACTTGTAGTATTATAGCAACAAATAATTCACTACCACCTTCGCAACTAGGCGAGCTTTGTATTACTTATGGAACCATATGATTTGCGCATGAGTTTGAAGACCCACTACAACCCATAACATGTTGATGTAGGGAAGAAGGGGGTAATAACCCAGTTTTTGTTCTTCAATAAGGCATTAAATTCACTGGATATGGCTTGACGCCATTCAAGGATAGGAACAACTTGAGTATAGCAAGGAAATAGATGATTAAATTTTTATTTTTGGAAAGATTTATGTTAAATTAATTTTATAATTTTGTAATAATTATATTTATTTATATTGTTGTAAATACATAATCATTGATACTGCTGTAAAATTTATCAGATTTATAGGTGTTAATTTCATCGACCCTACAAAAAATATTGTAGGATTGTGAGTTAAGCTAGTAGAGTTTTAATTCCTTTAATAGATGCATCCAACTAATCCAACAAATAACATGTAGCATATATCTCACATAATGCATGACCATAAACAAGCTAGGCAAATCAAAGATTACAATTAATCAATTATTATAACATAAACCATACAATAAATGGGAAAATTAAACGCATATATTAAAGGGATTAAGAATCCTACTTACAATTAGAAATTTTAATTAGCATCAGATGAAAGTATTTTTCTTCTACCTATTTTTTGCCTCTTCTTTTTTCTTCTCTTTTCATTCATTCTTTCTTTCTTTACTTTTTCTCTTTTGCCTTCTTCGTCCATATCCTAAAATCACTCCCCATACATGCACGCAATCCAACAAATAGCACGTAGACATATATATCACATAACACGTGATCATAAACAAGCTATGAAAATCAACAATTACAATTAATCAATTATTATAACATAAACCATACAATAAATGGAGAGATAAAATGCATATATTAAAGGGTTTAAAAATCCTACCTGCAATTAGAAATTTTAATCAGTATCAGATGAAAGTATTTTTCTCCTACCTATTTGTTGCCTCTTCTTTCTTCTCTTTTCATTCATTATTTCTTTACTTCTTCTCCTTTGTTGTCTTCGTTCGAATCCTAAAATCACCCTCCATACACGCACACGTGTGCGCAGGCCCGCGCGCACACACACACACACACATATAAGTTAATGCATCCCACCCTTTCTTATTTATTCTTACCATTATCTATTTCATTTCTTCATTCCTTATATTCTTTACTTATTTCCTTTTCTTTTGTCTCGTTTTCTTTTCTTCTTTTCATTTCTCTATCCATCCACGTAGACGTACACAAAGCCACCAACCCTTACTCAATTTCACACCTCCACAGAAAAACAAAATATAATTACACTTATCTCCATTTATAAATTAACTAATATTTACTTATACCCTAATATTTTTATAGTATATTAAAATCACCCCCTAAAAATTATAACTTATGTTAAATAAAATATTATACTCAAAAATATAAATTTCGAGGTATTACAATGGAACTTTACAGTAAGCAATAATAAATCTCAATTACCCAACTTATCACCCACTAGATAACGAAGCAAATTACCTAGACTGCGATTGATTACCGTAGTTTTCCCATCAGTTTGGGAGTGGAAAGCTGATAAGAATTTCAAAGTGGTTCCAAAAAATTCTAAAGTTTCTTTTAAAAATAACTGACAAACTTGACATCTTGATCTGACATAATAAAAATAGGTAATCCCTGTAATCGTACAACTTCCCTAAAAATAATTTGGCCACATGTAACGCGTTAGTCGACTTGTTGTAAGGGATAAAATGGGTTATTTTAGATAATCTATCCATGATAACTATAATCGAATCATGACCTTGAACTGTCCGAGATAGACCAAGGACAAAGTTCATGCTTAAATCCCTCCACGACATGTGAGGAATAGGCAGAGGGACTTAGCCTTAGCCAATTAACAAGTTCGACATTGTGACACAATTTTGGAAACATCCTTCTTCAAGCTAGGCCAATAAAATCTATCATCTATCAAAGCAATAGTTTTGTCATGACTAAAGTGTCCTGCGAGCCCCTTGACATTTAATTCCATATTAAAATGTTACGAAGAGATGTGCGAGGGATGCATAAGCTAGTACCATGAAACAAGTAACCACCGTGAATAATGTGAATAAGATGGTGAAGCTGCAAACCCTCTCAAATATCATTAAAAATGACACCAAACCAGGGCAAGTAAAATATTCATCTTTCATTCTCTCAAAATTGACAACATAGGAATTCATAGACTGTAAAACCATACAAACTCAACTAAGGGCTTTCATAGGTTTGTTATCAACACCAGGTCTATGATTAAGGACAAACTTATATTCTTGGAGGAACTCTAACCACCCCACATGTTTAACACTAAGCATTTTATAAGATTGAGTATATCTAAGTGCTTGATGGTTGGAATACAAAATAAACTCTTGGGAATAATAAATAGTATCTCCAGTATCAAAGAGCTTGTACAATAGCATAAAACTCTTTATCATAAGTAGAGTATTTTTGTTTGGCTTTATAAAGTTTTTCACTCAAGTAAGCTATTGGGTGGCCTTCCTGACTCAACAAGCCCCTGATTCTGATGTCAAACGCATCACAAAAAATCTCAAAGACTTTAGAGAAGTCGGGATGTCATATAGCGGATGCCTCACTCATCTTATCTTTAATGACATGGAAGGCTCGAAGGGCTGCTTTAGTCCACTTAAATTCTCCTTTCCTCATACAATCCATTATTGTGGCCATAATAGTACTAAAGCCTTTAATAAAGCACCAAGAACTTCGAATATAGGTAATGGATGGATTTAGGTTCTTGCCACTCCCTAGTACCTTTGACCTTTTCAAGGTCAACAACAATACCTTGAACAAACACGATGAATCCTTAAGGCTGCATAAATGAGATTTTTTTTTTAGATTGACATATAATTTGGAAGTCCTAAGAGTCTCAAGAACCAAGAGGATATGGCTTATGTGCTCTTTCTTAGATGTACTATAAAACATAATGTCATCAAAGTATACCACCAAAAGTTTCCCAATAAAAGGTCGGAAAATCTCAGTCATACCTCTCATGAAGGTACTTGGGAGAGTCCAAATGGCATAATTAAAAATTCATACAAGCCATCTTCAGTCGTAAAGGCAGTCTTCCATTCGTCCCCAGGTCGGATCAGAATTTGATGGTACCTACTATGCAAATCAATATTTGTGTATCAATTGGGCCCTGCTATCTAGTCTAACAAGTCATCAAGCCTAGGAATAGGAAATCGATACTTAATCGTGATCCTATTAATAGCTCGACTATCGATCCACACACATTCTCCAAGAACCATCATTTTTGGGAGTCAACAAAGCAAGAACTGCACAAGGGCAAATGGTAGGTTGACCTTTTGTGAGGAGTTCATCTACTTGCCTTTTTATTTCTAGTTGTTCTTTGGGATTCAATCTATAATGTGGGAGATTAGGCAATTGATATCCTAGTACTAGGTTGATGGCTAGCTAAATGTTCCTTATCGGTGGTAATTCTTCAGGTAGTTCTTTGTCGCATATGAAGATCAGTATATAAATCATCTCGACTTTGGTTTACTTTGTTACTAAGGTGGTTAACAGAACTTTGAAGGTGGTTTGTTGAATTTTGAAGATTAGCCATAGTCTTTTGCATGATTTTCACTTCTTGTTGAATGGAATTTTGGGAAGTTTCTAGGGCTTGAATAGTCATGGAGCAGATTTTAAAGTTTTGATATTAATGCCTAAATGGAAATACTACAATGCTATAATATCACAAAGGAGAATAATGCAATAGGGGGACTAATGTGACAAGAAAATTAGAAATAATCTGTTGTTTTTATTTATTTATTTATTTTAAATTAAAATGCAAAATTTGGAAATAAAAAAGTAGTGTCTGTATCTATCTATATATTAGGGACTTTCAGACCGTGCCTTGGGCACAAGTAATCAGTAACTGTAAAAGGTTCGACAAAACTCCGGCTAAGGCTAGAACAGACCTAACGAGGTCCAACGATGCCTAGCAAGGCTTGGGAAAAGTTGAATATTGCCAATAAGGGATGGAATTAGGGCAGTGAGGGCTGAAACAGGCCTGTCGAGGTCCGAAGAAGGTGGGCCAACACTAGCAAGGGCCCATGGACGTCCAAAGAGCTTAGATGCAGAGTGGAAATATTTGGATCTAGCGTGGTAGGTTGGTGGATCTGAATCATTGGGGGGATGGATGATTGCGCAAAGGCTGGAAGAGTTCGTATGAGAAATAGACGAAACCAGAGAAGTGTAGAAAATCTGACAAAGGTCCGTCGACATACGAGGAGGTTCATCGGGGTTCGACGAGAATTTGTTGAGGTCCGACAAACTTGATTCTGAATAATGAGGGTTGGATCTGAGGGCTGCATTATTGCAGTGGAAGTGACGGCATGATTAGTTGAGTTATGGTGGCTAGGGTTTTCTAATTGGTGGTTGGGGAAATTTGTTGGCAACACGTGAAGGATAAAATTAGTGAGCTCTGAATACCAATTGATAAATTTGGGCAATTGAAAATAAAAATAAATAATCTAAAAATAGAATTTTGCTTAAATAATTTATTAATCAATTAATGAAAGGTGTATTTCTATTATAACAAAGCCTAATTATGTAGACTTAAAATAACAAACAATAACGGTTACTTAATAAAATATAAATAACAACTACTTAACAAAAATAGAAATAACAATTACTTGACAAAATAAGAATAATTGTTACTTTAATAGTTATAATTAACTACTTCAGGAAAAGAGACTAATGATTTTTCTACCCCACCATACATAAGTTCGAAGCAATGGCCTTAGTCGATCTCCATCAATAACAATATTTTTATTATAAATGTTACATAAATGGTCCACAATATTATTTATCAAATTCAGATATTGCACTAATCTTCAAAAAAGTATGGTAAAACCCTAGATTTGATTTCAACCAACAATGCAATTAAAAGTCGATTTAATTGCACTTGGTATATACATCTGCATATTAGACTCCATCATATTGAAACAAATTTAGGAAAATGAATTACAATTATACTAGCGACTAATAAACTTCAGGGGTGCAAAGTACGATTGAGCCATTACCAATATATTATGATTTTGCATTGGACATTGCACAAGAATTGAAATATTTGAAGAAAACAAAGGACACTATCCACATTATTAATTTATAATTTTATAATTTAACATGCGAAGCCATCACCAACGAAAAGCATGTTTATAATCATGGTGACAAAAGTTTTTATAGATGAAGTGAGACAACCACCATGAGACCACGAAGCAAATAACCACCGGAAAGGCCAGACCGATCCTCGTTGAGGCAGATATTGACTCCTGTTTGGCTGCAGCAACAAGCACGGTTAAAGAAACAGTCGCTATCTGCAGTACCACCTCAAGTGCAGTCATAGTTTTATATGCAACATGACAACTTGTGCAGTTCACAACATGGGACCTGTACCTGGGGAGAAAAAAACAAAAACAGAAACTGTTTGTTAATATGTTTCCTTTAGATTGAGTTCTAAAATTTTGACATAAATCCTTCTGATGGTTTCTTATGTATGAATAGGATGAATTAATTAGGTGGCATTTTTTTCCCTGTGTGTGCGTATTCCCAAAAAAATGGAACGACATCAGAAAATAAAAAACATTTTTTTTTTGTTTTTCTTTTGATCCAAAATCATTTTTATTTTTTTTTAATTCCCAAAAACACAGAACAAAAATCGAAAAAATATAAACGAAAACACTAACCAAACACCAACTTAATAGTTATGCTGATAACCATGAACCAAATTTAAACTTCATTATCGAGCCAATTTGTACATCGGTTATTTGTTTCGGTCATTCACTTGCTAACAAGCACGGACACGATACAACACAAAAAAACTTAAAAATCTAGGTGGATGAATAATATTATATATCTTGAATATGTTAATCGCCCAACACAAAAACAATTCTTGAAAAAAGTTGTGCAGAAATTACCTGTCAAAGAGCCGTTCTCTAGGAGTTGGAGGTAGAAATCCACTGAATTTTTGACCCCAATCAACTTTGCCACCGGCATACTTGATTAACCACCTTCTGTAAGCAAAACCAAGGGCGTCTAACTTTGTTGGCACAAAACATGCCTTCAGCCAATTGCTAGGCCCAACAATCATTATCTTATGCTCCTAATAGATATATAGCACAAAGTTAATAAAATCCAAAACTAAGTTATATTAACGGGTTGAGATATTTAAAGAAAGTATTTGAATATCAAATAGGATTAATTTTTTTTTTTAAAATAATATGCTAACAAAAATTTATGATTTTTTCCGAAATAAAAAATTTCTTCAAAAAAAAAATTATATTTTTTTTTTCAAAATAAAATAATTTCTTCAAATACCAAACACACCTTTAGGGCATTATTTATTTCGAAATATCATCTAAGGATAATGATTAAATATCATGTTTTTTGGAAAACGTGATATTTTAACATTTATTCATAAAAAAATTACAATACAAAAATGCAATTAAAGATAAATATTTGGGATACAAAGTGTAGTTAGTTTGCTTCTTTTTGTTCTATTTTTTCTACAAAGTGTAAATTTATTTTAACGTTTCAAATTTAAAATAAATTTATATTATATTAAAAGAAAAAAAACAAGGAAATTTTTATCTAAATATAAAATGAGTATGTTTTTCATATATTAATTATCAAAAAAAAAATTATTGGCACTTCAAAAAATAGTCATTTCCACTCTAACTTTAACGAAATATATAATGAAATTGAAGTGAAAGTGGACATTTTAGGTGTGCAAATAATACTCAATTGGGTATCCACAAAAAATTAAGGATCAAAATAAATAAATAAAAACCATAGAGATGAAAGTGCAATTTAAACTAAAACTAAGAGTATAAACTAAGTTTAAACTATAATGTGGCCCATGCTTGACAAAAAGAAAATTAAAATAAAATTGGCCACAATGTGGCCGATTTTTAACAAAATGGGTTGCTCACAAGCCGATTTGCGTTTTTTTGGTAAATAAGATAAAAATAGCATGTGTCAGGTAAATACGTATTTTTCTATATTTATCGACACATCTCCCACACGTGTAAAGGAGGAACAATAGTTTTTTGGTTCCTTCTAACATGAAATAGAAAACTTTTTATTCGATTTTATTGTCCAAACATACTAAGAAAAAACTTTATTGTCCTAAAGGTGGGGTTCGGTTTCGTGGAATTGGCGCCTCAAAATTAGAATTAAAAATGAGCATATATAAAATCTAAGTACTTGCATTTGTTCATTTCTAATTCCAATTTCACTGCTGGAATTTCTTGTTGCCAAACATTGCTTGAGGGCAAATAAGAAGGCGATGTCAACTTAATTTTTTTTTTGGGTGTTTATTGCAGTTTTTCCTATAAAGAAATAGCTTCCATAAAAGGCTTTAGAATAGAAGGTTTTGACCAACTTTTTAAAAGCAACTTATATAGCTATTTTTTGTTTAAGTTACATAAGTTGCAGCAAACATGTCAATATAGTTCCCTTTATATTGTTGGTTCAGTTCATCATGGAAATTTGATTGGTTCAAGGGTTCATAAATCGATTCTTCACAATTATAGATCAGATCCTGAACTATTTCAGCGTTCGAAATCCATCTATGGCCTCGGTTTCTTTAGATTCATATTATACAGTATACTTTGTTTTATATAGTGATCCGTATCAACAACTATAGCTAAGGGTCGCTCATATTCGATCATTCTCAATACTAAAAAGAGTTCAAATCCTACCTCTACTACTGTTACTATCTCTATTGCGGATATGACTTCACTCTTCCACCAAATTTTATTTAAGAATGGTACAAACTTTTCCTCCGTCCTTTAACTTACTACATATAATTCTTCTTGGTTATTTGATTTTTCCTGTTATAATCATATAACTTCTGATTCCAACATATTTTCATTCAAACTATCCGTTATGAATACCCCTAGCATTCATATTGCTGATGGTTATCAAATGTGTGTTATTCATACCGGTCAGATTTTTACTTTACATCTTTCTATTATTGATATATATTTAATTCTGAAACTTACCTTAAATCTCTTATCTGTTGGGCAACTCTGTGAATTGGGATTGAAGTCTAATAGTGATTGTCGTGTATAAGATTTTCGGACAGGAAAAACCCTTGGGACTAGTCATAAAGTTGGACGTCTATTTAAACTCAACAATTTGCACATTCCTCCTCAAACCCCCCAACCCCCCATGTCCCTTCATAAATCTATGCAACCTCACCACCACCTTCTCTATCCTCATCCTCCTCCTTATTTCCACTGTCGTTATTGCCTTTATCACCATCCTATATTTTGCATTCTCGATCAGGTCACACTTTATCTAGCCGACTCAAATCGCTTATCTCTAACGGTCTGTTAGGTTTAGTTTAGCACGAGTCCTTCAATTGTATCCATTGCCAACTTGCAAAACAACCAATGAGAGTCAATCTATTTCTCTTACACCATTTGATCTTGTTCATTCTGATGTTTAAAAGCATTCTCCTCATGCTATAATAGGTGGTTCTCGTTACTTTGTTATCTTTGTGGATGATTACTCTTGATATACATGGTTATTTCTTATGAAAAATTGATCCAAACTATTCCAAATATATTATGAGTTTTCTTCTATGGTTCAAACCCATATTTCTGGAAATATCAATTTTTTTCTCTCAAATAATGCAATGGAATGCAAGGATCATGCTTTTCTCAATCTGTTTCACAAAAATAGCATATTCATCCACTGCTCATGTCTTGGTACATCCCAACAAAATGGACGAGCTGAACACAAACATAGACAAATACTTGACAATGTTCGTGCTCTCCTCATTTCTTCCTCCTGCCCTGAGCGCTTTTGGGGTGAGGCTGCACTAACTAAAGTGTACACCATAAACTATGTTCCCTCCTCAACAATTCAACACCAGTCTCTGTTTGAGCGTCTTTTTGGTAAACCTCCCGATTACTCTGAACTCAAAGTTTTTGGTTGCGCTTATTTTGTTCTTATCAAACTACATGAGCATAACAAGTTGGAACCAAGGGCCTACCTATGTTGTTTTCTAGGATATATTATTAAACATAAAGGGTATCGGTGCTGGGATCCCATCTCTAAAACTCTTTGTGTCTCTCATCTCATCATTTTTGGGAACATCAAATGTTTTTTTCCTTTCCGTCATTTGATATATTTGTTGGCCCAAAGAGTTACCCAAGAAGGGGGTGAATTAGATAGTTACAAAATTTAAACAATTAATTCTTTAAACACTTAATATCAAATAATCAATTTTCCTAAATTAATTATTATCTTAGTCACGCAGTGGATATATGTTTAATATTAAGTGCACATCCAAACATAATATAATAGAAAATAAACAATACAACACACAATGATATATCCTTGTTCGGTCAAACTAGTCTTGCCTACGTCTAATCCTCCAAACTCCACGGAGATTCACAATCCACTAAACCCCCTTTAATCCCTTTACCAAGTAGGAATCAAACCCTTACAATGATTCTTTTACAAGCATATAATCAACCTTTATAAATTACTTTTTTTCCAACGCCAATGATGAACCCTATCTTTTCACCAGGACAAAGCTTAACCTAACATTCTCTCACTTTATCCTTTTCATAGGGAAGGATGAGCATTTAAAATTCACTCAAAAAATAATTCAATTATCGAAAGAATCAAAACCTAATTCTTTTCAAGAGAAAAGAATAATCTAACCATTTTGCAGGACAAAAATCAAACCCTAATTTTTTTCACTGAAAAAGATCGAATCCTAGCTACTCTAACTAGACACTTATCTCAAACGTGTCCAATCCGCTCAAACTCACAAATACAAAAAAATGTAAGTTTCTTCTCAAAAGGAGCTTCTACCACCTCAATAGAAATATACTCGATTAATGTTCCGAATAATTACTACGTGATAGTAAGATTGACTATAAGATTGACATTCAACTCCCTAAAGATTATTTATAAGGTAGAAGACAATTAATGGTCACCCCACCCCTTGAAGTTTCGACCTCCTTAGTGTTTTTTGGCCATAGTCTTTTTCACTTTGTCTGTGAGATTTCATCAACTAAATGATTTGAATCTTTCTACCTTCTACATTCAAATCAGAGTTATCCTAGAGACTTGGGAACATTTATCGATGGCCTCTAGACTTGGGAACATTTACCGATCGTCTTTTTACATAGAAAAAAATAATAATAAAATTACGTGAACATTTACTGATGGCCTTTATCGTTCCAGATCTGAAATAAAAGATGGTGAACAACTCCCGCCACTGAGTGGGAGCAAATCAAGGAAGTGGTTTATTCGGTTTGGAATGATGTCATCTATCTCTCCATCTGCTCCGTTTTGACGTTCTGCTTCGACGACATCCTCTCTCTCTCTCTATTTCTAAGATATACAAATACATACCTATACATATAGAGAAAGAGAGATTGGAGATCCAAGCTTGGGATTTCTCCGATCCGTCATCAACCGTCCTAATGTAACTGTTTTTCGGTGCCGGAGCACGGAAGACGCCGGTATAGTAGTAAACACCAGATCCAACCCAATTGGTGGTGAGATTGAGTGGATCAGAAAGAATAGATTGCTTCAACATCAGAGAAGGCCATTTTCGGTGAAATCGATATGCACAAAACCAGCAACGGTAAAGGAAGTGAAGTAGATGATCAGTAATCCACAAAATCGCCATAACTTCTTCTTCACTCTATCAGTAGAAATTTTTTGGTTTCCAATTTAAGATCGAGAATGCAAAAAGGGAGAGATCAGTCGACGTAGAGAATAGAGAAAGATTGGAGGCTATTGTTGAAATTAAATATTAGAATACAGAATTAGGGTTTGTTTATTTTGTATATATAAAAGGGTAAACATGTTTATTCATCATCTACAAAAGAATAAATATTAACAATGTTTTGATGGAGGATTGAATAATAACTTTTTTGTTTAGAAGGAGAGAAAATGTGAAATTTGGGTTAAACATTAAAAAAATCCAAAAATAACTTTTTTTTTTCCCCTTGCCATACTTCCAAAAAATTTAAACACCTTTCTAAACAAAAAATAAAGAAAAGCGAGTATAGTTAGAGAGAGAAACACTGACTTGGGAGTTGTGCCATCTTGAAAAACCATCATTTTTCCAAATTTGGCTATATTTCCAACGTTCTATTTTAATTTTGTGGCCAGAAGTGGCCTTCTTCACCATTTGCTTATGATTTAAAGCACCAAAATATGGAGTTGGGCAACCATTTGGCCTGAGATAGAGGAATTTATGGTTAAAATCGTATATTAACCATCTCTACCTGCTACCTAGTTGTGGTGCTCCGATCAGGTGACAATCTTGGAAGTTAGGCGAAAGGTGACGGCTTAGTTGATGATTTGGTACCTGATTCAAACCTTCGGCGTCTTTCGTCGTTGGTATACGTGGCCAAAGCAACGGGTATTGCCCAGGTATGGGCCGTCAGCTATCATCTGGAGTGGCTCCAATCTAGTGATAGGCAACGTTGGCGACTTTTTCAAAGTGATTTTTGAGCCGATCTCTATTCATCTTTGTCGATCTCCGACAAGGTGTTTGCGGTGGAGGATGGGTTGCGAGTGTTAAGATGATTGAAACGTGGGAGAATGAATCATCTATTGATATTATGAGAAAAATATACAAATACTTTAATGCTATACACATATATTTATAGGGGAAGTAAGGGTTAGGGTTTTTCCCTAATGGGCCATGTGGGCCAAACCCATTATTACATTAACATCCCCCCTCAAACTCAAGGAGGTAAGTGGAAGGTGAACTTGAGTTTGGAAACCGAAGATTGAAAACGTCCAAGTGGATAAGCCTTAGTGAAAATATCTGCAGTTGGATTGGCTGAACTGACGGATTGAAGGCAAACTGTATTCTGGTGAATGTGATTGCGGATGAAGTGACAATCAGTCTCAATGTGTTTTGTACACTTGTGGAAGACGTCATTGTGGTCAATCTGAATAACACTCCTATTGTCATAGTGTAGTGTAGTGGCAGTAGGAGAGAAGATACCCATATCAGCTAGTAACCATTGAAGCCAAAGAAGTTCTTGAGTTGCATCAACCATAGCACGATATTCAGCTTCAGTGCTGGAGCGAGCAACCATAGTTTGTTTCTTACTACACCAGGAAATGAAAGAGTTACCCAAGAAAAAACAGTAACCAGTGGTTGAATGTTTGTCGGTGGGGTCACCAGCCCAATCGGCATCAGAATAAACTTGTAAGATGGGAGCAGACTGAGCTGAGAAATGAAGCCCATGAAACATAGTACACTTGACATATCGAAGGATGCGAAGAACAACCGAGTAATAAGTGGTCCAAGGAGCAAACAAGAACTGACTGACTTGGTGAACAACATAGGCAATGTCGGAGTGATTGACAGTGAGGTATACAAGATGTCAAACCCCACCCCGGGCATCCGTCACCTGAAGCTGGGCGTGACGTCGACCTGACGTCACTAGACCAATCCACGAGTATCTAATCAGACATATATACATACACAATCAGCTACTGTAAAATATAGATACTTGTCCCGAAAAATCCACAACCAAACTACTAATCCACAACCAAACTACTAAAATCCTAGCCGCGGTACCTAAAACTAATTTTTTTTATCGGTGTACTGTCTTCATAATAAAAACGGTTTGTATGGATCAAGTATAAGAATTTAAATACCACAGTTCAAAACCAATAAATAATAAACACCACGTCTTGAAATATAATATAATATAACCACGTACCCGGTTCCACTGCCACCAATGAAATGAAATACTATAACAACAATACCATATATCATAGTTGGAACCAATTTTCAACTGTTACCACTATAAAGAAATACTGTATTTAAACCACCCAATAGCAATAAAATATAATAACCACAGACCACACAAAAATTCAGGTTTCCTGTCACCACAGAAATAAACTCACATATTCATAACATTCCATCCCAGCAGTGAAAATCAACCAGAATACTATATCTATCCAAATAGTGTAAAGCAACCAACATAATAGATATACCAATCCATCCATTACAATATAAAGTAATATATATAAATTTATCCAACCAGTTCACTATTTACGACAAAACACCACACCACCCTCCGACTAGCCATAAGATCGTTTTAACCTCACGATCAGGAGTTGCAATGGTACCGTACCACCCGTAGGATTTTCCTTCCTAATGGGTCAATCCACATCCCATATGGGAAGAAAATCCACACTCCTTTCGGGAAGAAAATCCATATCCCTTTCGGGAAGAATATCCATATCCCTTACGGGAAGAAAATCCACATCCCTTTCGGGAAAAAATATTATGGCGTAGTCGGACCAAACACCAATTTCTACCTAAAAAACAAACAACTTTGTCCACAATCCATTTCCACCCCTTTAGAAACCAACGAAATCCACAATTTCACAAACACCCAAAAATCGTTTGATCCATATAAGTTACAAATTCGTCCAGTTTTAAATAAACACATTTTTCCATAATATATATATATATATATATATATATATATATATATATATATATATATATATGAAAATAGATTTTGTAATTTACTAGAAGACAGTACACTCACCTGGTTATTCGCTCCGAACAGTTTTCACTAACTACCTTCTACCGATACTCCAGTGCCTGCGAACCTAATAGTAACAAGGCCTAAATTTATATTTTATGCAAAATAGTCTACTTATGTAATGCAGGCCCTAAGTTTCGTAATTTCCCATTCTCCACATTTTATTTATGACAATCATTATTCGGTAAATTTCATTTCGTTAATTACTGCATAAAATTTTGTACTATGAACGGTCCTAAAATTTATTATTTTGGTTACAAAAATTTTATACTAGAATTTAATTTAACAAAACTCAAATAAGCTTAACGAAAAAAAAACGTTATCCATTCCGAATCGTTCACGGGTCGCGAGATGGATTTGAATTTTGTTGGGGTTATTTGTGTAATTTTTCCTTTTCTTCATTTTTCTTTCTTTTTCTTCTGTGTCTTTCTGTTTCTGGTTCAGTTTGCTCCCAGCAGTCGATGACCGACCGTACCACACACTCACCCACCGTCGATCACCCATTTTCGATCACACCTACATGCATAGTAGCGACACATACACACACACACACACACACACACACTCCCTGAATACACACCCCCACGGTCTAACCAAAAGAGGAACACCCACCACCTTTGTCGACGAAACCCTATCTCTTACTTACTCTTACTCACCGCCGGCCAAACTAACCAACGGTGACACACACACACTAACTGGACTATCAGTACACATACCGCCGAAAATTTTACCGATCCATACCCGTGACACACATGCATGCACCCACCCACCAAAATGATCAGATAAAATACACACAAATACTCACCAGATCAATGATCGTCGATGACTAGACAGCGATCGACAAAGAACTAGACAGTTGATCCCAACTCCCGCTCACCGACAATGCTAAGAATGCACACTGCCACACCGTCGATGAACCACCCTACCGGCCGAACTACCTTCGCTCTCCCTTGGAACTGACAACGATACCCACATGATCACACACACGCATAATAGCCACGACCATGGCCACTGAACGCTCACCGCTGACAGCTCCTTGCCGTCCGTTGAACCGAACCTCTTTCTCTCTTGAATTTTCTGGATGATGTTCTCTTCTGATTTCAATCCACTGCATGCATATATATATATGTATATATATATATATATACACATATATATACATATATATATATATATATGTATGTATGTATGTATGTATGTATGTATTATGTATGTAATTAGTGGTTGAAGATTGAATTTACAATTTTCACGTTGCCTCTCACTTTCTCTCATCTGTTGCCGACGATCTCTCGTCACACACACACAGGCTTATATATATATAGATATTAAAATATTTTGTTTGAATTACTCTATCCTCCCCCTACTTTCTTAAAGTCTTTTTTTTTTTGTTTTAGCCAATTTCAACTTTTAAAAGTTTCTGAAATGGTAATTTCACCCCAAAATTTTTTATTTTAAAAAATTAGATAAAATTTTTGGATTGAATGTTTTCTAAATTTTCAATTTGACCCCTAACTTTTAATTTGAATTTTTAATTAACACAATTTTACCCCGAATTTTCCCAATTGTTCTAAAATATAATTAAAATAATATACGTGTTACGATTTAGGTCTTACACAAGACTTCTAACCAATTGGCGATATAGAGTGATCTCCTTAAGAGGTGAACTATCGAGTGGAGTAAGTCTGATATTTGGCTCAAGGGGAGTAGTTGCAGTGGTAGAGTCAGTGATCCTAGCCTTCAAAAGAAGATCAGAAACATATTTAGCCTGAGAGAAAGTATCCATCTAAACCGGATGAGACTTCGAGGCCAAGAAAATAGGTGAGTACACCAAGATCTTTCATCTCAAATTGGCCACTGAGAAACTGTTTGAGTTCAGAAATGTCACGTAGATCATCTCTAGTAATAACCATATCATCCACGTACAGAAAAAGAAGGATAATACCATTGGCAATATGGCGAATAAATAGAGTCGAATCATGATCACTAGTGTGAACCCAAACTGATAAATAGTAGTGCTAAAATTGGCAAACTAGGCACATGGAGCTTGTTTCAATCCATACAGAGCACGACAAAGACGACAAACTTTATTTCGAAGGGTAGCTAGGCTGGGAGGTGGATGCATATAGACTTCCTCAAGTAGGTCTCCATTGAGAAATGTATTTTTGACATCCATTTGAAAAATATTCTATTTCCGAATGGTAGCAACGACAAGAAGTATACGAATAGATGTGAGTCTTGCCACTAGAGCAAAGGTTAATAGGGCTTTATATTGGTCAATAGAGCCATCAGAAAGCGTCTTGATCTTAAACACCCATTTGCACCAAATAGGAGTTTTCCCAAGAGGCAGATCCACGATATCCCCAGTATGAGTTTTGGCTAGGGCCTGAAGTTCTTCGTCCATTGCTTTCTTCCAAAGAGGATTAGTACTAGACTCTTTATAGGATTGAGGCTCATGCAGATGACATATAGTAGAAAAACAATAGAAATCATAGAGATGAGAGGGGCGATGAGTTACCCTGGTAGATCTACGGGGGTGTTCTGAAAGATGGCCCTCAGAAGAAGTCGGTGCAGACTCATCAGACATAGGAATATCCTCAAGGACGACCGATTATGTTGGAAAAGTGAGGTCAGCTAGCGATTCTGGAGCTAGAGCTGGATTTGGAGGGGTAAAGTCCGCTGGTGGATCAAAGGTGGACTCAACTGTACCTGAAACTAGGTCATCAGGAAATAAATCAATAGGGATAGTAGACATGTCAAATGACCGTAAGAAAGAGAACATTTGATGTTCCTAAAAAATAACATGACGAGAGATACAAAGAGTTTTAGAAATAGGATCCCAACACCGATACCCCTTATATTCAATACTATATCCAATGAAACAATATAGGTGAGCCCTTGGTTCCAATTTTTTATGTTCATGTGGTTTAAGAAGAACGAAACAAAAACAACCAAAGACTTTAAGTTTAGAGTAATCAGGAGGCTTACCAAAAAGACGCTCAAATGGGGACTAATTTTGGATTGTGGCAGAAAGAACACAGTTAATTGTGTACACTGCGGTTAAGGTATCCTCACCCTAGAAGCGCTCAGGACATGAAGAAGAAATGAGTAGAGCACGAACGGTATCAAGAATGTGTCTATGTTTGCATTTAGCTCGTCCATTTTGTTGGGAGGTTCCAAGAAATGAGCGGTGGTGAAAAGTGTCATTTTTGTGAAGTAGGTTTAGAAAAAGCACAATCTTTATATTCCATTGCATTGTCTGAGTGAAAAACTTTGATATTCTGAAAGAATTGAGTTTGAACCATAGAAGAAAAATCAGAATATATTTGAAATAATTCAGATATGTTTTTCATAAGAAACAACCATATATATCGATAATGGTCATCCACAAATATAACAAAATAGTGAGTACCATCCATTGTTGCATGAGGAGAAGGCCCCCAAACATCAGAATGTACTAAATCAAAAGATGCAAGGAAAACCGATTGACTTTTATTAAAAGGTAAAGCTGATTGTTTTGTAAGTTGACAATGAATACAATGGAAAAACTAATGCTGAAATGAACCTAACTGACCACTAGAAATAAGAGAACGAAGGTGACTGGATGAAGTGTGACCTAACCGAGAGTGCCACAATTCCACGAGTGAGAGTCTTGGGATGGATGCGGCTGATTGGTTTGGTGATGATGAGAATGGGACTTAGAGGTGACTGAGCTCAAAGAGGCGTCCAACTTTACGGCCGGTCCCAAGGAGTTTTCCTGTCTGAGGGTCTTGCACACGACAACCAGTAGAAGAAAAATACAAATCAAGTCTAAGATCACATAATTGTCCAACAGATATACGATTGAGCATAAGCTTAGGAGCCAAATATGTATTAGGAAGAGATAAATGAGAACTGTCAACATGTCCAGTATGGCTGACCAACATATTTGATCCACGGGCAGTGTAAATAGTAGGTATATGCTCATCACGGGTTTTAGAAGAAAAGATAGAGGAATCAGATGTCATGTAATTGTAACAGGCAGAATCAAAATACTATTGAGATGTACCTGGTGTAGCTGACATGGCTATATTTTTAACAATTTTATTTAGAGCCTCGGTAAGCGCAGTGCAGAAACCACTCCAATCAGGTGGAGAGTTGGATGAAGTTGGTGTAGCATCAGTAGCTATAGCAGTAGCATTCTTTGACTTGAAATAGGACCGATTGCGAGAGCCTCGAGAGCGTTATTGGTTCCCTTTTGGCTGATTTCCAGATGGAAGTTTAGGACAGTCTACAAGATAGTGACCTGGTTCTCTGCAGACCATATACAGGCGAGAAGGACATTTGAGCAATTCATGCCCTTGTGAATACTAATACATGTAGTATAAGGGCTTTCTGGGATGGGTTTGGCTTTCCTCTTGGTATTGCAAGAGTAACTGGTGCTATAGAAGCAACTGGCGCTGCTAGAGCAACATCTGTATATGAGCTTTGTAGTGTCACTAGACGTGTTTCCTTACTGAGTAGATTAGAAAGAACATTGTTTAGAGAAGCTAGCGTGTCTCGGTGGAGGAATGAAGCTTGTACAGGCTCAAATTCTTTCCTCAAGCCCATCAATAATTGCATAATGCGTGTCTCTATTCAGTATTTGGCATGAATGGTAGCACCTTTTATGCATTTTCAGGTTGGCTCAGTGATATCCAACTGATTCCGGTTTTCCCAGGTTCTTGATGCATACTATGGAGGGTAGAGAGAAGACGATACCGATTCGAGATGTCTACCTTGGTGTAGTGGTCTTGGAGAAGATCCCAAGCTTCTTTAACTGTCTAGATTATACCAAATTGAAGTTTGATCTCTGGAATGATAGTAGCACGGAGCCATGTGAGAATCTGGTGATTTTTGCTATCCTATTCCTCTAGACGGTTAATGTATTTGGCCTTATCCTCATTGTCCGTCTGCTCAGGTTCAGTGATATCTCTAATCACGAGATGCCACAATCGTCGTCAATGAAGAAAACTAGATATCTCTTGAGCCCATACGACATAATTAGTTTCATTTAGAACGGTAGTGATAACCCGAGGTGCATCAGATTCAGCCATAGAAGCAAAAGAAGAAGTGAACCAGTGTAGAAAACATTTAAATAAAGAAGGAAATGTATTCTTTGATTACCAAATCAGAAAACCGAGGCTAGAAACAAATTCAGAAGACCAAAAAACCCTAGGAACCGGTCCAAGTTTGCAGAAAACTAGTCAAAAAATGCTTGAACTGGGATAAAAAATGTACTAATGATATGGCAAGGGTTGAGAAGACAACAGGACACTGATGTGGCAGGAGGTTAAGGCTGATGTGGTACGGTCAATGCTGATGTGGCACCAGTCAACGCTGATGTGGGGTTGATGTGGCGCTGACGATGACGTGGCACTAGTCAACGATGACGTGGCGCTGACTAGGTGCTAAGTTGGCACTGACGTGGATTGCTGACTATGCTTTTAGGGATGGCGTGGAAACTAGTGTGCGGAAGGCAAATGAAGGTTGCGCGTAGATCTGACGCGCCACTTGTTTACCGTGCATGAGGGCGTGTGAACAGTACTTTTGTAATTAGACTTATGTGTTTGGAATCGTCTTGTCAAGACGGTTTTGATGGTATATTGTGAGATGAATTTGGAGCCCTAGTTGAGGCGGTAGAGCCCAAAATTCGAGACGGCGAAGAGTGGTGGTACTGTTGGCTGTTGAAGGTGCGTGAAAGCGCGTTAGAATTCTGTTTGTGGTGATTTTGGTGGCGTTATGTTCGTCTATACAAGACAAAGTCGGTGGTATGATGTTTGTTGATACCAGAGAAGGGATAAAGCCTATAGTAGCGGCAGAACTCTCAGGAGAATATGGGCAGCAGCGGCGGCGGAAGTGTTAGGGTTGCAAAATTTTTTTTGAGAACAGGTCTAAGAAAGACATACTCTTGATACCATATTAAGATGATTGAAATGTGGGAGAATGAATCATTTATTGATATTATGAGAAAAATATACAAAGACTACAATGTTATACACATATATTCATAGGGGAAGTAGGGGTTAGGGTTTTGCCCTAATGGGCCACGTGGGCCAAGCCCATTATTCCATTAACAGTGAGCATCTGGCATCATAGTTGGAGTATTTTGACAGATACGATCTCTATTTGGGAATCATGATCAGAGATTCAAAGAAAGGATTTTTGTAGAGATATCTGGAAAGACAGGATCTAAGGGTGGTAAGAGTAGACAGAGAAGGATAAATTTGTTGAACTAGTGGCAAGAGTAGGCGAAAATCCGATAAATCCAAGCTTCGTTTCTAGATACAAAGGTGGCATAAGCGAGGGAAATTTTGATAATCGCTTTACCCTTTTCGTTGATTGTCGTCCATTCTATATGGATAATCTTTGACTTAAGAGAATCTTTTATGGTATTAGGAAGATTAGGGATGTCTTTGTTCCTAGAAAAAAAAAAATATTTGGCAAATAATTTGTGTTTAGTTTTGTTAGATTTAATTCTTATCGGGAGGCTAAGAAGGAAATTAATTTTTTGAATGGGGAGTTAATTTTTGGTCGAAAAATTCTCGTAAAATTTGCAGATTTTGGAGTGAAAAAATGAATAGAGGCCCTAATGTTTTTTATTTGAGTTTCCATTATAACTGGAAGTTGTACCAAAGTAATAATTATAGAAAATCTGGTCAATTGGTTGAAAATTTTATATGGAGATTCAAGGAAAAAATGAATGTTTTTTACGACAGAGGAGACGTTTCGATACTTCAAGAAAAAATTGATGGTAGTAATAGTGTGGTTGCAATTGGGAGTCAAGTTGTGGTTGCTCAGGAGGCCAGTGGAGTTGAGTGTGCAAGAGGGGGAGCTTTTGTTGGTCCCCTTGAAAATAGAAGTCCCTTAGAGGCTTTTGGGTTTGGCGCAAATCTTTTTCCCCCAGGGATTTGGAGAGATTTAGTCGATATTATCTGTAACAAATCTACAAGCCTTTCAAAGAAAAAAATTAGGAAGAAAAGTAAAAAGAGATTGAGTAGGACAATGAATTAAAATGATCGCATATGTGAAATTTTGTCTTACAACAAGAAGATTATTGATTGTGCAGTTATTGTTTTTCAAAGATTGGGTATAGCGATAGAGGTTAGGAGGACTTTAGGCCTAAAGACCAACCTTATTGAAGGGGATTTTCGGGAAAAGATGTCGAAAATGGTGTATAAAGAGTATAAAAGTATCACTTGATAGTTGTTTAGTTCAAGGGATTTGTATCAACGTTTACTATGATTTGATGTTGGGGACTTGTAATTCGGAAGATTGGAGTTGGGGCGGTGTCGGGTTACTGTGTGTTGAAGAAACTTCTTCCGTTTTGAATCATTTTCGAATCTTGTAAGAAGTTTTCAAGTTCAATCTCAGTCGGAAAAGGGATCATCATCTTGATGCAGTTTGGTGTAAGGGGAGAATTAGTGTTTATTTCCAGTAAAGAGAAGGCAGAGGATGTCTAAAGAGAATCGTAGGACTAGAAAGTCAACAAAGGTTCGCTTATGGAGCATTTTGGGATGCGTCTGGGTGTCATCTCAACATGGCTAGGAAATGTTTCATTTTTATTTCTGGTGTTTTGTAGCTTTCTTAGAAGTGCGACATAGTATTTGGTGTTTGTTGCCTATATGGCTACTTGTAATTGGTGTGGTTTACCCATGTGATAGCTTGTTGTCTCTGGGGGAGTCACTACAGCAAAACTGGCCTATCTGGACACAAAAAAGTGTTGCGATAGAGAGTCTATTGCGATACTTGGATTTTTGGAACATTTGCGCATGTGCCCTATAAAACACTGTCCCAATAGGTTATTAAGACATCGAATAGTGCTCTTTTTGTTTGAACTTGTTAAAGCATTAATGAGTGCCATACAAGATAGTTATTAGGGCACTATATATTGCCTCTATATCATTTTTTTATTTTTCAAATTAAAATTATTAGAGCACTACATTATGCTTTAATAACTTCTCATAGGACACATTTTAGTGTCTCAAAAAGTATCCAAATTGTCCTTCTTTGTTTTTTTTTTTTTTTTTTTTTTTTAATAATTTAAAATTATTTTGAAATAAAAAATACTCTAAATTCAACAATAAAGACTAAAAATTCATCACAATACAAAAAACATAAATAACTCAAATTACACAAATACACAAACTAAATAATAACAAAAAAGAACATTAACCATTATATGAACCAAAAAATAATATCAACTTGTTTTTGTTCCCTAATAGTAAAAAGTTACTGACATAATATTATTATTGACAATATTACACTCAGGATAGTTTGACTTTAATTAAATTGCACTCTAACTCAAGAAGAAAGTTTTGGGGCATGATATTATATTGGATGATCTGGGTTTCTGATTCTTCGTGTAAATAGAGTAATGTCTGGCGATTCCGACCACCATTTTTGACCTTTTTGACCAACTGGGTGTTTGGCCTTCTTTTAATAGGGGAGTGTGTTTCGTTCTACATCAGCTCGTAGACGACGAGCCGGTAGTTGTCCTCCACGTAGAATCCGAACAGTCACCAGATTCTTGTCGTAGGTCTGGCCAATGATTTTGAGCTCCGTCATGAATTCCTTCTAACCGTGTTCTATCACTTTCTCCAGCTTAGTAAAAATCGTTGAAGCTCCGATGCGGTTCTGATAACCCATCAGTTGATCAGAGCCGCTCCAAAGGGCCACCGTCCAATTCTTTTCTGGTCCGCAAAAGTGAGTTCTAATGGTGATAGAGTTCATCGGAGTTGAGATCTACCCACCATAGACCGATGATGAATAGAAGATTCAAGCAAAAACTCCCGACTGTCCAAATCGGACCCTAACAATCCATAGATTGATGTTTGAATTGGAAGAAATTGGAGAAGAATTTCAAATTCGGCAACGATCGGTGAGAGATGAGGATCTTGGCAACGAATAGTCGGAAGATGAGGAAGAAGCAAGCAAAATTCTACTGTGATTCAACAAACTTATGTTGATGAATTTAGGGTGCAAACAAAGACTTACCTAGTTGAAATTTCCCAGAACTTGTTCTAATTCCCTTGGTGTTCTCCGTTGTTTCCCACTTACAAAAAGCTAGGGATGATAGTGGAAATAAAAATGAAAAAGCTTAAGGTAGGAGCTATGCACTACCTTTTTCCAGAAAAAATCAAATATAAAGGCAAGAGGGTAAATAGGTAATTTTATTTTGATTTTTTTTATTGTATAGAATCTGACAAAAGCAAAGGGTATAAAGGTCTTTTCACAAACAAAAATCAGTTAATGGAGTTGACTGGTATTTGTCAAATGACAGGAAAAATTTCTAGTATAAGGCCAAAGGATAGGAGAGGTATTTGGTATAAACCCGAAAACATATTCATATAAACGGTACCCACTCATAGGAACACACGTCCCCCTACACTAGTAATGAATTTCTCTTGTTTTACATTTCAATCAAACGAATGAAATGAAATAGCTAATTTTTTTATTTTTTTTTTCAAAGAAGAAAGTGGAACAATTATGTTCATATCCAAAGCTACAAACAAATTAGACTAATTCATGGGATATTAGTTAATTAACAATCATACTTAATAGAATCATGAAATTTGAAGGCAATAACAATGCCTACCAGAACCCCCTCTACTTGGAAGACTCTGGGCGGAGATTCCCGCTCCAGTTGATGGCCATATCCAGACATTTTAAGTTTTCTGATCAGCAATGTGATTGAACAATTGCATTCAAAATGATCAACTGTTCTTCTGCAACCACGATGCAATCACTGTTGTCATATCAGAAATTGCAACAAACAAATAAACTAAAGAAATAGAAAGAGCATAATGAAACTGATATCAGCTGCTAATATCCCGTCTCAACTTCATTGCCTGCAAAAATACGAGAAATATAATTGAATTCAGACAATACAACTCTGCCGAATTTCATAACCAATGAAATTTCATCCATTTATAATAAATTATCTACAGATTTCAATCAATCACATGAATACAAACACCTGATCAGTGAGTTTTTATTAGATTAATATCATCAAGAAAATCATCTGAACCTATACAAACTGTGATATTCTCCATTTTGATACAACGAATCATCTCATAGCAATACCGCAAGCGATCAAAACAACAAAAAATATACAATAAAAAATTCAAGTGTTCAATGCGAAAACAACCTCCAAGCAATGAGCTTGTGTGATCAGATCTACTGGTTGAATTCAATTCCTGAAGTACATATCCAATCGGTAGAATGAGAAGGGAGGAGTTATGCCTTTTCCGATGACCAGAGAGGATCGTCGCCGGTAAATCAAATACCTAAATGCAGCCGAAGATAAATCTATTAAAAAAAAATGGAAAATGGGTAAGGAAAATGATTTAGCATGTAAAGAACACTCCAAATTCTAAGCAATCTAAATAGAGATAGACGCTAAAAACGCCATCTGATCACCAAAAATTTATTCAATGTGTTCCACTGATAAACACAATACATACAGAAAAGAAAAACACAAATGTTTATAAATAAACTTCCGTACCCATGCGAACTCAAAATCAGATTGATTCAATCGTAATAAACCCTGAAATCAACAAAGATTTGGAGATAGTTTGAGATGACAATCAACCTTAATTTTTCACCATATTCTCAAGCTGAAATAGGAAAAAATTAGGGGACACAACCAGAGAGAAAGAGGAAGAGGAAGGCAGCGAACCTAGCATCCAGATGATCGAGAGAATCGAAAATCAAAATCGGATGAACCAGCTATTTGTTGAGAGGGATCGACGTCGGAGTATTAGAAGTTGAAAGAATATCTTCCATAGAAGATTCTAGTGCTTCTAGATGGAAAGTTTGTTAAGTTGTTAGATTGTTGAAGTTGGTTAAAGTATGCAATTGTGGTGGGCGAGAAAGAGAAAGAGAAAATTGATATCATGTTAAACCGCCATCATTTTGGCCTCTTCTTACTATTAGGCAATAACTTAGAATTTAAATTCCATAATTTATTTTTATACTCATATAAATAGATGCCTTCTTGAGAGAAAAATAGACAAGAAATTCTCCTTCTAACATGGTATCAGCCTAAATGTTCCTTTCTCTTTGTTTTTTTTTTTTTTTTTTGTTTTTTACCGCCACTGCTACATTGACAACCCTCTCTTCTTCTTCACGATCGATTTCACTACACTTGTAGATCTCTTTATTAGCTTACCATAACCTTTTGAATCATCTCAATCAGAGTTATAAAGAGAACGTTTTGGCCAAAATACAAATCAGATGTCGGCTCTGCCCAAAGCGATCTACAACGCGCTCCCATAAGTTGCACACTGACCATAGCATGCTGTAGTGCCCAAAAAGTGGCACACTCCCATCGGCCTGCAACGTCTTCAACCCAAAAAAAATCCTATTTTTGACCCCTTTAAATACTACCTTAAGCTCAAACCATGAGGGAGGCGATTTTGGGAAAGCAAACGGCAATTTGAGGCAGATTTTGAGAGAGAAAACACATAAGAGTAGGATTTTTGGGCACGATTTGGGAGGCAAAACACCCCATGGTGTGGCGATTTGAGGCAGAATTGGAGAGGAAAACACCATTGGAGGCAAAACCGAGCTTGGAGTTGAAGATTTGAAGCCCACATCCACAATAAGATTTTCTCTTCCTTTTCTCACTCTAATCTTTTTATTGAGTTTTGTATTTGTGAATATTGTGTTGAACAAGTTTACATCTATAAATTTATTGAAAAGATTAGTTATGGATTCTTCTATGTTGGTTAAAATTCCTATCTAGGGCTTGATGTAGTCTCATTTTGAACCATGTTTGGACTATTTTGTTAATTGTTAATTTTAATTCCATTTTATGCTTCTATATGTTTAATCCGTTTGATTCATGTGGCCGATGAATTAGATGAGTTTAGGTTATGAATTTTGTACTCGGGAGAGATTGAATTTGTGACCGGAATTGTGAGTGCATAATTTAGGTTGTTGTGAGTTTGGGAGGAGATCAACACCTAAGTAATTGAGTTGGAAATTTAGGATTTTGTAAGACCGGGAGGTGATCGAGTTCAAGATTTATCAACTAGGTTTTCTATTGAATTGTATTTGCCTTCTTAGTGCTTCTAATATATGCTTCCACATGATATTTTGGTTGAATTGAGAACTTGGGAAAGGTAATTTCGGGTTCGGACTTAGGTTAAACACAACATAAACATTAATAGATTAAGAGAGATTTAAAGCTTGGATAATCTATAAGGTCGGAGTGTAAAGAATGTTTTCGCCTAAATACTAGATAGGGATATTGGTATTCAAGTGATTACATATACTCTCATTTGACACTCTGGAGAGGTAGTAAGGGAGCACGATGACCTTGATTATTGAATAAATGGAAGCTAATAATTTCTTGATAGGATAACATGGGAATAATGAGATGAAATTAAGCCCCTAGAACACTTGTGCATAGAAAATCCATTTTTTTTTTTTTTTGTATTTATATTTATGTTAGTTACTTTAGTTTTAAAAACCCTAAATTTAGACGTCTAAATAAAGTTAGGTTATGACAATTGCTGTACTTAACGACGATCTAAATTAATCCCTGTGGATACGACAACCCTACTTTTTCTATACTATTAAAACTTGACCCGTACACTTGCGGTGTGTAGCGCAATACAATTCGCTACCAAGTATTTTGCGTTGTTGTCGGGGATTGACATTTTAGATTGTTGTTAATATTATGAGTAAGTAATTTGATTTTAATTTAGGCATTTATTTTTATTTTTAATTTTTGTTTTCAATTTCTTATATTGTGAGATACTTAGAGATGACTCATCAACAAGTCCTCTTGAGATTTTTTTATCGAGATTCTGAGCCGTTCTAATATGTTTGGGAAAGATACAAGGAATTGCTTATTTGGTTCCCTAATCATGGTTTCCTAAAGGAGTATCAATTACTAAACTTCCTCGACGGGTTACAAGCCACAACAAGAACTTGGGTGGAAGGAGGAAGTGGTACCACTTCTTTTTACGACCTAACTGCGGACGAAACCTATTTGTTGTTGGAAGACATGGCCAATTTTGACTATCGGAGTTGGAATTATTCAACAAGTCACCAAGGCTTGGGGGATTGTTCCAACATTTCGATGCCATGGTTTGAGACCCTGCATTATCAAGCAGAGTCTTCTTCCACCCTTGAAGACCTTCATAACCTAGTTACCCAATTTACGGAAGAGATAAAGCAATTTTCAGAGGGGATAAGACAAATGTCAGATGAGACAAAAGCGGAGTCTTCTCTTACTTATGAAGATTGTATTGCCTGGGCGGAGAAGACAAGGCTCCATATAGAGAAAAGGGAGAGGATAGACACCCTTCATGATTTACAAGTCGAATCTCTGTTCGACTCCATTGAAGTGGTGGCAATGAGAGACACATAAGCCACGTTCATATGCAAAAGCCACCATAAGGAATAGAATACAAGTAGGAGGAACTTGGGTATATTCAATGACAATGATTTGAATAAGTAGAAAACCTAAGATTGGATCAACGATGAAGAATTACAAGATGACACTTGTGAATCTTCATCGTTTGAGATCCAAATTTTGATGCCACCACCAATCAAAGACGACTACATCTATGAAGATCCGATGTGGCTTACTTGCTCCCCACCACCCCTAGCAACATTCATTAACACCCACCAAGCACAAATGTCGAAGCTGAGTAACGTTGAGCATACGTGCCAATTATTGCCACATCTCACCAAGCTTAAGGACATTCTAAACAAAGACTTATTTGTCGTGTTGTATGACACATACTATGGGCGAAATCCATTCTTTGATGAGGCCTTCTCCGTTGTCAAGATGAGGACATTAAACTAAGTGCTTTTTGGGAGGCAACCCAAGTTTTCAAATAATAGAGCCTAAGGATGCAAGCTATGGAAAAAAGCCCCATACTAGTCACTTTGTTCGGAGCATCACCGCTGACCGCACTAGGAGGCGAGATTGTCTCGCCTCCCCAGTATGTGTTCTTATTCCCTTGTGCTTAATTTTAATACATGTTAAACATTGAGTTTCGGGGTGAGACACATGTTGACTTATGTTTGTTGGATTTAGGTTTGTGTTCTTGTGGCCATATTTTTAGTTATTTTCTTTAGGATAGTTTGAATAAATTATGAGTTGTGTTGAGATGAAATAACTTAAAATCGATGATGAGTATAAACACTTGATGTTCTCCTAGGTCTTTTCAAATGCATGTCATTGAGATTTCTATGTGCTTGACCTGTGTTGATTGAAATTCAATCTTGACTCATACAATTGAGGACCATGAATCTTGATCACTTGGCCTTTTGAGTACTTGGAGAACATTTATGTGCTTTAGGTAGACTTTGACATTTTGTGAACACTAAAACCCATTTGAGTGAAACTTGAGGCGAAATACTAGGTTATGTGTTGTTGAAGAAATGATTTAGGCATTCTTTTTGTATTGTTTGGGCCTTTGAAGCTAACTCTGAAAAAATTTCATATCCTTCGTTACCCCCGTTGAGCCTTATTGCCTAATTCTTTCATTACCCACATTTGTGCATCCAACCGACTAAATGACTTTCTACTTCGTAAACCCATCACTAATTGGCATGTTTGCATGAATTATTGAGTGAAAGGACTATAATGGGCTGTGTTTGGAAAGTCATTGGTGGGTTGGGTTGTGTGTTTCATTTTGTATTTGAGTTGTAAAAAAAAAAAAAGTCGTTGTAGTATAGTGGTGAGTATTCCCGCCTATCACTTTGTATTTTTGTGCAACATTGAGGACAATATTGATTTTGAGTTTGGGGGATGTGGTTCTCAACTATTCCCAAAAATCAAAAGAGTAGAAAGAAAGTGTGTTTTTTGTTTGTTTTGTGAATAATACCTTGTGGGATCGATTAAAAGAGAACATTTGATAAATGGGAGAGTTGGTGAAAAAAAATTCTTGAGAATTTTGCAAGATCTATGAGTTGTGATACATGCCTAGGATGATTTGAGTCTAAAAATGACATTCTTATCTACCATGAACCTTAGCCATGCATTACAAACCTCAAAACCCTTTTTATCTCCAATGACATATGAACCTATGCTTAATTAGTGGAGAGTAACACGAAAAATGGGCTTATGGTTGTTCTTAAATTCATCATCTAGAGATCGTTCATTATCTCCTTGGCACATAAATCTATTCGGGGCTCATCTGGTTAGGTGAGAGTGATTGTGCATGCATTCACACATCGAGAGTCTTGAGTAGGTTGAAATTGATACTTAAAGTTGAAATTCTAGATAATCTCGATGTGTGCATTTCCTTTGAGCTTGGAGCATTTTACGGTTGTGGAGATTATTGCACGGTTGTTGATTCTATACAAAACTCACATTTTTGTTGTTAGCGTTTTAGTACTTGATTTGTTTTGTCTTTTATTTTCTTTTCGTTTTGCTAGAGGATAGAGAAATGTTTGAGTTTGAGAGTATTTGATGAGTGATTTATTCACCAACAAATCAAGTACTTTTAGATTCAAATATTTGTGACTTTTCAATAATTTTGTCAGCTTGATGTATTTTTGGTGTTATTTTTTTAGGAATAACAAATAATTAGGTGAAAATGTAGAAATGTGGTAAAATGAGGTGAATTGGGTTGTAACGGTTCATTAGTAGTACAGGTACAGTAACTTCAAGGCAAATTTTCACTCTGATGCAATCCGATTTTGGAAACATTCAAAACATGGAAGTTGTATAAATATTTCTTAGCTTTCCATAGTTAATTAAATCACCTCAATCGAAGACTGAACAAGAAAGTTATGATGAAAATACGAACTAGATGTCGGCGTTGCCCAAAGCGAGCTGCAACGCTATTTTAAGCGCGTTGCAGTGCACTCCCATCAGTTGCACACTAAACATAGCATGCCACAGTGCCCAAAACCCACGTTGCAGTGCGCTCCTATTGTCCTGCAACGTCTTCAACCCAAAAAAACCCTATTTTTTACCCCTTTAAATTCCACCTTAAGCTCAAACCATGAGAGACACAATTTTGGTAGAGCAAATGGCGATTGGAGGCAGATTATAGGAGATAAAACATAAAAGAGTGGGATTTTTGGGCAAAATTTAGGAGGAAAACACCCCATGGTGTGGCGATTTGAGGCGGAATTGGAGATAAAAACACCATTGGAGGCAAAACTGAGCTTGGAGTTGAAGATTTGAAGGCCACATCCACAATAAGATTTTCTTTTCCTTTATGTCACCCTAATCTTTTTATTGATTTTTGTATTTGTGAATATTGTGCTGAATAGGTTTACATCTATAAATTTATTGAAAAGATTAGTTATGGATTCCTCTTTGTTGTGTTAAAATTCGTTTCTAGGGCTTGATGTAGTCTCGTTTTGAACCATGTTTAGACTATTTTGTTAGTTTTAATTCTATTTTATGTCTCTCTACGTTTAATGCATTTGATTCATGTGGCCGATGAATTAAATGAGTTTAGGTTATGAATTTTATACTCGGTAGCGATTGAATTTGTGATCGGAATTGAGAGTGCATAATTTAGGTTGTTGTAAATCTGGAAGGAGATCAACACCTAAGTAATTGGTGGCCACAAAATAAGTGCTGCGACTTTCACCGCAAACGTACGGATCAAGTTTTAGTATAGTGAACCTTTTGGTCGGGTATCGTATCCACAGGGATTGGTGTTGTTACTATCGAATACCGCGATTGTCATAACCTGACTTTATCTAGGCAACAAAAATGGAATATAATAAATTAATACTAAAACTAATATAACCTAATTTAACTATACTAATACTAATATTAATATGGGATAGTTTTAAGAGAATAGGTTGTCTAGGGATTAGTTTCATTTACGAATACGTATTCAGTCTCGTTTTAGTTTATGTTAATGACGTTCGACTTATATGACAATCTCAATTCGTAAACTCCTCCGCCACCTCTTTCGAGTGTAAGACGGGAGAATACGCTGCTTCGTGTCAATGAAAAAGTCTCCCTCAATGTCTTAACAACCCTAGGCCGCGTGAGTCTCACCCCAACGTCATTGATTGCACACAATCCAACTCCCTCCCGGGTTATTGGATCGTCGCGTTGTATTTACCCTATCGACAATCTCTATTCTAAAACTCTCTCGCTACCTCTCCCGAGTATAAGACGAGGGAATACGTGACTTCACGTCAATTCCGAAGTCCCCCTCAATGTCTTAATGACTCTAGGTCACGTGAGTCTTGCCCCAATGTCATCGATTTTCCACAATCTAAACCCCGACCGGGTTATCAGATTGTGACGTTCGTTTATTCTAGTCTGAATCCGGGATTTGTCAAACCCCGTATTCTCACAACAATCATTCTCATAACATGATAAACAAACAATACGGCACACACAATCAATATAAAGAAGAACAATCGCAAACAAAACACAAACTCAACTAAACAACATTTTCTTAAATTAAATTAATAATCCATATACAACCTATATTTAGCCAATGGCCATAACCACGTATACAATGTAAAATGGTGTAAACATACTCAACAACTACCAAAATATCGAAAACAAAGAGAAGAAATGAGCGACTTAGCCAATATCCGAAGAATAGCTGCTAGAACCGTCCACTGATCGCTTCCCTCTTCATCCTCCACCTCGGGTTGAGAGCTCTCCCTCAAAAATTCCTAAACCTAACCCTAAAATATGGTCTAAGGCCTTAGGAGCTGAACAAAATCGGAAGAGAGGAAGAGAGAAGGGTATAAATAGGCCAAAAAATATCTAAAAAATATCTCACTATATAGAAGTTTTCGCCTAGGCAAAGTTAGGTTGGTTAACTTTCTACCGGATTTCTGCCTAGGCCGAGAAACTGTAGGTTTGTATTTTATTTTGACTGTAACTTCTTCATCCGAACTCCGATTGAGGTGATTTAAAAACCTGTGGAACTATAAGAAAAAGATCTACAACTTACTTGTTTTGAGTGTTTCCAAAATCGGATTGAATCATAGTCCAAAATAGCTTTGAAGTTACAGAACTTGTACAGGCTTTGCAGGTTTGGTGACCGCCTAAGCGAAGAAGTAGGTAGTGGACTTGAAAATGTTCTCAGTATCTTCACGGCCTAGGCAGAGGTCTGGACACCTAGGTGGTGGGCTTCTTTCACAATGTTGCCTTCTTACTCATTTATATACCGTAACCTCGTTCGCTTTGGTTCGATCACATCGTTTTCGCTCCGATTTCATACCTTTTCACCCCCACGCACCTGTTTTAATACAAAAAGAATAAAAACATGTTAAAACATATAAAAATAATTATAAACGTACTCAAAAACTAACAAAACCAGTTTGGAAATACGTAAGTATTTTACACCTATCAGTAATCGAGTTAGGAATTTAGGATTTTGTGAGACTAGGAGGTGATCAAGTTCTAGATTTATCAACTAGGTTTTCTATTCAATTGTATTTGCCTTCTTAGTGCTTCCAATATATGCTCCCACATGATATTTTGGTTGAATTGAGAACTTGTAATTTGACACTTGGGAGAGGTAATTTTGGGTTCGGACTTAAGTTAAACACCACGTAAGCTAGATCGAAAGATATTTAAAACTTGGGTAATCTATAAGGTCGGAGCATAACAAATGTTTTCACCTAAATACTAGATAGGGATATCGGTATTGAAGTGATTACATATTCTCTCACTTGACAATCAGGAGAGGTAGTGAGAGAGCAAGAGGACCTTGATTGTTAAATAAATGCAATTAGCTAATAATTACTTAATAGGATAAGATGGGAATAACGATATGAAATCGAGCTCCTAGAACATTTGTGTATAGAAAATCCATATTTTATTTTTATTTTTGTATTTATATTTATATTTATGTTAGTTCTTTTAGTTTTAAAAACCCTAAATTTTGACACCCAAATAAAGTTAGGTTATGACAATTGAGGTATTTAACAGTGATCTAAACCAATTCATGTGGATACGACAACCCTACTCTTCTTATACTATTAAAACTTAACCCGTACACTTACGGTGTGTAGCGCAATAAAATTCGCTACCAAGTTTTTTACGAGACATTCATTCTTGTAATCAAATCGACTACTACTTATATTATGCTCAGCCTTGTCGTTATCATTTTGGTGGACAATGCGCCAGCTTGATGTGAAGAATGCATTTCTTTACGGCATTTTGGTTGAAACTGTCTATGTGAGTCAACCACCTGGATTCATAGATCCTGTTTGTCCTCATCATATTTACCATCTACAAAAGGCTATTTGTGGACTCAAACAAGCACCTTGAGCTTGGTTTTAACATCTCAACACCTTCCTCTTATCGTATGGTTTTACCTAGTGTCATCTTGATCACTCTCTATTTATCTATCCCTCTTACTCTGTGGTGATATTTTTTCTTCTATATGTTGATGACAATATCCTCACTAGCAATCAAATATCTCTAGTTCATCATTCATCACCACTCTTGGCAAGAAGTTTGAGCATAATGATTTTGGTTCTCTATCTTACTTTCTTGGCCGCGCAACAACTATCTCCCCTACTAGTTTTCACCCCTCAACTTCAGCATACTTTTGATATTATCACACAATTTTCTATGACAGATTCTAAACCTTGCAATACACCTGTATGTGCTTAGATTTAGTTGTCATCTCATAGTAGAGATCTTTAATCCGATGCCACTGAGTATTATCAACAACTAGTTGGCTCCTTGTAGAATCTCAATTTCACCAAAATGAACATTGTCCCTGATGTTCATCATGTTTCTCAGTTCATGAGTCAACCTCGGTTACATCATCTTTGAGCTTCCAAACGGATCCTTTGCTACCTAAAAGGGACTTTATACCTTAGTCTTCGTTTTCAGTGCAATATTACTCCCTTAACCCTCAAGGCCTATTCTGATACTAAATGGGTAGGTTGTCCTGACTCTCATCGGTCTGCCACTAGTTTTTATGTTTTCTTGCTCTCCAATCTGATCTCTTGGACCACAAAGAAATGACTCACTATCTCTCGCTCATGCCCCTACGACCCTAGGCAGAGTATTGATCTCTTGCTTATGTTTGTGCTGAATCCACATAGGTACTTCATCTGCTTTAGGAGTTGCAATTTACCATCACTACGCCTATCACCTTTGTGATAATCTCAATATTATATACATGGCTTCAAATTCAGCGTTCCATGCTCGAACTAAGCACATTGAATTGAACTACCACTTCATATAGGACCGTATTATTACTAGCACACCTCGAGTCCAATTTGTTCGTTCTAAGGAACATATTGCATACATATTCACCAACGGACTTCACGAGACCTGCTTTCATCTAGTACTATCCAAACTCGTCTCTGTTGGACCATTCAGTTTGCAGGGGAATGTTAAACCACCATGATTTCAGCCCTTCCACAATTATAAATAATGAGAATAAATGTGAAATAAAGCAACAGTAATTGTACTCTATAACTTAGAATTTAAATTTCAAGATTAACTTTTAATACTTATATAAATAGATACGAGAAGAGTAAACAATAAATTATCCTTCTAACATACCAAGCATGGCAAAATAATTGTAATTGAAAAGTTGTTGAGCTAAATTTCAGTTGGCACCTTTAAATATCTGTGTGCAGCGAAATAAAGTTTCAATTTTCTGGCCAATGTTTGAATTTCATGTCTAGGTGGCTCTATTAGACACTTTTGGCCACTTTGTTGATGGACTAAGGAGAAAAGTGCAATCACATAACACTTAAAGGATGCAAAGTGAAATTTCACTTTTTCTTTATTTATTTATTTTCTTTTGATGTGCAAGTCACATAAAATTGACCGAAAATGGTCAGTAGGGCGAACCAGACACGAAAACAAACTTTCGAGTGGAATGCATAAAAGAATTAAAGGGTTTGTGCCACTTACTTCCTCTGTCTCTTTACAATCACATACCTCTCCTATAATTTTATAAATACCAGTCGACCCCTTATCATCCTTAGTCAAATATCATTTAGTTCTAGTGTTCCACTCTCTATCAAAAATTACTAAAATAAAAAACTTATGATAATTTTACAATTAAAATTAAAATTAATTACACACTAAAATACACAAATATTCCTCCAACTTTTTGTTTGTTACATTTTCATCCCTTTTGCGTTCTTCACACCCCTCCATATTTTCTTCTTTTCTGACGAGTAGCCACCGTCTGATGCCTCCAGTGCCGGATTCATTCTCTCTCTCTCTCTCTCTCTCTCTCTCTCTATTTACGTAAATCCGAGCTTAGATCTACAGATCTGAACACATGTTGTAAGGTAAATAAATTATGTATATTTTCTACTTTGAGAACACTCCAATTTATACAATATACACATGAGTGGTTGTGGTAATTGCTCCTAAACTATTGTTTAAATTTATTCCTAAAATAATTATAATTAATTAGAATAATTAGGTGGTAGAATTATGGAGATCTAATACTCCCTCACAAACTTGGCTAGTATGGAGAGACAAGGTTGGACCGTACAAGATTAAAACGGGTCTCATGAAGCCCCATGGTGAATATGTTCACAAGTTGATTAATAGAAGAGACAAATTGGACTCGATGTGTGCCGGTATGGGCATTCTCGTATAAAATGATAATTCAGTTCAATATACTTAGTAGGAGCATGGAACATAGGATTTGAATCCATGTGGCTAATACTAAGATTATCACATAGTAAGATGATTGGCGTGGTGATGGGAAACTGTAACACCTAAAGAAAATGAAGTGTTTGTGTGGATTCAGCACAAACATGATCAATGGATCAGTACTCGCCTTCGGCACTTGAGTGAGAGACAATGATTTGTTTCTTGGTAGTCCAAGAGACCAGATTAGGACTGAAGATAGCATAAAAGCTAGTGATAGAACGATGAGAGTCAGAACAACGTGCCCAATCAGTATCAAAATAAGCCTTGAGGGTCAAGGATGTAGCACTACGCTATAACAAAAGTCCAAAATCCAGAGTCACCTTAAGGTAGTAAAGGATCCATTTGGAAACTATAAGGTGGTGGGACCATGGTTAACTTATAAACTTAGCAACATGATGAACCACATAGAAAATATATGGTCGGGTTAAAATGATATTGCAATGAGCCAACCAATTGATGATATTCAGTGGCATCGAATAGGAGATTCCAGCTATAAGATGACAATTGATTATTAGCATATATTGAGATATGGTGGGGTTTTTAGTCAGTCATAGAGAAGTGTTCTAGAATATCAATAGTAACTTGAGCTGAAGAAGCGAGAAATTTGGTTCAAGACCTAAAAAATAAGATAGATAACCAAAGTAACTAAAATCAAACTCCTTGCCTAAGAGTGGTGATGAAGGATAAATCTAGAAATGGTTGATTTCTAGAGAGGATAATATCATAAAAAATATAAAAGAAAAAACATCACCGAAGAGTCAGAGAAATAGAAAAATAAAGAGTGATCAACACGACATTGGGTAAAATTATATTGTAAAAAGAAGATGATGATATGTTTGAACCGAACTTGCGATACTTGTTTGAGGCCATAAATAGCCTTTTGTAGATGACATACATCTTGAATACGAGCAGGATTTGTAAAATTAGGTGGTTGTATCATATCGACAGTTTCATTCCAAATGTGCCGAAAAAATGTATTTTTGACATCAAGTTGACGCAATGTCCACCCAAAGGATACAAAAAGACTAGGTATAGTACAAACAATAGTGGGTTTGATTACAAAACTAAATATCTCATCAAAGTCAACACCTTCCTAATGATGAAACCCTTGGCAATGAGATGAGCTTTGTACCACCACATAGAACCATCTACTTTATGCTTAAGTTGAAAGACCCACTTATAGCCCACAACATGTTGATATAGGGAAAGATGGACAAGAATCCAATAGTTTTACATTAAGGCATTAAACACACTAGTCATGGCTTAATGCCATGAAGGACACGAATAGCCTAGGTATAACAGGTAGGCTCATCGGTAGAAGATAAAAGCTGAGCTAACAGAGCCCATAAGAAAAGAGATTGGACTGTACCATCTATCCAAACAAGAAGGCAACAAATACCATCATGGTGATATGAGAACATCGAATATTGTGGAGGAACTGGAGATGGAGGAGTCTAAGGGGTGACAGGAGCAGAAGGACGAGCCTCTAAGGGCCAAATACGTCGGTGTTGATAATGATATAAAAATGGTTGATGAATAGGAGCTGAATAACTATTTTATGGAGCATATTGTAGAGGTAGCATAGGATTTGGTGGCATTAGAGGAACAACGACCCATGATAGTGGGACTGGTAGAGTGTTGTATATGTTAGATGTAAATAGGAAGTGTTGTTTATTAAAATGAATATAGGGGAAAATGTAAACTATGCCAGTTGTACGAGCCAAACAGCGGTAGCCCTATGCTGCAACATATTTCCTAAGAACACTCATTTAACAGTTCTTGGTAAACATTTATTAGTAAAAAAACACCTAAATGTGGACAAGACGTACAACAAAAAACACATAGCTCAGATTATAGAGGAGTATTTCCATAATGACAGGAGAACGGTAAGGACCACTGAAGTTTAGAGGAGGGGATACGATTGATTAGGTGAATAGTATTAAGGATCACTTCAGCCAATAATAAAGGCTAACACGACTTGTGAGAAGGAGGGTGCGGGCTATATCAGCAATATGACGGTGTTTACGTTCTGTGAGATCATTTTGTTCTGGAGTGTAAGGATAAGAGAGACGATGATAAATACCTATAAGAACAAATAGATTCCAAAGGACTTGCACCCAATTATAGAAGCTAATATCGGTTCAGAGAGTGTGGCAGAGATGCCAGTGACAAGGGTTTTATCAGTTCGAAGCCAGATAGAGCGGTGAGGTTCATCAATAGGACAAGTGTGGTAGCCATCAACTAACCCAAGAAACTTTTGATTATAGATAAAGGCTTCCATTTTGTGAGAGCAAAAAATTTTTGTCATTTGTAAGTTAACAATAGTAAGGTTGGTAATAGTAGGAATGAAAAGAAGTAGAGCCACTAGTAGAATAGTAGACATGATTGATTGGGGAAGTAGGTTAAAAAATAGTTTGGGGTGCAAATAATAACTTGTAGAAATTTACAGGGTAGCGATCAGTGAATTCCAAAAATATGGGATTATGTTTGTAAATTTTTAGAAACTTGGGTAGAAAAATTGAGCTAACCAGCGAATTTTAGAAACTAGTAAGGTAGTTTCTATGATTTAAAGGATAAAAATGGTGGATCACTTTCTGAAAAATAAGGAAAATGATTGGATACTAAATGAAGGGTAGTAGGTAGTGAAGAGGGAAAATTCGGCCAGAAGCTATAATGGCACTATATGTCCCTAATCACGTGATCGGCCCATAGACTCTAGAACCAGCCGGTCAAGCAGGCTGATAGATGTGATCCACCTACGTATTTTCAAACCAAATTAAGTTAGTTTTCGAGTGTTTATATAGAATTTTATTATGTTTTAATTAGTTTTTATCTTTTTGTATTAAATCAGGTGTGTGGGGCAAAAAGATAGGAAACTAGAGCGAAAACGAAGAGATCGAACCAAAAGCAGACGAAGTTACAATGGATAAACAAGCTTAGAGGCTAAAATATGAAATAGGCCTACTACCTAGGCGGTGAAGAAGCATAGAAAAGAGCAAATGTTACTGACGGACCACCGCCTAGGCGGAGAATCCTCCGTCTAAGCAGAAATCCAGCAGAGAAATCAAAGATAGGCTACTGGCAGCCCACCGCCTCGGCAGAAATCCAACAGAATGTTCTTTCACGTCCATCGCCTACTTCACCGCCTAGGAGATCAGCCGAACCGACCTAACTCTGCCTAGGTGGAAACCCCCTGCATAGTCTGAAGATATTTTTAGGATATTTTGGCTATAAATATCACATATCCTTCCCCTTCTCTGGCCTCTCTTGCATTTTTGAGCCCCTTATAATATATCTAAGGGTATATTTAGGAGTTTTAGAGGTGGAGCTCACATACCGAAGTGGAGAACACGGTGAATCGATCGTTGAGCATTCTTAATGGTTTATCTTCAGACGAGGCTAAGTTTTTTGATATTTTTTCCTTATTTCTTTGTCTTAGGATCATGTGAGCATGTTTAGCTCGTTATTTCATTATAAATGCGGCTATGGCCATAGTTAAACATGGATTGTAGTAGGGATTAGCACTATATTTATAAATACGTTGTTTAGATGATTTCGGTGTTTCGTTTGTGATTGTTCTTCGTAGTTTGACTGTATTTATCATATTGTTTGTTTATCATGCTTATTTAGATAAATGGAGAATATGGAGTTTTAACAAACCCTGGATTCGGATTTGGGTAAACAAACGCCATGATTTTATAACCCGATCGGGGTTTAAATCGTGGACAATCGATGACGTTGGGGGCGAGACTCATGCTACCTAGGGTCGTTAAGACATTAAGAGGGACTTTTTTGTTGACTTAAAGTTGCGTTATATCTCTCGTATTACACTCGGGAGAGGTGGCGAGGTAGTTTTAGAATGGAGATTGTCGATAGGGTAAATACAATGCGACGATCCAATAACCCGGGAGGGAGTTGGATTGTGTGCAATCAATGACTCTGGGCAAGACTCACATGACTTAGGGTCATTAAGACGTTGAGGGAGACTTTTTCGTTGACTCAAAGTCATGTATTCTCCCATCTTACACTCGGGAGAGGTGGCAGTAGAGTTTACATACCGAGATTGTCAAATAGGTCGAACACCGTAAACGTGAGTAAATCGAGATCGAACACGTATTTGTAAACACGTTAATCCCTAGGCAATTCTTCACCCTAAAACATATTAGTATATTAATGTAGTTAATTTAGGTTATATTAGTATTAGTTTAGTTAATTAGATACATTTATTTTTCGCCTAGATAAAGTTAGATCAGGACAAACGCGGTATTCGATAGTAACGACACCAATCCCTGTGGATACGATAACCCAATCTTTCATAATCACACTATACTAAAACTTTGATCTAGTACACTTGCGAGTAGTCATATACGCGAAGGATAGTAGAATCATTCGGCGTACACAGGCCCATCTACATGCGTACTCCGGGTCACTATACCTGCTCCACATCACTCTTCTTAGGGTACGAGCACTCCATGCTCCCCTTCCAAAGATGGTCAGAGCTGCCTCTCCCACAAAGGAAAGCATCATTGCCATAGCGGTTCTACGACCTCTGTATATCGGTATCCATAGAACCAATGAAGGCTTATCAAAATGAGTCTATTTTCTTCCTATAGAAAGGATCAAACCCTAAAGGTGTAAGGTATTTGAAAACTGATTTGTGAAGTCCTATGTGAAAATCAATAGGCACAATCTTACACCGCCTTGCAAAATACCTTTTATGCATGCTACCTTACCATACTCATTCTCAGTACTTCAATTGATTCTCACATCAGAGGTGCAACGCTAACATGTCTACTCGCGATACATTATTTTGCAGGAACTAGGCTGAGGAAATGTGAGGCAACCAACGCCATCTATCGCCTCCCCGATCTATAAAGCTGACGTATCGAGTGATCCGATTCCAAGCATCAACAGATTGGCGTCATTTGTGGGAACGAATTATAGTTTTTCTTACACTCTTAATTGAATGGTCACTTTGAGATCGAAAATCATGACTAACGATGGTGAAAACACATGGCAACTACTCCGCATGGCTACCTCCGAAAATAATCCCTTAACAAAATCACCAGCACTCTTGGCGGAGATAGCGAGAAAAGTTAGGAACCTCACCTAAAACTTTTCGAACCACATTGAGCAGATGTGCCCTCAATAGCTTTCTCCAACCCCGTCGTTGTTGTAGGAGGTGGCACTTCTTGACTGCGAAACTCGACCTACCGCATGTTGGGGTTGAAAATCCTGATGCGAGCAAGAGCAAGAGGGAGAAAGTAGCACTGTGCAGCGAGGTCTCCAATGGAAGTTGGAAAGGATCCACACAGACTGAGAAGAATCTGGCTTGCAGGCCAAAAACTATAGGCGCAACACCAATATCTAGTGGTCGAGCCGAACCCCTTGCGTCCACCCTTGATTAAGCCCACGAGCATCTTCATAAGAACCCGACGACAGAACCAAGAGAGATCCATCGCGAAGGGACGAAACACGGCGCCCCCTCGCTACGGGAAGAACTCATAAGACATCCTGGTGACACCTTCAGAGGAAGCCTCCTCCACAAACCGTTCAAGGCCCCAACATCACAACCCTAGTCATTTGACTGATAATGACTTGCAGGAATAGGTTAGAGTCATTCATGACAAGCTAGGACATATAGGGATGAAGGAGTCAAGTATCTATGAGATGGTAAGGCAGAACACTTCTCCTTTCACCTCCCATGTACTATATAAGCCCATCCCATCTGATTTCAAGATGTCATCCCAGATCGAGATGCAGCAGAGAGATCCCAATCTGGCAGACTGCCTCGACGCCTACCTTTCTCACATAAATCTCCAAGGAGCATCAGACTCGACAAAGTGCAATGCTTTCCAAGTCACCTTACCCAAAACCGCTCGTAAGGTGGTTCGTTAGCTGCAAAAATCGAGCAAAGAATCTGTTACATCTCATGTCAATCAAATAACGAGAGGGCGAAAGACTACAGGCGTACATCGAGAGATTTTACCACGATTCGGACTAGATCGAGGAGCCAGACTATGGTGTGGCTACCACTACTCCCATCATGAGACTACAAACAAGTTCGTTCTTATATGAGATGGCTCATGCCCCTTCAAAGATGCTAGCCGCGACCTTTGTCCTCTTCACGAAATTCACCACTACGGAGGATGGCTGTAAGGCCCAAGCCCATGAGGAGGAGGGTACCGGCAGAAATAGAAAAGCTGATGGGCCCAACAATCACAAGCCTGGGTGGAATAACTCCTGGTCGAAGAAAAAGTAGGGTGTGGTGGAAAAGGGCTCAATCGATAGGAGATAAGAGGAAATAGATCCCCCCCGATGCTTCAACAACTTCACTTCCCTCAACGCCCCCATAGCCATTGTCCAAATGCAAATTGACGATAAGAAACTACTCAGATAGCCTCAGCCCCATAAAGCCAGTGGAAAAAACTATCAAATTAACAAGTGGTGCGACTTCTACTGGAGTTATGGCTACCCCACTAACAACTGTATCGAGTTAAAGAACGAGATTGAGTAGCTGATCCAAAGAGGTTATCTCAAGAAGTTCACTACCGAAGGAGGTCAAGGTGAGCAGCACCCTGATGAGAAAAGATGAAGACTTAAGGTTCGGGGCAATATCCGTACAATCCATGATAGATTTTCCTGCGGAGGAACCTGTATAGCCGCACAAAACTCATGCCTGCCGCAGCAAGTTCCTCGCTAAAGAACACAAGTTTAAGGTCTCTAAGAAGCTGCCCACTGTAGAGGAGGCTATCGCCTTCACCGACGAAGATCTCCGTAGGGTACAAATACCCCACGATGACATTTTGGTGGTTAACCTACAACCAGCAACAATGTGGGATGAATACTGGTCATATGCGGTAACTCAGTGAACATCCTCTGCTTAGTCGCATTCAAGAAAATACGAATCGATTTGGAACTACTAAAATCGATGCTGACCCCTCTGGTCAGATTTGAAGGAGAAACTATAAAGCCTTTTAGATGGGAAACGTTGCAGATTACACCCAGCAAGGAACCGAGGCATGCCACCATCGACGTGTTGTTCATGGTGGTCGATTATCATCCAGCATACAATGCCATTATTGGGAGACCCAACCTCAATGCCCTGAGGGTTATCACCTCAATATACGACCTCATACTAATGTTCCCTGTGAAGAACGACATGGGAGTGGTACGTGGAAGCCAAAAGGTGGTTAGAGAATGCTTCATGGCCAAGATGAAACTTCCTAAGGCACAACATACTAAAAATAGTAATCAAGGAGCAGGGGGGTTGATGAGGACTCCCTACCCGGGACGTCACAGAGTGCCCCAAGGTAAGGGACATATTAGACCCACTGGTCAAGTGGCCAAACCAATGGCACCCTCATACCGACGAAGAGCCAGAAGACATCTGAATCCATCCGACAAAACCAGATTGAACTGTTCAGATCGAAAAATCCCTAGTAGAGGGCAAGAGGAATCAAGTGGAGCTCTTGAGAGCTAACCACAATATGTTCACTTGGTCTCATGTAGATCTACTTGGAATAGATCCAAGCATCTCTATGCACCAGTTACACATGGACCCGACCTACTCGTCTATCCGTCAAAAGCGTCGAAAGTTTTTACCATAGAGGCAAGAAGTAATCGAGGAGGAAATGAAGAAGCCACTGGACGCTGACATGATTGAAGAAATCAACTTTCCCCTCTGGTGGTCCAACGTTGTCTTGGTATAAAATAAATACGAGAAAGTGGCGCCTGTGCGTGGACTTCACTGACTTAAATAAGGTGTGCCCAAACGATTGATTCCCACTCCCAAAAATCAATGTAATCGTGGATACTACAGCCAGCTACGAGTCGCTCAACTTTCTCGATGTAGTCTCCGGGTTTAATCAGATCAACATGTACCAGCCTAACAAGGGAAAAACATCGTTCATCACCAACAAATACCTCTATTGCTATAGGGTTATGCTTTTCGTCCTGAAAAACACTGGAGCCACCTATCAAAGTCTGGTAAACAAGTTGTTCACTGAATAATTGGGAGAACCACGTAGGTCTACATCGATGATATGCTAGTCAAGAGAAGAAAGACTAAGGACCACCTCGCTAACTTGTAGAAATTCTTCGACGTGCTCAGGAAGCATCGGGTAAACCCGAGCAGGTTCATCTTTGGAGTTAACGCTGATAAGTTCCTTGGTCATCTAGTGACCCATAAAAGAATTGAGACCATCCCAGAGTAAGTCAAGGCTATCCTAAACATGGCGTCTCCAAGGACTATTATGGAGGTACAAAGCTTAACAAGGGGAGTGGTAACCCTGAACCGGTTTATCACGCAAAGCTCTGGCAAGTGCCTGCCATTCTTCAAAACTCTACATGTGAACAAGGGTTTAGAGTGCACCACTGAATATGAATCCGCCTTCTAAGAACTCAAAAAATAAATTTCAAAATCTCCGATACTCTCCACCCAAAGCAAGGGTAGGAGATGATCATTTACTTGGTCACTTCGGCGACCACCATAAGCTCGGCCCTAGTAATCGAAGAACACGGGGCTTAGAAACTCGTGTACTATGTCAACCACGCACTAAGTAGAGAGAAGTCCCGTTACCCCTACTTGGAGTTGATCTCCTATGCACTGATAAGATCTGCCTAAAATCTCTAGTACTACTTCCAAGCCCATCTGATGATAGAGTTTACTAACCAGCCCCTGAGGGTTATACTGCATTAACTAGAGACTTTTGGATGACTCCTGAAGTAGTCGATTGAACTGGGAGAGTTCCACAATGAGTATCGGCCATAAACGACCATCAAAGGCTAAGCTTTGACTAACTTCATCTCAGAGGTCACCTATCCAGAAAGATCGACCCTTAGAATCGAAAACATCTCAAGCGACCCAGACTAGCATTCAACCGAATGCTAGGCAGTGCGTGTGGATGGATCATCTAATTATAACGGCTTGGGAACCAAAGTTGTAATCCGTACCCACAAGGGTGACATCTTGGAATATGCCCAAAGACTTGGTTTCAAGAAAACAAACAATGACGCCGAGTATAAAGCACTGATATTCTCCTTGAGGATCCTTAAAGAGCTCGACGTCATTGAAGCAAAAATCTTCTGCGACTTTTTCTTGATAGACAATCAGGTCAATGGAAAGTACGCCGCCAAAGAGCCCAAAATGATGCAATACTTGAGCAGAGCCACACTCGTGATGTGAGGGTTCAGAAAGGTCACCATCAAGCAAATCCCGATGAAAGAAAACAAGCAAGATGATTCATTGGCTAGCTTAGCCTCCACCTTGGACTCCCCAGGACATCGACACATCATGATCGAGAGCATCCCGTAGCCTAGTTGCAACAATCCAGGAGAAGAGGTATATGTGATAACACACCAGCCCACCAGCCGATGTTAGACCGGGGCCATTAACCCAATGAGGAGTTAACATCCTTGGGCCCTTTTCTATCGCATAGCTCAGAAGAAGATTTACGTCGTCACCATCAACTACTTCACCAATGGGTAGAAGCCGAAGCCATAACAAAGATCACCAATGCCAATATTAGAGATTTCACTTGGAAATAAATCATGCCGATTCTAATTCCCACAGGCCATTATAAGCGACCATGGCTCGTAATTCGACTGCACCCTATTCGACGACTTTTACATCGACTTGGGAATTTGACACCATATGTCGACTCTAGGCCGTCCGCAATCCAATTGACAAGTTGAGGTAACCAACGGAACCATTATGCAAAAGCTGAACACTCGACTGGAGAAGTCCAAAACTAAATGGGTGGATGATATTCCCTCGGTGCTATAGGCCTACCACAGCACCTCGAGGGTTTCTATCAGAGAAACACCATTCGCAATAACATTCAGGTCAGATATTGTGATTCCTATCGAGTTGGGCCTACCAACCTGTAGCATAGCCCAATACGATCCTGACAAAAAACACCGCAAGCTCGTGCTGAGTCGGGATCTACTGGAAGAGAAATAGGAGCGTGCCCATAATCGACAAGCAGCTTATAAAAGACAAAAGACACGGTGCCACGATAAGTGCACCAGAGCATGTTCATTCAAAGAATGTGATTTTGTGCTACTGAAAGTTACCTTGGCCATGCGAGACTGAGCGGAAGAAAAATTGGGACCAAATTGGGAAGGACCTTAATGCGTCACCAAAGTCATCGGCCCAGACACTTACAAGCGAGTTAGACATGCTGGAAAGAAGACAGTTGAAAAATCTATTGAATGTAGTACACCTAAATCAATATCTTCAATGGTATGTGCAATCAATCTTTTTCTCAATAAAAACCTATGCTTTACTCAGAATACTTACAAGTGTCTACGCATGTCGATAAATAATGGATCCCTTGCCTCACGAGTGGGAAATGAGTCACTGGTAGCCAATGGTGTGACTCACCTGTTAAGGCCCTCAATGGCCTGACTCGGTAATAGGCCCTCAACAAGCCTGATTCGATTCCATTAGACTACGACCATCAATAACCTGGCTCACCCAAATGGTTATAGCCCACAATAGTCTAGCTGAGATCTGATACCTGGACTCAAGGATGGGAAGAAGGTTATCACCGACCAATGGCACAACAGGCCCAAGAGGGCCCTAAATGGCCTAACTCAGCAATAGTCCCTCAACAAGCCTGATTCGGTTCAAGATGGATTCGACCATCAATAGTCTAGCTCACCTAGACTGCTACGGCCCTCAATAATCTGGCTTAAATCTGATACCTCGCCTCACAAGTAGGAAGGCTCTTGCTACCGACCAATAGCGTAACTCGCTTGATAGGGCCCTTAGCTGCTTAAATCAGCAAACATACCACTAGACAGTAATGGCTGCAACAATCTAAAAGGATGACGAGATGAAATACCCCTTTATACAATTGGTTACACCCGATAAATCCTGTCCGCCTTTAATGGGAAGCTGGCGAGGAGTTGGAGAACGTTATCATTGGTGCGCTAAAATACCCCTCCATACAATTAATCATCATCGATAACCTGAGCCCTCTGACGAGGGAATCTAGTGAAGAAAGGAGGCCATCCGACAACCATCCGAGTTACCAACATCTGTGGACACAATAACAAGTCTGTACATGGATGAAAGAACCCTTTGTATACTCGGGCACACTCGATAACATGTGTCCACTTAAGGAGGGGGGCCGGCGAGGAGCGGAGTCTATGTCTTACAAACTTAAGCCCACTTTTATATGAAGACACCACCAAACGAATACACTCACAACAACAAGGGCTAACTGTAGACCACTATCGTTTTCTATCTTGTGCAAAATTTCCTATACTTTATAGTACAAATTCAAGTGTTTAAGACATTATCTAATGCTTTTGTGCTATCAAAATACACATAACACAAAAAAGCAAGCAGATACACAAAGAAAACAAAGATCTTTATTCCAATGAGTAAGCTTCCTATACAAGTTCTCTTGCAAATACATCTCCAAAAAGTCATTCGACACAATACAGAGGGTGCCCTATGAAAAATAGAAGGTTGGGAACTGGTAGCGGAATATTACGTCGCTAATTTCACCACAAGTGTACGGGTCAAGTTTTAGTAGAGTGAGAAGAGTAGGGGTTGTCTTATCCATAGGGATTGGATTAGATGGTCGTTGAGTACAGGGATTGTCTTAACCTAACTTTATCTAGATTACTCAATTTATATTTTTTTGTTTTATAAATAATATACTAATCTAATTAACTAATTAACCTAATAAACTAATATTGACGTTTAAGGGAGTAAATTGTCTGGGGATTAACATCGTTCATTTAAACGCGTTCAATTCAATCTAGTTTACATTAACAACATTCACATTATCTGACAATCTAGGTATCGAAATCTCACTCACTACCTCTCTCGAGTGTAAAGTGAATCAATATGTGACTTTGTGTCAACGCCAAAGTCCCCTTCGAGCGTCTATACGAAATTTAATCACATGAGTCTCTCCCCAACCTCAAGGATTGCATACGTTTTGATGCCCTCTTGAGTCATTAGATCGTCACGTTGTGTTTAAACCTTAGTCCGAATCCGGGGTTACCTCTCCCGAGTGTCAAACCTCGTATTCTCAAACCAATCACAATACCATAACAAGCATTCTATGATTGTAATAAAACGGTAAAAACAATCGAATACAAATGAACAACCATTAACAAAATATCTATTTATACAAACAACGTTTTCATGAATTCAATCAAACCCTAAATAATATATGTTTAGCTATACATGGTCATAACCCAATATTCTACTACAAACAAGCTAAACATGATCAAAACTACCAAAGGTGTAAGAAATAAAAAGAGAAACAAAATAGAAAAGCCATTATTTGAAGAAGTGACGCTTCTACGTCCGTAATTTCCACTCCGAGCTTGTTCCCTCTTTTTTAATTTGATGTTCTCCTCCCTTTGGTATGGTCTTGGAGCTCTCAAGACTCCCAAAAAACATCCTCTATGTGTGGGAGAGTAAAGGGGTATAAGACAAGGATCAAAATATCTAAAAAATATCTTAAACACAATTAGACAGTGACCGCTGCAGTGATGGGCGACCAGGGAACCTTCTGCCGTTTCACCGCTGTAGCGATAAACAAACAAAGAGTTTTTGAATTCTCTATTGTTTCACCGCAGCAGCAGTGGCTTGACCACTGCAGTGGTGAAGATGTTGCAATCAACTTTGATCCTCTTGATTGTTTTTCACCCAATTTTCTACTGATTTGCTTGATTATCGATCGTTTACGTCCCTACACCTGATTTACATCAAAACAAACATAAACGTAATTTAATATTACTAAAACACTCGAAAACTTTCAAATTCGGCTTGGAAATATATAGACAAAGTTTACTTATCAAATACCCCCAAACTTAGAATTTTGTTAGTACTCGAGCAAAACACTCACACTAAAAATAAAAAACACAACAAAATTAACTAACACAAATACTAAACAATGAATAAAAACACAAACTACCTAAACATAACGATATGCGAGTTTTAAAATCAACTATCGACCAAAACATTTTTCCCTCAACAGCCCCCAATCATATCGAGTTCAGAAGTAAAACGCCTTATGTGGTGTTCTAGAATTTTAACATTCGATAATGGTAAACAACATTCTAGATCCTGCTCAAGTGTGTGTGTGAAAACTCAATTATATAACTATTCAAAGACCGGATTGAAATATCCAACAACGAAGTTCATGACTTTAAACCATAAAGGATTAGGATATCCATATGCCTAACTGGGTTCTACTCTCCACTATGTAGGCTTGGAAATTCAAAAAGATCAATAGGACTTGGTTCAGTTTTTGGAAAATGGCCAAGGGTATACCGGGAATATAAAACAGGTTAATGTCATTAACTTAACGATACCCAAGGCACAACATTCGGTACTCAATCCCACCCAAACCCCTATAGATTAATTCGAAACAACCCTGAATAAACATTTAAGAATTTCGTACTCACTTGTCAAAAGAAACTAAACTAGAATGATATTTACATTTTTTTTTTAACATGAACCACACTCCCAAACTTATTCGATTATTAAAATTTCACGGGTGTGGTTAAGACAAAAAAAAAATGACAAGTGAGTACTCGAATACCTAACCAATAAAAAATTCACCCAAAACCCAACCACTCACTTCAAGTAACATAAATGAATGCTAACTTGATTCACTCAAATTGTGCCTTTGGTTCAACAATATAGGTTTGGAAAAAGTTTTATCGGCCAAGGTATTTGTTACGTGTTCAGAATTGAAACGGCTAATTGGTTTCGACAGGGTAGCGAGGGATAAACATTTTACAAAGTAAGCTTCAAATGCTCAAACGACAAAATGAATGCCTAAATCATGTCTCCTGAACTACCTCGCCTAAGATTTCGCCTCAAGTTTCCCCTAATCAGGTTCTAGAATCCCTTAAATTGTCATGAATTTGGCTAATGGATAATCGGCCTCAAATCAATTGAATAGCTATACATTGAGTCTACGTGCTCGTGCAAAGTAGGATCCACAATAACTTTTACCAAAACGACTTGTCAAGCACACAGAACAGACATGAATGGGCATTACCCTTGATCTCGACAAACAATTAGGGGATAATATCATCATCGGGTAATGGCCTGGATGAACGCAAAACTCAGCACACAACAACAACAACAACAAACATACTATCCTAACAAACAAACATGCATAATTAAACTAAACTACACAACTAACAACAATCAAAACATAATAGCATACTACACATCACCCCCAAATTTAAAACGGGCAGTGTCTATAATGTCCCAACATCAAACTCAACAAATAGCATGCATTAATAGTGACGAAGGGGGTTTTGAACACATACCTAGGAGGCGAGACAATCTCGCCTCCGAATGAAGTCGGTGGTAATGGATCTAATTTATTCTAAAACCTTGGGTTGCCTTCCAAGAAGCGTTTGGTTTAAAGTCCTCGGCATGACAAGGAGAAGTGCTCGTCAAATAGCGATTTCTACCAATAGTAAGTGTCGTACAACACCACATATGGGTCTTGATTCTTAACGCCCTCAAGCTTGGAGAAATGTGGCATTATTCGGCCCATACTCTCAACTTGACTCTTTACTGTCTCATGTGCTTTGAAAGCTTGAATGAACGGAGTTGGAAGTGGTGGAGAAAAAATGAACCACATTGGATCCTCATAGAAATATTCGGCTTTGATCGGTGTTGGAATCACAACATGGATCTCAAACGGTGAAGATTCACAAGTGTTGTCTTGTGATTCTTTACCATCGATAAATTCTTGGGTGTCCTCCTTATTAGAATCTTCATCATTGAACAAACCCAAGTTCCTCCCATTTGTATTCGGTTCCTCACGGTGGCTTTCACATTCGGATGAGACTTGTATGTTTCTTAGTGCCATCATTTCTGCCTCAGCCTCAATGTAGCAAATAAGTTGACTGATTTGCGTCTCAAGAGACTTTACGGTCATGTTAATTTCAGTGTAGATCGTCTCAATATTATCAAGTCGATCCTCATGCTTATTGAGACAGTTTTGTGTTTCCCTCAAGAAAATTTGAGTTTTTCCCATAGCAATAGCAAACATTTCTTCCAAGGTGGGGGAAGACTCCACTGGTTGGTCCGATGTGTCAATCCATTGCACTAAAAGGTTGGAATTATCCCCCAAGTTGTGACTTGTTGAAAAATTCTAAATCTGATAGTCCAACTCGGCCATGTCTTCCAATGACAAATAAGCTTCGTCCGTGGGTAGGTCGTAGAAAAAGGTGGTACCATTTCTTCCTTCCACCCATGTTCTCATTGTGGCTTGAAACCCGTCGAAAAAATGCCATAATTGACACTCCCTTAGGAAACAATGATTTGGGAATCGAAATAGCAACTCTTTATATCTATCCTAAGCACAATAAAATGGCTCAGAATCTCATTGAAGGAAATACATGAGAACTTGTTGATGATCCTTCTTCAAGCACCTCGTAAAATAAACAAAACTAAAAAGAAAAAATTTAAACAAAACAAATGCCTAAATTAAAATCAAGTTATTTACTCACAATATTAACAACAATCTAAAAACCAATTCTCGGCAACAGCGCCAAAAACTTGGTAACGGAATGTTACATCACTACTTTCACTGCAAGTGTACGGGTCAAGTTTTAGTAGAGTGGGAAGAGTAGGGGTAGTCGTATCTACAAGGATTGGATTAGATGGTCGTTGAGTACCGCGATTGTCATAACCTAACTTTGTCTAGGTGACTCAATTTATATATTTTTGTTTTATAAATTATATACTAATCTAATTAAATAATTAAACTAATTAACCTAATATACTAATATTGATGTTTAAGGGAGTAAATTGTCTAGGGATTAATTTCGTTCATTTAAACGCGTTTAATTCAATCTAGTTTACATTAACAGCATTCACATGATACAACAATCTAGGTATTGAAATCTCACTCACTACCTCTCCCGAGTGTAAAATGAATGAATATGTGACTTTGCGTCAACGTCGAAGTCCCCCTCGAGCGTTTATACGATACTTGGTCACATAAGTCTCCCCCCAACCTCACGTATTGCATACTTTCTAATGCCCTCCCGGGTCATTAGATCGTCACGTTGTGTTTAAACCCTAGTCCGAATCTGGGGTTACCTCTCCCAAGTGTCGAACCCTGTATTCTCAAACCAACCACAATATCATAACAAGCATGCTATGATTGTAATAAAATGGTAAACACAATCGAATACAAATGAACAATTGTTAACAAAATATCAATTTATACAAACAACGCTTTCATAAAGTCAATCAAGTCCTAAACAATATATGTTTATCTATACATGGTCATAACCCAATATTCAACTACAAACAAGTTAAACATGATCAAAACTACCAAAGGTTTAAGAAATAAGAAGAGAAACAAAGGAGAAAAGTCGTTATCTGAAAGAACCGACGCTTCCACGTCCGTGATTTCTACTCTGAGTTTGTTCACTCTTCTTCAATTTGATGATTTTCTCCCTTTGGTATGGTCTTGGAGCTCTCAAGACTCCCCAAAAAAGCGTCATCTAGGTGTGGAAGAGCAAAGGGGTATAAGACAAGGATCAAAATATCTAAAAAATATCTTAAACACAGCTGGACAGTGACTGCTATAGCGGTAGATTCACCGCTGCCGCGGTGGGAAACCAAGGAACCTTTTGCCATTTAACCACTGTAGTGGTGAACAAACAGAGAGTTTTTGAACTCTCTGTTGTTCCACCACTACAGCGGTAGCTTGACCGCTGCAGCGGTAAAGATGTTGCAACAAACTTTGTTTCTCTTGATTGTTTTTCACCTGATTTCCTACCGATTTGCTTGATTATCGTTCGTTTACATCGCTACACCTGATTTACATAAAAACAAACATAAACGCAACTAAATAGTACTAAAACACTCAAAAATTACCAAATTTGACTTGGAAATATATAGACAAATTCCACCTATCAGAAACTTTCTCACAAAGACGCCAATGATGAGGATCCTCTAGGCTCAGATAAATTCTGCGAATATCCACCTCTTCTACCATTACGGAGGGAATAAAATCTTGAGATGACCAGAGAACGGTTGGAAATCTCACAAAACTAGAAAGAGGTAGTGTGGCGACCTTCAATCTCCCAAAGTAAACTAGATGGCCATCTGCTAAGCCATCAAAGCCACCCACCTTGGAAGTAGGCTGGATGTAAGGATTCAGGGAACAAGCCACCAAATCCGCAAATAATCTCTAGACTAAAGCACTAGAAGCGTACCTCTTCCCTACCACCACAAGAATCCACAAGAAGAGCTCCTGTATTCCTCAATGGTCGACGGCCGTAGAAGGACCTCCCTACAAGCTCCCTTGCAGAGAGAAAGACTTTGGGTTTATCTGCAAATAAACAGTCGGACATCACACCAAAAAAATGACAAACATTTTCCTCTGCCTTTGCCGTTGCCCTTAACCACCGCTGCAGTTTTCAAGTGCCTTGAAGCGCCAAGACAGCTACAATTCTCGAAGACAAAAAGATCTTTGAATTTTCTCGGATAATAGAAGCATTGAAATCATTGATCGTCCACTACAAGGGGAAAACCCGAAGAAAATGAGAAAAAGAACAAACTACAGTGAGCCACGGGGGACCCTCAGGTTAGAGGTCTCCTCCCCGAGTGGGCCCTTCTTCTCTCCTCCCTCCACATGGTGTAGTGGTTGCATGCCTTAATGCATCTTCCTCACTATGGCACCTAGCCCTCGCCACTGCTTGGGACTCGAGAGACTACAGGAGCCATCGCTCTAGTTACATGATCCTCCTCACTGTATTATTAGCCCTCTGCCCTACAACAACAACCTCCGGTCTTGATCTCTTGGCTTCCTGGAGAGCCTCAGAAGCCATACACTCAACTTTTATTTTCTTAAACTCCTGCTCACCAAGTTGGGCCCGTTTCTTATTCCTCTCCCACTCCAGGATGTCGAACCAAGAAACGATCCCCATCCACTCCTCGAGCAAAACAAAAACACGTACTACCGCCTAGAGACCACCAGAAGAAGTTAGATGAATCCTAAAAAAATCGTCAAGGTCAAAGAAAGTAAAAATATTATTACCGTGATAGTCGACTGCCATAAGATCAATACCCAACTCTGCAACAGCCACCTCAACACCTTCCGAAAGGAACACAGCTTGAGCCCACCTCGCCGTGTTCTCCGAACAGTAAAAGATCTCCTCATCAGATGGAGACCAATCCCTAAAAGGCTCGTCTATATTTTTTTTCCCTTCTCAGGAGCAGCCAAAAAGGACACCCTTGCCTTCTTCATCGTGTCTCGTCATATATCATAATACCAATGGTAAGATTGCGCCTTATCTTGGTAGAATCGAGGCGAGGTAGGGGGTTTCTCCTAAGAAAGCCACGAACCAGACAACCGCCGCCACTGCTCCTAGGGCGACCTCTAGCAAATATGCCAACAAGAAAGATGGAGCCACGACAACCCCAACATCTATCGAAACCTCCAGTTCGGTATTCAGCAACTCTGCAATAACGAATTTATTACCCGTCACTGGAAATTAGGGCAGAAAACAAACCAGGTAGATAAAAAAAATGGGGAACCATATTTCTTTCCTCAGATGACGTGTTCGAATGAGACATCTCAAACCCAGATGAAAGAGAGATCAAATGAGTTGTCCTTAAGGAAAGCGAAATCCCTCTCCACCTTTGGAAGCCCCCAGAAGAGAGTAGTCGTAGCAGTCATAGCCTCCCTATCAAGCATTGAACTAGCAGGAACCTCTATAAAAAAAAAAAAAAAAAAAAAAAAAAAAAAAAAAAAAGTCTGGAAAATGGCAGCTCTCTATAAAAGGAGGGTAAGGGGGCAAACTTATCTTGATATAGCCATCTCCTTGGCACAGGGTGGGCCCATTTCCCCCTCAAGAGATGCCCCCAAGACCTTTTCACTAGGATCCACCTATTCTTTTATCTTGAATTGTTCTCCAGAATCCCGACAATAAACTACCTGCTCCGAGCCTAAAATTGGTACGACCAGTCAAACGGCGCTGCATTCCTGGCGACTTGGTGAAAGTAGAAGACAAAAAAGACATGGGAAGTACGCCATTCCGCAAGCACAAGATGGGGAACCCCACCATCAATTTTCACGCATTAGGCACTAACTGCGAGAGTGTCAGCTGGACCGCGTGGAAGACCTCATGAAGAAAAGGGTGGACAGGAAAGTGCACCCTGCGATGAAAGACTTTCTCATAGAAGGAGGTGCACCCAGATAGACGTTGGATTATGTTCCACAATGGCTCAATAGCGATCATATTCACGGTCATAGGGATAGAAAACTCCATGTGCATCTTGTGAACATGGGCATCCCTCAAGTGGTTCACCACACGATGGGCCACAACCTACTCTTGCTCCCTCGCCGGTGCCGCCTCAAGAGTAGCCTCAACCTCGAGGGTGGGAGGGTGATGGATTTCCATTGGTTCGGCTCGCTCGGCCCAAGCTACCACCAAATCAGCCATCCCGGTATTGTCGACTACCGAAACTTGAACCTGCGGGCCTCAACAGGAAACCCTATAAGCCTCACTCGATCCTCAATAGGGGTACCCTAGATGAGGGCGTGATGTTAGCATTATTGTGGTACATCCTAGAAGACGATCTAATGCCATACACATTAGATGACGGCTCAACCTCAACTTCAGCCGCATTTCCTAAAGAGCAGGAAAAAAATCCAAAATCTCTTGCCATCACAAGATATACAACCCGGATGCAGTAAAAACTCAGCTATAAAGATAATACTCAAGAAGATACGATAGGATAGTTTTCAAACTCTTCCCTTTAAACAGGTTGAACATAACTACCCTTCAACCGTCATCTGAAAAGTTAAATCGACTAGCCATCAAATTGGGTCACGCGACAGTTAATGCCCAACACCCTCAAAAGACAAAAAGCTAAGACGATAGGCCGCCACCTGCGCGCTAACACAACATGATTTTCCAAATGACGATTTAAGTCGAATCCTCATGAAACGTCCAAATATTCCCAAGGCGTAAAATCATTACATCCTTAGGAATAAGGGGCATCTGATGAGGAAAAATTCATCTAGAAGCTACAATAGAATCACGTGTCCCTAAATACGTGACCAACCTTTAGACTCCAGAACCAGCCTGTCGAGCAGGCCTATCTACATGCCCGTTCCGGGTCACTATACCCGTTCTGGGTTACTCCTCCTAAGGAAAGAGCGCTACATGCTCTCACTCCAAAGGTGGTCAGAGTTGCCTCTCCCACAATGGAAAGCACCGTTGCCATAACAGTCCCACAATCCCCGCTTGCCATCCTAACTCTCTACATCAAAAGGGAACTAAGATCTATGCCACCTACCATATTGATATCCATATAATTAGGGACGGCTTTTAGAAATGAATATCCTCTCTTCCTATGTAACGGATGAAACCCTCAAGGTCTAAGGTATTTAAAACCTAATATACGAAGTCCTATGTGCAAACTGATAGGCGCAATCCCACACCGCCTTGCAAAATAGCTCTTATGTTTGCTACCTTACCATACTATTTCTCAATACCCTCAACTAATTCTCACACTGGAGGTACAACGTTGGTAGGCCCACCCACAGTGTATTGTTTTGTAGGAACCAGGCTAAGGGAAAGTGAGACAATTGCTTCCATCCAACGCCTTTTCGATCTCAAAAGCTGACGTGTCCATTGATCCGATTCCATGCATCATTAGGTAGTAGGCAATAGGTAGTAGGTAGTAGACAACAATATAAAACGATCGAAGAAGGGTGGAAAGAGACTCACAGATATAAGTAGGCATGAGAATAACAATGATTTGCAACAAGTTTGCCATGGAAGTGTTGCAGATTTTACAGAGGTCAAAGATGGAGGCTATGGTAGAGAGTGAACGAGGTCGCCAGTTACATTTCTTCGAGAAAGAAGTGAGGATTAGTTAGGCTAATACCATGTAAGGTAAATAAATTCGGTATATTTTCTACTATAATAATACTCTACTTTATATACGAGTGATTATGGTAATTTCTCCTAAACTATTGCTTGAATTTATTCATAAAATAATTATAATTGTTTACAATAATGATGTGCTAGAATAATGAAGATCTAGTGTGTGTGTGTAAAGAACAACCTGGTGCTACAAAGTTCCCACTATGCGTGAGGTTCGGGGGAGGATCAGACCATTTGGGTCAATTATACGCAACCTTACCTTACTTTGTAAGATGTTGTTTCTACGATTCGAAACTATGACCTCCTGATCACACGGCATCTTTGACCGTTGCACCAAGAGAAAGACTAAAAGAAAAAAAAAATGGCCTAACCATAGGGGGTGCTAGAAGAAACCGGGTGGTGGAGGGATCATGTGGGTGGAGAAGTTAAGAAGGGTGTTTTTTTTTTTTTTTTTTAAATTATAGATGTAAGGGTATTTATATTAACAACCAAAAAATATTCTATCTTTGTGGTTGACTGGTATTTTTTAAATAATAGGGGAGCTTTGTGGTCATTTGTTAAATGGAATGGCAAGTAAGTGACAAATACCCAAAAACTAAAATATCAAGGAGCGATATTTGACCGTAAAAATAACTTCAATGGTGCAAAGTACGATTTGGCCAAATCATTGTCAAATTTCTACTCCTTGTAATGCATATTCTTGCAGTCAATGAACTTGCTACACAATTGAAAGAACAAATAATTCTCCTAAGATAAATTGTTTGTCGGTGTTAAACATAGTTTCCCAACAAGCAGTAGACACATCTTCCACACGTGTAAAGGGGGATCAATAGTTTTTTGGTTCATTTTGACATGGAATAGAACACTTTTTATTCGATTTTATTATCCAAATAGAATAAGAAAAAACTTATTTTTTGTGAAGATAGGGTTTGGTTTCATGCAATTGGTGCCTCAAAATTGGAATTAGAAATTAGCATATACAAAATCTAAGGACTTGCAGGTGTTAATTTCCAATTCCAATTTCACTGCTTCAATTCCAAGCTGCCAGACATTGCCTGAGGGCGAATAAGAAGGCGATGTTATTAGAGTTAGTATTAAGGGTAGAATAATATTTTATTTGTTTTCTAGATACTTTCATTGTATGCCTATATAAGTTCTCTTTTCTAGGTATTATCTTGTACTCTTGTATTCATTTATTCACAAATAATAAACCCTAACCACATTTTCTCTCTAAACTCTATGTTTAGAGATTGATCTTCACGCAGTATCAGAGTTTAATCTCATGGAAGAAAGTTTGATTTCATCTACAACGTTTGGTCCCAATTTTGTATGGTGTTACATGATGATTTTGAGAGACTTTTTGAAACAATTTTACACCGTAGTCCACTTCCTTCTGTTAACTCATTGGATACTGACTTATTGGCCGAGGAGGTACGCTTCAAGTCTCAATCAGAAAATAGAGTTCTCAAAATACCTAGTCTATATGTTCTGGCAATTCATTCCAAACCACATTCTAATCATCAAAACAAGCTTTATTTGAGGCCTGCTTTTGATAAAGGTAGCTTCTGTAAGCAGAAGGGTTATTGGAATACTCAATGCACTAAATTGAGCAGAATGCAACAACCCAACAACCACAACCGCCTTTCTTGTGGAAATCTCACAATCAATCTCAAAAATGACCTTACAGGTCTCCATAGCCTAACACTGCAGCAACTGAACCCTCATCAATATCGTTTGGCTTTAGAGACCCAACATCTTCTAATCCCATAATGGTCGCCCTTACTAAGCAATTTTAGTAGTTTCTTTCTATACAACCACATGTTATGTACGTTTCCTCTTTAGTAAGTTTGTTTCCCTTTAGTTCTTCAAGTATGCCTTCCTCTATATGGATTCTAGATTTTGGAGTCTCTCATCATATGTCACTTGACTTGTCATCATTTTCCTCTTTAAATCCTACATCATACATATCTATTATGACTTTTGATGATATTATGATGCCATTAGTAGGTATTGGTTTTGTTGTCACACCCCAATTATCTCTTTTGAGTGTCTATCATATTCCCAATCTTGCATTAAATCTTGTTTTTGTTGCCCAATTATGTGATTTTGGTTACTCAGTCTTTTTCTCTTCTACCGCTTGTCATACAGGATCTGCAATCCCAGAAGCTAATTGGGATAGGCTGTAGCCAGGGGGACTATATATACTGGACGAGATAAGAGTATTAGGTGTTGTAGTTTTCAGTGTTGACTTGTCGTCTTTTTATTAGACTTCTTCTTCTTCTAGCTTTTATTTATGTTATTTGCGTATTGGTCATGCTTCAGCATCTTGTTTAAAATACCTGGTATCTACAGGAGCATTAGGAAATTTACCGATTTGTAATATTTCTTATTGTAGTGGTTGTAAACCGGCAAAAATCTCTACTTTACCTTTTAATCGAAATATTATTTCTTCTCTTGCACCATATGATTTGGTTCACTTTGATATATGGGGATCTTCCCCTATTGCTACAAAAGGGGGGTCTTGATATTATGTTTCTTTCATTGATGATTATACTCGATCTTATTGGGTTTATCTTATTAAACGTTATTCTGAATTCTTTGGTATTTTACAAACATTTCGAGCACTTGTATAAGACCCAATATTCGGCTATTATCAAATTCTTTAGATGTGATTTGGGTGGGGAGTATATTTTTAATCTTTTCACTAACTTGCTTGCTTTAATGGAACAATTCATCAAACCTCGTGTACTAATACTCCCGAGTCAAATAGTATTGCTAAAATGAAACATAAGCACATTATTAAAACTGCTCATTCCCTCTTATTATCTGCCTTATTTCCTAGTGCTTTTTGGGGGAGAATCAGTCCTTACTGCTGTAAATCTAATTAATAAGATCTCATCCTCTCATTTTTCAGATATGTCTCTATTTGAAAAGTCTTATGGTCATGATCCTAATTATTCTTCCTTAAGAGTATTTTGATGTACTTGCTTTGTTCTTCGACCGAGTATAGAGCATAGTAAGTTATCTTCTCGTTCTGTAATTTATGTCTTTCTAGGTTATGGTGAGGGACAAAAGGGATATCGTTATTTTCATCCAGTTGCACAAAACATATGTCCCATCATGTTGTGTTTCTTGAGCGTATACTTTTTTTTCTCAATTCCTACTAGTACACACAACTTGACTAAATCTGACTTCATTTCCATCCATCATTTCTCTGATGATAGAGATAGTTTATCTCCTCAAAGCCCATGCACTATAGGTATTGACCCACCTTCTATGTCTCGACCACATGTTCTTATTGCACCTCTTCCTCAATATTATTCTCGTAGGGATCGCACTATTAGTTCTACAGGTACTGATACTTATAGTATTCCCTCCTCTCCAACGGCCGACCGAAAACCTTTTCACACTGTGAATCCTCCTCCTCGCTCTCTTCAGCTCATTCGTAAGTTCACTTATATACCATATTTTGTTTATTCTTTCTATTCAAATTCTTTTACTTCATTTCAGCCTTTATTCACTGTCACTCTAAGCTCTTGTCCTATAAAGAAATAGCATATGATCCCATTTGATAATAGGCTATAGCTAAGGAACTCTCTTCTTTACACAAGACGTATACTTGGGATTTGGTAACTTTACCTCCTTGTAAAAGTACAATTGATTCTCATTGGACAAAATTAAAACTAAGTCTAATGGTTCAATTAAGTGGTACAAAACTCAATTTGCTACTATGGGATTTTCTCAGAATGAATTTTGCTGCGGTTGTAAAAATGACAGTTGTTTGTACTTTTATTGTCGTTGCATTTGTTCGTCAATGACATATTTCTCAAATGGATGTTAAAAATGCCTTTTTGAATGACAATCTTCAAAAACAAGTTTACATGACTCCTAATCTTGATGTTATTCATAATTCTTGAAAAATTTGCAAACTCAAGAAAGATCTATATGGTCTTAAATAATCACCTCGATCCTGGTTTGAGAAGTTTTCTAGGGTGATTACTTCTCTTGGTTTTCAAATAAGTAATCATGATTCTTCTTTGTTTATAAAATTACTACTATATGTCATATTCTACTCTCTTTGTATGTTGATGACATGATTATTACTGGTGATGATATTGATGGGCTTGCAGTTTTGAAGTCAGAATTATCTCGTTAGTTTCAAATGAAGGATTTGTGGGCTTTACACTACTTTCTGCCCATTGAAGTAGCATTTTCTCCAAAAGTCTATCTTCTCTCTCAGTCTACATATGCAGCTGACATTCTTGAGCATGCTCGTCTTACTAAAACTACGAAAGTTTATACTCCTCTAGAGGTTAGTGTTCGCTATTTACCTTCTAATTGTGCTTCTTTGTCAGATCCTACCATATATCGTACTAATGATGCCTAGAATCAGATCACTGGACACGTCAGCTTCTGAGATCGGGGAGGATTAGGTGGTAGCGATTGTCTCACTTTCTCTCGGTTTGGTTCCTGCAAAGTAATGTACTGCAGGTGGGCCTAACAACGTTGCATCTTTGGTGTGAGAATTAGTATAGGGTACTAAGATGAAGGCGGTCATAATGCAGTAAGCGTGAGAACTATTTGCAAGACAACCTAGGAACAGGGTAGTATATTCAATATTGCATATTAGTTCGCATATATGAGTTTTCACATACCTCAGAATTTTAGGGTTTGGTCCTTTATAAAGGAAGGGAAGAAACTTGTTTGGTAAGCCTTTCTTTGATTCTTTGGATATCGATATGGTAGGTGACATAGATCTTGATTCCCTTTCTATAGAAATGTTTGGGATGGCAGGCGAAAATCATGGGACTTTTATGGAAATATTACTTTCCTTTTGTGGGAGAGGTGGCTTTAACTACATTTCTAGAGAGAGCATGAAGGCCCTCATGAACTTGGAAAAATGATCCAGAACTAGTAAAGAGGTTCGAAATGGACAAGGAGACCTGGAATAGGTATGGAGATCTAAAACGGATTTAATGACCTGGAGTGGGTATGTAGATGAGCGTGTTCGACTGACCGATTCTGGAGTTCATGGGCCATCTGCATATTCGAGGACTCATGGCATCCTGGTAGCTTCTTGCTGAATTCTCCCTCATCACATACTATGTTGGCAGTTTGTTTTATCTTACAATTACTCGCTCAGACATTACCCACGTTATTCACATCATTAGTCAGTTTGTCATTTTTCCAACTACAATTCATTGGGCTGTTGTTTTTCGTATCCTTTAGTATCTTCAGAGAACCCTCTTTTAGAGTCTTTTACTTGCATCGACCTCGTCTTTGGAGTTACATGGCTTTTTTTATGCTGATTGGATTAGTGATCCCACAGATCGTTGATAGGTGTGATCCACCTACGTATTTCCAAACCGAATTAAGTTAGTGTAAGACCCAAATCGTAGCACGTACGTCACTTTAAGCTCATTTTAGAGCATTTAGAAATTTCGGGAAAAATTTTGAGTTAATTAAAGACCAAGTTAAAAGTAATTGGGTCAACTAAAATTCAAATTAAAAGAATAGGAGTCAAATAGGAAATTTAGAAACATTATTCAAAACTTGGGATTCAAATTTTGTCATTCAATTTATAAAAAAAATAAATAAATAAATAAATAAATGAAATAAAATAAAATTAATTGTAAGGGATCAAATTAAAATTTAAAACAAAGTTAAATGGGAAAATCGGACTAAGAAGAAGGCTTTAAGAAAGTTAGAGAAGAAAAGAGTAATTAAACTAAAGATTATTATAAAAGATATATATATATATATATCGTGTGTGTGTGCAGTGAGATCGCTGGCGATAGGAAAAATAGAGGAACGGGGCGACGTGGCAGGGGGAGATCATTTCACAAACCACTAATTACATGCATATATATATTTGTTCATGCATGTAGAGATAAAAAAAATCTAGAAATCAAATTCAGAACAATCTAGAGAAAGAGAGAGAATTGGAGATGGGGGTCGTCGGTTTTTCTTGAATCTGCGTCCCTCCGGTGGTGTGGGCGTGACATCGCTGTTCAGGGTGACTTTTGTGTGTAAGGGATTGTTCAAGTATGGTTGGGTGTGTGTGGGTGAGGGTGCTCTGTTTTTTTGTTCATGCGAACAATATGTATGTGTGTGTGTGTGTGTGTGTTGCCATTATTGTTGTGTGTTTTCTGTTGGCCGCGTGTGGGTCTGTACATCTGTGTGTGTTCTGCTCAGCTGGTGCATATGGGTGATTGTGAATATGTGTATGTTTCTTGTTTCCATTTAGTGCAGCCGTGGGTATGTATGTGTTCCGATGGTCAGGTGGGTGTGTGGTGATGTGTTCTCTGTGTGTGTTCTTCGGTGTGTGTGGCTCTTTCGGAAGTATGTGTGTGTCGTTGTTGGCTTGCTGAAAGAAAACAGCACAGGAAGAGGAAGAGAAAGAAAGCGAAGAGAGAAAGATGGGTCGGTCGGCGGTTCGTTGCCGGTGGGTTGCCGTACTCTGTTCATCATGTGCATGTGTATGGGGTGTCATGCGTGCTCTGTTTTGTTTCAGTACGGTGTGTGTGTATGTGTGTGTGTGTGTGTGTGTGTGTGTGTGTGTGTGGTTATGTGCATATGATCAGATCTATGTATGTGTGAGGTTCTCGGGTGTGTTCGATCGAAGGTGTATGCGATTGTCGTCATTTGTTCGGTGATTGCATGTGCAAGCCGTCGTCAGCAGTGTACGTCGGTGTGGGTCGTCGGCCGGTCAGCGTTGTCTATGAGAGTGGTTGCTGGTGTGAGCATGGGTGTGTGGGTGTGAGGTCGCCGGCAGTCGTCGACATTAAGAAGAGAGAGGGAGGGCCGGTTGGAATTCAAGCGGAGCATAGAACGGGAAACAGAGCGGAAAAAGGAAAAGAAAGAAGAAGGGGAAAAAAAGAAGAAAAAAGAAGAAACTACACAAATAACCCCCAACAAATTCAAAATCAGTCTCGCGACCTATGAACGATTCAGAATGGGTAACATTTTTCGTTAAGTTTATTTTAGTTTTGTTAAATTAAATTCTAGCATAGAAATTTTGTAATTGGAATAATAAATTTGAGACCGTTCGTATTACAAATTTTATGCAGTAATTTTTAACAAAATGAAAAATTAACTGAATAATAATTTTACATAATAAAATGTAGAGACGGGGAAATAACGAAACTTAGGGTCTGCATTAGATAATTAGGTGATTTTATATAAAATATTAATTTTGACCCTGTCACTAATAGATTCGTAGGCACCTGAGGAACGGTAGAGTATAGTTGATAAAGTCTTTTGGGAGCAGATCCCCAAGTGAGTGTATTGTCTTCTTGTAAACCTATTTTCAACTATATGATGGAATAAATGTGTTTACTTAAAATTTGATGAATTTATAACTTATATGGATCAAGCGGTTTTGGGTGATTTTGGAAACGTGGATTTCGTTGGTTTTTAAAGAAAGTGGAAAAATGATTTGTTGAATCTAGTTGGTTTTCTAAAGAATGTGAAAAAATGATATTTGGAATAAATTGGTTTTGGAAATAGAGGATGATGTTATTGATTTGTAATTTAACGATGATGTTATTGATTTAACGATGCCATAGCTTATGTCATGTCCGGAGGGGTAGTCCGAAAGGTGGTTATTGATATTATGTCCTGTCCGAAGGGGTAGTCCGGCAAGTGGTTATTGATATTATGTCCTGTCGAGAGACGTCTGGCCAGTGATTATTGATATTATGTCATGTCTAGAGGATTAGTCCGGTAGGTGGTTATTTGTCCCGTTTGCGAGCAAACCCTGCGGGTGGTACGGTACCGTTGCAACTCCCGATAGTGAGGTTAAAACGATCACATAGCTAGCCAGGGCGTGGTGTGGTGTGGTGTGATGAGGTGTGATGTGATAAGGTGAGGTATGATGTGGTGTGGTGTGGTGTGTTGTGCTGTGGTGTGGTGTGTTGTGCTGTGGTATGTTGTGGTGTCATGTGGTGTTGTATATGGTGTTTTGTCGTATATAGTGATTGGGATGAGTACATTTATACATATTCTTTTATACTGGATTGGTATGTTCTTATTTCATTATACTGTACGGTTAGTTGAATTATTCTGGTTGATTTTCGTTGTTTAGTTAGGATGCTATATATATGTGTGTGTGTGTGTGTGTGTGTATATAAATGTTGATTTTGTGGTGACAGGAAAAATGTATTTTCCTTGTGGTATGAGACATTTATATATTATGAGATTTTTATTTGATATGTGATATTTATATGTTTTATGTTTGATCCATCTAAAATGTTTTTATTAAGAAGGCAATACACTCGCAGGTACAACAACTAGGAGTCGGTCCCCTACTGGCACTAGGTAGAGTCCAGCGATGCGGTAGTGAGAGAGTTTTTTTGGAGGTGCTAGTTGACGCGAACCTATAAGAGGATCGTGATTATTTTATCTTTGTTGTATTTCTAATTTTGTAGGGCCGGCGATGCGGTAGTGAGAGAGTTTTTTTGGAGGTGCTGGTTGACGCGAACCTATAAGAGAATCATGATTATTTTATCTTTGTTGTATTTCTAATTTTGTAGGGACGGGTGTGTCCCCAATTAGAGAGTGTATATATATTTATGGTCTGATTTGGTAGTAGTACATTTATGTATGCATATTATTATTTTCTAGTTGGTTGGACGTCTAGGTGATGTCATGTCGACGTCACGTCGTCCCCAAGGTGACGGGTGTCCGGGTTGGGGTGTGGCAGTTAGTTTTCGAGCGTTTATATAGTATTTTATTACGTTTTAATTAGTTTTCTTACTTTTTGTATAAATCAGGTGTGTGAGGAAAAAAGACAGGAAACAGGAGCGAAAACGATGAGATCGAACCAAAAGATATTGAAGAACGGTAGAAAAACAAGCTCAGAGGCAAAACTGTAAAACAAGCCCACCACCGTGGCGTCTAGACCACCGCCGCGGCAGTGAAGATGCTGAGAAAGGCAAAATGCTACTAACAGACAACCGCCGCAGCGGTGAATCCCACCGCCGCGGCAGTAAAGAAGCAAAGAAATAAAATATAGGCTACTGATAGCCCACCGCCTAGGCAGAAATCCAACAGAATGCTCTTCCTAGTCCACCGCTATCTTCATCGCTGCAGCAATCATTGAACCGACCTACTCACCGCTGCAACGGTGACCCTCTGCACAGCCTAGATATTTTATTTAGATATTTTGAGATCTTTTGCTTACAAATACCATTCTCTCTCCCCCTATCAAAATCCCCCGTCCATTTGGGCAGCTTAAGCTATATTTAGGCTAGGGTTTAGGAGTTTTAAAGGTGGAGCTCACATCCCGAAGTAGAGAAGACGGCGAATCGATCGTTGAGCATTCTTAGCGGTTTATCTTTGGATGAGGCTAAGTTCTTCGGTTATTTTTCCTTATTTCCTTAACTTAGGATATTGTGAGCATGTTTAGCTCGATTTCATTGTTTATATGGTTATGACCACGAGTTAAATATGGATTGTAATAGGGATTAACACTATATTTATAAATATGTTGTTTGAATGATTTCTGTGTTTCGTTTGTGATTGTTCTTCGTAGTTTGATTGATTTATCGTATTGTTTGTTTATCATACTTAGTTAGATAAATGAAGAATATGGGGTTTTGACAAACCCCGGATTCAGATTAAGGGTAAACAAACACCACCATTCTATAACCCGGTTAGGGTTTGAATCGTGGACAATCGATGACGTTGGGGCAAGACTCACGCGACCTAGGGTTGTTAAGAGGTTAAGTCGCGTTATATCCCCCGTCTTACACTCGGGAGAGGTGGTGAGAGAGTTTTAGAACGGAGATTGTCGATAGGGTAAATATAACGCACGAACCAATTACCCAATCGGGAGTTAGATTGTGTGCAATTAATGATGCTAGGCGAGACTCAAGTGATCTAGGATCGTTAAGACATTGAGCGATACTTCTTCATTGACTCGAAGTCATGTATTCCCCCATCTTACACTTAGGAGAAGTGGCGATGGAGTTTATGTACCGAGATTGTCAAATAGGTCAAACACTGTAAACGTGAGTAAATTGAGATCGAACACTTATTTGTACACACGTTAATCCCTAGGTAATTCTTGACCCTAAAACATATTAGCATATTAGTGTAGTTAATTTAGGATATATTAGTATTAGTTTAATTAATTAAATACATTTGTTTTTCACCTAGATAAAATTAGGTCATGACAAACGCAGTATTCGATAGTAACGACATCAATCCCTGTGGATACGATAACCCGATCTTAATGATCAAACTATACTAAAACTTAGACCTCATATACTTGCGAGTGTAAGTAGCGGCGTATTCCTACGCCCCTACCAAGTTTTTGGTGTCGTTGCTTGGGATTGGTCACTAGGCGAATTCTGTTTTTGGGGATCGTCACCAAGTTTTTGGTAACGATTGTCGAGCATTGATTTGTTGTTATTTTTGATATTGTAAGTAAATGACCTGATTTTACTTTAGACATTTCTTTGTATATAATTTTTGTTTGTAATTTTATTTTTGTTTCCAATGTAGGGTACTTGGCGATGTCAGATCGATGGGTATTGAATGCATCCATTTCGATGGGATTCCATGCTATTTTATGTTGCTTGGCCAAACACATAAGCCGGTAAGTGTTCTAAACACCCTTCGTCAACATGCTTTAAATTTCATATGTTGAGATTGATGATTAGGATCACTAAGAACACTATCCGTTTTAAGTTTGGAAGTGATGTGTAGTGTAGTATGTTAGTTTATGTGTTATTGTTTTCCCGTATTGCATGTGTGTTTAGGTTAGAATGTGTTTATATTTTTGTGTGTTGTTGTTATATGTTGAGTTTTGTATTCATCTGGACCGTTACCCGATAATGATAATTACCCTTGGTTGTTTTCGAGGTCAAAGGTAATACTTATGCATGTGTGATTCTGTGATTCTGTGTGCTTGACTATGTTTTTTGGTAAAAATTATTGTAGATCCTAATTTGCACGGGCACATAGACTCAATGTATAGTTATTCAATTGATTTGAGGACGATTATCGATTAACCAAATTTATGACACATTAAGGATTCTAGAACTTGATTGAGGGAAAGCTTGAGGAGAAATCCTAGATGAGGTAGTTCATAAGACGTGATTTAGGCATTCGTTTTGTCGCTTGAACCTTTTTAAGCCTACCTTGTAATATGTTTATCCCTCGTTACCCTGTTGAACCCTAAATGTAAATTCAATTCAAAACACATAAACTAATACCCTAGCCAGTTGACCTTTTTCCAGACCTTAATCGCTGAATTTAAAGGCACATTTGAGTGAATCAAGCTAGCAATTGCAAATGCTACTTGATGTGAGCGGTTGGGTTTAGGGCGAACTTCTAATTGGTTCAGTATTTGAGTACTCACTTGTCGTTTTTCGTTTGTATTTCACACACCCCTTCAATTGTAAAAATCAAATAAGTTTGGGGGTGTGTTCGTTGAAAAAAAAAAACATATGTAAATATAAGTTTAATTCCTTTTGTTTTTTACAAGTGAGTACGTCGTTCTTCAATGTTTGTTTGAATTATTTCCAATCTATTTATGGGTGTTCGAGAGTGAATGTGCCAAGCATTGAACCTTGGGTAGCGTTAAGTTAACAACGTTAACCTGTTTTCTACTCCAAATTACCCTTGGCCAACTATTCCAAAACCAAACCAAGCCCTAATGATCTCTATGAATTTCTGAACCTACATTAGTGGAGAGTGGACCCCAATCAGGCTTATGAAAATCCTAGTCCTTCACGGTCTAAGTCATGAATTTCATTGGTGGATAATCCAATCCGGTCATTTTATTGCCATTTTATTGAGTCTCGCACTAACACGTTTAAATAATCTAGAATAGCGTTCTCCATTATTGCATGTCGAAATTCTAGATCAACACATGATGTGTTTTATTGCCTGAACTCGATATAACTGGCAGTTGTTAAGGGACAAAAATAAATAGGCCGTTAGAAGAATTTGAAACTCGCATGTCGTTATGTTTTGATTGTTTTTAGGTTGTTTGTTATCTAATTCAGTTTGCGTATTTTCATTTTAGTGTGTGTGTTTGGCTCGAGGACTAGCCAAATTCTAAGTTTGGGGGTATTTGATAGGTGTGATTCACCTACGTATTTTCAAACTGAATTAAGTTAGTTTTCGAGCGTTTATATAGTATTTTATTACATTTTAATTAGTTTTCTTACTCTTTGTATAAATCAAGTGTGCGGGGAAAAGGGACAGAAACTGGAGCGAAAACGATGAGATCGAACCAAAAGCGATCGAAGAACGGTGGAAAAATAAGCTCAGAGGCAAAACTGTGAAACAAGCCCACCGCTGCGGCGTCCAGACCACCGTCGTGATGGTGAAGATGCTAAGAATGAAAAAATGCTACTAATGGACCACCGCTGCAGCGGTGAATCCCACCACCGCGGCGGTAAAAAAGCAGAGAAACAAAAGATAAGCTACTGACAGCCCACTGCCTAGGCGGAGAAATCCACCGCATTGGTGGAAATCCAGCAGAATGCTCTTCCTAGTCCACCGCTATCTTCATCAACGCAGTGATCATTGAACCGACCAACTCACCGCCGCAACGGTGAATCCCATCGTCGTAGCGGTGACCCTCTGCACAGCCTAGATATTTTATTTAGATATTTTGAGATCTTTTGCTTATAAATACCATTCCCTATCCCCCTATCAAAAGCCCCTGCCCATTTGGGCACCTTAAGCTATATTTAGGCTAGGATTTAGCAATTTTAGAGGTAGAGCTCAAATCCCGAAGTAGAGAAGACGGCGAATTGATCGTTGAGCGTTCTTATCGGTTTATCTTCGGACGAGGCTAAGTTATTCGGTTGTTTTTCCTTATTTATTTAACTTAGGATATTGTGAGCATGTTTAGCTCGATTTCATTATTTATACGGTTATGACCACGAGTTAAATATGGATTGTAATAGGGATTAACACTATATTTATAAATATGTTGTTTAGATGATTTTGATGTTTCGTTTGTGATTGTTCTTCGTAGTTTGATTGTATTTATCGTATTATTTGTTTATCATGCTTAGTTAGACAAATAGAGAATACGGGGTTTTAACAAACCCCGAATTCAGATTAAGGGTAAACAAACGCGACGATTCTATAACCCGGTTGGGGTTTGAATCGTGGACAATCGATGACGTTGGGGTAAGACTCAGGCGACCTAGGGTCGTTAAGACGTTGAGGGAGACTTCTTCGTTGACACGAAATCACGTTATATCCCCCGTCTTACACTCGGGAGAGGTGGCAAAGAAGTTTTAGAACAGAGATTGTCGATAGGGTAAATATAATGCACGATCCAATGACCCAGTCGGGGGTTGGATTGTGTGCAATCAATGACGCTGGGTGAGACTCACATGACCTAGGGTCATTAAGACGTTGATGGGGACTTTTTCATTGACTCGAAGTCGTGTATTACCCCATCTTACACTCGGGAGAGGTGGCGGTGGAGTTTACGTATTGAGGTTGTCAAATAGGTCAAACACCATAAACGTGAGTAAATCGAGATCGAACACGTATTTGTAAACACGTTAATCTCTAGGCAATTCTTGACTCTAAAACATATTAGCATATTAGTGTAGTTAATTTAGGATATATTAGTATTAGTTTAATTAATTAAATACATTTGTTTTTCACCTAGATAAAATTAGGTCACGACAAACGCGGTATTCAATAGTAACGACACCAATCCCTGTGGATATGATAACCTGATCTTAACGATCAAATTATACTAAAACTTAGACCTTGTATACTTGTGAGTGTAAGTAGCGGCGTATTCCTACGCCCCTACCAATCGTAAGTCTATCACATATTTTTGTGTATTTTTTGATGATTTTCTTTTTTCATGAAAGAGCAAGAAGCAGGTTTTTGTTTCTAAATCTTTTACGGAAGTTGAGTACTATCGTGCAATGGCATCCACTACCACCGAAATAATTTGGTTGCATTGGTTACTTGTAGATATGGGTGGTTTTCTTTATCATCCGACTCCCATGTATTGTGATAAAAATAGTGGTATTCAGATTGCTCACAATTCAATCTTTCATTAACGGACTAAACACACTGAGATTGATTGTCATCTCACGCGTCATCACATTCAGCATGGGACTATTACTTTTCCTTTTGTGTCATACTTCATACAAATTATCGACTTGTTTACTAAGTGGCATTCTGTTTCGCATTTTTTATTTTTTGTTGGCAAACTCTCGATACTTCTTGCAGCAACATTGCAAGTTTGAAGGGGGGTATTAGAGTTATTATTCTCATTTAGTATTAAGTGTAGAATAGTGTTTTTATTCGTTTTCTAGATATTTTCATTGTATGCTTATACAAATGCCAACTTAAATTTTTTCCGAACATAAATGGTGTTTATTGCAGGTTTTCCTACAAAGAAAAACCTTCCCAAAACACTTTAGAATTGAAGGTTTTGATTAACTTATTAAAAGCAACTTATATAGCTATTTTGCGTTTGAGTTACATATATAAGTTGCAACAAACGTGTCAAAAGTTATAGCTTGATAAAATAAACTTCAGCAAACATGACAATAATCTTGAACAAAATTTTCCAGAAATGGGAATTACCACTACAAGAAAAATGCATTTTAATCATGCTTAGTAAATATAATTCATCTCGTTTCTTGAATAAACCATGATTCTAACTATATGAATGTGATATAATCTCGCTTAAAATTTATTATGTGATAAAAAATATTTTTTATCTCACTATTTTAATAAACCATGATAATAAGTTATTGGTTTTATCACAGTTAATATTTATAACCGAGCTTAATTGATCTTTAACCAAAATTTGCGCTGAACTTAACAAAAAAAAAAAGGCACTCAAAAATTTTGTTTTGCTGCTCTCTGGTCGAAAGTCGAAATACTCTTATTGAATTCATTCTTCTTCAACCCTAGTAGACGCCAACCCCTGACAGCCTCTCTCTCTCTCTCGTGCGATAGAAGCCCCCTCTCTCGATGTCTTTTTGGATCTCGAAATCTCTGAGATTTCTGGCTTCTATTGTTCTTCATCAACCCTAGCAGTCACGATGCCTATTTCAATTGAAGCCTCTCTCTCGATCGAAATCTCTCTCTATCTCGATCTTAAAATCGCTGAGATTTCTTAATTCAATGTTCCTTCATCGAAATCGCTGAGATTTCTTCATTCAACTTTCCTACATCGAAATCGCTGAGATTTCTCCATCACCGTCATCATCGCCATAGCGAAGCCTTCAGCCTTCACTTCGTTCTCTCTTCTCCAGCCATCGCTATCGTGGTCTTCTCTAGAGGCTACCTCACATCTGCCGCAATTCAAGCTTCGTGGTTCAATCTAGATGTACGTTTTCTTTTTTGTATTATGAGGTTTCTCACTATCAATAAACTTTTTATATGATGTTTTTGTGGACATTTTAACAGGTTTGTCCAATTGAATATGGGCATGTGCTATTAATCCCTCGAATCTTGGAGTGTCTGCCAAGCGTTCATCCCAAGCGTTCTATTGGTAATCAGAATCAAGAATGTTTTAATTTATCTCTCTAAACGCAGAATCGCTCTCCATTCCCCTCGTCCCTACTCAATTCTCACTGCTAGGAGTGCCAATCTTCTGTCCTCTCTTGCTTTCTTCTTGTTTTCCTTTGATTTGTGATGATTTTGTTCCAATTTCTATTATTGGTTCTTTGTTGTTCATATTTACTTCTCAATTTTTAGAATTCTAGGAGGATTTTGTTTTCTTAATTTTTGAAATAAAAAGAAACGGATGATGAAATTGTTTAGGAATTCTAGAAAGTAATCCCCATTTGCATTGTATTCTCAATTTTGTATTTGTAGACTAGAATTCATATAGGAAGTAAACCCTAGCCATCGAAATCTAAAAAAAACAAATGGAATGAAAAAGCAATGAATATGAAAAAAAAATCAAGATGTAATTGTCGATTTTATACTTGGTCAAAACATACGTGATTGTGTATTTTGTATTTAATTATGTTCTTAGGGTATGTCTATTCAGTCCCAGTTTGTATTGTTTTTTAGATGGTGATTGATTTTCTATTTTACAAGCCAGAGATAATTCAATATTATCTCTTTGTCCTTATGACACTTCCCAACTTTATAAGATTCAACAACTTATTTCTTTCGTCTGTGGGTGTGTGGGTGTGTAGAGATATGAATCTCACTGGTACTACTCCTTTTCTTACATATTTAAGTTATAATTTTTTTTTTTTCTTCGTAAATTGTTTTAAGGTTAGTGAAGCTAGAAGTTTGGACAGGGATGCTGTTGAGAGTAGGCTGATTTTTGTTGGTTTTAAGGTGACATGCTACTTCCACTTTATGCTATCCTTTTTAATACTCAAATGTAGTAGTTTTTGTTGCAACATTTTAGGTATTGTTTTTGTAAATTGATTTCATTTTTTTCTCACTACCCACAAACTCTAGGTTTTTAACTGTCCCATAATCCCATTATAGGAGATTCAGCCGTTGTATTGTCCGAATTAGAAGGATCATCTCATGACCTGGTGAGTTGTGCTTCATCTGAAATTTTATTGTTTTCTTCTTATAGTTTCTATTGAATCATATGATATGAATCTGTCTTAGGCACCAGATACAATTTTGACTGGTCACTACTAGTTAACTTGCATTGTGCACTATACAAGCCATAGATAATTTAGAAGGTTACCGTTGGGTGAGAAGGCTGAATATGAATTATTGGACTGGAATAATTGAAATTCATGATGACGATTATGCCAAATGTGCTACATAAATTATCCTTTGCGTAATGGAGTAGCTGGAATGATATGGATGTACTAGCAATGGGGGAGGCGGAGGGAGACACGTTAGATGTTGATCTGAGCAGTTTACTAAAAATGGCATTTTCTCGTTCTTTCCCCACCCATATTCAGGTTGAGCAGCTCTTCAAGGATGAATCCATATTGGCAATATATGATCTGCTCGATCATTTTTGTGAATTTATTATCATTAACCTCTTTGACATCTGCAGAAACAAGTAATTTCTTTGTCCTAAATAACAAAATCTCATTTTAATCCATATTACTCGCAACCTTAATCACTCCAAATTTTGTTGCCTTAATCTCAGGGACTGTTCTAACGACATCAACGAGGTAATATCGAGCCTTGTATTTGCATCAGCAAGATTCGAAGATCTTCCCAAGCTTCTATCGATTCAGAAGCTCTTTAGCAGTTGTTACGATCAACGATTCGTTCAAACTACTCTCAAGTTATGTCCCGGAAAACTAGTGAATGGTCAGGTTTGAATAATTTTAATAAGATTTTCTTCTATAAATTTGGTGGATTTTGGTTGTTTTAATAACAAAACAAAAACATTTTTTTCAAGTACAGGTGAAAGAGAACATGTCCATAAAATCAGTACCTAGCAATGTGAATAACAAATTAGTGGATGAGATTGCAAGGACTTGTTTTCAGACAGGGCCTTTGGCTATTGAATTCAGTTATGAAGTCATCGTCATCACCATCGTCATCGTCATCGCTATAGCAAAGCCTTCAGAGAGTTTAGATAATAATACTTTGGTTGTTTCAGTCACATATTTTGGACTTGTGCCGCAATGCTGAGAATGATGACGACCTCCAGTACGAGCAAAGATTAGAAGCATCTTCAAATGTTCCTAGGCATTCTTTAAGGAATAGCATGTTACGATCTTCCACCTCCATTGACAGAAGAATGAGGTAATGATAGATCCTTAATTTTCAGATCTAGTGATCTTCAATATTAATTCATCCTTTGAAGTTATATATTTGAAGTTTTATTTGGGTCCTTTCATGCTTCAGTTTGTCACATAGCGAACCCAATATTGCAACTACTTTTTGGAGAAGGACCCAGCAAAAGGCTATTGCAGAACAACAGACTGCAAGTTCAAGATTCTTAAACTTCACGCTTTATGAATTTGATATTGATGTACTTTTTATTGTTTTGACTTGATGAAGTTGATGAAAAAGAAAATGAATAATGAAGTTGATGATACGGGTAATGATGTTTTATTTGTGATTGGATGACCATTTTTAGACATTTGTACATGATAGAATATTCAAGTTTATGATTATTGTACTAAAAAACAATGTTACTTGTGTTTTTCATGTTGATGTAAAATTCTTATGTCATGCAAAAATTATTTTTAGTTATTTGTTATAGTATTTTTATAAAATTTCGGTTATTTTTTTTTTTAATATATATATGAGAAACTATTACAGTTTTTTAATGTGATAGAAAATAGGTTAATTATCTCGGTTTGATACAAAATTGAGATAAATATTGTCTAAATAATCACGTTTTTTTAATTTCGTCACATATATATGATCTTTTAATCGCATATGAAAAACCGAGATATAAAAGGTCTACCAGCTCAGTTTTTAACTGTGATTAAAAGTCTTTCATCTCGATTTTTAACTGTGATAGAAAGTCTACTTTTAATCACACTGCATACTATCACGGTTTGATTTGGGACCAAAAACCGTGATAAAAACATTTTTATCACGGTTTTTAACTGTGATAAAACACTTTTTTTCTTGTAGTGTACCTCCATGTGAAGAAGATATAAATCTGAATCCAAAATTAAATTTTGCCCAAGATGAAAAATCCAACGCGAAACAATTTTGTCAATCTAGACTCCAAAGTTTCTTGCGGAGGCCCATATCAGTCTGCTCTTACGTGGACTAACTGGAACACAAAGGAAAATCAAAAGGAGTCTTCTTTATGGAACTTTTGACAATGATTCCTGCAACAACCAAAATATTTATCAATTGAAGTAAAAAAATATATAAATAAATTGCTAAATAATCAGGAGAAAATGAAAAAGAAATGATACAACCAGTGATAATTACCAGCTTCGAAATCAATGTCATCAATTAAGTTGCTCTATTAGTGAATTTGTTTTTGTTTTTTTTAAATATAACTTGGAGAGTAAAAAAAGTTTGTTTATTTGCTGATCTCAAAATTTTATTCTAAAAATCTTGGATCAGAACATAAACATTTTTTTTTGCTTCTCTTTTACTTTTTATTTTTTTGGATTCTATTCCATATTTTATGGGGAAACAATGGAACAAAAAACACTAACCAAACATCACCTAAATACCTCATTCGGTCCAAAAATTGATGAGTGTCCATTTCCAGGATTTTTCCTAGGAGATGAGGAGAAATAAAATAGAGAAGGTGCCGCAGACTCCTTTTTTCCTGTAAAACCATCAACGTCTAGTTTCTGTACGCTTATTTCGAGTGGCCTGCCACCTTCTCTATCCGCCTTAACTCTGCAGTGGACATATTTATTAGTACTTCTTATCGCATAAATGAATATATTAGAAAAAAATCAAAATTTTCAGAAATACTTATCTGTTTTTTGGTTGTGGAACTTGCATTATGCCGTAATGTGCATACGGAAGATGAGCAACGTCCATTAGATTTTCTATTAGAACCTCGTACCTGAAAATAAAGGTTTAATTAACCTAGAATAAATTAAGAAATTTTGTGTTAAGATAAATGAATAACATAGAATTCGAGAAAGAGAGAAGGGGTCTAAGGTTTATTACTATGAATAATGAATACAGAGAGAATAAGAAACAACTAGGAAAGATAACTTTATATAAGCTTACAATAGAAAAACCCAAAAAATAAGGAAAAGTCTATTCTACCCTTGATACTAAATAAATATAATGGATTAGACAATTTTCTGTTTTTCTAACTAATATCATGGAAAATTATGTTTTGTCCTTGTGTGTGAGATTCCTGAAAATTGTAAGACAAATAAGATAAATAATTTAATTATTTTGTAGCATAGGCAATATGGATACTTCGCAAGTTGTTGCGCCAAAAACAGCTACCTTTCGCCTTGCTCTTCATTTATATATAGTGTAACCAAATTTTTATTCGCTTTTTTTTTCCTTTTTATTATATAGTCTTTCAAATAAGTTCTTAGTCATTCGATTAATATCAACTAAACTGAATCTATCTCGTTGATATCAATTAGAAGTTGAATTCATATTCGATAGTGTTGTTAAAATCAACCAAATTATTGATAAGGACTAAAATTTGGCAAAGACTGAACAAATGAGTTGCTTTAAAAAAAATGATACTGGCAGAGGTTCTAGGGGCATTGGCGTGGCACTGTTCCTTCCCCCTAATGATGTTCACAACTTTTTTTTTCAATGAAAAGTGCAATAAGAAGAGAGAGTTGCAATCAAAATAAAATCCTATAGCATATGACATGAACTACGAGTTAAATAAATGAAATGTGCACGATAGTATAAAGATTGATCCACTAAGAAGTCGGTTTTCATGTCCAGAAACTTCGATGCATTCTTGGTGTCTTTGCATGCTGCCATGGGGCGGCTGAAAATGAAAATTTTAGAGAGAGTGGTTATGAGAGAGTAGAAATTAGGGTTTCATATCCATTTGATATTTTTTTTACTTACAAAGGATTAAATAACATGAAATAATAATAGAAAGATTAAATTATAACTTTTTTGTTTAAAAGGTTAATTGAGGAGTGAGAAAACCAAATTATGTCTAAACAATGAAAAAATCCAAATATTAAGGACAAAAAAGAAGAGAGAGAGAGAGAGAGAGAGAGAAATAACAAAAGACTGTCAGTAAATGTAACATCATGTGCATACCCATATGGTATATCTTTGTTTTCCAACAATCTAGAATACACCGGGTGATCCAATTCTGGAATATAAGGAGGTTTTTTCTTCATAATAATATCTTTATATTAAGGATCGGTGTTTGGCCAAAACCAAACAATGTCATTTTGCACTGTAGAAGGATAAACAGCTACGCATGCTTTCTTCACCTTGTGAACCTGCACATTTGTAGACATGAAGGGGCGGTAAGGACACATTTTTGAATGATTAGGAATGGTTATTGTAAAAGGTACCACGGATAGACGGATACTTTCGATACCGTCACACCGTGACCATTACCGTCATGTAACCCAACACCTGTAATATCATTTCTTGTAAAAGTAAAAAAGCAAAAGGTAGTGGCCTGGTCAAGTGCTGAATCAGAATACAAAGTCATGGCCCATATCACCTATGAGTTAATTTAGTTGAACCACTTGTTAGAAGAACTTAGATTTGAACACTCTTCACTGATGGACCTAGTATGTGATAATCATGTTGCACTCTACATTGCATCTAATCTAGTCTTCCATGAAAGAGTGAAACACATTGAAGTTAATTATCACTTCATAAGAGAAACATTGTTGTAGAAGTTGATTGAGACGAGATATGTAAACTCAGTTGATCAGTCGGTTGAATTATTTACTTAACCATTAATTAAGGGACTTAAGAATAAAATATATTTGTAATAAATATATATGCTCTAACTTGGGGGGAGTTTCAAAGGTATTTTTGTTAATCCTAGTATTTAGGGTTTCAATGTTGTTTTCTTATTTATATTATAAATAGAGAAAGAGACTTACACATCAATCAATTCACTCAAACCTCCGACCAGAGTAGTATGATGATTGGGATGAGTTTCCAATTGGTATCACAACGGATTATATTATTCATCAAATGAAAATTATTAAACTAGGATTTTTAACTTAACCAGACCATATTGGTCCTTTTGGGTATACAGATAGAGAGATCATAGAATACGCTTATCACACCTAAAGAGGTTTTCTTGTCAACTAGACATGGTTGTGATTTAGGGGTAGACGTAACTCAAGTAAGAGGAAATGCTTTAAAAAAGAAAAATGTTTTCTTCTAGAAGGGTAAAATTGAAATTATTCCAATTTCTATTGATTAATTTATTAATAAAATAATTACTTAATTGATTATTTTCACCATCTAACTTTTGGTATGAGCCTAATGGGTCACACACAATAGAGAATTGAAATTAGAAGAGTCTTTGAAAAAAAAATGGATAGTAATGCTGGACTTGAGAAGTTCAGTAACGAAAGTGCAAATATGGAAAATAAAGGTCTAGGGTCATGAACCCTAGAGAGATTTTATAAGGTGGAAGACCCCATACATAAGACCCTCAAAGAATTCAGCTATCCCTCGTTATTTTCAGCCATAGCCATTTTAGGTTGTCTATGAGATTTCGTTTTCATATACACTTACTGATTTCAATCTTACTGCCCCCTAAACTCAAATTAGAGTCATCCTAGAGTCTTGGGATTAAATCTAATTGTTAGAAATCCCAAAAAAAAACTTTTCTTTCTGAAAAAGATTCTCTGCTTGAATACTATTAGACGTGAGACATCAATGTTACTTCTATGAAAATTGAATCTCCATTGCCAATTTTGTTCATGTTCATACTCTTTCGAAAGGGCCTACCCGAATCACACCTCGGGAGTTGTCAGCTTTGAGGTTGAAGAACTAGAAGAGGTAACAGTTATATTAAATGCGATATAATATTGCTCTGTTTAGTGTTTTAATGTTAATACCATTAGATCCAACTTTAAGATAATGGAGTTTAATAATGATTTATTTATTTTTATATTCCTTTGCGTAATTTTATGTTTTTAATATCTGTTGGATTATATAGTGGGACAGGTCGACCCGTGGAACGTCTACATGAGCCCCAAGTTCCATGAATAGTTACCATGTGAATAGATACACCTCTTAGTCTCGAAGATCATGTCTATTCGGTAAACACCCATTGGAAATGACACACCCTTTGGGATTTTTTCTATAAACATGCATTGATACCTCTAAGGTTTCTAATCCATTATAGAAAATTTGAGTAGTCTTATTTAGTGAGTGTGTGGGTATTATGAAAAATATACTCTAATAGTATTTTTCTTGCCGACAAGAGAAGAAACGAAAAACGGATTGTAAACAGGCATTCCGATTTCAAAGTGTATGCTTTTGTTTTAATGTTTCCGCATTAGTTTACAATATCCGATCTCTTCAAGCACAACTTAGAAAACACCTAAAATGGTAATACCTTGTGCAGGTAGTTTTACCACTGCAACAAGTGGGTTTTACCCCTGCAACAATCAAGTCCCTTGAACCTTAATTGCTCAAAAGTTGTACATGTATAAATACTATCACTTAAGATCATTTAAACGGATGCGAAAATCTATTTAATATCCCCCAACTCTTTATAATTAATATTAAAACTGAGTTCACGAGCCCAGCCAGTCCAAGGCCACTCAGTTCCCCAAACCACTGAGTGACTTGGTGATCTTTCTATCTCTCTTGACCGATCCATTTACAATAGGTGGATCTGATCGATAATAGTTACCAAACTGAGCAAGATATAAATGAAGAAAAAAAAATAGATCAAGCTATTTAGAGAAAGGGCAGCGGTTATCTAGTATGTCTCTCTAGTGAGAAATCTAATATTCAAAAACTCTTCTCCAACATTTGTTAAAAAAATGGGGGAGGGAAATTGACTAGCTTACTGTAGCAATTAAGTTTATCATTGCGACAGATTCACTATCGGAGGACCATGTTCTAGTGCTTGAGGAACGAATTTGTAGTCACCAAATCCACCAAAACATCAGCCATGGTAAACACACTACACCCTACCCCAATGATCAATCCTTCCTTCAAATAAAGGAGCCAATCTATGAGGACACATATCATCAAACACCTTCGATAAGCTCTCACTTCTATAACAATAAACCACCACATCAAGTCCCATCACCTTATTTCCCTGTGGCTTCCTCTTGTCAAGATCATAGACAGGTATCAATGGGTACTGTTGATGTCAAATATTGGTCGACCCCAATGGTATGGTCTGGTTACTACACTAGAGGTTTTCTTCCTTACTGGAGTACAGATGGGGAGGTCCAAGATGGGTCTCGAATGATGGACAAACCTGGGGGTCATCTGATCCGAGAACAGTCTTGGTCCGAGCAGGGTGTTGGTCCGAGCTAGGATGAGCTTCAATCTATCACTTGCATAAAGGACTTTCCGGGATGGACCCCGCGAATCCTCTCTAACGTGAGAATCAATGCTCAGGAGGAAAGATTTAAATATGCTACAGTGAGAAAGCTAAACAAATTTAGTGTACCTTTGGGTATTGATATGCCCTCTTTTATATAGGTAATGGATTGATTAGGATTTGGAGGATTAAGGGCCTAAGTAAGGATTAAAATCCTGATCTCGGCGCGTGGCCAATGAGAGGACGAGTGGAGGGTTTAAGCTTGTGGGCCTGGGCTTCCTGGCCCTTTTGCTAAGGCTCATGGGTGATGAGTTTCTGCAAGGGGACAAATGGCTTAGCCCATGATCCCAGAAGGATCCTCCCCGCAGCCCACGATGTGAGGTGTTTTCTTCTCTAACCTTCCCCAACAGTCGAAGACGGGAAGGGGGGGCGTCTTGTTGAGGGACTTGTGGAGTTGATTTCCGAAATGGGTAGTGTCGGTCTGGGGATAACGCCGAGATGGGGAGGGGTTTCCCCATCCCGATGGCGGCTTGCCTATTCTTCCCAGAGATCACTGGTGAGGTCTTGGGGTGGTTGGCAGGGGCTGAGACGTGCCCCTGCCTAGCATAATCTTCACACTTCATCCTTGGTTAGGAACAGGCCCCGTTGGAGAGTCGTTGACATGTGGCAATCTTCCATTAGTTGCGGGGGAGTGACCATTTTTACACTCATCAGGTACCACTGCAAATGCCATTCAAATTTCTCCTCATGATTTTTCTCAGTTGAAGAAACGGCAGCAAAAACTTGAAGCTTGGTTTTTTACAGTGAGTTGGTGAGAAAGATGAATTGGGCAAGAGATGGTTTGATGCGGGTTTCTTCTCCAAGAATCTGGGAGGATTAGTTGGGGTCAAATTGTGGTGAAACGCCATTACAGGCCTTCTATCTGCAACAAAATATTTCTTTCTCAATGTTTGACATTTAATCTCCAGGAAAGACATTATGATTGTCATATGTTTTAAAGAGCCATTGAATGGACAAGACACAACGAAAACACCATTTTTTTCTTTATTAAATGGTAACATGTGTCGGGGTCAGTTTACGCACATCTTGACTAATTACTTTCTCGGACAATTTTAAAGGTCCACTCTCCCACATCAACTTGATACATTCAAAATTGTAGAAACCTAATATGCCTAATTCACTCTCAAAAGACGTCTTGATTGTCCTAGGCTGTATATATAGTTCAGATCAGGTAACACTAACGATATAGGATTCAACCCCCCCTCACGAGTAGCATGGATTTTTGACCAAAAGCTGCGAATGGATATTGAGAGAATGGCCCAACATCAACACCTAGAGTATTATCCAAAAGAGTTGAACACCTCTAAGGCTTTGATATTCATAGGAAATTACATCTTATTCGTTTACAATTTTATTTTACTTTTGTTTTTTTTTTTTTTTTGGGAAAGAATTGTGAATGACACCAAAATGGTAACTGATGTTACTGATGATCAATCTTGTTTCCCAACTAGTAGACGTGTTCCATCATCATTTCACATCTGCTCTCAAGATATTTTTGAACTCCAACCCATCAATCCAAAAAAAAAAAAAAACCACTAGAAAAAGGATCAAAATCTAAAATGAGTGCAACAAAAGTGACGTTTCGTAATCTTCTCAACCATGGATTAAGAGATGAACATATATAACACTAAGATATCCACTTTATGCTATCAAATACACTTTTGTATACATTAGCTTTTAAAAAAAAAAAAAAATACTTAAAAAGATTATCGAACAGTGTCTTAAGCAGCCTCAGTACTTCTAAACCGCGGTTTGAAAATCCTTTCACGGTTTGTTGTGTTAATGCAGCAGTTCGATCAAAAAATGTTCAAGAAGTTGGAAGGTTTATCGAATGTAAAAGTAGTTGTTAGGGGGGACCATCTTTTGGTGCTTGAGGAATGAATTTGCAGTCACCAGGTTATGTAATATATGAGTTTGACTCACTTGGCCTATTAAGGCAAAATCCTAACCCTAAGGTTTTTTATTTTCCCTATAAATACTTGTGTATAGTATTGTATTCTATGTATCCTTTCATAATATCAATACAATATTAATGTTCCCCACTTCTCAATTATCTTAATATAGTATAAAAAGCAAATCTTTCCTAAACATGTTCTCTCTAAAAAAAAAAAATTGCAACCCTAAAGTTTCCGCCGCCACCATCCCTTTTTCTCGTTGTTTTCGTTGCTGCTATAGGCCTCATTATCACTCCAGTATCAACAACCACCACATCACTAACGCCAGATTCTTTACTAATTCATCTATTGAGTTATTTCATGAGGATCCAGTTTCAAGTATTGTTGAGTCTACCTCAGAATTACCATCTGATCTCACCCCTTCAGTTCCAAAACCACCAGCTGACCTCACCCCCACTGACTCAATCAGTCGTGCCCGAGGATATTCCTATGTCTGATGAGTCTGCACCGACTCTCTCTTAGAGCCATCATTCAGATTACTCCCACAGATCTTCCAGGGTAACTTACCACCCTCCTTATCGCACCGATTACCATTATTTTTCCACTATACTTCATCTGCATGAGCCTCAATCCTATAAGGAGGTTAGTAATAATCCTCTTTGGCAAAAGGCAAAGGACGAAGAATTTCAGGCCCTAGCCAAAACTCCTACCTGGGATATTGTTGATCTGTCCCCTAGAAAAACTCCTATTGGATGCAAATGGGTGTTTAAGATCAAGACACTTTCTGATGGCTCTGTTGAATGATATAAATCCCGACTTATTGCCAACGGATTTACTCAGAAATATGGCATTAACTATGAAAAGACATTTGTTCCAGTGACAAGGCTCACATTTGTTCGTACATTTCTTATCGTTGCCTCTATTTGAAAATAGACTCTCTTTCAAATGGATGTCAAAAATGCATTTCTCAATGGCGATCTCCTTAAGAAAATCTATATGCATACCTCTCCTGGCCGAGCTATTCCTCAAAATAAAGTTTGTCTCCTTCGTCGTGTCCTATATGGTTTGAAACATGCTCCACGTGCCTGGTTCACCAAATTCAGCACTACCTTCCATCAATTTGGGTTCATACCTAGTGCTCACGATTCAAATGTATTTATTTGCCACACTACCAATGGTATTATCATTCTTCTATTGTACTTGGATAACATGGTTATTATTGGAGATGATGTACACGTTATTTTTTAACTCAAAAAGTTTCTTAGTGGACAATTCGAGATGAAAGATCTTGGCATGCTCACCTATTTTCTTAGCCTCAAAGTTTTATCCAGTTCAGATGGACATTTTCTCTCTCAGGCCAAATATGCCTCAAATCTCATTTCCAAGAACTAGGATCACTAACTCAACCATTAATGCTACTTCTCTCGAGCTGAACATCAAACTTACTCTTCTTGATGGTTCACCTCTTCAAGATGTCACTCTATATTGTCAACTGGTTGGAAGTCTTGTATATATCATTGTCACTCGCCCGGACATTACCTATGTCATTCATCAGGTCATGTAGTTCTTGTCCGCTCCTCAGACCATCCATTATTCGGTTGTTCTTTGCATCCTTCGGTATGTCAAGGGTATTTTATTTCATGGATTTCATTTCTCAGCTCAGTCTGCTCCTATCTTACAGGATTATTTTGATATCGATTGGGTCGGAGACCCAACCGACAGATGTTCAACAACTGGTTACTGTTTCTTATTGGATAACTCTCTCATTTCCTGGCGTAATAAGAAACAAACTGTGGTTGCTTGCTCCAACACTAAAGCTAAATATCATGTCATTGCTGATTCAACTCAAGAACTTCTCTGGCTTCGATGGTTATTCTCGCTGACATCGGTATCTTTTCTCCTACTGCCACTACTCTACACTGTAACAATAGGAGTGTTATTCAGAACGCTCACAATGTTGTCTTCCACGAGCGTATAAAACATATCAAGACTGATTGCCACTTTATCTGCCATCACATTCTCTCGAATACGGATTATCTACAATCCATCAATTCAGCCGATTAGATAGTAGACATTTTTACTAAGGCTCATCCACTCGGATATTTTCACTCTCTAGTTTCCAAACTCAAGTTCACCTCCTACTCAGCGTCTTGAGTTTGAGATGGGATATTAATGTAATATATGGGATTGACCCACTTGGCCCATTAGGGAAAAACACCATAAGGTTTCCTACTTCCCCTATAAATACTTGTGTATAGAGTTGTATTCTATGTATCTTTCCATAATATCAATATATTGTTATGTTCCCCACTTCTTAATTATCTTAACAACACCAACCATTATAAATGATAACGCTGGAATTTCGTCGATGGTCCCAAATCCCAAACTCTGGATCAAAACGTACAAAATTTAGGATAAACACTTGGGATACCGGTGTGGTATCCTCCAAATACCCTTCAGCACGAGAATAATTTTTTGATTTTTTGATTGGAAATTAATTATATTAAAAATAAGGGGAAGATTCTCCCTAACTACACGATAAGAGGCTCATCGTGTAGCTCGCAAGACTCCCCAAAAAAGTCATTACAAGCTATTCACACCACTTTTACACCTTACATGAATTTACACACTACCAGTAGGCTACAATGGGGTAAACCGAAACTCTGATACACCAAAATAACACTCTGAACATGACACTAAAACCACACATGCTACAAAAGGTACAAATAATCACACTACTAAGAACATTGTCAACCAAGACCTCTGTATTTGTGCTTTTCGAACAGCTCCCTGAAACCAACCTTGGATCCCTCCAACTTTGAAATTTGAAATTCCATCTACCTTGCTTCTATCCAAGTAGCTAGATTTCAATAGTCACGCTTCACTGGCCGCAAAGGGCATACTAGATATTTTCCCTATTATAATATCAATAACACCCAACCAAGATACTATGTCCCCTCAAAACATCACAAAAGACGGACAACTTTGACTCGCAAAAAATCTTATACACACCAACCAATGTCCCAAAATTACAACCAACTCGAAAAAAGAACAAGGTTAACATATCCCAACATACACCAACCCAACCATAATCAGGTAATGGCTTTGTCCCAAGCATCGCACTACTCCACTCTTGAAAACTTCATCAACTTTGTCCTCCCAAGAATTCAGAGGCAAACAAAATCAAGACACCGCATCATTGTCTAGATTCCCATTCTTTATAAATCATTTCCAATAATTTCTCCCGAAGATCTACTTCATGAAGATTTGTCTTTTCTCCAAATTGTCTCCCAACCTCTATCATGTTGGTCAACCTTCAGAATATAATATTTGCACAATTGATGATCTCCCCATAAGAAGCAGAGATTTTATAAATGAGGTCGTTATAATTAATTTTATCGATAGATAACTTTTTGGTTTTTCCTTCAATTTTTGTCTCAACACGACTTTAAAGGGATTTTGATCGTATTACAAGTGATATAAGAAAGCTCCTTTTGATCTTTGGAAGAGAGGGAACTAGTATTTGCACAAACTGACTCAACAACCGTTCCATTATCAGAAGACCCACAAACTTCCACTCCCTCAACAACAAGCCCTTTTATAAACTGATGGTTTTAATTTATTTCCTCTTTTGCATCCCCAATATCATTTACCTCTATGTTTTGGATTTTATTATCACACAATTGAAGAGAAACACCCTTTAATCCAGCCTCCCCAATAGCCCCAACTTCCTGTTGATTAGGCATCACCAACCCTACACAATCTTTTTCTTTTTTACTCCAGACAAACTTACTCCTTGAGATTCACAATTCCTATGAGATTTAAATTTCTTATCAACGGAATGAACGAAAGGTGAACTCCAATCACTGGAAATAGGGTTACGATTTCTATCGTTCAGGCCAAAGTCTGCAAAGTTTACTATGATTCCATTACCGCAAAAAACAAACCCATTAAGAATTTTAATAGCCACCCTTGCCTAATTAATCAAGCCAAATCTAACGAACCCAAATGCAAAATTCATACTCTTTCTTACTTTTCTGGGAACAAACACAACCAAAATATCCCCAAAATCTTGAAAAATAAGACGGAGCAAATGATTATTCGTCCAAGCTCATTACATCACATATTCTCGGATGGTCACAAGTCTACTCAAGTTAAACCCATAATTGTTTATCTATTAAATGCTCAGCGTAGGTTGTAGGAAAACTACCTATATTATTTGCCCCCTGTCTTCTTGGCTTGCTTGAGAAAGACAAGTCACTTTCCTGATAATACTGTAAATATCTCTTCATCTATCTCTTAGGTTATTTCTCAATGTATTTTCATTTTCATTGCCTCTCCTCTACTCAAGACAAGTTTCTCCTACTTTATTTCATTGTCTCGTCTATGTTCAAGCTGAATTACTCTACCGCTACTCTTTATTTAATTATATATTTCTTCAATTCAATGGTTGAAGCTCACAATCCATTAGAAATTGTTCCCACCAGTTCCAACATTACAAACAACACTCTTCCCACAACCTCCCTCTAAACTGGGTTAACAACGATACTTCTTTTTTTCCTCAAAGTTCTTTATCTAAATTCTACATAACATTTGATATCCCTTCCACAGTCAGTATTAGAATTCCTGATTAGTACAATCGTCCTCATACCCCTCATAATGGTGAAGTTTGTTTATATACCTGGATTTTCAATTTCATCATTCGCCTCCCTTTCCTTTCTCCCATCCGAGAAGTTTTCCAGTCTTACAACATCTGTCATGCCTAGCACTCTACTAGTAGTTGGCTTCAACGTTTTGGTGGTTTGTACCTTTCTCAAATTAACCAAGTTCCCCTCACTATTAGAATGGGGAAAGGCCTTGATGGGCTTAAATATGTTCAAAAGTTAAATGTCTTCTATTTTTCACTCCCTGGTCCTAACCTGTTCTTGACTGACCTTCCCAAATCCTTTAAAAATTGCAAAAAAATGTTACTTCTTCTATGGTGATTGCGAGTTCCTCTCGACAAACCAAGGAAAAGTCTCAATCGCACCTCAAAACTTCCTTCCTCCAAGTAATTAGCTCTCTTTTTATATTTATTAACACCAGTTAATACTTTTAGTGCTTTAGCTTATTTCTATTTTTTGCAGATCGGGTTTTTCATAAACAAGACACCCTTGAATTAGAAGAAGTATCTTAGATTTTGAAATTGTTAGTCCCCGACATTCATTCTCACAAGGCTATCATTCCTTACTCCTCCAACCTTCAAGATAGAGACGCGAAGCAACGCCTATGACGATGGATGGAATCGTTTGACGAATGCTGAGAAAATAAAGAAGAGGAATTAAAAAAAAAAAAAAAAAAAAGACAATTCTTCAAACCTAGCTCCCACTCTTAAAAGAAGCAGAATCAACCCTTGATTGTTTGAAAGGTCTGATCCTGTCGAGAGCTCGTCAATGGTTCTTTTTTTTTATCGATGTCTACCTCCTTTGACTGTGTCATTGATAAAGATGAATCAGATCCTAGTGATAGTTTCCCTAATACCCTTTACTTCCTCTATCTAAAAAAAAATGAAAGAGAGAGGGGGGGAGAAGGAAAAAAAAAAAAAACTTTCAAGACAAGGTAAGTTTCTTTGACCTTATCTTAGGAACAACTTTACTTTCGTTTAAAATCATTTGAAATAAAAGACCTAAAACAAACATAAGAGGATGTTTCGAGGAACACCTAAAATCAGTTTTGCTTTCCTAGTCTTTACTTTCCAGTATTTACTTTTTCAGTTCTACGCCTTTTTGTGCTTTTTATTTTCTTGTATTAAATTTTTAGATCTGTGTCTTTTCGTGATTTTATTTTTCTACATTTACTTTCCGTTGTGCATCTTTTCGTGCTTTCACTTTTTCGCATTTACTTTTCCTATTATGCGCCTTTCCGCGCTTTACTTTTCTCCAAGTTTACTTTCCAGCATTTTATTTACTACATTTACATTTCTATAATTATATATATATTTACTTCCTCGCATTTTATTCTATAGAAAAATAATCTCAGGATTGATGTTTTTTAAAAAGCATCAATTAGGGATCATCCTCGTTAAATTATCAATATTTGATATGAGATCGTATTATATAAAATACCAAAAATTTATTTCACTTTATTTCAAAAAACACCAAAAAGACTTTTTAGGAAAATATTTCAAAATCAAATAAAACACTCGGACTTAAATTTTGATTGGATTTAACTGGATGAAGTACCGCCTTTAGATGGGCCTATTAGGGTGCCTAACACCTTTCCCAAGCATAAGGTATTCTACCCAATAAGGCCAATACTTCGAATCCTGATTGAACGAAATAGAAGATATTATCGATAAATAAAAGTACGTTTTGTTTATTAATATCTCGAAAATATTCCGCCATGGTTAGGGCAGTCAAACCAACTCTCATACGAGCTCCTGGTGGTTCATTCATCTGACCGTAAACGAAATCCACTTTTGATTCTGCAATATTTTGTTCATTAATGACTCCAGATTCTTTCATTTTCTTGTAAAGATCGTTTCTTTCACGAGTACGTTCACCCACTCTGCCAAATACAGATACACCCCCGTGAGCTTTAGCAATATTGTTAATCAATACTCTCAACCCCTCTTAAAATGAATCGATGGCCGAACCATTCCCTTTGAAGTCAAAATTTTACTTAATCCATTTTTAGTTTTTTTTAAATCCAGCGACCTACTATACCATTTAAACTTAATCCTAGATGAAGACTATTTTTTCTGAAAAACTAGCTTAAGTTCTTTTATGAGAGAACCGCCACTTTGAAAATAACATCTCTTCAGATTTTACTATATTTTTTAAAAAATTTATGAGTGTTTCAAAAGTTCTATTCTTCAGTCAAATATTATTGTTGATTCAATTTGATTCGATATATGGGGTTATATATGCTATTTTTAGGCATATCTTTCAAAATATAGCCGTTATATGCATGGTTTAAAATACCTATATATAGACATGCAGATTTGACCTTTTAATCATCAAGACCAAAGATCAAATTAGATTTTTCAAGAGAGAGTGTGGATTTTTTTTAAATATATTTTTGAGAGAAATTTTTGAAGAAATAATCAAGGCTATCTTTGCTAAAACTCCGTGTTTGATATTATGTTGCTATTCTTTATATCTTTTGAGAAAAATCCCAATGAGATTTCTCTGATTATTTTTAGTTTCTCAAATTAATTGTGCTACACTTGTTTTATATATCTTGAGAATTTGACTTTTTCATTCTTGTGATCGAAAATCGTTTTTGATAAGATATATTGAAAATCTTTAAAATGCTTTTTTCTTAATAATCTGATTGCAAAAATATTTGTGCTTTAATTTTTGTAAATCAGATTTATTTTTTACACTTTTCTATCACTAGTTTATCGGGACATTAATTAAGTTTGAGTTTGAATTGAAGTACTAGAATCTCCTATGAGAAGAAAGTATATTATTTTTTGTATTTATGAGTTGTAGCTTGGACCTAAATGTACTTGGTCTAAGTGAGAGTAAATTAGGTATAAAGAGACGTCTAATCAGGGTTAGTCTTCATCTTGGGAAAAACAATGGGTTAATCTTCAGCCTAGGAAAAATATAGGTTTGTTTTTAAGCTTGAAAAAAGAATTAGGTTAATCTTGCACTTGTGAAAAAAGACTATGAAGGTTTTTATAAGACCCTAATTTTTGTATACAAATATGTTTAGCTGCATTCTAGCACATTTAGAAAAATAATATATATATATATATATATATATATATATATATATATGGTGGAGATAAGATCGGAAAAAAAATAAATCGTGGCATAATAAGGGATCAAGGTGATCCACTTACTTTATGCATATATATATATATATATACACACACACACATTACAAAGAGGGAAAGAAAAACAAACAGAAAAAGAAAAACAGAGAGAGAAGAGGCGGTTGGGCCAGTGGGGTGGTTCCTCGATGGTGAGCGTTTCGGTCGGCCATTCAGCGTGTGTATTTGTGTATGTGAGTGCGGTTCATCATCAGTTGTGGGTTTCATGCATGTGTATTATCGGTCGTCCGCTCGGGTGGTGTGGGATCGTCGTCGTTCGTCGTCGGTTATTTAGTGAGTGTGTGTATTCTGTTCGTCAGCGTGTATGTGTGCGTTTTCGGTCATTCGTTCGATGGCGTGAGTTGTTCTGTCATCGTGGGGGTGTCACCGGTAGGTGGTTGGCCGTCGGTTGTCAGCCAGCTGTAACGGAGTGGTGTGTGTGTTCTGGTTATCCGTGCGGCGATCTCATGGGGGGTGTGGCGTCGCCGTTCATCCAGCGTAGGGGGTGTTGTTGGGTTGTCGATCGGTGTGGCGGTGTGTGTTTCGATTATTTGAGTGTGTGGGTTATCGGCGGTAGGTGTGCTGTTCGTGGGTGTTGCAGCGATGGTTGTGTGTCTGTGCATGATTAGTTGTGGGTTGCCAGCAGTGTGTAGGTTGATCGGTCGGTAAGTGTGTTCTGGCGGCATGTACATCGTCGTCGATGGTGTGAGGTTGTCGGGGGTGGTAAAGAGAGAGAGTGGTGTCAGCAGGAGCCCAAAACCCAGAACAGGAAACAGGAAAACAAAGAGAAAAAAAAAATTCACAAAAACGAAAATAAAACCCGAAAATCAACTTCTCGGCCGACAGGCGATTCGGAACAGATAAAATTTCAATTGATTATTATTTTCATAAATTAAATTATTAGCATTAAAATTTTCACAATCGTGATAATAATTATCGTAACCGTTAATTTAAAAAAAAAATGTTGTACCGTAAATATTGACATGGAAAAATAAGGAAAATAACAATTTTGCGTAATTAAATTTGGGGAACGGGAAATCATGCCATTTAGGGCCATGCATTGCATAGTAGGATTATTTTAAGTAAACTATTAATTTAGGTCATATCGCTATTAGGTTCGCAGGCGTTAGAGTCCTAGTAGATTTTGAACGTCGGTATTTTTACAGTGCAGAAAACGAGGTGAGTGTATTGTCTTCTATGTAAATTTTTAAATTATATTTTCATATAAATTGTGGGAAAATGTGTTTATTAAAATTGGACTATTTTATAACTTATGTGGATCAAGTAAATTTTAAAGGCGAAAGGTGATTTTCGTCCGACTATGCCATAGTTTTCTTCTCGTCAGACAGATATGACCTGGGAGATGTGGAATTTCTTCTCGTTAGGCAGATATGACCTACGAGATGTAGATTTTCTTCTCATCAGGCGAATATAACCTGCGAGATGTGAATTTTCTTCTCGTTAGGCGGATATAACCTGCGAGATCTGGATTTTCTTCTCGTTAAGCAGATATGACCTACGAGATGTGAATTTTTTTCTCGTTAGATGGATATGACATACGAGATGTGGATTTCTTCGCGTCAGTCAAATATGACATGCGAGATGTTGATTTCTTCTCGTTAGGAGGATATGTCCAGCGAAATGTGGATTACCTGTTAGGCAAGTCCTGCAGGGTGGATTGACCCGTCAAGAGTGAAAATCCTACGGGTGGTACCCCTACCATTGGGTATAATAAATGACCATGGCATTGATAGTCACTTTAGATGGCACAGTTGTATAGGTTACGGTACCGTTGTAACTCCCGATCGTGAGGTAAAAACGATCCTATCTCAAGTAGGAGAGGAGGTGTGGTGTACTTTATTATACGTTTAAAATATTTGTATTAGTTGGTTTAAAATATTTGGATTAGTGGATTTAAAATATTTGAATTGGTTGATTTAAAATATTTGAATTGGCTGGTTTAAAATGTTTGGAGTGATTGACCTAAAATATTTGAGTTGGGTGTTAATTATATTACTTCATTTTATTGGTGGTAGTGGAACTGGTTTTTTTTTTTTAACATAGTATGCGGTTACATTATTATATTTTGAAACCTGGTATTTAATACTTCTGCTTGTTTTAAACATATTAGTATCATTACATTGGTGTCAGTGGAACTGTATTCTCAACCTGGTATGTGATTATAAAATATTATATTTTGGAAGGTGATATTTAACAATTGTACTTGATCCATTAAATGTTTTTTTTTATTATGAAGACAGTACACCGATAAAAATATTTGATTTTAGGTACCGCGGTTAAGAGTTGGTCCACTACTGGCACTAAGTAGAGTCATGAGATGGTGTCATTTTGGAGGTGAGCCGGTCGGATGAGAACCATGGAAGGTTCAGGTTGTTTTGTGATTTTGGTTGTGGATATTTGGGATATATATATATATATATATATATATATATATATATATATATATATATGTATGTATGTATATATTGGAAAAAAAAATTACAGTAGCGCGTATATGTATGTATTTGGTTGATTGGTCAGGTAGTGTCATGTCGACGTCACGCCCAGTCTCGGGCGATGGGGGCCCAAGGTGGGGATATGATATTTGTGGTATCCGAGCCTAGGTTATAGGTTCTATAGACATGTCAGTTTGTCGAGCCAGCGGTGGACCATGAGATAGGATATCGATAGGTGGGTTCGGCACGTGAGTGATAGTTATTATATTACATTAGATAATACATTGGCATCGTGCATTGTTGTTTATCTTGTTGGCCCTCCCTTAATATATATAGTAAATTAAGTAATAGATAATCGGAGAGCCTAACTACTGGTTGAAGTTGTTGCATTATTTTCCTAGACTCATTTTTCGTTAACAGGAATAACTATAAAGTTGGCAATTAGTGGTAAGATGAAATGGTGATACTGCTAGTTGGTGGATTGGGTGGTGTTGTTGGTAGTGGTAGTGGATAGATTGTGATTGTAGTGGTGCTAGTGATTTTAAATGTTAAATTATAACTGATAAGTAATCATATTCGTATTACTTGGCATTGGGATTCACTGTGGGTAGCACTTAATATTTTAGTTGTTAAACCCAATAGTGTGACAAAGCACACTTAAGTTGGATTATTAGACAACACTTTACTAGTATTATAGGACTAGATAACACATTGCACTACTATTGGATATAGATGGATTTTATCCTAGCATACAACATCCAAGGGTGTGCATAAAACTGCTTTCTAGACAATACTAAGGAAACTTTGTTATTTTATTGGAGGGGGGAGTTCATATTATTGAAACAGTAGAGAATAACTGTTTTGCAGTATGAAATTAAATTTGATGTCATGTCCTGATTTGGTGGAAACGGAAGAAACAAGATGTAGAATATTCCAAAATGGACTCGATCTAGAAATACATTCCAGGTTGATAGGCAGGCAGATCAAAAGTTATGCGGAAATTAGTAAACACAGCGAAATTAATTGAGAATGATGTGCGGGAAGCAGCCGAGAACTGTGAGTTAGTGTTGATAGGTAGCGCGTATACATACAGTCCGCTTTGGGTTGGTGATAGAGAATGATTGGTAGATCTATCGCCCCTGAGTATTCACGATTTTGATGTGATTTTGGGTATGGATTTGCTATCCGGTTATCATGCCACGGGGGATTGTTTTAAAAAATGAATTATCTTTCGGGTAACAGGCGAGCCAGATTTTGCATTTTCGGCGGGACAGAATCTTTACCTATGCCATTTTGATTTTAGTTCTGGAGGCTAGGAAGTTACTAAAGAAGGGATGTCAGGAATACCTCGCACATGTAATTAACACCAATCAGAATGAAGTTCAGGTGGCCGATATTCCAGTGGTTAGGGATTTTCCCGACATGTTTCCAGAAGAGTTGTCAGGACTGCCAATGGATAGGGATATAGAATTTACCATTTAGTTATTTTCAGGAACTGTTCCTATATCAACTCCACCCTATCGTATTACGTCTACCGAGTTGCAGGAATTGAAAACTCAGTTGCAAAATTTGATAGACTGCGAGTTTTATCAGACCTAGTGTTTCTTCCCACGGAGCCCCAGTGTTATTCGTAATGAAGAAGGACGGCACGCTAAGGATGTGTATTGATTACCGACAATTGAATAAAGTGACGGTTCGTAATAAATACCCATGCCTAGAATCGATGATTTGTTCAACCAACTACAGAAGGCTAGGGTGTTTTCCAAAATAGATCTTTTATCAGGATATCACCAGCTGAAAGTCAAAGCCAGTGACATTGTAGAAACGGCGTTCCGTATGAGGTATGGCCATTATGAATTTCGAGTTATGCCATTCGGGTTGACAAATGCCCCTACTGCTTTTATAGATTTGATGAATCGAATCTTCCAACCCTATCTAGATCAATTTATTATCGTGTTCATTGATGATATACTGATATATTACCAAAATAAAGAAGAGCATGCAGAGCATCTTAAGATTGTGTTGCAGACTTTGCGAGAGAAGCAGTTGTACGCAAAATTCAGTAAATGTGAGTTTTGGTTGGATAAAGTTATATTCTTGGGGCATATTATCTCGGAAGATGGTATTCAAGTGGATCCAAAAAGAAAGTCAAAGTCGTTGTTCAATGGGAAAGGCCAAAAAGTGTAACCGAAATTCGAAGTTTCTTGGGACTGGCAGGTTATTATCGTCGGTTTGTACAGGAATTTTCTGTTATAGCTACCCCGTTAACCCGATTGACCCACAAGGAATCCAAATTCGAGTGGACTGATAAATATGAACAGAGTTTCCAAGAGCTGAAGAGCATAATAATATATACGCCAATACTTTCCCTTTCGACTGAAGATGGTGGCTTTGTGATCTACAGTGATGCGTCACACCAAGGGTTAGGGTGTATACTAATGCAACATGGTTACGTGATTGCATATGCCTCCCGGCAATCAAAGAATCATGAGCGTAATTACCTGACGCATGATTTAGAGTTGGCGGCGATTGTGTTTGCCTTGAAGATTTGGAGACATTACCTGTATGGCGAGACTTATGAGATATACACCGACCACCAGAGTTTGAAATATTTGTTTACTTAGAAGGAATTAAATCTAAGGCAGAGGCGCTGGATAGAATTGATCAAGGATTATGATTGTACTATCTATTACCATCTTGGAAAAGCCAATGTTGTAGCACATGCATTGAGTTAAAAATCGGCGGGTTCGATTCCACACAATCAAGATTGTTAATACTAATCTGTACGCCAAGTTGAGATCTTTGCGAGTCCAGTTGGCGGTTGGTCAAACGACAACGTTACTTGCGACTTTGACTTTGAGATCGACATTAGTCGACCGTATCATAGAGGCGCAGAAGTCGGATGCCCAATGGGAGAAAATCCAAGATGAAGTAAAAAAGGGTTCACAGAGCTGACTATCGTGTCAGGGATAACGATGAGGTTTTAATGGTTAGAAATAGACTGTGTGTGCCTGATGATGCCAATCTAAAGAGGGATATCTTGGAGGAAGCGCACAGTTCAGCATACGCAATGCAGTCAGGCAGTACCAAAATGTATCGAGATCTGTGAGAACACTATTGGTGGAATGGAATGAAATGGGAAATTGCTGAATTTGTTGCCAGGTGTCTCATTTGTCAGGAAGTTAAGATCGAGCACCCACGTCCAGGTAGATTATTGCAGCCTCTACTTATTGCAGAGTGGAAATGGGAGCATATCACGATAGATTTCTTTTCGGGATTATCCCGTACTCAAAAAGGGCATAATTCCATCTGGGTGATCGTTGATAGTCTTATTAAATCTGCTCATTTTCTGGCTGTAAAGACGACGTACTCTCTTGATAAGTATGCCCAATTATATATTGACGTGATTATTAGACTACATGGCGTAGTCATTTCGTAGAGAAAGCGATGTGGGAGTGAGAAGATGAGATGAGAGATAAATATCCGCACTTGTTCGATCAAGGTAACTAAAATTTCGGGACAAAATTTCTTTTAGGAGAGAAGGGTTGTATGACCCTAATTTTAGTATACACATAATTTTAGCTGCATTCTGGCACATTTAGAAAAATAACGGGATAGATTGTGTCATTTATTATCTAATTTAAAATTTTAAAAAATATTAATTTTTAAATTTTGGGTTTCACTAATAACCTAAAGAAAATTTAGGGAACATTCATGTAATTTGAAAAAAAAAATAATACATACATATATATATATATATATATATATATATATATATATATATATATATATATATATATATATATATATATATATACACATATACGGTGGAGATAAGATCAAAAAAACAAAAACAAAAACGTGGCATAATAAGGTATCAAGGTGATCCACTTACCTCATTCATACACACACACACACACACACACATTACAGAGAGGAAAAGAAAAACAAACAGAAAAAGAAAAACAGAGAGAGAGAAGAGGGTTCGACTGGTGGGGTGGTTCGTCGATGGTGAGCGTTTCAGTAGGCCATTCAGCATGTGTATTTGTGTATGTGAGTGTGGTTCATCGTTGGTTGTGGGTTGTCGGTGTGTGTGTTATCGGTCGTCCGCTCTGGTGGTGTAAGATCGCCGCCGTTCGTCATCGGTTATTCAGTGAGTGTGTGTATTCTGTTCGTCGGCATGTATGTGTGCATTTTCGATCATTTGTTTGACAGTGTGAGGTCTTCTATCATCGTGGGGGTATCGCCGATGGGTAGTTGGACAACGATTGTCGGCCAGCTGCGACAGAGTGGTGTGTGTGTTTTGGTTATCCATTCAGTGATCTCGTGGAGGGTGTGGCGTCACCATTCGTACAACGTGGGGGGTGTTGTTAGGTCGTCGGTCAGCGTAGCAGTGTGTGTTTCGATCGTCTGAGTGTGTGGGTTGCCGGCGCTAGGTGTGTTGTTCATGGGTGTTGCAGCGATGGCTGTGTGTGTATGCGTGATCAGTTGTGGACTGCCAGCAGTGTGTAGATTGATCGGTCGGTGAGTGTGTTTCGACAGCGTGTGCGTCGTCGTCGATGGTGTGAGATTGTCGGGGGTGGTGAGGAGAGAGAGTGGTGTCAGCTAGAGCCCAAAACACAAAACAGGAAACAGGAAAAAAAATGATTTCATAAAAACAAAAATAAAACCCGAAAATCGAAAACCAACTTCTCGGCCGGCAGGCGATTCGATACAGGTAAAATTTCAATCGGTTATTATTTTCGTAAATTAAATTATTAGCATTAAATTTTTTGCAATCGTAATAATAATTATCGTAACTGTTAATTTTTTAAAAACAAATATTGTACCGTAAATATTGACATGGGAAAATGAGAAAAATAACAATTTTGCGTAATTAAATTTGGGGAATGGGAAATCATGCCATTTATGGCCATACATTGAATAATAGGATCATTTTAAGTAAAATATTAATTTAGACCCTATCACTATTAGGTTCGCAGGCATCAGCGTCCCAGTAGGTTTTGGATGTCGGTATTTTTGCAGTGCAGAAAACGAGGTGAGTCTACTGTCTTCTATGTAAATTTACAAATTATATTTTCGTATAAATTGTAGGAAAATGTGTTTATTAAAATTGGACGATTTTATAACTTATGTAGATCAAGTAGATTTTAAAGGTGAAAGGTGATTTTTGTCCGACTATGCCATAGTTTTCTTCTCGTCAGGCAGATATGACCTGCAAGATATGGATTTTCTTCTCGTTAGGTGAATATGACTTACGAGATGTGGATTTTCTTCTCGTCAGGCGAATCTGCGAAATGTGGATTTTCTTCTCGTCAGGCGGATATGACCTACGAGATGTGGATTTTCTTCTCGTTAGATGGATATGACCTACGAGATGTGGATTTCTTCTCGTCAGGCAAATACGACTTGCAATATGTGGATTTCTTCTCGTCAGGAGGAGATGTCCTGTGAGATGTGGATTACCAGTTAGGCAAGTCCTGCAGGGTGGATTGACCCGTCAGGAGTACAAATCCTGCGAGTGGTACCCCTACCATTGGGGATAATAAATAGCCCTGACACTGATAGTCACTTTAGATGGCACAATTGTACAGGTTACGGTACCGTTGTAACTTCCGATCCTGAGGTAAAAACGATCCTATGGCTAGTAGGAGGGGAGGTGTGGTGTATTTTATTATACGTTTAAAATATTTGGATTGGTTGGTTTAAAATATTTAGATTGGTGGATTTAAAATATTTTAATTGGTTGATTTAAAAGATTTGAATTGGCTGGTTTAAAATGTTTGGAGTGGTTGACTTAAAATATTTGAGTTGTGTGTTAATTATATTACTTCATTTAATTGGTGGTAGTGGAACTAGTTTTTTTTTTTAACATAGTATGCGGTTACATTATTATATTTTGAAACCTGGTGTTTAATACTTATGCTTGTTCTAAACATATTAGCATCATTACATTGGTGGCAGTAGAACGGGATTCTCAACCTAGTATGTGATTATAAAATATTATATTTTGGAAGGTGATATTTAACAATTGTACTTAATCCATTAAATATTTTTTTTATTATGAAGACTGTACACCGATAAAAATATTTTATTTTAGGTACCAAGCTAGGAGTTGGTGCACTACTGGCACTAGGTAGAGTCTTGAGGTAGTGTCATTTTGGAGGTGAGCCAGTCGGATGGGAACCGTGGAAGGTTCAAGTTGTTTTGTTATTTCGGTTGTGGATATTTGGGACAGTTGTGCTCCCAAATTTTGAAACAGGTATATATATATATTAGGGGAAAAAATTACAGTAGCACGTATATGTATGTATTTGGTTGATTGATCAGGTAGCGTCATGTCGATGTCACGCCCAGCCTCGGGCGGTGGGGGCTCAGGGTAGGGGTGTGACAGTTTTGGTTCCTACTTCCTACCTAGGAAATGGTATAAAAGTTAGTTTATTGTTATTTCTCCACAGGAGCTCAAGGAAGAGGACATAGATAAGAGTAGCTTGTCAAACCTCTACAAATCTTTATGTCAATTTTTCTATCACTTATCTATTTGGTTGTGCATCTAAAATTTCACGTTTTTTTTATAAAACAAAATAATAACCAGTTAGCGAAATTGAAATGATTTTATTTTTTTATTTGTTTAAATTTTTAACTACTTAATTCACCCCTCTCTTGGTTAAATATGTGGGCCAATATTAGTTTTCATGATGATCTTCTTTCACAAGTGTCTTTAAGTGAATTTTCTCACAATTATCTTACTCTTTTGATCTAAATCTCTCAAACTTTTAGGCTTAAAAAATCAAAAAATTTCACTTTCAGATCTCAAAATTTTGATTTCTCTTGATCTTCCTTGTTCTTAAATTTTGAAAAGAGTAGATTATTTATGGCAAAATTAAAGATGAAGTTCCAATGTCTAGTTTGCAAAAAGATCTCCAAAATCTCTCTCAATATATCTCACCATAAGTCCAAGTATCCAACAACTATTTTAACCATTAATTTGACTTGAAATCAATCCAGATTCATACCCAAATTAATTCAAAGATTAGGCTCAAAACTTATGACGGAGATTTTTATCAAAAAGATTAAGCAATCAGAAAATTCAAGGACTGAAATGATTTTAAGTAAAACCTATAATCTCAAATGGAAAAACATTTTTAAATATATAAAGACATTTAGACCGTTTAAAAAATTATTTTAAAATATTTAATCGTAAATATCGAGGTAAAAATATCATCGTATGATGTTCAATTTTTTTAAAAAAAATTAAGCTTATCAGCTAACTGGTTCCTAATTTGGTTGACCGTTTAAAGCTTAGCCTCAATTGTTCTGAAGACCAGTAGGTTGATCAGTTCCTTAAATTAGTCGATTGTTTGTGTTTTTCTAGAAACATGTATCAATCAATAGACCAATAGGTTGACCATTTCCCCTTTTTTTTCTCAATGTTTCTTGTCCCTATAGTTTTTAGTTGATCGAATACTTAATCAGTCAACCATTTATGTTTTTTTTTTCTAGTTTTAAACAAAGTTCAAAAACAGTTACAATCAATCAACCGATTTTCAAGTCAATTAATTGATTAATTCTAACTATATTTTCCCTTAAAACATGTCAAATACATTAATTAAACACCCCTAAACACATAATCAAACATGTATAGTTCACTTGAAGAATTTCCAGCTCCAATTCTGACTTAGTAACTCTACCTCAGCAAGAAGACTCACATGTTCTTGGATTGACCATATTCGAGGTGTTTGCTACTTTGGGACACCAATAGTGTGGCGCCGTTTGTGGGAACTGTGCTAAAAGCCTTCCCTTGATTATTGTTTCCTACTAGCTGAGACTGGATGATCGTCAGGTCTAGTCAAACAAACATACACATAACAGAATTTGTCACTGCTTCCCATTCAGGGAGGACTAGTTCTCCAAACCACAAAGCCTGAGGAACGACCCCAAGACCACAACACTAGTGTGGCATCTTCGAATGGGTGTGCGCTTAGGGACCGCCCTCCACCTCGCGACCACGAGTCTGTAAGACTAGAGAGGGGGCCCCCGACAATGCCAAGATCCTCATCTCCTCCACTACGTGGACATAAAGCAAGAGACCTATCAGCATCCTCTGACGGTCAAGCTCTCCATCTACCAACCAAGTCCAACCTTAGAGGGCAGCGTAAACGTGAAATTGGCTCTCACTCGCCTTCCTCCCATTACACTGCCGATCGAGTTGCAGGTAGATATATACGGGGAAGACCCAAGAAATTGAAGCTATAGAGCATCGCCTTGCTGATATAAAAGCCTGCCTTTAGGAGGTGCACTGAGGCCGGGTAGGGCAAGGCATTATTGTGGAAGAAAGATCTTCATTTGTGGAATAAGTTCTGGAAGAAATAGTGCCGAGATGCTTTGCTCACCCCAATATGAGTCCATATGATAGGACATCGAATCCGATCGACCACCTATCCAAGTTCAAGTCTCATATGGACATGCAGGTGACTTCTGCAGCCTTGCGGTTTAAAGCCTTTTCCATCACCCTTTCAGGGGTAGCAAGGTCCTATTTTTAGGGCCTGAGGCTAGCATCCATCTCCACCTTTTGGGAGCTCTAGAATTTGTTTTTGGCTCATTTTAGTAGCTCCCGGCAGAGGCTGAAGACTATGGCCCATGTCCTTTCTCTCCAATAGGAGCTGGGTGAATCTTTGGGAAATTACGTCGAGTGCTTCAACAGAGAAGCCAACACGTACGATGAGCTCCCTGAAAGCATGGCACTGAACACCTTTGTTGAAGAGCTCCGACATCAGAGGTTATCTTATGACCTTTATTCGAATACGGCCCCCACTCTCGATCAGGCTCTAGATCGCTAGACCAGGTTTCGGAATCCTGTCCTCCGTGTTGCAGCCTAAAAAGAAAGGAAATGAATGAACAAGCAAGAGGAACCGAAGAATAAAGTTTTAAATCAAGCCCAAGGCTCCAAAAGATTATAAGTTGAAGAGAGATCGGGACCCCTGCTCAGGGACACCATTTCCTCTCCTAAGGCATCGCCAGCAAGGGTTCACTAAGCTTATGGCCTTAGTAACTGCCATCTTCGTAGAAAACTCGGAGCGTGATTTCTTCTCTCCTCCATCTCTCTTGAGAGAGAAGCTGACTAGGAGGTCAATGACCAAGTACTGCGAGTTCCACTGAAACCGGGGCCATTCTATAGAAAGCTAGTTCTGGCTCCGGTAAGAGATTGAATCCCTCATTCGAAAAGACTATCTCGAAAAATATATCTGGGGAGAAGATTGAGAGTATCCTGATGAGGATAGCCACTAGGGAAATCCTCAAGCCCATAAAAGAAGAGAAAACCACGGTTGTCCCCAACCCTAGATAATTGAGGTCAGGGACGATCACCAGCACATAGACAGCGAGATCAACATCATCCATGATAGATTCAGCTCTGGGGGGAAAACTTTATCCTCTAGGAAGAGGCACGAGCAAAAATCCAAGAGAAAAGTTTACGAAGATGTATACAAGGTAAGCGAGGTTGATGCTACCTTGCATAATAACATCTCCTTCAGCGAAGTCGACCTCGAAGGAATGCATATACCCCATGATGATGCCTTGGTCATCACGGACCTGGTCATTTATTACAGGATGGGGTGGGTCTTGGTGAACAGGGGAAACTCGACCGACACCATCGTCAAGTGGACCTATAACAAAATGAAGACCGACGCCAATGCCCTGCAGCCCACTAAGTCTCTTCTCGTCGATTTTGGGAGAAAGTAGTCAACTCCCTCGAATGGTTATCTCTGCCCGTCACAGTCAGAACAAATCCAAGGTCGTTGATGGTATAGACTAAGTTCTTGGTAGTGGACAGGCCGTCGCCCTACAATGTTATTATGGGGTGATCGACAATTTCAACCCTCAAGGCCGTTTGCTCTCCGTACCACTAGGTTATGAAATTTTCCATCGATTAAGGGGGGGAGAAGTCAAAGGCGACCAGGAGTCATCATGAGCTTGTACCCGGAGGGTGATGGAGTAGAAGAAATAGCAATCAAAGATGAGGTATGGACTTGAAGGGTCCGAGCTAGTAACTTCTGAGCCCATAACCCCGGACGGCGAAGACGTCCTGGTGCCGATTGATGACCCCAGGGATGATGAGCCGGGCCCCCTCCCACATGAATATTTGGTTAAGGTGTCCATTTACCCAACCCTTAAAGAAACTATGGTCAGAGTAGGAGCCAAGTTCGCCCCGAAAAAATGAGCTAAGCTTAGGAAGTTGTTACGAATAAATATTGACACGTCCGCCTGGTCTCAAGATGAGCTTCCAGGAATCGATCCAAGATTGGCCTTAAACAGGCTCCACACCGACCCATACTAATTTCCAGTTAGGAAGAAGAGAATGAAGTTCCATCTTGAGCACAAAAAAATCATCGAAGAGGAAATGCAAAAATTGATCCAGTCTAGTGTTGTAGAGAAGGTGACGTTCCCAAACTGGTTATCTAATGTCGTGCTCACCCCTAAGGCTGGGGATAAGTAAAGACTCTGCGTTGACTTCAAGGATCTCAACAAGGCCTGCCTGCCCCCAAAGACTTATTTCCTCTGCCAAGGATTGATTTAGTCATCGACGTCGTGGCAGGCCACGTGCTCCTAAGCTTCCTAGACGCTTACGCTGGCTACAACCAGATTCTCTTCTTCCCACCTGACAAGAGAAAAATGTCCTTCATTATGGACAGGGGAATATACTAGTACAAGGAATGCCTTTCGAATTGCGCAACGCTGGAGCCACCTACCAGAGGTTGGTCAATAAAATGTTCAAGGAGAAGATCGGCAAAACTATAGAGGTTTACATAGATGATATGCTAGTGAAGAGATCACGAGCTCCCGATCACCTAGCACATCTCCGGAAATGTTTTGACAAACTGAGGGTTTATCATATGAAGCTCAACCCTACCAAGTATATCTTTAGCGTATCTATCGGAAAGTTTCTTGGATATATGGTCTCCCAACACAAAATTGACGCCAACACCGACCAGAGCAATGCCATACTTGACATCTCCTTGCCACACTCGAAGAAGGAAGTCCAAATGTTGACCAGCAGGCTTGCAGCCTTGAACTAGTTCATCTCCAAAATCTTCAAAGCGGTGCCTGCCCTTTTTCAAGGTGCTTTACAAGAACAAAGACTGCACCTGGTCTAGCGAGTGTGAAGCTTTATTCTATGGTTTGAAGCACTACCTCTCCTCGATTTCCTTGCTCAGTACCCCGAAAGAGAGAGATAAGTTGTACTTATACGTTTTCGCTTCTGCAATACGATGAGTGCAGCTCTGGTACAGGAAGAGAACGTTGTTCAGGGCCTAGTGTATTTCTCCAGTAAAGTCATTCTGGATGATGAGACAAAGTACTCGAGGTTTGAGAAGTTGGCTTATGCCCTGCTGATCGCCTCTAAGAAGCTCCAACAGAATTTCTAGGCGCACGCAATTGTGGTGCTGACTGATCAACCCCTGAGGCAAACCCTGTACTCTCTTGACGTTTCAGGAAGGCTAATGAAGTACAACTTTGAGCTGAGATAGTTCCATATAGAATACCAATTAAATATGACCATCAAAGGCCAATTCTCGTCGATTTCATCGTAGAATTCACCTTCCCGAAAAACCTGAATCTAGAATTAAATCGCCAGAGAACTTTATCCCCGAGAGGACTCCGGGACCTCCTCCAGCCTTTGTAATTTTGGTATAACAGCATGGCAGCTCTACACAGATGGATCATCCAATGTGTACGGCTGTGGGGCAGACAGATTTTGGTGGTCCCTGGTAGCGCATGAATACGTCTCTACTTTCACCGCAAGTGTATAGATCAAGTTTTAGTATAGATTGGAAGAGTTAGGTTTGTCGTATCCACATGGATTAGATTAGATAGTCGTTGATTACCACGATTATCATAACATAACTTTATCTAGGCTATAAAAATAAGTTTTGTTTATAAAAAAATATACTAAACTAAAATACTAATTAATCTAATTAAACTATTTATACTATATTGAGATGTTTAGGGGAATGGATTATCTAGGGATTAACTTCATTTACTCAAACGTGTTTGGTTTCGTTTAGTTAACAATAATTGTATTCGACCTACTTGACAATCTCAGTATCTTAAACTCATTCACTCCCTCTCTCGAGTGTAAAGTGAATGAATATGTGACTTCTCATTAACGTTGAAGTCCTCTTCTAGCATTTTTTAGAACACATAGTCACATGAGTCTTTCCCCAACGTCATGGATTGCACACTTTCTAACTCCCTCCCGGGTTATTAGATCGTCGCGTTGTGTTTAAACCTTAGTCCGAATCCGGGGTTAGCTTTCTCAAGTGTCAAACTCCGGTTTCTCAATATATCTAAACAAGCATATAATGAAAATATAAGAATGGTAAACACAATCAAATAGCAAAGAACAATTGTTAAAGAAACACAATTCAAACAAACGACATTTTCATAAACTATATTAATCTCATAGACAATCTATGTTTAGCCAATGGCCATAACCGTATATAAAATAACAAACTAGTTAAACATGCTCAAACAAACTACCAAAGTTATGAAATAAAGAAAGAAACGAATGAACTTAGCCGTTATCCGAAGATCTGACGCTAAAACCACTCCAAGAGCATTTCTCCTTCTCCGCAACGTGATCTTCTTCTTCGGGTATTACCCTTGACTTCGAAAATAATCAGGGGTAATCTCATCATCGGGTAACGGCCCAGATGAACGCAAAACTCAACATGCAAACAACAACACAAAAATATAAACACATTCTAACCTAAACACATTCTAACATACTAAACTACACATCACCGCCAAACTCAAAATGGATAGTGTCATCAGTGATCCCAATCATCATTCTCAACATATGAAATTAAAGCATGCTGGAGAATGGTGTTTAGAACACTTACCTGGGAGGCAAGAGGATCTCGCCTCCGTTTAAATTCGATAGAGGTCGATTTAATTTCTTTTTGACCTTGGGTTTCCTCCCAAAAAGTGCGTGGTTTAATGTCCTCGGTCCAATATTTTCAGAACGCCCTCAATATTGGTGAGGTTTTGCTTTGGATGACTCAATATTTCAACGAAACGCCTTACCGGATTATGTGTGTGGCCCCGCACCATAAAACGTCTTGGAATCCCATCAAAAGGGATGCATCAATACCCATCGATCTAACATCGCCAAGTACCCTGCATAAAAAATAAAAACAAAACTACAAACAAATATTATATACAAAATAAATGCCTAAAGTAAAATTAAGTCATTTACTCACAATATCGACAATAAACGACAAAACACAATCTCCAACAATCGTTACCAAAAACTTGGGCGATCACCAAAAACAGTGAATTCGCCTAACGACCAATCCCCGGCAACGGCGCCAAAAACTTGGTAGGGCGTAAAATACGTCGCTACTTACACTTTCAAGTATACGAGGTCTATGTTTTAGTATAATGTGATCTTTAAGATCGGGTTATCGTATCTACAGAGATTGGTGTCGTTACTACCGAATATTGCGATTGTCGTGACCTAACTTTATCTAGGCGAAAAACAAATGTATTTAATTAATTAAACTAATACTAATATATCCTAAATTAACTACACTAATATGCTAATATTGTAAGACCCCGATCTTCGTGATGCGTATAATTTAAGTCGCGTTTTAAAATATTTCGAAAATAACGGGGTGAATAGTGTAATTTATAATTTAATTTAAATTTGAGGGGCTAATTAGAAATTTTCAAAATGCAAGGTGTAAACTTTTGGACTAAAATGATTTCAAATTCTTAAGTAGGGGTGAAATTACAATTTAATAAAATTGTAAATGTTGGATTTGGATTAAAATGGAGACTTAAAGAAATTAAGGGAGAAAAGTGTAAATTAAATGTTTTTTTTGTTTTGTTCTTCTTGATATTTTGTGTGTGTGTATGTGTGTATATATATATATATATATATATATATATATATATATATTCATACACACGTATGAGAGGGAAGAAAAGATCAGAAAATTCAGAGAGAAGAGAGAGAAAATGAAAACAGGAAAGAAAGAAGAGAACCGAAGAGAGAGAGGAGGTGATCCGGCAGTGATCATGGGTGTGTGTGTGTATTGCAGTGTGTTCGTGTATGTTTTTCAGTGTTGGGTCTTTGTGTGCGATCGTCCCGTGGATGTGTCGTCGGTGGAGTGGGTATCGCCGGCCGAAGTGTTAGAGAGAGAAAGTGGGTATCGATTTTGGGTGTGTGTTCCATTCGGCGTCGTGGGTGTTCCGTCTTTGTGGATGTGTGGCGTGATCGGAGCAAGGTTGGTCGACGGCGAGTCCTACTGCAGTAGCAGAAAACGAAGAGAGAGAGAGAGGATCGACGATGGTCCAGTGATGCAGGGGTGGTGATCGTTCGGCGGTGGGGTCGCCGTGTTTGCCGTGTGTGTGTTGTGCATGCCGTGTGTGTGTTCGGATCGTTGGCGGTGAAGATCAGCGAGAGGAGTGAGTATTGGCTAGTGTTGAGGTGGTGCGGCGGGAGTCCAAACCGAAACAGAAACAGCAAAGCCGAGCAGAGAAGGAAGATGGTTGTTGCCGCAGCGGTGCAAGGTCCGTAAAGTAGAAATTCAGGAAGTATGATTGGGAGCTATTGCTCGTGTGCCACGGCCGCGAGGACTTCGCCGCGGTGATGAAGGATCAGCGAAGTGTTCGCCGCGGCGGTAGGGTTTTCGCTGCAGCGGTGAATCCTCAGTGTTTCTGGATCAAAAAACCAATGAAATTTTTAGGAGATCGACAACCGTTTCGGAGCGGGTAATATTTCTCGTTAATGCTTATGATTACTAAATTAATCTTCTAGTCTTAAAATATTAAAATGGCGATAATGAAAGTTGAGACCGTTAATATAAATAAAGTTTAAATAAATTTTTAACAAAGCAATTTTAAACGAATAGAAATAATTCGTAATAAAATATGGGAAATAGGAAATTAAGGAGATTAGGATTTCATGGCGTGATTAGTTTGTTTTTATACAAAAATATTAATTTAGGCCATGTCACCGTTAGGTTCGCAGGTACCGGAGTTTGGATAGAGGATAGTCGGTTAAAGTTTACGAAAGCGGATATCAAGATGAGTATACTGCCCTTCTTGCCAAACTATTTTCGTAAAAATATGATGATATATGTGTTTATTTAACTGTATGAATTTTATAAATGATATGGATCAAGAAGGATTTGATTGAGATGGTAAAACTGGATTTTTGGAAAATTTCAATGGTGTTTGAAAAGGAGATTGAAAATGAGTTTTTGTTAGATTTGGTAGTTTTTAAAAGAGAGTGGAAAATATGGGGTTTTTCTAAAAATATGAGTGAAAGAATACTTTTGTTGAAATTAGATGGTTTTCCAATGAAAGTGGAAAAAATATGATTTTTGGATATAAATTACGGTTTTGAGATAAAGAGATAGATGTGGTGATTTAACAATATTAATTTGACAAAAATTTATCGAGTTATGATTTGATGATATTATATTTGATTTTCCGATATTATATTATTTATCCGCTAAGTGCGGAGTGATGTTATCCGCTGAGCACGGAGTGAGATTATTCACTGAGTGCGGAGTGATGAGACATTTATACTGCGCAGTAATTATCCACTGAGTGTGGAGTGATAGGTGTTCGTAGTGAAAGCATATCCTACGGATGGTACGGTACCGTTGCAACTCCCGATCGTGAGGTTAAAACGATCACTAGGGTTGGCCAGCGTGTGTGTTTGAGATGTGTGCTTGAGATGTGGTGTTTACGTATCTTGGCTGATTTGATATTTATTATCATGGTGATTAGTATGATTTTTATACTAGTTGGATTTGAATGGAATGTAATCATATCACTTTATTTTTCCTGCTTTTAAAAATGGAGATTTTACGAGCTAGGTGGTGTTTATAAAATTACTCTTGATCCATTTAGATGTTGTAGAATGAGTTCTTATTATTAAAAATATTTTTATTAAGAAAGCAGTACACTCGCAGGTGAAACAGTTAGGAGTCGGTCCCCTACTGGCGCTAGGTAGAGTTATGCAATGGAGTTAAATTAGAATTTTTTTTCTGAGATGAGCCGTCAGGGGTGAACCGATGAGAGGTTCATGAGTATTTCTATTTTTATATTATTATTCTTGGGGGACGGGTGTGTTCCCCTATGAGAGACAGTTGTATATCCTATATTAATTAGATAGTAAATTGATGTTTACATATTGAAAACCATTAGGTGATTGAATTATTTTGGTGATGTCGTGTTGTCGTCATGTCGGTCCCGGGATAACGGGTGTCCGGGATGGGTCGTGACAAATATGTTTTAGGGTGAAGAATTGCCTAGGGATTAATGTGTTTACAAGTACGTGTTCGATTTCGATTTACTCATATTTATGGTGTTCGACCCATTTGACAACTTCAGTACGTAAACTCTCTCGCCACCTATCCCGAGTGTAAGACGAGGGATATAACGTAACTTTGTGTCAACGAAGAAGTCCCCCTCAACATCTTAACGACCCTAGGTCGCGTGAGTCTTACTCCAACGTTACCAATTATCCACGATTCAAACCCCGACTGGGTTATAGAATCGTGGCATTTATTTACCCAAATGCGAATCTGGGGTTTGTCAAAATCCCGTATTCTCCATTTATCTAACTAGTATGATAAACAAATAATACAATAAATACAATCAAACTACAAAAAACAATCACAAACAAAACACTGAAATTATATAAACAATGTATTTATAAATATAGTGTTAATCCCTACTACAATCCATATTTAACTAGTGGTCATAACCGTATAAACAATGAAATCGAGCTAAACATGCTCACAATATCCTAAGTTAAAGAAATAAGGAAAAACAATCGAAGAACTTAGCCTCGTTCAAAGATAAACTGCTAAGAACGCTCAACGATCAATTCGCCGTCTTCTCCACTTCGGGATGTGAGCTCCACCTCTAAAACTCCTAAACCCTAGTCTAAATATGGCCTAAGGTTCCCAAATGGTCGAGGGGACAAGAGGAGGGGAGAGGAGTGGGTATTTATAGACAAAATATCTCAAAATACCTAATAAAAATATCTAGGTTGTGCAGAGGCCACCGCCGCGGCCGTGGGATTTGATCGTCGTGGCGGTGAAGAAGGTGGTGGATTTGAAAAATATTCTGCTGGTTCACCGCTGCAGCGGTGGAATTTGTGCCGCGGTGGTGGAAGTTCAGCAAGATATTGGTCTTCTCAGCATTTTCACCGCCGCGGTGGGCTTCTTTCACAATTTTACCTCCATGTTTGTTTTTCCACCGTTCTTCGACCGTTTTTGGTTCGATCTCATCGTTTTCGCTCTAGTTTCCTATCTTTTTGCCCCACACACCTGATTTATACAAAAAGTATGAAAACTAATTAAAACGTAATAAAATAATATATAAACGCTCAAAAACTAACTTAATTCGGTTTGGAAATATATAGGTAAATAACACATATCAGTAGTGGTCACCGCTGCTACGGTGGTTCATCAGTGAGCATCCTATTGTTTCACCTGCTGCAGCAGTGGCCTGACCGTTGCAGCAGTGAACTTTCTACACTCCCAGTAGTTTCATTGCTGCAGCAGTGGGCTGCAGTTACAGGATTTGCTCTTTTTACTCATTCTTCCACTGCTGTTCCACCGATTTGATCATTTATGGACCATTTTCATCCTTTTTCGCCCCAAACACCTGATTTATACAAAAACACATAGAAACGTATTAAAACATATTAAAATGCGATAAAAGATACTCGAAAACTACCAAAACCGGCTTGAAAATAAATAGATAAATTACACCTATTAGTCCCAAATAAAGACGTTGCAGAATGCTCTCTTAGGATCGGATTTAAGGCTAAACAACGAGGCTGAGTACGAAGCCTTGCTTGCTGGTCTTCGCCTGGCGAGGAAATTCAATGTATAAGATCTACTGATCTTTTATGACTCACAACTCGTGATCAACCATGTGAACGGAGATTACATAGCCAAAGACTTGAGCATGTTCACATACTTAGAGAGGGTAAGGCTGCTTATAGAAAATTTCAAAAAAAAATTCAAGTTACCCAAATCCCTCGAGAAGAGAATTTGAACGCTAACGCGCTGGCAAACCTCGTCTCAACGGTGGAATAGACCCTAAAAAGAAGTGTCCCTATGGAGTTAGTACCTTGACGCCCGAAGCATTGGAGCCTCGAACCCGGTGGCCACCATTTGTGAACTCACTAATCAGCTAACCTAGATTAACCCAACCAGGCAGTACCTGGAGCACAATACCCTTTTGGGGAACAGTGTAGAGGCCAGAATAATACACTACCGGTCGGTGAGGTTCATTCTCATTGACGGAGTTCTATATTGGAGATCATTCTCAGGCCCCTATTCTAGATGTCTCCATCTAAAGGAAGTCGAGTATGTCCTAAGCGATACTAGCAAAGGGCTTTGTAGCAATCACTCGGGGAGCAGATCCTTCGCCCACAAGCTGTTTCTCCAGGAATACTTCTAGCCCAAAATACTTGGAGGCCCCGTTGAGTTTGTCAAGAAATGCAACAAGTGTACGTGATTCGCACCGCACCCTCAAGTCCCTCAAACTGTGCTATTTCGATTACCATCCCGTGACCCTTTGCCTAGTGGGATGTCGACCTACTCGAACTTTTTCCTCAGGACAACGGGCAGAGGAAGTTTATGATCATCGCTATTGACTATTTCTCGAAGTAGGTCGAGATTGAGCCTCTAACCCGAATCACCAAAGAAAACAATTGTGATTTCGTGTGGAAGAGCGTAGGTTGCCATTTCAGTCCCGAGGGCGATTGTGTTTGACATCGGCACGAAGTTCGATAACTTCTTATTCACCACCTTCTGCATAGAGCTGGGGATCAGAACGCACTTCGCCTCCCTCGGCTACTCTCAATCAAATGGTCAGGTTGAAGTCACCAACAGAACAATCCTGCATGGATTAAAGACAAGACTTTATAAATCAAAGGCCTGGTGGGTGGAAGATTTGTACCCCATTCTCTCAGTGTATCCTATGACTGCAGAATCCTAACTGAGGATATTCCTTTTTCAATGGCCTTCAGCTCCGAGGCTGTCATCCCTGCGAAAATTAGCGTGCCGACGCTTAGAACTATTGTAGTTTTTGATTAAGCAGAAAACGATGCAACGCTGTCACTAAACCTTAATCTCCTCGAAGAACAAATGGAACAAACCCGTGTCTGGGAAGCGGTGTACTAGCAGATGGCGGCCAAGTACTATGACAGATGAGTTCGCCCCCGTTCTTTTGACATTGGTGACCTTGTTCTTAGAAAGGTCACTCTGGGGTGGGTGACCATAGCCTCTCTATTTCTGTACATAGTGTTCATTATGCTGGCTGGCCGGAACGGAAACTTGGATTTGTACCTGTGTTTGTGCTTGATTGGATACTGTATGCTTCCGATTGTGATTTTGTCAGCAATTTCGCTGCTTCGGCCGCAAGGTGGTATAGCAGTCATGGAGACGACCAGAATTTTTCATGATATAGTCGACTAGGGTTTACACGAGGCTGTTGGTAGAGCTAGCTTCTTGCGGCAACAAATGCCATAGTTCGATTGCTTAAGCTTGCTTCTTGATTTACATACTCTTCATCTGTTAGTGATATTTTGAAAAAAAAAAAAAAATGTTTTTTGTGCCTAATTTGTGGTTGGTTTCTTCTCCCCATTGTTAATCCTTATTGGTTTTTGAATATGAATTCAACGAAAGAAAAGGTGTTTTTTTTACCATGTTCAAGTTAATGGTTGTATACCTTTTTGAACGATCTTGTGTTATATTCAATACGTGTTATATTTCTGAACATGAATGTATATCGATGTATATGAAGAAAGGCGAGAGAATATATATGAAAGTTGAGATATAATTATCAATTTGAATGAAGAAATTGAAATATAAAACAAAAAATATGAGATTGTGTTAAATATAATACAAGATCATATTATATTCCAATGTGCGGAGTGGTAAAATCATCAAAAAAAAATAAAAGAACTATTTTATACCATGTGTTTAAAAAAATGTGTATTTGATAGTTTTGTATTCTTGTGAGAACTCTTTAGTAATTGCCCCTTTTTTTTTTTTATTTCAACATAAAATGTGTCCAGATCAGTTTATACGTATCTCGCCTAGTCACTTTCCTAAGAGATCTTAAAGATACAATATTTCACATCGACCTGATTTATTGATGATTTATTGAGGATTAAATTTAAATTTTAATTCCTATAGTGCTCAATAGGAAGATTAAATCTTAATTGATAACAAAATAATACATCTATTATTAATTGGACTAACACTTGGTATTATCACCCGTTTTTAATGTTCGACCTTGCGAAAGGTCAACATGAAATTTGATTAGTAAATCGGTGATATTTTTTTTTACGTAAGTGGATATTGGATGACTATATGAAAAATAAATGACAAATACGATGGCAAAAAGTGGAATTCGTCTGCTATGTACGATCAATTCCAAGTACAATCAATTCCAAGTAAAACTAAACAAGTTTTGAAATCTTAAAATAACTTTTATTTATTTATAGAAAACTGATTACCAAAAAAGTATTGTTACACTTGTCACTTTAGTATAAATTTCAAGTAAATATTGAAGTTATATTCAAATCAAAATTTATCCAAATAAATATTGTTATAAACAAGATTCAATCTAGTTTTAAGTTCAAGAGTAGTTAGTCCAATTAACAAAAAAATGTGTTTATTTTTTTTGTCAACCAAATTCGATTTTTCAGAAGAGTAATTCAGAATTTAGATACTTGATTTAATCCTAAATGCACTAGGTTGATGTGGTGAGTGCGTTCGTAAAATTGTCTGCATAAATGATTAGTCGAGCTGAGCATAAACTATTAGTCGAGGTAAGCATAAAGTGATCCAAACACACTTTATCCTAATCAATAAGCCATCATAGAGGAAGTAATGGACAAGTTGATAAAATCTAACGTGATGGAGAAGGTGAAGTTTTGGGACTGGTTGTCTAATATGGTCTTCACACCAAATGCCAGGAACAAGTAGAGGCTCTGTGTAGACTTCAAGGACCTGAATAAAGCATGCCTAAAGAACTTCTTCCTTTACCTAAGATAGATATAGTAATCGACGCCACAGTGGGCTACAAGCTCCTCAACTTCCTTGATGCCTACGTGGGCTACAACCAGATCACTATGTTCCCACTAGACAAGAGTAAGATCTCATTCATTACTGATCGGGGCATATATTGCTACAAGGTCCCTTTGGCTTGCGCAATGCTGAGGCTATCAACATTATAAAGGCCCATCCACTTATTTCATTTTACTTAACGCACTCCATTACTTCCTACACTTAAAAAAATTATGTTTTAACCATATTGCCCTTGATCCTCTACGAGAATTTAATTACGGTTAAATTTAATGAGAATTAGATTAACTTTGGATTATTTTAGGATTTTAATTTTAATTTAAATTTAAATTATTGTTATAATTTAATTTAAACAATCAAACTACATAAAATATACATAATATTTATATATTTTTGGATTAATTTTTACCTTTAATTTTAATATAAAACTTTATTTAAAAACTACAGTTAATTTTTATTTTTAATTTTAAAACATTTTTTTTTAATTGTTTTGTTCTCAATTTTTTTTTTTTTTTTTTTTTATCTTGATTCAAGGGTAATTATGTAAATTAAACAATTTTCAGCATACAAATTTTGTACTTATCAAACAAATAAAAAAAAAATCAGCATTTAAATTTTCAACACTTAAAATGTTAATTTTATCAAATAACCTTCTGATATTTTCAGCACTTTAAATTAAGTATTTAAATTTTCAGCACTTAAAAATTAAACTGTTATCAAACAAGCCATAACTGTCAAAACACTTGGGAAACCACCATAACCAGGGAGGCGAAACTAAAGGTGGAAGATTGTGTTCTGTCGAGGAGTATCTCATGACTCTTTTTCTTTGTCTTTTTGCCGGTTGCCCATCGGCACAAACCCTCTTCTTTTCATTTTCTCTCTCTCTACTCCGACGTACAGCGGCACTGGATCTGTGTGTCGAAGCACAGATCCAGCCTAGATCTATGCTCCGACGCACAGATCGACTCCGATCTATAGGGCGGCCAAGTTTGTGAAGAGAGAAGAGAAGAGGGTTGCCTGGGAAAAGAAGATGGGGAGAGACTCAAGTGAGAAAGAGAAGAAGATGATCGAGATTGTGCTAAACGATAGGCTGGGGAAGAAGGTGCGGGTGAAGTGCAACGACGATGATACAATTGCAGACCTGAGGAAGCTGGTGGCGGCGCAGACGGGTACTCGCACCTATAAGATCAGGATCTAGAAGTGGTACAACATCTACAAGGACCATATCACCCTCAAGGACTACGAGATCCATGACGACATGGGCCTCAAGCTCTACTAAAACTAACAAATTTCTTCGCAGGTGATACCGCTTCTACCTCTATGTATTACTTGTCTCTTGTATTAATGCATATCAATTCGACTAAGTTTTGTGGTCTTGGATAAAAATTGAACTTGTTAATGCTGTTAGCCTATAGATTTAAGACATTAGATCATCCTTGTTTCTTCATGTTAACATAATTGAGAAATGGAATGGAGAACATAAAACAATCATATCGATATTAGAGAAAAGTACAACAACAGAGATTTACAATTGAGATATTTATAAAAGGCTAGGGAAATCCTAGAGTTAGAGTTTTAACCTAATAGGTCAAGCCCATATACTGAACAACACCAGGGCCTTGAAATCTAGGCTGATTAACTTTAAGGCCGAATTTGGACATGATCATTTTCTTTTAGTGTCGGTCCGGCCCAATCAGTTATTTTAAAAAATTATATATATATATATATATATATATATATATATATATATATATATATATATGATGTATGTATTTTATTTTGTTATGGATAGTGTATTTTATTTTAGTGTGAAATGTTGATAAATGTATTTTATAATTTTTACTTATTATTTTAGTATTTATTTGTTAAATTATTAAAAAAATGGAGGACAGACCCGACTCTAGAGACAGGCTTGGGCTTGAAATTTTTTGTTAGGGCCGAACTTGAGCATGATAATAAAGCCTAACATTTTCTTGTAATACCAACCTGAGCCGGCCATGACCAACCCTAAATAGCCCACCATTATTATGGCTATATGATAAAAATATAAAACATTACTATATAAAATATATTACATAATAATAAAATGTTTCCCTTAGAAGAAAACGAATAAAAATTTTATGCTCCTAAAGTTCTGAGCAATTTTTTTAAAAACACAACAAAATTATTCAGGAAACTCAACAGTCTCAACATAAACATCAGCCATATAAACATTGTCTAGATTGCCTTTAGACATTAACAAACAACATTCATGTCCTTCGTAAGGAGTTCGATCTACCAAAAAACACTTACGAACTCCCATGAAGAAACAGTCAGAATTTCCCTCAAAGTCTCAAAAAAAAAAAGTCAGAAATACCCTCATCACTACCTCTATGAATCTACTTCTACTTCTATCCTCGTTAAATCAAAATCCGGAGGAGGCCTATCTACCGAGAGAGTACCTTCAATCACCTTCACAACTTCGGCTATGGAAGGTCTCAAGAACGGTTGATTTTGCAAGCACCAGAAAGCTATTCTCGCCACTCTCTCAACCGCCTTCAGATCATCTTCATTTTTTGAGAAATCTTCTTGTTCTTGGTTCAGTTCGTCGAGAAAATCATTTAAATTCTCTGATTTGAACTCCTTTTTGCACATAGCAATTTGCAGCAATAGATTTCCAAGCATTCGAATGTCTTTCTCCGATGGAGATTCTGGAGGAGGAGAAGAAGAAGAAGAAACCGATTCCTTTCGGACTAAGCTTTTGAGCCCAAAATCAGTTAATTTTGGCTCCAATTTATCATCGATCAACACATTTTCAAGCTTCAAATTCCCATGAATAATGCATTGTTGACACTCCAGGTGCAAATAAGCAATCGCCTGTGAAATTCCCAGGGCGATTTTGAGCCGTTGATCCCAATTTCTTCGATTTTTTCCACTGAATAACCATTTCTCCAGTGACCCGTTTGGGACGTACTCATAAATCAGCACCTTGTGTTTTTGGTCAAAGCAAAATCCCTTTAAAGACACTAGATTTCGGTGGTGTGTTCCTCCCAATCTACATACCATCGATCGAAATTCCTTTTCAGAAAAACCCAAATCATCGTTTATCAGCTTTGCAATCACTTGGGTCCTGTTTGGCAGAACACCTTTGTACACAGAAGGGCCAAGTTGATTTTTAAAATCGGTGGTAAATTCTTTTATCTCATCAAAAGAGAATCTGATAAGAGCACTGTAATGCGAGTTCATCTGAGCGTCTTTCCCAAAAGGAACCCTCATTTTTGCCCTAATTTTCCTCCTCCTATAAACAAACCAAACCACAACTATTTGCAAGCTCAAAAAACCCAAAACAGTGGAAAAAATTATGACAGTTATCGCATGAATCGAAATTTTCCCAGCAGATTTTCTTTCAGAAGATGGAATCGAAAAAGGCTCCATTTGTCCATGCGGGTTGGCTCCTCGAGCTGCTGCAACTGCCTGAGGAACCAAACAGACCTTTAAAAAAGAAGTTGCTGCGCCAAACGGAGCCTTATATCCACTAATGTAACCAGTTCTTTTCACAGAACAAAGACCAGACCCGTCATTCATAGAAGTCACCGCGATACAACTAGTGTCGTTTGAGCAATACTCTTTACATGCCTTTTCGCTCAACAAAATGTCAAAATCTAGTGGAGGGTAGAGACCGTAAAGGACCGTTTGTTTCATCACAACCATACTCGTCCTCATTTTGCAATTTCCTAAATCCACCATTTTCTTACAACCCGAAGAACCCAAATCGGATCCAAAAAAACCTGTTTCAGGGTTTAAGGGATCCGAATAGAGACAATTGCAAACTGGTCCAGTCGAATTATACCCGCACACGCTATACAAACCGCAATAACCAAACACTTTGCATTGATCCTCAACCGCTTGCCATCCAAATCTCCATGTATAAGACACATTATCCCATGAATAAATCCTTAAATTCCCGTCTTGATCAATCCTAAGATGTCGTAAACTGACAAAAGGGTCTTTGAAATCTTTGCTCGAAATCGACCAAACCCTCTTGTTGGATTCGTCAAAAATCCCTAAAACGCCCTCAAAATCGAATCTCGCTTCTTTGACAATGGAAAAAGACGAAGGAAATTGGCTCCTCCAATAGGTCACATTGTGTTCCCAAATTAGAGAAATTTCGCCTGATTTTTCAATCACAAAATTATAGTAACTCGAAATCGATTTCGGGGAAGAAGCTCTTAGGGTTTGAGGGTAATAGAGAGATTGTCCAGGGAGCAAAGTGTTTGTTGGGCTATCAAAGCTTTCCCAAACAACTTTTTCTCCATTTCCAAAAAGGACCAAATTGCCATTATCCAAAAGGGTAGCTTTTTGGACACCCAAGTTAGAGGTATTGCTACTCCAAACAACTAATCCACTTGGATTTTCGACCAAAACTAGCCTCCCATCAATGGCTAACCTGAAAGTGGAGTTCATGGAAACCCTAATTCCTCCACCCACAGTCCACACAGGCAAATTTGCAGATTTGACCCCTAAGTTATACCTAATTCCCACATTGAACCCACCCAATTCATCACCATCATCTTTCTCCAAGAACCCAAGTGCAAAAACCCCGTTTTCAGACACCCAATTTTTAGTTCTATCGAACCCAGAAATCTCAAAACCAAGTGGTACTGAAACCATTTGAGATTCATCACAATACCCATGAAATAAAAAGTTAAAAAACAGAGAAAAGGTTAAAATTGAAGCAATAGAGAAGAATCCGCAGCTCTTACCTTCAAAAAATTTGATGGGTATCTCAAGAACCAGCCGATTGAGCAATTTTACAAACATTTGGGCTGCAAAAAAAACAGGTAAAAGAATTAAGGGGTTTTTTTCACAGAGTAGTAGTGTTGGCTTAATATCAAGAAGATGAGGTAGGTGTGAAGAAAATCTTGAGGTGGATATGAGGTGAGGGGATAAAGAGGAGAGGAGAGGAGAGGAGAGCATATTTTGTTTAGACACAGTGGGGGGAGTGGACCTTTTTCATGACAGGAGTGTGAGTGAGTGACTGAATTTTGAATCTTTGTAACAGGATTTGCTTTGTTGTTTGAGAAGAAACAAACAAAATACTCACGCTTTTGAGGAAATCGATGTTTTTCAGGACTATACCCACTAACTACACGTCGCTCTGCAATAAAGATTTTTTTTTCTCTACTTTTAATAGACTGCTCTTGGATGAAGCACATACAATTGAGAAAAGTGTTTTGATTTTTAAGGTGGCGTTTGGTTAGGATCTGTTTTTCTGTTTTTATTTTTAATAAATTAAAATAAAAATTATGTTTCGATGTTAGAGTATTCAAAAATAAAAGCATTTTTCGATTCTAGAGTATTTAAAAATAAAAACATATTTAGTAACTACTATTATTTTGAAAATATTTTTTTAATCTATGAAAATAAAAAAATAAAAAAAAAATTAAATGTATGATAACCGACGGACAATGGTGATCGGCGAAATGGTGGTGGCCAGCATAATAATAATGGAAATAATTTTATAGGAGTGAATATATAAATATTTTTTTTATCAAATTCTTAATAAATCTAAGAAATAATCATAAATTACTCCAAAAATTTTAAGAACAAAAATGTATTTATCACCCACGTTTTTATACATTCTAAACTTTTGAGAATGAAAATAGAAATCAAAGAATAGAAACAGTAATCAAACGGAGCTAAATAATCCTATATATCCTAAGTCAATTATATATATATATATATATATATATATATATATATTATCTTGAATTAATTTGACATTTAATTATTTTACCATACAACTAATTTTTTATGAGATGAATAAATAGTGGATTTAGTGTCTTGACTCTTTAGCGCGTCAAGAATCTTTTTCATACGTACCCAATACAATTCAAACATGATCACTTAGTACATTTGTACAATCAATTCATCTATTTGGTCTTATTTGGGGGATGTTGATAAAATTTTATTTATTTTTAGAGAGAAAATGGAAATGGAAGTGCAAATATGATATCCCATTTTTTTTATTTTTTTTGGTACAAAAGTTGGGGAAGGATTGTTGTACGCATGTCGAACGCATATCAAACACGGACCTCGGTGACATGATAAGATACATATAAGACATGTGGCATAGTGTCTTGGAGAATTAAAAATTTTAATTTCAAATTGGACACACCATGGAGATGGTCGGATAATATTCCATATTTTAAAATTTTATAGGACAATAAATATAAATAAATTAAAGGGTAGAAACTCCAAAGATCAGTAGCACTTCTTCTCATCTAAAAACTACCATATACATCCCACTTATAAGATAGAATTGACTATATTACTCTTAACTTCTTCTTTTTTATAAAAAAATATTAAATATATAGAATAATTACCGTAATGATGTTTTTCAGCTTAATATAAAGAATTCTGAATTTAAATATATATATGTTATGCCTTATCCGCCAATTATCTCCCTCCATGGAAAATTTTTATATATTTTGTTCAATTTAAGAGTTAATTTCCTATAATTTAATAGTTAATTTTTTACAATTTTTATTTTATAATTTATATTTTCTAGTATTGGTGCATACTTTTATGATTTTATCTATTTATTATTTTTATTTAATTATTGATTTATGAAATTTGCTGGTATTGTAAATAATATGAATAATAATAAAACTTAAAATAAAAAAATAAAAATAAAATAATAATAATAATAATAATAATAATAATAATTTGCCACATATTAATCGTACTTGTATACTCATTTTTTGAAACTTGTCGTATTCTCGTGTCGGACACGTCCGACACCACATATCCGAGTTCGTGCTTTCTAGCTTGAAAGCAAAAATAAAAAATATCTAAAATCGTATTATTATTTTTTATATATATTTTTTAAGTACAAAGTAAGCACTATTTTTAAAATTAATTATTTTTGTTTGGTTTTATTCAAAAATATTTTTAAAAATGTTACCAAACATTATTTTTATTATTTTTTGTTGATATTTTTTAAATCCAAATACTATTTTTAAAATAATAAGGTGGTGTAATAGTAATATCTCGTGACTTATAATATTATTCAAGATATTAAAGGATTTTGAGCCTAAGAATTGGGTCTAGAATTCACTAATTTCTAAGCCACTATACAACATCGGAACTTAAAAAATATTCTCATTAGTTTTTTCCAAGCTATTATATTAACTTAAGAGGATCCAATGCACTAATAGTGGGGAGCAAATGACCCTTTTCTCAATTTGGCATTTGTGCTAAATATAAATAAATAAACAAATGGAGGAAAAAAGAAAAAGAACTTAAATGCCCTTGACCTTTTTGCGCTCGTGACGACACTCCTCACAAGTTGAACTTTAGTGTAATACAACTGATAATATGGTTGAATTCAACTAACAATATGAATCTTAGAATAATTGAGAGTTGAATATTGAGAGATATAAGACCAATAATTGAGAGTTGAATATTGAGATATATAAGACGATTGTATTTGATGTGGGTAAAATTAGGCCCCCTCTACGTGTCAGCCACCCGGATCAAATCTGTCACGTCACCGGTTCCACGTCGTCGTCGATAACCTCAGCCAACCCGGTGTATAGACAGTTCAGATGGCCCCCCAGGTTGATCGGCTAGAAGCACACGGGGATCTCCTCCAGAAGCCCTGTGAAAACTCAGCGTTCAATGGAAGGTCGGAAGGCCAAGACCAACCTTCGCCTCCGTAACTAGTCTGACCTGCCTCCGCGACAGGTCTAACCTCGATCCCCGACATCAGCAATGAAGGGCCCAAGGCCCAAGCCCATAACTCTAATCCGTTGTGCCGCCCACGCACCTACTTACCGGTAATCCGAGCTTTAGGCGTTAATCTTGTTTACTCTAATCACGCTTCCGCCTATAAATAGAAGGCTTCCCCAACACTTTTTGGGGACGAGAAAACCATTCTAGATAGAGAAACTTTGTCATAGGTCGCTCAGACAGGTCGAGGTAACAGTGACTCTCCGATCTATATTTCTACCCCAAGCTCTTACTCTCACGCCGAGGGAACATGCAAGGAAAAACCCAGTCCGTCTTGTGTGCAGGTGACAGATTGGAGCTCAGCCTGGACAACGGCTAGGAGCACTGAAGAAAAAGAAGACCCGGACTCGGACGCAGGTCGGCTCGAACCTGTCCGGTCCGGCTGCAGTACGTGAGAAAAATCAATCACCATATCCCTTCTCCCCGATCTGAGGGTGTCTGGACCATACTACTGGTTGGACTAATTTCCGACACCAACAGTATTGATACATAAAAAATGTACAATTTATCAAGATATATAAAAAAAATTATATAGGAATAGTGACTACGTTTTTCCAGTAGGATTAGGGTTTGATTTTCCTAGTGGAATTAGGGTTTCACCTAGTGGGCTAGTGTCCATATACACATATTTTTATTCTCCCTCAAACTTAAGGCGGTAAATTAGACATGAACTTAAGTTTGCAAACCAGAGTATGAAAGTGTCTAGGTGGATGAGGTTTGGTGAAAATTTTTGTTGTCCAATAGGTTAAACTATTGGAGTAAAGACAAATAGTATTTTCGAGAATATTGTGACGGATGAAGTGACAATCAATCTTGATATGTTTTGTACGCTCGTGGAAAACGTCATTATGAGCGATCTGAATAGCACTCCTATTGTCATAATTTAGAATAGTAGCAGTAGAAAAGGTGACTCTCATGTTAGCGATGAGCTAGTAAAGCAAAAATAGTTCTTGTGTTGCATTAACAATGATACGATATTCAGATTCAGTACTGAAGCGGACAACCATGGTTTGTTTCTTGTTGCGTTAGGAAATGAGAAAGTTGCCCAAGAAGGAACAATAACCGGTGGTTGAACATTTGTCGATGGGATCCCTAACCTAATCAACATCAAAAGAAGACTACAAGGTAGGAGCGGATTAGGTGGAGAAATAAAATCTGTGAAATAAAGTTCCTTTGACATACCGAAGTATGTGAAGTACAGTTGAGTAATAAGTGGCATGAAGAGCGGATAAGAACTGACTAACTTGATAGACGACGTTGGCGATGAATAACTGTGAGATATACCAAACTTCTAATTAGTTGGCAATAGAGAGTGAACGTCCGGGATAAGAGAGTCATCTAGTGGAGTAAGTTTGATATTCGACTCTTGAGGAGTATTGGCAGTATTAGAGTAATTGATGTTAGCCTCGGAAAGAAGATTAGATGTATACTTGTCCCGAGAAAAAAAGTATACATCTGAACTAGTTAAAACTTCGAGACTAAGAAAATAAGTGAGCACGCTAAGATCTTTCATCTAGAATTGACCACTGAGAATTTTTTTGATTTTGGAGATTCCACGCAGATCATCTCCTGTAGTGATCATGTCATCTACATATAGTAGAAGGAGGATAATGTTATTGTTGGTTTGACGAATAAACAAGTCAGAATCATGACCATTGGATGTGAACCCAAACTAGTGGATGATAGTATTGAATTTTGCAAACAAGTCGAGCTTTATAGTGTTCAACAGAGTCATTAAAAAATTATTTTGATTTTGAAAATCCACTTATATCCAAAAGGACTTTTCCTAGGGGAGAGATCAATAACATCCCAAATATGAGTTTGGGCTAGGGAATGAAGTTCTTCTGTAAGACCCCGATCTTTTTTGTACGTACAAATTGAGTCGCATTCGAGTATAATAATAATAAAAAAAATAGCAGGGTGGCTGGCGCTCTTAATTATTTGATTTAAAAATCTTTGGGGCCAATTAGTGATTTTCAAAATGTGAATTGTAAACTTTTGGACTAAAATAGATACCAAATATTTAATTAGGGGTGAAATTACAATTAATGAAATCTAAAATGTTGATTTTGGATTAAATTAGGAGACTTAAAGAAATTAGGGGAGAAAAGTGTAATTAAAACAAAAGATATTCTTATATATATATATATATATATACACACACATATATATGTGCATACGTGTGCCATGAGCTCAGCTGGAGACAGGAGAGAATGGGGGAGGAGCGACGTGGCAACCGGAGGTAATCGAAGAGAAGCACTAAATTTCATGCCCATAATTCATAGAAATCGTGATCTCAAAGGAAGAAAAAAAAGATCAGAAACAAACCGAAACAGATCAGGAGAGAGAGAGGGAAATGAGTTTTGGTTGGTGGTGGTTCGTTGTTGGTAATCGTCGTCGTTCGTCTCCGTTATTCAGTGATTGTGTGTGTGCGTCGATTGTTTTCTTCGTCGCCGCCATCGTTGTTGCGGTTGTCATTATCAAGTTTTAGAAAGAGAGAGAGAACCGGAGGGGAAATGGGTCTCGGTTCGATGGTCGTCGAAGCTGCTAGGTGACCGCTGGAGGTGGTGGTTCAGTTCGTCGTGGTTTCTCCAGCGTGGGTGTGGGTGTATCGTCGCCGATTGAAGTGTGTTCTGTCGTGAATGTGTGTGGGTGTGCTCTGCTCCGTTTCGTCGTCATGGGTATGTAGGTCGTTGATTGTCGGCGGTGATGGTGGTGACGGTGGTGGGCTGATCATGGGAGTTTGTGTGTTTTTATGCATTCGGTGATGTGGGTGTGTGTGTACATGTGCATGGGTTGATATGTGTTGCGATGGGAGCCCGGTGGACAAGTGGGTAAGTGTTTCGGTTGTGGAGGTGGCCGGTAGTGGTTGGTGATTGGTGATCGTGGGTGGTGTAGAAGTGGCGGTGAGAGCGGCGATGAGTGAAAGGCCTCCGGTGGATGGAAATAGTAGAGAGAAAGGGAGGTGGCCGGCGGCAACTGAACCAAAACAGAAAAAGGCAACCAAAAAAGAAAAGAAAAAAAAAAGGGGGGGGGGGGATTTATAGAAACCACCCTAGAAAATCCAAAATCCATCTCGTGACCACCAAACGATCCAGAAACAGGTGAAATTTCAACTGATTATTAATTCTCGTTAAATTAAATTTTATTTAGCGTTGCAATTCTTGTAATCGTAATAATTTCGTAACGGTTAATTTTAATAACATTTTTCGTTAAGTTTTGTGTAATTTATTAAATTAAATTATAGCGTCAAAAATATTGAAATGACGATAATAAACATTGAGACCGTTCACGTGAATAAATTCGATATCGTAAACTGTAACGGAGTAATATTTGTTGAATAGTAATATAGAATGCAGGGAATAGAAAAATTACGAAAATTAGGGCCTGCATTGTATGATTAGGGTATTTAAAATAAGATACTAATTTAGGCTCTATCGCTTTTAGATGCGCAGGCACCGGCGTTCAGATAAAGTGTAATCAGTGGCAGTTTTGCAAAATGGATATCAAGGTGAGTGTACTGTCTTCTTGCCAAACTATATATATATATATATATATATATATATATATATAGTTTTACTTGGACTGTATGATTTTATAGATGATATGGATCAAGCAGGTTTTGGGTGAGTTGGGGAAATGAATTTTCGTTAAACTATGGTGGTGTTAAAAAGAAGTTGAAAAATGATTTTCGTTGGTTTTGGTGGCTTTAAAAGAGAGTGGATAATATTTGGTTTTTCGAAATAAAAATAAAGGGGAAAAATGGTTTCGTTGAAATTAGACGGTTTTCAAACAAAGGTGAAAAATATGATTTTTCGGATTTAAAAATTGATTTTGAGAAAAAGAGGTGGACGTTGGTGTTTTGGACGGTATTGATGAGGTGGTGATTTATATTATGGTATGTCCGGAGGGTGGTCCGGCAGATGGATATTGTTTTGTGATTTGATGATGATATTATTGAGTTAACTATGCCATAGTTTATGTCATGTCCGGAGGGTGGTTCGGCAGGTGGTGTTTTATATTATGTCTTGTCCGGAGGGTGGTCCAACAAGTGGTGATAGATATTATGTGGTGATTTATATTATGGCCTCCGGAGACGTCCGGTAGGTGGTGATCTGCGTAGTTAGGTCCGCTAGGAAGGCATATCCTACGGATGGTTACGGTACCGTTACAACTCCCGATCGTGAGGTTAAAACGATCACTATGGCTTAGCCAGTAGGTATGGGATTGAGATGTGTGTTTGAGTAGTGGTGTTTTATATATATTGGGTGATTTATTATTGATTAGGGTGATTGGTCTTATTTGATACTGGATGGATTTGAATGGAACTTATTTATACTGTTTTACTTTCACTGCTTATATACTGGAGATTTTGCCAACTGTGTGGTGTTTATATATTTACGCTTGATCCATTTAAATGTGTATTATTTAGAATGTATTATTATTATTATGTTAAAAATAGTTTTTACAAAGAAGGCAGTACACTCGCAGGTGGATCAAATTTAGGAGTCAGTCCCCCTACTGGCACTAGATAGAGTCGTATGATGGAGTCGTATAGGAGTTTCTGAGATGAGCTGTCAGGGGCGAATCTAAGTGAGATTCTTGCTTGTTATATAATTATGCGTTGTTATTATAATTCAGGGATGGATGTGTCCCTAATTAGAGATGATGTATCTAGTGACATTTTGTGGTTGTATATTTATGTATGGCCTTTGGTTTGTTTTTATTTTTATTTTTTTTTTTTTTTTTTATGGTTTGACATTCGGGTGAAGTCATGTCGATGTCCCACCAAGCCTCTAGGTGATGGGTGTCTTGGGTGGGGTGTGACATCTTCACCCACTGCCTTTTGTCAAAAAGGGTTAGTACTACCCTCCTTCTATGGTTGAGACTTATGCAAATTAAATATGGTATGAAAATAATGAAAATCACAAAGATATGGTGAAGTTTATATTACCCTGCTAGAATGACGAGGATTCTCTTGGACAATACTCAGTTGGTGTCACATTTGAAGTCATTGGAACAAGCTTAAAGGAGTTGTGTTCAGGATCCATAAACGGAACAGGAACGTCAATTGGGGTAAATGGGGTAGCTGAAAGATCTATTTGAGGCTCAGTGATATTTGTGTTAGGATGATTAAGGAAGAAGTTTATGGATGAATTAGTGAAATATAGAGGGTTGGTGGTAGATTTCGAATGGAACTTGGATATAGAGGAAAATATCTTGTATTCCTAGAAAGTGATATGACGAGAAATATGAAGACGATTAGAAATGGAATCCTAAAATCGATATCTTTTGTGTTCAATTCGATATCTAAGAAAACAACAGACTCAAGCCAGAGGTTCAATTTTGGAATGTTCATGAGGTAAGATAACAACGCAGGCACACCCAAAGACTTTTAAGAGGCTGTAATTTGAAAAAACTCCATGCAACTTCTCATAAGGGCAAAGATTACCAATGCTAGGTGAAGGGACCCAAATAATGATATAGACAACAATGAGAGTAGCTTCTCGCCATAAGTGCTCCGGATAAGAGGATGAAATGAGTATTGCATAGACAATATGTAGGATATGTCGATGTTTACGTTTAGCTAGATCATGTTCGACAAAAGTGTTAGGGCAAGATCAATGGGGAAATGTGTGATGTTTTCAAAGGGTGGAAATAAAAGACTTTTCCTTGTATTCCATGAAATTATCAGATCTGAAGATTTTGATATTGTGGAAAAATTAATTTGGAATCATGGCAGCAAATTCAAAATAGATTTGAGATAATTCGGAATTCTTATGCATAAGGTATAACCAGGTATATCTAGAGTAGTTATCAACAAATATGACAAAGCATTTGTATCATCCCATTATGGTAGAAGTTTAGGATCCTCAAACATCAGAGTGGACTAGATCAAAAGGTACATATGAGAGACTAAGTCACTAGTGGAAAAAGGTGAGGCATATTATTTATCGTGTCCACATGGAAGACAATCGAGATGCTCGATAGAGATAGAGCCTAATTTTTCAATAGAGGCGAAAGTATGGATATGTTCGATGGATTCATGATCTAACCGGGAATGCCAAAGGTTACGAGAAGATAAATCAGGTGATGATGATGATGATGATGATGATGGTGGTGGTGGTAGTGGTGGTGGTGATAATAAGGATGATGGGTTTGATAGTGATAGTGATGAGGATGAGGATGATGGTGGTGAAAAATAATCGGGTGGAAATTATGAGTATAGTGGTAATGGTGGTGGTAGTAATAGGGATTACGATAGTAATGATGATTATGGTGGTGGTGAGATTGCATAAGTTGATGAAGGGATATAAGGTGATGGTGACAAGGATTGAGGTTGTAGGTGCAAACCAACAAGCTTAAATAGACGTCCAATTTTACGACTAGTTCCAAGAGTTTTTTTTATATCTGAGGATCCTGCACACGACAACCACTATAAGAAAATATTACTTTAAGTCTCAATGCATAGACTTATCCAAAAGATAAAAGATTTAAAATGAGTTTTGGAATTAAATACATGTCAGAAATAAAAAGATGTGAAGTAGAAATCTGACCAGTATGACTAACACGCATATGTGAACCATCAGTACTATAAATGATATGAGTATTCATAACAAATAGTTTGGAAAAGAATATGTTGGGATTAGAAGTAATATGATTACAACAAGCATAATTAAAAAACGAAGAATAATTATTTGTAGTATATGAAAGGGCAAGAAAAAAGTTTGTTCCAGAATTGAAGAGAAAGCATTTGAAGATTGAAACTATTTTCCTAATAGAGATGGAAATAGCGGTGGAGATAAGACCAGAGCCCTCATTAACAACAAGAATGACCAGAAGGATAACCCTTACACCTCGTTGTTGAATCGGATCAATAATATATGACAAAGTATATTCTATGATTTAAATATGTCTATAGAAACAGAGGCTATAGATGGTTTCAAAATTCTATAATTATCTAGGAACCGGTCTATGATCGTGAAGAATTGATTGATGAACCCTTAAATTGGTCAATAACATGTGGTGAACCGAACCAATAGTATAATTTGTGATTCGAATTTGAGTAAATAGAGGTCGTAGACAGATTTAGAATATTGAAATTAACTAGAAACTAGTATCTGAATCGCAAGAACCAATCAAAAAGTAGTGAATCAATTAAAAGAAAGTTGTGGACCACTAAGGTGGCGTTTGGTAACCGTTTCTGTTTCCATTCCAGCAGTGGGATGGGAATGGGATGGGATGAGATGAGAATTTTGTTTTCTTTTTGGGAGTAGAATTGCGTTTGGTAACGATAATTTTTTTTTTTGTTTTGGGAAGGGAATTGTGTTTGGTAACGATTTTATCCTAAAATCTTTTTTTTTTTTTTTTTCTCTTTTCAGTTTTGGCCTGACGGCGGTGGCGCCGTCGCCGGCCGGCCGGTGATGCTCCAGCGATGCCCGCCGGCCGCCGGTGGTGCTCCGGCAACGGCTGCCGACGGTTCTCCGGCGTCGGAGACGGCGGTGCCCCCGCCGGCGATGACCGGACGGCCTGTGGCGCCGTCGCCGGCGACTGTTGGAAGTGGCCGGAAAAATTCCGGCCGGACGGTGACCGGCGACGGTCGACGGAGATGACCAGCGGCGGCGTGCGGACGGTGACCGGCGACGGACGCCGGAGATGACCGCCGGCGGTGGCAGACGGTGGCCGGCGGCGGCGGGCGGCGGTCGGCTGGTAGATGAATAGTGACCATGGGTTTTGGGAATGGAATGGGAATAATGAGAAACAACTTTTTTTTGTTTCTCATTTCTTAAGAAAAAAGTGGGCACAATTCTCAAATGGGAATGAAATGGAAACGGAAACAAAAATTACCAAACGCTATTCCCAAACAGAATTCCCAAAAATCTGGGAATGGAATGGGATGGAAATGGTTACCAAACGGGGCCTAAAGAACCAGTCAACTCCTTTGACCAGACTGACGTGGCAGTCATAATGTGTCAAATCGATGATTTGGCAGCTTTGAACGGTGATGTGGTTTATGACGTGGCACATTAGGCCTGTGGTTTGTGATGAAGTCTCAACTTATGTGGCTACAAATGAGGCAGTGGGATGTTGGTGATGTGACTGATAGGTGGCTCCGAAATATCACCAGGTGGCGTTGAATCGACATTAACTTGGCTAGGGATTTTGTGGCAGCGTTAGGGCATATAAAAAACAGTGGTGGACTTGCAGTTCATTTCGGCCGCACATGAGAGCGCCTGTGTGAGGTTTGCGTTGTTTTTGGTGGTGTTAAAAGCATCTTATCAAAACGGTTCAAAAAAAGTGGTTGTTTTGGCGTTACAATAACTGGTGAATCCTGTAGAGCTTTGAAATCATGACGGTGACACAGATGGCTCAAGTGGCGCGCGAAGTGTGGGGTGCCTTAATTGGGCTACTCGCTTGTTGCATCAGACTCGCGGTTTCAATCAAGTCACTGGGTGGTGGTAGATTTGGTGTTGAGATGTTGAAATGATGATAGAACGAATTGGGTAGCGACGATGCTATTTTGGAAAGAAAAGGTTACAAAATATTGGTATGAACAGGGCTAGGAAAAAATTGGCTCTTGATATCATGTCAGAATAATTGAGAGGCAAAATATTGAGAGAACATGAGATGATTGTCGTGATATATGAGAAATGTAAGATTTACAGAGATATACAAAGAGTCTATGTATAGAGAATGACTAGAATTTTTTTAGTAGGATTAAAATTTGGTTTCGTAGTGGAATTAGGATTTAACCTAGTAGGTTAAGACTCATATACTTGTATTAACAATAAAATATCAAGAATTTTCATAGTAGGATTAAGATTTGGTTTCGTAGTGAAATTAGAATTTAATCTAGTGGGCTAAGACTCATATACTTGTATTAACAATAAAATATCATGAATATATACTTCATGAAATTTACAAGTAGTAACATAGTTGAATGTAACTCATCGTATCAACAAATAATTATTACGTTGAATTCAATTACACAACTCAATAAACTCAACATACAGGTTGGAGTTACATTCAACTCTCTAAAGTTGAACCAAACACAAAAAAAACTCAAATCAAATCAAACTGCAAGAGTAGCAACCAATTTTTTTTCATACACCATAGTGGAATTTAACTATTACGGTGAAAACATAATAATAATAATAATAATAATAATAATAATAATTTTATTTATTTATTTATTTTTTTATAAATATGACAAAAAAAAAAAAAAAAAAGTTGAAGACTTAATTCACACGGCTATAGACTAAAAGTAGTAAAAAAAGGCGCCACGATAATTTTATAATTTATTTATTGTCAAAAGTTCAAAGTTACAAATAACTTGCTAATAGTTCAAACTGAATGTGAATGTTTAAAATTTTGACCCTAGTTTGTGAAGTGTGCGAAACAAATAATTTGTGCATGCGTGTGATTTTGATTTATTAAGAGATACATTGGATCTTGCAATGCCAGCTCTCATTTGCAATTTTCTCTATCACAAATCATTTTGGATCCTGTCCTAGCTTAGTACTTAGCCTTATAGAAATGATTGGAAGTGTTTTTGGAATAAAAATCAACAAGATATCACAGATCTTATGGTCCCAGTCAAGTGGGGGTGGCCTTGTCCTGTACACATAATTTCGGACACAGCTGGACATTAGATATTGTTTGGTTTGAAATTCAAAATCGATTTATGATGTCTTTTACTATCATTTTTTTGTGGAAAAATTTTTGCTCCGTTAGGTTTGAAGTTAAGCTTTAAAATTAGGGTAGCCAAAAACTTATTTTCTCAACTATCGCACGGGTAGAAAATGTTGTTTGAAATATCGTTTACACTCTAAAAATGTAAGTTCAAATAGCATTTTCACGTACAAAAATCTAGTTGCGATTTAAAATTTGGTGAGGTGTTTTTGTTAGCAAAGCGCTATTCGGAATAAGCTTTCACTTAAATGAAATTGTACCCTTTTTTTCATTATTTTTTTCGATCCTTTCTTTCTCGATCATCTTCTTCTTCTTTAGTTGTTGTCGGTCACTCCACCTTCATCAGTAATTTGTCTTCATCATCCACAACTTCGCTATTCATCGATTCTTTGCTCTTGCTTCAGTTTCTTTTTGGGATTCGAAACCCTAGGAGAGTTTTGTTAAAAAAAAATATTTCCTAATTTAATTTTGGGCAACATATTATTAACACAATTATATTTCCTATTTAAATTTAATGGGCTAAAATTATGTGATCTAATTAATTTGGGTAAGCCCATAAACTACTCAAAAGAATGTGGGTTAAATGAGTAGATACCGAAAATTGTTGGGGTGATTAGGAGATTATGGGAACTCTAATCACACCATATAAATAGATAATATTAGGGTTATGGTTCCCAATATACCAAATCGTCTTGACGGCTCTCTTCTCCCTATCTAAAAGTGAATCGCGAATCCCATTGAGAAACTCCGGAGATTTGGTTGAGGAAGACCACTTACCCGCTCGATCCGTATCCTTCTCGTGATCGATTGTCGCAGATTTTCGCATTGGTAGTCAATTGATTGTAATGGATCCAGGTACGCAAACTTATGTGTTAATATAGAACTTCTGATGATTTGACATATTGTGTTAGGTGTTATAGATTTAGATTTATAGGGATTAAATCCCAACAAGTGGTATCAGAGTCTACTTCATGTTTAATCATTAGGGTTCTTGAGTTTTCAAGTTCGTAAAATTTTAGGATTTGTGTTTTCTCTATTAAAGTTTGCTTATTTGTGAAAATAGTGGGAGAAAGCATTAAGGTTTTTATGTGTTATGCATGATTTAAGTGATTTTTCGCTAAATATTACGAATCTAAAGAAAGAAAAACCCCAATATTTGAATTTTTTTGGGTGTTTTCGCCGCAAAAACTTCAGATTCGAACTAGGTCTTAACAAATTGGTCGACCGACCCTTTATGGTTGGTCAACCGATTGGTGTAAAGAGGGTTAGGATAATTTTGATAGGTGTTTGTATTTTGGTTATAACTTTCTTATACGAACTCCGATGAAGGTGATTCAAAATTCTTTGGAAAGCTCAAAACAAGATCTACGACTTTAATGTTTTGTATTTTTCATAATCAGATTGAATTAATGTCAAAAAGATTGAAGCAAAATCTGGATAAATCAGGGTTGAATCGGTCAACCAATTCTCAAGAATTAGTTAACCGATTCAATAAAGATGGGGTTTTTGGGTTCTGATCGATCGGTTAACCGACCCCTTGTGATCGGTCAACCGATTAATACAGGATGCCAAAGTTGCCCAATCGGTCGACCGAACATTTTCGGTTAATCAACCGACTGATTCAGGATGCCGTTTTTTATTCTGATCGATCGGTCGACCGACCCTTCGTGGTCGGTCAACCAATCGATACAGGATGCCAAGGTTGCCCAATTCGATCGACCGAACCTTTTCGGTCGGTCGACCGATTACTTTAGGATCCGAATTTTTTTCGAGATGACCGATTCAGTCGACCGGACCTTCCTGGTCGGTCAACTGACTGCTTCAGAACAGGTCCAGTCAGCCAAATTTTAAGGACTAGTTGATTGATTGAATGCCCTAACTTCAAAAACTTTAATTCGTTGCACGACATTCGATCAACGGACGGTTGACTAACATAATCTTATATCTTGAAATAAATTTAAATTAAACAATATGTTATCAAAGTAATCTCTGTTGTGTAGTTTATTTTATTTTGGGATATTGAGATATAAATGTTTATTATTTATGCGAGCAATAGCCGGCCCAGAGGAAGATTATTGTTTGACCGAATAATAAACATTGATATTTGTTGTTTATGCAAACCATAACCGGCCTAAAGGAATGTTATTGTTCAATAACATAATAGACATTAATTTGAAATTGAGATTAGTATGGTTATTATCTATGTAATTAATAATCGGCCAAAATGAAGGTTATTGTTTGGCCAAATAATAAATATACATGCGGGAATAAATGTGTGATGATCATCAAGTTTCCATGTGAACAATAAGTCGGTTCAAAGAAAGACTTATTGTTTGAAAGAACCTATTATCAACATTTGATTCATGTGCTGAGAGTACCAATTACAGTTAATTCCTCTATCTAAAGATTAGGAATTAATATTGTGCTAGATATCTTAAGATGGGTCCCAAAATTATAGATTTATGGTTCATGTCTTATTTTATTATTGACATGCTTGTATGTGTGCTTGTTTATTTTGTTCTCTATGCAATTTCTATTGCTACTGCACCGAATGTTTCTGCCCAAACTAGCAATATCTCAATACTGAAAGGGACGAACTTCAAGGCCTGTAAAGAAACTGTGGAAATTGTTCTCGGTTGTATGGATTTGGATCAAGCGCTACGGGAGGAGCAACCCACTTCTACTCCGGAAAACCTCAATGAGGTTAAAATAGAAAAGGGGGATCGGTCCAACTGGATGTGTTTGATGATTATGAAATGGTCCATTCCGGAAGCGTTTCAGGGCTCTATTGCTGAGAGCAAGAGTGCTAAGAAGTTCTTGGAGGAAATTGAGCAATTCTTTGCCAAAACCGAAAAGTCGGAGGTGAGTAACCTTCTGGGTAAACTCTTCGCGATAAAGTATAAGATTAAAGGGAACATAAGGAAGTATATCACGGAGATGTCTAATCTTACATTAAAACTAAAGGCACTAAAGTTAGAGTTGTCTGATGACTTGCTCGTGCTCTTAGTTTTGATATCTTTTTTTGGACACTTTGGTTAATTCAAAGTGAGTTATAATACTCAGAAGGACAAATGGTCCCTTAATGAGCTTATATCTCACTGTGTGTAAAAAGAAGAGAGACCGCAGCGAGATAAGACTGAAAGTGCTCACTTAGCCTCGACCTCTCAGATCAAGAAAAAGAAAAGATCTGAGGTTACTGCGGAAGGATCTTCTCAGAAGAAGAAACAAAAGAAGTAGGATGAGGTCTTTACTGGCTACTTTTGCAAGAAGATGAGACACATGAAGAAGGAGTATTCCAAGTACACCGCTTGGCGTGCAAAGAAGGGTATGCTTCTAACTTTGGTTTGTTCTGAAGTTAATTTAGCTTTTGTACCTATGGATACTTAGTGGGTAGATTTTGGTGCTACTACTTACATAAGTATGACTATACAGGGATGCCTATAGAGTCGACCGTCAAATGATGCTGAAAGATTCATCTTTGTGGGCGATGATAATAAAGTTGCGGCGGAAGCAATAGGGACTTTTAGATTACAGTTGAAAACTGGATTTTATTTGGACTTGTATGAGACATTCATTGCACCGTCTTTTAGACAGAATTTGATTTCTATTTCTAGTTTGGACAAATCAGGTTTTAATTGTTCTTTCGGAAATAATAAAATTAATCTCTATCAAGGTTCAAATTTTATTGGTTCCGGTTATTTGATTGATAATCTATATATGCTTAACATTAGTTCCTATAATGAAATACTGCAAACAGATTCACATGGTACAAAACGAAAATTCAATGAGAATTCTGTCACTTTATGCCACAAGCGCTTAGGTCATATCTCTAAATAGAGAATTTAAATACTTGTGTCTGATGGAATTCTTGAACTCCTAGATTTAACAGACTTTCAAGTCTATATTGAGTGTATCAAGGGAAAACGGACAAACAAAAGAAAATTAGGTACCGAGAGAGCTACAGATATCTTAGAACAAATACATACGGATATTTGTGGTCCATTCCCTACGGTCTTATGGAATGGAAAATAGTATTTTATTACGTTTATAAATGACTACTCTCGTTATGGGTACCTATATTTGATTCATGAGAAGTCTTAATCCTTGGACGCTTTCAAGTCTTTTAAAGCTGAAGTTAAACTTCACATTGGAAAGAAAATTAAGGTTGTCAAATCAGACCGTGGTGGTGAATACTACGTGAAAAATGACAGATTAGGAGAACAACGTCCAAGACTCTTCGCAATTTTTCTCAATGAGTATGGAATTGTTTCGCAATACACCATATCGAGCAAGCTCAGCATGAACAGTATTGCAAAGAAATGAAACCAGACTCTTAAGGATATGGTAAGGAGTATGATTTGTCATTCTCCCTTGCCAGAATCACTTTGGGGAAAAGCTTTAAAGACCGCAGTATACATCCTTAACAGGGTACCTAGCAAAGCAGTTGCCAAAACCCCCTATGAGCTTTGGACAGTCAAGAAGCCTAGCATTAGGCATTTACATATTTGGGGTTGTCCAACTGAGGCACAAACCTATAGGCCACATGAAAGAAAACTGGACTCAAGAACGGTCAGTTGCTATTTTGTTAGTTATGTTGGCCGCTCTCGGGGCTACAAGTTTTACGATCCCACATCAAGATCCTTTTTTTAAATGGGAAATACGAGATTCCTTGACGGTATTGAGTTTGAGGGGGAAGGAAACATAAGCAATGTTGTCTTTGAAGAATAATTTACCATTGACCATGATCAGGTTTCTTTACCTATTGCTATTCAAGATATAGTTTTCTTCGAAAGAGAACATGTTATTGATAGTGATCAGGTCTCTATACCTATCGCTATTCAAGACACTATTCAGACTCTGGATAACCATGTGCAGGTTCAGGCTCATTTTTCTGACATTGTTCCAAAATAAGACAACAATGAGATTCTTCCTCAAATACAATCTATGAAACAAACTCAACAACCTCAAGAAGTGTCATTAAGGAGATCCACTACGGAGAGGAGAAGTATGATTTCAGATGAATATATCATCTTTCTTCAAGAACATGAGGATGGAGTTGGTTTAACATATGATGACCCAATCAACTTCTGTCAAGCCATGCTCAGTTCTAACTCTCAAAAATGGATCAATGCCATGAAAGATGTAAGACCCTAATTTTTTTATACACACAATTTAAGTTGTATTTCAGCACATTTAGAAATAACAGGGTAGATAGTGTTATTAATTATTTGATTTAAAATTTTAGGGATTAATTTGTAATTTTAAAAATATCAAAATTTGAATTTGGGTTCAATTAAGAACTTAAAGAAAATTGATGGGGGTTAGTGTAATTAAAATAATTATTTTTAATCTTTCCTTTATTGTGAAGGAAATCATATATATATAAGAGGGATGCGTGGGTTTCAGCCGGTGGGATTAGTGTATATCTAGATATATATAACTCCACACACACATGAAAATATTCTATAGAAGAAAAACAGAGAAAATCAAGAAGAGAAAGAAAGAGAGAGAGGAGGGTGGTTCGGTGGTGAAGGTGGTTGGCCGTTCAACAGGCGATCAGGGGGTGCAATCAGCGGTGTGCTGATCATTTGGCAGTGTATGAGAGTGGTGTGTGTGTTCAGGCTGTTCATTCGACGTGGCGATTGGTTGATCGTGTCGTCGTCAGCGGTGTCACGGTTCACCGGTGATCATGTGTGGGTATGTTATTCGATCCGATGGTGTGCGTGGGTGTGGACGTTGAGTGTGTGTGTGTGTGTGTCCATCGTTCAGCATATGTGTGGGCGTGGATGTGCTCGTCGTTGATCGTGTGTGTCGTCGGTGGAGTGGGTTTGTGGGTGTGTCCGTGTTCAGTCGTGATGTGGTTGTGTATGTGTGTGTATGTGTGCTGCTATGTATGTGTATGTGTGGTGGGTTCAGTCAGTGAGTTTGGTCCGACGGGGGTGGCGGTGGTGTGGTGCGTCGGCAGTTTGTGTGTGTGTTTCGATTGGGGGGGGGGTATTTGATCCGATCAAACTAGGGGTTTTTTGGGGCATGTACCGGGAGGTCATTTTTTACAATTTCATTGACTAATCAAACCTAAGTGTTTTTTATTGCACCAAGAACTTCTTTCGCCCATTTCATGACCAAAATATCCCCATTCAATTTTTTCCCTAATTTTCATATCTATTTTCAGCGCATTTGCCGTCGCTATTTTTGTCGCCGCCGCCGCCGCTACGACTGTTTGAATTCGCCGTCGCCACCGCTGTCCTTTTCTCTGTTCGTTTTCATCATCGCTAACGCCATTCAAGATCACTGGTTCATCTTCTCTATCGTCTTCGCCGTCTGCTGCCGCCGTTTATCGTTCGCATACGCTGTTAATCGTTCAATTCCACCATTCGTCGTTCCATAACCGCAACCCTACAAAGATTGACAATTCCATTGAAAGCGTTGTCTAGGGTTCGGTTAATAATTACACTTTCGCCCTATGTTTTAAATTTAGTTTCAATTTTGTCTTCTTTTTTTTTTTTTTTTTTTTTTTAACACTTTCATCCCCGAAGTAACACTTTCTTTCATTTTTTTACACTTCCATTCTCAAAAGATCAATTTTTAGAATTTAACAATTGGCCCCAAAAATTGTTTTTCATTGTGTGTTGAATGTAACACTTCCTAAAAATGGCAAAAATCAAAATACAATGTGCGTGTTGAATGTAAAAATGGCTAATATTCTCAAAAATTATCTTCTCATCCAAATTGTCTGATAAATCCAAACATCATAAACTTGAATTGATTGTAATTAAACTTCTATCAATCCAAACAATGTCTAACTAAAAACAAACTGTACATATTGAATGTAACACCCAATCCAAACATAAGGGATAACTTCTAATCATGCTCAAAATTGATGAATCAAACCGAATAACAAATAGGGAGTGTCGATGCTCACAATCAATATACATGTTGAATGTAACATTGTCTAAACCTTCATCTAGTCTTGTTTGAATGTAATCTGATTGAACCAATTTGTTTCAGAATAATATCAAACATTCATGTCCAAAAATGTAACATTGTCTGACTAAAACATCATACATAACTTCTGTTTTTACACTTTTCTCCCTAAAACCTTCATAACTTTTTTTTGACCCCCCAACTGTTTTCACTTGTATAATCTTGACAAAATTCAAAAAACCATTGTGTATTGAATGTAACACTCTCTGATCTTGTCAAACTATTAAAAAACAATATTCTTGTTGAATGTAGCACTTCCTAATATTGTCAAAAGTCAAAATTCAAAGTTTGAAAATGGATGTTGAATGTAACATTGTCTCAGTGTTGAATGTAACACTGCCTAATATTCTCAAAAAAATATTTTTTAGGGAATTCAATAACATTAATTACATATGTCACCCCTTATTTTGTTTTGGATCAAGCCACATACTACATGTTTTAGGGTTTCTAAAAGTGTGTGTTGAATGTAACATTATCTACGTGTTAAATGTAACACTGTCTAACATTCTAATCAATCCAAAAACACCCTATTTAAACTAAACAATCCAAACACACTGCAACACTTCCTAATATTTCCAAAAGTCAAAAATTCAAAGTTTCAAAGTGTGTTGAATGTAACACTGTCTATATATTTTCAAAAATCATTTTTTGAGGAAATTCAAACAATTGAAACCCAAATATTTCTCATAAATCATTTTTTTAGAGAATTCAATGACATTAATTACATTTCTCACCCCTTATTTTGTTTTAGATCAAACCACATACCACATGTTTTAGGATTTTCGAAAGTGTGTGTTGAATGTAACATTGTCTACGTGTTGAATGTAATACTGTCTAATATTCTAATCAATCCAAAAACACCCTATCTGACCTAAACAATCCAAACACACTGTCTGAACTAAAAACACACGCAGTGCATATTGAAATGTAACATTGTCTAATATTCTCAAAAAATAATTTTTTGAGAAATTCGAACAACTGAAAACCATTGTTTCAGCGTGTGTTGAATGTAACACTTCTAAAATTGACAAAAATCAAAATTCAAATGCGTGTGGGATGTAACCCATGGTTTTCGGGGTGTGCGTGTTGAATGTAACACTTTCTATCGTGTATGTCGGACGTAACATTCATCAAATTGTGTATGTTGAATGTAACACTTTCTATTGTATATGTCGGACGTAACATTCATCAAATTGTGTGTGTTGAAGTAACATTCAAGATCAAAAGCAGTCGAGAGATTGTTGAAAATCGACCCAAAAATCGGATCAAGAAAACACGTGTTGAATGTAACATTGCCTAGTAAATGCGTGTTGAATGTAACATTGTCTAATAATCCATTGAAATTTGTTGAAAATCGACAAAAAAGATAAGATCTAAGCTAGAACTGTTCTATTCAACATCAAATCTAAGCAAAAACATTTAAAGAAAAATCGTTGAAATCGACCACTGAAAAATCATACAACGGAAAAAAATCGAACATGAAAATCGAACACAATAAATGATCAAAAACACGAAAACGCAACTGAAGACTGCATCAAACAAGAAACAATCAAACATTATACCCCAAACAGTAAAAAATGATCGATAAAATCTTATTTACCGGAATTTCAAGTCTACATCACATAAAAAAACACCAATCAAATCACCTTTGCACCATCGTCGTGCGCTATGGAAACCTGTAAACAAAATCAGATTTGAACCCAAATTCATGTGAGAGAAATTAGCAAAATCGAAATAAAAAATATAAAGATCGATAATCTCACCTGAAACAACATACCGGAACTTCAAATCCGCATCACATAAAAAAATAGCAATGAAATCACCTTTGCACGATACGAAGCTATGGAAACCTGCAAACATAATCAAATTTGACCCAAATTCATGTGAGAGAAATCAAACAAAATCAAAATCAAAATCAAAAAATAAAGATCGAAAATCTCACATGAAACTACATACAAATTCATGTGATATTGTGGGAACCTGCATACAAAATCAATTTTGAACCCAAACAAAAGTCACGGCTTTGGAGTAGAACAGAAAAAACGAGGGCTTTGCAATCAAACATAAACTGAAATCGTTCTCGAAATCAAAAAATAAAGATCGAAAAATGAATTAATTTGAAATTTGGAGTAGAAATAATTTCATCAATGATTTCATCCCCAAAAACCTAAAAATCGATTTATGCAACAATGAAATAAAACATCGAAATCAAAAAATAAAAATCGAAAAATAAAAAAACGAGAAAAGAAAGAGAGACGGATAGAGAGAGCTTACACATGATACTTAGGCGACAACAATGATGGAGGTGGAAATGGCGACGATTGCGATGGCTAACGGCGAAGTGAAGACGACGATGATGGTGATGGCTACTGTTGAAGTGAAAATGACAACGATGGAGAAGACGAAACCTGCTACAGACAACTCGGACTTGGTGGAGACGACGATAAGAGTGGACGAAGGCGATGGATGTGGAGGCGCTTATGGACGTGGAGAAGAGAGAACAACCGGTGGAGGCGACGTTGCGGCTGAACTATGAAGAAGGCAATTAAATTAGGGTTAAACACATATAAGGGTATTTTGGTAATTTAACATGTACGGTTTTTTAAAAATAGGACTAATCAGATCAAAAAATGATTAAGATGAGAGTTTTTGGTTCAGTTTTAATTAATTGGTATTAAGTGGTACATGGAAAGTAAAAACAGTACTTGGTGGTAATTGTTCCATCAAACTATGGGTATGCATTCGTCGTCCAGCTTGAGCAGGCGTATGTGTGACTGTGTGTGGGTAGCGGTTGCGGCTATGCGTGATCAGGGTAGCGTCGCTGGCGGTGGAGAGTTAGAGAGAGAGAAGTCACCGCCGCGGTAGCGGCAGTGGGAGTCAGCGAGCAAAACACAAGAATCGAAAAAAAAAAAAAAAAACAAATTACACAAACAACCCCAATAAAAAAACCAAAAACTCATCTCGCGGCCAGCGGTAGATTCGGATCTTAGGTAGAATTCCAAACTCTCTTAATATATGTATTTAATTGTCTCATTGTGTGTTTATGGAATTATCTGGTAACTTGTTGTCCCGATTTTTTATTGTGTGATTTATGATAAATTGTTGTGAAATTTTACCTATTAAATTATATTAATAATTTGGACGATGTGAAAAACATGTTAATGTGTTTTACGTGTCGTATTAATTAAGTACTAGTACTCTTTGGTAGAAAACAATAGACAAAAAGCTTCAAACCCTAGCCAAACTCACACTTGGGATCTTATTGACATTTTTCCTCGAAAACCTCCTATTGGATATATGTGATTGTTCAGAATCAAAATGCATTCTGATAGTTCCGTTGAACGTTATAAATCCAGCCTCACTGCTAAAGGATTTCCTAAAAAATATGACAATGACTACGAAGAAACATTTGCTCTAGTGACTAAACTTGCATCCGTCTGGACTCTTTTTGTCGTCGTTGCCATTTATAAATAGACCATTTTTCAGATGGATGTCAAGAATGCCTACCTCAATGGTGACCTCCTTGAGAAAGTTTACATGCATACCCCTCCTGGCCTAATTGTCCCTCAACATAAAGTTTGCCACCTTCGTCGTGCCTTATCTAGTCTCAAACAAACTCCACGTGTTTGGTTCGCAAAATTCAGCACCACCATCCACTAGTTTGGATTCACATCCAGCACTCATGATCCTACCATGTTTCTTCACCAAAATGGTAATGACATTATCCTTCTTTTATTGTATATAGATGACATGATTATTACTGGGGATAATTTACGCAGTATCTCCAAAGTGAAAATTTCTTAGTGGTTAATTGAAGATGAAAGATCTTGGCATGCTCACCATTTTTCTTAGCCTCAAAATTTCATCTGGTTTAGATGAATACTTTCTCTTTCAAACCAAATATGTCTTTGATCTAATTTCCAAGGTTGAAATCACTAATTCCACCACTGCTAACACTCATTTAGAGTTGAATATCATACTTACTCCACTAGATGGCTCACATCTTTCTAATGTTACTCTCTATCGCTAATTGATTGGAAATTTGGTATATTTCATTGTTACTTGCCCCAAAATTGCCTTTGTTGTCCATCAAGTCAACTAGTTTCTTTCTGTTCCTCAAACCACTTACTACTCGGTTGTTCTTCAAATTCTTCAATATATCAGTGGCACCTTGTATCACAGGCTTTATTTATCAGCACAATCTACTCCTATATTATAGGCCTATTCTAACATCGATTGTGTCGGGGATCGAACAGACAGACACTCTACTACTGGTTGTTATTTCTTCTTAGGAGACGCACTCATTTCCTAGTGCAATAAATAACAAACTGTGGTTGTCCATTCTAGTACTAAATCTTAGTATTGTGTCATCGCTAACACAGCACAAGAATTATTTTGGCTTCGCTGAATCTTCTCTGACATGGGAATCTTCTTCCCTACAGCTACTATTTTAAATTGTGATCATTGGAGTGTTATTCATATAGCCCACAATGGTATTTTTCACGAGTGCACTAAATACATCGAGGCTGATTCTTACTTCATCTATCACTACATTCTCAAAATATTGTTCATCTCCATTCTGTTAGAATAATTGAGGGGATAAATATTGAGAAAGAATATGAGACGATTGTATTGATATGTGTAAAAAAAAGCACAATATTATAGAGACGTACAAATGGTATATATATAGACAATGACTAGGATTTTTCCTAGTAGACTTAGGGTTTAACCTGGTGGACCAAGAGTCCCTGTATATATATATATATATATATATATATTAACATCCCTCCTAAAATTCAAGATGATAAAGCATATACGTGAACTTGAGTTTGAAAACCAGAGTATAAAAGTGTTCGGCTAGATATACGTTGGTGAAAATATCTATTGTGTGGTCAACATATTTGATGGAGTGGAGAAGAACAATATTCTGGAGAATATGGTGACGAATAATTTGACTATGAGGGAATGAGAGAAAAGTTTCTATAATCTTGACTTTGATACTATGTTAGGAGGTTCCAATTTAAAATCATTTAGTGTCAATTAAAGTAACTTCTTTGATTTATATAATGTTTAAAGAACTCTCAAGCGTTCAATATGAGACAATAGTCTAACAATAATTACAACCCACACATACCCTAATGAATTGTTTAGTTTGTAACTACAAAATTATTTTATGCTTTGCACTTGTTTTAAAATTGTTCTCAACACAATTTTTTTCTCATAGGAAATAATAGGACAGTCTTGTTGCTCCAATGACACTAATTTTCTCTCTCACATAAATAATGTCATTGGAGTGCAAGTTGACATTTTGAGAGTGTCAATAACATTTTTGAAATTTATATACAAAAGAAAAAAAAGTCTTTTTTTTTTTCATAAAATGATTTTCAATTGTCAAAAAATATTTTAAAATTAGATAGAAGCTAGTGTCTGATATGTGTGTAATAGTATTTTTGGAAATTATATACACAAAAACTCTTTTTTTCATAAAATTATTTTCAACCTACCAATTTTAAAAAAATAAATAAATGGCCTTCGCGTCTAAAGTGTATGTGTGAGAGGCAGAATGGCGTTTGGTTAGTATTTCTTTTTTTTTTTTTTTTTTTTTTATTATTATTATTATTATTATTTCTAATTCCAATAAACAAGGATGGGATGAAATGGGACTTTTGTTTCCATTATGTAGTATTCCGAAAATAAAAACATATTTGGTAACTACCGTTGTCTTGAAATTGTTTCTTTTAATTTATGAGAACAGAAATAAGAACCATGTTTGGTTGTAAAAGTTGTTTCTTTTTCTTTAAATGTACGGTTGTCGGTGTGGTGGTGGTGTCTAGTAGAGTGGTGGTGGAAGGGGGAGGTGGTGTCTAGCGGGGTAGTGGTGGCTAGCAGGATGGTAATGGGAATAGTTTTGTGGGAGTGAATAGGAATCAACATTTTTTTATTTCTCATATTCTTAAGGAATTCAGAAAATAGTGTCAAATTACTATCAAAATTTGGGGAATAAAAACGTATTTACTAAACGTGTTTCTGTACAATAATTCTAAAATTTTGGGAGTAGAAACAAGAACCAAGGAACAAAATAGTAACCAACAAGGCCAAAAAAACCTCATTCATGTCACCTATTGAGCCAAATTTACAATATTAAAATTGTCTCTATAATAAATTAAAATTTTTATATAGAGATTTTTAATGTTTTAAACTCTAAAAAAGATAGTCCAGAAAATTATCGAAGGTTTATTTTTAGTTATTTTATTAATCTTCGTTAAAAGTAGTTTGACTTCAATTTCTTTGATTAGTAAATGTTCATGACAATAAGATTGTATTGTCATTTTCTCTTATTAGCACATAATTTTAAGAAAGTTTTAGATATGATATGTTATGATTTAGTTATTCATGCAATCATTTTGATTTTCATAATCAAAATTTGAATACCATAGTTCTCTCATTTCATTTGTGTTTTTTGTCAAAAATACTTTGCCATTGAATGTGATAAATGTAAAATATTTGTCATTGATGAATCAATCTATAATGCATACAATAATATTAGAATGTGAAATGCAAATAGTGAATCTTCACTACTAATGCCAACAGAAGTAATTAATCTTTCATATTGAGCCTCACCATAGAAAACAAGTGAATGTTTTACTTATTTAGTAATGAATCAACCTCTGAATGTGCATAGAATGTGAATTTGACATAGTAATGTTTATTACTAATATCAATAAGAAGCATGATTTACCTTTTCACATTGAATGTTACCATTAAGTGACGAATCAATTTATAGTGTGTATAGCAACATCAAAATGTAAAATGCACGAAGTGAATGTTCACTGGTAATGCTAATAGTAGACATGATTTACCCTTTCACTTTTAATGTTTAGTTTTCTAAACTAATGAATCTTAATTATTTGGTATTAAACATCACGTGTTACTTGCACAGTAGATGGTATCCAATCATTCGTGCACTAGAATGGTATCCAGTCTTTCGTAGTAAATTCACTAGACAAAAATTTCTTGAAGAAAAAACATTCAATATGGACATCAAATTGAAAATGATGAAACAAACATTAAAATGGTTTCTTTTTTTAGAAATTAAATAACTTGTTCACACTCGATGTTTTTTGTTTCCATTGTTGGATATAAGCCTTATAGTCAATCTTGTAATATTACATTTAAGGCTTGGGCCTATAAAACGTCTCAATCTCAAGTATTAATAAAAATTATTTCTTGATATTATTCTTGCAATTATGTCTTTATTACTGTAGACCTTGAATGTTGAGTAGAATGTCCAGTTATTTAATATGATTAAATAGGAATAAACCAAAGACATTCAGTAGCTCAATATTCTAGATTATTCATAGTTAGTATTGGAATTTTGAAAAGGGTCTTCAAAAATATAGGTTAACTTGATTAGATATTTTCTCTTTGAGAATGGTGAGTCTCAATCTATTAGTATGAGATACTAGAACATCTACAATGAGAATTACTAAGGTAGTAAAAAACTGAACGTGGTCATCTTTGATATCCTACATATAACTTTTGCTTGAGTCAAAATACGATATTTGAGGTATGATTGTATTTCGTGAACTTTTGTAAATGAGATATTGTGTACTACATATATGGGATGATATAATTTGATAATATTGAGTGTTGTTCTTTAACCACGAGCCTTCGAATGTATCATTGTATATAGTGAGACATACATAGGAATATACAAATATGCAAGAAGGGATCAATCACTCTTAATAAAAAGAGACATGGCCCATGTGATTCGATTTAATAGAATTCATGCAAGTCTCTAGCCAGAGCAGTATGATAATTAGGATGAGATTTCAATCAGGTATCATGAGGAATTACATTACCGATCAAATACATATGATTGGATTAGGGTTTTTGACTTAACTATATTATGTTGGTCCTTTTGGGTACATAGATAGAGAGATCGTCGAATACGTAAATCATACCTGAGGGGGTTCTCTTGGTCAGATTTCTAAAAACTGAACATGTTTATGATAAGTAAGTAGACCTGACTCACAACTGGAAGAAATTCCTTAAAGGGAAAATCGCTTTCTTTTGAAAGGGTAAAATTAGAATTGTTCCAAGTTTTATTGAATAATTGATTAGTAAATTAATTATTTATTTACTTTCACCGTCTAACTTTTGGTATAAACCTAATGGGTCATACAAAAATAGAGAATTGATGTTAGAAGAGTCCTTAAAAATAAATGGATAATAATGCTAAACTTAAGAAGTTTAGGGGCCCAAGTGCATTTAAGAAAAAAAAGGGGTCCACGGTTATAAACCTTGGATAGTATTTATAAGGAGGTGAAGCCTAATGGCCTCCATTCCCAGTCAATTTTGGCCAGACCCCTTTGGCCGCCTCTCGTTCTTGATTCTCTCAGTCTTCTGTGTCTATGAGATCTATTTTCCTTTTTTGCACAACTAATTTGAATCTTGTTATTTCCTTGATTCAAATCAGAACTGCCTTAAAGTCTTGGGATTAGATATGATCTTAGAAATCCTAAGAACATTCTTCTTTCTGAAGTTCTCTGTGTGGATACTATTAGAGGTGAGATATTTGTGTCGCTTCGAAGATACTCAACCTCCTATAGTTGTTTTTGTTCGTGTTCCAATGCTCTCGAAAGAGCGTTCTCAGATCACACCTCGAGAACTTCCCACTTTGATACTGAAGCACTAAAAGTGGTATATTTATTAAAAACAAAAATGAATATTGTCTGTATCTTTGTTTTAATGTCAATACGTATAGATTCAGCTTAAGAAATAGGATATTAAATAACGATCTAATTTTTTTTCTATATTTTGTTGAGTAGATATAATTATTTTTGTTAATGTATTATGTTAATGTATTATGTGGGCTTAACCCACGTGGCCCATTAGGGCAAAATCCTAACCCTCACTTCCCCTATAAATATGTGTATATATCGTGGTATTCTTGTACCTATTTCTTACATATCAATATATGATTCATTCTTCCACTTCTCAATCATCTTAACATGGTATCAAGAGAAAGCCTTTCCTGGACCTATTCTCCCTAAAATTTTTGCAACATAAAGCTTCCGCCACTGCCTTCCTTATTCTCCCGAGATTTTTGTCGCTATTGTAAGCTTCATTCCTACTCCAATATCAACAACCACTACACCACCGTCTTCATTTCTCAACTCAGTCTGCTCCCGTCTTACAAGCTTATTCTGATGCCAATTAGGCTGGAGACCCCACCGACAGACATTCAACCACTAGTTACTGTTTCTTTTTGGGCAATTCTCTTATTTCCTAGCGTAGTAAAAAACAAACTGTAGTTGCTCGTTCCAATACTAAAGCTGAATATCGTGTCATGGCTGATGCAACTCAAGAACTTCTCTAGCTTCGATGGCTATTCATTGATATGGGCATCTCTTCTCCTGCTGGCACTACCCTACACTATGACAATATATAAGAGTGTTATTCAGATCGCTCACAATAATGTCTTCCACGAGCATACAAAACACATCGAGATTGATTGTCACTTCATCCGTCATCACATTCTCCAGAATACAGTTCGTCTACAATCCGTCAATTTAGCCGATCAGACAGTAGACATGTTTACTACGGCTCATCCATCCGGATGCTTTCACTCTCTGGTTTCCAAACTCAAGTTCACTTCCCACTTATCGCCTTGACTTTGAGGGGAGATTTTAATGTATTATATGGGTTTAGCCCACGTGGCCCATTAAGGCAAAATCTTAACCCCCACTTTCCCTATATATATATATATATATATATATATATATATATATATATATATATATATATATATATATATATATATATATATATCGTTGTATTCTTGTACCTCTTTCTTACATATCAATATATGATTCATTTTCCTACTTCTCAATTATCTTAACAATTTTAATATCTGATTCCTACATCCATTTAGCTTCCTAATTGATGGTTTAGTTACAACTTTTAAAAAGTGATGTTTGATTGTGTAATTACCTAAAATGACAGGTTTTGTAAATAACATGTATATTAGAGGTAACAGTTTAGTGATTTGCAATGATTATTTTGTGAAACGGTCTCTGTGAACTAAAAATTAACGTTCAAGATAGTCTGTCTTTGTATAGAATATACTACTTATACGAAGTATATAATAAAATTTCCTTGCATATATTGGGCTAAATTGTACTTTGTATCCCCAAACTTTAAGTACAGTCTCAATGTACAAGTTAATATTTTAATTTGCACTTCTTGAGCTTTGTTTTTTCTCTTTAATCGATCCGATAAAAAAAATTGACCATTGTAATTTCAGAATGCATCACATGGAATTCTTTACCTATTAATTAAAAAAATGGCAGATATATATGTCGATTTTTTTATAATTTAAAATCCAAAATCATTATTTTTTTTCTTTCTTGACTTCTTATTTTTGGGAAGAAAATTTTGGAGTTGGGGTTGGAAAGTGTTTGGTCAATATTAGTCGAGGGAGAATCCAAAATTTCTTTTTTATAGGATTTATTTGAAATAATTTTAAAAAATAAAAATAAAATGACAAATTATATATATAGTCAGTTTGTATTTAGTATCATAATTAATTTTAATTAAAATATTGAAAAGAAATAAAAAGTGAATTAATATAATTTAAAAATTAAATTCTCCACAAATAAGATAAAAAAAAATTAACATCAAAAATAGAGAATTGTATAATAAGAACGTGCAAATTAAAAAAAAAAAAAAAAATCGGTGTTAAAAAATGTAGAAATTAAGATAATATTTAGGTAAAAAAATATTGTAGTTCTTTAATTTACAAATCCTATAAATTTTTAATTAATTTATTTATGAATTGTTATGTTTATTATTTAATTGAAAAATGAAATGGAACGTTATGTTGAAAATTTTTAATGGAAAGTTTTAAATTGAAAAATTATTTAATAAAAATATTATCTTATTGCAACTTTCTCAAAAATAAAAAGTCAAGAGGAAAAAAAATGAAATGGCAAGTGAAAGCCGAAAGTACCACCTCGTTGGAGGTACTTCCGGTTTTACTATAAACGGGAGTACCAATCCCGGTTTACGTGAATTTTAAAATTTTTTGAAACTCACATATACATCAACTAAAAAAAAAAAAAAAAAATTAATTAATATAAAGAACTGGATCACATGCCTTGTTTTTTTTTTTTTTCTAAATTTTTTCTTGTGTGATGCACATATTATTGCTCAGTAATTCAATAGTCAAAGTCTATGAATTTGATCTATTGGAGACAAAAATAAAAAATTAGAAAAATTACAATGTTAAAAGAACGCATTAAGATTGCAAATATTGTTGTTCTTATAGAGAACCATTAAATTTTCCTTTAAATTTCTTTCAAATTCATCCAAAATTCTATATATATAGATATATAAAAGACCCTTTTTGTTTTGTTATTACGGAAACAAAGGTTTTGAGTGCATTACTCCCTCTGAGAAAATTTATTACGACAAGCATCGAAATCAATTTTAAGATTGTGATATTATATTTTTATTTCTATTTCCAATTTTGGGTGCTAAGAAAAATCTTGGAATATAAGTAGAAATACGTAAATAAATTATGTTATATTTTTAGAAATTTGTTCTAAAATCTAGGAGTAAAACAATTTTTGTTACTTTTCCTAGTTTTGTCATAATAAAAATTTAATTTGGGAACATAAAAACTAAACAAATCGAGGATTTTAAACTAATTTTTCAGTTTAAAGATCTGAACAAGAATTAGGTTATTTTCGAAAATTGACTAAATTAAGTACTTTTTATAATAAATATGTTTAATAAGTACAATTAAGACCAATTAATCAATTAAGTCCTTAAAATTTGTTTAAATATTTTAGCCAAATGCGGATTACTTAATCGTTTTACTGAACATACTCAGACAAAAATTCAATACTTAAAACTTTACTTTTATAAAATAATATTCATATATTTTTAGATATTTAAAATTTAAGTATTGTCAAACAGACACTCAATCAGGATTCAACTCTTTTGGAAAACACTTCAAGATTTAAATTCTGAATTTAATACTGAATGTACTAGGTCAATGTAAGGAAATGTACTCTTAAAATCGTCTGGAAATATAATTAGTCGATATGCGTATAAACTGGTCAGCACACACCTTATCATAAAATTAAAAAAATAAAATAAAAAAATCAAACAGATGCTCAGTATAATTCAATTATATCTAACAACGCGGAAAAATATAACATATGCATCATTTATGAACATAATCAATTAATGAATTTTGGGAATAACCGTTTATCATAATCATCTATAATTAATGATTCATGAGCTGACAATCCATACTTCAATAACGTTGTGATGTTCACATTGTCTGTACTTTTTGACAGTCCTTTTTGTTTTGGACTGGATCACCATGACAAGACAACTTTACTCCATGGATTTGTACAACAATCTATTCTCATAATTTTGCATCTCAAATCAAAATATGAATTATGTATGATATTGGAAAGACAAGTCATTGTTTGGTTTCTAACAAACAAAACAAAACGAAAAAAAAAAAAAAAAAAAAATCAATTTGTGCATAAATATTTGGAAAACACAGTTTCTGAATAAAGTTAGTTCTCCACCAGAGAAAATCTGTTTGGATTTTTGTATTAAATAAAAATTTTAGCGTAAAACAATTTTGCAGTTGCAAACAAAACAGATGCCAAATACCACCTCATAGATCAAGACATATATAGTATTCTCAAGTTGTGAAGCCGGATCCAGGTTAACATGTGGCTTCCACTTCTATTACATGTGCCATTGCCTAATTGATCAAAGAGGCAAATGTAGGAAGATATAGTTTGCTGGTAGACTAGAAAAATAATCTAGCTTCTTTATCTGTTTTGATTGGTTTCCCTTTTTTATTAAAAAATGATATATACATAAAATTCATCTAAGATAATGCGATAATTGATGAATAATGGCATTTTCCAAAAAAAAAAAATCATGATAAATATATATATTAGATAAATAAGAGATCAGATACCAACATTTCGGGGATCTTAAGTGATGTTTGGAAGCATAATCCGTTCCTAAAAATTGCTTCTCGCACAATCTCCGTTTATCAGAGACCAAATATCTTATAGAGACTGGAGAAAAAATGATGAAAACACAAATTTGTCACAACTGGAGATGCAAATTCCAAATTCAGTAGCAAACATCCCTCGACAAATGAGATGTTCGGGTTATTTTTCTTATAATTTATAAGGGGATTAAAACCCACAAAATTGTACAAAAAATTGTAAAAAGAGAGAACAAAAATGTGTACATGAAAAAAATTGTCAAAAAATGAAAAATGAAAAAATAAATAAATAAATTCCTATGTAATTTGCTCTATTCACACAAAAAATTAAAATTAAAATTGAACTTTATATCCTCATGAGAATTTATCGGCGGAAATTTGTCTTCCCAGAGAGGTAGGTGTATATATCCGAGGCGAGAAGTTTGTTCTTAGACTCCGACTCCTTGTCGGAGACAAATTACCTTTTTCCAAAGCATGTGATTGGAGCTCGGAAGGATAATCCCTCATGCAACCAATTCGAGGTCCGGCGCCTGTACTCCATTTACAAGACAATTGCTTCCCCAATTGATACGATTTCATTCCTTTATGAGAATTAATCCTTAAAAGTATAGATTCTTCCGGAACATTTTGCTCGTTCTCTGAAGAAATCGATGTTTTTCCTTCTTCTTCTTCTTCTGCATTATTGTCCCATGGGGAATCCAATGGGCAACGGCTAGATTTCTCTTCTGTCATTAATTTCTCTAACAAATCCTCATTTTTCGGTATTTGAAGACTATCCAATCTTTGAATGAAGTTAAGAGACGTCCTTTTCGATTCTTCGAGGGCGTTATCCTCATTAGTTTCTTCTTCTTTCTCAATTGAATCTTTCTCCGTCAATTCATCTTCCGACGAGTTGCTTCTTTGGTAAACATCCTTTTTTCCACTGGATTCTTCTTCATCGTTGGTTGAATCCATCTGAATAATAACAAGATTTAGAGATTAGGAAAAAAATGGTATTGTTTGTTTAATGTTTCTGTTCTCATATTTCTGTTTCTGTTCTAAAAAAAAATCATATTTTTTGGAAAAAGGCTAGTTTTGCTCCAGTACCATATTTTTTGAAAAAAAAAATGGGAACAAAATAACATTTTTCCTAGATTTTGTTTCTGTTTTGAGAACAAAAACACTAAACAAATGGAACTATCTGAGCAATTGATAATGATATATGAGCCTGTTTTTGTTTTGTTTTTTTACCTTAATGTCGGCAAGATCAACATTGTTCTCTGTTAGAAACGAAAGGAAGTCCTGGAAGTTTTCTGGTGTCGGCCGATAATGGCCACTGTGAGGCCAAACCGCCTGTTAAAAGATTAAAATAAATGTCAAAACATCTTTCTCAATGATTACATATTTACCTTAGACGTGTTTTTTTTTTTTTTAAATAAATAAAAATTGAGACAGAACAGAACTGTCTTCAAAGACGAGTCTGAATCCTCTGCTTTGACTCTTTTGGTGCTTGACTTGTACCGGGCTAAATTCAACAGGTGATAAACATTATTATCAAGCCAACTATTTATATCCGTGTTAGATTTAGTCCCGAACAAAAAAAAGTCAAGCAGAGAATCAAGATCTAACAGACACGAGAAATCACTTGTCTAATAATTCCGTTCAAAAAAAATATTTTTTGACGTGACGTGTCAAGCAAGACATACCTGTAGGATTCCATTTTCAACAACTAGCCTCCCAGCGGCAGAAGTAGCTCCTCCGGCCAAGAAGCTCGAGTGCTGAAATGTGCCTTTCTTTTTCCTCCCAACATATAACTTCCTAGAAGTACTAAGCACGAAAATCCACTTGGCACCCTTTGGTTCGCCGGTGGTGTCAAGAAGCTCCCCGGTTTGCTTGTATAAAAGCTTTCCTTCCTCCACCACAACTTCATAAGCTTTTCTTTCCATCTATGAAGGGGAAAAAATAAGTATTAGAATTGAGAAGGGTGATTTTTATTTTTATTTTTTTAAAAATATATTGGAAAGAAACACACCGGACCAAGATACTTGATGCATTGCTGTTGAAGTTTGGATCGAGGGCATTTATCGACAAGATTCACCTCCTTCCCTTCTCCTATGTCCAGCCTGCATTTTTCAATTCAAATGTTGTTAGGATTAGCATGATTAAAGTTCACAATATTGTTTTTTTAGTGATGTTCTTCTTGTTGCATTGATCTCACATTGAATGTGGAAGGGACTACTAGTCAGATTATAAGTGTGAGGGAAAAGGTCACCTCATGAGTTAGCCTCATCTCATGAGTCAGCCTTTGGGATTGAGAAAGACCTAAGACCACCCTGTGCTAGTATCAAAGCTCAAGTTACAACAACTCTGGCCCAATAACCACAAAGGGAGAGATTGGTCGAAAGTTAGCCAACCAAAGACTCGATGTGTGGGGAGGAGATTGTTGGGTTTATCCCATATCAGATGTGAAAGTAGCTAGTGGTCAAATTATAAGTGTAAGGAAAAACCTCACCTCACAAGCTAGTTTTGGCGGTTAAGAGAGGCCCAAGACTACCTACACTTCTTAAACACTCGTTTGAATTGATTTTTGATTGCATGGAATTGGAGGCCTGGGCTTGGATTTTCATTTCTATTTTTATTTTTAAAAAAAAAAAAAGGATTTAAATTTTCCAGACAACCAAACAGACCATTAAAGAATGGAAATTGAGAAAACTAACCAGTAGAAGAAGGGTTCTTTGCTTTGAGAATGCAGCCATTTCACATAGTAGAAGTGAAGATTGTGTCCATAACGATGTCGCGGGTCAATCTGTTCCAGAAACAAATAAATTAAGTACTCAAATAAAAAAACAAATATATATAATTTAAAATTTATTTTCGAGAATAAAAGTACTAACTGCCTCGAGCCAATGTTGTAAAGCAAGTTTCTGGGCTTTGCTGTTCTTCGACAAGCCTTTTCCGACCTGCAAAAAATCAAGAAATCAATAGTCAATTTTTGCTTTGTTTTTTTGAGAAAAAAAAAAAAGACCAGAAAAGAACATAATTGGTGGCGTTTGTTTGGCCTTTCTGTTCCAAGACACCGTAATCTTGGAGCAATTCGTTCTGTTTTGTTCTCAAAAAAATTGTTCTAAACAAATGTGGGAGCGAAATAGAAACAGATTTTTTTGTTCCCATATTTCTGTTTCTGTTCCCAGTTTTCCAGGAACAGAAACACCACACAAACGGGGCCTTTACAATTTGATTCAATAAAAGTTTTACCTTGGCTGCCCTTGTTCTTGCTCTAGACCACTTTGAAATAGCAGTCTCGTGTTTCTCAATATCAAAGAACGATATCGAACTATGCTTAAGCTCCGCGAAATCTAATAACTTCCACCTAAAATCATTAAGAATTTAGGCATTAAATTCACATATAACCAAAAAAAAATCAAATTAAAAATGAAAAATAAAAAGACAAAATATATACCAGCTTTGTTCAATAAGAACAGCACAATCTGCTAGCTTTCTTCTTGTTCGGAAGCTTTTGTACACTTTTTGTAATTTTATTGCAGCCTCGTGTTTGGGATTGCTTGAATCAACAAGGGGCAATCTTGTAATTTTCTCCATCATTCGATCTTGCGTTTTTGGGGATTGACTAACTATCTCTTTTCCCTCATTGTCAAGTAAGGATTTGCCAAACGTGCCCTTATCTAAACCGATGGTTTTGATTATTAAAGATTCAAAACCATTCTCTCGATCAGTATACACGGCAAAAGGGCATGAAAAGGGTAACCCCATGCGATTTCAAAAGCGATTCAGGGCAGCTTTTGAAGCCTAAAATATATTCCTATTCCAAAAAAAAAAAAACATTACTTGTGAGTATTTGTAGAAACACAACAAACCTAACTCACGCCTTATAATTTGAGGAGTGCCTCTAGACTTATATACAGCACAGGATCAGGCAACACAAGCGAGGTTGGTATTGAACAATTAAGATAACAAAAAAATTACTGTCCGTTTGGCGTACAATTTGGAGATCCGAAATTGCAGTTTTCAAAGTCACAAATCATTTGATTTTGAATTTTTAAATTTCGGGTTTTGCGGCCTTCTCAGCGGCATGCCAAATGGGTACTTAGTACAATCCCTTGCCCACCCAAAAAAAGCATATACATATTAGACTCATTTCATGAGAATGGCAGCTTTGGAAGTAAAGAAAGAGTCTTAACAAGGCCCTGTTTGTTTAGTGTTTTTGTTGCCAGAAAACTGAGAATATAAGCAGAAATATGGGAACAAAAAGAATAATTGTTTCAAATTTCCGTTTTTGCTCCAATTTTTCTAGGAACAAAACAGAAACAATAAACAAACACCACCTAAAATAACAGAAACAATCAAGCTATGAGCAAAATCAAATGCCAAAGATCTGGAGTAGACAATCAGCAAGTAATTTAATTTAATTAAAAAAAAATCAAAAAAGGAGGAGAAAATTTTGCATTTGAATCCAAGAAACATATTTTATCATAATTCAAGCATTTGAATTACAGAAAACTTTGAACAACACATGTTTGAAACAATGTATCAATGAACCAGTTATTCAGACAATCAATTTTTTATTAAAAAAATCATCAAATCAAGATTTCAAACACAACAAGAATCTGAGAAAACCCATTTCATCTTACGAGTTTTTCTTTTCGATAAGCATGTGAAGAAGATCAAATGGCGTACATTCATAAAACCCCAATTGCCAAAACAGCTTCAAAATTCATACCAAATCAGACAATATTCAAGATCAAGCATTTAATAATGGGAGATAAAACATTAAAGAAAAGGCATTTAAGACTGCGTAAAAGGGTATTCACCATAATGGGCAGAAGAAACAATAAAGCAGAAACACATAAATTTTAGAGAGAGAGAGCTGACCTCAATATGAGGGAGTCAGTTTTAAACCAGAGAGAGAGAGAGAGAGAGAGAGAGATTTGTGGGATGGACGGAAAAGGTCCGAAATGAATGGGTTGAATAGAGGATTTTATGATTAAAAGGTTGCCATTGGGGTTGCATATATATAGGAGGTGGGGACTAACAATATGAAGATAGAGAGAGACAAGAGTCTAGTGAGAGAAAGTGAAAGTGAGAATAGAGAGAGAAAGAGGAGAGAGATTCCAAACACGTGGAATAGACTTCCTGGGACGAGGAATTTCTATTTCTACTTTCCGGGCAACCTAATAGGAAAAATCCCATTTCATATGACCATTTCTTAGTTTTATCTATTTCCTAATTTTTGTCCAAAAAAATGTTAAAAATGAGAATGCTCATTGATGAAGTCTAAATTTGATTCTTTAAGACACGTCACTTTGTAATCTGAAATATTGAATCTCTCTCAATTCAAATTACTCCCTCAATATGGGTTCCTACAAAAAACAATACACAGTGGATGGACCTTCTAGCATTGCACCTCCAGTGTGAGAGTAAGTCGAGTGTTCTGTGGAAATTCTAACGAAGTGTTGACTAGAAAAACATAGCATACATGGTCAGACCCCCTTTCCAGTATTTATAGGCGTCTTCGCCAAATTTCGAAGTATCAGCATTAACGTGACGATAATCACAGAGTCAAGAGTTAAGGAGCTATTACGTAGGGGCTGTAACGACTCTTTCCTTAATAAGTGAAGGACATTACAACTGCTCCTGGGTAGGGTTAGCAAAGGCGGCCCCTCTCAAGGTCGTAGCCCTAGCTTGAGTGAGGAATTGAGGTCGTAGGGCCCACTTTCCCTGGTCGAGTTGATGTTGTCATCGACTTATTCCGAGGTAAGCATGTTAATTAGCTTGGAGTTTGTTATGGTTTCTCGTATCTGGCACGTACTTGTGAATACATGGTGAAGATTCAAATCCTACTTTATTTTCTCTTCATTACTCATTAAAAGTTTTTACAACATAGAAAATAAGTCGACCAATAAATTTTCATATTTTAATGAAAATAAAAAACTAAGAACATATTAGTCACATATAAATTTCATTACACATAAAAGCTCTTTTTTTATAGCTTTTATTTTTATTTTTAATGTTTATCTAATGAGCAATGAGCAAACATTACTTTTTTTTTGGATACATCAAAAAACAAATAAAACAACAAACAACGGGCATATAAAGTGTGCCTCCGAGTCCATTTCCGTAAGCAACATATTAGTCATTCCCTCATGGGGATTAATCATAATTTTAAAATTTTCTTCTATATCCGCTCTAATGTTAGCCATATAGTTTGCACATTGATTTTTTTCTCTAATTGTGACTTGAATGACATAGTCATTCTCTCGTATCATACACTTGCAATTATCAATCCACGGTTTGTATCTATGATTCCTTGGACAATCTTCCAACAAGAGCTTCTCGACTTTGACAACATCAATCTCAATGATAACTCTCGAATATTCTTTGAGGACCAGAGTTGAGATCCTTTTATGAACTCCTTTTATCTTCGCTTCAAGGTTGTTGCAGTTCTGCAAATATCCATAGAATCCAAACTGCCAAATGACATGCTTGTCTCTAAGAAGGACTCCAAATCCTCCTTTCCCGATACTGCTTCGAGCACACCCATCCGTGTGCATCTTGAAGAAACCTGCATATGAGATAAATTTATTAGAGCTGTCATGATTAAAATTCAAGGGGTCCGATCTTTCAGGACATAAAGATTTCACTAGATCATTTTTAAGTCTTAAGATTTTTTGAATCACAATATAACAACCTCTTTGTGTTCCTTCAATCACTTCTTCATTTATTTCTATCCAGATCTCCCATAAAAATAGCAAAAAAAAGATAAAAAGATTGAGGATGAGAATTTTTCCCTTTAATGTTGTCTTTAATCCAATCCTACACATTTAATTTGTTAAAAGAAAGTACATGACCAGGACTAAAAAAATGAAGCCAAATCTAGGAATAAAAAGGTAGGTTAACTTGTAATTTGATATCAGTATAAATGTTACTATTTTGGTATTTACATGTAAGAGTTTGAAATTATGAATAGGTTTGTAAACAAACTAAACTGTTCGTGAACTATTTGACCTCAACTCGATAATAGTTCATTCGAATTTTGTTAGCTCAAATTTTTAATTAAGCTCGTTTATTAAATAAACAAGTATCATATGTTCGAGTTCAACTCGTTAATGTTCATAAATAGCTCGAATAATATCAAATTAAACTATTTTGTTATATTTTTAGTATGAAATAGTAAAATAAACTCTTAAATTTCTTTAATAGTACAATCTTATATATCTAATTGTTCTAAATGTTAATTCAATTAAATTTTAATTTTATAAAATTAAATTATAAATTTACATTGATTCTTTAAATTGATTTTTTGTAATTCTTATAATTAGAGATTATTTATAAATTTACAACGATTCTTTATAATTTTTATATTCTGATTCGCTCGTATTAAATATTTGAGTTTTGTTTATAGATCTTCTAGAAATAATTATAAATGATTAATTTTATCAAAAAAATATATATTATTTATATAGTTCTTAATCATGAAAATTTAATTAATAAATAATTTTAAAAAACTCGAAAAATCTTGCGAACAATTCAATTATTAAAGAACTAAATTTGAACATGAGGTTTGATGGTCGGCTTGAACTCAAATAGCATGAAAAACAAACGAACCAAATTGAATACTTAATATTCGATTCGGCTCAACTCATTTATCGTCCTAATTATGAATTGACAAAATTTATTTTCATTTTTATTTTTAGTTTGGTTTAATACATGAACAAACTTGTTTGGTATTGAGTGAACATGAGAGGAAAAAAATATTAACTGTTCAATCTATAAATTTACAAAAAAAATTATAAAATAATATGTCGGATAACATAAAAATAAATTCAAAATTTTCTTTTTCATCATTTTCCAATTTCATAGCTATTTATATATATTTCACCATTTTTCTAATTTCTTATTATTATTTTTTTTTTTTATCTCTCCTATATTATCATTCCACCAAAAGATGAAATACAAGTGAAAATTTATTTACATTTATTTTAGTGAATGATTTTATTTTTGTGATTTCAAATTATAGGAATTTTGGAAAATAAAATATATTTTATTGGAGTTCTTGGAAAGCCCCTGTTGAAGTCAAATTCTAGTAACCGTCAATCCTTCTTGATCAAATGGATTGACCATTTCAAGTAAAAGTAATCGCCATTGCGTATGTAATCAAAGCCTCCTCCAAGTAATTGGTAACGTAGCTTAACTTGCAAGCTTTCTTCCCATTAAAATTGAATAATATTATATAATTTTTAAAGTAATTGTAATTTAATATTGTACTGTAAATTAAAGAGATATATATATATATATACGAGTGTCCTCACACCCACATAGAGCATAAGACAAGTCTTATTCGGAGTGCATAGTTATTTCTCGCAACAAGTATTTTTCCGCAAAGTCGAATCTTTAACCTTGCAAAGGCTCGCTTTAATTCAAGTGTGTCTTGCCACTTGAATTAACCTTATTGGTTCCACCCATTTTTCATTTGGAAAAACAAGTTCTTAAATATGATATATAAATTTTGTCACAACAAAATTAAATTTAATAATTCTCTTTTCTAATTGACCATTTATTGACAAGACTTTTGACCGTATACACTTTAGCTCATATTCTTATTCTTGCATTTTTTTTATGATACGGTAAGTTATGTTCGGAACAGGTTACGAGAACCGAGTTAATCACCTTCCCGGTGATTTTAAGGGCGCACTTTCCCACGTCGATTTGGTACATTCATGATTAAATTCAAGATTTAATTTCTGAAATACTCTCCAAAAGAGTCGAATTCTTAACAAGGAAATAAGACGTCTTCCGTTGGTAACTAGACTAACACTTCTTAGATGTTATTCTTCCATGTAATTCTATATTCAGCGCAATATAATTCATTTAAAGTTAACTTTGATAAACATTTATTAAAAGTAGATTTCACCGAAATTTCAAACCAAATTGCAAGACTACTATTTTAAAGTTCCAATATCGGATAGAGATCGAGTGCTGAGTTCAATGCGATGAGCGACTGATCTATTTATATTATTTATCAAAAAATTATAAAGAAAAATAATAAGAGTTAGATGAATATGATCAACAATTAATTCAATTTAAATCATTATATATTTTGGGGTTTGATGATGTACTTGCATATGTCAGTTGGTGTAACCTTTTTGAATGAGACATGTTGGAAAGTGAAAGCTCAAAAGACATTGAAACTTCCCATGCATTTGTTAAGGGGTTGGCCCACTAGTTGACTTGGAATATTCATACCCATAAAAATAAGGATTTTGATGAGTTAATACAAACAAAAATGATGTCAAAAGGCCACCTGTTTTTCCAATAATTAACACAAATTATTTTAGTGTTTTTTCTTCAATTTTTTTTTATACTCAAAATTATTTAATCTCGAATCTAAACCTAAAATTTTAGAGTTCCAGTGTTTAAGTCTATAGAATCGAACATAGTTTAAGATTCATAACTTGAGCTCGAATTGGACCGAGATATTACTAAATCTTATTATTAACCTATTAAAACTATATCCGTCTTATTATTAACCTATTAAAACTATATCCGGATTTGGTTCGATTATGAATATTTCAAAATTTATCTATACATGTAAATTATATCATGAGATCATAAATAAATATTATTTTTATTTTACTTTTCTATTTATGTTCTTTGTTTTCTCTAAATAAAAATAAAGGAAGAGAAATAATTATCCATTCGGGGAACAAAAATACAAATAAAAAAAATTCTTAGAATACTAATTCAAAATTCGGGGAATAAAATATTTTTTTTTCCTAGTTCATTTTTGGAACAAATAGAAACAAAAATAGTAAACATATGTCATTTTTTCTTTCTAAATTTCTATTTTTATAAAATTTGGAACAAAAATAAAAATACAAGACCGAACAAACGCCTCTAGTGGACTATTCATGAAAATTTACAAATTCAATAAAATAATGGGTTCGTATCTATTTTTTCCTTTTAAAGTTTTTTTTTTTTTTTAATCATATTTGTAGAGAATTTTATAGAGATTTTTTTTAGTCCTCAATTTATTTTTTAATTCTTAATGGTATTTTAATTAACTGTAATATTCAATACAAATTGAATACTAGTTAATATCAACTGGATATATTCAACCTAATTGATGTAAACCAAGGATTAAAAAGTAAAGAGAAAAATAAATAAATAAATAAATAAATAAATATATATATATATATATATTACAAGCGACGGTACAATATAATAATTTTCACATAAAATAATTGTAATTTTTGTTTAAAACTATAATTGGAAAAAAGACTCTTGGCCACAACTACTAATAGAAGTTCTTAATTATCAAATGAACTTAGGTCTTAGCCGAATTTGAAAGAGGGATTTGATTTGTTCGAAGGATTTCAAAATTATTTGTTGACAAATCATTCGTTTGGGTATTTATTATGAAGAATTTGTAAAATCCCTTAGATCTAAAAAATAGTGTAAATGAAATATTTTTAAATCATTTTATTTTAGGTATCATTTTACAAATCCATCCAATGAGGAGTTTTAAATCCAACCACCGTCGATCGCAGACCACCACCGTCGGCTGCCGCCGCTGACCCCACAGTGGTGGTGGTGATTATCCAAATAAGAAAATTATAAAATTACATAATTAGATTTTTCGCCTAAAATAGATATGCAAACAAAGAATTTGTAAATGATGGAATTTCAAAATTCAGGATTTTAAAATCCATCATTTACAAATCTCTTACCCAACCAAACCTTATTCATTTTGTTGGTCCTACCATCATTTACAAATCTCTTACCCAACCGCAACCTTATTCATTCTGTTGGTCTTACCTCTTATTAATATTATTATTATTATTACTAAAGTTGTATAGTTACCCAAAGAGTTAATTTTTTGATATTTATAAGGATGTTAAATCTAATTTTGTTAAATTATTTACACCATAATTTTCGCAATAAGTTACATTGATTTTCACTCATATAATGATAGTGAAATATGTTGGTATACTTACATTCGAATACCACAATTTCTGATTCTATGATATAGTTATATTATGGATAGAATTCAGCGACAATCTCTATCATTTCGAAAACCAAATACCAAGAACAATACCTATAAGTTATTTTGAAACTAAGATTATTACTTTCACCTTGTTATTATCTAATTAACAAATAATTTGTCTTCGACAATTACCTAATAAAAAGAATTATTATGTTAACCAGCCTAATGTCTATGCATTTTATTACATATTAATTAATTTTAGAATTTTTTGTTTCTTCTTCATTATTATTATTATTTATTTTTTCTATTTACGTGACGAAACTAGAGAAATTTTCACAAAAAAAAAATTATTTATGAAAAAAAAAAATGCCGAAGTAATTTAGAATATTTTCAAATTTACCAAACACGGTATACCCCAAAGTTCTCGATTTCAGTTGTTATGTTATTATTATTATTATTATTCTTTTACGGTTTCAAAATTTGTGTTCATTGCTAACGAATACTGTGTGGATATTATTATTATTTTCTTCATTTCTCTCAATCCTCTTTCCAAAAAAAATGTTAGAAATCTAAAGTGTGGAAGTTTTAGAGTAAGAAAAAACACATTTTAAACACATTTTTTATAAGCACAAAATTATGCATTTTTAAAAAAAAAAATTGATTTATCAAAAAAAATCAATAAAATATGTTTTTTCTAAAACGGACAGAGAATTTCTTACTTTTATATTATTTAATAGTTATGGTTTGACTATTTTTTTTTATTATTATTATTTACTTAATTTAAAAGATCTTAAAAAATAGAAGGATAAATTGGTTAAATAAAATAATTTGTCAGAATTCAATGTATTTTGCAAAAAAAAAAAAAACCTATGGTAGGAAATTTATAGCAAAATTTTCATTACAACTTTCATCTAAAATTTGTCATGTGATAATATTTTTCGTTTTGATGATTGTCATGTATTTCACCATAGCAACGATGGAATGAATGTGGTATTGAAAATCTGGTACAGTCTCTCTACTAGATTTTTTTAATACTTTCGAGGTTCTTTGTATGAATTTTTAAAATGGCAAGTGATATAGGTGATATTTTTAAAATACATATTTTCCAAATGATGGCATGTCATTGAAATTTACCCGTTATATTATATTCCACTGCCCCAATATCCCCACTTTAAATTTGGAATATAAATGTAGTGATAAGAATAAGTCAAGACAATCCCATATTTAATATACTAAAAATCTCATTAATATTGCTAATGTTAATGTAATATATGGGCATGACCTATTAGGTCAAAACCCTAACCTTATGATTCTCTTAATTCCCTATAAATATTTCTATTGTATATCTCCATAATGTACACTATTTTCTTTAATTCACCATTCCACTTCTCAATTATTGTAATATGGTGTTAAGAGCCAACTTCTTTATCTATAGTCCTGTTCTTCGGTTGATTTACTTGATTGGCTAGTCTCACACAAGTCGATCAAGAAAGATGTTAGGTAAACTTGGGGGGGAAAGACCGCTCACTAAATGAAATTGCCTGGCCCTGTTCCTATTAAAATTTTCGAAACCCTAAGCCTTCCGCCGCGCCATTACATCTGTTGACTGCTACTATCCTATCACTACTCCGAAATCAACTTTTATCATATCAACACCTTTGTCTCGAAGAGATGATCACAACACCATCACATCCGCGGCCAAAAGAGTAGTAACGCGCCCTCACGTGCGGCCAATGCTAGCAGCAATATCACCACCGAATTGTCACTTATTTTGGGCTTTACTGCCTCAACCAGGGCTCCAAATCCATCACACAATATACCATTGGAACCGTCTCAACTAGACAATTCTAACTAAGTAAACCTCATCACTGTACGACTCTTCACACTTCCCCACACGCGGAAAATAGCCCCCTGTGTTTTCTCGCATTAGATCCACGCACCACTGCCATATTTCAGCAAGTTTAATTGCCACGTCAGCCCTATTCCTACTCAATTAGCGCCACATTAACACAAGTCAATGCCACGTCAACAGTGGTCAATGCCACGTCAATGTTGATTTTGCCACAACAACCGTTGACTCATCCACGTCAGCGTCCAATCAACCACACCTACCACATTTGTAGCTCAAGAATTGTAATATTTCTTTGACCTGTTCTGGCCTTTTTTTGACCGGTTTTCTATAAAGTTGGATCGGTTCTTGGGATTTTTGGAATTTCTGGTTCTGTTTTTGGCCTTTATTTTGTGATTTGAGGCTCACAAAATATACTTTCCTTTATATTTGTGTGGTTTTTACGCCGGTTCACCCCTTTTTCGACTAGTTCTTGAAGATTTAATATCAATTACTGGATAATTTCAGTATTTTGGATCTATCTATGATATCCATTTTATCAAATTCAGATCATAGAGTGTAAGTCTCTTTATATTGTTAATTTGGTTAATCACAGAGATTTGATCGGTTTAAGGGGTTCTCAATCGATCCTTAACGAGTATAGACCAGTTCTTGAAAAATTTCAGCATTCTGAATCTATCCATGATAGCAGTTTCTCCATATTCATATCATACAACATACTTTGTTGCATATTATTGATTTGATTCAACAACGATGTATGCAAGTTGTACTTCTTCGATCATTCTCAATGCCAAAGAGAATTCAATCCTACCTCCACTACTGTTACCATATCTATTACAGATATGACTTCACTTTTCCATCATATTTTCTCAACCAAACTATCCGCTGTGAATACTCATAGTATTCATACTGCTAATGGTTCTCAAATACGTGTTACTCATATTGGTTAGGTTTTTACTTTCTATCGTTCTATTCCTGACACGTATTTAATTCCAAATGTCACCTTAAATCTCTTGTCTGTTGGGCAACTTTGTGAATTGGGATTTGAAATCATATTTTCTAATAGTAGTTGTCGTGTGCAGAATCTTCAAATAGGACAAACTCTTGGGACTAGTCGTAAAGTTGGATGTCTATTTGAACTCAGCAGTTTGCACCTTCCATCTAAAATCGCACCACCACCACAACCACATGTCTCTTTCATCAACTTGTGCAACCTCACCACCACCACCATTATCCTCATCATCATCATTGTCCTTATCTCCACAGCCACCATTGTTGCTATCACCATCCTATATTTGAAATTCTCGGTTAGGCCACACTTCATCTAGCTGACTCAAATCGCTTATCTTTAGTGGTCAGTTAGGTTCAATTCAGCATGAGTCCTTCGAATGTATCAATTGCCAACTTGCAAAATAACCAGCCCTACCTTTCAATGAGAGTCAGTCTATTTCTCTTGTACCCTTTTATCTAATTCATTTTGATGTTTGGGGGCATTCTCCTCATGCCTCAATAGGTGGTTGACTTTACTTTATTATTTTTGTGGATGACTACTCTTCATATTCATGGTCGTTTCTTATGAAACATCGATCTGAACTATTTCAAATATATTTTGAGTTTTTCTCAATGGTTCAAACTCAATTTTCTAGAAATATCAAAGTTTTTCGCTTAGAAAATGCAATGGAATACAAGGATCATGTCTTTCTCAACCTGCTTCACAAAAATGGCACGCTCTCCCATCGCTCGTGTCTTAGCACATTCCAATAAAATGGACAAGTCGAATGCAAACATAGACACATTTTTGACACAGTTCGTGCTTTCTTCATTTCTTCATTATGTCCTAAGCATTTTTGGGGCGATGTTGCCTTCACCGCCGTATATACAATAAATTGTATCACTTTCGCTAAAATCCAGCACCAGTCTCTATTTGAGCGTCTTTTCGGTAAACCTTCCAATTACTCTGAACTCAGAGTCTTTGGTTGCACTTGTTTTGTTTTTCTCAAACCACATGAACACAATAAACTGGAACTAAGGGCTCGCTTGTGTTATTTTCTTGGATATGACATTGAACATAAAGGGTATTGGTGTTGGGATCCCATTTCTAAAACTCTTTGTATCTCTCGACATGTCGTTTTTTGGAAAAATCAAATATTTTCTTCTTTATAATCATTTGACATGTCAACTATCACCAACTTTAGATTCTTTACTGATCCATCTATTGAGTTATTTCTTGATGATACAGTTCCAAATACTGTTGAGTCCACTCCAGCACCACCAGTTGAGCTCAGTCTTACACTTTACGCTGAGTTTACTCCAGAACCACCAGCTGAATCCACTCCTAAACCACCAATTGTCTCACTCCTTCATATCCATCGACCATACTTGAGACTTCTCTTGTGGCCGATGATTCTGTACCGACTACCTCTGAGACCCACACTCCAGATCACCCCCACCGCTCTACCAAGGTAACTCATCATCCACCTTATCTCACTGATTTTTATTGTTTTTATACTATACTTCATCTACATAAGTCTCAATCCTATAAGGAGACTAGTACTAATCATTTTTGGCAAAAAACAATGGACAAAAAACTTCAGGCCCTCACCACAACTCACACTTGGGATATTGTTGATCTTTACCCTGGAAAATCTCTCATTGGGTGCAAATAGGTGTTTAAGATCAAAATACCATTTGATGGTTATATTGAACGATACAAAACTCAACTTGTTGCCAAGAGATTTTCTTAGGAATATGGCATTGACTATGAAGAGATATTTGCTTCAGTGGCGAGGCTCACATCTGTCCGTACTCTTCTTGTCGTCGCTACTATTCGAAAATTGACTCTCTTTCAAATGGATGTCAAAAATGCATTTTTCAATGACGATCTTCTCGAGGAAATTTATATGCATACCCCTCCTAACCTAATTACCCCTTGAAATAAAGTTTGTCGCCTTCGTTATGCCTTATATAGTTTGAAATGAGCTCTACGTGGCTGGTTCGCAAAATTCAGCACCACCATTCATCAGCTTGAGTTTACATCCAGTGCTCTTGATTCGACCTTGTTTATTCGCTACACTGACAATGATATTATCCTTCTTTTATTGTACGTGGATGACATTATTATTACAAGGGATGATCTACGAGGTATCTTTAAAATGAAAAAGTTTCTCAGTGAAAAATTTGAGATGAAAGATCTTAGAGTGCTCACCTATTTTCTTGGCCTCAAAGTCTCATCAGGTTCAAATGAATATTTTTTCTCTTAGGCCTCTATATTGCCAACTAGTTGGAAGTCTGTTATACCTCACTGTCACTCAGACATCGCCTATGTTGTTCATCAAGTCAGCCAACTCTTGTCCACTCCTCGGACCACTCATTACTCGACTACTCTTCGCATCCTTCGATATGTCAAGGGTACCTTATTTCATGGATTTCATTTCTCAGCTCAGTCTACTCCTACTTTACAGGCTTATTCTGATGCTGATTGGGCTAGAGATCCCACTGACCGACGATCAACCACTGGTTATTATTTCGTCTTGGGCAACTTCCTTATTCCTTAGCGCAGTAAGAAACAAATTGTGGTTTCTCATTTTAGCACTGAAACTGAATATCGTGTCATGACTGATACAACACAAGAACTACTTTGACCTTGGTGGCTCCCCGCTGACTTGAAAATCTCTTCTCCTACTACCATTGTTTAACATTATGACAATAGAAGTGCTATTCAGATCGCTCACAATGATGTCTTTCACGAGCGTACATAATACATCGAGACTGATTGTCATTTCATCCGTCATCACATTCTTCAGAATACGGTTGGCCTACAATCCGTCAATTCAGCCGATCAGACAGTAGATATTTTCATTAAGGCTCATCCACCCAGACACTTTCACTCTCTGGTTTCCAAACTCAAATTCATGTCTCATATACCGTCTTGAATTTAAGGGGGGATATTAATGTTAATGTAATATATGAGCATGACCCATTAGGTCAAAACTCTAACTCTAGGGTTCCTTTAGTCCCCAATAAATATTCCTATTGTACATCTCTGTAATGTACACTATTTTTCTAAACATCAATACAATCGTTTTATATTAATCATTTCACTTTTCAATTATTCTAACAAATATTTTATTTTCATGACTCCTATATTTTTCTATTAATGAAAGGGTAAATTATGAAAAATGAGTGCGTCAATATTTTGTGGGAACTTAGAGCTGGGAACTGGGAAGGATGCAGGGGTTTGGTTTCAGTTCAATTTCATATAAAATCAAAATTAAAACCGTTAGATATCTATCAAACCAAAATCGTCAATTTTTTTAAACGATTTTAAAACCGAATCATTTAACTTTATACAAAATCAAAATAAAAATCACGAAATCATGAAACCATTTAATATTTTTCAATTTTATAAAAAAAAAAATTTAGATCGAAACAAAAACAAAACTAAAATATAAAATATAAAATTCAAAAAATAAAATCGAATACAAAGCTAACCCTAAAACACACTATTATATATAAAAGGGAATAAAATATAAATAATAATAAAAAATTACATATATTATATGTTAAATTGTAAATATATAAAAATAATGAAGATATATATATAATAAAAATATATCTAAAATATCAATTACACTGTTCGATCAAGCGATTTGATTTTGCGGTTATTAGCTTAAAGTCAAAATAAAAATCTTCTTGATTTTGATTGCTAATTTTAACAAAAATGGCAATAAAATTATTTAATCGATTACCATTTGATTTGATATCGGTCGATTCAATTTTTATTGCGATCCCTAGGAGGACTTCGTCGTGCTGTTGCCCGATCGTAGTGAATCCAAGTGCTAAAGTGACAGCGGGGGGAACATGGCAGGCGTATTAAATGCTTAATAGCTGTTCCTCCCTTTTATAATCGAAAAAAAGAAGATACGCGGTTTTTCGCTGCACCGACGACTACACTTTGCCACGTGGCATTTCCATCCGTACACAAATCCCAATGCCTTGGTCTATACTCTATATATGCAAGTCTTGTTGAAATTGTGTACCTTTATTTCTCTTTTGACTTACCCATTAAATTTAGCGAGACCAGTGTAGATTTTATTAATTTTGAGAAAATTTTACTTTTGACCCTTATAGTTTGGAACGTAAGTTCAATTTGGTCTTATAGTTTATAAAGTAACATATATTTATACCTTTTTTTTCGTTTCAATTTGATCCAATTAAAAACAAGAGTAACAATTTTAAACAGAAAAGTAAAGCACATCACTTGAAAAATATTAAATTCTAGTCTCCTATTCTCCAAATTACTTTGTCCTTTACATACAAGTTGTAAAATTTAACTATTATTTGATTATTATTGTAAAATTTAAAAGTTATAGACGCTTTTAAAAGAGATTTTATACGAAAATTTTAGTAACAAATCTAGTAAATGAAGAAAATTGTCTAAAAATTAGGTCACGTGATTGACATGATTTTTTTTTTCCTTTCAAATACGCTAACACCATTTTTTATTGAACTAAATTGAAACGAAAAAAAAAATAAAATCAATGTACAGTGTTATGCTACAAAACTTTAAAGGTCAAAATGTAATTTCCCATTAAATTCAATTTGAATATTCATTGCGTCAAAAGAACTTCGCTTAATTTTTTATCGAGTCAATAATAAAGTAAATTATATTTTGCGACTACTTCCTCAATCAATTGATGGTCGAGGTATATTTAAAAAAAATAAAAATAAATTAGATTTTGGTGCGAGTTTCCATTTAAACAAAAATTACTCCCAAATTTTCATATTAATAATTAATATATATATATATATATATATATTTACAATTTTCCACCTGAAATATTTTATGTAAATAAACAATATTACTCTTCATTGAATGTTTCATATCATAATTTACAAATAAGTCCATAAAATAATATTAATTATCAGTAATAAAAAAAATAAACCAATCAATATTAATGATGGAGATATTCTTGGAAGTTTCGACTAAAGATACATCCTACAAGTAATAAATGCAATCACGAGCAATGCAAAAAGATCACGGTCCGAACATAACTTGGAAAGACCCGAGGATATTGTTCGGGATCTTGATTACACAAGGTAGGGCTGTGCAGAAAGCCCAAAAACCCCAATACCAGACCGGCCCGGCCCGAAAATATCGGGTATTATATGTATGGAAGATCGGATCGGGTAAAACCCGATCCGATAACCTATTTGGCGGTTTGGTCGTTGGATCAGTATGTGCCCACCCGTTTTCAACAGACCCAACCGGCATACACAAGGCAAGGCAGTAAGATTGTAACCCTATGTGCTCTTTACCAGGCAAGATTCGAATCAGACCTCCATCGAAAACCTAAGCGCCGCTCAATCTTTCCCCACGCTCTCATTACTCTAGCCTCCAAAATCTTGCGACGCTTTGATTTATACATTAGCACATCGTCTCAAAGGTCTTCCATAATCCATTGGTTGATTCACTGATTCATCTTCCTCGTCGCTTCGATTTGAACAAAGTAATCAACACATGGGTCTCTTTTCTTTTCTTTTTTTTCTTCGACAAATGACAATGGCTATAAAGGCCTTTGAAGCTTCATCTCGTCTTTCATTCGGTTGGTTCATCTTGTGTTCGATTCGCTTATTTGATTTGAAGCTAAAATCCAAAACTAAATATTCAATCTTTGAGACTCGTGAGACACGAAATCTACTGTTGAAAGAAGGCCCAAAACGGTGAGTTCTTCTATTTGTTCAATTTGTTTGTTCTTTATGGATCAGGGTTTTTAAACTTTGAATCGATTGTTTCCATGTCTCTGTTTCTGTAATCTGTATAATCTGTTTCTGTTGCATTTTATTTTGTATGATATCATATGTTTCTGGGTTTTTTTTTTTTTTTTTTTTTTTTTTTCGGTTTCTGTTTTTTGTTTTCGTTTCTGTTTTAAAACATGAATACATGATCTATTCTTGAATTAGGATTAATGGATTATGTTTTTTTTCTTCTTCTTGCTTATTTGTGTCGTTTGTTTAGTGCTTTGTTCCTATGTTTTTTTTTCTTTTTCTTGTTCAATTTTCTCTGGTCGTCTGGCTTAGTGTTCTGTTCCCATATTAAAACAGCGTTCATGAATCATGATTATGTTTGATTAGTGTTCTTGTTCCCATATTGAAATAGTTTTGTTTGATTAGTGCTTTGTTCCTATGTTTAGTGTTTTGTTCCCATATTCTGTTTGATTAGTGTTCTGTTCCCATGTTGTTTTTTTCTTCTTAACGTTTGTTCAGTGTTCTGTTCTTATATATTGATGTTCTGTTCTCATATTAAAATAGTTTTGTTTTATTAGTGCTTTGTTCCCATGTTTAGTGTTCTGTTCCCATATTTTATCTGATTAGTGCTTTGTTCCTTGCTTATTTCTTGAATTAGGATTTAGGATTAACTTGTTCTTATTTGAAGTTTGATTATGTTTTCTGTTTCTTGCTTATTTCTTGAATTAGGATTAACCTATTTGTTTCGGTTTCTGTTTCTACTTCTGTTTGACTGTTTGGCAGGGACTGGGAGTATTTATGTTCCTGTTTCTGTTCCCATATTAGTGCTCGACTGCATTTGTTTATATGGAACAAGCTAATGTTGAGGGTTCTTCTACACCTCTCGAAGGTAACACTCCAACTCCTGCCCCTACCCCCCTACTGAAAAACCACCACTGCCGAAAAATATGAAAAAACGTGGTCGAACTAGTAAGATTGTTTCTGACGTTTAGAATCATTTTACGAAATTTGAAGATGAGGATGGAAATAAAATGGTGTCTTGTAACTATTGTGGGAAAGTGTATCATGCCGATCCAAAAACTCATGGGACTAGTAATTTAAAGGCTTACATTCACGTTTGTAACGACCATCCACATAGAGAGTTGGATAAAAGACAAACTCAGTTAATTACTCAACTTAAAAAAGATGGACAAAATAGTCTTGTATTAACTAATTTTTCCGTGGATAAAGCTAGAAGAGTGCTAGCGGAAATGGTAATTTTGGATGAATTGCCATTTAAATTTGTTGAAAATTATGGCTTTAAAAAGTTTTGTTATGCTTTACAACCAAAATTTAAAAATATTCAATGTCGTACTACGGTTGTTAGAGACGTTGTGAAAATATATCACGAGCAGAAAGAGAATTTAAAAAAAGTTATGCAGGTCGTATAATATGCTTGACCACAGACAATTGGACTTCAATACAAAAGTTTAATTATATGTGTTTTACATGTCATTTTATTGATGATGATTGGGTTTTGCATAAAAGAATACTAAGTTTTTGTGTTGTTGAAGATCATAAGGGGGAAACGATTGGGAAAAAAATTGAGTCGTGTTTACGAGAATAAAATATTGATAGTTACTTCACCATGACGGTTGATAATGCGAGTTCTAATAGTACTATTATTAGATTCTTGCAACGAGTAACTAAAGACTGGAATGGTACAATTTTAGGTCATGAATTTCTACACATGCGGCGTTGTACTCATATTTTGAATTTGATTGTTTGTGATGAATTGAAAGAACTGCACGAGTCAGTAGTTAAAGCTCAAGAAACGGTTAGATATGTTAAGGGTTCTTTAAATAGATTTCATGCTTTTGAAAAATGTGTTGAACTGCTTAATATTGAATTGAAAAGTCTCTCGTGTCTAGATGTTCTAACTCGTTGGAATTCCTGGAAAAATTCGAAAAAGCTTTTGGTAGATTGGAGATTGAGGACGAAAAATATCGAGATCACTTTTTTGATAACGATATTGTTGATGGTAAGAGTGGTGGAAGTCTACCAAGTAGTCGAAATTGGAAAAATGTTGTTGTTTTGTGAAGTTTTTTAGGCTTTTTTATTTGGCTACAAAACAATTTTCGGGTACTTTATTTGTTACGTCGAATACTTTTTTTGATGAAATAATTATAATTCATGGAAAAATAAATGAGTTGATTCAAAGTGAAGATCATTTACTATCGAAAATGACTTTTAGTATGAAAACTAAGTTTGATAAATACTGGGGGGCTTGAGATAAAATAAATCTTCTTCTATATGTTGCTATTGTTTTGGATCTGAGAAAAAAATTATCTTATCTTCAGTTTTGTTTTTGCAATATGTATGATGAAGTGTATGCAAATGAGTTAATTAGAAAAGTAAAAGATGTTTTGAATTAGTTGTTTGATTGTTATGCTTCTTTTGAGTCGTCAACTGTTGAGAATGTTTTTGGTGGTAGTATTAGTGGCGTTAGTGGAATATCAAAGAAGCCGGTCGATGTGGATGTGGATGATCCCCATAGATTAATAGCTTCTCGTTTTCAAATTTTTTTAGCGGGGAGACAATCTTTGGAGGTAAAAATAATGTAGAAAAATAATTGGCTGATAATCCCCAAGGTGTAAGTGATAAGAATTTTGACATCTTAAGTTGGTGGAAAAGTAGCAATAATAGGTTTCCAGTATTATCTCGATTGACAAGGGATGTGTTGGCTGTACCAGTTTCTACGGTTGCGTCGGAATCAACATTTAGTATTGGGGGCCTTCTTCTTGATCCGTTTTGTAGCTCGTTATCTCCATTGATGGTAAAAACTCTTATTTGTTGTTAAAATTGGCTTCAAGCTTCTGTGCTGATTTCACTTCGAAAATGGATTGATGATATTGAGGAGTTGCAACGAGATTTACGAGATTTAAGTAATTTAAATTATAGTGTTTTTTCGTAGTTTTTTTAATTAGATATTTCATAAGACTATAAAAGAAATATTTGATTTTTGTAGGGGATTTAGATTTGGAGATATCAAATCTTTCGCAAGGCTCATCTTCAACTCAGGTTATTTATTTAATTGTTTTTTTTTTTTTTTTGTTTTCTCTTGTTTTTATATTATTTTAATTATAATTTTTTTTTTAGGTAATTTCTTGAAGTTTCATTTGTATTCTGTAAAGTGAATGGGAAAAATTGGAAGACGCATCGCTTCAGCCTTCAAGGATTTTATAGTTTTTATTTCATTTGAGAGTTAAAAACTTATTATTATTTTATATGAGGTTGTATCCGTAATATTGGTTTTGGATGTGTTTTTTGTTTTAAGTTGTGATTTTTTATTTTTATTTTTGAATGGTTTGTTCAAATATTATTTGAATTTTGATTAATTTTTTTGATTGGTTTTCCTTCAACAATGTTTTTTTTAAGTAAATAGTAAACAGTAAATATGAAATTCTGATTTAAAACACATGAAATTTTGATTAAAATTCAACCCGAGCTAAAATTTAAAAACATGACCTTAAACCCGCAGCCTACACCCGACCACACCCGACCATCTGAAGCCCCGACTCGACCTTTAACCCACAGCCCACACCCAACCACAACCCGCCCGTACTTGCCCTACAACTAAAGAACCCGAAAATAGTTGATTATTGACGTATAACAGTCGGCCGGCGGGTCCTATTTTTTTTTTTCATCCGACAAGGTTGGGTCGGGTAGCGGGTTAGCCCGAATTTTGGCCAACCCGACCTGAGCACAACCCTAACACAAGGCAAGAGGAGTGAGATGTTGAGCAATCCTAAGGCCTCAAACTTCAACTAGAACCTTGTATAGCCCTAGGATTCAGCCCGAGCGTACATGATATTGTTTGGTCTTCGAGCTAACAGAGATCGAACACGCATACACCCAAAGTGGGCACTTACCCATTGCTTGGGACCTGTCACTGAATCCTACCAATTAAGAAAAGAGGATTGGATGAGACATTCAACGGGCATAAACCCCTCAATCTTGTTTATCTCGCAAGGATTGCGGGAGATTGATCAAGATCTCGGGAAAGACTTGCCAAACAAGTCTTCTCACGCCTATAAATACAAGGGGGACTATCAGGCTAAGATACGTACAATTTACTAAAGAAATATGTTATATAAAAATAATTTTTTAAATATTTTTTAACCTAATTATTTTTGGGACCCAATCTTAAATTAGGACATATGAATATATTAATATATTTTCTTTAATAAGAAAATAAATTTGGTATATTTATTTGTGAAAATCATTTAGAGATGAATTAAAATTGTACCTTAAAGTGCCCATTTTAAGTTGTTGATTGACGTGCCGTGTGGTTTATCCTACATGGGTGAATGAAGAACATGAAGAGTCATTTATTAATAATTATGTCAACACTTGAAGGTAATTAAGCCCTTTGGAGTGTTTAACTGATATGGATAGAAAGTAGTCTAACGACTAACATAAATAAAGCCATGTGTGCCGTCGCTTGCTGACTACTCGTCCAACCAGCCTTTTGGGCTCGGGCTCGGACTCGGGTCTAGTTTTGGGGTTTTAGAGAATGCTTGGCTTGACCTTGGTATTCTTTTAGACAAAAATTATTTCGAAAATCAGATTGATCTCAAACAGAACCTTAACTATTCAGATTCGTAATTGCAGAGAATTACAAAATTTGGAGGTTGTTTATGTATGTAAATGGTAGGAATTACAAAATTAACTCCTAGTTCTTAATTCAAGAGTTACAAAGTTTGTAACATATGGTCTCTTCATTATCTTTAGTTACTAATTCTGCTCCCTATAAAAGGATAAACACTTCTCGGCATATAGGCATCATATCTTAAGTTTTGCATACACGTTTTTCTTTAGAGTTCATTGTTCTTGAGAGTGAGAGAGTTTCAACATTTTTTTGTTCGTTGAGCTTTTGATTTCTAGTGTTCGTACCAGTAACCGCTGATTGTTGTATCCTTGGACAAAATCATAACACTGCTACATGGGCGAAATCTGCTTTAAAGAGAAATTGTTAAACGATTGCCTAGATATCTTTTTTCTTGTATTTTTTTTAAAGTTTTTATTCAGATTTTTATTCAGATTAAACAATAAATGTGTTCTTCTTATTTATCTTCTTTTACATTTAGTACTTCATTAATTCACTGTAATTCAAATTTTGATTCTAATTTTATATTGTAATATGTTAATCTGGAATGTTTTGCAGTCAACAATTTGTTTTATTTTACTTCTCAAATTTCATCTCCATAAATAATTAAACAATTAATCATTTTATTACTTAATTAATTTCTTAACCATTTGAAGCTAGAGAGAGAGAGAGAGAGAGAGAGAGAGAGCAACTGAGTTGTTGGGTGGATGAATTGGTGAGCAATTTGTAAGATGGAAAAATTGGGTTTGTGTTCTGGAAGAATGATTTTGGATTTTTCATCTCTTGGTCACCATTTTTCAAGCTATAAATCATTTCTGAAATTTTAGAGATAGAGAAAGGAGAGAGAGATTGGCGTCCATTTGTTGCTTGGCAAAAATAGGGGGTTTTGAGAAAAATCCGAAATGGGCGTGGAGCGAAATCCGTCATGAAGGATCTGGAAGAAAAAGAAGAAGGAAGAAGGAAAAAAAAAAAAAAAAAGGAAGAAGAAGGAGAAGAGGATTCCAGTGGGGTAGGAGGCGGTGGTAGTGGCGGTGGATGGATGGTGGATAGTAGCAATGGGAGGGTGGGGGTAAATGTAATTATTTAAAAATTAAGGGTAAAAATTATTATTTTTTTAAAATAGGTTTGTTAGGATTTTTTTTTAATATAAAAGAATAATTTTTTATTTTTTATTTTTAAATAATAGAAGGACATTCATATTTTTTTTAAAAGTCAAAGTAGGTAACCGATATTTTTTAAATGATAGAAGAAGTTTGTTGTTTTGGACAAAATGACAGAGAGTAAGTGGTAAATACTTTTAAAAATTAATATTAAATTTTATAGAATAAAATAATTAAATTAAAATAGTAAATACAAACAGTAACAAATCATATATTTTGCAACTGTAAAATATAATTTAATAAAATTAAATGAATTTAAAATATGTTAGTGTTTATTTTGTTCACACATTCAACATTTAACTAATAAGATGTTTTGTAATTAAATTATAACTAAGCTTTAGAAAATGAGTGAGGATAATTTGATAATGAGGTTTTTATTATTTAATCCTCATTCAAGAGTTCATGTAGAAAAAAATCTTTTTGAATAGTTTGTTTAGAGATTAAACCTCCAGATACAATCAATTAAATTTTTGATCATTTGATAGACAAAAAAAGGTAGTAAAAAGACACATATACCCTTGAAACAAATCATATCTCTCTCATTTACGTTAATTGTTCACTCTATCCTCTCTCTCTCACTTTAAACTCTCTCATCCCGCACTCTCACTCCACATACCGTCACTCTCTCTTTTTATCCAAACCCTAACCCATCGCGCGCTCTCTCTCTCTCTCTACTCTAATCTCATCCGCAAGATTTGGAGGCCGCCGCCACCACTCCTCCCTCTCTAACCACCCCTCTACCATCATTACTCTTTCTCCTCCTTGTTTTCTCTCTCTAGATTTACCCCCCAACAGATAGTGATTGTACAACAGCGACGATGAAGCCGTCGAAAATGGTTGGAGTGGCAAAATCAGTGAAAATGATAGAAGAACCTACCTGAAGAAACTGGAGGTTCTTTTTCACTTTTGACGATACTGGTGACGCCCCTTCCATCACCGTTGAGGTCAGATTTGACCAAAAGGAGATCAAAATCTATCCAGATCTGGGTTTTTATTCGGTTCGATTTCATTTTCTTTTCTCATTTCTTTCCATTTATCAGATTCTTACGAATTCGAATGCCATTTATTCGATTTGTTCTTAGATTGTTCTGTTCGTTCTCAGACTTGTTCAATCTGTACAATTGTTGAAGAGTTTAGGAAGAATCAAATGCCATTTGTTTGATTTTTTTGAGTGATTGTTTTTATTTTTTTATTTTTATTTTATTTTTCAGTGATTTTGGTGATTTTGCAGTGAATTGTTTTAATTTTTACTTTCTGTTTCAAATAACTTGAATGATGCCAGACAAGTGTTTGATGAATTTCCCAATAGAAGTTTTGAGTATTTGGACAACTATGATATGTGGGTTTGCTCAAAATGATTATATCGAAGAAGTTTTGATGCTTTTTGAATTGTTTGTAGTGAATTGTTTTGATTTTCACACTCTATTTTGAGTATTTAGACAACTATGATATGTGGTTTTGCTCAAAATAATTATGCCGAAGAAGCTTTGATGCTCTTTGATCAAAAGATTGTTGATTGCTGATGGGTTTAATCCAAAAGAGACCCAAAAAATGTGCATTAACATTAATGATTCCAGCCTTTCCTCTCTCTCATTAACGTTAACACACACAAAGAACATGAAAATGTGTTAACATTAACGGAATGGTGTATATGGAGGTTAGAAATTTTCAGTGGCGATGGTGGTGATATGAATGGTGGTAGAGGTGGAGGGGGTGTTCAATTTTACGTTAACGCTAGTGTTTGCGTGACTTTCACACACATGTTTCTTCCGGACAACGTGAAATATGTTAACGGTAACACAGAAGAGAACCCAAAAAATATGTATTAACGTTAATGCAAATCTAACTCAAACACACATCAGTTCAAAAGGACAAAATACCACATATGGTACTAAACTTTAACGCGCATAAGACAAAAGTATGCAGTAGAACGTTAACGTAAATATTTAAGCAAAATACGTTAAATATTCAAAAAAAAAAAAAAAAAAAAAAAAAAAAAAAAAAAACGTTAACGATAAAACCCACAGTCCCATGGTGAAAATGAGTTAACGTTAAATATACACAAAATAGATGAGGACGATGAGTTAACGTGAACACACAAAAAAGAACATGAAATACAATAACGTTAACATGAAATTCAATTGCAGTTTTATAATATAAACAAGGTGCTTTACTTGAACAGCTTACGTTAATGCCTTATTTTCATACTTTTGTTTTGTTGCATGGAACAAAATAACAGAATCATAAATTTGAGTGAACAAAGTAGCCAAATTGTAGGGACTTTTTCCTAAAACTTCTTAGGGGAATGAAAACTTAATTGTGACTTGTGGAAGTTTGATTTCTTAATAGGCTATCTATAAAGGATAAAAAAAAAAAAAAATTACCCTTTGATAATTTGGCATGTAAGTAACTGCCTGGGATACCCCTATCATTTGATCTTATACTAACGACATCCCTTATAGTTTGAATAACACCTAAAATATATTTTATCATATTTCGTTGACAAAAATACCCTTAAAATATATTATTTCTTGTTTGTCCAAAAGTCTATCAAAGAGGGGGTGAATCAGGTAGTTTTAAAGATTTAATCAAGTAATTAAATACCTAGTCAATTTTATATGATTATGCACGGAAGCGTTATTTCTAGGTACACACAAACAAATATAGATAGAGATACTTGATACCAGGTAATTCGACAAGTTAAGATTGCTTGCGTCTACTCCCTTAAACTCTTGTAGAGAATTAATCCACTAAATTTTGATTCTTCTCAAGTGAGAACCAAGCCCTATACAATTTTGTTTGAGTAAATTCCTTTTATACTCAAACATATTCTCACTCAGATTAGGTACGCTTAGGTTTGAGTTACAACCTCACAAAAATACAAAAAATAATATATATATATATATATATATATATATATATATATATATATATATATATATATTGTTTCTTCTCACAAAGAGATTCTACCAACACTTATAGATATTGAACTCAATAATAAACCCGAACTAGGTGTGATAGAAGTGTGCACAATTCAAAAGATAAATAATTAAACAACATGTAATACAAATTTGGATTTAAGCACAAAGGAGTACATAATCAAGCATTCCAAATAATTCAAATCGTTTTAACTCAATAATTAATTTTCAAAAATGAAGATCAACAAGTTTCTCATAAAACAATTTTCTCATATTCCAAAAATGATTTCAGGAATTGGGTAAAGGTCTAATCACAATATGATTCCAGATGAGCACAGATCATAACTATGTATCACAGAGAATTAGAATAAATCCTAACAATCTCACCGAATTCTCAATAGAATGTTTGAATCAAAGCTAAGAATACTAGTTTCACATATTATTTTTAACAAGTTTTTCCCTCAGGAAAAAACTTTAACAAATTTCTCAAGAGATCTAAAGATGTGTTACTCAATTTCAAGCTCTCTTGCTTTTTCTTTTTGAATATATGAATTTCTCTCTTTTTTTTCTCTTTAAAAAAATCTGATGATTTAAATTTTGAGCATCTATAAAATAAATGCCAAAAACACAACCTAAAATAGGCAAAATTTTGAAAGATCTCCAACGGCTACTATTGACCAAATTTACCCCTAACTCCTTTGACCCTATCATTTTAAGCTCTTTTGATTATAAATCAAATCTCCTTTAAGTCCATATTCAAGTCACAATTCAATTCGAAAGCCTGGCCATAAATATAGGATAAGAGGTTTTATCGAGCAAATCATGAAATAAGAAAACTTGAGAAACGAAAAGATTTTTTTTATAAAGCCCTCATTTTCAAAAATGTTTCTGGTAAAAATATCTTTTAAAATATTTCTAATAAAATATAATCATTTCAAAATATCTAAAAATTAATTGAGAGATATTAGCTAGAAGCAGAAACTCCTATTTAAGTAAGGTCAACTGTAAACAAAGCAACTAATTTAACATTAAAACTGAGGCAAACCTATCTTTGAAAAAAATTCAAATAATTTGAAAAATCAAAGTACATCAATCAACTATCCATTCTAATCAGTCGTCCATTTTGAGCATTTCCTCAAAGGTTCTGAGAACCTAAATCCAGTCGACCGAAATCCAGTTGACCATTTTGCCTCAAATTCTAAAACCTCTAGTAACCTGAATTATTCAGTCGACCGTTTTGCTTAATTTGTCAACTGTTTCTGTCCTATTTACAAAAATTTTAGTCCTTGAATAACCAGTCGATTAGTTCTCCTAATCAATCGACCGTTCAAACGTATTTTACATATTTTCAAAATTTGGTTTCGATCAATTGACCAAATTTTTATGTGAGTTGACTGGTTTTGACTAATTTAACCTTGAACACATGAAATGTAGGTTTAAGGCATACTAATCCATGAAATCAAGCATTTCTAAACAATTAATTACACACGTATAAAGTATTTAATCACATGTTGACTTGCAGTGAGTGATTCTAGTCGGGTTTACCTGAATTTAAACAGTATAAGTGTTATTTACCTTAGGAATACAAATTTTTCAAAAGCTTCTTCATCATGTCATTGTCTTACATCATCCCGATCATTCATAATCTTGTATCAATGCTTCAAATTTGCCATTCAATCTTCTTGGTCTAATCATAAATCTTACTAATATTTTGAAAATTGTCATCACATCTTAAACACAATATTAGTCCAGACAAACATTCAAATTAATTGAATCATCAAATTCATCAAATTATGATTTGAATCCTTCAGGGTTAACATAACTTTTCTTTTCTTTTTCTATTTTATACTCTCTCTCGTTGGCTTTTGTACTTTATTTTTATTTTTTATTTCTTTAGTTTTTGTGTATGGTGTTTAAGAAAAAAAATAAGAGGATAATTGGCCATTAGTCCCAAATAACAAATGTAAATTTAAAAAAGTCCCGCTTAAGACATAAATTTTGATTTAGTCTCTTAAATTGGTTTTCGCTTGAGTTTTAGTTTTGTATGTGTAGGGATTGTAATGAGAATTTTGGTGAATAAATTCGTACTATATTGAATATTAGTTACATGTAACTAATATTACTTACAATTTAATAATTAACTATATTTACATATGATGGAGGGAAATTTGGTCGGTAAGGCACCTGTTTAAACCCACACGTCCATAGGGGTTCCTTCACGATTAATTTAAGATATCAAGATCTCAAGTATAGAAAAAAGATTGAGCTCTGGGCTTCGAGCACCCTTTGCTTGGCAACCTCAAAATATGCAGGCCTAAAACCGTTCAGAAGGCCCCCTTGGCCGAGCTCCGGGCTCCGAGCACTCTCTACTCCGCAACCTTCAAATATGGAGGTCTGAAACCGTACAAAAGGCCCCTTTGGCCGAGCTCCGAGATCTAAGCACTCTCTGCTCAACAACCTTAAAATATGGAGGCCTAAAACCGTTTAGAAGGCCTATTTGGCCGAGCTCCAGACTCCGAGCACCCTCGACTTGGCGACCTTCAAATATGGAGGCCTAAAACCATTCATAAGCCCCCTTGGCCGACATCTGGGCTTCGAGCACTCTCTGCTCGGAAACCTTCAAATTTGGAGGCCTAAAACCATTTAGAAGGCCCCCTTGGCCGAGCTCCGGGCTTCGAGCATCCTCTACTCGGCTACCTTTAAATATGGGCTCCTAAAACGATTCAGAAGGCCCCCTTGGCCAAGCTCTGGGCTCTGAGCACCCTCTACTGAACAACCTTCAAATATGGAGGCCTAAAATCATTGAAAATTCCCCCTTGGCCGAGCTCCAAGCTTTGAGCACCCTCTGCTCGGAAATATAAAAATATCGATGCCTAAAGTCGTCCAGAAGGACCTTTTGCTGAGCAGCGAGCTCCAAGCACCCTTCGCTCGACTAATCACCAAATAGAGGTCCCAAAATTACCCAGGAGACAATCGCGTCGAGCAAAGGGCTTAGAGCACCATCTACTCGGCTGATCATCAAATGTGAAGCCCCAAAACTACCTAGAAGCCCTTGAACCATCCAGAAGACAATCGCACCAAACGGAGGGCCCTGATCACCCTCTGCTCGGCTGATTATCAAATATGAAGCCCTTGAAATGCCCAGAAGACAACTGGGTTAGACAGAGGGCTCTAAGAACCCCCTGCTAAGCTGATCTCTATAAGGGGGCCCCAAAAATGTCCAAATGTCCCTCTTGGCCTTCTGTTTGGCTGAAAGGGTTAAAACGAGTCCTTTGTCTCTATTTCAATTAGGCCGACCCATAGACCTTTCTTGATGGGCCCAAAAGCCCAGTCTAAGTGCTTAGGACCCTTATCTGTAAGCTCATTCACTACCTGTCGGATTAAGCTAATTAACTGGGTTGGAGTCCCTAATTCGGCGGCGCTAAGTGAGTCCTACTCCCTATATATACTCCTAGGAAACTATTGCCACCAGGTATTGCTTTTTATTCACTCAAGAGCACTTTAACCTTATCCTCTGGATATTTACTCTCAAGATGGAGGGACTTCACCGGACACAATCTTGGTAGGTCTTAGTGCAGGTGCTCAGAGTACGGAGTTGGAGTTCAGCTCAAAGTGCAAGGATTTCTTAAAGTGTCAAAAGTTCACCGATCTCAGTTTTCTCAGTGCATTATATCTACCTGAACAAGAAATTCACACATGTCGTATGTCCAGACCATACTGGGGCTGTTTACTAGTTTTTTACACCAACAACATATATCTGTGTAATATTAGTTAATGTATTTGTGTATTATTAGTTACACGTTACAAATTATATGTATTTATGTACTATTTGTGACATTTAACAAATATTACACACAAAAAATAGTTTGATATTAGTTACATGTATTTGTATAAATTTAGTTACTTATTATAAATTACATGTATTTGTGTAATATTTGTTACATCTAACAATTTTTTACACATAAATTAATTATATGTTACAAAATACAGTAATATTTATTACATCTAACTATAATTTTACACACAAATTAGTTACAGGTAACTACGCGAGTGCAAGCGCGTGTATTGGACCTTTCGCCTTTCTTTAATAAGCGGGAATAAAACACAAGTTGATTCCGCTCATAAGACTTTTTTAAAATTAAGGGTACATTAAGAGACTTGGCATCGAATGCCCCAAAAATAAAAGTAAACACGTAAAAAAAAAAAAAAAAAAAAAAAAGGAAAAGAAAAATATATAAAAAAATCTTTAAATTTGAAAACAAAAAGAGAAAAAAAAATAAATTACTTTTTTTTAAAATTACTTTTTTATTTGGTTTTTGGTTTTGAATTCCTATTTTTCTTTTTTTCTTTTGATTTTTTTTTGTTGTTTTTGATTTTTGATTTTATGTATTCTAGGTTTTTTATTTTTTATTTATTTTTTTAGAAACATCATACAAAAAATTAAAATTCAATGAAATAAAAATACAAAATAAATGAATATATATCTTTGGTATAAGACCAAATATGCATTAACTCTTTGACATGCCCGTGACACTATAGAAGTATTTATTAATAATTAGAGATTTCCATATCTAAAGTCATTATATTCATTTTTAAATTTATAAGTATAAAAATATAATAAATAAAAAAGAGTTAATAAAATACATATATAAAATTTGAAGAATACAAAGTATAATTAGTGAAATAAGTGGCATAAAAAATTTGAAGTTAATAGATTAAAGTTACATAATTCAATTTCAATTATTTATTTTTTAATATTAAATATAAATTATTTTTAATATCTTTTCGTTTTAATTTATTAATAGAATCATCATGTGATCTTTTAAAAAAATGATAGAGGTCTATTTGAAATTCATCTATTTTTAAAATACTAAATATATGTGAGAGTAGGAATGTCAACGGTCCGAGTTTGGCTCGGTTTCATACAAAACCAAAATAACAACCGTTTAATATATATAAAATCAAAATCAAAATTAAAACCGTTGGTTTTTTTATAATGGCTTTAAAACCAAACCATTTAATTTTAACTAAAATCAAAACCGCAAAACCATTTAATTTTTTTTTTTAATTTTATAAAAAACCAAAACTATGGACCATTGTTTCTTATATATAAACAAAAATATAACTAATCGAGTGACGACACTGACAAATTGAGCGATTGATGAATCGAGGAGCGATTAATGGTCGAGAGATGAGAGGAAGAGAAGAGGAAGAGCAACCGAGCAAGATGAAGAGAATAGCTGAAAAGTGAAAAGAAAATTTAAGAACGAATAGAGAGAATGAAATAAACTCTAGCAGTCGCTCGCCTATAAGCATATAAATATACTAGGGTTAAAGTGGAAATAAATAAATAAAAAAGGATTAAACTGTAAATACTAGATAAATAAAAAATAATATTATATATATATATACATATTATATCGATTACACGGTTCGGCTCGCGGTTCGGTTACGCAATTACTATCTCAAAATCAAAATCAAAACTAAAATCAAAACCGCTTCAGTTGCTAAATTTAAAACTAAAATCAAAACTAAAACCATTTTCAATTTCAACTTGAACTGTTCGATTCAATTTCTCTCGATTATGTGTCGATTCGATTTTTTTTTGTCATCCCTAGTGAGAGAGAAAGGGGGGTAGGGATGTCAACGGTCTGGGTTCAGCGGTTTAATGCAAAATTGATATGGGTAACGTTGGGCCCCTCCACGTGTCTGTGGATTAAGGTCGCGTCCGCCGTCGACCTACCTGCGTTCCAGCCTAGTGAATAGGCAGTCCGGACTGGTTTCTTTCAGCAACTCGCGTAAGGTCAGTGTACCCAAACCGACCTCCTCGAGAGTGGTCTGCCTCTGCGCTCATCAGTCCGCGGGAGGTTGGAATACCCAGACCGATCTCCGCTGATGCGACCGATCTCGTTTACCATCTCGGGAGGTCATGACTCTAATCATCTGTGTCATCCATGCGCCTGACTGCTTACCGGTAACCCGAGCCTAAGGTATTAATCTTATTTATGCTAATCACTCTTTCGCCTATAAATAGGAGGCTTCCTCCACATTTTACAAACACGAGAAAACGATTCTAGAGAGAGAAACTTGTCCTCAGATCGGTCAGATAGGTCGAGATAACAGTAACTCTCCAACCTATCTTTCTCTCCAGATCCTTATTCTCATGTCGAAGGGGACACGCCAGGAACAACCCAGCCGTCCCTTGTGCAAGTGGAGACAGGAGCTCGGCCAGGACAATAGCCAGGAGCAAGGAAGGGAACCAAGATCTGGGTCCGGACTCAGGACAGTTCGGTCAACTGGTCTGGTTGTAGCACAGAAACAAAGCGAGATTAACAACCTTCTCATCCCTGATCCGAGAGTGTTCAGACCATACTACTGGTTGGACCAATTCCAAACACCAACAGTTTGGCGCCGTCTGTGGGAACCGTTACAAAAAGCCTCATCTGAATCATCAGCTACCCGTTTGGCTAGGGTTTGATGAACACAAGGTCTGGTCACTCTCAATGATCAGATAACATAATCCACCCAGTGAATAGATGGCCCGGGGAGGATATGTTGCGGTCTCCAAGGCTAAAAACTCGAGCCATTGCCCGCCGAGCGATAAACGAAGAAGGCGCAGACGTTAAAAGGTGGAATGTCGATATCGAGGAGCTCTGCCCAGGGCAGACATCCGGGGTCGTTGATGTCACTAGGCTCGATAACGTGGAACGCCAACTTGGCAAGTTCCAAGAATACTTCGATATCCTCCTCTCTCGCATACCTCCACCCCCGGTCGAAGGAGGATCGAACCTCCATGTTGCTGAGGAGAGGGCCTACTCACAGGAGTCTGATGATCGAGTGTTGGGCTCACACGGGCAGATGGTGTGGGCCCGGCCTCAGGCCGTTAACCGAGCACTGAGGGATAGGGACCTTGACTCTCCAGTTGCCTTGGCCAACATTTCTAGGTCGACTCGCGATCGACAATCCCGGGATCGGCCGGGATCACCACTGGCTCGGGAGTACAGCCGTCGTGAGCGTTCTGAGCACCAATCTTCTCAAATCAGGGAGGTAGACTCCTACTCCCCCCTACAAGCTCATAGGAGGGAGCCCAAACCTGCTGCCAGCCAGATTGTCTTCCCTGAAAGGGTGACAACCACAATGGAGCGATGCCTTGCAGTGATGGAGGTCGCCCTTAGTCTCATGCACAATACCGGGGGAGCTCATGGGCTTCATGCCGGGGTTAAGTCTCCTTTCTCTGCGGAAATCACCGAAGAGGCAGTTCCGTACCGCTTTCCCAACCTACTACCCGCCCAGTATGATGGGACAACCAACCTGCTGGATCACCTCTCCGTGTATGTTTCCCACATGGATGTATACGCTGCCACAAATGCCATCAGGTGCAAAATAATTTTCGCTCGGATTGACTGGCCCGACCAGGTCGTGGTTTAACGATATCCCGCCGGTCTTAATCTCTACATTTCTCCAGCTTGAACAACATTTCATGGAGAGATTTAGTCGGTCCCATCGCAGGCCGAAAACTACGTCTCACCTCCTCGGCGTTAGGTAGGAGAAAAATGATAATCTCGCCGATTACGTAAATCGATTCTAGATGGTGACCCTCGCGTGTGAATGAGTTTCTGATGAAGTAGCGCTAAATGCTTTTAATAGTGGGTTGAGGCACCGGAGGCTTTTGTATGACCTAAACTCCAGGCTGGCGGCTAGCCTTCGCGAAGCACTCGACCTCGGTGCCAATTTCTACAAGGTCGACCTCGTCAATAAAATAACAAAAGTGAAGGAAGACCTTCTCAGGAAGAAGTCCTGAGTCGACGAGGGAACAAGCCGGTCCCAAACGTCTAGGAGACTCCAGGCAGAGGGCAGGTTAGGCCTGTTGCCCAGAGACCGGAGACCACCTCCGGGCGCTCGTCAGGTCGTCTACACCCCCCTGACGGATTCTGTCGTGACAATCTTCGTCGAGAACACCAAGAAGGGCCTATTATCTCCCGCACCCCCATAGGGAAGCCCCTCGGGAAGTCAACTGATAAACACTGCGACTTCTAGAGGAGTAATGGTCACTCCACTAACGAATGCTTCTAGTTAAAAGAGGAGATTGAAGCCCTCATCCTCAGGGGCTACCTTGGGAACTACGTCCGCTGACACAACGAGAAAAGGGCTAGCTCGAATGATCACCGTGACGGCTGCCGAGGACATCGCCGAAAGGGGAATGATAACCGGAACCGACCCTGTGGCGACTGAGCTGAGGACAATTTCGAGCTGAGAGTCGACGGCGAAATAAACGTCATCCATGGTGGCCTGGGTTTCGCGGGGAAAACATCTTCTTCTCGGAAGCGGTACGAATGCAAGAGTAAGAGGAAAGCAGAGCAGGGCATCTATGAGGTTAGCACAATAGATGCAGCCTCACACAACGTGATTTCATTTTGCGAGTCTGATCTAGTGGGGGTGCACGTTCCGCACGACGACGCCCTGGTCATCGCAGCCTTAATCAACCATTTCAAGATGGCGAGGATACTCATCGACGGAGGAAGCTCGGTAGATATTTTATTCAAGGGAGCCTTTGATAGAATGGGAATAGAAGCAAGCTCCATACAGCCTGTCAGGTCCCCACTCGTCTGGTTTGGTGGCGACGTAGTCAATTCGGTTGGTTGGGTGTCTTTGCCCGTCACCGTTGGTTCTAGCCCTAACGTCGCCACCGTCTAGTCCAAATTTCTTATCATGAACAAACCGTCGTCGTACAATGCAATTATGGGACAACCCACTATGGCCGCCCTTAAAGCCGTATGCTCCCCCTATCACCAGAAAATAAAGTTTCACACGGATTTCAGGGTGGGAAAGGTTCAGGAAAACCAGGAAGCCACACGGTCCTGTACAAGAAGGGCCTTAGAGAAAAAATAACAATTACAGTTGGGGCCCGAGCTGTGTACCCCTCGCTTGGACGAGGAGCTCGTGGTCCTAACTCACGGGGCGGAGCCTATTCCGTTCGATGATCCACGTGATGATGAGCCCGTCCCGCGACCCCACGAAGATCTCATTGACATCTCTATTTATTGCATTATCTTGGAGAGAACGGTGAGGATCGGAGCTCAGTTAAGGCCGGAAGAGTGGTCTCACCTCACTGAGCTACTGTAAAAAAACTACGATGTGTTTGCCTGGTCACACAACGAGCTTCCCGGTATTGATCCAAGTGTTGCCATGCACCGGATGCACGTCGACGTCCACCACTCACCTGTCCAGCAAAAGAGAAGGAAGTTCCACCTAGAACGGTAGAAGATAATTGAAGAGGAGATGAACAAGCTCGTAAGGTCAAACGTCATCGAGGAGGTAAAGTTCCTGGACTGGCTCGCAAACGTCGTGTTGGCCCCCAAGGCCGGCAATAAATGGCAGCTTTCCGTTGATTTTAAGGATTTAAACAAGGCCTACTCGAAAAACTTCTTTCCTCGCTCGAGGATCAACATCGTGATCGATGCTACGGCGGAGCACGAGCGACTTATCTTCCTTGATGCTTACGCCGACTACAACCAGATCCCCATGTACGCTTCGGATAAGAGCAAGACCACTTTCATCATCGACTGGGGTACGTACTGCTACAAAATCATGCCTTTTGGCCTCCGCAATACCGGAGCCACTTATCAGAGGCTTGTCAATAAAATGTTCAAGGAGGAAATAGGGAGCACAGTGGAGGTATACATCGACGACATGCTCGTGAAGAGTGTCTGGGCTGAGGATCACCTCGCCCACCTCCAGGCCTATTTTAACAAACTCCGAACTCATCGCATGAGGCTGGATCCAAACAAATGTATTTTTGGCATGTCCACGGGTAAATTCCTAGGGTTTATGGTATCCCAGCAAGGCATCGACGCCAACCCCGACTAGATCAGCGCAGTGCCTGGTATGGCGCCTCCTCGGAATAAGAAGGAAAGGTCCAAATGTTAACAGGTCGGCTAGCTGCCCTGAATCGGTTAATATCTAGATCGTCCGAAAAATGCCTCCTCTTTTTCAAAATTCTCCGGGGGAACAAGGCATTTGAATGGAACGATGAGTGTGACCGCGCCTTCGTGGAGCTAAAAAGATATCTCTCGTTGGCTCCTCTGCTCACTACGCCCCAAAAGGGCGATGACTTGCTCCTCTACGTAGCGGCCTCCCCTATGGCCGTTAGTGCCACCCTGGATCCAAACAAATGTATTTTCGGCGTGTCCGCGGGTAAATTCCTAGGGTTTATGGTATCCCAGCGCGGCATCGATGCCAACCCCGACTAGATCAGCGCAGTGCTTGGTATAGCGCCTCCTCGGAATAAGAAGGAGAGGTCCAAATGTTAACAGGTCGGCTAGCTGCCCTGAATCCGTTCATATCCAGATTGTCCGAAAAATGCCTCTCATTTTTTCAAAATTCTCCGGGGGAACAAGGCATTCTAATGGAACGATGAGTTTGACCGCGCCTTCGTGGAGCTAAAAAGATATCTCTTGTCGCCCTCTCTGCTCACTACGCCCCTAAAGGGCGATGACTTGCTCCTCTACGTAGCGGCCTCCCCCACGGCCGTTAGTGCCACCCTGGTCCGAGAGGATGCCGATGTCCAAAGCCCAGTCTACTACTCCAGTCACGTCCTAACTGATGTAAAGACAAGATACACGAAGTTCGAAAAGTTGGCCTATACCCTGTTGATCGCCTCCGGAAAACTATGCCAATATTTTTAAGCCCACACAATTGTGATTTTGACGGACCAGCTATTGAGGTAGATTCTCCATTCACCTGACATATTGGGAGATTGATGAAGTATAGCCTCTAGGCTAATTCCACATCGAATATCGCCCCAAGACAGCAATCAAGGGACAGGTTCTCGCCGACTTCATAGCCGAGCTGACCTTTCCCGAGGAAGAAACCGTCATCAACCTAGGTCGTCCCACACAAACCCATGAAAGGCCGGGAATGGCCAGCATCTTGGGCGAGCTAGCAAAGCACGAGGACGACCTTGCGCCCTACTCATGGAAACTGTTCACCGATGGATCTTCCAATCAGAGCGGCTTAGGGGCCGGCATGGTCCTAGTGGCCCCAAATAAAGAAGAGATCGAGTACGCCCTCAGACTCGGATTCCAAGCTACCAACAACGAGGCCGAGTACGAGGGGTTGTTGGCCGGGCTTTGTTTAGCCCGGGATTTTAATGTAAGATCCTTTTTGGTAATGTGCGATTTCCAGTTCGTGGTCAACCAGGTCAGCGATGATTACCTCGCGAAAGACCCGAGGATGGTAGCCTACCTGGAAAGGGTTAAAGACTTGTAAAAGCTCTTCGAGAGGGTTAAAGTCACGCAAATACCACGAGAAAAGAACAGGCACGCCGACGCCCTAGCTAACCTGGCGTCGGCCGTCAAGTACACACTCAGGAGGACGATCCCTGTTAAATTTCTCGCCGAGCCGAGCACAGCTTCCTCGGACGAGCCCGTACTCATATGCGCCCTGAATTTGGAACCGACTTGGATAGACCCCATAATGAGCTATCTCGCAAACGGGACATTACCCAGCGATCATACCTACTCTCGAAGGATACGATACCAGGTAGCACGGTACGCGCTCATCAATGGTGTCTTTTACCGTAAATCCTTATCTGGTCCGTATTCCCGATGTCTCTGACCTGAAGAAGCTGAGTATGTTATAAGGGAGGTCCACGAGAGATTATGAAAAAATCACTTGGGAGGGTAGATCTTTGGTCCGGAAGCTGCTCCTAAATGGGTATTACTGGCCTAAAATATTGGAGGACGTGGGAGAGTTCGTGAAAAGATGTGACAAGTGCCAGTGATTTGCCGCATTCCCTCACGCCCCTCCGAACGAGCTCGTCCCAATGTCCGGCCCGTAGCCATTCACCTAGTGGGGTATCGACCTCCTCGGTCCCTTTCCCCCTGGGGTCCAGCTAGAGGAAATTTCTGGTCGTCGCTATTGACTACTTCACCAAGTGGGTTGAGGCCGAACCACTGGCAACAATAACCAAACAACGGATTTGAGACTTTGTGTGGAAACGCATAATTTGTAGGTTTGGAATACCAAAGGCTTTGACAACAAAAAATAGTTTGATAACGACCTGTTTGCTGAGCTATGTGCCAAGCTCGGGATCAAAACAAAATTGTCCTCCCCCTGCCACCCTCAGGCAAACGGAAAGGTCGAAGTCACTAACCGGACTATCTTGCAAAATCTAAAGACCAGGCTGGACAAACAAATGGGTTATGGGTGGAAGACTTGTATCCCGTGGTGTGGGTTTATCACACAACAGCCTGGACACCGACCGACAAGACCCCCTTCGCGATGATATTTGGTTCTGAGGTCGTGATTTCCGTAGAGGTCGAAATGTCGTCTCTCCGCACAGCCCACCCGTTTGACCCAGCTGAGAATGAAGCCGGCCTTGCTCTGAGCCTCGACCTCCTCAAAGAAAGAAGAGAATGAGCCCGAGTCCATCAGGCTGCCTACCAACAGAGGACGGCCCGGTACTACAATCACCACGTTCGTCTTCGCTCTTTTGACGTAGGGGACCTTGTCCTACGGAAGGTCACTCTAGCGATGAATGAACAAAATGCTGAAAAGCTAGTACCCACCTGGGAGGGTCTGTACCATGTAGTAGGCGTAGCCCAACAAGGCACATACAACTTGGAAACGGAGGAAGGGGTGCTACTCAGGCACTCTTGGAACGCTGAATACCTCAAACGCTACTACAAAACCGTCTCTTAACAACTACACAACTTGCCCAACACTTTGTATTTTGATCTTGCGTGACTTGTATTGCAAAAGATTATGGTAAATGAAAAGAAAGCGTTTGTGATTCAATGAATTTCTATTTTTCGTGAAATAGTCCACTCACGGATCGAACCCTAAAGAAGATCGGCGAGCTCGGAAAGACCGAGCTCGACAGATCGTCTAGGGGGCAAAAGATCCCAAACAAAGTTCTAGGGCAGGAAAGAGCAGCCCTCTGAGTGCCGAGAGGCCGAGGTGAGCCCTCCCAAATCCCTTCTCCCTTTAAAGGCGAAACCAAACCAGGTCCCAGCCATCAACCCCCAACTAGGAGATCGACGATCCCAAAAACTGGGCTAGTCCGATCGTCTAGGGGGAAAAGTCAAAAGCCGCAACCAGGAGAAGATCGGCGAGCCCAAAAATTGGGCTGGTCCGATCGTCTGAGGGGAAAAATAAAAACGACCATATCACATAGACCTACTTCAAAACCGTTACGAGTTAAGTTGACTGCTTGGGGAAAAATTAACCTCAGTAAAAGTTTGCCTGTCTTGCCAAAGACGTCCTCGACTGTTGCCTTTGACGAGCTGCCTCAGCCGTCTGGGGGACAAAATCAAAGTAGCATGGCGAAGTTGAGCTGATCACTCCAAAAAAGACGTCTTCAACAACTCGCCCTGAGCGAGCTCCCTTGGTCGTCTAGGGGGCAAAATACAAACCGACATAGTATATCTTAAATTCCTCACCCGGTAAGACAACATTGAAGCCTGGCTGGGACGGGCTCCTTCAACTGTCTGGGGGGCAAGGTATCTGACTACGGAACTTTCAATGGTCTAGTGAATAAAATTGACCGGGCACAGAACAGTTCATTCAGGTCGTCTCGCCTGGGTCACTTGGGCACAAACAACTGAACGGTTTTACCTAGTCGACCACTACAGCTCGCTGAGCACGAGCTCTACTAATCGACAGGGGGGGGCAAGGGTTGTGAGGAATACCGGGCACATGAATCGTTCCTCAGCTCGGCAAACATTGGCCACTTGTGAAAATTAAAATTTCTTTTTCAAAAACATCAGCATTCAACATGCAAAACGGATACAGAGAAAGAAGAGCAAAAGTATATTATGTTCAAATCGTTTGTCAAAACTACAAAAAGAACGTGACTGCTGCACGCAAGATACAAGCCCGCTATTTGCTGGGCCACACAAAATAAGAAAAAAAAAAGTAGCTAAAAGAGAGTTGATCAAGCTGGGCTGGCGGACTAGTCGGTTGCGGGCTCGTCTGTTGTACCTTCCTCACGGCTTTCAGATGGTCATTTCGGTGCGGTGGCAGGGGCCGTTGGTGCATCCCCCAATGCGGTATCCTGCAATACCTTGGCCTTGGCAATGTCCTTGCTTATCAGCTTGATTGTCAACCTTGAGGAGTCAACCTCGGGAAACTGTTGGCGCAGGGAATTGATCACCCCTTTGAAGCCTAGCCCGATCATGCTGATGGCGATATGGTCCCTAAGCCCGGTGAATTCTTCACTTTTCTTGTACTGGGAAACTGCATCAGCCCATACCTTCTCGAGTTCGACTGCATTGTCCCTACAAAGTTCCTTCAGCTTTGTTTTGGCCACGTGCTTAGATCGTTGGGACTCCTCGGCCTTCTCCTCTACCGCCACCTTCTCCGATTAAAGCCTCTAGTTTTCGCCTGTTACCTGGTCCAGATCCTTCTTGAGGTCCTCCATGATCTCAATGTTCTTCTCTCTGGCCTGTGTAAGACCCTCGACTACCTAGTCGGCTTGGTGTAAGCGAGCACCGGCCTCGAGAGCGGCAAACACGGACTGCACAGTCGACGACAATGGGGTTAAAAGTATAAAGTATTCTCAAAGTTCTAAAAACTGACCGGTGAGGGTTACTTACAGAGAGCATGTGCCAATTCAGGTTGGTGCAGAGCGTAGCGTTCGTCTTGTCAGCGAACCTCCTTTTATCCACCGGAGGCACTATCCACATCGTGTACTACGTCAACACGCTGCCGTTCTGAGTCGCCGGTTGATCGAGTCAGAGCACGGTATGGATGATCAGCTCTGGTTCCCCGGTACCCTCGCGCGGTTGCTCCTTGTCCCGGACCGGAGTGGCGGCTCGACTTTTTTTGTGACGGCCGGACGGCGCATCGAATGTCCCCACCTTCCTCTTCTCCTTGTCTTTTCTTATGAGCGGGGTGAGGTCATCCTCGATGATCTCTATCTGCATGGAATTCGCAGCCACCGAGGTGTCGACCCTGCTGGGTGTGGGGATAGACCGAGCCTGGCTTGTCGGTCTCGTCTCCTCTGTCCCCGTCCTGGCCGGTATGCCTCGAGTGGCCTGTAGGGATTTCATATTTTTCTTTGACATTCAGGCTAGTGCAGCCAGGTCCATCACAAAAAAACAAAACAAATAAACCAATCAACTGGAAGAATAATAAGTGAAGAAGAATAACGGGACGGGCTCAGACCACTCACTGTTTTTCAATTCCGAGTTTAGGAACGGCAATGGTAGGGTCGAATTGCTCCAAAAGTATATGTCGTATAGACAGGACGAGCAGATGAACGACGTTCGTGAACAGTGTCTTGAGGATCACTCATTCTCCTTTAAAATGTCCGCGCTGGGCTTCCATTTCCTGGTCACTGAAAAAGAGCAAACAAGAAGCTTGTCAGAACGAGAACCGAGGTACAGGGAGTGAAGACCAAGATGAAAAAGACTTACTCATATCTCCCCAGTGCCTCTGGACCGGAAAATCAAACGAAGACTTCTCGTCGGACTCCCAACCGGTACCTCCCAAGAAGAAGAACCCCAATTTCCATTCCTTAATGGATTCGGGGTAGCCCTTGAGGAACTTCTGCCAGGATGATATGTAAAACTAGCCATTTCTGTTGGGCATGGCCTTCACCCAAAACAGAGTAGAGAACAGGTCGAGGGACGGCTTCACTCTCTTAGCCAAGCAAATGATGTGGAACGACACGATAAGGTGGATACTGTTGAGAGAGAGTTGTGATGGATACAGGCCTACACTCCCTGCAGCTGTTGGCCATAGACTGCAATAAACCCCTCGGGTGGGTCGCATGCTCGGTCGTCTGGCCCTACAGCTCGGAGCACTACCGAGCACAGCATCGCGTACTTATTATAGAGTCTGTGAATCGCTTTCTCTAAGATCTTAGATTCTAGCTCCCAGACTGTGGAGGGCTAGAAGTCGAGCTCGACTATAAAGGGCGCCCAGATATGGACGGTCTGGTTGTAGAACCACCAGAGGAGCCCGCCACTTGACCCGTCTTCCGAGAGCCACGGGAAAGGCCAACCACAGGGAGTGCCCCTGCACCGGTCTCACCCTAAGACTCCTCAAATGAGGTCGTCCACGGAACAGCAGCTCCTGCCCGTCCTCTGATCGGGAAGCCGCTGGAACGGGAGGATCCGACTTCGTCGCAAAGAAGCTGAGCTCCATCTGGACGCCAGGGGAGTATGCGACTATCACATCTATTAACGACACACTGCTCCCCGACCAGCCGGTCTTAGAAGCAGAAGAGATGAAGAAAATGGAAAGAAAAGAAGGAGAGACAAGGACAGGAGGAGTACCGAGCTCTGGAGGTCGGTGAAAGCTTTCGCAAAAATCTGGTGAGAAAATTCAAAGAATGGATCGCCTATTTATAGTGTACCTGGAAGTCCAAACACCGCGTCTCATCGTGCGGCTCGCAGAACACCGATTCTCGCGCCACAGCCACGTGTCAGGCATCCGGACGGATCGACAGTCTGGCTTCCTCGAGAAGCCAAAAGGCGCATCGGACACGTCAGTTTAACTTCCAGGAGACACCAAAGGACATCCCCAGCTAGGTTGTACCACCCCGGTCCCAACAGACCGCTCTATCTTTCAGCAAGATACCCGTTTCGTGAGACCAGCCCGCTAAAACCTCAGCGCCTCGTGTCCCACTTCCATGCAGAGGCTTGGGGGACAACTGATATGGGTAAAGTTAGGCCCCTCCACATGTCTGCAGATTAAGGCCGTGTCCTTCGTCGACCTACATGCGTTCCATCCCGGTGAATAAGCAGCCCGGACTGATTTCTTTCGGCAATCCGCGTGGGATCAGTGTACCCAAACCAACCTTCTCGCGAGTAGCCTTCCTGATCTGTACTCATCAGTTTGCGGAAGGTTGGAGTGCCCAGATCGATCTCCGCTGTTGCGACCGACCTCGTTTACCATATTAGGAGGTCGGGTACCGACCTCATCCTCAATAGTGATGGGCCCAAGGCCCAAGCCCATGGCTCTAATCCTCCATGTCATCCACACACCTGACTACTTACCGGTAACCCGTGTTTAAGGTTTTAATCTTATTTGTGTTAATCACTCTTTCGCCTATAAATAGAAAGTTTCCTCCACACTTTACAAACACGAGAAAATGATTTTAGAGAGAGAAACTTGTCCTCAGATCGGTTAGACAGTCGAGGTAACAGTAACTCTCCAACCTATCTTTCTCCCCGGATCTTTACTCTCATGCCGGAGGGGACACGCCAGGAACAACCCGGTCGTTCCTTGTGTAGGTGGCGACCAGGAGCTCGGCCCGGACAACGGCCAGGAGCAAGGAAGGGAACCAAGATCCGTGTCCGGACTCAGGCCAGTTTGGTTAACAGGTCCGATTGTAGCACAGAAACAAAGCGAGATTAACAACCCTCTCATTCTTGATCCGAGAGTGTTCGGACCATACTGCTGGTTGGACCAATTCCAAGCACCAATAAAAATCAAAACCAAAACCGTTTAAGATATGTAAAATCAAAACCAGAACTAAAACTGTCTATTTTTTTTAAACGGTTTTAAAATCGGACCGTTTAATTTTAGTTAAAATCAAAACCAAAACTACAAACTGTAATTCACTATTAATTCTAAACCTTTTCTAAATTATACACTTTTTAAAATAACTAAAAATCAATAGCAAAATCAACTACATAAAAATATTTTTTAAAATTATACAGTCTGCAAAATCAACTACTTAAAAACAATTTTCAACATAATTTAAAAACCAACTAAAGTATAAATTAAAACGGTTAAAAGTGTAAATAAATAAAAGTATGGATGAAATTATAAATACTAAATTAAAAATAATATATATATATATATATATATATATATATATATATATATATATATATATATATATATATATATATATATATATATATATCTATTTATAAATCAGGACATATTTACATTTTGAGACATTTTGAGCCGTCGGATCGAATATCTTACGGCTAAGATTACATTTTGAGACATTTTATATTTGAGACATTTTAGGCCATTGGATCGATATCCAATGAACAAAATTAAATGATACCAATAGACATTTTTGGCTATCCGATCAGATTAGATCAAGGGTTGCGATCAAATATTAAATTATATTAATTACTTTTTCACATAAATCTCACTTAGCAAGGGTCTCGCTCAAAATCTCCCCCCAAATCTCGCTAATCAAGTATAACTTCTCTCCTAAAAACACTCTGCCCCCTTCATCTTTATTGACCCCAAACTCTCATCCACAAAAATTGCAGCCCTTATTTCTTCTTCTCTCCATTATCACATCCTCCATCACCCTGTCATTGAAGCCCCTGCCCCGATGTTGAAGGTGATGGTGATGGCGGGCCAATCTCTCGCCGTTGCGCGATGACGGTTCGCTGTCTGATCTTAGATTTGTTTAGATCTACCACCGATTTGTGTAGATTTGAGCGCGCTTGCCATCGCAATCGCCATCCATAAACCACCGGCCATCACCGCCGAGGTCCGCTTGCCATCACCTCCAAGAATCATCTCCTTCGCCGCTTGCTGTCGTCAGTCCATCGCCGCCACTTGTTGTCGTCGCTCTGCCCAGATCTAACGACCTCCCTTGCTGTTCATCTCCCAGGTATGCCATCACGATCTCAATTTCATAGCAGTGATGAATAGATCCGTTTCTCATTTTTGATCGAAACATCCTTGGTATACACAGGTTTCAGTAGCGATGGATTTTATGGGTACGCCTGAAATTCAGATTTTGGGTGTCGTCGATGCCGTGTTCACCATTGCCTCGGCCGTTTACATCATCTCCTCCAAGAAACCCGAAGGTCTGGAACCCATAACAATGTCTCGCTTTGCTTGCACGCCTCTCTCTCTCTCTCTCCAATTCTCTTTGCTCCCCAATTTCACTATTGCTCTTTTGACATTCTAAAGAGTGGATGAGAAGGTGACATCCATTTTGGGTATTGAATTTATTGATCTTTTATTTATTTTTTCTATGATTGGTTTGATATTTTAATTAATAAAAAAAAGTTAATTAATTTAATTTTTAAATTTATCACCTATAAATCATTAATTTTATTCTTATTGTCTGGTTATTAGAAATCGAACATGATAGTTGAGGGTGCAAAATGTTGGTTATTCTTATAATTAGGGGGTGCAAAATGTAAATTTAATTATCATGATCTTGGTGAGTTTCAGACTGGAGTGAGTGCTTTCTTTGTGTATCCAAGAGGGATTAAAAATTTGTTTCTTTACACAAAGGAGAAGTACAACAATGTTCAATGTTTAGGTATGAGCAATTATTGAAATTAGTAGCTAGGATGTTAAATGTAGTGTTTAGTTTGATAATTTAGTTAGCTTTAATTGTTTACTAATTTAATTAGTTAAAATCCTATTGATATTTCTGTGCTCAGCTGTTTTGAATGAAAGGCTATAAAAGGTATGCTATGAACTAAATCGAGAACAAATATTCATCAAGCGAATTTTGTAGGAACTAAGGTAATTCAAATTTGTTCGAATATTTTGCAGGATACTATGTAAATGATATTCCTTGCTTCAACAGCTACTGCTGAAACAAATGGGGTATTTTAATATTGTGTAGCCACAGAATGCTCTGTTTCATCATTTTTTTTTGCTCAACTCTGTTTCATCATTGGAACACAGACTGATGCTCTGTTTTTAAAAATCTTTCAACATTATGAAATTTGAACCATTTTTTTTACATTTTTGCCCTCACCTTTAACCTTCCTTTTTATTTTTTCTCCTCATTTTGAGAGAGAGCTTAAAGATGGCAGTTGAAATGTTTTTTTTTTTTTTTTTTTTTGCCAAACAAAAAAAAAAATAGTTTTGTCTCTCCCACTTTTTTAGGCAACAAAAATCAAGTGTGATTATGTTTTTTGGGGTCAAATTACACTTTAAACCTACCACTATTTTCAATTTATTTGTTTTCATTGGCTTCATTATATTTGTTTTTAATTTTGGGTCAAAATATTTTCTAATGATGATTATTATTTTTTGTGTTAAACAATTTCTTTATATTTTTACCATTTTTTTTTTTTTGCATGAATTGGCTATAGTGTCTCAAATCCACCAATAAATATAGGTATGAATTTGTGATTTTAACCTATCCATTGAATCTTCTTTTTAAATTATTTTATTCTAAGTTGAGTGATTTCCTATGTGTTTCAACGACTTTTGTTATAATACATTAATATTAATTTTTTATTTTTATTGATTCACATGTCCAATTAAGTTTTTATATCTTTTCCTTTTACAGGTTTCATTGTCTTGCTTCAACTTCATTGTACTTTTAGGCCAACGTAATTAAATCAAAAAACTTGAAGGTGATTTTTGTTGGTGAAGAACAAAATAGAAGTCATAGATAAAGTACCGTGTTTTGATTTTTGAATTATTAATTAATTATTTAGTTCCATATGCAAAATGTAGCATTGAAGTACTAAAATTTGGATAGTTCGTTAGCATTTTTTGCTTAATTGTGGCATTATTTTAATATCCTAATATTTGTGTTATTGGATATTGATGTGTTAGATAGCCTATGTTTTAATAAAATATCTGTGTTTGTCCATTTGTCCATTTTTTTGAAATTGCAACACACTTTATAGTATTAAATTAACAGTTTCCGAAAGAATTAGGTTGTGGTTGACTGAAAATGTCTTCTGCATATTTTTGGAGGGAGATGTTTTGGGCCTTTGAATTAACTCATTTGAAAATGTCTACACATTTTGAATTTGGGTCATTTTAAACACTTGATCACTTTCAAATGATTCCCGAAATTTTAGCTGCATGTGTTCAATTTCACGGCATCATATCTGTTGTTGTACCTGGAGATTCCGATAAAGGGGACGGAGGTGAAGGTATTGAGGTACATTTTGCCTATTGAGATGGTGATGCAAGATACCATTTTGGTCGTCAGAATAAACCATCGGCTGCATCTCAATGGGTATAGCTTTTTGATGGACGGGTAGGGATATTAGAGTGCTTCACGTCATTTATTATTGGGTTAATTGTCTCTTACTTCCCTATATTTTTATTTTAATTAATTTTCAAACCATCTATTTTAAAATTTTACTTTATCTTAATTTAACAAAAAACATACCTCTATTTTCTCTAATTGACCCTTTGGCAAAAAAACTTCATCTCTATTTTGAAAGAGCTAAAGCTGAACCGACTCCCAAATTGATATTTTTTGGTTTCTTAATTACTGTTTTTGAATTTCGATTACTATTTTTTGTTTGTAAGGGGGTGTTTTTGTAAATATCAAAGTGCATGAATTTTGGACAAAGTTTGGGCTAAAGCTGTCGGTAGTATTAGTAGCACATTTGAAGTAAAATGATTCTACATTTTGGGACAAGAGTTGGACAAGCATGGGGTGTTTGTTTTGAGAGATCAGGGATGTTGGGTATGGGAGGAGCATGTCCATGTGTGGAGTTGAACAATGTTTAATTTTAATCCATAATCTAAAGATTAATTTTAATCCATAATCTTATTATCTTATTAGTGGAAGAAGACAAGTTTTAAAAGTTTTTATTCTTATTAAATAAAAATAGAAGGAAATTTCTCTAAAGGTCTCATAAGTGAAAAACACCACTTATGGAAGTTCTATCCAAGGGATCTTTTTGCCTTTGGGATGGGACCTAGAAAGTGGTGTTTTAAATTACTAATATCTTATCTCTTACAATGACATTAGATGAATGAAAATTTGTATTGAAATTAATTATAATATTTATTTATTTTTATTTTATATTATCAATTCAAAATTTTATTTTATTTTTTTAAATAAATATTTTTATAATATTGATTTTTTTTTTTAAAAAAAATTAATTTTCATTCAAATAAAATTATTTTTTAACAAATAATTATATTTATTTAGTTTTGTGCTATTATTATTTTTATTATTATCAATCTGAACTTTTATTCAGATTTGGATGGCGATAGTGCTTAGATGTAGATGACGATAGTCGGCGGTTGGTTCGGCGAGGGCTCGGATGGTGGTGGTCGACAATTGGTTCGACGACTGATCGTGCCCAGAAATATCACTCTCTGAGCACTACTGATCTGTTGTTGTTTCCTTCACTATTGTCATCGCCGTCCCTCATCGCGGCCACAATCGAAGCACCGATGCTCTATCACCGCCATCGTAGATCCCTCAATTGGCCGGCAGTGGTCGGATTCATATGTCATCATGTGGCCAGTTCAAATCGTACTCACACGTCATCTATGCCTCTCCGATCTGTCGCAGTAGCCGTTGCCGTCGATTCGGCTAGATTTGAGTTTGGATTGGCCAAATCTGAATTCAACTTGGTCGGTTCTAGATGGCGATGGCCAGTGGTGGTTGGATCTTTACGGCGTAAAATGGCATGTGGTTGGATCCGGACGGCGTATGATGGCGGTGGTCGGATCTGGACACTCTCACTCTCATCATTGATCTTCGGATCGGCACTCGATGCGGCGGTTGAGCGGCTGCCATGGATCGGTTGAGGGAAATGCTTGCATCATGGATGATTGAAAAAAGCTAACTTTTTTTTTTTTTTTTTTCTTCAAATCTTCATTCAAATGAATAAGTAAATAGATTTTACCGAAACGCCTCCAAGTAAATCTAACCTTAGTTCAGTCGCTTTGAGGTTAAGATCATCTTCATGATCCATTTTCACTTTTTTTTTTTTTTTTTTTTTTCAAATTTAAGAGAGAGAGAGAGAGAGAGAATGATTGGGGGTGGGGGTGTTTGAGGCAAAAAAAAGAGTTGTTTTCATATATAAATAAGTAAAGGAATGAGGTTTTGATATTGATATCGAAATGCATGAATTTCAGTCTGAGGCGGACAAAAGTGAGGCGGGTATGTGAGCTTGGTCATGTGGTGGGGGTTAACATTTTTTTGAAAATAATCTTTGAAAATTGAAAAATTATTTGGGTTTTAAGAAGTTATTTTTATTTAAATAGAATGTTTATTAATATTGTTTTGAACAAATAGGAGAGAAGGTATGTGATGGATTGATTGAAAATTATAAAAAATATGTAGTGAAAAAAAAAACTTAAAATAATAAATTAATTCCCGCTCTTAATTGGATCCTCCATCTCTCTCTCTCTCCTCCTTATTTGGGTTAAGTCAAATTGAATAATAAAAAAATAAAATCAAATTACCATCTACTTAACTCTTAAAAAATATATATAAGGGTAGTGATGAGTGATGTAGTGTCAAAACTTTTTTTTTTATCCAGGCAAAAATTAGTGGAATTGTTAATTAATAAAATTAGTGTTAAGACCTTTTGGCATTTTAACAATTGTTAAAATTAGTAAATTATTTCCTCTTGATAAGAGATTTTTTTTTATTTTTTTATTTTTATTTTTATTTTTATTTTTATTTTTATTTTTATTTTGCATTGGTTGGCTTAATTTTGTTATTTATATTTGTCATGTTTATCGGTTATTATTTTATTTTCATCCAGCTACGATTTCAAGAAACGACATTGTCCATAATTTTTTTTTATAAATCTAATATACCCTTTTTTTTTTAACTGTCCTCTCTTTGATTTGGCAAGGCTGCAACTATTGTGATTATGATCTTATGAATAATTTGAATTTGAAGAATCTTGGGCAAACATTAAGGTATGACAATTGTCTGATTTTTTATGAAAAATTATGCTATTAATTTAGTCTCTATGTACCTAATTTTATGGGATTAGGAAAAATGAAATTACATGCATGAGTAATATATTTTCATAATATCAATTTTTTTTAAGTGTATTTTTTTTATACCCGTGCTCTCGGGTACGGGTTATACCCTAGTATATATATATATTACATTACACGGTTCGACTCACGATTCGGTTACGCGGTTACTATCCCAAAATTAAAATTGGAACCAAAATCGTTTCGATTTTTATATGTAAAATTAAAATCATTTAATCAATTTTAACCTGAACTATTCAGTTCGATTTCTCTCAATTTGTCGTCCGTTCGGTTTTTTTTCCAATCCCTAGAAGGGGTTTGGGGTTGCCGTCACCTGTAGGATCTGTCAAGCTCGTGCAAGTGAACTGGAAGGGATAATGGGCCCCACAAAAAGAGGGAGTATATTATGGGCCACAGAAGCATCACCACCGTCGATCATTTGCTTTATTGATGTTAGTGGACGGTGATGCGACCAACCGACTTGGCCCCACTTGGACGGTCCAATTTTCTCACCCGTACAGCCCAAGAAAATTTGAATATATCAAAGGCCGATCCGATCTTATCCAAAATGACAGTGGGTACAAGAACACCCCATTGACATCTCTCGCCCTCCCTCACATTCAACCACCACCCCTCCCCCTCTCTCTCTCACGCACGCGCACACACTGATATTAGTCTTCGCTCATGATGTCATCAATTGATATATATAGCGCGTTTGGTTAGTCCTGTTTTGTGATTACTAAAAATGGGTCACGTGACTCGCACGTGTTCATCAAAAATACTGTATTATTTTTATTTATTTTTATTTTTTATGAAATATAGCACAAAAAATAATAATAAATACTAATTTTATTTTTTTGGTTTCTTTTTTTACTATTTCTAATTTATAATCACTAATTTTTTATATTCGATTTCTTATTTTTGGGTATTTTATTTTCATTTTGTTATTTTTTATTCAATATATTTCTTTGTAATTTATTTTTGAATGTTTTTATTTATTTTTTTAGTTTTTATTTTTAATTTTTTTTTTCCTATTATAGATCATAGACGTATAAGAAATGAAAATATGAAATATGAAAAAGTAAAATATAATTGCAATTAAATTTTAAAAGTAAAATATATTTTGAACATATAATTTGAAAAAAGGTTGTTTATTTTTGAATATATTAATACTAAAATATTAAAAAGTAAATACCAATTATGTTCAAATTTTAAGAGTAAAAGTAATAATTTGTTCAATTTAAAAATTGATGTTCTTAATTATAATGCCAATTTAAGTTTATTTCTTTCAATTTGAAAATTAATAGAAGAATATAATGTATTTGTAATTTTAAGGAAAATATAAATTTTTTTAAAAAAAGACAAAATTGAAAATATAATTAAATAATTGTCACTCAATTAAGTTTCTGAAATTCCGCACTCTCTTTTATATTAACTATAGATGCAGATATCATCTTTTTTTTTTCGCAGTCAAAATTTTAAAATTAATATACTATTTAATAAATAATTTTTTGGAATTTTAAAATTTTAATTTTTTTTAAAAAAAATATTAATTCTTATTCCGTCTCATAGAACAAATTATTTACGTATTAATTAATTTTTTTACTGATATATATGTGAGTTTGGAAAAATTCTTAAACCGACATAATTCAGGAGTACTCCTGATTATAGTAAAACCAATAATAATACTCCCAGTTGTTTCAAATATTAGAAAAAAGAAAAATTGAACCAGAGTGGTACTCTCGATTAAACGTTCCCCTCTCTTTTTTCTACTAAAAGGGAGAGCTTACTTCACATGCATCTGTTTAGTAAACACATGCATTCCTCTATTTTTTTAACAAAAGACAACATTCTCATTGCGTGCATATTATTTATTTGGGTACATGTTATTTACATCTCTTATCATTTTATTCTATATCAGATATTTTATAAATATCAAAGATTTTCCCTGTCTTTTTACTCAAATATCACTTACTTCCTTTTAGACAAAATTATCTTTAAATTATTTTTTTTAAAAGTTTATTAGCACCCGTATATTTTTAAAATTATATTCTTTACTCTTAACTTTTTAAATAATTATATTTATCTCTCACCACTACCCAACTTCCACCCCCACCACCACCACCACCGCCCAACTCCCACCACCCACTGCCACCTCCAACCGCCGCCCCCACCCACCACCTTCTGCCACCTCCCACCGCCGCCACCCAATACCACCTCCCACCGCCACCTCCACCTCCACCTCCCACCACCTCCACCACCCATCGCCTAACTCCCCCCCCCCCCACCACCCATCATCGCCACCACTACCCACCGCCACTACCAACCCCCACCACTACTGGAGAGAGAGAGAGAGAAAAGGGTTATTTTTATTTTTTTTTAATGAAATGGTTAATATATATATATATATATATATATATATATATATATATATATATATTTTTTTTTTTAAAAATAGGGGTGGGTAGTGGCGGTGGGAGGTAGGTGGCGGCAGCGGTAGGAAGTGGAAGTAGGAGGTAGCGGTGGGTGGTGGGTGGTGGCGGTGGCGGTTGCGGGGGAGGTGGCAGCGGGTAGTGGGCAGCGGTGGTGGGAGTTGGCGGCGGGTGGTGGCGGTGGGTGCGATGATAGAAGGTGGCAATGAATATATATAAATTAAAAGATTTTTTTATGTGAAATTGGTATTATAATAAGAATTTTATTATTTTTTAATCAATAAGGGAGGTAAGTGGTGTTTGAGTAAAAAGATAAAAGAGGTCTCTGATATTTACAAAATAACATGAGAGATATCTAAAATAGTGCAAAATGACAGAGGAGATAAATGACATATACTCTTATTTACTTTTACTTCCCCGCTCCTTATAAAAATTAAATGTTTATAAGACCTTACCATCCTATTCCATATAAAAATTAAGGTCGTGTTTGGGTAAGGGATTTGTGAAATGAAGGGATTTTAAAATCTTGGATTTTGAAATCCGTTCATTTTATAAATTTCTTGTTTGGATAATAGTTTGAGCCGAAACATTTGAATGTGTAATTTCAACAAATTATGGGAATAAGGAAGAACAGAACATAATTTATGGGAACAAAAACAGAAACTCGTCGCCATACCAAACCTAAATCCAAGAACAAATTCAACCAAATCTGATGAGAACTAACAAGCAACATCAAAGGACACATTGCATGTCCTGGTTGGGTCCATTACTAGGGCAAGATCCAAGAAGATCAAAGAAGCGCTTAATGGGCTAATTCAAGAGTTTTCGGCTGAATCGAAAACAATAAAGCCCAAATTAGGCCCAAATGACGATCAAGGTCTAATCCATCTCATCAAAACAAGTGAATGAGTTTAGACATGAACTCAAATGGACCAAGACTTGAGGACCACGAAATTCTCAGCTTATTTATTTTATTTATTTGTATTTTAATTTTAATTTATGTTATTTATTTGATAATTTGTAAGGCATGATTGCTAAATTAGTCTTTTCCTTTTTAGATTAGGAGTAGGGTTTCCTTGTTTCTCTAGGATTTCTTTTTTTTTTTGTATTGTAGCCGCACTATTCAAGAGCACTGTTCACCGACATTGTTCACCGCACTATCCATTACCTATTTAAGAAAGTTGTATCCCATGAGGAATAATACATTACTTTGATTAATAAAAATTGTGAGAGTTTTCTCTTTAGTTTTTCAGAGAATTTTTTCTGAACTTATCAAGAGTATTTTGTGGCGTTCAAACTTATATCTTTGATTCGTGATTCATTATAATCATTGGGTCAAGATTATTATACCATTAGTTCGCGTTTCGTTCATAAACGTTAGGTCAAGGTAATCTATCTTTCAATTTCTGTATTTTTAGCTCGTTAAAAATCTGATTTAATTTCGATCTTTACGAAGAAACCCTAAGTTGATTTTGGATCTCACTAATCCTTGGTGAGGTTCGTATCATTTGGTATCAGAGCAAGGTCTAAATCAGGTTTCATCTATCTTTTTTCTTTTTCGTTCTTTCATATCTATTCTTTCATAATATTTTTTTCTTAACCAAATTATATCATCAGATCTATTGCGTTTTTTTTTCTTTTCGTTCTAATTCAAATCTGGTCCAATCTTGAGAAAAAAAAAAAACGCGGTGCATCTTTCTTCTGATCATATTTTTCGTTTTAATATTGTGCTTCTTCAAATCTCAATTTAAAGTTGTTGATTTTTTATTTTTTATTTTTTTTTAAAAAAAAAAAAAAAAAAAAAAAGCAGAAATAGAAAAAAAAAAAAAAATAATTGAGAAAATTCGGCAGCCCTCTCCAACAAATATTGAGAATAATTTCTTCTTATTCTACTCTATAAACTTTTCTTTATGCTCTTTTTGTTCCCTTTATTTCGTTCCTAAAATTTCATTCTTAGTGAATCAAATTGTTGAGTTTGGATTGTTACAAGGAAATTTCTGATTGAGATTGGTTAAGTTCAATAAAGAACTAAAAGAAGAAACTAAAGAGTGGAAAAAGTTAAGAGAGTGTGAGCTTATAAGAGGTAAAAGTCGAATTTGAGTGATACACGAGTGGAGTGACATAGTTTGAGTGCAAACACGTGAGGGAGTGTTTGTGAGGTTTGCTAACTTTGTTTTGCAGGGTACTAAACATGTCTCGAGAAACAAACAAAGGCTCGTCCGATGAAGCACATGAAAGGATGGACATAATGGGCGCAAAAGTTTTCTACAAGGCCTTGGAGCAAAAGTTTCAACAGTTGAACTTGCGGTTTGATGAAGTGCATGAGCGGCTTGACAAAGTTGAGTCTAGCGCACAAAAGGGGCAGCCACCGAGAGCTCCTAATGTGCAACGAAAAGAGAGGAATTAGTCTCGATTCGTGTATGAAGATGATTATGGGGATGACCTAGATGAAGACGATCGGGCCTCTAATGTAAGTTTGGGCAGATTTGGGAGTGGACATGGGAATAAAGGAGATAGACATGGGGAGCGAATTGATAATAACTTGAGAAGTATCAAGGTGAAAATACCCTTATTCCAAGGGAAAAACGATCCTGAAGCATACTTAGAGTGGGAGAAGAATGTGAAGTTGATCTTTGAGTGCCACAACTACTCCGAGGAGAAAAAGGTAAAATTTGCTGTGATTGAGTTTATTGACTATGCTATAATATGATGGGATCAACTTGTGATAAACAGGAGAAAGAACCATGAGAGGCCTATCGTGACGTGGGCGGAAATGAAGGCCATCATGAGGAGGCGGTTTGTCCCTGGTCACTACTATAGGGACTTGTATCAGAAATTACAAAGCCTTACGCAAGGCTATCGGAGCGTGGATGATTACTACAAGGAGATGGAGGTCGCTATGATCCGGGCTAATGTCGAGAAGGATAGAGAAGCTACCATGGTAAGGTTCTTGAATGGGTTGAATCGGGACATTGCCAACGTTGTGGAGTTGCAACATTACGTGGAGTTGGAGGACATGGTTCACATGGCTATAAAAGTGGAACGACAGTTTAAAAGGAAAGGAACTCGGTCATTTCCAAATTCCAGCTCCTCTAATTCATGGAAGCCGAATGGGAGGAAGGACGAAGGGACTATTTCAAAGTCCAAAATCGAACCCCCAAAAAGGAGAGATGGTGTTCCCATTGCCAACAAAGGTAAAATCGAAACCTAAACTTGTAATCGTGATATTAAATATTTTCATTGTTTGGGAGTAGGTCACATAGTCTCACAATGCCCAAATAAGAGGACCATGATTGCACGTGTTGATGGAGAGGTGAAAACTGAAAGTGAGAGTGATGATGACCAGATACCACAACTTGAAGATGCTTGTGATGATGATGTGGAGTACCCGGTGGAGGGAGAGTCACTTGTGGCAAGGCATGCTCTAAGTGCCCAAGTTGTGGAGGATGACATGGAACAGCAAAGGGATAATATATTTCATACTAGATGTCACGTCAACAATAAGGTATGTAGTATGATCATTGATGGGGGAAGTTGCACTAATGTGACTAGCACTACTTTAGTAGATAAATTGAATTTACATACCTTGAAACACCCTAGACCTTATAAATTGCAGTGGTTGAATGATTGTAGGGAGGTTCGGGTAAATAAACAAGTGTTAGTTTCCTTTTCGATTGGGAAGTACAAGAATAAAGTACTTTGTGATGTTGTTCTAATGCATGCGGGTCACATATTATTGGGCAGGCCATGACAATTTGATAGGAAGGTTATTCATGACGGGTTCAAGAATAGGCACTCATTCATCAAAGATAATAAAACCATTACTCTTGTGTCGTTGACTCCAAAACAAGTGTATAAGGATCAAATGAAATTGAAAAGAGAGAATGAGTTAAAAAAAACTTGTGAGACCGAGAATTCAAAAAAAGATGAGAAAAAAGAGAGTGGAAACATAAAAGAGAGTTAAAAGCAAAAAAGAAATGAAAAAAATGAGAGAAAAACAGAGAAACAAGTGAGCTTTTATGCTAAGGCGAGTGATATCAAGGGTGTTTTGTATGCAAACCGGCCTATATTTGTACTATTGTACAAAGAGACGTGTTTAGTGCTAACGAATTTGACCAATCTTTGCTTAGTGTTGTTGTTTCTTTGTTGCAGGAATTTGAGGATGTGTTCCCTAACGATGTGCCTAGTGGATTGCTACCTATTCGAGGCATTAAGCATCAAATTGACTTTGTGCCGGGTGCAACAATTCCTAACCGACCAGCCTCTAGGAGTAATCCAGAGGAGACGAATGAACTTCAAAGGTAAGTGGAGGAGTTTCTAGCCAAAGGACACGTAAGAGAGACCATGAGTCCGTGCGCAGTACCGGTACTACTTGTGCCTAAGAAGGATGGAACTTGGAGTATGTGTGTTGATTGCCGAGCTATTAACAACATTACGGTAAAGTATCGACATCCCATTCCTAGGCTAGATGACATGTTAGATAAGTTGCATGGGTCATGTATTTTCACTAAAATTGATTTGAAAAGTGGGTATCACCAAATTAGGATGAAAGAAGGTGATGAATGGAAAACTGCTTTTAAAACTAAATATGAATTGTATGAGTAGTTGGTAATGCCTTTTGGGCTAACTAATGCACTAAGTACATTCATGAGGTTAATGAATCATGCATTGCGTGCGTTTATAGGCAAGTTTGTTGTGGTCTATTTTGATGATATTTTGGTGTATAATAAGAGTTTAGATGAGCATCTTGATCATTTGCATTATGTGCTTGATGTTCTAAGAAAAGAAAAATTATATGCAAATTTAAAGAAATGTTCATTTTGCTTGGACAAAGTTGTGTTTCTTGGCTATGTTGTTAGTTCGGAAGGGATTGCAGTGGATGAGGAAAAGGTGAAGGCTATCAAAGAATGACCCACACCTAATTCAATCACGGAGGTAAGAAGTTTTCATGGTTTGGCTAGTTTTTATCGTCGATTTGTTAAAGATTTTAGTACACTAGTCGCACCACTCACTGAAATTGTCAAAAAATCCGTGGGTTTTAAATGGGGTATGGAGCAAGAACGTGCATTTAATGAGATTAAAGAACGGTTATGTGGTACTTCTTTATTAGCATTACCTAATTTTTCTAAAATTTTTGAGATTGAGTGTGATGCTTTAGGAATAGGCATTGGAGCTGTTTTGATGTAGGAAAATCGGCCAATAGCATACTTTTGTGAAAAGCTAAATGGGACAGCATTGAATTACCCAACATATGATAAGGAGCTTTTTGCGTTGGTGAGAGCATTGGAGACTTGGCAACATGACCTGTGGCCGAGAGAGTTTGTCATACATACCGATCATGAGTCCTTGAAGCACTTGAAGGGACAAAGTAAGTTAAATAGAAGGCATGCCAAGTGGATGGATTTCATTGAAACCTTCTCTTATGTAATCAAATACAAACAAGGTAAGGAAAATATTGTGGCTGATGCACTCTCCAGAAGGTACACCCTTATCTCTACATTAAATGCAAAGCTACTGGGGTTTGAATATGTTAAAGAATTGTATGCTAATGATGATGATTTTGCTAGTGCGTTTGGTGCATGTGAGAAGACAGCGTTTGGTAAGTTCTATAGACTAGATGGGTATTTGTTTAGAGAAAATAGATTTTGCGTGCCTAATAGTTCTATGTGTGAGTTGCTCGTGCGTGAAGCACACGGGGGTGGTTTGATGGGTCATTTTGGTGTGAGAAAGACTTTAGACGTGTCACATGAACATTTCTTTTGGCCAAAGATGAAACGTGATATGGAGAGAGTTTGTGCTAGGTGTGTTACATGTAGGCAAGTCAAATCTAGAGTCTTACCACATGGATTATACACTCCCTTGCCCGTATCTAGTGCGTCTTGGATGGATATTTCCATGGATTTTGTTTTAGGCTTGCCTAGGTCAAAGAAAAGTAGGGATTCAATTTTTGTGGTTGTTGATAGGTTCTCTGAGATGGCATATTTCATATCTTGTAATAAAACTGATGATGCGACCTACGTCGCTGATTTATTCTTTAGAGAGATAATACGTCTCCATGGTGTTCCTAAAAGTATTTCATCTGATCGTGATGTTAAGTTCCTCAACTATTTTTGAAAAGTCTTGTAGGGAAAGATGGGAACTAAATTATTGTTCTCAACTACTTGTCACCCCCAAACGGATGGACAAACCGAGGTAGTAAATCGAACTTTATCTACTTTGTTGCGTACTATAATTCAAAAGAACTTGAAAAATTAGGAGGATTGTTTGCCGTTCATTGAATTTGCTTATAATCGGAGTGTTCATTCTACTACTGATTTTTCACCATTTGAGATTGTTTATGGTATTAATCCACTAACTCCTTTGGATTTGTTGCCTTTTCCAGTCAATGAGAGGGCTAGTTTGGATAGACAAAAGAAGGCTGAGATGGTGAAGAAACTCCATAAAAGTGTACGACAACACATAGAGAAGAAAAATTAGCAATATGTAAAGAAAGCAAATAAGGGTCGTAGACGAGTCATCTTTGAACCGGGTGATTGGGTTTGGGTGCATATGAGAAAAGAAAGATTTCCAGCCCATAGGCGGACCAAGCTACATCCTAGAGGGGATGGTCCATTTCAAGTCCTTTAGAGGATCAATGATAATGCGTACAAGTTGGATCTTCCAGGTGAGTATAATGTTAGTGCTACATTTAATATTTCTGATCTTTCTCCGTTTGATGTAGGTGAAGATTCGAGGTCGAATCCTTTTGAAGAGAGGGGAGATGATGAAAACCAACAAGCAACATCAAAGGACACATTACATGTCCCGGTTGGGCCCATTACTAGGGCAAGATCTAAGAAGATCAAAGAAGCGCTTAATAGGCTAATTTAAGGGCTTTCGGCTGAATCGAAAACAATAAAGCCCAAATTAAGCCCAAATGACAATCAAGGCCTAATCCATCTCATCAAAACAAGTGAATGGGTTTAGACATGAACTCAAGTGGACCAAGGCTTGAGGACCACGAAATTCTCAGCATATTTATTTTATTTATTTGTATTTTAATTTTAATTTAAGTTATTTATTTGATAATTTGTAAGGTATGATTGCTAAATTAGCCTTTTCCTTTTTAGATTAGGAGTAGGGTTTCCTTGTTTCTCTAGGTTTTTTTTTTTTTTTTTTGTATTGTAGCCACACTATTCACGAGCACTGTTCACCGACACTGTTCACTGCACTATTCATTACCTATTTAAGAAAGTTGTATCCCATGAGGAAGAAGACATTACTTTGATTAATAAAAATTGTGAGAGTTTTCTCTTTAGTTCTTCAGAGAACTTTTCCTGAACTTATCAAGAGTTTCTTGTGGCGTTCAAACTTATATCTTTGATTCGTGATTCATTATAATCATTGAGTCAATATCATTATACCATTGGTTCGCGTTTCGTTCATAAACGTTGGGTCAAGGTAATCTATATTTCAATTTCTGTATTTTTAGCTCGTTAAAAATCTGATTTAGTTTCGATCTTCGCGAAGAAACCCTAAATTGGTTTCGGGTCTCACTAATCCTTGGTGAGATTCGCATCAAAATCAAAGAAGCAGATTGTTCAAATCGCCGAAGAAGCAGATATTTTGTTCGAAATCGTTCGTGTTCGTGTTCAAAATCGCAATCGTTCGCCGTTCTAAGATAGCAAATTGTTCAAACCGTTCGTGTTCGTGTTCGAAATCACAATCGTTCGAAACTGTTTCATGTTCGTTTTTTGAAATCGATTTCGATTTCGAACCCTAAATAGGGTTCGATTTCAAAATCGAAATCAAACCTAAAAATCCTAACACCAGCAGAAGAATGTGTTCGCAATCGCAAACGTGTTCGAAAATGTGTTCACAATCGTTTTTCGAAATCGATTTCGAACCCTATTTAGGGCTCAATTTCGAAATCGAATCAAACCTAAAAATCCTAACACCAGCAGAAGAACGAAGAGGCAGAAGAACCGAAGCAGCAAAAAAACAAAGATGAGGCAACAGAACGAAGAAGAGACGAAGGACAGGCAGAAGAACGAAGAACAGTGATAGAAAGGATTTCACAAATTCAGCCTCTCCCAAAGTTATTTTGAAATCCTTCCTTTCACCCAAAAAAGAATTTGACAAATTCATTTTCTTAAAATCCTTTTACTCTCCAAATAAGGGATTTGCCAAAAATGGATTTCAAAATCTCTTAACCAATTGAAATCCCTCCTATAAATCCTTCATCCAAACACAACTTAAATGTTTATAAGACCTCACCATCCTATAATTAGTAAATTAATTTTAAAATCACTTCACAATTAATTAATTTTATCTTTTTAAAGTATAATTTAAATTATATGTCAAATTGGAGCTAAAACGTTCATAAAATTTGAATTTCATTATTTTATATATGTTTTTTTAAAAACAATTTCAATTTTTGATTGGGGTTATTTTAATGGAAAAATTATGTTTTTGGTCCCTAAAAATGAGGATGTCTATGTGAATCATCATATTTATCTAATTACATATATTTGGTCCTTTAAGTTTTATATTTGTTTCAGTTTTGTAAAAAGAAAAATGTTGTTAATGATTTTTTTCATTTCAAAATATTTTTATTGACATCAAGCCAAAAATCTTAATCGCCTTTCTTAAAGTCCGACCTGGAACACAATTAATTTTTCATTCAAAATCATTAATGACGTTTTAATAAATTGATCGCTTTTTTTATGGGCTAAATATCTTGAGTGCCTTTCTCAAGGGCTGCCTATGGGCTAAATATCTTGAACTCTTTTCTTAATGGCCGTCGCAGTTTCGTTGGATGATGTGTTTGGGTAGAGTATTTCTAGGAGGGATTTCATTTTGTTAGAGGATTTTGAAATTCTCTTTTGACAAATCTCTTATTTGAGTTTATTTGGGTTTTAGGAAGGAGAGATTTGTCAAATTTTTTTAGGAGTGAAATGAAGGATTTTGACAAATCCTTCACTTCCTATTTTGTTAAAAGGACATGGAGGTCATTTTTACAATTGTTATGAGATCATCTCTTCAAATTTTGTAAGCCGCGATTCTTTCTCTTTTTTTCTTCTTCTTTTTTCTTATTTTTTCTTCTCATTCAACGAGCTTCTTCCTCGTCATCGTTTGCTTCTTCTCCGTCGCCGTCGCCTGCTTCTTCATCATCGTCGTCTGCTTCTTCTTCATCCTCCATCGCCTTCGTCTGCTTCTTCTCCATCCTCCATTATCGTCGCCATCGTGTTCGAAATCAAAATAGGGTTTCGATTGATTTCGAAATCGAAATCGAACAACAGGTTCGATTTCAAAAACAAAATCGATTTCGATTTCGAAATCGAAATCGAATTAGGGTTCGAAATCGATTTAGAAATCTCCATTTCGTTGGTTCGATTTTGGGTTTTGATTTCTACTTTGATTTGGGTTTCGATTTTGTTTCGTATGGCGGCGGCGGCGAAAGTGCAGATTCGGATTTGGTATGGCGATGGCGATGGGTTTGGTTGAACGTCGTTTGTGTTTGGCGATAGCAATGGGTTTGGTATGGCATTTGGTGATGGGCTTCTGTTTTTGTTTCTATAATTTGTTGTTGAAATTACACGTTCAAATGTTTCAACTCAAATAATTATTTAAATAAGAGATTTGTAAAATGAAAGGATTTCAAAATCTAATATTTTGAAGTCTTTTCATTTCACAAATCTCTTGTATTTGTCAGATTTGTTACCCAAATGCAACCTTACGCGCGCACACTGCCTTCTGCCTTGCCAGGGAAGTTTCCTTTTGCCTTTCATTGGGGACCAATTTCTTGTGAAGCAAGATAACATAGAGTTTAATTACCACAATTAAATCAACTTGACATATTAAAAATATAATTATATACGAAGCTAATTGCACAAATCAACACAACTTCTAAAATTTTATAAGCGTCAGCGACGGATACAAAAAAATTAGTAGAAAAAAGTTTAATTGATTTTTTTTTTTTTTTGAAAAATGGAGATAATAGTAATAGAAATTAAAAATTAAGAGAAGGTTTGAGTTTTTCAAACCCTTAATAGCACTACTCAAGAGCTGTTAGTCCAATTGGTAAGAAGATATCTTTCTTTGTTAATCAAAATTTGACTTTCTTGTATAGTATTTCAGAAATTAAATCTTGAAGTTAATACTGAATGCATCAGGTAGATGTGGGAGAGTGCAATTTTAAGATCGTTTAGAAAAATGTTTAGTCGAAATGCACATAAACGAATCTAGATACTAGATACTAGATACTGTATTGCATCTACAAATTCCTATTTTTTTCAACATAAACACGCACACGATCTCTCTTTCCTCCATTTGAAGTCCTACCTCTCACGCACGCACACGGAAAGACCTTGTCAAGGTAAATTTCTTCTTATTTTCCGGAGGGGACCAATATTGAGGGTGGCTTTCACTAATTGATTTTGTTCTTTTATACATTTTTTTTATTTATCAAACAAAAAATTCAAATAAAATTCTTTTCACGGCACAATTTAAAAATTATTTTACCAAAATTATTTTTATAATTTTCAATCAATCAAGTCGTTTTCTTTAATACTTCTACAGTTCTATTACTTCAAAAAATATGCATTTAATTTTGTTTTCTTCCCTCTTTCATATGCATCCATTTTCATCCAATTATATCACTATTTCTCTCGTATATTGCGTGTTAAAAAAAAAAAATTAATTACATCAAATTTACACTTTTTTTTTTTTTTTTTGGGGAAATGGCTTTTTAAAGTTATTAACCAAAGCAAATGTTTTTTACAAATTTAAATTATTATTTTCATGTTGTAAACCAAACGGACCATTGAACACGTAGTAACCTCATTAATATTTGAGAATTTAAATCTTCAGTCGTTTATTAAAGGGATAATTGGTCATTATTTTTAAATAGAGAGTCAAATCCATATTTTAAATTATCCTATCTTAATTTTGACTTCACTATAAATCTTTAAATTATGTGTTAACTTGTGTTTTAGTTCCATGATCAATGCTCTTTTACATGTCCAATTAAATACTTCTAATTAAGGTTTCCACCACCTTCCATCGCCACCCACTACCTCCAGTTGTTGGACTTTAGGCCTCCGGTCGCCAAGTCTGGCCACCGGTCACCAGATTTTTTTTTAATGTAACTATTTTTTAGTCTATTTTTTTAGTTACATATAACTATTTTGTTAATGTATGTTTTAGTTATATATTTCGTTATATTCTCGAATATTTTTCAGTTATATTCACATACTTTTTCGACGATCAATAATTGAAAAATTAGTTGAATGTGACTAAAAAATTATAACTAAAATGTATAATAAAAAATATTACCAAAAATAATTGAATATAATTAAAATAATTTTGATGAGTGATGACTGGAGTTTCAGCAACTGCGAACTAACATCATGAAGTGCAACCTTCAAATTAATTTTGGTACACCTATGTGAGTATGTCACATAATACCAAAATCATTAATTTCTTGTCAAAAAGAAAAAACCAAATCATTACCTTTCTTCTTCCACAAGAAACTACTAGCTCTCTCTCTTACACACACATGCATACAAGAACTTGTCTAGCAAATTTTGCTGTTTTTGTTTCAAGTGTGGACCAATATCTTGTAAGGCAAGTAATTTGAATCCATAGTCAACCAAACACCACATAAGTCCACATAGGAATATGTTTTAAAAAGAAGTCATTTTACTTCTATGAATGGATGGAAAGTCAAGGTCAACTATTTTTTTCTTTTTCATATTTTACTCCACAAAAATTCTACCTTATTAGTTTAGGATGACCATACATCTTGTTCTTTTTTTAATGATAAAATTGTTGTTTTAATTTTATACTTGTAATTTTTTGAAAAATCTGGTAACTTAAAAAGCTGGTTCTTTTTTATGCATAAAAATGTTATCTTTTCATTTTTTTTTTCTTTTTGTTTTTTATTCTTTTAACCAAACATACCTTTAAATAAAATCGTAAAGTTGTTCCATTGTCACTTGAAGATCTGACTCCAAATCTTAAATATACAGCTAGCCATCTTCACATTTCACAATGATGGCAGCTTTATACACTACACATTTTTTACAAGTGTTGTGTGGTAGATTGGGATGTATTATAACGTCGAACCCTTCACTCCAAAACAATGTTCTTACATTGTCCTTTTCTACCACATGCATATATAAAATAAAAGCAACTAACCTTTATCATAACATTTTGGCCGGGCAAGTTGGATATTAATATTTAGGGGAGTAAAGCGTTGAGAATAATTTTATTTTAATATCCATGCTTCAGACTTTCGATTTTTAATCAATAATTAATCTAAACTTTTCAAAATTAAATAATTTAAAATTTGTAAAGTAAGAGTTCAGCCAAACCTATATCTGGAAATTAGGGTATAAAGACAACCTACAATTTGCATGGCAATTTGCGAACAAGTTGCTTTGACTTTTTAGGTTCAATGCTTTGACATAAATACTTTCACGCGTCTTTCTAACACGGTTTGGAGTTTTGAGTGTCATTTATATTAATTTTAAACCCGGTGGGTTTAAAAAATATACAAGTACATATTTATTTATTTGAATAATACACATACATACAATTGATCTTTTAATTTTATATTTAATACATATTATAAAAGTGAAAAAAAATAAATTTTTAATGCTAAAAAATATAAATAAAATTGTAATCTAGAGAACTATTAATTGCAACCTACAACAATAATTAATGTTTATCACTCATAGTTATTTTCGTAAAATAGTAAATAAGTTCCTAGAGATTTTTTTTACAATTTTTTAATTTTTTTAAAATAATAATTTAAAAATAATCTAATATGTTATTTTTATATTATTTAATAGTTTCTATTATTTGGTAAAAAATTGTTAGAATATACTCTTTGGAGCACATGAAATTAAATAAATTTATATAAAATTAATAAATAGAGAGAGAATTCTATTAAATAATTGGAGAAATAAAAAGAGATGAAAAGATAAGGTCACATAGAATTAATCATAATAAAAACAACTATCAACCGAAATATATATATATATATATATATATATATATATAATTGAAACACTGTGATTTGGAAAATAGGTTTGAAACCTTCTTTCTGTAATGGTAAATATAAAATTACTTATTTGTCATTTTTACTATACTATTAAAACATTAATTAAAAATATCCAATTAAGGAATTGCTCTTATAAGTCTCTTAAAAGAATTATAATTTTCGTCAAGATTGATTGTTATCTTTAAATTTTGTTTTCTTTTATCGGCTACCAATGTTTTGATCGACTAGGTGACCTACAATTCGCTTAATTGTCTTTGGAGCTGCGGATTCCTCAACAAGTTGTGCCTCTTCCGAATGATCAGATGTTTCATTTTCAGGCTCAATTCTTTGATCCTTCTATTTTACTAAAATTCTTGCATCATCCTCATGTAAAGTGTTTCTACACGTAAAAGAATTACTTTTCTCAAACACAACATGCATAGACTCTTCAACTATAGAGTCATTTTACTATAAACCTATATGCTTTACTATCGGACGCGTATCCAACAAATATTCCCTTATCATATTTGGCATAAAATTTATCCAAAATATCTTTACAATTTACAATAAAGTATTTGCAATTGCAAAATTTTGAAATAAGAGATAATTAGAATTTTGCCATTCCAATTCTCATTGTGTGTTTTGTTATAACCTTTACGAATAGATGCGCGATTTAAAACATGACATGCAGTATTTACAGCTTCGTCCCAGAAATATTAGGTAGACTATTCTCATTGAACATAGTCTTGGTTATTTCCTAAAGCAACATGTTCTTTCTTTCAATAACTCCATTTTGCAGAGGAGTTTTAGGAGCAAAAAAATTGTGAGTATACCTATGCTCATAACAGTAGCTGAAAAATGAAGAAAATTTCTTAATTTTTAAATTCTCTATCTCTATCGCTACAAATATTAATAAGGCATGATTGTTTCTCATTTTGAACACTTCTGCAAAATTTAATGAATGCAGATGCACCATCTCTTTTCTTTGTCATGAAAAGAACCAAAGTATATCTAAAAAGTCATACAAAATAACAAACTCATAGAATTTACCTCCTAAACTAGCAATAAAATTCAGTCCAAATAAGTCAAGATGCAACATTTCAAAGGATTTAAAAGTAAATGTTTGTAGTCTTTTCTTAAAGGAAGACTTAACATGCTTACATAATTGACATGCATCACAATTAATCTTTTCCTTAACACACTTAATATGAGGCAAACCTCTAATAAGATTCTTCTTAGATAAATTAGACAATAATTTCATTCTTGTATGTCCTAAACATTTATGTCACAACCAGCTATTTTTAGATAAATCATTTAGGCATGCATGATAAATTTTTAGAAGCAATGTCATCAAATTAGCATATATAGGCATTTTGAAAACGAGATGCAATAAGTAGAATATTGTTATTTTTACCTCCTTTGATGATGCATTTATTATTATAAAAAACAACATTATAACCTTTATCATATAAAGGACTAATAGTAAGCTAGTTATGTTTTAACCCATCAACTAAAAGTACATCGTCAATAACAGTAGATTACAATGTTACCTATCCCAATTATCTTACCCTTTTCATTGTCTCCAAAAGTCACATGACATCCGTCTTTAGGTGTCAAAGATGCAAATTTAAATTTATCACCTATCATGTGTTGAGAGCAGTAATTGTTTAGGAACTATTTGTTCTTAGTTATAGATGCTTTAAAATTAATCTACAAAGGAGCACCTCAAATAGTTTCTAAGTGGTACCCAGTCTACATGAGTTTGATTTTGTTAGCTTAAATATATATTAAACTGGGTACAATTTTGTTAGCTTGAATAGTTATCGCTCCTTTAGGAACCCAAACTTATTTCACCATTAATTTTTAATTGTATGCCCTGAAACATTACAGTTAAAACATATGACAACTTTTTTTATTTCAAAAAAGAATTTTTGAAATCATTTTTGTTTAATATTTTTCTGAAATCCAAGTTCGGCTTTATTGAAAACACATCTTGAACATCCTAAAAGCATTTTCAAACTGTTCTCACCTTTTGTAAATTTGAGAACAATAGAGTTTAAATCATCAATTTTTTTATTTTAACTCCTTGTTTTATTTTTCGAAATCTGGGGAGTTATTTTTAGAAACTTATTTTTTAAGAGAAGTGTTTTCAACTTTGTATTTTTCAATTTGTTTATTTAAAGAAAAAATTGTACTTTTTAGGGAATTAATTTTAAATGATTAATTCTTATAATCGTTAACAATTCTTGATAGACATCAATCATCAAAATTAACAGGATAAGAACTAGCACAACTTAAATATGATACCTTATCTTCATTTACCATTAAGGAGAGCATTGTTGATTCCTCATCACTGCTTGAAGTATCAAAGCTGCTAGAATTTGAATCATCCAATGTAGCCTTCATGGATTTATTTTTCCCTTTCTTTTATTTTTTTTGTCACCTTGTTTTTTGCCCTTATTCGACTCGGGGTAGTTTGATTGGAAATGTCATGTCTTCTAACAATTTAAATATTCAATGTTATTGACATTGAAGTTTCTTCTACCATGGAAAGTGCAACAGATCATCCTTCTGAAGTTCATTGTGATAAGAGCCAAATCTCGCTACTTGATCACTATCGAAACTTATTTCATCACCATCTTGATCATCTTTTTGTGCCTTTAGTGCTAATGAATTTCGTCTTCTGGAGCTTGACTTTTCTTTAGATCCTTAGATGGAAGGTTTGTGAGTCATCAGGTTACCAATGAATTCGTTAATAGTATACGTGTTTAGATCCTTGGCTTCCTAAATCACCGACACCTTTGGATCCCATACTTTAGATAATGACCTCAGGATATCTTTCGAACTTTATCAGACATGGAATATGATTTTTCAAGAGCACTAAAACTATTGTTGATATTTGTGAATATGGGGTGCATATCCTTGATTGGCTCTGAATCACTCATTTTGAACAGTTCGAACTAATAGATCAAGGAGTTGATTTTAAATTCCTTTACTTGATTTGTTCCCTCGTGTGTGACTTGTAAGGTATCCCACATCTCCTTGATCGGTTTCAAATCTGATATCCTGCTATACTCAATTAAATCTAAATTGCAGAATAAAAGGTTAATCATTCCAACATTTATAGATAATTTTTTAAAGTCATCTGTGGTTGACTCTTATTTCTTTTTAGGAATGCCATGAAAAGTGTGACTAAACGGACAATTCTTAATAACCAACGAAGCGTCATAATTAGTCTCTTGCAAGAACGCTATCATTTTGGCTCTCCAAAAGATGTAGTTGTTGCCGGTGAAAAATAACATTATGTTCATGGATTGTCCCTCAACTATTGTGGTGCTCATGTGTGCCATGTGATAATTTTAGCTAAGATGTTAGGCCTATTCAACTAAGCTCTGATACCAATTGTTGTCCTAAAGGTCTATCCAAGAGATGGTGAATTGGTTTGTTTTAAATATTTAATCAAATAATTAAACACCTAGTCAATCTTATCTAATTAAGAATGGAAGCATTATTTCTAGACACACATAAACAGATAGGGAGAGAGATACTTGACACCAGTATTTTATAGTAGTTCGATAAGCTACTCTTACTTGCATCTACTCCCCTAAGCTCTCGTAGGGAATTTTTTCACTAAATTCTGATTCTCTTCATAGGTGATAATAAAACTCGTATAATCTTGTTTGAGTAATTTCTCTTACACTTGAACATACTCTCACTCAAACTAGGTATGTTTAGGTTTAAGGTACAACCTTACAAAAATACACAAAAAATACACCAAAAAAAAAATAAAAATCATGAAGAGTTTCTACAAACACTTACAGATATTAAACTTAGTTATCCGCCCAAACTTGGTGTGACAGAAGTGGGCATGAATCAAAAGATAAACAATTAAGCAATCAGGCTATACAAATTTGGATTTAATCACAGTGGAGCACATAATCAAATATTCTAGATAATTCTAATCGTTTTAACTCAGGAATTAATTTACAAAAATAAAGATCAATGGATTTTTTAGAAAATTGTTTTCTTAGATTTGTAAAATGATTTCAAGAATTAAGTCAAGATCAAATCACAATATGATTCTAGATAAGCATAGAATGTATCACAACTATGTATGACAGAAAGAATTAAAAAAAAAACAGAATAATCTCATCAAATTCTCAATAGAATGTTTGAAACAAAGCTCAGAATACTGGTTTCACAAATTATCTTCAACAATTTTTTTCCTAAGAGAAAAACTTTCACAAATTTCTCAAGAGATCTAAAAATGTTTCACTCATTTTCAACCTCTCTTGCTTTTTCTCTTTGAATATATGGATTTCTCCCTTTTTTTCTCTTTAAAATATCTAATAATTTAACTTTCAAAAATCTATAAAATAAATGCCAACACACAGCCTAAAATATGCTAAAATTTGAAATATCTCCAGTGGTTACTTTTGACCAGATTTACCTTGATTCTCTCCCTTAAACCCTAACCCCTTTGAGCCTTATCATTTTCAGTATTTTTTTTGTATACTCACAAGTGTCCCCCTACCCATACAGGGTGAAAGACTAACTTGTTCGGGGTGCATGGCTGCCCCTCTCAACAAATGCTCACAGGCTCGAACTCTTAACCTTGTAGGGGCCCCTCAACTGTTTTAACTCAAATGTGTCTTGTCACTTGAGGTACACCTTATTGCTCATTTTCAGCTCTTTTAACTATGAATCCAACCTCCTTTAAGTCACAATTCAATTCAAAAGGCTAGCCATAAATATAGGAGAAGAGGTTTTACCGAAGAATCAGGAAATCAAAAAACTTGAGGATTGAAATGAATTTTGGTAAAACCCTCATTCAAAAAAATGTTTCTAATAAAAATATCTTTCAAAATATTTACAATAAAATATGATCATTATAGAATATTTAAAAAATAATTTAAAAATATTTAACATTAAAAACGAGGCACAAATATCTTCGAAAAACGTTCAAATAATTTGAAAAATCAAAGCACATTAGTCGACTATCCATCCCAATCAATCGACCGTTTGGAGAATTTCCTCAAAGGTTCTGGGAACCTGAATCAGAAGTCGACCGAAATCTCAAGTCAATTGACTGTTTTGTGTCAAATCCTAAAATCTTTGGGAACTTGAGTCATGCAGTCGACCGTTTTGCTTAATCAATCTTGTTCCCGCTCTCAAATTTTGGGATTAATGTACAGAAAGACATTTGGTAAATATGTTTCTGTTTCCAAAATTTTGGAAGTAATTTGAGACTATTTCTAAATTCCTTAAGCATTTGAGAAATTAAAAAAAAAAATATTGATTTCTATTCACTCCCACCACCACTCTGCCGGCCACCAACGCCGGCCCTTAAGTAAATGTTTGTTATACTAAGTGATGTTCAGGTCTTGAAGACACCTATAACTTTTACATAGTATTATATTGCTCATTATTTTTATTTTATTATTTTATTTTAATTTTAAATCATGTGGGGGAATGTTACAAAAATAATTTTAATAAGTTTAATTCAAAATTAAATATTTTATTATATATAAATTATATTGTTTATTTATTAAAATTATTAATAATATATATTTATAATGGTCATAATTATTTGTCCTAATTATAGGTTTATTAGACATTACTATTGTGATTAAGTTATAAAATTTATTAAAATAACTTTATAAATTTCATTGTAAATATATAAGTGACAATGTAATTATTATAATATTGATGTGTATAATTAGTGATTTTATTAATTGTAAAATTGAGTACTTAATATTATACTAACAGTTATATAATCTATACACTATATGTAGGTGTGTAAGGATGAAACAATATATGGAGGAATATAGAGTAGAATAGAGAAAAGTAAATAAAGAAGTTTGATACTATATGTTGATACATATAAAATAATGAGTGTAATTCCATTTAGATATAGAAATAGAGAGAAGTAATATTTTTTTATATTTTGGGCACATACTTGATTTTCTACGGGCAATAGGATTTGCAATCGGTTCAATATAGGGTCCTGCCTACACCTTGACTTTTTAGATTGTTGTATCTTGAGAAGAGCTCGACATTCAACCCTTTACATTAGGAATGGTCATGGGCCTGGGGGCCCAGAAAGCCCGCCCAACCCGCCCATTATTTTTCAGGGTTTGGGCTTGAATTTCGAGCCCGTGGATAGGGCCTGGGCCTAAAGATGTAAGCCCGACCAAATTTAGGGCCGGACCTGGACATGACCTTTTTCTTTAGGCCCGGCCCGAAACCCTAACATCACTCAACGGCACCTCCCTTATTCCCGAAACCCTCCATCTCCCCTTCTTGCCTACCATCTCCTCGCTGCCGTCGTGGATCTCTGTAGCCTCTCTTCTCCATCGATCGCTGCCTACCTTCTCCTCTCTCTTCTCTCTCCGTCGATCGCTGCCAGGGCCTTAAAATGTCGTCGCCACGGTAGCTTAGTCGTTCGTCGTCGTCGTCACTGCTATCTTGTGTCGTCGTTGAACCCCGATTGCCTCGCGTCGTTGTTGATTGCCACCGTGACGGAGTTTAGGTAATAAACTAGTTTGATATATGTTGGTGCTTCAGTTTGATTTCTGTTGATGGTTCGGTGATATCTGTCCACGCTTCGGTGATTTCTCTACATGCTTCGGTGATTATTGTTCTGTTATTTGATTTTTCGGTGAAATTACTTCGTTGATTTCTATTCATGCTTCGATTGTTTAGTGTTTTATTCATGATTTCTGTTCATGCTTCGGAAATTGTTTAGTGTTTGTGAAATTGTTCGAAAAAAATTTAGGGTCGGGCTGGCCTTAGAGCTAGGCTTGGACTTGGATTTTTTTCTCAGGACTGGGCCTGGGAACAATAATAGGACCCGATCTTATGACAGTGTTTACACTACTTGATCCATCAGATATGTATTTTCTCTCTATTCTATATTTATTTTATTTTTTTAATTGTTGATGTTCTTAATTATTTAAATAGATTGAAATTGAATGTGATCTTTACTTATTATTTTATTTATATTTGAATTTTTTCCAACAATCTAATAACACACACACACACACACACACACACACACACACATATATATATATATATATATATATTTTGTTTGAATATGTTTCTAATAAAAAAAATTAGTGTATTTGATGATCAACGTTTATTTTAAATTTATCAAGGATAGAGAGAAATCAAATTTGTACTTTTGTTGTGATCAATATTCCATCTTAAATTTGATTTTAATTTTATTCTATTTCTCCTATTGAAATAGTTTTAGGGAAAAAATACAAAAAGAAAAAATTGTTTGTTATATGAATTGAAATTTATTGATTTGATTGCGATATTTTATATGCAAATATATTTTATTGATTAGCATTTCAAGTGTATTTATTGCTAATGACATTAATGTTTTTTTTTTTCTCTCTAGAAATTGAGATACATTGAAAACGTGGGGCTTATGTATGTGCATATATTTAAAGAAAAAAAATGAGATGTGTCGATATAATTTTTATTTATTTTGATTTTCATCACATAAATTAATTCATCATTATTGTTTCCTTGTACGATGAAAATCAAATGTTTTGATTTTTAAAATGTGATATTATTTAAAAGTTAGAATTTCTTAAATATGATTTTAATATTTTACTATGCATCAAAATAAAATAAATTTCAAGAATTGAAAAGGATTATATTATTTTTAATATAATTTATAAAATAATTATTTTTCAATATTTAGTTTTAAAAAATAAAAATAAAAAATTATTTTTTAAAGACATACAAAATTATTTATTTTAGAGTTAAAAAAACAAAAACAAAAGGTTAATAGCACTTTATCCCCTCGTAGTTTAGAAATCGCCACTTACTCCCCTTATGGTAAAATATTTGCTGCACTTACCCTCCTATATCAGGGGGGTAAGTGGTGATTTTCAAACTATAGGGGGGTAAGTGCAAATCAATCAAACTACAGGGGCTAAAGTTTAATTAACCATATATATATATATATATATATATATATATATATATATATATATATATATATATATATATATATATATATATATAAGTTTATTCTTTATGAAAAAAAAAATTAGATATGTTAACAACGATAAGTTTCTCGCTTGAAAACTGGTTCCTAGTAGGTACTAGACTATTGACCAATTTCTCATTTTAAAATGGTTCCTAGTATGTAATAAGACAACTGCTCATTACGATTAAGTAGTTCCTAGTAGTAGGACGCTGGTCACAAAATTTGGGATTCCTAGTACGAAAACTATTGATTGCGGAGATAATAATTTTAAATGATAGTTTTAGTATTGTAATTACATTTTAGTATGAGATAACGTATTGATAATTTTACTAGCATCGTATAAAATTATTAAGTTGCATTGAAAGGGAAAACTGAATTATTAAAAACTAAATTCTAATTGTTGGAACTATCATATGACTTCAAGAAAGATCGTAAATTCTCCCAATAAAATAATATTTTACATCGATAAATTGATATTCTTATTGTATTTAAGATATGATGGTGCCTAGAGAATTTTCATTATTCAATTGTACCAAAATATAAATGCCCAAATATTATTCCCAAATATAGATGTCTCAAAAATTGACCGAAAATTATGAGAAATTAAACTCCATTTTTGTGAGATTACTTTTGTAGTCGCGTATTGTGTATGGAGAAAATATATGTTACTTTGACTTATATTCCTAAAAGGTTTATATGATGGTAAAGTAAGAAATATGATGTATTGATAAATATGTTGCCTTGATATAGAGTCCCTAATTGATTCATTTGAGAAGATTCAAATTATTTATATAATTTCGAAATTTGAAATATAAACCTGCCTTGCAAATTGTTACTTCGGTATATGTTACATATCAGTTCACATGATAAGATTTGGCACTATATATAATGTTGGTTCAATGAATGACATATTGTATTCCTAATAAATTTATTTGATTGTGTTATTGGGATTGAAAAATTTCAAGTGTTTCTTAAAGAAAATGATGTTCCATAATAAACCCAAAATACTTATTCGTACCTAATGAGAATTGACGGAATAATAAAATTTAAACTAAAATTTGAGTCTCAATATCCATTCATAATATTCCCACAAGATGGGACAATTTGCCTCAAGACTAGCAGTGTTTAGACCTTAAATTGTTGAGGGGAATAAGTGTTAGCCTGCAAACAAGTCACCTAGGGTAAGTAACTCAACCTCTATAATTGGGAATCCCATGAAGAAGGTTAAATGGGTAACAACAATTCATATTGCTTGGCTTATAAAACAACATTATATCATTTAGAGAAATCATTTAAAAGATTCTCTTGCTCATCCCTGAGACACTAATGTTTTATAATGTGATGTTAAGGATGACTTTAACTCTTAATGAAATCAATGCAAGATAACTCTTGCAGGGTATAAGTCACATATACCCGTGGAGGACTTACCTAAGTGAGTGTTGTCGCAAGGCCGCTACTATGGGATTGGGCTTTTCTAGTAACTCTCATGAGAATCAAGATATCTATACATGGACATAAAAGCGCAAAACTGCGAGTATGATCTAATACCTATGTTGTGTGTCTGCTTAATAAAATTCGACCAAAAAGACCTAGTTCTAGACATACTTTACTACGGTTTCTTCGGATGAATGTTTATTACACTAAGTGAGGTTCAAATTCTGAAGACATCTACACCTATTACATAGTATTATATAGCCCATTATTTTTATTTTATTATTTTATTTCTATTTTAAATTATGTGCGGGATTGTTAAAAAAATAATTTAAATTAAGTTTTTAATATATATGAATTATATTATTTATTTAATAAAATTATATATATATATATGTGTGTGTGTGTGTGTGTGTGTGTCCTAATTATATGTTTATTAGATATTATTATTGTGATTGAATTATAAAATTTATTAAAATGACTATAAATTCCATTATAAATATATATATGTTACACTGATTGTTATAATAATTATGTGTATGGTTAGTGATTTTATTAATTATAAAATTACGAGTACTTAATATTATATTAATAGTTACATGATCCATACACTATATATAGGTGTGTGAGGATGAAAGAATATGTAAAGAAATATAGAGAAGAATAGAGAAAAATGAAAAAATAGTTTGATACTTTATGTTGATATATATAAAATAATGAGTGTGATTCCATCGAAATATAGAAATAAAGAGAAGTAATATATTCTTATATGTTACACATATACTTGATTTTATATAAATAATAAGATTCACAATCGGTTCAATATAAGGCTCTTCTGCATGTACCTTGACTCCTCATATCATTGTATTTTGAGAAGGGTTCGACATTCAACCTTTTGCATAGAGAAGACATATCTCTTACTAGAACTCCAGATACTACATTCTCTCTATTCTATATTTTATTTTATTTATTTAATTGTTGATTTTCTTAATTATTTAAATGAATTGAAATTACATAAATGTTTACTTATTATTTAATTTATATTTATAAAATTATATGAAATTTCTCCAGATACCACCTTCACTCCAAAATAATTTGTTTAGATTTGTCCCTTACTACCACATCTATTAATAAATCAGGAAGGTTTTTGTTGACTGGGACATCTCGACGGTTCGGAATGAATATTGAAAGAATGAATGGCTGAGATTTACTCTGATATTTAGGAATAACTATTTGCTTAGAAATAGGTGAGATGGTTATAGGTCGGGATAATTCCATTTACGCCTTTTCAATTATAGTGATATTCCACATACAACCCCCTTATTTTCGAAATTACCACGGTGACCCCCTGCCTGAGTTTTTTTTTTTTTTTAATGAATTGCCTATTTTGCCCTTATTAACCCTAACAGAAAAAAACAGAAAAATTAAAAAATAGCATGAGAGGTACAATTACCAATTACAATTATACCCATAAAAGTTTTCTAACTCATTATATTTTAGCCCTCTAATTTTAATTTAATGATAATTTGATTTCGGCTCTAGTTAAAGATGAGGAAATAAAGACACTAATTGCAATTATACCCTTAACGTTTTCTCATTTTTAATTTTAGACCATTAATTTTAACATAAAGATAATTTGGTTTAATTCTAACTAAAGAGAAGAAAATTAATTTAAGTAAAATAATATATACCTATTATTATGTATATGTTAAATTTAAAATTAGACATCAACAGTTATATTCGTGTCTTTAGGTACGAGTTATCGCCTACGAAGAAAAAATAAAAGCCACTAACCTTTATCATATCATAACTTTTTGGGCAAGTTGGATATTAATATTTAAGAGAATAAAGTGTTGAGAATAATTTTATTTTAATGTCCACGCTTCAGACTTTCGATTTTTAATCAATAATAAATCTAAACTTTTCAAAATTAATTAATTCAAATTTTGTAAACTAAGAGTTCAGCCAAACCGATACTTGGAAATTAGGGTATAAAGACAACCTACAATTTGCAGAGCAATTTCCCAACAAGTTGCTTTGGCTTTTTTAGGTGGGGTTTGGTAACCGTTTCTGTTTCCATTCCAGTAGTGGAATGGAAATGGGATGGGATGGGATGAGAATTTTGTTTTCTTTTTGGGAGTAGAATCGCGTTTGGTAACGATAATTTTTTTTTTTTTTTTTTTTTTTTTTTTAGTTTTGGGAAGAAAATCTTGTTTGGTAACGATTTTATCCTAAAATCAATTTTTTTTTTTTGTTTTGGCTGGCGGCAGACTGATGGCGGTAGGCAGCGCCCGAAGTTTCCAGCTGGCCGTCGGCGGCAGTGACCGGCCGGTGATGCCTTAGGTGACCGGCGATGGTCACCGGAGATGACTGCCGGCGGCGGAGGCGGACAGCTACGGTGGCCGATGGCGGAGGCGAACAACGACGGTGGACGGTGGTAGGCCGGCGGATGAACAGTAGAATTGGTTTTAAGAATAGAATGGGAATTATGAGAAACAATTTTTTTTTTTGTTTTTCATTTCTTAAGAAAAAAATAGGCACAATTCCCAAATGAGAATAGAATGGAAACGAAAACAAAAATTACCAAACGCTATTCCCAAACAGAATTCCCAAAAATTTGAAAATAGAATGGGAAATTCTGGAATGGAAACGGTTACCAAATGAGGCCTAGTTTCAATGCTTTGACATAAATATTTACACGCGTCTTTCTAACATATTTCGGAGATTTTTTCTTTTATATTTCCGGTCTTAAAACCAGAATCGAAACATTTTTTGTTTCCACATTTCTGTTTTTTATTTCAATTTGCTCCATATGCTTAAGAGGAATAGAGTTGTAAAACAAGTAACAAAAGTTCCCAAGTTATAGATAAAAAAATAACAAAATTCAAATCAAAATATACCAAAGTTGAAAGATGTAACATAGTTGGCCACTTGAACGAAGTGTTAGTCTAGTTGACAATGGAAGATATCTCATTTTCTTGTCAATCAAGGTCCAACTCTCTTGAGAAACACTAGCAATTAAATTTTGAATTTATTTCTCAATACTTCACACTAATGTGAAGAAATGAACCCTTAAGATCTCCCGGAGAGTTAATTAATCGAGATGCGCTTAAGCTGGCCAGACACACTTTAACATATAATAAAAAATTAAAAAAAATAATAATAATTGGCCACTTGGCACCTACCATTTATTACTTAAAATCATCAAAAACCAATTTCTAATCCACTTGAAATAGAATCATTCTGACAATCCAAATATACACACAACTAAAAAAAAAAAAATGCCGTGTAAGAAAGATTACATTTAGCCAACACCAAATGATGTTTCCTAAAAACAAGCATAAACTTTGCAAGAAAACAGGGACTAAACGCTAGAAGTTTGTATCTTTTCCTCCGCCGCATTGCCAATATCTTTAAGATAAATAATAACACCCTTTCCCTCTTCCTCTACGCCATTGTCTGAACACTGCTCCAGTGAGACAGAGAGGTACCTATGATCAGATTGCCGAACCCTCCACGATAAAAGCAAAGTGAAAAATACATGATTGTTTAGCCAGATGAAGTTCGACACCACAATCTAAAGATCAAAATTGTAAAGACAATTCTTTCTATGTAAACTTGTATTGTTAGTTGGTTTGATGTCAAATGATTTAAGAATTTCATTATTTATACTACGAAATATAACAATAATTAAGTGCGTGATTAAATAACATAAATAACATGATAAGTAATTTTCATATTCAGTCAACCCAATTATTTGGCAAACTCTCCCTTATGTATACGCAGATAACATCTGTAGTCGACATGTCCCAGCGGACACCACCATTCCAAAAAACCCTTCTATAGATGCCGGAAAACCCTGCGATCACTGTAGAGCATGCAAACAGCACAAGTCACAAATGACAGCAGAAAAGGGTATGACTTACCCAACAAGTAGTACAGTCAGGTAAGCACAAAAGGCCAAATGTAGAAGATAACAAAACGGGAAGTCACGAAAAAGGTAAAATTCCAAACTCTTTAACCAATTGATTGAAACACCGGACCCGCCGACGAGAAACCGAAAAAAATGGTGGACTGCCACAGGATAATGGCTGCCAAAGCCAGCCCGTGTGGCCGAAACCAGACTATTGGCGACGCCGCACACACCTGACAGTGACAACCTTGGGGGCCTTATCTATCTATATATATATAATTTAAAATATTCCTTTTCCAATAATTACAATACCATAAATACTCACCTACCTTATATCAATCATACACCTATTATATGTATAATTTGGATAACTACCCGATAAACCACTCTACCAAATTAATATTATATTCTATGTTAAATACATATATATTTTTAAACCTATCCTTTATCAAACTACCCCTCCGACGACCGAAAAATCCAATAGGACAACTGTCACCATCACGACATGACAGCACAAATTTGGGAGCAGTGTAAGAAAGGCCATTGCACATGCTCCTACAGCCGAATGAAGTCCAATCTGTACGCACAAGCATTAATCTCTTGCAAGCCCCTCAGAGAGTCCCGGTAAACACTTACCAATTTCGGGATTCTAGAGAAATGTAGACTGGAGGATGGAAAATAGAGTCAACGTGGACGTGTCAACCACATGTCCCCTCCTGCTTGCACATAATGGAGAGTTTGACAACCGGTTGGGTTGATTATACCTCGAACATAGGCTAAATATGGAAACTATTGATTACGTGATTTATGATATTTAACTATGACACTTAATTATCACTACAATTCGTCGTATAAATAAATGAATTCATAATTCATTTGACATTAGACAACCAACAATAAGTCTTACAGAGATAGAAAAAATTATCTTTACACATTTGATCAGTCTAAAAAAGTACAAGGTCACATGGCCAATCTCGACAACTGCGTGACTTCTCACCATAGTTCCTTCTCCCTTTTTGGACTCCCCAAATCCTTTGTGTGTAACACCCTCCATTCACAACCAAATTACCCTTTTATATTTTCTGACCCTCAACACCTAGTACTGAGAACACGTGGGGATGTTTGCGGTTTGGGAACGGAACAATTTTCTTTTCCTAGGAACAAATGGAAATGCTTCTAATTTATTATGTTCCCAAAATAAAAATAAAAAATCCACAAGATTTTTTTGGGAAAAGAAACACCAAACAAATGGTCAATTGTCCTAAATAGCTTATGCACGGATGGACATACGGAAGTTTCTCCGGTCCAGCAACTCAAATGCAATATATCTGTTTTTCAAGGTACTATATTTCGGACATAGCATGTATCTTAAATTATTTATATTAAATGCCTCTTTAAATTTGTTTTCACCATTCATTGTCAATACCATACTAAGAAAAACTAAACTAGTGTTGAATTTGTTAAGTGTTGAATGTAATAGTATTTTTTCTTTTTAATATTTTCCACCAGAAGTTTAACTCCTTAAGTTTTTTTCCCCCTCTAAAATATTCTCGACAACTTGCTATTTATCAAATTTTCTCAAAAATATTTGTTTCAATATTGTATTGGGTTTATTTTTAGGTCATCTCTTGGGTTTCTTCTTCCAGCAGCCCTGCAGCTGATGGGTTCATTGTACCAGCAACATTCTGATTCAGTTTCTTTTGGATTCTTTTCCATTTTTCTTCTTCAACAGTATTGCTCGGCTTCTTGAATCAAGAGGATTTGTCCCTGATTTGTCAGAGGAAGAATCCAGAAAAGGCGTTGCTTTATTCTTGAACGGCTCCTCCTTAGTGACGAAGTAATCTATTCCAGATACATATCCCCAAATAATGGGACAAGTCTTAATGAAGCCATCAATTAAACTCATGGACCAGTCGAAACTCCCTACCTAGATCATAAAACCATTCCATTTAGAGATTTATTGTCTCTCCTTTGTGGTATGGATTCTTCCTGTCGCACTCCCCATCAAACAAATATTTTTATAATCTTCAGAAAGTCCTATTGGTTGTTCATTCTTCTTCGAAACGTCTAACATATGTTGATTGGTTTCACCTCACTTGTTTGATCCTTTTCTCTGTTCATTTTGTGCCAAGGATTCATGGAGTCATTTATACATTTCTCTCATATTGCTCATCTTTAAGTTAATTGTTTTCTTTGGAATTTTGTATAATTTGGATTGAATTAGTGATTTGTTTTTTGGGTGATTCTCTTTTGGGGAATGGGGAGTTTGCATTGTCAGAAATATAACCTATTAGATTTGTGAGCAAATGGAGAAAAGAGAGCCCGGAGTTGAGTTCTACAGGATATGGAGAAAAGAGAGCCCGGAGTTGAGTTCTACAGGATACAACTTTTTGGGGGTCGAGAAATTTTTATCTTTCATTATTAATGAAAATAAAATTTTTAATTGTATATATTCACTAAGTGTAGACTATGATCAACTCATTATCATTTGGTACCATTATTAATGATAATGGGTGATGTTATGGTAGAACATCAGGATCAGCTTAGTAGTGGTTGAGGGATGATTAGCTGTTAAGATGTGCTTCAATCTCTCACAATCCTATCCCTACTCATTCAAGCTGGCAATTTCAATAAACTAAATCACTAGATGGCACCCCCACTGCGATTCTACATGAAGCAATTTTGAGGAGATTTGTAGTTCATTATGAGACTAAGCAATACTCGTCTGTTTCTTAGATTGACCCTTATAGTTTTGAAGTAATTCAAATCACATCAGAAATAGGTCTAGAATTTGTCTTATAAAACTAAAATATAAGTGTTCAACACTCATAGGTACTCAACTTTAAGCTTTGAAATTTTGAGTTGTCTTTTAAGTACCCTCGTATCTCGTTTCTCTCCGACGTATTCTTTTTACAATTTCCAAAATCTAAAGTTCCCTTTTTGCATCTCTCTCTTTAGTAATTATTTCTATACAATTTTATCTAGAATTAGGCATTTCTCGTGTCTAAAGGCACTATATTAATTGTCTAATTTATGTGTATAAAAATGACCATTTAATCATAAATATAAATTTAAAGCGATTAAAAAATAATTTAATTTGACTCTTGTAGAAGCGGGGTATAAATTTTTTTTGCACTGCAAAACTTTTTATGTGCTAGTTTATTATATAGATTTGTGTGAGATTTTTTTTTGGATAAGTTATTAGTTTATTAAAAATATTATATGATATAAAATTAAAATGATTTACAATGTTGTAGATTTAAATCAATTGTTATTTATTTGTTGAGAGTTCTATGCTATCAACCTTTACATCTAATTCAAGGGTTGAAAATGTCTCCTGAATTTCTTTAATCTTGGCCCTTAAATATCTAATCTAAGGATAAAAAATGTCTCACGTGTAAAATATGTCATAATTTATAGAATAGATTTATCATATCAACAGTACGCAGATACCTGATAGAACACACTCAAGCATTAACTGATAGAATGGCAATAAGAGAGTAATTGAAAGGAAATGTGATTGATTCAATGAAGAACAAATATAGAAACAGTAAATGAATAACCCACCAACCAATCCCATACTTAGTCGACGTGGGATCCTAACAATACCCCGTACATAAAATTTCGACCTATTTTAAGTGATAGCCCTAGTTTTGGTATCACATGCCCTCAATTGATTTTTAAGTGCTATTTAACTCTTAATGTGGTCTTCCGCACCCCTCTGTGAGATTCAATGCTTCAAATTCTTCTAATTGTCCTAGCAAAATTTTCTTCAATTTACCCCTCCTTTTGCGCCTTCCACTTGAATCAAAATACCCTATCTAAGTTAAAATATTTTCATTTTTTCAATACCAGCACTCTTATTCCAATAACTCCCCTTTTTTATAATTAGCTTAAACACATAATTTATTTTATTTTCACACTCAGAAGGAGAAAAACAAAGACAGCACAAACATACTATGTGCCCATCCTTCTACTCTGGCATTAACTCGGAGAAGTACTCCACAGTTCATCCAAATACAGACAGAAAATGAACCTTCAAAGGCAAGGCCAGTTTTTATCCAAATACTGACAGAGAATGAACCTTCAAAGGCAAGGCAACTAAAGATGGAAAACATATGCTGGGAAAAACAAAAGTAAACTAGCAAAATATGTAGATGTGGAAGGAAAATGTACACTGAAAGCATGATCAAATAACACAAGGGAGAGGAAGAGATGTGAGATAAAGAGAGAAGCAGTACGATACCTGGATCTAGAAACCAGAAAAATCATTGATTTATGAGTCTGAATCAGAATTGAGTTATATGGAATCATCGGACTCATCAGAATCACTTCTGGCAGGTTCCTCAGCATTTGCTCCAGCTTCTTGAACATTAGGCTTCGGTTCAGGTGCAGGTGCCACTTTCTTACTTGCATTACGAGCATTTTCATCACCGTCTTCCTCAACATGTGAAAGCCATTCTGTCAAGGAATAACTACCACAAACGAAAAAATATAGGCACCATATGATAATGCCCTCTTTTTCCTTTCTTTTTTTAAATAGCTTTTTGGTTTTAAGCAAAAAAATAACTAAATTTAAAAGTAGGTTTATTTTGCACTTAAAGATTACTTTTAAAAATAATAAAATATGATTTTTAAATATTTGTTTCGAAAAACAGAGAAAAAATAGTTTTGTTTTTTGTTTCTTTGACTTTTATATTATAAGATATTGATGAACTAGGACCTCGTCACCCACTTTTTTTAAATCATCTAGATTTTATGTATTCTACTTGGACAATGTTACCCAAATTACCAATCATACATTTGGAGAAAGAAATAACTATTCAAAGGTTTTACAAATTTCAAGATTACTAGTTATGTAAATAATTGTTGAGAAATAAAGTACTATAAAGACAACAAAGGCAAGGATATCAGCATTCTCGGCCGTTCCCCCAGACATTATGTTCATCAAATCTTTCTCAACTCTTCGGACAAGCTCAGGCTGCAAAATAATCAAGACCAAATTTGGAAGAAACATTCATGTAAATAAATGGATGGTATAAAAGGGTGAAAAAGGAAAGAAGCCGCAGCTTGGAAAGTCGACTCATTTGGTTTTGTTTTAAAAAACAATTCTTTTTTTGAAAATGAGTAACTCACCTGCCTTCTTCGCAAACCACAACTCTAAAACTATTAAAAAATAATAAACTTTTACGATCCCCAATTACATTATTTCAAAAAAAAAATACTTAGCTTTGTTCTCTCTCTCTCCCGCCTCAAGTTTATCTTTCTCTTCTCTCTCTCATACACAAATATTATAAATCAATCACATCATCCTACATTTTCAAAAAAAAATAATCAATCAAATCACTTCGAGTTTTATTTTTTAACAAGTAATTAATAAAGCAACGGTTTTAGAAAAAAGAAAATATTTAGCCCAACAAATAAGTCTATAGAGCACTGGTTTTAAAAGCTGTTTTAAAAAAATCTGAACTCATTTTGAGTTTGAACCAAATGGACCCTCAATATTTCTTTCTTTTTAAAAACGGATTTTTTTTTTTCATAAATTGGAGGATTTCATATAACATATGAGTTGGAAAGTCAACTGTGATAAATAGTACATTTAGATCTGGCTCTCTACGGAATCTTCGCCTTCGAGCATCCCTCATTGGAGGTGTAAGGCCATGTCGGTACTCAATAACATCTGGGGCAGTATCAGCTTCTTCCCTCACCATAATCATCTGTCAAAACCACAACAATTTTTTTCAAAAAATTCAGTCTAAACACAGACACATTCGCATAATTAACTTCAGATTTTTAAAGATGTGTACTTGACCAATATCTGCTGTTTTGATCAGCACGCTGTCATCGTAAGTTTTGTACGACTCCACAACACCAGGAAGATCCACAAGAGAGGTGGGAAAATGATCATTGCCGATCACAAATGTGCCACTCCTCCCATCCTCTGAAATGCAATAAATTTTAACTTTTCAAGTGCACACAAAAAATTGCAACAAGTGACAAGAAATCACAATACAAAATATGCTCTCTCACTTTTCAGGCAGTAAAATTTCAGGATTACAGAAAACAAACAAGGATGGTCCAGCTCCCTTGCTGTCTTGAGTGTAAATAATTTTTAAATGTCAATCCCACAGAGAGATAGAGAGAGAGAGAGAGAAGGAACAAATCCATCTTCACTTAACTAATTTGAAAATTACCCAAACCTTTTCGTCTTTTCTTTTTCTTTTTCTTTTTGTAGATTTTGGCAAATAATGGTAATTTACATAGCCTACAATGGTTGCCTTATTTCTCTGTGTAATGTCCAAATGTTGATTTGAAAATTTTAATAAATTAGGGCATTCAAATCGCAAATTAAACCTGGATTCTGAGAGATTCTATAGAGATCCTACCGAAAATTATTCTATCAAACAAATATTCTATTAAGTCCTGATTGATTCAGTGTACCGTAAAATCATTGAAAGATCCGGACCTAGATTTTAACAACCATACTCAACTCTTTTGCTTCTTCAGCTTCGATTCCATTCTCACTCTCTCTGAATCATTTATCTCTATAATCTCATTCCATATGCTGGTAGAGTAGTGGCAGCCTGGCAGGGCAGGAATAGTTTGTTAACCGACTCCCAAAGATAGAAGCCAAAAACACAAACAACCAAATATTATCCTGAATGAACCCCTTCCACCAAAAAAAGAAAAAATAATCTAATTCCTGGTCAGAAGTTTCCTCGAGCAAGCAAGCTCTAAGCATGGATCCAAAGAAGAGTGTTGGTGTCTGATACAACACATGTCGGGAGTGACTTATTTTAAAAAATATTCCAACAGCAGCATAGACACATCTGCATGCGACCGACATGTGTTGGGGGAGCATCATTTTGTTATTAAATTTTAAGTTCCCACAATTGGGCCAATGCACAGTTGACACATCTCCAACACGGGCCAGGAAGCGTCAAATTTTTAATACAAACAAGTGTTTCTTTTGACAAACTTCTATTGAATAGGTGATGATTGAACCAACGATGTTTGAATGCTTTTAATGAGATTCCTAAGGATTTTTTATTATAAGATGGAAAAAGTACAACAAAAAACTTTTTTTGCCACTTAAAATATGGTCTGCCACAAGAATCCGCTTGTGTCATAGAGTTTGTTCTTGGGTTATCCCATCAATTAAGTTTGATAACATTAATTTACTCCTAATTAACCATTCCCAAATTTTCTTCAGTTTACTTCACTCCTTATAGCACCTCTCTCTAATAAGGTCATTTCTCATTTTATCAAATCTCGTATTACCACTCATTCACCATAACATCCTCATTTTCTCATCTCAGCTATACTTATTTTTGGGACGTGATTCATGTTTGTAGCCAAACATTATGAAGCATATAATATCATTAGTCATATTGCAATCTTATAGAATTCCCTTTCAATATAAAAGTTCTCCTACAATCTTATCAGCTCAAATGCACTTCTCCACTTTAACAACCGTATCTTGATTTTATGTGTAATGTCCTCGAGTTCTCCAATCCCCTAAATTAAAGAACATAAGTATCAACTTGATCTCCCAATTTTACCATGTTCTCATCTCTCCAAATATTACTAAAATTACAATTCTCAAATCCTTGAACCTTTAGGTTTTAGGATTTCTCTTCAAAGTTAAAACTTATTGTTAAGGATTTCTCTAATTTCATCAACTAGTACTAACATCATCCACAAACAACATACTCCATGGTGCTCCATTATGCATATGTTTTGTGAGTTTATCCATCACTAAAACAAAGAGGCTAGGACTTATTGGCAATCCTTAACGCAAGTCTATATTAATTGGAATAGCATAAGTATCCCCTCCTACCTTTTTAAGACTATTCCCTCATACATATCCTTAATCACATCAACATAAACATTGGATATTTACTTCTTTTCTAAAATCCACCCCAACACTTATCTGGATACTCGATCTCTAAGTCCACGAAAACCATTTGTAATATTTTCTCTAAATATCTCCACCAATTGCCAAAGTATATATATATGGCGTCAGTGATTGACTGGTTAAGCATAAATCCAAATTGATTATTCTCCTCTAATATGTTACTCTATATTTTATCAGAGTCTTACAATGTTTCATGGTGCTCCTCCAGCTTTAATAAGTCGTGCCACATTAGGCATCTCCTTTATTTTTGTACATAGGCACTGAATATTTCTTCTCACTCATTTGGAATTCTATTATTTTTTAATATGTTATTGATCAGGAGCGATAACCATTACATCACAAGATGTCGAACTCGTAGAAACCTCAATAGGCAACTCATTTGACCCTACTGCTTATCCATTACTCATCTTCATTAATGTCAATCTAAACCTTAATTTTCCTATAGAACTACGAATCTTACCCAAGGACAAACTACCTAGTTCTAAACTTAGAGTCCTATGTAATCTTTTCTCTAAATTTCTCCATGAATTGCCGAAGTACATATATGGTGTCAGTGATTGACAACTTTAGACATCTATTTTTTTTTGTACAAAGGAACTAAAAAAATTCTTCTCCAGTCATCCGAGCAATTATTTTTAATATGTTATTAAAGAGCTTAGATAACCATTATATCCCAAGATTTCCTGAACTCCTACAAACTTCTGTAGGCATTTAATCTGACCCTACCACTTATCCATTACTCATCTTCCTTATTGCTAGTCAAAACCCAAATTTTCCAGTATACTACAAATCTTACCCAAGGACAAGCTACCTTGTCCTAAACTTGAGTCCCCTACACTACTGCCATTAAATAAAGGGGATTTAGATGGGGCACCCCTAAAACCCTTTTTAATTAAAACACAAAAGGCGAGATTGATATTGCATGCGAATAACAAAATTTTGGTCACATCTTTGATGCATCTACATCAACTAGATCTCTATTCTTTCTTTACATCTTTTGGCAAGTTTGTATAAATCCCTCTTTCCATTCTCATTTTCAAATTTTAGAATAGCTCATCATAAACCCAAAACTTAACTTCCTTAATGGATTTCCTCCACAATTGTATGGCAGGCATGTCCTAGATTTGAGTTAAACATATGGCTTGTTTGCTATGAAGACAGACACTAGCACGCAACATTAACAGGACACATCGGTTCAAAAATTACCGCACAACTTGACCATGACATGTGAACTCAAATATTGCCATCTTCTTGAATCACTCACTTCCAAAGTTTGTTTTACAAATCATTGCTTTGTATTCCATTTTTTTATCTTCATATTTCCAAATGCATTGAACCACCCACTTTCTTTTTCCTACATTCTCAGTTCAATATGAATCTCTTTATGACGAGCAAGCTTTTCCTTGATATGAGACCATTAAGAAGCCGTCCATCAAACTATCTTCCCTGATAAGATCAAGGGTAAAACTAAGCTGGGGTGTTGAAAATAAAATTTGAATGTCAGCTAAAATGCCCTAGGCCACATCCAAGTATTCCAATCAACTCTACAAAAAGTAGCATTAAGGTAGGTGCAAAAGTCGAGGAATATTCAACAATACATTTCCAGCAAAGGACAAGCAGGGCATTAGATATCATCCTATAGATAGCAAGAGGCAATACCAATCTTCACCCTAATAATTGTAATATATTGCCTCTTCCCTTAGAAAATAGGTGAATCTAGTTCCAACATTATGTCGATTACTTATTATTCATTAATTATTTATTCTTCCAATTTTCTCCCTGAGCCAAAACAACACTTCACCAAAGAAGATTTTATCAACCCCATTTTCAATTGTTCTTTTGTGTCATATCCTACTCAAAAGAAAAATACAGTTAAAGATAAAACGCCAGACAGAAACCTTGCCCTTCCCAAAATCCAGTAGGAATTATTTTAAAGGACAAGATTCAGATATCTATCAGTTTTCACACAATCCAGAGTAAACATACTAAGAACATAGCTCCATAGTTTGCAAGTAGATATGGAATTCATTTTCACCTTTTTTCGTAGCCAAATCTAGTATATAATTGATCTCCATAGTCTTTTGGAGCAACAAAATACACTTCTTATTTTTATTTCTACAAGAGTCAGTACAATGAAACCAACACCATTAGACAAGTAGGATACTCATAATATAATATTGTAAAAACTATTTTCCGCTATATGCACAAAATTGAACAAATGAAGGATGTCTAATTTTCAAGAAAGTAATCTTCCACAACTCCCTCCAATTAGCAAAAAGCATTCAAGTAGCCTCAGAACTTGTCCATCATCATTCATCACAACAATTATGTTAATCTTTATATCTAAAGATTGCTTAACAAAAAGAAATTAATTATCTTGCAACATCAGAGAATGTTTACCGAAAGAAAGTCAGCCTTTCCACCAAAAGAAAAGTAAATATGGAAAAGATTGTTTAAAGGGAGATAAATCTATAGAATGTCTATGGAATTTTGACATCCAACTGCTTAATGACTTTCAACTGCAACACTATATAAGCCATCATGATCTCAATTTAAAAAATAAGATGCAAGGCCGATTGTTTGAACTGGCAGCACTAAGAGAACTGGGATTTTAGATTGGGTTCGAAGCAGGAAAGTGAATTAACTGAGTCTGAAGCTAGAGAAAGACAAAAATGCATGCAACTTTAACTTTGTGCTTGCTTTTATTGCTATATCGGAAATTACTCTAAGTATTGCTTGACGTTCGGTAGTTGTGCGGGCTAAATGCTCGCTAACACGCAACTTTTTAGCTATGCTTTTGTCTGTTTGTTCATTCGCACAGTGCATAGTCAACTGGGGATTTATACATCTAGCTATATCTCGCATCCTTTCATGCATTATGTTAGGTATCAAGGAAAATTTATTATGGGTTCAAAGGGGACATCTCTTTTGATGAATAAATGGAAATATTACCTTGCCCACTTTTTGGCAATGTCACTTTTACCTGTTGTCACACCCTTATAGAAACCACTTGCCTACTTCGTTAGTTTGTCATTGCAAAAATCTTATAATTTCTAACAAAATTTATTATTTCTTGTGACTCATTGGAGGCAAAGTACATTCAGGGGACTTGTCACCAAAATCCCCCCATTTTCAATTAACCATCTTCAGGATTGATAATGTATTGTAAAGGAAAAAATATGCTCACTGTGGTAGCTGGATAAATGGAAAAAAACATAAAATGTAGAAAAATTATTATCTGAACAGACAAAGTTAACACTCAACCTATGTTCTGGGTAATCAAGATGATCAACGTATATGATAGTCTAGAAACAATGAACACTTACTAGGACCTTATAGAATCTCCAACAAAAGTAGCAGAAATTAGAATTGCAATTATAGCATGTCACCTTACATAGCATCTTGACAAGTATTTTTATTGTGACTTGGGAGACTCTTCAAAATATAGAGCCCTTCTTACGTTTATCTTTGTCAGAGTAGGTTTTATTGGTTAAATTTCTATATCCACAATGAATTACTCAACTTTACAAATTCGAAGAGCAAAGCACACTCTTCAATCTAAATTTACTTTTTAAAGAATTTGTTGGAGTACAAAATTATTACTATGACTATATAGATTGTTAGTCTTTACTTTTTGCTACCTCTATTGGAGATGCTCTTACACATAATAAGATCAAAGGGGGAGGAAAATTCATAACTTTCAACTGCCGTGATGATCAGTTAGCCAAAATGTGGTAGATATCTGAATAAAGGGAACAAAATCTAAACCCAGAAAAATTTGGAAACAGTTATAAGTGAAAAATAGCTAAGGTAGCGTTTGGTTTCTTTGAATTTGAATAGGAAATGGGCACACAAAAATCTAAAAAAATTGCAAACATGCGTTTCAAATTCAAATTCTAAAGTTTTGACTGTGTGCTACCAAAAGCAACACTACCTTAAGGATTTCCAAATTATCTGCAGATTTGATGGATGACAACACAATTAAATATTTGTGATTTGTTAGCATTGATCAAGAAGGTTCAAATCACTTTGACCATGTACGACTAAGGCAGATTCTCACCAGAGAAAGACAAATCCAAAGACTTGTCTTCAGAAGAAGAAGCATTTTCATTTAAAAGGCGGTCTATTCGCTCTGCAACAGAAGGTGGAACTCTGAGTATAAACTGTTCCTCCATACCTGCAAAATCAATACAAAAACATACAATTAATTAAAAAACATGCCTATGAAGTACTTATCTTGTGATCGATCTACAAAGGAGGGTAAAATTTCACTTAAACCCCATGTGATTTGACAAGTAAATTTCACCTGGACCCTGTGCCATTTTAATAAGTCACACGGTAACCCATTAACTGCTTGGACTTCGGACACACCTTTTCATTTCACAATACCAGCATAACGGTCCCTAAATCACCGAAATCGATGATATCAATGAAGGTCTTTAAAAACACAATCTCCGTTTTATCCCCTTTCTCGTACAATCAAATTGATCAAAGTCAATCATTAAATAATCAAATACAAGAACCAAAAAAATCCCTCTTTTCTCAAATATAATCTCTAAATTTTCACTCCTCAATCCATGTCACTCTGCCCCAGCTCTCTCCTCTATTTTAATTTTGATTTTGATTTCTATTCGATTTTAATTTCTGATTTGGGGGAGATATTGAGACATTTGCATTAGCTGCTTTTATGAGAGTGAGAGGTAAAGGTTGTTCTCAATTTATGATTTGATTTCCTTTCACAAATTGATGTGTAGGAGCAACGTTACAAGAAACGCGACTCGTTGCGGTACGTGGTACGGGTTCAAGTATGCAATGCGTTGGTGAGGTAGGTCTGTTGTACGCAAGGGGTAGGCTTCTCTCGTATGCTTTTTCAATACGCAATTTGCTTTGGTACGTCAATTTAAAATAGTTTTAAAATTTTTTAAATTAAGTTTAAATAATATTATGTATAATACACACTCTGAAGCCCAAACTAATGGGTTCCTTTCCTTCTTTTTTAACCACTTACTCCCCCATTTTCCAATTAAACAAATTGTTGAAATATAATTCAAATAATCAATGCACTGCTTCTCAACCACCCTTCATTAATGTACCATCTTCACAATTACACATATTTATACATAATCTGAGAAGATGGTTGAGTAATAAATGAAAGTAATTGTAAAAATGGTACATTAATGAAGGGTGGTTAAGAAGTGGTGCATTGATTATTTGAAAATCCCTTTATGGACTTAAACAGTCTCCTCGTGCATGGTTCAGCCGATTCAACAAAGCCATCCTCACTATGGGGTTTACCAAGTGTCACTCAGATCATACCTGCTTCATCCATTGTCAGCAACAGGGACAGTACGTCATTATCTCAGTCTATGTGAATGATATTATTATCACAAGAGATGACGAGAGTGGCATTAAGTAGGCAAAAAAGGATCTCGGACAGATTTTTAACAAGAGGTTGCTCGGTCTGGGTGAGGTATCTCTCTATCTCAGCGAAAATACGCCCTTGATCTTCTTCAAGAGTCAGGACATTGGGATGCTTGGATGAAGACCCACTTCTACTCCCATGGATCCGAACCTTAAGTTAATAGCAGAATGACAAAGGCATAGGCGGGACTATCATGCTTTACAGATACTGACTATACAGGAGCGAAGGACGAAAGACGTTCAACCTCTGGCCTGTACACCTTTCATGGGAGACACCTAATCTCGTGGAAGAGTAAGAAGCAATCCATTATCTCTCAGTCTTCTGCTGAAACTGAGTATCGCGCCATAGCACAGGGAATGTGCAAACTCCTTTGGCTTTGTGTCCTTCTGACCAAGATGGGACTTCCAGTGAGAAACTCATCTAAGCTATTCTGTGACAACAAATCTGCCATAATGTTATCCTTAGACTCAATCCTCCAGGAAAGGACGAAACACATCGAGGAGGATATCCATTTCATTCGTGAGAAAGTTCAATCAGGAACCATCGCACCTGCCTCGTCCCATCTTTTGAACAAACTGCTGATATTTTCACCAAGTCCACAAGTCCATCTTTTCTTCAATCAACTATTAACAAGCTAGGACTCATAAACATCTTCGCCCCAGCTTGAGAGGAACTGTTGAAATATAATTCAAATAATCAATGCACCGCTTCTCAACCACTTTTCATTAATGTACCATCTTCATAATTACTTTCATTTATTACTCAACCATCTTCTCAGATTATGAATAAATATGTGTAATTGTTCAACATGAAATATAATTTGAATTCCACTTACCTTTTCCAATTCAAATGGCATTTAAGTTATTCAAATTAACTTATTTTCCAGAGGTCAAATAACTTATTTTCAGAGGTCTACGACAAAGGGTACACTATCTATGAAGAATCCATATGATAAAGAACCCTACTTTGATTCGAGCGATCCAATTTGCAGTACGCTACTTGTTTAGGGAATTCATGTAACATTGTGTAGGAGTGTAGGACTTCATCATATAATGAGAAACACTTGAAAATTTTTGTGCCACTATACACTCAACTTTGAACATTGAAATCCTGGCAGAACAATGCAAGGATGTAACCCCCTAGTGATGTAGTTGAATTACCTTTGCAGCCCCTAATCGTTAGGTAGTAAGTGAAAGAAGCCTAGTCCTTCAATTTTCCTATATTAACCTCAAACTTCTTACATGAAGGTTGGTACACAGTAATGGAATTAAATCTGGTGGGAATGGAATCAAATTTTAAGAAGAAGTCCATCTAAATTCAAGGATTCAATTCCATTCCCGTGGGATTCAATTCCATTGTGAACCAAATATCACATTTAAAGTAAATCTACGATGTTCTCCAGTAACCCGAGGATAGATTTTGGGACATAAAATATCACTCGCCTCTCCACGTGATAGCAATTGTAGTACAAACATAATTGTGTAAAAACTCCATTTTCCCTTTATCTTTCTTACTCCTTCCAGATGTCACGATGACCTTACAAAAGCCAAACAAGCCCATGAGATGGTTGAGTCTGACCTATAAGATACATTTTCATTGTCCGAAAACAAGTCTAACTACACATGGATCACTTGAAAGGCCATATACTACTTTGTCAAACTTTAAATATGATGGAGGTGATACGAGTTCTCTGTAAGTGTTCAAATGGCTGGTGTCTAAAGGCTTTGTTTATGTAAGCATTTAAGATTAGGATTGGCTTATGCAAGTGAAGAATACAAACTAGTAAGTGCCCATGCCTCAAAGCAATCTTCATCTACCAATTGACCCTCCTACTGACCTCATTCTAGCCTGCCTCTTCAATCCTCTCCCACGTCCAACTCCCACTAAAGGAGGGGCCGGGATTTCTTAACAACAGATTGCTACTCATTTTAAGTACAAAAAGTAACTAAGAAACCTAAAGATCGTATTTCCATTCAATTTTGCTCCAAATTATGGTTACCCATTCCATTAAAAACCCATTCACAATCTTCATACTATTTTACTCATTGAAATAAACTAGTAAAGTAATGCTAGTTTTCAGAAGTCAATAAACTAATAAGTTTCTTTACATCTTTTTGCCCAAGATTATTTCAACTAAATTAGTAAGTCCCCTCAACGCCAAAAATAACTACTATCACGTGTATCATATATGAATCAATCACGTTAATCTTCAAGAACCATAACCTTCTTTCTAGGAAAATCATTTGAATGGAAGGAAACCAAACCAATGATTTCTTATTTATAAAAAGAAATTCAGCCTTAGTTTTTCAGAAAGAATCTAGTGTGGTTGTTTAAAATGGTGTTTATTCTTCATATACTTGGTCCTAAAATGTATACATCTAAACAAAGAATGCCAACAATTCCTAATTAAACAACAAATTAAGTCAACAAAAAGTATTTGGAACTTCATTAACAACATGGTCTAGTAAAAACTTACACTAGCCCTAATATAATAGGCTAGGTATAACAAGAGAATAATAAGAAGAGTAAATGAAATTTTTTTTTTTATTCATTCAACAATAAGCCCAAATTCCATCATTCTGCGCCTCAACGATCACTACCAGAAACAAATAAAAGACAATACGTTATCACAATCAATCCCATCCCTAATTAATCAATTAATTAAAGGGTGAAGATAATATCAATAATATACATAATAAGTATCAACATTCGTCATCAGGGACATCTCAACCCATAGGTGGCCAATTTTTTTATCATAATTGTGTTAATATTAGACTTCTTTTACATTGTAAGTTATTTAATAAAACGTAGCTCATAGTCTTTCTCCCCAACTACCTAACTAATGCTTCTTAAATTCTATCTTAGAAAGCACGGATACGAAAAGGGTCTCAGATACAGCAAATTCTAAAAAATCCAGATATGAGTACAGATACCGAAATTTTATTATTATTTTTTTATATATTTTAATTTTTTTGTTAGTACTCATATTATTTACATTACAACAACTTTCACAAATCAATTATTACAAAAAAAAAAAAGAAGAAGAAGAAGAAGAAGAACCCATAAATTCATATTCAATGACATTAGAACCCTCCGAATTACTCATTTTCCTAAACAATACAAACAATAACTATCAAGAATATTAGGCACAAACAATTAGCATTTTAACTAATTGAAAAATAATTCAACAATTTTAAATTATCGAATTCCTTAAATTAAAAAAATAATAAAATTGCATAAAGCTGATTAAAAAATAAATAAAAATTGGCATAAAGTACGAGAATGGAGAGGAGATCTGAGCGGAAAATTAACAAACAAAGAAAGAATATACACGTACAGAAACTACAGGAAGATGAAGACGGATAGAATATCTGCCGGAGGCAAAGGCGAAGTGCAAACGAGCCACGGGACCACGGTGAATTAGCGACGAGACCTGGACAGTCGACGAGCGTCAACGAACCACGGCGAAGTCCGAATGAACCACGGGTCCACGGCAAGTCGAGGACGAGATTTGGACGGTCGACGAGGGTCGACGGCGTTGAGGCTGCGGTTGGCCGGCTGAACCGCTAAGGTATGAGAACACAATCTTGTGTTTGGTTGGAAGAGTGGAGAAGGAAAGAGAGAAGACAAATGAAAGGATAAAATAATACTTTTATTCTTTAGAAGGAAAATTATATGGCCAATAAGTGGGAGGTGTTTCATTTAAGTTTTAATTGATCAAAAGTCTTATATACGATAAAAAAATTTGATTTAGTCTCATCTGTTTTAAAAAGGAAGAAGTCTTGCTCACGTGATAACCACGCACTAATTATATGTAATTATTTTGTGTGTAATATTACCGTATTAGTTACAAGTAACTAATTTATTTTTCTATTTTTTTTCCAGTTACATGTTTCAAAAATATGTAACTTTTTAGTTACATATTCTGATATGTAACTAAAAAGTTTGATATTTTTCAGCTACATGTTTCAATAATATGTAATTTTTTAATTACATGTCTCTGATATGTAATTAAAAAAATTGATATTTTTTCAGTTACGTCACAAAATATTATACATATATATATAATTATAACATGTAACTAATATTATATAAATACTTGTAATTAAAAATATTCAAATATGTGTGAAAAATAACAATTATAAATTGTAACTAACATTAATTACAAGTAACAGAATTCACTATAAAAACCGAATGTCTCACTAAAAGGCTCTCTATAATTCCTACAATATCCCTACAATTCCTACAATGCAGGACTAAAATATAAGTGAAATCTAACTTAAAAAACTAAATCAAAACTTAATAACACAAAATGACTTTTCACCAATTACACTTAAAAAAATGAACTTTTCACCAATTTTTTCAAAATTATATATTGTTTTTTAAGATTGACGAAAAAGAAAAAAATATATATATATAATATTTTATAGATTTTTTATTATTTAATCCTTATTCGACTTTCTCTCTCTCCAATTAACTTTTTTTTTTTGAAAAATATATATTTTTTAAACCTTTTTAAGAACATTGTTAGAAAAAAATCACTCGCATTTGAAAATAGGTAAGGATAGACATTTATGCACCTACATAGAAGTAAACAATCTAACCCTCATAGTTCATTCTCTATTTCATTGCCTCTTTACCACCATCAGTTGCACAATTTATCTACCTTAAATCATTTCATTTATTCACAATTATCTTCAGTCGCACTCTTTCTCTACCGCCATCAGCCAAAGCTCATTGCTAGCGTCATCAACTTTGGTCGCTAAAGCTCGTTGCCGCTGCTGTCGTGTCTCGTCGTAGCCCCGTCGTCCGCCTATTCACCATTGTCATCGTCGCGTCTAGTCGCTGAAACTTGCATCCAATTCGTCGTTGTCGTCATTGTTGGTTTGCTGCCTGTGTTCGTCCTCCATCCGCACTACTGTGGTCGCCGTCGTTGTGCTCTTTCTATCCCTCTCTCTCTTACCAGATTTGAAAAATTCAAGATCTGGAATTTTTCAGATTTGGTACGGGCGAACGGCGAGGACGATTGCGGTGGACAAACGGGCAATAGACGATTGCGGCAGTGGTCGATTGAAGATGGCGTCGATAGACTTCGAAATTTAGATCAGATTGAAGATGGCGCCGACAGGTCTTTCTCAACCTGTCTCTCTTTTTCTCTAGATTTGAGAAGTTCATATCTGGATTTTTTCAAATATGTTTGTTGGATGTTCCAGTTAGTTCATGGACGTTAGTTGGATGTCCGGTTCATGTGAATATTTCAGGTAGTCATCATGAATTTCGAATAGGTGAATTTTCTTGTGATTTTCTAATCATTTGTTGTGAATATTCGCACGGTTTTTAAGATCTATTTTGTTGGTCTTTTTTTATTTTTTGGGGGAAAGTTTGGGTCTATTTTATTTTGAATATTCTATTTTTGTTGATTTCTCAGAAAATATTCATCAAAATTGAATTTTTAGTGAATGTTCAATGTGAATCGGTGTACGTTCATATTGAATTTGTGAGTTGATTATTTTTTCATGTGAATATTCAGATTGCCGTGGATGTTACATTCAGATTTGGGAATGTTCATGTGCATTTTTTGCTGATTTTTGTGAAATTTATTGTTCATTCATTTGCGAATGTTCTCTTTTTTATTTTGTTTAGTACAAATTGTGATCTGTCTTGATTTGTTCAAAATGATTTTGTGTTGTTCTTTGTAAATGTATATGCTTTTTCATTTTTGTGAATGTTTTGCTGGTTTGGTGAATATTCATATCGTATCAGATCTATTTTTCATTTGTCTAGTTTTTGTTAATTCTGGCGGAGTTGTTTAATTCATTGTGGTGTAGTGTAAATAATTATAACACAAGAACATAAATATTCTTTTTTTCGTAAATTTTGTGAACATAACAAGAGATATAAAACAAAAGAATGTACGAGCATAACAAAAATATAATTTTGTTCACATAAAAACAATAAACATTCGCATCGGCAGAAGACATGAAAATGTATTAAAATGTTAAAAAAAAAAGAATGAAAATGTGAATGTTTATGCCCTTATTCATTATACGTACATAATAATAAAATAATGATAAAAAAAATAGAGCACTATTTTCTAAAATTAGGATTAAAAATTTTATTATATTAGCTGGGGGTCCATTTGTGCAGAGTGACATGGTTTGTAAATATAGTAGACATGAATGTTCAATTTTCAAGGACTAAATCCTGAAAAAACTACTGGGATCAAAAACTTAATTATGGCAGTTGGTGGATGTTGGCCCAAAGAGAAACTCAAAAGGGAGGGTGAATTGGGTAGTTACAAAATTTAAACAAATTTAATTATGGCAATTGGGTACTTGTCCAAATTCTTCTTCTTAAGAGATTTAGGAGTACTAAACTTTTTATTTTCAAGAATTACAATTTTTTGCATGAGTTTCAAATTCTCTTTTCCAAAAATTTAAGTAAAGGCAATTAGCGTCTCAATAGCCTTATCTTCAGTATCATTATCACCAAGTTTATCATTTTCACTAACGAGGCCCTAACTATCAGAGGACGTAGTAGACTATATAATAATACATACAAAATCATTATGAGTGCACTCCATGTGATCTTGTTTAGCTAGGATTTTAAGCTTAACAAGTTAGAACCAGCTCTAATGCCAATTACTCGCTCAAAGAGCTACCAAAGAAGGGGTTAATTGGGTAGTTACAAAATTTAACCAAATAATTCTTATAATACTTCATATTATATAATAAATTTCTCTAAATTAATTATTATCTTAGTTACGCAGCAGATAAATGTTTAATATTAAGTGCACACCCAAACACAATATAAAAAATATAAGTAATACAGCACACCAAGATATATCCTGGTTCAACAAGCTAACCTCACCTAATCCAGACCCTCGAGTTCCATGGAGATTCGCGACCCTACTAAAATGCTGATTCTTTTACTAGGTAGGAACCAAACGTTTACAATGATTCTTTTACAAGCATAGAATCAACATTTACAAACTTTACCCTTTTTCCAAGCCAAGGATAAACCCTATCTTTTTATCAGGCTAAAGACGAACCTAACCGTTCTCTCACTTATTATTTTCACTGGTTTAGGAAAAACTTTTACAGTTCACTCCAAAATAACAATCTAATTGCAGGGAGAGTCAAAACCTAAGTATTTTCAAGGGAAAATAATTGCTCAACCTTTTTGTAGGACAAATATCAGACCCTAATATTTTGCCCAGGAAAAAAATTGAAACCTAACTATCCTAACTTGACATCATCCCAAATGTGTTTAATCCGGTCAAACTCACAAATAAAAAAATATGAGTTTCTTTTCACAAGGAGTTTCTACCACCTCAATACAGATATATTCAATTAATGTCCCAAAAATTACTACGTGCTAGATACAATGTGAGACAAATAAGTGGGTAACACCATTTAGAGCACGTAATCAGATAATTAAACAAAATTATTTTAAAAATATTTTCATGTTTTTAAGTTTAAAAACAATTTTCTAACAATCTTATAACCAAGCAATCAATAATAATATGAATTCAGAATAAAGAACAAAGTTTAGAAAGATCTCACCGGATAAACACCGAAGATAGAAACAGAATTGGAATAGAGTACAAATCAGTGACGTCAAATCAATAGAAATTTAGATAAAGAACTTAACAGAAATCTCTCACAGAAATCTCAATGTAAAAATCACTCTTAGAATAGCACAAACTAATTGTTCTTGATGTATTTTTTTCTCATTCCCGCATGTCTATTTTTATAGACAGATAGTAAGTCCTCCAACGGCTACTTTTCAAAAGATATGTCTCTAAAAGACACTCTTAGACCCCATATAATAATATCTTCCATTTTAGGGATATTCTACTTTCAAATATCTTTTAAATCTCTCAAATAAGTCTTTAAAATAATTCTCAATTTAAAACCATAAAGATAGGAAGTATTAATCTACTTAAATTAAGAGAATCACAAAATATGTGGACCAAATCAATAGGCATAATCAAATAGATGTACCATATCTCAATTCAGTTCAAATCCCCCAAATCTCTCCATTGGGAATCCTAAAAAGCGGATAGCTTTTGACTAAGAGACTAAGTCACACGAAATCACAACCGATACTGTCAGTTGGCCGATCCCCAGAATTCAGTTGACTGATTGGTTTAGAGCCGAAACCTAGCCTAAATTCATAAGCCAATTGGTTAACCAAATTCCACCAATCGATTGACCGATTGGTATAGGATAGTTCACTTTCACCTAAAAAAACACACTGTCTCAAACGGTTAACCGATTTTTTCCAATCGGTTGACCGATTGCCTCAGGTTGTCCACTTTCTTCACTAATTCAACCATTGTTTCAAATAGTTGTTCAACTTTTTTTAATTCGGTTGATTGATTGGATCAGTTGCACCTCATTCCTGCTAAAAAACACAATGTTTAATTCAGTTAATCGATTGTTTTTTCTTGGTTGACCGAATTGACCCAAAATACAACTTTTTATACTTTAAAGCATATTTTCCAATCAGGTCAATTATCAAATTGATTTCACATAAGGAGCACATACAAAATCTTTAATTAGGATTTTAAACTCTATCATTTCAATATCAAAACACACCTAAAGATAAGTCATTTAAAGTATCATATGTGATCCTAATTCGGGTTGCATTAAGAGTATATAGGTAGAGAGTTGCTTTCACCTAATTTTCTTCAAGGTCTTAAATACTCTATATTTCTTCATTGCATCCATCTTTGCACCCTTTATGTTTTCTTCATGAGGTCTTATTTTTAATGACTATATGAAACTCTTTTCTAAAACACTCAACAAAAGCGTTAGTTCCACAAAAAATATCAATACTTAATTGTTCATCAAAATGTAGAGTTCAATAATCTCTCCCTTTTTATGGTGACAATTAACTTTGATATTTTATTCAATAAAGAATGTAACCACGCTCTCTCTCTTAAATCCGAGGATAGATATTTAAACTCATTTAAGCATAATTTTGAAAACATAATCAATCAATTCAAAAGATATGCAATATAAGCCCAATCAGCAATAATAATATTAAACATAAGCCCAATATAACCAATTTAACCATATTCAACATAAAGCCCAATAAAACTAATGTCTCCCTTTAATCAATGCAATGCTTAGGTGAACAAATTTCTAAACATTAACTAACTCATTTAAATATCAACTTCTCCCCCTTTGTCATTTCAAAAGTAGGGATGGAGAACGAAAAATATTACTATTATACTTGTTGATAAATATTCTGATAAAAACTTTTTCATTAAGAAATCATAAAATCTTAATTTTCAATAATAAGGATAAAAAAAAAACATTTTCAATTTTAGAATATATGTGAATCATCATAAGAATAAAACATTAGTGCATAAAAGATCATAATTGAACAATAATTCACCACAATAAACTATCAAGTCTAAATCAAGTACCGTAAATCCTAGATTAACTATTACAAACCAAAGTATTTCGGTGAGATGTGTTCAATTACATAGCCAAATAAAAATGATAAAGCATGAAATATAATGGGGGGTCTTGTCCCATAAACGGATAGTACGATCCCAAAGGACTCGTGGCCGGCGACTGTAGGTATTTACTTCCGGGCTATATGCCTGAGCTCAAAGGCATCTGCTGATAGTATGATATAGATGGTCCCACCACTGACGACTATGCAACAGTAGGTCCTCCAAAGGACAGCTGCCCCTCGAAAGAAGTATGCCCACTATATTGTTGTTGGGCACTGTACTGCTGCTGGTTGCTGTACTGCTGATTTTGCATGATTTGGAACATTTGTTCCATGTTGCTCGTGATTCTTCCAAACTTAGTTTCCATTGTATAAACTAGCCTCCCATATCCACTTTCCATGGACATCCTCATCTCTGCTATATCATTTGTGATCCCGGACACTTTAGAATCAAACATCTCCATGTATTGCTGGAAATCATCAAATTGATTCCAAAGCATATCAATTTTATGTTCTGTGCTTAATTCTTCCTCATCTTCTTCTTCATCTATAATCATTCTCTCTCTCTCTCTTCTCCCTTTTTCCTCACCCATTTATTTCTCTTGAACTCAAACCCCATCAAATTATAACTACTAACATTTAGCCATCCAGGGGTTATCGTGAGAAGTTTATTTTCTTCAGGATCACCATCAACTTCGAAGTGATTAAATATTCTTTGAAGAGCATCACCATAGGGTAGTACTCTTAATGTTTTCTTCACTTGATACTCCATGTGCTCAAACATGATATGAGCCAAATCAAGATTTCCACCCTCAACAATTTCATTTAACAAATATAAATCAAACTCATTAACATTCGCATGACTTCCTTCTTTAGGTACAATTGAATAAGTGATCATCGAATGAATGAGACGATGCTCAAATGATAGTGATCCCGCTCTTTCATCAACCAAACCCAAACTTATTTGGAATCTCATTTCTCCTAAAATTTGCTACAAGCCATAAAGTAGTATTGTAAGGACGAACCCCTCCCCTTTTGAACTTCAAAATTCTCTTAAGATCATCCTTATCAAATCTAATTTCAACACCTTTAACAAATGACCCCATCTCTCCTTTACTAATCGTAAGATTATTGTAAAATATTTTTACCCAATGTGGCATCCACTCATTGCCTTGGGTAAGAAAGTCGGTCCAACCAATCTTCTTAACATTTTTCTCAAGATCAATTTTTTTTTTTTTTTTAAATCCAGCAAAATCAACGGGTTTAAAACAAACAACCTTTTGATTCTCAATTTCATTTTTGTATTTACTCCATCCTCTATGCTTTAAAAATGAATGGTGTCAAACTTAGCCTTTCCTGGGCAAGTTTTTTTAGTTCTAGGCATTTTCTATCAATAGTGATTTCAACAACCGATTTAAGATCCAAAACCTAACAAGATGAAGTAGATCTACCGAAACCCTAAAGAGAAGAAGAAGAAGAAGAAGCAACCTTTTCATGAAGTTTTGACTTCCAAGTGATAGATTTGTTCCCTTAATATTCTACTCCAAGCCAATATGTGAAGATCTCTTGTAGATTTGAGAGGAAATCTCTTTGGAAGTGAAGGGTTTTTTTAGAGAGAGAAGGGTTGAAAATCGAAATGGGGTAAAATAAGGTCTCAAGGAGAACTTAATCTCGCAATAGTCTGTTGACCGACTATTCTTAGTCAGTTAACTGACCAAGGCAGAGTTTGCATACTGCAGATTTTGTTTCTGTCGGTTAACCAACAGGGTTGTCTTGTCTTTTGGTGATTTCTTGTCCTATTAATCCATTAGTTCAATTTTTATCTCTTATTTTTATCCATATATATTATTTAAAATATTTTCACACACACCTAAACATATAGCGAATAACTAATTTAAGAAATGCAAAACATCAGTCTCCCTAACAAAATTAACATATTTGAATTTCAGAAAATTTGACATACCTGGTTCGTTCTTGGGAGTAGTTGGTGTGTGTACCTTTGGTAGATTGTTAAATTCAAGCTTCTTGTCCTTTGAATCAGCTATTTTTCCTTTTGCTTGATTTTGTCACTTTGATTTCCTTCTCACTTGCATTAGTTTTCTTCTGGATTGGTTCAGTAATAAATTTCTTGCCTTTGTAAGGTGCTTTGAGCTGTTTTCCCTCATTTTGCTTTGTCACCACCTTACACATTGTCCTTCTTTGGTATTGGTTTCTCTCCATTCTTTGAGGATAAGTATTAGTTGATTTCATGTACTGAACTTGCTGTTTTTTTAACTTTCTCCTTTGCATATATTGATTCTTCCTCTTTGGTGCATTGAATCTGGAATCCTTTCTTGGTATGTAGTATTCATTATAACCTCTTTATTGATCAAATCTCTCATTTGTACCTGCATAGTAAATTTCTCTCATTGGTATCCAGTTATTTCTGGATCCGATCGGGTAACCATGCAACAAATAACACATTTTCTCAAAATGGTAATGCTTCCCACAATAAAAACATCTAGCATTGTTAGCACGTGTCTTCGGATAATCATTATTTTGCACGGGAGCACGATATTGATGGTGATATTGAAGAGCTGTTTTAGCAACAATTGGTTTTTCAACAAGTTTAGTTCCCTTAATATCCTTGAATTTATCCACTGCTACCTTAAGCTCCTTTTGAGTCTTTTCAAGTGATCGTTCCAACGATCTAACATTCACCTGTAGACTAAAGAATTTCTTATGCATAAATTCAAGATCATTATTAAGAATTTGACACTCATTTTCAACGGAATAAATTTTAACCCGAGCTATATCAAGCTTACACCTTGCATTATCCAACTCAATATTCAAGGCCTCACCAAAAGTTTCAAGATTTTTCTTTCTAAAAACCATGGTTATTAATTTTCAAAACTTTGTTATCTTCTTCAGGAGAATCGATTTTTTCAAACGACTTATCAATTTCAGATAAAGCATTTGTAAATTCTCGTAATTTCAAAATACTAGTCCAAATTATTCTTCTTAAGAGATTTAGTAGTACTAAACCTTTTATTTTCAATAATTGCAATCTTTTGCTCGAGTTTCAAATTCTCTTTTCCAAAAACATAAGTAAGAGTAATCGGCATCTCAATAGCCTTATCTGTTGTATCATTATCACCAAATTTATTATTCTCACTAATTGGACCCTGACTATCAGATGACGTAGGAGACTCTATAATAGTACATATAATCTCATTATCATTGCACTTCATATGATCATGTTTAGCTAGGATTTTAAGCTTAACGAGTTAAAACTAGCTCTGATGCCAATTGCTAGCTCAAAGAGCTACCAAAGAGGGGGTGAATTGGGTAGTTACAAAATTTATATAAATAATTCTTATAACACTACATATCAAATAATTAATTTTTCTAAATTAATTATTATCTTAGTTACGTAGCGGATAAGTGTTTAATACTAAGTGCACACTCAAACAAAATATAAAGAATATAAGCAATGCAACATACCAAGATGTATCCTGGTTCAGTAAGCTAGCCTTACCTAATCCAGTCTCTCGAGCTTCACAGAGATTTGCGACCTTACTAAAACCCTGATTCCTTTACCAGGTAGGAACCAAACCCTTACAATGATTCTTTCACAAGCACAAAATCAATCTTTACAACCTTTACCCTTTTCCCAGGCCAAGGATGAACCCTGTCTTTTTACCAGGCTAAAGACTAACCTGACCGTTTTCTCACTTATCATTTTCACAAGTTTAGGAAGAACTTTTACAAATAACTCAAAAATAAAAATTCAATTGTAGGGAGAATCAAAACCTAATTCTTTTCAAGGGAAAAGAGAAGCCCAACCTTTTTGCAAGACAAAGATCAAACCCTAATATGTTTTCACAGGAAAAAAATCAAACCAAACATGTCTAATCCGCTCAAACTCAAATAAAAAAAATGAGTTTATTTCTACAAGGAGCTTCTACCACCTCAATATAGATATCCTCAATTAATGTCCCGAAAATTACTACGTGATAGATACAATGTGAGACAAATAAGAGGGTAACACAATTTAAAGCACGTAATCAAATAATCAAACAAAATCATTTTAAAAAGATTTTCATGCTTTAAGTTTAAAAATAATTTTCTAACAATCTTATAACCAAGCAATCAATAATAATATGAATTTAGAAAAAAGAACAAAGATTGAAAAAATCTCACAGGGTAAACACCAAAGATAAAAACAAAATCGCAATAGAGCACAAATCGGAGACGCCAAATCAATAGCAATTTAGATAAAGAACTTAGCACAAATCTCTTACATAATCTCAGTGTAAAAATCACTATTTGAATTGCACAAACTAATTGTTCTTGATGTAGTTTTTCTCATTCCCGCAGTTTTATTTTTATAGACATATAGTAAGCCCTTCAACGGCTACTTTTCAAAAGATAAGCCTCTAAAAGACACTCTTAGACCCCATATAATAATATCTTCCATTTCAGGGGTATTCCACTTTAAAATATATTTTAAATCTCTCAAATAAGGCCTTAAAATAATTCTCAATTTAAAACCGTAAAGATAGGAAATATTAATCCACTTAAATTAAGATAATCACAAATTATGTGGACTAAATCAATAAGGATAATCAAATAGATGTACCATATCTCAATTCAATTCAAATCCCCTAAATCTCTCTCTTCGAATCCTAAAAAATGGATAGCTTTTAACCAAGAGACTAAGTCACACGAAATCACAACCAATATTGTTCGTTGACCTATCCTTAGAATTTGATTGACTAATTAATTCTGAGCCAAAACCCAGCCTAAACTCACTGGCCAATCGATTGGATTGGTACAAGATGATTCACTTTCGCCTACAAAAACACACTGACTGAAACGGTTGACCGATTTTTTCCAATCGGTGGACCGACTGCTTCAGGTTGTCTACTTTTTCCACCAATTTAGCCACTGTTTCAAATGGTTGATCGACTTTTTTAATTTGGTTGACCGATTGGATCAGTAGCACCTCATTTTTGTTCCAAAATATACTGTTTAATTCATTTAGCTGATTGTTTTTCTCGATTGATCGAATTGACCCAAAAATACAACTTCTTATACGTTAAACCATGTTTTCCAATTAAGTCAATTATTAAATTGATTTCACATAAGAAACACATACAAAATCTTTAATTAGGATCTTAAACTCTATCATTTCAGTATCAAAACACAAATAAAGATGAGTTATTTAAAGTGTCGTGTGTGATCCTAATTCGGGTTGTATTAAGAGTATATAGGTAGAGAGTTGATTTCACCTAATTTTCTTCAAGGTCTTAAACACTCTTCATTTCTTCATTGCGTCCATATTTGCACCCTTTATGTTTTCTTCATGAGGTTTTCTTTTTAAATAACTATATGGAACTATTTTCTTAAACACTCAACAAAAATGTTAGTTTCATGATAGGTGTGATCTACCTATCTATTTCCAAACCAAAATTGTTAGTTTTTTAGTACGTTTATTACGTTTTTAATATGTTTTTATTCTTTTTGTTTTAAAACAGGTGTGTGGGGTGAAAAGGTAGGAAAATAGAGCATAAATGATTAAATTATATCGAGAACGATGGAAGAACGGTAGGAAATTGAGCAAGGAGGCAAGATTCTAAAAGAAGCCCATCGCAGTGGCGATGAAAATACAGAGAATGACTATCTTGCTAAACGTCCACCGTCGCGACACTGAGAATACAAGATGGGTCTCCATTATCCACCGCCGACTCTATCGCCTCGACGAATTCAAACCGACCTACCACCGCCGCGGCGCTGAATCCCACCACTGCGGCGGTCAGCTCTGCACAGTCTTAAGATATTTTATTAGATATTTTGCCTATTTAAACCCTTCCTCTCCTCATCTCTTCTAGTGGAATTACCCCCTAAGGCCTTAGACTATATTTTAGGGTGAGTTTGAGAGATTTTTTAGGGAGAGCTCTTAACCCGAGGTAGAAGATGAAGGAGGAAGCAATCAATCAACGGTTTTAGCGCCAAATCTTCGGATATCGGCTAAGTCGTTCGTTTATTTTATTTATTTTCTTCATTTCAGTAATTGTTGAGCATGTTTACGCCATTTTACATTGTGTACATGGTTATGGAAATTGGCTAAATATAAGTTGTTTAGGGATTATTAATAAATTTATTAATACGTTGTTTAGTTGAGTTTGTGTTTCGTTTGTGGTTGTTCTTCGATGTTTGATTGTGTTTATCGTTCTTGTTTGTTGATTATGCTTAGATTTATATATTGAGAATTCGGGGTTTGACAAACCCCTGATTCAGACTAGGGTTAACCAATGTCACGATCCAGTAACCCGGGATGGAATTGGATTGTGTACAATCGATGACGTTGGAGCAAGACTTATGCGACCTAGGGTCATTAAAACGTTGAGGGGGACTTATTCGTTGACACAAAGTCATGTATTCTCCCGTCTTACACTCGGGAGAGGTGGCGGGGGAGTTTTAGAATTGAGATTGTCAAAAGGGTAAACACAACGCGACAATCCAATAACCCGGTCGGGAGTTGGATTGTACGAAATCAATGACGTTGGGGCGAGACTCACAAGACCTAAGGTCGTTAAGACGTTGAGGGGGATTTCTTCATTGACACGAAGTCACGTATTCCCCCGTCTTATACTCGGGAGAGATGGCGGGAGAGTTTACGAACTGAGATTGTCGAACGGCGTTAACATAAACTAAAATGAGATTGAACATGTATTCGTAAACAAATCTAATCCCTAGACAATCTATTCTCTCAAAATTAATATTCGTATAGTTAAATTAGTATTTTAGTATTAGTATTAAATAATTATATTCCATTTTTATCGCCTAGACAAAATTAGGTTATGATAATCACGGTAGTCGATAGTAATCTCAACCAATCCATGTGGATACGATACCTGACCGAAAGGTCCATATACTAAAACTTGATCCGTATACTTACGGTGAAAGTGGCAACGCGTAAATATTTTCTTTTATTGCGTGAGTGTTTTGCTCGAGGACTAGAAAAATTATGACTTTGGGGGTATTTGATAGGTATAAATTACTTATCTATTTCCAATCCGAACATTGTTAGTTTTCGAGTATGTTTAGTACGTTTTAATATATTTTGATGTGTTTTTATTCTTTTTGTACTAAATCAGGTATTTGAGGTGAAAAAGTATAAAAATGGATAAAAAACGAACACATCGAATCAAAGATGATGGAAGAACGGTGGAAAAATGACAACAAAAATGAAATTCAGAACTTGCAGCCACCGTCGTGGCGACCAAACCACCGCCGCGGCGGTCAAACTTCAGAGCCAACCCAAACTCTCTGTAAATTCACCACCGTGGCGCAGAAACCACTGCCGTAGCGTACAAAATACAGAGATTAAGGCCACTGTTCCACCGCCGCGGCGATAAAACGATAGCCGCAGCGATAATCTAACTGACCTTCCACTACCGCAACGGTTACCTCTGCATAGATTTAGACATTTATTTATATATTTTTCCTATTTACACCCCTTCATCTCCTCTCCTCCGGCTATTAGAGCTCCATAGGACTTAGTATATTTTAGAGAGAGGTTTTGGGAGTGCTCATCCAAATCCTAAGGAGAAGATCACGTTGCCAAGAAGGGGGAGCGATCTCGAAACGTGTTTAGCGATAAATCTTCGGGCTAGGCTAAGTTTATTTTTTTCCTTCTTTTATTTCTTAATTTGGGATTGTTGTTTGTGCATGTTTAGCTTAGTTTTCATTGTATAACCGGCTATGGCCATAAGCTAAACGGATTTTTGTCTAGGGATTAATATATTTATAAAAATGTTGTTTTGTTGAGTTTGTGTTTGGTTAGCGGTTGTTCTTCATTATTTTGATTGTTTGTGCCATATTGTTTATTTATCATGCTTAGAATGATATTCGGAGAATACGGGGTTTGACAAACCCCGGATTTGGACTAGGGTAAACAAACGTCACGATTCAATAACCTGAGAGGGAGTTGAATTGTGGGCAATCGATGATGTTGGGGCAAGACTCACGTGACTTAGGGTCGTTAAGACGTTGAGGGAAGCTTCTTCATTAACTCGAAATCATGTATTCCCCCGTCTTATACTCGAGAGAAGTGGCGGTGGAGTTTACAAATTGAGGTTGTCGATAGGGTAAACACAACGCGACGATCCAATAACCTAGTTGGGAGTTGGATTATATGCAATCAATGACGTTGGAGCAAGACTCACGTGACCTAAGGTCGTTAAGACATTGAGGGAAACTTCTTCGTTGACACGAAATCGCGTTATATCCCTCGTCTTACACTCGGGAGAGGTGGCAGGGGAGTTTATGAACTAAGATTGTCGAATAAGTAGAACGCCGTTAACGTAAACTAAAACGAGACCAAATACATTTTTGTAAACAAAAGTTAATCCCTAGGCAATACTTTCCCTAAACATCTCATGATAGTATTAGTATAGTTAATTTAATTAGATTGATTAACTTAGTATTAGTATTATTAATTTTAAACACATTTATTTTCGCCTAGATAAAGTTAGGTCATAATAAACGCGGTACTCAATAATAGTCAAAACCAATCCCTGTGGACACGATACCCTTACTCTCCTTACCTTTACTAAAACTTGACCTCGTATACTTGCAAGTGAAAGTGGCGGCGTATTTACGCTCTACTATTTCACAAAAAATATCAATATTTAATTGTTCAAATAATAAATTTTCCTATTTTATATTGGGTAAGAAAAAAAATTATATACTCATTTACAATTGTACGCTTGTGTGTGAAATATATGCATCTCTGTGTAGATATAAAAGGACAAGGATATATTTGTAATTTCTCTATTTTTTTTTTCACAAGACAACTCATTTCCCTTCCATTTTTAGCCCATTTTTGGGAGGATAAAAAAAGAGGCAGCAAATATTTTTTTCACCCCTATTTTCTTTTCCATACATTTTTTTCCCTCACTAAATGTTTTTTTTTTTTTTTTTTTTCCAATTTACACTTTTTTTTTTTTTTTTACATTTTTCTATCCACTCTTTTTTCCTCCCAAACAAACACACCTTAAATAGTATTGGAAAAAGACATAAATTATTTTTTATTACAAACACAAATATAATTGGTTAGTGTACAATTCTATTATAAATTCAACAATGTCAACATAATTAATTGTAAGGTTTTTTATTGTTTAGCCCAAATTTTACACTTTCTTTCCTCAATGAACATTTCAAACAAAATAAAATAAAATTATTTAATCCCTTTCTTAGTATTTAGTCCTTCGACAATTAAAAATAATAATGAACAAACAATTATACCCCTATATAAATATAAAACCCTAGCCAGCTCTTCTATGCACTCTTTCTTCATTTCAGCCTCTCTTTATAGTTTTTTAGTGGCTACCTATCTCTTTCCGTTTTTCTTCATTCCAGCCTCTTTCTATATTTTTTTCTGCCAATTGTGATTTTGATTTTGAACTGGCTAAAGAAAAAATGCTCTTGATTTTGAGGGAACAAAGCGTGACCAGTATGAAGAACATTAACACTGGTCTCATTCTTCATCCGGGCAGACAAGATTGTTGGAGATGTTTGTTCGATCATTTGCCAAAGATGTTCGTTTGTACATCGTTTGTCACCTCCGGTTGCCAGAGTTGAAGTCTGTGCCAGATCTGAAGTCACAATGGTCTCCGTTTGTCATTCATCTCTTTATTTTCAGATATGATCTAGAATTTTCCAGATCTCGAAAAAACGTCCAATTTTGGAAAATTCCAGATTTGGAAGAACAGATCTCACCATCACTCATTCACTTGTCTTTTGCCATTCATCTTAGTTTATCTCTCCGTTTTTCAGAGCTAACTAGGAATTTTTCGATTCTGGACAATTCCACATCTGAAAGAACAGATGGCAGTGGTCGCCTCGTCGTTCGTTGTTTGTCTTGGTGAATGTTCATTTTTTGTTTGGTAAATGTTCACACTGATTTGTTTTTTGTTGATATTTAGGGCATTTTTCAATGATCTTGAACTTTTTTTTTTTTTTTTTTTTTTTTGTGAATCGTCGCTAGATGTGTTTTGATTTCGTTGATTTTTGTGGAGTCTTTTGTTTATTCACGTGAATTTTCTTTTCGTTGATTTTAGATTTCTTTCAATATTCTTGATTTGTGTTTTTGTGAATGTTTGCACAGGGTTTCAAATTTGTTTTGATTTAGTTTTTGTGTTTAATGTGTCAGTTGTGGTTAGTGAATGTTCATGCCGATTTTGTTTTTTGTTGATCTTAGAGGATTTTCGATGTTCATGCCGATTTTGTTTTTTGTTGATCTTAGAGGATATTCTATGTCTTGATTTGTTGTTCGTTAGTATTTTGGGTAAATGTTCATGTGATTTGATTAAATGTTCATACTGATTTGTTTTTTGTTGATCTTAGTTTTTTTTTTCATTTTTTTTTTATTTCGGGTGGTTTTGGTGAATGTTCATACCAACAAAATAAAAATATAAATTGGTTCGCGTACAGAATAATGAACATTCACCACACTAGAATCATAGTGAAAATGTATTAAAATGTTTAAAAATAGCAAAATGAAAATTTGAATGTTCTCGTCTTGATTTTTTATAGAATGACATTATATGTAAATAATGAAAAAATGGTCAAAGAATAGATAACTATTTTCTAAAAATTTGTAATGACTAAAAACTTTATTAAGTTAGTTGGAGGTCCATTTTTCGATTTATATATTTTTAACGACTATATAATAAATATCCATTAATTAGAAGCTGCATAATAAATTAAATTTTCTACTCAGATAATGTTACTGCTAAAATTTATCAATTGCATTAAAAAATCTTATCCCGAAATATTAACATACAATAGTAAAATTAATTCTATTGTCACATAAGCATTAAAATCTATATAAAAAAAATTTAATTAAAACATCGTATTCATATTGTTTAAGTAAAATATTAATTTTGTCTTTCATATGTTATCTTCATCACATTTATAAATGTCTAAAGAGATAAACGAACATAAGTTGGCCAATGAGAAAGAGCCACAATAATCTAAAACGTCAAAATAAATATATTAGCAAAAACAAAATTACATTATAAAATTAATTAAACACATTAAAAGTAACAACTATCATCGTTGAATGGCATCTCCATTGAAGTAAAGTAGTTTTATTATTATTGTTATTTTAATTTTAGGGTAAGGTGTGTTTGGGCTAACTTACGCGCACTACGACTAATCACCTCCTCAGGTGATCTTAAGGGTGCACTCCCCCACATCGGCCTGGTGTATTCAGGATTAAATTCAAGATTTAATTCTTGGAGTGCTCATCAGGAGAGTCAAACCCTAGTTGATAAGGAAGGAGGACACCTCCCCTTGTCCACCAGACCAACACCTTTTGGGTGTAGTTTTATTAACCATAGCATGCTCTCGAGCTTTTTCATCGCAATCCTACAAAAATTAAATTAAGATAATAAATATATTTTTTATATTAAAAAATAACTTAAATTATTTTATTACCGATCCAATGGTTAAGAGAATCATAACGAAACTTCTGAATAAGCAACATTCGTTGCAGATTGAGACTCATCTTTAGGAAGAAGTACACTTAATCGGTTGAAAGATGTACATCTAAATAAAGCAACATAAAGTTGTTTGTGACTAAAAACTAGTGTAGTCAAATCAACCCCAACAAATTTCATTGATTGACCTTGCGATTTATTTATTGTCATGGTATAAGCTAGTCGACCATGAAATTGTCGTCTTCTTATTTGAACAGGAAAATTCGAAGATGAAAGAGTTAAATATATTCTTGAAATAAATACTAAATTTATGGATCATACCTTGTTAAAATCGGAGCCTCAATCATTTGGGAATTACATCTAACGACCATCAATTGATTCTCATTATAAAGTCCATCGTTCGGCGCAATATTTCTTAGTGACATTATTGGACAACCTATTTTCAAATCTAATTTGAATGGAAGAAATCCAGGAGGATCTAAAAAATTTAGATACTATTTTGGACAATAATTAGTGATTCGACGATAAACTTCATCGTCTTCTGATATTTTGTCTACGCGAATAGTTCTCCTGGAAATCTATATAATGCATTTAAATTAATGGCACTGGTATCATCATTTTGGGCAGAAATAATAGATAGCTCAATCATATATGTTGGGGTAACAGTTCTAACAACATTCAACTGTGGATAAATTGTTGAGATAAGTTCAGACAATGTTTGGCACTTGTGTATGTTTAATGGAAATGCTATTATCTTATGTAGATTGCTTCTAATCTTAAAAAAAAAAAAAAAAAAAAAAAAAAAAAAAAAGGGTAATGTTTAAGTTGTTCAAACGTTTTTAAAAATCTATAAATCTACATTACATAACCAATACCTACAATAAATACTTTGCAAAGTAGTTATTTTCAGTATTTATGCTACTCAAGTGCGTATTGAGATCTAGAGTTAACGCCTTTTTGACTTTCCAAAGAAAAGACTGAATAAGAGCCGCACCCACAATTTGTTGACAAACGCCTTTGGGAATAACGGGTAATATTTGTATGAAATCTCCACTAAAAACAACAATGATACCCCATAGTAGGTTTGGGTCATTTCATATATCTTGAAGTGTGCGGTCCATCGACTCAACATATTACATACATATGTTGCATTGAGACCTCATCCCAAATTATTAATATTGTTTCTCCAAAAAAATTTGCATGTATTGATTGTCTACTGAATCCGTAAATTGAGTTTTTAAGAATATTTAAAAGAATGCAAAATATAGAATGTATGGTTCTGCCTCCTTGTAGAAGTAGTGATGCAATACCAGACGAAGAAATAGTAATAACAATATGATAAAGACTACAATGTTTTGTTGCAATTGTCTTGTACAAAAAAGGTCTTTCCAATATTGACACCATATTTAAAAAGAACGTATCTTCTTTGTTACAAAGTAACGAAGACATAATTGAATCGTAAGCAGCGTATTGACCATCATTCAGGCGACCAATATTAACTTGGTCATTCAATTCATATGAAACGCTTTCTAGTTGACGGTGTTCCCATATTAGTCTGTACCAACGACAATACTCCAATTTTGAAGAGGTTGGGTCATGGATGAGAAATCAATTAAATTTTTTCCTAATTCTTTTAGAAGTTTATGCAGAAGATACAAACATAATCTTTAATTTGAACATTAGTTGGATTAGAGATTGCAAACTTTGTAAGAATTTTATGAGACAGACCATAAAAAATAAGGGGTGAAAATTGATCCCACAATCTATATGGATCGACTGGGAAACATTGTGTATGGATGACAGAAAAATAATCTCTTTAATTATATCCAGTACTCATAATCGATACCTCTTGCAGACAATATACCCACTCTACATCTTCTTCTAAAAATTTTCTTACGAAACATGCGACTTTGCATGTTGGATGTTGAACATTATTAAATGTACGTAATCATTCAAATGATTTTGGGCCTTTGATAATAGTCAATAGTAATTACAAACAAAACCTTTCTCCAGAATTAAGAGATGCGAAATACATTCTCCCAATTGCAAATCCATGTTGCCTTACTTTCTATACCTTGTGAGATTTATCCCAAACAAATGCTAAGGAAACCCTTGATATGTATAAGCGCACGCAACTTCATTTGATGCACAATATCAAAAAATGCAATAAGAGTTGTTACCTATCTTGGAGCTCTCAAAATAATTGAATCATTTTTTTCATTAGGATCAAATACCGAATGATACAGTCCAGGTAAATAAAGTGCGAATCGAACCACAGTTGGAACTTTTTTATGTGAAGTAAAACTAAATAATCTCCAAGCTGCTTCAGTTGGTCTAATATATCTTACATCAAGATACTAATTTATTTATTTTTGCTCCTCCCACAATTATTGTTGTTTGATTTTTTCCTTTATAAATGTATTTGTGCATATATTTCACACATATTATTCCAAAACATGTAACGTTTAAGTTGCATAAAAAAAAACTGATTTTGTACTAAATTAGTTTTTGGTATTGATGGTCCATATTAAAGCTTAAGTTACAAATATTTTCTTAAGTTTTTGTAACCATTTTTATGGCGACATTAAGAATGACCATTAAAGCAAGATTGGAACCTTGGCTATAAATAGATGTTTTAGTCCTTAAGCTCAAGCACTCCATTCCAACAAAATACATCATCTACTATAAGTGTTCTGAGAGCTTAGAAGAGCCAAAAGCAAGAGAAAAAATAATGAATTTGTGATTGAGAGCATCAATGGCCAGAGGTAAAATTCTTGGATTTTATTTTTTAATTCCTTTGATCCCTTTAGTTTATTAATTTCATATCTAGGATCAATTTTTATTCTTTTCCCTGCCTTGATGTTTTGTAAAAAAATTTGAAGCTCTCTGTTCTTGGCTGTTTGAAAGAAAAAAATTCAAAATCAAAGTTTGTTTTTAGTTGTTTTTTATGTAAACAAATGTTAAAAATCATTAGAAAATTGTGCTAAGGAAGGTTAAAGATGACGAATTTTTATTTTTTTTTAAAATATCATTTTTAGCATTTTTTTTTAGTAATATGTCTAATTTTGCTCATTTTAGTTATGCACATTATATTTCTTTTGGTTTAAATTATGCAATTTGGATAAGATAAATTGTGAAAAATTCTATAATAGTTATGCTTATGTTTATTTTTGCATGAATTGATCATTTTTTTTCCCCAAATTAATACATGCAATTTTTGGATGAATATATATGGATAAAAGCATGAAATTAAGTGTTGTGCATAATATTATAGTTTTAAATTATGCAATATTTTATATTTAAGTTATGAGAATATTTTGTGCATAATAATAACATGTTAGTTATAGCTAAATTATACAATTTATTTGTAACAACCCAGTTTCTCAGGGTTGTCACTCGGTGTCTCTTAAAGAAAATTAAAAGTAAAATTGAATAATGAATATTTTATTACCCGTAAATCTGAATTTCTTTCCAAACTATGATGATAATTATAATTATCAATTAATCGAATCAATTTTACAATAGTAAATAATAAATACAATTATTATAAATTAAATAGAAATTCAAACATAATTTCTGGTGCAAATCCGTTTGTCGTCGACTCTGCAACAAATACTGTAGGGGTTATGAGCTAAAGCTCAATAGAATTTGAACCCATTTAGGATGTGTATCTAACTAATCTCACAAATAGCATATATGTATGTTTCTCACATAATAATCCTAAATATTTCATGAAAATTAACAATTAAAATTAGTAATAATTTTAGCATGAATCAAATAATAAAGACAGAGGTTAAATACAAATATTAAAAGGATCAAGAATTCTACTTGAAATCCAAATCGAAATTTGAACCGAAATCGACGTTGTATAATTTCTTTTCTCCTTTTTCTCTTTATTTATTTTTTCTTCTCTTTCTTGCCTTTTTTTTTCTTCTACTGAAATCACACCATACAAATCCATATTATATATACATATATATAAAATTTGGTAGGACCCATACACTCTCTCACATTCTTACACCTTACACACCGTCACCCCTAATTCCACCAAAAATCACTAATGTTACACGTGGCACACACTCAGACAAATAAAATTTAATTGCTCTTATGACCCCCAAGAATTATCAAAGATCTATTTACACCTTAAAGTTTTCATAATATACCAAAATCACCCCCCAAAATTTTTTATCTTATTTTAAAATTAAGTTCAAAAATATAATTTTTTCAAAGTCATCCCCTAAAATTTTAACTTATTTAAATAGAATATTATTTTCAAAAATATAAATTTTTGGGGTATTATATTATTATTCTAAAATTGAGTTATTCTTTTTTTATGCATGAAAATAGTTGTTTGCATAATATCATGTTTAATTATGCAATATATTAAGTTTAATTATGCAATATATTAAGTTTAATTATGAGAATTATTAAGTGCATGAAATAACATACATTTAGTTATGGTTAAATATGTGCAATATAGGAATATTCTCATAAAACTTAAATTTGTAATGTGTTGTGATCCATATAATTTTAATTAATTGGGGATTAACCACAACATCTTTAATTAAATAAAGTTATATATATTATATTTGTTTATGATCACGTAAAGAATTATAGACATTAATTGTAATTAATTATACTTAATATAATAATTTTTTTCACAAGAATTTTTGTTATATTTATACATTTAATTAGGGTAAAATGTCAAATTATATTTCTTAATTTACCCACAGGAATTAGAAAATGAACATAATTTGATAGTTTTATCATAAAGATTAAGATAGAATATCAAATTACTCTCATAATATACCCACTAATTATAAATCAAGTGAATAATTTGATAATTTTATCATAAGTTATACCTAAATCTACTTGAATTAAAAATTTGGCCCACAAACAAATTTTATGTTATTATATTCAATTCTTACATGTTTTGCATTGGTAAAACATGCAATTTATTTAGTTAGACCTTGAATTTTGACATAAGCAATTTTAATTAATGCAGCTTCATAACCTACAAAATTCTCTAATATTCATTATGATATCCCTGAATTGAAAGGGGACAACAATAAGGTGTGGAAGGAGATAATTCTCATCCATTTAGGGTAAATGGATATCGACTATGTTATAAGGAAGGACAAACCACCAGCTGTCACTGATACTAGCACTCCAATGGACATCGCACTTTATGAACGATGGGAGCGATCTAATTGCCTCAGAGTGATGTTCATTAAGACCAAATTTTATGCTTCCGTTATTCAGCATGAAAAGATCTAAGACTTGCTAAAAGTCGTTGACGATCAATTCATCACTTTAGATAAGGCACTGGTAAACACCCTGATCATGAAGTTTTCATCCATCAAACTCACAAGCGTAGAAGGTGTGCATGAGCATATATGGGAATGAGGCACATTACGGCTCAACTTAAAAAACTCGAGGTTGAGATGTCTTATTCCTTCCTCGTGCCCTATATCCTGAACACCCTCCCACAACAGTATGAGGTATTCAAAATCTCGTTCAACACACATAAGAACAAATGGTCAATCAATAAATTAATGACCATGTGTGTTCAAGAGGAAGGAAGGCTCGTGATAGAGCACGGTGAAAGTGCAATGCTGGTGACAATGTGTGGAAAGGTAAATCTAAGACCCCGATTTAGCACGTACGTCATTTTAATTTCAATTGAGAGCATTTAGAAAATTTAGGGAAAAAATTGAGTTAAATAAATAAATAAATAAAAATACAATAAAATGATAATTGGGTCAAATTGCAATTTTGGGAACTTATTCTAAATTTGAGATGCAAAAATTGTAGCCGAATTCCAGAATAAAAATTTTAGGGATCAAAATGCAATTTAAGAAAATCCTAAAAGATGAATTAGATTAAAATAAAAACTTAATGGAATATAGGAGGAGAAAGGTGCAATTTAAACAAAGGTTTTTTTTTTTTTTTTTTATAAAAATATATATATGTGTGTGCGTTTGAGAAACTCAACCGGCCGACAGAAAGATCGAGAAGAGTGGAGATCAACGTGGCGAGCAATTGATCAATTTTACACTACCATTTCCATGCATATATATACACATGCATACCATGTCAATCGCACCACTGAAGACCAACCCATAAATTCAGAAATCTAGAGAGAGAGAGAGAGAATCGGAGGAGCGGAGCGTCGGTGCTATATTGTGATCGCCGGCGGTGTGGGAGTGTTCGTCTGACGAATTGCATATACGTGTGGTCGTCTTCGGTGTGCATCGTCGTTCGACCGGTGAGTGGGAGTAATTGGGTCGGCCGATCGGTGTATGACATGTGTGTGTTCTGTTTTCCGTTCCTCGTCATCGAAGATGTAGGAGTCGTCCGACAGTGAGAGTTCCATCGTGAGTGTGTGGGCGTGAGCGGAGTAGCGATCGGCGAGGGGGACTCGGCGGTGGCACTGTTACGATTCACCGGCTATCGTGTGGAGGTGAGTTGTTCAGTTCGAAGATTTACATGGGTAGGGACGTTGATGTGTGTGTGTTTCGGTGCATGTGTGTGAGCCATCAAGTTCGTCATGTGGGTATGTGTGGGATTGTCGCCGTCATGCGGCCGGTGTAGGGGTGTGTCAGTATGTATTCTGTTGTCATGTGTGTATGTGGGTATGTGTGATCTGTTTTGCCGACCGTGGGTGTATATGTATGTGTCGTCGTTTATCCATGACAATGAGATATGAGTGTTCCGGTGGGGGATGGTGTAGGGCCGGCGGTGAGGGTGACGAGGCGTGGGAGGCCTCTGGTGGACGATAATAGTAGAGAGAGAGGAGGTGGCGAGCTGGGGGCTGAACCGAAACAGAAACAGTAAGAGCAAACAGAACGAAAAGAAGAAAAAAAAAAAGAAAAAAATTGCAGAAATCACCCCAGGAAAATCCAAAACCCATATCGTGGTCACCAAACGATTCGGAAACAGGTGAAATTTCAATCGATTATTAATTTTCGTTAAATTAAATTTTATTTAATGTTACAAATCCTAAAATCATAATAATTTCGTGACGATTAATTAATTTTAATTACGTGGTACATAAAATAGTAACGATTCGAAATATAGGGTCTGCATTGTATGATTAGGATGTTTTAGATAAGATATTAATTTAGACTCTGCCACTATTAGGTTCGCAGGCACCGATGTCTAGATAGAGTGTGGTCAGTGTCAGTTTTGCAAAATGGATATCGAGGTGAGTATACTGTCTTCTTGCAAAAATCTATTTTTATATATATATATGATGAAATATGTGACTTAAAACAGGGCGATTTTATAAATGATATGGATCAAGCAGGTTTTTGGGTGAGTTGGGAAAAAATGGATTTTCGGTAAATTATGTTGGTTTTAAAAGAAAGTTGAGAAATGATTCATTCTCTTTGGTGCTTTAAAAGCGAGTAGAAAATATATGGTTTTCTAAAAATGCTGGGTTTTCTAAAAACAAAGGTGGAAAAATAGTTTTTACTGAAATCGGTGGTACAAAGGTGGAAAACTGATTTTTTTCTGAAATTAGTGGTACTGTTAAAAATGAGAGTGAAAAATGTGAATTTGGAAATTCTCCCCGAAAGGGGTGTGGTTTATATTCTCCCCATAAGGGGTGTGGATTTTTGACGTTATGGTGTGAAAATGTATTTCTTCCCGTAAGGGATGTGGATTTTTAACTATACTGATGATTTTGACGATGCCATAGTTGTTCTCCCTGAAAGGGGTGTGGTTTCTTCCCGAAAGGGGTGTGGATTATATTTTTCCCCGTAAGGGGTGTGGATTCTTCCCATGGGATGTGGATGGTTCTCCCCGTAAGGGGTGTGGATTATATTTCTCCCCAAAAGGGGTGTGGATATTTCGTAGGAAGGCATTCCTACGGATGTTACGGTACCGTTGCAACTCCCAATCGTGAGGTTAAAACGATCACTATGGCTAGCCAGTGTGTGTTGTGGTGGAGTGGTGGTTTGAGATGTGTGTTTGGGATGTGGTGTTTTACTTATATTGGGTGATTTATTATTTATTATGGTGATTGGTATGATTTTATACTAGATAGATTTGGATGAAACTTATCTTTATTTTCACTACTTATATACTGGAAATTTTATGAGTTATATGGTGTTTATATACTTACACTTGATCCATTTAGATGTTATAGATATAAATTCTTATCATGAAATATTTTTACTAAAAAGACAGTACACTCGCAGGTGGAGCAGATAGGAGTCGGTCGATCCCCTACTGGCACTAGTTAGGGTTATGCGGGTCAGGCGTTGGACTCATACGAGAGTAATTTGAGATGAGCTATCAGAGGATGAACCTAAGGGAGGTTCATGAGATTTGTTTTGTTGTTCTTATTTTGGGGCAGATGTATCCCTATAGTATGAACTTGTTATATATATATATATATATATTGTAAGACCTTGACCTTGGACATACGTATAATTTAAGTCGTATTTAAAATATATATATTGTAAGGCCCAAATTATAGTACGTACGTCATTAATAGTTGCATTTTAAAGTATGGGAAAATTCAGGGTAAATCTTTGTTAAAACAAAAAAAAAAAAAAAAAAGAAGTTTAGGGGTCAAATTTGAAATTTAGAAAACATGGAAATTAAACTTGAGATCCAAATTGATAATAAAAATAAAAAATTTAAAATAGTAAGGGTGAAATTATAATTTTAGAAACTTGTAAAAGTTGAAAATGATTAAAATAAGATCTTAAAAAAAGTTGGGGGAGGAAAGTGCATTTTAATTAAAGTTTTTTTTTTTTAAAAAAAAAAAACTCATAAATGCATAATATATGCCGTGTGTGCGCAACAGGACTCCAACCGGCCGGCAAGAGAGATCGGCGTAGGCGACGTGGCAAGCCAGGGACGATTTCTCCCACTAATCTCATGCAATATATACTCAATCTTTTGGAACTGAGGAAAAATCTGAAAACACAATCTGGAAATCACTCAGAAAATCTAGAGAGAGAGAAAAGAGAGAAAAAGATAGTAGACCGGGGATTTGGGTTTGAGAAACAATCGCCGTCAAGGGTGTCGGAGGTGTATGGGGGTGTGATCATCAGCGTAGAGGCTCGTCGGTCCGTTTAGAGAGAGAGAGGGTTCGACGGTGGTGAGTTTCGGATCGTGGCCGTTGTTCCGGCAGGGGTACTGCCGGTGTGTGCGTTTTGTGTGTGTTGTTCGATCGCCGTTGTTGTGTCGTTGGTGGGCGTCGTTGTCGGTCCGGTGGGGGTGTTGTCGCCGTCTCTCCGGCTGGGTGGGTGGAGTGTGTGAGTACTGGCAGTAAACCCAGAACCAGAAGCAGATGAGAAAGAAAGAGAGGTCAGCGGGGGGGGGGGGGGGGTAAGATTCGACGAGTATAGGTGTAAGTGGGTTCGGACTGTTGTCATCGGGGGTGGCATTCGGCGGAGTGGGTGTTTTCTGTTTCTTGTTTTGTGCGGCGTGGGTATGGTGTGTGTTTCTGGACCAACGACACTGTGCGTGGAGGGGTGTTCATCGGTTTTGTTCGGTCGGAGGGTGTGTGGGTGCCTTTGTATGTGATTATTGACTCCGGCAATGTGTGGGTGGTCGGCCGTCGGCCGTCTATGATGGTGTGCGTATGTGTGTTTTGCCTTGCCGACGTGTGGTGCGTGGCCGGCTGGTGGATACCCAAAACAAAATAGAAACCGGGGGGAGGGGGGGGGGGGAAGAAAGAAAGAAGCAAAAGAAGAAAAAAATTACAGGAAGAACCCCAATAGAATCCGAAATCCATCTCGCGACCTGTGAATGTTTCAGAACGGGTAACGTTTTTCGTTGAATTTATTTTAGTTTATCAAATTAAACTAACGCATCGAAAATTTCGTACCGGGAATAATAAATTTGGGAATGCAGTAACTTTTAACGAAATGAGAATTTGCCAAATAATAATTTTACATAATAAAATATGGGGAATGGGAAAATACGGAACATAGGGCCTGCATTTGCATGATTGGGTCATTTTTTTACCTAAAATATTAATTTAGACCCTGTCACTAATAGGTTCGCAGGCACAAGAGTAACGTTAGAGTATAGTCGGTAAAAACTTTTGGGAGCGGATCACTAGGTGAGTGTACTGTCTTCTTGTGAAACTATTTTTCTATGTATCTATATGATGGAATATGTATTTACTTAAACTGTATGAATTTATAAATGATATGGATCAAACAGGATTTGGGTGAGTTGGTAAACTGGATTTTCGGAAGATTTCGGTGGTTTTTGAAATGAAGTTGAAAATGAATTTTTGTTGGATTTGGTGAAATCAGATGGTGTTTTTAAAAAGAATAGAAAACATCTGTTTTTTCTAAAAAATGCCTGGTTTTCTAAAAATAAAGGGTGGAAAAATGGTTTTGATAAAATCAGACGTTTTCTTTAAAAGAAAGTGTGAAATATGATTTTTTTTTTTTTAATTTAAAAGTTGGTTTTGAGGAAAAGAGATAGACGTGGTGATTTGACGAGGTTCAGTAGACAATATTTATTGAGTTGTGATTCGATGATGCTGTATTTGATTTGACGATGCTATATATTTATCTGTTTCGGTAGAGTGAGGTTATCCGCTTCGGTGGAGTGATGTTTATGTTCTTCGGCAGAGTGATGTTAGACGTTATACTGCGCAGTGATTATCCGCTTTGGCGAAGTAATGGGTGTTCGTAGGAAGGCATATCCTATGGATGGTACGGTACCGTTGCAAACTCCCGATCGTGAGGTTAAAACGATCACTAGGGTTGGCCAGCGTGTGTGTGTTTGATAGGATGTTTTGAGATGTGGTATTTTGCTTATACTGGGTGATTTATTATTTATTATGGTGATTGGCATGATTCTTATACTAAATGATTTTGCATGAAACTTATATATAGTGCTTTATTCTCACTGTTAATATTATGAAAACTTTTACTAGCTACGTAATGTTTACATATTTAAGCTTGATCCATTTAGATGTTGCAGAGTAAATTATTATTATTATAAAAATATTTTACTAAAAAGGCAGTACACTCGCAGGTGAAATGGCTAGGAGTCGGTCGGTCCCCTACTGGCGCTAGATAGAGTTATGCGGATCTCGCGATAGAGTCAATTGAGAGAAATTTTGGGATGAGGTGTCAGAGATGAATCTAAGTGAGATTCATGGGATTAGTTTGGTTGTTCTTATAATTAGGGACGGTGTATCCCTATTAGATAGAATTGTGTATAGGTGATATAGTTAAAAAATTTATATATTGTTGTATTGTGGTTGGTTAGTCAGATAGGTGATGTCATATCGACGTCATGCTGGCCCCACATAAAGGGTGTCCGGGGTGGGATGTGACAATTTTGGTATCAGAGCCTAGGTTATAGGTTCTGTAGACTTGTTAGGAGATGTGTCGGTAGAAGATCATGAGGTAGGAGGACGTGCCAGTCGTCTAGTCAGTAGGGGACATGAGATAGGGTGTTAATAGGTGAGCTTGGTATGTGAGTGTTAGGTCTTTTATTTCATAATGTTGTGCATTAGCATTGTGCGTGGAGGGTTGTCTTTTTGGCAAGCAACGATATGACCACATGGTGATATTGCTAGGAGGGATGTCTTCCACAAGATAAGAAGGCTAAGTTAGACAAACAACAAATTACGTCGTGATTAATATACTAGATGATATAGCAGAGCACACTTAAGTCGAAATAAGAAATAATATTCAAATGGAGTAAATTGCCTTCTAGGCAATCTAAAAGGAAACTGTGACATTACTGGACAAGAATTTAATTTGGTAGCACTTTTTAGATTGATTAATAGACGGAGTACCAGTTGTGGCATGTAGCAATGTAATAGAAAATGATATATAGGAAGTAGCCAACGATTGTGGATTTGGGAGGATAGTGGGTGCGTGTAAATATAATCCATTTGAATGAGTAATATAGAGTTGCGGGTGGAGTCAAATTTGTGATGAATAAAAGTTTGTATTGTTGGGAAGGCATATCTGGTACTTCAGTTAGTCTGATAGTGGGTTTAGGAGGTTAGAAAAGTGTTAAAGAAAGAATATTACAAGTCAGTACGCAGATGCTGGGCATCAGTTCAAACAAGTTTCGGCAGTGGATATTGTAATAGCTAGGGATTTTTCCTATGTAGTTTCGAGAATTGACAGGGTGCCTGTAAGCGTGATTAGTAATTGTGGTTGCTGTTCCATAATGATAAGGAGGTGAACGTTCGGCTTGTAAGTTGGTTAATTATACTTGTGTTAATGAATGTGGGAAATTGAGATTTGAAATTATAATCTTGGGACTTTAAAGGCGATCGCTATGGTATGGGAAAAAAATTGAGTGGATTAATTTAAGTCGATGATTGATTGCATTTAGTTGAATTTAAATAATTTTAGTGGTGTATGAAAAAATTGTTGGATATTGGGAATTGGAGTAAGTTCGTTTTCGGTTTAGGAAGTTTTAATAGAAGAAGCCTTATGACGGCCCTGGAAAAAAGAAAAAGAAAAAAAAAAAAAGTCGTCACAATAAATTAGAATATCAACTAATGATTTATATAGACCTGGTGTGTGTTTCCATAAAGATCCGGTGTTGGTAACACAAAGGTTAGAATGGATAGGTTGTTAAATCGATTGCAACAAATAGGGTGTCAGATTTCTGCGTAGGGTACTCGTAATCGAAGATTAGAGACTGTGAAGTGGTAAAAACGGTGATCCGATCGAAAGTAGAGAAGAGCATGTCGAACATCTTCAGAATGTGTTACTAAGGCGGTGACTAGTGCAGTAAATATGACTAGTGCTCTTGAGGCATAGTATTCAAAGTGAATCCAAAGGAAGCCAAAGTGGTGGGTTGATGGAATACGGAAAAGGCAAAAAACATGTGACTGGAACTCGAAACTTTTTGGAGCTAGTAGCGATTGTAATTGTTTGACGTTTAGCGACATTTCCGTATGACAGGATTTGTGCTTAAAATCGGAAATAGGGAAAAATGTGGTTGCGCATAATTGGGTTATTCATATTAATGTATGTGTCAAGTTGGGATCTTTGTAAGTTTATCGGGCAGTTGGTCAAATGACCACGCTAATTGAACTTTTCAATGTAAAATTGATATTTATCGATTGTATGGTAGAAGCACGAAAGTTGGATGTCCAGTTGGGAAAGGTTAAGAAAGAAGGGAATGGAAAATGATCCCAGTGCTGACTATAGTGAATAGTTCGGGCTGGAAATTGGTGAGTTGGTTGTTCCTATTACTTTAGGGGTTTAGTTGAGACCCTTGTAAATTTAGTGGGCGGTTGATTAGATGGTAACGCAGATTGAAATTTTGATGATTGAAAACATACTGTGTGTTCCTAATGATACCCATCTGACGAAAGAGACCTTAAAGAAGTACGTAGTCCAATATACACAATGCACCCCGGTGATATCAAACTGTATCGAGATTGCTGGATCATTATTGGTAGTTTGGAGGAGAATGAAAAATCGCAGAATTTGTTGTTAGGTGACTGGTAGGTTAGCGAAAATTAAGGTCGAGCATTAATATCCAAGAGGGTCATTGTAGCCTTTACCTATTCCAGAATGGAAATGTGAGTCTTGATTCATATGTTAAGTATACATTGATGGGATTGTTCGGTTGCATGAGGCACATGTTCAATATAAGTGTCGAATAAAGTTGGGATAAGATGCCGATGTGACTTATTCGTTCGATAATTGATAGTTGCTCTTGGATAAATTGATTGACCATATTTTGATAAATTGAATTGTTACTGAGTAGGTGTTGCCGCCATACTGTAATCGGAAGATAATTTTATTTTATTTTTATCAAAACAAATTAAGTCACTGTTGTATGAACAGTCCGCGGAGGAATTCGAAATGCAGTATTGAATGGTGATATCTTAAAATGTGAGTTTTATATGTAATAAATACCGTTATAAAATCGACACGTTATAAATATAAAAAGTCGGGTAGCTAATTCCAGGTAATATTTCTCTATAGGAGAAACTGTAGTACTAGGAGCGAATATTTATTTTGACGTTCTGGATGAATGTCCATACCCCTTAAGGTGCCAAATTGAAAGTTGGTACCTCATTTTATTTGTGGATAAACGGTCAATCGAGAAATACGATCCAGATATTGGAAGATATATTGAAGAGTTGCGTTTTGGGAATCTTCGGGTAGTAAAGAAGATTAGGTGGCACTAATGGAATGTGTTTAAAATAATAAATACCTTTTTTGATAATCAAGGTGGCGTCATGTAAAGCGCTATATGAAAAGGATGCAGGACTCCAATCAAATCGACCGAACTGAGATGGGAGAACAGAACTAGATTTATTGAACCATTACTAACTTTAGGCGGAGCCAGCTCGTGGAAGGTCACTGAAATTTCATAAAGAGGTATAATAGTTTACAGTCAGTAACTATTGACTTTTGTGATGTATCGAATTTTTGTAGTTGAGACGTATCTATGTCCTTCAATTCATAGTTATATGTGGATATATATTTGAAGCATGTTTAGGTAGATTGAAATAAAATTGAAACGCGTGGTCTTGTCAAGGACTTGATTAAATATAGAGGCAAGAAGGGAATTCTTATAGATGACCCGTTTGACGTATTGCGAAAACATTGAGAAACATGAGATTTTTTTTTTTTTTTCCGATAGTTGATGGGTGGTGCTAGGTGCACCCTATTTGCCGGTTATTAGATATAAGGTGAGTTACTGCGAATGAAAATGTTGCGATGTGTGAAGGTAAATTGACGATTGCTAATTAAGTGTGACTAATATGACCACGCATTGCAAACCCGAAATATTAATGGTTTGACTAAAATTTTAATCCCTATTGTTTTGACGAAAATTTCGGGACGAAATTTCTTTTAGGGGGGAAGAGTTGTAAGACCCCGACCTTGGACATACATATAATTTAAGTCGCATTTAAAATATATATATTGTAAGGCCCAAATCATAGTACGTACGTCATTAATAGTTGCATTTTAAAGTATGGGGAAATTCGGGGTAAATCTTTGTTAAAAAAAAAAAAAAAAGTTTAGGGGTCAAATTTGAAATTTAGAAAACATGGAAATTAAACTTGAGATACAAATTGATAATAAAAATTAAAAATTTAAAATAGTAAGAGTGAAATTATAATTTTAGAAACTTGTAAAAGTTGAAAATGATTAAAATAAGATCTTAAAGAAAGTTGGGGGAGGAAAGTGCATTTTAATTAAAGTTTTTTTTTTTTTAAAAAAAAAAACTCATAAATGCATAATATATGCCGTGTGTGCGCAACAGGACTCCAACCGGCCGGCAAGAGAGATCGGCGTAGGCGACGTGGCAAGCCAGGGACGATTTCTCCCACTAATATCATGCAATATATACTCAATCTTGTGGAACTGAGGAAAAATCTAAAAACACAATCTGGAAATCACTCAGAAAATCTAGAGAGAGAGAGAAGACAGAAAGAGAGAGCAGGCCGGGGATTTGGGTTTGAGAAACGATCGCCGGCAAGGGTGTCGGAGGTGCATGGGGGTGTGATCATCGGCGTAGAGGCTCGTCGGTCCGTTTAAAGAGAAAGAGGGTGCAACGGTGGTGAGTTTCGGATCGTGGCCGTTGCTCCGGTAGGGGTGCTACGGGTGTGTGCGTTTTGTGTGTGTTGTTCGATCGCCGTTGTTGTGTCGTTGGTGGGCGTCGTTGACTGTCCGGTGGGGGTGTTGTCGCCGTCTCTCCGGCTGGGTGGGTGGAGTGTGTGAGTACTGGCAGTAAACCCAGAACTAGGAGCAGAGGAGAGAGAGAGAGAGGTCAGCGTGGGGGGGGGGGTGAGATTCGACGAGTATGGGTGTAAGTGGGTTCGGACGATTGTCGATCATCGGTGGTGGCGTTCGGCGGAATGGGTGTTTTCCGTTTCTTGTTTTGTGCGGCGTGGGTGTGGTGTGTGTTTCTTGACTAACGACACTGTGCGTGGAGGGGTGTTCATCGGTTTTGTTCGGTCGGTGGGTGTGTGGGTGCCTTTGTATGTGATTATTGACTCCGGCGACATGTGGGTGGTCGGCCGTCTATGATGGTGTGCATATGTGTGTTCTGCCTTGCCGACGTGTGGTGCGTGGCCAGCCGGTGGACACCCAAACAGAATAGAAACGGAGAGGGAGGGGAGGGAGGAGAGTAAGAAAGAAGAAGAGAAGAAGAAAAAGAAAAAAAATTACAGGAAGAACCCCAATAGAATCCGAAATCCATCTCGCGACCTATGAACGTTTCAGAACGGGTAACGTTTTTCGTTGAATTTATTTTAGTTTATCAAATTAAACTAACGCATCGAAAATTTCGTAGCGGGAATAATAAATTTGGGAATGCAGTAACTTTTAACGAAATGAGAATTTGCCAAATAATAATTTTACATAATAAAATATGGGGAATGGGAAAATATGGAACATAGGGCCTGCATTTGCATGATTGGGTTATTTTTTTACCTAAAATATTAATTTAGACCTTGTCACTAATAGGTTTGCAGGCACAGGAGTAACGTTAGAGTATAGTCGGTAAAAGCTTTTGGGAGCGGATCACGAGGTGAGTGTACTGTCTTTTTGTGAAACTATTTTTCTATGTATCTATATGATGGAATATGTATTTACTTAAACTGTATGAATTTATAAATGATATGGATCAAGCAGGATTTGGGTGAGTTGGTAAACTGGATTTTCGGAAGATTTCGGTGGTTTTTGAAATGAAGTTGAAAATGAATTTTTGTTGGATTTGGTGAAATCAGACGGTGTTTTTAAAAAGAATAGAAAACATCTGTTTTTTCTAAAAATGCCTGGTTTTCTAAAAATAAAGGGTGAAAAAATGGTTTTGATAAAATCAGACGTTTTCTTTAAAAGAAAGTGTGAAATATGATTTTTTTTTTTAATTTAAAAGTTGGTTTTGAGGAAAAGAGATAGACGTGGTGATTTGACGAGGTTGAGTAGACAATATTTATTGAGTTGTGATTCGATGATGCTGTATTTGATTTGACGATGCCATATATTTATCTGTTTCGGTAGAGTGAGGTTATCCGCTTCGGCGGAGTGATGTTATCCGCTTCGGCGGAGTGATGTTTATCTGCTTGATCAGAGTGATGTTAGACGTTGTACTGCGCAGTGATTATCCGCTTCGGCGGAGTGGTGGGTGTTCGTAGGAAGGCATATCCTACGGATGGTACGGTACCGTTGCAAACTCCCGATCGTGAGGTTAAAACGATCACTAGGGCTGGCCAGCGTATGTGTGTTTGATAGGATGTTTTGAGATGTGGTATTTTGCTTATATTGGGTGATTTATTATTTATTATGGTGATTGGCATGATTCTTATACTAAATGATTTTGCATGGAACTTATATATAGTGCTTTATTCTCACTGCTAATATTATGAAAACTTTTACGAGCTACGTAATGTTTACATATTTAAGCTTGATCCATTTAGATGTTGCAGAGTAAATTATTATTATTATAAAAATGTGTTACTAAGAAGGCAGTACACTCGCAGGTGAAATGGTTAGGAGTCGGTCAGTCCCCTACTTGCGCTAAATAGAGTTATGCGGATCTCGCGATAGAGTCAATTGATAGAAATTTTGGGACGAGGTGTCAGAGATGAATCTAAGTGAGATTCATGGGATTAGTTTGGTTGTTCTTATAATTAGGGACGGTGTATCCCTATCAGATGGAATTGTGTATAGGTGATATAGTTAAAAAAAATTATATATTGTCGTATTGTGGTTAGTTAGTCAGATAGGTGATGTCATATCGACGTAATGCCAGCCCCACATGAAGGGTGTCCGGGGTGGGGTGTGACACACACACACACACACACACACACACACACACATATATATATGTAAATGGAAGCTTGTATATTGTCGTAGTAAGTTGGTTAGTCAAGTGTTGTCATGTCGACATCACGCCAGCCCCACGGTGACGGTTGTCCAGGGTGGGGTGTGACAGTAAAACTGAAGCCAATAAGAAGGGGAAAGGTAAGGGCATGTTTGGTAACCGTTTCTATCCCATCCTATCCAAGTGGGATGTGATGGGATGAGAATTCAGTTTCTTTCTTGGGAGCAGAATCACATTCGGTAATGACAATATTTTTTTTGGCTTTGGAACAGAATCGCGTTTGAAAACGATTTTATCCTAAAAATCAAGAGTGAACCTTAAACCACAATCAAGAAGTTATCAAGCAATCGAACCCTAAACCACAGTCAACAAATCATCAAGCAATCAAACCCTAAATCCCAATCAAAATCAAAATCCTGAACCCCAATCAAAATTAAAATCATAAGCCCCAATCGAAATCAAAATCCTAAACCCCAATTGAAATTCAAATCGAAATTGAAATCAAAATCAAAATCAAAATCCTAAACTCCAATCGAAATCGAAATCGATTACAGCTCGAAATCGAAACCCTAATTTCGATTTCAATTTCAATTTCGCTATGGACAGATGAAACCATGAAGATGAAGCCACAAAAACATGAAGACGAATGATAGATGAAGCCATGAAGATGATGCCCACGAAGTAGACAAAGACGACGATGGCTGCAAAATCGATTGGCAATGGTGACCAGGATAGTAAAGTCGACGAGGAGGAAGAAGAGGACAAGCCACGAGGAGGAGGAAAAGGAGGTCGGACGACGAGAAGGAGGAGGACAACAAACCACGCGAAGAACTCAAAGAACATGTTGAAGAAGAAGAAGAAGAAGGAAAATGAAGAAAGACAGAAAAATAGGCTTACAAGAGTTGAAAGCCATATCTCATTAACAATTTTGTTAATACGGGTCGTGTCTCTTTTTTGGTTTGGGAATTGGATGGGAATTATAAGAAACAAAAGAAAATTGTTTCTAACTTATTAAGAAAAAATAAGAATGATTTTTTGTTTTGGGATGAGAATGAGAACGGAAACAGTTTTACCAAACGTTATGCTCAAACAGAAATTCCAAAAATTTGGGAATGAGATGAGATTTTTTGGGATGGGAATGGTTACCAAACATGGCCTAAATTACCACCCCAAGCAGATATTAAGAAAGAGGCCAAGTGTTTCTTCAGTAAGAAGAAAGGACACATGAAGAAAGAATATGCCAAATTTTAGAAATGGCTTCAAGATTAAGGTAACTCAATCTCGTTTGTTTGTTATGAATCTAATCTAGTTAATGTTAATATTAACACCTGATGGATTGATTATAGATTTACAATCCATATTGCAAACTCCCTTCAACGTATGCAAAACCTAAGAAAGCCAGTGGGAAATAAGCAGAGCATATTATCTGGAAACAAAATAGGCTCATATGTGGTGGCTATAGAAACATGTCTTTTAAATTTCAGTAGTGGTTTTGTAATAATATTAGTTAGGTACTTCTATGTTCCAATTTTTTTTTTATAAAACTTGATTTCAGTTTTCGTACTTTTACCTTTGGGACAATCCTTTCTTTTTTCAAACACAACATTTAGTTTATTTTATAATTTTGATTGTGTTGGGAATGGTATTTTGTATGATGGTCTTTATCGTATTAACTTACAAGATAATACCACTTATAGCTTAATGCATGTTCACATTGGCTCTAAGTAGTGTATTATGAACGATGACTCCTCTATGCTACGACATCGGAGATTAAGACATATCTCCATGGAAATAAATAAGAGATTGGTGAATGATGGAGTACTTAGTACTCTAGATTTCATTGATTTTGAAACATGTGTGGACTGCATTAAGGGAAAGCAGACCAATAAATCTAAGAAAAATGCCAATAGGAGTTCGGATATATTAGAAATCATATATACTGATATATATAGTCCAGACATTGACTCACATGGTTAGAGATACTTCATCACCTTTATTAATTATTACTCACGATATATGTATCTCTACTTACTTCATAACAAGAACGAATCATTAAATGTGTTTAAAATCTTTAAGGTTGAAGTAGAGAAATAATGCTGGAAGCAAATAAAGATCATGAGATCAGATAGAGGTAGAGAATACTGTGGTAGATACATTAGGGATGGACAAACACTCAGTTCCTTTGCTAAGTTTCTTCAAGAACAAATTATAATTGCCCAATATATCATCGGACCAGAGTGGTGTGGTAGAAAGAAGAAATCGAACCTTGTTGGATATGGTGAGGAGTATGCTTAGTAGCTCCCTGATAAGTGTAATTTATCTATCTATTTCCAAACCTAACCTGTTAGTTTTCAAGCATGTTTATTATGTTTTTATTCTTTTTGTATAAATCAGGTGTGTGAGGTGAAAAATGATGAAAACGGATCAAGAACGGTAGAAAAACAAGCAAAAGGGCAAAGTTCAAAACCTGCAGCCCACTGCCGCAGTGGTCAAAACACAGAGAAAGGCCTAAACTTTCTGCAAATCCACCACCGCAGTGATGAGATCCACCGCTACAGAGGTGAAACAACATAAATGTCTCTGCTCCCACCGTTGCATCCACAGCCGCAGCAGTGACACTGCCGACATGCCCACTGCCGCGGCGATCACTCTGTATAGATTTTAGATATTGTTTTAGATATTTTGAGCCATATATCTTTCTCTCTTCTCTATATTTCGGCGATGAGAGACCCCTTAGGGTTTAGATTAGTTTGAGATGTTTTTAAGAAATGCTCAACCAAATCCGAAGAAAAAGAACACGTCGCGAAGAAGGAGAAGCGATCTCGGAACAGTTTTAGCATTAAATCTTCGGACAACGGCTAGTTTCTTTCGTTTCTCTCTTAATTTCTTAACTTTGATTTATTGTTTGAGCATGTTTAGCTCGTTTATCATTATATATATAGTTATGGCCATTAGCTAAACGGATATTGTCTAGGGATTAATATAATTTATGAATATGTAGTTTGTGTGAATTGTGTTTCTTTAACGGTTATTTTTCGCTATTCGATTATGTTTGTCGTTCTTGGATTTCTATTATATGCTTGTTTAGGTATATTGAGAAATTGGTGTTTGACACTTGGGAGAGATAACCCCAAATTCGGATTAAGGTAAACACAACGCGACGATCTAATAACCCGAAAGGGAGTTAGAAAGTGTGCAATCCATGATGTTGGGGAAAGACTCCTATGACCTAGTGTCGTTAAGATGTTGAGAGGGACTTCTTCGTTGACACGAAGTCGCATATTCACTCATCTTACACTCGGGAGAGGTAGTGAGTGAGTTTACAATATAGAGATTATTGGATATGATTAACACCGTTATTGTAAACTAAACGAAATCAAACACATTTAAGTAAATGAAGTTAATCCCTAGATAATCCATTTTCTTAAACATCTCAATATAGTATTACGGTATAACTAGTTTAATTAACTTATTATTAGTATATTTCATTATAAAATTACAATTTTTATTGCCTAGATAAAATTAGATTATGATAATTACAGTACTCGATAATAATCTCAACTAATCTCTATGAACACGATAACCCTAACTCTCCTAATCTTTACTAAAACTTGACATGTACACTTGCGGTGAAAGTGGGGACGTAATATTCCGCCAACAAGTTTTTGGTGCCATTGTCAGGGATTGGTTTTTAGATTATTGTTGATATTGTAAGCAAATGACCTGATTTTAAATTAGGCATTTCTTTTGTTTATAATTTTTTCTTTGTAGTAGTGTTTTTTTTTTTTTTTTTTTTTTTTTCTGCAGGGTACTTGACGATGTTAGATCAACAAGTAATTTTTTATTTCTTTCAACGGGATTTCGAGCCGTTTTATAGTGCTTGAGATCGTTACAAGGAATTGTTGTTCCGTTTCCGAACCATCGTTTCCTGAGGGAGTGACAACTACTGAACTTCCTCGATGGGTTACTAGCCGCAACCAAAATGTGGGTTGAAGAAGGGAATGGTACCACCACTTTTGACTAACTAACCGCGGATGAAGCCTATCAGTTATTGGAAGACATGAAAGAGTATGATTTTCACTATTGAAATTATTCAAGAAGCTACCAAAGCTTGGGGGATAGTTCCAATGTTTCGGAGCAACTGATTGACACCCCGGACCAATATGATGAGTCTTCCCCCGCATTGGAAACCATGTTCGCTGAATTTATAGGGGAGACTCAGACTTTTTGGAGGGAGACAAATGACAGGATCAACGAGCATGAGGATCGTCTCGACAATATTGAGACAGTCTGCGCTGAAATAGATGTGACCATAACGTCTCTTCAAATGCAAATCGGTCAGCTTATCTCTTTAATTGAGGCTAAGTCAGACGCGGTGGCACTGGGAGATTCACAAGCCACATTCAGTGAAAGCCACCGTGAGGAATCGGAAATGAGCGAAAGGAGCTTGGGAAAGTTTAACTATAATCATTCGAATGAGACCAGAACTCAAGCATGGATCGACGATTATGATTTGTCACCATTGGAGATCCAAATTGTTATGCCACCATCGATCCCAGACGATCACATCTACGAGGACTCGATGTGGCTCACTTGTCCTTCACCGCCATTAGCAACGTCCTTTCATGCCGACCAAGTACATGAGCTGGTGAGGAATGTTGTTGAAAGGTCGGGCCATATAATGCCAAATCTCGCCAAGCTTGAGGGCGTAAACAACCAAGACCCATACGTAGTGTTATATGACACTTACTATGGGCAGAAGTTGCTCTTTGATGAGTACTTCTCCGTGTTAGGCTGAAGACCTTAAATCAAGCGTTTCTTGGGAGACAACCCAAGTCCAAAAATAAATTAAATCTGTCACTGCCGACTTGATTTGGAGGCGAGATTCTCTCTCCTCCCAGGTACGTGTTCTAAACCCCCATCTTTATTATAATGCTTTATGCTGTCATTGGGATCGCTAATGAGTCGTTGTGGACACTGCCTGTTTTAAGTTTGACAGTGATGTTTAGTATTGTTAGTTATGTTGTTTTGTTTTTATTGTGTTCATGTTTGTTTAGGTTAGTTATAATTATGTGCTGAGTTTTGACTTCATCTGGGCCATTACCCAATGGTGTATCTGTCCCCTGATTATATATTGAGTTTGGGCATAAAGCTCATTCATGTATGTTCTGTGTGCTTGACGTATCGTTTTACTAAAAGTTATTATAGATCCTACTTGCATGAGCATGTAAACTCAATGTATGACAATCCAATTGATTTGAAAATGATTATCCATCACCCAAATTCATAACAATAGGGATTTTAGAACTTGATTTTGGGAAAATTCGAGGCAAAATCCTAAGTGAGGTAGTTCGGGGGATATGATTTAAGCATTCATTTGATTGCTTGAGCCTTTTAAGCTAACCTTGTTATATCATTATCCCTCGTTTCCCTATCGAAGCCTAAAAACCATTCTAATTATGAACACTTAACTAATTCCATGGTCGATAAAACTTCTTTCCAAACTTGTATCGCTGAGCCGAAGACACAATTTAAGTGAATCAAGTTAGCATTCGATATGCTACTTGAAGTGAGCAGTTGGGTTTAGGGTGAACTTTTCATTGGTACAGTATTCAAGTTCTCACTTTTCATTTTTCCTCATTTTAACCACACCCGTGAAATTATAATAATCAAATAAGTTTGGGGGTGTAGTTCGTTGAAAAAAAAAATACGTTTTTATTTTCCGTTTATTTTGACAAATGAGTACGTCGGTCTTAAATGATTGTTCAGGATTGTTTCAATTTTATCTGTGGGGTTTCGAGTGTGAGAGTGCTAAGCTTGTGCCTCAGGTATTGTCAAGTTAACGACGTTAACCTATTTTCTATTTCTGATATACCCTTGGTTGTTTTCCAAAACCGAACCAAGTCCTTCTGATCTTTTTGAATTGCTTAGCCAACATTAGTGGAGAATAGAACCCATGTCAAACTTATGGATTTCCTATACCTTTTTGGTTTTAGTCATGAGCTTATTTGCTGGATAATCCAATCCGATCGACGGATAGTTGTATAATTGAGTTTTATCACACACACGTTGATAGGATCTAGAATAGAGCTTAATATCATCAAATATTGAAATTCTAGAACACCACATGGTGTGTTTTATGTTAGAACTTGTTAGGATTGGGGGCCGATGAGGGAAAAATCGTTTAGCCGGTAGATGATATTCAAAACTTGCACATTATTGTTTTTTAGTGTTTTTCATTTTTAGTTCTTAATTTTGTAATTACTTGTTATATTTTCTTGTATTGTGTGGGTGCTTTGGTCGAAGACTAGCAAAATTTCAAGTTTGGGGATATTTGATAGGTGTAATTTATTTATCTATTTCCAAACCGAACCTGTTGGTTTTTGAGTATGTTTATTATGTTTTAATAAATTTTTATTCTTTTTGTATAAATTAGGTGTATGGGGGTGAAAAGGGATGATAACGGATCATAAATGATCAAATCGGATTAATAACGGTGGGAAAACAAGCAAAAGGGAAAAATTCAGAACCTGCAGCCCACCGCCAAGGCGGTCAAAACACAGAAAAATGCCTAAACTTTCGGAAAATCTACCACTATAGTAGTGAGATCCACCGCCACGGCGGTGAAACAACATAAATATCTCTACTCCCACCGCTGCATTTACCGCCGCGGCGGTCACTTTGCATAGATTTTAGATATTTTTTTAGATATTTGGAGCCCTATATCTTTCTCCCTCCTCTCTATTTCGGCAATGAGAGACCCCTTAGGGTTTAGAATAGTTTGAGAGGTTTTTGGAGAATGCTCAACCAAATCTGAAGGAGAAGAACACGTTGCGAGGAAAGAGAAGCGATCTCGGAACAGTTTTAACATCAAATCTTTGAACAACGGCTAGTTTCTTTCGTTTCTCTCTTCATTTCTTAACTTCGATTTATTGTTTGAGCATGTTTTGCTCGTTTATCATTGTATATATGGCTATGGCCGTTAGCTAAACGAATATTGTCTAGGGATTAATATAATTTATAAATATGTGATTTGTTTGAATTATGTTTCTTCAACGGTTGTTCTTCGCTATTCGATTGTGTTTGCCATTCTTGTATTTACATTATATACTTGTTTAGGTTTATTGAGAAATTAGGGTTTGATACTTGGGAAAGGTAACCCCGAATTCGGATTATGATAAACACAACGCAACGATCTAATAACTCAGGAGGGAGTTAGAAAGTGTGCAATCCATGATGTTGGGGCAAGACTCATGTGACCTAGTGTCGTTAAAATGTTGAGGGGGATTTCTTCGTTGACGCGAAGTCGCATATTCACTCATCTTACACTCGGGAGAGGTGGTGAGTGAGTTTACAATACAGAGAATGTCGGATAGGATGAACACCGTTATTGTAAACTAAACGAAATCAAACACATTTAAGTAAATGAAGTTATCCTTAGATAATTCATTCCCTTAAACATCTCAATATAGTGTTATAGTATAATTAGTTTAATTAACTTATTATTTATAAAACAACAATTTTTATCGCCTAGATAAAATTAGGTTATGATAATTATGGTACTTGATTATTATTTCAACCAATCCATGTGGACACGATAACCCTAACTCTCCTAATCTATACTAAAATTTGACCCGTACACTTGCGGTGAAAGTGACGACGTAATATTCCGCCAACACTCCCATACTTGTACTTTTGGGATATTTCTTTGTTTTTTCAAATACGTCATTCAGTTTATTTTATAATTCTAATTGTGTTGGGAATGGTATTTTTTTCTGATGGTCTTTATCATATTAACTTACAAGACAATACTACTTTACTTATAGTTCAATACATGTTCACACTGACTCTAAGCGGTGTATTATTAATGAGGATTCCTCTATGCTATGGCATCAGAGATTAGGAAATATCTCCATGGAAAGAAATAAGAGATTAGTGAATGATGAAGTACTTAGTACCCTAGATTTCACTTGTTTTGAAACATGTGTGGACTGCATTAAGGGAAAACAGACCAACAAATCTAAGAAATGTGCCAATAGAAGTTCGGATATATTATAAATCACACATACTGATATATGATTCGTTTTTGTTATGAAGTAAGTGTATGTATATATATATATATAACAAGAACGAATCATTAAATGCATTTAAATATGTTAAGGCTAAAGTAGAAAAACAATTCAGGAAGAAAATAAAGATCATTAGATCATATAAAGGTTGAGTGTACTATGGTAGATATATTGAGGAAGGACAAACATCTGGTCCGTTCGCTAAGTTTCTTCAAGACATAGGATAGTTGCCCAATATACCATCGGACCAGAATGGTGAGGAGTATTCTTAGCAACTCCAATCTTCCTCAATCCTTGTGGACTAAAGCACTAAAAATGGTTGTGTAAATATAAAACCGGGTTTCAACCAAGGTTGTCCCAAGGACGCCATTAAAATTATTGAAAGGTTGGAAACCAAGTTTGCAGCATATACGTGTTTGGGAATGTCCGTGTGAAGTAAGAATCTATAATCCACATGAGAATAAGCTAGATCCAAGGACTATTAGTGGGTATTTCATTGGATACATTAAAAGGTCTAAGAGGGATATATTTTATTGTCCATCTCACAACACTAGGCTTGTGGAATCAAGAAACACCAAATTTTATGAGAATGACTTGATCAGTGGGAACAATCAAATCAGGAATAATGTTCCTGAACCTGATCATTCTCCATCTTACACTTCAAGTGATATATTTGTTATAGTTCACAACATCCCTTAAGTACAAACCGGTAATGAACAACCAATCATTGAAGTTCCACAAGCATCTGACAATATTCCAGTGGATCAAGTAGTTCAGAAATTACTAAAACCTCCTGAACAACCAGTTGAACCACAAATTTCACATGAATATAATGGTACAACATTAACGAAATCTACTAGAACTAAGAGGTCATCCATTCCTAGTGATTCTATAGTGTACGTACAAGAATATGACTACTGTATTTGAGCCGAGAGCGATTCCATGAATGAAGAGATGAGTTCCATGAAGAGTAACGAAGTCTGGGATCTTATTGAATTGTCTGATAGTGCAAAATTCATTGGATGTAAATGGGTCTTCAAAATAAAGAAAGACTCGTTAGGAAACAAAAAGAGATACAAGGCGAGACTCGTTGCTAATGATTTACTCAAAAGGAATGAATCGATTACACAAATACCTTTTATCCTATATTTAAGAAAGATTCCATGTGCATCATTTTGGCATTAGTGGCCGTTTTGATCTTGATTTACTACAAATAGATGTAAAAATGACATTTCTCAATGGAGACCTAGAGGATGAGGTTTATGAAACAACCTGAAGGATTCCTCTCTGGTGATAGTGAGCACTTGGTTTGTAAACTCAAGAAATCCATATATGGTCTAAAACAAGCATCCTGTTAATGGTATGTTAAATTCCATAGAGTAATTTCTTCATTCTGATTTGTTAAAAACCCCATGGATCATTGTATATACCAGAAAGTGAGTGAGAGTAAGATATGTTTTCTTGTTTTATTTGTGGATGAGATTTTGCTTGCAACCAATGATAAGGGTTTGGTACATGAGGTAAAACTGTTCATCTTTAAAAACTTCGATATGAGAATACAGGTGAGGTATCTTATGTCATTGGCATTAAGACCTATAGGGATAGATTACGTGGTATCTTGGGTCTGTCTCAAGAAACCTATATCAATAAAGTTTTAGAGAGATTTCAGATGAAAGATTGTTCACTAAGTGTAGCTCCCATTGTGAATGGTTATAGTTTTAATTTGAACCAATGCCCGAAGAATGATTTTGAAATGGAACAGATGAAAAATATTTCTTATGCTTCTGTTGTTGGAAGAATGATATATGTTCAGGTCTGTACAAGGCCAGACTTTGCATTTGCTATGGAAATGTTGATGATATCAGAGTAACCCAGGTATAGACCACTGGAGAGCTAAAAAGAAAGTGATGAGGTACCTTAAAGGAACCAAAAACTACATGCTTATGTATAGACGGATGGATAATCTGGAAGTAATCGGTTATTTAGATTTAGACTTTGCTGGCTGTGTTGATTCATGTAAATCAACATCAGGATATTTTTTCATAATGGCTGGTGGAGCTTTATCTTAGAAAAGCGCAAAGTAGCCCTTGACTACTACTTCTACTATAGAAGCTGAGGTTATTTCTTATTTTGAGGCTACTTTACATGGTGTGTGATTAAAGAGTTTCGTATCTAGGCTTAAAGTTATAGATTCTATTTCTAGGCCACTGAGAATATATTGTGACAATTTAGCTGCTGTCTTTATGGCTAAGAACAGCAAAAGTAGAAGTCGAAGTAAACACATCGACATTAAGTACTTAGCCGTAAGAGAACATATTAAAGAAAATAAAGTGGTCATTGAGTACCTCAGTACTAAATTGATGATTGTTGATCTTTTGACTAAGGGCATGCCACCATTGAAATTCAAGGATCATGAAGAGAAAATGGGACGTGGTTCCAATATGTAGTTGTTTATACAATGTTCGAATAAAACTCTTATTTATTATTATGTTTTCTCATATTCATGTGCACCTTTATTTTATTTTAGAAAATTCATCTACAGAACCAAGAATAAACATATGGTTTATTCATTAAGTAAAGTTGTCATATAGATAGTCAACTTAAGAAATTAAATGCATTGTAATACATGGAAGATAATACTCGTTATTAGAGGACTTATCGCCATGATTCATGTATTTGTTTCTTAATAAAATAATGGCTTAATCATATGGACCAAGTGGGAGAATGTAATATTTATGTTGCATAAAAAAAATCCGATTTTGTATTAAATTAGTTTTTGACATCGATAGTCTACATTAAAGCTTAAGTTACAATTTTTTTTTTTTAAGTTTTTACATTAAAACTTAAGTTACAAATGTTTTCTTATGTTTTTGTAACCATTTTTATGGAAACATTAAGAATAACCATTAAAGCTTGATGGGACTTGGCTATAAATAGAGATTTCGGTCCCTAAGCTCAAGCACTCTATTCTAACAAAGTACACCATCTATTGTGACTATTTTGAGAGCTTAGAAGAGCCAAAACTAAGAGAAAAATAGTAAATTTGTGATTGAGAATATCAATGGCCGGAGGTGAAATTCTTGGATTTTATTTTTCAATTCTTTTCATCCCCTTAATTTATCAATTATGCATCTAAGATCAATTTATATTCTTACAAAATAAACTTCAACATTAATATGATAGTCAAACATTTTGGAAAGATATGAATTGTAAGGTACAACATCTCTATTATCATCTTCTTGTCCTTTCACAGTCTAAATCCTACCATCGTTTCATCGATGACAAGTTGGATATCCATCTTGGTCCATAGTAGTTTCTTCAATAAAGTCATGTAGGTATCTCTTAGTGTATCTACAATTTTTCATGCAAGGCGCCTAAAGATTTGGGGCACCGCAATGTCCATTTACCATACACTTCTTTATAGTTTCAAATCGGGTCTTCAATCAAGTCTTGAAATTTAGCACAAATTATTTTGTCAACTTGAGCACATGTTCAAATTTTGTGCAAACCATCAAGGAATCTAATTAAGTACATGTGTGGCAACCTTTGCTTCTTATATTAAATTGTAAAAACATGACCAACTTTTTTCCCGAACACTTTTATTATTTTCAATTTCTTTCATCAAATATTTTTTTTCAACTAAAAAATATAGGTAACTAAATCTGGAGATCTGGTTGTTTTTGATGAGGTAATTGACGAGGGTTAAAATCGTAAGAAAAATTGTACATTAAGGCATAGTGGGTCAATGCCTAAATGGGCTTAAATGGGAGTAGCCCACATTATATAAAGTGTGATGAACAAGTAATTATCAATTCCGAACTAGAAACTACAGTCCATAAAGGTGTAACATTTTAATTGATCAACCAGGTTCAATTTGATTTGTTCTCCCTAAATTAAGGAGATAATATTCTCTGTAAATCAAGGATAAATTATCCTCTCCAAATCAGGGAGAATTAGTTATGAATTTCACTCTATAAATATAGTAATTTACAGGTCACATTTATGATATCTGATATCACTCAATTCCTGATTAACTTATTTGTTGATCCCTTGGTTTTGATGAACAATTAAAGGTTGATGTTTTTGTGAAACTAATGTGTTTGTTGAGTGTTTCTAAAAAAGAGTTCCACTTATTGATTGTGCTGAAGATATTATGAAGAAAATGTCAAGGGTGGACACAATGAAGAAATGAAGAGTGTTGAAGACCCTAAAGAAATTTGGTGAAATTTACTCAATACTCTTATACTCTTAGTGCAACCCGAATTAGGATCACACATGACACTATTAAATGAGTTATATTTTATGTATTGAAATGATTGAATTTATGATCCTAATTATTGATTAAATATATGCTTCTTATGCGAAAATTGAAAATGAAAATTAACCTAAGTGAAAATCATGATTAAAGTAAAGAAAGTTTAAGTTTAGGGTTAATTTAATCAATCAAGAAAAGCAATCGGTTAACTGAATCAAAACAGCAGATTTTGGAGCAAAAATTGGTGAATGAATTAACCAACCAGCATCAATCGATCAATTGATAAAACAGGAGGTCAACCGTTTGAAACAATGAGATTTTCAGAGCAAAAAATATGGTTCTTGCAACAATTGGTCAACCGACCAAAGGTGATCAATTAACCGATGGGCTTAAGGGTAAAAAGTAAAAGTCTTTGAACCAATCGGTTAACCGATTGGGACTCGGTCAACCGACTGTGTTGGAGCTTGGCAGGGAAAACTCCCTAAACTAATCGGTTAACCAACCGAAGGGGATCGATCAACCAACTGGCATCTTGGGTTTGGCTTGGTTTCCATGCTGAATCAATCGGTCAACTGACTGTCAGGGATCGGTTAACCGACTATTTTGGTTGAGATTTTGAGAAACTTGGGATTTTGGTAAAAAATTAGCCCTTTTTTATGATTCCAAGGGTGAATTTCAGGGGATTTAAACCTACTGAAGATATGGTACATGTATTCTATATCCCTTTTGATTTGGTACACATAATTAATGATTCTCTCAATTTAAGTAGTTAAATACTTCCTATCTTTGTGATTGATATTTGGAAAATATTTTATGGACTTATTTGAGAGTTTTAAAAGATATTTTAAAGTGAATTACACCATAATTGAATGATTATGTTATATAGGGTCTAAGAGTGCCTTTTAACGGCATATCTTTTGAAATGTAGCCGTTGGAAGGCTTGATATCAATCTATATATATATAGACCTGCAAAAATTGGATGAAACATATTAAGAACATCAGTTCCTAATCTTTTCTAAGAGTTATTATTCTACTGAAATTTTCAAGAAAGATTTTGTGCTAAATTCTTGATCTAAAGAACTTATTGATTTGGTGTCACTGACTTGTGCTATATTGCGATTCTATTTTCAATCTTTGTGTTTTCTCAATGAGATCTTTCAAAGCTATTGTTCTTAATTTTGATTTCATGTTATTATTATTTGCTCAGTGTTAAGATCATTAGAAAATTATTTTCAAATCTAAAAGCTTGAAAAATATTTTTAAAACGATTTTGTGTGATTATCTCATTACGTTCTTTAATTTGTACAACCCACATTTGTTTATTAATTAGATATTAATTTTCCTCACATTGTATCTATCACGTAGTAAATTTTAGGACATTAATTGAGTATATCTGTATTGAGGTTGTAGAAACTCCTTGTGGGAAGAAACTTATATTTTTCTGTATTTGTGAGTTTGAGCGGATTAGACACGGTTGGGCTAGTGTCTAGTCAAGGTAGCTAGGTTTTGATATTTTTCTATGAAAAAAATTAGGGTTTGATCTTTGTCCTAAGTATAAAAAGACTAGGTTATTCTTTTTCCTTGAAAAGAATTAGGTCTTGATTCTCCCTTAATTGAATTGAGTGAATTGTGAAGGATCCATCATTACTTGTGAAATGATACTTGTGAGAGTTGTGAGGTTTGATCTTTAGCCTGTTAAAAGGATTAGGTTTGATCTTTAGCCTATAAAAAAGATTAGGCTTTTATTCTTTAATAAAATTAGATTAGTCTTTAACGTGGTAAAAAGATAAGGTTCTTCCTTAACCTGGGAAAAGGAAAATTGTAAAGGTTGATTCTGAGCCTTGGAAAATTATCGTTGTAAGGGTTTGGTTCCTATCGTTAAAGGAATCAGGGGTTTAGAGGTTGCGAATCTCCGTAGAGCTTGGAGGACTCGATTAGACAAGGCTAGTTTGCTGAACCAGGATATATCTTGGTGTGCTGCATTGTTATTATTCTTTATATTTTGTTTAGGTGTGCACCTAGTTAAACACTTATCCATTGCGTAACGAAGATAATTGATTTAGGAAAAATTAATTATTTGATAATTAAGTGTTGAAAGAATTATTTGTTTAAATTTTTATAACTACCCAATTTATCCCTCTTGGGTGGCTTACTAGACCAACAGTTTGTACCAGAGCTGGTTTACCTCCATTAGCTTAAAACACTAGCCAACAAAAATCACATGGTGCACCCGATAGGCACACTGGGTGAGGGGAAGTCTATGCGCCGTCCACCATTGTTTACAGGTAGTAATTATGCTTTTTAGAAGAACAGGATGATTGTATTTTTGCAAGCCACTAACTATGAGAAATGGTTGGTTATTGAATATGGTCCATACATTCCTATGGAAACTAGAGTAACTAACAGAAATGAACAACTGAGTTACTTTGATAAACAGAAATTGTCTATTAACTCTTAGGCTATTAACATTTTTCTTTGTTCTTTAGATGCAAAATGAGTACAACAAAGTTTTAGGTTGTGTTTCTGCAAAATTAATATGGGATACATGGAAAGCTACATATGAGAGAACTGATCAAGTGAAGCAATCCATAATCAATGCCTACACTCACCAATTCGAAGTATTTAGAATGGGTGATGTAGAAACCATCTCGAAAATGTTTGTGAGATTCACCAACATATGCAAAAGTCTTGATTAGCTTGGAAAGTCGTATTCCATGGAGCAGAAAATACAAAAGATCTTGATATCATTATCCAAGATCTGGGAATCAAATGTGATTGCAATCAAGGAGGCCAAAGATTTCACCAAACTCACTATTAATGAACTCATCGATGATTTAATGACCCATGAGACGGCCATGAGACAACATGAGGTTGGATTAGAAAGAATGCTAAAAAGGAAAGAGAGACCTATGAAAGAAACATGGGATGACAAAGATTCCAGTAGTTTTGAAACATTAAGTGATGATGAGGGAGTTCCGACGTTCGCTCTTATTCCCAAAGAGGCTGAGGTAATTGAGTACTCTAGTTCTTGTCCTATGGATTTCGATGAATTATTTTATATTTTTCAAGAATTATTACATGAATATACGGATCAATGTTCTCAACTTGATGCTCTACAAAGTATACTGATTACATTAAATAAACAAATTAAAAATTTTGAGGCCGAAAACATCGATATTAAAAATCAAATTTCAAAACTAGTTTCCTGTGATTTAGAAAAGGAAAACAATGAGTTGAGGTCCAAAGTTATGGATTTAGATTCTATTGTTTTCAAGTTTACAAATGGTAAAAATAATTTCAAAATATTTTTGGGAAACTCTAATGATGTTTTCGACAAAGCCGGTCTTGATTTTCAGAAAAATGTTAAGCAAAAGAGATTCAAAAAATTCTTTCTGAAACTAAAAAAGTTGTGAAATATTTCAACTGTAATTCTGTGGGGCATACCTCTAGTAAATATTTTTTAAAGAGATCTAAATGTAAGCAGGTATAGGTTCCTAAAGGAACAAATAAGGATCCTACTAACAAAATTGGACTCACATAGAATAGGTACCATCTAGGAACTTTTCGAGGTGTTTTTTTTTTTTTTTTGCAGGTTATAAAATAAACATCTATGTGCAAGGACAAATCATTCCTAGAAAAAGACTATTCTCAGCATGTGACAAGATATAAATGCTGAAATCACGTCTTTTACACCTGAAGACAATAGTCATGTAAAGGATGAAGAATATGTCAAAGAACGCCACAACAATATGGTGTTATGGAAAAGAAAGAACAAAAGTGCTTCAGGAAGAAAACAAAACAATGCAAAATGAGAATCATATTTCTAGAGCAAAGACAAATATATAATTTTCATTTTATAATTTTTGGTTGCAAATGTTTTATTTTGAATGATAAGGATAATTTGAGTAAATTTAATGCTAAATCTGATTATGGAATTCTTCTTGGATATGCTAGTAACAAATAAAGCTTATAGAGTTTATAATAATCGTACGTTAGTAGTTGAAGAATCTATGCATGTTGTACTTGAGGAATCTGATCCATTTGTGTCAAGAAAAGTTTTGGATGATGATGATGTAGGTACACAAAATAACCAAAACTAAGGTGATAATAAGACAGAGGAACCACAGAAAGAGGAACCAAAAGGATAGAAAACGACTTTACCACAAGCTATAAAGACAATGCCGGGGCACTCGGAAAAAGAAATTATCAGTAATTTCGAAAGAGGTGTAAGTACATGTTCCTTTCTTAGAGATATAATAAATCTTGTTTTTCTATCTCAAATTAAGCCTAAGAATATGAATGAGGTGTTAACTGATGAATCTTGGATCTCCACGATGCAAGAAGAATTAGTTCAATTTGAACTTAATAAAGTGCAATCTCTAATTCCTAGACCAGATTTTCATCTTGTAATTGGTACTAAATGAGTTTTTCGTAATAAAAAAGATGAAACTGGTATGGAAATTAGAAACAAAACAAGATTAGTAGTACATGGCTATAATCAAGAAGAGAGAATTGATTATGATAAGACTTATGCGCCTGTGGTTAGATTAGAAGTTATTAGAATGTTACTCACCTTTCTATGTTCATAAAATTTTAAGTTATATCAAATTGATATATAGAGTGCATTCTTGAATGGCTTTCTAGCAGAAAAAGTTTATGCCAAACAACCCCTAGGATTTGAAGTGATAAACTTCCAAATCATTTGTTTAAACTTCAAAAGGCTTTGTATGGGCTCAAACAAGTTCTGAGAGCTTGGTATTAAAGACTTAGCCCCTATTTGATCGAAAATGGTTTTCGACTGGTCTTAGTGATATAAGATTATTTATCAAGCAAACTGATTTTGATATCCTATTAGTACAGATTTATATGTTGATGATATTATTTCCAGTTCTACTAATGAGGATTTTTGCCAAGAATTTTCCAAGATAATGCAGATCAAATTTAACATGAGTATAATGGGGGAGTTGACCTTCTTTCTTGGGTTACAAATCAAGTAAACAAAAGAAGGGATTATCATTAATCAAGCCAAGTACACCAAAGAGTTGTTGAAAAAATATGGCTTGGATGGTGCTAAAGAGTATAAAACTCCTATGGCAACAACTAAGAAAATGGACAAAGACGATACGGGTAAAAATGTAAATGAGAAAATGTATCGAGGTATGATTGGTACCTTGTTGTATCTTACTGCTAGTAGACCTGATATAATGTTTAGTGTATACTTCTGTGCGAGATTTCAGTCTTGTTCTAAAGAATCACATTTAACTATGGTTAAAAGCGGATCTTTCGGTATTTAAAAGAGACAAGTGGCCTAGGATTATGGTATCCTAGCGGGAGTGACTTCAAGTTAACTAATTACTTCGGCGCTGATTTTGTCGGATTCAAAGTTGAGCGTAAAAGCACAAGCGGGTCATGTCACTCTTTAGGACGTGCCTTAGTTTCTCGGTCTAACAAGAAATAGAACTCAATTGCCTTATCCACTACTGAGGTTGAGTATATGGTAGCTGGTAATTGTTGCGCTCAAATTCTATATATTAAGCAACAATTGAATGATTTTGGAATATGTATGGAGGACGTCCCTATTTATTATGATAATAAAAGTGTTATATGCTTAAGTAAGAATCCGACACAGTACTCACGAACTAAGTAGATAGAGATTATACATCATTTTATTCGTGATCACATTCAGAAAAAAGTATGTTACTATTGAGTATATTGATAACTCCGATTTGTTTGCCGATATCTTTATCAAATCTTTAGCGGAATGTCAATTTATGAAAATTATTCGAGGTTTAGGTATGGCTAGGCATAACGATGTTAGCCTAGAGTGACATTTTATGGGTCTCCACCCTCACTTTTTGAGATAACAAAGGAGGATAAATTGTTTGATGTTTAAATGAGTTAGATAATGTTTAGGAATTTGGTCGCCTAAACATTGCATTGATTAAAAAGAGATCTAAATTGAATTAAGTATATTGCGCCTTGTTAAATATCTTAATCATTATATTGATTTTTTGGCTTATGTTCAATATCTGTTGAATTATTTGAATTTATCTTCATGATTATGCTTAAATGAGTTAAATACACGTCCTTAGATTTAGGAGGAGTGTGATTGCATTTTTGTTTTGAAGAAAACATCAAAGTTAATTGTCATCAATAAAAAGGAGGAGATTGTTGATCCCTAGGTTTTGATGAACAATTAAAAGTTGATATTTTTATGGAATTAATGTGTTTGTTAAGTGTTTCAGAAAAATATTTTCATTTATTGATTGTGTTGAACATATCATGAAAAAAATGTTAAGGGTGCAAATATGGATACAGTGAATAAATTAAGAGTATTGAAGACCCTAAATAAATTAAGTGAAAATAACTCAATACTCTTATACTTTTAATGCAACCCGAATTAGGATCACACATTAATTAAGTTATATTTTGTGTGTTGAAATAATAGAATTTAAGATCCTAATTATTGATTAAATATGTGCTCCTTATGTGAAAATTGAAAATAAAAATTGACCTAAGTGAAAATGATGATTAAAGTATAGAAAGTTGAAGTTTAGGGTCAATTTACTCAATAGAGAAAAGCAATCGGTTAACTGAATCAAAACAGTGGATTTTAGAGCGAAAATTGGAGAAGGAATTGATCAACCAGTATCAATCAATCAACTGATCAGAAAGGATCGGTCAACCGCATGAAACAGTGAGGTTTTCAAAGCAAAAAGTGTCGTTCCTACAACGATCGGTTAACCAACCAAAGGTGATTGGTCGATCAATGGGCTTAAGGGTGAAAAAATGGAAGTCTTTAAACCAATCGGTCAACTGATTGGGACTCAATCAATCAACAGACTGTGTTGGAGCTTAGCAGGAAAAACTCCCTAAACCAATCGGTCAACCGACCGAAGGGGGATCAATCAACTGACTGGCGTCTTGGATTTGGCTTGGTTTCTATGTTGAATCATTCGGTCAATTAACTACCAAGGATCAGTCAACCGACTATTTCGGTTGAGATTTCGAGGAGCTTGGGATTTTGGGAAAAAATTAGCCGTTTTGTATGATTCCAAGGGAGAAGTTCGGGGGATTTGAACCTACTGAAGATATGGTACATGTATTTATTTATCCCTTTTGATTTGGTCTACATAATTAATGATTCTATCAATTTAAATAGTTAAATACTTCTTTGTGAATGATAATTGAGAAATATTTTATGGACTTATTTCAGAGTTTTTTTTTTTTTTTTTTTAAGTGAGGGATACTTTCAAGGCTACCATGCCAATCCTCCCCAAGAATAGGATGTTGAACATTCCTAAGTTGGGGTATATTCGTGGGTCTATCTTTAGTAAGCAATTTTCCAAAGTAATTATGAATATGATTTTTTAATTCATTGTCCTCTCTATTCCAGTTATTGCTACTATCTTTGAGCATAGTTATTCTATTTTTCCTACACATGTGGTTGGTAGCAATATGAAAGAATTTCGTGTTCTTATTACCTAAAGTAAGCCATTGAATCCTCGATTTCTGATACCAGTACATTTCTTCTTTTTTCAAAATTAGATAATACACATCTATAAGCTCACGGTCCAGATAATCCAAATTTGTGGAAAAAATATTTTCTTGGGATTTTTGTATCCCAATACTTCTAGCTTTTATAGTGAGTTTTCCCCTAAACAAGTTCCCAAATATCATAATTAAGTAAGCAATTAAAAATACACCGCATAATGAAAAAGTATGTTAAGCTAATTAAAGACTTCATAATACACGAGATTTAGTGAAACTAGGTAGCAACAAAATTAGAGGAGAATGCACTTCGGTCCCTTTAAAAGTTTGGTTCGAATGTCAATTTGGTCCCTATAGTTTTAATTTCAACTAATTACATGTTCAGAAAGCCCTGTTGACACTTATAAATATCCAAATACACCCACAAAAATGTACTAGACTAGATAACTCGGCTACATTCTGAAATTAGTATTCACGTTCTGTATGATACACATATTAATATGGAAGAATTTCAGTTATATAATAACAGCAAAGATGAAGAAGTTGACGAAGATGACCTAAAGCCTAAGTATTTTAAAGCCCATTAAGGTGATATCTTATTTGGAATTTCCATCCCTAAGATATTATTATTTCCTTAAGAGGAATAAACTTATAAATTTTGGGGGCACTATGCTTGAGGAATAAATTTATATTTAAAAATTTCAAGACCCCCTGAAGAAATAGATAAATTACAATTTGTACCGCTATTTTTTATATTTAAAAACAAGTTTAATTATGATGATTTGAGGAAACCTAGAGGTCAAGATTACATCCAATGAAGTTATAGGTAACACTTGATCCATGGGCTAAATCCTTTAAGGCCCATATGGTTATGAAGAAGTACAAATTGTACCCTTAATTTTTACATTTGCGAAATAGATTTAGTTACAATGGCTAGAGGTAGACAAGACACGTTTTGTTTTTGGTTGTTTCTAATGAAAACAGTAAATAAAATGTGAAAAGTAAAATACAAGAAATTTAAAATGTGGAAAGACATATAACATGAAAAGTAAATTGCATGAAAAGTAAAGGCACGGAAAGGCGCAGAGCAAAAAAGTAAAGTGTTAAAATTAAAAGCGCAGAAATATGCAGAATAGAGAAGTAAATAACGGAAAAGTAAAAGCGCGGAAAGACACAGAACCAGAAAGTAAATGACTGGAAAATAAATTGCTGAAATATAAATACAAGAAAAATAAACTATTATTTAAGTGTTTCCTTAGGAACATCCTCTTTTCTTTTCTTTTTTTGTCTTTTTAGTCCATTCTTTTGGGCAATTTAAAAAAACGTATTTGGAGAGCGGGTTAAAGGAAACTTACCTTAGCTTGGTGAGGAAGTCCTCTTCCTTTTCTCTCATCCTCCTTCTTCTGCTTCTTCTTTCTTTCTTTCTTTCTTCTTCTTTCTTTCATTTATTTTTCTTTTCTCTTTTTTTCTTTCTTTCTCATTTCTTAGAGATTTTTTGGGATGGGGTAGGGTAGAAAGCCGATAGGTTTCTTTAAGAGAGAGTAGGTGATAAATATGAGTGTGTGTGTGTGTGTAAAATAGGAGAAAGGGGTTGCCTTTTATAGGCAGCCTATTTTTCGCACAGTTAGGAGAGAGTGCACTCCCTGAGTGCGAAAGGGGGGCAGGGGGCTTGTCAGCCAACCTATTGATGAATAATTGCAACTATTTCGTAAATTTTACACTTTAGCCCCTATTTCCGGCATTACATGGTTGACTTTGGAAAACCACTATCGTAAGAATTACAACTTAAAGTGACTAGTGAGAACTTCCAAGTCACTATTTCAACTCCCCGGGGGAATCCTAGGTTTCATCTTATTCCCAGGAGGTGTGTACGAAGTGAAATTGTGCTATAGGCACCTTTTATCAATATTTTAAAAAAAAACAAAATTGAAAAACATGAAATTAAAAAAAAAAAAAAAAAATCCAATATGTGATTGCAATGCTTAATTTGAAAAATAAAATAATATGAAATTAATAATTAATTTGAAGGAATTTGGGAAAATTAAAATTTTCGAGTCAAAATAGAAATATGTGCAAAGTACACAATCTCTTAACATTATCAGGTGGGAACCAAAATTAATTATTTAATAAGTGATATCCTTTTTAAGATCCACCCTTAATTTGTTCAATTTGGTCCTAACACAACTTCTAGAATTTTCAATTTTGATCCCGAAACTTTCTGAAATTTTTCGAAATCCATTGGGAGCTTTGATTTTTTATTTTTATTAAAATAAAAACATTTTGAAAAATAAAAAATTAAATTTAAAAGTGAAACCTACCCCTTTAAACATTGATTTAAAGTTTCTCAAAATTTCAATTTAGGCCCGAATTGTTTTTTAAAATACAAAATTAGGCGAGACAAAATGCGGTGTTCATAATTGTCCCTCTTTGTCATGCGAGTTTACTCGAAATGAAAACGATAGGAGACGTACATCATTTTGTTCTGCTGAGATAAACAAAACAAAAGAGATCCAAACCTAGTGAAATTACGTTGGCCGCTTAAGGGAAGGAAATGAAAATGATGTTGCCAGACACATGGGCCTTCAAACACTGGACAATCCCCCACTTGACAGTAAGGAAAGTAAAAAGTGTATTTTGTGGAGAAGTCTCGGTGACTTTCCTCTATGCGAACAACCTATATTCATGCTCAAGAATTGGAAGAAAAATAAAATTAAAATTTGCCCCAGACTATTACTAAGGGCATAGAAATTGTAAGCTAACCTCTGCCAGGTTGCCTACATACGTTGGCATGCTGCCAAAAGTTAAGTCAAACTTAGCTCGTGCAAGCTCATCCATATGGGAGGGGAGGAAAGCGAAGGAAGGAAAGTAATCGATAATGATATATACTATAAAGTGTACCCTAGCCCATGGCTGACGTACTTACAGTTGGATGACCGTACCTCAATAGGTTGCCTACGTACTTCGGCATGTTGCTGAAGATCAGGTTGAATGTTGTTTGAATAATTCCTCGTCTATATGTGATCGGTCTCAATTTTATATCAAATTTTAACCCTTATCTTATAATTTTGTTAATCTTTTTATTAATTTTAATTAGTAATAATATAATTTAATGTTTCATTGCAGAAATAAAGTCCAAAAAACAAGGTGGTTATTTGAAGGGCAAAAATGATCAAAATAGAAGAAAAATGGATCCAACCCGAGAAGCGAGCTGATCCGATCCGTGAACCGGTCTGACCCGCAGATCAAGAGTGGGCCAAGCATCTATTGCTAAGTCTCTAGGTGTATCTTGTTACACACAAAAGAAGAGGGTGTTAACGGTTATCAAAGGCAAATAATGAGAATAAAGTGGCTTTAATGGAGAGTTAATTGGGAACGTTACCTTGAGCCATCTATGTGCATTTGGGCCATTTATTTTAGGGGTTGATGTATAATTAAAAGAGAATGAAGAGATCAAAAGGGTAATTGTTGATTACAAATGATGCCTTTTTATTCGACTGTAGGATTAGTTCATTGGGGATATTCACTATTCTTTTCTTTGGGTGAAAATAACACAGTGGCCTGGGGGGTTCATTTTTTCATCAATCATTTTTTCTTGGCCAAAAGAAAACAACGGCTTGGTGGTGGGAGTTCTCCAATGGAGTCTAGGTGAAAAATGTTTTGGGAGGAATAAACAGCCATGAACGACTAAAGTTGTAATCGGGTTCAGTTGTATTTGTTTCAAATTATTTTAATGTAATTTTATTTCTTGTTGTATTTTGATCTCTATATAAGATTGTATAACGAGAATTTACTCTTCTTATATCGTTTATGAAATCAATTGTTATTTTTATCATTTATAAATGTTAGAAATAATTTATTAATACTTTTGGGTTAGATTTATTACATGTGGTTTAGATTTAACCGTTATACAATCAGTTTTATTAGAATTGATATGGTTTAATAGGATGAGTTATGCTTGAGGATCGATTCACCATAAATTAGTAGGAATTGAATCTCGAATATAATTCATACCGATTAAACGGTCGATTAATCGACGTATTTGATAGGATGGACTATACTTAGAGAATAGCTCACCGTAGATTAGGAATCGAATTCCGAAAATAGTCCCTGCCGATTAAATAGTCATACTTTCGTTGTAATTTTTCTTATATTAAATTACATTCAATATACACAGAATTGGAATAAATAAAGAATAGAACACATTGAGATAATCGAAAAACGAATATATATTTCCTCAATTTTGTTATTTATCATTTAGTATTATAAATTAATTATTTTTTTATTAAAAATTCAAAAATCAATCTTGTTAAATTCAACTGAAGCATAAGATAAAAATTAATAATTACAATCCAATCCCTGAGGTTCGACACCCATACTTAAGCACTATACTACAATAGTTGGCGCTTAAATTGGGTATTAAATTTGAGTAATCAAATTTTAGCGCCGTTGTCGGAGATTGACAACGTTAATCATTAATTTTTACTTATTTTTCCATTCATCTGTGCATATCCATTTTATTTATTTTTTTGTTTTAGCTTTTATATATTTACAGATTGGAATTGACCACCTTGGATGATAGCTTGTCTACTTTACGAATAAGCACGTTTTTCAGGTTACACGTTCTAATTTGTAATTCTTTATTTTCTTGTGCTATTGAATCCCAAATCTGAGCACTTGATAGTGGTAGGGAAAATTGTGTATGTACGGTAGGCAATCTCTTAAAAATAGGAATACAACTTTTGATTCTATTTTGAATAACATTCCTAGGAAGAAGATAACCATATCTAGGATACCTATAGAGATAAACAAGGGAGAAGAGACACCTAAAACACTTAGGGAGTATTACACTCCATCAACCTATGTGTCTTCCACGTGTATTCGCTAACCTACATTGGCGAGCGAACATGCCTTTGAAATTAAGTCGTCAATTATCCAAATGCTTCCAACTTATTATGGTATAAGCACAGAAAATACTTATAAGCATTTAGATGAGTTTTGGAAATCTATACAACCTTTAGATTACCAAATATTTCTGATGATGTAGTTAGGTTACGCTTATTTCCATTTTCCCTTAAGGATAGACCCAAACATTGGTTGCACTCTCTACCTCCTGCTTTAATTAGAACATGGGTCGATATGCAAAAAGAATTTCTTAGGAAATACCATCCTATAGGAAAAATGAATTAGTTAAGAAGAGCTCTAACTACGTTCACTCAATTACGAGGTGAATAGTTCCACAAAAGTTGGGAAAGGATGAAAGAGATGCTTCACCAATGCCCTGATCATCAAGTCCCTAGATGGCAGTTAAATGCAGAGTTTTTATGAGGGACTAGATAGAGGTAACTACCAAATGGTGGATGTTTCTTGTGGGGGAACATTTCTGATGAAATCAGAGGATGAAGCATGGGAGTTATATGAAAATCTGAGTGAAATTTCAATGCAACATGATGTGTTACATAGAGTGATAAAGGAAGTACCACATCACAATTCGGTTTCGCAAAAGCGGGTGTGCATGAAATCACAAGTCCAAATGAAATTGGTGGATAATTTGACAAAGGTTTTAAGTCAATTAGTAATGATAGGTCAGACAAATTCCTCACGCCAATCGCTTCAGTCGTGTGCCTTGTGCCACAGTACTTCTCCCCCATAGTGGAATGTCCTCTCAGCTCCGACTACCCAGAATTTATCCTAGAGCAAGTTAACTTTGCTCAATATTTTTTACGAGCAAAGAATAATTTATACTCGAGTACTTATAACCTCGGGTGGAAGAATCATCCCAACTTCTTATGGCGACAACCCAACCAAGGGCCACCCTTAGATCAATCCTTGAGGAAAAAATTTCAAAATCAATCTCAGGGGTACTCACTAACTCAACCATCTAATTAGTACTCTCAACCCACTAGGGACACTTGGATTGATAAATTGATATCTATAATAAATAATTTTTGTCAATCTCAACAAGAGATGTCCTATTTTCAATCCCAAGCTATTGCAAAGCTAGAGACTCAAGTTGGTCAATTAGCTAATACTTTAAGTCATATGGATGAGGGGAAGCTTCCAAGCCAATTGGTAAATAATCTGAATGGACATTATATGGTTAAAAGTAGTAGAATTAATGAACATGTAAATGCCATAGGTGTCCTCAAAAGTGGGCAAGTAATCGATAATCGGGTGGGAAGTGAGTTAAGAGAGAAACCTGAAGATATACTGGGGGATAGAGAAGAGAGAGACGCAAAAAAGAAAGGGGATGAAAAAAATAAATCACCAAGTGAGCCATTGTCGATATCTACTGAGGAGGATTCTATCTCTACCTCAAAATCTATACCATTTGGTGAGAGATGATTAAGACTCAATCCTAAGGCATCCTATATTCATCTTGTTCCATTCCCACAATATCTAGATGGACTATTACCAACGGACAAAAAGGCAAAGAAGGTAGAATAGATTTTTGAAATTTTTAAGCAAGTTAAGATTAACCTTCCACTTCTTGAGTCCATTAAACAAGTCCCAACCCTTTGTACCCATAAACGTAAAATTAAAAGCCATACGCATAAAAATATCTTTCTTACTAAACAAGTGAGCTCAACTTTAAAATATGACAGAGTACTAAAGTTCAAGGATCGGGGTGGCCCCACTATTTCTTGTGTGATCAGAGATCATACTATTCATAGAGCACTTCTTGATTTAGGTGCCAGTGTCAATCTTCTTCCATTTTCAGTGTGCAAGAAACTTGACTTAGGAACTCTTCGACCCATATTAGTCAAGATCCAACTAGCTAAAAGGTCTATAAAGAAACCTTGAGGCATCATTGAAGATGTCTTAGTGAAATTTGATAAATTTTATTTTCCTGTGGACTTCCTTATTATGGACATAGAGTCGGTGCCACATCCCAAACACCAAATCCCTGTTATTTTAGGTCGACTATTCTTTGCTACGGCCAATGCACACATATACTGTCAAACAGGGAGTATGAAAGTGTCATTTGGGAATATGAAAGTCAAGTTAAATATATTTGACCCAACAGGTGCACCACGACTTAAGAAGGTGGGTGAATGTTTTGTAATCAATCAAATAGAAATGAGAAAGACAAGCCTTAATCATCCTACACAACATAACAAATTTAGGACAACTTTAAGGGTAAAAAATAAGAAGAAGCGATCAAGAAGAACTCACTTCACTAAGTTAAAACCACCCAATGGAGTTTATAGTATGAAATGGCATGTCTACAATGGTCGATTCATTAATGAGGAGTTGTCAAGGGAGAAAAGGTTTATCGCTAGTGATAATAGGTCATGTGATACTCAAGTTTGGGATTCTAGAGGGCACAATAAAATTGACGATAATAAATTTTTGTCCCTTCATGTCCGGCTGAAGATGTAAAACTTAGTGCTGAATGGGAGGCAACCCACTAAAATAAAAGATATATATATATATATATAATATTAACAAAAAATAATAATAATCAAAATAAAATTTACTATGAAACCAAAGGACAGACATATGATACTTAATCGTGCCCCTTTTGTTTCCATATAGGCATATTTTACAGGTTTGGAGGCAATTCAAGGAATTTCTACAGCAAGTCGAAACCACTTCAACATCAGGTTATCCTATTCCCTTATTTAAATTTTTCTTCTTCTTTACATTGAGAACAATATTAGAACAAAGTGTGGGGAATCGTTATCTAATGTTGTAGTTTTAAAAAAAAAAATATTCATGTTTTTGGGAATATTTTATTAGTTGGTACATGCAGATTCTTAGGGCTAAAAGTGTTATATTATGAAAGTTATACTTAAGTTAGTTCTAGGTTACACTATTGTTCATGCACCTTAATTTTAAGTATAACAATCTTAGTTCATGTTAGCAATTTGTCAAATAGCAACTAAAAAAAAAAAAAGAGAACTTGTGCTCTTCTCTCTCTCTAAAAAAAAAAAAAAAAAAAAAAAATTGTGTAAACTACCAAATAAAACTTATTTTAGCTCAAACATTGATTCTCACTAAGTTTCAGGGCCTCTTGCCTCATCAAGCAGTGAGTGTTCGTGTCAAAATGTGAGAATCCGGTGTTAGACAATTGATTGATCGGTTAATTCCAAAGCCTAGGAGATTTGAGTAGTTAAGTCTTTTAGGGTATCTCTACACCTAATGACCTGAGTCAACTAGATTGGAATCATTGGCACAACACTTGCTACATCAACATCTTAGAAAGTCCAATGGTACTAACATTTCACATATCAATCACTAAAAAAAGGAGGAAAAAAAAATAGAGAGAAAGAATCAAGTCCTTTTGAGGTTGAAATTCATTAAGTTGTTAATTTTGAATATTAAGATCACTTAAACTTGAGATTAGGGTCGCTTGAATAAGGTAATATGTGGAATAAAAGTGGATATTTTCTGATAGAAATAATAGTTATACCCTTCGATAAGTATGTATTCCACTAATAAATGTATTTTTGAATTCTACCGATGGTGTTTACTAGTTTATCTTGAGATGTATAGATGTTTGTAGGTATCATCACTGTAAACCTTCACGAGACTAAAACTCGTCCACTAGGGATCACCAAGGTGTTTAAAGGTTTATTTCATACGTTAAATACAATCATGTTCCCTACGAAAGTGAATTTTCTTTTAAAATTTTGTTTTGCTCGAGGACTAGCAAAATGTAAGTGTGGGGATGTGATTGACCTCAATTTTATATCAAATTTTAACCCTTATCTTATATTTTTGTTAATATTTTTATTAATTTTAATTAATAATAATACATTTTAATGTTTCATTGCAAAAATACAATCCAAAAAACAAAGGTGGTAATTTGAAGGGCAAAAAGGATCAAAATAGAAGAAAAGGGGGTCCGACCCGCGAAGCGAGCCGATTCGATCCACTAACCTGTCCAACCCGCAAATCAAGAGAGGCCCAAGCATCTATTACCAATCCTCTGGGTGTATTTTGTTACACACACAAAAGAAGGGGGTGTGAAAGGTTATTAAAAACAAATGATGAGAAAAGTGAAACCTACGATGGTGGTTGCGAGTTTTGGAGATCCTCCACTGCCTCCTCCTCTGCCTACTCCCAGATCTCAACTTCCAATCTCCATTCCTACCAAAATCCATCAACAATCCACTTCTCAGATTACTTTCGCACAAAAATCATTCCCGAGCCTATTACAAAAAAAAGATCTAATAATTCCCAGAAAACAGGTGTAAACCTATCATGGAGAATCTACAATTTTCTTCTCCGAAGATGAAGTGGAAAGACTCTCATCTCCATTTCAATTTTCTCTTGTGGGTAAATTCACTCATGGTCATCCCTCTTTCAAAGCTACTAAGAAGATGTTTTTCACGCTAAATCTGTCATTTGGTTTTGACATTGGCTTCCTTGACCAAAAATACATTCTCATACAACTCAACTCGGAGGAAGACTTTTAGCAGTTATGGATTAAAGAACAATGGTATATTCATCATTACCCTATTCGAATGTTTAAATGGTCACAAGATTTTCATACTAATGTTGAATCCCCTATAGCGTCGCAAGATTTTCATACTAATGTTGAATCCCCTATAGCGCCTATATGGGCAAAATTTTAATTTTGTCCAATCCACTTCCATAACAAAGAAGTGTTATTCTCCTTGGCCTCCGCCTTTGGTAAGCCTCTAAAAATCGACTTTGCGACAGTCAATTTGTCAAAACGTAAAGTTTCTAGGGTTTGTGTAGAGGTATATTTGTGGCTCCTCCTTAGCAGCCAATTTCTTACAAGTCTAGCCCTTCATATTGTAACCACTGCTACCAACAAGGCCATTTGGAATCAAATTGAAAAATCAAATATCCTTCATCACTTGATTTGAAAGACAATATAGTTACTGCCCCCGTTACTCGAAGCCAAAGTAGGGCAAAATTACCATTATCAACCCATCCCAAAGGCTTGATTGACAACTCAGTGATAATCCCTCCTACTAACTCATCCACAGAGGCTCCTAAAATTTTCCCCAAATGGTTTCTATTTGATTATGTTGAAGACTCTAATGGGAAGGATCCAGACTACAATATTAACCAGTCAGTAAGCCTTCCTCTCCCTGCCCCAAAAAGAGTGGTAAAAACTCTTCCAACACATTTGAATAAGCTAATACCCCTCCCCCCCCCTGATCGCTCAAAAATAATACCCTTAAATGGTTTATAAAGTTTTATCGAAATGATTTGAGTTTTTATCGAAATGATTTGAGTTTTTGATTTGGTTTTGAAATTTTTAATTGCAAGAAAATAAAGTTTGATTTAAATAAAAATTGGGGATCGGGTTAGGAATTATGAATCCGTATTTTGAGATTTTATGTTGTTTTCGTATTTTCTACTTTAACTCGGATTTGTATAAACGAGTGTTCCTAACTACAAGCCGGAACTACTCAAAAAGATTGAATTGTTATTCTCCGGCATGGTTTATCTTTGGTATTTAATTTCTACACTACACTAATCTAAAGTGAATTAAAATCTAGGCATAAACCATCCAGACCAATAATCAATTCCCACGAATACGATTATGTGACCATTAAATCAAGACCACAGGTACAAGATTTAATGTTCTAGCAGTAATTGAATTCAAACCAAAATCTCTATCAGAACATTTTGATAATAAATTCAAGCACAATTAAATTCATTTTTTACGAATAGAATTCCTGTCACATAATTGTTTATATAAAATCCAAAATTAAATATAAATACAATATTACATAAATACAAAATACCTCATCACATCCTAACCCGATGTAAGGAAATTTAGCCGCTCATGAATGCATGGAATGGTGTTTCCTTGAATGAAATTCTTAAAAACGCCATATCCCTTTTGTATTCTAACAACTACAATTTCCTCCCCCAAGAATTATATGAAAAAACTAAAAATACAAAAATGGAAGATAAATCACAAGAAAATGCTACAACTTCTAAGAATGAAGTAGGAAAATGGATTCTCTTTTGCTCTCAAACTTCCCTTCTATTTATAGAATTAAAAAGGTGAGTTTTGGGGTGAATTTGAGTCAAAAGAGGAGGCTAGGGGTGCAAAAAATCAAATATGGAGGCCCATGGGGTTGTTGTGGAATTTGTCCACCGGAGTGGGCGCGGGTCGGGCCGGATCGGGCCGGGTTCGGGTCAAAATAGTTTGACCCGCAGCACTATGTGGCTGCACATAAGGACCATCTTCAAACGGTTGTATCTTTTTCATACGAACTCCGATTTGGCTCTATAACCAGTCGTTGGAAAGATTAGAGAGTCTACTTTCATATGAAACTTGTATCATCTCAAAATTCCAACTGTATAATTAGTTATGTCCAAAAGAGTGGACAGTGGTCTTCATTCTAGTGCCGAAAATCGCGACTTTTATCCGTTTGATCATTTTCTCTGAATTTTGCTCCAAATTAACATGGTTTTGTATCATTTCCAAAATCCTACAAAAACAAATAAAACAACTTAATTTATAATATTTTAATTTATTTAAAAGATTAACAAAACTTAATTTAGTGGTATTAGATCGCACAAAATGAGGTGCGATCACACCCCCAAACCTAAATTTTGCTAGTCCTCGAGCAAAACTAAATATAATAATTAAATAAAAAGCCATTTTCGTAGGGAACACGATTGCATTTAGCGTATGCAATAAGCCTTTAAACCCCTAGGTCACCCCTAGTGGACGAGTATAGTCTCGTGAGGGTTTACAGTGATGCTACCCACAAACATCTCAAAATCTCTTTTCGTGCATATTATCTCTCACAAAATTTCTATCAATCTTATCCAATGCTAACATATCAAATCAAGGGCAAACAAGAGTTACTGAAATAGTCATTAATCTCATAGCACGTGATTTTTAACAATATTCATTTTTGTACCCACGACATATATACAACTCTCGTTTATAATGAATTTAACACATGTAGTTAGTCAACTGGTTTTGTACAATTCAAACAATCTTTTCCCCAAAATAAAAAATATTTGTTTATATCGGTGTTGTTTCTTCTTTTCTTTTTTTTTTCTTTTTTTTTTTTTAATTATATTTTTTTAATTTTTTTTTTTGTAAGTAATTTTCTTTAAATAAGTGACATGTGCAATGTTAACCCCACTGGGCTTTCTAAGATGTCCGTGTAGCGAGTGTTGGACCAATGATCCCAATCCAGTTGGCTCGGGGCACTAGGTGTTAAAGCACCTTTCAGGCTTAATAACTCGAACAACTTAGGCTTCGAAGTTAACAAGCCTCTTATCGTCTTAATAAATTGCTTTCCCCTTTTTACGCGAACACTCAAAGCTTACTGAGGCAAGAGGTCCGGTTACTCAACGAAAGTTCATTATTAAGACAGAAAATCTTTATTAGTATCACAATTTTTTTTTTAAAAATTATTTATTTGTTTTTTTTTTGTTTGTTTAAACTTTAGGGATAGGTTATTTTCTTATCAAAATTCAGTAAACTAACTCTTGTACTAAATTTAAAATAAAATAAAGTTAGCATGCATGTAAGCGTTGAAAAATGAAATATTTTTAAAAATCAGTGCTCTGCTCCAATAATTATTTAGCAAATTCTAGTTTGTACCCGACAGATGTGTTATCAAATGATAGATTGACAAAATTAAGTGTGAAATAAAATATCAGAAAGAATACAAGCATTTACCCCCCCAAACCGGAATCTTGCATTGTCCGCAATGTGAAAATGACAAAATTAAATTAGCAAGGAGAGATACAACCTGACGTATCGGAATTGCTTATTTGTACTGAGTCGGTGTGGACTGCTCGTAAATCTGTCAGATAGAACACTCAAAGAAATCTTATTAAATCAAATATAAACACTAAAATTAGAAAACTAACACAACAGTGGGTTGCCTCCCACTCAGCGCTAATTTTAACGTCTTCAGCCGGACGTTATGGGGCATCAAGAATAGATCGGGTCAACCAATTTTACCGCTTCGATAACGCCCCGCTCCTCATAGCCTACCATATGTTTCAACCTTTGTCCATTTACCTTAAGTTTTCGGCCATCTCTCAAGTCGATAATCTCCACAACCCCATTGGGGTATGCTCTTTCAACCATAAATGGGCCATCCCATTTTGATCGAAGTTTGCCTGGGAAAAGTCTCAACTTTGAATTGAACAACCAAACCTTTTGATTAGGATGAAAGGACTTCCTATTAATGCTATTATCGTGAAAAACTCTCGTCCTCTCCTTATAGATTCTTGAATTCTCAAAGGCCTCATTTCGTAACTCGTCCAACTCTGAGAGTTGAAGCTTGCGTTCATCCCCTGCCCGTTTCATTTCAAAATTCAATGCTCTTGTAGCCCAATAAGCATGATGCTCTAGCTCGACAGGTAAATGACATGCCTTCCCATACACCAACCGGTAAGGTGACATACCGATAGGCGTTTTATAAGCCGTACGATACGCCCACAATGCATCAACCAGGCGTTCCGACCAATCTTTCCGGTCCGGACGTACTGTTTTCTCTAAAATCTGCTTTATTTCTCGATTAGACACTTCCGCTTGACCATTAGTTTGAGGATGATAAGGTGTGGCCACCTTATGAGTCACTGAGTACTTTCGTACCAATGCCTCAAATGGCCGATTACAAAAATGTGATCCTTCATCGCTAATGATTGCACGTGGTGTCCCAAACCTACTGAAAATATTTTCCCTCAAAAAGCGAAGCACTACCCTATGGTCATTAGTCCTAGTAACTATGGCCTCAACCCACTTTGACACATAGTCTACTGCTAGCAAGATATATTCGTAACCAAATGATGTTGGGAAAGGTCCCATGAAATCAATACCCCACACATCAAAAATCTCGACAACTAGGATCGGTTGTAGGGGCATCATATTTCGATGGGATATAGATCCCGTGCGCTGACAACGTTCACAAGACTGACAGAAGCGATGTGCATCCTTGAATAAAGACGGCCAATAGAAACCACATTGAAGCACTTTTGCTGCCGTCCTTTTTCCTCCAAAATGTCCCCCGCATGCCTGAGAATGACAAAAATCCAAAATATTATCAAATTCGTACTCAGGCACACATCTCCTTATCACTTGGTCTGCACAATGCTTAAATAGGTGAGGATCCTCCCAGTAAAAATGTTTGACCTGCGAGAAGAATCGGTCTTTATCTTGTTTCGTCCACTGGGCAGGAATTTCACCTGTAGCGAGATAATTTGCGATGTGCGCAAACCAAGGTGGGGACATTTTGGTAATTGAAAAAAGTTGCTCATCGGGGAATGAATCCCTAATTGTTTCTTTTTCCTTACTCTCCTCGAGAAAAACCCGAGACAGGTGGTCGGCCACGACATTCTCTACTCCTTTCTTATCTCGAATTTCAATGTCAAATTCTTGGAGTAAGAGAATCCACCTAATCAATCTAGGTTTTGTCTCTTTCTTAGACAATAGGTGCCTCAAAGCTGTGTGATCAGAGAATATGACAATTTTTGACCCTAGGATATAAGATCGAAATTTATCTAACGCGAAAACCACAGCCAACAACTCTTTCTCGGTGGTAGTGTAGTTCACTTGTGCATCCACAAGTGTTTTACTTGCATAATATACCACATGAGGCACCTTGTCTACTCTCTGCCCTAAAACAGCGCCGACAGCGTAGTCGGAGGCATCGCACATAATCTCAAAAGGGCGAGAGTAGTTCGGGGGTTGAATGATAGGGGCAGAGATCAGTTTTGCCTTAAGTGTCTCAAATGCCTCTTTGCATGAGTTGTCAAAAACGAATGGCACATCTAGGGAAAGCAAATTACAGAGGGGGCGTGCAATTTTGCTAAACTCTTTGATGAAGCGTCGGTAGAATCCTGCATGACCCAAGAAGGATCGAATTTGCTTAACCGTTGTGGGCGGTGGCAAATTTGCGATAACATCAACCTTCGCTTGATCTACCTCAATCCCCTTTTTTGAGATGACATGTCCCAATACAATACCTTGTTGCACCATGAAGTGGCTTTTCTCCCAGCTCAACACCAAGTTTGTTTCCTCACACCTTGCTAGAACTTTCTCAAGGTTGTTAAGACATCCTTCAAATGAGGTCCCAAAAACCGAGAAGTCGTCCATAAAGACTTCTAGGAAGTTATCGATCATATCTGAGAAAATTGCAATCATGCACCTTTGAAAAGTCGCTGGTGCATTGCACAACCCAAATGGCATCCTTCGGTATGCAAAAGTGCCGAATGGGCATGTGAATGTGGTTTTCTCTTGGTCTTCTGGAAACACTGGCACTTGGTTATATCCCGAGTATCCGTCAAGGAAACAATAATAAGGAAAACCCGCCAACTTTTCAATAATCTGATCAATGTATGGTAGCGGGAAGTGATCCTTTCTTGTCATGGTGTTAAGCTTTCGATAGTCAATGCAAACTCGCCATCCGGTGGTTTCTCTAGTCGGGACTAATTTCCCTCTGGAATCTTTCACCACTGTGATCCCTGACTTCTTTGGGACCACCTGTATGGGACTCACAAATTTACTATCAGAGATAGGGTATATGATACCCGCATCTAATAGCTTCACGACTTCTTTTTTTACCACCTCACGCATATTAGGGTTTAGTTTCCTTTGAAACTCCCTTGATGGCTTTGAATCATCTTCGAGATGGATTTTATGCATACACAATGAAGGGTTAATTCCTCTCAAGTCTGCCACACTCCATCCTATGGCCTTCTTAAAGCGTTGAAGAACATCAATCAACTTCTTCTCCTGTTCCTCTGTGAGTTCGGCCGAGATAATCACAGGTAGCGTATCACTCTGGCCAAGGAATACATACTTGAGTGAATTCGGGAGAGATTTCAACTCTAGTGGTGGCGGGGATTCAATGGATGGCTTTAAAGGAGCACTCGCCAATTGTGGTAATGGTTCAATCTTTCTAAACCAAGGGGTCGCATTGCTAGATATTTCAAGTAATTGATGGATTTCTTCTTTCAAGTCATCTTGTCTAAACCTTTCATCTTCTGTAAGTATGATTGTTGCCTCAAGAGATTCCTGGGACAACATAGAAGGTAAAAACTCTTCCACTAGATCATCAATTTGATCAATCCCAAAACAATCAGATGTGTTATCCTCTGGGGGTTGATTAATCGCATTGAAAACATTGAGTTGTACCTTCATGTTGCCAAAGGAGACGTTCATAACACCCGACCGACAGTCAATGCAAGCATTGGCGGTGGCGAGGAAAGGTCGTCCTAAAATTACTGGAATTTGACGACTCGGATTGGAAACTGGTTCCATGTCAAGGACTATGAAATCCACTGGGTAAAAGAATTTTTCTACCCCTACTAACACATCTTCAATAATCCCTCTTGGTTTTCGAATTGACCTATCGGCTAACTGGAGTGTTATTGATGTGGACTTCAGATCCCCCAAACCTAGACGCTCGTATACGGAAAATGGCAACAAATTTACACTTGCGCCTAAGTCTAGAAGGGCCTTTGCAATAGGCTGATCTCCTATTACACATGTAATGGTCGGGACTCCCGGGTCTTTAAACTTTGGTGGAGTTTCACACCCTAAGATGGAACTCACTTGCTGTGTTAGCAAGACCTTTTTCGACACATGTGTTCTAGACTTTCTTTTCCGAGTACAAAGGTCTTTTAAAAACTTTGCATACGCTGGGATCTGTTTGATAGCATCCAAGAATGGAAGATTAATCTTTACCTGCTTGAACGTCTCTAGGATATCTTCCATTCTGGCGCTATCTCGGTTGAACGGTGAAGGTTGGTTCAAGCATTGAGGAAATGGCGCCCGAGGTGCTGAATGTATCACTTTTGATTTGTCAAGCTCGGGGTTCAACCATTTAGGTTCCACAACTTTCTTGCTTGGTAGCGGCCCTTCTGCCGCTTTTTCTTTTTCACTCTCATCTTCTGGAATCATCTCTTCAATACCCACCCGATTGTCCACTATTCTCCCACTTCTAAGGGACGTAATTGATTGAACGTGCCCAGAAGGCTCGCTCGTCTCTCCAATGAAGTGTTGACCCTTAGGATTATTCAGTGGTTGGCTAGGAAGCTTCCCATCGTCTCTTTTACTCATAGCATCAGCAAGCTGCCCAATTTGTGCCTCTAACCTAGCTATGGATTGGGCTTGTGAATTCACCAATTTAAGGACGTCCTCTATCTCAGTGGACTGAGTGTTCCTCGCCCGTTGGAAGAATTGTGTTTGACCTTGGGATTGGTTAAATCCTGGGGGTGGGTTTTGGTATTGAGGCTTGGAGGATGAGGTGAAAGGTTGTCCTTGAGCTGGAGTTCTCCATGAGAAATTGGGGTGATTACGCCACCCTGGATTGTAAGTATTAGAGTACGAATTATTATCCTGTCTGGGGAATGTTTGAGCAACATTGATATGCTCTTGAACATATTCAGGGAATTGTGTTCCCACAGGACACTCAAGGACAGTATGGGATGAGTTTAGGCAAATCGAACATGCCGTAATGGGGGGAGGAGACGAGAGTGGTTGATTTTGTAACTGTATCTGACCAAATCTTTGGGAAAGTAGATCAACTACTTGTGTAGCAAGATCTACTTGCTTGACCTCGTACATTCCTCCTCGCACATGTCCGACGTTCTCTCGCCTGACAGCGGATGCATGTTGCAGAGAGTTCTCACTCAGGTTTTCAAACATACTCCACGCTTCGTCCTCGCTTTTTGCAAGGAATGTTCCTCCACATGACGCATCCACCATGTGGCGATTGCGTTCGACCAACCCTTCGTAGAAACTTTGCACTATTTGCCATCTTGGTACCCCATGATGTGGGCATTGCCTCAAAAGGTCCTTCATTCGATCCCAACTGTCATGGAAATCTTCAGTGGGTTGTTGGGAGAATGAAGTTATGGCTTTTCTAATCTGGTTGGTTTTGCCAATTGGGAAAATTTTTTGTAGAAAAGTCTTTTGCAGCCCTTCCCATGTGGTAATTGATCCCGGGGGTAGAGAGTGGAGCCACTCTTTTGCCCGATCTTTCAGAGAGAAAGGAAAAAGTCTGAGGTAAACGGCATCCTCAGACAGATGTGGCAATTTGAACGTTGTGCAAATCTCTAGAAAATCATTTAGGTGCCTATAAGGGTGGTCAAGGCTAAGCCCATGAAACGATGGAAGCATTTGGATAGTGGATGGTTTAATCTCAAATGAAGTTGCACCCCCTAACTCGGGTAACCTAATGCATGAGGGCGAAGTGTAGACTGAGGGAATGTAATATTCCCGGAGTGGTCTAGGTGGTTCGGCCATTTTAGTGAGTTCAAATTTTACGATCTTTTTAGTTCTAGGTCTTTTAGGCACATTCCTCAAAAGTCTCTCAAGGTCGTCATAAGAGTTGGACTTTTCCCCAAGCATATAAACGAGCACACCCCACAACCTTTTTTTGCAATTTTTTTTTTTTTTTTAAACAAATTTAAGCAATTATATCAACAAGCGGTCTGGAGGCTCAGCCTACCAGTTAAGAAAATAAAATAAAATATTTTTTTTTTAATTTTTTTTAAATAAATATAAGCAATTATATCAACAAGCAGTCTGGAGGCTCAGCCTACCAGTTAAAAAAATAAAATAAAATAAAACAAAAAGAAATGCGAATGGGAGGCTCAGCCTACCAGATAACAGAATGAAGATAAATGACGGAGGCTCAGCCTACCTGCCAACAAATAAATAAACTGAAGATTTACCAAGAAATAAAAATGATTTTTTTTTTTTTAATATTTTTTTTTATTTTTATTTTATTTTTAGAAAAATGGACAGAATAACCTGAATTCCTTACTTGAAGGTCTGAACTGAAGATTGGATCTCGGTTAACCTGTAAAAATAAACTTAAGAAAAGAAATAGATGAATTTATACAGGTAAAAAAAAATAACAAAAATTAATAATTAGCGATGCCAGTCCCCGGCAACGGCGCCAAAATTTGATCGCTCAAAAATAATACCCTTAAATGGTACCGCGATACTGATGTAGTACGGTGTTCAAGTAGGGTGTCGAACCACAGGGATTGATCTTGTAATTATTAATTTTCAATTATTTTTCTTATTTTATCGAAATGATTTGAGTTTTTGATTTGGTTTTGAAATTTTTAATTGCAAGAAAATAAAGTTTGATTTAAATAAAAATTGGGGATCGGGTTAGGAATTATGAATCCGTATTTTGAGATTTTATGTTGTTTTCGTATTTTCTACTTTAACTCGGATTTGTATAAACGAGTGTTCCTAACTACAAGCCGGAACTACTAAAAAAGATTGAATTGTTATTCTCCGGCATGGTTTATCTTTGGTATTTAATTCCTACACTACACTAATCTAAAGTGAATTAAAATCTAGGCATAAACCATCCAGACCAATAATCAATTTCCACGAATACGATTATGTGACCATTAAATCAAGACCACAGGTACAAGATTTAATGTTCTAGCAGTAATTGAATTCAAACCAAAATCTCTATCAGAACATTTTGATAATAAATTCAAGCATAATTAAATTCATTTTTTACGAATAGAATTCCTGTCACATAATTGTTTATATAAAATCCAAAATTAAATATAAATACAATATTACATAAATACAAAATACCTCATCACATCCTAACCCGATGTAAGGAAATTTAGCCGCTCATGAATGCATGGAATGGTGTTTCCTTGAATGAAATTCTTAAAAACGCCATATCCCTTTTGTATTCTAACAACTACAATTTCCTCCCCCAAGAGTTATATGAAAAAACTAAAAATACAAAAATGGAAGATAAATCACAAGAAAATGCTACAACTTCTAAGAATGAAGTAGGAAAATGGATTCTCTTTTGCTCTCAAACTTCCCTTCTATTTATAGAATTAAAAAGGTGAGTTTTGGGGTGAATTTGAGTCAAAAGAGGAGGCTAGGGGTGCAAAAAATCAAATATGGAGGCCCATGGGGTTGTTGTGGAATTTGTCCACCGGAGTGGGCGCGGGTCGGGCCGGATCGGGCCGGGTTCGGGTCAAAATAGTTTGACCCGCAGCACTATGTGGCTGCACATAAGGACCATCTTCAAACGGTTGTATCTTTTTCATACGAACTCCGATTTGGCTCTATAACCAGTCGTTGGAAAGCTTAGAGAGTCTACTTTCATATGAAACTTGTATCATCTCAAAATTCCAACTGTATAATTAGTTATGTCCAAAAGAGTGGACAATGGTCTTCATTCTAGTGCCGAAAATCGCGACTTTTATCCGTTTGATCATTTTCTCTGAATTTTGCTCCAAATTAACATGGTTTTGTATCATTTCCAAAATCCTACAAAAACAAATAAAACAACTTAATTTATAATATTTTAATTTATTTAAAAGATTAACAAAACTTAATTTAGTGGTATTAGATCGCACAAAATGAGGTGCGATCACCCCCCCCACCAAATTTCCTCAATTACTCACTCTCTTGGTTACTTTCATTTTGACCATCCCACTGTGCAACAGTCTGACAACCAGCCTGACAATCAGGCTCTTTCTCTTGCTGAGGCCTTAACCCCAACCAAGAATTCCTCACCCTCAAACTTACATATTCCCAACACTCTCAGTGTCACTGAACCCTGCATCCTAACTTAATCAACCCCTCTTCTTCATTTTGGAAATCAGACAGTCCAACCAGCTAAAACTTACAGACAACAAATCAATGATCCCTATCCATCCTCCCCAAAAATCCATCATCTTGATGACCAAAGTGTGATCTAGAAATTCACCCTTTCCCCTAGAAGAGTTTCTAATGGTTCAGCTCTACTTTAGCCAGAAGAAATTGAGTGGAATATACTTAAAAAGAAAAGCAAGGCTAGAAAAACCACCTAATTCCAGTGTGGTCACAAGATCAAGTTTGAGAAGTAAGGATCACCCCTAAACATCTTCCCATTATTAAAAGTCTTACTTGGAATATTAGGGGAGCCTAAAAAAGGGTAACCAAGCTCAAACTTAAGAAACTTGTTAAAATGCATAACCTGCAATTTTTTTTTTACTTTCAGAGCCAATGAAATCACTGGATGCTTCTTTATCCCTTGCCCAATTCCTGAGATTTGCTAACACTTTCTCCAATACCTACAGTAAAATATGGATGTTCTGGAAAAGCCCTTTGAATTGTTCCATCACTTTCTTCTCCCAAAAACTTATTGTCGCTGATATTTCTTATCCCTCATTAGCCCATTCTATCTCTATGGCTGCAGTCTATGCAAAGTGTAACCATCTTGAAACGAGACCCCTTTGGCAAGACCTTGAAACCATCATTCCAGCTATTCAACCCCTCCACAATATCTGGGGACTTCAACTGCTTCTCCTGCCTAGAAAATATAAAAGGTTATATAGCCTTTTTCCAATTCAATAACTTCATCCAATCATGTGGCCTGATCAATGTACCTTCCAATGGAACAAAATATACCTGGTGCAATCACAAAAATGAGGTAACAAGGAAATGGAGCACACTTTCATCAACAATGCTTGGCTTTCAAAATTCCCCAACACCACTGTTTCTCACTCCCCAAAACTGGATCAGACCATACCCCTCAACTTTTGTCCATAACTTCCTACCTCTCAAATAGTCCAATCTCCTTCAAATTTCTGAACTTTTGGTGCAAAAATTCAAAATTTTCCTCCATAGTTGCCTCTCATTGGCAAAAGCCTTACCATGGTTCAACCATCTCAGCTGTTTCATACAAGCTAAAGTCCCTCAAACCAGTCCTCAAACAATAGAGTAGCTCAACTTATGGCAACATCATCACTGCAACCCAAATTGCAGAATTGGAAGTCGCAAGGCTAAAACAATTATGCCTTAATGAAGATAATCCTAGGAACTGGACATAATACAATAAATCATTTGCCAAGCACAAACTTGCCATAAGGACAAATGAGGAATTTTGGAAACAAAAATCAAGCTATAAGTGGCTTAAGGAAGGGGATGCTAACACCAAGTTCTTCCATTCCACTGTTAAGGATCAAAGAATCAAGAGGTTGATCAAACCATTAAAGAATAATCAAGGAAACACTATTACTGAGCCTGGAGACATTCAAAATCTGCTTATTCAGCATTTCTAGAATGCCTTATGCTCTCCTTCAGCTCAGTTCAACCTCAACTTTCTCTCCATGATTCCTACTCTCATCTCTGCCCCTGAAAATGATAAGATGTTACTTCCTCTATGGGGACATTTTTAATTTCCTAGATGAAATTAAAGCTGTCATTTTCAATTTCCATGGGGACAGTACTATAGGGCCTGATGGATACTCTGGAAAATTCTTCACATACTGCTGGGAGATCATAAAAGATGACATCCACCAAGCTATTCTAGAATTCTTCTTTGGTTCTGAGCTCAACAAGGCCTGTACATGCACTTTCCTGGCTCCAATTCCCAAAATAGATGACCCTTGTACCCCTGCTGATTTCAGGCCTATTAGTTTGTGTAACTTCTTCAACAAAATTTTCTCTAAGTTCTTGGCTAATAGAATCAAGAGTGTTCTGCCAAAGCTCATCTTACGTGAACAAAGTGCATTTGTAGAATGAAGGAACATATTTGACAACATCCTACTGGCTCAAGAAATAATTCACCTACTGCCTAAGAAAGTTGCAGGAGGGAATCTAATTGTCAAATTGGATATGGCCAAAGCATTTAATAGAGTTTCATGGCCTTTCCTCCTATCCATAATGAGAAGTTTTGGCTTCCATGAGAGAATCATAGATATGGTTTGGTGGCTAATTTCCAATAGCCACTTTTCAATCATCATCAATGGAGCCTCATGTCGATTATTCAATTCTCAAAAAGGCCTAAGACAAGGTGACCCCCTTTCCTCCTTGCTATTCATTTTAATGGTTGAAGCGTTTTCTAGAGGGTTGCAAATTCTAACTCAAAACAAAATCATCATCTCTTTCTACCAGCTAAACTCCCATAATCCCATATCTTACTTAGCCTTTATTGATGATATGATAATATTCATCAATGGATCCAAACCCTCATTTTCAAAAATACTGTCCTTTCTCAAATCTTACCAAAAAAATTCTGGCCAGCTTATCAATTATTCCAAAAGTTGATACATTCCTTCTAATTATATTCCTTCTAACAAGTTAGCATGGTTAAACTCTAAGTCAAGATTCACCAAGAGCAGCCTCCCCATAAAATACCTGGGATGCCCCTCTTTGCTGGCAAAAAAAAATTCTTTTTTTTTTACTCTTTGATCTCTAAAATCAAAAACAAATTACTAGATTGGCAGGCTAAGCTTCTTTTAAGTGAATGTAGGTTGGTTCTCATCAGACATGTCCTAATCTACCAAACACTTTTCATGTTTATGGCCTTATTTCCCCTAGCCAAGGTGATTAAAACCATTGAAAGCTTGTTTACTAACTTCTTCTAGAATGGCAAGCACTACTGGAAAGTTTGGCAGACTTTATGCTTCCTTGAAGGAGGATTGGGCATCAGGCTGTTGAGTGACTACATTCAGGCTTTCAAAGCCAAACTGTGGTGGAAATACAAAGATGAAAAACCCCATATGGGCCAAGTTCATGCACAAAAAATATGGCAGAAACAAACAGGCTTATTTCAGCTACTTTGGTTCTAATCAGAGCATAAGTTGGAGGCATGTCTTGAATGGAAAAAAACCTAGCAGATGACTTTATTATGTTCCAAATTAGTGATGTAATACCCCGAAAATTTTATATTTTTAAAAATATTATTTTAATATTTTTTTGGGGGAATGATTTTGTAAATTTATGGTATAAATATATATTTGATAATTTTTTGATGCAAAGTATAATTATTGGGTTTAATAATAATATTATATAACGTATAGGGGTGTAAGTGCAATTTATATAAAAATCTCACATATTGCCTTATCACCTCTATGTGGAAGGCATGCAAAGAGAAATGAAAAGGTGATGGAAAGGTGATAAAGACATATGTTGGGACTTGGGATAAGGGTGAAGGAATTTATGGGTCTCATTTCTTTCTAATATATATAAATAGATTGAGAGATTAGGGGAGGGAGGAAAGGAAAGAACGTAATTGATGAAGAAAGAGAAAGAGAACGCAATAGAAAAAAAATGAGAATAATAATCATTGTGGGTCCCGTCTATTTAAATTTTAAAAAATCGATTAATATGTTTCTGCAAATTAAATTATTAACATGAAAAGTTTTGTAATCGTTACTATAATAATTTTCGTCCAGTTAATATTACCATAGAAAATGAGGTATATAGTAATTTTGTATAATCAAAATTTGGGAAATGGAAAATTGTGAATTTTAGGGCCACACATCACATATTAGATTTATTTTAAATAAATTATTAATTTAGGCCCTATCGTTATTAGGTTCACAAGCGTCGCTACCCTCGTAGTCTTTTGAAGGCAATGTTTTAGGTAGCACAAAAAATCGTGGTACGTGTACCGTTTTTTATGTAAATTGACAAATTATATTTTTGTATAAATTATGGAAAAAAAAATATATTTATTAAAATGGACAGTTTTATCATGTTATGTGGATCAAGTAGATTTTTAAATGTGAAAAATGATTTTTGTTATCCGACTATATCATAGTTATCTTCTCGTTAGGAGGGCATGTCCTACAAGATGTGGATTACCTATTAGGAAAGACCTGCAGGGTGGATATTTGTTGTTACATGTCAGGTAAGTCCTGTAGGGTGGATATTGTTGTTGCTTGTCAGGCAAGACCTGCAGGGTGGATATTTGTTGTTACCTATCAGGCAAGTCCTGCAGGGTGGATATATATGGACCTGTCAGGAGTGAAAATTCTGTAGGTGGTTGCCCCTACCATTGGGGATATTAAATGTCCCTAGTACTGATGAGTTACTTTAGATGGCACAGTTATACAAGTTACGGTACCGTCATAACTTCCGATCGTAAGGTGAAATGATCCTATGGCTAGTAGGAAGATATGAGTGTGATATTTTATTATATGTCAAAATGTTTGGATTGGTTGACTTAGATGCATTATCTTATTGCGATGATGTCAGTGGAATTTTATTTCGGCTCGGTGTGCGATTATATTATATTATCTTTTGAAAAGTGGTATTGATAATTATGCTTGATCCATAAAATATTTTTAAATTATGAAGACAGTACACCGATAAAATATTTAGTTTCAAGTGCCACAATTAGGAGTGGGCCCACTACTAGTACTAGATAGAGTCAGGTAGTGGTGTCATTTTGGAGGGTTGACTGGGTAGGTGTGAACCGTGGAAGGTTCAGTTTTATTTTTATGATTTTGTTGTGAATATGTGGGACAGGTGTATTCCTAAATTGTAAAGTGAGTAAATATATTATATTTTTTTGGGAAAAAAATGCATAGCAGTACATGTATATATATATATATATATATATATATATATATATATATATATATATATATATATGTATGTATATTTGTTGACTGGTCAGGTGACGTTAGGTCGGTATCACACCCGACCTTGGGCGATGGGGGCCCGAGGAGAGGTGTGACACTTTTTGGTATATATATATATAACGGATGTGGTTACAAGTATCATGTCTTTATATGATAGAGATGCACGTATACTTATTGATCCCAATTTGCTCCTGACTCGGTGAAAACAGAAGAGGCAAGATGTAGGCTATTGCAAAAATGACTCGATTTAGAAATACGTTCCAGGCTTATGGGCAGACAGATTAAAAGTTTTACATAATTAGTAAACACGGCAAAGTTAATAGAGAATGATGTATGGGAAATAGCTGAGAACCGTGAGCAGTATAAGAAGAGTAGATTCGAGTCATTTGGCAGATATCCAGGTGGCACTTCTCGATGAGCGGTAGTTCGACCGCCATTTTCTCGGGCCCCAACAACCAACCAATCCGCTAGGAGCCGGGGTCCATGGCAATCATACTTCGGGCGACAGCAGAATGTGGCCGAACCAAGTGTTGGCCAGCGAGGGTAGGGAAGGAGATAGCCAGTTAGTCGAGCCGGGATACCCATATGCTATCAATGTGGATCACCGGATCATTTCTCCAGGGATTGTCCCATAGGAGTTTTATATATTTGCATAGGAGAGAGAGATACATAGGGGTAAAACTTAAGACTTGGTGATGAAGCAGAATAGAAGAAAATACAAAAGAAAAGAGAACGAGAAAATTTGGGAAAAATAGTTTCAAATGATTATCAATCTTACGATTTCAGGCAGAATTTCTAACTCTTTTAAAACATGTATTTAATTTTTCTATAGTGTGAATTAAGTTGTTATTGTGGTGGAATTTTAGCTGTTAAATCTTAATAAAATAACTATGATTATGTGAAAATTACGTCGAAACCATGCCAAGATGTTTTATTTGTCGTATTAATTAAATGCAGGTATTAGAGGGATTGGAGTTCCACTGAGCGTTGATTCATAACCCCACAATTTTGATTGCAGGGCCGGTGAAAGCGAAACGACGACGAGGATTACATAAGAAATTATGTTTATAATAATTGTAGCTAATATTTACTGTTGTAAAAACTAACTCGATAAATTGAATATAGTTATTGTCATCATATTGTAAAATTTAATTCGATAATTACAATATTTGCCGTCGTATTGTAAATTAAAATACTTTCAAAGACGAATTATTAATTATTGGAAACTGTCGCACTATAAATTTACCAGATTTTATAGATGTAAAAATCAAAATTTGGTCAATCAAATTTTGGTATAAATTCTCCAATGGGAGAAATCGAATGGCGGCCCTAGGAAAATGGGCCGTAACAAGTGGTATCAGAGCAGGTTTGTAATTATCCTAGGCTTGGGTTATGGTACCCACTATTCATAATAAATTGTTTAATAGGTAAAAATAATAATTTTAGAAAAAAATTGCGAAATAAAAGTGAAAAAAAAATAAAAAAATAAAAAACAAAAAAACTGCAAGTATATGAAAACCGCAACATAAAAAAAGAAGAAGATATATTTGTTAGCTTCGAAAATGTAATTTTGATGTTTGCCAAATTTCACATTTGGTCCCTCACGTTTTACAATTGTTTCAATTTTGTGAAAATTACTTGCGCCTATGGTTGAAATATAGGAACGGTGAATCTGTTATTTTTCTATTTCTATATTTTGACAACAATTTTGTTGGCAAACTTCGAAGCATTCATTTCCTGATTCTGTTCTATATTTTCGAGATTGGGAATCACACCTGTTTTGGTTTTCCCGCAATTTGCGAATTTGATCACCTATCTTTTTATTTTTGAACAAATCGTACCTACATCTCATTAATTCGAAAGGTTAGTGGAGAAGTCTTTTGTGTCTTCAAATGTTAAGAAATTTAGATACTATATATCCCTAAATTTTAACAAAAATTTTACTTTGGCCCTATAAGTTTCAAATTGAACAAATTAACATTTTAGGTGGCGTTTGATTAATACAACTTATCAATAATAAGTTAACTAAGTCGTAGTGAGTGTCGTGTTAGCCGTGGACCATAGGATTTGTCATTGAATTGAAAATATTAATTTAAAGGTGTTTACTATTTTCTATATAAATCGTCAAAATATGTTTTCGTATTAAATTACGGGGAAAAAAAAAGTGTTGTTGAAAATAAACAGTTTTATGATATTAAATGGATCAAGGAAAATTCTAAAAGAGAAAAATGATTTTATTATCCTGTTATGTCATAATTGTCTTCTCGTCAAAAGGGTCAGTCCTGCGAGATGTGGATACATGTTGTTACCTGTCAAGCAAGTCCTACAGGGTGGATATATATATATATATATATATATATATATATATATATATATATATATATATATTATTACTTGTCAGGCAAGTCTTGCAAGGTGGATATATTACATATGTTGTTACATGTCAGGCAAGACCTGCAGTGTGGATATATTATATATGTTGTGACATGTCAGACAAGTCCTGTAGGGTGTATATATTATATATGTTGGTACCTGTTAGGCAAGTCCTACAAGGTGGATATGATAACTCTCGATCGTGAGGAAAAATGATCTTATAGCTGACAATGAAGTATGTTATTTTATTATATACAAGTGAGTTGACCAATTGACTTAAATTTGATTGTCCTGTTATAATGATATTTTTGTTGAGATTTGGATACGGCCCAATGTGATTACATTTTATTGGAAAGTGGATTTGGATAAAAATACTTGATTCATAAAATAATTTTATACTACGAAGACAGTACACCTATAAAAATAACTCAGGTAGATATTGGTTCACTACTAGCGTTAGGTAGAGTTGGAGATTGGGGTGATTATTAGTACTATTGGGGATAGTCATTAACAAATAAATGAAGTGTGCCTTTTATTGTAGGAAAGTCATATACATAAATTTAGTATATTTTGATTAATCAAATTTGATTAACCTTATAAATTAGTTGTTAGTTATAAACATAGATATCATTGTTATTTTCATCAGAGTGTGCAACGGAAAGATTTAGAAATGTAGGATTGTAGAATATAATTAATAAAGACCTTGTGATTTTGAGTTATTCCTAAAAACGAAATTTCGAGGACGAAATTTATTTAAGCGCTGTAGAGTGTAATACCCCGAAAATTTTATATTTTTGAAAATATTATTTTAATATTTTTCGGAGAATGATTTTGTAAATTTGTGGTAAAAATATATATTTGATAATTTTTGGATGCAAAGTATAATTTATATAAAAATCTCACATATTGCCTTATCACCTCTGCGTGGAAGGCATGCAAAGAGAAATGAAAAGGTGATGGAAAGGTGATAAAGACATATGTTGGGACTTGGGATAAGGGTGAAGGAGTTTATGGGTCTCATTACTTTCTAATATATATATATATATATATATATATATATATATATATATAAATAGATAGAGAGATTAGGGGAGGGATGAAAGGAAGGAACGTAATTGATGAAGAAAGAGGAAGAAAAAGCAATAGAAAATAAATGAAAATAATAATCATTGTGGTCCCGTCTATTTTATATATATGCATAGGAGAGAGAGATACATAGGGGGTGGAGCTTGAGACTTGGTAATGAAGCAGAATAGAAGAAAATGCAGAGGAGAAGAGAACGAGAAAATTTGGGAGAAATAGTTTCAAATGATTATCAATCTTACGATTTCAGATAAAATTTCTAACTCTTTTAATTCATATATTTAATTTTTCTATAGTGTGATTTATGTTGTTATTGTGGTGGAATTTTAGTTGTTAAATCTTAAAAAAATAACTATAATTATGTGGAAATTACATGAAAACCATGCCAAAATGTTTTATTTGTCGTATAAATTAAATGCACGTATTAGAGGGGTTGAAATTCTACTGAGCGTTGACTCACAACCCCACAGTTTTGATTGCAGGGCCGGTGAGAGCGAAACGACGGCGGGGATTATATAAGAAATTCTATTTGTAATAATTGTAGTTAATATTTACTGTTGTAAAAACTGACTCGATAAATTGAATATAGTTATTGTCATCGTATTGTAAAATTTAATTCGATAATTACAATTTTTGCCGTCACATTGTAAATTAAAATACTTTCAAAGACGAATTATTAATTAGTGGATGCCGTCGCACTATAAATTTACCAGATTTTATAGATGCAAAATTGAAAATTTGGTCAATTAGATTTTGGTATAAATTCTCCAATGGGAGAAATTGAGTGGTGGCTCTGGGAAAACGGGCCATTACAGGTGAGGGAAATATTTCCCTATGGTGGGATCAATGGTTAACAGACTTCCCCTTGGTGAGATCATGTTGGTGCCTGCCAATGCAGTTCATTTACAGGTTAAGGACTTACTGTTTGAGGATGGAAACTAGAGGTGGGATATAATTGACCAAATGCTCCCAAATTTCAAATCAAACATTCAACAACTCCTCAAACTTCCCAATTCTGAAAGGACAAAATGATATGGATTCCCTCACCCACAGATAAATTTTCAACCTCCTCAGATTGGCATTTACTCAGGCAGTGTTCTCAAGCTCCCCCATACTTTAAGCTTATATGGAACTCCTTAATCCCCCTCAAAACTTCTATTTTCATGTGGAAGGCATTAAGAAATCTGGTCCCCTTTGATGCTAAAATACGAACAATGGCTTTAATATGCCTTCAAAATATGCATGTTGAGGCAGACATTCAGACACTAGAGACCACACCACTTCCTCCTATGAGTTTGCCCAGCAAGTGTGGGCACACTTTGGTAGCCCATTCCCTCAAGGCACTCTTTTGTCCAGGTTGTTAAAATGGTGGCAAGACCCATCCCTACCTACTAGCCTCCCAGTGCATATTTGCTGGGCAATCTAGAAAACCATATGCCAATCCAAGTATGATAACATTGCCCATTTCTTTTCTTCTCTGATAAGAAACATGCACTTCACCATCTTGGTCAAACTTGCCAAGTCTATTGCTAAATGTAAACTGATTATGGTCAAATGGATCAAACCTGGCAATGGTTACTGTTGTGCGGAAGCATGTCGGGTGGACCCAACACAGAACAAATATTATGGGAGATGAAATGAAAACACACACACTCACAAACAAGAACACAAGTTTTAACGAGGTTCGGCAATTTCGCCTACTCTTCGGGAGCAACTATGGAACTTCTTTATTTGACAATAAAATACAAATAAAGAATACAAAACAAGGTCTTAAAACAACTTAAGACACTTGTGCAAAAATTCACTCAATTGTGGCTATTGAGGAATTGAACTCTCTCTCAACTTGTACTTCTTCAATTGAGAGATATTGTTTTCTTCAATTGTGAGATATTTTTTTCTTCAAAGCTCATAGCCTCTATTTATAGTAGAGGTTTGAGCTTTGTTTTCAATCTGAACAAAAAACATGAACCTTCAACAATTTCTGCAGTCCAAAATTGCAGCTCCTTCTTTCAACAAAAATGGCCACTTTCACATGCTGATTTTCTCTTCAAAAAAATCTGCTACTACTTTCATATTGTCAGAAACAAAAATCAATTCAAATAAGGCTGCATCAATAAGAATAAGGCTCACCATTTGAAAAGAGAGCCACCAACCCAACAATCTCCACCTTGACGAGATTTTCAAATGCCACCATCACCACAATGTTAATATGAATTCTCATACTACACATCCAATAGAACCAATAGTTGTTCCTCCAAAAATCATACTTATGTATGAACAATATTGGCCAAGTTTAGGCAGTGCTGAAACTTGACGCTTCCAACGACTTTCATCAACATATCTGCAGGGTTATCGACTGTCCCAATCTTCGTAAGAAGAATAACACCTGCATCAACAATTTTTCGAACAAAGTGGAATCGAACATCAATATGTTTGGTCCGAGCATGATGAACTTGGTTCTTCGCAAGATGTATTGCGCTTTGACTGTCGCAATATATCTCCACCTGTTTCTGATGAAGACCCAAGTCTGAAATCAGTCCATGTAACCAAATGGCTTCCTTCATGGCTTCTCCAACAGCCATGTATTCAGCCTCCGTGGTAGACAATGCTACAGTGGACTGCAAAGTAGACCTCCAACTGACTGGACCACTAGCCATGGTAAATAAATACCCGGTAGTAGACCGTCGCTTATCCAAATCACCAGCATAGTCTGAATCCACATATCTAATGAGAAATCTTTCGACTTCCATTTGATTTCTCACAAATTTCAAACCCACATCCTCAGTACCTTTGATATACTTCAAAATCCATTTTGCAACTTTCCAATGCTTCTTTCCTGGATCATGCATGTATCTGCTAACCATACTAATAGCTTGAGAAATATCAGGTCTTGTGCATACCATTGAGTACATAAGGCTTCCAATCAAACTTAAATACGGTACTTGAGCCATATACATTCTTTCTTCATTTGTACTCGGTGACAGTTCCGCACTTAATTTAAAGTGAGGAGCCAAAGGTGTACTAACCGGTTTGGTATTTTCATCTATACCAAATCGATTTAGTACATTTTTTAAATACTGTTTCTGTGTCAGCCACACAATCCCAGCCGTTTTGTCACGAGTAATTTCCATGCCCAAAATTTTCTTGGCTTCGCCAAGATCTTTCATTTCGAATTCCTTCCGAAGTTGGGCTTTCAACTTCTCAATCTCCACCAAACTCTTAGATGCGATTAACATATCATCAACATATAAGAGCAAATAAATGAAGGTACCATTTTTCAATTTACGGAAGTACACACAATGATCGTATTGACTTCGCGTAAAGTTATGTACCTTCATAAATTTGTCAAATCTCAAATACCATTGTCGTGGAGATTGCTTCAAACCATACAGGGACCTCTGCAACTTGCACACCATTTGTTCTTTGCCAGCAGCTTTGAAACCATCAGGTTGCAACATATAAATTTTCTCATCCAAATCTCCATGTAGAAAAGCAGTTTTCACATCAAGTTGCGCCAACTCCAAGCCAAATTGTGCTACCATGGCAAGTAAAATTCGAATGGAGGAATGCTTTACTACTGGTGAAAAGACTTCATTGTAGTCAATCCCTTCCTTTTGAGCATACCCCTTTGCAACCAGTTTTGCCTTGAATCTCACACTGTTTTTCCCATGAGAGTCCTCCTTCTTTGCATATACCCAATTGCTTTTTTTCTTTTTGGTAACTCTACGAGTTCCCAAGTCATATTCTTATGGAGAGAATCCAATTCTTCATTCATAGCCTTATTCCATTCCACACTTTCAGAACTTTGCACAGCTTCTTTATATGTGGTTGGAATATCTTCACTGACAATTGGTAGGGCATAAGCAACCATATCCGCAAACTTTGCTGGTTTTCGAATTGTTCTTTTTGGTTTGCTAGCTGCTATCGATTCTTCAATTTGTGGAGGTCTTTGAGGAGAGGGCTCCACCTCAATTCTATCTTCCGTATCCCCGTCATTTTCATCATCTGAAGAAGTGTCTTCTGAAGGAGAATCTACTGGACTTTGAATCTCTACCTGCTGCACTAGACTGCCTTTTTTATTCTCTTCATTGGACACTTTCTTCTTCATAAATTTACTTTCATCGAAAGTAACATCCCTGCTCAAGATCATTTTCTTCAATGTAGGGCACCATAATCTGAACCCTTTCACTCCACTACTGAAGCCCAGAAATATGGCCTCTTTTGCCCTTGGATCAAGTTTGCTATCTTCGGTCACGTGAAAGAACGCCGAGCAACCGAAAATACGCAAAGAATCATAATCTGATGCAGGTGATCCTGACCACACTTCAATAGGAGTTTTTCCGTCAATTGCAGTAGAAGGCAGACGGTTAATTAGATGACATGCATAAGTAACCGCTTCTGCCCAAAAACTTTTCGTCAAACCGGAATTGGATAGCATGCACCTTACTTTTTCAAGTAAAGTTCGATTCATACATTCTACTACACCATTCTGTTGTGGAGTCATTTTCACAGAAAAATGCCTCACTATTCCTCTTGTTTGCACAAGGAATAAAATGGATCGGACGTGTATTCACCGCCGTTGTTCGATCTCAACACCTTGATCTTCCTTCCGGTTTGATTCTCCACCCTCTTCTTCTAAGCCAAAAAGATCTCTAGGACTTGATACTTGTGTTTCATAGTATACACCCAGAGTTTTCTTGAGAAGTCATCTACAAATGTAACAAACCAGTGCCTTCCACTCAAAGATGCAGTCTTCGTTGGACCCCAAACATCAGTATGCACATAGTCTAGGATCCCTTTTGTTTTGTGGATGGCCGTGCCAAATTTAACTCTGATTTGCTTGCCCAGCACACAATGCTCACAGAAGTCCATCTTACAAGTCTTGGCACCCTTCAAAAGACCCTACTTTACTAGGCCTTGCATGGCCTTCTCTCCAGCATGCACAAGCCTCATGTGCCAAAGCTTGGTTGTATCAATAGTAGTTTCTACGATAGCAGCTCCACCGATAACAGTCTTTCCTTGTAAGAAATACAAATTATTTCTCCTTAGGCCTTTCAAGACAACCATAGCACCTCGTGTGACTTTCAACGATCCAGCTTCCATGATAACTTTGAAACCATTTGATTCCAAAGCACCCAAAGAAATTAGATTCATCTTCAAATCTGGTACATACCAGACATTGGTCAGATCCCTCGTGGTTCTGTCGTGCAGCTTCAATCGGATCATGCCAACCCCTTTCCTTTCACACGTATGATCATTTCCCATAAGAACTAATCCACCACTACCGAGATCCAAACTGGTGAAACAATCCTTATCAGGACACATATGATAGGAGCACGCGGAGTCAAGAATCCACTCGTCTGAGCCAACTCCAGCTGTAGTAGCCAGAGCAAAATTTGAATCACCATCTTCAATTTGGGCCACGTTTGTATTTGTATTACCCCTGTTTTTCAGCTTGGGGCAATCCTTCTTCCAATGACCCTTTTCACGGCAAAAAGCACATTCATCCTTTGCCGGAATCTTCCTGCCATTTGATGAAACTCCTCTCGACTTGGAACGAGAGTTGTTTCTACCTTTGTTGTGCTTTTTGGTCTCCGATCTGCCCCTCATCATCAAAGCAGTAGATGTATCAGTTTGAGACACCTTGTCACGTTTACGAACTTCGTTATTCATCAACGCGTTTGATACATCCTTGAATTTCACCGAGTCTTTTCCGTAGATCAAAGTGGTTGCCAAGTGTTCGTATGAATCTGGTAAGGAATTCAATAACACAAGGGCTTTGTCCTCATCCTTGATCTCTTCATCCAGGTTCAATAGATCGGCAATCAACTTGTTGAAGTCATTCAAATGATCCATCATAGATGTACCTTCTTGGTATTGAAATCGGAAAAGCTTTCGCTTCAGATACAACCGATTCTCAATACTCTTTGTCATGTACTTTTCTTCAAGTACTCTCCATAAGTTCTTCGCCATCGTCTCTCTCATTACAAAGTATTTGACGTTCTTTGCAAGACAGAGACGAATAGAACCGCACGCCATTTTGTTGATCTTCAACCACTCTGCTTTCTCCATAAAATCTGGTTTTTCCTCCAAGGTTATTTCCAAACCCTGTTGAACCAGCATATCCATCATCTCACATTGCCACATGCCAAAACTGTTTGTTCCATCAAATTTTTCAATATCAAATTTGCCATTTGATATTGACAGTTTTGTTTGTGAACTGGAAGAGGTTGATGGCGATTCAATCTCCTCCGTTTTCGATTCGATCTCCGCCATAATTCCAAGCTCTCAACTGGAGCTCCGATACCACTTGTTGTGCGGAAGCGTGTCGGGTGGACCCAACACAGAACAAATATTATGGGAGATGAAATGAAAACACACACACTCACAAACAAGAACACAAGTTTTAACGAGGTTCGGTAATTTCACCTACTCCTCGGGAGCAACTATGGAACTTCTTTATTTGACAATAAAATACAAATAAAGAATACAAAACAAGGTCTTAAAACAACTTAAGACACTTGTGCAAAAATTCACTCAATTGTGGCTATTGAGGAATTGAACTCTCTCTCAACTTGTACTTCTTCAATTGAGAGATATTATTTTCTTCAATTGTGAGATATTTTTTTCTTCAAAGCTCATAGCCTCTATTTATAGTAGAGGTTTGAGCTTTGTTTTCAATCTGAACAAAAAACATGAACCTTCAACAATTTCTGCAGTCCAAAATTGCAGCTCCTTCTTTCAACAAAAATGGCCACTTTCACATGCTGATTTTCTCTTCAAAAAAATCTGCTACTGCTTTCATATTGTCAGAAACAAAAATCAATTCAAATAAGGCTGCATCAATAAGAATAAGGCTCACCATTTGAAAAGAGAGCCACCAACCCAATAGTTACTTCAAACTAAACACTGATGGCTGCTCCATGGGCAATCCTGGCATCTCTGGTACAGGTGGAGTTATCAGAAACAGCTTAGGAGATCTCATATTTGCCTTTGCCATTCCTCTTGGTCTCCACTCCAATATGTATGCTGAATCTTACGGTTTGTGGCAGGGTCTCAAAATCTGTATTGATAACCTTTGGCAGCAGGTTGTGTTGGAGGTAGACAACAAAATCTCGGTGGACATGATCCACCTACAAAACTTCTATTCCCTGGAAGATTAAGCCTCTTATTACTGAGATAAACCTACTCAGAAGCATGGGAGACTATCCTCTTCAAAACTGTTTCAAAGAAGCCAACTCCCCAGCAGTTGCCCTTTCCAAGGCTGCCAATGCAGGCAGTGTGATCTGGACTGCAAAATTTTTCAGCCATTCCTCCTTCTGTAAGAGGTTGCTTGAAATTAGATAGACTAGGATTTGTAAATCTTAGAAACCTTAAACTTGTACAACTTTGAGGGTTTTTAAGTCCCTATCATATTTATTATTCTTTAAAAAAAAAAAAGACAAATGATAAGAATAAAATGGCTTTAATGGAAAGTTAATTGGGAACGTTACCTTGAGCCATATATGTGTATTTGGGCCATTTATTTTAGGGGTTGATGTGTAATTAAAATAGAATGAAAAGATCAAAAGGGTAATTGCTGATTACAAATGATGACCTTTTATTCGGCATTAGGGTTAGTGCACTAGGGATATTCATTTCTCTTTTCTTTGAGCGAAAATGACACAGTGGCCTGGGGGGTTCATTTTTTCATCATTTACTTTTTCTTGGACGAAAGAAAACAACGGCTTGGTAGTAGGAATTCTCCAATGGAGTCTAGGTGGAAAATGTTTTGGGAGAAACAAACCGTTATGAACGACTAACCGCTATGAACGACTAAGGCTGCAATCGGGTTAGGCTATATTCGTTTCAAATTATTTTAATGTAATTTTATTTCTTGTTGTCTTTTGCTCTTGTATATAACATTGTATAACGAGGATTTACTGTTCTTATATCGTTCATGAAATCAGTTTTTGTTTTTATCATTTTATAAATGTTAGAAATAATTTATTAATACTTTTAGGTTAGATTTAATACTTGTGGTTTAGATCTAACCGTTATACAATCAGTTATATTAGAATCGATATGGTTTAATAGGATGAGTTATGCTTGGGGATTGATTCACCATAGGTTAGTAGAAATCAAATCTCGAAGATAATTCATACTGATTAAAAAGTCGGTCAATCGACGTATTTGATAGGATGGACTATACTTACGGATTGGTTCACTATAGATTAAGAACCAAATCACGAAGATAGTCTCTACCGATTAAATAGTCGTACTTTTGTTGTAATTTTTCTTGTAGTTTTAAATTACTTCATTATACATAGAACCGGAATAAGTAAAGAATAAAACGCATTGAGATAATCGAAAAATGAATAGATGCCCTCAACTCGGTTATTTATCATTTAGTATTTTAAATTAATTATTTTTTTATTAAAAAATTCAAAACCAAACTTGTTAAATTCAACTAAAGAATAAGGTTAAAATTAATAATTACAATCCAATCTTTGTGTTTCGACACCCGTATTTAAGCACTATACTATGATAGTTGGCGCTTAACTTGGGTATTAACTTTGAGATATCAATATGGGGTCGAAAGAAGGAAAACTCTTAGGAGGATTAACAGACCAATCCTAGAGAAAATATGCCTCAGCGGAGGGGAGAAAAATGTCGAATGTCGACACCTCCTAAGTTTAGACCGAACCCACTCGGGTTTCCTACATATCTTAGTTGTGTTAAGAATTGGGTCAAATGTAGTTATGACAGTCTTACCTTATATAAGATCAGGAGACATCAAGAATGCCTTGAATTTCATGACCCATGTGAAATCTTGAAATGGTAGATTTAGGAAGGCACTTTCCTAAGCTAAATTTTAAGTTTAGGTTAAGTTAGTAGAAGGAAGAATAAAGAGAAAAATTGCCATTTGCATTCTATATTTTTCATCATATAAAAGACAATCGTGTTTTACATTTTCACGGTCATTTCTCTCACAAAAAAAAAATGTATAAAAAATATAATAATATTTTTATTTATTTATTTATTTATTTTGAAAAATGCAGTAAAAAAAACAAGTTTTTTGTTTCATAAGAAACTTCAGCTTTTTCAAAAAAAAAAAATCAATGGCGAAAAAATGACATGGGCATATATTCCTAAAATAACTTAGAAAATGAGTGAGGGAAGTTTGCTTCAATTTCAAGGTCTTGCTTTTGATAAAAAAAAAAAAAAAAGATTCATTCTACAAAGAGGATTTATTTTTATTTTCAAAAAGATAAGAAAAAATGGGAGACCTCCGAACAATTTCTCACATTTAAAAATGCGTTTTTTCAAATGTTCATTGCTTAATCAACAAAATGTTTTATCAAGTTTTATATAATCATCTTCTCACTTATATACTTTTTTTTCTTATAAAAATCCCGCTTCAAAAAATAAAAATAAAAAACAAACTTTTCAGCATCTCTCTCCATTTTTTTATCCCCCCCCCCAAACAAAAAAAAATAAAAAATCAATGCATCTTCTAGTAATTTTTTTTTTAAAAAAAAGAAAATAATTTTTTTCACATTGCATCAAAGACGTTTGTCATCCTGCCCTCTACCAAATTAACCAAATCTTAAAGTTCACTATATCAAAATTTTCCTGGAGGTTGCATTTGCTAAATTATCAACATTTGATAGGAGATCATTGATAACAATCAAGACTTCATCAACTCAGATCAACAACTCAGCTTAGCTCAGTTACCTTCTAGCTCAGATCAGCAGCTCAACTCTATCACCTTCCAGTTCAGATCAACAACTCAATCACCTTCCAACTTAGATCAACAACTTAACTTAACTCAGTCAACTTCCAGCTCAGATCAACAGCTCAGATCAGCTCAATATCCATAGTATGCAATATGAGTATGTATGTGCTGATGGTTAGGTGTCTAAAACAGAATCCACCACAAAAAATGGTTAGGTGGATAGGATCTTCTAGAATGAAGGTTGTTAGGCATTTTCTAGTGACATTTTGTCACAGTTTGTTATAGGTGCGATGCATTCTGTTACAGGTTGGTTATATATATGTAGATCTCTTGTATTGTTTTGAAATAAGATAATAAAGAATGATCTCTTACCTTATGCTTTGCAACAACTTATTTTCTACCTTATTTCTTCTACACTTAATTCCAAAAATTCAACATGGTATCACAGTTTTTTTACTTGCCTCATTAGGCTCTAAGAGATCTATGGTGCTTCCAGCAGTAACATCCAACAAAAACCCATTAAACTGATTTCATCACTCTACTCATCCTATTCAAATGACAAATATGTCAGCAGAATTAACTTTCTTAGCCTCAAATATAAGCTCACTAATCAATGTGAAGCTTGATCCAACAAATTATATGATATGGCACTCTCAAGTGAAGAATGTCCTTGATACTAATAACCTACTCGAGTATGCAAATGGATCCAAACCATGCCGAGAAACTTATATCAATAATGGAGAAGGAAAAATGGTAGATAATCTAGCATATGAGAAATGGAAACCCATGGACAAGCACCTCAGAACATATATAATGTCCACAATCTCAACGTTAATCCTTCTTTAGGTTCATAATATTCCTCATGCTACAAAAGCTCTCTCAATTCTAGAAAGGAGGTTCAATTCCCTATCCATTACTCATGTTCATCAACTTACCCTTAAGCTGCACTCTGTTATCAAGGGTAATGCAACGATGTTAGAATACATCACCCAAATAAAAAATATTGTAGACAACATTTTATCTGTGAAAGCTACTACACTGGATGATGTAGACCTCATTTGTTGTACCCTAAAAGATTTACCAATGAAATATTACTCTATTTAGACTTACATTTAATCCAAGAAAAAAAAAACTAATAATTGAACAAGTCAACACTATGCTTTTGGATGAGGAAGACCATGTTCAACCCACAATTGGAGTTGCTGAAGAATAATTTTCTGCTTTCTATTCATATTATGCCAACAACAACAGAGGTACATGATGGCAATTTCAGACTAATTTCCAAATTAATTTTGAACTAATTTCCAAATTTCCTGCCATGATCCAATGAACAGAATATCAAGATTAATTGAGAAATTAGAAAATACAACACAATAATTATAGTGGAAACTTTAAAACCAAAGAAAAATCACTGTCGTTGTCAAAAACAACCTGAGAAAAAATCACTATGTGGAAAATTATTACAATCACACTCTCAATAATATTTTCCTCACATCTAAAACCCATAGAATACAAAATTCCCAAGAACACTCTCCTTACAAAGTATACCCATAACCCATATTGGAGAGCCAAATGCTCCCCAATATTTATATACTTAAGAGTATTTACATTTCTCTCCACCTTGGGATTTATCTATATTTTGGATACGTCAAACTCTCTGCATATTTTCTTTTGCAGAGAACTTATTTTTCTCTTGCTCATCTCCTCTATTTATAGAGGAGATTTGATCATTGAAACCAATCTGAACAGACCAAGAGAAGATCAAGTATTATAGGCGCAACCTCTCCCTTTTCTTCTTTGGTGAGTTGCATTTGTTGACTTTGCTTTTCTTTCTTTTGGCCTTTAGTGGGTAGGTAGGCCACTGAGAAAAAATCATCCCCAAATGGAAGTAATTTACCCAACAGTACAAGCATAGATACACGAGATAGATGAAGAAATCATTGAGGCAAAGGAGGAGGTAGAACCAACAAAGGCTCCTAAAATGGTTTCCATGACAGAAGCAACTATGGTAGACAAGCTAATGAAAATCCAAGTTCAGGGAACCAAAAAATCTATTGTTAGATATGTGGAAAGTCTAAACACAGTGCTCTTGACTGTTTCTATAGGTATGATGACAACCATATCAACAACAAGGATCAAAACCAAATTCCAGCTCAAGCCAACAATTCTACAATCATGGAAAACTCCAGAGATACATGGATTCTGGACTCAGGAGCTAACAACCACATCACAAATGATTTGGATCAACTCAATCTTAACCAACCATATCAAGGAACTGAATAGGTGCTAGTTAGTAATGGTAAAGGATTAGCACTCCAAAATGCTAGTTCTGGTAAATTTCTAACACCCAAACATAAGTTCATCCTTCACGATGTTCTACATAAGCCATCAATTTCTTCCAATCTAATGTTTGTTCACAAATTCACCATTGACAATAATTGTTCCATGTTGTTTCATTCTAAGGGATTCCAAATTTTGGACAACATCACCAAGGATCTTCTGTTTCAAGGCCCCTCTAGGAAAGGACTCTATCTTATGCAAGTGCTCTCTTTGCCAAACCATCCATCTATCTCTCCAGTTGTTGGATTCCAGTGCTACAGTAAGGAACCACCTCTTTGTCACTTAAGACTTGGATACCCTTCCACAAAACTCTACAATGTCTTAGCTAGATCTTTGAATTTTCCTCTTATGTCCAAAAATTATGTTTGTGTACCTTAAGCTACATCCAAGAGTCACAAATTACCTTTCCCAATTTCATTATCTCACATAAATCAATGTTTTGAATTAGTTCACTCAGATGTTTGGGGACCATCTCCTATTTCTTCATTTAAAGGTTATAAGTTTATGTTGTGTTCATTGATGAATTTTCCAAATATTGTTGGCTATATCCATTAAAATCTAAATTCAATGCTTACACCAGCTATATGCATTATATTACATACATCAAAACTCATTTTCAAGCCACGATCAAAACATTTAGAACAAATAATGGGGGAGAATACACCAGTAATCAACTTGCTTCCTATATACTTTCTCAAGGAACCTTACATAAAGCCACATATCCTCACCCACCTGAGCAAAATGGGTTAGTACAAAGAAAGCATAGATGATAGGTATAATTTACCTATCTATTTCCAAACTGAACTTGTTAATTTTCGAGTATATTTATCACGTTTTAATACATTTTTATTCTTTTTGTATAAATCAGGTGTGTGGGGGTGAAAAGGGATGAAAACGAATCATAAACGATCAAATCAGATCAAGAACAGTGGAAGAACAAGAAAAATGGCAAAATTCATAACTTGCAACCCATCGTCGCGACAGTCAAGATGCAGAGAAGGCCCTAATCTTGCTGAAAATCGACCGCCGCAGCGGTGAAACAACAGAAATACCTTTGCGCCCACCGCTGCCTCCACCGCTGTGGTAAAGACCCTGCCAACATACCTACCGCCGCAACGGTCACTTTGCACACTTTGTAGATATTTATTTAGATATTTTTGAGTCCTATATCTTCCTCCTCTCATCTCTTCTGGCCATTAGAGCTCCCTTAGGGTTAGGATATTTTAGAGAGTGTTTTGGGGAGTGCTCAACCAACTCCGAAGGAGAAAAACACGTTGCGAAGAAGGAAAAGCGATCATTAAACGATTTTAGCACCAAATATTTGGACTACGGCTAAGTTTCTTTTATTTCTCTCTTTATTTTCTTAACTTCGGTAGTTTGTTGAACATATTTAGCTCCTTTTTCATTGTATAAACGGTTATAGCCATGAGCTAAACGGATTTTGTCTAGGAATTAATATAATTTATGAAAAAGTTGTTTATTTGAATTGTGTTTCTTTAACAGTTGTTCTTCGCTATTTGATTGTGTTTGCCATTCTTGTATTTCCATTATATGTTTGTTTAGGTATATTGAGAAATCGGGATTTGACACTCGAGAGAGGTAACCCCGAATTCGGATTAGGGTAAACACAACGCAACGATCTAATAACCCAGGAGGGAGTTAGAAAGTTTGTCATCAATGACGCTGGAGCGAGACCCATATGACGCAATGTCCTTAAGATGTTGAGGAGGATTTCTTCATTGACATGAAATTGCATATTCACTCATCTTACACTTAGGAGAGGTGGTGTGTAGGTTGAGATTACTATTAAGTACTATAATTATCATAACCTAATTTTATCTAGGCGATAAATAATAATTTATAATTAATTAATACTAATACTAAGTTAATTAATCTAATTATACTAATACTAATATGAGATGTTTAGGGGAAAAGATTATCTAGGGATTAACTTTGTTTACTTAAATGCGTTTGGTCTCGTTTAATTTACAATAACAGTGGTCAACCTATCTGCCAATCTCTGTATCGTAAATTCACTCACCACCTCTCCCGAGTGTAAGATGAGTGAATATGCGACTTCGCGTCAACGAAAAAGTCCTTCTCAACATCTTAATGGCACTACGTCACATGAGTCTCACTCCAACGTCATTGATTGCACACTTTCTAACTCTCTCACGGGTTATTATATCGTTGCGTTGTGTTTACCCTAGTCCGAATTCGGAGTTACCTCCCCCGAGTGTCAAACCCCAATTTCTCAATATACCTAAACAAGCATATAATGGAAATACAAGAACAACAAACACAATCGAATAACGAAGAACAATCGTTAAAGAAGTACAATTCAAACAAACAACTTTTTTATAAATTATATTAATCCTTAGACAAAATCTGTTTAGCTCATGGGCATAACCGTTTATACAATGAAAAAGAAGCTAAATATGTTCAATAAACTATCGAAGTTAAGAAAATAAATAGAGAAACGAAAGAAACTTAGCCATAATCCGAAGATTTGGTGCTAAAACTGTTCAACGATCGTTTTTCCTTTTTCACAACGTGTTCTTCTCCTTCGGAATTGGTTGAACACTCTCCAAAACACTCTCTAAAATATCCTAACCCTAAGGGAGCTCTAATGGCCGGAAGAGAGGAGATGAGGAAGATATAGGGTTCAAAAATATCTAAATAAATATCTAAAAAGTGTGCAGAGTGACCGCCGTGGCGGTGGGCATGTCGGCAGAGTCTTCGCTGCAGCGGTGGAAGCAGCGGTGGGCATAGAGGTATTTTTGTTGTTTCACCGCTGCGGCGGTGGATTTTCAGCAAGATTAGGGCCTTCTCTACATCTTGACCACCATGGCGGTGGGTTGCGGGTTATGAATTTTGCCATTTTTCTTATTTTTCTACCGTTCTTAATTCGATTTGATCGTTTATGATCTATTTTCATCCCTTTCCACCCCCACACACTTGATTTATACAAAAAGAATAAAAACGTATTAAAACGTAATAAACATACTCGAAAACTAACAAGTTTGGTTTGAAAATAGATAGGTAAATTACACCTATCAAATACTCCCAAACTTGAAATTTGACTAGTCCTTGAGCAAAACACCCACACAATACAAGAAAATATAACAATTAATTACGAAATTAAAAACTGAAAACAATAATGTGCAAGTTTTGAATATCATCTACCGGCCAAACGATTTTTCCCTCGTCGGCCCTAATCCTATCGAGTTCAAGAATAAAACACACCATGTAGTGTTCTAGAATTTCAACATTCGATGATAGTAAGCGCCATTCTAGATCCTATCAATGTGTGTGTGATAAAACTCAATTATACAACAATCTGTCGATAGGATGGGATTATCCGTCAATAAAGTTCATGACTAAAACTATTAAGGTATAGGGAATCCATAAGCTTGACCTGAGTTCTATTCTCCACTAATGTAGGCTCGGAGGTTCAAAAAGATCAATAGGTCTTGGTTCGGTTTAGGAATATGGCGAAGGGTATATCGGAAAAAACGTGTTAACTTTGTTAACTTAACGATACCCGTGGCATATGATTGGCACACTCACACTCAAACCCCCATATATAAGTTGGAAACAACCCTAAACAATCAATTAAGGCTGACGTACTCACTTGTCAAAAGAAACGGAAATTTAAATAATATTTATATATGTTTTTTTTTTTTACAAACCACACCCCCAAACTTATTCGATTATTTCAATTTCACGGGTGTGGTTTAAACAAAAGAAAAATGACAAGTGAGTACTCGAATATCGAACCAATTAAAAGTTCTCCCTAAATCCAACCCCTCACATCAAGTAGCATTTGCAACTGCTAACTTGATTCACTCAAATTGTGCCTTCGGCTCAGCAATATAGGTTTGGATAGAAGTTTTATCGGTTAGGGTAACGAGGGATAAACATTTAACAAGGTAAGCTTCAAAGGCTCAAGCTATAAAAACGAATACCTAAATTATATCTCTCGAACTACCTCATCTAGAATTTTGCCTCGAATTTCTCCCAAATCAAATTCTAAAATCCCTATTGTCATGAACTTGGCTAACGGATAATCGTTTTCAAATCAATTGGATAATTATACATTGAGTTTACGTGCTCGTGTATTTAGGATCTACAATAACTTTTATTAAAACGATACGTCAAGCACACAGAACACACATGAATGAGCTTTACGCCCGACCTCAATAAACAACCAGGGGACAGACTCATCACTGGGTAATGGCCCAGATGAAGTCAAAACTCAGCACAAAACAACAACTAAACTAAACAAACTAATCCCAAACAAACATGCATACATAGAAAACAATAAAACATACTAACATATTACACATCACTGCCAAACTCAAAACAGACAGTGTCCTCAGCGACCCAATCATCAATCTTAACATATGAAATTAAAGCATGCTGATGAAGGGGGTTTAGAAAACGTACTTGGGAGGCAAGAGAATCTCGTCTCTGAATCAAGTTGGTTGTGACGGATTTAATTTATTTTTTACCTTGGGTTGCCTCCCAAGAAGTACGTGGTTTATTGTCCTCGGCCCGACACGGAGAACGGCTCATCAAAAAGCGGCTTCCGCCTGTAGTAAGTGTCAAACAACACCACGTATGGGTCTTAGTTTAATACGCCCTCAAGACTGGCAAGATATTGCTCTAGATGGCTCGATATTTCAACAATATGCCTCACCGGCTCATGTACTTGGTGGGCATGAAAGGACATTGTTAACGGCTGCGAAGAACAAGTGAGCTACATTAGATCCTCGTAGATGTGATCGTCTTGGATCGAGTGTGGCGTCACCAACTAGAATTCAAACGGTGAAAACTCACAACGATTAATATGCGAATCTCCATCGCCATTCCACAATTGAGTTCTCTCCTCTTCAGCTTCATTAATGAATTCTCCCAAGCTCCTCCCGTTCGTTTTCGGTTCCTCACGGTGGCTATCACAAGATATGGCATGCTCGTTTCTCAATGCCACCGTGTCTAACTCGGCCTCGTGCTTGTTGATCCAGTCATTTGTTTCCCTCAAGATTCTTTGAGTCTCCCCCATGACAGTAGCGAATATTTCTTCCAAATTGGGGGAAGACTTCTCATCGTGGTCCAGAGTGCCAATCCATGGCGCTGTGGTGTTGAAACTATTCCCTAAACTTTGGTAACTTGGTGAAAAATTCCAAATCTCATAATCATAGGCCGTCATTTCCTCCAACGACCAAATGGCTTCGTCTGCAGTTAGGTCATAGAAAGAGGAAGTATCATTTCCTCCATCCACAAATATTATGGTTGCGGCTTGTAACCCGTCGAGAAAATTCAGGAGTTGACATTCCCTAGGGAAACCATGGTTCGGAAACCTAAGTAGCAATTCCTTGTCTCGATCCCAAGTACTATAAAACGGTTCAGAATCCCGTTGAACGAATTGTATCAATACTTGTTGATCTAACATCTTCAAGTACCCTGCAAGATAAACAAAAACAAAACTATAAAAATAAAATAAAATTATAAACACTAAAAAATACCTAAATTAAAATCAGGTTATTTACTCACAATATCAACAATAATCTAAAACACAATCCCTGGCAACGGCACCAAAAACTTGATGACGGAATATTATATCGTCACTTTCACCGCAAGTGTACGGATCAAGTTTTAATATAGATGGAGAGAGTAAGGATTATTGTGTCAACAGGGATTGGTTGAGATTATTGTCAAGTACCGAAATTATCATAACCTAATTTTATCTAGGCGATAAAAAATGATTTATAATTAATTAATACTAATGCTAAGTTAATTAATCTAATTATACTAATACTAATATGAGATGTTTAGGAGAAAAGATTATCTAGGGATTAACTTTATTTACCTAAATGCGTTTGATCTCGTTTAGTTTACAATAACGATGTTCAACCTATCCGACAATCTCTGTATCGTAAACTCACTCACCACTTCTCTCAAGTGTAAGATGAGTGAATATGCGACTTCGCGTCAACGAAAAAGTCTCCCTCAATATCTTAACAACACTATGTCACATGAGTCTCACTCCAACGTCATTGATTGCACACTTTTTAACTCCTTCCTAGGTTATTAGATCGTCGCATTGTGTTTACCCTAGTTCGAATTCGAGGTTACCTCTCCTGAGTATCAAACCCCGATTTCTCAATATACCTAAACAAGCATATAATGGAAGTACAAGAATGAAAAACACAATCGAATAGTGAAGAACAACCGTTAAAGAAACACAATTCAAACAAACAACATTTTCATAAATTATATTAATCCCTAGATAAAATATGTTTAGCTCATGGCCATAACCGTTTATACAATGAAAAATGAACTAAACATGCTTAATAAACTACCAAAGTTAAGAAAATAAAGAGAGAAATGAAATAAACTTATCCGTAATCCGAAGATTTGGTGCTAAAACCGTTCAACGATCGCTTCTCTTTCTTCGCACCGTGTTATTCTCTTTCGGAATTGGTTGAGCACTCCCCAAAACACTCTCTAAAATATCCTAACCCTAAGGGAGCTCTAATGGCCGGAAGAGATGAGAGGAGAAAGATATAGGGCTAAAAAATATCTAAATAAATATCTGAAAGATGTGCAGAGTGACCTCTCCGCTGCGACGGTGGGCATGTCGGTAGAGTCTTCGCTGCAACGGTGAAGGCAGCAATGGGCGCAGAGGTATTTCTATTGTTTCACTACTGTGGCGATGGATTTTTAGCAAGATCAGGGCCTTCTCTGCATCTTGACCGCCGTGGCCGTGGGCTGTAGGTTATTAATTTTGCTATTTTTCTTATTTTTCTATTGTTCTTCCATCGTTCTTGATCCGATTTTATCGTTTATGATCCGTTTTCACCTTCACACACCTGATTTATACAAAAAGAATAAAAACGTATTAAAACGTAATAAACATACTCGAAAACTAACAAGTTCGGTTTGGAAATAGATAGGTAAATTACACCTATCAACAGACATCTTGTCGAAACCACAGTTGTTCTACTTTAACAAGCCTAATAACCTCCCTCATTTTGGCTTGATGCGCTTCTCACAACCAATTATCTCATCAATAAAATTCCAAAGCAAATTTTGAAGTTTAAGATTCCATATCAATGCCTACATAGCCACTCACCATCCTACCTTAAACTTAAAACCTTTGGATAACTATGTTTCCCTTGGCTTAAGCTATAGAACACTCACAAGCTTCAGTCCAAATCTACTAAGTGTGCTTTTCTAGGGTAATGCCCTGCTACCAAAGGATACAGATGTCGTGACATCAAAACTCATAGAGTTTATGTGTCAAGATATGTCAAATTTTATGAGCAAGTTTTTCCACTACATAATCCATTTCATTCCTCTCAACCATCCCATTCCTACCAATCTCTTTTTGCACCCACTATGTTGTCTCACTCGCCAATTTCCAGTGTTTAGAACACCAGAGTCCTAGTTCCATCCATGACTAACAGTGTTTCTCCTCCAATGTCTCCTACTTATATCAATGACACTCCCAGGATCATCATTACATCTCCTTCTTTTTCTGAGCATCCATTACCAATCTTTTTTTTACCATGACTCTACTTCTTCCTTATCTCAGGAGCAACCCCAACTCATCATCCTATCTACCTTTTTTTCATCGCATTCTTCACATATATGTCCCCATCCAATGATCACTAGATCCAAACTTGGTATTGTTAAACCTAATCCTAAATTTATTAATCTAGAACCAATTAATCAAGATTGTGAAGTTAAACAAACCACATATGGTGTTGCTACCAAATATCCTCATTGGCAAGAGGCCATGCTTACATAAAATACTACTTTTATAAATCAAGAGACATGGTCCCTGGTTCCATCTCCTCAAGACAGAGAACCTATAGGGTACAAGTGGATATTCAAAATCAAAAGAGGAGGCAGATGGATCCATAATCAGATATAAAGCAAAATTGGTTGCTAAGGGCTTTCACCAACAACAAGGCTTGTATTAGTTAGAAAATTTTAGCCCAGTAGCTAAGCATTCTATTACTAAAGTTCTCATCTCTATTTCTCTGCATAATCATTGGGACATCAAACGATTAGTTGTCTCAAATGTTTTCCTTCATGGCAATCTTGAAGAGGAGATCTACATGTGTCAACCACAGGGATTCATTGATTCTCTACATCCTAACTATGTGTGTAAACTACACGAATCTCTTTATGACCTCAAACAGGCACCCAGGGCTTGGTTCTCTTTTCTCACTTCCTACCTAACCAACTAAGACTTTGTCATCAGCAAGGCAGGCACCTCTTTTTTTGTCGGAAACAACAACTAGGGTATTATTATGGTTCTAGTTTATGTGGATGATATTCTCATCACAGATAGTAATCCTTCCAAAATTAGTTCTCTCATTCAAACAATAAGCCATACCTTTGCCATGAAAGACTTGGGAAAACTCTCATATTTTCTATGCCTAGAGATTCACTACAATACTTCAGCTCTTTTTTTCCACCAGAGCAAATATTGTACTGGGCATCTTAACAAAACTGACATGACTTACTGCAAATCATCTCCCACTCCTACATCCTACAAATACCTTACTCCTATCGCTTTTGATGATCATTCCTATGAGAATCCTACCTATTTCAGAAGCATAGTTGGAGCTCTCCAATATCTTACTATTACCAGGCTAGACATCAAATTTACTGTGAATTCAATTTGTCCATTCATGCACCAAACCGGCAACAAACATTTCAATGCAGTGAAAATTATCCTAAGATACCTAAAAGGTAATCCTAACCATGGCATACAATTTTTTCCTAGCCCTCTTACCCTCAATGCCTATTTTGATTAGGACTGGGCAGGAAATCAGACAGACCAACGCTCTACAAGTGGTTACTCCACATTCTTAGGCTCCAACTTATATCCTGGTCATCTAAGAAACAACCTACCGTCTCAAAGTCTTCCACTAAAGCAGAGTATAAAGCAATGGCTCACTTATCTCCTACAAGATCTTCACATTCTCGCTCAAGCTACTCATATCATGTGGTGTGAAAACCAATCTACTCTCTCCCTTGCTGTCAATTCTATGTTTCATGCTCATACCAAACACATTGAAGTGGACTATCATTTCATCCTTGAAAAGGTTATAGCAAAACACATTGAGGTTCAGTATGTTTGCTCCAACAATCAATTGGCTAATATTTTTACTAAGTCCTTGCCTACAGACCACGCTTACCATTAGCAATCCTACGATGGGCTTGTGGGAGGATGATAACAATCAAGACTTTATCAGCTCATATCAATAGCTCAACTCAACTCAGTGACCTTCTAGCTCAAATCAATAACTCAGCTTAACTCAGTCACCTTCCAACTCAAATCAATAGCTCAGCCCAGCTCAGTCACCTTCCAACTCATATCAACAGCTCAACTCAGCTCGGTCACCTTCCAGCTCAGCTTAGTATCCATAGCATGCAATGTGCGTGTGTATGTGCTAATGGTTAGGTGTCTAAAATAGAATCCTCCACAGAAAAATAGTTAGGTGGATAGGATCTTCTAGAAGGAAAGTTGTTAGGCATCTTTTAGATACATTTTGTTACAGTTTGTTATAGGTGCATGCATTTTGTTACAAGTAGGCTATATATATATAGATAGATAGATAGATATAGATAGATCTCTTGTATTGTTTTGAAATGAGATAATGAAGAATGATCTTTTACCTTATGTTATGCAACTACTTCTTTTCTACCTTCTTTCTTCTAAACTTAATTCTAGAAATTCAACAATCATATCGGGGGAACATTTTCTTAAAATATCAAAAATTTGTCCCACTTTATTTCAAAAACACCAAAAATATTTTTTGAGAAAATATTTCAAAATCAAATAAAACATTTGTATTTAACCTTTAATTGGACTTAATTGAATAAAGTACCATATTTAGACAAATGTATTGAGTGTCTAATACCTTCCCCGATCATAATTGATGTCTGAGTCCTTTTCAAATGAATATTTGGTCGAACTGTGTCTTTTCGAGTCAAAATTTTACTTTTTTAAAATCTTTGGTCGAACCATGTCTTTTGGAGTCAAAATTTTACTTACACCATTTTTTAATTTTTTCTTTCAATAATCCAGTTAATTAGCACACCATTTAAACTCAGTATTAGGTGGTGACTCATTTTTTTAAAAAAATGGATTAAGTTCTTTTATGAAAAAATTAGTGGTTTTTTAAGGGAAAAACTCTCTTCTCTCGTTTTCAAAAAACAAATATTTTTAATCATTTTTACAAAAATCGGGGGTGGCTCACCACTTAGGCGGGAATTTTTTTTAAAAAATATCAATGAACATTATTTCTTGAAACACAGAACTCGAATGATTTAAAATTGAAAAAGAAACTAATTCTTGAAATGTTTGATTGAATACTACAAAAAACAGTTATATATTTTCTACTGGCTCTAATTATTTCTCAAAAGTAATCATATTAAAACAACATAAAATGTTGTAGTAATAAAAAACATATCCTCAAAAGAGACCAACATTTCATATACAACTCAATCCCATTAGGGCCATGACCAACTTTTCAAACTCCTTTATCTTCCAACTCATGAAAAGAAGACAACGAATATTGCACTTTTGGTGGGAAAGTCTGGAAAGGTACCTAGTTGGCCCCACAAAAATTTAACCAAAAGCCAAAAATTTCAAAGGTGAAAATAAAAGTTCTTGCATTTCAATCTTCTGGTTCCTGGGACCCAAAATAAAATTAAAAACAGACAAAAAAAAAAACATCCTATTTTGTAGTGGCAAACAATCTATTTTCATTGTAAAATGTGCAATTTAGAGGATAATTTTGTAAATTTACTTGTATTACCCAGGAGAAACTATTCCGATTGGCATAAATTATTTTCAAATTGATTTGCCAGGTAAGAACCAAGATAACATAAAACATTTCCCGACATTGCCAACCAAACCGCTATTGGATTTCAAAAGTTGAAGGGCCTGTTTTATAATTTACCCACAAATAGTGGACCGAAACTGAAAACTAAATTTTCCAAATAAAAGACAAGCAAGATGCAGAACAAGTTCACTGTCCTCCAGTGCTCTGTATGGAGAGAAGGCTGAGATATGAGAAGCCTGAGATAGGAGCAGCAGCCAGCAATTCTCTGTCCACAAGAAAATTTCATAAAATTGAGGGGTTCTTTGCGTTTTTTTTTGTGGTGTATGCACTGATTATCCTGGGACTACGTTGTACTGATCTTCTGGTTTCCTCATATACAGTAGCGAATGTGAAAAGGTAAAGGCTTTTTTTCTTTCTAAATCTTCATTAGATTTTGTCTGAGATTCTTTAAATTTGCTTCAGTCCCTTGTCGTCATTTCATTTTTCTGTCTGAAAAATGTACGTTTACTTCTCTTCTTTCTCACGGATTTTTTGAATATTTTTTTGGGTTTATTGGAAGAAATATTTTCTGGGTTTCAGTTCCGAAATCAAATCAGGTCATTCTTCATTTTATTTTTTTTAATTTTTATTTTAATATTTTTATTTTTTGTTACATATAGCTGATTATGTTTGTTGGTTCTTCTTAGTTCTAATCTTGGTGTTTTTTAATGGGTTTCTGTAGGGGCATTTGCATTTAGGTTTAACTTACTACAGAATTTATAAATTTAATGTTGTTTATATATTTTTTAAAAATAATGTGGATGTTCAGATTATTGATTATGCTAAATTATTATTATTATTTTATTATAATTGTCTTCAAAGTGATTTCATAAAGATTCAAATAATGATTTCAAAAAACCGCTCATAACCTAACTCAAGAATTTGATTGGTTATGGACTGGGTTCATTTTCAAATGGTATAATTTATCTTCTTTTTTGTTTTTTTGGCTTTAAATTATATGTAGATGCTTAATATTAATATGTTTTCCCATCTTTCTTTCTTTCTTTTTTTTGTTTTTTTTGGTGGTTGTTGTTGTTTCCGATTATACTCTATTGACTCATAATAGTTATACTTTTGACCTCTCTCTCCCAATGGCATATATAAAGCTTAAGGAGGTGGATTCAAGTCGCCCTCCCAATGCCATAAATAATCCTAATGGAAGAATTTAACATTTGTGTATGGTGACATATTCTCTTTACAAAACAAATATTGGGAGTGGAATGTAATACATAGCTTGTCCAATGTTTGGTGACATAAATAATCCACATTTAAGTTTGTTTTTCTTCCTTCTATTTTGTAGATGATGATGCAACATATATGGCTTGCAAGTTCCCTCCTCGTCATTGCCATGTTCTCCAACACATTAGGTAATTTATTCACTCGCTAACTTCCCCCTTTTCTTGTCTATTTAGTTTTGATGAATGGCTTGGTTTATTTGATAACCTTTTTTTTTTTAAGTATGAGAAAGTAAAGTAAAATAATAGTTATTTTGCGTTTAAGAAGGAGGATTTTTAAAAACCAGAAACTAAAATTTACTCTCTTTTTTTTCAAAGTAAAAAATAGTTATTTTTCATTTCTTTGTTTTTTTTAACATACTTTTTAAGAGAGGTTGATGTGGCTCTACCTAATTGAATTTGTTAGACCCTCTACGAAATTCTTTTAGATTATAAAGAAAAGAGTTAATGCCCTTGTGGTTTACGCGAATCGCACTTGTGTTATTTTCATAATCACATAACTCATACAAAATGTAAGTACATGGGGTTATGTGCTTAAACAAAATAGAAAATATAAGAAAAATTTGGTGAAAGGTTCCATTCTATAAAGTCATCACTCTGCATGGTCTTGTAATAGTAATTTTTTAACACATGATATAGTCTTTAGAAAGTGATTTTTTGAATATTAAGACCTCTCAACGAGATTTTCAAAATATAATATGCATAAACTACAAGGAGTAAAGTGTTATCTACCCTAAAAAAAATTAGAAATGTGCTACCAAGGCTTAATTTGGTTATGTGGCTTTTTAAAACATGTTGAAAATGAACGGTTGAGAAAGAGCTATTAGAATAAAGATGTTGAAAATATTTTTGAGTTGTTTGTTAAATTTATTGAAAGTTATTGTTAAAAATGAGAAACACGCATTGAATGTTTGGTAAAAATTTGTGCAAAAAAATTAAAATACTATTAAGTTACTAAAGTATACATATATTGCAAATGATTAAAATACTATTAACTTATGATTAAATATCTTACATCTTCCAAATAAAAAAATAAGATAAATTTCATTTTATAATAAGGGTATCTTGTAACAAAAAATTTCATCAATTAAAAAAAAAAAAATTGAGTTTTTGAAGCACTCTTCCCTTAAAAAAAAAAACTGATTACCAAAGATAAATCAACATTGCCTGGTGACGCTATTTTATGAAGTACTTTTTATAGTCAAACAATATAATTAAACCATTGAGTACTTTTACTTGGAAGCATAGAAAGCGTGTGTATAAACATAGAAATGATACCTCCCTATCGCCCATATGAATTACCTCTTAATTTAAAAGAATAAGTTCTTAGTCCATCAACATTTAAAGCATAAATATTGAATAAATAAATATTATTTTTATTTTTATTTTAAAAAAAAAAACACGTTTTTTTAAAAAAAAATATTTTTTTCCTCTTTAAATTTAATACAAATATTATTTTTTATTGTTTGGGGGGTATTAGGTGCATTTGTAGGGATAAACATCGGCACCGGCGTATCCAATCTACCATCCCCGTCGGAAATAGTTGCGATCCTCAAAGCCCATCAACTCACCCACGTCCGACTCTACAATGCCGACCCCCACCTTTTGACCGCCCTCTCCAACACCGGCATCGAAGTCACTGTCGGCATCACCAATGACGAGGTCCTACCCATCGGAAAATACCCGTCGGAAGCGGCTGCCTGGATCAACAAAAACGTCGCCGCCTATTTGCCGGCGACCAACATCACTGCCGTCGCCGTCGGAAACGAGGTCCTCTCCTCGGTCCCCCACGTCGGCCTCGCCTTGTTCCCTGCCATGAATAACCTCCACAAAGCCCTAGTTGCGTCGAACCTAGACCACCGAATCAAAGTCTCGACTCCCCAATCGATGGCAATCGTCCCCGACCCTTTTCCTCCTTCGACCGCTGCCTTTGATTCTAAGTTGAATTCAACTATTTTTCCAATCCTTCAATTTCTAAAGAACACTAATTCTTACTACATGCTGAACGCGTACCCGTACAGTGGCTACGTCTCCGGCGACGGGATTTTTCCGATCGATTATGCACTTTTCCGGCCGTTGACGTCGGTCAAAGGGATAGTTGACCCGAACACGCTTTTTCACTATGATAACATGTTCGATGCGATGGTCGACGCTACTTATAACTCGATCGCCAATCTAAATTTTTCCGGCGTCGGAATCGTGGTGACGGAAACGGGCTGGCCGTGGCGAGGTGGCGATGACGAGCCCGCCGCCACCGTCGAGAACGCTGAGATCTTCAACAATAACCTGATCCGCCGTGTTTTAAACGGGTCAGGCCCGCCCGGTCGGCCCGAAATGCCAGTCAGCGCATACATTTACGAGTTGCTCAACGAGGACAAGCGGGCCGGGCCGGTTTCCGCGAGGAATTGGGGTGCATTTTTTGCAAATGGGACGGCGATTTATCGTCTGGATTTTGACGGTTCGGGCCGGGCCGCAGGGAATTCGTCGTCGATTTTTTGTGTGGCGAAACGAGGTGCGGATCCTGGTGGGTTGGGAAACGGACTGAATTGGGCTTGTGGACAAGGGCAGGCTAATTGCAGTGAGATTCAACCGGGCCGGGCCTGTTATTTTCCGGATAGTATAGAGAACCATGCTTCTTATGCTTATAATGATTATTATCAGAAAATGCATAGCGTCGGCGGAACCTGTGATTTCCACGGTACAGCCACCACTACTACAGTTGACCCCAGTAAGTTCTTTTCTTGTTTTTTTAATCCGAGAATTACTTAAATTATTTAAAAAAGAAAAAAACTATTTGTAAATTATAAACCAAACAAATCCTTAAATATTTTCTCTCAGACATGTTTCATGATACTTAAAATATGCTGAAAATTTTAAATTATGTGCTGAATTTATTAAGTATTTAATTTTTTAATACTTTTAAGTTTAAAAATTATCTTCGTACAAATTTTTGTTTCTAAAATAGTTTTTACAATTTCATTTTTCTAATTTTCTCTATTTATTTTTTTCAATTTAGTATTTTCTCTATTTATAATTTTTTGTATATGATTTTTTTGTGAGATTTTACAGTGGTGCAAACTTTTCGATTGGATAATCAAATATTTTATGATATTAAGTTATAAATGTTAAAAATTAAATGAATCAAACATCACTTAAAATTTTGAATAATATTTAAGTGATTTTTATATTTTAAATTATTGTTTAATTTTGTTATCAAACATACATAGGGCATATTTGATAATACATAAATTTTAAGTCCAGAAAATTTTAAATTTTGAAATTATAACAGTTGAATTTATTAAGAGTACTAATTTTTGTTCCTAAAAGAACTTTACAACTTTATTTTTCTAAAATATTTCTTTACAATTTTCTCTTTCTATTTTTTTATCAATTTAGTATTTTCTCTATTTATAATTTTTGCATATAATTTTTTTTTTATGAGAGTTTACAGTATTAATTTAAAATTGGGTTATGATAATTAAATATTTTATGGTATTAATTGATAAATGCTAAAAAATTAAGTGAATCACGCATCACTTAAAATTTTGAACAATTTTTAAGTGATTTTTATATTTTAAATGATTGTTTAATTTTGTCTCAAGTGTTTAATTGCGATCAAACGAGAACTTAATTTGATAAGTACATTCAGTTTTTAGTTTTTAAGTGTTTAATTGTGTTATCAAACGGGACCTAATTCGCTTTGGGTTGATGCTTACTGCAGGTTATGGATCATGCATTTTTACGGGAAGGTAAGATTTGGGAACCATTAAAATCATTTTTCATACGAATTATCTTTTTTATTTTTTCCTTCATTTTTTGGAACAGTTTGAATTCAAGCAGAAGGAGGAACATCCCATCTTCAATGGCACTTGGACCCATTAGTGCTACTAATGATAACTTGAAGCTTCAAGTTTCCAAGATTTGGTCCCTAGTTTTTGCAGCAGTTTTTGCCTTGTAAAAAACAAAAAAGTAGTTAAAAAAAGTTTACCAGATGACAGATCATGTGTTTTTACTCCATCTTGTTCCATGGCTCCTGTCCATGAAGCCATTGACGTGGAAGTGGAAGAGATTTGTTTCGTTTTCAACATGAAAATAGGGTGAAAAATCATGGTTTGTTTGGTTTGTAATTGTGAAACTAAGGATTTGGAAATACTGAGTTTCTTTTCTTTTTTTTTTGTATTATTACTATTATATAATTTTGTGCAAGCAAATCCTAAATCCTGTTCTGAATGTCATTTTTTTTGTAGGAGAGAATTGGGTTGGACATGTTTTTGCAAAGTAAACATACTTTATTTAATGTAAAAAGAATCGACATATGTTGAAATAGGCTTGGAGATTCCCAAAAAAAAAAGAGATCTGCAGTTGCAATTTTCAAACATTTTTCTGTCAATTAGAAAATAATTTTTACGAAAAGAAAGATCAGACATTGTGGTTTTTCTTTTTTTCTTTTTTTTTTTCTATTTTCCTATTCTTCTATTTTTTGTCTATGCCTGATGTGGATTCCCCACATCCTACGCAAGTATTAAATATATGAATAATTGTGAGCCCAACCAGATTGTGCCCATAATCATTTGCAAAGGCGCAATCTAAAGGCTTAGATTGAGTGGGCTCATTGCCCATAAAGAAGGAAATACATGGGCCTATACTAAGGCAGTCCATGGGAGACCTGAAATGATCAAAGTAAATCTCTGATATTCAAATGGTTGATCTGAACATTAAAGATTAAGTACAATTGAAAGAGACATTTCTTACTCAAACATTGTATCGACATCTTCCCCACCTATCCTCTAGTTTGCAATTTTTATCAACTGGTGCCAGATTTGAGTTGTTGGCATTTTTGGACATGAGCCCACATGTCAAAAGTGATTTTGAAGTATCTCGAAAACAACAGAGTTTGAAAGGAAAAGTGGTTCCTACTCAAAGGGAGCTGGGAATCTCCGGACAACGAGCATAACGTTTTTCCTATTCCAACTCAGTGGACAACTCCTAATATATCCCGAGTCCTTTTCCTTTTGTTTATTATCTGACCATAGTCCGTGTCGTATTCATGTCAAATCTTTTTCAGATCTGCATCCTCCGTTGCTTGTTGTGACAAAAACTTGTTCTGCCTTGTTTTAAAAATACTCGCAAGCGCACGAATCAATTGTAGCAAAAGTTAACGGAAGCGAGGTCGATCCCACGAGAATTTTTTTATAGAAAAATTCAATCAATCCAATTTAATTTAATTATAATCTAATTAAAGATGATTTTGTTTTGTGATTTAAGAAATGGAAAACTAAATGAACAGTGAAATAATTAATTTAACTTAATTGAAGATGACGAGATACTAAGATTTCAGAATCCACCAATATAAAATTAATTAGTTCTTATTATTGTTTCGACTCCAAATTTTTAGTGATTGTTTTAGAAATTAAGTCCGAAGTAAATCTCAAGTTGGTTTTTTTTTTTTTTTTTTTTTTGCTTTAAAAATTGTAATTCTTAAATATTATATGTATACAAAGTAATGAAAAACATATAATCAAAAGATATTACCTGTTTCACAATACAAATTCAAGTATTAAATAATTTATAACAATCAATAATACATGATATTAAAGATGAAATCATTTATTTAATTGAAATAAAAACCTTAAACATTTCATTACAAATTGTTTGGAATCAAAACAATACAACAACTTAATTAATTATACATGATTTCATCATCAATCTTAGTATAAGAAAAATTAGAAATACATAGAAAAAGAAAGCAAAACCTTATTGGAAATTAACATCCTCTCCAAGACTCCTTGATGTCCAAAATAGTTTGAAAATAGACTAAGAAAATGTGTATCCAATTGTGTTCAACCTCAATCCATATTTAAGGCACCAAAAAGAAGCCTTGGGAGGTAAAATGGTAAAAAACTAGAACCAAGTAGGGTGAAAGCAACATTCAAAATAGGCTGGAAAAAGTTGGGAGTCAAAAATGTCAGTTGATCAAAGTTGGAGGGCCTCAAATAGCCAAGCGGCAAAGCCAAGCTTCCAAAAGGCGAAAGTCACACCACCTGCTTGGCTTCTCTCACTGTAGCGGCTGGTCCGAGCCCTCTGAGCCGTGGCTCGCGGGCTTGTCTGTTGTTCCGGTTGGTTCGGCTTTTGTTCAGCTTGCCATGGTTTACTCGTTTTTTATTCGATTCACTCCAAATCAATACCATTTTGTTTGCTTTTCAAAAACCTACAAAACCATATAAAATAATTCAATTTTTCATAATGTTAAGGGATCGAACAATTCATTCCAGTTTATTTGGTTTTTGTTCGGCTTTTGTTCGGATTGTTGTGAATTACTCATTTTTAATCCGATTTGCTCCATTTTAATATCGTTTTGCTCCATTTTCATAAACTTACAAAAATAACTAAAATAACTTTATTTATAATATTTTACACTATTCAAACGATTAACAAACCTAAATTTAGGATTATAAAATCGCACAAATGCGGTGCGATCATACCCCCAAACCTAACTTTTGCTAGTCCTTGAGCAAAACTAATATAATAATTAAATAAAAAAAAAAATCACTTTCATAGGGAACACGATTGCATTTAGCATATGCAACAAGTCTTTAAACCCCTAGGTTACCCATAGTGGACAAATATAATCTTGTGAGGGTTTACAGAGATGTTACCCACAAACATCCAAATTTGTTAATTTCTATTCCTTTCAAAAATTTATCAATCCTGCCAAATGTTAACAGATTAAGTTGAGATCATACAAGAATTACTGAAATAATTATTGATTTTATGTCACGTGATTTTTAACAATATCTACTTTTGTACCCACAACATACATCTAATTCTCTTTTATAATAAATTGAGTATAAGTAACTAGTCAACTGATTTTAAATAATCAAATAATGTTTTCCCTAAAATAAAAATATTTTTGAGTATATCTTTTTTTTTAATATATATATATAATTTTCTTTAAATAAATGACTTGTGCAATGTTAATCCCACTGAGCTTTTTAAGATGTTCATGTAGCAAGCGTTGGGCCAATGATCCCAATCCAGTTGGCTAAGGGCATTAGGTGTTAAGACACTCTTCAGACTTAATAACTCGAACAATTTAGGTTTCGAAATTAACGAATCACTTATTGACTTAACGATTTGCTTCCCTCTTTTGACGGGAACACTCAAAACTTACTGAGGTAAGAGGCCTGCTTACTTAGTGAAAGTTCATTATTAAAACCAATTTTTTTTATTTTTTAACGCAAAAATATTTTTTTAATTAATTTATTTATTTTATTATTTTCATTTTTTTTTATTTAAACTCCAAGGATATGTTATTATCATGTCAAAATTTAGCAAATCAGTTTATGTACTAAATTTAAAATAAGAGAAAGTTAGTACTTATGCAAGAGTCGAAAAATAAAATATTTTTTAAAAATCAATGCTATGCTCCAATAATTATTTAGCAAATTCAAGTTTTATTCGACATATATGTTATCATAGGATCATTTGATAAAACTAAGTACGAAATAAAATTACAGAAGGAATACAAGCATTTATCCCTCCAAACCTAAATCTCGTATTATCCTCAATAAGAAAGGTACAAAATTTAATTGGCAAGGAAAGATACTACCTAGTGTAACTGAACTGTATGGTATGAATGCTTGTACCTGTCTGCTACAAAACTCACGAAAATTTAGCAAAATAAAAGTTAAAACTATATTAATTTTTTTTAAACAACAATGGGTTGCCTCCCACTCAGCGCTAAGTTTAATGTCTTCAGTCAAACGTTTTATCACGAGAAGGACTAATCTTGATAAATGGGATCTTCGAGGACTGTTTCCTCCTCTTTGGGAGTTTTTAACTCCAAAAATGGTTTTAACCTTTGGCCATTAACTTTGAAAACATCACCATTTTTTGAATTTTCAATTTCGACAGCTCCGTGGGGGAAAATAGTACGAACGACATATGGACCAAACCATTGAGAACGCAACTTACCAGGGAATAGATGTAGACGAGAATTGTACAAAATGACCTTTTGACCTGGAAAGAAAGATTTTCTCAAAATGTTTTTGTCATGAAATTTTTTCATTTGATCCTTATATCGTTTTCCCAAATTGTAGGCATCATTCCTAATCTCCTCTAACTCATTTAATTGGAGTTTCTTTTGAATACCTGCTTGGTTTAGAGACAAAAATTAACTGTTTGATAGCCCAATATGCTTTATGCTCTAACTCAACAGGTAAGTGACATGTTTTACCGTAAACAAGTCGATAAGGTGACATTCCAATAGGGGTTTTAAAAGCAGTTCGGTAAGCCCACAATGCATCAAGTAGTTTTAAAGACCAATATTTTCTTGTAGGGTTAACCATTTTTTCAAGAATGTGCTTAATTTCCCTATTTGAAATTTCCACTTGACCGCTTGTTTGAGGATGATAAGGAGTAGAAACTCTATGAGTAATGCCATATTTCTTTACCAAAATTTCGAAATGCCTGTTACAAAAATGTTTCCTCCCATTACTGATGATAGCACGTGGTGTACCAAATCGAGAAAAAATATTTTCTATTAAAAATTTCACCACAACCTTATGATCATTCGTTTTACAAGCAATGGCTTCTACCCACTTTGACACATAGTCAATAGCAACAAGAATGTACAGGTTACCAAAAGAATTAGGAAACGGACCCATAAAATCGATACCCCAAACATCAAATAACTCAACAATAAGAATTGGATTCAAGGGCATCATATTCCTACGAGAAATACTTCATAATCTTTAACATAGGTCATAAGATCGACAATACACATGAGTGTCTTTGAAAAGAGTGGCCAATAAAATCCGCTCTGCATAATTTTTACAGTGGTTTTCTTTGAGGAAAAATGACCTCCACATGCATGATCGTGGCAAAATGAAATAACACTTTGTTGTTCTCTCTCAGTAATACATCTCCTAATGATTTGATCAGGACAATATTTAAATTGATAACATCCCAAAAGAATTTCTTTACCTCAGTCAAAAATTTAGTTTCATTTTGGTGACTCCAGTGATTAGGCATATGACTAGTAACAAGATAATTAACTATATCAGCAAACCAAGGCAATTGGGATACAGACATGAGTTGTTCATCAGGAAAAGTTTCTTTGATTGACAAATTTTCATCATCAGATTCTATTACCAACCTAGACAAGTAATCAGCAACAACATTTTTAGATCTTTTCTTATCACGAATTTCTAAATCAAATTCTTGTGACAATAAAATCCACCTAATCAAACGAGCTTTAGAATCCTTCCTGGAAAGAAAGTATTTTAATATAGCGTGATCAGAATAAACAATGATTTTAGAACCAATAAAGTAGGATCGAAACTTGTCTAGAGCAAACACAACAACAAGTAATTCATTTTCAGTGGTGGAGTAATTTAGTTGTGCATCAATGAGAGTTTTACTAGCATAATAGATCATATGCGGTAACTTATTTACACATTGGTTGTTAGCGGAATATTATGTCGCTACTTTTACCGCAAGTGTACGGTTCAAGTTTTAATAAAATAGTGATGAGTAGGGTTGTCGTATTCATAGGGATTTAATTAAATTGTCATTAAGTACCACGATTGTCATAACCTAATTTTATCTAGGCGATCCAATTTTAGGATTTTTATATTAATAATAAAACTAAACTAATTAACTAATTAAACTATAATACTAATATGACGTTTATGAGAATATATTATCTGGAGATTAACATCGTTCATTTAAATGTGTTCGTTTTAGTCTAGTTTACATTAACGGTATTCAAATCTATCTGACAATCTAGGTATCGAAAACTCACTGACTACTTCTCTCGAGTGTAAAGTGAATGAATATGCGACTTTGCGTCAATGCCGATGTTCCCATCTAGCGTCTAAATGACACTGATCACATTAGTCTTTCCCAACCTCACGGATTGCACATTTTTTAATACTTTCCCGAGTCATTAGATCGTCGCGTTGTGTTTAAACCCTAGTCCGAATCCGAGGTAACCTCTCCCAAGTATCAAATCCTGTATTCTCAAATCAACCAATATATCATAACAAACATATAATGAAAGTAATAAAATGGTAAACATAATCGATAAAGATAAACAACCGTTAACAAAATATCGATTTATTCAAACCACGTTTTCATGAAGTACATCAAACCCTAGATAATATATGTTTAGCTATATATGGCCATAACCAAATATTCAACAACAAATAAGCTAAATATGATCAAAATTACCAACCAAAACTAAAAATAAAAAAGAGAAACAATGGAAATAGCCAAATCTGAAAAACGGATGATTCCACGTGCGCTAAGTTCGCTCCAATCTCGTTTTCTTCTCTTCAAATGGATGATCCTCCTTGGTTGGTATGTCTTGGAGCTCTCAAGACACTCTCAAAAAATGTGCCTTAGGTGTTGGGGGAAGAGGGGATATCATAGGGATCCAAAATATCTAAAAATATATTCCAAAATATCTTATCCAGGTGGAGCCAAACCACTGCTGTGGTGAGAAGTCAGTAGGTCTACTAATTCTTCACCGCTGCAGCAGTGGGCCGTAACTTTCTCGTCTGAACTTCAATTAAGGTGATTAAAAAACCTATGGAAACCTAAGATATAGATCTACAACTTTCATGTTTTGAGATTTTCCAAAATCGAATTGAATTATTGTAAAAAATAGCATTGAAGTTACTGCACCTGAATCGAATTTACATATTTTCACTCATTTATTCAAAAACCTATAAAATAATACAAACACAGATTAAACCAACAAAAATACTTGAAAACACACAAATATTTGAATCTAAAAGTACTTGATTTGTCGTTAATAAACCACTCATCATTAGCTGAAAACAGTACCTATAGCATAATTAGATGCATCATACATGATTTTAAAAGGGAGGTTCCAATTGAGAAGTTGAATGATCAGAGCAGAAGTCAACAAGTGTTTCAGTTTCTCAAATGCATGAAAACAGGAATCATCAAAGGCAAAATGGGTGTCTCTTGCAAGCAAACTACACAAGGTCGAGAAACCTTACTAAAATCTTTGATGAACCTACGATAAAACCCAGCATGACCTAAAAATGATCGAATTTCTTTTACTGTTCATGCAGGTAGAAGATTAGAAGTTAAATAAACTTTGGCTTTATCAACCTTAATTCCATCTTTTGAAACAACATGGCCTAGAACAATCCCTTTCTTAACCATGAAATGACATTTTCCCAATTTAACACAAGATTTTTCTCTTTGCATCTAACTAACACTAATTTCAAATAGTGCAAACACTCATCAAAACTAGACCCAAACATGAAAAAATCATCCATGAAAATTTTGCGAAAACGCTCTACCATATCAGAGAAAATACTTATCATGCATCGTTGAAAAGTACCTGGGGCATTACATAAGCCAAAGGGCATACATCGGTGGGCAAAGGTTCCAAACGAACAAGTGAAAATGGTTTTTTCTTGGTCTTCAGGGGCAATAGAAATTTGGTTATAACTAGAATAACCATCAAGAAAACAGTAGTTGGAATAACCTAGCAATATCTCAAGCATTTGATCAATGAAGGGAAGTAGAAAGTGATATTTTCTAGTAACAACATTCAATTTCCTGTAGTCAATACAAACACGCCACCCAGTTTCTACTTGGGTAGGGACTAATTCATTTTTATCATTTTTTACTACTGTTATACCAGATTTCTTAGGAACTACCTGAATAGGGCTAACCCACAAACTATCAGAAATAGGATAAATGATACCTGCATCTAAAAGTTTAATCATTTCAGCTTTAACAACCTCTTTTATGTTTGAATTTAATCGTCTTTGGAACTCACGACTATGTCTAGCATTGTCTTCCAAATGAATTCTATGCATGCACACAAATGGACTAATACCCTTAATGTCTCCAATTGTCCACCCTATGGCTTATTTTTTATATTTGAGGACATTGATCAATTTATCTTCCTGTTCGTTATCTAAGTCAGATGCTATGATAACAGGCAAGGTTTCTGATGGTCCTAAGAACACATATTTTAGGGTATCGGGTAAGGGCTTAAGGTCCAACTGTGGTGACTCAGAATTTGAATTGATAGACTCAGTGGGTGTAACATGTTCAATTTTGTCTTTCCATTCATCAGTATCCATTAATGGTGTAGATTCTAACAAAGAATTTACATCATTAATTGAACTTTCAACATCTATGTTCATGTCAAACTGTTTCAAACATTTTTCAAAAGAGTCATTTCCATTTATTTGCAGGAATAAATCATGGGTAGCAGTCTCAATCATATTCACTTCACACAAATCATCTAGATCCACACATTTATTAGCAACATTAAATACATTTAATTCAATAGTCATATTTCCAAATGATAACTTCAAGACACCATTACGAAAATTGATGATTGCATTAGAAGTAGCTAAGAATGGTCTACCCAGGATAACATGAATTTGATTTTTCAAGTTTTCAATAGGTTGGGTATCAAGAACAACGAAATCCACAGGAAAATAGAATTTATCAACCTTGATTAAAACATCTTCTATGACACATCTCGGAACTTTCATAAACCTATCAACTAATTGGAGTGTCATAGATGTGGGTTTCAAATCTCCTAGACCGAGTTGCTCATAAATTGAATATGGCAACAAATTCACACTCGCACCCAAATCAAGTAAAGCTCTACTAATCTTTTGATCGCCAATTACATAGGATATTGTTGAACAACCAAGATCTTTGTATTTGCAAGAGTTTTGTGCTAGATTATGGAGCTTACTTATTCAGTAAAGAATGCCTTTTTTGGAACATTGGTTTTCTTTTTCATAGTACGAAGATCTTTTAAGAATTTTGAATAGGCAGACATTTGTTTTATAGCATCAAGGAAGGAGATGTTAATGCGAACTTGCTTAAACACCTCTAAAATGTCACTATATTTTGTACTTTTCTCTTTTGGAACAAGTCTTTATGGAAATGGGGCTTTTGGAAGGTAAGGCAATGATTTATTTTCAATTGAGTCGTTGGATTTAGAATTTTCGGGTTGGCTCTCAGGGTTCTCTTTCTCAAGTTTAGGTAGGGGATCAGGTTAGACAATACGTTTTCCCGGCCTAAGAGTAGTAATGGATTTAATTTTCTTATTAGGGTTCGATGATCCTACCTCATATTGACCTTTTAGATTTGGCATGGGTTGACTTAGAAATTTTTATTTTTCTCTTTCTCCTATATCAGTTGCTAGTTGATCCAATTGCATTTCAATTTTAGAGATAGATTGTTGGGTTGATTGCATGAACTGTTATAAGGTTTCTTTTAAAGATGATTTTCTTGGAGCGTATGACAGATTGGAATGGTGAAAGTTTTGGTTGTGGGTATTAACTTGAGGCCCTGATTGGTTCATTGTAGATTGATTTTGTCTCCATGAAAAATTTGGATGGTTTCTCCAATTTGGATTATATGTGGGAGCAAATGGCCTATCAGATGATTTTCCATAAGAATGGAGTGCATTGGCCTATTCAAAATTGGCTTCTTGGAAAGTTGGCAATGATGGACATGACTGAGCAGTGTGGGATGGATTTTGACATAAGGTACATACCTCAGTTTTAAAATTCATGCTTTGGTTCAAGACTAATGCATCTACTTTCCTAGTCAAATTGACTAGACTGGTTTTTACATCATTATTATCTCTCACCTCATAAATTCCTTCTCTCTTCGGTACATTGAGTTTGACTTTAGAATCTAGACAGTTTTATTGTTGAGAGTTGACAGAAAGTGTTTCAAGAGATTCCCAAGCTTCTTGCCCACATAACTGCAAAAAATTTCCATCATGCATAGATTGTATCATTTGATGATTTAATTGGGTTAAACTGTCACAAAAATACTTCACAAGCCTCCAGATTTCAAAACCGTGGTGGGGACACTTTAAAGTTATATCATTAAATCTTTCCCAACATTCATAAAATTCTTCACCCTCTTTTTGGTAAAAATTCAAATATTTCTCTCCTAAGGTGATCAGTTTTTTACATGGGGAAGAATTTAGATAGGAATTTGTAAACAAGTTGGTCCCAACTGGTAATTGTTCTCGGGGGAAGAGTGTTCAACCAAGCTTTTGCTTTATCATTTAAAGAGAATGGAAAAAGTCTAAGTTGGACAGATCATCAAAAAAATTTAGGAATCGGAATGTGGAGCATATCTCAAGAAATTCCTTAACATGCATGTATGGATCTTCTCTTTCTAACCCATAAAAAGATGGCAAAAGTTGGATGATGAACGGTTTGAGCTCAAAGTGGGAAGCAGTTGTTTGTGGTAAAACTATACAGGAGGGAGAGTTGGCTGAAATAAGAAAAAAGTATTCAAGAAGAGTTTTCTCTGGTGTTAGTGGATTTGCAGGTCTTTCTGGGTTCTCAACATGCTCTTCTATTTTTATTAAAGTTTCACGTGTAATTCCACTTAAAGATAGTCTTCTCCTAACCAAACGATTCTTTGAATCTCACTCCCAAGCATACATAAACAACCTGTAACAAATTTTATAATAATTTTTTTAATTAAATAATTTTTTTATGTTTTTTTTTATTAAAAAAATATGAAGAATAAGGGTGGTGGTCTAGTCGTCCGATCCCAACGGTAATAAATAAATAAAAAATAAAAAAATAAAAGAGGTAGGTGGCTTAACTTGCCGATTCTGAACAGAAAATAAATACAATAAAATAAAAGAAATAGGTGGCTCAGCCTACCGATTTTTAATAGAAAATAAAGACAATAAAATAAAGAGTAGGTGACTTAGCCTCCTGTCCAATAATAATAATAATAAAATAAAATAGGTAGGTGGCTCAGCCTGCCGATTCTCAATAGAAAACAAAGATAATAAAATAAAGAGTGGGTGGCTTAGCCTCCTGTCCAACAGAATAAATAAATAAATAAATAAATAAATAATAATAATAATAATAATAATAATAATAATAATAATAGAATAATTAAGTTAACTTGGATTCCAAAGCTTTTCCGTCGCAATCCCCGGCAACAACGCCAAAAACCTATTGTGACAAAAACTTGTTCTGTATTGTTTTAAAAATACTCGCAAGCGCATGAATCAATTGTAGCAAATGTTAACGTAAGCGAGGTCGATCCCACGAGGATTATTTTATAGAAAAACTCAATCAATCCAATTTTATTTAATTATAATCTAGTTCAAGATGATTTTATTTTGTGATTTAAGAAATGGAAAACTAAATAAACAGTGAAATAACTAATTTAACTTGATTGAGAATGGAGAGATACTAAGATTTTAGAATCCACTGATATATACTTAATTAGTTCTTATTCTTGTTTTGGCTCCAAATTTTTAGTGATAGTTTTAGAAATTAAGCCCGACGTAAATCTCAAGTTGGCTTTTCTTTGCTTTAAAAATTGTAATTCTTAAGTATTATATGTATACAATTTAATGAAAAATATATAATCAAAAGATATTACTTGTTTCACAATACAAATCCAAGTATTAAATAATTCATAACAATCAATAATACATTATATTAAAGATGAAATCATTTATTTAATTGAAATAAAAATATTAAACATTTCATTACAAATTGTTTGGAATCAATACAACAACTTAATTAATTATACATGATTTCATCATCAATCTTAGGATAAGAAAATTTTGAAATACATAGAAAAAGAAAGCAAAACCTTATTGGAAATTGACATCCTCTCCAAGACTCCTTGATATCCAAAATAGCTTGAAAATGAACTAAGAAAATGAGTATCCAATTGTGTCCAACCTCAAGCCATATTTATAAGCACCAAAAAGAAGTCTTGGGGCGTAAAATGGTCAAAATCAGAACCAAGTAGTGTGAAAGTAACATTCAAAACAGGCTGGAAAAAGTTGGGGGTCAAAAATGTCGGCTGATCAAAGTTAGAGGGCCTCAAGTGGCCAAGTAACTAAGAAAATGTGTATCCAATTGTGTCCAACCTCAAGTCATATTTATAGGCACCAAAAATAAGCCTTGGGGGGTAAAATAGTAAAAAATCGGAACCAAGTGGGGTGAAAGCGACATTCAAAACAGACTGAAAAAAGTTGGGGGTCAAAAATGTCAGTTGGTCAAAGTTGGAGGGCCTCAAGTGGCCAAGTGGCAAAGCCAAGCTTCCAAAAGGTGGAATTCGTGCCGCCAGCTTGGCTGCTCTCACTGTAGTGGTTGGTCCGAGCCGTCCGAGCCACGGCTGTCTGCTGTTCCGGCTGGTTTAGTTTTTGTTCGGCTTGTCGTGGTTTACTCGTTTTTTATCCGATTCACTCCAAATCAAGGTCGTTTTGTTCGCTTTTCAAAAACCTACAAAACCATATAAAATAATTCAATTTTTTATATTGTTAAGGGATCAAACAATTCGTTCTAGTGTATTTGGTTTTTGTTCGGCTTTTGTTCGGATTGTTGTGGATTACTCGTTTTTAATCCGATTTGTCCCATCTTAACATCGTTTTGCTCCATTTTCATAAACTTATAAAAATAACTAAAATAACTTTATTTATAATGTTTTACACTATTCGAACGATTAACAAACCTAAGTTTAGAGCTATAAAATCGCACAAATGCGGTGCGATCATTGCTCCTTAGTTTAGTGGAAGAAGTAGACATTGAAATACTCTCTAAGGTTCAAGAAAAGGATGGGGATTTGATGATGTTGATAGATACAACCTACTACCTGTATTTCAAGATCCCAATTTGTCCAGTATTCGGTCTAATCGAACGACCGCCTAAACGCAGACCTGAACTCGTCGAGGGAGAAGATATTTCCTTGATTGGAATTTGTCTTTTCAATTCTTTATTGCTTCAAATTCTTAGATATTTTTTTTTTACTTGGCATTTCCCATTACATACATGGCCTTGTTGGGCAGTGCTTCGGAGGCAATGAGGAAAATGAAGGCTACTGCGACATCCCAAGCAATTTTGGGGAAGCCAGTTGTTGTGGGGCCTATTCTCGAGCTGCAACCTACTCCTTCTAAAAATAGGATAGCATGTACTAAGAGGTCCGTGTTGGGGACCAAAATCCAGGATTTCTCGACTAAGGAAGTTGACCTCGAGCTTAGAGGGAAATATAAGAAGAAAAGCACGAAGCATGTTCGTGTTGTTGTCCATGATCTTATCGTGGAGGACGACGAATCAGCCTTCCAGCTGAGAAGGCGATCCTAACGTCAAGTCAGGTTGTCACAGGCTCCCCGGCCTGGATTCTCGAGAATACTAGCCTCAATGTCAAGGTTTTATGGAGTCTTTGTGGATCACCAAGACTTGGGCTAAGGCCCACATCCTACCTTGGGATCACGACTTTATAGATGCAGAACAAAAGCTGAAGATGTTGGGTGCACTTTTCAAGAATCTTGCCAAGGTAAACAGATGCTTCTATGTTGGTCATAGGGATTTATGTTTTGCATTCATATGTTCTTGTACTTATGCTTTTGTTGATCTTCTGGTTGTGGCTCGTACTTCTATGCTTCTTCCGTGCTGACCAAGATGTCACAACCCGTCCCGGAACCCGTCATCCCGAGGCTGGCGTGACTACAACATGACATCACCAATACCCAAACAACCAAATGAAAGACAATATATACCCACCATATAATACAAACATTTAAATGAGGGACACACCCATCCCAACTTAATTTTAACAAACAGTATTCATTCATAAACCTTTTATAGGTTCGTCTTTGACAGTTTCTCTCAAACACCTAAATGACTCCATCACGTAGCTCTACCTAGTGCCCGTAGGGGACCGACTCCTAGCCGTTGTACCTGCGAGTGTACTGCCTTCTTAGTAAAATATTTTTATAATAATAACAGTTTATTCTGCATCATCTAAATGGATCAAGCTTAAATATGTAACCATTACGTAGCTCGCAAAGGTTTGCATAATATTAGCAGTGAGAATAAAGCACTACCTATAAGTTCCATACAAAAATCATTTAGTATAAGAATCATGCTATTCACCATATAAATAATAAATCACTCAGTAGAAGCAAATTATCACATCTCAAAACATCTTCTCAAACACACACACACGCTGGCTAGCCCTAGTGATCGTTTTAACCTCACGATCGGGAGTTGCAACGGTACCGTAACATTCATAGGAATGCCTTCCTACAAAATATTCACACCCATTTTTGGGGAGAAATATAATCCACACCCCTTACGGGGAGAACAACCATGGTATCGTCAAAATCAAATACAGCCTCATCGAAACACAACTCAATAAATATTATTTACTCAACATTGTCAAATCACCACACCTACCACTTTTCTTTAAAACTCGCTTTTAAATTAAAAAATCATATTTCACACTTTCTTTTAAAGAAACGTCCGATTTTATCAAAACCATTTTTCCATCCTTTATTTTTAGAAAACCAGGCATTTTTAGAAAAATAGATGTTTCTTATTCTCTTTTTAAAAACACCGTCTAACTTCACCAAATCTAGCGGAAATTCATTTCCAACTTCTTTTTGAAATTTATCGAAGTCCAGTTTGCCAATTCATTCAAATCATGCTTGATCCATATCGTTTATAAATTCATACAGTTTAGGTAATCACAAATTTCATCTCATATATATATAGAAAATAGTTTGGTAAGAAGACAGTACACTCACCTCGTAAACCGCTCTCCAAAATCTTCACTGACCATACTCTATCGGGACACCGGTGCCTGCGAGCCTAATAGTAACAGAGCCTAAATTAATATCTTATCTAAAATATCTGAATCATGCAATGCCGGCCTTATACTCTGAATTGTTACTATTTTATGTACCACATAATTAAAATTAATTAATCGTTAGGAAATTGTTACGATTTTTGGGATTTGTAACGTTAAATAAAATTTAATTTAACGAGAATTATTAATTGATTGAAATTTTACCTGTTTCCGAATCGTTTGGGGAGGGGTTTTAAATTTTCAGTGGGGTGGTTCGTGTAATTCCCTTTTTTTTTTTTTTTTTTTTTTTTTTCTTTTCTCTTCTCTATTTCGTCTTCTGCTTCAGTCCCGGTTTGAATCAGCCACCGATCATCCTACTCCAATCATGAGCACACCATCACCGATTACACATACCCCAAACGCCGAACACACGTACTCCCCTCCCACAGTCACCGTCGACTGAACAAACTCCCCGCCGGACGACGACGTCACCGACGACTCCCTCTCTCTCACTTCGTTTTCTGTTTTCTACTTTGGGACTCGTTGGCGACCGGCCTTGCTCCGATCACGCCACACATCCATGAAAACGGAACACCCGTGACGTCGACCGGAATACCTACCCGAAACCGATACCCACCTTCTCTCTCTCTCTAACACTCCGGCCGGCAGCACTCATCCTCACACCGGAGGGACACCCCCACGCCGTCAATGATCACATATCCAGACCATACGGTGCCACCACACACCCCCACTCAGTCGCCAAACAGCCAAAACACACCCACTGCCGGCAGCCCACACACTCGACGACGAATCGAACACACATACGCCGGCGAACGGCGACGATCAAGCACATACTGCCGGTGGACAGAACACACACCCACATACTCACAGTAAACCGACAACGATGGCATATTACTCCCTCACCTAAGATCGACGACAACTCACACATCCACCGACATACACTGCCGATCTTCCTCTCTCTCTCCATTTCCTGATTTCTGTTTTAAATTTCAGATTTTTGGAGATGTTTTGATCATTACACGTATGTATTGCATGCGTTTAGTGGGTTCACTTCCTCCCAGCTCGCCACGTCACTACTCTCCTTACTTCCCTCCGGCAGCTGCTTCGTCGGATCAGCATATATATATAAAATAAACTTTTTAATTAATTACTCTTTCTTCCCCCAACTTCCTTTAAATCTTAATTTTAATCAATTGAAATTTTTAAAAGTTTCTAAAATTTGCAATTTCACCCCTTTAAGTTTCAATTAAAAGTTACATGTCAATTTACCCCCTCAAAGTTTGGATTTAATGTTTCTAAATTTATGAATTAACCCCCTAGATTTTGAATTTGAATTTTTATTGACCCAATTTCACCCCGAATTTATTTATTTATTTATTTATTTTCAGTTACACTAAAATGTAACTAAAATGACGTACTTGCTATAATTGAGGTCTTACAAAGAAGTAGGAACGAGAAAGCAATGAGACGTTGAGATTGATCAAGGATCATATCGTCCTAAAAATCAATCTTAGTGAGGAGTATAGGGCCCAAAAAGAAGCCGAATCAGCTAGAGAGTATTCTAACAAGAGGGCAGAAGAGGCAGAAATAGCGAAGGAAGGGTATGGTCCTATGTTGGATAGTTCTCGAGCTCAGAAAGAGAAGCTTTAGGCTGACCTTAAAGTAGAATGTGCTCATGTCAACGAGGTGAACAGTGCCGGGGTAGATGAATGGATGGTTAGTCCAGGCTACAAACAACTCATGGAGGACTATCAAGGAACAAACGTAAGTATGGTTCTAGGAAGCGAATATGAGAATTCTAGAAAAGTACCCTCAGGTTGACTTGATGGGGATATTCTATTTCGGGGTAAACTTGTCACATCCTATTTTTTCCACCAATTTCGATGAGGATACTAGTAATAACAAACCCAAGGAAGAAATACTCTTGAATGATGCCTTGATTTAACAAGAAGTCGATCAAATTGGGCTCAATGACCACGATCTGCAGTCTGAGGTCATGAAGCTTCAGGCTAATTTTTGTAATTAGATATAGTGATCTATAAAGAGTTCATCAAACATAGTTCAAAAAATCAATTTATTTTTGTGGAGTTTGGGTTTTCCCGTGGACTCATTGACAGAGTGTTTAGTTTTTCTGAGTTGTTGTTTGGTCTACTTTTATTGGTTAGGGAATGATATTGGCCCATCTAATAGAAAAACCTAAAAGATGAAGCTTTGGCTTGGAATTAACCACGTCAAAGTATTTGGCTTATCTGCTCTCTCATTCATCGCCACCTTCATGGATCCATCTATTTGTCTCATCATCCATCATCCACTTCTTACCTCATCAATCAATGACTTTATTCCATCCGCTCCACTACCACCATCATCATCCTCCACCATCTGATTCTTCCTAATCGATGACTTTAAGTTGTTGGTTCTTCCCTCATCAATGAATTCAATTCAATTCATTTTGCCATTTCGAGTCCAGCAATCGCCAACGATCGGATGTCGGTTCTTCCTTTATCAATGATTTCATTTTGTCGTTCTGAGCCCAATGCACTTCAAACCTACCTACTACCAGTCGCCACGTTTGTCGTCTTTACGAAGACTGCCGTTTCAAATCACTCCGCCGTAGCGCTTGGCTCGCCAATTACAAATATCAAACATGCATTCATGCAGACCCTCCATCAATTGACGTTTAATTCATCTTCCATTAGTGGGTCTTCAATCCATCATTGATTTCGTCACTGCTGATCTGATTTCTCCTGCATTGAAAGGTAACGGCTAATTTACAATTTTCAGGGTTTTACCTATTCTCTTATTCCAATCCATAGATATTTAAATCAATGTTTATACAGTTTATGTTTATCACTCAAACTTTCTCCCAAATCTGTCAATTGTTTGATTAATTTCTTCACTCTTCTCTAGCTGCTGAAAGATACCCTAATTTACAAACACACAACTCAAGCAATTTTCCCTAAACGTGAAGAACAGTTCGGGTGAGGTATGGCATTTGTTCGCTGACAAAGAGTCGAACAGGTACTGTGCACACTTCATTGAGTTTTTTTTTCCCTGATAATGGGATGAGGTTCAGTGATTCAATTTTTTTTGGAGCTATTGTTTGAGTTGAATGATGAACAATAGAGAGTACAACTCTAGAAGAGGATTGGCTAGGCTAAGCACCGTGACTAATATGGAGGAAAATGTTGAAATAGGGAAACTTGGATTCAACAAAGAACCCAAGTTGAATTTGTTAGAAAGTAAAGCAAATATCATGTAATGGTGATGTTAATGTGAAGAAAAAATAAGTAAAGTTGAAATTGGGATGTTTAGATTGATGAATTAGAAGACAAAAATTTTAAATCATGAAATTAGTATGTAAGATGGGGCATGTTATGGTTGAGAAATATAAGGTGGTTCAGTGGTTCACTCATACATAAGCTTTAGAATCATGAAACAACCATGTAAGGGGGCATGTGATGGTTGAGAAATTGAAGCTAATGCGATATAAAGGTGGTTAAGTGGTTCACTCATACATAAGCTTTAGATTTGTATGAAAGATCATTTACAATTCCTGGTCATGCATGATAGGGGAGATATTTCCTACAAGGTCTTCCACGAATCCCTTTGAATGAATTAAGATTTGGATTGTGGTTGTTTATTGTTCTGTAGTTTTGTCATTTCCAACTGAAGTGGGTATGTATTTCGATTTCTATGTTTGAAGTGTTCATGTTAGATACAATATTTGCAATTGAATAAGAATCAGGATTATTTTATTTAATTGAATGAGAATGAGTAATTCCATATTAGTATTTGGTGGATATGGGTTGTATATTTGGAATGACGTTTAAAATTAATTGTGTTGATGAATCCTGGTTCATTGGTAACAGAACAAAAACCACCGAATCTTGGAACCCGGTGGCAAGTAAGGGAAAATGTGGCCATTACTTTGCAAATATCTAATATCATGGCAAAATTGTTTTTCTTCTTTTTTTGGTTCGTTCATTGTTACTTTGCAATATCAATATTATCAAATTTTTTCGCCTTGCAGTTACGTGATTGGTTAGATCTCTGAATTATTCTGTGTCGTCTTCACTTTTGATCTTTTTCAGGTTTATTTAAACATCCCTTATTATCACTCTTTTGTGTTGTTCCGTATTATTTCTGCCCAATTTTTCGCATTGTTCAGCTATGTTTTTTTCTGTGGTTTAATTGTTTTTGTTACGTTTGTTTTTTGTTCTATTTCGACTGTTCTGTTGTGTTTTGTGTTCTATTTTTTGTGCTAACAAATATATCTAATTCCAATTCCAAGTCCCCAATTCCATGCAACCAAACACTATCTAAGGCTACTTCATTATTTTAGGATTGGATATCATGCTTTTTAGTGATGCACTATGTTCTCCTTATCGTTTCCGAAGTAGCTTAAGGGAGATACCATTAAGTTCACAATATCAATGCTCTTGAGTTGCATGAAGATATATAGTGTTTTTTTCAATTTCATGTTTTGTTTTGTTGAAACTAAAAGATTGGAGAGAGATTCTTTTTAGATCTTTGTTGTTCATGAAGATTTGTGATACTATCTCATTAGGAATATTGAATTGTCAGGTTTGGTAGGTTACCCACAATCTTATCTCCTTTTCAATTTATGGGTTTTGTTTTCTTGATTGTGTTCTATTCATATCAATTGTTTAATGTTAAATCTTAGGTCATGGAATCTTGATTTTGAAAATGAGCATCAATGAATGCTTCTCCATATAAATTGAACCTCACAGCATGATATGAGTAATTGAATTCAAAAGAAAAAAGCCGCATTTTTCGTTAACGGAGAAAATTGTCATAAATCCTATAATATAAGGGATGGAGCAATTATTGAGAAAAAATAACATGCAGAGATCACCATCTAAGATGCTTATCCTATGAATATAGGAACCATGGCTGTAAAAAGTTGTGTTACAGTTAGTATTATTCTAATTCTGAAACATATTCTAACAATGATTAAGTGTCTGTTTGGATAGAGAGTTACATTTATCAGTTTCTTCGACCTATTGTATTAAGATAATGAAATTTCCAAGTGAAATTTAACTTTTAGAGTAGATAAAATTCAGCATTTTGAACATGCATGGAAGCCAGGGAGCTGAAGAACAATACTCTGAAGTTTTTATTCATCTTTAACCTTTAATTGAACATCCTTCCTGTTAGCACGGACATTAATAGGACCAAGAAACATCTTCAAGAATTGACCTGTTCAAATTCCACATTTAATAAATTGAATCGAATATGAATCAACTATTTTTCTAATGAATCAATCAATATCAATCACCATGAGATTTGTTGGGAAGATACGCAACCATGTCTCCTTCGCTTATTATGTACCTAGCTTTGTATAACTGTATAACTCTTCTTCCAACTGAAGAATAAGAAAAATGAAAACGCAAATCCTGTTATGGTGATTTCTATTGCTGATCATATATTAAGCTCTAAATCTCATAAGCTTAAGTCTTGAATGATCTTTTCAATCTTGGTTCGATGCAGAAAGTGCAAAGCCACTAGATTGCTATTAAGCTCTAAATCTCATAAGCTTTAGTCCTGAATGATCTTTTCAGTCTTCGTTCAATGTTGTATCTTATTGCTCTGGGCTCCTGTCTTTTTTTTAGTTGAGGATTGCTTATATCATGGATACTTGCTGTATTTTGGAATTTCACTGCTGGATATCTATGTTCCTATTCAAAGTACTAGTATTGCAATCAAAAGCCAAGATGAGGTCATGTGGCATTTATAGAAAGGCTGAATTTGAGCTTAAGTATATTTGTTACAGATGGTGTAGACTTACACAAGTAGAAAAAGTTAAACGGATATTGAGAAATAATAAACAAACTGTAAGGGCATACCGAGGTAGTATGCTTGATGAATTAGACAATCTCTTAATAGGGTAAGGGTTTCCCTTAGTGAAATGTGTTTTGGAAAGCCTGAGTTATAGGAGCTTGGCCCGCTAGGGAGTATATACTTCATTGCAATATTTTCCTGGCTTGCATTAAGGATTTATTTGTCCATTGCAAACTTTGGAGACAAGTTTCCATTTAGTTTAACCTCCTAGAAGGTATTTTTATGTCAGAACATGTATTTTTCTGAAACAAGGATCCATTCTAGAAGGTATTTTAACCTTCTATAATTTTCCATTTAGTTTGTTGACTCTTTAATAATGGTTTACCAGTTCTTCCTTATTTGCCACTAATGCTAATTCCATGATTTAATTTTTTTTTTTTTGTCTTCCAATTCATCAATCTTAGCATCCTAATTTCAACTTTACTTATTTTTTATTCACATTGACATCACCATTACACGCTATTTGATAGGTGTAACATACTTACATTTTTCCAAACCGAATTAAGTTAATTTTCGAGCATTTATATAGTATTTTATTATGTTTTAATTAGTTTTCATACTTTTTGTATAAATCAGGTGTGTGGAGCAAAAAGATAGGAAACTAGAGCCAAACAATGAGATCGAACTGAAAGCGATCGAAGAACGGTGGAAAAAACAAGCTCAGAGGTAAAATTGTGAAACAAGCCCACCGCCGCAATATCCAGACCACCGCCGCGGCGGTAAAGATGCTGAGAAAAGAACAAATATTATTGATAGACCACTGCCTTGGCGGGGAAGTCTCCCGCCTAGGCAGAAATCCAGCAGAGAAAACAAAAATAGGCTACTGACAGCCCATTACCTAGGCGGAGAATTCCACCACTTAGGCGGAAATCCAACAGAATGTTCTTCCTAAGCCACCGTTGTCTTTATCGCCACGGTGGTCACCAAACCAACCTACCTCCTCCTAGGCGGAGAGCCTCTGCACAGCCTAGATATTTTTAGGATATTTATTTAGATATTTTACTTATAAATACCATCCCCTCTCCCCTACTTGTAAGCCCCCCGGCCATTTGGGCACCTTAAACTATATTTAGGCTAGGGTTTAGGAGTTTTAGAGGTGGAGCTCACATCCCGAAGTGGAGAAGACAGTGAATCGATCGCTGAGCGTTCTTAGCGGTTTATCTTCGGACGAGACTAAGTTCTTCGATTGTTTTTTCTTATTTATTTATCTTAGGATATTTTAAGCATGTTTATATTGCTATTTCATTGTAAATGTGGCTATGGCCATAGCTAAACATGGATTGTAGTAGGGATTAACAATAAATTTATAAATATGTTATTTGGATGATTTCGGTGTTTTGTTTGTAATTGTTCTTCATAGTTTGATTGTGTTTATCGTATTGTTTTTTTTTTTTATCATGCTTAGTTAGATAAATGGAGAATACGGGGTTTTGACAAACCCCGTATTCGGATTTGGGTAAACAAACATCACGATTCTATAACTCAGTCGGGGTTTGAATCGTGGACAATCGATGACGGGGCAAGAATCACGCGACCTAGGGTCGTTAAGACGTTGAGGAGGACTTATTCATTAACTTGAAGTTGCATTATATCCCTCATCTTACACTCGGGAGAGGTGGCGAGAGAGTTTTAGAATGGAGATTGTCGATAGGGTAAATACAACGCATGATCCAATGATCCGGTCGGGAGTTAAATTGTGTATAATCAATGGTGCTGGGCGAGACTCATATGACCTAGGGTCGTTAAGACATTGATGGGGACTTCTTCGTTGACTCGAAGTCATGTATTCCCCCGTCTTACACTAGGGAGAGATGGCGGTGGAGTTTACGTACCGAGGTTGTCAAATAAGTCGAACACCGTAAACATGAGTAAATCGAGATCGAACACGTATTTGTAAACACGTTAATCCCTAGGTAATTCTTTACCCTAAAACATATTAGCATATTAGTGTAGTTAATTTAGGTTATATTAATATTAATTTAATTAATTAAATACATTTGTTTTTTCGCCAAGAATAAAGTTACATTTGTTTTTTCGCCAAGAATAAAGTTAAGTCACGACAAACGCGATATTCGATAGTAACGATACCAATCTCTGTGGATACGATAACTCGATCTTAACGATCATACTCTACTAAAACTTAGACCTCGTATACTTGCGAGCGTAAGTAGTGGCATATTCCTATGCCCCTACCACTATTCGCTTTACTTTCTAATAAATTCAACTTGGGTTCTTTATTCCAATTAATGATAGTTGAATTCTTAAAATTTTGGTTTCTAATTTCACCATCCATTGTGGAATTTGAGAAGACATAATAAATTAACCATTTTGAATTCTTTATAACAATTAATAATAGTGAATTCTTCAAATTGTATCCAATTCCACCATAGGTTAAAGGAATTTGAGAAGACATATATATATATATCCATTCGAGGTGTAGATTTTATACTGTAGAGCAAATGCAAATTGTCATGATCAGTCTGGTTCGCCGACAATAATTCAGCTCATAGAATAGTCAGACATACTCAGAAAATGAAGAAAAAAGACAAGCTTGAAGACTCCGACATGATTGCAGTTTTATGGGTATTTTTCATATTCAAATTATATTAATATTTCACTTTTTTATTGTTTGTATTGGTTTTTTGGGTTTCTTTTGATAAGTGGTATGTAAAGTTGCAACTATTTTTTTTTACCAAATTTATGGATTTCGGAACATTTTAATCTTGATATTGTTACATTGATACTTCAATATATATATATATATAGTTTTTCGATATCCAAATATATGAATAATCTGAATATTTTTTTACATTTTATAAAATTGATATTTCTTTCCTTCAAAAAATTATATTTAGGGGGACTAACAATTGCAATTCTACTGGAGTGGATTCTTGTCCGAAGGGTGATACACCCAGGTGTTTAGGTCGAGTCTTAGTCCTGGCCAGTCCGAGATTGAGTTCTTTGTCAGAAAATACCGTACCATTCGGATTGGATCGTCGGGTTTGTCCCAGAAAATCTGTGGATCTGGCCATCATTCAACTCTTGCTGTTGTGACTGCAACAAATTTAAAGTGGGTTGTCGACAATAGTGGTGTTGATTTATCTGAATGCTTGGAATTATCCATGAAAATCAAAAATGCAATGATGTGCAAAGCTCTTTCTTGGATCTTCAAAATAGGTCGGGTCTATGGTGTTTGGTTTTCCTTTTTATTCTATTTTTGGTGACAGATTGGTATAGTGAATTCGATCTCTTTCTGTTCATGATTTTGAGAATATCAATATGGAGTTGAGATCAAATTTATGTAATTAAGAAGATTATATTTATATTTTATGTGAATTATGTTTGATTATTGTCGGTAGAAGAAAACAAGATAATATGGGTCTATATTTTAGGGAAATTCCTCTAAAAGTCCCATAAGTGTAAAACATCACTTATGGGAGTCTCATCCAAGGGATCTTTTGACTCTTGAAATGGGACCTAGAAAGTGATGTTTTTCACTCATGGGACATCTTACCAAGTTACCCTATATTTTATTGGTATTGATACCTAAATAGTATATCTTAATTATCTCAATTATTTTTTAAAATATTATCTTGGCGAAAATAGAGAGTTGAGAAAAATTTCTCCCCTTAAATTCTCAATCTAATATTACTCATCTCTTCAATTCTAACCTATCTTTCACTCCTATTTAAAAAAATGGTCAAGATTAATTATTACCATCATTTATATTTTTAACCCTCCTATTCAAATGATGGTCAAACAAACAAATAAAAAAAATACAAAAATACCTGAAAAAATAAAAACAAAAACCAAAACAATAATTTATTATTTGGTCCTTTATAGATGTATAAACTAGAAAATAGACATTTGACTTCAAACTTTAAGTTTTTGGTTCTTAAAGAATGTTTAGGAAATAGTCCTTTACAAATGTCCTTTCTGTTTATTTTTATTTACGAACCATGCCATTAGAACTTCTATATGAATGTTCACTCATTTTTTCAGAACAATATTTAAGTTCACTCAAATTTTGCTCAAACAATGGTTTACACGTTTTGTATGAATATTTACTCAATATTTCACTCAATAAATAATTTACTTTTTTGCGTGAATGTTCACTCAATATTTCAGAACAAATTTTCATTTCACTCAATTGCGTGTTTACTTAATGTTCACTCAAATATTTCAGAACAATAGTTCACTCAACATTAATAATTGTGTGAACTTCCCTTACCAATGTTCACTCAATATTTCATAAAAAATATTAAACAAATCCTATTTTTTTTTTTAAAATGACTGAAATAATTATAAATAATTTTACTAAAATTTGACATTTTCTAACTATAATATAAATACAAAAATTAATTTGAACATGCACATTTCTTTAAATTTAAGATTATGTTAAACTAAAATTTCATCATTCCATAAAATATTAAAAAATACTCTTAATTGTAACACCTAAAACTAAAATATTCATAATACTAATTGAAAACAAATATTACGAAATAGAAAAAATAAATATTTCAAACATTCCAAAATAATACAAAGTTCACCCACAGTAATAAAATAAAAAACAAAACAATACAAACTCCACTAAATAATACAAAATAATTTCTCAAATCAACAAATATAAAATTACATCTATATAATCAAATAAAATAGAACTGAAGTTATGTCAAAACTCGCGCTTAGCGCGAGCCTAAAACTAGTGTGGGTTGAAATTGATGGTCCCTCAAAGACACTCTTTTCCCCCAATAATCTATTTTAGTATTAATCTTATTCTAAATGAATGTCTTTTTTCCCATAATTGGAAAAAAAATAGGTTGTTCATGAGTATTTCATATATTAGAAATGATTATTTTTTAAAAAAAATCCAAATTTTGTGATTCACTCTTTATCTAATTCACTTTGTGCATTAATTTTTTAAGAAAAATCAATACACTCAAAAGTTAAAAGTTATTGTACGTTACAAAAATTATTGTAATTTTTTATATAAAAATTGCAGTTATTTTAAAGTAGTATAATAATTTTGGAATCGTAAAAAAATTATTATACCAACATGGAACACATTGACTAAAACTTTAAGTTTGTATACTAAAAAAAAAAAAATAATAAATAAAAATAAAAACTTTAAAATTTATGTCCATACAGTTTACTAGTTCATAATAATTTTACAAAACTTAGAAAACATGTAATGTGTTGATATTTTTGTGATTTTTGGCTTCGATGTTATAAACCAATTTTGTCATTCCATAATTTTGTGATTTTTATTTTATTTATTTATATTTTATGACTTTTAACTTCTGTTATGTTTTTTTTCGAAACGAGACTTACTACAAAAAACTTGGGCAAGAATACTTACATAAATCTAGAATGAGGGAAAAAAAAAGTCCAAGCTCAATTAGTGTATTTCTATTGGTTCTACTTATCAAGAAAAGGGGAAAAAAAAAAATAAAATTGATATAATTTTATAGGTCATTTGGCCCAATTTGTATGAATGTTTATTGTTTTTGGAGGTTATTACTTTTTATTTTGATAATTCACATATATTGTATTCAACTATAACTATAATTCTATTTTAGTTAATTATTTTCTTATTAGTCAGTGAATTGTATATGAGATTATGGAAAGTCAAATGGAGAATAATATCTCCTCTGAGTATGGAAAGAAGAAATTATAGAAAGTCAAATTAATATTTTTTTTATAGTAGTTTTCCTTTAATTGTAGTTAGGATTTTCCTTATCTATGTATTTTACTAATGTACTATAAATACCTCAAATCTCTATCAATAAAGTTATGCAATTTCATTACTTCTATGTGGTAGAAGAGCATTCGATCCAAAAACCCTAACTGCCTATAGAGAGAGAAAGTTTATAGCCGCCGCCGGTCTTCATAGCCTCCGGCTACGAAATCCGACAGCGGCTGCCATGAAACAAGTTCTCCTACCCAATTCCCATTTTTTTTTTCTAAACGCCATTTTACTCTAATTCTACTATTTGCTCTTTTGAATATTCTTGCCTTTTCAGTTTCACTAAATATTTGTTGTTTTAGTAAAACATTTTCAATGACAGCCTCTATGACCATTTCCACGTCTTTAAATTCTGAGTACCCCAATACACCTTTAAGCATGTTCATGGCTTTGTTTGCTTTATCTTGCACCAACTTCTTTCTTGCTACCAAGCCTCAGACATTTGCTTCTATCATTTTAATCCCCCACAAAAGATATTCAGAGTTGACTTCTTTGAGAATTAGCACCATCCTTCTTATTTGCTGCATACCGACCAATCCATCTCACCACAAATCTCCCCCTCTCTCCTCTCTCTCTATAATATTTTTCTCTCTGCCTCTACCTTTGGATGCAGTTTTTCCTTCTCTCTCTCTCTCTCTCTCTCTCTCTCTATCTCTATCTCAATGGTTGAGATAATCTCCAGGCCTAGGTTTAAAGTCGGCAAAAATTCATGCCCTTCCCTTTTATTTTTCGGGCTAGCCAATAGTCTCTTTTTCTCTCTCTCGATCTCGAGATTGGCTCAATGAAAGACCATATTTTGTCCTCCGGATTTGACATCGGCCGCTTTCTTACAACTCGTCCAACCACCACCACCATGGCTGCCACCCTCTTCCATCAACAAAGTGTAACTCAAGTGGCAAAACACACTTGAGCTAAAGTAATTGAGGGGTCTCCGTAAGATAAGGGGTTCATGCCTGCGGAAAAGTATTTGTTGGAAGGGAAAGCTACACACTCAGGCCTACTCTAGCGCGCCTCCCAGCATCCCCAACATCCTTTGAAAACCAATTGGTAGACACACTCACCAAACCTCTACCGTGCACTGTTTTTTTTTTTTTTTTTCACATGCTTAGATCCAAGATTGGATTCTCCTCACGAAGCTCCATCTTGTAGGGGCATATAGAAAATTATGGAAAGTTAAATGAATAATAATATTTCATCTAATTATGGAAAGAAGAGATTATGGAAAGTCAAATGAATATTTTATTAATAGTAGTTTTCTTTTAATTGTAGTTAGGATTTTCCTTCTTTATGTATTTTCCTTATTCATGTATTTTACTAATGCACTATAAATACCCCAAATTTCTATCAATAAAATTATGCAATTCCATTTCTTCTATAAATTGTTCATTTTCTTATTGATAGAATTTTTATTTTATTTTATAATATATAAGGATAAAATAATAAATTAAATGAGTATATATATATATATAGAGAGAGAGAGAGAGAGAGAATATTATATTTTCATCTTTTTACATCTCTCCAACCAATCTTAAAAAAATAATTTATCTTTTTTACTTTTCCTCCCTTTGTCCATTTTCATTCTTCCAACCAAACACAACCTTACTTTTTCATTCATTTTTACTCTAAATATTCTATATAACTAAGGGCTCATTTGGTATCCGTTTCGTGCCCATCCCATACAAGGGGATGGGATGGGATGAGATGAGAATTATATTTTCTTATTGGGAACAAATTCGTGTTTGGTAACGACAATTTTTTTTAGATTTGGGAACAAAATCACGTTTGTTAATTATTTTATCCAAGAAATCAAGAACGAACCCTAAACCACAATAAAAAAATTATCAAACAATCAAACCCTAAACCCCAATCGAAATCAAAATCCTAAACCCCAATCGAAATTGAAATCCTAAACCTCAATCGAAATTGAAACAAGAAATCAACATTGATTTTGATTTCGAAACCCTATTTCGATTTCGAAATCGAAACAAGAAATCGAAATCGATTTTGATTTCAAAATCGAAACCCTAAGGCGAAGCACACGATGGAGGATGGAGAATGGAGAAAAAGATGACGGCAATAACCACAGTGGAAGAAGATGATGAACCAGAGTGATAAAGTAGACGCCTGCTTCGCGAAGAAAAAGTAGACGCGAAGGAGAAGTAGGAGGACGACGATGAAAAGGAAGAGGACGACGAAGATGGCGACGAGAAGGAGGACGATGACGATGGTGACGAGACGGAGGAGGAGGGACAAACCAGACGTGAAGAACACGGAGAACAAGAAAAAGAAAAAAGAAGGAAACAAATAAAAGAAAGAAAAGAAAACTTACAAAGTTTGAAGTGTGGATCTCACTAATAAATCACAAAATGATAGGCGTGTCCTTTTAGGCCATGAGAATGGGATGAGAAATCTTGGAAATAATTTTTTTTTTGTTTCTCAAACCTATGTAAAAAAGTGGGCACAATTCTTAGTTTAGAATGGAAAGAGAACAAAAATAGAATTTGCCAAACGTTATTTTCAAACAAAAATTCAAAAAATTTGAGAATGGTACGAGAATTATCACAAAAATCTGAGAATAGGATGATAATTTTTGAGATGGAACGGAAACCAAAGGACACCTAAGGTGGCGTTTGGTTAGTGTTCCCACTTTTTTGAACCCAACTGGAATGGGTTGGGTTGAGTTGAATTGAGTTGGGTTAAGAATTTTGGGAACAAAATTGCGTTTGGTAACGACAATTTTTGTTTTATATTGAGAACAGAATGTGTTTGGTAACGATTTTATCCTAAAACTAATTTTTTTTTTGAATTTTTTTTTTGTGTTTGGCGGCGGCGGCAGACGGTTGGCGACGCACGGTGTCTGGCGACGGTCGCCAGCCGGCGGTGGTAGACGGTGGATAGCGGCAGGTGGTCGGCGGACGGTAGCCGGAGTTGAGAACTTTGGGTTGAGTTTTTTGGGGAAAAAAAAAAAACAATTTTTTTTTGTTTCTCATTTCCTTAACATTTTGAGAATCAATTCTTATTTTTTGAGTTGGGTTAGGTTGAATTTTGTTTTTGCTAAACAGATTCTCAAAAATCAAACTCAAAATTTCTGGGTCAGGTTGGGTTTGGTTGGAAACACTAAAGCTAAACTTTTATATTCTCTCACTGAAGTGACCAAACATAGCAGACCAAGATCAGAGCAAGATAAGGTATTCACATGATTACGACGTCGTCTTTTGTTCTCCTTTATATTCTAGTCTCTCTCCAACTGTCTCTGCTCTGCACTTTCTTGTATAGGCTAATAACATATGGGTGAATGACGATCAGGCGATGAATAGTAGTGCTAGCACTCACGGCGGGGGAGGCGGTGGCGGTGGCGGTGGCGGAGGGAGATCCTGGCCGTCGACGACGTCGGTATCTGCTTCGGGGAAGAGAATACAGAAGGAAATGGCCGAACTCAATATGGATCCACCTCTCGATTGCTCCGCTGGCCCCAAAGGCGACAACCTTTACAACTGGGTGGCCACTCTCGTCGGACCTCCAGGTAGATTATTTTTCCCCCTTTAGTCTTTAGTTTGTACGTTTTGTTGTTGATGATTAAGAAACGAATACTTGTTTATGCGTTCATTCTTTCTCAGGTTTTCTAAAGACAACTTCAAATTTGTAATACCCTAGATCTTGTTAAGATTGAAATGGAATTATTCAATGAAATAGATCATTAATCGGAATTTTTTATTTATTTTGAATCGTGTTACTGCTCACGAGTTTGGTTTGTTGAAGTATACATGATTGAACATCTAGGACATGCGTGTTGATACCGCTGTTTAATTGCTTTCTCTAAGATTTTAGACAAATGCAGAAACATTAAAACGGAAACGTACCTTTTAAATTCGGAAGACTCGTTTGCAATCTGTTCCTTGTTTCTTCTCTTGTCGACAAGAAAAAAAATACTACTAGAGTATTTTCGGATAATATTCACACAATCATTAACCGAGACCACTCAAATTATCTGTAATCTGATGGGATTGAAACCTTAGAGGTATCAACGCATATTTATAGAGAAAATCCCAAAAGATGTGTTCGTTTCAATGGGTGTCTACCGAAAGGGTATGTCTATTCTAATAGGTGTCTATTGAATAGACATGATCTTTAAGACCAAGAGATGTACCCATTTATATGGTGACTCTCCATGAAACATGGGACCCATGTCGACGCTCCACGGGTCGACCCGACCCGCTCTATAATTCAACATCTCCCACTTGGACATAATGGACACCAAATGTATTTCTCTCTTTAAACTCACGCATTATACTCTCTTCATACAGGTTAGTGGTGTGTGCGACCGACGAGTATCTTCAAATAATGTGGGAACACTATATTAAGTTTCTATCAAACTAATATGGCAACATCCTGTTGCAAGATAAAATATTCGTCTATGCCCTAGACCAATTTAGTCACATTAAATTAAACATTTCTAACTTCTCTAGAGTTTAAAACTCAGAACACGCTTAATCTCTTTTGCAGTAGCGTGCTTATTTTTTTAAAAATAATATATATATATATAATATAATATAATATAATTTTGAAAAAATAGCTTTATATTTGGTGGCTACCATTAAGCACCGTACACTGCAATTTTAACAAGATGTGTTACTAAATTGTCTTTCTTTGATCCTCATGTTACTCAACTTCTATTTGACTGCTTTTCTAGACATGTTCCTTCAGATCGCATCATTCATGGCCATAGGATAATAAACTAAAGTAGCAACATCAAATTTTTGAATCATAACATAGTTCAAAGTCATAAGGGCACAACTAGATCATTATTAGTGATCTACATATATATAGAGCTCACACAGTGAGAAAGTAGGGATTCATTTCTTACTCCCTATGTGGTCGTCTTAAAGCACATGTAGTATGATTTACATGTTACGGTATTATACTCACAAAAGAAAATGAGGATGTCAATCTAAATTACTGTACGAATCTAATAAGCTCAATCACTACGTAAGTGATTGACTTGAGAATTTCAAGCTGGTATCTCCTTGAATATCCACTTGAAATCTCACATTCGGCTATTCTCAGGCTATATACATAAAGTGTGGGAAACTTTCATGTTCAGTTTTTCATAAACCTCATCTTGGGTCATCTATGGCGACATTGTAAAGAATTCTCTAATTCAATCTTTAGAATTCTAAAGTCTCATCTCGCACGCTATCTTAGCATCGAGGCTAGTTGCTGTGTAGCCAACCATTTAGCCTAGTGACATCTACCATCATGGTAATAATGTGTGCTATAGCAAATATCCTAAATAATTTATTATACTTTTAATGAATGCAAATAAAATATGAAATTATAAATGTGCAATTGTGCATTGTGGTATAAATATATGAAGTCAATAAGTCAAACATATCTTTTACAATCTACGAAGACCCAAAGACCTTACATGAGATTGGAACAAATCTCTATAAATAAGTTTGGTTAGGGATCAACCACCATTTTACTCGTAGAAATATGCTTGAATACTATTTCTCCATGTGAGACTCTATCTCGGATGTAGTGATATCGAGTCTGAATATACTTCGTCTTTCCATGATACTTAGGATCCTTGACATATGCGAGAGAAGCCATACTATCACAATGTATGGTTATAGGATCTGCAGAATGTGATACTATCTCAAGACTTTCTAAAAATCTTTTTAACCAAACAGCCTCTTGAACTGCTGAAGCACAAGCAACATATTCTGCTTCCATAGTAGATGATGGTATGCAAGATTGTTTTTTGCTAGACTACGAAATAGTGCCGTTGCTGAGTATGAAAGCATATCCTGATGTCAACTCTCGTTTGTCCATATCACCAGTCCAATTTGCATCACTATATCCTTGCAAATATATATTTCCATCACGATAGCAAAGCATATAGTCTGTGGTTCCACGAAGGTACCGCAAGATCCTTTTAACTGCTCTCCAATGAACAATTCCTGAATTGCTCTAGAAACGACTAACCAACCCCATTGTATAACATATGTCAGGTCGTGTACACATCATGACATACATTAGGCTTACAATTGCACTTACATATGGTATACGGGACATCTCTTATTTTTCAGCATTAGTTCTAGGATAAAGATCAAGACTCAAGGTACTATCCTTTTCAACAGGAGTGTTTATAGGCTTAGCATTAGGCATTCGAAATCGTTCAAGTACTTTCATGATATAAGTCTTTTGAGATAAAGTAAGAAGTTTCTTAGAACGGTTTCTAATAATTTTAAAATCAAGTACATAATTTGCTTCACCCATGTCCTTCATATCAAAAGTAAAAGATAACCACTCTTTAGTAGAGACAATCATCCCTATGTTATTTTCTGCCAATAAAATATCGTCTACATACAGAGTAAGGATAATAAAACTCTGCTCCAACCGCTTTATATAAACACAATAATCTTCCTCAATCATGATAAAGCCAAAAGTAATTATGGCTTGATGGAATTTTAGGTACTATTGTCTAGATAATTGTTTTAGGCCATAAATGAAATGTTTTAGCTTGCACACTTTGCGCTCTTATCTCTTGGCCACGAAATTAATAGGTTGATCCATGTAGATCTCCTCATCTAGTTCTCCATTGAGAAAAACAGTCTTAACATCCATTGGAAAAAGTTCTAGATCCAAATGGGCGACAATGGCTAGGATTAGACGAAAGAAGGCAAACCTAACAACAAGTGATAAAGTTTCCTTGTAGTCTACACCCTCCTTTTGAGTGTAACCTTTCGCCACGAGACGAGTTTTGTACAATTGTACATATCAATAGATCCATCTGCTTGACGTTTAATCTTTAGAACCCATTTGTTTCCAATAGATTTTCGTCCAGGCGGAAGATCAACCAGTTCTCATACTTGATTACTTTGCATAGAACTAATCTCATCTTCCATTGCAGTTATCCATTCTTTAGCAGCAGGTGACGATAAGGCCTCTTGATAAGAGAAAGACTCGTCTTCTTTTAGTGAAGAACACATGAAAAATTCTTCATCTATCCCAAATAGACGTTGAAGAATATTTTCACGTTGACTTCTACGCAGCTGAAGAGTTTGAGAATTATTTTGTGGTATACTCTCACTATTCTCTAAATCTCTCCCACTATCATCGGCGACCATTGGCGTACTTGTAGAAGGACGAGGATTAATTTCCCCACCCTTGCCGAATGATGGTGTAGACTTATCATTTGACTCATTTAGCTCATAAAGTTCTTTACTACCTCTTAATTCACCTCTACTTGGAAACTCATTTTCCATAAAATTCGACATCGCGTGACTCAATCTCAGTCAGTATGCCATCAAAACGTTTATATAATATCACATATCCTTTGGAGTGATCAGGATATCTAATAAATGTGCACTTTTGAGTTCTAGGGCCCAATTCTCCATGTTCATGTGATGTAACACGAATATAACCTGCAGATCCCCATGGTCGCAAGTGTTCTAATTTTGGTTTGAAATCAATCTATAACTCATATGGTATAGATGGTACTGACTTGGAGGACACTCTATTAAGGATATATGTTGCTGTCAATAAAGTATCTCCCTAGAAATTAATGAGTAGATTAACATGTGCCATCATTGACCTCACCATATCCAATAAAGTTCGATTCCTACGTTCAGCTACTCCATTGTGTTGTGGAGTACCATGAATCGTCAACTGTCTAATTATACCACTATTATCACATAAGTCCTTGAATTGTTCAGATAAATACTCATGTTTTCGGTCAGTACGTAAAATCTTAAGATTTTTACCTCTTTGATTCTCAACTAAATAAACAAATATTTGAAAGCAATCCAATGCCTTTGATTTGTGAGAAATGAGATAAATATAACCAAAACGTGAGTAATCATCAATGAATGTGATAAAATAATTAGCACAATGTCGTGCTCTGACATTCATAGGTCCGCAAATGTCAGAATGAACTAATTTTAAGGGAGATGTAGCTCTTTTAGCCTTACTAAAAGGCTTTCTTGTGGCCTTTCCAGCCAAACAAAATTCACAGACATGTAAGTTAACTCTAGAGATTGAACCTAAAAGTCTTTCTCGAGCTAACCTTGTTATTCTTTCTTGCCTAGTATGACCAAGTCCTACATGCCATGTAACAGGTGTAGATGTAATAGAATTATTATTACTAGAAGTTAAATATGTATCAAAATATAAAGAATCATCAACATCTAGTATATAAAATCCATCTACTATGTGTTCACTACCATAAAACAAGGAGTTTAAATAAAATTGAACAGAGTCTATCGTGAAACTAAAAAAAAAACCTAGTCCGACCATAGCTGCAACAGACATCAAATTTCGACAAACTCCAGGTGCATAGAAAATATCATAGAGAAGCACGGTGCGTCCATAACGCATCTTTAATTGATAGGTTCCAATTCCTATCACATCTTTGCTAGTGCTATTCCCTATGTAAATACGTTGACTCCTAATTGGAATTTTACGATACTCAATGAACCCTACTCGATCTTTTGCGACGTGTCTTGTTTCTCTAGTATCTACAATCCAATCAGGAAATAAATGTACAACCAAGACATAACTGCACACAAAGGCGTCATTTTGAAAGATAGAGTTGGTTTGTACCTTCTTCGGCTCAGTGCATTCACGAGCGAAATGACCAAGTTTATCACAGTTGTAACACTTCAGCTTAGACTTGTCCTTCTTTCCTCCACGCTTGCCTTTTTGATACTTTATGCCCTTCCTCTTTTTATAAGCAGATCATCTTATTCCTCATTGTCGTGCTTTGTCTTGCCACTTTCGTTTAGACCCAAATGTCTGGCGATGGTTAGACTCGGCGACAAACATAAAAGTATTACCTTGTGTCTCCAACCTCTCTGCCGCCAATTCCAAATGACGCTGTAATTGGGTAAAAGTTTTGATGTTTTATTTGTGCGTCATTGTGAGCTTCATTTGCTCCCATGAATCAGGCAAAGAGCGAAGCACAACAAAGATTTGTTGCTCATCAGATAAGTTGTTACTAGTTGCCTTTAGATCGCGTATCATAGTCGACATTTTTCGAAGATGTTCAACCATCTTTGTTTTGGGAAACATCTTATAAGTTTCAAACTTAAGTGTTAAGGCTGGCAACCTAGTTGTTGATGTACTGGCAAATGCCAACTTCAAGGCATTTTATATCTCTAGTGCGGTGGTATAACCTTCATAATCACCAATCAAATTATCGTGCATATAACTTAACATAGGGAATCTTGCACTACGATGTTTCTTGGCCCAATTTTGATAGGTTTCCATCTCATATCTGTGTTGGGCAGAATTAACTTCGGGAGGTGATTCCATGCTACGTGTTAGTGTTTCCAGAACCCCTTGTTTATTTAGGAGATACTGGATCTTACGATGCCAAATATTGTAGTTATTTCCATCCAGTTTTTCAACTTTAGCAAGATCCGCTACTATATTCATTAAAGTCATTTCACTACATTTTATGCACATTTAGGATATTAGCACACATACTAATTATTTTACAGCAATAATTGAATCTAAAAATAACACATATCTCTATAGTACAAGATCGAAAATTTTGCTATGCTCATAATCATCTCTTGTATTTATAGATTTAAATATCATGTTTAGATACATTATGCTCAAAACAAAAAATGAGGAAAACATATTTCAACTCATTATTGCCCACAAAATTCTAATTTCATGCTTTTCTAAATGAACATGATATGCATATCAAATTAAATAATATGAAAGATTTCATATATAATTCATACTGACAAATAGTAACGAAATCAAATTTCATGTCATGTTATATTATTGAGCATGTAATTAGAACACTGTCATGAAATATATAAATAAATGCAACAATATACATATACTGCTGAGTTGACGTATTGGTTGTTCGGACTTATTAATTTTTGGAGAGTATAAGTTCGAATCCCGCTAGGCTCATACATGAAAGCCTTTTGTTTTTTTCGCCATTTAAAAGATTAAATGAAAAAAAATATAAATAACACTGCGAGGATTCGAACCCTAGACCCGCGGCGCACCCACGACACCCCCGTTACAAAGAGGTGCCGATAGACCAACATGTCATTTCAGTACAAACGTGTGTAACATAATTTAAAAATACACGCGCCGTATCATTAAATAAAAATGAAACGACGTCGTTTTACGTTGTCTTCCTCACTTATCCAGAATCAGAAACCATGAACAGTGTTTACGAAATTCTACGTTTTCAATCTTGAAAAAAACATATAAAATCAACTGTAAGTCTAAATTTTATGAAATTTATATCATTGAAATTCTAATGAAACATTGAATTTTTCTATATATTTTTTTTTCCCAAAAATATCAAACTTTTCTGAAAAAAAAATTTCGGCCATTTACGAGGAAAAAAACGATTTTCTTCCATGGCTAACATGATTTGGTGAAACGAGTCTATAAAGCTCTGATACCAATGTAGACAAATGCGGAAACATTAAAATGGAGGTATATCTTTTGGATTCGGAAGACTCGTTTGCAATCCGTTTCTCGTTTTTTCTCTTGTTGGTAAGAAAAAGTACTACTAGAGTATTTTCCGATAATATTCATACACTCATTAATCGAGGCCACTCAAATTATCTGTAATTTGATGGGATAGAAACCTTAGAGGTATCAACGTATATTTATAGAGAAAATCCCGAAGGATATTTCCGTTCCAATGGGTGTCTACCGAAAGGATATGTTCGTTCCAATAGGTGTTTATCAACTAGACATGATCTTTAGGACCAAGAGGTGCAACCATTCACATGGTGACTTACCATGAAACATGGGACCCATGTGGACGCTCCACGGGTCGACCCGACCCGCTCCATAATCCAACATGGATAATACACTTATTTGAACTTACAAGCTTGAGAAAGTTTACGTTGACAGTTTTAAACACATATAACCATAGAACACACCAAATATCACCTATATATATATATATATAACAATTCAAAAATAAAATAAAATTTATATATATATATATATATATATATATAAATTTTTTTTTTTTTGAATTGTTCATTTTCAATATAAATTGAGCAAATTACAAATTTGTTCCTCCTATTTGCAGCGTGTTTTTTTATGTGGCCCTCCAATTTTTTTTTTTTTTTTTTTTTTTAATATGCTCCTCCATTTTTTAGCTGATTGATTTTATATAACCTTTCTGTCAAATATTGGAGTTAAGTTGGAAGGAATTGAATGGTGGCGATGGTGGGATAAGGTGGGGATTTGTCGGGGTTAGGGGCCGGTGGCTTCTGTGAGAGAGAAGAAGAAGAAAGAGTAAAAGAAAATAAAAAAGAAAAGAAAAAGAAAAAGGTAAAAGGTAAAAGGACCTTTTTACCCCTAAATTATGACATGTGCATCTCATGTGATCAATTTCCGCCCAACTTCACCCTAATATTTGATAGAAGGGCTACATAAAGAATCGGTTGCAAAAAGGAGGACTACATTGGAAAAAATAAATAAATTTGAGGGCCAATAAATAATTCCTGTTTATTTCACCTGTTTGCTTCAAGGTTATCAAAACTCAACCATTGTGCACTGCACTAAGCTCCATTATGAGCACTCCCAAATCTGAACTTATTGGTTTAACTTTTGGTAGCATTGTCAACATGCAATTAGATAATACATAGGCCTTGTTCATTTGTTTCAAGCTGTAATAAGTCCTACTTCTATTCCCAAAAATGTTTTTCTTGCAAATGCATATGCGTCGGTTTGTTTCTTCTTCCTCAAGTGTGGGGGACTCTAGGCATGGGTCTGATCTGGTGTGGGAAGCTGCTTATGGTTCATGAAATTACAATATGTTGCGTCTTTTCCACTCCTTGAGGTTCATCTTTACTATCAAGAGTGAACATAGATACATGTTCCGAAAGAATTCAACTTTGATTGGAGTTCTATCATCATTCTAAGACTTCTTTGTCCCCCTCATTTTTTATTATTTTATTTTATTTTATTTTATTTTATTTTTTGTTGCAGGAACACCGTATGATGGTGGCATATATTTCCTGGACATATCATTTCCAACTGAGTATCCATTCGTACCTCCCACGGTATGCTGTAACACCATCCCAATCACTCAAAATACCCCAATACATTCATCAGTTTTTTTATATCATGTTACTTTATCTATATTACTTTTAAATCGTTCCTAATAAAATACTTCTAAAAATCATGAATGTAGTAGAAGTACGTTTTTTGAAAAGCAAAAGTAGTTATTTTTCATTTATTTTTTATTTTTATATGTTAAGAGATTGATAGATTAGGACCTTCTCGCCGAAATATTCTCATGCCTCTACGAAATTCTTTTGGATTAATAGATAATAACTCTAAGATATCATCTCTATGTATCAAACATTTTTTTGCTTTTAAGTAAAAATATTTTTTCTTCAATTTAACGTGTTTTATTATAAAAATATTTAAAAATAATGTTACAAAATGATGCCTTAGGTCATGTTTGATATCCACTTAAATTTTAAGTGCTGAATTTATTAAGTACTGAACATATTAAGTATTCAATTTTTTGGGAACAAAAAAACTGAACAAATGTCACCCAGGACACCATTTTTCTCTTTGTCATTGTTCCTTTTTACCTTCACCTTATAATTTTGGGTTCAGGACTGCAGGTGGTATTTAAAACCCGTATCTACCACTGCAATGTTGACTTGGCTGGCAATGTCGGTTTGGACATCCTGAAAGATGGCTGGAGTCCTGCTCTAACAATTTCAAAGGTTCTACTTGCACTCCGATCAATTTTTACCAATCCTGACCCCTGTAAGTACTTCCTCCTCTTTGTGAATCTATGTAATTAATCAGAACGGTTTTCAAAAATATTCGCATTTTAATGGCTATGATAACTTTGGCAACATGAATGTAGGTTTTAGATTCATTCTTTCATTTGGTAGAATACATTTTCCCCCTTCATTTGCTTTTACCTATTTACTATCTCCTTCATTCACTTGTTTTTACCCATGGTATTTTTTTTTACCATTTCTAAAGTTATTTTTTATTATATTTCCTAATAGTAAATTTATCCTTATACAAGTATTAAAATTATTATTTTTATTTATAGAAAAAGATCAAGAGGAAGAGCATGTATAAAGTGCTTTCAGGCAGGGAAAATTACTAGTAAAAAAATTGCTCTTTTCTGGATAGTTCACTTGTAATATTCACCTTCCTATTTTGGGTTGACAAAAAGGAGTTATTCCATGCTTCATTATTGAATGACTGAATTTGTAGAATAATAAAATAGGGATAGGAAATAGTAAATAAATTATTTTAACGATAATATAATAATTTTCCGTATTATTTTATATACATTGAGATGATTATTGTGATATTTTGTTTTACACTTTGAAATGGTACAAAGTCCTTATATACTAACGGAAATTATTAATGTCGTAAATATGATATTACTTCATAAAAGTTAATAATAATTTCATAAACATAATTGAAGCAGGACGGGATTTAGCATCTCAAACTTTGTCTTGTAAACCCAACGAGTTTTTTAGAATTTAACTACATATGCTTCCTAAACAAAGTAGTAACATATAATAGGTGACCCGTGCAATGTATTTGTAGCATTTTTAGTTGTCTAGAATAATTATTAAAATATTTTCTATAGAACTCGTGAAACTAACTAATTATAAAAAATATATTTTTATGAGTTAGTTAAAAAAAATGAAGTAATTTTCTTAGTGATAAATATTAAATTTTAAGATATTAAATAGGGTAGGAAGAATTCGGAATATTATTTAAAGGGGTGGAGTCAAACAAAATGCTTTCTTTGGTGGTTGTTATGTAATTTAGACATGAAAGCTAATAAATTGGGCGTGTAAGGAATAGAAGGCATAATGTAATTAGCAAGTGCCTTTAAAAATTAAAAAAGTGAAAATATGATTTTAAGCATTTTTCTCGAAAAGAGAAAAATAGTTTTTTTTTTTTGAGAGATTGATGGAGATCAATGGGCTACGACCTCTCCGGTCTCCACCCTTTTTTTTTTATAATCATTTATGATTTTTTTTTTTTTTTGGATTAGGAGTGTTGGGATTTAATCCCTATAGATATGAATATATAATATCTAAATCAACATGTCAAATTACCAAGAGTTCTAATATACACGTAAATTGCGTACCTGGATTCATTATGATCAATCGACTACCAGTGCAGAAATTTGCGACGATTGATCACGAGAAGGACACGGATCGAGTGGGTACTTGGTCTTCCTCAACCAAATCTTTTGAGTTCCTTAATGGGATTATCGATTATCTTCCATATGGGGAGAAGGGAGCCGTCAAGTGATTTGGTATATTGGGGACCTTAACCCTAATATTATGTATTTATATGGTGTGATTAGGGTTTTCATAATCTCCTAATCACCCCAACAGTCGTGACTAAATCATGATGACCACCATATCAATACACTCAATGACATAGATCAAATGTGGATGAGTAGCATGGAAATTACATGCAATGTGATCTCAGACATTTTTATTTCCAATTGGTCCAACTTTAGTCTTTAGTGAGATCAATTTTTAATCTTTCCATCCTTATGCTAAACCACAATTAGAAATAATACATTCAAAGTAAATAAAATTTAATCCATCAACTTTATTATGCAGAAATGAAATATATGTATCTAATAAAAAGAACATTCAACAAACATAAACTCCTACTAAATCAGCACATCATCAGATAAAACCACACTCATATGAATAGTATGCTCATGAAATACTTTAGGTGATAAACCTTTAGTGAGCGGATATGCAATCATGGAGTTTGTTCTCATGTATTCTATAGATACTATCCTACTTTGAATTCATTTTTTGGCAACTAGAAATTTGATCGAAATCAGAATACCCAATGATCTCCAAATTTTTTGTCTTCCGATAAGTGATCATGTAATCTTTTGTTTTCTGTAACTACCTTATAATTCGTTTGGTTGGTTTCCAACGATCCATCCCAAGGTTACTTAAGTATCTGCCCAACATTCTAAATATGAACGCTAAATTTAGACGCGTATATACTTGAGTGTACACAAGACTCCCTACTATTGACGCATAAGGAATCTTCTATATCTCTTTCTTTTCCAACTCATTCTTGGGGCATTGAGTGAGACTAAACATGTCTTCTTTAGCGACAGAAGTATTTCCTGGTGCATAATATTTCATGCCAAATCTAGCAATCATCTTATCGATATAGCTTTTTTGTGATAACTTAAGGATATCCCGAGAGCGATCTCGGTGTATCTTTATTCCTAATACAAAAGAGGCATCCCCAAGATAATTCTAAGTTAGAAATCTCTTGGTTTCGTGCAAAAGCCTATATCGTTGCTAGCCATCCGTAAGTCATCGACATATAGCACTAGAAAAAAGAATTTACTCCTACTGAATTTGTGGTGTACACAATCATCAACTGCATTTACCTCAAAACCATATGAGACAATGATTTGATGAAATTTGTGACACCATTGACGGGAAGTTTGTTTGAGATCATAGATGTATTTCTTCAATTTACAGACCATAGACTTTGGATCTCCCGATACAAAGTTTTCTGGCTATACCATATAGATCGTTTCGTGAATGTCTCCATTGAGAAACACAGTCTTGATATCTATCTAATGTAGCTTTAGATCAAAATAAGCCACCAGTGCCATTATAGTTTTAAAAGAGTCTTCCGAAGATACCGGAGAGAAAGTCTCTTTGTAGTCTATGCCATCCTTTTGAGTAAAGCCTTTAGTGATTAGACGAGCTTTATATCTCTCGATGTTATCCTTCGAAACCTTCTTGGTTTTAAATATCCATTTACAACCAATGGACTTTACACTTTCAAGTAACTCGACGAGATCCCAAACGTCATTGTCTTTCATAGACTTCAACTCATCCTTCATGGCATCGATCCAATTTTGAGAGTTAGAACTATGCATGACTTGACAAAAGTTGATCGGGTCATCCTCTATTAAACCAACGTCATCCTTATGTTCTTAGAGAAAGACGATATATTCATCCAAAATCGCATTTCTCCCTTCCCTAGTGGATCTCCTTAATGACACTTCTTGAGATTGTTGAGTTTGTTCTATAGGTTGTGTTTGAGGAAAAATCTCATTGTTGTCTTGTTTTGGAACAATGTCAGGAATAGAAGCTTAAGCCTGAACATTGTTATCTAGCGCCGGAACTGTGTCTTGAATAGTAATAGGTATAGAGACCTAATCACTGTCAATAACAGGTTTCCCTTTGAAGAAAATTGTCTTAAACAACGATAGGTACAAAGACCTGATCACTGTCAGTAGCAGATTCTTCTTCAAATACAACATCCTTATGTTTCCTTTCCCCTCAAACTCAACACCCTTAAGGAATCTCGCATTTCTCGTTTTAAAGAAGGATCTTGATGTGGGATCATAAAACTTAGATCCTCTTGATCGTTCAGTGTACCCAACAAAATAGTAGCCAACTGTTCTTGAGTTCAGTTTTCTTTTATTTGACCTGTAAGGCCCTGCCTCAGCTAGACAACCCCAACCGTGTAAATGCCTTATGCTAGGCTTTACGTCTAACCACAGTTCATAAGGGGTTTAGTCACCACTTTACTTGGTATCCTGTTTAAGATATTTGCTGCAGTCTTAAGTGTTTTTCCCTAGAGTGATTATGATAAAGAATGATGAATTATTATACTTCTTACCATGTCCTTAAGCGTTCTGTTTCGTCTCTCAGCAACACGGTTCATGCCAGATTTGCCCAACATGGTGTACTGTAGGACGATTCCGCATTCCTCTAGGAATTTAGTAAAGGGTCCTGGATGTTGTTTTCTTAATCCGTCAAATCTCCCGTAGTATTCACCACCATAGTCTGATTTGATAGTCTTAATTTTCTTTCCATGTTGAAGTTTAACTTCAGTTTTGAAAGACTTAAGTACGTTCAAGGATTGAGACTTCTCATGAATTAAATATAAGTATCCATAACAGAGTAGTCGTCTATGAATGTAATAAAATATTATTGTCCATTCCAAGATGTTGTAGGGAGTGGTCCGCAATACGTATTAGTTCTAAGACATCAGAACTACTATTGGCACCCAACTTTCGTAAGTTTGTCTGTTTCCCCTTTACACATTCATTACAAACTTTGAAATTTGTTAAATCAAGGGGATCAAGAATTCCATAAGAAACAAGTCTCTCTATTTTCTATTTAGAGATATGTCTTAGATGCTTGTGCCAAATTATGATGGAATTCTCATTAACTAATTTACATTTTGTACCACAATTAGTTGTCTGTAAGGTTTCATTATGTGAAATAATAGTATCAAAAAACTATAGATTATCATTAAAGAACCAGTTGTAATAATATTTGAATATCGAAAAAGATTGAGATTATTGTTTTAAAATGAACCAGAAAAATCAAATTTGTCCAAAATAGAAATAGATCCAAATACTGTCTAAATGACGGTATTACATATGTCTCTTTCAAATCCAAAAAGTAACCAGTCTTTAAGGATAATCTAAAATTCGTTATTGCTTCGAAAACAACTATTTCGCCATTGCCCACATAGATGCATCTTTCAGCATCAATTGGCTTTCGGCTTCATAGGTAACCTTGCATAGACACACTTACATGAGTAGTAGTACCAAAAACTACCCACCAAGTGTGACTAGGTACAGAAATTAAATTAATCTTAGAACAAAACAAAGTAAAAAAACACATACAGCGTGTTTGGAACACTCTCTTTTCATATGTCTAGCTTTCTTGCAGAATAAACATGTAAATTCCTGATCCTGATTTTTTTGCAATTTGAACTGTTGTGTTCTAACTGCAGCTTCCTGACCTTTACTCTTTGTCATTTCTTACCCTTAGAGATAGTGGCTAAGTGAGCACCTTTTGTCATTTCTCGCTTAATTCTTTTCTTCTTCTTGCACATAATCAGATATGAGCTTATTAAGAGTCCATTTATTCTTCTGAGCATTATAATTCTCTGTAAACTGACTGTATTGTGCAGGATGAGAAATGAGTATTAAATGCACGAGTTTGTCCTTAGACAACTCTAACTTTAGTGCCTTTAGTTCCAAAGCGATATTGGACATTTCCATAATGTACTCTCTTACGTTCCCTTTTCCTTTATACTTTATCGAGATAAGATTAGCTAAAAACGTACTTGTCTCTGCCTTTTCGTTCTTTACGAAATGTTTTTCTATTTTCTTAGGGAACGTCTCATCTGTTATCTCGTCGGATATACCTCCTCTGAATGTTTCCGGAACGTTGCGTTTGATTATCATAAGACTTACGCAATTAGAATGGTCCCACCTCTCATATTCCCCTTTAGCCTCTAGGGAACTTGCTTCAGCGAAAGGTGAAGCTTGTTCCTTCCTTAGAGTAAAGTCAAAATCCACGCAATCGAGAACAATTAAAATGTTCTCTCTCTAATCCTTAAATTTCGTGCCGTTAAGCACTGGAATGGAATTTATGTTGTCAGTAATAGTAACAGTAACTAAACAGAAAACAAAATAAACAAGCACACATACAAACATGTCATAAAATAATAAAACAAGACATGAACAATTAATCCAAATTTTGGGACCCATCTCACGATACTTAGCACAACATTAATTCCTAGTCTTTGGATAGAGGAATTAACTGTAATTGATACTCTCAGCGCATGAATCAAATATTGATAATAGGTCCTGTTAAACAATATGCCTTTATTTGGACCGACTTATTATTCACATGAAAATTTGATAATCATTACACATTTATTCCCGGCGGCATGTTTATTATTTGGTTAAACAATAACTTCCAGTTGGGCCGATTATTGATTGCATAGATAATAACTATACTAATGTCAAAACAATGTCTATTATTTAGTTAAACGATAACCTTCCTTTGCGCTGGTTATGATTCGCATAAATAACAAATATCAATATTTATTATTCGGTCAAACAATAATCTTCTTTTGGGCTGACTATTACTTGTATAAATAATAAACATTATATCTCAATATCCCAAAATAAAATAAACTACACAACAGAGATTACTTTGATAACATATTGTTTCATTTTAATTTATTTCAAGATATAAGATTATGTTAGTTGACCTTCCTCATGGTCCGTTGATCGAATGTCGTGCAACGAGTTAAAGTTTTCGACGTTGGGGCATTCAATTGGTCGACTGGCCCTTAAAATTCAATTGACCGGATTGGACAGAAGCATGTTGCCCTATTATGAAGCAGTCGGTCGATCGACCATGAAGGTTCAGTCAACCGAATCAGTCAGTCCGAAAAAAAATTGGGATCCTAAAGTAGTCGGTCGACTGAATTGGGTATCTTAGCATCTTGTATCGATCGGTTGACCAACCACGAAGGGTCGGTTGACCGATCGATTAGAACAAAAAAAATCATCAATCAATCAGTTGACCGACCGAAAAAGGTTCGGTTGACCGATTTTATAACCTTGGCATCCTGTATCGCTTGGTAGATCGACCACAGAGGGTCGGTTGACCAATCAATCAGAACCCAAAAACGCCCTTTATTCAATCGGTTGACCAATTCAACCCTGATTCATCTAGATCTGACTTCAATCCCAATTTTGACCACAATTCAACCTGATTCTGGAAACACTCAAAACATGAAAGTTGTAGATCTCATTTTGAGTTTTTCACAAAATTTTGAATCATCTCAATTGAAGTTCGTTTGAGAAAGTTATGGCTAAAATACAAACACCTGTCAAAACTATCCGAACCTTCTCTGCACCAATTGGTTGACCAATTCAATTGAGTCAGTTAACCGATTTGTTCAAATTTGGTATGGATCTGAAGTTTATGCAACGAAAACACCCAAAAAATTTCGAAAATTGGCGTTTTTCTTTCCTTAGATTCGTAATATTTAGCAAAAATTGACCTAAACTTCATAAAAATTTTAATGTTTTCTTCCACTATTTCACAAATAAGTAAACTTTAATGGAAAAAATACGAACTCTAAAATTCTACAAACTTGAAAAACTCAAGAAGCTTAATGATTCAACATGAAGTAGGCTCTGATACCATGTATTGGAATTTAATCCCTATAGATCTGAATTTATAACATCTAAATCAACATGTTAAATCACCAAGAGTTCTAATACACACGTAAATTGCGTACCTGGATCCATTATGATCAATCGACTATTGATGCAGAAATCTGCGACGATCGATCACGAGAAGGACACGGATCGAGCGGTTATGTGGTCTTCCTCAACCAAATTTTCGAAGTACCTCAATGGGATTGTCGGTTCTCTTCCAGATGGGGATAAGGGAGTCATCAAGTGATTTCATATATTGGAGGCCATAACCAATAAAACCCTAATATTATGTATTTATATGGTGTGATTAGGGTTCTCATAATTCCCTAATCATCCCAATAGTTTTTGGTATCTACACATTTAATCCACATTCTTTTGAGTAGTCTATGGACTTATCCAAATTAATTAGATCACTTAATTTTAACTTATTAAATTTAAATAGCAAATATAATTGAGTTAATTACGTGTTGCCCAAAATAGATTATGAAATAAAATTTCCTAACAAGGAGAACATTTTAAGGGATTATACTAAATATTATATTTACACTATCAAATAATTTTTTTTTATTGATTTTGCTTTTAATCAAATGTATTATTTGTTGAGTCATTATTTTATTTTATTTTAAAATATTTCAAAAAAAAAAAACATTACCAAAGGGTGCGCAAAATTTCGCATATCGGCAGCTCCAAAAAAGGCTAAACTTATTTTTGACTGTCAAATGAGATGAACGAAACTTATTCAAAATGAATTATTCAAGGTCTGTTTGGTTAAATCTGAAAGCAACAACGTTTTGTCAATTGAGTTATTTGGATATTGTTTTTTGCTTAAAAAAAAATTAAATCTTGGCTAAATTGTACTTTGCACCCATAGTTTTGGTGTTATTACAGAAGAACCCCGCTAAAACATTGGGGGCATATTTTGCTTGTGTTGGGCACATGATTCTCCTCTGTTAGCAAAGGTGAACGGAAAATGCTAATTTAACTAATTAGAAGCAAAATTAAAAGAACAAGGGTCATATTGCAGAACTTTTTACTTCATGGGGCACATAGAGATTTCATCCGCACTTCAGGGGTGCAAACTGCAATTAAACCAAAAATCCAGTACTAAAAACAATTTTAGAATCGGAGAAAATTATAAAATAGTTTCGCAGTTGCTTGCCAAACAAACCTGTTGGTCCAGTAGAATATCCAAGAGAGGGGGGTGAATTGGGTAATTAAAAATAATCAGAATAAAATTTAATAAATCAAATAATTAATTTTATGCCTAAATTAATTATTATATTTATAACACAGCGGAATTATAATAATCTAAATGCACTCCCAAATAACAATGATAAACAAATTAAGAAAGCAGAACATCAGAGATTTATACTGGTTCACCAAGCTACTTTTGGTTAATTCATTCCCCCGAGCTTCACGGAGGTCGCACCCACTAAAATCAAGATTCCTTTAAAGGTAAGAACCAAACCCACACACCGATTCTTTTACAGGTTCAGAATCAACCTTTACAATTTTCTTTTCTCAGACTAAAGAATAACCTCTACTTTTTACAGGCTAAAGAATAACCTAATTCTTTTTAACACAAGACTTAAGAATCACAACCTCACTAAAACACTCCAAATATCTTTTTAGCTGGTAAGGATTGAACCGTTACAAAAACACTCAAAACAAAAATACAATTCTTATCCAGGAAGAATCACTACCTTAATCTCTTTACAGGAAGAGACTAAAACTCTGCTACCCTTGATTAAATATCCCCAGTGATATTTAATCCGTCACAACTCACCAATACAAAAATTGATAAGTAAATCTCACTCGGAGTTTCTACCACCTCAGTCAAATAAAAACTCAATCAATATTCCCAACTAGTGATAGAAATACGTGAGATGCAAAAATTTGATTTTAACAAGATACAGGTAGCAAATTGGAGCACGTAATCAGATTCAAGAAATTGTTTGAAAAAATATTTTCTTCAAAAATCAAAAATAATTTCCAAGATCAATTTCCAAAAATAAAATAATAAACAAACAATAATCAGTATAGAAAGATCTCACCCGGAATCCACAGTATTAATGATTAGAACAATGTAGCTTCAATTTCGGTATCAGCAAAAATTGATTGCTGTTGATTATCAGAATCACTCTTAGAATAGCTCACAGTATCGTAAAATGATAACTCTTCTAAAAGTTCTCTCAAAATGATATAAAACTGATTTTCTCTTTTAGAATGATTACCTTAGTTAGAAAATTCGCAGGTCTATATAAATGTACATGTAATCAGCCTCCTAACGACTAGTTTACAAGTGTTATGACAATAAAATACTCTTATAGACCCCTTATAACATAATGACTTCATTTAGGTTCAATTTCACTTAATAACTTTTAAAACTCTCAATTAAATCCTCAAAGTATTTTTCAATCAAAATAAATAAGTGTAGAATCCATTTTAATTACTAAATTAAGAAACATTAATATTTAATGAATCATATTGAAAAGATTTAATTAGTATATGAACCATATTTTAAACATTAAGAATATCCCCAAAATCTCTCTCAAATCCTAACAAAAAACGGCTACTTTTGGATTAAAATCGGATCAAACAATATCCTGAATCAGCACATTTAGTTGACTGCCCAACGCAACTTGCATCCGAACCATTGCGGCATCGATTTTAAGTTGACTGCTTGGTCGACTCGCAGATTCAGAGAGTTTGTCATGCTTCTACCGGTCGACCGCTAGATTGACTCGCAAATTCAGAGAGTTTAGATGTTTTCACAGGTTGACCGGTCGATTGACTCTTCAATTCAGGATGTTTCATCTTCCTTCTCCAGTCGACTCCTCAGTCGACTTCCTCTTTCTGAATCACTTCTCTAATCTCGTTTTTAACCTACTTTCTTTTACAATTTCATCCTTTTGTCCATTTTTATATTTAAATAATCTCCACTAATAGTCTTATATTCCATTTTAGTCATTCAAAAATATTTCTTTTTAATTTACATAGGAGGAAATAAATATACTTAATAAAAACACACATAAAAGATAAGATTCATTTTGTGCCATGTGTGTGTTCCTAAATGGGATATTAAGAGTTAATATTTACCTGAGTTGTTTTTCTTAATTTCTTTTAATACTTTTTCATCATCTTGATATCTTCATTAAGCATCCATTCCATTTGATATCTTCATTACAAGAACTTTAAATCACTGAAACACTTGATCAAATATTAGTTTTACTAAAATATCAATACTTAATTGTTCATTAAAATTTTGGGATCAACAAAACCATCAATAATCCGATGCCAAACATGGTATTCATTTACTTTATCTGCCCATTCTTGCAGATAAACCCCTTGTTCCAGGCACTGCGCACTTGTACCTGGCAGACCGAGCTAAACATGATGCAATTGCTGCAGAGTGGACGATGCGATTTGCAAGGTAAATTTGGTGAACAAAGTAGAAAAAGCTATAGTAAATTGATGAACAGAAATTCGGAATGAATCTTCAGAGAAAGTTCTTCAGAGTTAAGGTAGCATTTGGAAGCACAGAATTCGAGCCTTAGAATTGGATTGCGTGATGAAAGAATGCAAAATTTTAGATTTTTAAATGCGTTGATTTCTAATTCTCATTCTGATAGTTTAATTCCGTACAACCAAACACTACCTAAGAGTTACTTGTAAACCAATGAATAATAGCAAGTTCTGTTTGTAGGTACTGGTGTCTCCTTGATTGCAAGTTCCATGTATATACTGTCATTTCTATGGTAAAAAAGATAGCCATTTTCTGGGGTAATCTTTGGTTGAATCATTTACAGTGAAGAAAGAGAAAATTGTACTTTTCACCCTTTGAATTTGGGGTGCGTGTTAAGTAGTCTGTAAATTTTGTTCCGGACTTTTAGGTAGCGTTTGATTAGTGTTTCTACTTCTCCCATCCCATTTCCAATAAATTAGGATGGGATAAGATGAGAATTCTATTTCTTTTTAAAAACAAAATCACGTTTGGTAACAAAATTACTAGTGATTCAACATTCGTGTGATTTACGCTGTCAATTTATTCTAAAATTTGACCTTCTTTTATTCCATGAGCTTATTTGAAGCCAACTCCAAATTTTAGGTCCAATTTGTTCCTTTGTGTTGAAATATCTATCTTCTATCTAATTAGTATTTAGTAATTAGTATTTAGAGCTTGTTACACTTTGCATTCTTGAAGTTTGACTTAAATCTCACATTGGTCCCTGTGGTTTCAATTTGCACACATAACACCCTAAAGTATGTCGATTGTTTCAATTAAGGACAAATTGTTAACAGTGTTTTTCTGTCCATTTTCTAAGCGTAATATCGTCATTTTTCTTCAACTAATTCAATGGGCTTTATTGAAAGACGTTCTAATTTTAGGAGTAAAAAATGTGATACGTCCCTCTTCTTTTTTTTCTTCTTCTTCGTTCTCTCTCTCTTCTCCATCACCCCACCCAACCTCCGCCGATCTCTTCAACTCACTGTTGCCCATTGATATGCCCCTCTTCTTTTTCTTCTTCTTCCCTCTCTCTCTCTACCTCCCCTGCAAGCTAGATCTGTTGGAATTTTACTTATTCTTTTGACATAAAATCTAAGCATAATAGAGCACAGGACCGACAAGTGCTCGTTCATTTGTCTCTACCAGTTATGCTCTATCATTACGTGTGAACACTTTTGTCATCCGTCTCTACCGCCATTGGTCTTCTCCTTCGTGTTGACCTTTTGTATCTTCCGCTTTCGCAACGAACTAGTCGTTTCTGGCTCCGTCTCCGACTCCAAGCGAAGAAGTACCCTTTTTAGAACCAGATCCATTTTCGGTTAACAGGTTGAACTCTTTCATGCTTTTCAAAGCCTCGAGGATTCCGAAGATGTCGTTCGGCAAAGCGGCGCCAGTGACCCTTGCGCCATCGAACTCGTGTTCTTTTAGTAAGATGGGGTCCTTAAGATGGATCATCTGCTCGAACAATTCGAATTATGGCTCTTTCAAAGCATTTGACAGCAACTTGCGACAGATCTAGCTCACAGGGGGGGGGGGGGAAGGGGAGAGAAAGAGGGAAGAAAGAATAAAGATGAAGAAAAAGAGAGAGAGTAGAAGAAGAAAAAAAAGAGACAGATCAGGGGGCAGTGGTGGATTGAAGAGACCGATAGGTGTTGGGTGGGGGCGATGGTCTTTGTAAAAGATAAAAGAGTAGATGAAACACCCCATTTATTATTTATCAAAGTTTCTACACACTGTTTAATCAATACAAAGAGAGTGCTTGGAGCAGCACGTGATACGTACAGCATTACATGTTGTATGGTTAGAGAGAGAGAAAGAGTTAGATCCTATCAATGCTGGAAGACCAAACAGCATCGACTTGGTGCGATTTGCTACCGGACATGGTACAGGCGGCACGGATAGGGTTGTTGGCAAAGAGGGCACCAATTTGGTGCTAGTCGGTGAGCAGCAGCGTTGTGGCACAACATCAGTGGGTGTTGGGCAGTGTGGAAGACCTCGGTGTGGGACTGAGGCAAAATGGTGTAACGTAGGTGCAACACTACGTTGTAAACGGTGGCTTGGACGCGGCAATATGCGTTGGAGGAGCGGGGAGGCGCTGGACCAATATGTTGGACAGGCGTTGGCAAAACGGTGCGCTGTTGGGTAACGTGGACGCACGTTGGTGGCGTTAGCAGAGGTTGCTGATGATGGGGTTCTTGTGGGGAGTCACAGGACCAAAGGAAGACCTCGGTGCGGTACCGAGGCAAAATGATGCAACGGAGACGCAACGATACGTGGTAAACAGTGTCATGTGTGCGGCGTGGCTGACTGTTGGGAACGACGGTGCATTTTGGTGCGAAAAATGCATACGGCGTTGGGACGTCGTTGGGCAGAACGATGCAGCAAAACAGAACGTAGGCGCAACGCTACGTTTTGGGCAGAGTCATGTAGGAACATGGACGCACCGTTGGGTGGCGGTGCATTCTGGTGCGAAAATAGCACACGGAACGTTGGCAGTTGTTGGGCAAAACGACGCGTTCCGGCCATGCAGTGGCGTGGAAAAACGTTGGGGAACGTTGGTTGAATATGGGACGAGACAGCAACGGGCAGACGTTGGGACAGTGCAAAAACGCTGGAAGAATCCTGAGCTTGTGAGCTGATGGACTGGTGGTTTCCAGACATGTGCAGGGCATGTGTGAGCAGTTCTTGGGCGGTTTTGGTTGGTTTTCAGACAGGAAAATCAACTCCTGTGGTGCTGACATGTGTCGGGACAGGTGTCGGTAGTCTGCCTATGCAGTTGGGGCTGTCAACTGCTGTCTTCTCCTATAAATACTGTTGTTTTTGGTATGTTTTTGGAGGCTGAATGCATTCCTGCGGATTTTACAGACTAAGTGTTGTAATTGGGTCCTTGTAACCGGAGTTTATAAATATAAGGTTGGGTTTTCCCGTAATACGTGTGCGTACTGTTGCGTGGGTGCGTTTCGGTAGTGTTTCGGTGTATTCCCGTTGTATTTCGTTACAGGAACGTGTGTGTTTACAATCTGTCGGTGTAATTCCGTTGTGAGGCAGTGCATTCACCGTGGCTGACTGATTGTGCCGACGATCAGACCATCACTTGGTTTAAAATTGGTGCTGAAAATTTTAACCCGTGACAGAAAGTATAATGCAACATGTAATTATGGGTCGTGGGAGAGAGAGAGAACATGACGTGGATGTGCAACCCAAGTAGTGAGCAGTTGAGGTTACATTTTATCATGCTCCCACAAGTGCAAGCCATTTAGTAGAATGCTAAGCTTGGAGCGGTGAGATTGAAACGGGGCCCGGGCTAGTGGCTTAGTGAGAGAGCCAGCCAATTGATCCGAGGTATGTACATGAGCGACCTGAAGTTGTTTTTTGAGGATCTGATCTCGAACAAAGTGAAAATCAATGGCAATATGTTTAATTTTGGAATGGAAGATTGGATTAGCACATATGTAAGTTGCATCGACATTATCAATAGATGGTTGGAACAGTGGGATGAGAGAACCCAAGTTCTTGTGGGAGGTGAAATAACCAGTTGATTTCAACGGTAGTTGAAGCTATGGCACGATATTCCGCTTTTGTAGTAGATTGGGCAATGGTTGGTTGTTTCTTGGAGCTCCATCTGATGAGATTCGAACTGAGAAAGATTGCATAAGCAAATGTAGAGGAATAATTGTCCTTGTTGCGAGCATAATCGACATCGGCAAATGCGTGGAGAGCTAAAGAAGAATGACCCCGAAGAAACAAGCCAAAGTTAAGTGTTACCTTAAGATAATGAAGGATTCGTTTCCCTGCATTCCAATGGTTAGTAGACGATCGGTGCATGAATTGAGATAACTTATTGACAGCGAAAGATACATTAGGACGAGTAGGATCACAAGTACTGTAGAACTGAGTTATGCCATTGATGGGTGTGTATTTCGTGATATCGGTTATCTGGGTAGTTGTAGTTCGTGAAATTTGTATGTTTTTCCAAAAACCCAGAAGAAGACAGAGAGAGTAAAGAGAGAATGGAAAGAGAGAGAAAGCAAAATTAAGAGAGAGAGAGAAAGAGAGAGAGCAAAATGTAGAGAAAGCTTAGAGAAAATAAGGAGAAGAGAGAGAGACAGAACGCAAAATGGGGGTGAGGTAGAGAGAGATGGAAGTAGAGAGAGAGAGAGAGTAGAGTTTACATTTTGAAGATAGAAAAAGTGAAGCAGAAATATGTTTTAAGACAGAATCGCTCTGTTACCATAAAGGATAAAAGATTAGATGAAAAACCTCATTTATTTTCATCATAAGAATACATTATATATACACTTTATCTATACAAAGTTTCTACACACTGTTTAATCACTACAAAGAGAGTGCTTGGAGCAGTATGTTGAGCAGCATGTGATCATAGGTGATCATGGCAGTATGTGGAGCATTGCATGTTGCATGGTTAGAGAGAGAGAGAGAGTATAATGCAACATGTAATCATGGGTACAATCATGGGAGAGAGAGAGCATGACGTGGACGTGCAACCCAAGTAGTGAACAGTTGAGGTCATATTTTATCACTAAGGAAGAAGATGAACATCGAACAAATGAAAAGAAAAATTACATTTTTACCCTTAAAATTAAAATGTCTTTTTCAATAAAGCCCATTAAATTAATTGAAGAACAATTAAAGGAAAATGACGATATTACCCATAATGAAAAGGTCATGTGTTTGGCACATAATCAATTTTTGTCATTTTTTAACACCATTAACGATTTGTCATTAATTGAAATGATTGACATACTTTAGGGTGTTATTTGTTCAAATTGAAACCATAAGGACCAATGTGGGATTTAGGTCAAGCTTCGGGGGTGCAAAGTGTAAAAAGCTCTAGTATTTAAATATCTATCTCTCACCTAATTAGTATTTAATATCTATCTTCCACCTAATTAGCATTTAACATGTTGATATTTTAAAAAAAAATAAAAATAGGGGAATGTGGAGATTTGTATATGGTAATATAACATCCAATACAATATTTTCTTTCTCCTATTTACAATTTGGTACCAAGAGCTAGAAGTTGACAACCCTTACTCTACCTACCGGCAAATCAAGCCTTAGTCATAGCCGTCGCCAGTCCTACTTTGTTCATCTCTCCAGATCTGAAATTTTTGGTTGTCATCGTATGCTGCAGCTAGCCGTATCTGTGTCACCGCACCTGCGTTGCAGATCTAACTCCCCTATTCCTGTGTTTTTTTTTTTGACAGATCCAGTTGTGCTCCACTACCACTTCTCAAAACCAATTACGCTTCTAATGACCCTCCTGCAATCCTACTACTCATCTTGCGGCCTTCCAAGCACCATTGCTTAGTTGTATCTAAAATCATAGTCCTGGATGTACTAGAAAACGATATCCTTCCATTACCTTTTCTTGTTGAGGTAACCGAGTGTCTAATTACCTCCGTTGCATTGTTCCTAGCCTCTCAATAGTTATTTCTTGTCTATATCCATTGAGTTTTTTGTTGTTTCCAACATACTGTGTTATTGAGACTCATGGCAACTCGAAAAGAATAAGTTATTAAATAGGTTGAATCAAATGCTTACCCGAATTTCTCCTGTAAAACCAATACTCTAACTCATAGTGTAACTAGTGTATTGCTGAACGGGACAGACTATCATGATTGGCCTCACTCATTTTGTCTCTACCTTGGTGAGAAACGTAAGACCGGATGGATCTTGGCAACTGAGTCAAAGCCGGAAACCACCTATTTCAAATTTGCCTAATAAGATGTAGATAACTGTATAATTTTGGGTTGGATATTTAATTTCATGGAGAAACATATCTATGATATGTTTACGTACCGTGAGATAGTTTATAGCATGTGGATGGCTTTAACAAAGATGTATATCCATGCTCGTACGAATCTCGGATCTTCGAGCTTTATTGTGAGATCTCACATGTCTCTCAGGCATTCTTGGAGTCGTTAGTTGTGGATTACTTTGGGTACTTTCAAACTAGATGGTAGGAGTTGTACCAATAGGAACCACTGAGTGAATTTCCCAAAGATGCCGAGATTGAGGTCATGCGCCAAGATCATTGTCACACTTACCACTTCCTGATGGGCTTAAATATCAAGTTTGAGAATCTCCAAACTTAGATTTTAAACACATATGTGATGCCCAATTCATATGTTGCCTTTCCAACGGTCGATGGTGATGCATGACTCCACCTGCAGCAACCTGAGACCTCCCATGCCTTCCCAGAACAGATAAGAGAATCAAAGCTAAAATAAAAGAATCAAAGTCATTCTAAAAAAAAAAATCAAAGGAAAAATTATTCAAATGTACAAATAAAAATAATAATAAATTACCTTCAAAGAAACAGTTTATACACCACAACGTCAACAAAAAAAAATCGTTTTGCCTGTTTTTGCCCACCGGAAGGCCTAAAAAATCTCAAATCGTGCGAGAGAAGGAGACAATGCAAAAATATGAGTAAGGTTTCTTGAGAATGTTTTTTGTAGGGATCCATTGAGGGAATCATGAGAGAGGTAGAGAACTAGGCTCGGATTGTGAGGATTTGGGACGTGAGGCTGAGGGAAGGGAGAGAAGAAAGTTTTGATTTCCATAAATGGTGAGGGTGTGATTTCCATCCCCTCCATATTCGTTCAGCCTTACCTAAAGAGAGGGAAGTGACGTGATGGAGAAATAGAAGAAAATTGTCGGCCTCTTATGTCGATGAATCATAATTTATTGCAATCAATTATCATTATTAAGCACAAACTATATTTATAGCTGCAGTCAAAAATAAATTACCTATTTATAATGGGAGTGAATTGAACCACATAGGTAATTACCTATTTATTAATATATTTATATGTATATATAACTAAGGGTTTAGGTATCATTTAAATTCAGTCGTTCTTTGTCTCACGTTACATCGGACGGTTGAAAAGTATCTAGTCCTCTTATACATGTATTATCTTCTTATATAAATTATAATGTATTATAGTTATTAATCACTATTTATATTTATAGTCTTTTCATGTACATTCAAAATTAAATTATCCATTTAGAGCGGGAGCAAATTGAACTAATTGTATAATTAGTTATTTATTAATATATTTATATATAAAAAATGGGGTTTAGGTATCTTTTAATATCATTCTTTCATTGTCTCCTAGAACAAAGGAAGACTGAAAAATATTCAGATATCTTATATCCATCCTATCTTATTAAATAAACTAGTGTATAACTCGTATTTGAAGGCACATGTGTTAAATAACCAAAAAAAAAAAAAAAAACTACATAATTTCCTCTTTATATAAAACATTCACAAAACTATGCTTCTTTGAGCCAACATACAACAACAATCCACATAATTATTGACATCAAAATAAACAAAGCTCACCATTATTTTCATTCATATCATTATGCAAGGAACCGAAGAGCAATATGAACAACAAACCTAGCAGACATCCAAAACATAATACTCAACCTTTATATATACATAACCAGTATCAAAAACAATATTTTACTTTTTATCTACCTATCTAGTACAAAAATAATTAGAAAGTATTAGAAATATAAATAAAGTTGGTGGTTTATCATAATCAGTACCCCCCCCCCCCCCAAAAAAAAAAAAACAAAAAAAAAAAACACTTGCATACAAAATAGAAGACATCGAAATGCGATGACAGGGAGATGTGGCCATGTAAGCATATTACAAATCAAGCAATTATTAGATCTAATTGAATCAAGACAAAATCTGTCAAAGAATGAGCTTTATAAATTAAATTAAATCAAATCAAATAATTATATTGAAACCAAAGAGTGATTTAGAAGATATTAATCACTTAAACAATTAAACCTCTCCTTGCACCATAACCATGACAACTCAAGTAACAACTCTAATTTAAACTAAATAAAATCTACAAAGATAGGAGAGAATTTCAAAAACTAATAATCAACTGAACCAAATAAACTATAAGCATCTAAAAACAGTTGCCCGTGCCCTTTATACATGATAGCAATAGCTAATAGTTTAATTCAGTTTAGTCTACATTTGTGGATATTTCAAGAGTACTAATTTTTTATGAGTCATTGTCCCAACAAAAAAGATGAATTTAAAGAGCTACAAAGTTAACTACCACCTCATTTTTGTTTAGAACAAAAAAGAAGATAACAAAATAAAATATAGAGAAATGAACTGGATGGGACTACCTCAGTTTTGTTTAGAACAAAAAATAAGATATCAAAATAAAATATAGAGAAACGATCTTAGCCAAAATTCAAGCAAATACATAGATGAATACAAAGCAATCTTCACTAATTGGAACTTAATTTCAAACACAAATACATAGATGAATACAAAACAACTGTAAAAATCAAGCACACTCTCTCTTCGTATGCGTGAAAGCCAAGAACTGAACAAAAAGTCAATAGAGTAAATGGAAGTGAAAAAAAAACCCCAGTTAGCTTACTTTCCCATTCTCTGATTTTATCAGAAAACAAATGGAAGTGAAAGTCAATACCTGGTTTAGGGTCCCCCATCGTTGCCATCGTGGTTGATGTCTTAATTGGTTTTTCAAACAAAAGAAAAAGAAATCCAAGTATCCAGCGAAACTTGATGGGAAATCCCCAACTGGGACAATCCCAAATCAATTTGAGAAGGTAAATCGAAAAAAGAAAATCCATGAGGTGATGACATTTAAAAATCATTAATAAAAAAAGTCAAGAATTGATCTAGAAATCTAACCTTGGATTTCAAACCGTTTGCATTGGAACCAACAAAGCAAATCAAGCAAAAAGAAAGGCAGTAAACCACTTGCTTACAAATATGATTCAAGCTAGTAGGTAGCTTGAACAACAATGCCAGAAGAATTGAACCACACAATTGAATTAGAATAGATCATATCAGATGTACGGTGAGATTCAGTCGCAAAGTTATATGCATCACTTGAAAAGGTAATTTTCTCAGCCCAAGTGTTGGGAAAAAAAAAAAAAAAAAATCAAATATGCATCATCACCATCATCAACACCGTGCTAAGCAAACAAAATTTTCAAATTCATTTTCGATTCAGAAAATGATAAAACAATAAATAGAAACAGATAAATCAATAACATATGCGATAAAGGGGATCTGAACAAAAGAAAACTGTATTAGGGCTGGAAAAAAGAGAAAACAGAGAACTAAAATCAAGAATCCCGCACAACCGCACCCAGTCCCCATCCATGATTAAGTACCTCAAATTCAATAACCCTACATTCATGAAGCTACTGTACAACACCGTAAAAATGAGTCTGAGCATAAACAATACTAGAGAAATTAGTTTGAGCACCTCTCGAGAGTACTTGCAGATCGACTGATGGATCCATCCAAGCACGAACCAAAGATGTGTTTGGAGCAATGATGGGTGCGACGTTGGTGACGACTAAACAACGTGATAGAGATATAGGAGGGAGAAAGGGGGGTCAGATTTGCGAGGATGACGGCAAGAGGCGTGGATTGAAATCTAGAAAAAATAAAAAACAATTGAAATCCAAAAAATAAATAAATCGGAATGACCTTAAATCAACATTGAAAAGGTTAAATCTAAAATTGAAAATCCATGGAGGACATTGAAAAGGTTAAATCTGAAATCGAAAATCCATGGAGGAGAATGGTGTCTAACCTTAATTAGAGTGACGAGCAACGACATCGGATACAACGAATCGACGGGGTAGAGAGGAGGTGACGGTGGCGAGGGGATGGCGGAGGAGCGAGGAAGAGGAGAGGGCTCAAGCCTGAAAATGAAACAAAATGAGGGTGATTTTGCCCTAAGTAGATAAATGATATGGCACGCGGATGGAAATCAAGCTCCTTACCTCCGAATAGAACTCTCTTAAATAAATTATAATTTGTTATAACTATTAGTCGCTGCCCATACTTCTAGCTTTTAAATTGCCTATTTGTAGCAGGACTGAATTAAACCACTAGTATAATTATCTCAATTGTTTTTTGTCTCACATTACATTGCATGGTTAAAATATATCTCGACCACTTATACTTGTCCTATCTTATTATATAGATAATTAATTATAACTATTAATCACTATCCGTATTTATAGTCTTGTCATATGTGGTCAAAATTAAATTACCTATTTATAGCAGGAGTGAATTAAACAACTTGTGTAATTATATATATATGTATGTATACAAGTTTAAGTATTTTTTTTAATCTCATCCGTTCTTTATCTCAAAGGACATTGAATGACTAAAAAATATTCACGCCTCTTATACCCGTCTTACCTTATTATATAGATAGATAATTACACAAGTGGTTCAATTTACTCGCTATAAATAGGTAATTTGATTTTGATTACACATGACAAAACTACAAATATGGGTAGTGATTAATAATTATAATTAAATATAATAAATTATAATCTATATAATAAGATAAGATGGGTATGAGAGATCTGAATATTTTTCTGTTGTCCAATGTCCTTTAAGACAAAAAACAATTGAGATTAAAAGATACATAAACCTTATTTTTTTATACGATTATATTAATAAATAGGTAATTACACAAGATGTTCACTTTACTCCCGCTATAAATAGGCAATTTAAATTTTACTACACATGACAATGCTATAAATATGGGTAGTGATTAATAATAATAATAAAATAAAATAAAATAAAAAATTATAATCTATGTAATGAAATGGAAAAAGTACCATTTAGACCCTCTAACTATTGACACATTTCTAGATGGTCCCTCTAAATTTAAACGTTTCATTTTTAACCCTCTACGTATCATAACGTTTCAAATTCGTCCATTCGTTAGAGATTCCGTTAAAACTAACAGAATCTCAGGGGCAAAATAGTTTTTTCACGTTTTTTTAATTTTTTAATTATTTTTTTTTTAATTTTTTATTTATTTATTTTTTTCTCTCTTCCTCCCCTTCATCTCTCTCTCCCGCCACCTCTTTCTCCCTCCTTCCCTCTCCTCGCCACCTCCCTCTCCCTCTTCATTTTCCTCTTCCTCCCCTTCCCCTTTCTCCCTGCTACCCCACCCCCTACAACAGGGGGCGCAACTACCCCCTGTTACGGGGGTGGCACCACTACCGTAACAGGGGGTGGTTGCGCCCCCTGTTTCAGGGGGGGTGGAACCACCCCCTGCAACAGGGTGTGAAAAATCACCCCCTGTTGCAGGGGGTGGTGTTGGAGGGAGAGAGGGGAAGGGGATTAAGAGGGAGAGGGAGGTGGCGGGGATAGGGAAGGAGGGAGAGGGAGGTGGCGGGAGAGAGAGAGGAAGGGGAGGAAGAGAGAGATAAAAAATAATAATAATTAAAAATGATTAAAAAATTAAAAAAACCTGAACAGACCATTTTGCTCTTAAATTCCGTCAGTTTTAACTGAATTTCTAACGGAATGACGAATTTGAAACGTTATAATACGTAGAGGGTTTGAAATGAAACGTTTAAACTTAAAAGGACCACTTAGAATTGTGTCAATAGTTAGAGGGTCTAAATTGTACTTTTCCCTAATGAAATAGGATGGGTATAAAAGGTCTGGATGTTTTTCAGTTGTCCAATATTTTCTGAGATAAAGAACGGTGTGTGTATATATATATATATATATATATATATATATATATATATATATATATATATATATATAAATATAAAATATTAATCAACTAGTTTTTACCTGTACCTAAAAAGAAATATTTAAAATTGAGCAAATTGTTAAATACATCATCTCCATGAAAAATGAAATCAAGATGAAATTTGAAATGTATAGCAAAATGCTCAGGTCACTTTTTGTAAATTGAGAATATTCAGTAGAAATTAAATACAATAAATTGAGACAATTATAATAAATTTTTGGATCAATAATATTTGTCATGGATTGAGATTCATCTTTGGGAAAAAACACACTTAATCGATTAAATGATATATATCTTGATAGGGCCACATATAGTTGATCATTACTAAAAATTGGTGTAGTCAAATAATCTCCAACAATTTTCACGAATTGTCCTAGTGATTTATTTATCCTCATATCATATGCCAGAGGAATGAGGAATTAACGCCTTGTTATTTGAAAAAGAAATTCATAAGACGATGATGTTAAGGATATTCTCATAATGAATGCCAAATTTTCTACTTTATCCTTGGTTAAAATTCGAATTTTGATTATACGTGAAAACTTCTGAAAGCCATTAATCATGTGCCATTACAAAGTTATAAAGCCTATCACTTGGTGTAATATTTCTCAATAACATAATTGGACATCTAATTTTCAAATCTAATTTGAATAGAGGTAATCCTGGAGTATTTAAAGAATTCAAGAGCTCGTTAGGATAATGATTCGTAATTTGACGATTGGCTCCATCATCTTCATACATTTTGTTTGCAACCAAATATATGATCATTTCTTCAAGAAAAATATTTAAATAGACTGAATTTATAGCACTAATATTGTTATTTCCTGCAGAAAGAATAAAGCATTCAATTAGAAATGTAGGGGTAGCAACATCAGACGTATCTAGATGTGGATAAATCGAAGATATTATAGTTTGTTAATGAGTGTCTCAATAACAGAACCACAATTTGTTGATGGAAACCTTTAGGTATGACAGGTGAAATTTTTGAAAGTCTCCTTTAAGAATGACATGATACCTCTAAATAGTTTAGATTACTACAAATATGTTGTAGCGTACGATCTATGAAGTTAACACAATACTTATGTTGCATTGTAACTTCATCCAAAGTAATTAATTTTGTCTCTCTAAACAATTCTGCATGCAACGATTATTTATTGAAATAAAAAATTCAATTATCTAGAATGTCCAACGGAATACAAAACGTGGAATGTGCAGGGCAACCTCTTTCAAGTAGTAGAGATGTAATACCATACGATGCCACGATAATTGCAATATGATCGAGACTACAATATTTTGTTGATATGGTATTATATAGAAATGTCTTTCCCGTACTATTACTACAATTTATAAAGACTATTTTCTTTGATTTTCTTCGTATGCAATACGTTGGCCTTCATTAAGACAATCAATATTATATTGCACATTTAGTTTTTGTGTTTCACTTTACATTTGATGATGTTCTCATATCAATGTATTTTTAACTACCATATTCTAATTTTCGACAACTTGTGAAATCGATGGAAAATATGCTAAGCACTTGCCTGATTCTTAAAGTAGTTGACTCAAGATTTAAAGTATAATCTTTAATTTATACCTCACTGGGAATGAGGGATCGAAAACAACGTGCCAAGTTTATGTAAAAGATCATCCAATATATGTACATTGAAAATTGATCACATAATTCATATGGATTTACTGGGGACTATAGTGTAAGAATGATACAAAATAATTTCCCCAAGTGATATCCAATACACATAATAGATGCCTCTTGAAGACATTGTATACATCCACCATCACCTTCTAATAGCCCCTTGTTACATATGCAATTTTAAATGTTGCATGTTCGACATTGTTAACTATGCGTAGATATTTAAATGATTGTGGTAATTTGACTGCAGTCAATAATAGACGTAAACAAAATCATTCAACCGAATTGGGATGCGTAAAATACATTCTACTGTTGGTAAATACCCCATGTCGTGGTTTCTAAAACATTTTAGTTTTATTCCAAACAAAATTCTGGGGAAATTCTTGATAAGTATATGCATCAACATCTGCATGTGCAATACAATATGCAAAAAAATCTATTAGAGTCGACTTTTGTGATTGAGCTCTGGAAATAATAGTCTCCATGGATTCAATAGGATTAAAGACAACATGATGCATTCTAGGCAAATGGTGCATCAATCGAACAACTGTTGAAATCTTTTCGTGCAAAGAAAAACTAAACAATCGCTAAACCAACTCAAACAGTCCAATGTATCTTGCATCCCAATATTGCTTGATCTCATCTATTATTTCCAAATTAATGTCATCCTATGACCTCTTTTATATATATATATACTTGTGAATATATTTGACAAATCTAATTTCTGTGCATACTTCAATGTTTAATCTGCCAGTCAAACATTTTGGAAAGGTATGAATTGTATGGAACGTTGTCTCTATTATTAACTGGTTGCCCCCTTAGTGAATAACCTTTGCCATTATCATGACGACAATAAATGAGAAGTCCTTCTTGATCCATGATTGTATATTCCACAAAATCTTGTGGATATGTCTTAGTGCGCCTACCATTTTCCATGCACAGGCTTGACAATTTCGAGCACCACATGGTCCTTGCACCATGCATTTTTTTTTACGGTCTCAAAAAAATTTGGCTCTTCATTTTGATTGAAAAATTTAACACAAACTATTCTATCTACTTGGTTTGAACGTTCAAATTTTGTCTGGACTGTCAAGAAATACAAATAAATGCATGTACTTTAAACCTCATTTCTAGTACGTAACTATAAAACATGGACAATTTTTTTTTTCTTCAAATACTTGAGTGTTTTCAATCTCTTTTATTATAGTACTTCTTTTAAATTAAAAAATATGGGCAATTAAGTCTGGACGATCATGTATTATTGATGTGACAGTAAAGTTTCAATGATTTTTATCCAATTTAAATTCATAGCCATGGTAATAAACACATCAGGGTGATGGTTGTACCGTGTTATAGTCATTAAATTTTGGAGGATTTCAAACATATGTCTTGAATTACCAAGAAAAGTTGATGCCAAAATAATTTGTTGACCTATTTGATTAGGTTTATAACATCTAATGTTGCATTGATAAGGATTTGATAAAATTTACTACAGAAGTTTGGTTGATAGACCCTAAAGTAATTCAATCTATTTTGCTTAGTTGTAGCCCAAGTATCTACTAAGAACTCTTGGAATAATTTTTCTCTCCTTAGAATTGTTGAATACACTATTGGTGTTTTAAATAAACGATAATTATAAAATTGCATTTGAGTAACTCGAATATTTGTATGTCGACTGCGAATCACATCCCACTATTTAAACTAAGGTTCTCATCTAAGCTCACCAAAAAGGAACAATAAAATATAATGCAATGATAGATAAGTTCGATGAAATTCATTGATTTGCTTTAGTTCATGACCCCTTTAAATGTAGAACACTATCTCTCATCGTGTTAGTCATAGTTCCATCACTTGGTAATATTACTGTCACCTCATCCTTTTTCGGCATATTATATTACTGACGATCAATATATGCATTGTAGTGAATAAAAATGGTAATTGTTTGATGTTCTAAATCCAATTAATTTAAAATCTCATAAGGCTAACGAAATTTATCTATAAATGCATTATGTTGCAACAAAATATCTTGAATAGTTTACAAAACATTCGATTCTCAAATGTGGATTTCTTCGACTACTTTCTCTAAAAGTTGAATCAAGATCATAAATATACAATTGAGAATAAATTGTGTCTCGTCCCGGTTATGAGATTTATGCTCCTATTTGATGATGCAACACTCTATGTATAGTAAACGTTGTTAGACTCTTGTAGAAAGTAACCTTGTATCTACGTTCGCACCAAGGTGTGTAAAAGCATTACTTGCATTATACTCTCCATAAATGTAAGACCCTGATTTTGTTTATTTATTTATTTTAGACGTATTTTAGCACATTTAGAAATAATGGGGTAGATGGTATTATTTATAATTTAAACTTAAAATTTTAGGGGTCAATTTGAGATTGGCAAAAGATTAAAATTAGAATTTGGGGGCTAACTAAGAACTTAAATAAAATTAAGGGATGGACAATGTAATTAGGAAAAAAAAAAAAAAGAGATTAATATATATATACACACACACATGTGCAGTAGATCATCCCAAAACACGATCGGAGGCTGAGATCATTCCCTACACACGATCAGAGAAACGGGACAGACGTGACAGGGCAAGGATCAAGCTCACCCCACTTCTTTCATGCATATATATAGGTAAAGGCACTGTACAAATTGACAAAAACCACAAAAGGGAGAATAAACAGAGCAGGGAAGGGAGGCAGATGATCGGTGGTGTCGTCAATCGACGGAGGGGGATCGACGGTAGGGGATGTGGGTCTATGTGTGAGGGTGTTCAGGGTGTGTGTGTGCATATCCAATTGATACGAATACGTGGGTACGTTGCTCCGGCCACGGCTGAGTCGCTGGAGTGGGTAGAGAGAGAGAAAAGTCCGGATCATCGGTATGGGCTGTCCGTCGACAGGTAATCGTCGCTGGGTGTTGGTCGGCCGTGAGGGTGGTGGTTGTTGATCATTGTGGTGTGAGTGGGTATCCTGATCGGTGGTGGTGGTGCGTGTCTTGATCGTCGCCAGAGTGAAGAGAGAGGGAGAGGGCCTGTTGTTGTCCTGTTGTTAGTGGCAGTGGCAGTGGCGTCATGCTTCATCGGGTGGGTAGGTCTGTCGTGTGTGTGTGTTTCGAAGTGGGTTTTTAGAGGCCGCCGGATGTTCGCCGGCGGTGAGTTTAGAGAGAGAAAGTAGCGTGTGTGTGTGTGTTACTGTGTGTGTTGTGTGGGTGGATGGTGGGTGTGCATGGGGGCTAGATGTGGTTATGTATGGGTTCGGTTTTCCGGCGGTGCATGTGTCCGGCTGGTGGGACGGCGAGGCGTGTTCGACGGCAGGATCTCGTCGGCGGCGGCGTGACAGGGAAAAACAGAAAAACAGTAGCGCAAAACAGAAAAGAAAAAAAGGGAAGAAGAAGAAAAAGAAAAAAAAAAAAAGAAAAGGGAAATTTGCACAAACCACCCCAGCATAAATAAAAATCCAATTTCACGGCCATTGGAAAATCCGGGAAAGGTAGAATTTCGTACTTCTTTAATATATGTATTTAATTGTTTAAATTAAAATAGTAATAGGAAGTAGTGCGACCGTTCACATAAATATATTTGATATAATAAACGGTAGCAGAATAACATTAGTTGAATAACAATATTTCATAATAAAATATGGGGAATAAAATATCATGGAAATTAGGGCTTACATTTCATGGTTAGTTATTATTTTATACATAACAATATTAATTTAGGCCCCGTCACTATTAGATTCGCAGGTATCGGGGTACCGGTAGAGAATAGGTGGCTAAAGTCTTTGGAAGCAGATAATCAAGTGAGTGTACTGTCTTCTTACCAAACTATTTTTCTATGTATATATATGATGAAATATGTGTTTACGTAAATTGTATGAATTTATAAATGATATGAATCAAGCAGGATTTGAGTAAATTGGTAAACTGGGTTTTTGGAAAATTTTGATGGTTTCCAAAATGAAACTGAAAATGATTTTTTGTTGAATTTGGTGAAATCAGAAGGTGTTTTTAAAAGGAAATAGAAAACATCTGTTTTCCTAAAAATGTCTGGTTTTCAAAAGAAAAATAAAGGGTGGAAAAGTAGTTTTGAAAGAATCAGACGTTTTCTCTAAAAAGAAAAGTGTGAAATATGCTTTTGGGCTTAAAAGTTAGTTTTGTGGAAAAGAGATAGACGTGGTGATTTGACGATATTTGTTGAGTTGTGATTCGATGATGCTATATTTGATTTGACGATAGCCTAGTATTTATCTAGTTCGGTAGAGTGAGATTATCTGCTTCGGTGGAGTGATGTTATCCGCTACGGCAGAGTGATGTTTATCTGCTTCGGCAGAGTGATGTTAGACGTTTATACTGCGCAGTGATTATCCGCTTCGGCGGAGTGATGGGTGTTCGTAGGAAGGCATATCCTACGGATGGTATGGTACCGTTGCAAACTCCCGATCGTGAAGTTAAAACGATCACTAGGGCTGGCCAGTGTGTGTGTGTTGGAGGTGTGTGTTTGAGATTGGTGCTTGAGATGTAGTGTTTTACGTATATTGGTTGATTTGATATTATTTATTTTGATGATTGGTATGATTTTATATTAGATGGATTTGAATGGAACTTATCTATATCGCTTTATTTTTATTGCTTATATACTTGTGCTTGATCCATACTAAATTGTGGAAATATTTAGAACGTATTAATATTTTAAAAATATTTTACTAAGAAGGCAGTGCACTCGCAGGTACAACAGTTAGGAGTCGATCCCCTACTGGCACTAGGTAGAGCTACATGATGGAGTCGTATAGACGATTGAGAGAAGCTGTCAAAGGGAATAAAAATAAAAGGTTCATGAATAACTATTTTCAGCCAGTAAAATTTTGGGACGGGTGTGTCCTTCATAGTAGATGTTTGTATTATAATGTGGGTGTATATTGTCATTCTTTTCTAAAATTTGGGAATTGGTGATGTCATGTTGTAGTCACGCCAGCCTCGGGATGACGGGTGTCCGGGACGAGATGTGACAATAAAAACACTGAAATGATTTTAATTTGTCATCATTACCATCATATAGCGCTTTCATTTGTGGCGAATGTCTGAAAAGTAATGGAAGTTTAACCTTTTCATGTAGGCAAAATGTACCTAAAAGATAACGTTGTTCGGATGATCTTGCTAATATTTCATCCATTCAATGTAATGCAGATCAATGAGGGCACATGACATTCATTCTATCAAGAGAGTGTCGATTTGAACTTGTATGAATATCATGGTCAATAGATGGATTGAATACATCATTAATATCTTTAATGAAAAACAAAGTTATTATATAGATTTTAATAACATATATTCAAACAACATATTTGATTAAATGAATAAGACAAAAAAATTAACTTACCATTTATTTTTCGAAAGTAGAATTGGTTCTTTAACTGGTAAAGTTGAACTTTCATTTAGATTTGCAAAAACAAAAAGTTCAACAAGATTACAAGGAAAAGGACATGCATCCTCAATTATATCGAGAGAATGAGGTTTCAAATTTGTATACATTCTAGGATTAGTAGATGAATATTCATCAGGATAAACATTTTGATTCTAAAAAAAGTGTTCATTGGTTAAAGTTGACCTATAGTTGGTAAATATTATTTTTTATACATTAACAACTTTTAAAGATTAATACTTGATAACATAAAAACATGAATAGTATATTACCTTCAATAATATGGTATTATTTATTTCTCTAGCATTGAGTGTTCATTTGGAATCACGGTAAAAAATATTTCAGTAAGATTTCATAGAGAAGGTAAGTTTGCTTCAACAATAGAATTCATTTTGTTATCCATGGATGATAGAGCAGTGCAATCCCTAAGAATGTCCACAATTCAAGTTGTATATGGATTCGTAATCACTGATGGATTACATGATCGTACAATTATTCTTTGTTGCAATGGAGGCTCAAATTTTTCTTCAAAATGTAATCGACCCCTTTAGAAGTATTGACTATTGAGAAAGACGATGATAGTGCCCTTGTTCTCTTTGTGTTCGTTGAGCGAGAGTAAGTTTCGATATGCCATTCTTATATGATGTGATATCAAGAAAACAACAATTAAAATTTGTATGAACATCAATACAAAATATAGTTTTCCTACGTCATCAATATCTTGAATGTCACAAAATATTTCGCTGGTCGAAGTTTCCCTACATTTAGTAAATCCTAAAACTATTATATTAAATTAAAAAAAATAAAATCAAAACATTGATATTTGTCATTAGATAAATAAGATTAAAAAAAAAATTAACTTACCATCTAGTTTGGGAAGGTCGAATTGATTTTTGAAGTGCTACAATTGAGCCTTTATTTAGATTTGTAGAAGCAAAAGTGATCAAGATTGCACGGAGAAGGGCATGAGTTATCAACATCATTGGAATAACCTGGCCTACATTTGGGAAAGATTAAATTTATTCATTTGAACAATTTTACACATTAATAATTGATAAAATGAAATAAAGTAAATATTAGTGTACCTTTTATCAGAAGGTATAACTGATTCCTCAACGTTTAGCGTTGATCATTCATTTAAAGTTGTGGACACAAATATTTCAATAAGATTTCACGGAGAAGTCAGATTGACTTCAACAATGAAATCCATTTCGTTTTCTATTATTGGTGAAGTCATTTGATCACTAAGAATTATATGGATATGTTAACTTGTGGTTGCTGATGGTATAAAGAATTGTGTAATCACTAGTCGTTTTGGCATAGGCTTAGATGATTCTTGCAAAAATAGTTGATGTCTTTCCAAACATTGACGATTGAGAAAATTTAAGCAATCACACTTCTCTTGATCATCTGTCTCTCATTCTCTTCGTTCTCGTTGAGCTAAATAACATTTTGACATGTCACTTGTGTTAGATGTTCCACCTCCTTACATTCTAGAATTGGATGATTATGCCTCTTGTTAGCTTTGTATTCACTAAGATGGAATAGCTTTTGATATGAGATTATCATTGAACACTTAATGGCAACACGAATTTCAATCTTCATTTTTCAAAATTTAAGAAATGAAAATGTGAAGTGGAGGAGTATGTGACAAAGTACGAACTAGAAACGATGCTACATGAACTATAAATAACATGTAGTATACATGAAAGAATACGATAAGGTCAATTCAATATCATCCCGAAAGCAAGAGTATAAAGACAATGAGATTAGACAAATAACTAACAAAATATGATGACGAACTCTAGTGGTAAGTTATTTGATTGATTGAGATATGAAACATCAATAAAAAAAAAATAAAAAATTCTTGTCCTACTATCAGTTATTGATGGAGATATGGAATTTCAACAAATTTTTAGATTATAATAATTGTTATTTTTCTTTTAAGTTGTTGATTTAGACTTTGATTTCTTTAGTGTTTCTATTAATGGTTTGACCAAAGATATCAGACGTTATAGTTTCTATGAAATTTGAAAGTACTTATAGTTTTTATGGTTTTTCTTATAATAAATGCTACATTTTTTTTGGGTGATTTTATTTATAAATTCAATGTGTATATTTTTTTAAACATGTTTCTATGTTTAATTTCTATTTATGTGCTTAATTTTTAATTTATTTTTTGTATTTTAATTTTTGTTTAATATTTTTTAATTTTTTTAGGATTAATGTGTAATTTAATTTAATTTTGTTGCTAACATAATACAAGGTAACCTTTAGATTTGGAATAAATAATATTTTATAAACTAAATATGTACACAAATATTTATTATTATCTTTTGGCGGTAATTGTTTGTTGATTTCAATTTATGATTACGGTTTTATTTTAAAATATTGTCTTTAAGTACGGGTAAGCGCTAATATGTATTAAACGGGAAAGAATATGGAAAAGGTCAATTTAATTTCTATCTCTCTCTAGGTTATATTGATTTAAACGTTGCTTTCTTTATTGTTTCTCTTAACGATTTGATCATACAAATCCAACGTTATAATCTTTATGAAATCTAAAAGTACTTAAGGTTTTTTTGAAAATGAATGTTATATTTTTTTTTTGGCGGGGGGAGGGTGCTTTTATTTGTAAATTCAACGTGTATATTTTTTAAACATGTTTTTGTTATATTTAGACTCTGTTTTTTTTTTGCCTAATTTTTAATTCATTTTTGTATTTTTAGTTTTTGTTTTAGAATTTTTAATTTTATTTTTATGATTAATGTATGCAATTAAATATAATTTTTTTGTTGACATGATACATGTTAGCCTTTAGATTTAGAATAAATAATATTTTATAAGCTGAAAATAAACACACATATTTATCACTATCTTTTGGAGATAATTATTTATTAGTTTCAATTTATGATTATGGTTGTATTTTAAAATAGAAGTATGTATTAAACTTAAAAGAATATGGATAAGGTCAATTTAATGTCTTCCGAAAATCATAAGTATAATGACAAAGTAAAATTAGACAAACAACCAATAAAAATGGCAACTAACTACAACCAATCAAAGTACGATATAAAATAGGTGACAGTTAAATTAAAAATAATTTACTCGAAGTAACTCTAGTAATTAGCTAATTGAAGCTTAGAGTAGATACATACCACATTATTACGAATATTTTTTTTTTCTTTTTCTTTTTCCGAACTATATGAAGAGTTATCAATCAACTTAGAGACTTTATCATTCGCATCTGCTTTTCCGTAGTAGATTGATTTTTCTTAGGAAAAAAAATATAGCAATTAATATTAAATTCATATACTTAAAAAACAATAATTTAATTTCAAAATTTAAAAATAAAATAATCAATTTTAAATGAGTATTCTAATTAGTCAAGTGAAGTTGAATCATACCAAAATGGTATGAAGAATAATAGAAATGACTTGTATTTTTTTTTATTAATGTCAACCTTCATTATTTATACAATGAAGTGATAAATAATAATAAAAGAAAATACAAAAATAAATAAGAAAACAATATAATGAGAAGAAAACACCATAAACACAAAGGTAAATAAGACAACAATATAATGGAAATTACAAAAGGAAACATTCTTTTTGTATATTTCTTAATACGCTCCCTTAAGATGGTGGTCGATTTGGAACACCAATCTTGGATTGCAACCTTTTGAGGTCACAGTTGGCTCTGGGGGTGAAATATTCTTCATACGTCCCCTCAAGATGGTGGTCAATTCGAAGCATCAATCTTGGACCGCAACCTTTTGAGGCCATGGTTGGCTCTAGGGATACTAGGAAGAGCATTGGAGCACGGATCAGGCAGCATCTAGGATGCTGGGAAGCGCACTGGAGCGCCATCTGGGAACATCTGGGGGCTCGCTATAGTGGGCGGTGGCGCTATAGCGCGTGGATTAAGCAGTGGTTGTCCCTCCCAATAAATGTTTTGCCACAAGCACAAATCCTTGATCTTACAGAGGCCCTCAACTGCTTTAGTTCAAGTGTGCCTTGCCACTTGAGCTACACCTTGTTGGTTGGAATGGAAGAAACTACACTAACGACAAGAAAACCGATTTAGAGTGTAGATTTGATGGAGAGGGATTGATGATTTAGGAGAGAGGGAGAGATGGACCCTGATCTAGGGAATGGAAGAGACTACACTAACGGATAGAAAACCGATTTATAATGTAGATTTGATGACTGCAACGGAGTGGATTTTTGACGACCATGAAAGGACTGCATTTTAGAGAAAGAAAGAGGAGAGAGAGAGATAATCAGCAGCGAAAGTGAAAGTGAAAAAGATGAAGAAATGGTTAAGGATAGCAAAGACGGTGCAAAGAAAAAAAATGGTTTTCCTCTATGTTCCAGATTATTGCTGGAAAAGCAAATTTGGACAAGGTAGACTTAGAACCGGCTTTCAAAGCTCTCAAGGATAAGCTTATGACAAAGAATGTGGCTGAGGAAATAGTGAATCAGTAGCAGCAAGTCTTGAAGGGAAAAAGCTTGGTCCATTTACAAGGATATCTTCAACCGTGCAGACGGTAATGGAAGAGGTTGCATGTGTGCACTTTTTAGAGGCAAGAGAAGAAGAGAGGTAATTGAGGTAGAGTGACTCTCGGGACTTCATCGCAGCCGCAATATCAGGAGGATTTGGGAAATCGACCAAAGAAAAAAAAAAAGAGATATTAAGGATTGCAGAGAACAAAATGGGTACGAGATCTTGCATCATCGCAGAGGCCGTAGGAGTTCACAACCGAAGGCCACGAAAACCAGCGGCGACTGAAAACCCTAATCTCTTCTTGAGGATTTTCTCTCTCTTGTTTTTGAATTTAAGCTCCGATACCATGTGAAGAATAATTGAAATGACTTGTATATTTTATTAATGTCAACCTTCACTATTTATACAATGGGGTGATGAACAAAAAAAATAAAATATATACAAATAAGAAAACAATATAATGAAAAAGAAATATCATAAACACAAAGGTAAATAAGATAACATAATAAAAATTACAAAAGATTTTTTTTTTTTTTTAATAAATAGTAGGTGATTTTCTTTTCTTTTTCCTTTATTATTTCATGAAGATTTTTCATTCGCATTGAAATTTTCATTCTCGTTTGCCTTCCTTTTTTTTTTCATAACCAAACAGTTTTCCTTAAAATCAAACACATTCGGATGACATAACAATTATACAAAAATGGAAATTAAGAGTATAAAAATAAAAATAACTAAAAAAATAATTAACTACTATACAATCAGTCAAAGTATATGACTAATAATAAATAAAGAATAATTGACCAATTGAATTAAAGAGTAGAATTGTACCACATTATTAGGATCATTATCTTTTTTCCCCTCTACTAATTGAAGTAAAGTTTTGATTCGACTCAGAAACTCATCACCATTCGTCTTCTGCTTTTCTATAGCCAAATGATGTTTCGGAGAATAATTTTTTTTTTAAATAAATGTATCTTTTAAAAAAATATAACAATTGTATTTTGAAATTGTAAAGGTAAAAGTATTTTGAAATTCTAAAGGTAAAAAGGTAAAATATACAATAAAAATGAACTATTAATAAAAACCTCATAATTAGTCAACGTGAAATAAATGATAAATGATAAATGAAAGTTAAAATATTTTAATTTCAAGGAAAAAAAAAGTTTAATCATCCAATTGAAACAAAGAGTGAAATCATTCCATCTTGTATACCAAGTGAATTTTTTAGTAGGAAGAAAAAAAAAATTACAAAGCAAAACATTTTACTTTTTTTTTTTTAATAATATTAGAATCATTTTTTTTTTTGGATTTGTAAATATTAGAAAATGAATAAAATTCGACAATCGACTAGATTAGTCAAACCACTAATTTAAAAACGTGTAGTCATAAAGAATGAACAAAAGAGTAGGAGAACAATAAAGATAGACGTGTGTGTCTATATATATATATATATATCCCAACACATTAAAAAAAACTTTATTTCCACATTATCATACTTTGTTTTTCTTTTATAATTTATATCGATTCTTGTAAAATCCAAATGTTTGTGAAAACCTATAAGATATTTCTAAGATTGATCAAAAAAAAAAAAAAAATCAACTTAATCACGAAATTAGTTAAAATTGGTATATTGGACACGAGAAGAATTCACATCATAGGAGAGATTAAGTTACTCATAGAGGTCTTAAATCTCTTGCATACCATTCCAATAAGAGTTGAGCTAATTGAACGTTTTTACTAAACTTTTCTTAGAGATTTATTTTATCTTGAAAACTGTCAAGCTCATACTCTTGAAAGAATCATACATGTACTATTTGGGTTTTAATGAGACATTTAATTCTTTTATATAGCATGTATTCTTCGTATATACATCTATCCATATGTGATTACTTGTATACGTGTTTCAGTGTTTCATCTTTATATACACACTTCTATTAGCACCTAGCAAGAGTCAATCTAGAGTGTATTAAGATTGTAGGTGATCGATAGAAGCTCCAAGTGTTAGACTCATTAAACTCTAACAAATATTATAACTTCATAATGTGAGTGTGTAAATTGTAACTTAAACCAGTGTGTTGGTCTAAGCGAGAGAATTGTATTTAGGCATAAATGTAGCTTGTCTGGTAAGAGAGTAGAAAGACATAAATATACCTTGTCTTGTGAGAAATTTATAGCAAAGTATAAATGTACTTTACCTTTTTGAAAAAGTAGCAAGTCATTAACGTAACTTGCCTTGAGAGTTCTAGTAGAACATAAACGAGATCATGTTCTATCAGAGTGTAACAGTTTGATCTTCACCGGGTAAGAAGATCCAAATAATCGTGGATTAGAAATTCCCAAAGAAGCTCAATAAAGTAGACGTAGGTAAGAAGGGGCCTTACCGAATTTCTATAAATCGTTGTGTCTCTTGTCTCTTACTCTATCTCTTGTGTGTGCTTGTTAATACTAGCTCTATTGTTCTATTGAACTTGTTTAATCCTTTGATCATAATTGAATAATTGTTAAATATAGAGTAGAAAGAACAAAAAGTAAAAGAGACTAAAATTGGTTAGAGTTATTTTCAATACCCAATTCACCCCCTCTTGGATATACTTGGGATAATAATTACATGTATGAAAATCTATACTTTCATAATCCTAAGTCTTGTTCCAACCACTGGACTTCAAAGGTATTCATTGTGTATAGTGGAACATGCATGGTAATATACGAATTTGAAAGAAATAATCTATAACTCTTAGCAAAAAGAGTAGTGACCTTTGAGATTCGGTTTAATATAATTCACCCAAATATCTGACCAAAGAAGCGTGATGATTGGGATGCAATTCCAATCAGGTGTCACAATGAATTATATTATCAATTAAATACATATGATTGGACTAGAGTTTTCGACTTAACCACATCATGTTGATCCTTTTGGGTACACAGATAGAATGATCGTAGAATACACATATCGTACTTGAGAGGGTTCTTTGATTAAATTCCTGCCAATTGGACATAGCTGTGGTACAGGAGACGGTGTCACTCATATTCGAAGAAAATCCGTAAGGGGAAAATCATTTGCTTCTAGAAGGACAAAATTGAAATTGTTCCAATTTTTAATTGACTAGTAAATGAATGAATTAATTAATTTCACCGTCCATCTTTTTGTACGAACCTAATGGGTCACACATAAATAGAGAATTGAGGTTAGAATAGTCATTGAAAAAATGAATGGGCAGTGATGCTGAACTTAAGAAGTTTGAGAGTCAAAAGTACAAATAAGAAAAGATGGGGTCTAGGGTTTTGAACGTTGAACGGTATTTATAAAAAATCATCCAAGGCTAGTTAACCACCCACCTCTCTTATTTTGTCAGATATCTTTATGTCTATGAGATCTGTTTTCTATATTGCACTACTATTTTTGAATCTATATCTCCTGGTTTCAAAATCAGATTTGTTTTAGATTCTTGGGATTAGATCTGATCTAAGATATCTCAAGAATACTCTTCTTTCTGGATATTTTCTCTGGGAATACCGTTAGAGGCAGGACATATATGTTGCTATTTGGAGATCATTTTTCTTTCGCAAATCAGATGTTGTTGCTCTTGGAAGAGCCTTATCTAATCACGTCTTAGAAACTACTGACTATGAGGTTGAAGCACCGAAAAATGTATAAAGTTTAAATTTAATTTAACTTTTATGTTGATTTATAATTTTTTATTATCGCAAACTGATTCGGGATTATTTGAAGGTTATTTTTATTAATATTTTTGAATTCCGTTGCATTTATGTAGATATAATTTATTTTCAAAAGGATTATTGATTTATCACAATTCGGGTACATAGATAAAGTACTGGAGCGATTTAGCATGGTAAATTCCAAAAGGGGCTATCGGTCCAGCATGGAATTCCTCTCTCTAACTATACGAGTCCTTTTTTCTTTTGAATAAAAAATTGCAATGAGTAATGTTCCATATGCTTCGGTAATTGGAAGTCTCATGTTCCCAATGCTATGTACCAGACCCGATATTAGTTACATTGTTGGATTAACCAACATGTATCAAGCGGATCCATGATTTCAACACTTGAAGATTGTATAATCTATCCTCAAGTAGCCTAATATTAGTTACGTTGTTGGATTAACCATTAGATATCAGGCTGATCCAAGATTCCAATATTTGAAGGTTATGAAATCTATCCTCAAGCACTTGAGAATGGCTAAAGATAAATTTCTAGTCTATGGAGGAGGGTAATTGGGAGTTGAAGGTTATACTAATTTAATTTTCAATCTGCTGTGGATGACCAGAAGTTAACTTTGGGATATGTATTTATCCTTTTGGGATATGTATTTATCCTAAATAGTGGGGCTATTAGCTTGAAGAGTTATAAACAATCTACAACAACCGATTCTACTATTGAGGTCGAGTACATTGCCACTTCAAATGCAACTAAGTAAGGTACATGGATTAAGAAGTTCATTTCTAAACTTCAAGTGGTTCTAACCATTAAGTCATCGATGCCTTTGCATTGTGATAATAGTTGTGTTATAGCTCAAGCAAGGGAACTAATATCTTATCAGGAATCGAAACACATAGAGCAACGCTTCCAGTTAATTCTTGCAATCATTGGGAAAAATGTACACAACTGATAACGTAGCAGATCCACTCACTAAGGCTATGATTTTACAATAGTTTGATCGCTATTTTCTAAATATAAGTATTATATACTATTATGATTGGTTATAATTCTAGTAGGAGATTGTAATCTTACATTTAAGCCTTATATCTATAAAGCGTTCCAATCAAGTATTAATAAGAGGCAATTATTGATATTATTCTTACAATTATATCATTATCACCGTGGACCTTGAGTATTGAGTAGAATGCCTGGCTATTTTATATGATTAAATAAGAGGAGATCAAAGCTATTTAGTATTTTTTCTAAAATATTCCTAGTCGGTGTTGGATTTTTGAAAATGGTCTTCAACAATCTCGACTATCTTGATCCGATTTTCTTTGTTTCAAAATGGTGAGTCTCAATCTATTAGTATCATATACCAGAACATCTAAAATAAGACTTATTAAGTGGTAGTAAGGGACTGAACTTGATCATCCTTGATATCTTGTATAGTAGTTTTGCTCGAGTCAAATAGGATATCTGAGGTGTGATGTGTTCTGTGAACTTTTGTACTTAAGGTACTGTACATTACAAGTATGGATTACTATATCTTGATAATACTAAGTACTGTTCTCTAACCATAGCCTTCAAAAGTATCCATTGAGTATAGTAGAACATACAAGGTAATATACGAGTATGCAAAAATGGATTTATTACTCTTAGCAAAAAGAGACATGAACCATGTGGTTCAGTTTAATATGATTTACCCATGCCTCTGGCCAAAGCAGTGCGATGATATGGACGAGATTTCAATCACGTATCACAAGGAATTATATTATCAATCAAATACATTTAACTAGACTGGATTTGTTTTACTTAACCATATCCTCTTGGTCATTTCGGGTACACAGATAGAAAGATCGTAGAATACACATATCATACCTGAGGGTTATTTTGGTTAAATTCCTATCAACTGGACATAGCTATGATAAGTGGGTAGACGCGACCCATAATCGAAGAAAATATCTTAAGAGAAAAATTATTTTGCGGAAGAGCAAAATTGGAATTGTTCTAATTTTTATTGATTAATAAAATAATTAATTAATTAATTATTTTCACCTTACAAAGTGTTAGTAAGGGACTCAACGTGATCATATTTAATATTCTACATAGTAATTTTGCTCGAGTGAAAATATGATATTTGAGGTGTGATGTATTCTTTGAACTTTTGTACTCAGGGTACCATATATTACATACATGAGTTACCATGCTTTGATAATACTAAGTGTTGTTCCTAATCATGAGACTTTAAAGGTATTCGTTAGGTATAATGGGACATGCATGGTAATATATGATTATGCAAAAAGATATATCACTCTTTGTAAAAAGAGACATGACTCATTTGATTTTACTTAATATAATTCACTAAAGTCTCTGGGCAGAGCAGTGTGATTGATTGGGATGAGGAATCATCATATCACAAAAAATTATATTATTAATCACATACATAAGATTGGACTGGGGTTTTAAATTTAACCATACCTTGTTGGTCATTTTGGGTACATATATAGAGAGATTGTAGAATACACATACCACACTTGAGGGGGTTCCCATGCTTAAATTCCTTCCAGCCGGATATGGCTGCGATACGGGAGATAACATCACTCATAATCGAAGAAAAGCCTTAAGGGAAAAATTGTTTTCCTCTAGAAGGGAAAAATTAGAATTGCTTTAATTTTTAAATGATTAATTGATTATAAATTAATTAATTTCACCATTAAACTTTTGGTATGAATCTAATGGGTCACACAAAAATATGAAATTCAGGTTAAAAGAATTCTTGAAAAAAAAAATAGTAATACTAAACTTAAGAAGTTCAGGAGATAAAGTACAAATAAGAAAAGCTAGGGTCCTGGGTTTTGAACCCTGGACTGTATTTATAAGGAGATGAGGGCCACATGGCCACCCCCGATGCAAAGTTTCAGCCAGAGCATAATGGTCACCCCTTCTTTCTGTTTTCTCTCAATCTCTTTGTCTGTAGATCTGTTTCCTAGTCGCCACTACTGATTTTGAATTCGATTATGTCCTAGATTCAAAATCAGAGTTATCTTAGATTCTTGAGATTAGATTAAATCATAGAGATCTCAAGAACACTCCTCTTTATGTAGATTCTTTGTATTGATACCATAGAGGCAGGACACGTGTCGCTATTCAGATATCACTTCTCATTCACAAATATGATTTTGTCGTTCTTGGAAGAGCCTTTTCAAATCACGCCTTGGGAAATACCGACCTAGAGGCTGAAGCACTGTAAGAGATATATATTTAGAAAAGTTTTAATATTACATGCATTTATTATTTTAATTTTTTTTTTCACAACAACGATCTCTTTATTAATAAATCAAAAAAATTACAACATTATGCGGGGAAGACCATCTTGATCCTCATGAAAATAAGAAAGTATGTCGTGAGGTAAGGGACTACCTAAAGGAAATAACAAAGGGCTAGACGAAATAATGTTAGCAAAGCTATCAGCAACAAAATTATATTCTTGAGGAACATGAGAAATCTTAATATCAAATGATAGAATCCAAAATCGAACTGTGTTCCAAAGATAAGCAATCGACCAGATTGGGCTATCCTTCTTGATTGAATGAACCAAGGCTAGTGAATCGCTTTCCACCAACAGAGGAAGCTGGCCCAAACGCAAAGCTTCCTGAATCTCCAATAATAACCCGTGGAACTCAGCTAAGAAACTTGAACTAATAGTAAGGGGAGAAAAGAAAGCCCAACTAACAGCTCCATTACTATCTCGAGCAACACCACCACAAGAAGACGTCATGGTCTCTCTCTTCAAAGCACCGTCCACATTAAGTTTGAAACTCCCATCGGGCGGACGGGTCCAACAACAAATCAGCGGCCGACAACGAATAACCTGCTTAATCGGACAAACCAACAGAATCAGAAACTAAATCCCAAAAGAGGATGAAATCGACTTAGATTTAGTCAAAGGGCTCAACGCTTGAACCCGGTTCCTAACTTTTAAAACGATCCATTTATCAGACATGGAAATATTATCATGGAGAGCACGATTTTGATTTAACCGTATCTCCCAACAGATCAGCGATGGGATCAACGCCCCTAATTTATGAAACTGAGAACTCTATTTTAGTCTACTCCACCACAACTTAATACGGTGTATTAAAGGTTGAGGAATAAAAGAAATATTAAAAATGAGCTAAAATACCGCCAGACCTTTGAAGCAACCTCACTTTCCAGAAAAAGATGTTGAATATTTTCAGTGGATTGAAAGGAACAACATCTACAACTCGAAATAAAAAACACTCCCATTTTTTGGATGATATCATCAATTGCAAGTTTCTTCTTCAAAACCCGCCACATGAAAGTCTTAATCTTCAAAGGAAATCGCATACTCCAAAGATTAGAATAAAGATCAATCGGGATGACCTCACTGCTAATAGCCCTCCAAGCAGATTTAATGGAGAAGACGTCATTATCGCTAGGAATCTAAATGAGATAATCGGATTCCGATGACAATACTGGGAGGGAGCCCTCTAAGAAGTCCTGAACATCATCTTCCAGATCTGGGGAGATCTATTCCTTATCCTATAAACAAATTTTAACAGAAGACAACGAGTTGGTAAAATAGAGATCATTAGCTAGGATACCAAGGCCCCAATCATCATGCTAAAAACTAGTTAGCTCGCCATTGCCAAGTTTCCATCTCGATAAATGCATAAAAGTAGTTTTCGCCGACAATATATCTTTTCAAATTTTAGAACTCCCAATATGATCTGTCCACAGTGATAACGGGAGAATATTAGTGTATTTGGAGCGCATAAAATCACACCAGAGAGAATTCCATTTCAGCAGAGACCAAATCCATTTGAGAGAAAAATCCAACTTCATATCCTTTAGATTATGAAGACCAAGCCCTCCGGAAAAGGTATCTTGATAGATTTTATGCCAAGCTACCCAGTGTCTTTTCTTACCTGAATCCAAGTGGCCCCAAAAGAAATTGGCAAACATGGATTCCATATCCTCCAGAATGCTATTATGAACACAAGTGGATACCAAATGATGAAGAGTGAAGGAAGATACAACATCCTTTAGAAGAACAAGTTTACCTCCACTAGATAGAAGCTTAGTCTTCCACCCATCGACTTTCTTAGACACTTTCTCAATAAGACCAACAAAGTGACTCGCTTTAAGAAGACCATAGGTAAGGGACACTCCAAGGTAAGTATAAGGAAAACCACCTTGATTAAAACCTGTGGAAAGACCAACAGCCAAACGATGCACATTAGGACAGTTATGATGCAAATAGAAATTACTTTTCGGACCACTCACAAGTTGACTAGAGGCTAATTGATACTTTTCAAGCACCTGCATTAAATTTCTAATACTGCGAGAACTTCTGTTGCAAAAAATGAGGGTATCATCTACAAACATCAAATGAGAAACCAGAGGACAACGTCTTTTAGTTACAAAAGGTTGAACCCGACCATCTATCATGGAACGATAGATATTTCGACTAAGAACCTCTTGAGCCAAGATAAACAGTAAAGGAGAAATAGGGTCGCCTTGACGCAATCCTCTAGAGGTAGGAAACCAACCCTTGTAGACCCCTTGAAAGACCACTGAGAAATAAGTCGAGTCAAAACAGCTAGAAGCAGTAGCAATAAATCCCGAGCTGAAACCATATTGATTAAGCACCTCGATTAAAAAGTTCCATTCGATTCGATCATATGCTTTAGCCATATCGAGTTTGAGCATAACATTACGCCCACGAATATCCTTACCCAAATCCTTGACAAGCTCTTGGGCTAGCCCAATAGCTTCGGCTATGGACCTGCTTTTAACAAATCCATGTTGTTGAACAGAAATCAACTTGGGCAAAAGAGACGCTAGCCTAGTAGCTAACGCCTTAGAAAAGATTTTATAACAAATATTACATAAACTGATCGGACGAAAATCGTTTAGAGAAGAAGGTTGAGATTTCTTTGGAATAAGGACCAGTAAGGTATTAGAGAGAGCAACAAGAAGGGGATTTCCTTTAAGAAAATAATTAGAGGCTTCCCAAATATCTTTACCCACAATATCCCAAGAAGATTGGAAAAAAGTTGAAGAGAGAGAATCCATACCTAGAGCACCGTCAATGGGGATGGACCAAAGGGCATCTTTGATTTCCTCCATCGAGAAATGAGCCAATAACATAACATTATCCATATCCGTAATAATGCGAGCGATAGAATCAAAGACAGTATCAGAAAAGGACACTTAGGCAATCGAGTATAAATATTTGAAAAACTCAATAGCAGCTTCATGAAACATATTGGGATCAGCCAAGGTACTTCTATCTTCATGGAGAATAGCAGATAAACAAAGAGGAGAGTTACACATTTTAACGGACGTATGAAAGAATTTAGAATTGCTATCTCTCTCTGCTAGGCAATGCTCTCGAGATTTTTGTTTCCAATAGATTTTATCTTTCTTAATAAGAGTATTATATTCTGTAGTAGCTTAGTCAAGTAAGTCCGATACACTTTGAGACCAGTTGGTTTGAAGCATAGAATCATAAGCTTTCACCCTATCCTTCCAAGAATTTAACTCAACAAAAACATTTCCAAAAGTTTGAGCATTCCAAACTTTAAGAGCCGCCCTCGTCGATTTGATATTAAGACTAAAACGAACCAAAGGATTTTGATGAGAAGCCTTCCAAGACAATTTAACCACATCAAGAAATCCCTCATGCAACGTCCACACCCGTTGAAACCGAAACAACTTTAGACCATTATATGAAAAAGAGAAGGAATGTAGAATCAACGGGTAGTGGTCTGAATTAATACGTTCCAAATGCTCAACCCATCCATCGAAAGAATTACAAATCGTAGGCGATACCAAGATTCTATCCAACCGAGAATATTGTCGAGATAACCCTTGACAATTGTTACAAAAAGTAAAAGTTGACCCCGTGAATGGGGGGTCCACCAACCCAGCTGAATTAATACATGTATTAAACTCTTGCATGACACTCCAAGAAGGGGTTAAACGACCCAACTTCTCGAACGTACTACTAACAACATTAAAATCTCCCCCCCAAATTATTGGAATAGAGACCGAGGTAGTTGTAGTAAGAAGATTCTCCCAAAGAATTATGCGTTCAATCTGAGAGCAACTAGCATAAACCACCATAATAAAAAACTCCAAATTTAACCAAGATAACTTACACGCAATAAATTGACGATGCGTACAAACAATTTGGACTTCCAGGTTATTCTTCTATAAAACCCAAATTTTGCCCGACTCACCTTGATTAGAGACTGCATTATGGAACTTGATAGTTTTGTTGACTCTCCCCATGTTAGAATCATCAATCCATGGATCAATAACTCCGGCAAAGGAAACTTTCGAAGACTTCACAATTCGTTTTAATCTAGCAAGGGTGCTCGGGTTTCTGATACCCCTACAGTTCCAAAACAGAATGGAGTCAGGCATTAAACTTCACTTGATGACGTGTTACCATTCCTGAAGTCTTGGAGATACTTCCAATCGACTCTGGAACCTTCGCCTTTCCGTTTTTCCTTTGAACTAGATGAAAACCATCTGTTTTGGCGCTTGTCGTATTAGTTGCATACCCAGCTGCTCCATTATCCTTAGCCAAAGAATCACCATATTCCGATTGAGAATCCCCAATAGCAACAGTGTTTTCTCCCCCCTCATCCGCAAATGGAACTTGGAGAACTTGAATTAGCTTACTTTCCCCCTTATTCGATAAATTATCTTTCTGACCTGAAGCCAACTGGATTGTAACATCCGGAACTACTGAAGGTTTAACGACGACCTAATTTGTAGCCGCAAGAGATGCTGATACGTTGACCTTGTCTACTGGAATGGGGTCAGAGGGTGGGCCCCCCTCCTTTTCTGTAACACCACTCTCATGAACAATGTTCTGATTGACATCGAAAGGATCAAAAGTAAGTGCTTGAACAAAAGAAACCTTATTAGAAACCGAATAGTTCGGATGCAGAATGAGTATCATGGTCTGTTGGGTTTTCCGCAAAGCCCCGTTATGCTTTTTTTTTGAGCTTTTGGACATTGTTTTACCTACATCAATTTCATTACCTTTTTCTCCTGTCTTCGTCAACAATTCCGGATTTTTCCGACGGTATATTTCCAAGGAATGACCTTGAATATTGCAAAAGGAACAAAAGGATGGGAGACGTTCGTAAACCACTTCCTGAGAGAATCCATCTTATTTACCAATCCAAATCTTGGGCGATAAAGGCTTTGAGAGATCGACCTCAACACAAACTCTAGCGGAATTCAATCTCGTCAAGGTTAAAGTGGTGGAATCAAATATTATGTTTAGATTTGATTTTTTTCATGCTCAATTGCGTTGATCTGATAGTTTTAATATCCGATCCCCTTCACATAGGTGAAGGAAATCAAGTATTTGTTGTTAAAATTATTACAAACCGTTTTAAGAAATTTCTTACTTTGTCTCAAGAAAGTACTTGAACAATTTGAATGCATAATACGAAGCCTATTGATACTGCTGCTAAGAAGGGATGTACCTTGAGTCTTAATCTTCATCCTAGAACTAATATCTTGTATACCATATGAAAGTGCAATCAGAAGCCTAATATATGCCATGATGTGTACATAACCAAACACATGATATGTGATTTGTTCCAAACTAATGTGTTTCGATCTTCGCAGATTGTAAAAGATATGCTTGACTTATTGACTTTGTATATATTGTACCGCAAAACACATTTATAATTTCATACTTTATTTTCATTTATTCAAAGTATGATGAATAACTTAATATATTTGTTATAGCACACGTTATGATCATGATGGTAGATGTCACTAGGCAAAATGGTTGGCAACTCACATAGTGACCAACCTCGACGCTGAGATAGCATATGAGATAACACTTTAGAATTCTCAAGATTGAATTAGAGAATTATTTACAATGTTGCCATGGATAAGCCAGGATGAAGTTTACTAATACCCGAACATGGAAGTTTTCCATACTTTATGTAACTTGAGAATAACTGAATTTCAAGTTGATTAGAGATGACCAGTTTGAAGTTCTCAAATCAATTGCTTATGTAGTGATTGAACTTAGATTCATACAGTAATTTAAATGACATCCTCATTTTTTGTGAGTATAATACCGTACTATGTAAATCATACTACATGTGTTTTAAGACGACCACCTAAGTTGTGAGAAATTGATCCCTGCTTTCTTACTATGTAAGCCATATATATATAAACCATTAATAATGTTCTAATTATGCCCTTATGACATTGAACTATGTTGTCATTCAGAAGATTGATGTTGCTATGAATGGCTACAAATAGTACGTTCTAAAGGGACATGTCTATGAAAGTAGTCAAACAGAAGTTGAGTAATATAAGGATCAAATGAAGACAATTTATTGACACATCTTGTTAAAATTGTGGCGTTCGGTGCTTAATGGTGCTCACCACATATAAAGTTATATTTAAAATAATAATATATAATATTTTTTTTAAAGTAAGCATGTTATTGCAAAGTGAGTTAAGGATATTCTGAGTTTAGACTCTAGAAGGGTTAGAAATGCTTAATTTAATGTGACTAAATTGATCTGGGATATAGACGAGTATTTTATTTTGCAGTGTTGTTGCCATATTAGTTAAATGGAAACTTAATATGATGCTCTCGCAATGTTTGAAAACACTCGTCGGTCGCATGTACCATTGACTTATATGAAGATAGTATAATGCGTGAGTTTAAAAGGAGAAACACATTTGGTGTCCATTGTGTCCGAATGGGAGACACCCACTAAGACCTCTAAGATTTCTAATCCTAATATATAACGGAAATTCGAGTAAACTTGGTTTGTGAGTATGTGAGATTACAAGAAAAGTAGCTTTTCTTAGCAACAAAAGAAGAAACGAAGAAATAAGGGTTATAAATAGATCTTTCGAATCTTAAAGGTATACTTCCGTTTAATGTTTATGCATAAATTTACACGGGCGATCCCCAAAGAAGAATGAGAGCCACTGTTTCTGACTAGTTTGTTTCAACAATAATTCTTGGTATATCCTAACTCACGCAATATGAATTCCCATATGAATGCTCCTAAGTTCATTTTCAAGGCTTGTGCATGAGAAGAGTTGGCCATATTTTAACCTTCCTCTACTAAAAATTGGACCAAATCAATTTTTTTTTTTTTTTTTGGGGGAAAACATTTATTTTTGTTGTATCAAAATTATAGCACGTTCATACTTTCATGTTGAGAAAAAAATAATAAAAGAAAGGCATATCTCTACCTAATTTTCTTTGTAGTGTTATTTTCAATGGGGAAAAAAAGTAGAATTAAATAAAAATATATTTTTTTTAAAATTAAAATTAAATATAACCTACTACAAGGTCCACACTCCACAGTCCACACCCTCAAATTAAAAATGGGAGTTCATGATCGTGATGGCGGTAACACTACAGTGTCTTTATCCACCACGGCCACGAGGTTCAACTACCCTTCCGTCACGCATATAGATAAAGTCGAGCTTACCCAGAAATGAGCAGGACTCAGAGAGATAGGGGAGTGAGAGAGATGGAGAAGAGTAATAGAATCAGCGAAGTAGGAGTGGAACAACTGAGTAGAGTTGGTTTAGCCATTGAAGAAGCCAAAAGCTTCGAGCGACAGCTCAAGGACGCCATTGCCCGGGTGGGAGAAGACGGACCGGCGGACCCTAAGGAGCTCTGGTGCGAGCTCGTGGCTCGGAGGCTGCTGAAGCCGTCGCATCCACACGCCCTCCACCAGCTCGTCTACTACGCTGTGTACGCTGATTACGATGAGTCCGCCAATGGCCCCCCTTTCTACTGGTTCCCTTCAAAGTAATCTCTCCCTCTCTCTCATCACACACATGCTTACCTACCACAATTGTTACGCACTTTGACATTTGCCTTTATAATGTGCCATATTTATAGTTCTGTGCCCTCTGGGTTTTCTGGGTTTGGGATTCTAGTGTTTAGAACCGAAGAATTGAAGCGATTGAATTAGAATTCGAAATGAACCCATGTGGATATGCTTTCGGATTCTAATTCATACAACCAAACACTACCTTAGGTCCAATTAGTCTCGAATAGGATTCGTTTATTATCCATAGCGCGCCTGGCCACAGTCATTGCTTCTTTTTGTATATATTTACTTTTTCTTACCATATCCATTTCGTGATTGCAACATTTTATTCATGCTTCTTATTGTACTAATTTTTTTTGGATATGGCTCTCAAATTGGATGAAATGAACAATGAAACAGTAAGATTTAATGAACTTTCAATGTGTTTACGTGGTTGTGTTTAATTTTCCCATCCTATTCCGCACAGACAATGAAATAATAATAAAAAAAGACTATTATTATTCGACACTCCAGCATCGGGATATCAGAAGACATTCGAGATTGGAGTGCCATGCATGTTGACAATGAATGAAATTATACTGCCATTGATTAACATATTTCGGCATCCAACGACCTTTCAGCTGAGTATTTGTTGGCAGTATATTCAAATGGGCACTTTTAGGCATTGTATTGCTGAAAGCACTTCCTATTTTTCTCCTTTGAATGACTCATAGCGATATCCTATGAATTTCATTTCGTACTGGAAACTATTCTAGGAGAAGTTTGAATCTGTTCAGTTCGGATATTGATCGGTCTTGGTTTGACATGGTTTACGTGTTACTGGTTCCCGGAAGAGTTAATATCTCCATCAGCTAAACCATTTCTGACCCTGCCTTTGGACTCGTATTTTGTTCATGCACAATCAATGGAGGCTTCCCTGACATATGTTGCAACGTCTCCAATAGCATGCTCTTACTTCGTCTTTCCCTTAAATATTTTTTGTATTCTACATGTATAGTATGTGATACCCACGATATACAGCTAGGCTTAAAATGGCATGGTCATGATTTATAGCAGTGAATTCTCCACTTATACCAGCCAACAATGTTTTTACTTTTATGTCAGTAACGGATTGCAATGATGTTTACTTTTCTGTCAGTGACTGAGACACATTTAATGCATGTGTAAGGTAGTTATAAGGGAGTGTAAAGTCCGTGACACTACATACCCTATACTTTAATTTATTTATTTTTGCTGAGTATGAGATATCATTAGAAAACGCAAGACGCGTCAAGGAGAACAAATGAAACAAAAAGAAACTAGGAGGGATCCGTCTCCTCTAAGAAATCAAGGAGGGAAACGCTCCTCAAAGGTTAACAGCCCTTAGACCAACAAAATAACATATACAAGAGGGTTTGTTTTGAAAAAGGAAGAGACAAGAACTTATCATCGAAATTCGACGATACAGTTCCTTCCATAAGCGCCAAAAAATAGCAAGACATCAAGTTCCTAAAGCTCCGAAGCATAGAGTCAGGGCAGCCACCTCTCCAGCATGATACTAGACGAGAACGCGAATCCGACATACACCAAGAGATGCCCACTAAAGAGAATATCAAGGTCCTGAGTTCCCTAGCTACTAGACAAAGCAACAAGAGATGAGGAACAAATTCCTTCTCAACCCAACACATCCTGCATCATTTAGGAAGTCGGAAATCCCTCCTTTGGATAATGTCTAATGTAAGGATGGAGTTCCACGCACCGTCCAAGCGAAAAAAGCAACCGTCCAAAGGACCTTGGGCATCCATATGTCCTTCCAAGGGAATGCCATAGGCCTCACTCCATGCAAAGAATTATGGAAGGATTTGATTGAGAAAAATCCCTTTGCATCCTCTGCCTAAACCAACAGTTCTCTCTCCCAAAATGAACACGAATCTCCCAGACGGTCGCTAGCAACTCCGTTTTAGATGACACTTCCCAATCAATCAAATGACTTCTGAAGAGGAGAGCACAAATGACTAAATTCCCATTGATATCAAAAAAGTCTTCAACTAAGGTATCTTTCTCTCTCCTCATAGAAAAAAGGGAGGGGAAGAGACTCCGTAAAGTAACGTCAGTGCACCATATATCTTTCCAAAAAGTCAACTTTTCTTCTAGTCCCAACCTCAAAACGACTAAATCTCCCGAAAATGTCTCCAAATTAAAGGTTTGCTCTTCCAACCCCCACCCTATAGGGACTGATAGCTACTCTAGAAAACCAAGTGCCGGACTCTAACCCAAACCGATCAATAGTCACATTTTTCCAGAAGGCCTGAGCTTATGTTGCAAATCTCCAAGCCACTTCTTGAGCAAGGCTTGGGAAGAGCCTAAGATTTTTATGCCAAGCCTCCCCTCCTTAATAGTTTTGCAGATGTGGTTCCAACCAACATGGTGAATTGTTCTGGTATCCTCCAAGTTGCCCAAAACGAAATCACGTTGCATCTTCTCTAACTTAGCTGCTGCAGATGCTGGAATAGGAAAAAGAGACAAGAAGTACGTTGGGAGGCTCGAAATAAAACTCTTAAGCAAAGTGAGTCTGCCACCCTTCGAAAGGTAACTGGTTTTTCAACACGTTAGGCATTTCTGGAAATGCTCAATAATCAGATCTGACAACCTCCAACAAATGCATTGTGCATATCTCAGATGGCATTATTCATCAATCCCCTAAGTCAGATTGCCAAGACTTTCGAAAGGTAGGCACCACCGTCCAAACTGATTGGCCTAAGTCCATAAGTTCTATTGCTCCTTCTCTCTTCGGTATAAGGGAAATGAATGTAGAATTTAAGCTTCGCTCAAACCGTGCATTGGAGTGGAAGTCCTGAATGAAGCCGATCACCTTGTATTTAACAACCTCCCAACATTGCACAAAGAAAACAGGAGAGATCCCATCATGACCTGGGGACTTATCTTCTATGCGCGATTTTAAAGTCGAGATGATCTCCTCCTCAAAGAACGGGGCCTCAAGCATATCTCGATCCTCTGTTGCTGATGTCCGAAAACATGGGCAGTCCAAACCTGGTCAGCATTTAATCAGCTCAGACAGGAGATTCTAATAAAAGTCAACAATCTCTTCAGTCTTCCCTGATGTTCTCCTCACCAACGTTCAAGAGCCGCTCGAGAGCAGAATAGAAATATAGTTGTGCTTTTTATGTGCCAAAACCTATTACAATATCTGGTGTCAGTCTGCGTCTTTTAAACAAAGTTTCCTAGATTTCTGACGCCAACAAACTTCCTCAAGCATGAGAAGACGACTGAGCTCTGCTTTCTTACCATCTCTCTTGACAAATTCTTCTTCAGATGGTTTGCCGACTTGTTCTATATCATCCAACACCTTAATGAACTCCAAAAAGAAAGCAATAGAGATATCAACTCTACCAAATGTCTCCTTATTCCACTTCTCCAAATCTTTTTTCAGCAGAGTGAGCTTCCTAGCCAAGATGAAGCTCGGAGTGCCATCAACAGAGCAATTCTCCACCAGTTGCCCACAAGGGCCACAAAACTATCCACCTTAAGCCATATGTTTTCAAAGCGGAATGGGGAACAACCCCAACTCAAAATGCTATTGTCCAGCAAGAGCAAGAAATGATAAAAAACGGGCCTTGGCATGCAAATTAGATGACATTGGGCAATTGCTGCTCCCAATTGGGTGAAATGAGGAATTGCTCGATCCTTGAAAGGCATGGTACTGCTCTACCATCAATCCAAGTAAAGTTTGCTCCTGAAATTTGGCAAATCATAAGGGTAGAGGCTCTCAATGAAGTTGGAGAAGCAAAAATAGAATTTGAGGTACGCGTGCACCCTGTCCTCTCCTCCAGAAATCTGATCTCATTAAAGTCCCCACCGAAGCAAATTGGTTTTCTCCAGCTAAAGATGATAGACGACAAATCACCGTACCCTTGATATCCCAAATCAAACACTAAGCACAAACAGCTATATTTGACGCGTGTAAAATAAAGGATTGTTAGGTTAGGCCTGAGAGTAGTTGATGTAATTATCTACAAGTGCATGAACCATCTTCTCATGCAGTGTACATGAAGTTTGGGAGTCCAATGTGATCCTCTCTAACCTTGGTAGGGTAGATCATGAGAGTTGATAATTGTCTGGTGACACTCTTTATTTGAGGCCTTGGATCTTTTGCTCTGTAAGGCCACTATGCCGATGCGGCCTGCCGAAATCATTTGCCCCATATTGCTTAACGAAGTTATTAGTGGTAGCTCACATGATACTTTATATATCAAATTATCGTTTCCCAAATATCCATGTGGGATCTCACAATATCCTTTACTCAAGTACGTGTTGTCGTCATGTTAACTCATTTTGTCTCCTTATTGGTGATGTAGATAGCAACCAATAAGCGGACACAGAGCAACCCATAAGCGGACACATGGTACCTACTACCAGGGTTACCTAATTTGTGGTAACCCCTATGGAACCGCGATTTGGTTCGTGCGAGCCAAGCAATTGTCGCCCGAGGCTGAAGAAGGTCAACGAAAGTTGGATCCACAACATGTCATCGATGGCTGGAGAAGTCTGAAGGTTGAAATTGATTTTTTCTTTTCTCCCTTCCTTGCTGCTGATTTCATGTCTGCCGATGGCATCAAGTAGGTTTAGGGTTTTCTTTCATAATTGATAAGTTAGGTGTGGGTAAGGCTTTTGGAGAGTTAGTTGGTTATATTATAAATTGGGTTTACGCTTTAATGAGTTTAATTGGATTTGGGATTAATTTTTTTTTTGTACAGATTTGGGATTAATTTAATTAATTTTTATCCCTCTGTATTTTTTTTCCCCTGAGTGCCCTCTATAATTAATGTCATTAACTATTCCTTTATTAATAACAACTTTCCATGTATTTATCTATTACCTATATATTTACTCTTAATTAGTTACAACTTTCCATTTTTTTTAATTACCTGTATATATCTGTGTAATTTATTTGTACAAGTGCTAATCAAACCAAAAATCGAACAACAATTGAACCAAAGCGAACTGCGACCCCAAAAAGCGAACCATCTAAGCCTACCTACCATTCCCCAAATCATGTAAAGTGATGTATAGCAAACTTGAACTTGTACCATGAACCTAAGCAAACCACATCCTAGGTAACATTGGTACCTACCTCGGTGCCTCTACCCCTCTCTTAACCCTTTACTCTATAGATATCACCATGGTGTTGTCTCCGGACAAGGGTTGAATTTGTTACCACTTGTAACGCCCCATGCAACAAACTAACCTAGTATCTTTTTGGGCCAAGTCCACATGGTCCTAAATGCTTAAGTCAAGTTACTAATATTAGCTCATATGGTTCTTTATATATCAGATTATCTTTTCTCAAATTTAAAATTTGGGATCTCAAAGTTTATCAAGGTCCTTTTTGGTTTACATCTTCCGTGAGCTACTATAGAATTCGTTTCAATTATCCATGTCTTATATGTCTTTTAACATTCAAATGTAGAGTTTTTTTCTTGTTTTCTCTCTCTCTCTCTCTCTCTCTCTCTCTCTCTCTCTTTTCTTATAAATAAATTTATGTGATTTTTCGGTGAGTTCGGTAAATTTGACTGGGAAACTTTAAAGAAAAATGCACCTCATTCATTGTATCCTTGGGAAGAATCTCTTAAAAAAGAGCATCAATGTGAGATTTGTTCTTAGCATACTCAAACTAGTTGGTTGCTGTGATGATAAAAACTCACGTGTATCCTACATAAACCTCACATGTTTGACAGGGAGTTATGATTTACAAGGATTGCTAAATCAAACCTTTAGTGATTCAGCTGCATGAACTATCCTTATCTTGAATCCTCTTTTTCTACTTTTGAATATGACATGCATATTTGTTTGACAATTTATTGGAGTGTCATACCCAAAAAAAAAAACAAAAAAAACAAACCAGAAACGGTCGAATCTAATATTTTCCTGTGGCTGATCCCTGAAGTCAAATTTTTATCTGATGATGCTTACTGGAAAGTTAGTACTAGGTCGTGCATCCTTTGTCCCAAGTTCCCAACTGATACCACTGTTTTTCATATGCCAGATATTATTCTAGGTACACAAACTTGGGTCGTCTTATGGAAACTTACGGCCCCAGGCTTCTAGAGGTGTCATATAAAGACCCCATAACAAGCTTTGGTCTGTTTCAAAAATTTTCCGTTCAGAATCCAGAGGCAAGGCCTTGTTTACATGTATAACTGTTTAAAGTCATCTCTGATAATCAGAATTCAGTTTAGTACTTTGTATTTTATTGTATATTTTTTGTGTTAATTCAGGTTTACTGGCCAATTATTATAAAAGAGCTTTCAATTCGATTTTATAAATTTCCAAACTGCATACTGGATACCTCCGACAAATCAAAACATGGAGGAACATGGCTTGCAGGTTCAGTTCTGAACATTGCAGAATGCTGTTTGGTTTCTACAAATTATCCAAGGAAGCAGGATAACAGCATAGCAATCGTATATAGGGATGAAGGAAATGATGATTCAAATGTTACTAAGATGACACTAAGCGAGCTTCGGGAACAAGTAATGTATGCTTTCTCATTAATTTAAAATCATCATCATTATTTTTGTCAATTGTTTCAACGCAATGATTTCCAGGACATTTAGCTGTGAATTTGTGATTTGGGGGATGTAATATTTGAAGGAACCGGATATTAAAATCACTAGATTAATGTAGTGGAATATAAAAAAATTTAAATCACATTCAATATTTTGTTCCTCTATGCCGGATCCATCCATATTAACATTAAAAAAAATAAAAGCAGGCATAATTAAATCACATTTAATTAAAGGTTACCTCTTTTGGCTTTTCAGTCTCAAAGCTGGTAGTTCCTGAGGTGTGATGTGAGAATGCTCTTCCAAGAGTGACTGGACACGATCAGGAACATGTAGCGGATAATGGTTCTCTTAGAAGTAACATAAGCATATTACCTCTAGCAGTATCCACACAAAAAACTTTAGATAGAAAAGTGTTTTTGGGATTTCTAAGAATCCGATTCTGATCTCAAGAAATTAGAATAAATTTGATTTGAATCTAGGTAGTAGTAAAATTGAAATCAGTAAGTGCAAATACAAAGAAAACAGAAGAACTTAGACACTATGGGGTATGGTGGCCAAATTCTTCATTAGGAACGGCCATAATAGGTCTGTCCCTTATATATATGTTGTCCAGGGTTCTAAACCTTAGACCTTTTTTTTTCTCCGTATTTGTACTTTGGCCCGAACTTCTAAAGTTCAGTACTACTACATTTTTTTTTTCAAGGATTTTTCTAACTTTTATTTTTCATTTTGTGTGATTCATTATATTTATATAAAAAATTGAATGGTGAAATTAATTAATTAATTAATCATTCATTTTACAAATCAATTATCCAATTAAAATCAAAACAATTCTAATTTTTCCCTTCTAGGATAAAACACTTTTTCCCTTAGGCATTTCTTCCGACTGTGAGCTACCCACATATCATAGTTAGGTCCATTTAGTAGGAATTTTCAACAATAGAACCTCTTCAGGTATCATTTTTCGTATTATACGATCTCTCTATCTTGTGTTCCCGAAAGGACCAACAAGGTGAAAAATAGTCCAAACCCCCTAATCCAATCATATGTATTTTGATTGATAATATAATTTCTTATCACACCAAATTGGAATCTTATCCCAATCTTCACACTACTCTAGTTAGAGGTTTGTGTGAATTATATTAAATCGAGTCACATAGGACATGTCTTTCTTTGCTGGGAGTGATAAATCCTATCTTGTATACTCTTATATTCACATGTATATCCTACTATACCCAATGAATACTTTTGAAGTCTCATGACTAAAGTACAACACTTAGTATTATCAAAGTATATCAATCCAGATATAGAACATACAATATCTCAAGTCAAAAGATCACAAATTCAATCACATCTCAAATATCGTATTTTGACATTGAGCAAAGCTACCACGTAGAATATGAAGAATGATCATGTTCGGTTCTCTAATGCACTAGTAAGTTCCCTGGTGGTTGTTCTAGTATCTCATAGTAACGGTTTGGGACTCACCATTCTCAAAAGAGAAAACAACATAACAAGTTAGCTTAGACTGTTAAAGACTAGTTTTCAACAATCTAATACCGACTAGGAACAATTAAGATTATCAAGTTACCAAATGTTTTTGGTGTTCACCTTTTAATCATATTAAAGAGGTAAGACACTTCAATTTAATATCGAAGATCTGCAACAACATTTATATAATAATATCAAAATACCTTTTATTTATTTTCTTGAAATTATTATTAGAAACAAACCTGCCTAGGATTTTCTATAGGGTTTATCCCCAACAATATTGAAAGGTATGTTAAATGGAAATTGTAGATGCTATCCTCTTCATTTTATGAAAATGTTTTATGGCATTAACATGCGTCTAAGTAACATGTTTTTGATCACGTTGATATTACACAGGCTGGTGGCTAATGCACTGGATGGAATGTTCTCAAAGGGAGATGCTATCGCAATTGACATGCCAATGACAGTCACCGCTGTCATCTTATACTTGGCAATTGTACTAGCAGGAATGGTTGTTGTATCAATTGCTGACAGCTTCGCCGCAAAAGAAATTGCGACCCGTTTGCGCGTATCTAAGGCAAAGGTTATCTTCACTCAGGTACTTGTACATCTATACTTCTATAAATTAACTGATAGACTGAAAAAATAGGACTCCAATCAGAAAAAAATTGCTGGAATGTTGGCAGATGGGGGCAATATTGATTAAGTGATTTATGCAGATGGCAAAAAGATAAAAGATTATTTAGCACTCCACCCAACCCCAAAATTGACTTCGAATCAGAGAAAGGGGGGGGGGGGGGGGGGGGGGGGGGTTGCTTTTACTTCTCAATAAGCAATAATTCTTGAAAACCAACAGAGTAGAAAATTTAATTATTAGTATTGCCTGGTAATAGGTCCCAAATGGGTTTATTGGGGATTCCCGAACTTGGATTTTAGTCAAAGGGGATACTTCACATATTGCTATACGGTTTAGTGATGGATGCTCCTGAGATAATAATATAATATGAAAACTGGTTTTGGGAAGCCTATTATGCCTCTTCTTAAATTGCCTGGCAATTTTTATCTTTGTTCAATTGCTCTATGTGCAAGGAGGATTTGCAGGTGGGTTTGTAAGTTCGGTTTAATATGACTTCCCAAATTAGCATTATTAGTCAAAAGGATTACTCCTCTTGTTGCCATAAGGTTTTAAGTTAAATGTTGCTTAAAGTTATGAAACTTGTATTCAAACATTTCCTCAGTGTTTAGAACAAAATCACCCATTCTAAAATAATATCATTCATCTATATTTCATCATTAGGATCAACATGTCTATTTGACTATAGTGTTCAAGAATCAGGTCAATATGTACTTTAAAAACTGCCCCATTTGGGGCCAGGGAAACCAAATAGACTTTATGAAGAAGTCCCAAAATAAGACACAAGTTGTATGAACCTGTCCAAAGCGGTCTGAGATCGTCTTGGGGAAATCAACTTAAAGAGGTCAATTGGGACCTTGGGAACCATTTTGAGGAAGAGTTAAAATCAACGCAGTTTGGGACTAATTTGAACCATTTGATTCACACAGGAAATCATTCAATGACCACTTTGCTGAATCAAATCTTCCATCTCATCTATTATTTTTTTTATACAAACCGAATTTGAAGTACAAAGAGTCTATTTTCTTCTACTTCTAATGGTGAAAACAAATTGAAGTAAAAATAACTGGTACAAGAAGTTTTCTTGACGGAAGACAGTGTAATAAATAGCAACTCAAACTTAATTTTTGGAAAGAAATAATGTTGATTTGTAACATATATTGCTAAACATTATAATTTGTAAACTCTTAATTATCTTCTTACCGATCTTTTAGTTCTTCATCTTAACTTTCTCCTCTCATCTAGATAAACAGGATCTCTCGAACTTTATGCTAATTATATATGACATCAATCCCCCACCCCAAAAAATGTATATAGTCTTTTTGTTGAAATTCTACTTAACAGATATGACCATTGTTTGTTCACTTCAAGTTGTCAAACAACTTAAAATTCATGTCATTTCTTCCTCTCTCTCTTCAAATTTATCATGAAATAACAGGTATCCAACAAAAAATAAATAATTGAAAATCACCAAAACTGGAATAAAAACAAGTTTATCATAAAGGAATTTTTGAGTTTTCTATAGATTATTTAAATAAAACCCAAGAGCAAGACGTAAGTGCTTCTTCTAATGATGAAGAAATATTTTTATTGTCCAATAAAGAAATTCTTAAGTATAGGGAAATGTTCGACTATAGACACTTACGGTGCGTTTGGTTGGACGGAATGGAGGTGGAATGGAATCGCAATTTCACCCTCAATTCCGATTCCTTTGTTTGGTTGTCCATTGGAATGAAAATGGATGGAATTGGATTCCATACTTCATGGGGCGGAATCGGATTCTTCGGGTTACACCTACAATACCTCACCTCATTTTGGCCTATAATTCTCAATTTAAAAATGACTTCGATATTTCCTATAAATTGGTTTTATCAATTTAGTTCTACATTAATTTGAATAAAAAATATTATTCATTAAATGATGGAAACAAAATATTTGTTCTTAATTTTTATATTTTTATTTTGAAAAAGAAAATAGATTTTTTTTCAAATATTCAGTTTTTGTTTCGAGAATAGAATTAATAAAGATTTTTCTTTTTTGTTTTTGAAACATGTTTTTTGTTTTTAGATTTCTGTTTATGGCACAAAACATATTTTCTTGTTCGCAAACTTATGCTTCGAACAAAAATAAAAATTTGAAATTGAAAAAATGAGTTCATATTCACGAAATAGAAACATAAATTTGAGAACAAGAAGGATGTTATTGTTCCCGAAATAGAAACAAAAATCTGGGAACAAAAATACTAATTGTTTTCCTGAATCAGAAACAGAAATTCAGGAACCAAAAAAGAATTATATAGGACATAGAATTGGAAATTTGAGAGCAAAAATTTAAGAACAAAACGATTTTAGTTGTTGGTAGATTTTGAATATTTTCCACATGGGATATTATTCATATTTTGTAGTCATTTTTTTAAAATAAATTATCCCTAGGTATATTTATGAATGAATTTGATCTCAAAATTGATATGTAAAAGAGTATTATTCCATTCCATTCCTCTAAACATACAATAACAACCAAACAAGAGAATGGAATAGTGATTCCATTGACAAATCCATTCCATTCATTCTCTCATTCCATTACATCCGACCAAACGACCCGTTAGGATTGGTACAAATCACTATAGGACATCTAACAAGAGGAGGTCTAAAATCTGAATACTTCGGTTTTAGTTTCCCTTGGGGATTGTAGACAAAAAAATTACATGATTTGGTTGAATCAAGTCTTTTTAATGGACCAATTTATTTCAATTATTTTTTGAATCATCCGGTTTCTTTTGGGGTGAAGATATTCTCAAAATTTGGACTTTAAATATTAAAAGTCATGGTTGGTATGGAAAATTCTCCTTTAGGATTATGTTTTGAATACAATATAAGGTTATGAAGACCTTAATGGATCCCAAAGCTGTAACTATTGACCCCAAAGGAAAATCAATCTTGTTTGAAACAAATGTTCAAAAATCAAATTGTCCCTATGACCATACAAAATGGAATGATGTCCAACTCCCTAGCAATTGGACTTCAGAAAAGTTATTCTTCCCAAAACAGAACAAAATCAAGAGCTGAACAAATTATTGAATACTCGACCGGTGGATATAAGATTTAACATTGGTAGACATACTCGAGTAAACATTACGAGTTTCTCTAGTTCATCTAGATGTTATGAATCCTCTAGAAAATCTGTTGATTATGTTTTAGATAAGCCTTCAAATTTTAAATTAAAATGTCTTAATGGTGATATACAAATTCTACAACCAATTTATACCCAAAAAAAATATATGATCTAATTACAATAGACCTTTTAAATTTGACTATCAAAAAGAATTCAATGGATTCTCTATGTTCCTTGCCAACAACAACAAAAAAAAAAAAAAAAAAAAAAAAAAGGAAAAAAAAAAGGAATAATCCGATTTTTTTTGTTTTTTTTAAATATGTAACGGTAGTTTGTCTATTTGTCTTGTGACTTCCTTGCCGCTAATGGTGCAAACCCACCACTGATGCAAAACTAAGCAGTCTCTTTACATTTTTTTACCTTCACTATGAATTTGCTCTTCCAGCATCATAGATGTTAGTACTTGAAAATGCCCTTTTGCTTTTCATTTTTGTATGTGCTCCTGCTTTGGAAATAATTTTTTTCTTATATTAAATTCAGGATTTTATAGTACGAGGGGGTCGAAGGTTTCCTTTATACAGGTATATACTGCGACAGTTTAATCTTGATACTTGAATCACATAAGTACACATGAAACATGCCAGATGTGCTTACTTTCCCTGTGGACATGTTTAACCAAAAAGACCTTGATGTATAGCACCTTAAACTGCATACCTGTTAGGATTATGCTTACCAAGCCATGGAACTTCCCTATTTCTAAATCTTTATGTATGCATCATGGGAGACATCATTTCTATTGTTCTTTCTCTTTGCAGTCGAGTAGTAGAAGCGGCTCCATATAAAGCAATTGTGATTCCTGCAACTGGAAAAGATTTAGACATTCCATTAAGAAGAGAAGATTTATCATGGAAAGAATTTCTTTCCAGTGTCGATCATCTACCTAGGTATGGTTGTATTATAATGATTATCTCATATTTTTTTGTGTTCTTCAAAAATTTGACAAGGTTTTCTTTCTTAATAGACCAAGTAGTTATTCTCCGGTATATCAACCAATGGACTCCATGACTAATATACTCTTCTCATCTGGGACCACAGGTTAGAAATCTGTTTGGCGTGATTCCTTATTTCTTGATATTCCACTTTGGCATTTTATTTAGTTTTATTTTATTTTTACGATTGATGTTCTTTTAGTTTGCCTACTTCAGGAGACCCTAAAGCTATACCATGGACACATCTTTCTCCTATTCGTGCGGCTGCTGATGCTTTCACACATATTGATGTTCAAGTAGGAGATGTCTTCTGCTGGCCTACAAATCTAGGATGGGTAATGGGGCCAATTTTACTTTATTCATGCTTTCTTACTGGTGCAACTCTTGCTATCTACCATGGATCTCCTTTAGGCCGTGGTTTTGGAAATTTTGTTCAGGTAACTTACTCTGAGTGCCTTTTCTCCTATTTTTGTTTTTAATTCATATGCTATCTCAGCTGGTTTGATTTTTAACCAACTCTTTGAAAACACTGCGCATCTCTGGATTTAAATGAGGAAGTATTCATGTTCTGTACTGCTAAGAGGATGGAAAAATAAAATGATTTGAATCTATAAATAAAAAAATTAAGAAAAGGAAATTTATTATATTACCCTTAAAATAATTCACTTATCATTTTTCATCCCCATTTCCCGTTTCTTTATTTTTTAGTCCTTGAAAGTTTCTGGTCTTTTGGTTAGTATTAGCTAGATTAGATCAATCAAAGAACAACAACAACAACTAAGCCTTTGTCCCACTTAAGTAGGGTTGACTTCATGATCCGTTTACGCCATAAAGAACGATTAAGGGCCATTCCCTCAGTCAAGTTCAATGTCATCAAATCAGTTCTAATGTTTCTTCCCAAGTCTTCTTAGACCTACCTCTCCCTTTAGTAACCCTACGCACTTGAACTAAATCGCATTTTCTCACTGATGCTTCTATGGGTCTTCTATGTACATGTCCAAACCACCGTAAGCGATTTTCTCGCATCTTCTCTTCTATGGGTGTTATTTCAAAATTCTCTCTAATAATTCATTCTTTATTTTATCCATTCTTGTCTTCTTACTCATCCACCGTAACATCCTCATTTTTATTACACTAATTTTCTGGACATGCTTTGTTTTAACTGCCTTACATTCTGAACCATATAGAAGCGCCAATTTTATTACAGTTTTGTAGAATTTTCCTTTGAGTTTCAATGGTATCCTACAGTCGCGTATCACCCCAACTGCATTTCTCCATTTCAACCATCTTGCCTTGACTCTATGAGTAATATCCTCTTTGATTTCGCTGTTATTTTGAATCATTGAACCTAAATATCTAAAATGATATATCTCCAACCAAATGTTCATTTTATATTTGATAAGATTGTTTAAGACTTAGTCAACTAACATTTTGGTAAGGAGTAAAAATTAAGTTCCTTTAAAATCAAGAAAAAAATGTAAAAACTAATAGAGGAATATATAATAGAAATCCCGTTAATAAAACATTATCAAAACACAAATATGTCACTTTCATTCTGAAATTAATTGATTAAAGTGTACCGTTCAAACACCTCTTTTCTGTCTCTTTTACATATTTCCAGGATGCAGGAGTGACTATTTTGGGCACGGTTCCAAGCTTAGTAAAGGCTTGGAAGAGCACACAGTGTATGGAAGGCCTAGATTGGACAAATATAAAGTAAACATTGATATGATGATGAAATATGTATTTTTACTTTTATACAATTTAACCCGAAAAGGGTCAACTATTAACATCTGCAGGTCATTTGCTTCTACGGGAGAAGCCTCTAATGTTGATGATGATCTTTGGCTTTCTTCAAGAGCTTATTACAAACCCATTATTGAATGTTGTGGAGGCACAGAGCTTGCTTCATCCTACATCCAAGGAAACCACCTGCAACCACAAGCTTTTGGAGCATTTAGCTCTGCTGCAATGGCTGCAGGCTTTGTCATTCTTGATGAAGATGGATCTCCCTATGTAAGGACTCTTTTATTCATGTTTGAGAATATAAAGTTAGCTTCTTGATAATTTGTTGCGTTTGCCTTCGAGTCACCAAGACATCGTTACGTAATTTGGTTCTGATGGCTAATGCTATCTATATTAGAAATCAAGATGATTTGGGTTCCACATTATGTTTTTTGTCCATAGGATGGTCGAGATCTATTAATGGAGATATGGACTAAATATCTGCTATTGAATTGAAGAGATAATTATATTTTAGAGAGATTCTGGCCTTTTTCTTAATCACATTCGTAGAGCCCACACCATTCGTATTTACAATATAAAATTAAGGACAAATATCAATAAGCTTCCCTGAGATTTGACATAATATCACAAAGTATCCCTACTATTTCCAAAATAGCAAAAAAAAAAAAAACTTGTTTTTTTTTTGTTTTTTTGTATTTTTGTTGTTGTAGCAGATGCACCCAAGGTGGACAGCTTGCTGTTAAGTCAAGAAAGAAACATTGTGAAAGACCGAAAATGCCCTAATGGATGAGACTTGTCTATTTGGCTCTTGTTTAAAGCATTGAAACACTTTTAAGCTCCAAAAAATCAACTAGGGATGGTGGGTGCGGTCAGTGACGGATAGTTGTCTATAAAGGGGAATGGATGAATTTATCATTTATATATCTATCTACCAATTTATTTTCTTCAAAAAACTCATATCTCAAAAAAAAAAAATCTAGTTTTTTCTTCCATTCTTTTTTCTTTTCTCATGATTTTGTGTATTTGTTTTAAGATTTTTCCTCTATCTCACAAAATAAATAAATAAAAATTCTCTTTTCTTTTTGTGCTCCTATTCTTTCTTTTTTCTTTTTCTTACAGTTTTTTGTATTTATGTTACATATTTTTTTGTTAAAAAAATAAAAAATAAAAATTGTTATATAAAATTAAATAAATAAACTACTCCTTTCCCTTTTTCCTTTTTTTTTTTTTTCAAAATTTATTTATTTATCTATCAATTTTTGAAAAAACTGCTATTTCAAAAAAAAAAAAACTCATATATTTCTTTTTCTTTTCTTCTACTCTTTTTTTTTTCTTACAAATTTTATGTAATTATCTTGTAATTTTGTTTTTATTTATTTTATAATATTTATAATATTTTTTTTCCTTGTTATTCTTAAAACAAAATCTCAATTAGAAAATAGAAATAGAAAAATAGAAAAAATGAATAAAATACAGCAAAACAAAAGAATTTAGAATATCTTTAGTAAAAAAAAATAGCCCGAATATTTTTTGAAAGTTTTTTTTTTTTTGTTTCAATGAAAATCTCTCTAAATGATTTATTACCATGTTAATAAAATTTTAAAAATTGATAGCATCTAAAATGATTGTTACATTAAACTTTAAAGTTACTAAAGAAACAAATTTATGTGTAGAAGAAAAAATTAATAAATAAATAAAATTGGACTCTATAATGAAAACTAATATAAAATAAAAATCTTCAAAATATTTGTTTCTTTACCCTTTTCTTTTCCCTTTGATATTTTATAGTTATATTAGAAATTTAGAATAGAAATGAAATTAAATTGGTGGGAAAAAGAAGGTATTTGTATAAGTAAAAATGTTTTTTTGGCCGTTAAAAGTTCAAAATTCTGATGGACGTCACTGATAGGGCAGGTCAGTGATGTTATGAAAAAAATAGGGTTTGTTTTTTATATTACGCCGAATCTCAAGGGAGTTAAATGATGTTTTCCCTTAAAAATAATATACTGATAAAATAGGAAAAATTTCATCTACCTCCATTGGTGTTTGTCCAAATGGTAGATATACACCTGCTTTTCACAAAACTAAACTATTCGCCCTTGCTTTTCACCATACTAAAACTATTCTCCCTTGCTTTTCACAAAACTAAACTATTCCCTTGTGGTTTGGTTCCGTCAACAAGTCCACCGCCTTCCGTCCATGGGCATGAATGAATATCTCCATATTTTGGACAAAATTACCCCTGCATATTTTTTAGAATAATTACAAGGGAGGTGTGTGAAATTTAATAAACAAAAAACAAATATTAGAAATTAGAAAACAAACAAAAAAAAAAAAAAACCAAAAAAAAGAAAAGAAACATCAAATAGAGTGCTAAGAAGCTCAAGCGCTTGCTAGTCCATTTCATTCCATATCATGTCAATAAAAATCATTTGCCTACTCTTTCAGGGTAAGTAGGCAATAAACATAATTGATGTGATGCTATGGTGACATTTGCATTTGCCTGATGTAAAAACTTGAGTTTTCTGCGGAAGCAAAGCCTTATGGATTTTTAATATAATCATCCTGCGCTTGGATGTGCATTAATTCTTGATCTATGTGACAGCCGGATGATCAACCTTGTGTTGGTGAAGTGGGTTTGTTTCCTCTATACATGGGAGCAAGTGATAGACTGCTTAATGCTAACCATGAGGATGTCTACTTCAAGGGAATGCCTATGTACAAAGGAATGGTATGCTTACTGAGAGAAATGTTTTTCTTTCCAAATCTTTCCTATTTAATAAGCTGGTAATCAAATTCAATTTGCCTAGGAATATTGTTTATCTTTTCTGTTTCTGTTCTCAGATTTGGAACAGGTACAAAAATGATATTTTAAATTTATGGAGCAGAATAGAAACAATTTTCGTTCTCTGTTTTTCTGTTTGTATTCCATGTTTTAGGGAACAAAAACAAAAGGCGGGTTGGGGGGGGGGGGGGGGGGGGGGGGCACGGGGGCAGATTGCAGAAGACTGAAGAAAAAATTTACTGTAATGTTGCATTATAAACATGTTCATAACTTGAAATATTTTCCTTAGCGCCTTCGGAGACATGGAGACATACTTAAGAGAACTGTTGGAGGCTATTTCATGGTACAAGGCAGGGCTGACGACACCATGAATCTTGGTGGCATAAAGGTATTAATCTATGCCCACACAAAATCAATTTTAAGTTGGCCTCAATATAAACCGTGAGACTTTTTATCTTTGCACAGACAAGCTCTATTGAAATTGAGCGTGTTTGTGATCGGGCCGATGATAGTGTGATGGAAACAGCTGCAATTAGCACTTCACCAGCTAACGGTGGCCCAGAGCAGTTGGCTATATTTGTGGTGCTAAAGAAAGGATTCAACACTGAACCGTCCGAGCTAAAGATTAAATTTTCAAGAGCCATACAAAAAAATCTGAACCCTTTGTTTAAGGTTTGTTCTCTTCTTGATCTTCATTTTTTCCTATCCTAATATCCAAAAATCCCTAGTCGTGAAAAACTAATGGCTTAATTGTGTTGTTGAGAAACAGTTATTGTTGAAAATGTGGGCTGGTGTTTGTTTACTGCTGCTTTTCCTAGATTTCTGTTTTTGTTCCCAGAAAAATTAGAAAATAAAAAAATTATGGGAGCAAACAAAATTGTGTTTATGTCTTGTTCCTAGATTTCAGGAAACAGAACTTGAACAATTTTTTTTGGTTTCCAGATTTATGTTTCATTACCAAGATTTCTGACAAAAAAATAGAAATCTTGGAATAGTTATGTTCTGTTCCCAATTTTTTGCAGTTCTCAGAAATTTGTTCTGAAAATCCGGGTGGTACATAACAGAAACATATTTTTTTGGTTACCATATTCATGATTATGTTCCAACTTTTTAAAGAACTAAAACAAAAATCTGGGAACAAAACTCTAAACAAACGCAACCTTAGATTTGCACTTCCATTATCTTTTTCACTTATTTTCTTATGATTTTAGAGGTGAAAATACTTTTATATTGTTATTCTAGTTCTTGTATATCAAACAAGATTACTTACCTGTAAGAAACAAAGCACTTGGCTAAATTCTTATTGTTTTTTTCAGAAAAAATGAATAAAATAATGGTTCATTATCCTTATAATTAGTATTTTTTTTTCAATGACAAGCAGGTAAGCTTTGTGGAGATTGTTTCGGAGTTTCCTCGAACAGCTTCAAACAAATTACTTAGGAGAGTTTTGAGGGAACAACTCAAGCTCAAACTTCGCATTCACAGCAGAATTTAATCACCTCCTTTTTTGTCTGATATTTGAAAATGTCTGATTTATTTGCAATAAATTGAAGGAAATAGAAGTATTATTTGTTTTACAATGAAATTATGTAATAATATTACTTCACATCTCTTGTTGAATTCAAGGCATTGTGTGAGTTTGGTTTTTGCTTGATATCTCTTGTTGAATTTAACTGGAGGAAAAGTAAGAAAAATAATTGAGTTGAAAGTTGTTTAATGAAATGCTAGGTTTTGCAGCTGCATTGTGCCATGTTCTTCTGGTCACGTACGTTCACTGGTAGTAAGAGTGCTAAGGAATCCCTTTGTTTCTTCTGTAAGGCCTATTAATGTTTCATAGTTCTTATCATATATCATTTTAATTTTTTATTTTAATTTTTTTATCCTAGTTATAGAGAACCTATATTTGACTTTATCAATTTATTTTTAACTTATATACCAACTTTTACATTAAATAACATTAGCTCGATAGATTTAATTTAGAACCTGTTTCATAACGTTTTGAGTATTTTTTTTTTTTTGTTTTCAAGTAAAAAAAAAAAAAAGAAAAAAAATTACTTAGTTTTATAAGTAGTGTTTATTTTACACTTAATATTTTTGAAAGTATAAAATGTAAAAACAAGATTCTTAACCCTAAAGACTTTAATCCTATTAGTTGATTTTTATAATAACAATGTTTTGAAACATGTTTACTGAGCATTGCGTCAAAGATAGTAAAACTTTAAGTCATATTATAAGACCCAATCAAAAGACGAGGACTTCGGATCACGGAACTCAACAAATGGAATGATTGTGAAGAATATTTTAAAATCATATTTTTTTGTTAGGTAAAACAATTCTTATACTTGTCATTTAATTTCAACTAGATTAGGATTGCAAACATGACATATCAATTGATCAAATTGCATGATTTTATTTGTGTAGCATAAATAATTTATTGTTATAAGAATTTTGATGTTCTATACTTGATTATATCTTTCTAAAATTCATATATTGTCTAAAATAGTTAGCCAGATTGAAAAAATGGTCAATCAGTCCTAACTGAGTTTGAAAATTTGTATTTCTATAGAGCCGGACGACCAAAGACATAGGGCGGTCAACTAGATAGGGCATAAATGTGAAAAATGTTTTAAACCTCTACTCAGTCTACCATTTGCATAGGTAAGTCAAGTTTCTTGTCCAAAAGGTTTAAAAACTTAAGTTCCGTACTAATTTGATCGACCACCTAATTAATTTAGGCTACCATCTATGACATAATAGGCTTTGGAATTGAAATTTTACTCTTGTCGGTCAACCAACTGCATTGGGTAGTTGACCAAACAAAGTTTGACTTGTTTGAAATTATGAACGTTTTCAATGATTAATTATTGTAAATCATTTTCAAATATTATTAAATGATTTACTAATTATTGAAAATATTTTTCAAAGAGTTTTATGCAAGGAAAAATCAACTAATATTGATTTTTTGATATATTAATCAATCCAACATATTTTTTGCACATGCTCCTATTTCTTTGTCAAACATTTTGACCTCTTTGACTTGTACCTATATAGGGCCACATGTTTAACACTTTTTTGAAATGAATCCAAGACTTGTTTGTAGTTAGATATATTGACAAAGTTGAATTTGATCTGCCTTAGTCAAGATATTTTTTGGGTCAAGTCATAGGGCAAATTTTTGTGAGTACAATCTGATTTTGTGACTGTTATGTATTTATGAAAAATAGCACATTAAACATCTTGAAAATTCTAAGAAAAATAAGAGAAATATATTTTTAGAAGAAGAAAAATATTCTTGGAAAATACTGCCTACCTGAACAATTTTCTAAGCTTAATTCTTGGGAGAAAAGAGAGAAATCTTCTTGAAAGAAATTAAATGTTGATCTTACTGTGGTTTGAAATCAATCAAAGTTATTTTGCTTCCGGGTTAAAATACTTTAAATTTTGATTTGAATCTTCAAGTTATCTGGGTGAGATTGTTTAAATTTATTGTCACCTAGATCTGAATATATATTAAGTAATTGATTGTGTAAGATCTACTTGAATATTCTGTGATTATATTTGATTTGATTACCTCCCTGAAGAAACTCGTAAATTGAAATTGAGTATTAATTATTGAGTTTGAATTCTTGATAATCAACACACTTGTTTAAATCGGAAATTATTTTTGGCTGATTACATTGATACATAAATAGTTGACAAAACGTGCATGCTAATTATCTGATTTAATCGAGTTAAACAATTTATTTGGTTGTATATGGATTACTTGATTACGTACTTTCATTGAATATTATTCTAGATAAACTAACATGTGCTTAAACTTGATCACATTCAAGTCAAAACACTTCTATCACACTTAGTCGAGTTGACATCATTTGATACTTTTATATGTCGGTAGAAGCGCTTGTGAAAAAAAAAAAAGTTTATACATGAGGAATTGATTTGTAGCTTGAATTGAGTGTATAAAGTTCAAGTGAGAGCGTTTTTTGCTTTGGTTTGATTGTAAGAGAAATTCATTCAAACATCATGTAAAGGGTTTGATTCTCACATGAGAAGAGGATCTGAATTTAGTGGATTGAACTCTCTGCGAGAACTCAAAAGAGTAGAGGTAAGCAAGAGTAACTTGCCAAATTGTCTTAAAATTCTGTGTCACCGTCTCTATCCTTTATCTCTGTGCGTGATTAGTTGTTTGTGTGATTGCTTAATTGTGTGCATAAAACGTTTCTGCTAATAATCGAAGTGATCTAAAATTGAAGTAATATTTTCAAGGTTACACGAAACTTAGATTAATTTCTAAGCTACCCAATTCACCTCTCTTGGGTAGTTCTTTGGGTCAACAATTATTACCAGAGCTAATTTAGCTAAATAGGCATAAAATCCAAGTTAAATGATTAAAACGGTACACAACACATGGACTACTTTGTTTGAGGGACAATCTATGCATAGGCCACCACTCTTCACCGGTAACAACTATGTCTTCTGGAAAACCAAAATGACAACAATTTTACAAGGCACCAATTATAAGGCTTGACGATTTAATCCAAAATGGTCCATATGTTTTCTTGAATGCTTGGTACTCTTAAAAGGAAGGATACTTATGATGAGAGTGATTATAAGTTGTTATAAATGCCCAAACTATTAATATGTTGTTTTGCGGATTAAATGTCAATGAATATAATATGATATTAGGTTATTCTTTGGCAAAATAAATGTGAGATACACTGCAAATCACATATGTGGGAACTGCTCAAGTAAAAGAATAAAAAATCAACGTGTTGATCCACCAGTTCAAACTTTTCAAGATGGGTGGATTCGACTCTATCCAAGACATGTACAATAGATTCACCAACATCTACTATAGTCTTAAGGACCTCGGGAAACCATACTAGATGACGAAAAAGGTACAAAATATCTTGAGATCACTTTCTAAGGCATGGGAACTAAAACTGACTACAATTGGAGAAGCTAAAGATCTTAGCACCTACACCATCAACAAAGTTATTGGAAACCTGATGACTTACAAGACGTCAATCAAAGGATATGATAAAAGTCAAGTTTAGGCAGAAAAAATCCATTGGCATTAAAAGCACAAAATGACGATAAATATGATGATAGTGAAAGTCTCGATAGAGATCAAGAATGAAGATTGGCATTTATGGCGAAGATTTTTTTGACAACTAGCTCAACAATCTTTCTGAAGCAAGAAATTTTTCGACCCCAACCATATCGAATGGTTCAACTGCCAATAGACAGGGCATTTTCAGTCAGGCTGCCTTAAACCAAGGAAAGAGAACAAAAATAACGAAAATAGAATGTCTTGTAAAGGGAAGAAAAAATCAATAAAAGCTACATGGGATGTCTCAACTTCCAGCAGCTCAGACAACTCCAACAGTGAGGATGAGTCCAACATACTTGCCTTGATGGGAAACAGTCATGAGGTTCTTGAGTTACTATATCCTACTTTTGGTCTTTTTAATTTTGATGAATTATTTGAAGAATATGAAGAAATACTACGATTACAAAAATCAATTTTCTAAAATAAATGCTCTAAATAAAACAATTTTATCTTTAAACAAACAAATTGAAACCTATGAAGCGGACAACGCATCCCTTGAAAGAAAATTTTCAAAATTAACATTGTAAGATTTTGAGAAAGAGAACAAAGAGTTAAATTAAAATATTAATGATTTAAACTCTATTTTTGTGAGATTTACAAAAGGTGAAAATAATTTAAATATGATTTTGGGAAGTTCCAAGGGTGTTTTCAACAAAACAGTAATTAGTTTTCAAAAGAAAACCAAACAAAAGTATTTTCACAAATTGTTTTATGAAACCAAGAATATTATTAAATGTTTTCATTTTAATCATTTGGGGCATACTGTTAAAACTTGTTTCCTTAAAAAAGTGAAAATGAAACTTAAACAAGTATGTACCTAAAGGAACCCTACCTTCTCAAACTAACCAAACCCGACCCACGTAGATTGGGCACCACTTTGGAACTATTTAAAGTGCTCATTGTAAATAAACTTAAAAGCATCTATTAGAATGGACAAATGGTTCCTAGACAGTGGTTGCTTGTGCCACATGATGAGGGATAAAACAAAATTTTCGTCTTTGACACCTAAGGACGGAGGTCATGTGACGTTTTAAGATAATACCAAGGGTAAAATAATCGATAAAGGTAATATCGGTAATTCCTCTACTTTATTGAAGATATTTTACTAGTTTATGGATTAAAACATAATTTATTGAGCATGAGTCAACTATGTGATAAAGGTTATAAAGTTATCTTCAATAATAACCATCATTAAAAACATATCTGATAATAAAATTCTACTTGTCACATCCCGTTTTCAAAATGTTTATATATTTTATTTTGATGAAATTGCTTATCAAAACATGTCTTGCCTAAATGCTTTATCTGGATATAGTTAGTTGTGGCAGAAGTTTAGGACATACTAGCATGGAATTGTTATCTGCACTTAGTAAGAAAAACTTTGTTAGAGGATTACCTAATATTAAATTTGTTAAAGATAAATTTTACGATGCATGTCAACTAGGTAAACAAGTTTAATATTCTTTTAAAAAGAAGTTGCATATATATATATATACACAACTAGACCTCTGGAAATGTTGCATGTCGATTTATTTGGACCTAATCCAATTGCTAGTCTAGGTGGTAAATTTTATGCATTTTTCATTGTCGATGATTTCTTAGGCTATACTTGGGTACTTTTCATGACTAAAAAGAGTGAAGTTTATGAGCATTTTTATTTTTATTTTGTACATGTTCAAAATGAGAATCAACCATGCATTATAAATATTATTTGGACCTAATCCAATTGCTAGTCTAGGTGGAAAATTTTATGCATTTATTATTGTCGATAATTTCTCATGCTACACTTGGGTACTTTTCATGACTAAGAAGAGTCAAGTTTATGAGCATTTTTTTTTTAAAATTTTGTACATATTCAAAATGAGAATCAACCATGCATTATAAACATTCACAATGATAGAAGCAAAGAATTTAAAAATGACAAAATTGTTAATTATTGTGATGAACATGGACTCAGTCATAACTTCTTTTTTACCAAGAACTCCTCAACAAAATGGTTATTTGAAAGGAAAAATAAATCTGAGATGGCCAAAACCATAATTAATAAAATAATTTGTCTAAATATTTTCGGGCAGAGGCCGTCAATACTGCATGTCATGCATTAAATCGTGTTTCCATTCGCAAACTTTTAAATATAACTCCTTATGAGATAGGGAATAGAAAAACTCCTATTATCTCTAATTTCAAACTTTTGCTTACAAGTGTTTTATTTTAAATGATAAGAATAATTTGGGTAAATTCGATGTCAAATCTAATGATTTTTTTCCTTGATTATGCATCCAATAGTAAAGCGTATAGAGTCTATAATAAGAAAACTCTTGTTGTAGAAGAATCAATTCATTTAGTATTTGAGAAAGCTAACCCTTTCACTATTAGAAGAGATTTGGATGAAGATGATGCATGTATACCAATAAATCAAATGGACCAAAGTAAGAAACATCTAATGTCAAAATCGATCCTCTTGAAACTTGACCAATTGAAAGGATCATGTATTACCTAAGGCAATGAAACGAGTAACTGGTCATTCTTCAGAACAAATAATTGGTGATATTTAAAAAGGTGTAAGTAGTCATTTCTCTCTTTATAATGTTATCAATTTTGTGTTTCTCTATCAAACTGAACCTAAAAATATTAAATAATCTATTAATGATGAATCATGGATTTTTACCTGTGCAAGAATAATTAATTCAATTTGAAAGAAATGAAGCTTGGCCACTAGTTTTATACCTAATAATCATCCTGTTATTGACACTAAATAGATTTATAGAAATCAGAAAGATGAGTCGGGTATTAATGATTAGAAACAAAGCAAGATTAATAGTGCAAGGGTTTACTTAAGAAGAATATATTGATTATGAAGAAACTTATGCACCTATAGCTAGACTTCAAGAAATTCTTATGTTTTTAGTCTTTGCTTGTTCTCGTAACTTTAAACGTTTTCAAATGGATGTTAAAACTACTTTCTTGAATGGTTTTATATTTGAAGAAGTTTATGTGAACAAGCTGCTGGTTTTGAAAATGACAAACTCCCTAATCATCTTCTCAAACTTAGAAAATCTCTATATGGTCTTAATCAAGGTTCATGGGCTTCTTATGAAAGTCTCCGTAGATATCTTATAGAAAATGGGTTTTAACGCGGTCTACGTGATATCATATTATTTATAAAGCAAACTAACACATATTTTTCTATTCGTTCAAATATATGCAGACGATATTTGTAATACCTCAAAAATTTGTATTTTGAAAATAACATTTTATTAAAAATAGGTCATATTTATTTGTGATTATTTTTGTATATCATGAAAGTGTAAGGTATAAGTGAACAATAATTAATTATTAAAGGGTTAAAAGTATAATTTATTAAATTATTATATAATTGAGAGTGGTGAGGTGTAAAGGTTGTGAGGTGTAATATTTTGGTGTGTGAGAAAAATAAAATATGAGAAAATGATAGTGCAAGTGATGTGATGATGTTTTTGGAAAAGTGTGCACATATGTGTGTGTGTGTAGATGATAATAAATAAAGAGGAGTTTGGCAAAAGTGAAGAAGAGAGACGGTTATGAAGAAGAAAGAAAATAATAGAGAGAAAGAAAAGAAAAAAAATAATTAGAAAAAATAAATAATGAGAGATATTATGCAACGTCAATTTCGATTCGAATTTTAGGTAGAATTCTTGATCCCTCTAATATTTATATTTAACCTCTCTATTTATTGTGTAGTTCATGTTATAGTTATTGTTTAATATATGTGTTGATTTTCATGAAATATTTATGATTATTATATGATAATTATGTGAGATAAATGTTTATATACTACTTGTTGAACAGGTTAAATACATGTACTAAAGGGGTTACATTTTTACTGAGCGTTGACTCATACCCCTACAATATTTATTGCAAGATTTACGAAAATGAAGATGTGTTAGAAATTATAATTGGATTTGGATTAAATTTTTGTAATATGTGTATTTACAGTTTATTGTTGTAAAAATTAATCCGATTAATGGATAATTATAAGGGTTTATACCACTTACCTTCCTTCTCATTTTATCCAAAACCACAAACCTCCCCTGTCCTTTGACATATACCAATCAACTCCTTTATCATTTTGGTTAAATACCACCAACCTTCCTTATAGATAAAAAATTAATAAATTTTCTATTGTTATGACGATTTTACCATTAATTATTTGAAAATGATTAAATAATTAAAAATTAAAATACATAAATAATCCCTTAATTTTATATTTCCTCTCTTTCATTATTGACAATAACATCCCTATCCCACCCCAACCGCCTTCTCTTGTATTCTTCAGTTCTCATCTTCAGTCCTCTATTTTCCCCACCCTATCCCTTCTTTGCCGGAAAGACATTCACCTTTTCCCTTTTCCTCTTTCTCCTCCTTTCTCGCCAAAGAAAACCCTACCCACCTCCTCCTCCTCTTCCTTCATCTTTTCGTCTTTCTCTCTCTCTCTCTCTCTCTTTCTATTACCAGATCCGTCGTCGGCGACGGATCTAGGATATCGATGATCCAAATCCGTCGCCGCCGCGACGGATATGGGACGTCGACCGTCCAGATTCGTCACTGCGGCGACAGATCTGGAGCGGTCTCGACCCTTCTTCTTTCCTTCTTCCAACCAGTGGAACCAAACAGCCTCGCGTTCTCTTAGCTCCGGGGAAGCTATCTGAAGGAAAATGGGAAGCCGACGAAGGTTAAAGAGGGAAATAGAAGATGCTTACTTCCGGCAACTGGGAACTAATCGACCGAGGATGCGAACTAATCTCCTTCTCCGTCCTCTCGACTCCCTCTCCCTCCTTATCGAACCCCATCTTCTTCGAACTTGAAATAACTCCGACAGCCAAAGATATCAAATTTTTAGAGAATTTTTCACAGTCCTACCAAACATGGGAAAACAGAGGAAAACCCAACTGAATTCGTGAAGGAAAAGGTAAACCCACTAAATCAAAGAGGCATTACATTGATTTGATTGAAGAGAGAGAGAGAAAATACATAGGTTGGAAGAATCCAAGGGAGAGTTTTACCCACAAAAGGAAATGGTTTCTAGAGAGATAGGGGGGATTTGGGAAGTCGAAGCAGGGGAAGGAAATAGTCATGTGGTGATCCGGAAATATGAAGAGAGAGAAGATAGAGATCGTGAAAGGCACTAGCTTCAATGAAAACCACGATTCAAGACCGAGAAAGCCTATGATTTGGAGGATGATACATACTTCTTCATTGACCCATTATCTCTCTCTCTCTAGAAAAATGACACTTTACCCCAAATGTTTATCTTATTTGTTAAAGAAAAGGGTGAGGATTCCGGCGGCGGCGGCGGATGGGGTGGGGTGTGGTGGCGGTGGGAGAGGAGGGTGGGCTGGAGGTGGAATAATGAAATTATTTAATAAATAGGGGTCAAAAGTATATTTTTTATAATAACAATTTTAATGATTTTTTTAAAAATATAAATAGAATTAAAAACAAAGGGCACTGATGTCTTTTTACAAAAAAAATGTAGTCAAGGGGGTTGACTGGTATATGTAAAATGATAGGGGAGGTTTGTGGTTTTGGACAAAATGAGAAGGGAGGTAAATGGTATAAACCCATAATCATAATTATCAGCATAGCTTGTTAAATTTACAAGATTTATAGGAGAAATTGAGTGGCGACCCCAAGAGACCGAATCGTTACAATATTATTTCTAGTTCTACTAATGAGTATATGTACCAAGAATTTACTAAGATAATGCAACAAAAATTTGAGATGAGTATGATGAGAGAATTTATATTTTTTCTCAGATTACAAATTAATCAAATGAAAATGTATTTTTATTAATCAATCCATGTACATCAATGACCTTCTAAAGAAGTATGGAGAGTTCTTTACCTAATAACTGTAATTTAAAAAAGAAAATCCTAATATCACACACACACACACACACACAAAACGGATATTAGAAATTTGTTTATTGAGAAACAGATTTCCAAAATCCGATTCTTAAAAAAATAAAATAAAATTGAAAAACAGATTTCCAAATGGCGTTCATACGAGTTTTTTTTAACCTAAATCGGAGATTGAATCTTTGATTCTTATAGAATCGGAGATCTGCTCTGATTCTTCACATTTTTTTTTTTTGTTTTTTGTAGAAAAAATGTTGATTCCTATTTTTTTTCATTTTTTTCAACCAAAAGTGTGTTTTATTTCTATTCTCATGAATTAAAAAAAAAAAAAAAAAAAAAAACTTCAAGACAATGGGTGTTACCAAACATGTTTTATTCCTGAAATACTCCAAAACAGAAATAAAATTCTCATCCCAATTTATTTGAAATAGAAACAAAAAAGTAGAAACACCAACCAAACGCTACCCTAATGTCTTTTTCAATAATACTGCTTCATTTTTTCTCTATTTTATTCCAGATTGGTGGGAATGAAAAATTAGTTAGAAAATTGTGCATATTGTTTTACGAAATTTTTTTCACTCCAAGTTTTCCCATACAATTTTTTTTTCATCCTATTTTTTTCTTTATTTTTCCATCAAAACAAATGCACATTTATTGCACTCCTATAATATCCATCATCATATGTGAACAACAATTTTTTTTTTTTTTTAATTTATAAAAATCGTAAGGAGAGAAATGAATGAAACTGAAATTCTAGTTTTTACTGAGAAAATACCAATATTGCATCGGTTCATATTAAAAATGAAAGTCCCAAAAAACTTTAGGTCTGATTGTAACGTTATTGTTTAGTACCCGTTTGGATGATATTTTCTAAATCTTGAATTATAATGTAAAATTGTTAACACTACTTAAAATTTAATCTTTTTAAAGTATAGGAAGTAAAGATATTTAATGTGGTTATAACATTTAGAGTGTTATTTCTTCTTTAGATGACTCTAATTTGTTTTCACACCTAAAAATGAAGCAACAAAGAGCTAATTTTTTTTTTTTTAAAGTATTAAGTTCCAAGAGGATATATATAATTTTTAACTTTTTAATGTGTGTTTGAATGACAATTTTATTTATTTATTATTTGTAAATTTTGTTTTTAAGGTTACCTTTTAAGCAATATAATAAGTCCCAATTTGTAGTGGTTAGTAAATATTATTTTTTTAAAATTTATTAAAGATTGTCAATAAAAAAAAAGTCAAAATAAAATAGGAAAGAACTTAAAATAGAAGAGATAGACATCAAATTAAAATGAAACGCGAGGACAAGTACAAGTAGTAATCATAAAAATAAAAAATAAAATATTACATAAATTATAAAATATTACCCATCATTGAACTTTTCTAGCATCAACAACTACTTAGTTTTATCAAACTATTCGTAGTAAATCTCTCTGTCTTCATAATCAGATAGTTCTGGGTCATTAGTGTATTTGGGATCGGTAAAGTACTTTAATGTCTGCTCGTTTACATTTGGTGCATTTGTCTTATGAATCTGATGAAGTCTCTGTTTGACATGAATTCATTTTTTCATTTGTTTTATTTCTTATTTCAATGCATGGAAAATTTTGACGATATTATCCGGTTCGTTTTTCAAAATTTTGAAAGACCTTAATTTTGAAATCTTGAGATGGTACATATGAGACATTTCCTCATCAAGGTTTCTCTTTGCCATTAGCATTGACCATTGTAAGTTCTTTGTCTCTTCACTATCCTTGCCCCATTTGGTGTAGTTGTAACTCTCGTAGTAACAACGATTGACTTATCAAACAGTTTATTTGAAAGGATCACCGTGTACTAAGAAAGTTTGTTTCCTCGTGATGGGATTCAGCCATGCGCCAGAGATACCTAGTTGTTGTTGAACACCAGTGCAATCTATAATAACAACCCATGAACAGTACACGTCATGGGGGTAACACAATTTGTCTCGGGTGTCATACCATAATAGTGGGCGTCGAGGTTTATCTTCACTCCAATGTATGACTTTTGACCGACGTATCTGGATTCCATACTATGTACCTACCTTATCTTGGTACTTAGCATGATCCTTTGTCCCTAAACCCTCACCATTGCAATGGATCTTTATTTTTTCCTTGCTTTTGCCCTTACTCTTATCTTTTGCTGACCCGCTTTCCATTTGAACTGATTTTCTAAGTAATGAAAATGGAGAAGAGAAATGAATGTGGTGCGAATGATAATTCTGAAAGTATAGATGTATATATAGACAATTTTGTTTTAGCCAAAAAATAAATAAATTAGCCAACCACTTTCCCGCCAATTTGATTTATTTTTTCCCCACAAATTTTTTTCCCTCCATTCTTTTCTCCGTTTGCTTCCAATTTCCTGCCCATTTCTCTCCCTTAATTTTCTATGAATAGCAGAAGTCAGTCCTCAATTTAATCACCTGAGGTACTATGATAAAGCGTTTTCAAAAAGAATGAATAGAATATATAAATAAGACTACGGTGAATGTTTTGAATATGTATATATATATATATATGTGTGTGTGTGTGTGTGTGTGTGTGTGTGTGTGTGTGTGTTACTCTATTTTTGTTTCTATTCCTAATTTGATGGTTTATGTTTTTTAGGTAAGTATTTGGTGAATGTTAGTGGCAAAAAAACTGGTCAACATGTCTCCACATTAGGGGGCTAATTAGAACGAGATCAGGTCGTTGGTATAACTGTTTTGTAGGGACAAAATTGGTATGCGGCAACACTTTACTGGAGTGTCAAAAAGATGCTGGCATATGAAGTATTCTCCAAGGTCTTTTCATGTTGAGCGAAACAATATTCACAAATTGCATAATTTGTTGTGATTGTAAGGCTTCTGTTGAGGATGTGATAAACACTAGTAAATTTGCGCAACTCCTAAATGAGACAAGCAACACAGTGAAATACTTACTGGAATCGATAAATAACTTGGAAGTTAGGATGGCTTCAAAGGGTTGGGACTATTTATTCGAATTTAATGAGTTTGTAAAATTTTCTAATAGTATATTCATGGATTGCTTGACTACCCGTGAAGATATTAGGGCACGAAAGTTTACTGATCCGCCCATCTAAGAAACTTTATTTCAAACTCGTAATTTCTAGTAGTTGTGTTTGTAATAGACTGTGTGTTTCTTTCTATGCATTGTTCTAGTATTGTAAATCTTTCTTATTATATGCGTGTTTTTGAAATTTAAATAAAGAGACAAAGTATGTTGTTTGGTACAAGTAGCGTTATTATAATTTAACATAGATACAATACATTAGACTAGAAAATAATATGCATAATTAAACTGCAATCCAACAATGCCAAAACATTATACATTACTCTCGTCATCAAACATTTTAATATCTGACTGATATTCAGGTTCCCTTGAGCATCGCATGTAAGTACGAGCTTCGTCAACCAAACCTTCATGGAGACGCTCATGTGCCATCATTTGAAGCTCGTGTCGAATAATTTGAATTTGTATTTGGTTGTTTTTTTCGCGGTAGCGATGCAATACCATCTAAAGATCATTTGGTGTGTCTATTGGCATTGTTCTGGCCAATTGACACACTATTAAAATATTGTGTTGCCTGTATCTATCTATAATAGTCTTTACTTGGTTCACATGATAAGTGTATTCTTCTCGTATCCTTGTAACCCAATGTGGAGAGTAACGAACTCTTGGATTTAAAGAGTATGAAAATTCATCCTCCAAAATCCAGTGGCGCCACTGAAAAATCACCCATTGATTTGTGAAATCAACTCTGATAATCGTTGTATCGATGACAAAGGCTAGAAAAGGCTGAAAACGCGTCACCCAAAATGTTAATCAACAGTGGAAAAAATGTTGAAAAAGGCTGACGAAGGTCGACAAAGGCTAGAAAAAAAATTGAAAACATGTGGCCCAAAAACATCAATGAATAGTGAATAAAAGTTGAAAAAGGCTAACAGTGGTTAAAAAAGGATGACGAAGGTTGAAATCGATGACAAAAGCTGACGAAGGCTGAAAAATGCTGAAAAAGACTGACAAAAGTTGAAAAAAAAAATGAGAACACATGGCCCTAAAACGTCAATGAACAATGAATAAAAGTTGAAAAAGACAAATGACGACTGAAACAGGCTGACGAATGCTGAAAAATACTGAGAAAGGCTGACGAATGCTGAAAAAGACTGAGAAAGGCTGAAAAAACGTGAATTTAGAGTTTAAAGGTGTGTTATCCTTATCTTTTATTCAATTCAAGTTTATGTAATTTGGAGTCTGGAGTCTATATAAGATTCCCTTGTGTCCTTGAAAAAAATAGAACTCAATATTGCTTTCACCCTATAACATTGGTGAATTGTCTTCAAACATTAATTCGAGTGAGGAAAACTTATATAGTATTTCAAGTGAGGAAAATTCATATGGTGTTTGGGGTTGGCTTGGACCTTGGGATCATTATAAATGGTGGGGTCTACAAGCATATTATGATGACTACTGAACTGATCAAGACACCAATCCGATCGAGTATCATGTCGGCCTACGGCAAGAGTGGGAATACAGGGTAAGAGATGCTAACAACCTTATAAATTCTTTGAGAGATTTTAATGCACCTATTCTGCATTGTCGAAGTCTTCAGATGCCTCACAGATGTCAAATTAATGACACAACTGAGATAGAAAAGGCTATTACATGAATTCGTATGGAGAATAATCGAATATTATTATGAAGGAGTCGATATTATCTACTCCAACTAGCTAATGAAATGGCCGCCTCAAGTAACAGAATACTCTCTCAAAACAAATACAATAATGTGATGACGAACAACGATTATTTTTCTGAGGGATACATATCCAGCGAAGAATAAATATATTTAGCTAGTTATATGGTATTTGTTATGTGTTTTCATGTGACTACCTTTGTAATGTTACGTACTATATTTCTTATGTATTGTATTTGTTATTTGTTTTCATGTCACTACCTTCATGATGTTACATACTGTATTACTTATGTATTGTATTTGTTATGTGTTTTCATGTAACTACCTTCGTGATGTTACGAACTGTATGTTTTAGAAAGTTCTTGGTCTACCATATATATTGTTTCGCAAAATGGATAAAGCATTTGAATGGGGGATGGAGACAAGTGTCTAAAATTCTAGAGAAATTCTTTGATAGTATATGGAGTAGAAAGCTATTAATCTACCATATATATTGCTACTGAAATGGATAAAGCATTTAAATGGGTGATGGATACATGTGTCTAACATTCCAAAGAATTTCTTAGATAGCGTATAAAGTGGAAAATTGTTGATCTATTCAACAACTTTCCACCTCGTATGTTATACACGATTCCTTTGGAATCTTAGACACCTATCTCCATCTCCCATTTAAATGTTTTATCTATTTGCGAAGCAATATATACGGTAGGTCAACAATTTTCTAAAGAACTCCATAAGTTATAAAATATTGTATATATTAAATTATATACATTTCTACAAAGTATAACCATATCATTGAGTTCTATGTACCGCACCCCATATGTTTAATGTTCCTCAGTTGTTGTCGTACAGGAAGTGGAAGCTCTTTCATCTCATCTACATGTGTATGATTGGCTTGTGTCACGTTCTCCCAAATCCATGGTAAATGGTTATGACAGTTCCTCTACGATCGGCAATGCATTTTTGTCGTCCAATGACCAAGGGACCGACGACACATGTCTTTCAATTCTAGTGGGTACGCCACGTGTCATAGTAGGAATGAGTACTGAGCTAGATAATGGATGCTCCATAATTGGGGAAACAAATGTGCCACCCAGTGACGATCCACAACTGATACCCTGGTTGGTGCCAAACTCTGAATAGAAATCATTTATCCCGTAAGTAGATGGTCCAACACTAGCATCCTTTATCATTGCCTCTCTTGAGCGGTACACGTCATCATCCGAGTTTACGGTAAACTCAAAAAATAGTTTCGACGGCGGATTTGGAATGCGTTTTGGCCCTAGAGCAACGTTACCTAGCATTTGGTATGGGAGCTTATGGTATAAGGCCCGAGAACATGTGTCGTGCATTAATAGTAAGGCCTCGCCTGTGTCACGTGGGTATTTCGTTCGCAAGGCAAGCTTACTCAGACACAAAATTCGTGAAATATCTTGTTCCTACAAAACAAAGTTGATTGTACCTAAGTAAATGAACATTAATAGCAACATAGATTAACAAACATATGTTCTAATTAAATTCAACCTCTATCGTTAAACAACCTCTTGCTGTATGGTAGCCGAAGTCTGGTCGGTAAGACAGGTTTACTATGAACCTTCTGGTAATCTCCCAGTACCAGGCATGTACTTATCAAGGACCTCTGTCTCAACCTGGAAATTACTCAAATCTGGTGGTCGCCGACTATCCACGCCCGTATACATCCTGCGTGTACTGTCGACTAGTCCGTACCAGATTTTTCTCTCCGGCAAGTCAAATGCAAGTCCTTATACATGTCGCTTAGCCATGAAATCTAAACTGTCATAGTGTCCAATGGGGATAATGGAAATCATAGCATATAAGGGGCATAGACGCCATCCATATGACTTGACCATCTCTATAGTATGAGTCCTCCATGACATCGGTAGGATAAGGCATCCAAATTACTTGTCCAAACAATATAGAAATAAATAAATTAAATAATAAATATAAAAATAATTAAAAAATTAAACATAAGTAATATCTTACGTAAATCTATAATTGAAATCGTCATCCCGTAAATGATCTAACTGATATCAATACACAACGAATACATGCATAGGCTCGCTATCTAGAGTAACAGACACGTTCTAACTATATGCGAAAACCAAAACTAAATGTTACTAAATGAAATGAAATATTTGAAATGTGTACAAATAAATTATATAATAACGCACGGAGACCCCCCTAGGGGCGTCTGGGAACCTGAAGTCCCCAATCTCTAGCTTACCCATTCTATCGGCCGTCGTAAAGAGATTTGTATGACGTAATCTCGGGATCCACTCCTAGGCCCAACACTGTAACAAAAATAATGGTCCGACTACATTTTTTTGTCTCACTATGCGACGTCTTGCATAACTCTCGATATAGGACCACCAACGTGGCACTGCCCCAACTATACGCTTGCAACTCAATTAAGTCGCGGAGTAGTAGTAAGTAGGCTAACTTCACTAAATTTCTCGATTTATCTGACATCAACATTGTTTCAATCAATAGTAGACAGTACGCGCGGGTGTAACATTGCATAATGTGCTCATCAGCGTCGACGGGTACATGAGCGAAAGTGGTCTATAGCCATTTCAAATTCAAGCCTCCGTGCTTGATTTTGTCCTTTGGCGGTGTTTGGCCCAGGAGGTTATGGCAACGTTCCTGCCAACGTGGGACTGGTCTCGTGTCCTCAGGGCCAGTAACTGCTCGCCCGTTCACGGGAAGTTCGAATAACACTACTACGTCCTATAGTGTCACCATCATTTTTCCAGTTAGAAGATGAAATGTATGTGTCTCTTGATGCCATCTCTCCAACAACGCGGTGATCAAAGCGTGGTCTAACTACTTCTTTCGTAACCTAAAAGCACCATACAACCCGACGGCATGTATCAGCTGTACCACTCGCCCGGGTACATTATCCCTCTAGCGCCTTGGAAACCTTCCCACCCTGGAATAGTCAAGCCGAGAACACTGCTGAAATATAAATTAAAACACAATCAATAAAAAATATAAAAGAAAAAAAATTGAATACAGTACAGAAATATGTATTTAATATAACATGCACTCAACGTTCTTCCCAAACTACTACAACTTTGTGGTCACTCTGCAAATAAAGTAATCACCAATCCACGGACCCAGACTTAGCCATAACTGCAAGAATCCGAAAACATTAGAGCGTCTACAAAAAATATGATCTATCTACACAATTTAAAATAAAATACTATACTAAAAGGAAAATAGAATTTTATTTCATTTAGAATTATCACTGTAATTTAAATCACACTTGGGCATTATATTTTTTTTCATTCTCATTTTTTTTCCTGTTTACATTTCCAATAACAAATCCAAAACTTGTGTTAAAATTATTAATACGAAACTTAAATTTTGTCAAGTACTATTATACGAAATAAATATTACGTTTATCAACTAAGTGACAATAGAATACAACACAACACAAATGTTGTTACAACAATAAACCAAAAATTTAAAAGAATTTTTTTTGTATCCATTACAATGAAACAAACAAATTAATTGAGAAAACTCATTGGGGTCGAGATGGACATGTCCGCCTATCATGCCCAGTTTGAGCACACAGCCCACACCAATTTATCATTGTCCTCTACGACACATCCATCTCGTTTCGAATCCGAGTGGATTTTGGTCAACCGCGCTTCGCAACTCAAAGTCTTTTCTTATTAGGAAAAGGGATCGAAAAATTAAACACTGGCCAATAATCCTCGTGAACAATCGATTCAAACGATGATTCTCAAACTTTCAACAAGTTTGCTATTGTGTACTCATGAGCGATATAGCGGAACGCATCAATGCCACAATACTTGGTCTCCACAAGCATGTGGGAGTATGGATAACTAAAAACCTTATATTTCCTACAAGTGCAATCAGGGTTGCCCCCTAAAGTAACCTAAAGTCTTTGTCGTTTTCACATGGTAACATACATTCTCCCTATTGTTGAATATATTTACACACACACACACACACACACACAAATATACATTAAATTAGATAATGAGTTGCATCATTTATATTATAAATATAAAAAAAATAAGTAATTAATAAATTGCAAGTTAAAAAATCTTACCGATTGAATATTCGGATGTCGTATGTTTTGGACTTGGCTTGAGATTTTTGAATTTTGTCAACAACATGTTTTACATACTCCAAATCCATGGCCGAGTCCTTTAGAGCTTCTTGTCGACCGATATCAAAGTATTTCACCAACTTGTAGAAAGTTATCAAAACGGCTGTTGTAATTGGGATATTCCTTCCACCTTTCATACAATTGTTGAATACTTCGATATAGTTGATCGTCAACACGCCCCAACATTTACCATCATTGTGTGCCCTAGTTCATTTCTTTACGTCTGTGTGATCCAATCATGTATACGCCCACACATCTATTTTTTTGATCTCTTCCATGATGGCGTTGTACTTTCAAACTTTTGTCGCAGTACCGGCATCCCAAGCAAAATCTTTTAGTTGTTGATTTTTATGCACCTTGTTTAAATTACTACAAATATACTGCAGACAAAATCAATGATACTGAGCGGGCTCATTCTATTGACTAAGCCATAAAGTTCTGACCGCACTAATAATGCCAGTGTGTTTGTCAGATATCAAGGGGACCTCCAGACAATCTTTAACGATATGGCGTTTCAGCATCGAAATAAACCAGGACCAACAACGATGGTCCTCTATCAGTACGATCGCGAACGCCAAAGGATAACACTTATTGGACAGTATCATTCTAATGGTGATCAAGATCATACTTACTGTACATATAGGTCCCATCAATCGTGAGGACAGACTAATAATATCTCTATCTGACCATAGAAGGTTCAAATGCCAAAAACACCATGTTGAATATCAACCACAGAAGGTTCGAATACCCAAAACACCATGTTGAGCGGACGAAACGATACTTCATTCGACAATCGTCCCCTAATTAAAGTGCTACAAAGGCGACATGAACTTCGGAGACTTCCGATACAATTCATCCCAATCGCCGAATAAGGTCTCGATGGCTTTAGATATAGCCAACCAAGTCTTTTGGTAGGAGCTAGTGAATCCCTGAGACTCTTTCACGGAGGCAACAATAATGCTCATCTTTATTTCTGGATCCTCTTCGACTTGTCCAAGTATCATGTCAAAAATGACACCTGAATCCAAGTTTTCATGATCTAGGGCCATATGATTGTAGAAACACGTGTGTCACCCATTGTACTGTGCAATCTAGAACATTCTGTGACTCTTTTTCAGAGCCACCCGCATCCTCCACCCACAACCGTGCTTGCATTTAATCGACCAAACTTTAGGGTGTATCTCCACCACAGAAAATTCTTTATTTTTTATAACATGGTAATACTTCACGGTATTCTGGTCATGTTTCTTGTCCTTAAAGACCATGCCGCAATGGAATTCATCCATTTCTGAGTTCAAGAAATTCTTCCGTAACTTTGGCTCATACTTTGCCATATGATCGTCATCACCCCATTCCTACTGATTATATCATGAAATAACCATGTGCAACGACAATTGTTTACTCTCTTGCCCTCTCAGCTCAACATCCATATCTTCATCTCCATCCCTACTATTCTCCTCTTCCTCCAACGCAATAGTACCATCTAACTTTGTTTGTTCGATATCATGGAAACTATTGACTGTACTTAGCCCACCCTCCACGTTCCTATCATACCTGCCGCAATTGTTGTCATGCGGTGGACTAGTTGGCGAATGATGGTGATATGGAGCTGGAATAACTGGTTCCTGCATCACGGTTAATCACGCTATGAGAATCACTAATCCCCAATGTGTGTCCCAACCAAAAATCCAAAAATAAATAAATAATAAGATCTAAAACCGAGATCTACATAAATAAAAAATGAAATCTAACTACTAATTCGCAATGTGTGTCCAAACAAAAAATCTGAAATAATAAAAACGAGATCTAAAACCGAGATCTACACAAATTAAAATCAAAATCTAAATGTAATTAATTAATACAAACCCTATACCCTAAACACAAGCACAAACACAAATCCATACACAAACACAAATCTAAACAATTAATAATTAGCCAAAGATATATTGCAACTGAAAAATAAATAAATTAATGAACTTCAACACAAAAACGCTCACCTCAGTAGTAATGATGATGGACGGCAAATATTGCAGCGGCAAAGACGACATTTATTGGCATCGACGGTGGCTGGAGAATAGAGAAGATAACAGGTGACGCAGAAGGAGAAGAGCGAAGAAGATAGGGCGGTGACGAAGGAGAAGAGAGAAGGGAAGAAGGCCAACGACCTTTCTCTTGATGGAGGCGACGGCGAAGCAGAAAGAGAAAGAGAAATAGGAAGTGAATCGAAGGAGAAAGAAAGAAAATGAGATAAAAACAAAAGGAGGTAGACTAGGGTTTGTCTCAAAGGAACGGATTTCCCAAATCTGTTTCATGCAACGATAAAAAAAAATTAAAAAATTCGTATAAACTGCAAATCGAAATCTGTTTTTCACTTTTTTTAAACGGATTTTGAAAATACGTTTCTTGATAAACGAATTTCTAAAATTCATTTTATAAGTTTTTGGTATATAAGTTTATATATATGTGATATCAAGTTTTTTTTTTTTTTTAAGTCATAACTATTATGTAAAGAACTCGAAGTATGGCTTGGAAAATGTAAATGTATACAAAAACACCAATGACCACATAAACTAAGCTCGATTAAGATGAAAAAGGTAAAAGTGTCAATGAAAAGATGTATCAGGGTATGACATATAGTGTCACACCCCACCCCGGACCCCCATCACCCTGGGGCCGGCGTGATGTCAACACGACATCACCTGAATGTCCAACCCACTAGAGACGACAAAGTACATGCATAAATACGCAATCACAAAGCAGATCATATATATATACTAATTGGGGACACACCCATCCCTAAAAAAAAAAAATATATAATAACAACAACGATATACAACCCTGAACCTCTCATTATTTCTCCTCAAGTAGCACCTTCAAAATACTCCCTCCCTATCGCATTTTCGAAGTCGACCTAGTACCAGTAGGGGACCGACACCCAGCTATTGCACCTGCAAGTGTATTGTCTTCTTAATAAAAATATTTTAAATGGATCAAGCATAGCATATATAAACAACACATTTCGAACAATAGTACAAAATCAAATACCACGAGAAAAACTCATTTTCCTGTCATCACCGAATCAAACTCATATATATATATATATATATATATATATATATATATATATATATCCATTCAGTTGTAAAACTTTATATTTAAATATAAATCCACCCAGTTCACCATATATAACGAAATACCACACATCCACTGACTAGCCATAGTTATCGTTTTAACCTCACGATCGGGAGTTGCAACAGTACCGTACCATCCGTAAGATATGCCTTTCTAGCGGAACTAACTGTGCAGATAATCACCTATCGGACGTCTCCAGAGGACATAAAATCAAACACCACCTGTCGGACCACCCTCCGGACAAGACATAATATCAATCACCACTTGCCGGACCACCCTCTGGACAGGACATAAACTATGGCTTAGTCCAATCAACAACATCGTCAAAACAATAACGTCATCATCAAACCAATATCATCAACCTCTATTTCCAAAACCGATTTAATCCAAAAATCATGATTTTCACATTTTTTTTTATAACCCAATGTTTTCAATAAATCATTTCTTTCCACCTTTTTCTTTAAAAACCAACGAAATTCATATTTTCAAAACACCCAAATCCGCTTGATCCATATAAGTTATAAATTTGCCCAATTTTAAATAAACACATTTTCCATCATATATATATGAAAATAGATTTGGCAAGAAGACAGTACACTTACCTGATGATCCGCTCCCAAGCGCTTTACCGACTCCACGCTACCAATCCTCCGGTAATTGTGAACCTATTTATGACATGGCCTATATTAATATTTGAGATAAAATAACCTAATCATGTAATGAAAGCCCTACGCCCATTAATTTCCCATTCCCTATATTTGTTATGTAAAAATATTATAGTATAGGGTCGTTAAAGTTTACTACTTAAACTTAATTCATATAAATGATCTCATTAGTTATTATCTTCATTTTGATATTTTAAGGCTAGAAAACTAATTTAGTAATCATAAAAGCTAATGAGAAACGTTACTCGCTCCAAAATGGTTGTTGATCCTCTTAGAAATTTCTTAATATATGATCCTGCTCCCACCGCCTAAGCGAAAACCTATCGCCTAGGCAAACAAGTGCCTTCACTGCACTGAATTACGCACTGACGGCCCACCGCTTAGGCGAAAAAGTTTCAGCCTAGGAGAACTCGCATCTTTTTCTTCTATTTTGCATACTGCTTCTCCACCGCCTCAGCGAACTTACCACTGCCTAGGCAAACTCTTCCCATTTCTGTTTCCCGAAAACTAGCCGCTCCTCCTTCTCTTTTTATTACTAACTCCGGCAGCTCAATTCACCACCCAACTTCCACGATCAACCACAACAATACCCCCATTCGTTCTACCAACTGCACCCCTTCAAACCAAATCAAAAGACCACAATACAATAACCCACACACACCTGTTACACCCAAAACTACAAAAACAGAGCGCACACAATTTGATTCACATACTCCAACCTTCAAACGAACCAAATAGACGACATACATACATATATCACCAAACAAGATGACAAACAACGCTTAAGACCCCATTTTATGCTAAAAAATAACCTTACCTTTTCTGGTGATCAACCTCTCCGACGTCTTCTTCCTCCGGTCCTCTCTCTCACTCTTCGGTTTCTCTAGAACATTTGTGATCTCCAATGCCTACCTATATATATATATATATATATATATATATATATATATATATGAATTTTGTGGAGATCAAAACGCCATGTTGCTTGTCTCTCTCTCCTTTCCGTCTAATCTCACGCCCACCAATACCCATGCATAATTGCATATATATATATATATATATATATATATATATGGAAAATATCTTTTGTTCAAATACTCCATTCTTCCCCTAATTTTCTTTGAATCTTCATTTTAGTCCAATTCACCCTTTACGAGTTTCTAAAATTTGTAATTGCACCCTTAACATTCAATTTTTGTAAATTAGGTGACAATTTTCATTTCAAGTTTAATTTAAAATATTTCAAAATTTTCAATTTAACCCATAAATTTTTAATTTGAAATTTAATTGACCCAATTTTACCCCGAATTCCCAATTATTCTAAAATGCAACTAAAATGACGTACATGCTACGATTGGGGTCTTACATTTAGCTTATTTTACCTTATTGCGAGTAGGCCAGATATAATATTTAGTGCATGTCTATGTGCTAGATTTCAATCATGTGTGAGATTTCAATCATATTCTAAAGAGTCTCATTTAACTATTGTTAAGTTCATTTTTACAGACGTAGTAGGATCAAGTGTTGCAGGACTTTGGTATCCTCGGAGTAGTGATTTTTCCATGCTTAGTTACTCAAACTTTGATTTTGTTGGATGCAAAGTTGAGTGAAAAAAGTACTAGTTCGTCTTGTCATTCTTTAGGTTATGCATCCGTCTTGTGGTCGAGAAAGAAATCATCCGTATTGACTACTCACAAGTGTACGAGATCAAAGTTTTAGTATAGTGTAATCGTGAAAGATCGGGTTATCGTATCCACAAGGATTGGTGTCGTTATTATCGAGTACCACAATTGTCATGACCTAACTTTATGTAGGCTAAAAATAAATGTATTTAATTAATTAAACTAATACTAATTAACTAAATTATCTATACTAATATGTTTTAGGAAAAAGAATTGTCTAGGGATTAACGTGTTTACAAATACGTGTTCAATCTCGATTTACTCACGTTTACGGTGTTCAACCTATTTGACAATCTCGGTTCGTAAACTCCACTGCCACTTCTCCCGAGTGTATGACGGTGGAATACATTACTTCGAGTCAATGAAGAAGTCCCCCTCAATATCTTAATGACCCTAGGTCAAGTGAGTCTCGCCCAACGTTATTGATTGCACACAATCTAACTCCCGACCGGGTCATTGGATCATCGTGTTGTGTTTACCCTATCGACAATCTCAGTTCTAAAACTCCACCGTCACCTCTCCCGAGTGTAAGATGGTGGAATTCAAGACTTCGAGTCAACGAAGAAGTCTCCCTCAACATCTTAATGACCCTAGGTCACGTGAGTCTTACCCCAACGTCATCGATTGTCCACAATCCTAACCCTGACTGGGTTATTGGATCGTGTAAAAAAACGTTTGTTTACCCTAATCTAAATTCGAGGTTTCTCAAACCCCGTATTCTCTATTTATCTATCTAAGTATGACAAACAAACAATACGATAAATACAATCAAACTACGAAGAACAAATATAAATGCAACACCGAAATCATCCAAACACATATTTATAAATTTATTTTTAATCCCTATACAATCCATATTTAACTCGTGGTCATAACCGTATAAACATTGAAATTGAGCTAAACATGCTTACAATATTCTAAGTTAAAGAAATAAGGGAAGAAATCGAATGTAAGACCTCAATCGTAGCAAGTACGTCATTTCAGTGGTATTTTAAAGTAATGGTGAAAATTCGGGGTGAAACTAGGACAATTAAAAAATTCAAATAAAAAGTCTAGGGGTCAAATTGGAAATATAGAAACAGTAAATCCCAATTTAGGGAGGTAAATTGACATTTAACATTTAAATGAAACTTTCAGGGGGTGAAATTGAAAATCTTAGGAACTTTTAAAAGTTGAAAAGGATTAAAATCAAGGTTTAAAGGAAATTTGGGGGAGGAAAGAGCAATTAATGGAAAATGTTTTTTTTTATCATTTATGCACACCCACACGCCGACGGTCGGACGAAACACATGGCCAGCAAGGAATTAGATAAGAGGAATGACGTGGCACGCTTAGACAATTCGAAACCACTAATTTCATGCACCGGTAGTGATAAAAAAATAGAATCCCATGATCAAGAATCCAAAAATCCGAAAATCTGAAAATCCGAAATCTAGAGAGAGAGAGAGAGCCGGCCGGAGTTTGGGGTTTGAAAAGTAATCGCCGGTGAGGCAGGGTGTTCGGTTACAGGGTTGTGGGCGTGCATGGGCATGCGGTGGTCGATGGAAATGGTGGTTCGGCATAGGTGGTGGTGATCGTCGCCGGTCATCCGGTAAGCGTTCGGTAATATGTTCGGCTCGTCATCAACTGAGTTTGTGTGAGTTGATCGCCATGATGAAAGATAGCGGAGAGAAATAGAGAGAGAGAGAGATGGGTCGGCGACAGGGGAACAGAGAGAAAGGTTCGTCGGCGTCGGGGGTCGGTTCCGGCAGACGACTGAAACGAAACGGAGGTAGGAATGGTCATGTGACGGTGTGTGGGGGGTGTTCAGCTGCTGTTGTGTGTGTGTATGTGATCGCCGGTGTGGTCGCCGATGGGCATGGGCCGGAGGGGTCTTCGTCGATAGTGAGGCCGCCGACTGGTGAGGTGAAAGAGAGCGCATCAGAGACGTGAAACCAAAAATCCGAGAGAGAAGAAGGTTCGGATCGGTTGGTTTGGCAGAGTGTTCGGTGTGGGGGTGTTCCTCCGGTGGTGACGGTGGCCTGGGTGTTCCGGAGATGGGTGTGCAGTCGACGGTGTGCTGGTCGTTCGGCAGTGGCTGGTTCTGTTCAGGGAACAGCCGTGAGAAAGAAAAGAAATAGAAGAAGAAAAAAAAAAAGAAAAAAAAAAACGGAGAAAATAGGGGAAATTACAGAAACCACCCCAGAAAAATCCAAAACCCATCTCGTGGTCGCCAAACGTTTCGGAAACAGGTGAAACCTCAATTGATTATAAATTCTCGTTAAATTAAATTTTAGTTAGTTTTACGAATCCTAAAATCATAATAATTTCGTAACGATTAATTAATTTTAAGTACGTGGTATATAAAATTAGTAACGATTCGGAATATAGGATTTCCATTGCATGATTAGGATGCCTTAGATAAGATATTAATTTAGAATCTATCACAATTAGGTTCGCAGGCACTGGCATCCAGATAAAGTGTGATCAGGGTCAGTTTGGCAAAACGGATATCGAGGTGAGTATACTGTCTTCTTGCCAGACTATTTTTCTATAAATATATGTGATGAGATATGTGATTATTTAAACTGTATGAATTTAGAAATAATATGGATCAAGCAAGATTTGAATAATTTGGTAAATTGGATTTCGATGGTTTTCAAAAAGGAAGGTGAAAAATGAATTTCTGCTGGATTTTGGTGAAATCAGACGGTGTTTTTAAAAGAAAATAGAAAACATCGGTTTCCTAGAAATGCCGGGTTTTTCTAAAAATAAAGGGTGGAAAAGTGGTTTTAATAAAATCAGACGTTTTCCTTAAAAGAGAGTGTGATATATGATTTCTGGATTTAAAAGTTGATTTTGAGAAAAAAGAGATAGACGTGGTAATTAGACGATATTTATTGGGTTGTGATTCCATGATGCCGTATTTGATTTTAACGATGCCATAGATGTTTCTCCCCGTAAGGGGTGTGGATATTTCATAGGAAGGCATTCCTATGAATGTTACGGTACCGTTGCAACTCCCGATCATGAGGTTAAAACGATTACTAGGACTGACCAGTGTGTGTGTGTTGGAGGTGTGTGTTTGAGATTGGTGCTTAAATTGTGGTATTTTACGTGTATTGGTTGATTTGATATTATTTATTATGATGATTGGTAGGACTTTATACTAGATAGAACTTATCTATATCACTTTATTGTCATTGCTTATATACTTGTGCTTGATCCATATTAGATTGTGGAAATATTTAGAAAATAACAATATTTTCGAAATGCTTTACTAAGAAGGCAGTACACTCGCAGGTACAACGGCTAGGAGTCGGTCCCCTACTAGCACTAGGTAGAGCTGCGTGATGGAGTTATAGAGGTGTTTGAGAGAAGCTGTCTAAGATGAACCTGTAAAAGGTTCATAGATGAATACTGTTTGTTAGGTTAAATTTGGGATGGGTGTGTCCCCCATTTAAATGTTTGTATTATATGGTAAGAACATATTGTCTTTCATTTGGTTGTTTGGGCATTGGTGATGTCATGTTGTAGTCACGCCAACCTCGGGATGACGGGTTCCGGGACGGATTGTGACATTGAAGAACTTAGTCTCGTCTGAAGATTAGCCGCTAAGAACGCTCAACGATCGCTTTGACGTCTTCCTCCACTTCGGGATGTGAGCTCTCCTTCTAAAACTCCTAATTCCAACCCTAAGTATAGCCCAAAGGGCTCTAGTGGCCGGAGAGAGTCGAAAATGATGGAGGAGAGGGGATATATATAGACAAAATATCTCAAAAAATCTAATAAATATCTTCAGTCTGTGCAGAGGTGGCCTAGGCGGTGAGTGGGTCAGTTGGTTAATCGCCGCGGAAGTGAGGACAACGGAGGATTTGGAAAACATTGTGCAGTTTCACCGACTAGGCGGTGAGTGTCCAGCAAAAATAGGTATTCTCTACATCTTCACCACCGCGATAGAGATCTGGACGTCGCAGTAGTTGGCTTCTTCACAATTTTGCCTCCGAGCTTGTTTTTCCACCGTTCTTCGACCGTTTTTGGTTCGATCTCATCGTTTTCACTCTAGTTTCCTATCTTTTATACAAAAAGTATAAAAACTAATTAAAACATAATAAAATAAATATAAAAACGCACGAAAACTATTTTAATTCGGTTTAGAAATATGTAGGTAGATCACACCTATCAAATACCCCTAAACATGGAATTTGACTAGTCCTCGAGCCAAACACACACACGAAAATGAAAAACATAATTAAAAGAAATAACAAACATCCTAAAACAATCTAAACTTAATGACATGTGTAGTTCTAGAATTTCGACATGCAATGATGGTGAACGCCATTCTAGATCCTGTAAATGTGTTTGTGCGAGACTCAATAATATGGCTATACACTAACCAGATTGGATTATCCCCCAACGAAACTCATGACTTAGACGGTGAAGGACTAGGATTTCCATAAGTCTGATTGGGGTCCACTGTAAGACCCTAATTTTAGCACTTACACAATGTTAGTTGCATTTTAGAAACATTTAGAAAATAATGGGATGATATGTGTTATTTTCAATTTGAAATAAATATTTTAGGGATGAATTTATAATTTTAAGAAATCTTAAATTTTGAATTGGGTTAAAATGAAAATTTAAGGAAAATTTTGGGAGGATAAAATAATTTTAGAAACAGAGAGGAGAAAGAGTGACGTGGAAACCGAAGGAGATGAGAAGAAACACTGAAAATCATGCATATAATTGATTCATAAAAATCGCGATCCAAATCCTGAAAAAAAGAAAAATCAGAAAAAAAAAATAAAAATAAAGAAGAGAAAGAGGAGAAGGTTTGGTCGGCGGTGAGTTGTTCCGATGTGGGTGTATGTATGTGCTCTGCTCGTTGTCTATGTGCGTGTGTGTGTGCATTCTGGTTGCTCTTTCTCGTCGTCGGATGGTGAGGGAGTGATCGTCACCGTTTTGATCATCGTCGGTGTGTGTGGGTGCGGGTGATCGACGGTGGGTGTGTTCCTCCATTTTGAACCGACATACAGGTGGGTATATGTGTCACCGTTGTGGGTGTATGTGACAGTGAATGTGTATGTGTCGTTCATCGGTTCTGTGCAACGGTGTGTGGATATGTGTCTGTGTGAGTGTGTGAGTTATACAAGCGTGTGTGTGTGTGACAGTGGGTGTGTGATCAACTCTGTTCAGTGCTGACATATGCATGGGTGTGTGTTTTGCTCAACGTTGGAGTGGTGTGTGAGTGTGTTTTGATCGTTGGTGAGGGGCAGCGAGTGAGCCATTGCAGCTGACGAAGAAAAAGAGAAATGAGCTATTCTAATCGAAGTAGAAGCTGAACGGGAAGACGACCGTTCACGGCGACGGTGGCGTATTGCCGAGGCGATGAAGATTCTGTGAGCAGATTAAAGAAATGAAGAAGAGTGTTGCCGCGACGGTGAGACGACGACCGCGGCGGTGATTGTGACACCCCGATTTTTACTATACAAATAATTTTAGTTGTATTTTTTCTAGTATTTCAAAATAACGGGGCGGTTAGCGATTTTTATTGGTTGATTTAAAATTTTAGGAATCAAATTGTCTTTTTCAAAGTATGTAAAATTGTATTTGGGTTAAATTATGACTTAAGTAAAATGAGGGGGTGTAAGTGTAATTTGAGCCCAAACTTCTCCAAGAAGCTATAAAAAATAAAAAATGAAAGGTGGGGAGTCGGCCAATTGGGCTCCCATTGTTCAATATATATATAATATACACACATACACCTACACATACACACACATTTATATATACACATATATACGCATATGCATCCATACACACCCAACCCAACAAAAGAAGCATCCAGAAATAAAGAGAGAGAGGAGAACCGGAGGAGAGAGAGGATTGGTGGTGTGTCGCCAGCGGCGTGGGTTTGTCGTCATGGTTCGCCGGTGGTGGTTCGTCACGATTCCGGTGTGTGTGTATGTGATCATTTGCCATTCGTCTGTTGGAGGGTGTTTGGGTGATTCATCCGTTTGTTTCAGTATGGGTTTGTGTGTGGGTTCGACCGTTTTTTCGCCGTCTGTTCAGTGAGTCAGTATGTGTGTCTAATACTTGGGGTCCCCGTTTTGCTCTGTGTGTGTGTGTGTTCTGAACGTGTTTGTGTGCGTGCATGTCGTTTGCCGGTTTTGTCGTTGGTGGGTTGTGTGTGTTGCGGTTCATCGATGGTTTTGTATGTGTTGTTTGGTGATCCGATGGTATGGGTTTTGATCACGGACGGTGAGTTAGATAGAGAGAGTTGGTAGGTTTGGTTTTGTGTGTATGTGTTTCAGTTGTAGGTATGGTTGTTGTCGTCGCCGGAACGGAGTGTAGAGAGAGAGAAAGATCGATTTTGGTTCGGCTCGATCGGCAGTGTCATTCGTCCGATGGGGTGTGTGTGTGTATTCGGTAACTCGGTGTGTGTTCGTTCAGTCGTCGGTTGTTGGAGGTGTCGCCGTCGGTTAGTTTAGTTTGGCCGGCGGTGAATGGGAATTAGAGAGAGCGCTTGTCGTCGGTGGCGGTGGTGTCGTGTTCTTCGTGTGTGTGTGCGCTGCCATGTATGTGTGTGTATGGTGGGTTCCGTCCTTAGTCCGACGGTGGTGGCGGTGGGTGTAAAGTCGGCGGTAGGTGGCCGACTACAGCAGGTCCGGAAACAAAAACAAACGAAGGAGAAGCGGGAAGAAGAAAGAAAAAGAAAGAAAAAGGAAAAAATGCACAAACCACCCCACGAAAAAAAATATAAATCCAATCTTACGGCTGGTGAAAAATTTAGGAAAGGTAGAATTCCACATTTTTTTTTAATAAAATACATGTTATCACTATCGTTGAATTTAGCATTATATGTTCGCATGAAAAATGTCGAAATAGCGATAAGAAATAATGAAATTGTCCGCATGAATAAATTTGATATAGTAATTGTAGCAGAACAATATTAGTTAAAGAAATATAGTTTATGATAAAAGACGTGGAATAAAAAATTATGAAAAAATTAGGGCCTATAGGGTTAGAATAGAATATTTGTTTATATTAAATATTAATTTAGGCCTTATCATTATTAGGTTCGCAGGCGCTGGAGTACCGGTAGAGAATAGGCGGTCAAAGTTCGTGAAATCGGATAATCAAGCGAGTGTACTGTCTTCTTGCCAAATTATTCTTTATATATATATATATGATGGAAAATGATTGTATTTAAATTAGATGATTTCAAAATAATATGGATCAAGCAGGTTTTTGGAGTGAGTTGGTAAAACGAATTTTTAGGGAATGGATTGATCGGGATGGTGGAAGTATAAATAATTAGAAATGTGAAATTTTAATTGAGAAACAATTTTATGCAAATGACATAAGGATGAGATGACGATCCGTAGCACTTGGTATGTCGTTATTAAAATACGAGATGGTATAGCAGGACACACTTAAGCCAAAATATGAAATAACTTTCAAAATGAGTAAATCGCCTTCTAGGTAATCTGAAAGGTAAAAATTAAAGATGCGAGGAAACTATGACGCTACTAGGCAAGAATTTAATTTGGTAGTACGTTCTAGATTGACGGATAGGCAGAGTAACGATTTGTGGAATTAGTAAATATGATAATGTAATAAAGAATGATATATAGAAAGTAGCCGAGACTTGGGAGTGGATGATGATAGTCCGTTCGTATGAGTAAGCACTTGTGAGTAAAATTATTTTCAAAATTTGGGATAAATCAAAGTTTGTATATTTGGGAAAGATGTAATTATTATCCCAGTTATGTTTGATGGGGGATCCAGAAGGTCAAAAATGTGTTAAAGAATGGATACTAAGATATTTGATGTGGATACTAGGCATCAGTCAGAATAAGTTTAGACGGTGGATATTATAGTAGTTAATGAAATAAACTGTTAGGTGTATCAGTAAGTATGATTAATAGTTATAGCTGCTAAAATTGAGGAAAAAAAAAAAAAAAAGATACGGTGAGAATGTGTGTGGGTAACACATGGGTTAGAATTAATGATTAATCCACTACGGAAGATCAGGGTGATATCAATTAAATGTGTAAATAACCTATTTCCAATTGGAGGTCAGAGATTTTGGTATGAAAAAAAAAAAAAAAAAACGACGATCCGAGCGAGACTAAAGAAAAGTAGGCAGAGCATCTCCATGATTGTGTGGCTAATGTTGCAAGGAAGACATTTGTATGCAAAATGCAGTAAGCATGGGTTTTGGTTGGATCAAGTGATAATTTTGGGACATGTGCTTTTGAAAAATAATATTCACCTGAACCCACTGGAAATCGCAGCTGTAGTGTAATGAGAAGACCAAGTGTAACTGAAACTCAAAATTTTAGAACCGGTACTGATAGTGATTATCTTGATGTTTAGCAATAATACCTATAAAACGAGATCTATGAGAAATGCACCGACCTCTAGTGTTGGGAATGGTCGTATCATCTATTAAAATTCAGGGAAGGTCAATGGTAGAACCAATTTTCGGAACGAAAATCGGTAAGTTGGTCATATAAATCTATGGAATAAGTTGAGACCCTTGTAAAATTTAGTGGGAGGTTGGTTGAGTGGCGACGTTTTTTGAGATCTTAATTTCGAGACTGGCATTGACCGACCGTGTTGTGGAAAACGCAGAAGTCGAATGTCTGACTTAAGAAAGATTAATGATGTAGTCGGAAAAGCTGAGTAGCGTGTCAGGATTAGTAATGAAGTTTTGGATGATAATGTTATCAAAGCAAAGTAAGTCATCATTGTATGAACAGTCCGCGCCGAAAACTCAAATGCAGTATAGAAGAGTGATAACTTAAATTGGCGTGACGTAAATATGGAAAGTTAAGTAGATAATCCACTATTGGAGAAACGGTATAGGAGAACTGTAGTACCAGAATTTGATAATTATTTCGACTCTCTAGTCGAGTTTTCATACCTTTTAGTGCCAAGTTGAAAGTTGATCCCTTCTTTAATTGTAAGATTTACGGTCAGTCAAGAAGTGCGATTCAGATGTTGAAAGATAGGTCGAAGAGTTGTGTGTTGAAATTTCTGGTAGTAAGGCTAATTATGTGACACTGATGGAATTTGTTAAATGCGCTATATGCAAAAGATGCAAGACTCCAATCGACAAAACTGAGATAGGAGAACTCAACCAGATGTATTGATTCTATACTACCATTAGGCGGAGTCGGCATGTGGAGGTCATTGAGATTTCATAAGGGAAGGATAATTTGAATTCTCCTTGAGTTGATATGTACTTATAATGCAATATTTTCCAATTGGTAACAAATGGCTGTTGAGATATATCGAATTTTTGTGAATGAGACGTATCCATGTCCCTCAATTCATATTTATATGTGGATACATGTTTGAAGCATGTTAGGTAGGGTGGAAGGGAATTGAAACACATGACCTTGTCAGGGATTTGATTAAATGTGGAGGCATGAAAGGGATTCTTATAGATAACCCGTTTGATGAAATTTGAGATGTAATAATATGACTTGGTGATATCTATGTGTTTTGAGGAACATTGATATGTGGTGGATGTGATTTAAAATATCTCTATGTGGTTTGGCGCATTTTGAAATAATTAGTTACCGGTAATATTAGAAAAAATATTATAAGGGTATTGGAGTTCTGAGGTAGATATGAAGATTGATGATTTATTTTGGGCTATTCGCGCTTATTAAGTGCGTATAAGATTGGTTGTGAGTATTGTTGGTTTAAATGATTAAAGGAAGGTATTGTGGCGAACTGGTTGACAGAAAATGTCAGATGGAATGGATAAGTGTTGGTTATAGAATTTTTTTTTTGTCAGAAATGAGATAGACCCAATTCATGGAGACTACCGTGATGTTTTAAGGATAAATTCTATTTACATTGTTATTGATTATTATTTTTATCAGAGTAGCGCAACAGAAGCGTTTAGAAATATGAGATTCTTTGACATTTGGTTGACTGTGTTAAGTGTTATTGATCAAAGGACACCCTAGTTGTTGGTTATTGGAAATAACGTTGGTCACTGCGAATGAAAATGTTGCGATGTGTGGAAATGATTTGACGGAAATTGACGGTTACGAATTAAGGGTGACTTTCGGTTATGGGACCCTACATAAAAAACAATTGTTCTAGAATCAAGTGTGACTATGCGGTGCGAATCTGAAATATTATTGTTTTAACAAGAATTTTGATTCCTATTGTTTTCAAGAAAATTTCGGGACAAAATTCCTTTTAGGAGGGAAGATTGTGACACCCCGATTTTTACTATACAAATAATTTTAGTTGTATTTTTTCTAGTATTTCAAAATAATGGGGCAGTTGGCGATTTTTATTGGTTGATTTAAAATTTTAAGAGTCAAATTGTCTTTTTCAAAGTATGTAAAATTGGAATTGGGTTAAATTATGACTTAAGTAAAATGAGGGGGTGTAAGTGTAATTTGAGCCCAAACTTCTCCAAGAAGCTATTAAAAAAAATGAAAGGTGGGGAGCCGGCCACTTGGGCTCCCCTTGTTCAATATATATATATATATATATATATATGTATATATATAATATATACACATACACCTATACATATACACATATATACGCATATGCATCCATACACACCCAACCCAACACAAGAAGCATCTAGAAATAGAGAGAGAGAGGAGAACTAGAGGAGAGAGAGGATCAGTGGTGTGTCGCCGGCGGCATGGGTTTGTCGTTATGGTTCGCCGATGGTGGTTCATCACGGTTCCGGTGTGTGTGTATGTGATCATTTGCCATTCGTCCGTCGGAGGGTGTTTGGGTGATCGTCGCCGTCTTCGGTAAGTAGGTGTGCGTTCCTTCGTTTATTTCGGTATGGGTTTGTGTGTGGGTTCGGTCGTTTGTCGCCATCCGTTTAGTGAGTCGGTATGTGTGTCTGATACTTGGGGTCCCTGTTTTGTTCTGTGTGTGTGTGTTTTGAACGTGTTTGTGTGCGTGTATGCCATTCGTCGGTTTTGTCGTTGGTGGGTTGTGTGTGTTGCGGTTCATCGATGGTTTTGTATGTGTTGTTCGGTGATCCGGTTGTGTGGGTTTTGATCACTGACGGTGAGTTAGAGAGAGAGAGTAGGTGGGTTTGGTTTTGTGTGTATGTATTTCAGTTGTGGGTGTGGTTGTTGTCGTCGCCGGAATAGAGTGTAGAGAGAGAGAGAGATCGGTTTTGGTTTGGCTCGATCGGTGCTTTCGTTCGTCCGATGGGGTGTGTGTGTATTCGGTAACTCGGTGTGTGTTTGTTCAGTCGTCAGTTGTTAGGGGTGTCGCTGAGTAGGAATTAGAGAGAGAACGTATGTCGTCGGTGGCGATGGTGCCGTGTTCTTCATGTGTGTGTACGCTGCCGTGTATGTGTGTGTATGGTGGGTTCCGTCCTTAGTCCGACGATGGTAGCGGTGGGTGGCCGGCTGCAGCAGGTCCAAAAACAGAAACAAATGCAAAAGAAGCGGGAAGAACAAAGAAAAAGGGAAAAATGCACAAACCACCCCACGAAAAAAAATATAAATCCAATCTCGCGGCCGGTAGAAAATTCGGGGAAGGTAGAATTCCACATTTTTTTTTTTAATAAAATACATGTTATCACTATCGTTGAATTTAACATGATATGTTCGTATGAAAAATGTCGAAATAGCGATAAGAAATAGTGAAATCATCCGTATGAATAAATTTGATATAGTAATTGTAGCAGAACAATATTAGTTAAAGAAATATAGTTTATGATAAAAGACGGGGAATAGAAAATTATGGAAAAATTAGGCCTACAGGGTTCGAATAGAGTATTTCTTTATATTAAATATTAATTTAGGCCTTGTCATTATTAGGTTCGCAGGCACCAGAGTACCGGTAGAGAATAGGCGGTCAAAGTTCTTGAAATCGGATAATCAGGTGAGTGTACTATCTTCTTGCTAAATTATTCTTTATATATATATGATGGAAAATGATTGTCTTTAAATTAGATGATTTCAAAATAATATGGATCAAGCAGGTTTTTGGAGTGAGTTGGTAAAACGAATTTTTGGGGAATTGTGTTAGTTTCTGAAAATAAGGATTTAAAATAATTTTCGTTGGATTTTGGGTGAGTTGGTGGAAATGGATTTTTGTTAAAATATGGTGGTTTTAAAAGAAAGTTGAAAAATGAGTTTTATTGAATTTGGTAGTTTTAAAAGAGGATAGAAAATATTTGGTTTTCATAAAAATATAAAGGGGAAAAAAAGTTCTATTAAAATTAGACGGTTTTTAATCAAAAGTGAAAAATATGATTTTCGGATTTAAAAGTTGGTTTTGCGAAAAAGAGGTGGACATTGGTGATTTTGACGATATTGATGAGGTGGTGATTTATATTATGGTCTGTTCGGAGGGTGGTCCGGCAGATGGATATTGATTGTGATTTGATTGGACTATGCCATAGTTTATGACCTATCTTGAGGTATAGTCCGGCAGGTGGTGATTCATATTATGATCTATTCGGAGGGTGGTCCGGTAGATGGATATTTATTATGGTGATTTATATTATGGCCTCTGGAGACGTCCGGTAGGCGGTGATCTGCGTAGTTAGATCCGCTAGGAAGGCATATTCTACGGATGGTTACGGTACCGTTGCCACTCCCGATCGTGAGGTTAAACGATCACTATGGCTAGCCGGTGAGTGGTGCGGTGGTATGGTGTTTGAGATGTGGTGTCTTACTTATATTTGGTGATTTATTATATATATAGTGATTGGTGTCTTACAAATGGATATGATATATGTATATATCATTTGTTGCATTTATTGGCTAAGCATACGTGGATTGGGTGTTTTTTAAAATATATGAGGTTATTTCAGTGGTAATAGGGAAACTGGGTCTCCGTGCGGTATGTGATTTTTATATTATTATTTTGTAATGTAGTATTTAAATTTTTACACTTGATCCATACAAAACATTTTTATTATGAAGACAGTACACCAATTTTATTTTTTGTTGGTTTCAGGTGTCGCAAATAGGATTGGGTCCACTACTGGCACTAGATAGAATCCGGAGCTAGTGTCGTTTTGGGAGTGGGCCGGTCAGGGGTGGATCGGGGGATTTTCAGCATTTTCTTTTAGTGATTTATTCTTTGCTGTATATATTTGGGACGGGTGTCTCCCGTATTTTTTAGAATGTGATTGAGGTATTGAGCTAGCGTCGTTTTGGGAGTAGGCCGGTCAGGGGCGAACCGGGGGATTTTCAACATTTTCTTTTAGTGATTTATTCTTTGTTGTATATATTTGGGACGGGTGTCTCCCATATTTTTTGGGATGTGATTGAGGTATTGTATTTGGAAAAAAAAAATAATACCAATAATAGTACGAGTGCATCTGGGAATATGTGTGTATATATATATTTGGGTGTGTTTGGTTGGTTGGACAAGGAGTGTCATGTCGACGTCACGCCCGGCCTCGGGTGACAGGCGCCTGGGGTGGGTTTTGACATTTGTGTTATCAGAGCCTAGGTTATACATTCTGTAGACATGTCAGTTCGTCGAGCCAGTGGTGGACCTTGAGATAGGGTGTCGGTAGGTAGTTTCTGCACATGAGTGGTAGTTCTGTTATCAAATTAAATACTATTGTTTTTCGGGTTAGCTAGTAGTTTATAAAATTTTATTTCAAATAGTGACGATGAAGCGTGATAACAAGAGCTCTGGGAGTGTAGGACCCCAGAGGCAAGCGGAACCCCAGAGGTAGGAAGATAGGATACTAGGAAGTTTAGATGCCATCGAGAGGATTTTGTAGCCTAATGCCCAGTTGACCGAGCAGTAGGCGAGAATAATGGAATGCCAAAAGGCCCAAACTAATACTACTACATCCCAGGCAGTACTTCTGAAAAGATTCCAGGAGTTGGATCTTCCGATTTTCATTGGAACGGCGGGTCCAACTGATGCTGAGAACTGGTTGAGAGACGTGGGACATGTATTTGAGGCTATAGGGATTACTGACTATAGTCGAGTTCCTCTTGCCACCTTCCAACTGAAGGAAGAAGCTGAACATTGGTGGGAAGAGATGAAGAGATTGATTGTAGTTTCTGGCGAGGAAATTACTTGGGATCGTTTTGTTGCAGTGTTCAATAAGAAGTATTTTCCTGAGTCTTATCGGTTCTAGATGGAAGAATAATTTATAGTTCTGAAGTAGGGGAAGCTGACCGTTCAGCAGTACGAATTTAGATTTAATGCTTTGTCCCGTTTTGCCCTAGATCTGGTGAAAACAGAATAAATAAAAAGCAGACAATTCCAGATAGGACTTCATTTGGAGATTTGTTCCAGGTTAACAAGCAGGCAGATTAAGAGTTACGCCAAGCTGGTGAATACAGCAAAATTAGTATAAAAAGACGTTCAGGAAGCCGCTGAAAGCCGAGAGTAGTACAAAACTAGCAGATTTGAGTCGCCCAGCAGATATTCAGGTGGCACTTCTCGAGGGGCGATACCTCGATCACCAGTTGCTCGGGCCCCATCATTTGGCAATCAGTTAGGAGTCGTGGTCCCTGCCAATCATACTCCGGGCGACAGCAGAGTGTATCTGAACCGAGTGTCAGCTAGCAAGAGCCAAGAAGGAATCATCCGTTTAGTCGAGCCAGGGTATTTTTATGTTATCAATGTGGATCACCAGATCATTTTATCAAAGATTGTCCAATGGCAAGTCCCATATGTTTCTGTTGCCATAAGACAGGTCATATAGCTCCGAATTGTCCGAAATCTGCTGTCACAATTACACCTTCTGCGAGTAGTGTTGGTAGTGCTGGCCCTAGCGCTACTTAAGGGAATGGTAGGGGATCCGCTGGTAGACCTCCGCCGCAAGGCCATGTTTTTGCTACTACCCTACAGGATGCCCAGGCTACTCCAGACGTGATCACAAGTTTCATGTCTTTATGTGTACTTATTGATTCCGGTTCTACTCATTCATTTGTTTCGGCAATCTTCATGATGCATATAGGCAAATTTTCTACTTTCCTGCTATATAGTATCATTATCTCTACAACGGTAGGAGAGTCTGTGTTGATAGATAGTGCGTATAAAGACAGTCCACTTCAGATTAGTGATAGAGAGTTATTAATAGATCTACTACCCCTGAGTATTCATGATTTTGATGTGATACTGGGTATGGATTTTCTATCCGGTTATTATGCCATGGTGGATTGCTTTAAAAAAGAAGTTATCTTTCGGGTCGCAGGCAAGTCAGAGTTGATATTTTCGGGAGATAGAATCATTACCCCTGTTAGTTTGATTTCAGTCCTGGAGGCTAGGAGGCTGCTAAAGAAGGGATGTCAGAGATATCTCACACATATGATTAACACCAGATAGAATGAAGTTCGAGTGGCAGATATTCCAGTGGTCAGGGATTTTCCCGACGTGTTTCCGGAAGAATTGCTAAGGTTTCCAGTAGATAGGGAGACATAATTTACTATCGAGTTACTTCCAGGAACTACTCCTATATTGATTTCACTCTATCGTATGGCGCCTACCGAGCTAGAGGAATTGAAAGTGCAATTGCAAGATTTATTAGACCGTGGGTTTATTAGACCCAGTGTTTTCCCATGGGGAGCTCCAGTGTTGTTTGCAAAAAAGAAGGACAACATGTTAAGGATTTGTATCGATTATCTACAGTTGAATAAGGTAACGGTTCGTAATAAATACCCATTTCCTAGAATTGATGATTTGTTTGACCAACTACAAAAGGCCAGGGTGTTTTCCAAGATAGATCTTCGATCAGGATATCACCAGCTGAAAGTCAAAGACAGTGACGTGGTGAAAATAGCATTCCATACGAGATATTGACATTATAAATTTCTGGTTATGCCATTCGGATTGACAAATGCCCCTACTACCTTTATGGATTTGATGAATCGGATCTTTCAACCTTATCTAGATCAGTTTATTATCATGTTTATTGATGATATACTGATCTATTCCCAAAGTAGAGAAGAGCATGTAGAGCATATTCAGATTGTATTGCAGACGTTGCGAGAGAAACAATTGTATGCCAAATTCAGTAAATTTGAGTTCTGGTTGGATCGAGTGGTATTCCTAGGGCATGTTATCTTAGGAGATGGTATTCAGGTGGATCCAAGGAAAGTCGAAGCCGTGGTGCAATAGGAGAGGCCGAAGAGTGTGACCGAAGTTCGAAGCTTTTTGGGATTGGTGGGTTATTATCATTGGTTTATACATGGATTCTCTGTTATAGCCGCCCCGTTGACTCAATTGACTCGCAAAGAATCCAAATTTGAGTGGACTGATAAATGTGAGTAGAGCTTTCAGGAGTTGAAGAATAGACTGATATCTGCGTCAATACTCTCATTCTCGACTAAAGGTGGTAGATTTGTGATTTACAGTGACGTGTCACATCAAGGACTAGGGTGTGTACTGATGTAACATGGTCATGTGATTACATACGCCTCCCGATAATTAAAAAATCATGAGCGTAATTACTCAACGCATGATTTGGAATTAGCGGTGATTGTGTTTGCCTTGAAGATTTGGAGACATTCTTGTGAGATATAAACTGATCATCAGAGTTTGAAATACTTGTTTACTCAGAAAGAGCTAAATCTAAGGCAGAGGCATTGGATAGAGTTGATCAAGGACTATGATTGTACCATCCACTATCATCTGGGAAAGGCCAATGTTGTAGCGGATGCGCTGAGTCAAAAATCGGCGGGTTCTGTAGCACACGTTCAAGTACTTCATATTAACCTATAAGTTGAGTTGAGATCGTTGCGAGTTCAGTTGGCGGTTAGTCGGACAACAGCGTTGCTTGCGACTTTGACTTGGAGGCCGACATTGATTAACCGTATTATTGAAGCACAAAAGTTAGACATTTAATTAGAGAAGATTTGGGATGAAGTGAAAAATGGTCGTAGAGCTGATTATCGTGTCAGGGATAACGATGAGGCCTTGATGGTGGGAAATAGATTGTGTGTGTCTGATGATGCCGATCTGAAGAGGGATATCTTGGAGGAAGTGCATAGTTCAACATACACTATGCACCTAGGCAGTACTAAAATGTATCGGGATCTACGAGAACACAACTGGTGGAGTGGAATGAAACCAAAAATTGTTGAATTTATTGCCAGGTGTCTTGTTTGTCACCAGGTCAAGATTAAGTACCAACGTCATCAATGTGGGTTAATGCAACCTCAACCTATACCAGAATGGAAATGGGAGCATATCATGATGGATTTTAGTTCGGGATTATCCCGTACTCAAAAGGGACATAATTCCATCTGGGTAATCGTTGATAGGCTTACTAAATCTGCTAATTTTTTTGTCGTAAAGACGACATACTCTCTTGATAAGTATGCCCAAATGTATGTTGACGAGATTGTTTGGTTACATGGTGCACCGATTTCTTTAGTATCAGATAGAGATCCGAGGTTTACTTCAAAGTTTTGACCGAGTCTTCAAACTGCTCTAGGTACCAAACTGAAATTTAGTACTGCTTTTCATCCGCAAACTGACGACCAATCCGAGCGTACGATCTAAACGTTAGAAGATATGTTGAGGGGTTGTGTCCTAGAATTTCCTGGTAGCTGGGATGATCACTTGACGTTGATGGAATTCGCCTACAATAACAACTACCATTCAGCGATCGAAATGGCCCCGTACGAAGCGTTATATGGTAGGAGATGCAGGACTCCAGTCTGTTGGACCAAAGTGGAAGAAAGAAAATTGTTGATGTTGGATATCGCTCAAATGACAGTAGACAAAGTAAAGGTGATTCAGGAAAGATTGAAGATTGCTCAAAGTTGACAAAAGAGTTATGCTAATAAGAATAAGCGAGAGTTGGAATTTGAAGTGGGCGATCCTGTATTTCTGCATATATCCCCGTGGAAGGGCATAATGAGGTTTGGAAAGAAAGGGAAGCTAAGTCCGAGATATATTGGGCCATATGAGGTCCTAGAATGGGTTGGTGCAACAACTTATTGACTTGTCCTACCGCCAAAACTGTCCAGATTGCACACATTTTTCACATGTCGATGCTTAGGAAGTATGTGCCAGATCCTTCACACCTGTTGACCTCCCAACCAATCAAATTAGAAGAGGATTTGATGTACGTTGAGAAGCCGGTCCAGATCTTAAGTCGTAAAGATCAGGTGTTGCGGACGAAAACGATTCCATTAGTGAAAGTGTTGTGGCGCAATCATTCGATAGAGGAGGCGACGTGGGAGCGAGAGGACGAGCTAAGGGATAAGTATCCGTGCTTGTTCGACCAAGGTAATTAAAATTTCGGGACGAAATTTATTTTAGGAGGGAAGGGTTGTAAGTCCCTAATTTTAGCACTTACACAATGTTAGTTGCATTTTAGAAACAGTTAGAAAATAATGGGGTGGTATATGTTCTTTTCAATTTGAAATAAAAATTTTAGGGGTGAATTTATAATTTTAAGAAATCTTAAATTTTGAATTGGGTTAAAATGAAAATTTAAGGAAGATTTTGGGAGGTTAAAGTAATTTGAGAAAAGGATTATTATATATATATACACACATACACACACATGACTTGCGGGAAATCAACCAAAAAATCAAGAAATTAAGAGAGGAAAGAGCGACGTGGCAACTGGAGGAGATGAGGAAAAACAATGAAAATCATGCATATAATTGATTCATGAAAATCGCGATCCAAAGCCCAAAAAAAAGAAAAATCAGAAGAAAAAAAATAAAGGAGAGAGAGATGAGAAGGTTCGATCGGTAGTGGGCTATTCCGACGTGGGTGTGTGCGTGTGCTCTGCTCGTCGTCTATGTGCGTTCTGGTTGCACTTTCTCGTCGTCGGAGGGTGAGGGAATGATCGTCACTATTTTGCTCATCGTCGGTGTGTGTGTGTATGGGTATAGGTGTGGGTGTGGGTATGGGTGATCGACGGTGGGTCTGTTCCTCTGTTTTGAACCGATGTGCAGGTGGGTATGTGTGTCACCGTTGTGGGTGTATGTGACGGTGAATGTGTGTGTGTCGTTTGTCAGTTCTGTGCGACGGTGTGTGGATGTGTGTCTGCGTGAGTGTGTGAGTTGTACAGGCGTGTGCGCGTGCGCGCGCGCGCGCGTGCGTGTATGACGGTGGGTGTGTGATCAATTATGTACAGTGCCGACGAATGCATGGGTGTGTGTTTCGCTCGACGTCGGAGTGGTGTGTGAGTGTGTTTTGATCGTTGATGAGAGGCGGCGAGTGAGCCGCCACAGCTGGCGAAGAAAGAGAGAAATGGGTTGTTCTGATCGAAGCATAAGCTGAACGAGGAAGACGACCGTTCGCCACGGCGGTGGTGTATCGCCGAGGCGGTGAAGATTCTGTGAGCAGATTAACGAAAGGAAAAATCGTGTCGCCGCGGCGGTGAGCCGACGGCCACATCAGTGAGTGCATGAGTAGAAAACAGAACTATTAGGGAAAAAGAAAAACCGACAAAACGTTTTAGAACGGGTAACTATTTCATCAAATTTTATTTTTGTTAAAATAAATTACTCGTATCAAAATTTCGCAACCAGGATAATAATTTTGTAACTGTTAATATTAATAATTGCGTACAGTAATTATTAATGGAACGAAATAAACTAAATAATAAATTCTTTATAATGAAGATGTGGGAAATGGAGAATATGAAATTGAGGGCTTGCATTTCATGTTAGGTTATTCTAAATAAAATATTAATTTATGCCCTATCATCATTAGATTCGTAGGCACTGGCGTCCCGGTAGATTGTGATCAGTGACGTTTTTGCCATGCGGATAACCAAGTGAGTGTATTGTCTTCTACATACATATACAACTTTTATTTTCGTATAAATTGTATAAAAATGTGTTTATTAAAAAATGGACAAATTTTGAACTTATGTGGATCAAGTGATTTTGGTGTTAAAAATGGGGAAAAAAAAAAGATCTTTGGATTTAAATCGATTTTAAAGATAGAGGGTGATTTTGTTGGTCCGACTTTGCCATAACTTTGATCCTGTCATGAGGGCTAGTTCGGCAGGTGGTTGTTGATATTATGACCTCTCCGGAGGGTTAGTCCGGCAGGTGGTTGTTGATATTATGACTTGTCCGAAGGATTAGTCTGGCAGGTGGTTGTGGATATTATGATCTGTCAGGAAGATTAGTCCGGTAGGTGGTTGTAGATATTATGACCTGTTCGGAGAATTAATCCAGCAGGTGGTTGTGGATATTATGATCTGTCAGGAGGATTAGTCCGGTAGGTAGTTGTAGATATTATGACCTGTCCAGAGAATTAATCCAGCAGGTGGTTGTTGATATTATGACCTGTCAGGAGGATTAGTCTTGCAGGTAGTTGATTTGACCCATTTGGGATTTAAACCCAGCGGGTGGTACAGTACCGTTGTAACTCCCGATCGTGAGGTTAAAACGATCCTATGACTAGTAGGAGATGTGGTGGGGAGTATTCTATATTGGGTTAAAATGTTTCAACTGATTGATTTACATACCTAGATGGTTTGATTTAAAATATTGGGATTAGTTGTTTTAAAATGTTTGGACAGGATGTGGATTAGATATATTACTTTAAAAAAAATGGATTGGTATATATGTATTTATCATTTGTTGCATTTATTGGCTTAGCATACGTGGATTGGGTGTTTTTTTTAAATATATGAGGTTATTTCAGTGGTGATAGGAAAATTAGGTCTCCATACGGTATGTGATTTTTATATTATTATTTTGTAATGTGGTATTTAAATTTTTACACTTGATCCATACAAAACGTTTTTATTATGAAGACAGTACACCAAAAAAAAATTTGGTTTCAGGTGCCACAAATAAGAGTAGGTCCACTACTAGCACTAGGTAGAGTCTGAAGCTAGTGTCATTTTGGGAGTGGGCCGGTTAGGGGCGGATTGGGGGATGTTCAACATTTTCTTTTAGTGATTTATTTTTTGTTGTATATATTTGAAACGGGTGTCTCCCATATTTTTTAGAATGTGATTGAGTTATTGTATTTGGAAAAAAATAATAATACCAATAATAGTACGAGTGCATCTGGGAATGTGTGTGTGTGTGTGTATATTTGGGTGTGTTTGGTTGGTTGGATAGGGAATGTCATGCCGACGTCACGCCTAGCCTTAGATGACGGGTGCCCGAGGTGGGGTGTGATATCCACTCTCCACTAATATAGGTTGAGTAGTTCATAAAGATCAGAAGGACTTGGTTAGGTTTTGGTATATTTGGCCAAGGGTAATTTGGAATAGAAACTGGGTTAACGTTACCCAAGGCTCAACGCTTAGCACATTCACTCTAGAACCCCCATAGATAGATTGGAAACAATACCGAACAATTAATTTAGACCGACGTACTCACTTGTCAAAAGAAACGTAAATTTAATTTTTTTTTTTTTTTTTTTATACAACCACACCTCCAAACTTATTCGATTAGTATGATTTCACGGGTGTGGTTAAAACGAAAGAAAAGTGACAAGTGAGTACTCGAATACCGAAACAATCCGAAGTTCGCCCTAAACCCAACCGCTCACATCAAGTAGCATTCACAATTACTAACTTGATTCACTCAAATGTGCCTTTAAATTCAGCGATTAAGGTTTGGAAAAAGATCAATTAGCTAGGGTATTTGTTTATGTGTTCATAATTGAATTTAGCATTTAGGATTCGACAGGGTAACGAGGGATAATCATGTTACAAGGTAGGCTTAAAAAGGCTCAAGCGACAAAGAGAATGCCTAAATCACGTCTCCTGAACTACCTTGCCTAGGATTTCGCATCAAGCTTTCCCTCAATCAGGTTCTAGAATCCTTAAAGTGTTATGAGTTTGGCTAATTGATAATCGTCCTCAAATCAATTGAATAGAAATACATTGAGTCTATGTGCTCGTGCAAATTAGGATCTACAATAACTTTTACCAAAAAAATATTATCAAGCACGCAAAACACACATACATGAGTATTACCCTTGACCTTGAAAGCAACCAGGGGGTAATATCATCATCGGGTAACGGCCCAGACGGATGCAAAACTCAGCATGAACACAACAACAATAAACACAAACTAACCTAAACAAACATGCGATACGAAAAAATAATAAAACATAAAACATACTATACTATACATCACTGCCAAACTCACTCAAAATGGACAGTGTCCTCAGCGAACCCAATTATCATTCTCAACATATGAAATTTAAGCATGCTGATGAAGAGGGTTTAGAACACGTACCTGGGAGGTGAGAGAATCTCGCCTCCGAATAAATTCGGCTATTACAGATTTAATTTATTTGACCTTGGATTGCCTCCCAAGAAACGCATGGTTTAATGTCCTAGGCCTGATATTTTTAGAACGCCATAAAGTTTGGCAAGATTTTGCTTTGTTCGGCTCGATCTTTCAATGAAACGCCTCACCGGCTTATGTGCGTGGCGCCAGCACTATAAATGGCTCGAAATCCCGTCAAAAGGGATGCATCAATGCCTATCGATCTAACATCTCCAAGTACCCTGCATAAAAAACAAAAACAAAACTACAAACAAAAATTATATACAAAAGAAATGCCTAAAGTAAAATCGGGTCATTCACTCACAATATCAATAATAAATGATAAACACAATTCCTGGCAATGTTATCAAAAACTTGGTGACGATTGCCAAAAATTGAATTTTCTCAACCAATCCCCTGACAACGGCGCCAAAAACTTGTACGGCGTAGTGTTTGTTACGCGCTCATGTATTGACCACTCGCAAGTGTACGAGGTTAAAGTTTTAGTATAGTGTGATCGTGAAAGATCGGGTTATCGTATCCACTGGGATTGGTGTCGTTATTATCAACTACCGCAATTGTCATGACCTAACTTTATCTAGGCTAAAAACAAATTTATTTAATTAATTAAACTAATATTAATTAACTAAATTATCTATACTAATATGTTTTAGGGAAAAGAATTGTCTAAGGATTAACGTGTTTACAAATACGTGTTTGATCACGATTTACTCACGTTTACAGTGTTCGACCTATTTGACAATCTCAATTCGTAAACTCCACCGCTACCTCTCCCGAGTGTAAGATGGTGGAATATATGACCTTGAGTCAACGAAGAAGTCCCCCTCAATATCTTAACGACCCTAGGTCACGTGAGTCTCGCCCAATGTGATTGATTGCACACAATCTAACTCCCGACCGGGTCATTAGATCGTCGTGTTGTGTTTACCCTATCGACAATATCAATTCTAAAACTCCACCGCCACCTCCCCCGAGTGTAAGACGGTGGAATACATGACTTCAAGTCAACGAAGAAGTCCCCCTCAACGTCTTAACGACCCTAGGTAACGTGAGTCTTGCCCCAACGTCATCAATTGTCCACAATCCTAACCCCGACCGGGTTATTGGATTGTGGCATTTGTTTACCCTAATCCGAATCTGGGGTTTGTCAAACCCCGTATTCTCTATTTATCTATCTAAGCATGATAAACAAACAACACGATAAACACAATCGAACTACGAAGAATAAACATAAACGCAACACCAAAATTATCCAAACACATATTTATAAATTTATTGTTAATCCTTATACAATCCAAATTTAACTCGTGGTCATAACCATATAAATATTAAAATCGAGCTAAACATTCTCACAATATCCTAAGTTGAAGCAATAAAGGAAGAAATCAAAAAACTTAACCTCGTCCGAAGATTAGCCGCTAAGAACGCTCAACGATTGCTTTGTCATCTTCCTCCACTTCGGGATGTGAGCTCTCCCTCTAAAACTCCTAATTTCAACCTTATGTATAGCCCATGGGGCTCTAGTGGCCGGAGAGAGTCGAAATTGAGGGAGAAAAAGGGATGTATATATAACCAAAATATCAAATAAATATCTTCAGTCTGTGCAAAGGTCACCGCCTAGGCGGTGAGTAGGTCGGTTGGTTGATCGCCGCGGCGGTGAGGACAGTAGTAGATTTGGAAAACATTCTGCAGTTTCACTGCCTAGGTGGTGAGTGTCCAGCAAGAATAGGTATTCTCTGCATCTTCACCGCCGCGGCGGTGGGCTTCTTTCACAATTTTGCCTCCGAGCTTGTTTTTCTACCATTCTTCGACCGTTTTTGGTTCGATCTCATCATTTTCGCTCTAGTTTCCTATCATTTTGCCCCACACACCGGATTATACAAAACGTATAAAAAATAATCAAAACATAATGAAATAAATATAAAAATACTCGAAAACTAACTTAATTTGGTTTGGAAATATGTAGGTAGATCACGCCTGTCACATCCGTCTTGTGGTCGAGAAAGAAACAAAATGATATTTCCTTATCCACTACCGAGGTTGAGCCCATGGCAACGGTAGCTGTTGTCCACAAGTACTTTATATGCAACAACTCAATTATGTGATTTTGGCATTTGTGTGGAAAGTGTACCCATTTTGTGCAATAACAATTGTGCAATCTGTTTGAGTAAAAATCAAACACAAAATTCACGCACAAAACCCATTGAGATTCACCATCATTTTATCTGAGATCATAATAAAAAAATGTGACATCTCATTAAGATATATTGACACTTACAATCAATTAGCTGACATATTCACAAAACCTCTACTACAAGAGCAATTTTCAAAAATCATTTGGGGCTTCGGAGTGGCTGGATATAATGACGTTTGTTTAGAGTAGTTACATTCCACATTTTAAAATGATACATCATGAAAATTGTGTTTTACAAAATTCGCTCGCTTGAGCATTGACTTCATAAAATGCATATATGGGTTTGTATGCATTATTTTCAAAAATTATTCTCTTCGAGTGTTTAGATTCTCATTTTACTCACTTAACTACGAGGTTTTTAAATAAAAACACTTGATTATAATGAATTTGGTTATTCTAGCCATATGGGATTGATCATTTTATTTAAAATCTAATATCTCATTCAAGAAACCCCCTTCCCCCACTTTTTAAGATGACAAGGGGGAAAGATTTGTGATGTTTTCTAAAAGTGTCAGATCTTAAGATTCGTGATGTTTTCTAAAATTATTACATCTTTGATCGCGTCACATTTTACACGAATTAATACTACTAACTTGAATTTTGTTAATCGTTCGATTAAATTAAATTATTAGAAATTAATTTATTTTATTTGTTTTTGTATATTTTTGAAAATGGAACAAAACACATTAATTTGAAGCAAAATGGATAAAAAATGAGTAAACTACGACGAACCGAAAGAAAGCTGTCGAAGATGGTTCAGAAGGCAACAAGTAGCTTAGCAGAAGCCGCGCAACGCGTGACTTCTCACAGCCGAGTTGGCTCGGCTTCGGAAGCTGAGCTAGCTCAGTTGCGGAAGCCGAGCACAGTGGCTTAGCTTCTGCCTTTTGGGAGGAGCCACGCACTGCGCGCGGCTCTTGGCTGGCCAAGTGGCCAGCCCACTTGGTCAGCCTTTTCCATCCCAAGTGGCTAGCCTTTGAAGATGATTTGATAACTTTTTTACCCCTATTTGGTGGTGCCAATTTGCACCAACAAACCCTCTTTTAGGTTCCTATAAAAAGGACGTCAGGTTTTGGGAATAAGAGGAGGATTCCACAACATTTCCACACCAATTCTGTCACACCCCACCCCCAGACACCCATCATCCTGAGGCCAGTGTGAACGCAAAACCAATCTAGAATACGAGAATAAATACATTTTAAATACGCAACCACTAAAGCCGACATGTATATACATACACACACTCATTTGGGGATACACTCGTCCCTACAAACTTCTAATAACAATAAAGATAATACAATTAAGAACTTCTCATAGGTTCGCTTCCAACAGCTGCTCCAAACTACTCCCTCACTATAGCATCACCGGACTCTACCTAGTGCCAGTAGGGGACCGACTCCTAACTGTTTCACCTGCGAGTGTACTGCCTTCTTAATAAAAATATTTTAAATAATAATACATTCTAAATAATACAACATTTAAATTAATCAAGCATAACGCGTATAAACAACACATTTTAAATAATAGTATAAAAATCATATACCACAAGAAAACTCATTCTTCCTACTATTCAGAATCATCATCTATATATATATATATCAAATATATGAAATCCATCCAAACCATCAACATAAAATAATATGATAAAACACCAAAGACAATATAATAAAACACCACATCACCATACCACTCTTTGGCTAGCCATAGTGATCGTTTAACCTCACAATCGAGAGTTACAACGGTACCGTACCATCCGTTAGGATATGCCTTCCTAACGGAACAAACTGCACAGTATAATCCACACCCCTTACGGGGGAAAATATAATCCACACCCCTTGCGGGGAGAATATCCACATCCCTTACGAGAAGAAAAGTATAGCATCGTCCAAATCAATAATATCGTAAAACATTCACACCCCTTACGAGGAGAATATAATCCACACTCCTTATGGGGAGAATATCCAAAATCATATTTTTCACTGTCTTTTAAAAATACCTACTGATTTCAACAATACCATTTTTCCACCTTGGTTTTTAGAAAACTAGACATTTTTCCACTCTCTTTTAAAACCACCAAATCCAACAAATCATTTTTAATCTTCATTTTTAAAACCAACATAATTCAACGAAAATCCATTTTACCAACTCACCCAAAACCTGCTTGATCCATATCATTTATAAAATCGTACAGTTTTAAGTAAATACATTTTCATCATATATATAAAAATAGATTTGCAAGAAGACAGTACATTCACCTAATTATCCGTTTCGAAGACTTTGACTGCCTATTCTTTATCAGTACTCCGATGCCTACGAACCTAATAGTGATAGGGCCTAAATTAATATTTTATGTAAAAATAACTTAACCATACCATGAAATTCTAATTTTCGTGATTTCCTATTTCCCATCTTTTATTATGAAATATTACTATTCAACTAATATTACTTTGTTACAATTTACTATATCGAATTTATTCATGTGAACGATCTCACTATTTCCTATCGCCATTTGAATTTAGATAATTAAATACATATATTAAAGAAGTTCAAAATTCTACCTTTTCCGAATTTTTCCATTGACCGCAAGATTGGATTTTATATTTTATTGGGGTGGCTTGTGTATTTTTCCTCATTTTTTCCTTTCTTCCTCCTTTTTTTGTTTTGTGTTTTCTTTCCCTGTTTCCATTTCCCATTTGCATTCAGCCGCCGATCACGCCACTAACCGCTGACCAGCCACTCTGTCGGCGACGAACACCCACACGCTGACGACGACGGCCGACCACCGAACGGCACCCCCATACACCCCCTAGCTACCCACTCTATCGACGACACCAAACACACCCATGAAACACACCGCCACACCCAAAGCCTAACCCAGCTTATCCCTCTCTCTAACTCTCCGGAAGGCCAAACAACCGACACCACCCTCCAATAACCACCCTCCATATCGACCACCAACAAAACCCACATCAACAACTATCGTCGGACCAACTGGACAATGGCACAACACATACACACATACATCAAACACACACACATGCACTGCTCTCTCTCTCTCTCTCTCTAACTTACTGCCGGCGGACTCCGGCGACACCCACACAACCAAAGCGAACACGGCACCACCGTCACCGCCGGAACACATAAACACACACAACACACAACACATAGTAGGCATAAAAATAGAGCACACACACAACTTACTAATCACAGCACACACACAACACCCACACAATCACCGGTAGCCCATGCTCACCGGCGATACCCATACCACTGACGGTAATGACACACACATACAGAGGCAACACACACACAGAAGCACCAAACCATAATAGAAAACAGAGAACACACACTTACTGGCCACGTTGAACGATTATCCACACTCCACCGACGGACGAACGGCAACGGATCACACACACACATGCAAGCATACACACGCCCTGACGAGAAAAGCAACTCACCACCGGCAAATATGAACACCTGATGACCCACTCTTCCTCTGGTTCTCTCTCTTTCTTCTTCTTTTTCTTTCTTTCTTTCTCTTCAATTTCTTTGATCGTTTCTTGACCCTTCCCGAAAGTATATATATATAATATATATGTATATGTGTGTGTGTATATATATATATATATATATATATATAAGGTGGTGGAAATTGTGGAGAAGAGAAGGGCCACTTGGCCAGTGTCTGATCACACACACACACACACACACACACACACACAGATATATATATATATATAATATACATAATTGTACCAACCCTACTTCTCTTTAATTAAGTTTTTCATTTTAACCCATTTCTAATTATAATGTTTTAACAATTACAATTTGGCCCCCTAAACTTTTAAATTACATAATTAATATCGCAATCCACCTTGGTATTTTGAAATATTATAACATACGACTAAAATTGTTCACATATGAAAAATCGGGGTCTTACAAATTCCACTATATTTCTAGATTTTTTGTAGCTTAATTCCTTGAAGAAAATGAGCCAAGGTTCTTAAAGGCATAAAATATGTGGTGGTTTTGAGGATTGTATCTGAGAAACCATTGTTCTACACCATGATGAGTTGTTAATCTTTTTTCAGTCGGATTAGTCTTGTGGTAATGTATTTTGATTTTATGTAATATTATATTTTTCTATTTTAATTTGGATTATGTGTAACTATTGTGTCATTAGGAGTCATTAATCTTTATATTAGTTTCATTGTGGTTGGATTTATTTACAAAATGTTCCTATAGAGATTTTAATCTATATCGAATTACTTCTAAAAAACGTTAGATCTAGTATTTATGGTCTAAATCTAACAGTCACACAATCGTTTTCTTGGGGATTGATTATTGGTCATAATGATTTATATCTAGATTTTAATTCACCTTAGATTAGTGTAATATATGACTTAAATACCGAAGATAAATCATTCTGGATAATAATAATCTTTTCTTTTTGAGTAGTTCCGACTTGTAGTTAGAAACACTCATTTATATAAATCCAGTTTAAATAGTAAATACGAGAACAACATAATACTCAAAATACTAAACCCATAATTCCTAATCTGGTTCTCTATTTTATTTTGTTTTTAGATTTAATATTTTCTTTTCTTATTTTTAAAAATCAAAACTCAAAACAAAACTCGCTTTCACCAAAGGAATAAAAATAATTAGAAATTGATAATTACAAGACTGATCCATGTGGTTCGACACCCTACTTGAACATCATACTACATCAGTATTGCAGTACCATATAAGGGTATTATTTCTTAGTGATCAATCTTCAAATCTAATATGGTCTTAAAAGTGTAATTCATTCTTTCAAATATTTGCTCTCTAAATTTATTTATGATCATAATTTTTATAATACTTGATAAATGATATTAGTTCCCATATTCTAGTTCTAAATGAGTAAAGAATCGTTTTCACATTTAGGGAGAGCGTGTTTATAATTTTGAGAAATGGGAAAAACATTAAGTGTGTTGTCATCATATAAATGAGAGTTTGTTAGCCTAAAGGGTTTAATCTCACTAGTTGATTTAATAATAACAATGTTTTGATATTTTTCGTCTAGCATTTTTATTGAGGATTGTGTCAGAAATAGTAAAGCTTTGAATCATATCCAAAAACGTAATCAAAAGATGATGGATTCAGATGATGGAATTTAGAAAATGGAATGATGATGATGATGATTTTGAAAATCACATTTTTTGTACTTCATCAGTAAAACAAATCTTATATTTGTCATTTAATTTCAACTCGATTAGGATTGCATGCACGACATATCAATCAAACAAGTTGTTTGATTTTATGTCTGTAGCATAAATCATTTCTTGTGATATGAATTTTGGTGCTCTATCCTTGATTATATATTTCTAAAAATCATATATTGTACAAAACAGTCAGCCAGATTGAAAAAACAGTCATCCAATCCTAACTGAATTTGAAAATTGGTATTTATGGTAGTATTAGTTGAAGAGAGACATAGGGAGGTTTACCAGATCGGGAAGCAAATTGAATTTTTACTCTTCTCAATTGACCAAATGCATTGCGCAATTAACCGAACAACGTTTGACTTGTTTGAAATTATAAACATTTTGAGTCAATTTCTTGCATCGCTTTTAATGATTGATTATTTTAAATCATTTTTAAGTATTACTAAATGATTTACTAATTATTAGAAATGTTTATCAAAGTGTTTTATGCAAGAAAAAAAAACAATTAATAACGATTTTTTTCATATTTAATCAATCCAACAGATTTTCAGTATATGCTCCTATTTCTTTGTCAAAAATTTTGATCTCTTTTACTTGCACCTATATAGGGCCATATTTTTACACTTGTTTGAACTAAATCTAAGGCTTGCTTATGGTTAGATGCATTAATAAATTTTAATTTGATCAACCTTAGTTGAGATAATCTTTGGGACAAGTCTTAGAGCATATTTTATGAGATTACAATATGATTTGTGACTATTATGTATTTCTGAAAAATGTCACATTAAATATCTCAAGAATTCTAAAAAGCATAAGAAGAAAATATTTTGAGAAGAGAAGAAATATTCTTAGAAAATACTCTCGACCTGAAAAATTTCCTAAGCTTAGTTCTTGTAAGAAAATAGAGAAATTTTCTTGAAGAAATTAATAGTTGATTTTGTTGTGGTCTAAAATTTATCAAAGCTACCTTGCTTCCGAGTGGAAATATTTTTCGTTTTGATTTGAATATTTAAGTTAACCAAGTGAGATTGTTTAATTTATTGTCATTTAGATTTAATTATTGAGCAATTGACTAAGTAAGATCTACTTGAAATATTATGTTATTATCTTTGATCTAATTACGTGTATGAAGAAACTCATAATTCAAAATTGAATATTAATTATTGAGTTTGAATTCTTACTAATCACCAATTATTGAGTTTAAATTCTTACTAATCACCACACTCGCCTAAATTAGAAATTATATTTGGCTGATCACATTGACATAAATCGTTGACGAAACTCACATGCTATAAAATTGATTATCCTATTTAATCGAGTTAAATGATTATTTGATTGTATTTGCATTACTTGATTAAGTGCTTTAATTGAATATTATTTCAAATAAATAAACACATGCTTAAACTTGATCACGTCTATATATGTTTAAACGCTTCTATCACGCTTAAGTTGACGTCATTTGATATTTATAAGTATTGATAAAAACTCTTGTGAGGAAAAAACAAAAACAAAAAAAAGTTTATCCGTGAAGAATTGATTTGCACCTTGAACCGAGTGTATAAAGTTCAAGGGAGAATGTCTTTTTTTCTTTGCTTTGAATGTAAGGATAATTTACTTGAAAATGGTGTAAAGGGTTTGATTCTCACTTGAGAAGAGGATATGAATTTAGTGGATTGAACCCTTTTAGAGAGTAGACGTAGACAAGAGCATTTTGCCGAACTATTATAAAATTCTGAAAGTCAATCTCTATCCCTTCTTTTTGTGTGTGATTAGTTGTTTGTGTGAGTGTTTAATTGTGTGCATAAGACGTTTTCGTTGACAATCTAAGTGATCTAAAACTGAAGTAATAAATTTCAAAGGTTACACGAAACTGAGATTAATTTTTAAGCTACCCAATTCAACCTCACTCTTGGGTGGTTCTTTGCGACACGAAGATTTTAAGTACTTTCTTCAAAAAGCAAAAAATAATTATTTTTAATTTTTTTTTTAATTTTTATACAATAAAAGATTGATGAAGATAAGTTAATCACTATGTCTCTATCCATTTTTTAATTTACGTATGAAAATATTTGAATTAAGAGATCATTCACAAGAATAGTACTAAGATATTATCTTTGCAGTATTTTTTTTTTTTAAGTGAAGGTACTAATTAGTGATTTTTTTTTTTATGAGGTATTATCAAACATGTTTCAGTTAATGTTAATTTTAGAATTAAAAAGGAAAAAAAATTGAGAATAAAAATCATTATTTTAAGGATAATTTACAAATTTTTCCAATTAAAACGAGAAGAGAAATTTAAAAATTTAATTTTTTAAAGGACTTCCCTAGTTTGAACATTAATCTCAAGTTCACGATCATTCAAAAAGTGAGGAAAACAAAATTTTGAAGACACCCACAAGATTTTTTATTATCAAAATTTCTATTTTACAAATATTGGGGAATAGATTTTGCATACTAAACCTTTCACTAACACTAAGTCATACTAGATATCCACCATGCTATATAAGACTTAAATTACAAGAATAATTATTGTGAAATTAATAAACACAACACAATTGAAAAATATGACGTTGTATTTACTCAAAATCTAATAGCAAACTAATAAATAAATCAATGGTTTTGAATTCAGCTTAAATAAATCCCGAGTTACTCCAAATTCTCATCCACCATATCACTATTGAACTCAAACCACGTGTTTGACTTGCAGACCGTCATGAGAAAATACCAAATTACCCCCACTACAGTCAAAACAGCACTCACCAAATAGACAGTCTTATTGGCCACAACCATCACATACACCAAGAACCGAGAAGGAACCAAACGCATTATCACCAGCGCCGGCAACGGCAACAGCACCTTGTACGGCCTCTTCACTCCGGCCATCTTCTTCCTCAGCCACAGAAATGAAGCGAACTCCAATATCATACCCAGGCTGTACAGGAAATTCACCGACAATATGATTTCGGAGAAGTTGAGGTACGACTCCGCAAGCGCCATCGCCGTCGACAACACGATCCCGACCCAAGGCGTGTTGAACCACCGCCATCTCCGGCCGAATAACCGCGGCAGAGCTCCGATGTCCGCCATGCCGAGGATCTGGTAGGCGTAACTGCTCAGCTGGGCCTGGTAGAGTCCGATCACCGACAGAACCGCGTAGATTTCGACCCAGTACTTGAGCCACTCTCTGGCAATCTCCATGGCAGCGTCGGCGAAATATCCGTCGACCCAGTTCGCCTGATCGAGAGGCAGAGCTCCGGTGGTGGCCAGAAGGGGGATCAGGTAGCCCAAACAGGTGAGAATTCCGACTAAAAATAGAGCTCTCGGGTACGTTTTTTGCGGGTGATCAACTTCTCCGGCCAAAGTACTGGCATTATCCCAGAAATTAAGGCCCCGTTTGGTTAGTGTTCCCAATCAAACCCAACCCAACCCAACCCAAAAATTCAGGGATTGATTGTTGGGAACGCGTTTGGCAACGCACAAAACCCAACCCAACCTAACCCAAAAAATAGGAATTGATTCTCAAAATTTTAAAGAAATTAGAAACAAAAAACAGTTGTTTCTTTTTGTGCCCAAAAAACTCAACCCAAAATTCTCAACTTCCGACTTCATCTGTAGACCGACCACCACCATCCGCGGCCACCGTCCGGCGACCATCGCCGGCCGCCTCCGCCACCGGCCGCCGCCGCCGCCGTCCGGCGACCGTCCGGCGTCTCCGGCACCTTCGGCGACCTTCCGCTACCGGCAGTTACCTCCGGCGACCATCGCCGGCCGCCGCCTCCGCCGTCCGGCGATCGGCCGCCGTCTCCGGCCACCTCCGGCGACCTTCCACTCCGGCGATCGTCGCCGGCGGCCGTCCGGCCACCTCGCCGCCGCCACCACCGTCTGGCCACCACCAAACAAAAAAAAAAAATTTTAAAAAAAAAATTAGTTTTAGGATAAAATCGTTATCAAACACATTCTGTTCTCAGCACAAAATAAAAATTGTCGTTACCAAACGTAATTCTATTCTCAAAATTCTCAACCCAACCCAATTCAACTTAACCCAACCCATTCCAGTTGGGTTCAAAAAAGTGGGAACACTAACCAAACGCCACCTAAGGTTCCTGAAAAGGGTATTGAATAACAATCTCCAATCTTTTTTAACACCCTTTGTCCCAAATTAATCCATCTTGTCAGATGATGTTGCCAAAAATTCTCTGTTATATGTCAAGCGCTGCACGTGCCAGAGAACCTTTCGTCTTCCTTCTTAACTTGCAAAACCGTAAGTTCTAATGGGGACACCGGTGTGGTGTTAGCCAAAGAACCTTCGACGTGAGAATAAGTTAATCTGGATCAATTTAGAATAGATTGTACACTTCATTCAAAGTATATCTTACCAGTTGTCTTCTACCCTTTTTATAGGATGATAAGCATGTTAGCGTTTCGTTGGAGAGATCATTCAGTTACTCGTATCCTCCTACTATTACGCATGATAGCCTCTATCCCCGTATTCATAGGAGAATCTCTGTAACGGTCCCCATTACCCACCGGCCGTTACAGTCAATTCGGACTTATCTTAACGTGTACAGGTAAGACCGATATTCTGAACTGATTGGTTTCCTCTTTGGCTTTCGACACTTTGGGCTTACACATACCCAAATATGGGCCTTATCAAGTGACTGCCCATGTACTCATCAAGATCACCAAATTAGTGTTTGAACATGGGCTTATGTAGCCCCAATCCACTCAATAGGCGGACTTACCTGACTCCAATTTGGAGCCCATATAGTGGATCCGACCCGTTTAGGATTTCATACCTAGGTCAGTCAGGGGCGAGAGTTTTATACACATCATTTGCCCTCCTGACTTTCGTGACGATTCAGACGAGGAGAAACAAAAGATCACTTCTTCTTCGAGTAAGTATTTCCTTTCATCCCTTCAATTCTTGACATTTCTCTTCACACTTTGGTCTCTTTATTACAAAATGTCATCAAATCAATCAATTAATTCAATCGAAGCGGGCTCATCGTCAAACCCTATAATGGAACAGACGGTGACTGCCCAGGCTCCTTCGCATTCTAACCCCAACATAGATTTAGGGGCAAGTAAATTCCCATTAGAATGGCTCTCAGCGTTTAAGGAACAATATAATATTCCTGAGTCACTGTCAATTAGGGTTCCCTCTAAGGATGAACGTCCTCAAGATTCTAGAGAAAATAAAGTTTGTCTTTATCTATGGATGTTCGAGTATGGACTCACTCTTCATTTTTCCTCATTCCTCCGCAATATTTTCTGTCAAATGGAAATTACTCCTTCCCAATTAACTCCGAACAGTTTTCACCAAATTATAGAAGCCATAATTCTTGCTAGACGAAATGACATTACCTTCTCTGTTGATACGATTAGAAGCATAAGCCAGCTTAAATACCTCTCCAAAATTGATAAATATTATCTCTCGATTCCCAAAAAAAATTCATTTCTTATAGACCTTCTAGCTAAGGTCAGAGATTGGCAGCCATGGTTCCTCTTCTTTTCTAGAGATTGAGAATTCTCTCCTGAGGAAATGGGACAGTCCTCAATGGTGCCAAAGCGCTTCAGCTCCCCAAGTAATGATATACCCAACAGTCTATTTCTTATCTGAAATTCTGTTGAAGTAATTTTTTTTATCATAGTCATTGATTTATCAAATGCAGGTGATAACGCTTGTCGAAATCTTGGCCTCACTCCAAAAATTAAAGAAAATTTGGATAAGCTTCTAATTCCCAAAGAACGCCTTTAAAGAGAACTAGCATATTGGCAGTTCATCAGACCTACAATGGATCCATCCCGTCTTCAGGAATTAGCTGAACTTCAGATCGACACCAGAAAAAAGAAAAGGCCAGTAAAGAGACTTGCCAAGAAGACTGATCAATCATCATCCCAATCTCCTTGCAATGTTGCTGGCAGCTTGACCATCCGTCAAGCCCTTTCTCATGATGATCCTGAAGTAGCAATATCGGATGATAATTGCCAACCTCTCATCACTCGCAGAAGAGATGTTATTCCTGTTACAGTTCTATCCTTGGTTCCAACCAATGAGCAAGCTCAAAGTGAACCAACTTCCGTTTCCAATTCAGCTTCTCTTTCTAGATCAACTAATGTCCCTATTGCAAAACCTCCTGTTGCAGATCCTCCTGCTGCTGATCCTTTTGTAGTTAGTCATCAACCCTCCCCAATCCCTGCTTCCAGCCAAAGAACTTCCAGTGGCCGAGAAATGACCAAGCAACACATGTGCCAACTTATTGATGAAGTTGGTCCTTCTATTCTAGGTCGTCATGCTATTTTTGACGACGCCATTAAATTCCTGTATGATCAATCCTGGGACAAAGGCAAGAAAATGACTAAAGGCAAGAATAAACCCGAAATCTTTCAAATGGTGATCCACGCCCTTCTCCAGGTACTTGCATAAGTTTAATCTACCTTTTAATTTTAAATAAACTACTTGTTTGATCTCATTTGATAATAATCGGACCATATCAGTGTATGGATATGTCCTCCGCCCTAGTCAATTATGTTGAGGACGAGAACGAGCTGGATGCCCAATTAATGCATCAAATGACTGAGCTCAGCAAAGTTGAGGTAAAGGTACAAGATTTGGAAAACAAGAAGTTAAAGCTTACCACAGATCTTGCATTATCCAGATTTTCTCAAGAATAGTTTAGGGCTGAGTTGCAATCTGCTAACGAACAAATAGCAGCTCTTCAGAAGAGTAATGCATTTTTCTATTCTAAGAATAGTGAGCTTAGAATGACGATCACCGCGATCAGAGAAGAATGCACATCTCTAAGAGAAGAATCCCGCAACCTTTCAGAGGAGCTTGCCTCAACCTGTCTAATAATTGACCAGAAGGATGTCAAGATCAAGGAAAAAGATGTTGCACTCTAGAGAAGTCATGACAAGTTCCAAAAGGAAGAGGTTGCTCTACAAAGGCTTCAGTCTAAAAAGGAACAAATATCTACTGAGCTATCAGCTACAAAGAAGAATGCCAAAAAAGACATTGACAACCTCTGGTCTTCTTTTAAGAAAGAATCGAAAAAACTTTAGAAAGTCGGCTTTGCTTTCTGCTAAAAGTTGGTGTCAGAAGAGTTTCCTAAGGCTGATCTCTCCTTCCTGGATCTTGATGACTAAACGGATAAGGGTGCAGTAACCGAAGAACATCAAGATTTACCCAGTTCAGCAGCCGAGATGCCAGCAGAGAGCTCAGTACAAATTGTTGACCCTGTTAACAACAACTGATATCTTAGCCGAACTTCAATCAAATCAACTAATTGTTGCTGATCTGCATCCTCATTTTCCATTAATTTTCATATCTTTTCATCTTTATTCTCTGTTGGCCTGTAATTAACTTTATTAATTACCATACCGCTAATCATCATGATCTATAACTGAACAGTCACCGCCGTTACGGTTTTTCGAGATTTTTTGTGATGATTATAGTACGTTTTTATCAGCACATGTCATTTCCTCATTTACTGTGTGCATTTTTTACGCTTCAACTATCTTCCCCATTCCCCCTGTTCAACTATTTAAAGGCACCATTGGTTTCTCTTGTTTCAAGAAAACCTTCCTTGCGCCAATATCAACACTTCAAGATATAAGAAAGAAAAAACTCCCTTGACAGTTATGGGCTCCAACTCATGGATTAATAGCCCTTCTGCCTATTCAAGAATCCAAGCTGAGAGATACAACGAGATAATATTAGGAGAATGCTTCTGTTCTTTAATGCAAATAACCATGAACGCCACCGATGAGTATCCACGCCTTCGCGCTATGGAAGAAGCCTCTGCCGTGTTTGCTGCCATGGAATCGGCCCATTTCCTAACCGTCTCTCGCTATCTCAAAGCGAAAGATAATCTAAGAGATGTTGAGAGGAGTAAAACGGATTTGGCCGCTGACTTCAACTATCAAAATCTTTTTGCAAACGCCATGAAATCGAAAAGAGATGCACTCTTTGAGAAAAATGAGGAGAAAATGGCTAAGATTCATAACCTGATCCAGAAACTAAACCAATATGAAGATCATAAATCTTACCTTTCCAACTCAGACTCAGAGGACTTGGGTTCTCCGGTTTCTCCAGAGTCGGATTGACTCCTCCCAACTCAACCCCGGATGAAGAAGAAAACCTTTTTTTTTTCTTTTGGCAAGAATAGTGTATATCTGTTCTTTGTTTTGTATTTTTGAAAAACCCTTGTACTATTCTTTACTTATAATATGAATGGATTTTTTCTTATATCTTGATATTCTTGATATTCTTACCCTGTCTGCCCTCCTTCGTAAAAAAATTAAGGAAAATAATCTTAGTTATGAATCGTTGAACAAGCATATGACAGTAGAAGAATAAACTCTGGAATAATTAACCTCACAGAAAGTTGAAGGACTGGTATGTTATAGTTACCATCTGAGTGTTGAACTCAGTTACTTGTTGGGGCGAAACACCTATTTGAATACTGAGTTGAAGTGCATGGTTTAACTCTGAGTTTGAAAACTCAGTTATTTGCTAGGCTGGGATACCTAGATGAATGCTGAGCTCAAAAACTTAGTTAACTCTGAGTTTGAGAACTCAGTTGTTTGCTGGGCTAAGGTGCCCAATTGAATGTTGAGCTCAAGAGCTCAGTTAAACTTTGAATTTGAGAACTCAGTTGTTTGCTGGGTTGAGGTGCCTAGTTGAATGCTGAGCTGAAGAGCTCAGTTAAACTCTGAGTTTGAGAACTCAGTTGTTTACTATGCTGAGGTGCCCAGTTGATTGCTGAGCTGAAGAGCTCAGTTAAACTCTGAGTTTGAGAACTCAGTTGTTTGCTGGGTTGACGTGCCCAGTTGAAGGCTGAGCTCAAGAGCTTAGTTAAACTCAGAGTTTGAGAACTCAGTTGTTTCCTGGGCTGAGGTATCCAGTTGATTGCTGAGCTGAAGAGCTCATTTAAACTCTGAGTTTGAGAACTCAGTTGTTTGCTGGGCTGATGTGCCCAGTTGAAGGCTGAGTTCAAGAGCTCAGTTAAACTCTGAGTTTGAGAACTCAGTTGTTTGCTGGGCTAAGGTACCCAGTTGATTACTGAGCTGAAAAGCTCAGTTAACTTGGAGTTTGAGAACTCAGTTGTTTGTTGGGCTGAGGTGCCCAGTTGATTGCTAAACTCAAGAGCTTAATTAAACTCTGAGTTTGAGAACTCAGTTGTTTGCTGAGCTGAGGTGCCCAATTGATTGCTAAGCTTAAGAGCTCAGTTAAACTCTGAGTTTGAGAACTCAGTTGTTTGCTGGGCTGAGGTGCCCAGTTGATTGCTGAGCTGAAGAGCTCAGTTAACTCTGAGTTTGAGAACTCAATTGTTTGCTAGGCTGAGGTGCCTAGTTGATTGTTGAGCTCAAGAGCTCAATTAAACTCTGAGTTAGAAAACTCAGTTGTTTGCTGGGCTGAGGTGCCCAATTGATTGCTGAGTTGAAGAGATCAGTTAAACTCTGAGTTTGAGAACTCAGTTGTTTACTGGGATGAGGTACCCAGTTGATTGCTGAGCTCAAGAGTTCAGTTAAATTCTGAGTTTTATGGCCTAGTTAAGAACGCAACTCGCAATTTCATGGAATCAAACGCTTATGTTATTTATTAAAAATGCATAGATTAAAGATAAAGAACTCATACAAAATACTTTCGCAAATGGGAGACATTCCATGGTCTAGGAACAGCTACTCCTTCGAGTTCTTCGAGCCAATAAGTTCCTGGCCTATTAACTTTGGTGACACGATAAAGGCCCTCCCAGTTTGGAGCAAGCTTTCCTAAGCGAGCATCTGGTCGGTGAGGCATTACCCGTCAAAGTACCAGGTCCCCAACGACGAAGTTTCTTCGGCGAATTGCATAGTTGAATCTGCGTGCCATCTTGCTCTTATAAGTTTCCATACACATTAATGCCTTATCACGTTTTTTCTCCAGGTGATCCAGTTCCTCTCGCATGCGGCCTTCATTCTCTACCAAATTAGCTACGGCAACTCTATTAGTTGGCACCCCAATCTCAACTAGAATGACAGCTTCAGTTCCGTAGGTTAAAGAGATAAGAACAGCAGGTATGCCAAAACGGCAAATGACTTGTTTCCACAGAAAATTCATCACTTCATTTTTTCCCACAGTTACAAAAGCTTCTGCATCGACCCATTTAGTGAAATAGTCGATCACCACCAGCAAATATTTTTTGTTTCCAGGAACTGGTATGAAAGGACCCAAAACATTCATTCCCCACTGAGCAAACGGCCAAGGACTAGTGATTGGAGTTCGTTGCTGAGCTGGGACCTTGATATCATTAGAAAATCGTTGGCACTTGTTGCACTTTCGTACATATTCTGCTGCATCAGTGCGCATGGTTGGCCAATAATATCCTACTCTCAACGCTTTATGAACCAGGGATTTTCCCCCCTGGTAGTTTCCGCACACGCCTTCATGTATTTCTTGTAGAACATAGCTTGCTTATTTTGGTCCTAAACACAAAAACAAAGGTTGGGAAAAAGATCGTCTATATAGTTTATCGTCGAATAACACATACCTTAACGACTTATAAACAATTTTCCTAGCGGTATCTCTGTCGTCTGGTAAGACTCTTTCCTTTAGATACTGAACTATAGAAGTCCTCCAATCAGTTTCTTCATCCAGCTGACCTATACATGCACACTCAGGGGTTGGAGTGATTGATGGATGGTCCAAAAACTCAACCGGTTCAGACTTCTGATCTGGTCCCAAAGTCGAAGCAAGTACAGACAAAACATCAGCCTTGGCGTTTTCAGTTCTTGGGATGGCTTCAAATTTACAGCTCTAAAACTGGGAAGCGAGCTATTTTACTTTCTCTGCATAAAGTCATAACTTGTCTCCGTTTATAAGGAACAAGTTATTGATCTAATTGATCACCACTTGAGAATCTACCTTCACTTCTAGATGCTGAGCATCTAACTCCTTGGCAAGAGTTAGCCCGAGAACTACTGCTTCATACTCCGCTTCATTGTTGGAAGCTTAGAAACACAACTGCATGGCTTTTTCGAGCTGATCTCTCTCAAGTGTTTGTATGACTATTCCCACTCCACATCCCTTCATGTTCGAGGCTCCATCTACTCATAATTTCCACTGGGCAGCAGAGTAGGATGTCGTTTCTTCATTCAATGGAGGAGTAAATTCGGCAATGAAGTCAGCTAAAGCTTACCCTTTGATTGTTGTTCTGGGTTTGTACTGGATAAAAAATTCACCCAACTCAACAGTCCACTTTATTAGACGTCCACATGCTTCTAATCTGTGCATTACTACCCTGAGTGGGTATGAGGTCAACACAGTTATTACATGTGCTTGAAAATAGGGCCGGAGCTTCCGAGCAGCAATTACCAAAGCTAACGCTACTTTTTACAACTCCCTATAACGGGTTTCAACTGAAACCAACGATTTGCTGATGTAGTAGACCAGCCTCTGCCCTCCTGCGAGTTCTTGAACCAGTGCAACACTTACTGCTACATGAGTTACTGCCAAGTATAGCTTCAAATCTTCTCCTGGGTGTACCTTGGCCAATGTCTCCACTGAGCCCAAGTAATCTTTAATAGACTGGAAAGCACGCTCACAATCATCATCCCACTAAAAGGTCTTGTTTTCTCTCAAAATTTTGAAGAAGGGAACATACCTATCAGTAAATTTTGAGATGAATCTGTTTAATGCCGCCAATCTTCCAGTCACCACTTAAACTTCTCGTATAGAAGAAGGGGATTTTAGATTTTTAATAGCTTCTATTTGTCATGAATCTACTGTAATGCCCAGCTGATTAACTACAAACCCCAGAAACTTGCCAGAAGTGACCCCAAAAGTGCACTTTTCAGGATTCAACTTTATATCGTACCTTCTTAGAACAGAAAAGGCTTCGGCTAAATGGGAGAGGTGATTTGCTTGCTTAGAACTTTTAACCAGCATATCATCTATATAAACCTCTATGGTGGTCCCAATTTGATTTTGAAAAATGCAATTCACCAACCGCTGATAAGTAGCACCTGCATTTCTCAAACCGAAAGGCATTACTTTATAACAATAAGTACCTTTTAGCACGATAAATGATGTCCCTTTCTCATCCTACTAATCCTTATGGATTTGATTGTAGCCTAAGTAAGCATCCATCATGGACAGGCGTTGGTGCCCGGCAGCAGCATCAACCATCTGGTCAATCCTCGGCATCGGGTAATAATCTTTAGGGCATGCTTGATTCAGGTCAGTAAAATCCACGCACATCCTCCATTTTCCATTTTTCTTTTTGACAAGAACTAGATTAGCCAACCATCTAGGGTATGTTACTTCCCTTATGTGGCCAATAACAAGCAATTTTTTCACTTCAACTTCAATTACTTATTCTTTCTCAAGACTGAATGTTCTCCTTTTTTGCCAAGCTGGAGGATACGATCTGCAGATGTCCAAGCGATAAACTGCAACATCAGGACTTATTCCTTTCATATTAGCCAGGGACCAAGCAAAAATGTCCAAGTTCATTCAAAGCAGCTCTTTGGTCTCAGCTTCCTCAGTCTGGCTTAATGATTCGCCAAGCATAAGCTTCTGAGTTCCATTATTGAAAGTTATCTGCTTCACTTGCTCAGCAGGTTGAATCACACTGGCGTCTCCTCTGAAATCATCAATCTCTCATGCCGAGTCTATAGGCTAACCTGTTTCATGAACTTTCTTTGATTGCTATAAAGGAGAATTTTTGCCCTTCATAGCTATGGAAAAACACTGCCTTGAAGAAGCTTGATCTCCTCTTATAACTGTCACTGAATCTCCTTTAGCACATTTCACACATTGGTAATATGTTGACGTGACAGCTCTCATTACATGCAACCATGGACGGCCCAGAATGGCATTGTATGGTGATTCTGAGTTTATCACTATAAATTTTGTGGCCTTCGTGTACCTTTGCTCCTCCTCATTGGAGATGACTGACAAAGTAATTTTGCCACAAGGGGATATAAGCTCGCCATTAAATCCTACCATAACAGTCTACGTTGAGCTCACGTCTAAGCTCGGCACTCCCATCTGTTTCAGAGTACTAACAAATATAATGTTTGCAGAGCTACAATTATCAATCAAGATACGTCGTACCTGGAAACTTGAGACCCACAAAGATATGACTAAGGCATCTTCATGAGGGTGAACAATCTCTCTACAATCATCCTCAAAAAAGGTGATAATAGGGTCTGACTTTGTTACCACCGCTAATGACTCCCCATAACAACACTCCAACACCGTTTCACGCACCTTTCTCTTTCGTGCACGATTGGATTCTCCAGTACTTAGTCCAACCGAATTTATCATGAAAGTTACCTCTTGATTTTCTTTAGGATGGTCTTCTTTCCACTCTCTTTCTCAACGTTCTTCACATCGGTTATCATTTCTAGGTCTCTTCTTGTCCCTAGAACGATCTTGCATATAATCCTGCAACTGTCTCATGTCCGCAAGTCGCCTGATCTCCTTTTGAAGCTCCCAACAGTCATCTGTATTATGACCATGATCTTTATGAAAATATCAATACTTAGAGCGATTCTTCCTCTTTGACTTAGTAGTCTGTCTGGGGGGTCATTGAATTATATCAGATGTATGAATCTCCCGCAAGATCCGTGAGATCGGCATGCGCAATCCGGGAAGGCCTGGCTCCTTGCAAACTTCTGGCCTAGAACTTGAATTCCTTGTTCGGTATTTACGTCTATCAGACGTGCCAGATTTTACCTTGTCAATTTCTTTCTCGTTTTGCCTATGATGATCCTGAAATGATCCTCTCCCTTCTCTAGCCAGTTTCACATCTTCTAGCTTCATGTAAGGCTTGGATTTCTCCATCAACTCCGTCATACTCTGAGGGTACTTTTTGGTTAAGGAATCTTGAAATCGGCCAAGTCGCGACCCTGACGTAAAAGCATTGATAACTAGGTTTGTATCACAACCTTCAATGTTGGTCAATTCTTCATTAAACCGGCTCATATACTGGCGCAAAATTTCTCCTTTTTGCTGACGCAGAGCAAGCAGGAAATTCGGTCATTTCATTAACCTCTGACAGGTTATGAAGTGGTTGATGAACATCTTTCTGAACTCATTAAACAACGTTATAGAGTTCGCAGGAAGAGTATGCAGCCATTCAAGAGCCGATCCCCTCAAAGTGGTTGCAAAAGCTCTGTAGATGGCGAAATCACTAGAATTATACAAATTTATGACATGTTTGAACTAACGGATATGGTCGACTGGATCAGTTCTCCCATCGCACTTTTCAAACATCGTCGGATTAAACTTTTTAGAAAGTGGGGTAGCCAGTATTTCCGAGGAGAAGGGCATCTCAGTACCCTTCAATAATGTATCCAGCTCATCTAGAGATTGAACTCTCTCCACTTGACTCCTGATCTATCGATGTGAATCAACAGTCTTAGTTTGAATACTAGTCCTTCGTTCTGGTTGATAGTTGGCCTCTCCATGGGCAGGTCGTTCCTCATAAGATTGAGGATCAGCATGTCGTGGAGACTCTATCTCATCCCTGACTTCATGAGTACTCGTATTGAACAGAAACCTGTTGCCAGTAATTATGTCAGCCATGTACTTGATAGTTTCTACCACCTCGGCCATTTTCGCGTTAAGAGCGTCTATCTTTGCATCCGTATTTACTGCAACAGATGGCAAATCAGACGAAATCTCTTCACGCTACTCTAAACGAACATCACCGTGCTGTTCCTCTGGTACATCTAGGTCTGACGGCAGTGGTAAGTCATTACTCTGACTTGTCACCGATGCCCTAGCTCGCAAGTGCCTCATATTCGCAACATAAGGTTTTACGTTCGATTCCCACAGACGGTGCCAAATGATGTTGCTAAAAAGTCTCTGGTACATGTCAAGCGTTGTACGTGCCAGAGAACCTTTCGTATTCCTTCGTAACTTGGAAAACCGTGAGTTCTAACGGGGAACACCGGTGTGGTGTCACCCAAAGAACATCCGGCGTGAGAATAAGTTAATTTGGATCAATTTAGAATAGGTTGTACACTTCATTCAAAGTATATCTTACCAGTTACATTCTACACTTTTTATAGGATGATAAGCTTGTTAGCGTTTCATTGGAGAGATCATTTAGCTACTTGTATCCCCTTACTGTTACGCACGATAGCCTTTATCCCCGTATTCAAGGGAGAATCTTTGTAACAGTCCCTATTACTCACGGACCGTTACAGTCAATTCGGACTTATCTTAACGTGTACAGGTAAGACCGATATTCTGAACTGACTGGTTTTCTCTTTGGCTTTCGACACCTTGGACTTACACATGTCCAAATATGGGCCTTATCAAGTGACTGCCCATGTACTCATCAAGATCACCAGATCAGTATTTAAACATGGGCTTTTGTAGCCCCAGCCCACTCAATAGGCAGATTTACCTGACTCTAATTCGGAGCCCATATAATGGATCCGACCTGTTTAGGATTTCATACCTTGGTCAGTCAAGAGCAGGAGTTTTATACACATCATCGGATGAATTTTTGGGATCGAAGCGAAAGTCAGTACCAAAAACGGGGATAGAGAAACAATCCCTAAAGCAACCGCGGTGTACCCAACGACCGTCAGGCCGGTGTAGTTGAGAAAATAGAGGATCAGAGTTAAAAAGAAGACAGCCAGATACCGAGGAACACCGGAGGAGACAACCGGAAAAACCAGTTTCAGGTAATCAATGCAGAGAACTGGGTAAGAGGCCAAATTGATGACCCCGCTGAGGAGTTTCCATGAACCCATCATGGAGCCCCAGAAAGGGCCGAAGGCATTGTTTGCCCAGATCACGAATCCACCGTTGCCGGGGAAAGTGGTGGCGAGCTCCGCTGTGACGAGGGCTTCCGGGATGCTCCATATGAAGGGAAAACGAGGAAGCTGATGATGGCGAACTGGGGACCCGCCGCACCAACAGCTGATTCTTCGCCGAACGGGCCACCTGCGACCTCAAAAAATATCAAAAAAATCAGGAGAATCAGAGCTAGCTTTTTCGGCGAATCTGCGACGGTGGAGCCGGTGTCAGCGGTTGTTAGATGTTGTTCTAAATCAGGAACAGAATGGGATTTTTGAGGAGACGAAGAAGAGTGAGAAGCACCCATGATGCACGGTTCATTTCTCTATTGATATCTGCTTTCATCCATTAATTGGGGGATAATTTCCCTTACACCCCCTCACTTATAGTAATATTTTACATACACCCTCCTAACTTTTAAAATTACCACAGCGACCCCCTGTCGAAGTAATATTTAATGAACTGACCATTTTACCCTTACTCATTCAAAACAAAAAATGATAAAATAATCAAATTTATTGAATAACCAAACTGACCTTTTTTTTTTCCCCCCAATTCCTTTTTTCTTTTCTTTATCTTCATCTTTCACTACCTCCCCACCTAACCACCGCCACTGCCCAGGTTCCATCGTCGACCACTTCATCTTCCAGCTTCCACTACCCATCTCCTCATCCTTCTACCATCGACGCTCTTCATCCATTTATCGCCACAGGCCACCATCGCCACCAGACCACCGTCGCTACTATTGTCTTCACTAGACCACCATCGCTACCAGACCATTTCACCAGACCACCATCGCCACTATTGTCTTCACCATTTCCAGAAACAAATCCACGCGAAAAAAAAAAAAAAAAAATTTCTACGCCACCATCGTCTTCACCAAATTTATGTCAAAATAAAACAAAACAAATCAACAAAATCCATTTCCAGAAACCAAAACAAAATCCACGACATTGTCTTCACCATTTCCAGAAACAAATCCACGCAAAATCCAAAACAAAATTCGGCAAATCCAATATAATTATTGAACAAAACCACGCAAGTTTAGCAAATAGAAAACAAAATCCAACGAATCCAAAAGAAATCAACCAAATCCAAAACTTATCCTCTATTCGTCGATTGTTGTTTGAGGTACCCACAATCGATCGTTCGCAGATACCCACTATGATGTTCTTCGCTTTCATGTATGTATTACCTTTCACTTCCATGATGTTCTTCCGATTTTCACCAAGTAAAATTAGGCCTCAGTTCTGACTGTTTGATCGGCACGATTTCGACGGAGATCGAAGATCGCTTGAGAATCGAGTGGCGACAGACCTCATAAATGAGATCTTTACGTGGATCGTAGCCGACAAACACTTTGAACGGCACTGAATTCGTTCCGCTGCACTGATAAACCTTGTCATTACGCAAATTCTTCACAATCACACCGGTACAAGCCCTAATCGATTCAGATCTGGGAGAAATTGAGGGTTCAAGAGAGTACCTGTTGAGATCTAAATAATGCAAACTCCAAAAATAGATAATTCTTAAAGATAATCGTCGATGGGATGGAAATTGCGGTGGAAGATGGTGATTGATTATTAAAGAACATGGGCTTTCATAAATGAAGACAATGAATGAAGACCAGAGAAATTGTCACACCCCACCCCACACACCCCACCCCAGGCGCCCGTCACTTGGAGCCGGGCATGACGTCAGCATGACTCTCCCTGACCAACCAACCAGACACATACAGATATATATATTACATACATATCCAGACGCACATGTACCACTATTAATATTTCATCCAAAATAATAGCTCAATCTCGTTTCCAAAAAATATGGGACACATTCATCCCAAATATATATATATATATATAAACAAAAACTACCAAAATAAATATATTGAACCTTCCACGGTTCGCTCCTGACCGGCCCACTCCCAAAATGACACTACCTCTGGACCCTACCTAGTGCCAGTAGTGGACCCACTCCTATTTGCAGCACCTGAAACCAAAAAACTTTATCGATGTATTGTCTTCATAATAAAAATGTTTTGTAACATTTGTATGGATCAAGTATAAGAATTTAAATATTACATTACAAAATATAATATTATATAATCACATACCGTCCGGAAATCTAGTTACCCTGTCGCCACTAGAAAAAAAAAACCCATATGTTTAAAACACCCAATCTAATTATTCTAAGCCAACCAGTGCAACAAAATAGTATTCCGACTCCAATCCATTTTTTTAAAATAATATAACTAAACCAAATCAATCCAGACAGTTCATCGTAAAATAAAACACCTCACGTTACCTTCCTTTTAGCCATAGGATCGTTTTTACCTCACGATCGGAAGTTACAACGGTATCATACCACCCGCAAGTTTTGCACTCCTGACGGGTCCAACCACCCTGCAGGTCTTTGCCTAGCAGGTAATCCACATCTCGTAGGACATATCCTCCTGATAAGAAGAAAATTCACATCTCGTAGGTCATACCCGCCTAACGAGAAGAAAATCCAAATCTCGTAGGTCATACCTGCCTACCGAGAAGAAAATCCACATCCCGTAAGTCATACCTGCCTAACGAGAAGAAAATCCACATCTCGTAGGTTACACCTACCTAACGAGAAAAAAATTCACATCTCGTAGGTCATACCTGCCTAACGAGAAGAAAATTCACATCTTGTAAGTCACACCTACCTAACAAGAAGAAAAACTATGGCATAGTTGGACAAAAATCACCCTTTAATAACCCACTTGGTCCAAAAGTCATTTTCCACCTTTTAACACCAAAACCGCTTGATCCATATAAGTTGCAAATTTGTCCATTTTCAAATAAACACATTTTCCATAATTTATACAAAAATAAAATTTGTAGATTTACATAGAAGACAGTACACTCACCTCATTCTCCGCCCTGCAAAAACGTCATTGTTCACAACCTACTAGGATACTGGCGCCTGTGAACCCTTTTTATGAATTGTTGAAGTTCACTGTTTTCTGCCCAGGTCTTCACCATCGTGGCGACGATCTCACCGCTATAGTGATGCAACAGCAGTTCTGTACGCAGAAGCTCACCGCTGTGGCAATGGTCGTCTTCTTCGTCTACTCCTGTTTTGTTTCAGACCAAGCGTTGCTCGCTTTCCTCACCAGCTCTGGCGTTTTTACTCTCCGTCCCTTTCCCACGATCAGAGCACACATACACACCACTCCAACGCTCCCACACACATCAACCCATACCCACCCACCCCACACACAGTCAAACACACGAATAAACAAACACACACACATACAGTCGCTCACCCCCCACGCCGGCAACAGAACAACGACGATCGCACACCCTCACACACCGTCGACGAGCACACACACACACACACCCCGACATAGAACAAACAATGCGCATACACACCGGATGAGCACACTGCCGACCCAACCCCTCACTTCCGATCCTCGCTCTCTCTGTTTTCAGATTCCTTCTTTTTAGGATTTGAGATTACAATTTTTTTCATGGATAATTTATATGCATGGGGATAGTGGTTCATCTTGATCCCACACACTGCCACGTCGTCCACCCTTCTTCCTCTTCTTTCTATTTTTGATTTGGTTGACCTCAACAGTGTGTGTATGTGTGTGTGTTTGTGTGTGTGTGTGTGTGTGTGTGTGTGTGTGTGTATATATGTATATATTAATATTTTTCTCAAATTATATTAATCTCCCCTTGATTTTCTTTAGGTTTTTATTTTAACCCAATTCAAAATTTAAGATTTCTTAAAATTATAAATTCATCCCTAAAATTTTTATTTCAAATTGAAAATAACACATACCACCCCAGTTATTTTCTAAATGTTTATAAAATGCAACTAAAATTACGTACGAACTAAAATTAGGGTCTTACAGCAATTTTCGCGATTGAGTAAAAATGATGAAGAGAAGACGATTTCGATTCAGTCAATCAGGTATTTTGGGGCTGGAACCATGGATTGTTGTATTTGGGGCTAGAACCATGGAGTTTTTGGATTTGGGGTTGAACATGGAGGAAGACGATGAAATCCAAAATGATGATAAAATTTGGGGTTGTAATTACACTATATACCCTGAAAGTTTGACTAAGTTTTACTTTGAACCTATATTTAAGACAAGGGTAATAAAGACATTTTACTTGAGAGTAACATGGTCAACCTGGTCAATATTGAGAATTTTGACTTTTCAAAGGGTATTTTCAAATAAAAAATAAATAGGGGGTCTCAGTGACCTTTGACAAAATATTTCAAGGGTGACCCATATAGTTTTAAAAATTGAGGGGATTCATGTGCTCACGGTCAATAGTTGATGGGGTATAAGGGGAATTATCCCCATTAATTGGTAGGGTTTGATTGGGTATTGGTGTAAAAATCTAAAATTCACAGTTACTTTGTTCAGAAAATTGAAGGATTAAATTGAATTTTGGTCAAAATGTAAACTCAATTTTTTCTTAATTTTCTGGGCTTCATTTTTGGGGTAGGTTATAAACAAGTCGAGTACCCTTGTCGTGTTTGGGTAAGGGATTTGGAGGAGAAATTTGATTTGGGTAAAGGATTTCAGAATTCTTTTTTGACAAATATCTTATTTGGGTATTTATGAGAAAAAATTTGTAAAATCTTTTCAATTAAAAAATAATGGTGAATAAAGGATTTGAAAATTCTTTTAAACTACGTATCATTTACAAATTTCTCGAATGAGTGATTTTAGATCTGACAGCCGTTGCCGGCTACTGCCGCCACCTCTACTAGCCACCATCAACCACTGTCGGCCGCTGGCCGCCGTCGCTGACCACCACCCCCCACTGCCACCAACCATTCCTGCCGTCGACCCCCACAATGGTGATGGTGGTTATCCAAATAAAGAAATTATAAAATTACACAATCAAATTATTCGCCTAAAATAACTATCCAAACTGGGGATTTATAAATGATTGGATTTCGAGTTTAAACTGAGCCTGCAACCTTATGTTGAAGCATGGTTCATTTAATAATGAATTGTTCGTGATCTTTTTCAAGTTTTTTTTTTTAATATTTATTAATTAAATTTTAATTCTTAACAACTTTAACGACCCGATTTTCCAGGACCGCCATTCGATTTCTCCTCTTGGAGAATTTATACTAAAATTGATTGACCAAATTTTCATTCTATAAAATCTAGTGTATTTTATAATGCAACGGCGACAGTTATATTGGAGATCTTAACTGAAACCGAATCACCAATATTTTATTTCTATACAATCAGATAAATTTTACAAACAACGGCAATAATTTTAGTTGTCGATTTTACAACGGTAACTAATAAATATAATAATTACAATTTAAATTCAACTAAATAACCAATAATTTATTTCAAATTAATTCGAGAAATTTTACAAATAATGGCAACAATCACAAATATCGAATTGATTGATTCAATTTTTACACCTGTAAATAATAAATTCAACTATTATAAATTAATTAGAAATTCAGCTGAAATTCCTGTTGCCGTATTATTTTTAAATACCCAAATAAATTCCTGGCACTGGTCAACTTAGTACTAACGTTTACATTTGTAATTTAATATACTGATGGCCCAAGAATTACCCAAGTGGAGGGTGAATTGGGTTTTGGCAAATAATACGTTATTTAAAATCTACTCAATATAAACTACGTGTTAATGTAATTAAGTGCACAACGAATATTCAAATAAGAGTAATAATCACAAACACAAATATATGCGAAAATGTAAAAAGTAGAGTCAGAGAGATTGACACCGGTATTTTATAGTGGTTCGGCAAATATCCTTTGCCTAGTCCACTCTCCCGAACTCCTTCGAGGATTTCACTATCTTTGATCTTCTTACAGGTGAAGAACAAATCGTTTAAGTCGCCACTTGAGAAGTACGTATCTCAAGTCTTTACAATATAAAGTGAATATATTCCACTCACAAATCTCTCATCTCGAGTAAAACCCTTACTCAAAATTTACAATGAAAATCTTACCGTTTCACAAAATGGAGCTTCAACACTCACAAGATATAGAACTCAAGAATCTATGTGTGTGAAAAAAATACAACAAACACTCAAGAAATATGAATCAAGAAGAGTATAAGTGTTGTTGGACAGATTTTAGCTTGGAAGCCTTTGGTAGTATCACTTTGATCTTTGTAATTCACTTGATTGATACTTTGATAGCTTGGTTTCCTTCAACAATCTTCTCTCCTTTTATAGATGTAGAGAATGTAGGAGGATATCTCATTTGAAGAATTTGAGAGCCAAATGACCGTTTCGAAATCTTCTTCAAATTTCAACATTCAAATTGTATAGGCTCCTCTCCATTATCTCTGTAGATTTGTCAAGATTCTTTTTCCTTTTTCAAATCTCATTTAATGTTTAGATAGTATAATTAAATGAAAATGACACATGGTCCATTCATGTCTTTGAGGTAGTGGAAAATTACAGTCATATATCATATATACAATGTATATAATTGAGTATGAGTGATAATGATGATTGTAGACAAAACATGATAGAGTTCTTCAAAGTTGGATATGAATCATTGAATGTTAGGCTCATCAACTTTGAAATATGCATCGAGTTTATTCAAGATAAGATGTCTTTCACATTTGTGGAAGACAAGGTATGGGCTTGCATTAATTGAGTTACCCTACCACTAAATCAAAATGATATCTTTGTATTCCTACTTGGTTGTCGTGACAAATTCAAGATTTATACTTGTATATTTATATGATTATAAATTTGATCATTCATATTAAATAATGTATAATGTATATCATACAATTATACAATCCAATTAAGCATATACATGTATTTAAAACATTTGAACACTTAGAATTCATTTAGCATGATGAAAACAGAATTTCCATACCATTTGAGCCAATTTGTTAATTAATCATAGATGTAATGATAAACATATCAATTGATCATGCATATATCATGTAGACATGTTAAACTAACATCCCATGACATGATTTGAACGTTCCGAACAAAATATGATATGCAAATCCAAATTTGAATTCATGATAAAATTCTGCATTTTGAGTTCTAAAATGTTTCAAGATATTTTAATCAATTTCTTTTTAATTCAACATTATATTGATCAAATTGAATGATGAAAACATGTTATAGAATCATTATAAGGCATATAAATTATCATACATTAATTAGAACAAGCATACGACGCCAAAACGTGAAGTCGAAAATAAAGCAGGAGAGAAAAAGCATTCTGTTCGGAAGTAGTCAACTACTTCAAGCATAAGTAGTCGACTACTTATGCTACAATTCCTGTGGCATGATGTTTTCGTCCGTTTTGAATTTTTGGTCTTAGTTTATAATCGTTTATCATTATAAATACTTTATAAAGCATATAACAATTATTATCATGATATTTATATGATTCAAAAACTCAATGATCATATTAAGTACATAAAATTCCGATTTCGCATAATTATGATCAATAAGTGTTTTTTTTCCGATATAGCATGTAATGATTAAACGTATACTTCACATTGTGATATATAAGTATATTGGACATGATAAGATCAGTATATCACAATTACGAACACATACGGTGTATGTGTGTAAATGTCTTATAGAGTTCTGAGTTCAATATCCCGTGAGTATTGTCGAAATGAAAAATTGATTTAATGTAAATTATATCTTTTCATATATTTTCGACTTGATTTTGCTTTCATGATATGTTTTGATGGTGTTTGGATATTCTATATTCAAAATCATCGTTAGTATATTTAAAACGTCAAATGTGTGTGTTATCGTCAAAATCACTTTAATCCGGGAATCCTATGATTGAAACCGCTTAAGCTAACATATACAATTACAGTGACAATTGTAATTATCGATTTAAATTTTACAATACGATGACAATAATTATATTTAATTTATCGAGTCAATTTTAACACAATAAATATTAGGTTCAATTATTTTCAATTCAAATACAACTAAAAGTTCAATTATAATTTATTAAAGAATTTCCAAAATTCCAATTGCGTATCTCCAAATCCTTGCTACCAAACACCACCAACTATTCAACTAGTGACATTTTCATTATACTTCCGACAATGACTTTTTCATTTAGATAAAATAACCAATATTTTATTTTTATATTATAAATTTGAAAAATTCCTCCAATTCTAAAACCGAATATACCAATTTTTTTAATATAAAAGAAAACTGAGAATTTTAATTATTATTGTTGCCACAACCAAAAGGAAAAAGAAATTGTAAACATTTAAATAAGTTCCCACGAATTTGAGGGTAAAATATTAGTAAATTACATATTTCAATTTCATGAGTTTCCAATTATCTAACTTTATCAGAGGCCTAATAATATGAAAAAGAATAATTATAATTATTTCATTTTATAAAAATCGAGAAATTTTAAAAAAACTACGGCGGCGTTAATTATAATTATCGAATTCACCGATTACATTGGTAAATAATAAATAATTTTTACAAATAGAAATTCAAATAAAATTCTCGACGCCGTTGCGTTCTCACTGGCCCTACAATCAAAACTGTGAGATTGTAAGTCAACGCTCAGTAGAACTCCAACCCCTTTAATATGTGTATTTAATTAATACAATAAATAAAATACATTGACATGATTCTTACATAATTTTTACATAATCACAATTATTTTATGAAATTAAACAGTTAAATTTCAACAATAATAATAATATAAATCACACAATAAGAAAATTAAATACATATATTAAAAGAGTTAGAAATTTTACCTGAAATCTGAAGTCAAAACCCAGAACTGAAATCCTCAGAAAAATTCAAAACACACACATATCTATCTATCTATCTATCTATCTATCTATCTATCTATCTATCTATCTATATATATATATATATATATATATATATATAGGATCATTTGGATCTAACCCAAAATGAAGTCTTCATTTTATTTCCAATTAATACTCTTTTTTGTTTCTTTTTTTTCATCTTAATATTGTTTTAATCGCTCAACCCAAAACCCATGAACAGAACACCTATATAATATATAATATATATATATATAGAAGATAATCAATTCAAACTAAAATTATTATTATTATTATTATTATTATTATTATTATTATTATTATTATCACTTTAAACTTAAGACTACCACGTGCAAGTCTTTTTCCTCTACAATTTTTATGGCCACGATTTAGTTCCTTAGGTATTAAGATTTTAGAAATTACATTTAATACCTTATAATTGTAAAATAATTTATATTAAATTCAATAATTACACTTATCTTCTCAAAAATTATGAAATATTATTTATATCATTATATATAAAATAATATTCTCAAATATGTAAATTTAACATTTAACTCCAAAAATTATCAAGTATATATTTATACCACAAATCTACAAAACCGTCCCCAAAAATATTGAACTTATATAAAATAATATTTTCAAAACAATAAATTTTCGGGGTATTACAACCTACCCTCCTTAAATAAATTTCGTCCTCGAAATTTCGTTTAAAACAATAATAATTCAGAATCGTACCGTATTAGTCACTCTCGGTTAAATAATAACCGAAAGTCACAACCACGCTCCCGCTCTGCTATTCTGATAAAAATAACAATATATATCAACATATTTTCAAAATGTCACGGTAGTCTCACTGAATTGGGTCTATCTCAATTCTAACAGATCTACAACCTCAATAATATTTCCCACTTGGCATGACTTTTCAAGTCTATTGCCAGATCCCAAAACCAACACTTATCAATTTTCACCCAACATTTTAACCAACAAGTTCGCAACCAACATCACAAGCAACAGATAGCCCAAACTCCACGTGAATTGGCCCGTGAGACTAAAAATAATCAATTCCAATATCCACATTAAAAATTCAATAATCCTGTAAACTTATCAACACAATTCATCCTTAAATAACCAATTGTTGGAAATACATATGAAAACACCTAAATACCCCTCAATCACATAAACATGTCTCAAGAACACCTACGTCAAAATCATATAAGTATATCTCAAAACCACATAAATATCTAGAAACACGTAAACATGTCACCAACGCGTCATTATGTCTTAACCACCCAAATACGTTTCAAAAACCTAAATACGTGTCAAACGGTATCAATCAAATACATCCCAAATCATATAATTATGTTTTCAAAGTCGCGTAACATAACCAATTTAATTTTGAATTCAATACTCACGTAAAATGTATGTATAAAAATATTACCTAGAGCCCTCAATCGCATTTCTACAGCACTACTTAAGCTCAAAAATTCAAATTAACGTTTCAAAATAATAATTAGCTTCCGATAATTTCACAATAACCCACGCTCTGCCTCTGGTAATAATTAGTAATGGACCAATATCTATCTGAATTATTTTTATCGGTGTACTGTCTTTGTAGTATAAAAATATTTTATGGATCAAATATTTTTTTATTTTATTTTATTTTTATCAAAATTCACTTTCTAATAAAATATAGCCACACTAGGCAGTATCCAAACCCCAACAAAATATCATCGTAACAGAACAATCAAATTTAAATCAACTGGTTAACTCATTTGTATATAATAAAATAACACACTTTCTTGCCAGACATAGGATCGTTTTACCTCACGATCGGGAGTTATCATATCCACCTTATAGGACTTGCCTAACAGGTAATAACATATATAATATATCAACCCTGCAGAATTTGCCTAATAAGTAACAACATATATAATATATCCACCCTGTAGGACTTGCTTGACAGGTAACAATATATATAATATATTTACCCTGCAGAATTTGTCTGACAGGTAATAATATATAATATATCTACTATACATAACTTACCTGATAGGTAATAATATATATAATATATTTACCCTACAGGACTTGCCTCACAGGTAACAACATATATCCACATCTCGTAGGACTGACCCTCCTGACGGGAAGACAATTATGGCATAGTAGGATAATAAAATTTATTTTTCATCTTTAAAATTTTCCTTGATCTATTTATCATCGTAAAACTATCCATTTTCACCAACACTTTTTTTTTTCCACAATTTAATGTGAAAATATAATTTGACGATTTATATAGAAAATAGTAAACACCCTTTTAATTAATATTTCTAATTCAACAATAAATCCTATGGTCTATTATTAACCCATCACTCCTCGAGTCTACAAAATCTATTACCGAATATTTATCATAACAATTTAATAAGATTATCCATTACTAAGCCCATCAAGTAAAATAAACTATAGCACATCTATGAGGCAATTTATCATCGCAATTTATCATAACAATCTATTTATCATAGCATTCATAATCTTAATTTTTTTTTTCCAGACCTCACTTTACTTACTATCGGTAAGTCACATTAATCAAGTGTTACCCTAAATGTTAATATGTTCAAATTGAAATTGTAGAGACCAATGTGAGATTTTAGTCAAACTTCGAGAGTCCAAAGTGTCCAAAAATACAAAATGGTCACAAACAACCAAATTGAAACCAAAGCTACAAATTAAAATTATAGCGACCAATCTGTGCAATTGAGCTAACCAAAAGGTCAACATAAACAACCATAACATAATTTGGGGCCAACGATAGAATTTCCTAAGTAAAGTCGTTTATTTCATTGTTTCCAATTCCTATATATCTGCGATTTTTTATTTTTTTTTAACCACTAAAACGATATAAAACAACTTATAAACCATGCAATAGTATTTTATCCTCAAAAATCAAAATAAAGCATATTATGTATTCCAATTGCAACTATAGGGAGCAAAATGGAATAATGGTAACAACTGGGTGCAAAGTGTCAGATCATCCAAAAACATATAGTATTTTTTTTTTTTTTTTTTTTACACCTCATGCAAACTTTAAAACTGTAACATGCATTTTTTTATTTTTTTTTATGAATTAACAGATTATGCAATTTTATTTTATTTTTTGAAATAATAATCATTTTTTTTTAATATTGAACAATTAATTATGAATAATGGGTACTATAACCCAATCGTAGGGCGGTCTTCTGATACCACTTTTAACAACCCAGTTTTCCAGGGCCGTTACTCGATTTCTCCTTAGAAAATTTATACTAAAATTGATTTACCAAATTTTTATTCTATAAAATCTAGTATATTTTATAATGCGACGGCAACAGTTATATTGGAGAACTTAACTGAAACCGAATCACCAATATTTTATTTTTATACAATCAGATAAATTTTACAAATAACGACGATAATTTTAGTTGTCGATTTTACAATGATAACTAATAAATATAATAATTACAATTTAAATTCAACTGAATAACCAATAATTTATTTCGAATTAATCCGAGAAATTTTACAAATAAAGGTGACAATCACAAATATCGAATTGATTGATTCAATTTTTACACTGGTAAATAATAAATTCAAATATTACAAATTAATTAGAAATTCAGTTGAAATTTCTATCGCCGCATTATTTTTAAATACCCAAATAAATTCTTGGCACCGGTCAACTTAGTACTAACGTTTAAATTTGTAATTTAATATATAATTACGGCGACAATTATAATTATCGATTTAAATTTTACAATATGACGACAATAATTATATTCAATTTATCGAGTCAATTTTAACACAATAAATATTAGGTTCAATTATTTTCAATTCAAATACAACTATAAGTTCAATTATAATTTATTAAAGAATATCCAAAATTCCAATTGCGTATCTCCAAATCCTTGCTGCCAAACACCACCAACCATTCAACTAGTGACATTTCCATTATACTTCCAATAATGGCTTTTTCATTTAGATAAAATAACCAATATTTTATTTTTATATTATAAATTTGAGAAATTCCTCCAATTCTAAAACCGAATATACCAATTTTTTTAATATAAAAGAAAACTGAGAATTTTAATTATTATTGCTACCGCAAGAAAAAGGAAAAAGAAATTGTAAACAATTAAATTAAGTACTTACGAATTTGAGGGTAAAATATTAGTGAATTACATATTTCAATTTCATGAGTTTCCAATTATCTAACTTTATCAAAGGCCTAACAATATGAAAAAGAATAATTATAATTATTTGACTTTATAAAAATTGATATATTTTCAAAAAAAAAACTACGGCGGCGTTAATTATAATTATCGAATTCACCGATTACATTGGTAAATAATAAATACAATTTTTACAAATAGAAATTCAAAGAAAATTCTCGGCATCGTTGCGTTCTCACCGGCCCTGCAATCAAAATTGTGGGGTTGTGAGCCAACGTTCAGCAGAACTTCAACTTCTTTAATACGTGTATTTAATTAACGCAATAAATAAAACACATTGACATGATTCTTACATAATTTTTACATAATCACAATTATTTCATGAAATTTAACAGTTAAAATTCAATAATAATAATAATATGAATCACACAATAGGAAAATTAAATACATATATTAAAAGAGTTAGAAATTCTACCTGAAATTCGAAGTCAAAATCCCAAACCAAAATCCTCAAAAAAATTCGAAACATATGCGCGCGCGCACACACACACACACACACACACATATATATATAGGATCATTTTAATCTAACCCAAAATGAAGTCTTCATTTTATTTCCAATTCCCATCCCTGTGCTGCCGAACACCCATAATAATCCTCTTTGCTTTTTTTTTTTTTTTCTCTTCTTAATATTGTTTTGATCGCTCAACCCAAAACCCATGAACAGAACACCTATATGAGAGAGGCCTTTTCTTGCTAAAAGCCTATCGCCGAGGCAGTGAAACTGCAGAGAGGTCTCTGCTTCCACCGTTGAGTCCACCGCCTAGGCTGTGACCATAACTGACATACCTACCACTGTGGTGGTGACTCTGCACACAATCTAGATATTTATTTAGATATTTTTTAGCCTTATATCTTCATCGTCTCCTCTATTTTGTCCATTAGAGAGCTCCTAGGGTTATAATAGGGTAGATAAGTTTTTGGGGAATGCTCCACCAAATCCAAAGGATAAGATCACAAGGCGAAGAAGGAGAAGCGATCTTGGAACGGTTTTAGCGCTAAATCTTCAGACTACGGCTAGTTTCTCTCATTTATTTCTTTATTTCTTAACTTCGGATTATGATTTGAGCATGTTTAGCTCGTTTATCATTGTATATATGGTTATGGCCGTTAGCTAAATGGATATTGTCTAGGAATTACTATAATTTATGAAAATGTGAGTTTGAAATCGGTCTTTCGTTAATAGATATTCTTCGTTATTTGATTGTGTTTTACGTGCTAGTATTTTCATTATATACTTGTTTAAGTATATTGAGAAATTGGGGTTTAACACACGGGAGAGGTAACCCCGAATTCGGACTAGGGTATAAACACAACGCAACGATCTAATAACCCGGGAGGGAGTTAGAGAATGTGCAATCAATGATGTTGGGGTAAGACTCGTGTGACTATGTGTTCTGAAACACGCTAGAGAGGGACTTCGACGATAACGCGAAGTCATATATTTGCTCGCTTTACACTCGGGAGAGGGAGTGAGCGAGTTTACGATACAGTGATTGTCAGATAAGTCAAATACCGTTAGCGTAATTCAAACAAGATCAAATGCGTATTTGTAAATAAAGTTAATCCCTAGATAATCCATTCTCTTAAACAACTCATATTAGTAATATAGTATAATTAGATAAATTAGTATTTAGTATTAGTATATTATTAATTATAAACTTTATTTTCTATCGCTTAGATAAAATTAGGTTATTATAATTACAATACTTGACAATATTCTCAACCAATCCCTGTGGAAACGATAACCATTACTCTTCACCGCAAGTGTACAGTCAAGTTTTAGTAGAATGGGAAGAGTAAGGGTTATCGTTTCCACATGGATTGGTTGAGAATATTATCGAGTACCGTAATTATCATAACCTAATTTTATATAGGCAATAGAAAATTAAGTTTATAATTAATAATATACTAATACTAAATATTAATTTATCAAATTATACTATATTACTAATATGAGATGTTTAAGGGAACGGATTATCTAGGGATTAACTTTGTTTACAAATACGCGTTTGATATCGTTTGAATTACGCTAATGGTGTTTGACTTATCTAACAATCTCTGTATCGTAAACTCGCTCACTCCCTCTCTCGAGTGTAAAGTGAGGGAATATGTGACTTCGCATTAACGTCAAAGTCCCTCTCTAGCATTTTTTAGAACACATAGTCACATGAGTCTTGCCCCAACGTCATTGATTGCACACTCTCTAACTCTCTCCCGGGTTATTAGATCGTCGCATTGTGTTTAAACCCTAGTCCGAATCCAGGGTTACCTCTCCCGTATGTCAAACCCCGATTTCTCAATATACCTAAACAAGCATATAATGGAAATACAAGCACGGCAAACACAATCAAATAACGAATAATATCTATTAACGAAACACCGATTTCAAAATCACATTTTCATAAATTATAGTAATCCCTAGACAATATCCATTTAGTTAACGGCCATAACCATATATACAATGATAAACAAGCTAAACATGCTCAAATCAAAATCCGAAGTTAAGAAATAAAGAAATAAATGAGAGAAACTAGCCGTAGTCTGAAGATTTGGCGCTAAAACCGTTCCAAGATCGTTTTTCCTTTTTCGCCTTGTAATTTTCCCCTTTGGATTTCGTGGAGTATTCCCCAAAAACCTCTCTACCCTATTCTAACCCTAGGAGCTCTCTAATGGCCGAAATAGAGGAGAGGAGAAAGATATAGGGCTAAAAAATATCTAAATAAATATCTAGATTGTGTGCAGAGTCATCGTCGCGGCGGTGGGTATGTCGGTTAAGATCACGGCCTAGGCGATGAACTCAGCGGTGGAAGCAGAGACATCTCTGCAGTTTTTACCGCCTCGACGGTGGGCTTTTATCAAGAAAATGCCTCTATCTGCATATTGACTGCCGCGGCGGTAGGCTGCTTTTCAGAATTTTGTCTTTATCCTTGTTTTCCTACTGTTCTTCCACCGTTCTTGATCCGATTTGATCGTTTATGATCCATTTTCATCATTTTTCACCCCACACACCTGTTTTAATACAAAAAGAATAAAAACATATTAAAACGTATTAAAATACTATAATAACACTTGAAAACTAACAAGTTCGGTTTGGAAATAGATAGGTGAATCAATCCTATCAGCGTTTCATATTCTGCCTCGTTGTGTGTCGCTTTAAAGACTTTAGTGCATTCTCCAGGATATCACCCTCAAGGGTGCGGATTACCAACACATCCCCCAAACTGCTAGATCTGATTCGACAATCCGTCAACGTGTGATGTCCAAGCGTCAGTAGCTTGGAGGTTAGAATCCAGAACGGTCTCTTCCATAGGGGGCTTTGTTCTTAGAGAAAGTGATTTGATATGAAATACACCAATGCTTGCCCTTTGGTAGCCATTCTCGAGCAGTACTTGATGTTAAACTCCTCGAGTTCAATCGACTACTTCAATACTCACACAGAATTTTTATGTCGGTGAAAAATGACCTTCAGTGGTTGGTTGGTCAAAACCTCCATTGGGTAAACTTAGAAATAGTATCAAAATTTTCTCGTCGATATTATCAATGCATAGGCTATCAACTCTAGTTGAGGATAACAAGACTCCATTCCATTCAAGACATGGCTTATATAGTATACGGGTCTTTGAACTCTTTGCTCTTCTATCACAAGTGCCAAGCTCACTTCGGTACTTGAGGCTGTCAGATAGACAATCATTTTCTACCTCGGCTTTGGGGTTGTGAGAATCAATGGCTCTGAAATGTACTTCTTGAGTGCTTGAAAAGCTTCCTCATACTTGTCGGTCCACTCCAAACTTTTGTTATCCCTTAGGGTCTTAAAGAAGGGTAGGCATTTATGTCACACCCCACGCCGGGCACCCGTCACTCGAGGCTGGGCATAATGTCGACATAACGCTACTTGCCCAATCAACTAAATACATACAGATACACATAAATACATGCGCTACTACAAATATTATTTATTCCAAAAATACCTTAACCTTCCACGGTTCATATCTGACCGGCTCACCTCCAAAATGACACTACCACTAGACTTTATCTAGTGCCAGTAGTGGACCAACTCCTAACCGTGGTACCTAAAACCAAAAATTTTATCGGTGTACTCTCTTCATAATAAAAATATTTTACAGATCAAGTATAAGAATTAAACACAACATTTCAAAATATAAAATAATATAACCATGTACGGTACGGAAATCCAGTTTCCCTATCACCATTGAAACAAACTGATATATTTTAAATACCCAATCCCAACATTTTAAATCAACCAATCCAAATATTTTAATCAAAATATGATATAATCTATCACTACATACCGTATGGAAAATCCAAATCCACTGCCACCAATAAGATTAAATAATATATTTAACACCCAATCCAATATTTAAACCAATCAGTCCAAATATTTTAAACGTATAATAAAGTACACCACACCTCCTCTCCTACTAGCCATATGATCGTTTTTACCTCACGATCGGAAGTTACGACGGTACCGTTACCTGTACAACTGTGAAATCTAAAGTGACTACCAGTGTCAGTGTCACACCTCACCCCGGACACCCGTCAGTGTAGGGCCGGCGTGACATCGACACGACATCACCTGAATATCCAACTTAATATAGACGACAAAATAAAAACGCAATCACAGAACAAATCATAAGTATATATACTCTCTCATTTAGGGACACCAATCCCTACAAAAAAATCATTTAAAAACATGAATATGAGACCCTAAATCTCTCATTTAGTTTCCCTTCAAGTAGCCCCCCCCCCCCCCAAGATATTCCTTCTCTATTGCACTTCCGGATTTGACCTAGTGCCAGTAGGGGACCAACTCTTAGTTATTTCACCTGCGAGTGTACTGCCTTATTAGTAAAATATTTTTAAAATAATAATACATTATAAATAATACCATATTTAAATGGATCAAGTATAAGTAGACAAATATCACATTTCTAATAAAAATCACCATAATATAAGCAGTGAAAGTAAATCAATATATATATATATATATATATATATATATATATATAAGTTCCATTCAAACTCATCCAGTATAAAATAATACCAATCACCATATAATAAATCACCAAATATAAGTAAAACACCACATCTTAAAACACCACACCACCACACCACTCACAGGCTAGCCATAGTGATCGTTTTAACCTCATGATCGAGAGTTGCAACGGTACTGTAACATCCATAGAATATGCCTTCCTACGAAATATCCACACTCCTTTTGGGGAGAAATATAATCCACATCCCTTACAGGAAAAAACATCTACATCCCATGGGAAGAATCCACACCCCTTATGGGGAGAAATATAATCCACACCTCTTTCAGGGAGAAACCACACCCCTTTCGGAGAGAACACCTATGGCATCGTCAAAATCATCAGTATAGTTAAAAATCCATATCCCTTACGGGAAGAAATACATTTTCACACTATATCGTCAAAAATACACACCCCTTATGGGGAGAATATAAACCACACCCCTTTTGGGGAGAATTTACAAAATCACATTTTTCACTCTCCTTTTTAAAAGTACCACCAATTTCAGTAAAAAAAAAAAAAAAAAAATCAGTTTTCCACCTTTGTACCACCGATTTCAGTAAAAACTGTTTTTCCACCTTTGTTTCTAGAAACCCATATATTTTCACACTCTTTTCAAAACCACCCATATCCAACGAAAATTATTTTTAATCCTTCTTTTTAGAAACCAACACAATTCCCCGGAAATTCATTTTACCAACTCACCCCAAAAACCTGTTTGATCCATATTATTTACGAAATCGTACAGTGTAAGTAAACACATATGTCATCATATATATACATGAAAAATAGTTTGGCAAGAAGACAGTACACTCACCTGATTATCCGTTTTCGAAAACTTTGACCGCCTATTCTCTACAGGTACTTCGGTGCCTGCGAATCTAATAGTGACAGGGCCTAAATTAATATTTTATGTAGAAATAATCTAACCACGCAATGTAGACCCAAATTTTCGTAATTTCCTATTCCCCACCTTTTATTTGTAAAAATTGTTATTCAGTTAATTTCACTCCGTTACTAATTATTGTATAAAATTTATTTATGTGAACTGTCCCAAATTTATTATCCTGGTTACAAAATTTTGATGCTAGAATTTAATTTAATAAACTATACTAAACTTAACGAAAAACGTTATTAAAATTAACCGTTGCGAAATTGTTACGATTACAGGAATTGTAACGCTAAATAAAATTTAATTTAACGAGAATTAATAATCGATTTGAAATTTCACCTATTTTCGAATCGTTCGGTGGCCACGAGATGGGTTTTGGATTTTTGGTGAGGTGGTTTGTGTAATTTTCCCTCTTTTTTTTTTTCATTTTTCCCCCATTTTCTTCTTCATTTTTCTTCTTTCTTTTCTCTTCTTTGTTTCGGCTTCTATTTCGGTTTTTACTTCAGTTTCTGTTTGAACCAGCCACCAACCGACCTACTCCAATCACGAGCACACCGTCATAGATTACACACACACCTCGAACGCTGAACACACGCACCCCCCACAGTCACCGTCGACTGAACGAACTCCCCGCCGGACGACGACATTACTGACGAATCCCTCTCTCTCACTTCGTTTTCTATTTCTGCTCTGGGACTCGCCGCTGACCAACCTTTCTCCGATCACGCCACACATCCACGAAAACGGAACACCCACAACGCCGAACGAAACACTCACCCAAAATCGATACCCACCTTCTATCTCTCTAACACTCCGGCCGGCAATACCCACTCCACCGATGACACACACACCATCCGACCAAACGACACACAAACATACACACAACCCAACCACCGTCGGCTCACCGAACACACACCACTGCCACCGCCGTCGGTCGTCATCTTCCTCTCTCTCTTTCGGTTTCCTCTGTTTTTTTTTTTTCCTTCTCGGTCGAAACCCACACACCACCTTTATATATATATATATATATATATATATATATATATTCCCACAGATATATATACACACACTCACCGCCGGTGAACCATGATGACGAAACCCACACCGAACTGCCTTCTCTCTTTTCGGTTCTCCTCTTTCTCTCTCCGTTTCTATTTTTTTGTTTCTCAATTCTTCTTCTCCCTCTCTATATCTATATATGTATAACTGTGTGTGTGTGTGTGTGTGTGTGTGTGTGTGTGTATAGACAATGCTCACTGACTTCCTCTCCGTTTTTATCGATCCTTCGGCTCCTCTCCCGACACACGCACAATCATATATATATATATATATACATATATATATATATAGATATTAAGATATAAAATATCTTTTTTGTAATTACACTAACCTCCCTTCTTTTTAAACTCATATTCTACTTTTAATGCATTTGAAAATTACAATTCGACTCTTAAAATTTTAAATCACACAATTAATATCGCAATCCACCCCGATATTTTTTTGAAATATTTTAAAATGCGACTAAAATTGTTCATATATAAAAATCGGGGTCTTACAGTCAGGGCCATTTGTTATCCCCAATGGTAAGGGTACCACCGTAGGATTTGCACTCCTGACGGGTCAATTAAACCACTTACCGAACTAATCCTCCGGACAGGTCATAATAATCAATCACCTGCAGGACTACCCTCCTAACAGGTCATAACAATCAACCACCTGCAGGACTATCCTCCTGTCAAGTCATAATATAATCAACCACCTACATGACTAATCCTCCTGACAGGTCATAATATAATCAACCACCTGCAAGACTTATCCTCCTGACAGGTCATAATATCATCAACCACTTGCAGGATATGCCCTCCTGACAGGTCATAATAATCAACCACCTGTAGGACTAACTCTCCTAACAGGTCATAACCATCCCGCAGGACATGCCCTCCTGACGGGATCAAAACTATGGCATAGTCGAACAAAAATCACTTTTCTCATTTTTTTAAAAAAAAAATTACTTTTCCCATTTTTAAAATCTACTGCCGAAAATCACTTTTCGCCTTTTAAAATCTACTTGATCCCAAAATCATTTTTCACCTTTAAAACCGACTTGATAAAAACAAAATCTTTTTTTCACCTTTAAAACCAACTCGATCCAAATACATCGCAAAATTACTCATTTCTAAATAAACACATTTCCAACGATTTTTATGAAAATAAAATTTGTAAATTTATATAGAAGACAATACACTCACCGTGATTTCTGCACTACAAAACTATTACCGTCCAAAACCTACTGTGACGCTGGCGCTTATGAATCTAACAGTGATAGGGCCTAAATTAATATTTTATTTAAACAAACCTAACATGCAATGCAGGTCTTAAATTTTATAATTTTCCATTTCCCAAATTTAATCATGCAAAACTATTATTTACCTTATTTCGCTATGTTACTATTCACTGTACAAAATTATTATAACTAACGGTTACAAAAATCATGTCACGATTACGAAAATTTACTGGTAATAATTTAATTTGACGAAAATGATAATCAACTGAAATTTTACCTGTTCCAAATTTCCTGCGCTAAGAGATGGGTTTTTGATTTTTTTATTTTTTTTTTGGGTTTTCTTTTTGGTTTATGGTTTTTTTTTTTTCCTTGTTCTTTTTCCTTGTTCTTTTTTCTTTTTCTTTTCTCTATTTTTCTCTGCTTCGCTGGATTCGGCCGACCCATACATCCACTCACCCGCCGCCGACCGATCACACCCACACACACACCGACGACACATTCCCGCACAAACAAAGTCGAAGACACACACACACACACACACAGTCACACAGTCGACGCCTCACCTTCGACACCTCACCTGCACAACAATGATCACACACACACACACACAGTCACACATACGGACGAACAGACACACACACATAGTCGCACCCACGACCTTGTCGTCTGAACAATTATTTAACACAATTTACCCTGTTATTTTCTAAATGTTCTAAAATGCGGCTAAAATTTATACGTATGCAAAAATTAGGGTCTTACAACCTTTCTCCCCTAAAATAAATTTCGTCCCAAAATTTTAGTTACTTTAACCGAACAAATGCGGATATTTTTCTCTCATCTCATTTTCTCGCTCCCACATCGCTTCCTCCACGGAATGACTGCACTATAGCACCTTTACCAATAAAATCGTTTTCGTCTGTGACACCTGATCCTTACGATTCAGAATCTGAACTGGCTCCTCAACGTATGTCAAATCTTTTTCCAACTTGATCGGTTGAGAAGTTAACACATGCGAAGGGTCTGGTACATATTTTTTAAGCATCGACACGTGGAAAACGTCGTGTAATCTGGACAATTTTGGTGGTAGGGAAAGTCGATAAGCTGTCGTGCCAACCCGTTCTAAAATCTCGTATAGCCCAATATATCTCGAACTTAACTTTCCTTCCTTCCCAAATATCATTATGCCCTTCCACGGAAATATACGCAAAAACACATGATCCCCCCATTTCAAATTCCAACTCCCACATACGCTTGTCAGCATAATTCTTTTACAGACTTTGAGCAATTTTTATTTTTTCCTGAATCATCTTTACTTTGTCTGTCGTCATTTGGGCTATATCTGGCATCAGTAATTTTCTTTTTCCCACTTTAGTTCAACAGACTGGAGTCCTACATCTCTTGCTATACAAGGCTTCATACGGTGCCATCTCGATTGTCGAATGGTAACTGTTGTTGTAGGCAAATTCCATCAACGTCATATGATCACCCCAACTACCAGAAAATTCCAGAACACAACCCCTCAACATATCCTCTAACGTCTGGATCGTACGCTCTGATTGGCCGTCAGTCTGAGGATGAAAGGCAATACTGAATTTCAGCTTGGTACCTAAAACAATTTGGAGACTTGGTCAGAACTTCGGAGTAAATCTCATATCTCTATCCGACACTATAGAAATCGATGCACCATGTAGTCTAACAATCTCGTCAATATACAATTGACCATACTTATTAAGAGAGTACGTCGTCTTTACGGCTAGAAAATGAGCAGATTTAGTAAGCCTATCAACAGTTACCCAAATAGAATTATGTTCCTTTTGAGTGCGAGATAATCCCGAAATGAAATCTATCGTAATATGCTCTCATTTCCACTCTAGAATAGATAGAGGTTGCAATAATCGACTTAAACGTTGGTGCTCAATTTTGACTTGCTGACAACCACAACACCTAGCAACAAATTCTAAAATTTCCCGTTTCATTCCATTCCATCAATAGTGTTCTTGTAGATCCTGATACATTTTGGTACTGCTTGGGTGCATTACATATGTTGAACCGTGCGCTTTCTCCATGATATCCTTCTTCAAATTAGTATCATCAAGCACACACAATCTATTTCCTACCATCAAAGTCTCATCATTATCCTTGGCACGATAGTCATCTCTGTGACCATTTTTCACTTCATTTCGGACCTTCTCTAATTGGCATCCCACTTCTGCGCTTCTATAATACGGTCGATCAATGTTAGTCTCAAAGTCAAAGTCACAAGCAACGCTGCCGTCTGACCAACCGCCAACCGGACTCATAAAGATCCTAACTCGGCATACAGATCAGTATGAACAACTTGAACGTGTGCAACCAAACCCGCCAATTTCTGACTCAACTCATCTGCTACAACGTTGGCCTTTCCAAGATGGTAATGGATAGTAAGATCGTAGTCCTCGATCAACTCTATCCAATGTCTCTACCTCAGATTTAACTCCTTCTGAGTAAGAAAATATTTCAAACTCTGGTGGTCGGTATATATCTCCCAAGTCTCGCTGTACAGGTAATGTTTCTAGATCTTCAAGGCAAAACATAATCGCTGCCAACTCTAGACCATGCGTCGGGTAATTACGCTCATGATTTTTCAATTGCCGAGAGGCATATGAAATCACGTGCCCATGTTGCATCAGTGCACACCCTAGCCTTTGGTGTGAAGCGTTGTTGTAAATCACAAAGCCACCACCTTCTGTTGAAAGAGAGAGTATTAGCGTTGACATCAATCTACTCTTCAGCTTCTGAAAATCTTACTCACATTTGTCAGTCCACTCAAATTTGGATTCCTTGCGGGTCAATCAAGTCAATGGGACAGCTATAACCGAAAATCCCTTAACAAACCGATGATAATAACCCGTCAATCTCAAGAAACTTCGAACTTCGGTCACACTTCCTGGCCTTTCCTATTGAACCACAGCTTCGACTTTCTTTGGATCCACTTGAATACCTTCTCCCGAGATAACATGCCCCAAGAACACGACTCTATCCAACCAAGACTCACATTTGCTGAATTTTGCATACAACTGCTTCTCTCGCAACGTCTGCAACACATTCTTGAGATACTCTGCATGCTTTTCTTTATTTTGGGAATAAATCAGTATATCATCAATGAACACGATAATAACCTGATCTAAGTAAGGTTGGAAGATCTAATTCATCAAATTCATAAAAGCAGCAAAGGCATTCGTCAACCCGAATGGCATAACTAGAAATTCATAATGCCCTTATCTCGTACGAAACGCCGTTTTCTCCACGTCACTGTCTCTGACTTTCAACTGGTGATATCCTGATCGAAAAGCTATTTTGGAAAACACCCTGGCCTTCCACAATTGGTCGAACAGATCATCAACCCTAAGCAACGGGTATTTATTACAAACTGTCATCTTATTCAACTGCCAATAATCGATACACATCCTTACACCAAGGCTTCCCATGGAGAAACGCTAGGTCTGATAAAACCACGGGTTAACAGATCTTGCAACTGAATTTTAACTTCTTCAACTCAGTAGACACCATACGTTAGGGTAGAATTGATATCGAAGCAGTTCCTAGAAGTAACCCGATAGTGAATTCCATCTTCCTATCCACTGGCAATTCTTCTAGGTATACATCGAGAAAATCCCTGACCACCGGAATATCCTCCACCTAAACTTCATTCTGACTGGTATCAATCACATGCATGAGGTATTCCTGACATCCCTTCTTTAGTAACTTCCTAGCCTCCAGAACTGAAATCAAACTGATTGGGAGTAATGATTTTGTCTCCCGAAAATACAAATTTTGGCGAACCTGAGACCCAAAAAGTAACTTCATTTTTAAAACAATCCACCGTGGCATGATAGCCGAATAGCAAATCCATACCCAGTATCACATCAAAATCATGAATATTCAAGGGTAATAGATCCACCAACAACTCCCTATCACCAATACGAAGTAGACTATATTTATACGCACTATCTATCAACATGGACTCATAGTTCTCGGTTGCTTCCCGCACATCATTCTCTATTAATTTCGTTGTGTTTACTAATTCCACATAACTTTTGATCTGCCTACCTGTCAAACTAGAACGTATTTCTAAATTAAATCATTTCTAGGATCGTCTACATCTTGTCTTTTCCGTTTTTACCAAATCAGGAACAAATCAGAACATGGTATCAAATTTGGTTTCATACTACAGAACGGTCATCATCCCCTGTTTCAATAATATGAATTCCCCATCCAATAAAATTACAAGGTTTCCCTTAATATTGCCTAGAAGGCAGTTTTATGCACACCCTTGGATGTTGTACGCTAGGATAGAGTCCATATATATCAAAAAGTAGCACAATGTGTTATATAGTCCCATAATATAAGTAAGGTGTTGTCTACTAATCCAATTAATAACTTAGCATTGGATGAATTAAGAGTGCTCTGTCACCCTATTGGTTTAACAACGAAAATATTAAGTACTACCGATAGTGGATCCCAACGTCAAGTAACACGAATATGATTACTTATTGGTTATAATTTAATATTTAAAACCACTAGCACCACCACAATCGTAATCCTTCCATCACCACTGCCAACAACAACACCCCAATCCACCAACTATCAGTATCACCATTTCATCGCACGACTAATCGCCAACTAGACAAATAACAATGCACGATACTAATGTACTATCTAATGCAATGCAATAACTATCACTCACGTGCCAAACCCACCTATCGACACCCTATCTTATGGTCCACCACTAGTTCGACAAACTGACATGTCTACAGAACCTATAACCTAGGCTCTGATACCACAAATGTCACACCGCACACTGGGCACCCGTCACTCAAGGCCAGGCATGACGTCGACATGACGCTACCTACCCAATCAACTAAATACATACAGATACACATAAATACACGCACTACTGCAAATATTATTTATTCCAAAAATACCTGAGCCTTCCACGGTTCACATTCGACCGGCTCAGCTCCAAAATGACACTACCGCCAAACTCTACCTAGTGCCAGTAATGGACCAACTCTTAACCGCAGTACCTAAAACTAATTTTTTTATCAGTGTATTGTCTTCATAATAAAAGCATTTTACGGATCAAGTATAAAAATTAAACACAACATTTCAAAATATAAAATAATATAACCACGTACCGTACGGAAATCCAGTTTCTCTATTACTATTGAAACAAACTGATATATTTTAAATACCCAATCCCAACATTTTAAATCAAATCACCCGAATATTTTAATCAAAATATAATATAATCTATCACCGCATACTGTGTGGAAAATCCAGTTCCACTACCACCAATAAGATGAAATAATATATTTAATACCCAAACCAAATATTTAAACCAATCAGTCCAAATATTTTAAATGTATAATAAAGTACACCACACCTCCTCTCATACTAGCCATAAGATTATTTTTACCTCACGATCGGGAGTTACGACGGTACCGTTGCCTGTACAATTGTGCCATCAAAAGTGACTACCAGTGACAGGGCCATTTGTTATCCCCAATGGTAGGGGTACTACCCACAGGATTTGCACTCTTGCGAGTCCATCAAACCACCTGCCAAACTAATCCTCCAGACAGGTCATAATAATCAACCACCTACAGGACTACCCTCCTGACAGGTCATAACAATCAACCACCTACATGACTATCCTCCTGTCAGGTCATAATATAATCAACCACCTACAGGACTAATCCTCCAGACATATCATAATATAATCAACCACTTGCAGGACTAATCTTCCTAACAAGTCATAATATCATCAACCACCTGCAGGACATGCACTCCTGACAGATCATAATAATCAACCACTTGTAGGATTAACCCTCCTAACAGGTCATAACCATCTCGCATGATATGCCCTCCTGACTGGATCAAAACTATGGCATAGTCAGACAAAAATCACTTTCCACCTTTAAAACTGACTTGATAAAAACAAAATCTTTTTTTCACCTTTAAAACCAACTCGATCTAAATACATCGCAAAATTACCCATTTCTAAATAAACACATTTCCCACGATTTTTATGAAAATAAAATTTGTAAATTTATATAGAAGACAGTACACTCATCTCAATTTCCGCACTGCAAAACTATCATCGTCCAAAACCTACCGGGACACTAGTGCCTATGAACCTAATAGTGATAGGGTCTAAATTAATATTTTATTTAAAATAACCTAACATGCAATGCAGGCCTTAAATTTCTTAATTTCTCATTTCCCAAATTTAATCATGCAAAATTATTATTTACCTCATTTCGCTATGTTGCTATTCACTGTACAAAATTATTATAACTAACGGTTACAAAAATCATGCACGATTACGAAAATTTACTGGTAATAATTTAATTTGACGAAAATGATAATCAACTGAAATTTTACCTATTCCGAATTTCCTGCACCGAGAGACGGGTTTTTGATTTTTTATTTTATTTTTGGGTTTTATTTTTGGTTTATGGTGTTTTTTTTTTTTTTTTTTCCTTCTTCTTATTTCTTTTTCTTTTCTTTGTTTTCCTCTGCTTCGTTGGATTTGGCCGACCCACACACCCACTCACCCACCGCCGGCCTATCACAACCACACACACACACCGGCGACACCATCCCGCATAAACAAAATCGACGACACACACACACACAGTCACACCGTCGACGTTTCACCTGTACAACAACGATCACACACACACCGTCGCACATACGGATGAACAGACACACACACACAGTGGCACCCACAGCCTTGTCGTCTAAACAGCGACGACCACACACCCACTGTTACACACACACACACCGGCTACTGCACAGAACACACACACAGAGTCACACCCACACACCGTCGAACAAATCCGACGAATGGCACACACACATACACCATCACACACACCCACGATAGCGAACAAAACAGACAAACAACATACACCCACACACATCTGCACTGCACATACCCACGTCGGCGACGACCAGTGACAATCGCACACACACACGCCCTATCGACGGCAAAATAAACACACGTAGTCAGCGAACAAAATACACACACACACACAGTCGACGAACAAAACACACACACCCCATCACAGATCACACACCACTGACCAAGCACACCGCCGACCGGAACCTAGCTTCTCTCAATCCCTTTTTTTTTTTTTTTTTTTTCCAGGCTATTGTGAATTGTGTGCATGGAAAAACATATATATATATATATATATATATATATATATATACACACACACACACACACACATATATATATATATATGTGTGTGTGTGTATATATATATATGTGTGTGTGTAGATAATGGATCCCAACTTGCCTCCATTATAAATTTCTTTACGTATATTATGTTAAATTATGTTAATCCCCCTTTCATTTTCTTTAGGTTATTAATTAAGCCCAATTCAAAATTCAATATTCTTAAAATTATAAATTTACCCTTAAATTTTTTAAAATAAATATTATTTAACACTATTTACACCGTTATTTCTAAATGTTCTAAAATGCGGCTAAAATTTATGCGTAAGCAAAAATTAGGGTTTTACAATTTATCCAATGCCCAAGAGATGGAACGATTTAAAGTTGTTACATGCCCCGTTAGGCTTTGCACCTCCTTAATCATCCTTGGTGATGTCATGTTCAGGATTGCCTTGACCTACTCGGGGCTTGCTTCAATTTCCCTTCTTATTACTAGATGGCCGAGGAACTTCCCGATGCTAACCCCAAACATGCACTTGCTTGGGTTCAACTTTATTATGTGCTTCCTTAGCATGTCGAAACGTTCTTGCAAGTCGACCAGATGGTCGTCAGCCACTTTGTTCTTGACCAACATGTTGTTACCCCGTTATTTCTAAATGTTCTAAAATGAGGCTAAAATTTATGCGTATGCAAAAATTAGGGTCATACAATTTATCCAATGCCCGAGAGATGAAATGATTTAAAGTTGTTACATGCCCCGTTAGGCTCTGCACCTCCTTAATCGTCCTGGTGATGTCATGTTCAGGATTGCCTTGACCTACTCGGGGCTTGCTTCAATTTTCCTTCTTATTACTAGATGGCCGAGGAACTTCCCGACGCTAACCCCAAACATACACTTGCTTAGGTTCAACTTTATTTTGTGCTTCCTTAGCATGTCGAAACGTTCTTGCAAGTCGACCAGATGGTCGTCAGCCACTTTGTTCTTGACCAACATGTTGTTACCCCGTTATTTCTAAATGTTCTAAAATGAGGCTAAAATTTATGCGTATGCAAAAATTAGGGTCATACAATTTATCCAATGCCCGAGAGATGAAATGATTTAAAGTTGTTACATGCCCCGTTAGGCTCTGCACCTCCTTAATCGTCCTGGTGATGTCATGTTCAGGATTGCCTTGACCTACTCGGGGCTTGCTTCAATTTTCCTTCTTATTACTAGATGGCCGAGGAACTTCCCGACGCTAACCCCAAACATACACTTGCTTAGGTTCAACTTTATTTTGTGCTTCCTTAGCATGTCGAAACGTTCTTGCAAGTCGACCAGATGGTCGTTAGCCACTTTGTTCTTGACCAACATGTTGTCGATATAGACCTTCATGGTCTTTCCGAGTAGGTCAATGAACATTTTGTTCGCTAGCCTCTGGTATGTCGCTCTGGTATTTTTTTAGCCTGAACAGCATCACCTTGGAGAAATAGAGGCCCTTATGAAGTCTATTTTTTCTATGTTGGGCAGATACATGCTAATATGGTTTTATCCTAAGAATGTATCGAGGAAGCTAAGTGAATCGTAGCTGGCAGTAGTATCCATGATCACGTTGATCTTTGGAAGTGGAAAATAGTCCTTCAAGAAGGCCTTGTTGATGTCGGTGAAGTCCACACACATGTGCCACTTTCCCCATTTTTTTCTTTATTAGACTACGTTCGCTAGCTAGATGAGGAAGTTAATCTTTTCAATCGTGTTAGTGTCGAGTAGCAACTTTGTCTTTTCTTGAATCACAATTTGTCTTTTTGGCATGAACTTTCATCACTTTTGTCAGACCAATGGATATGTTGGATCGGTGTACAACTGGTGCATGGAAATACTCAGGTTTATCCCAGGTAGATCTGCATGTGACCAGGTGAACACGTCGTGGTTGGATCTGAGTAGCTCGAGTAATTGTTCCCTTTTATCCCTCGCGAGGGCGTTTCTGATCTAGACAGTCTAGTCTGGGTTGGTCGGATGTATTTGAACATCATCCGACTTTTCATCAGCACGAGGTCGGGGTTGGCTTGGTTTTTCCACCTGGGGGTCTAGAGTGTCCCCTTTCTCAGGATACTCCATCATATTACCGGGTAGGAAGTCCTCATCAACCTTCTTGTGCTTTGATTGCTATTTGGGAAGACCCATGTCGACCACGAAGCACTCCTGAGCCATCTTTTAGCACCCTTATACCTTACTGATCCCGTTCTTGGTGGGGAACTTTAGCATCAGGTAGTACGTTAAAGTGATGGCCTTTAAAGAGTTTAAGCACAACCTTCCAGTGATAGCGTTGTATGCCGATGGACAAGCCAGTTCCATAAACCGCACATTGACAATCAAGTGCTTTGGCTCCGTGCCCACTATGATTTGTAGCATAATCTACCTAAGGGGTTTCACTGTACTAATACGTCATCGTAGGGCATGTGAACCCTGCTCAAATCTTCCTCCTTGAAAGTTATAGCATCTCTACCTGCAAGGGGTTTCTTGGATACTTGGAATACGTGCTTCTTTGCTGAGCGTTTGCCCCATCGAGTGTGTGCCTTGTGTTCAAACTTAGGCTGTCCTTCAAAGAAAAATATACTATGGATTGTTTGGATATTCCCTCGAACCTCAGGTCTTTCTCTCTCTTCTTCAAGGCATTACTCACCCTAATTTCTTTCTGTTATGAACCTCTTGAGATGACCTCTATGAATCAATTGTTTAATTTCATTCTTCAGATCACAGCAGCTGTCAGTAGTGTGACAATGGTCCTAGTGAAAGTTACACCCCTTGTTTGAGTTAATAGCTTTTCATCGGCTCTTCATTGGCTAAGGCCATTTGATTAACTTATTATCGCTGATTTTTATCAAGATTGTTCCTAATGGGGCATTAAGGTGCGTGAAGTTGGTGAAGCGTAGGGGATATCTATTCCTCTCCGACTTCTTGTCAGAACCACCCCTCTCTACCTCATTTCACTATTTTTTTTTTTTTACCTGATTTTGTTGTGGTTGGGCTCTTCATCCTTCATTTCTCCTTTGGCGACCTCTTCCTCTTGGCCTGAGCTCAATACACTTCCTCCGTAGCAATGAACACGGTGGAGATGGCAAAATCCGTGGCCAAAGTCTTCGGTGAGGCACGAGTCATGTCGTGCAAGAACGGACCCATTTGCACGGTCACCATCAAGGCGATCACTGCCAACGACCAGTGCAAGAACATACCCATTCACACGACTGCCATCAAGGCAGCCATTGCCATCCTATCATTGATCTTCTTTACTTAGTTAAACTCACAACAAAACCTCTCGATGTAGACTTCAAGTCTCTCATCTTTCATTTTCCTTAGTGACATAAGATGCGACGGGTTTTAGCTTGTCGCTTGCTGCTTACAAACCTGTGTGCGAAAGTAAGGCTAAAATATTTAAAGGAATCGAACCTACCTAGTTTTAATTCCTTATACCATTTGTGCAATGCTACGGCGAGGGTTACTTAGAAGGTTTGACATTTCGTTAATACTCTGCGCAATTCCGTATGAGCATAGTAGGCGTCAAGGTGCTCTAATGGGTTAGATTCTACCTGGTACGTCCCAATTTGAGACGACATCTTGAAGTTGGTTGGGACCTTCTCCTGTAGCACCCATGTAGTAAAAGGAGAAGCATTGTTCTTCAATGTCTCATAAACATTGGGCTCTTTCTTCTCGATTTGCCTAAGTTTTTCATTCATGGCCTTGACCTACTCGCACAGCTCCATGTCAATTTGTCAATCTAAATCACATATCCGGTCCTTTAGTTGAGACGTTAAAGAAGCCTCCACTGAAGGTAGTGGAGCATTGCGAGATACGTCATGGGTCTTTCCTGCAACCCATGTAGGGCACACCTCATTTCTTCATGCAGGCTCTCTGTTTAGTCTATCCCCCGTCCAAGCAGGGGATGTCTTGGGTCCCAATAGTGAGTGCACACTGTGGTCTTCTCAGATCGAAGAGCTTTGGGACCTCGCCAGTTGGTCTAGCTTTCCCAACGTTACTCGTCTCTTTCCTTCCATATTCTCTCTAGTTATCTACGAAGGTTGAATTGCACTTAGCAACATTCCTCCGTTTGGTGTTATTCGCTCGGAATTCTTCGCCTTTTATCCACAATAAGCTATACATCACTGATAGGTGGCACATACCCTTTGTGGACGGGCAATAATGGAGGCCATTGACTCTTATCAGCTTGTCCAGACCTATACCGGATAGTTTAGTAGAGATCTCGGATTTGTCTTATTAGTTCCATCAGGAGTGTAGCTCCTGATGGACCAACTTCATGAGCAGCTGTATGGATTGTCTATCTCTCAATCTCATTTTCGTCAGTCTTGATTTCATATCTTAGGGTAAACCATACACATAGTTGATGAAATTCGCAAGGACAACTACTTTTTGGTCCCATAGATGGCGCCAATCTAATGATGCCCAAAAGTGGTTCACCAAACATGTCACTCTAAGATTCAGAAGATTGGAATATCCCCTTGCTTAGCTCAATCTATCTCAGCTTGGGTTCCTGCAAAATAATGCACCGCGACTAGGCCTACCGGCATTGTACCTTCGATGAGAGAATCAGTCGAAGGTTTCTCAGTAGAATTTGGTAGAGTGGTAGCTGAGAAAGGGGACCGTATCTAGTTAACTTACAATTTTGGTATTTATAAGCAGCCAGAGACTTGTTTTACAAGTTTTCCTTAATTCTCGTCCCATTATAATTAAGGTGGCCATGATCTTGGCTAGTCGCCAATGTCATGGCGTAGATGGCGGGATATGAGAATTAAGAGCCGTTATTGAGAAGTAATGGTTATTTCCTAAATAAGCAACATCCATTGTAACCGTCTCAGTGGTAGTTCCATGCACTGGGGTCATGAAGTCAATCCCTATTAATTGCGGCGATGATCACGAAGTCGATTGTCGTTGCTCAACCCTTTCCCTTTGCAAGGTGTCTCAACCATGCCCGATTGGTAGCCTCATCAAGGCGAGTCATGCCTGCCACATGCCAGGGACACGTGACTGAAGATTAAGTTGTGCCCAATTTCCCCTCCATCAAAGAGTATTGCTTTAATTACATTTAATTTTTAAAAAAGTTGTTGGAAAACAATTATTTATTTTAGCATACAATTTCAAATTTATCAGACACTAGGGATTCCCCGGTTTTAAATGCACTATATCGATTTTTGAATTTTGAAGAGTAAAAAATTGTAATTAATAAAAAAATTAGTGAATCTATATATATATATATATATATATAACTTAAAGAGTGAAAAATATAACTTAACTCAATCATTATGGAAGTAAGAGTACAAATATTTTAGGCAAAAAAAATCCAAAAATTCATCTCCAGTCTCAACAATCGATTCATTCTAAATCAATTCAAGTTATGAAACATAGACATTTCCAAAAATTAGACATCATTTATTAATTGATAATCTAATATTAATTATTTACATACTAGAGAGAATAAAACTAGCGGTAGTTACCAAAAAATTCTCATGAAGACAAAACTACCAAATATATCTTTTTTAGAAACATGTTACAAAATAATCATTTTATTTTTTTGTGACGATTTTACCCCTCGCGTTATATTCAACACGGAATCGTGTTGAATATAACACGATCTCTTATTATATTTAATACAATCTCGTGTTAAATATAACACAAGATCGTGTTATATTCTAATTTCATCATCGTTCAAATTCTATCAAGCCGTCGCACCCATTTTATCTTACCAAAATAATCATACAATATACTCAATATAAACTCCACTCCACCAAGTGCATAGACCAAAATCCCTTCTCTCTTTCTCTCTCTCTCACATTTGTTTAAGGCGACAAGTTTGAAGCCGTCGCCATCATATTATATTCCAATTTGTTTTTATTCAAATTAATAATTCTCTCTTTACATTCATATGCTTAATTTTTCCTAATACAAACCAATCATCAAATCAATACTTCCACATACAATAATAACCAAATAAAAAAAATTAAATCAATCCAACAAAATGAACCCTAAGTTCCATAATAACAACCAAATAAAAAAAATTAAATAGTAATTTTATTGATAAATTTCTTCCATTTTTTTTATTATTATTATTTTTCTCATTCTATTCTATTTTGATTACCAGATCTGAAAACTTTTTGAAGGAACATATCGTGGCCTTCTCTCCTCTTCAACGTCCTTTCCCTCTCCTCAGGTGAGTCCCATCTTCATGTCCATTTCCCCTCCATGCTTTGTCTATTTTCTTTATCTCCACCGACGACCTCTGCCGATTCTCAAATCTGATTACCAGATTTGAAAATTCTTTGACATGTTTAGAACTCGAGCTGTTTAGATAGGCGCCAATCGTTCTAAAGCTCTCATTCCTCCTACAGAAATTCAGATTTACGAGAAATCGATTCAATTGGTTTATGAAATTGTCGTACAACATTGATTTGAGTGGGCGGAGAGAGCGGTTATTCTATGTCGCGAACATTTGATTTCTTCGATGTCTCCGACGAGAAACCAGGGTCGTACCAATGAGCTCGTCTTCTCTTCTCTTGTACCAGAGCCACGCCGCAAGGACGACTTTGGTGGCGAACTCCAAAATGGAGACGACGAATATGCGAGAGACGATCAATCGATCGATCTCAATGGGGAATGTAGGCAAGGAAGCGACGGAAATGGAAAATCAAAGAAAAAAGATGGTGTAGGAAGGATAAAATAATCAATTTGAAAAAATCAAAACTATCTTTTGTAAAATAACGTTTTTTGTTGGATTATTTAGTTAAAAAAAAATATATATATGGAACTATAATTTTTAACCTTATAAATAAACTTTTTGTATTTTCCCATAAAACTATACAAGTCAACAATACAATTGAAAAACAAACAAGAAGACAAAACATTATTAATTTATTACACATAATAATTCATCAATCACTCTGTTCTTGCTCCTCATCGTCAATCTTTGTGAACTTGAACCACTTCTTTGACTTGCATAATCTCATCAAAAAGTACCATCCAATCCCACCCAAAGTCATCAACCCTGTAACCAAATAAACGATCTTTGTCCCAATCGCCATTATCAACACCAAGAATGCGGCCGGAATCAGGCACATCACCACCAGCGCCGGCAACTTCAGCGGCACCCTGTAAGGCCTCTTCATCGCCGGAAACTTCCTCCTCAGCCAAAGGAACGACGAGAATTCCAGCAACATTCCCAAACTGTACAGTAAATTCGCCGACGATATGATATCTGTGAAGTCCATGTACGAGACGGCTAGAGTTACCGCCGTCGATAAGAGTATCCCGACCCACGGCGTGTTGAACCATTTCGATCGGCGGGCAAAAAATGCTGGCAAAAAACCCAGATTCGCCATTCCCAGAAGCTGGAACGAGCTGCTGCTCAGTTGCGCCTCGAATAGTCCGATGACGGATAAAACGGCGCCGATCTCGATCCAGATTTTGAGCCATTTGCCGGAGATCATCTGCGCGGCGTCGGCCATGAAACCGGATTCCCATTGGCTCTGATCGACAGATACGGCGCCGGTGACCGCCAAAAGTGGAATTATGTAGCCCAAACAAGTGAAGATCACGGAGGATAACAGAGCCACCGGAAAAGTCTTCTGTGGCTTATCGACTTCGCCGGCCAAAGTACTGACGTTGTCCCAGAAATTCAGATTCCAAAACAGGGTATTGAAAAACAGATTCCAATCTTTTTTTACCCCCTTTTGGCCGAGACTGATCCATCGGTGCGGCTTAATGCTCGGAATCGCAATCGCCGACATTACGATGAAGGGGGCGAGTGATATCAGGCCGAGAGCGACGGCCAGATAGCCGACGATCGTGAGTCCGGTGTAATTGAAGAAAGAGAGAACGATGGTCGAAACCAAAATCGCTAGAGATCGAGGAAGGCCGGAGGAGAAGATCGGGAAGAGTTCCTTGAGGTAGTTGATGCATAGCGCCGGAAAAGCCGCAGTGTTGATGACGCCGCTGAGGAATTTCCAGGTCCCCATGAGGGAACCGAAGAAGGGTCCGAATGCTTTATCGGCCCAGATAACGAAACCGCCGTTGCCGGGGAAGGTGGTGGAGAGTTCGGCGGTGATGAGAGCCTCCGGGATGCTCCAGATGAAAGGGAATATGAGGAATCCAAGGATGGCGAACAGGGGTCCGGCGGCTTGGACTGCCGGCTCTTCGCCGTATGGGCCGCCGGCGACTTCGAAGTAGATGAGGAAGATGAGGGGGATGAGAGTGAGTTTTTTGTTTTTCTTGATGGTAGTATTTGCGGTGGTGGTTATTGGGAGTTCCCGGGTCACAGTTTCGTCTGGCGACGGAGATGGGTTGATGGTCATAGTGGCCGCCGGTGGTCGTTCTGTCCCGGCTTTCTCTCCGTCTACCACTGCTGGCGGCGGTATTGGGTTGTGGGATTGGATTGCTGTCTCCATGATCGGTTAGAGAGAGAGAGCGCTCGTGGAAACGAGGTTCTCAGGTTTTAATTTGGAGATATAGTATTGGAAAAAATAAAAAAATAGCACATGACCTTTTTTTAAAAAAAAAAAAAATTCAAATTCTTAACCTTTTCTTAAAAACGCTCTAAAGATTAATATTTCTTTTTTCTTGGACTTTTTTACAAAATTTTAAACACTAAATAATTATTAAATTACAAATTTAACAAAAAGATTTTCTCAAAAAAATGCTATTAAATCAAATTAATCTATTTTATCATTTATTTTTATTTTTATTTTTTATTTTTTAATATATAATAATTGTAAAAAAAATGTGAGGATAAATTTATGTCTGATTTTAAGAGAGTTTTTTTTTTTTCATTAATAAGGAGATCCATGTCCACACCTCCAAATATAAACAATAACAAATATATTTAATAAGGAGCCATGACTTGAATAATATTTTAATTTATCTTTTCTTTTTCTTTTTTTTTTTCTTTTTTGATAAAGAAAAGCAAAACACCGAAACTAAGGACTGCAGGAGCGGACCACGTTCTTCATCTCGGCTATAAGAAGCCTTTCCAATCCCTTTAGGAATTCTTCCAGGAAGTGCATTTCCAATCCACTGTTTGTTCCCATCCAAGCGAGGTAATTAGCGAATCCGTTATTAATCCTTATAGTCGCTTGGATCACAAAGTTGTGGTTTTTCATAATGTGCTTGCACTCTACAATTCATCATCGAAAAGTGTGACTTTTAGGATACTCCCCTTCGATAAGGTTCACAGCTTCTTCCGAATCCGATTCCACTACAATTCTTGGGAACCCTCTAGTAATCTCCAGGCACATCCCTGCATAAATGTTTCTGATCTGTCTCTAGGCAAGTACAAGACTTGAGATTACCAAAGAAACCGATCTTCTACGAACTGTTTATATGTTTGATAAGCCCTCTGTTGGCCCAAAGAGCTGCCTAAGAGGGCGTGAATTGGATAGTTACAAAAATTTACTCTATTAAGTTATTTAAATACAAATAATTAATTTTTCTAATTCAATTATTATTGTGATACGCAACGGATATGTGTTTAATACTAAGTACACACTCAAATACAATATAGATAATAAATCAATGCAGCACACAATAATTTATTTTGGTTCGGTCAAGCTAATCTTTCCTACGTCTAGTCTCCCGAGCTCCACGGAGATTTGCAATTCACTAACCCCTTAATTCCTTTACCAGGTAAGAATCAAACCCTTATAACTAACGGTTCTTTTACGGGCATAGAATCAATTTTTACAATTTACCATTTTCACAAGCCAAGAATGAACCATATCTTTTTACCAGGTTAAAGACTAACCTAACACTCTCTCACTTATTCTTCTCGTAAGAAGCTTCTACCACCTCAATACAAATATACTCGATTAATATCTTAAATAATTACTATATGATAGATATAATGTGAATTAAAATCTAATTAATAAATAAAATGGGTAGCATAAATTTAGCACGTAATCAGATAATTAAGGAGAAATTGTTTAAAAAGATTTTTTTAGTTTTTTAAGTTTAAAACGATTTTCTAGCAATCATAAACCAAGAAATCAATATAAATATAATTTTAAAGAACAAGTAACAAAGCTTGGATGAATCTCACCGGGAAAATACCGAAGACAATGATAATATCGCAATTCGAACTCAAGTCAATGACACCAAACAACTAGCACTTTAGATCAATAACTTATAAAGAATCACTCGTAAAAATCTCAGCAAAAATCTCACTTTTATAATAGCTCAAGTTGATTTTCTTGATATCTTTAATTCAACTCCCGCAGATCTCTATTAATAAACTAATACCTAGCCATCCAACGGCTAGTTTTTTTAAAGATATGTCATTAAATGATACTCTAAGACCCCATATAACATATCCTATCGATATAAGTATGCTCCACTTAAAAATATCATTTAATTCTCACTTTTAAGTCCATAAAATTATTCCCAATTTAAAACCACAAGAATAAAAAATATTAAATCATACAAATTAAGAGAATCGCAAAATATATGAATTATATCAATAGGAATTACTAAATAGGTTGTTCATAATTGAAATACATACAAATCCCCAAATCTCTCTCTTAAAATCATAAAAAACAGATAATTTTTTACCAAGAGACCAAATCAACCGAATTCCTAACCGAAGCAGTTGGTTGATCGACCTGTGCCATGGTTGAAATAGTAATTGACACTACACCCATTCAATTGAACGGCCTTATCCAGTTGATTAACCAAATTGATCAGTGTGCATCCAATTCTCTCAATTTCACCTACTGACTCATTCGGTTGACCGACCCTCTTCATTCGGTTGACCGATTGGATCAGTGTGCTTACTTCCTTACCCATTTTAGCTACTGTTTCAAACGGTTGATCGATTATTTTTCTCGGTTGACCGATTGGATCAATAGTACTTCATTTTAACTCCCAACACTAACTATTTTAATAAGTCAACCGATTGTTTTTCTCGGTTCATCGAATTGACCTGAAAACATAACTTTTTATACTTCAAAACACATTTTGCAATTACGTCAATTATCAAAATCATTTCTACAATATCTCATTTTTAGAATCTTAAATTTATCATTTCTTATCATGACACACATAAAATTAACTTTTTGTAAGTGTCATACGTGATCCTAATTTAGGTTGCATTAATAGTATAAAAAGAAAGAGTTGTTTTTACTTATTTTTCTTTAATGTCTTCAAAACTCTTCATATTTTCGTCATGTCTATCTTGCACTCTTTATATTTTTTTCATCAAATCTTTTCTTTAATCAAATGCACGGAACTATAAATCTGAAACACTCGATAAAATCATTAGTTCCATAAAAAATATCAATACTTAATTGTTTATCAAAACTTTAAATTCATACGAATCCCAATTGAAAATGAAAAAATGTCCTCAAAATTTAGAGACCATAAATGAAAATAATAACAATAACACAGAAGTTTTCACGGAAACGTGTTGAATTCAAATAGGGGATCGAATTGAAAGATGAAAATTGTTTAGAGGTTTAAACTATTCAATTAATAATTGATAGGTTTAACTTGTATTTTGGAGCTCAAATCAAGTTTATTTGGAGATTTTTTCAATTGATGTAGTAAATAAATGGGTCCTTGGGACGCAGAAAAAAATATAATTCAATCTCAAACTTTCATTTTAAATAATCAAATAAATAAGTTAAATACCAATATAGTATAGTTCAAGTGGTAAGTTTCGCTTGAGTTAAAATAATTAAGAGACCTTTGCAAGGATCAGGAATTCGAACATGTGGAAAAATACTTGTTGAGATGAACAACCACGTACCCTGCGTGAGATTAATCACACCCAATGTGAATGTTAGGACACTCGTGAGTCTTAAAAGAAAAAAACAACCTAAATAATTGAAGGATAATTATCGTGATTTTTTATTTAACTTTGACTCGTTAAGCATAAATTGAGTTTTTTACCAAATAATTATATATTAAATAAAAAATTCTGAAAAAATGATATAATCTAACTTATATGCCAAATACTCATAAATGAAGAAGGTTTTTGTTTAAAAATACAAATTTTTTCTGTGTTTTTTTTTTTTTAAAAAACAAGAAGATAAAAACACATAAGGTAAATGCAGTTATACATTTTTGAAATCGTGATTTGCATTTATTGTGAGAATAAAATATTGCTATCTACTTTTATAAAGAGAGCATTTTTGAATCTCTCGAATAGATTCCAACAGAATAAATTATAACCACTTTCCTTCACTTCCTGCGAAATTCACGCCTATTTTCTCATTCCAACCCAACAAAATATCTAATAACATGTAGGTTAAATCTCACTTTCTATCATTATGATTGCACTATATTTATTATTGTTTTAACCCAAGACTTACAACCTAATATTTATCTAGTCTGTCTGTTTTGTAGAAAATCTAGTATTCAAAATCTATTCCCACGGTCATTTATACCCAAAAAAAATATTCATTAATGTTTCCTCTAAGTTTAATTTTTTTCCTTATCAGATTGGTTTAATTGATTAATTTTATCATCGAATTACAGGATAAATGTAATTATTAAGTTTAGAGGGTCCAAAGTTTCATATATTATTTTATTTTATTTTTCATTTTTTTTTTCATGTGCAAGTGACACGATTAATTTAGAGAGAATATTTAACGCAAGTCAATTCATTGGAGAAAACTAAATTATTAAATAAGATTTGGAATAGATAAAAAAATAAACTATTAAAAATATATTAAAATTTTGGGTTGTAAGATATAATTTAGCATTATATATAGACTTTTTTTGGTTGGTATCTTCTTTGGGTCAAAGGAGTCGGCTGCCACATTCCAAATGTTTCTCCATCAATAATCAATCACTATTGGCATGTAGAAAAATATCAACTCTTGCTTTCCCTTCAATTCATCATATATATATATATATATAAACTCCAGTGTATAACAATTTGTGCACTGACAGAAGGGGAAGGGGAAGGGGAAGGGCAGGAGAATTTAGAAAGGGAAAAAAAATGAAATAAAAGTGAATTTAAAAGGACACTTTTTTTTTTACTCTTAATATTTTATTCTTATTTAATTTAATTTGGGATAATTTATTCAACAATTTTACTTTCACATTTCGTGTACAGTTGTATCTCAATTTTTCGCACACTTAATTTGTAATTCTTTTGTTATAGTTGAGTGTAACCTAAAAAAATATATTAACTGTAGCTAAATTTATAACGATTGTATTTTTTTGTATTCCTTCTTGATCGTTGGTGGTGGAGGCTGTTAGCAATACAATGGGGGTGTTCCGACACCATTGCGATCAGGGCCGACTGATCGCTCAAATTTAATATTCTATTTAAGCGTAAAATATCGTAATATAGTGTGCTTAAGTACGAGTATCAAAACTACATGGATCGATCTTTAATTATTGATTTCTAATTATTTTTTCTTTCTTTAACGGAAATGGATTTTGATTTTTAATTTCAGGATTTTTAACACACGAAAAGTAAATACTAAATCTATGAACAAAATAGAGAACCGAATTAGGAATTATGGATCTGTATTTTGGAATTTATGTGTTTTCTCGCATTTTCTCTTTATCTCGAATTTGTACAAACAAGTGTTCCTAATTACAAGTCGGAACTATTCAAAAAGATCGGATTAATTATTTTATCTACATGATTTATCTTCGGTATTTAATCCACATTATACTATTTAGAGTGAATTAAAATCTAGGCAGAAATCATCAAATATGATAATCAATCCCAAAAATTAGGATTGTTTGAGCATTAAATTTAGACTACACATACTAGATCTAATGTTTTTAGAAGTGACTGAATCTAAAACTAAAATTTCTACAAGAATATTTTAGAATAAATTCAATCACATTAATGCCAATGAAGAACAATGATCCATATCATACAAAGATTTACATAAATCAAGAATTAAATTAAAAACATAATTTTACATAAATTCAAAATACCTCACCACTAGGGCTGGCAATTCATGTAACAGATCGTGTGATAGGTCATTACACGATAACACGAAACACGTACACGATAACACGAAACACGATAAGAGCAAACACGAACACAACACGATAAACATATCGTGTCAGACTACCTAAACACGAACACGACACGAAATTTATTGTGTTAAGACGACAAGATAATTTTTCGTGTTACATGAAAACACGAAACCTATTAGGTAAACACGACATAATAAGATTATCTGATAGATTTTCATTACACGTTAACTTACCTATTACACGTTAACGACATGTTAAGTTGACAACCTGTTAATAAAACCTATTTACCAAAAAAAAAAAAAAAAAAAAAAACCCTACTTTAACCAAAACAAACCAAACAAAACAAAACAAGAAAAAGTTCAGTATTATCCACCGCTGAACGATGACCACCGAAACCTAGACGACCACCGATGACCACCGCTGAAGGACGTCCACCAACGACCACTGCTGAACGACGACAATCGTGCTGCTGCGGAGGGTTTCGTGGTGCAATTGCAGCAATAGTGAAAAAGAAAGGTGAGGCCGGATTGCCGAAGGTGGAACGAAATGGTTTCTTAGGGTTGATGAACGAAAGGGTTTTTTAGGGTTGCAATCGTAAAATTCGCACTTCGCAATTCACAGATCGTGGAGGAGGAGGCTGATGAGCGGCGTGAATGAGAGTTTAGGGTTTCTTAGGGTTAGATTATTAATATATGTAGTATGAACTGAATTATAATACTAGATAAATTATGGGATGTAAAAATATTTACTACATTATCGTATAACCTATTAAGTTTCAAGTTATCGTGTAACCTGAATATACTAAATTCTTATCGTTTCTTATTATGTAAGCTATTGGCTTATCAGGTCAACCCGATAACCTGCACTATTCTTTATCGTGCTATCGGGTCAAACATGATAACGACCCATGACCTGATAAGCAAAACCTATACCTGATGGGAACATTTTTCAAAGATCTTTTAGCCATTTTTAAGCATTTGAACGTTGAAAAATTATATTTTAATGGTGGTGCATTATTTTTCAAAGATATAACATATATTTGAAGATCTTATTTTTTAATCCACATATTTTCTGATCTTGTGATTTATACCTGAAAAATTTCTTTCTATCCTTTTGGTTTATAACAAATTATTTTTTGGACTAAATTGAGAGTTTTAAGTGTTATTTTTGGTCAAAGCTAGATGTTGAAATTCTAATTCACATATGTGGTCTATGTATACTATTTTTGGCTACATCTTTTAAATTATAACTGGTATAGGCAATCTTTGAAATCCCAATACATAGGCCTACGTTTCTTACTTTTTAAATATCAAGAATTTAAAAGGATTTCAGATTTCTAAAAAGAGAGACTATATTTTTCTAAAATATATTTTTGAGGGAAAAGTTTTGAGAAATTCTTAATCGAGAAAAAAAGCTTTCTTTGCAAAAACTGGGATTGATACAACGTTGCTATTACTTACATCTTTCTTGAGAAATCGTTAAGGTCGTTTTTATTATATTAGCTTGCTCGAAATTGTTGTGCTTTACATGATATATAAAAATAATTTTTTGTTGAATTCATTGAAAATCATTTTAAAACAATTTTTCTAAAAATCTGATTGAAAAAGTTTTTTTGTGCTTAACTTGCTAAAATCTAGATTTAGTTTCTCACACGTTTTCTATCACTAGTATTATGCTATTAATTGAGTTTATTTTGAATTAAAGTGGTAGAAGCTCCTGTGTAAAGAAACGATAATTGTTTGTATTCTTGTGAGAGGTAGCTTGGAGTTAAACGTAGTTGATCTGAGTGAGAGTGTTGATTAGTTATAAAAGGATCTTGCCTAATCAAGGACAAAGATTTAATTCTGAGCCTGAGAAAAGAATTATTGTAAGGGTTTGATTCCTACCCAGAAAAAGAATCAAATATGGTTAATGGATTGTGAATTCCCTGCAGGAGCTTAGGTGAGCAGACGTGGGCAAGAGTAGCTTACCAAACTACTATAAATTGGGGTGTGAATTCTCTATCCCACTATTGTTTGCTTGTGCATCTAGAAATTCAAGTTTCTGCATAATTAACAAAGATATAAATTGGTTAAAGATAATTGAATTTATTTGTTAATTTTTAAACTAGCCAATTCACCTCCCTCTTAGTTACATCTTTAGGCCAACAATTTGTACTATAGCTAGATTAGCTTAATAGACTTCACATCCTATCTAACACGATCACATTTATTACACTGAGGGTAATGTTTTATGTATTTTGCTAATAATTGTGTATCTCCTGTTGTTCTAAAAATTATTGCTCTATTAGTGAAAATGATAAAGATAATGATGATAAGGTTGTTCATAAGGCTTTTAAGAAGCTTATTATTTTTACAAAGTTTTCGCAAAAGAAAATTTGAGACTTTGCCAAAAAATGCAATCCTTGAAAATAAAAAGTTTGGTACTATTTTATCTCGCAAAAAAATAAAAATAAAGGATTTAGATAAATATTTTGAAACTAATGAATTTTAAATTGCTTTTTTTTTAGATAAACAACTTGCTTGATAAAATTGAATTCCATGAAGAGGAATTTTTTTTTCTTCTGAAAAATGACGTTTCAAGTCTCAAACAAGGAATTGCAAATTTTAGAAATCTTCATAAATTAAATAAGGCTTTATATGTTGAGTTGAAAATTTCAAGGTGTGAACTCGATAGAGTACGTTTGAAAATCCATGCAGTTGAAAATGATTATCGGATTTTAAAGAATGATCTTGAATTTATCAACAAGAAAATTTTTGGTTTTTAAGTGAATATTAGTATTATGGAACACACACTTGAGCAAACTCAAAGAGGGCTTAAAGAAATTGTTGAAAAATTCAAGAATTTTGAAAAACCAATAGACATTAAGACAACTTTATCTCACTTCCCTTCTCCTCCGTTTTCTTCTTCTTCTTCTTCTTTTTTTTTCTTATTTGTTTTTTCACTTTTTTTTAAAAAAAAAAAATTGCATTTTTTTTCCCTTCCTTTTTTGTTTTTCTCTCTCCCTCTCTTTCAAACTAATAAAAATAAAAAAAAATAAAAAATAAGAATATTGAACAATTTTTTAGGGACAAACCAATTTGATGTGTTTAGAATATGAATTTTTTTTTCTTAAATGGCAACAGATCCTCTATTGCATACTCGAATAATCATTCATATGTATATATATATATATATATATATTTCACCACATATACCCAATGAATACCTCAAAATTTCTTGGTTAGAAGACAACATTAGTATTATCAAAGTCTAAGAGAGCATAACATGACAAACAATACAGAAAGTTAAAAAATCACATGTACCATTACAATTCAAATATTCTATTTTGACTTTAAACTTGATTGCCAACATATAATATTAACTGTAGTCATTTTCAGGAACTCGTTACTCCTTAACAAGTTTCCTTGTAATTGTTCTAGTATTCTATATTAGTGATTTTGAGATTCATCATTCTTAGAAGAGAAAAAAAACAACCACAAGTTAATCTACCCGGATTATTAAGTACTAGTTAATAATTCTCCGATTAGGAACATTTAGGACATCAATTACTAAATGTTTATGATCTCAATTTTTTAATTATTCATTAAAAGTTCAAATATTTCAACTGACTATCCATTAAACTTCACAGCTATGTAAGGCATATGTATGATATGTAGAATACCAGATTAATAGGTGAAACACCAAATTTCTTATTATTTATTATTTATTTACTTGAGTCTATTTTATAAAATAATCACAACTAGGATTGTCTATATGACCTATCCCCAACATATAGGTGTTGACATGATAAAACGACACGAATTTATCCTTTATGAGTTTAGTCTTAACAAATTTTAGGTTGTTATCCTGTTGAACACTATAACACATAAATAAATTGGTTGTTTTCGAGTTTACTTGCTGCCCCCAAAAATTGACACAAAATGACATCCTAATTTTGAATCATAGTTTGGGTTACATATTAATAGGTGATAAGTAATTAATTAATTTGTAGTTGGTTAAATAGGTTTCATGTGACAACGATAAATTATCATGTCTTGTCATTATGTTGTGTTATTATGTAACATGATTATTTATCATGTTGTGTCAACATAACAAAATATTGTATTGCTTTTGTATATTAGTATTTTAATATGACACATTATTATATCATGCAACAAATGAGAGAGACCTAACAAATATCATGGAAAATTTCATTTTTGGTCCTTAAAGTTTGGGGTGGGTGCTTCTGTGGTTCCTATTGTTGACCCCAAGGGTGTGAATCCCTAAAAGATAACTTTAATGATAACAATATGTTTAAACTTTTTGATTTAATGTGGTTGTTGAGTGTGTTTAAATAGATCAAAGTTATAACCTGAGACACCACAAAAGAATGGTCAAAGAATGATGGAGAATAAGAGGATGATAAAGATCAAAAAACCAAAATAATGAGGAATCATGACTAAGAAGATGAATTTAAGAATGAGGAGTCAAAGAACAAAGAATGAATTATCAATTTGTTGAAGATTCCAAATGAAGATACAAGTCTTTGAAGACTCAAGGGTCATGAGGGAGTTCAAAATGAACAAACCTATATATAAGAAATATAAGATTTTCCCTACCATCTTAATACACATTAACTCTACTAGGACACAAAACACATATCACTTGCATTATAATATGGCATCTTAAATTATGTGATATACATGTATTTTCTTACTTTTTAGAATGTGTATAATTGAGTTGAAAACATAAAATGCATAAACGAATTGAAATAAGTTGAAAAATAGGCTTAAAAGTGAAAATAAACTAGAACCGGTCGACCAAACCATATAGCCGGTTAACTGATCCTACTTGTTGCCTAAAATAAAAAACAAATAGCCTTAACCAGTCAACCAAACCTAAGATCTGATCTACCTATTTCCCCAGTAAGGTTAAAGGCTAAGCAAAACCTTACTCGGCCAACCAATAGGTGCACATTAGTCAACCGATTACACCATTAAATCCAAAATTGATATGTTCAAAACAATCGGTTAACCCATCCATATAGACAGTCAACTAATTACACCAATAGGTTGTCCAGAACATCAAGGTTTGAATATCAGTCAAGCGATCCCTACAATTAGTCAATGGATTTATGGGACTAGTTTGATACATTGAGCAAAAAGTTGAATTTGAGCTTGAACTTAATATTATATTGATTCAAAATTGTTTAGAACTTCAATTAAATATTTTATCTTTGATTTGAAATAATTATTTTGGATCATGAGAAAAATTGAAGGGCCAAATTATAGATCTAAAAGTTGTCATTTTTCAGTCCTCAAATATAGCATTTTTTCTCGCTACTTATCTCCAAACGATCGTATGCTCAAATTAAGACGAATTGGAACATTTTAACACTTGTATATTATCTGATTGACTGTCTCTAATGTTCACAATAGTAAATTACAATAGATTCATTACAAATTGTTCAAATTGATGAACTATATAAGAGGTATTTTACTCATATGTTCATAGAAAAAAGAAAGAAGAAAACACAAGAGAAAAACTCGTGAAACTACTTAATATCATCGCACCTTTTACATTCTTAGATACACACACACACACTAGTGTGTATGTGCATAATCGAGTAAAATAGTGTTGCAATTAACACTACTTTTTTAAAAGAGTGAGATTGTGTGAGATTCACCAAGTGATCCCTTAAAAGAGATCAATATTCTTCAATTGGTGAACTTCTCAAGGAATTGAGATTAGGAACAAATTCATAATGGTAGTCCTTTATTGATTATATCTCCAATTGCACTGGTGAGTTCCGTCTAAGTTGTATTACTTGAATTGCTAATATTTTCTTTTGTTTGTATAATTTGAATAAGTGTAGACTTATTTTACTTGCATATCTTGATTCTAGATTAAATTGCCTTATATAGTGATAAACAGATTGGATATTCATCTTGTGCTTTCTAAGATTTTAATTCCTTGTGAAATCAAAAGTTTTGCAAAAATCGAAAGAGCTTTCTAATAAAAAAGATTTTCTACTCAATCACAAAATTCATTGAAATTGATATATTGAACATTGGAAGAATTCGCACCAGAGGTGAGATTAGGTTAAATCAAGATATTAAATCCTCCGTGTACTATTCTAATAAAAGGTGAACCAATTGGACATTTTTATTGAGCTTTCTTAGAGAATTACATTTTATTGAAAATTTATCTAAACTTATACTTAAAAAAGAAGCAAACTATATTACTTGTGCTAAATTGAGTTATTTAATTCTTTCGTATATCGCGTGATCTTTATTGCTCTATATATGATTACTTGTGTACATGCTTAATTGACGTATCATTGTACATGCACTTTTACAAGCACCTAACAAAGTCAATATAGGGTGAATTGAGATCGTAGGTGATTGATAGAAGTTTCGATGGTTAGACTCGTATAAAACTAACAAGGATAAATTTTCATATTGTGAGGGCATGATGTTGGGATTTTATTCCTTATAGATCTAAATCTATAACACTTTAATCAACATGTCAAATCACCAAAAGTTTTAATATACACGTAAATTACGTACCTGGATCCATTACAATCAATTGACTTCTGATGTGAAATCCTATGACAATCGATCACGAGAAGAACATGGATCGAGCAAGTACGTGGTCTTCTTAAACCAAATCTCCAGAGTTCCTTAATGGGATTCACGATTCACTTCCAAATACGAACAAGTATGCCGTTAAGACGATTTGGTATTATTGGAGACCATAACCCTAATCTTATGTATTTATATGGTGTGATTGGGGTTCCCATAATCCCTTAATCACCCCAACAGTTTCTGGTATCTACACATTTAACCCACATTATTTTGAATAGTTTACAAATTTACCCAAATTAATTAGATCACTTAATTTTAGCCCATTAAATTTAAATAGCAAATATAATTGTATTAATACTATGTTGTCCAAAATTAGATTAGGAAATAAAATTTCTTAACAATCTCTCACTTGGGTTACATATTATCCCTGAAACAATTATATCACAAAATTTCTTAGACGCACATCCATATGCTATTTATCCTTAGACTTCTCCTTAAACAATCTGGTCCATCTCATACACTAGTAATGGAATTACCACAGTTTATATCACAATATAGTCGTGACTAAATCACGATGATCACCATACTAATACACTTAATGACATAGATTAAATGTGGATGAGTAACATAAAAATTACATGCAATGTGATCTCAGACAGGCCTATTTTTAACTGGTCCAACTTTAGTCTTTAGTGAGATCAATCCAAAGTCCTTAATGCAACTCAAACATTGCAAACAAAAGTAAACCATCAACTTTATTCTGTAGAAAACTTAAACAATTCAATGTTCAAAGCAAAACATATAAAACAAAAATGACTCCTACTAAACCAAGGTATTATTAGAAATAACACTCATGTAAGAGGTGTGCTCATGAAAGACTTTAGGGGTTAAACCCTTGGTTAATGGGTCCGCTAACATAGAATCTGTCCCTATGTGTTCTATAGCAATCTATTTATCCTAAACTCTCTCATTAACAACCAGAAACTTGATGTCGATAAATTTTGACTTCGTCAAGCTCTTGTTGTTGTTGGAGTAAAGAATCGTTGACTTATCCTCACAATAAATTTTCAATGGCCTTTCAATTTCATCTACCATACGTAGCCCAGTGACAAAGTTCCGCAACCATATTCTATGATTGGACGCCTCATAGTAAGCAATAAACTCCCCTGCCATGGTCGAAAAGGCTATGAGAGTCTACTTAGCAGACTTCCATGAGATAGCTCATCCATCCAACATAAAGATGTAGATTGATATGGAGCACCTGCTATCTTGGCATCTCGCAAAATTGGAGTCAGAGAACCCGATGATCTCCAACCAGTCTAATCTCCGATAAGTGAGCATGTAGTCTTTTGTTCTCCTCAAATAACACATTACGCGTTTGGCTACCTTCCAATATTGCATACCTGGATCACTCAGGTATCTGCCCAAAACTCCCACTATAAATGCTATGTCAAGACGAGTACAGACTTGAGCGTACATTAGACTCCCTATTGTTGACGCATAAGGAATCTTCTACATCTCTTTCCTTTCAAGGTCATTATTGGGGCATTGATTAAGACTAAACTTGTCTCCTTTAGCTACTGATGTATCTCCTGGTTTACTTCTTTCATGCCGAATCTACTAAGAATCTTATCAATATAGCCCTTTTGTGACAACCCAAGGATACCTCGAGAGTGATCTCTCAGAATCTGGATAACTAATACAAAATATGCGTCACCAAGATCTTTCATCTCGAATTTCTTCGTCAGAAACTTCTTGATTTCGTGCAATAAGCCTATATCGCTGCTAGCGAGTAGAATGTCATCGATAAATAATATCAGGAAGATATATTTACTCCCACTGAACTTGTGATATACACAGTCATCAACAGCATTCACTTCAAAACCGTACGAAGTGATAACTTGATAAAACTTGTAATACCATTGACGGGAAGCCTGTTTAAGGCCATAGATGGATTTCTTCAATTTACAAACCATGGACTTTGGATCTCTCGATACAAAGTTTTCTGCCTGTTCCATATAGATCGTCTCGTCAATGTATCCATTGAGAAACGCAGTCTTGACATCCATCTGATGTAGCTCTAGATCAAAATAAGCCACTAGTGCCATTATAGTTTTAAAGGAGTCTTTTGAAGATACCGGAGAGAAAGTCTCTTTGTAGTATATGCCTTCCTTTTGAGTAAAGCCTTTGGCGACTAAACGAGCTTTATATCACTCGATATTACCCTTTGAATCCCTCTTGATTTTAAATATCCATTTACAACCAATGGGCTTTGCACCTTCAGGTAACTGGAAGAAATCCCTAACGTCATTGTCTTTTATAGACTTCAACTTATCCTTTATGGCATCGATTCAATTTTGAGAGTTAGAACTGCGCATGGCTTGACAGAAGTTGATTGGGTCATGCTCTGTTAAGCCAACGTCATTCTCATGTTCTTGGAGAAAGATGATATATTAATTTGAAATCGCACTTCTCCTCTCCCTAGTGGATCTCCTTAATGGTACTTCTTGAGGTTGTTGAATTTGTTCTATAGGTTATGTTTGAGGAAGAATCTTATTGTTGCCTTGATCTAGAACAATGTCAAGAATAGGAGCCTGAGCCTAAACATTGTTATCTAGAGTCGGAACAGTGTCTTGAATAGTAATAGGTATAGAGATCTAATAATCGTCAATAATATGTTCTCTTTCGAAGAAAACTGTATCTTGAACAGCAATAGGTACGGAGACCTGATCACCGTCAATGGCAGATTCTTCTTCAAAGACAACATTCCTTATGTTTCCTTCCCCCTTAACCTCAACATCCTCAAGGAGTCTCGCATTTCCCATTTTAAGGAAAGATCTTGATGTGGGATCGTAAAACTTAAATCCTCTTGATCGTTCAGTGTACCCAACAAAACAGTAGCTAACTATTCTTGAGTTCAGTTTTCATTTATTTGGCTTGCAAGGCCTTACCTCAACTGGACAATCTCAAACGTGTAAATGCCTTATGCTAGGTTTTACACCTAACCACAATTCATAAGGGGTTTAGTAACCGTTTTACTTGGTACCCTATTCAGGATATATGCTGTAGTCTTAAGTGCTTCTCCCCAGAGTTATTCTGGTAAAGAAGAATGAATTATCATACTTCTTACCATATCCTTGAACGTTCTGTTTCATCTCTCAGTAACACGGTTCATGCCAAGTTTACCCAGCATGGTGTACTGTGGGGCAATTCTGTATTTCTCTAGGAATTAAGCAAAGTGTCCTGGATGTTGTTTTCTTGATCCGTCAAATCTCCCATAATATTCACCACTATGGTATGATTCGACAACCTTAATTTTCTTTTCGAGTTGAAGTTCGACTTCAGCTTTACAAAACTTAAGTACGTCCAATGATTGAGACTTCACATTAATTAAATATAGGTACCCATATTGAAAGTAGTCATCTATGAATGGTATAAAATACTGTTATCCATTCCATGATGCTATAGGGAATGGTCCGCAGTACGTATTAATTCTAAGACACCGAAACTCTTATTGGCACCCAATTTCCTTATATTTGTCTGTTTCCCCTTTACACATTCAATAAAAACTTTGAAATTTGTTAAATCAATGAGATCAAGAATTCCATCAGAAACAAGCCTCTCTATTCTCTATTTAGAGATATGTCCTAGACGTTTGTGCCAAAATATGACGGAATTCTCATTAGCTAATTTTCGTTTTGTATCGCAAGTAGTTGTCTGCAAGGTTTCATTATGTGAAGCAATAGTATCTGACAACTATAGATTATCAATTAAAGAACCAGTTGCAATAATTTTGAATCTCAAAAAAGACTGAGGTTATTATTTCCAAATGAATAAGAAAAACCAAATTTGTCCAAAGTAGAAATAGAGACCCAATAATGTCTAAATGAGGGTATTACATATGTCTCTTTCAAATCCATAAAGTAACCAGTTTTTATAAAAGTCCCTATTATCTCAATAACAACTATTTTGCCATTGCCCACATAAATGCATCTTTTAGCATCAACTGGCTTTCGGCTCCACAAGCAATCATTCATAGACACACTTATATGAGTAGTAGCACCAGAAACTACCTACCAAGTATGACTGAGTACAGAAGTTAAATTAACCTTAAAACAAACCAGAGTGAGAAACATACTATTCTTTACACGTTAGGCGACGTACTTAGAACACTCCTTCTTTATGTGTCCTTTCTTCTTGCAAAAGTAGTAGGTAAAGACCTCATCTTGTTTCTTTTGTTTATTCTATTGAGAATATCCTTCTGTAACAACCTTAGCTCTCTTCTTTTTCTTACTATGAGAGGTCGAGGACAAGTGAGTACTTTCAGTCTTACCTCGCTCCTGTCTCTCTTCTTCTTGCACACGGTGAGATATAAGCTCATTGAGAGACCATTTGTCCTTCTGAGTATTATAACTCACTTTGAATTGCCCAAAGTGTACAGGAAGGGAGATCAAAACTAAGTGCACAAGCAATTCATCAGACAACCCTAACTTTAGTGCCTTTAGTTTTGATGCAATATTGGACATCTCCATTGTTAATCCTAAGATTTTGACGAACAATTAAATGTTAATGTTTTTTGTGGAACTAACGGTTTAATTGAATATTTTAGTTTATTAGATCCAATGATAAAGGTATGATGACAAGTAATGAATGGATGCTAAAAGATGATGACAAATATGATAAAGGATTAATAGGTTGGAGAATTTGAAGAACCTAGGGAAAACAACTAATGTTAAATTCAACTCTTAATATCCTAATTAGGATCACACATGACACAAAAAGTTTTTTAAAAGTTTATGTGTGTTTTGATAAGATCCTAATTAGTGAAATTATTTACCCCTATGTGTTATTGAAAAAGAAGTAAAGATAATTGATTAAAAATAAATTTAAGAATGTAATGGAGCTAACTGAAAAAAGAAATCGGTTGAAGGGGTGAAAACGTCGAAGAAAATTGATTAAAATTGAATTGAGGAAGGATTCCAGCATGGTCGACTTATAAAACTCTCTGGATTGGTAAGTGATATGTGTGATCTATTTACGTATTTCCAAACCGAATTAAGTTAGTTTTCGTGTGTTTATATAGTATTTTATTATGTTTTAATTAGTTTTTATCTTTTTGTATTAAATCAGGTGTGTGGGGCAAATGATAGGAAACTGGAGCGAAAATGATGAGATCGAACCAAAGGCAAGACGAAGTTACGGTGGATAAACAAGCTCGGAGGTAAAATTGTGAAACAGGCCCACCGCCTAGGCGTCCAGACCACCGCCTAGGCAGTGAAGATGCTGAAAATAAAAAAAGGCTACTGACAGCCCACCGCCTAGGTTGGAAATTCCTCCGCTTAGGCGGAAACCCCAACAGAAACATTTCCAAGTCCACAGCCTACTTCTTCGCCTAGACGGTCACCAAACCTGCAAAGCCGGTACAGGTGCTGTAACTTCAAGGCTATTTTAGACTATGATTCAATCCGATTTTGGAAACACTCAAAACATGAAAGTTGTATATATTTTTCTTAGATTTCCATAGGTTTTTTAATCACCTCAATCAGAGTTCGGATGAAGAAGTTATAGTCAAAACAAAATGCAAACCTGTAGTTCCTCGGCCTAGGTGAAAATTCTACTGCCTAGGCAAAAAAACAGCAAAAAATTAACTGACCTACCTGCGCCTAGGCGGAAAACCCTGCGCCTAGGTGGAAACCCTTGACACAACCTTGATATTTATTAGATATTTTGAGATATTTTGGCTATAAATACCATTCCCTCTCCCCTCCTTGTGAACCCCCTCAGCCATTTAGGCACCTTAGGCCATATTTAGGCTATGTTTAGAAGTTTTAGAGGTGGAACTCACATCCCGAAGTGGAGAAGACGACGAATCGATCGTTAAGCGTTATTAGCGGTTTATTTTCGGACGAGGCTAAGTTCTTCGATTATTTTTCCTTATTTCTTTATCTTAGGATCATGTGAGCATGTTTAGCTCATTATTTTATTGTATATGTGGCTATGGCCACGAGTTAAATATGGATTGTAGTAGGAATTAACACTATATTTATAAATATGTTTATTTGGATGATTTTGGTATAGCATTTATATTTGTTATTTGTAGTTTGATTGTATTTATCGTATTGTTTGTTTATCATGCTTAGTTAGATAAATATGAGAATGCAGGATTTGTCAAATCCCAGATTCGGATTAAGGTAAACAAACGCCACGATTTAATAACCCGGGAGAAAATTGGATTGTGGACAATCGATGACATTGGGGCAAGACTCATGCGACGTAGGGTCATTACGACGTTGAAGGGGACTTCTTTGTTGATTTGAAGTTGCTTTATATCCCCTGTCTTGCACTTGGGAGAGGTGGCAAGAGAGTTTTAGAACGGAGATTGTCGATAGGGTAAATACAACGCACTATCCAATAACCCGGTGGGGAGTTAGATTGTGTGCAATCAATGACGTTGGGTGAGATGTATATGACCTAGGGTCATGAAGACGTTGATGGGGATTTCTTTGTTGGCTCGAAGTCATGTATTCCCCCATCTTACACTCGAAAATGGTGGCGATGGAGTTTACGTACCGAGATTATCAAATAGGTCGAACACCGTAAACGTGAGTAAATCGAAATCGAACACGTATTTGTAAACGCGTTAATCCCTAGGCAATTATTCACCCTAAAGCATATTAGCATATTAGTGTAGTTAATTTATGTTATATTAGTATTAGTTTAATTAATTAAATACATTTATTTTTTGCCTAGATAAAGTTAGGTCATGACAACCGCAGTATTCGATAGTAACAACATCAATCCCTATGGATAAGATAAGCCGATCTTTCACGATTACACTATACTAAAACTTTGACCTCGTACACTTGTGAGTAGTCATATACTTCGAGGGTGTAAATCCTCGGCGTACAGTAAGTTGACAGATAGGTCGACTTATAAAACTCTCTGAACTGGTAAGTTGACAAACAGGTCGACTTATGGCATTGTTTTAGGATTTTGTGGAATTCCGGATTTTATTCTAAAAGTAGCCGTTACTAGTCATTTTATGGTTAAGATTTGAGAGATGTTTTAGGGATTTGATGTTATTTGAGATATGTAATATATATTACGATATCCCTATAGATATGGTTCATTAAGTTTGAATATTTTTCAATTTGATACATGTAATTCTTTCTATCCTATTTAATTGTGATTGAAAAATATTTGGGGGACTTAATTAAAAAGTTTAAAAGCCATAATTAAGTGATTTGAACCAGGATAAAGTCTTAATGATATAAGAGATCTATAAGAGCAATTAAATGTCATAACAAGTGGGAACTAGCCGTTGGAGAGCTTATTTTATTCTCTTTTATATAGACCTATGTTTTTCATATTAAAGTGTGATATATCAAAAGAATTATTGTGAGTTATTCAACTTTTGAACTTTCTAAGAGTAATCATATTGATTCAATTGTGAGATATTTTCTTAGAGTTATTCTTGAAAAATATTTGTTGTGGATAATTGCTACTACCGATCTGAAGTTTCAATGCTATCTCTAATCATTATTTTTTTGGTGGATTTTGGGTGAAATCTTTCCAAATTACTTTCTATTAATTGTTATTTGTTTATATTTGGAATTTGATCTTTGAAATTGTTTTCTAATTTTTTATTGAAAAATATTTTTGAAATAATTTCTTGAATAAATCTGATTACGTGCTCAATTATGTGTTACCCAGTTTTTGTTTAAAATCATATTTTGAATATCTCACTTTTCTATCACTAGTTTTGGAATATTAATTGAGTTCTAATTTATCTGATATAGTAGAAGCTCCAAGTGAGAAAAATCGCTTATCAATTTGTAATTGGTGAATTGAGTGACAGATTAAATACTATTGAGAGTATTTAATCTAAGAGTAGCTAGTTTTAGTCTTTTCCTATAAAGAGATTGAGGTAGTAATTCTTCCTGAATTGAATCAATTTGTGAGCAATTTTGTAACGGTTCAATTCTTACCGGGTAAAATGATATTTAGAGTGTTTGTGAGGTTTTGATTCTTTAGCCTAAGGTACAAAAAGAATTAGGTTATTCTTGAGCTTGTAAAAGTAGAGGTTATTCATGAGCTTGAGAAAAGGAATTTGTAAATGTTGATTTTGAGCCTATGAAAAGAATCTTTGTGAGGGTTTGGTTCTTACCTTTAAAGGAATCTTGAGTTTAGTGGGTGAGACTATTCGTGGAGCTCGGGGGATTGGATTAGCCAAGAGTAGTTTCGTGAACCAGTATAAATTTCTAGTGTGCTGCTATTTTTCATTATTTATTTTTATTATTTGGTATGTACTTAGTTGATATCATATTTCTACTGTTATATAAAGATAATAATTAATTTAGAATTAAAATTAATTATTTAGATTATTAAAGTATTTTTTATCTGATAATTTTTTATCTACCCAATTCACCCCCTCTTGGATAGCTTACTGGGTCAACAATTGGTATCAGAGTTAGGTTTAGCTCGATTAGACTTAACATCCTAACGAAACCAGTCACGTGCACACATCATGGATGATGTGTTTTGTGTATCCTCTTTTGATAGTGGTAAATTCGTATATGAAAATATGATTTATGATTCTTGTGGTAGTGATGGAGATGATAATAATGAAAATGTCCATATTGTTACGGAAAAATTACTTTCTTTTACAATATTTTTTGTTAAAAAGAGTTTGAGTTTAAAAATAAAAAATTGATTCTTTTGAAAATGATGGAAAAAGTGTCAGAAAATTTAAAGTGCATTTGGATGATTATTATGGTACAAAAGAATTTTCGGATGTTATTTTTTAAATTAATAATTTGCTCTCTAAAATGGATTCTCTTGAAAATGAAAGCAGAATTTAAAAAAATAATCTTGACATGATTTCTAAGCAAAGGTCAGATCTTGATTCAAAAATCGATTTACTTAAGAAAAATTTTGAAAAATTAAAATCCGACCTCAAGTCTATTTCAAGAGCTTCTGAAAATGATTTTTCTAGGTAAAGTGGATATATTTAATCGTCTTATCCTTCATCACAGGACAGTGATAGTTATGCTTCTATTGTTAGAAATGATTTATATTTTACATCTCGTGCTTTCTATGATAAATCATATTTGAGATGTTATTATTGTAATAGGGTTGGACATTTTAAAGTATCATGTCCATTCAAGAATCCTAAATTTATATCTAACAATGAAAGATCCAAAATGAAATAGATACCAAAGAGAACAGTTGGAATGTCTTATGCAGAGTCACATAATGTCAGAAGTGGACCCGAAGGAACAAACACATATCAAAGCCAAGTTAGGAAGTCACCAAGGATCCCCAAGCAATGCATACAAAGAAAAAATATGCATTAAAGATAAGAAGTGAAGTTGCAAAGAAGCCACAAGAGACATGTGCAAAGAGAAAAGTTGTGCCAAAGCCAAGATGGGATATCACTAGGAAGCTACAAGTGATACGTGCAAACGGAATCATCAATAAATCAAATGGAAATAATTAAAGGCAGAGAGGATACAGACAGGCTAAGAAGAATGGTGCACTCAAATCAATCACCAGTACGAATGAGGTAAAGAGTAAAGTTGCTCCAAAACATATAAAAAGTACTCCTAACGCCTCGCAGTTTAAATTTATTAAATTTGTTAAAGATATAGGTGCTCGACTTGCCAAATAGGTAAGTTGATGATGGTTTCTAAGACTTATACTAAATGATGTGCTTATTTGTTATCTTAGAAACAGTGCAGGGTGATTATAAAAATCACATTTAGTTAAGGGGTACTAACATGTTTTTTATGTGCTTATATCGAGTAGTGATCATGTGTTAATTTTAAAACATGTTACGTGGGTTGAAAAAAAAAATGAATTAAGTGTTTGAAATCCCACTAATTAGTGTTAATAACTTATTGTGTACGTATTTTAGTAAGATTATTTGTATAATATGATGTCATTCACGTTATATACTTCTATACAAATAAGTTGAATTAAACTGAGTTTTTATTAATCTTGATTTATTAAAATGCATGATATTTTATATTGAGGTGAATTAAATGATTAAAGAATGATTAGGATTGTGGAAGGGATTTAGTACGTTATGAGATAACACCTTTAATACACATGTTATTATTGAGATATGATTCATGTTCTTGCCCGTAAATAATTATAATTCTAAAAGAGAGTTGATATTTTATGAGAGAAATATGCATTTATCCATGTTTAAAGCATGTATTATGTCACAACCCATCCCGGACGCCCATTCTCCCGGGGCTGGCATGACTACAGCATGACATCACCACAACCCAAATAACCTAATAGAAATGACAGTAAACACCCACTGTATAATACATACATCTATTATGGGGGGACGCACCCAGCCCGAAATTTTTTTCTAACTAAAAATATTCATCCATGAACCTTCTTAGGTTTGCCTTTGACCGCTTCTCTCAATCGTTCACATAACTCCATCACATAGCTCTACCTAATGCCAGTAGGGGATCGACTCCTAGCTGTTGTACCTGCGAGTGTACTACCTTTTTAGTAAAATATTTTTAAAATATTAATACGTTCTAAATATTTTCACGATTTAGTATGGATCAAGCACAAGTATATAACCAATGACAATAAAGCGACATAGATAAGTTCCATCTAAATCCATCTAATATAAAATCCTACCAATCATCATAATAAATAATATCAAATCAACTAATATACGTAAAACACCACATCTCAAGCACCAAACACACACCTCCAACACACACACTGGCTAGCCCTAGTGATCCTTTTAACCTCACGATCGGGAGTTGCAACGGTACCGTAACATCCGTAGAAATGCCTTCCTACGAAATATCCACACCTCTTTTTGGGGAGAATAATCCACACCCCTTACGGGGAGAAACAGAATCCACACTCCTTACGGGGAGAACCAACTATGGTATCGTCAAAATCAAATACAGCATCATCGAATCACAACTCAATAAATATCGTCTACTCAACATCATCAAATTACCACGTCTATCTCTTTTCCTCAACACCAACATTTACATCCCAAAATTATATTTCATATCTTCTTTTAAAGAAAACGTCTAATTTTTATCAAAATCATTTTTCCACCCTTTTATTTATAGAAAACCTGGCATTTTTAGAAAAACAGATATTTTCTATTTTCCTTTAGAAAAACACCGTCTGATTTCACCGAAACCAATCAAAAATTTATTTTTAACTTCTTTCCGAAAACCATCGAAATCTTCCGAAAAATCCAGTTTACCAACTCCCTCAAATACTGCTTGATCCATATCATTTATAAATTCATATCGTTTAAATAATCACATGTTTCATCATGTATATTCATAAAAAAATAGTTTGGTAAGAAGACAGTACACTCACCTCGATATCCGTTTTGCAAAACTGACACTAATCGCACTTTATCTGAACGTCAGTGCCTGCGAACCTAATAGTGGCAGATTCTAAATTAATATCTTATCTAAAACATCCTAATCATGCAATGCGGACCCTATATTCCGAATCATTACTAATTTTATGTACCACGTACTTAAAATTAATTAATCGTCACAAAATTATTATGATTTTCGGATTTGTAACACTGACTAAAATTTAATTTAACGAGAATTAATAATCAATTGAAATTTCACCTGTTTCTGAAACGTTTGGCGACCACGAGATGGGTTTTGGATTTTCCTAGGGTGGTTTCTGCAATTTCTCCCTTTTTTTTTTTCTTTTTTTTTTCCCGTTTCCTGTTTCTGCTTCCCGTCTTTGTTTGCTGTTTTGGGTGTCCACCGGTCGGCCACGCACCACCCGTCGGCAAGGCGGTACCCATCTACGCACACTGTCACAGATGGACGACGGTCGACGGCCGTCTACCCATACATCCACCGACCAACAGAACCGACGAACGCCCCTCCGTGCCGATCTCTCTCTCACCAACTCCAGCCACCCCACTAAATATACACACAAACACGTTAAAAAACACTCACACACATAGACAATAACTCAAAGCAGAGCATACACGCACGGCCGAACCCACACAGCCCACCGGCGAACAGTACCCACGCAGCCAAAAACACACACACACACACACACACACTCACCACCGGAGTGAACGACCTCTCCATGGAACGGACGGACATCACGCACACATATAACAATGGACTGAGCGATGGACAAAGCACACACATACACACACGCACAAACGCAGTTGACAATGAGCCGAACACATTACCGAACACTTATCGGATGACCGGCGACGATCACCCACCACCTATGCCGAACCACCCTCTCTCTCTTTCTAAAATTTGACAACGGCACACCCACGAAGCTCTCCGTCGACCACCGAATACCCACGCACACCCACAACCCTGTAACCGGAACACCCTGCCTTCGCAGGAGAACCCTCCGATCTTCCCTCGCTCTCTCTAGATTTTCTCTTTTTTTTTTTTTAGAATGGATTCCCGACCCTCAATCATGAGTTTCTTGATCCTTTCACATGTATGATTTTAGTGGGTTGATTTCATCCACGCGTGCCACGTCGTTTTTTTATCCAACTCCCTGCCAGCCAGCTACTTCCTCCGACCCCCGGTTTATGGGTATGTGTATATGATAATTTTTTTTTAATTAATTGCTCTTTCCTCCCCCCAATTTCCTTTAAACTTTGATTTTAATCCCTTTCAACTTTTAAAAGTTTTTAAGATTTCCCATTTTACTCCCTGAAAGTTTTATTTAAAGGTTAAATGTCAATTTACCTTCCTAAATTGGGATTTACTGTTTTTATATTTTCAATTTGACCCCTAGACTTTCTATTTGAATTTTAATTGTCCTAGTTTCACCCTGAATTTTCACAATTACTCTAAAATACCACTGAAATGACGTACATGCTACGATTGAGGTCTTACATATTAGATCTATGTTGATTGATGCTAAGTTATTCTTGAGATATGCTTCCTATTTTAGTGCATTAAAGACTACATGACTTGATTTTATCTAATAGGAAAACATTATTTGGTGTCATGAGTAAGACATGAGAACTTAACTGAAATTATGTGATTACATGCTATATTGTTGAAACATTTTGATTACCTCAGGTTTATTCTCCTATACATGAATTTGCTTATTTACAATTATTTAGGGGGAGAAATTTTTATAAGTGGGGTAATAATGTGTTGAAAAATATGATATTAAAGATTGTGACAGTTTCGATTAGCTTGTTGATATACTCACTAAATCTCTAGCGGAAAATTAAAGTTCATGACATTTGCCTAGAGTAGTGATGTTTTTGGTTCCCCTCTCCCTAATTTTTTTTTTTGAGATGACAAATGGGGAGAATTAGTTGATATTTTGCTGAATATCTTAAGGGGAAGTTTATTATATATTGAAATTTGTGCTTTGTTGAAAATCTTATGATTATCTTCATTACTATACTTTAACGAGTTAAAAAACCCGTCTATGGATTTAAGGAGAGCATGGTTATATTATTGTTTTGAAAACAACATCAAAATTAATTGTCATCATCAAAAAAGGGGAGATTGTTGATCCTAAGATTTTGATGAACAATTAAATGTTGATATTTTTTGTGGAACTAACGGTTTAATTGAGTATTTCAATTTATTAGTTCCAATGATGAAAATATGATGAGTAATGAATGAATGCTAAAAGATGATGATAAAGATGATGAAGGATTAAGAGGTTGAAGAATTTGAAAAACCTAGAGAAAACAACTTAGGTTAAATTTCAACTCTTAATATCCCAATTAAGATCACACACGATACAAAAAGTTTTTTAAAAGTTTATGTGTGTTTTGATAGGATTCTAATTAGTGAAATTATTTGCTCCTATATGTTATTGAAAAAGAAGTAAAGATAATTGATTAAAAATGAATTTAATAATGTAGTTGAGCTAACCAAAAAAAGAAATCGGTTAAAGGGGCGAAAACGTCGAAGAAAATTGATTAAAATTGAATTGATGAAGGATTCCAGTATGATCGGTCGACAGGTAGGTCGACCTATGTCCAAAGGTGAAAGTCTCTGAATTTATAAGTTTACGGACAGGTCGACTTATGAAACTCTCTGGATTGGTAAGTTGACAGACAGGTCGACTTATGAAACTCTTTAAACTGGTAAGTTGATAGACAGGTCGATTTATGGCACTGTTTTAGGATTTTGTGGAATTCCAGATTTTATTCTAAAAGTAGCTGTTACTAGCCATTTTATGGTTAAGATCTGAGAAATATTTTAAAGATTTGATGTTATTTGAGATACTCAATTAGCCCCTTCGCTTGGGTATACTTGGACCAACACCTATGGTTGCGCAATTGCACATTTGATCTTTCAAATTTCAGTTTTGTTTCAATCTGGTCCAATTGCAAACCCCATTAACAAAAATGTTCAGAATTCTGTTAATGTAGAGGGTATTTTTGTCAATTCCCTCACTGCAAGTTTGGGTTGGGTGTTTAAATGAACCTTGAAATTTCAAAGGTGAGACATTTGGTCCCTTATGTTCCTATTTAGCTTCAATTTGGTACAATCGAACATTTTGTCAAGAAGTTGGACGAAAAATATTAGTTTGTGTGCATTTCTATTATTTTTCGCATTCCTCTGTATTTTTACCTTCATAAAAAGTTTTTTTTTCTTCCCCAAAATCTATTCTTATACTTGTATAATTCATAATTATTAAGAATGTAACATGTTACCCTATATTTCAATAAAAATCCAATTAAAATTCTTATGTTTTATGAATTTCGTTTTAATCTTGTATTAAATTATAAAGAATAAAAAAGTTATCCCTTTATTTTAATGAATTTTTATTAAAAATTTTAAATTTTTATATAAATCCCCTTTGATTTTTATAAATATTGTATTAAATGACGAAGAATTAATTTTTTACTCATACAAACCCCTTTGATTTTTTTATAAATTTTGTATGAGTTGTTTATGTAATAATGTTTTTATTATTTTTATTTTTTTTTCTAAAAAATAGGTAAATATAAGTTTTTTACAAAACTATTATAACTCGGGGTTATGAACCTCGGGTAAAATCGAAAAAACATTCTCTAAACCCGGGATTGTCAATCTCGAGTATACAGTCAAATCTTTTTTAATTCAAATTCAGCCAACCCCCTGTTTAGGTTGAATATCCAAAGAAACCCGAGATTGACAACTCCGGATTTAAGGCATTTATCGGCACAATTACTAATTATTTCTTCCCTCTCTCTCTCACACATATGTAACTCTCTCTCTTATTATCTCTCTCTATCTCAGTCACAAACTTGGTCTTTACATTCACTCTATCTCTCTCATACACATGCAGCTCTTTCTCTTTCAGATTCACAGTGTCTCTCTCTCTTACACACAATTACTAATTACTTTTCCCTCTCTCTCACACACATGTAACTCTCTCCCTTACTATCTCTCTCTATCTCAGTTACAAACTTGGTCTTTTTCTCTCTCTCTCACACATACACACGTACCCACTCTCTCTCTTTCGCTCTCTCTCTAGCACAGAACACTCTACATGATCACTTCCGACACTTTTTTGGTAAAAACATGTTGTCTAATCCTAGGGTTGTTAATCTCGGGTTTCTTTGAGTTTTTGGTATAAACCAAGGGTTGACAACCCCGGGTTATAAAAGTTTTGTAAAAAAATTATATTTATCTATTTTTTAAAAAAAATAATAATAAAAAAATATTATTATGTAAACAACTCAATCTTGTATTATATTTTTAATAATTTATTGAATTGTATTTATAAGATGTATGAATGCAAGAATAAATTTGAAAAAAAATAAAATTTTTAAGTTGCAAAAAGAGGGATTGATGTAGAAAATAATGAAAAATATTTTCAAATATCCCACTGAAAATCTCAAGATCCATTTAAAAATCTAACATAACTTAAAGGGAGAAAAATTACTAAAATACCCCTATAACAAACGGAATTCATCCAATTTGTTAATGAAATTTAAAATTGGACTAAATTAAAATACACGTGGTACTCGAAGAACCAATTGCGCAACTTTGTAAGTATCAAAGACCACTGTTTGACCACATAAACACGCCCTAAGGTTTAGGGACCAAAAATTTAAATAATCATCATCCACGAACACCAATTGTGAAAAGAGGTTCAATATTAAACCATTAGTCCAAAGTTTAGCCCATATTTTCTAAATCATATTGGGCTCAGAATTGGACACGACATCTGCCACTCACATTTATGAACATTGGTAACTTGCTGTTTCTCTGTTGAATATCCCCGTTCAACCTGAATAAAAAATACAAAAAAAAATAAAAATAAAAAAATCTCTGAAGCACTCTCTGTTGGACACTCTGATTTGCAAGCATGGAATCGCTTTCTGTGAAGCATCTGATATCTGCAACTCATATTGCATCTCCAATCAGATATCCACGAAAATCAATGCGTACGAAGAAGATTGATCCTCAAATTGGGCGTTTTCGATTCGTTATCTATTCCAGGAAAACTGATTTTCAAGGTAATCGATCCATTTCCCAACATTATATGAAATTTTGTGTTGTTTGACACAAAGAATAATATAGCTTCTATTCACTTTAGCTGGAATCCTGAAACATTTACCTGCGTTCGTTTCTATTTTCAATTGGGAGTCTCCAATTTTGTTCTATTTCTAGTAAGTTGTGTTGCTTTAGAAGTGCTCAACTTATGTTTGAATGGAAGGCCAAAGATGATGGGGTCTCTTTGGCTTGCAACTTGGGACATATTTTCAGTTTTTCAATGAATGTGAAACTGTTTTTAGCACCTGTTTGAACTGAGTTCCTTCACAAAAATTATATCTAGATTATTATTTTTTTTTGATAAAACAGTTTTATGATTGAAAAAAAATTGTTTCGAAATTATAAACCATACAGATTCCCTCCGTTTAGTGCAAGCGGATACTGAACTTCTTGGACTATGCAATTAGAGTACCATGAGATTATTTGATGATGCTGCCAAATTTGGTCAGCTACTCCAACTCTTGAAGTCTTTAATAACACTTGCAGTCTTGAATAACACTTGCAACACCTAGGATTAGTATTTGGGATACCGGTATGATATCGGTCAAATACCTTCCGGGTGTGAGAATAAGTTAATGATGTCTACTAGAGATATATCAATGCATCGCCTTTTTGGCCTAAAAGTTACTATATTTATAGAGTAAGAATACGTGATCACCAAGAATTTCGCCATGATCTTAACTGCCCCAACGTTCTCCTGGATGTCCTCCATATTGACGTTATGGTTAGCCGTTTATATGCTTGGGCTTGATCATTCAAGATCTCCCATGGGCCATCCCAATTCAGACCCGTATTCTTTCTTCCATTTTAGGTGTTGGGCCTATTAAGTTAAGGCCGTTAATCTGCCTTTCCTGAAAAATTATGGGCCTTGCCTAAACGAGCCCACTTCTGCCCATTATTAGGTGTGCAAGGAGACGTGGGGAAAACCATCCACATCATTTGGAACAAAAGCAGGCATATCCGGGAAACCGGTGTGGTTGTATATGATGTCATATTCGTCACAAATCACAAGTTATAACTCTAGACCTGCTTAATTTTTGACAATAGAAAATAACAATTAATTCTTATTCTAGTGTTAGTAGTACTCGAGGAGATATTAAAAATTGGGGCTTATGATGTACCTAGAGTTGGGGCTAGTTTGGGAGTAGCGCATTTTTGCTCAAAACACACGGTTGACTGACATTTATTTACTCATAGAGTAAAAAAATTAGGTTGTGTTTTGATCGACGGTTAAAGGCTCAAACCGCAATTTACAGTGGTAGAGGATATGCACCTACGAGGTGCTTTTATATTGACCACATAACATGTGGTACAACTAGGTTCGATGCTTAAAATATATGTATATACTTCACCATTTGTTAACCTACCATTTGTGGTCTAAAAAATGGGCTATGGTGGTTTATAAATAGGACTTCTTTTTCAGATCTCCTATAACGTGTGCATAGTTAATAAAAACTTCAGAACTCAAATACACTGAAGTTTCAGTTCTGCACTTTTCTCTTCCCACATTTTCCCCTTTTAAAAATACCTTTATGCACACATGCGCGCATTAAGTGACATTTTAATTTAATGTAACTAAAACATTTAGTATTCATTGATACACTTCTATCTTGCATTCTGAGTTGAACGCAATTAAAAATTTGTTCCTACTATGGACAAAACGTTGATGGCGCTTTTGGCCATTGTACTAATTCTAGTTGAATGTAACTGATTTTGGACCGAATCAAGGTGTTAAAGTAAAGGAAGAGTAGGAAAAGAATGAGACAGCTTAACTATTGTGTTAGCCTCTCCCATTATTTATAATAAGAATTAGGAAACAATATAGTAAAACTTAAACCGTACGGGAAACCCTAAGTAATACAAAAAAGATCTAAATACCCTTTAACACAAGGCATTATGTTTTTCTGTCGTGTTTTAGTTGCATTTTTGGTTAGATGTAATTAAAAGCGTCACAAAAAGGATAAAAGTGTCAATTAACACATGCTTTTAAAAAGAAGTGTGTGATAAAAACACTCTTAAAAAAATAAAAAAAATAGAAGTACAGGACTAAAACATGCCTGATAGGAAGATGTCTCAAGTAAAATTTAAAATAAGTTTAAAAATAAATTAGAGCACCTAGTTAGGCGGTTCGAGTAATTATCCCAATAAATTTTAGGGATAATTGGCTAATCCTTCAAATTAGGCAGTCTAGATGATTGAACCTATTGCAATTTTAAGTTGAGTACTAATTTTTCATTATGTTTTAACTTGTGGTTTAGTCTCTTGAACTACCTGACTGTTACGAGACCGTATATCTCCTTTGCTGTTAGTGTTATCAACCAACTGGATCATCCCATGACTTGTCACTGGGATGTAGTGATTCATATCCTCAGATATTTGAAAGGTGCTCCCGGTTGTGGTTTGCTATATCAATATTTCGGTTACACTCAAATGAAGGGATATAATTAGATGTAGATTGGGTTGGATCACCATCGGATAGGAAGTCTACTATGTGGTATTGTGTGATTGTTCGAAGTAATCTCGACTCTTCGAAGAGTAAAAAACAGACAATAGTGGCCCGGTCAAGTGCAGAATTGGAATACATGGAGATTACCCATACCACTTGTGAGCTAACTTGGTTAAAACGTTTATTAGAAGAACTTGGATTTGAACTTTCTTCATCGATGGACTTAGCATGTGATAATCAAGCAGGTCTTCACTTTGTATCCAATCCAGTCATCCGTAAGAGAGCGAAACACATTGAAATTAATTGTCACTTCATACAAGAATAAGTTGAAACTACACATGTGAATTCCGTAGATCAATGAGTTTATTTATTTACTAAACCGTTAGGGGATGCAAGGATAAAGTTCATTTGCAATAAGGTAGGAGCAAACAATATATATGCTTCAGCTTGAGGGGGAGTGATAAAGGATATTTCTTCCATCCTGTATTATTTAGGGTTTTTGTATTATTTCCTTATTTTTATTATAAATATAGGGAGAGACCGTCATAATTGTCAAGCTGTCTCATTCTTTTTATATTCTTTTTTTACTTTATCAACTCTTAGTGATATTTTTATCTCTTCATTTCTCTCATTCTGAACATGGTACAGTTGAAATGAGAATATTAAAGTGAGTGTGCTGTAATACAAGAATGAATAAAATTAGCATATGAAACGTTGGGTGTAGTACACATTGAAGAAAAATGAGGGGGAAAAAAGTCAAGATTGTTTGGACATGTAAACAGAAGATCTATAAATACACCTATCAAAAGGTGTTATTTGATTTTAGTGGAATATTTTAGAAGATGGAGTGAGAGATGTGACGTGTTTCCACCTTATCATTGTGGTCTAGTAGTTAGGTGTTTAGCCCATTAACCTTTGGTTGTGGGTTTTGGGTTTGAACCTTGAGAACAACTACTTTGGAGCACAACCTACCACTTTAGATAAGAACTGTGCTTGTTGGCTGCTATAACTAGACCGCACAACGTGGAGTTGCTTGCTTGCTTCTTTACACTATCGTACACGTTGAAGAATCGAACTAAATAGTATTCCTAGGGTTGGAGTGGGGTTTAGGAGGAAAAAAAATTGGAATTGAGATTATTTTTTTGAATGTGAAAAGCGAGTATAGGATCCAAGAACTTAGAGGGGCAGTCCCTCGTGAGTGTTGCACGTACTTTTTTTTTTTTTTTTTTTTCTTTTGAATCCTGGTGATTAACTACGTTAATTGCTTTCATCTCTCCATGAGATTCATAGTTGCGTTACTTATAGCTTCCTTATTAATAGACAAGCGGATTTGGAATTGTCTTTCTTTCCTTCATTCCAAGGCATAACTAAGTTGTATCCATGCGGTTCATATTCACCTGCAATATGACAACCTCTTTTAATTGTTGTGCTTTCTTCATTTTCATACCTATATAAGGGTTCAAGTTTCGATCGGTATTTTCGGAGTGGATTATCCGTCTAGAAAATAAAGATTTGAAGTGGTCTAACAGTTTTTGGCTACTTTCACTTTGAACCCGGTCATTCCGAAGAACACTTTGCGCCGCCCCCCTCTCCCCCCCCCCCCCCCCCCCAGTGGGTCTTTCCGCAGCTGTTGGCACGGAGTTAGCCAAGGCTTCATCTAGACTTTCAAAAGCTTTCAACTTACCCTTCTTCCTTCAATGACGACCGCACTTTTCCCATTTTTGAAAGAACAGATCTCACTACTATTGGATAAGGAACGGTCAAATGGTGCTGAGTTGGAATCCCATTTTAACTAAAGATTCTTGTGGTTTCTCCTGGACCAGCTACATGAGAACTAGGAATAGAGAGCTTTCCTCCCCTTCCGCCCGACTCTTTGGTCGGTCTTAAGAATGTTGGCCTTTCAAAAGGTGCTCAGTCTCTTTGCTTCTCAAATTCGCTCTTCTAGTAGCTTCTTTATTAGATAAGCTAAGGATCAAAGCTAGGGCATTAGAGTTGTCTCCCAACTATCTAAATTCTAAAAGAAAGAGATCATCTTGGAATGGTGACCGCAGAACGACTAAGTCCTCCGCTTTCGTTAGCCCGATTTTCTTATTGATCCCAATCCCAACTGGTGCTAATCCTTTGTATCAATGGCACGTAGGATCCTCCCTCTTTTCTCCAAGAATCAAAGAAAGCAACTGGATAGAGATGCAGATAGGAATCCGAATTCCAACATGCATGTGTTAAGCATATAGCTAGCCTTCTTAGCATATCTACTTGTAGCCCATCCTTAAGCCCGGAAGCACCTCCCTTTGCCTAAGCCATTCAAGGAGTGTAGGAGATGGCCCTTCTATTCGTAAAGAGAATTTACTTTTGACTATGGTTATATCGAAAAAAGAGAGCTGACTCTAAAAAAAGAGAGGAGAATGCAGGTAATTAATTCATTTATTAGAAGAGGTCCTAAAATAATTCTTTGGGAAAAATCATAAATTTCATATATGATTGGTCATATAATCGTGCTTACGTAGATGCTTTTATGAAACATCTTTAACATGCCCATAGTCGCTGTTAGCCTTTATAATCTGTAAATAGAGTCCCTTTGGTCCACATTCATGCGTTTAATAAGAAAAAGGTTAAGAATTCTCAGCTTGGATATTCAAATGCGGGGATGGTGTCCTTTTGCTGGCCCCTTGAAAGCCTTCTTCTCAAAAGAAGTAGGCATCTTGTACACAGAAGAGCCCTCTGATCTAACTGCTGGTAAGCGAATAGATGCCGAAAGACGATTTCCCACACGTGTTTTAAATGAATTGATGTGAATCTCACTAAGAATTAGTGAGACCCGAAACCAATTTAGGGTTTCTTTGCTAGGATTGATCTAAATTCAGATTTATAAACGAAAAAGGAAAAACACAAAAATATAAAATTTGGATAAATTACCTTGACCCAACGTTTATGAATAAAACGCGAATTGAAAGTATAAAAAGAACAAATATCGACCCAATGATTATAAGTGAATCATGAAACGAAGGCACAGAGTTTGAACGCTACAAGAAATTCTTGATAAGTTCAGGAAAAATTTATTGAAGAATTTAAGAGAAAACTCTCTCAATTGTATTAATCAAAAGTAATGTGTTTTTTTTTTCTCATGGACACACCCTCTTTAAATAGGTAGCCAAGAGAATACAAGAAAACTTAGTCTGGCAAGGAAAAGGAAAACTAGTCTAACAAGAAACGGAAACAAAAAAAAATGAAACTTCCTATCTTGTCTTTCACTCCTAGTCTAACAAGGAAAAGACTCCTAGTCTAAAAAGGAAAAGTCTAATTGGAAATCATACTTTACAAATCATCAACTCAAAGACCTAAATTAAAATTAAAAGACTAATAATAAAATAAGTAGGCTAAAAATTCATGGGTCTCATGTCTAGGCCCATTTAGGCTCACTCCTAAGCCCATTCGCTTGCTTTGATGAGATGGATTAAACCTTGATCGTCCTTTGGGCCTAATTTGGGCTTCATCATTTTAGGCTCAGCCCAAATTTTTTGAGTTAATCCATTGAGTGCTTCTTTGATCTTCTTTAATTTTGTCTTAATAATAGGCTCAACTGGAACATGCAGCAGATCCTTTGATGGTGCTTGTTCTTTCTCATCATGAACCATATGTTGTGAAGGCGGCTTAGGCTGATAATGTAGGCTGAGTAAGAACGTGGATAGCAAATTGAGAGAGCAAATCGAGGACGATGAAGTGATGCGAAGGAGAAAAGGCTTATAATGTGTTTAAAGACTTTCCATTTAGACAAAGGGATTTGTCTTAGCACGTATGTTAAGACTAGGCCTAATACTCTTTCTTTCTGGGCTGATAATTGAGGAAAAATGAAATGGAGATGGAAAAGGCGGTGTGGGTACAAGCTTAGAGAAGGAAATAGAAGCGTTCGTTCGAGTGAATCTGATGCTCTCCTAACCCGAGAAAGCACATGCTAGCCTTTGAGATGCAAAGGTTAGGATTTAGGATTGTTTCCAATCCATCGCCTTCCCATACCCGTCCTTGACAATTCAAAAGGACTTAATTGCATTAAATCTAGTGGAGTGGATTGCCCTAGAGAGTTGTTTGGTGCAAATAATTTCATGTATCCAACCGTAATCAAGTGGAGTGAGCTATGGACGATCAATTCTACATTGGTTGAATATAAAATAGGTAGTATAGATATCATTATAGTAGTATGTAGTTGTGTGTGTTCTCTCCTCCCCCCCCCCCCCCCGGGCACCAAAAAATATATGTAGTGTTTTGATAGGCCCCATGTTCGTTTTACTTATTCTAAGCGCAGGGGCAGTTAGGGCAGAGGGAATCTGTTGGGGGTGGGAATGTTTGTTAGATTCTGTGTATTTTCTATTAGGCAAATTAGTTATGCTTGGGGGTGGGTGGGGGGTGGGGGAAGGTCGATTTAAGGAGAGGAGAGAGGGATATGTGTGATTTGACTGATTTCTTTGTGAATTTGAGCTTTGCTCTTCAGGAGAGTCCCAAGTCTCTCAAATTCTTGGTGAGCGTTTAATGCAATTTCATTTCCATTCCATTTCCATACAATTACTAGTTAAAGCTTATCATTATAGTAGTATGTAGTTGCCCCCCCCCTCCCTGGCCAAAAAATATATGTAGTGTTTCAACAATTTTTCAACATATCAATAATTTACGATTTTTTTTTTTTTTTGGCTCAGATTTTCAGGGATATGCAAAACCTTCGCGTCTTTTGCCAGCTACAAAAGTTAAACTTGCCAGAGAGTCCTCACTAAAGAAGTTGATCGCATCTTTCAACACTGATGGATCCCAGTGTTTGTACAAAGTCAAGCTACTAACAAGTAAAAGTTACGGGTCAGGCCTAACTGACATGAATGCTGGAATACTACTTTGTTTGATAGATGAAAACGGTGATTCAATCTTGCAGAGAATTCCAGCTAGTAATATTCAAGATCATCCCGGGCTATCTGATGATGAGGTTGTTTCTGATATGATCCATTTCCAAAGAGGTTCAGTCGATGAGTTCATGTTTGAGGGACCTAAACTTGGAAAAATTGAAGCTCTTTGGATTAGCCTCGAATCAGGTTAGTTTCTAGGTTAGTCTCCTCCAGTAAGGTGTTGTTCTCATTAGAGCAGATGCAAAATTGAAGGCTCCTTGTTTCTCCCAACTCGGGTTCTAGGTAACATATTGCTATCCTATGACCATTGGACACAAATAAATAAATAAATTAATTAAATAAATAAAAAATCTTCTGTAAACCTTGCAAGTAGAATTTGAGTGGTTAACTTTTGGGTAGTGATGCACAATGTTCTGATAGGTTCCACTCTCAGATAAATCAAATTCTGCAGCATCATTCTAGACATGACATTCCAAAACACAGTCAACTCCGTGTACCAACATCCTCGCTCTGGTATTACCCAAGGTCTGGAATCTTTAAGCATTTCGATACACAAGAACTTTATGTTGAGTGGTGTTGTTAAAGGAACGACCATATTCTATCTTTATCCCGAGGCAGGGCTCTCTTAAGTAGTGGGGCTCTCTTAAGTAGTCTCTGAAGCACAATGAAAATGAATTCACAAGGTAAGGTCGATCTCCTTTCACATCTAATTAAACTTCGGACCTTTTGTTAGGGCATTGAAGCTATACCCGAACCGATGGAGTGCTTTTCAAGAGCAATCCAACAAAGATGTTACTCGTTCTAGGATGTAAACCCTCTTGTAAACCATATTTGTACTAGAATTACTCTCTACGAAGTAATAGACAACCAGAAGTGAAGTATCAACAATGATGAACCTTTGACAGTCATAATTTGATATTCTTTGATCATTGAGGATAGAAGTCTAACAATTAGATCTTACCAACTGTTTCGGTGGTTAGAAAGTACAAGCACATATGCATAGGTATTTTATGCAAGTAATAGCCCACCTCAGTTTTTTATCCTCACAGTATAACATCTAGATAGGTTCACGATTCATGTAACTATGTTGGGTCTCGTCACGACGTGATAATCTAACTTGTCTAAAAACTGAAACACCAACATTGACACGATGATACGACACTTCTTTGAAGCATGGTTAACACATTAAACAGCAAAATAGACCTAACCAATCAATATTAGGTTTTGTTTTGAAATGGGAGAAGATATGGGCCCCACAAAAAAGTGTCTTGATATAAAATGGGAGAAAGGGGTGGGTACCACAAAAAAAAAATTCTTAAGATAGGACAGTTAAAATTTATTTTCATCCTATCTAAGGGTACAAAATTAAGTTTATAACTCCATATGGGGATCCAATGGTTCACAATTATAACAAACAAAGAAGACTATTACGTAAAATATTACTTTAAATTCCTTATTGAATCACACATTCTTCCCTCAAAATCATCAATTAAAGTTATTCAACTATTAAATTATGTAGATTAATCATTATTTTTAAAATTAATTGTTAATAAATCAGATTGGTGTGAGTCCACAAAATAATGAAAATATCTACTCAATAGAATGATTGGTATTTATTCTGCGTCTTCACAAATTGATTTAACAGTTAAAATTGAATTATTTAACTCAAACAACTAAATTATATAAGTTAATGAATAAAATTTTTAAATTACATATTTTGTTTTTTATTAGAATAATATTAAAGTATGTCTCTAGTATGGATGCTTGCTAGTGAATATATATATATATATATATATATACATATATCATCTAATTTTGTGCCCACGAAGTGATGATCTGTGGCAACATAGATTCAAAAAAGAAACTTTTGATATTAATTGCACAAAATGACTGCTCCCAAAATTTGACCCCAGAACCTCAAGGTAATTGGGTTGGAACTATTTAACACGTGACCCCTTTTAATATATATATTTGATGATACTAAAATTTGGATAGTTAGATATGGTCCTTGAGATTCGGAATGAGTAACTCTCCAAGAATGAATAGAATTTTCTGGTGAAAATTGGGCAGAGTAATGGGTAAGAAAATTGTGCATCCTGACTAGACCTATCCCTGTAGTATTAGTATTTATAGGAGACGAAAGACTTGTTTGGCTAGTCTTCCGTGAATTTAGGCCCATTCCCGTTAATGTCGTTGATTTCGTGGGATATGGACTATGGAGTAATAGGTCGTTACTTCAGAATCATGACCGCTCTTTTCATAATTAGAGGGCCGTTATAACTGCCATGACTGCTCCCGAGCCAGAATGTTGGAGACTAAGTATGCCTAGGGGTCGATAACTGTGCTCGGGATGGTGAAGTAGCGGCTCTCGATTTGTTGTCCCAAGCCAAGATAATGGGCATTTAGCCTTCAGCTTGGGTATAGTAGTGCTCGGTGTTGTCACTTGATTGGGTCTCGGGTAGAGCTTTTCGAACATCAGTTTCCTCGGCCAGGCCGTCTTTCGTGATTTATCCTTGATAGTATAGTCTGTAAGGTGTCATGTGATGAGCATGTGATGATTGGTAAGGGACATGTATCAGATGCCTCCTATTTCTGAGGATCTGCTGCAGTATGCTCGGGAATATAAGTGGGAAAATAAACTCGAGGTTCCGGGACAACTAATTCGGTAAAGAATTGGAGCGGTCCCTCTTCAATTTTGGTGCCCAATTGAAAGTTCGAAAAAGACGATGCTTCGTGTTTCGCGGCTCGGACTTATCAGGCATTTAAGGCTTCAGCATGATTGGATTACGGACGTCCTTTCAGCCGCACACCGACAAAAGACATCCCTGTTTCACAAATCCCCTTATTTAGATAAGGAATTTCGTCATTGGGACCCCCCCCCCCCCTACGATTCCAGAGTTTCTCAAGGCCTTCTCGAGTTTTTCAGCAACTGTGTTTCAGACTCCGGCGACATATCTTCCCAATTCTGGTACGACTTCGAATTCTTTAGTCCATCCGATCTTCTTCTTTTTGTATTTCCTTTCATCCACTTAGATTTTTTTTAGATTAGTTTCTCCCTTTTTCTTCATTTTTTTTTTTTCTATTTCTGTTTCGGCGATTTCATTTGTTCTCTTCCTTTCTCCTGTCATCTCCCACGGCAATGCCTAAGAAACCCGGTTCTGGCCCTATGGCCAACTGGCTTGGCCTCGACTCAGTTGACGAGCCACTTGTTCATTCCAGCTAGATTAGTTTCTCCCTTTTTCTTCATTTTTTTTTTTTCTATTTCTGTTTCGGCGATTTCATTTGTTCTCTTCCTTTCTCCTGTCATCTCCCACGGCAATGCCTAAGAAACCCGGTTCTGGCCCTATGGCCAACTGGCTTGGCCTCGACTCAGTTGACGAGCCACTTGTTCATTCCAGCTCGACCCTTTCATCGGTGAAGGGGTTGGGTCCTCTGTGAGACCTGACCTTGTTGACGTGGCTGAGCCATCCGTGGCTCGGGAGGAGTCTCCCAGCCTGGCACCACCTGCACGGGTTAGAGGAATTACCACTTTCTCTTCCTTCCGAGGCCTGCCAGTCACAAGCCTTCCCAAAATCTTGTCTAGGATTATGTGTGTGTGATGACCGAGGTGCAGATGGTTGGGCTCCGGAGAGGTACCACATCCTTGACTCCGTTGGGATGTCCCTTCCTTCTGAGGCCGACCAACCGGCTCACTGACTGTTCCCAATCATGAAGATACAATAGATGACGCGACAACAACACAAAACCTTTTAATTGTAAACTCATACACAATAAATTCGGTTTTGTTTCATGTTTAGTTGGACTGGTGAACCCTTAATGTCCTAAAAGTTGGACCCAACTCCATCAGCCTCATATTAACCGTATTGTTCGACTTCACACATAGTTCTAGGTAGTATTTGAATATTTTTCATTTGTCTGTACTTGGAAAGTTGTAAATATGTAATTGTTTTGAATTTTGGAATGTGTGGTTGAGAAGACGATTAGTTTAGGAAAGATATAAATTTTGTTTCTTAAAGAAGAAACTTCACAATTGTTTTGGACATTGTTAAAAAAGAAGTTGGACGGTTATTTTGGGATGGAGGGAGTATGACACAAACTTATGAATGGTTCCAATTTGTGAATAATTCAAGCCAATTGAAAAAAACATACCAATAAAATCCATGAAGTGAGTCAAATTTTTTATATAGCCTTTCCATGTTCTAAATGTCTTTCTATTATCAATGGCAGGTCAGTGGAGACTTGGGGGAGTAAGCGTAACTAGTATCTCTCTGTTTCAATCGCAATCAGAAGAAAATGGCGAAAAGAGGGTTCGATTTGGTGGTTTCATATACGATTTCAAAGTCGAGGATGATATTTTGCTAGGAGAAGGAACTGATATTTCCATGGCCGAACTTAGGCCTCTTACAGTCGCTGAATTTTCTGGCGACAACACAACATTAAACGAGAACCTCTCACAATCGACTCAGTCTGATACCAGCATTCTATCGAATAAAGAAAGCATGAAGGAATACACATATCTAAAGCTTTCTCTGTTATTTTACGACGCAATTCTTGTTCTTGCTGGATCATCAATTGCATCGTTTTCTGGCGAAAATTCTGCTTTTGCTTTCTTGATCGGAGGAATTGGAGGCTTTTCCTACTTGTTATTTTTGCAAAGATCGATTGACGGGTTACCGATTTCAACAAACAAAATGGAGAGTTCAGATCAATTTTTTGGAAGATTTAGAGGTCCGGTTTTGACCCTAGTTTTGGCATCAGCATTTGCTCTTATCGCTATGAAATTTGGTTTTCTTGGAGGTGGAAAAACGGAACTGACACCTAAAGAACTCATATTAGGAATGATGGGTTTTCTCATGTGTAAAGTCGCTGTTGTTCTTGCAGCATTCAAACCCATTCCGGTGGAATTCAACGAAAACAAGTAAGTCAGCTGGCGTTTGTTTCGTGTTTCTGTACGTAAAAATACAGAAATCTGGGAACAATTCTGTTCTCTTTTCAAAAATTTGTTAAAAAAATCTGGGTAAACAATTTCTTTTGTTCCCACATTCTTGTTCTTGGAGAAACAAAAATATGAGAAACAGATTTTTTTGTTCCCATATTTTGTTTTTACAAAAACAAAAATCTGAGAGTGGAAACACTAAATAAACGAGGCCTTAATTTCCATTTACTTCCAACACGTGCATGCATACACGCAAAGGCACACAGATTTGTGTGTGTGTGTGTGTATATATATTATGAGATAGAGAGAGGGAGAGAGAGAGAGAGAGAGAGAGAGAGAGAGTGAAAATAGGAGAAGAAACAAATTTTTAGGGAACATTTATTCTGCATATATTTCTAAGAGAAGTTCTTGTTATACTTCCGAATCATTACGATAGAAATGCCAAAAACGTCGTTTATTTGTCTCCGTTGGTTTATCCGTCTATTTTAACATATAACTTTTGTACTCTTTTTCGTCGATTCTATGATTTATTGATATATGATTTTACTTGTAAAATTGTTGGATTTGCCGGCGATAATTGAGTACCTGAGATTGATGTGTGAAGGGGAGGCATTTGTATTTGTAAAGTATTTATTGTTTTTGGTGTAAAGTCTGAATCAAAGAGTTAACATCAGCTGATATGTGCAATGCATAGTTAAATAATCAATTTGGTGTATTTTTTTTTGTAGGAATTATCGAACTTCTTGTTGAGAGTCCTGAAATTTCAATGTTTGAATCTTTGTTCATCTGAAAGTTGTCTGTCTTTGGATTTAGTGGTGAAGCATTTTAGGTGGCGTTTCTTCTTTAATATTTTTACTTTTACTTCTAATAAATTAGGAAGGAAATTCCATTCCCATCCTAGAGTATTCGAAAAATAAAAATATGTTTGACAACAACTATTGTTCTAAAATTATTTCTTTTAATTTATGAGAACATAATTGAAAAACATGTTTGGCTGCAATATTTGTTCTTTTTGAGTGAAAAATAATTATTTTATTTGTTAAATAAGCTTTCTAAGTTTTTGCGTTGTATTCAATATTTTTTTTATAAACAACAAATATTAATTCATATACTATTCTTATAACCTCCTATTGAAAAATTCAATTCACTTACCATGTTATTCTTACGAAATTATTAATTTAATGTCGTGTATCGACTGCATAACAATGTATCTATCTTTTATTTCATTTCAATTTTATATGAACAAAAAAGAATCCGACGAGTGACCTTGAACTTGTTTTTTTTTTTTCTTCCATACGTGGGTGTTTGTGTATCCCCCACATGGCATTAAACAATTTAATAAACATAATTGAGAACAATAAACAATGGAGAAATTAATACATGAAAGAAATGATTGAAATGGCATCGAATGCTGTTAAGATACTCATTTAGGGTTCACATGAAGACGAAAATAGTAATGTTAACGTCATCATCTTAGGCTACTCAACAAAACTATATATATATATATATATATATATATCATACAAATACAAATTGGAATCTTTGTAAACTCACTGTACTTTCAAATAGTACAATCTATTACATGTGTAGTAGGTAAGGTAGCGTTTGGTAATCGTTTTTGTTTCCATTCCAGCAGTGGGATGGGATGGAATAGAAATTTTATTTTCTTCTTGAGAGTAGAATTGCGTTTGGTAACGATAATTTTTTTTTTTTTTTTTTTTTGGAAAGGGAATTGTGTTTGGTAACGATTTTATCCTAAAATCTTCTTTTTTTTTTTTTTTTTTTTTTCTGTTTTGGCCTGACGGCGGTGGCTCCGGCGCCGGCGCCAGCGGACAGTGGTGGCTCCCCGCCGGCGATGAACGGACGGCTGTGGCGCCGGCGCTGGCCGGACAGTGGTGGCGGGTGGGTGACAGTGGCCGGCGGCTGGAAGTGGCCGAAAAATTTTCGACCGGATGGTGACCGGCGACGGTCGTCGGAAATGGCGGCGGCGGCAGACGGCGGCGTACGATAGTCGACTGGCGGCAGACGGCGGCGGACGGTGGTCGGCCGGCGGGTGAACAGTGATCATGTGTTTTGGGAATAGAACGGGAATAATGAGAAACAACTTTTTTTTGTTTCTCATTTCTTAAGAAAAAAGTGGGAACAATTCTCAAATGGGAATGAAATGAAAACGGAAACAAAAATTACCAAATACTATTTCCAAACAGAATTTTCAAAAATCTGGGAATGGGATGAGAATTTTTGAAATGCAAACGGTTACCAAACTGAGCTTACATTTTCATAACCACTTAAAATTATGAATTTTAAATGCGAAAATCAAAAGTGTTGAATATATTAAGTATTCAAAATTTTAACTTATTAAATTATATCAGTAATACTTTCATGAGCCCTTATATTTTCAATTTGATTATCCAAAAAGTCCGAAAACTACCAAAATTTGCTAACAAAAATTACCCTTACAGCTTTAAAAGGAATATTTATAATTTTTTAGATTTTACCTTTTCATTTTTTACTTTTTGTTTTTGTTTTCCTATTTTCTATTTTGTGTGTGGGTGTGTTTAACTTCCGACTGTAGGTATTTTATGCTCTATTTTTTACAAAGGAGGTCTCGGTAAAGAAGGAAGGTTGCCTTAGGTGCTTGACAACTAGTGAAAAATTTTGTCATAACCTTTATGACATCAATCCAGATACATTACACGTTGGGATGTCTCCTATTAGCAACTCGCCACATTGCCACTTCTCGAATGTAGTGAGAAATAAACAAGGGTGGGCTAGAACGTTGCCTAGAAGTGACGTGCCATGTCTTCGTCCGGATTCGGTGTCAAATAAGTAAGGGATGCCGCATTATGGTGGACAGGTGCGGATAAAGAAGTAAAAATATATAGAAACACTAATGGGTAAGACTTGAGAATTGATGAACATAATGAGTAGAAGGAGGATTAATATTCTATGTTTGTCGGAAACCTAGCAAGTTGGAGAGATCTAGAAAAATTTAGAGTACATGATATAAGTTATGGTATACAGGAAATGACAAATATAGGAATGAGGTGGATATTATGATAGATAGGGATTTAGAGGATTGCATGGTTGATATTAGGAGAATTAGAGATTTGGTAATGGTTATTAAGGTGGTGATTGGAGGGGAGGTGATTAATGTTATTAGTGTATACTCTTCCCAAGTTGGACTGGAAGAAGATGTTAGACGAGAATTTTGGGAGAATGTAGACGAAGTTGTTAAAAATATACGTAACCAAGAAAAAATATTTATTGGGGGGATATATGAATGGACATGTAGGCAAGAAAAATAGGACATTCGAGAAAGTACATGGTGATTATGGATTTGGGAAGAAGAATGTAATGGGAGAGATGATTTTAGATTTTTCTATAGATTATAATTTAGTACTTCTAAATACATGTTTCGGTAAAAGGGATGAGCACATTTTGACATATAAGAGTGGACAAAGAAATAGCCAAATATGCTTTGTCCTTACTAGAATGAGTAATCGTTTAATATGTAAGGATTGTAAAATCATATTCAGAGAGAGTATTGCTACTCAACATAGATTGATGGTAACCGATTTAAAATTTCAAGGTTGAAAACAAGAATTTGAGATAAGTAGGCATGTAAGGCAACGTTGGAGAGATCTAAGACGTGAAAAGATGACGTCGTTTAAGGATTAAATTAGCAATGAGGAGTTATGGAAGAGACCTGATGAAGCGAACAAAATGTGGGGTGATATGGTGAATCGTATTAAATAAAGGAAAAGAAGTTTTAGGAGTATGTAAAGGAGGACCACAATATAAAGAAAGATTGTGGTGACATAAGGAGGTCCAAAAATCCATTTGTGACCAGAAAATAACTTATAAAGAATGGAAAAAAATATCGAAGTAGTGAAAGTTTGGAGAAGTATAAACATGCAGAAAATGATGCAAGAATCAAAATTTAGGGCTTACAATAATTTGTATCAAAAGATAGATGCCATATATATATACATATATATATATATACATATATATATATATACATATATATATATATATAAACTCGTTAGGAGACTTGAACGAAAGACTAGAGATATAGGAAGTGTCAGATACATCAAAGATGTTGATGAAAAGGTCCTGGTGAAAAATGAGGATATTATGAAACGATGAAAAAATTATTTTTATTGTTTATTTACTAAGAACAACGCATTGGAATCTAGATTAGAGTTTCCTAATTTATCTTTGTATAGGATTTATAGGTTTCATCGAAGAATTAGAGTTTCAAAAGTTAGAATAGCACTAAGGAATATGAGAATTAAAAAAAGCAATAGGGTCACTTGAGATCCCTACAGAGGCGCAATTTTTTTTGGGATATCTTGAGATAGATTGGTTGATTAGACTTTTCAATAACATTTTGAGGACTAAGAATATGCCTGATGACTGGAGGAGGAGTATCTTATTGTCCATCTATAAAAGTAAAAGGGATATTCAAAGTTTCACAAACTATCGGGATATAAAACTTATGAGTCATACTATGAAACTTTAGGCGAAATTGATAGAATATAGAATAAGGCATGAAATGAGCATAAAAGAAGGATTTACATATGACATTTGTGAATTTGAAAAAAGATTTATGATTGGGTACTCAGAGAAGTTTTATGGTTGGTGTTAGAAAATAAGCAGATATTCGATCTGTATATTTAGTTAATTAAGAATATGTATGAAGATATTGTCCCCAATATTCGAATAGGAGGATATGATACTTGTGTATTTCTTATTAATATAGGCATATATCAAGCATCATCTTTAAGTTCTTACCTCTTCGTTTTAGTGATGGATGAGCTCACAAAACAAACTCAAGATGTGGTATTTTGGAGTATGTTGTTTGCGGATGACATAGTACTAGTTGATGAAAATAGAATAGGTTATAATATTAAGTTAGAAAGATGGAGAAAAGTCTTAATGTCTAAAGATTTCAAGGTTAGCAGAAATAAGACGGAATACATGCATTGTAATTTTAGTACTGCCTTGAGAGATGATGGTGTGGTCAAAATTGGAGGCTATGAGGTTCTAAAGGTTGATCCTTTTAGATATTTAGGTGCAATGATTAAGAGAAATAGCAAAATCGAAAAGGATATTACTTATAAAGTCAAGAGATGATGGTTAAAATGGAGAAGTTCCAGTTGGGGTGATATGTGATCGTAGGATACTGTTGAAACTCAAAGGAAAATTGTACAAAAGTGCAATAAGATCGATGATTCTATATGGTTCAGAATGTTGGACAACAAACATGAAGCATGTCTAGAAAATTAGTGTGACAGATATGAAGATGCTACGGTGGATGAGTGGGAAGACGAGAATGGATACAATTAAGAATGCAACTATTAAAGAGAATTTAAGAATATAACCCATCGAAGAGAAGATGAGAGAGAATCGTTTACAATAGTTTGGACATGTACATAGAAGACTCATAGAAACACTAGTGAGAAAATGTGATTTAATTTAAGTGCGGGGGGTTAATAGAGGGAGATGTAGGTTTATGAACACTTGGGACACGACTATTAGAATTGATTTGATGATATTAAACGTAACTGAGGGGATTGCTCTTGATCGGTCACTATGGTTAAACGGATTTATGTAGCTGATTCTGCTTAAATGAGACAAATGATTAGTTGTTGATATTGTTGTTGTGTGTATTTTTCATTTGGTTTTAGCATTATTTTAAACTTATTATTTTACGATAAAAAATTGAAATCTCTCTCTCTCTCTCTGTCCCTCTCTCACTACTCTTGTTTTATTTTGTTGTTTTTTTTATAGAAAATAAAAAATAAAAAATAAAAAATAAAAAAAGGTAAAAAACAAAAGCATAAAACAAAACCAAAAAAAAAATAAAATTTAAAAGTAAAACTAAAAATTAATAAATAAATTAAAAAAAATGGAAAATAAAAAAAAAAATAGAGGGAAAAAAATAACACACAAATAAAACAAAAAGACATTAATATAAAAACCAAAAAATGAAAAAAAAAAAAAAAAGTAGTAAACAAAAAATAAAAACAAAAAACAAATAATAGAATAGCAAAAAAAAAAAAAGAAAAAGAAAAACAAGAAATACATAAAACATAAAAAAACTGAAAATAAAAACAAAAAATAGGGAAAAAAAAAAAACAGAGACAAAGAAATGACAAAATGATAATTTTACAAGTACAAACTTTGGCAAGAGTGATAGATCTATAGATCCGCCGCGGACTGATTCGCAATAGATCTGTAGATAAAGAGAAAGAGAAGGAAAAAGAAAAAGAAAAAAGAGAGGTGGTGAGGCGGGGGAGGGGGTGGGGCAAGGTGTATCAGTAGTATCTAAGTAGGGGCTTAGTTCACATGTAAGAAAATAAAGGGGATAAAAAGGAAAAAATTTAAATTATTTTAAAATAGAGTAAAATGATCATTTCAAAATTATTATTGATATGGGAAAATTCTACCGCCCACTGACCTCAGACCACAATCTATCACGTGGCATGAAATAGGGTAGTGGAGTGGTCAACGTCCATCGTACTTGCCAACTGGACCTCCTAAAGGTCACCTAGATGGCCATTCCGTTTAGTGGTCACCGACAAATGGCTATAGGGCGGTCCCTTTGATCACCATTTATCGATCAAAGCCCGGGGCTCGTTAACCTCATCTTGACGAGCACTGCCCAACTACCAGTGTTGAGGGGTTCTTCTCCATGGCAACTTCGGTCGATGGGGGGCACGATCCACTAAAGGAAATTTAGGACAAGCTCGACATAGTTCAATAGCTTCCTATCAGTAGGGAGCTTGGTGTTCGACACACCAAAGAACCGCTCGTCCATGGGCATGTTTGAGGGAAGCCCCCTCCCAGTGGGCATTCTTATACTCCTTATTCTTGGATTGACCCTCGTCCATCTTCATCTTCCCCTTATTCTTCGGATCGTTCGAGGAAGAGTCCATGTCCAGGGCTGAGGGCATTGGGTAGGGATGCCTAATTAGCTCTTGGATGACCATGCTAGACGAGGAAAGAGATTGTCGGCACTACCTAGACGACGAAGTTAGTTGCTCAGTGATAGGGGTGGATTGCCACTACAAGCCGCTCTGGCCAGTCTTCTTGACCACGTCCTTCTTTAACATGGATGCACAATCCATGTTTACAAACAAGAGAGGAAGAAAATATTAAGGAAATAAAAATGAATTATTTTTTCAAAGTAAACTGAAGGGCCCGAACGCTGAGTTGTACTCACCGTTTGTTGGTATTTGGGGGAGCTCAGTTGGAGGAAAGAACGGGCACCAATAGAAGTGTATATCAAAGAGAGTGGATTTCACCAGCTTCTTCGCCTTATTAAAAATTATGCCAAGCACCTGGTCACGGAGAGTAGTGAGCTCTAGTCTGAGGCCTGAGAGTTTTTTCTTCTTTTTGTTCACTACAAAACAAACAAAAAAGACTGAAGTTAGTAGGAAGAATCGTTCACCGAACACCGCCCACCTTGGAAAGATCCCCTCACCGGCTGACCCCCATGCCCGTTGAACGGGGGTGGTGTGGTCCCTCTCCCCCGGGCCGAACTTCTAGCCATCTCTATCGAGGAAGAAGAACTTCTCCTTCTATCTATGAATGGATAAGTCCAAATTGGTCAAGAAAGTTGACCTAGCCGAAATATAACACCATCCACCCCTACCGGGCAGCGACTTCATGAAAAAGAGCGCCCTAAAGAGCTCGATGGTCGAAGTGATTCCTTCTACTAAAAAAATGATATAGGCCATTACCACTATCCGGAGACTGTTCGACGCGAGTTGTGTATACAACCCGAATTCTAGACAGATCGCCTAGACCCAACATTGTACGGACCCTCACTCAGTTGATCAAGGTAGACGATGATCTCTACTGGAGGTGACTAGTGTGCCCTGTCGTTGGGGCCGATGAGCGTCACATAGGCTGTGCCTAGAATAGTGCACGTGCTTCTCGTCTCCATCAATTCTTGCTCTGACAAAATGGTCTTCAACTTCCAATTCGCACCTCAAAAGAGGAACGCAAAAGGGGCGGTACCCTTAGCCCCCCAGGTGTAGCGAAGGCCTGAGGGATCAAAAGAACCCCTCTAGGATGTGCACCACCGTCATGTCGCCCAGTCTTCCGTTAGCCTACGGATCCCGAAATGAGCTTGCTCCCCCACTCACTTTAGACTATCTAGCCATCTTTTGTGGCGACAAGTCATCCAGAACTGCGCCACCAAACGTGAGCATCTGAGCTGGGGACGTGGGGAAAAGCACCCTCCTTGGGTTTGCAAAGCATTTACCCTACAGATAAGAAGGTGATAGAGTCCTCTCTGATAAAGCAAACTCCGAACTAAGGCCAAAGAATGAAGAAGAAGAGGATAAGGAAGATAGCTTGATTGGTACAGAGTACATGATAGGAAGAAAAGAAAAGGAACGAGGAAATATCGCATACCGAACACCAAGAACAGTAAAGAGCTAGATCTTTCCGAAAACACGTAAGTGTGAAATGTGCTGAACCATTATATTTATAGGGGTGAGGAGGAGGGAGGCCAACCGTCGCCATCCAACAGCTCCCATTGCCTCGATCCGTGTGCATGTTAGATGAGGAGAGGACACATGTCATCCATCTGGCAGTCTCCCCTGCATCACCAAATGGAACCCGTCTATAATTCAAAGAGTGGTGGTTGGCCCTGAACATGAGTCCCGAGCACTTTATTCCTTGCTACTCGTAATTGGGGGACAATTGATGTGGGAAAATTCTACTGCCCATCGACCTCCAACCACAACTCACCACTCACCACGTGGCATGGAAGAGGGCGGTGGACTGGTCAACGTCGACCGAACCTCTTGAGGATCACTTGGATGGTCGTTCTGGTCAGTGGTCACCGACCAGGGGCCATAGTGTGGTGCCTATCTCAACACTATCTGCGATCACCATTCATTGATTAGATCCTGGGGCTCACTGACTTTGAATTAACGAGCACTGCCCAGCGAACATCGCCGATGGATTTTTCTCCATGGCAACTTTGTTGGGTTGCGATCAACGATTTTCGGATAGTGATCCCCCGTGTTTTCAGGAAAAGGCTCTGTTGTTCCTGTGTGTTGGGCTCTACCTCATTTTCATCTGGGCTAACCCATGGGCTTTCTAGATAGGCCGACCGATCAGGTCCAATGCCTTAATCCATGCCACGCGCCTCCTCAGTGGCCACACACCGAGTTACCATGATTAACCAGGCTCAAGACCCTAATTCAACAGAGCTAATCGTTCTCTTCACCTATAAATATCAGGACATTCAATGTCTATGGTAATGCTTGATTTCCTACTCAAACAAAATATATGTCTTTCTCCCGATTTTTTACTCTCACGCTAGAGGGACTTCGCCGAGCATACCTCGGCGGGTCTTTGTGTAGGTACATGTTTGGACTTGAGGACATTTAACCGTTGATTGTTGACTGCGGATCGCCCCAGTGAACACAATACACCGAAGACTTGACCTCCACCTGAGCAAGAAAATTTCACCTGGACTCTGATCAGACCAATTAGGAGTATTAGCAAATTTTAGACATCAATAATAATAATAATAATTATTATTATTATTATAAATTGGGATTGTACATTTGTAAAAAAGAAATGTGGATATAGAATTACTCAAAACTTAAATGAATAAAGTATTGAACTTCTAATTAAAATGACATGATATCCTTGAAGTCGCCACTCCCAATTTGGCTAACTGAGTTTTTTTGGAGTGCCGCTAGCACTTCTCAAATTAACAAAATTCTACATTTTTCCTTTTCTGGGTTTTGTTTGGTTTGTGGTCGGGGCCATATTCCTTTTCCAATATACTTTTGTTCCCAACAACAATATGATTTGTCTGCATTATGCATGTGAGAGAGAGAGAGAGGGAGTATATTTTAACTCGGCCTTCTGAGAGAAACATGCAGAATTTGCACAACCTCTAAATCATCTCACACTCAACCTTTAGAGAGAGAGAGATGCTTGGCTTCTAATTTCTTCAAACAAAGAAAAAACCGTTTGAAATCAGAAGGGTTTTTTTCTAATCGGAAAAATGAGTTCATCAATTTCAATTTCAGCCAAGGCGTGTACAACAACAAGAAGACCAAGGAATTACCCACGTTCAGTTTCAGCTAAATCCGCGTCAACACTAATTGCTGCGCCAAAGAGATCATCATCTTCAACAAGAACTCAGCAGCCAGAACTATCTGTTCAGGGGATTCCTCATTCTGATCTGCACGTGAGGGACGTTGTTCAAAGGCAGTCTCAACCTCACGAGTTTGGATCCCCGTTTCATGATAATGTCTTTTCAAGGCCACAATTTCATCCCATGTTTCTTGAAGAAGCCTATGAGAGGTGCAGGAAGATCTGTGCTGAATATGCCAAAACCTTCTATCTAGGTCCCCTCTCTCTCTCTCTCTCGACTCCTATTTTTTTTTTTTTTTTTTAACCCGTAAAGTGTGTCAAGTCCGCCACATCGACCTGGTTCATTTAGGATTAAATTCAAAATTTTATTCTTGGAAAGGTCGATTCATTTAGAATTAAATTCAAAATTTTATTCTTGGAATGCTTTCCAGGAGAATCAAACCCTAGTTGATAAAGAAATAGGTACCTCCTCTTGCCAAGTCTTTAAAATTATGAAATTCTTAATTCACGAAGTATTAGTTCGGTTCTCCTTATGAAATTCTTAATTCACGAGGTATTAGTTCGGTTGGTAAGGAGATGTGTCCCCTTTCTTCGTTAATTAGAGTTCAACTCTCTTGGAGAGCACTTCAAAAATTAATTTTTGAATTTAATTCTAAATGTACTAGTTCGATGTGGGGGAGCGTGCTTTTAATATTGCTCGAGGGGGTGATTAAGACACACTTTACTGTAAAACCAAAAAAATAAAAAATAAAAAAAATTCGTTACAAGTTAGATAATCAAACAGATGTTAGTCTTGGGGGGCAAAATTAAAACAATTTAATGGTCTTAGATACGTGATTGATAAAAATAATATATGAAGGACCTAAATAGAACTAATCTCAAAATTTTAGGGTCGAATTATGTACGGCAAGCGATTAGACATAAATGAGTTGAGCAATTAATTACGGTACAATCAGTAGTTTTAATAATAAAATCAGTCATAAAAATTTATTTTTTTAATCAATTTTTAAAAATTTCGATCATTAATTACAATTAAAAACACTAATTCATTACATATTTGATTATGTTTGATTTGCTTATGTTGTTTCTGGTGTCAAAATTCAGGTACTTTGTTAATGACAGAAGAGAGACAGAAAGCAATATGGGCTATTTATGGTAACCGAATATTCCCTTTTTAATTTCAAATTAAAAAATAAATAAATAAAGAAAAATATACATTCTATTTTTTGGGATTAAATATTATTATATATATTTGACATGTTTCTTTCTTTATAAAAAAAAATTTAGTATGGTGCAGGAGGACAGATGAACTGGTGGATGGGCCGAACGCAATGCACATGAGCCTTGAAGTGTTGGATAGATGGCAGGAGAGACTACACGATTTATTCTATGGACGACCCTACGATATGCTCGATGCAGCCCTCACTGATACCGTCCATAAATTCCCTTTGGACATCAAGGTATATAATACCCTCCAGCCTCCAACCCTACTTCTAATTTTCTTTTTACTTCCACTACCTTAAAATTTGTAGAGGAATCTCAATTTTAAAATTTAATTTATAATATCAATACTAACCTTATTAAAATTAGCTTAAAAAATCGTTGATGTCAGCTACCAACAAAGTAAAAGCTACAAATTTCAATCTAATATTATGTTACTGATAAAATTTGACGATTTCAAATTTATTCATCGAGCCCATTACTACAACTACCACAAAAGAATCTGGAATTCCACCATCAACTATCTAGACTAAAAAGGATCCTACACAGTTTAAAGATTTGAATCTAACGATTTAAGGTATGAAATTAATTAGTTTAGAGTCATATTACATATTTACTTGAATGTAACTGAAAACATTCACGATCAGAGCATTATACACAAGTAGTGGTTCATTTGTTTTCATATTACCGGTTTAGTTGAACACAATTGAATACAAACACGATCAGGACACTACTCATAAATTAATGGCGATTTTACAGTTCAAATTGTGTTTCAATTGTATGTAATTGAAAAAAAAAATGATATATGACACTATGCACAAATTAAGAGGAATTTTAGGGTTTCTATTGCCTTTCTAGTTGAATGTAGAGCAAAATGAACACACATATGTTAGATAAATGTAACTAAAATATTAAACATATTTAGTATTGCCTATTCTACAGGTATTATTTGAATGTAATTAAAAAAAAAAAAAAAAAACAATATGAACAGGTTACAAATCATTTTAGAATTCATAATACATTTTTAATTAAAAATAACTGAATACAAACACAATAGTGACATTACAGAAAAAAATTAAAATATCACGTAACGAACATCTCTTTACACTTACAAATAATCATGATTACATCTGTAATTTGAAAATATCAATACATCTCTAATATTATTATTTTGTGCTTAGCAACCAAAGTAGAGTCTTAACTATTTTTGTTACAAGAGTGAGAAAAAAGGGTGATTTTTGTTAGTCTTGTTTTTAATTTGATTTACAAATTAACTAATGCAGCCATTTAGGGACATGATAGAAGGGATGAGAATGGACACAAGGAAGAATAGGTACAAGAGTTTTGAAGAGTTGTACCTTTATTGCTACTATGTGGCTGGCACAGTTGGGCTGATGAGTGTTCCGGTGATGGGCATTGCACCTGAATCCCCACTCTCCCCACAAACCATTTACAATTCAGCACTCCATTTGGGCATTGCTAATCAACTCACCAACATCCTTAGAGATGTGGGAGAAGAGTAAGTTCCACATTTTCCCATTCATTTCTCATACACTTGAATAGGATCGGCTACATCAATTCGTTTATGCAAAAAGTGATTTTTTATAGACATATATGTCATTTTTACTTTTAAGTAAGAAAATACTTAAAATTAAGATTTTATCTATAAAATTCTTTCGGAGAAAGAAATTTTTGGCAAAGATTACACTAAGATATCCTCGTTACAGTATCAAATACATTTTTTATTTTTATTGTCAAGTAATTTTTTTTTGTCAAATTAATTTTTTAATTAATAAATCTCTAAGACCATTTTTGTTTTGGATAATAAAATTTCAGTGCAATGAGAGGAAGAGTTTATCTTCCACAAGATGAACTAGCACAATTTGGGCTGAGTGATGAGGACATTTTCTCAAGAAAAGTAAGTGATGGGTGGAGAGAATTCATGAAGGAGCAAATCACAAGGGCGAGGTTCTACTTTGATCAGGCGGAGGAAGGAGCATCCCACCTTCACAAGGATAGCCGCTGGCCGGTAATTATAATTTTGCCCCTTAATTGTATATCTTGGTCATCTTAATTTACATCTAATTTGAGAATCACATGTTGGGATTTCATACCATAAAAGATTAATATTTAATTAATATTTTTAAATTAGTAACACATATATCTCTTTAACTTTTTTATTTTCTACACTTTCATCTATTTTCCTTCTTACTTCCTCCTTTCTCTCCGACGAGTACCGTCGCCGGAGCCGGATTTTTCTCTCTCTCTCATCTGCTAACCTCCCACCCCCACTCGCCAGTCCCCCCCAATCCTCTTGTCCCTACCGTTCACTTTCTCTCTCTCTCTCTATGTATGTATGTATATATATTTACATATACAGAGCGATTCATTGCGAATCTATATAGATCTAGTGCTGTAGATCTGTAGAATTGCGAGAAAGAAAGAAGAAGAAGAAGAAAAAGAAGGTGCAGGAAAAATAAATAAATAAAGAGAGAAAAGAAGAGTGGTGGAGGGTCACGAAGAGTGATGACAAACAATAGGATAGTGGTGGGATGTGTTAAAACAAATAAGGTAGAGAAAAGAATTTCATTTCACTTCTAATTATCATTCATCACACTAACACACTACATATATATATATAATACTAGAGAAACAAGAAGATCTAGCATTAAATGGGTTTTACAGTGCATGGCAACAGAATAGAGATTGAGCATGATACTTGAACAGTGATCTGAGCTGTAATTGTTGACAACTCACGCCAACACTCCCCCTCAAGTTGGTGCATATATATCTCATATGCCCAACTTGCCAAGTGAGTTATAGAAACTTCTGTTACATAAAAATTTTATAAGTATATCTGCTAACTGACATTCGGATCTAACAAACGGGAATCGAATTATCTTGGCCTCAAGATTTTGCTTAACGAAGTGCCGGTCTACTTCCACATGTTTGATCCGATTATGCTAGACTGGATTATGAAAAATGTCAATTGCAGACTTATTATCATAAGATAAGTTCATCTAGCAGTCAGGAGCAAAGCCAATCTCAGTTAATAGTCTTCGAAGCCAGATAAGTTCACAAAGGCCCTTAGCCATCCCACGAAACTCGACTTTAACACTTGATAAAGCTACCACATTTTGCTTCTTACTTCTCCACGTAACTAGGTTCCCTCCCACAAACATGAAATAACCTGAGGTGGATTTTCTATTGGAGATATTTCTTACCCAGTCAACATCTGTGTAACCTTTCACCCGTAGGTGATTATTTCTTGTAAACATAAGTCTTTTTTCGGGAGAAGATTTTAGGTATCGGAGAATCCGAATCACTGCATTCATATGATCTTCACTTGGACAATGCATGAATTGGCTTACTACACTCACTGCGTAGGCGATGTCAGGCCGTGTATGAGAGAGATAAATAAGTTTTCAACCTAATCTCTGGTACCTTCATTTGTCAGGTGACACTTGAACTGGGTATTCTCCAAGTTTGTGATTTTGGATTATTGGTGTATCTGCAGTCTTACAATCTAATAATCCAACTTCTGATAATAAATTTAGGATATATTTTCGTTGGGAAAAGAATATATCTTGCTTTGACCTAGCAACTTCAATTCCCAGAAAATATTTGAGTCATCCTAGGCTTTTTATCTCAAATTCTGTGGCCAAATGCTCTTGAAGTCTTGGATTTTCCTTTTGTTCGTCTCCTGTAATGATCATATCGTCTACATAGACTATCAAAGTTGTTATCTTACTTCGGTGATGCTTTAAGAATAGTGTGTGGTCTGAGTTACTTTGTTGGAAACCGTATTTCCTTATTACCAAGTTCAAACGCCCAAACCATGCTTTAGGAGATTGCTTTTAAGCCGTACAAAGTTTGTTGTAGCTTACACACAATCTTTGCTTTAGAGTTTGCAATGTATCCTGGATGGACATCCATGTAGATTTCTTCTTCAAGATTTCCATGGAGAAAGGCGTTTTTAACGTCAAACTGGTGCAATGGCCAATCAAGATATGTTGCAAGAGATAATAGAACCCTGACAGTATTCAACTTGGCCACAGGTGAGAATGTTTCTTGATAGTCTACACCATAAGTTTGCGTATGGCCTTTTGTCACTAGTCTTGCTTTGTACCTTTCAATTGATCCATAGACTTTGTACTTGATGGAGAATACCTACTTACACCCTACTGTTTTTTGACCTTTTGGTAGGGGAACAAGATTCTATGTCTCATTTTTTAGTAATGCCTCCATTTTTTCCTTCACAGCTTAGATCCACCTAGGGTCTTCTAGAGCCTCTTCAACACTTGTCGAAATATGATGTGAAGAGAGTTCATTCACAAGGTTTTTGAGGGGTTCATATAGCTTCTTTCTAGATACATAATTGATAATTGGATATCTCGATCTTTGGTTCTCCAGTTTCGGAGAATATCTGTTTGGTAGTTTGCCTCGATTGTGTCTGAAAGATAATTCATAGCCAACGGGAGTATCACGTCATTAGAAATGTGAGGTGGGGTAGGGGAACTAACCTCAATGATATTCTCAGGAGATGGGATAATGGATATTGAAGAGTTTTGGGGGGGGGGGGGTAATTGCTACTTCAGCTTTTAGAGATGTCGGCTTTGGAGTTGGAGTTTCTAGAGATGTTGTCGATTATGGAGTCGGCTTCTCAATGGTTGACTAAGGAGCAGTCGGTGTTGTATCAGTGTCCTTGAACTAGTAAAATGTCAACCAATTCAACTATTCTTCTCATGTCTCCCCCTGAAGAGAAGAATTGGGTGCAAAAGGAGAGTAGAAAATGTTAGATTCAAGGAATGTGACATCCATAGTCACATAGGTGTGCTGAGTAGTTGGGTCGTAGCATTGGTACCCTTTTTGGTGTAAAGCGTATCCCAAAAAAAGACAACGAATGACACAGGGATCAAGTTTTGTGCGTTGGTTCTTGTGCAGGTGAACAAACGCAACATAACCAAAAACACGAGGCGGAAACATCAATACTGTGGGTAATGACACAGAGGTTGACAGGGCTTGTAGCGGAGTCTTGAACCTAAGAACTTTTGAGGGCATGCAGTTAATAAGATGGACAGCCATAGCAACAACATCAGCCCAGTGGTGGCTCGGTATGTGGCGATTCTTGCGTTTTGCAACACTATTTTGCTGTGGATTTTGAGGGCATGAGGTTTCATGAATTAGACCATGGTGTTGGAAATAACCATGGAACTCTTGATTCACATACTCTCCATTATTATTGGATCAAAGAATGTGAATCTTAGTAGAGAACTGAGTTTGAATCATTGTATGAAATGATTGAAACGAAAGAAAAACCTCATTTTTATATTTCAACAGAAAAATCCAAGTCATTCGAGTACAATCATTAATGAATAGCACAAATCAGTGGATACCAGATATAGTAAATTTTGGATAAGGACCTCATACGTCAGAGTGAATCAGAGAAAAAGGAACATTGCTCTTATTCATACTCAATGAATTAGTGACTCGATGACTTTTAGCTAAAATGCAAGTCTCACATTTAAAATCCAAACTTGACAATCCCGAAAATAAATTAGGAAACACATATTGCAGATAACCAAACAACGGATGGCCTAACTGACGGTGCTAAAGCAAAAGTTGTTCCACTTTGAGGTCACTTGGGCGGTGCATGTGGTGTGTTTGGCCGACACTAAAATCTTCAATATAATAGATACCCCCCTCCTCGTTCTATGCCCAATGATCTACTTGGTGAGAACATCCTGAAGAAGACAAAACACAGGATAAATGAGCACAACACAACTCAAATCTTTAGTAACTTGACTCACAGATAGTAACTTGTGAGAGAGACAAGGCACGAGTAAAGTATTAGGTAATGGTAGGGTTGGTGACAACATCACAGTCCTCGCCCTTGTTACAAAAGAGATACCTCCATTAGCATTTGCAATGCTAGTTCGCTGAGAAGGGGAATGCTGAGAAAAATCGTTTGCATCAAATGTCTTATGGTCCGCTGCTCTAGAATCAAGTATCCAAGCATTGCAGTTAGCCTCCCTATTAGAACCAAGTAGAGCATTACCTGGGTTAGAGTTGGAACTACTTGCTGGAGCAAGGGAGGGATGTAGTTCTCCTACAGCCATTGCAACCTTGCCGGTACTATCATTATTCCCACCTCCATCATGGTGCTTCCGAGCCTGGAGTTCATTCCACCAATTAGGATACTCGTGAAGTTTGAAGCAGGTCTCACGAGTATGTTTTGTACTTCCATAGTAAGAGCATTTAGTGCCATCAGAGGTGGCTCGGGATTTGGAGTTATAACCGAATTTTCCACCATGAAGAGAGAGAGAGGGAGATCTGGATGATGCTGGAGGCTGCAAGCCATTCTTGAGACTTTTGGACACTAGACCCGCTCCTAGTATATCATTGAGGCTACTTGTCATCATCACCGCTTGACAAAGAGCTTCATTCCAAACGTGTGCATAAGCTTACTCTACGGTTGAGAATAGCTTTATCTACAGGACATCACTCCTGATATAGTCTAAGCGGTCATTGAGACCATCCAAGAATACATATACTCGATCTTCTTGAATTAGGGTATTGTGGTGTTGAATATCGGTTAGGCATTCCATCGGGTTTGGATGACGGAAATCAATTTCACGCCAGAGTCCTTGAAGATCATTGTAGAATTTTTCAAGAGAGCCGCCAATCTGTTTAAGATGGGTCACGCTTCACCGGAGGTCATTCACCTGGGAGGTGTCTCTACCATCAAAGTATGCAGTAACAATTGCATCCCACACCAACTTGGCTGTTAGGAAGCGAATGAAGTTACTGTGAAGAGAGGAGTCCATGGAATTAATCAATCATCCTTTGACAATAGAGTCGTCAGTGCGCCATCGTCGAAAGGTAGGGTCCGTTTGAGGAGGTTGGGGTAGATTATCGTCTATGTATCCCACTTTGTATTTGGCCTTGATATCTATCTCGATCACCTAGGACCAAAGAGCATAGTTGGTGCCATCCAATTTGATGTCGATCAGTGCAGTAGCAATATCAAAGGTTTGGGTTGGGGCTGAAACTTTGCTTAAAACTTCAGCCTTTTCGTGGTCAATTCGGCTAGGATGAAGGAAGATGGAGATTCATCAATATGGGAGTCTGTATTATCCATGGAGGGAGATGAGATTGATTAGAACACCAAAGAAAAAATTGAAGAATTGGTGTAAACGATAGTAGAACCGAAAAAATTGGTAGTGGATTGGACGCAAAGGGTTAACAGTAAATCGATCTGTATAGTTATAAAAGGAACTATACTGTAGGAATAATATTTTGCAAAATCGACACTACTGTTTGATTCGGAACACAAAACAATGCTAGGAATTGGTCTTAAATAGTCAATAATTGGTCCAAAAAAGGCTGAACCAAACCAAAAACAGAAGCAGATGAACTAGTCTGCGCGTGGGGCTGGGGCGGCGGCGCGTGAAGTGAAGCAGGAAGAAAGAAGGCATGCGTGAGGGTGCGTGAGCTGTAGGAATGGGTTCGGTGATATGTTGTTGGAATCATTTTAGAACGAGGAGTTCAAATATGGTCTCAGATTGGAAATTTGAACTAGAAATTGTTTCGAAAATAGAGATCTATTGGTCGAATCGGTATTTTCTGGGCAGGGTTTCAAGAAGCGCGTGAGAGCGCTTGGATCGTCGGAAATGGTCTTGTGATATGTCGTTGGAATCATTTTATAAAAAAGTTTTGAATTATATGATCACAAATTAGAATGAAACACCATACGGTGAAGAAAAGAAAATGGCTCAGCAAAAGAAAGAACTCACAATCTGAAGAAAAAAAAATGGTTTGGATCTTGGCTCTGATGCCATGTTAAAACAAATAAGGTAGCGAGAAGGATTGCATTTCATTTTCAATTATCATTCATTACACTAACACACTACATATATATACAATACAAGATGAACAAGAAGATTTAGCATTAAATAAGTTTTACTGTGCATGGCAAGGGAATAGAGATTGAGCATGATTCTTGAACAGTGATTTGAGCTGTAATTGTTGACAACTCATGCCAACAGGATGTGGGGAAGGCAGGGGCAGGGCTATGTGTGTTGATAAAAATGTTATCCATTTTGTCCCCATTAAGTGAAAATATAGGAGAAAATAGGTTTGTCATTGTATAAAGTGATGATCCTTGAGACTATGGGACTGAATATTTACCAGTTGTTCTTGATTTGATTGTGAGACTGACACTAGGGTCATAATTATGAAATATAAATCTCAAATTCATAATGATACAACATGTCACTAAACCGTGTGAAACATTTGAATTAATATTTATTTTTAAATTATACTTAAATCTAATTATCATTTTCAACAATTTATCAATGCGATCATTTAGTGTTTTTAATTTCTTACTTTTATGTACAATTATAATTATATAAAAAGATCATAATTTTTTTATTTATTTTTTTTTGAATTTTTGTAGGTTTTGTCATCATTGATGTTATATCGCAAGATATTGGATGCAATTGAGGATAATGACTATGACAACCTCACAAAGAGAGCTTATGTTGGCAGGACAAAGAAGCTACTCATGTTGCCTCTTGCTTACAATAGATCTCTTTCTATGCCCGCTTTGCCCCCAAAATTTAGCGAAAGATCAACTATTACTAGCTAAAATGTCATTTTGTACAAAAATAAAAAATAATAAAATAAAATAAAATAAAATGATGCATTGATGTTATAATGGAGGAAGTTTTCTAGGAAGAAGATTTGTTACATTTTGTGCAAAAAATAAAAAATAAAAAAAATATGCATTGATGCTATAAGGGAGGAAATTTTCTAGGAAGAAGATTTGTTTAACTTAGGGCATGTTTGATAAAAAAAAAATAAAAAAAAATTGTTTAAAATTGATTATATTAAGTACTTAATCAATTAAATTTATTTAATAAATATAATTAGTATCACTTAATTAATTAAGTTAACTTAAAAATTAAGTCAAAGCCCCTTCACTTATTTCATTTTACTTAATACATTCCATTATTTTTCACTTAAAAAAAATTATATTTTGACCATTTTACACTTGATCCCCTATGAGGGTTTAATTAGGGTTATATTTAATAAAAATTGGATTAGTTTTGGATTATTTTGGGGTTTTAATTTTATTTTATATTAAAATTATTGTTATAATTTAATTTAAGCAATCAAGCTGTATAAAAAAATACATAATATTATATATTTTTGGGTTAATTTTTACTTTTAATTTTAATATAATTTTTTTTTAAAATGGCAATTTTATTATTTTGGTCTCATTTTTTTTCTCCATATTATCTTAATTCAAAGGTAATTAGGTAAATTAAACAATTTTTAGTATAAAAAAATATTTATCAAACAAAAAAAAAATCAGCATTTAAATTTTCAGTACAATTTTATCAAACAACCTTCTAATATTCTCAGCATTTAAAATTAAATACTTAAATTTTTAACATTTAATTTTTAAGTAATTATCAAACATGCCCTTAGTCATATAAACTTTTATCAGCATAACAAAAATTTAAAATACCAAAAATACTCTACAAAGCATTATTTCAATAACATTTCACTAAAATACTCCTAAAATGGTAGCATTTCATTGACAAACAATGTTTATGTTCAAATAAATTTTTTAAAAGATATCGAGGACTTTATTTTTCAATTCATAAATTAAATATCAAAATTGATTAAAATATTAAATTCTTCACCCCTTAAAACCTAGAAAAACATAAATAAAATTAATTTCATGTAGGTATTTTTTTTTATTTTTTTATTTTTGAAGGGATAAGCGATTGGGTGTTAAATCTCAATATTTTTGCCAAATTATTGATCCTATGTTGTAGCACTCTCAAAGACGAATCAATATTCTCTCTCTTTCTATATATATATATATAATTCAAAATAGAGTTCGTTTGAATATGAAACTAAGGACGTAATATGTGTCGAAATCATTTTAATCATTTTGTCAATTCTGTCATGTTTAACTGAAAAATTAACTCTTCCACTTCAATCCAACATCCAATGAGGTAAACTACATATTTTTAAAGTACAAGATGGTAAAGTAAAAACATGCCTAGGTACAAGAGGGTCATGTAATATCCCGAAAAATTTATATTTTTGAAAATATTATTTTATATAAGTGTAATATTTTTGGGATTGTTTGTAAATTTATGGTACAAATAATATTTGATAATTTTTGGAGTTAGATGTCAATTTTAAATCGATTTTTAAAAGTTTTGGGACTATCGTGTTATTTAAAATATACTTTTAAGAATTTTGAGTTATAATTAATATTTTTTTTTATTTTAAGAAGGGACATTGTATGAATAAATAAATAAACTAACGATGTGAATTGTTTCCTCCATATAGAAGGAAACAAAATAATATAAATATATATGATTACACGTGTTAAAGTTATATATAATAATAATAATAATAATAATAATAATAATAATAATAATAATAATAATTGAGTTCATCACCTCCTATATATATTATATATATGTGTTTAATGTTGACTGTTTTCTATTTACGGCAAGAAAACCATTATGAAGAATATATATATATACGATTTCGGTTCAGATTTTGGCTTCGAATTATAGGTAGAATTTCTAACTCTTTTAATATATGTATTTAATTTTTTTTATTGTGAAGTTTATGTGATTATTGTGTCGAATTATAGTGGTTAATTTTTTTGAAATAAATATGATTATGTGAAAATCATGCCTATGTGTTTTTAAGTGTTTTTTATTACAGGGCTGACGAGAATGAAATTATGTCAGGAATTATATTTGAGTTTCTATTTAATTTGTAATAATTATATATATTTTTCGGTAATTCGATAAATATAATTAGTAGAATTTTACACATTTTTCGCCATTTATTTAGCATATCACTTCCAGATTTCTTTCCCTATCCATAAATGGTATATATATATAGGAATAGGAAGATCAAGCATAGTTTGGAACCAATCGTAATTTTTACAATTGTAAATTATAAATACTAATATCAGATATTAGTACCCATGATACTAATCAGTAATAAGTATTATATATTATTGATATAGGGAAATCTCGTCAAGTATACCACGTGGTCAAAATCTGCTCAAGTATGGAAAAACGGCCCGACTGGGGGCTGAAATCCCCTCCATGCCGAGCTGAGGTGCCCTCCGAGCCAAGTTGAGGATCGTCTCGGTGAAGAAATCTGGACCTGCAGACTCCGAGCCGGACTGACGAACTCGAACACCCTCTACTCTCCATCTCCGCACTCGAGGCCTTTCCGGGCCGTCCTGAGGTTCCGGCCCATGGGCCTCTACAGGTGGGCCCAAAAGCGCAGTCCAGATGATTAGAGCACTAATTCGTATGCTCATTGGCTACTCAGCAGATTAGGTTAATTAACCTAAGCTCGGCTCCCTAATTTCGTAGCACTAATTGAACCCGGCGCCTATAAATACACCATGGCATCCAATGCCCCACGGTACGTCTTCTCTACTGAGATCATAGAACTTTTAACCCTTCTCCTCCAGATACTTACTCTCACACCTGAGGGACTTCATCGGACACAATCCCAGTAGGTCTTTGTGCAGGTGCTCAGAGTGAGAGTGGAGCTCAATTCGGAGGTCGCCATTACCCCTGAATTCATCAAGCTAGTCACACCATCAGCAATCCTGTGTCCTTGATATCTTTCTAGACCATATTGTTGATCGGTCATCACTTTTTGACATCAACAATTATATATTATAAAACTATAATATTACTAATATACTAATCAATGGGTATCAATTGATATATTAGGATTCCACTTTGTAACCATAGTTATTACTAATAGTCTTCATAATATATACTTATGGGTAATATTCTATTATCCTAATAATAGAATATTACAATAGTAATATTTACTAATATTAGTACTGTTACTAATACCCAATAATACGCTCTAACTTAAATAGTAATATATCACAATTTACGAAGAATATCAATATGGGTAATTACAAATAACAGATTACACACTATACCTGAATAACAAGTATCAACTAGTATATTAGTACCCATGATAGTAATAGAATATATTTAGTATATTTGGTCATAATATTTATACTAGTTATAAATAATATATTGTAAAAAAATTCTCCAAATTTATAAAATAGAATATTGGTTATTAAGTATTAGTGTTAATTCTCCACAGAGAAAAACCTAGTAATGACCCTGGGAAAACCGGGTCGTTATAGGCTAACTGTAATTAACTCTAAAATTTCACAAAACATAAGACAAAAAATATTTTATAGTATATATATTTGTTCAACAGTCCCGTTTTTACACTATCTTTACAATTGTATCCCATTATCTTTTTGACTTAATTTTTAGTCTTATAGTCGATTGTAACTAAAAAACTTGGTTTATTGTAACAAAGTCACTAAGGAATATTTTAGTTACAAATATTTTAGTAAAAAAGTGGGTGGTGACAGAGACTGCAAAGGTGATCACCGGCGAACACCAATGACTGGCGGGTTCTGACTATGGCAGTATGCGGGTTCATTTATTCTTTGGCAGTGAGAGTTTTTTTTTCTTAGGCGTTCCAGAATTGCTTCGTCCTTAATAAAAATGTGGTGTAAATGACTCAAGAACAAAAGGTTGTGTGAAGACTTTTTACCTCAATGAAGAAGATTTTTAAGGAAAAAATAATGGATCTTTCGAAGCAACTAGATGGAAAGGTTGAATGTGGAATGACACCATGGGTGTGGGATGAGACCATTGATTAAGTTAAACTATTCCTAGAAAAATCAATAAAGTGCAAGAATTTAAAGAATTTAAGGGATATAGATTTCAATGAAAACATAAATTGACAGTAAAAGTAAAGGGGTTTAAGGGATAAATATTTGGATGAATAAATAAAAATAAATATAAAGAAATGAAGGAATAGAGAATTGAGTTAATATTAATTCACATGACAATTAAAGAGTTCAGAGATAAAAAGGTACAATCAAATATAAAAAGAAAAGCTCACAAATAACTCTGAGTTATCCTCAACTGACCGTCCGAAATTTGAAGGCGTTGTGAAAGCCATTATGATTTAGGTTACGTATAACCCTAGAATAGGAAAGAAAATGAAAGATTTTAAATGACTTTGTGGTCTGAATTATGAATTGTATTGAGTGTTTTCAATTAGAGTGCTTCACTTTAAATTTATAGGTCTTGATTTCGATTGTTATCTCTCTTATGTGAGTTGATTGCCCGCAACGCTATGAAATCAATAGACTTAAGAGGGGACAATCTGTGATAAAAAATAATCACTCCATCTTCGACTACCACATAATTCCTTATAGTTGAAGACTTCCTACTGTCGAACCATGTGCTTTTCACGTGCCTTTTGAGTTAGTTCAATCAAGCATCTCACATATGGGTTTTTCCGTCTAGGCTTCGTGTGTTTGGCCCAAGTTTTAGCCGGGTTTATTTTGAGAAAACATGTATCTCTCACGTTAATGATGATTAGGATAATCATTGTTAATGGATATTGTTACCACATATTTTGAGTTAGGAATTGCTCCTTTATGCTGATTGCCTTTTCTTTTCTTTTTTCGAAATCTACAAACATGTCTGTTCCTTGAATCCTTTTATCTGGGGTAGTTGTGATCTTGAATACGTGAGCCTGTCAAATGTTGGACATTTTGCAAACTTAAATTTATGCAATCTCTATTGTTGTCTGTTAGTGAAATATTAAATCACTACTTTTACCGCAAGTATACGGGTCAAGTTTTATAGAATAGTGAATGAGAAGGGTTGTCGTATCCATAGGAATTGTATTAGATTATCGTTAAGTATCGCGATTGTCGTTACCAAATTTTATCTAGGCGACTCAAATTAAGTTTTTGTTGATAAAATATACTAAACTGAATTAAACTAATTATATTAATATTGACGTTGATGGGAGTAAATTGTCTAGGGATTAACTTCGTTCACTAATACATGTTCGATTCAATCTAGTTTACATTAACGCATTCACACTATTTGACAATCTAAGTATTGTAAACTCGCTCACTATCTCTCCTGAGTGTAAAGTAAGCGAATATGCGACTTCGCATTAACGCCGAAATCCCCCTCTAGCGTCTATACGACACTTGGTCACATGAGTCTCACCCCAACCTCACGGATTGTATACTTTCTAATACCCTCTTGGGTTATTAGATCGTTGCATTGTGTTTAAATCCTAGTCCGAATTCGGGGTTACCTCTCCCGAATGTTAAACCCCGTATTTTCCATATATCATAACAAGTATATAGAAGAAATGAAAGAACGGTAAATACAATCGGATAACGAAGAACAACCATTAACAAAACATCAATTTATTCAAAGCACGTTTTTATGAGCTCAATCAAACACTAGACAATATATGTTTAGTTATACATGATCATAACCCAATATTCAACTACAAACAAGCTAAACATGATCAAAACTACCAAAGGTTTAATAAATAAGAAGAGAAACAAATGAGAAAAGTCGTTATCTGAAAAACCAGTGCTTCCACATCCGTGATTTCCACTCCGAGCTTGTTCCCTCTTCTTCAATTTGATGATCTCCTCCCTTTAGTATTGTCTTGGAGCTATCAAGACTCCCAAAAAAACGTGCCTAAGTGTTGGGGGAAAAAGGTGATTAAGTAGGGGTCCAAAATATCTCAAAAATATCAAGAAATATCTTTGTCAGTTGAATTCCCACCACTATAGCGGTGGGAAGTCAATAGGTTCACTGACGCTTCATCGCTGCAGCGGTGAAGGCCACGGCCGCAGCGGTGGTCTTTTGGCCGTAACTTTTGCGTCCGAACTCCGATTAAGGTTATACAAAAATCTTTGGAAATCTAAGACAAAGATATACAACTGCTATGTTTTGAGTATTTCCAAAATCAATTTCATCGTTGTCAAAAATGACCTTGAAGTTACTGCACATGTACCGACTTTACATCTTTTCACCCATTTATTTAAAAACCGATAAAACAAAACAAAAACACATTAAACTAACAAAATTATTTGAAAACACACAAATATTTGAATCTAAAAATATTTGATTTGTTGGTAAATAAACCACTCATCATTGTCCCATTCTAAACTTGGTGAAATGAACGTTTTTGGTATCATAGTTTTTTTTGTTTGAAAAACAACAGTTGTTTTTTAACCTTCAATGCAATGTCAAATTGCTCCATTTAGTTTTAGTTTTTTATTTTTTATTTTTATGGTTCTCATTGGTTCTTGAAACCATCGGAATTGCTGCAATCTTTCATCCACTTTCTGTATTCCCTGAGCATCATCTTCGAACAGCTGACCTCCCGAAGAGCTTTGTTCATGACTTCTTCATACTTTCTTCTCCATTTTGAGAAGTTATTATGAGCTCATTCGAATTCTTAGATGAGTCTTTTTTTTTAGTATTACCTTGTTGTCTTCCATACATCTGTCGATTGGCGAACAATGATTATTTCCTTTTAATAACAACCATCTTATGAGATATTCTGGCTAGCATGTCGAATATAAACACAATAGTCAATCTTGTATTTTAATTTTGCCTATAAAATCACGGTCTCAACTATTAATAAAAGGTGTTTTGATGTCATTCTTATTTTATCATATTGCTATAGACTACAGCTATGAAGTTAAAAATGTCTAAACTATTTAATAAGATCAAAAGGTGGAGATCATGAACAATTGGTAAGTTGTCTCCTAAATATTCCTAGACAGTATTGGATTGTTAAATGGGTCTTCGACAATCTATACCACCATGTGGGGTGTTTTCTCTTATGAGAATGTGGTGTCACGGCCATTAATATGAGATACTGGAACAATCATAAAGTGACTTACTCTAACTAAGGGCCTTGAACGTGATCATCCTTGATATCCCACATGGTAGTATTGCTAAATGTCAAAATGGAATATCATAGTTGTGATGGTACTTATAATCTTTAAAGTCGAGATACTGTGAATTACATGTATGCATTCTTATACTTTGATACTACTGGGTATTGTATTCTATCCACAAAACTTCAAAGGTATTCAATGGGTATGATGAAATGTACATGTGACTCTTCGATTAAGATCTATCACTCGCAGTAAAGATAAATGTGTCATGTGTGATTAGATCTAATATAATTTAACTACGACTCTATCCAGAGTTGTGTGAAGATTGGGATGAGATTCCAATTGGTGTCATAGAGAATTATATTATCAATTGACATGCATATGATTGGACTCGGTGTTTTTAACTTTACCCATACCCTTTCAGTTCTTTCAGGAGAACAAGATAGAAAGATCGTTGTACGCAGGAGGATTTCATCATCGTCCTCGTAGTATTGACTACTCGCAAGTATACGAGGTCTAGTTTTAATATAATGGATCTTGTAAGCTCGAATATCGTTCCACTAGGAACACGTGTAACTTGGTTGAATATTGTGATTAAAATAGTTTCATATTATCTCGACTAATAAAAATTTGTTTGTATTTTATTTAATCTACTAATATAAATGACAACTATTAGGTTAGTTCTAATTACACTAATTACTTAGGTATTGATTTCTTTCACATAATGCATAATTGACATCATTTAGTTAGCTGTAATGATATTTATCTATTCTGACAATCTCTGTATCGATAACTCCTCCGCTACCTCTCCCGAGTGTAAGACGGGGGATTACACGACTTCGTGTCAACGAAAAAGTCCCCCTCAACGCCTTAACGACCCTAGGTCACGTGAGTCTTAAGCCAACGTCATGGATTACATACGTTCTAATGCCCTCCCGGGTCGTTAGAACGTCACGTTACATTTACCCTAGTCCGAATCCAGGGTTACCTCTCCCAAGTGTCAAACCCCGTATTCTTGGTTTATCAATACAAGCATAATATCAAGAATAACGGTAAACACAATCGGATTTAGACGAACAACACGTTAAAGTAACATTAATTCATTCAACTTAACATTTACATGATTTCAACTACACTTAAGTAACATTTAATTAATACTACAAGATCTTAGTCATATACCATACAAAATAAGAGGGATTCAACATTATTAGATATGGAAAAGTAATTACAAAGATAAAAACGAGAGAAGAACGATCAAATCTGAAAGTGAAACAATCCACTGTCGCTAATGATCGATCCGCAAGTGATTCGTCTTTGCTTGAATGATGAACCTCCTCTTTGATCACTCAAATATAGCTTTAGAACTCTCTACTAGGGTTAGGGATCATCAACTCCCTTTTTTAGACGTGGGAAAGGGGTATATATAGGCCAAAGGTTTCAAAAATATATAAACAGATATTTTGCCCTATTCTGCGAAATTCGCCTAGGCGGTAGAATCTTCGCCTAGGCGAAGTTTAAGTCGGTTAGAAATCCGCCTAGGCGATGGTTTATTCGCCTAGGCTGAGGACTAACTTCTTCGTCTTCTTTCATTCTAACTGATTTTCGCCTAGGTGGTAGAAACTTCGCCTAGACGGATTTCAGCATTTAAGCACTTTCAGCATTTCAGCATTCTGACAGAATTCCGCCTAGGCGGTGGAAACTTCGCCTAGGCGGATTTCAACACTTCCAACCTTCTGATGAATTTCCGCCTAGGCGATGGAAACTTCGCCTAGGCAGATTTCAACATTTCAGTTGTTCAACCTTCTGACGGATTTCCGCCTAGGCGGTGGAAATTTTGCCTAGGCGGATTTCAACATTTCAGCTATTCAACCTTCTGACGGATTTCCGCCTAAGCGATGGAAACTTCGCTTAGGTGGATTTTCACTGTTCTTGAAACCTCTATTTTTTTATCTTTCGGCTACCCTTTTTCTACCGTTTCGCTCAGTTTGTCGATTGTTTACATCCCTACTCCTGACTTATAAAAAACAGTAAAAAGATATTAAAACTTTAATAAAATACTCGAAAACTGGAAAATTCGATTTATAAATAGATAGGTATTTTACACCTATCAAATACCCCTATACTTGGAATTTTGCCAATTCTCGAGCAAAACACCTTAATACTAAATAACACTAACTACACTAATTAGCTAATTTCTAAACTAAAAATAAATAATCATTAATAAATAAGAAGTAAACACCTGCGAGATTCAAGTTTAATCAAAGAGACCATGTGGTTCTTCCCTCAACAACCCGTAATCAGATCAGGTTAAGGAATAACACACACCACGTGGTGTTCCAAAATTTCAACACTCAATATCAATTAAAATCATTTTAGATCCAATTGAAATGTGTGTGTGTGAGAACTCAGATGTATAACTAATCAAACACTGGATTGGATTATTCAATAAATAAGGTTATGACTTAAACTTGTTAAAACAATCAGAAAAGTCATATGCTTGACTGGGCTCAACTATCCACTAATGTAGGTTCGGACATTCACAGAGATCAATAGGGCTTGATTTGGCTTTGGAGAATGACCAAGGGTATCGTAGAAATAGAAACTCGTTATAATTTTAACGATACTCGAGGCACAAACACTTGTCTCTAAAACTCTCTCATAACTCCTTATCTTTGAAGATGTAACCCTGAACAAGATTAAGTAAACTTGTATTCACTTGTCACAACAACTGAGATTTAAACACTATATTCACATGGTGGTTTGGTCTTTCTTTTTTTTTTTTTTCTTTTTTTTTTTTTTTTTTTTTTTTTTTTAACACACACCCCCAAACTTATTCAATTTTGTACAATTTTAGGGGCGTGTAAATACAACTAAAGGATTGACAAGTGAATAAGCTTATAATTAACCAAAAACATTTAAACTGAAATCCCGATTGCTCACTTCAAGTTAGCATAATCTAATGCTACTTGATTTTACTCATTTTTTACTTTTATTCTTAGCGACAATGGTTTTGAAAGATTTACTTGGTTAAAGTATAGAAACAAGTTCAGAATTGAAAAGTTTATGGCTTCGACAGGAGAACGAGGGAATAAATTTTTAGATTAATTTCAAAAGGTTCAAGCGATAAAAATGAAGGTCGATATCATGCCTCCGGAATTACCTTACCTATAATTTCTCCTCAAGCCTCCCCCAATCAAGTTCTAAATTCCTCATTTTTGTCATGAACTTATTAGTAAATAATCGGCATCAAATCACTCAACTAATTATACAATGAGTTTATGCGATTGTGCGATTTAGGATCAAAATAATTTTTACCTAATCGACATGCTAAGCACACAAAACACACAAGAATGGCATTACCCCCGACCTCAATATGCAATTAGGGGATAATTTTCATCATCGGGACATGGTTCGGACGAATTCAAAAACTCAGCATGCACGTACAACCACATTCATTAACATATCTACTCTAATTCTACAAACTAACATTATTTATGCCAATGATCTTTACACATGCATAACTAATCATTACACAAGCACAACAAAAAGAATTTCAAAATTTACAAAAACTAAACATTAATGCCATTATAAGCAAAAATTTGTCCACAAAAAGAATTTTGTCCTATTCACATAAAAAAAAATTCATCCTTCATATCTTCATATCCCCAAAAAGAAAAAAAACTATATGCTTGCATGTTCAATACCCCCAAACTTGAACGAGGCAGTGTCCTCACTGCCTAGGCAGCGAACCCAATAACAGAATAGAAATCTAAGTATTGAAAACTGGGTCGGACACATACCTAGGACGGAAGACATACAAGTCTAACCTCCTACCGTTCATTGGGGAGGAGATGGTGGTTGCGGCTCATCGGTCTCGAAAGGCGGCATGGGCGTCTAACGCGTCATGTCGATTCTGAGATACTCAAATAAAACCCTTTGATTTTGATCTTGCTGCCTAATGTAGTGATCCATGTAAATCTCCATCTGAGAAAAATTATTTTGGAGATGGCTTATGTCGGATTAGAGACCACAGATATCTTGCGAAATCTAGTTTAGTTGGTTACAGCGGGTTGTGGGCGTTGGTGCCTTCGAAGGGCCGGCTTCTTCCTCCTCAGGACCCTCTTCTTCCTCAACTGGTCCTCCCTTCCACAATTGGTTAATCATTGAAAGATCGAGCGAATGTTTAGGTGGCAAGGGGCTTGTCGCTGTGAAATGAACTCCGGCACGCAGAAATAGAATGGTTAGGAAGGAGAAAAAAGGAAGGCCACCCTTCGTCGTTTTAGCAGCATGAAGTATGGAAGTAGATGTGCCAACCGACATTGACGGGGGTCCCTCTATCGATGCCATATAGCATAAAAGCGCACTCTTTGGAAACATTTGAAACGTGAGAGGTGGGGAGCAGATTTGCGCAGATGAATTGATGCCATATCTTCAGGATTGGTTTCAGAAACCGCGTCTTAAAGATGGCCTGACCGTACCATGTGTTTTTCCATTGGGCGTTACCCGTAGTCAGGGCCTGAATCACAGCATTCATCGTTGGTGTGGCAGCTTCGGATAAATCCCGCTAGGCTTCCGGCCCCGTCAAACCTAGCAACTCGTTGAAGTGGTCCGCACTAAACAAAATTGGGATGTTTCAGACCTTCGTCTGAAAGCCAGTGGCCTCGGTAATATTCGCGTAGAATTCGCGTACCAAGATCAACTCCCCTGGTGGGAGTGAAGTGCAGAACAGTTCCCATTTTTTACTTTGTATGACTGTCCTGAATTCTTCAGGGAGTTCTTGCAAAGGTCCAAACCCCCATTGGTGAATGCCAGAATGCCTACTTTCATGTCTGTTGAAATGGGCTTCGGCTTGCTTGGAAACAAATTTTAAGTAGTTGTTATCCATGGCAACCGAAGATTCTTCTGTGCGTGGTTGTTTAGATGCTTGATGCTTTGCCATTTTGCCTATAAATTATAATCACAACACAAGCCACAACAATAACAATAAAACACACAATTCAACCCATTGTCAATGAACACACAATGCCCTTTTAACAACCACATACCAACCAAAACCAAACAATACGAATTTCACAATATATCATACCAACCAAAACCAAATCACATTTTTTTTTCGCAATGTAGCCGAAAAATCAACGATTCCCATTGTGTATCTACACATAAACATGATAGGCTTTTCCAAAAATCAGTCCTATATCCCTAATAGCATGAAAAATGCAATACTAGGGTTTAAAAAGGTTTAGGGTTCTATCCAAATCCAAGGATTTTTGAAATAAATATGCAAATGAAACAAAGATTTTAACAATTAAATGAAAAAGAGGATCATTGATACTTGTTGAAAAATTTCGGTCAAATCACTTGAAGATATCGATTTCGCACTGTTCACCCCTTAAACCCTAGATTTCCGAAAATGGAGAAGAGAAATCCAATGCTTGGATGAAGATTCTTGGTGGAATTCCAATTTTTTCGCAATTTAGGATGAATTTTTAAAGGGAGAAAAGGATTTGGGATGATGAAATTGAGAGGTTTCTGAAAATTTTAGGAGAGAAGTGTCGTTTGCGAAGGGAAAGACTCCTATTTAAAACAAGGCTACCGCGAATTCGCCTAGGCGGAGGTTTTTCCGCCTAGGAGAAGTAGCGCCTTTTGTTTTTTTAAAAGGCCTTCTGACGTTAATTCGCCTAGGCGGAGGTTTTTCCACCTAGGCAAAGTTTCGTCAGTGTGAAACCCTTCGATTCTATTGTTAATCCGCCTAAGCGGTGGTTTTTTTTGCCTAAGCGAATTTACGCCAGTATAAAAACTCAGCCTTCTGTCCTATTTTCGCCTAGGCGGTGGTTTTTTTCGCCTAGGCGAAGTTACGGCATTGTGGAGTTTGGCTGGATTCCTTCATGTTTTCACAATTTTGCTCCACACCTCTTGCTTCCACTTCGTTCCTCAAACGATTTTTAGCATGCAATTCAACCCTAAGTATCTAGCCTCATCAATCCACCACAAAAAATAATATTCCGAGATCAATACGATCTCCAAAAAGTAATTTATACAAAAGTTGGGAAAGTTCGTTACCCTTGACGGCATATCAAAAGATGTTGCTTGGTTTTACGTCCCTAGCTGGACGTGTATAAATTTCGGCTTTATCCTTCAACGAGGGAGATGTTCTCCACAACTCGCTCTTCATTCTTGAAGTAGTGCTTGATCCATTCCCCGTTAACTTGGAAAGTTCGTCCATTTTTGCCTTCTAATTCAATAGCACCTAGGGATGGTCATGGGCCCAGCCGGGCCGGGCTTAGACTAGTGTATTACAAAAAAATGTTTGGCCCTATCCCGGCCCAGCCCGGTGATCGGGCCTTAATTCTATGCCCAAGCCCGGCCCTATAAGAAAATTTTAAGCCCAAAGCCCAGCCCACGGGCCCCCGGCCCTATTTTTTTTTTTTTAAATTTCAAAAATAAATACAAAAAATTTAACACCAAACCAATAAGAAATATTAAAATTACAATTTTTAAAGGTAAACCAATATTCCAAACAAACTAAACCAACAAGAAATATTAAAATTACAATTTTTAAATAAAACTAATATTCTAAATATTAGGGTTGTATTGTAACGTGTATATATATATATATTTTATTTTTTTAAATATCCTTCGGGCCGGGCCGGCCCTAAAATTTTTTAATCTTGTCCAAGCCCGGCCCTAATTTTGATCGGGCCCTAATACCTAGGCCCTGGCTCGGCCCGTGGGCTTAAACTCTAAGCCCAAGCCCTAAAAAAATAGGGCCGGGCCGTTCGGGCTGGGCGGGCCCCTAAGCCCATGACCATCCCTAATAGCACCAAATGCATAAATATGCTTGATCCGGAACGGTCCAGACCACTGGGACTTCAACTTTCTGGGAAAGAGTCTCAGCCTTGAGTTAAACAACAGAACTTGTTGGCTCGGACTAAACTCCCTCTAGACTATCATTTTATCATGCCACCTCTTCGTTTTATATTTATAAAGTTTGGCATTCTCATAAGTCTCGTGCTAGAATTCCTCCATTTCATTCAATTGGAGGAGACGTTGCGCACCAGAAGCCTTTAGGTCAAAGTTGAGTTTCTTAATCGCCAAGAATGCACGGTGCTCCAATTCAATGGGAAAATAACACGCTTTCCCAAACACCAATCGATACGGCGATATGACAATCGATGTCTTAAAAGCCGTGCGGTACGCCCATAAAGTATCATCAAGCTTCACTGCCCAATCCTTGCGATTAGTATGAACCGTTTTCTCCAGAATTAGCTTGACTTCTCGGTTTAAAACTTCAGCTTGGCTATTTGTCTGTGGGTGGTATGGTAGTGCCACCTTGTGCCTAATCCCATATTTTGCCAACAAAGCACTAAGCATTTTGTTACAGAAGTAGGTTCACTCATCACTGATTAAGGCTCGAGGTGTCCCGAACCATGTCATGACATTTTGTTGAAGGAACTTTAAAACCACTTTGGCATCATTGGTAGGTGTTTCCACGGGCTCGACCCATTTGGACACATAATCCACCGCTAACAAAATATACTCCTTGCCAAATGACGGTGAAAATGGCCCCATGAAATCTACGCCCCACACATCAAATAACTCAAGCTCAAGAATAGACGTCAATGGCAATTCATGCCTTCTCGATATGTTACCCACCCTTTGACATCTATCACAAGTTTTCACAAACGTGTACGAATCTTGAAGGCCAGTAAAAACTTGATTGAAGTACTTTCGATGCTGTCTGAGTCGCACCAAAATGGCCGCCACAAGGCGATGAATGGCAATGGTAGAGAATACTAGCCATTTCCTCCTATGGAACATATCTCCGGATCACCTGATTAGTACATTTCTTGAATAGTAATGGCTCGTCCCACAGATAATACTTTGCGTCAAAAAGAAATTTCTTCCTTTGGGCTCTAGTCAAATCAAGTGGTAACACATTACATGCAAGATAGTTCACAATGTCCGCATACCAAGGAAGTGCATTTTTAACTGAAAATAGTTGTTCGTTAGGGAACACTTCCGTGATGCTAGACTCCTCACGAATGTCTTCTTGAATCAACCTTGACAAATGGTTGGCAATAACGTTCTCACTCTTCTTTTTATCCCTTATTTCAGCATCAAACTCTTGCAATAGAAGAATCCACTTTATCAATCTCGGCTTGGCATTTTTCTTTGCGAACAAGTACCAGATAGCCGTGTGATCCATGTAGATTATCACTTTTGACCCAATGATATAAGACCATAACTTATCACAAGCAAAAACAACAGCTAGCATTTATTTCTCAGTCGTGGTGTAATTCTCCTAGGCATCATTCAATGTCTTACTTGCATAATAGATTGAGCGGAAGATCTTCTCCTTCCGTTGGCCTAACACCATACCAACGTCATAGTCACTCGCATCGCACATAATCTCAAATGGCATCTCCTAATCCGGAGCAACCATTATTGGAGCCGTGATCAATTTTTCCTTTATCGCATTAAAAGCCTCCATGCAAGCCTCATTGAATTCAAATGAAGTATCCTTCTCAAGAAGGTGACATAATGGCTTCACCGTCTTTGAGAAGTCCTTAATAAAGCGCCGGTAAAAACCGGCATGCCCCAAGAAACTTTGAACTCCTTTTACATTAATCGGTGGCGGAAGCTTCTCAATCGTTTCAATCTTTGATCGGTCCACCTCATGCCCCTTGGAAAAGACTCAATGACCCAAGACGATCCACTCTTTAACCATAAAGTGACACTTCTCCTAATTGAGAACTAAATTCTTATCCTCACATCGGTCAAGAATAAGTGCCAAATTGTATAAGCAGTGATCAAAAGACGACCCAAAGACTAAGAAGTCATCCATGAAGATTTCTATTTTCTCTTCCACCATATCAGAAAATATTGCCATCATATACCGTTGAAAAGTTTCCGGTGCATTGCAAAGGCCAAACGGCATACGTCTATAAGCAAACGTCCTATACGGGCATGTGAAAGTAGTCTTTTCTTGGTCCTTTAGTGCAATGGCTATTTGATTATAACTTGAATAGCCATCAAGAAAATAATAGTACTTATATCCGGCTAATCGATCAAGCATTTGGTCAATGAAAGAGAGAGAAAAATGATCATTCCTCGTCGCCTTATTCAATCTTCTATAATCAATGCACACACGCCATCCCGTGATGGTCCATGTAGGAATAAGGTCGTCATTATCATTCTTCACCACCGTTATACCTCCTTTCTTGGGCACCACTTGCACCGGGCTAACCCACTCACTATCGGATATAGTATATATAATTCCCGCATTCAAGAGTTTCAACATCTCCGCTCTCACCACTTTTTTCATAGCCAGATTTAGTCACCGTTGATGTTCAATGGAGGGTTTGAACGCATCCTCCATCAAAATCTTATGCATGCAAACCAAAGGCCTAATTCCTTTGATATCCGATATAGACCAAGCAAAAGTGGATCGATGCCTCTTCAAGATTCTCAGCAACTTACTCTCCTCTTCTTCCATCAAAGATGATAAAATTATAACCGGATTGGTTGAATTCTCTCCCAAAAGATATACCAAAGATGCTCCAGTAATTGCTTGAGTAATAATCCACCGTGAGGCGAATTTGATTTCTCGGGAGAGTTTACAACTTCTTCAATCTCCGCCACATGAATAAAATCCTCTACATCTTTAGATTGAGCATCCAAAGTCAGCACGTAGTCCACAACATCAAATTCCGTGGTAGAGCCTTCCTCACCAAGATCCCCTATAGATAAGGAATTTATGAGAGTATGCTCTAACGAATCCGTCTCTATATTTGCAAGAAAGAACTCTCTCACGCAAGAGTCCACAACATCAACTCGATTGCAATTGGGAAGTTCATCAGAAAAGTCTATAGTTTTAAAAATGTTGAACCTTATTTCTTCATCATTCACTCTTAACGTCAGATTTCCATTGTGCACATCAATTAAGGTCCTTCCCGTTGCAAGGAAAGGTCTTCCTAGGATGATCGAGATTTCTCTATCTTCTTCTATTTCTAGCACAACGAAATCCATCGGAAATATGAATTTGTATACCTTCACTAGCACATCCTCAATGATACCTTTAGGATAGGTTAACGAACGATCCGCCATTTGAAGAAAGATTGTTGTCGGCTTTGCATTCCCAAGTCCTAACTTCTGATAAACGGAAGAAGGTATCAAATTAATACTCACTCCAAGATCACAAAGAGCCTTATCAAAATAAGATTTCCTGATAGTACACGAAATTGTGAAACTACCCGGATCCTTCAATTTGGTAGGCAACTTCCTTTGTAGTATTGCACTACACTCTTCCGTTAGCTTTACCGTTTCGTACTCCTCCAATTTTATCTTCTTTGTCATAATGTCTTTCAAGAACTTGCCATAGTTGGGCATTTGCTCTAATACATCCGCAAAAGGATTGTTGATGTGGATTTTCTTAAAAAATTCAAGAAATTTTTCAAATTGGGCATCCAACTTCCTCTGTTGGAATCTTTGAGGATATGACAATGGGTTTACTAGAATTAGTGGATTTTCTGAAAATGTTACTCACCCCGGCATCACCCTTTCATCTCTTCTTCTCTCTTCGACTTTCTCTTGGTTCTTATCCTCATTTAAGTCTTCACTCGGCTTCTCCTTTCTTTTATCAATTTTTACTTCAACTTCCTCCTCCGCAATTGTTCTTGGTTCATCATGATGAAACTCATGACTCACCCCCGGCTCATTTTCCATAGGCTTGCTCACCTCCACTTCTCTTCCGCTCCTCAACTTAATCACATTGCATTCCCTAGGGTTGGTTTCCGTGTTGCTTGAAAACTTTCCCTTTTGTTGCTCTTGGATAGACCTAGCAAGCTACGCGATTTGAGTTTCTAATGACTTCACTGTGGTATTGATGTTTGTACAAGTTGTATCGATTGAGTTCAGTCGTGTTTCATGTTTGTTCAGCCGGTTATGCGTCTGACGCATCATAGTCTGAGTCTCTTTTATAAACGAACCCAAAACTTCATCCAAATTTGATTTTGGATTAAGCATTGGTGGTTGTTTCATTTGACGATTGGATTGCATCAGATATCCCGAAGCTTGATTTTCATATTCCAGAGGTGGCCACAAAGAGTTCTGATTGTTCACATATAAGAAGTTCTCATGGTTGCGTAGTCCAGGTTTGTAATGAGTTGGAATGTTGGTCGCGGGCCTGAAAGTATAGACTCGATTGTTTAGAAAGTGGCATTCTTCGAACTCATTATCCAATCCGGATTGAGAACAACTTGTTGCAATCTCCTCCCCTTAACTTAACAAAGCTCCTTTTGTAGACAAGGCGACCAATTGATCCGAGAGCTTGGACACTTGGGTCGATAATTTTGCAATATGGTCAAATTCTTGGATAGAAGAGACCCGTCTTCCCGTGTTCCTCTCATTCGGCCATTGATAATTGTTAGCCGCCATTTCTTCCAATAGTGCATTAGCTTCGGTCAAGGTTTTGGACAACAACGATCCCCCTTAGGCAGCATCAACGATCATTCTGGTTTGGCCGTCCAACCCGTTGTAAAACAATTGGGTTTGAAACCAATCTTGATACCCGTGTTGGGGGCACCTTCGCAATAGATCCTTGAATCGCTCCCACGCCTCAAATAACGGCTCAAAGTCTCTCGGGCAAAACTATGCAATCTCGCCTCAGAGTCGAGAAGTCTTAGAAGATGGAAAGAATTTAGTGAGGAACCTTTGTGCATGGTTCTCCCAAGTATTAATGCTCCCCGGTTGGATTGATTGGAACCAACCCCTTGTTCTATCTCGTAAAGAGAAAGGAAATAACCTCAACCGTATGACATCTTCGGCAAAACCATTGATTTTTATAGTGTCACAAATCTCAAGAAAGGTTTCCAAGTGGACGTTGGGGTCTTCATGAAGATTCCCGCCATACTGGTTTTGTTGAACCATGTTGATTAGGGCAGGCTTCAACTCAAAATTATTTGCTTGGATCGGTTGCCTCCGGATCCCTGAATAATTATCCAGCATTAATGGCCGATAATAGTCCCTAAGTACTCGTTGTGGCCGCTCTTGCTCCGAAGGCTGGAGTGCATGCGGCTCCGGCGGTTGCGGAACATTTTCACGACCCCCGGCCATAGTGGTAGCTTTCTCCTCTTTCTGTTTACTAATGCGTTGACTACGTCTCATGCACTGCTTAGTTCAAACAAATAAATCAAATAAACAAATGAATTGAATGAAATTAAAAGTAAAAGAATTATCATGATTAACATTCAACTACTGGATCACAATATCAACTCAATTGAAAAACACCGTGAATTCCCCGGGCAACGGCGCCAAAAACTTGTACACACGAGGATTTCATCATCGTCCTCGCGGTATTGACTACTCACAAGTATACGACGTCTAGTTTTAATATAATGGATCGTGTAAGATTGGATATCGTTCCACTGGGAACACGTGTAACTTGGTTGAATATTGTGATTAAAATAGTTTCATATTATCTCGACTAATCAAAATTTGTTTGTATTCTATTTAATCTACTAATATAAATGAAAATCATTAGGTTAGTTCTAATTACACTAATTACTTAGGTATTGATTTCTTTCACATAATGCATAATTGACGTTATTTAGTTAGCTATAACAGTTTTTATCTATTCCGACAATCTCTGTATCAATAACACCTCCGCTACCTCTCCCGAGTGTAAGACGGGGGATTACACGATTTCGTGTCAACGAAGAAGTCCCTCTCAACGCCTTAACGACCCTAGGTCACGTGAGTCTTAAGCCAACGTCATGGATTGCATAGGTTCTAACGCCCTCTCGGGTCGTTAGAACGTCACGTTGCATTTACCCTAATCCGAATCCAGGGTTACCTCTCCCGAGTGTCAAACCTCGTATTCTCGGTTTATCAATACAAGCATAATATCAAAAATAACGGTAAACATAATTAGATTTAGACAAACAACACATTAAAGTAACATTAATTCATTCAACTTAACATTTACATGATTTCAATTACACCTAAGTAACATTTAATTAATACTACAAGATCTTAGCTATATACCATACAAAATAAGAGGGATTCAACATTATTAGATATGGAAAAGTAATTACAAAGATAAAAACAAGAGAAGAACGATCAAATCTGAAAGTGAAACGATCCACTGTCGCTAATGATCGATCCGCAAGTGATTTGTCTTTGCCCGAATGATGAACCTCCTCTTTGATCTCTCAAATATAGCTTTAGAACTCTCTACTAGGGTTAGGGATCATCAACTTCCTTTTTTAGACGTGGGAAAGGGGTATATATAGGCCAAAGGTTTCAAAAATATCTAAACAGATATTTTACCCTGTTCTATGAAATTCGCCTAGGCAGTAGAATCTTCGCCTAGGCAAAGGTTAAGTCGGTTAGAAATCCACCTAGGCAATGGTTTATTCGCCTAAGCGGAGGACTAACTTCTTCGTCTTCTTTCATTCTAACTGATTTTCGCCTAAGTGGTAGAAACTTCGCCTAGGGCGGATTTCAGCATTTAAGCACTTCCAGCATTTCAACACTTCCAGCACTCTGACGGAATTCCGCCTAGGCGGTGGAAACTTCGCCTAAGCGGATTTCAACATTTCAGCACTTCCAACCTTCTGATGGATTTCCGCCTAGGCGGATTTCAACATTTCAGTTGTTCAACATTTTGATGAATTTCCGCCTAGGCGGTGGAAACTTCGCGTAGGCGGATTTCAACATTTCAGTTGTTCAACCTTCTGACGGATTTCCACCTAGGCGGTGGAAACTTCGCCTAGGCGGATTTTCGCTGTTCTTGAAATCTTTTTTTTTTTTTTTTATCTTTTGGCTACCCTTTTTTCCACCGTTTCGCTCAGTTTGTCGATTGTTTACGTCCCTACTCCTGACTTATAAAAAATAGCTAAAAATATATTAAAACTTTAATAAAATACTCGAAAATTGGCAAATTCGGTTTAGAAATAGATAGGTATTTTACACCTATCAATCGTATAGTATAAAAATTACAATTGTGGGGGTTCTCTTGATAAAATTCTTATCAACTGGATATACCCATGATAAATGAGTAAACGTGACTCACTGTTGGAGAAGATTCTATGGAGAAATTATTTATCTATGAGGGTAAAATTGAATTTGTTCTAATTTTAATTGTTTAATTAATGAATTAATTTCACCATCCAACTTTGATATGAACCTAATGGGTGACACACAATGAAAAGATCCCCAATGTATGTTTTATTTTTTCTCTTAAAGAAGGTTTCCCGAATGGGCCTTCACTGACAATCGCTCCTTAGGAGGGTTTCTCTCTAAATTTTGGAATGCCTAAACTGTGAGTAGGAGAGTCCTATTTATGTGGAATAAAAAAAAAGCCTAAAACGCTAGGAAATTAGTCTTGGCTGGCAAACCCTAACCCTAGTTCTGCAAGAAAAAAAAAATTGTTCAAGAAATATTGTAGAAGCCTTTTTTTAATTATTTTTTGGGGCCCAATTCCATTTTTTTCCTGTGGGGCCCACATCTTTCTCTCTATATATTCTCTTTTTCTTTCTTTCTCTCTTCTCTCTCTTTTTCTCTTTTTTTTATATATATTTTTTATTTTTCTATTTCTTTTCTCTTTTCTTTTCTTTTTTTATGTTCTTTTTGGTCTTATTTTTATTTCTTTTTCTATTTTCTGTTTTAGTTTTCTAAAAATAAAATAAAAGTAAAATAAATTGCAAAATAGAATAAAAACCTGTGGGAACTGTCAAAATATCGTGTTTACAGTTATCCCTCTTTGTCATGTAAGTTTCATTGGCTTCACAAAGATAGAAGACAACGTTATTTTGCTTGTCGTCCTATTTTTCAAATGAAAGACACAAAACTAAAACAAACATACATCCCAGCCTGTGGAAAGGATGACTGACACAAAATGAAAACTAACATATCTCCCGGCCTATGGCAAAAAGAACTGACGGAAAGTAAAAACTAACATACTTCATCGCCTGTGGTAGGAGAAGCCTGACACAAAATGAAAACTAGCATACCTCCAGGACCATAGCATGGAAAGACTAACGCAAAGTAAAACTGACATATCTCCTGGCCTGTGGTAGGGGATGATTGACACAAAATGAAAACAAAAATACCTCTCAACCTTTGGTAGGGGAGGACTGACGCAAAGTACAAACTAACATACTTCCCGGCCTACGGCAGTGAGGACTAACGCAAAGTAAAACTAGCATATTTCCTCGCCTGTGGTAGGAGAAGATGGACACAATAAAAGCTGACATACTTCATTGCCTGTGGCAGGGGAAGATTGACATAAAATGAAAACAAACATACCTCTCAGCCTATGGTAGGGGAGGAGTGACGCAAAGTGAAACTAACATACTTTATCGCTTGTGGCTGCGAAAGACTGACACAAAATGAAAACTAACATATTTCCCTACCTATGGAAGAGGAAGACTGACGCAAAGTGAAACTAACATACTCTATCGCCTGTGGCAGGTGAACACTAACAAAAAATGGAAACTAGTATACCCCTTGACCTGTGGTAGGGGAAGACTGACGTAAAGTGAAAACTAACATGTTTCCTGGCTTGTGGCAGGAGAAGACTAACACAAAGTAAAACTAATATACTTCATCACCTTTGGTAGGAGAATACTAACGCAAAATGAAAACTAACATACCTCTCTCCTGTAGCAAAAAAGGACTGAAACAAAGTAAAACTAACATATTTTATTACCTATGGCAGGGGAAGACTGATGCAAAGTGAAAACTAACATACTTTCTCACCTGTGTCAGGGGAAGACTGACACAAAATAAGAACTAATATACCTCTTGGCCTGTGGCAGGGGAGGGCTGACACAAAGTAAAACTAAAATACTTCATCGTCTATGGCAGGAGAAGACTAACACAAAATAAGAACTAGCATACCTCCCGGCCTGTGGCATAGGAAGATTGACGCAAAGTAAAACTAACATACTTCCTCGCTTGTGGTAGGGGAAGACTGACACAAAATGAAAACTAATATATTTTTTATCCTGTGATAGGGGAAGACTGAAACAAAATAAGAACTAACATTTCTCCCAGTCTATGGCAATACAGAACTGACGCAAATTAAAACTAACATACTTCCTCGCTTGTGGTAGGGAAAGATTGACACAAAATAAGAACTGACATACCTCTCCAACTGTAACAGAAGAGGACTGATGCACAATAAAAGCTAACATACCTCTCAGCCCTATGGCAGGGGAGGACTGACACAAAGTAGAACTAACCTACTTTTTCGCCTATGGCAAGGGAAGACTGACACAAAATAAGATAACATATTTTTTCGCCAATGGTAGGGGAATACTGACACATAATAATAACTAACATATAATGATAGGTGTAATTTACCTATCTATTTTCAAATCTAACTTGTTAGTTTTCGAGTATTTTTATAGTGTTTTAATACGTTTTTATTTATTTTGTCTTAAATTAGGTGTGTGGAGTAAAAATGTATAAAAATGGATCATAAACGATCAAATCGGATCAAGAACAGTGGAAGAACGATGGAAAAACAAGCATAAGGGCAAAATTCAGAACCTGCAGCCCACCGCCGTGGAGTTCAAGATGCAGAGAAGGCCTAATCTTACTGAAAATCCACCACCGCAGCGGTGAGATCTACTGCCGCATCCACCGCCGAGGCTGTGACCCAGCTAACATACCCACCGCAGTAACGGTCACTCTGTACATATTTTAGATATTTATTAGATATTTTTTCTCCCTATATCTTCCTCCCCTCCTCTATTTCAGCCAACAAAGAGCTCCTAGGGTTAGAATAGGGTTGAGATATTTTGGGGGAATGCTCCACCAATCCAAAGGAGAAGAACACGTTGCGAAGAAGGAGAAGTCATCTCATAACGGTTTTAGCATTAACTCTTCAGATAACAGCTAGTTCTCTTCGTTTCTTTCTCAAACTGGTTTAGACTTGACATATCACAAGTTGAATTAGTATAATATAAACTTGATGAGTGTAAAAATAGTCACTCCCATGCAACCGATGAAGGACCTCCACGTGTCATTGACTATCTAATGAGGCCCGTTTCTACCAAAGACTAAGTGTGAAGATTTTGCCGGGAAGGGGTACATCTCAGCCTATGTCGGTCACCTCAAGGCCTCTCGGGTAATGTTCTCCAAAAGGAACAGGCCAGTCGCCGTCGGGATGGAGAGTCTTCTTCCTATCTCGATATGGTTCACCACACCGTTACCACCCATCTCAGAAATCAACTCCACAAGCACCTCAACGAAACACCCACCTTTCCATCTCCATATATCCAGGAAGAATAGGGAAGGAAACTTCTCATATCGTGGACTACAAGAAGAGTCCTTCTCGGATCATGGGCCAAACCACTTCTCCAATTGCTAATGTTCACTGCCATGGGCCTCAACAAAAGGGCCCGAAAGCCTATGCCCACAATATTAAGTCCTCCACTCGCCTTCTCATTGGCCATGTGCCGAGATGGGACACTAACCCCTCCTTAAGCCCCTAAACTAATCAATCCACTGCATATATAAAAGAGAGCATACCAATACCCAAAGGAACATCAAATTTGCTCAGTTTTCTCACTGTAGCACATTTAAATCTTTTCCCTGAGCGTTGATTCTCATGCTGAAGAGGACACATTGGGTCCATCCCGGTAAGTCCTTTGTGCAGGTGATAGGTTGGAGCTTATCCCAACTCAGACTCATCCTAGCTCGGGCCCATTCCTTCTCAGATCAGAAGACTCCCAGGTTACTTAACCACTAGAAATCCATCCCGGATCATTCCACGTTCACCCATCCTAGGTCGGACAAGCTGATCCCGGACCTCACCATCCCCATACAATCAAGGGAAAAGATCTCCACCAACAGTGACCAAACCATACCGTTGGGGTCGTCCAAGATTCGATATCAACAAAACTGATAAAAAGAAAATTGGAAAAAACAAATTGAGGTCGTTATTCAAGATCCAAACTACATTTAAAAAAATTAAAAATTAGGGAATGCGTATGTAGGGGTCAAATTGAAACCCTAAATGAACAAGATTTGCATATGTTCTTAGTTGCTGAAAGAAGTTGGGAAGAAATACAAAAGAGAGAGATATCTGAAATTTTTAGAGAAAGAGTAATGGAGTGACCAGTTAAGTGGTATGAAAAAGACAGAGAGATGGATGAATAAGTGAAGAAGAAGAAGCTTCAATGGAGAGAGAAAGAAAAAGAAAAAGAAGAATGAAAAAAAAAACGTAAAAAGATTAATTTGCCCCTAAAAATGATTTTTCTGTTAATTTTGATGAAAAACTGACAGAATGATCAATTAAAAGTGGTCACATACCTAGAGGGTTTAACTGAAACAAACAAAGTTATTGGACTACATAGAAACGTGTTAATAGTTGGAGGATTTAAAATGTATTGTTCCCTATTATCTAATATGTATGATAGGAATGGAAACAAACCATGAGTTTTATTACCACTAGAATTGCATCTTTGTAGTATGGATTTCGGATGTTGGCTCTTGGTTTGAGTGAGTTGTAGTGTCTCAATTGTGCCTCAATCGTGTCAACACAAGCAATGTCCAATGATTTGGACCTTTATCTATTGTGTTAATCGGAAAGTGAATGTACCGATAGCCCCCCTTCAATGCTTCGTTGATTTGCTTATTCAAAATCTTCGTAATTGACTTTCTTGATATGTCCTTAACCCAATTATGTTTAAGAAATAACAATTTATGATTCAGTTAATATCCACTTCATAAGTAATAGAATTCAATTGATATCCACGGAATAAATGAAAGAATTTAGTTGATATCCACTTAATTAAAATATATATGAACGTGTTGTGTTTTTGCATGAAATTATAATTCATGATGCATCACGTATAAATGTACCTAAAAATACCCAACAACAACTTGTTATAAAGTATGATCAGTCACCGATAGCAATTCCTTGATTTTTTTAAAAATATTTCTTTCTCGGCATTATTGTTCCTTAAGTATTCTGTGTAGCTTTCGACAACTTGCAATCAAATTTGATTTTCATTTTTGAACTTATGATGATGAGTGTGATGTGTTTTAGTATATCTACTTATAAAGTTGCTTAGTTCTCCCCTATTCATAAGCGAAATAACATTTACAAGCGAATACAAGACTATAGTCTCCATTATAGATATTTGCATTGTGTATTTTATAAGAAATGGTTGACATTTTTTCATGCTATTATATGGGTTGAATATATAAAAATATGTTTCATATTTGTATTTTATATTACCTTGGTCTATTGGTTTTGAAAATGATATTTATCTTTTACCAATCCTCATCGAATAGTGAAGTTGCTACTTTGCTTTAATGCCTCTAAGGTAGTTTAGAAACCTTTATGTTCTTCTTTGGTTTGGGGGCCTGATATGTATCGAGATCGACCATATGTTCTTGCTTCCCTTTACCCTTTTCTATATTTTTTTATGTCCAAATATTCAAAATCATCTGGCTATTTTTTTTTTCCTGTGATTTATCTTTCTGCTTGAGCCTTTTAACCATTGAGTTTCAACTGATTCTTCATTCGATTTCCTCTTCTTTTATTTTTGTTTCTTCATTTTTTTCTAGTTTTGTCTCAATGTGGATAACTTCCTCACCCTATTCAGTTTCTTCTTCAGCAATAGGTGCTGGTAGAGAATATGAACCATTTTTCAACATTTTTAGGTGCTTGTCCTTTGAGCTAAAAATAGCGTCAAATTCTTGAACTTCTGGTCTATTTCCTCCTTTTGTCGAGCCATTTGTTTTTCCAATTCTTTTATTTTTTTGGTCATCATCTCTTTTTGGCTGATGACTTGTCTTTTTCAGTTCAGCCAATTCTAGTTTTAGTTTTGCAATTTTCTCTCAATTTGCCTTCTTTTTTGCTTTGAGCTTGTTGTTTTTCTGTTTTAGCTTTTCATTCTCACGCTCCAAGCAATTAATTTTGGCATGTAGTTCGTCGTTTGCTTTTCTAAATTCACCTTCTTGATTTCTATTTTTTGATGCACTTTGATTGAAATACGAGAAATCAAGTGTATTCATGCGATTCCGGTTATATGAAATTCCATGACTGGACTGAGTACTATGGGGGGGTTGCCATAGTCTTAGGTTTGGCTTTACTTTGATCATTTTCAAGTTTGGCTTGACCTCCATCCTTTCCATCTTCCTCATCTTCCCCATTCTAAGAATTTTCTTCATCATCCTTTTTTTTTATTGAGATTTGCACCCTTTCTTATTTTCCAGCACGCTTATTCTTCAAATCATCAGCATGTGCTGTCATTTTGGTCTCATTCCTTGTCATTTGCAAGGTGATCGGATTAACTTGTCATTTGTTGAGTTAATTTAATTGAAAAAATATTATATTGACTAATTTAATATTGTTACTGATTCTTAGTAGTTTTAGGTAATTATTGTTGTTCATTTGTCAACATGGTATTTTTTTTCATCAGATATCCTCTAAAGATGTGTATTTTCAGCAGATATCTACTAAACATTTTTTAATATGTTGTTAATGTATCTTTTTAAGCAGAACAAAAACTGTAAATACAACACTAAATTGACATGTACACAGCAAATAATATGCATCAGTACATATCCATTAAATAGGTATTTTTGATGACTATATATGTTGAATAGAGTACCGAATTGTGCATATACACTACTAGACAGAGTATTAAATTGACTTTATGTGCTAAATAGTTAGATATCCACTTACCCTGATATCTAGACCATGTTGTGTGCTCACATTTAGTACGTTTTTCAACGTGTCCATTGTCAATTTTGAAAGATCCCACTTCACAAACTGTGGGAATGCCTCTGTGTTCTTTTCCTTAATCACATTGACATGCTCGCAAAATAAATACTTGACAAATTTGACAGTTGATTAGTAATTATTCAATTATTTTGATTGTTGGCATTAAGTGTACATTTCAAAATGAATATGAGTTACGTTGACGTACCAGCAATGAAAGAACACATCTTTTCACCTTCTCAAGTCGTGGATGTTTTGTTGAATTGACGTGATCAATAGGCTATGAATTGCGTTATGCCACGCATAGGTGTGCATTTATTCAATCTTTTCAATTTACTTGTAATGCCCAATTTCTACAAATTGTCCACTGTCGGCTAATAAACATGTGTCTAGCACATATAGACACAACAAATTGACAACATGTCAAATGTCTTCATCGTTGTCACTTTGTATCGAGTCCATGATTGTATTTTTTATGTCTGTTGTGGACAATAGCTTTCAATCTTTGCAAATACTTATCAAATATTGACTTTTTATTTTCCCGTATGAATAGTTGATGCATTTATTACCATATTTCAGCCCAAAAACCAATCTAACATCTGAAATAGAGATTTTTACATCAACAATTCTTATTTTGAACGAGTTTGTTTCTTGATTCCAGGTCTTCAGTAGATGGATAATGTTATCGTCCAACTTTTTCATCGTGTCCAAATTGACCATATTCTTAATAATTGCATCAAATATTGGCCAAAATGGGGTAAATTAAAGCAAGTCCTTATGCACTTTTGTGAGAGTTATGTTGTTGAGCAACTCGTACACAAACTTCAATGAAGATCTGAATTGTAGGTAAAACTTGTCATGCCTTCTTCTCATTTTTGTTTTAGGCTGCTTTTCAGCTTTTTGCTTGCTTTGTTTTCATTGTTTGGGGACAGCCTTGAAGTCACTGCTCGTAGTAACTGTTCACATGCAAAAACAATTATTTAACAACGAATTATATACCATTTTTGCACCATTTTTTAGATGATGAACACATTGGATGATGACACTTATGCACACATTTTTCAAATGATATGTACACATTCATATGACATCTACATGATATCCAATTTTGCTTCAACTATGCATAGCTGTGTATAACACAACTGCACATGTTTTCTAGATGATATGCACAACACATTTTGCTGACATTTTGCACACAGATAACACAGCTATATACGACACTTTTGTACACATTTTTCATATGATACATAGTCATTTAGATGATATTTAATGGATATACAACTAACATTTGATTGTTTCAACTATGCACAGCTATATACTACACATTTTGCACACATTTCAAATGATACGCACTTATTCAGATGATATTTAACTGATATCTACTTAACTTTCTTTTGTTTCAAATATGGACAGGTTTGTACGACTTAAACTTTTTACACACAATTTGTTTATTTTCAGATGATATCCACTTAACTTTCACAACACATTTACACAAATCGATAGACACCACCTCAACTTTGTTCTAAACGATATCAACAATTCATTTAGATGATATCCACTTAAAATTTTGAATATAACGAATAGTCATTTTTTGAACATAACAACTTTTGTATATCCTACTAACCTTCTTGTGCAACCTCTTCATTGTAGTCTTGATCATCGTCCTTCTCTTTCCTTTTTTGCGCCAAATCTTGTGGTTCCATTGTTTGTTTTTTTTTTTGGAATATTTGGATCTTGTCGTTTCGGTATACTTCTTCTTCTTCTCTAAAGATCTAGTGTTCACTGTTGTTGATATCTACCTCTTTGTTGTTTGTTCTGGTTTCTTCTGTTTCTTAAGGTTTTCGCCGATTTCTTAGGGTTTGTTTCATTCTGGTTTTTAGGCCCCAATTTTTTAGGGGTTTTTTTTTTCAGATTTCATGTGAAATCGACGATTTCATGTTATGCGAAATTGATTTTTGTCTATTGATGTTTTTCGTATAAATCTATGGAGTTTTCAAATGGAAATCGATTGAAAATCTATAGGTTCAAAGAGAATATTGATTGGAATCGATGGGGAATCGAAGTTCTAGGGTTCGGTCTGAAAATGGTAGAGAAAATCAATTTTAAATGCTTTTCCCTTGTCCGTTCGGTCCTACAACTGGTGGAAACGAGACGTCATGGAGTAATGATGATAAAATTGCAGTGGTGGCAGCTCGTGCAGTAGTGGCAGGTCGTGGAGTGGTGGAAGGCAACGGTGGCATTTGTTTGCAAATTACGAATCTAGCAAGGGGCAAAATTAGTAGGCGGCATTTTGTGGTACTTTTGGACTGGGCCTAAAGTAGTTGGACCTTAGGAAGTGATTTTTAGGTAGTTTGGGAAGCTAAGAAAATTTTCCCTAGTTTTTAGCACTTCTCAAATTACCTAAATTCCACTATTTTTATTTTTTATATTTTTTCCCCATTTTTTGGGTTTTGTTTGTCTTCTTTGGTTGGTGGTTGGGTGCATTAGCCATTATGAGAGAGAGAGAGAAGATTACCAATATCAAAAAAAATGAGTTCATCAATAGCAATATCAGCCTAAGCGTGTACAACAACGAGAAGACCAAGAAATTACCCACATTCAGTTTCAATTAAATCAACCTCAATACTTATTGCTACGCCAAAGAGATCATCATCTTTAATAAGAACTCAACAACCAAAACTATCAGTTCAGGGGATTCCTCATTTTGATCTGCACGTCAGAGACGTTGTTCAAAGGCAGTCTCAACCTCACAACTTTTCATCCTCGTTTCATGCTAATGATGTCTCTTCCAAGCCAAAATTTCATCCCATGTTTCCTCAAGAAGACTATGAAAGGTGCAGGAAGATATATGCTGAATATGCCAAAACCTTCTATCTAGGTCCTTTTTCTCTCTCTCTCTCAAAAGCTTAATTACATTTGTGGCAAACCCAAAAGTTGGGGAAAAACATTATTTTATTCACGTTACAATTTTTTTCAATCAAGTCTTCAAAATTATAAAATTGATGTATTAGTCAAGTTGGTAAGAATAGTGATAGGTGTGATCTACCTACATATTTCCAAACCAGTTTTGTTAGTTTTAGAGTATTTTTTATAGCGTTTATATAATATTTTAATTAGTGTTTATTCTTTTTATATAAATCAGGAGTGTGGGGAAAAAAGATAGGAAACTAGAGCAAAAATAATGAGATCGAACCAAAAACGATCGAAGAACGGTGAAAAAACAAGCAAGGCGGCCATATTCTGAAATAAGCCCACCGCCGCGGTGTCTAGACCTCCGTCGTGGTGGTGAAAATGCAGAGACTGGCCTATTCTTGCTGGACACTCACCGCCTAGGCGGTGAGATTCATCGCTTAGGTGGTGAAACTGCAGAATGTCATCTTAATCCACCGTTGTCTTCACCACCGCCGCGATCAACCAACCGACCTACTCACCGCCTAGGCAGTGGCCTCTGCACAGTTTAGATATTTTTATTAGATATTTTGAGATATTTTGCCTATATATATATCCCATCTCCTCCCTCATTTTCGCACGCTCTTGGCATTTGAGCCCCTTAGAATATATATATAAGGGTAAATAGAGGAGTTCTAGAGGGAGAGCTCACATTCCGAAGTAGAGGAAGACAGCGAAGCGATCGTTGAACAGTTCTTAGTGGCTAAACTTCGTACGAGGCTAAATTCTTCGATTTCTTCCCTTATTTATTTAACTTAGGATTTTGTGAGCATGTTTAGCTCGTTCTTTCATGTAAATACAGCTATGGTCATAGGCTAAATATGGATTGTATAGGGATTAACACTATATTTATAAATATGTTGTTTAAATGATTTCGGTATTGCGTTTATGTCGTTCTTCATAATTTGATTGTGTTTATCGTATTGTTTGTTTATTATTCTTAGATAGATACATGGAGAATACGGAGTTTGACAAACCCCGGATTCGGATTAGGGTAAACAAACGCCACGATCCAATAACCCGTCGGGAGTTGGATTGTGGACAATCGATGACGTTGGGGCAAGACTCACGTGACCTAGGGTTGTTAAGATGTTGAGAGGGACTTCTTTGTTGACTCAAAGTCATGTATTCCCCCGTCTTACACTCGAGGGTGGTGACAGTGGAGTTTTAAAATCGAGATTGTCGATAGGGTAAACACGACGCAACGATCCAATAACCCGGTCGGGAGTTGGATTGTGTGCAATCAATAATGTTGGGGCGAGACTCACGCGACCTAAGGTCATTAAAACGATGAGAGGGACTTCTTCGTTGACACAAAATTGCATTATATCCCCCGTCTTACACTCGGGAGAGGTAGCGGAGGAGTTTTAGATACCGAGATTGTCAAATAGGTCAAACACCGTAAACGTGAGTAAATCGAGATTGAACACGTGTTTGTAAACACGTTAATCCCTAGGCAATTCTTTCCCCTAAAACATATTAATATATTAGTATAGTTAATTTAGGTTATATTAGTATTAGTTTAATTAATTAAATACATTTATTTTTAGCCTAGATAAAGTTAGGTCATGACAAACGTAGTACTCGATAGTAACGACACCCATCCCTATAGATACGATAACCCGATCTTTCACGATCACAGTATACTAAAACTTTGATCTCGTACACTTGCGAGTAGTCAATACGCGAGGATCGAATCCTCCGCCGTACAAATAGGTATTCCCTTTCCTTGTCAATTAAGATTAACACTATATGAATCAAATCTTGAATTTAATCCTGAATGTACTAGGCTTGTGTTAGCGCGGTGGGTAAGGGGAGATATTCATTTTCCTTGTGGTTCGACTCTCTTAGGAGTAATTCAACAATTAAATCTTAAATTTAATCCTAAATCCACCAGGCTAGTGCAGTTGGTAAGGGGTGTGTTTCATTTCCTTGTCAACTAGGGTTCAATTTTCTTGAGGAGCACTCTAATAATTAAATCTTGAATATAGTCATGAATACATCATGCCGATGTGAGAGAGTATGCCCTTATGATCGTCCGGAGAGATGATTAGTCGAGATGTGAGTAATTTGGTCTAGACACATTTTACTTACTGTAAAATCAAAAAAAAAAAAAAATTATTCGTAACAATTTAAGTAATCAAACAGATGTTAATCTTGGGGGGCAAAATTAGAACAATTTCATGATCTTAGAGACTTGATCGAAAAAATGAATATATCAAGGACCAAAATAAACTAATCTCAAAATTTAAGGTCCAATTATATATGGCAAGAGATTAGTCATACATTAGTTGAGAAATTAATTACGGTACAATCAGTAGTTTTAATAGTAAAATCAGTCATAAAAATTGATTTTTTTAATTAAATTTTAAATTTTTGATCATTAATTACAATTAAAAATCACTAATTCATAACCAATTTGGTTATGTTTGATTTACTTATGTTGTCTTGGTGTCAAAATTCAGGTACTTTGCTAATGACAAGGGAGAGAGAGAAAGCAATATGGACTATTTATGGTAACCAAATATTCCCTTTTAATTTCAAACCAAAAAATATATTTATCTATAAGGAAACTTGATATATCTCCACTTATTTGAGGGTAATTAGTTGTAATTATCTTTGATTAGGATTTGATTATATTCTGCAGTATTTATCTTTAGTAGTTTCCTTATTCTTGTCTAGGTTTTCCCTCTAAACTTCGTGTATGTATATTAAACCTATTCTATGAATAAAGGTGTGGAATTCCATTCTCTTTAATATCTTATATGGTAATTAGAGATTACGCCATACGGCAACCTTTTTTTTTCAGTGGCAACCCTACTTTTTTGTTTCTACCATAGCATCTCAATCTGCAGTTGCTTCTCCACAACAGCCACGGTGACCTCGGCACCAACTCTACACAGTACATCGATTGGTACCACCACCTCAATCAACTCCATTCCATTTGCAATCGGAACCAAAACCTTTTGACAACGGAAGCCATAGTCTGTCAATCTATGAGCACCACGCCCACACCTATAGAGCATTTAACCACCCAACTAGCTATTGCACCAACAACACCCAGTAACAAGCTCTGTTTCCCATCCACCGACGACACCATCAACCCCGTCGGCGGCTATTTATTTGTTGCTACTTCCCATCATGCCCTCCCTCATCCCCACTCTTCCATGCCTTCCATCTATCCCAAATACCCACTCCGCTGCCATATCATCCATGCTATTCACAAACACCATTATACCAGAAAATTACTAGCAACTTATCTCTATTAATACCAATGCTCAAGCCCCTGTGAAACTCTCCTCCTCCAACTACAAACTTTGGTATTCTCAATGGAGATCTCTCCTAATTGGATATAACTTCACTTCAAACGTTGTTGCTTCACCCACAGAAATGCAACTAAGCTCTTTGTGTTCGGTTTGACAAGACCAATTGCTTTGGAGCGCACTCGTCGCCTCTCTTATCGAAGAGGTGGCATCCTATGTGTTATCCGATACAACTTCCTATGCCATGTGGACTACCCTCCACAATCTTTATGCTTGACCGTCACGAGCTCATCTCCTTACTCTCAAGGAATCTTTTGCACGAGTTAACAAAGGCATCGAACCCATGGATGCCTATCTTCAACATGTGAAGCAGCTTGTCACAACTCTGAATGCATCTGGTGCAAATCTTACCATGGATGATGTTACTATCCATGTTATTAATGGCCTTCCTCTGAATATAAGATGAAATCAACTGTGATACCTCTCTTCTTTGATGAACTCCATGAAAAGCTTTGTGATCATGAGAGTAGTATTACTCAGGACATCTCTTCCGTTTCCATTCCAATAATGGCAAACTACACTTTTCACAATGGTAGATCTCACAATCGCACCAACTTTACAAATCGACAATCGGCCTCCCAAGGTCAAGCTTTCTCAAATTCGCAGCACCTTTACTCAGGTTTGACATATAATCATAAAGATGGCTCCGGTGTGATTTACTAATATTGCGATAAACCTGGACACACAGTGAACCAGTGCTGGAAGTTGTTTCCTCAGTCTAAGTCGTCCTCCATGTGTGGCTCGGGTTTCTCCCATGCCACCAACATAATGACTCCACCAAAAGCCAATTTTGCTCAAACCACCACCAACAATAATTCCAATTGGTTGGTCGACTCAGGTGCGTCTCATCATGTGACTGCGGATCTTCAAAACCTTTCTCTTCATTCTGACTATGATGGTGGTGAAGATGTGATGCTGGGTGATAATAAAAATTTGGCAGTGACACATTCTGGCTCTATCTCTCTGCCTTCTTGTTCTAGACCTTTATATCTTAACAATGTTCTTTGTGTCCCTCGACTGCAAAAGAATCTTGTTTTTATTTATTAATTATGCTCTACAAATAATGTCATTGTTGAATTCTTACCTTTTTCTTTTATTGTGAAAGATTACAGCACGGGGGAGGCTCTAGTAAAAAGAAAAACCTAAGGACCGTGTTTATAAGTTGCCATTACTGCAAGCATCATCTACTACCTCTGCACCAACTGTTAACTCCACCGAACTCTCTATTATTTTACAATGGCATTGTCATCTTGGTCACTCTTCTTCTCCTATTTTGCATCGCGCTTTACATTTAATTGGCATATCTATTCCATCAAACACTTCAAAAAAAAAATTGTAATTCTTGTAAGTGCAATAAAAAACACAAGACTCCCTTCCAAATTTCTTCAATAACATCGATGCAACCTCTGGAATTCATTTATTCCAATGTGTGAGGACCTTCTTATATCGATTCTGTTGATGGATTTAAATATTATTTAATTTTTGTGGATCATTATACAAAATATGTTTGTTTCTATCCTACGAAATGGAAATCTGAGGTTTCTCTTATCTTTCCAAAATTTAAGGCTCTTGTGGAAAAATTATTTAATTACACCTTTGTTTCCTTCTATTCTGACAATGGTGATGAATTTATTCATTTGGAAGAATTCTTTACCTTTAATGGAATCTCACATTTTTTTACTCCTCCCCACTTTCCTGAGCACAATGGCACAACCGAAAGATGGCATAGATATATTGTTGAAACAGGTATCACCCTTCTTCATATCGCAAATCTTTCATTATATTTTTGGTCATATGCATTCGAAACTACCACATATCTGATAAACAGAATGCCTACCCCTTTATTGAATAATGACTCCCCATATCTTTGAATTTTTAGATCTTTTCCAAACTATAACAAGTTTCATGTTTTTGGTTGTTTGTGCTATCCTTTGTTGCGACCATATGCACACATAAATTAGAACCTCGTTCTGCTCCATGTGTGTTTCTTGGGTATTTTCTCAATCAAAGTGCAAATAAATGATATGATCCAATCGCCTCAAAGATTTTTATTTCCATACATTTAGATTTTGTTGTGCATGAGTTTCCATTTAAAACCATACACCTTAATGCTACTCGGATCCATGATACTACTGTTGATAAATGGACTCCTCATTTCATTGTTCCATCTTCACCCACTTCAAAACCGCCAGTCTGTTCCTCCCCTACTAATGGCCAACCTCTCTTTGCTAGTTTCAATTCGGTCACTCATGAATTGTATTTCTCCGATACACCTACTCCAGTGGCTTTCCCCGACTGTAACCTATCATCAATTGAGTCCTTAAAACCATCAGTGCCTGATTCAGGTATGCACTCCTCACCAAATTTATCCACCACTTCTTTACCTTCTAACCTTGACAGGGATTCTTCAAGAAACTCCCATCCCATCATCACTCAGGTAAAAAATAATATCCATAAACCAGTTCAAACGTTATGCCTAAACACCTCCACTGCCCACTATGCTCTACTGCTTAAGTCAACATCACTGCCCGACATCAAATCCGAGCCAAAATCTGTGTCAAAAGCACTAAGTAATCCTGATTAGAAAGAATCTATGAATGAAAAAATTCAGGCCTTACAAAAACAAGGCACGTGGGAGCTCGTTCCTTCTACTGCAAAACAAAAATTAGTTGGATCCAAATGAATTTTTCGAGTCAGGATCAATTTGGATGGCTCCTTAAAAATATAAAAAGCATGTCTTATTGCTCAAGGATTTACCTAACGACCTGGAATTGATTATATTGAGACCTTCTCTCCAGTTTTAAGCACACTATAGTTAGAGTTGTTCTCACTATCGCTGGCATACGAGATTGGCCCTTACGGCAGTTGGATGTCAATAATGTCTTCTTACATGGGCATCTGACCGAAGAAGTTTATATGGATCAACATAGAGGCTTTGTTGATCCTACGAAGTCTGCACATGTTTGCAAACTCAAGAAGGCAATTTATGTTCTCAAACAGGCCCCGTGGGCTTGATATTCAGAATTACGAAACTATCTTCTTACTTTGAGTTATAAAGTTTCTTATACTGATCATTGCCTCTTCATTTACAGTTAATTGAGCATTATTATTTACTTGTCTGTCCACGTTGATGACTTGATTGTCACTGGGAGTAATCAAAATGCAGTTAATCAGTTTATTTTAAAACTTGAGCAACGCTTCTCTATTAAAGATCTTGATTCTCTTAATTATTTTCTTGGTCTTCAGGTTATGCAAACCTCTAATGGACTCTTCTTATCTCAAAAGAAGTATATTCAAGACATCTTTGATAAGACACGTATGGCAGGTGCGAAGGCAGTCAATACTCCTATGTCTGCGAAAAATTCGTTGTGCTTGGAGGATAGCACCCATCTTGATGATGTCAAGCTCTATCGCACTATTATTGGCATCTTACAGTATTTTTGGCATTAACCAGATTGGATATTGCCTTTGCCATCAACAAGCTTGCACAATTTGCTCATCATCCAACGGAGAATCATTGGTCTGTCGCTAAGCCTGTTATTCATTAGCTAGTTGGCACGGTGAACTATAGTCTCTTCATCCATCGTAAGTCTCCACTTGATCTTCATGCATTCTCTGATGCAGATTGGGCGGGTAATAAGGATGATCGTTCTTCCATAAGTGCATTTCTTGTTTATCTTGGTAAAAATCTAATCTCTTGGAGTTCAAAGAAACAAATGAGTGTAGAGAGATCATCAATTGAAGAGGAATATTGTTTTGTTGCCTTCGCTACTGCTGAAATTTAATGGGTCAAGAACTTACTTCATGAGCTTGTGATCTCATCACCAAAGCATGCGGTTGTCTATTGTGATAATTTGGGGGTCACATATCTTGTTGCTAACGATGTATTTAATTCGCGAATGAAGCATCTTGAGGTTGATTATCATTTTGTTCGCACTATGGTTCAAAACAGTCAACTTTGAGTGTCTCATATTTCTGGGAAAAAATAGCTTGCAGATTTACTCACGAAACCTCTCCCTAGCTCTACGTTTGAAGATCTTTGGCACAAGATTGGCGTTTCTGATCGCTCTCTATCTTGAGGGGGCATATAAGGAGACTTGATATCTCTCCACTAATTTGGGTGTAATTAGCTATAATTACCTTTGATTAGGATTTGATTATATTCTGCAGTATGTTTCTTTGGAAGTTTCCTTATTATTATCTAGGTTTTCCCTCTAAACTTCTTGTATATATACTAAACATATTCTATGAATAAAGGTGTGGAATTCCATTCTCTTTAATCTCTTATAATATCAAGAAAATATATTCCTCTACGAGAGACTACTGCAGTTACTGGGGATGGCAATTGAAATCAAACCGACGGGTGATCGAATCAAACTTGATGGAATGGTTCGATTTTGAAATTAATTAAATGGTTTTGGTTATAGCTTTGGTTTCAGAATTGAAAACTGAAGCGATTTTAATTTTGGTTTTGGGATACTATCCGTAAAAACCAATATTGTAAATATATTTTTATTATAAATATTACCTTATTATATATACACACACGTGTGTTAGAATATTATTTATCATTTTATGTATTGTATTTTACTTATGCTCAGGACGTTAATTGTAACAATTAATGATTTTGTACTTTTGTTTTGTTGTTTAGAATTTATGTTTTATATTTTAGTTATATTTTTGTTTATATATAAAAAATAAAAAAATAAAAAATGGTTCGCGATTTCTATTTTGGTTTTGGTTTTATATAAAATTCAAAAAGTTTAATAGTTTTGCAGTTTCAAGGTTGTTGTTTTGATTTTGCATAAAATTGAACGTTTCGATTTTAAAACCATTTTCCAAAAAACTAATAATTTACAGTTGAGTTTTGGGTTTGGTATATGCCTAACAATTTTGGTTTTGGTTTTTAATTAAGTTGGCCCAAAATCGAACCGTTGTCATCATTAGCAGTTATATAAAACTCTATTTTTTGGGATTAAATTATATATATTGACATGTTTTAAAAAAAAAAAAACAGTATGGTGCAGGAGGATAGATGACCTAGTAGATGTGCCGAACGCAATGCACATGAGCCTTGAAGTGTTGGATAGATGGGAGGAGAGACTACACGATTTATTCTACGGACGACCCTACGATTTGTTCGATATAGCCCTCACTGATACCGTCCATAAATTCCCTTTGGACATCAAGGTATACCATCCACGCTCCAACCCTACTTTTATTATGCTTTTTACTACCACTATTTAGGGAAATTTGTAGAGGAATCTCACTTTTAAAATTTCTATAATTTTGAGTCTCAACAATTTCAAAATAATTTACATTTAGTTTCGAAAATCGCTTATGTCAACAACTAAAAAATTAAACGCTATGAATTTCAATCTAAAATTATGTTACCGTTAAAATTTGACGATTTCAAATTTATTCATTGAGTACTTTAATGGAAGTACCATAAAAGAATCTAGAATTTCGCCATCAACTATCTAGCGTAACAGGTCTACTATTTAAAGATTTGAGTCTAACAATTTAGCATACCAAATTAATTAATATTTAGAGTCATATTACATTTTTACTTGAATGTAACTGAAAACATACATGATCAGAGGATTATATACAAGTTGTGGTTCATTTTGTTTTCATATTACCATTTCAGTTGAACACAGTTGAATACAAACATGATCAAGATGCTATGCATAACTTAATGGCGATTTAACAAATCAGACTAAGTTTTTAATTAAATGTAACTGAAAAATTAAATGATCATATGATGCACAAAATAAGAGGAATTTTAGAGTTCATATTGCATTTCAAGTTGTGTGTAAAGCAAAATGAACATGCATAGGTCGTTAAATGTAACTAAAATATTATGCATGTTTAGTATTGCCTATTATACAAGTCATGTTTTTATTTGAATGTAATTGGAAAAAAAAAAAACAATATGAACAAGTTAAAAATCATTTTAAAATTCATAATATGTTTTTAACTAAAAATAACTTAATGCAAGTACGATAATTATTACATTTATGTCCCACATCAATCACATAAGAGTGCTCAAACCACTACATAAGTTAAATGAGTTACTCTACTTGATTAAGTTGGAACCTTCTAACATGGTATTAGAGTTAAAGTTATCGGAATTTGTCTCTTATTCTCTCATAGTCAAACCATCCGTGCAAGTCGGGATTGCATATTTCTCATCATTCCTTTCTAACCAAATCATTCATGCAAAAATTAGAGTATCACATGAATATTGCCAACTCATCCTTTGTCAAATTAAAAAGATAACGAACATCTCTTTACACTTCATTTATACATGAGCATTATATCAATAATTTGAGGATGACAGGACGTTTCTAATATTATTATTTTGTGCTTAACTATTTTTGTTACAAGAGTGAGAAGGGGAAAAAAGGTGATTTTTGTTAGTCTTGTTTTGAATTTGATTTACAAATTAATTAATGTAGCCATTTAGGGACACAATAGAAGGAATGATAATGGACACAAGGAAGAATAGGTACAAGAGTTTTGAAGAGTTGTACCTTTATTGCTACTATGTGGCTTGCACAGTTGGGCTGAAGAGTTGTACATTTACTTATATTGCAATATTTTTTTCCTTTATCTCTTTAATCTTAAATGAAAAAATTGATAATGTTTATAATTATATAAATTAAGAATAAAATAATTTATTATTTATTGAATGTGTAAATTGAGTTACTATCTATATCAATATTGAAAAATAGCTATGTGTTTTTAACTAAATTATTTATTAAAAAAATGTGCATTTTGTTTAAAACTTTGTAATATGTTTAAATTGTTTATTTATTATCATTGTTCATAGTTTTTACATATATATTTGTGTTTAATCATCACAGAGTAATAATTCAATTTCTCTATAGGCTTTTTTATCTATATTATTGTCATGGCTAGTTCTGATGAAGCCAATAGTGTTAAACCTGAAAAATTTAGTGGCCAGTACTTTCTTAGATGGTAAAACTAACTTCGCTATTGGCTTGTTGTACTAGGTTTAATATCAGTCATAGATGATTCACATATGGCTCAAGAAGTATCTTCTTCTTCTTGGCTTATTACACCTGAAAAAATCAATTACCATTATCTTCATAGAATCTTTTTTTTCTTTGTCTGATCATCTTTATGATGTTTATCTAAATTCAACATCTCCACTAAAGAACTTTGGAATATTGTATAAGCTAAGTATGGTGTTGATGATGTTGGAATTAAGAGATTTGATATCTCTACATTCAATAATTATAAGATGTTGGACAACGAGTGAATAAGAGACCAAATTTACATGTTTAAAGAATATTTAAGAGGAGTGGAAAAGAATGGCATTGTTCTTTAAGGTTTCGTGCTTTATAGATAAATTGTCACATTCTTGGTCTGACTTTGCCAAAACTCTTAGGCATAAAAAAGGTGAATTGACTCTGTCTCTAACTATCAACTCTATCAAGGTTGAGAAAAATATCGTTTTTCCTCAACTTCTAAACATCAACATGAGAGACCTCATATTAACTTGGTAGAAAATGACAAGAATAACAAAACTCAAAATTTCAACAATAAGAACATTTTTTGTCCTAGGCACAACAATTTTAAGCCTAATAGATCCTTTAATCGCTCAAGTCATCAAACAACCACCGTAATCCTGCATCAAAAGGCTTAGAGAAAGAGAAAATACATTGTTTTATTTGTGGTCGGGTCAACCACAAGGTAAGAGATTGCTTTTATAAGAAAACTGAGCCTTACAAGCCTCAACTCAATCAAAACAATAATTAACGTAGTCCAATAGCTCAAGTCAATATGCTTGTAGATCACGAAAATCTTGGAGAACCTTCCTTTAGGTATGATATTTCTAAAATCAATTTTGTTTGTGAAAATAAAGATTGGTAGTTAGATTCTGAAGCTAATATACATGTTTGTTTTGATTGTGGTATTTTCAAAAATTATCAGAGATCAGTAGAGAGAATGGAAGTCTAGGAAATGCTATTGTCGCACAAATATGTGGTATAGGAGATATTGATTTGAAGATAACATTTGGAAAGACTCCAAGTCTAACCGGAGTGCGACATGTTCCCAAAGTGAGAAGAAATTTAATTAGTGTGTCAACCTTAGTCAAACAAGGTTATAAAATTGTTATGGAGTCCAATGAGGTTATAACCAAGAATAATATTTATGTGCGAAAGGTTAAGTGTCAGAAGACTCATTTAAATTAAATGTATTTTTAGAGTATAATAAAAATTGTCAAGTTTTGAATGTTGAGACTTCTAATATATGGCATAGTAGATTAGGTCAAATAAGTTTGAAAAAGGTTAAGAGATAGAGGGATCTTGATCTTATTCCTAAATCTAATGTGGAATATAAACACAAATGTGAGGTATGTGTTCAAACAAAACAACCTAGAAAGCCTTTTAGAAGTGTTAATAAGAATACACAACTCTTAGAGCTTATACAGAGTGATGTATGTGATTCAAATAGACCACCAACAAGAGATGGGAATAAATATTTTCTAATGTTAATTGATGATTATTCTAGGTTTTGTTATATTTATCTTTTGAAGACTAAAGACGCGGAGTTCATTAAGTTTATAATATATATATATAAGAATAGAGTAAAAAAATCAACTTGATCGGAAGATTAAGAAACTTAGGTCTAATAGAGAAGGTGAGTATATTTTGAGAAATCTTAAGACTTTTTGTGAAGAGTGTGGTATCATACATGAACTTACTCCACCATATTCACATCAATCAAATGGAATTGCAGAAAGAAAAAATAGAACTTTGATAGTTATAATGAATTCAATGTTGATAAGTTTGGGTTTACCTGAAAATTTATAGAGAAAAGTTATGTTTCATATTAAATCGCATTACGACAAAAAATAATGAAAAGACCCCGTATGAAATTTGGAAGAATAGAAAGTCTAATTTGAGAATCTTAAATGTGTGGGAGTGTTTAGCAAAGGTGGTTATACCTTAACCAAAAAGAAAGAAAATAGGACCCAAGACAATAAACATTATTTTCTTAGATTATGCACAAGACAGTAGTGTAAATAGATTTTTAGTTATAGAATCTCAAATTAATGGTATCTCCATAAATTCTATAATTGAATCAAGAGATGCAACTTTCTTTGAAGATATATTTCCTTATAAAACTAGATCTTCTTAACAAATTAGTAAACATGGATTCCACACTACTCATGACATTCCTTCAACTAGCAATAGTCTTCTTGCCAAGACAGAATTAGATTTTTCTGTAGAACCAAGATGAAGTAAGAGACATAGAATTGAAAGGAACTTTGGGGAAGATTTTTATACTTACTTAGTAAAAGAAGATCCAAAAACTTACAAGGAATCATTATCTACTATAGATGCACTTTTTTGGAAAGAGACAATAAATAGGGAGATTGAATCAATCATGCAAAATAATACTTGGGAGTTAGTAGGTTTGCCTCCAGGAAACAAAGGTTGTAAGTGAATTTTTAAGAAAAAGTTAAAACCTGATGGAAGCCTTGATAAGTATAAGGCTAGATTGGTAGCAAAACGATTTACACAAAAGTAAAGGATTGACTATTTTGACACTTATTCTCCTATAACTAGTATTACAATTGTTAGGATTCTTATAATTTTAGCTTCTATTCATAACTTAGTGATATATCAAATGGATGTAAAAACTGTTTTTTTAAATGGGGATTTTGGAAGAAAAAATTTATATGGATCAACCTGAGGGCTTTATTGTTAAGGGTCAAGAACATAAGTTTTGTAAGCTAGTAAAATCTTTAATGGTCTCCAGCACGCACCTAAGTAATGGCATGAAAATTTGATAAGGTGATTTTAGAATATGGTTTCGGAATTAATGGTCATAACAAGTGTCTATATTACACTTATCTAAGAATTTTGACATGAAAGATTTGGGAGAAGCGTATGTGAATTTAGGAATGAAATTGTAGAAAACCTCTAGCGGTATAACCCAAGATCAATCAAGTACTGTAGAGAAAATATTGAATAAGTTTGAGTATTTTGATGTAAAACCTATTAGCACATCTTATGATTCTAGTGCACATCTAAAAAAGAACAAAGGTCAACCAATATCTCAATTGGAGTATTCCCAGATGATCGGATTACTTTTATATCTATCTAATAAGTCTAGACTTGATATCTTTTATGCTTTCGGAAGATTGAGTAAATATACTCACAACCCTAGTAAGGAACATTGAATAGAATTAGAAAGAATTTGTATGTATCTTAGAGAAACTTTAGATTTCACCTTATGCTACAGAGGTTACCCTAGTGTAGTTGAAGGTTTTAATGATGCAAATTGGATTTCTAACAATCTAGATGTGAAATCCACCACTGGGTTTGTATTTTTATTAAGAGGAGTTGCAATATCTTGGGGCTTTAAAAAACAAACTATTATTTCAAAGAGTACAATGAAGGTAGAACTTATTGCACTTGATACCACATGTGTAGACGAAGAATGGACTAAAAAAATTACTTTTAGATCTACCTTTAGTTGGTAAACATATTCCTGATATATCTATTGGTTGTGATAATAGAGGTCTTATTGACTTAACCAAACAAGCTCATACAAATAAGAAAATGAATAGACATATACAAATAAGATACAAGTCTGTTAAAAGTATGTTGAAAATATAAATAATATCACTAAATTTTGTGAGATCAAAAAGTAATATTGTTAATTATTTGACCAAAGGTCTATCTAGGAATGCAGTCCTAGATTTGTCGAGAGGGTGGATCTAAGGCCACAAGGAAGTCATCTAGGGAAGTAACCCAACCTCTGTGATTGGGAACCCCATGAAGGAGGTTCAATGGATAGAAACAATTTGTACTACGTGACTTATTGACCAACACCTAATGTTAGAAGGATATTCTCAAGAGATATTCTTCTGCTCATCCCTATGGCAATTGTGCTAATGTAGTGTGGTGTTAAGGAAGGGTTTTAACTCTGAATGAGATCAAGGCAGAAAAACTCTTATAAGATATAGGTCACATATACCCTTGGAGGGCTCACCTAAGTGAGAGTTGTCGTGAGTCCACGACTATGGGAATGGGGTTGTTCCCTAATAACTTTCATGAAAATCAAGATCAAAGTGCATGGCCATTAAAAGCACTAACCCGCAAACCATGTCTAAATATCAATGTTGTGTATGTAACAGTTGAACTTTGACTTAAAGGGTCTAGTTCAAGACATAGTTCACTATGATTCTTCAAAAGGAAAATTGTTAACATTAAGTGTGGTTCAAGTTCTGAAAACACCTTCACCTATTACACAGTATAAAGTTGCCCATATTTTATATATATGTTGAATAACGGTTTTGAAATTTGTGGGGGATTGTTATAAACTTTATAAGTTTTTCTTTAAAAGCATTCATTAAAAATTTCACAGCCTCCATTTTAATTTATTAAATTTTTAGTTTTTATTTGACAATTATTATTTGAATTTTCAGTTTTTATTTTTGTGTTTATTGTCAATTATTGTGTTTATTATTATTTTTGTAATTCCTATAATTTTTTACACTATATAAAGAGGATTGGCTACTCTTTGAAAGACATAGAAAAGTATCCTAAGAGTTGTTCTCCCTACTAGTATATCTCTATATAATATATTAAAGGAAAATTCGATAAAGACGTTTCATTAGTCTTTCGGTGAACGTGAACCCCGAGAGGACATGCTTGTGAGCAACGATTGTATCTTGGAGTAGCCATTGTCGTCAGAACCTTCACGTAGGGAAGTAATCTTTGCTTTAGGACAACGATCATTCGTGCCTCCTTGAACTCACAGGCCAATTAATTTTTCCTTTCTTAGTTTATTATTTATATTTTGAAAAAGTTAATTATTTATATTCTAGCGATAGTTTTTATATTTATTTAAATTATTGTCAAAACATATAATTTTTCTAACACGAACAACATCTTGGTCCCTCTTAAATAGATGTTGCTACATGAATCTATTTACATCATAGTGATTTTTGTACAGGCTTATATATAGTTTTTCCTTTTAAGTAAGAAAATACTCAAAAAGAAAAAAGTTTTTTTTTTCTTTTGGCCCTTAAAATTTATGATGGTGTTTACTTGATTCATGTAATTTACAAAGTAAAATATTTGTGGGTCGAAGTTTCATATTTGTTTCACAAAAAATAAGATTAGCATATTTAGGCAAGAAAGGCCAAGTACCGAGCCACGTGACTTGGTTCTAGGCTATTCTTTGTCATCCCAGAAGTTCACTAAAACTCCGGTCCGATGTCTCTCCAATATTGTTTATGGCTTATAGAGTTTTGCAAAGATAATTGGATAATCATATTAGAGGTTGTTGGATGAAGAAATTCAGTGAATACTACAGTAAGGCTTAATGGCCCTCGGGCCATGTAAAAAGCATGTGGCCTTTTCCTTTCCAAACTTGTTAACTTCATTTTTAATTGGACCAAATTAAAATGAAAGTGAAACTTTAGGGTAAAAATGTGTTGCCTTGCATTTAAGCACCTACACCCAACTTTAAAAGGGTCGAATTGCAATTTTTTCAAATTAAAAGTAGTATTTTTCATCCGGTGAAGCAGGGGGATCCCTTACGCTCATAAGTTCAATAAAAAAAAATTACAATCTCATTTCTTGCTTTACTACGCTATTCCTCTAGAAGCCCAGAAAGACAGAACTAAAGGGAGGCGTCCTCACTTTCACTTTAGGTTTAGGATAGGAAGGAATGTCGGGTTGAAGAAGTCTTTCTATTAGAATTAGAAAGAGCGTCTTCTTTGCTTAAAAAATGCTCTTTAAGAAATCCACGGAGAAATATTGAATCTTGGCAGAGGTAGCACGGTAAATTAGACAAGCTGGAGGGATTGCCTCACAAACTAGATCGAGAAGCTCAGGAATAGGATTTTGGTATTTTATACTAGAATGAAGATCGTGCAGACTCAAGACCTATAGTATGATTAGTCCGATAGTTCCATAGCATAGAGACTTCTGCTAGAAAATGGAAGTCGGTCATTTCGGGCTAATGTCACTATGATTGGTCTTTCTGAATCGGAGTTAGCGGACTTGCCTATTTCTTTCTTATTGGTCATAAGAAGCAGACAAAAATAGCACTAGCTATTAAAGTCAAGAAACTCCAAAAAGTGCCAAAAATGAAGATTTTTTTTACAGTAACCCTCGATATTTCCCAAAAATTATATGGTTCCAAAAATAGAGTGTAAATATCTCTATCTCACAGAGAGGAAATGTCCATGATTCAGTGATACCAAGACCCATGATTTGCTGCACAGAGGCTTTTTGAGAGTCCTCCTTTTGCCATGGACTAAGCTTGCCCTTCCCCTCTACCTACTTTCTACGCACGTAACACCAACTTAGCTTAGAAAGTGTACCTAGCGAGGGCCTTACCCCTCCCCTCCAAGCCTATCTACTCTGGAAAACAACAAAAACAACTCCCATCAATCAGTTTGTCCCATCAAATCAACATCCCCTTGTTGGTTGTTGGGCTGACTAGATTTGTTGATGGAAAATCCTTGCTGTTTTGCCATCCAGGGCCTGGGGGTCCCCAAGAATTGTTGATTATTAGGCCCCAATAGACTTATTGGAATAAAAAGGTCCTCTGAAAATACCATGCAAGACAGTTGAATAAGGTGAGTGAAACATTGAAAATTGAGAAAAAAAAAACCTTGGTTCGAAGGCAAGGACTCAAATTCGGTCACCCAAGAAATGGGGCTAAAAATGTCTTCTAGAAGCACAGTGTACTATCTATTGTTCCTTCTTTCTTTACTTTAGTTATAGAGCATATAAATAGGGGATTCAGTAGCACGGACACCACTCCCAAGGAATGGAAAGAAAGAACCACAATGTAGTCAACTAGAAGAACAGGCAAGGAAGCAAACATTTGCCCAAAAGCAAAGGTCGACTCATGAGAAAGAGTTTCAAGACTGTACATTTTATGAATATTCAAATGAATGTTTTTCTGGATAGCTCTTTATCCTTTCGCTCGTAAGTTCAATTTAATCACTTCGTAACCTTTACTTGATCACTAGACGGCTTTACCTTTGCTTTCAATCTGTCTTGTGTCACATAAGCAAAACTCACTTGTTGGCTTACACAACTAGGCGTTAGGAGTGTAGAAAGCAAGAGTGGGGTAAATATATATATATATATATATATATATATATATATATTAAAATAATGATTGATTAGAACATTTTCAAGGGAAAAAATCGGAAGAAGAGATTTTTGGTAAGGATAAGACTAAGATATCCTTGTTACAGTATGAAATACATTTTTTATATAAAATTTCATTGCAATGAGAGGAAGAGTTTATCTTCCACAAGATGAACTAGCACAATTTGGGCTAAGTGATGAGGACATTTTCTCAAGAAAAGTAAGTGACGGGTGGAGGGAATTCATGAAGGAGCAAATCACAAGGGCGAGGTTCCACTTTGATCAGGCAGAGGAAGGAGCATCCCACCTTCACCGGGATAGCCGCTGGCCGGTAATAATAATTTTGCCCCTTAATTGTATATCTTGGTTATCTTAATTTACATCTAATTTGAGATTCACATGTTGGGATTTCACACCATAAAATAATTTATTGAACATCCAAAAAATACTAAATGTACATCCCATCCTATACACCTTTAAAAAAAATTAATTTAATTAAAGCTACGTATGTCTGACACTCCCCAGACCCCGCAATGGCGGGAGCCTTCGTGCACTGAGTTGCCCTTTTTATATCTCTTTAAATTTTTTATTTTGTACATTTTTCTCTATTTTTCTTCTTACTTCCTCTTTTTTCTCTGGCGAGAATTGGCACTGCACCGATACCGGAGTTGAATATCTCTCTCTCTCTCTCTCTCTCTCTCTCTCTCTCTCTCGGTTCACCCCTCAAACACCCCCACCCGTTGGTCCCCCCCGATCCGTTTGTCGCTGCCATTCATTCTCTCTCTATATATATTTACATATGCAAAGCAATTCACTACAAACCTGTACAGATCCAATTCTATAGATATGTAGATTTGCGAGAGAGAAGAAAGAATAAGAAGAAAATGAAGAAGAAGAAGAAGAAGATAAGGAAGAAAGAAGAGTAAACAGAGAGAAAAGAGAGAGAAGACGAGAGATGGGGGCCGCAGAGGGAAACAGAGGAGGACGGCAGACAGTGAGGCAAGGATGGGATGGGGGGACGGCAAGGACAAGGGTATGTGTGCTGGGTAGGGTAAGGTGAGGGGGGTTAGTGCATATTTGTGAGAAAAATGGGTTAAAAAAAAAAAAAAAAGGGTAAGGTTATTTTTAAAAGGATAAAAACATAATTTTAAAATCATATTTATATATATATTTTTAAAATAAAAGTGTACATTTACTAGAAATGCGTATACATATATAATTTCTCATTGGAGAATTTGTGTTGATAAAAATATTATCCATTTTGTCCCATTCAGTGAAAATATAGGAGAAAATGGGTTTTCCCATTGTATAAAGTGACAATCCTTGAGGCTATGGGATTGATTATTTTGTTCCCACATGTTTTGTTTCGATTTCCGAAAATTGTGAAATCCCTTACTGATTTTTCTTTTTACTAATTATGAAATTGGTAAAAATAATTTCTGAAGTTGATGGTGATAAAATAGGTAACAAATAATTTATCAATTTATTTGAGTGACACATTTAAATACCGGTGAATCTACGAAACAAAAAATGAGAATAGTTAATGAGAATAGTTAAGCTGGTGTTTGTTTAGTGTAAAACATAAAAAAGGAAATCTAGTAATTAAAAAAAAATCTCAAATTTAATTTTTTATTCTAGGTTGAATTATTTGTTATTGCTAACTTGCGATAATTTATATATTTGGACTTTTTAGTATCTTATTGGTGTTTTTATTTTATTACTTTGTTCTCGATTTTTTTCCCGTATTATCTTGATTTTAAATTTTAATTTTAGATAGTAATAATGTAATTTAAATAATTTTCAGTCTCCTAATTTTGTAATCAAATAGACCAAAAAAATTCAAAACTTAACATTTTAAATTTATTAAACAAAATTTTTATATTTTCAGCACTTAAAATTTTAATTTTATCAAACAAATTTATGATATTTTCAGCACTTCAAATTTAAGTGTTATCGGCCTTAATGTTTTTAATTGTTTGCTTGTATGTAGAATTTATAATTATATAAAAGATATAATTTTTATTTTTATTTTTTGGAATTTTTGTAGGTTTTGTCATCATTGATGTTATATCGCAAGATATTGGATGCAATTGAGGATAATGAGTATGATAACCTCACAAAGAGAGGTTGTGTTGGGAGGACAAAGAAGTTAGTCATGTTGCCTCTTGCTTACAGCAGATCTCTTTCTATACCCTCTTTGCCCCCAAAATTTAGAGAAAGATCAACAATTACAAGCTAAAATTTCATCTTGTACAAAAAACAACGATGAACCGTATGGTTGATGTTATAATGGGACAACTTTTCTAGGAAGAAGTTTTGTTTAATTTAGTCATGTAAACTTCGTCAGCATAACAAAAATCTCAAAGACCAATCAATATTCTCTTTCTTTATATATATATATATATATATATATATATATATATATATAATTCAAAATAGAGTTCGTTTGAATAGACAATTGGTGTTTTAAAATTAAGGATCTGATATGTGTCGAGATCATTTTAGTCATTTTGTCAATTTCGTTGTGTTTAACTGAAAAATTAATTCTTTCAGTTCAGTCCAACATCCAATGAGGTAAACTACATATTTTTAAAGTACAAGATGGTAAAGTGAAAAATCTCATAATGATTTAGTCTGAAAAAATAAGTCTCTTGAACATGATGAATCACGTTTCTAAAACCTAAATTTGAAAACTTTATGCATTGAGGTTGAGTTAAAGGGTTTGAAAATTGACTGCCAATAAGTGGAAAAGAAAAACTTTAGCCTTGAAGCGTATGACCGAAACTTGCTCTCTCTTGAGCTCACTAAGAAAGACCTAGATATTCTCTAAGAAAAATCAACTCCTGAAAGGTATGATCGACCGAAGTTATTTTTGCAATAGCAATGATCACTATCCAATTGCTTGTCCTATAGAAATTAACAGCATTAATAAGGAAGGACCCAAAAAAAGGTACCTAGGAAATTTTTTAAATATGTTGCAAGTTATACAAAACACTATGGACAACAAAGACAATCCAAAATGGGAATTGGGGAGCTAGAGGAATGATAAACTGGACAGATCGAAGGTGGTATCCGAAATCCACCAATGTTATACCAAAAGTTGTGTGGAAACCACAGGTGCAACCTGACCATAGCAAATGAAAGAAAATAGAAAATGAGCATACTCATTCACATAGTTCTCAAGAAAAATCCATCATACAATAGGATGCAGGTGAGTCCTATGGTTATGTTCCCAAGTTTATCAAATTTGTAAGAGTTGGATGTCCAACCTGCCAATTAACTAAGTGGACAATTGATTCTTAGACATGATAAGTTTGCTTGTCTAAGAATCATGCAGTAGGATAGAAACATCGTAATGTCAATTGCTTATGTGTATCCTATCCTTGGTTGAAGAATACTCTTGCACATTGATAATAAACTTAAGTGAAACAAATTCAAAAATGAATTATGTGCTCCCTAAGAAAGTTGACTCTTATCCTATAGTCCAAACCAAGTTAAAACATATTGATTTAAAATTTAAAATTAACCCATATCTTAAGACGAATCATGATTGAGTTGATATAATTTGAGACATTTTAAATGATAAAAATGATGGAAAAACAAGTAGGATCAATATGTAACCCTCAAATTCTAGAAACTTTAAGGAAAGTGTAAATTAGGGAAAATCAGTTGATCGGTACCCTTCACTAGTTGACCGATTAGTATAGAAAAATTTATAATGAGTTACTGGTATAATCAGTCAACCGATTCCACAGGCCAGTACACTGATTATCGGGATTTAAGTTTCTTGCAAACCCTTAAATGAAATTGTAACGACTCATTTCCGAATTCCTTCACTTCCCAACTCATCTATTCATCTTTCAAACTAAAAATAACTCCATAAAATCCCCACATTTACAAAATTACCACATTTGGAGTTGATTTAGGAAGAATTCCTCACTACCTCGGGTCACATCGCATTCTCTCAAGTCATTTGCTCAAATCTATGCCCCAGATCTCCAAAATTTGGTAAGACTCTCACTACTTAGTTGCTAGAACTCATTTCAAGTTCAAATTGTGCTCTATCCATTTGGAAATGACTTTGGAATCCATGAGGCCCAAATTTGTCCAAACTCCCGTTGATCCTACATCATTTTCTTATAAAGATGAACATAAGAAATATCTTGAGGATATCTCCAAGAGAAGCGTCCTCCCAATTAGACCAGTCAATTTCAACTTGCTCAGTGCAAAGGGCATCGATATTCTAACTCCTATTCAAAATCTTGGATGGGAGGGATTTGTCACAATTAGAGAAGCTCAATATACCGATCGCGTTAGGATTTTTTATGCCAACCTCCATAGAACCAATACCTAATTCACATCCTTTATTCATGGAAGAGTAATTGAGGCGTCTTTTAATCTTTTGGCCAACATACTTAGAATCCCTCGTAAGAGGTCTATCCTAAACAGAACACCATTTGGCTAAACCATCATGCTAACTATAACTACACCAGAACCCTTGGCATACTGTACAGGGGTAAGCTCATGTGGTTAACAATCTTTCCATAGAAAAAAGACTCAACCTATCATCAGTCATACTATTGTGGCTAGAGGAGGTAGCTATGCGATCCTCACTCAGTTTGATTCGCACCTTCTTCATTGCTTCATGAACAATGTCTTATCTTATCCTCGAAACCAAGGAACACCAACTAGAGTATCCAGGTAGAATTCTCTCATATGGGAATGTCCTCATCTTGTATTTAAATTCTTAATAGTTTCCACATCCCTTGAAAACACTGCCACGATCATTACTTCCCTAGATGAAATCTTGTTTTGCCCAATTCAGAACATGCGATATTATCTCCACAATCGAGAAATGGAAAAAAAGAAAGTGATTGAGATAAAGGAAGAAGGAGGAAATGAGTAATCCAGTGACAAAGGAGATCTTCGATCCTAGATGACTCAACGGTTTGATGACATGGATACAAGAATATGGATAACCGCATTGGAGAGTTTGAAGGACGTATAGACGAATTTTCTAAAAAATTTCAAAAGCTAAAAAGTCAAGTCTTATCTCAAGGACAACACATGGATGAAAGATTCGACAACCTATAATCGTCTGTTGGAGAATTATCCAACGACCGGCATCACTATCTATCCTCCAACACCCACCTTCATTGAACATGTAGATCCTTGACGATCGATCTTGCTTGTTTATTCAAACCTTGCTCGGTAATATTATGGGACACTTATATTCAGGATATGCAGTAATTTATGTGTTGACTTATGCTACACTTGGACATGTACTCATTTTTATATATCTATCCTCAGTGTATTATTTATTTTTCTGATGTGCTTATCTTACATCCTAATATTCATTCATATTGTGTTGGTATACATTGTGACTTATCATGTTTATAATTCGTACTAAAAATATTTTATATCTATCAAATCACGAAATTAGTAATTCCTCACATCAATCACCCCCAACTTTTTGAGATCACAAAGATATAAGTAATTTGATGTGTTTTATTCACGTATTTTATCCACTTTTTCATTCTTGTTAAAGTACTAGCATTTATTATCATGTTTCAATTGTATTTCATAAACATGTATCATTCGGATTTTCCATTTCACACTTAATTGTAATCATAATAAGAAAGAATCTCGGCGTTATAAAATTAAAAAAAACCCATCAAATATGTTGTTAAAAAAAAAAAAGAAAAAAAAACTCGCAGGAGAATTCTTAATTACATGATCCAAGCTCTTCATTTTTTGACAAATCAATGTCCACCATTGAAAAAAATAGTGACAAAATAGTCAAATTTCAAACACAATTCTAATTTATTAAGATTTTTTTACCAATGTCCCCAATTATCCCCACTCACCAACTATTTCACTAAAACTTTTTGTGAAGTTCAAAAATTTAGTTTGAGATCCAAAGCCATTACACTCATTTTCTCAGCTCACTATTCACCCACCAGTTCACTATAGTTACTTTTTGAGAAGATCATCTAAAATCCAAAGTCACTGCAATTTTATTAATATTGCAATAATTTTCTAGTATTACTTCTCAAAAAATGATTCTAAGCGAGTAGACTGCATTAACAAAAATTTCAATTTTGTGGATCACGAACTCATTTGTTATATAGATGGTAACACATGCATGCAACAATACAAAAACAAACTGTAAAAGATTTTCATTTCGAGTGCAGGGTTCAGTTCTAATTGAAACCGAAACAAATCTGCTCCTTAGCCATGTCGATACCTTACAAGGTACATATAAAATCCCAGAAAGAAAAAAACCACCCATATCCATAACGTTTTACCTAAATACTAATATGTCAAAATGAAGACTGCAAAATTGTACAGAAGATGACAGATAAAAGACATGGGATAAGGAGAATAAACCAACTTAAAATTTCGACTCAGTTCATTTAAAACACTTGTGGGAAAGTAAAAATCATACCTCTACAGAACAATCCCCACTACCCCCAACCAGAAATTATCATCCTTCTACAAGAAAGGGAACAAAAATGAACAGAAAAAGATGAAAAATGATCTTCCTAAATGTCCCAAAAGACGGAGGGGACCACCCATAATGAGAACCGGAAATGGCATTTTGGTCCCCAATTTTGGCCCAGGTTTTTGGGACATTTGGAATTTAATTTTCAAAGACATTGTTTTGCAGGAAATTGTACATATTCAGCTAATTAGTTTCCAGCTCCATGTGTCTGATAACAGTGTAAAAAGGAGAATAACTGAATCAGAATAGGCATCGATTTGCCCTCTTTTACCTGCTTGTTACCAATTTCAAAACGGCAATGGACTTGGGAAACCAGAAATTTAGAAGATAATGGGAAGCTGTGTCATAAAAAGTAATCTGGCGTTCTTCGGGTTACATCTGGCTCTCCCCTCCTCGGAGCTGGCTCAAACTGTACAAGAAAACATTTTTTTTTTATTTCATTGCTAAAATCTGATGACAAATCTACAAATCTAAACATGGGGTTGTTTGGTTTTATTTTTAAAAACAGTTTATGAAAATTATAAGAAATTGTTGGTTTAGTTTTGAAAATAAAATATTTATTAATGATGGATTGAAATTTGAAAATTAAAAGTGATGTGATTGATTGAAATTTGAAACATGATGTTGAAAAAGAAAGATAATGTTTGTTGGGTGAATATGTGGTAGAAGATAATTTGTAGGGATAAAAAATAAAGATAGATAGAAAAAAGTAAAAATTAAATTTATAAAATAATAAAAGTATAATATTAGAAGTAAGTGATTCAATAGATTAAGTATTTTGAAAATTGTTTTGTAGAAGTATTTAAGAGTTGCATTGTTAAAAGAGAAATAGTTGCATTTTGTACCTTTGAAAACAGAAAACAGTTTCTGAAAACCGAGACAGACAAGACCTTTATCCTATGTGTCGCATTTATAGAAGTCAAGTGTCATGTGTATGTGCACGCAAGAGAGATGGATCTAGAAAGAATGTGCCCAGCCGTGTGCGCACTTGCACGCATGCACAAATGGGGGTGGATTGGTGTGAGGTGGGCGGGTGTGTGTGTTGTTGTTGTTGGGGGGGGGGGGGAAGGGTTGGACCTGAATGAATGTGTGTCCTTTGCAGTCATCTACTTCCAGGATGGATGCCATGTTACCGCAACGATAACAATAATTAGGCGCACTGAAAATGGTAACAACTTTTTGCTCCTGTCAAAGCAAAACAAAACATCAGAATCAAAATTTTGACCGAGACCGGAAAAAGAAATTATTGCATCTTGAACGAAATCACCACAAACAAATCCCAGATTAGCCAACCAATCAAATCCCTCCTGTGTTGAATTTCTACTGGAAGTAAACCAAACACAAAAAATAGTCGAAATCAAATTAAATAGTTCAAAACAAATTGCAACCGACAGCAATTTTCATTCATATATGTCGTTCAAATTCAACTATAAAACGTTAAAAAGAAACTACAAGAATTTCTATAAACAAAGGACAAAAAATGTTAGAAGACTATTTAGGGTCCTGCCAATATACTAAAAGCCACAATAAATTGGGACATTTAAAAATGAAATCAAAGCAAACAAATCCAAGGTCAGAGAATGACTTACATGACCCCAATTGAATCCCTCCATAACCAGTTGGTGTGCTCTCGCAATAAGTTTTAAGTTGTTGGTATGGTTAAACTGATCGGATATATCCTGCAATGATATGAGTAGCGAACAAAGTATTAATCTTAAAATCACAACATCAGTCAAAAAAAATAACAATAATTTCCTCTACAAATGAAATCCATGAAAGAAAGGTAAGTGAAAAGAATATTGAACTACCTGACCAAAAGTATATCCAGCACCCCTGGGAGAGATGCCCCAACCGCAACGATCATCAGGGTCAGACCACAAAAGATCACACATTGGCCCCTCGTGAGGGACCTCTTGAACACGATCAAAGTTGCGTATATTATCAAGAGTTTCAATGGAAGGGGACAACCCACCATGAAGACAAAATATTTCCGATTCAACCTACAAAATTACAAATGAGACACAGCAAGAAAAATGGTAAAAAAAAATTGATCTTATTGGTAGAAGAAAAAAAGGCAGCATACACATCGACAGGTTAGAGAATATTACTAACGAGTTCTACCACTAAAGAAAATCGTTGAAGTTTCATGGCCAATCGCTATTAGATCATCTTTAATGTATAAAAACATCAAAATATTTCTCACTGTTACGAACATACAGCTTCTAGAGATGAGCTAAAGTACTGCATTCCTTTTTATGCTTGCATACTCTTAAACATAGATTAAGAATATCATTGGTTCGCTTACACCACATTTATATGATCCAACTGTCTATTAGATTATTAGTTGGCTCGCATCTGTCATGCAAATAAATTATCAAAGGAACTGAATATTTAGAGATACCTTATATGTTATAAGCATCATCTTAAATCTTTATAACTTAGGCAAAAAATGTGAGCGATCAACAAATAAACTGGTAGTGTTTGGTTTCGTGGAATTGAAGCCTTGGAATTGAAAATGAATGCATATGAAAATCTAGAAATTTACATGCATTCATTTCCAATCTTGTTCCAATTCAAAGGCTGCAATGTCACAAAACCGAAAATAGTGTTAAGTCTAATCACTTAAAACTTGAATTGCACATTAAGCATCACAAAACCGAAAATAGTGTTACATCCAATCACTTAAAACTTGAATTGCACATTAAGCATAGGAGTCAATGATAATGACTCAAAATTCAAAAGATATGAACACAAAAAGTTATGAGCACATATAAATCATGTATAAGTAGATCACTTGATCCTGCCCCCACCAAAACAGATTTACACTTAAAATATCATACCGAGGAAAAGCATCGCTGTTGTTTCCCTTTTCCCTTCCCAAAAAAAACACTTTGTACTTTTATGTAGTTATTCATTGCCAAGTAGACTAACATTCCAATGTCACTACTATTGGTAAGAACTCAATAATTTTGTATTTCTAGGCATTTGCAACCATATTTAAACTATCAGTACTACAATACCCCAGACATTCTTAAGCATTATCAAAACTATATCTAATTTATATATGGTTCAAGTTCACTTTTAGGATTGAAACCAAATCAAGCAGAACACAAGCATTGCATCTTGTATTCCCACTAATAATCTATCCAAGCCCAATATATTAATGTCATTGCTTACATCATTAAGTTAGGTATGTAGGGTTTTGGAAGTAGGTAAATCGTTTAATTTAAGTAGTAGGTCTAAATACTTTTGTTTATTGTTTATTGTGTGGTGTATATCATTTTGGGGATGCTATAAATACCCCCTTTGTAAGGTGAGAATGATCAATCCAATCAACATTCTTGGTTTTTTCATTTATATTTCTCTTTGAAAACTTGTTCATTTCTCTTCTCATTGTGAGAACACAAGTTAGAACAAAATCTAGCAAGCCGTTGCGTCAATGATCAATCAACATTTTTAGTTTTCTCATTTATATTGCTCTTTGAGAACTTGTTCATTGCTCTTCTCATTGTGAGAACGCAAATTAGAGCGAAATCTAGCAAGTTGTTGCGTCAACTAGTTATTAGAGCTTTCCTGGTTACCATCACCCTTCAAACCTCCAAGGTAATCCCGAATCACTCTATCTCCATCACCACTTTTATTTCCATCCCCATTTACCATTTCTATTCTTAAAAAATTAAAATAAAATTAAATTAAAAAAACTTGCTTCAACTAATCTATTTTCTATATATTCACCATCCATATCACCCGATCCAATACCACTCACTATATCCATATCATCTTCACACCCAGGACCCACCACCACCAACCTATACATATACCACCGCTATATTGTCTTGATCCATACACCAATGCCATATCATCCTTCTAAACATATTACCCACCAATTTCATTCCCAAACCACCTTCTTGAAACCGAAGAGAAAAATAATTAAAAAAGAAGAAGAAGAAAAAGAAAAAACGTTGACACAGCGGCTTGCTAAATTTCGATCTAACTTGCGTTCTCACAATGAGAAGAGAAATGAACCAGTTCTCAAAGAGAAATACAAATGAGAAAACTAAGAATATTGATTGATCATTTTCACCTTACAAAGGGGGTATTTATAGCATCTCTAAAATGATATACACCACACAATAAATAATAAGCATAATATTTAGACCCACTACTTAAATTAAATGACTGACCTACTTCCAAAACCCCACATACCTAACTTAATGATGTAAGCAATGACATCAATATATTAAGCTTGGATTAGATTATTGGACTCTTTGGAGCAAAATATTGGGCTCTTTGGGAGCAAAGTATTGGGCTGCTGCATCAGTTCTTCCTCTCTTGAAAATAACTCAACCTTGAGTTGGTCAAGTTATTGATTCTGGACCATGGTACTCGTACAAGTCTTGAACATTGAAGGTTTTAGAAATGGCATAACTTTCTAGTAGATCAACGATATAGGCATTATCATTGATCTTTTGAAGGATTCGAAAGAGTCCAACCTTCTTTTGCTTAAGCTTATTGTACTCCCTAGCTGGAAGTCGTTCTTTACAAAAATAAACCATCACAAAATCCCCTTCAGCAAATGTCTTGTACCTTCTGTGTTTGTCAGCGTTAGCCTTGTACTTTGCAGTAGAATCTTCCAACTTCTTCTTGACTTTCCCGTGGATGTTGGCTACTTTGTCAATCAAATGGCCAACAATGATGCTCATCCCTGGAAGCTTTGGTAAAACAAAGGTGAGGTATTATGCGATGTTGTTGATATGGATGCTTGTCATATGTTACTTGGGCGACTGTGGCAATTCGACTTGAATACAGCACACGATGGTAAAAATAATACTTACACTGTTACACATTAAACAAAGACAACGTAAAGATTATTCTTGCCCCAATGAAGCAACCAAACAATCCAGAATGCTCGAAGGCCAAACCCAATCTCCTTTAGGTGCCGAAGGAAACTTCAGTCTCGCAAAATGTGCCAGATCTTGTTTGGCCCCTACTAGCAAAATTCAGTGATGTTGTTCCTGATGAACTACCTGTTGGACTTCGGCCATTGAGAGATATCAGCATCATATTGATCTTGTCCCAGAAGCAATCTTACCAGATTTGCCACACTACCGCATGAGTCCCAAAGAATATAATATTCTGCAAGGTCAAGTTGAAGCTCTCCTTAAGAAAGGCATGGTTCGAGAAAGTATGAGCCCTGTAGCTATACCGGCACTTCTAATGCCCAAAAAAAAAATGGAAGCTGGAGGATGTGTGTTGATAATCTTGCCATCAATAAGATTACGATACAATATCGGTTTCCTATTCTGCGATTGGAAGACATGCTTGATAGATGGGGGGGATCAAAAGTATTTTCCAAGATTGATCGGCGAAGCGAATACCATCAGATTTGTATTCGTCCAAGTGATGAATGGGAGATGGCATTCAAAACTCATGAAGGACTGTACGAATGGCTAGTTATGCCATTTGGTCTGTCTAATACTCCAAGTACTTTCATGAAGCTAATGAATCAGGTATTCCAAACTTTCATTGGAAAGTTTGTCGTTGTTTACTTTGATGATATCCTTATGTATAGCCCAAACGAGGAGGAACACCTGCAACATTTAGAAAAGGGTTTTTCAAGCATTACGGGAGAATAAGTTGTATGCCAACCTGAAGAAATGCAGTTTTGTGACGACAGCCTAATTTTCTTGGGCTTTGTTGTCAGTTCAAATGGAATCATGGTTGATCAAGTTAAGGTGAAAGCTATTCGCGAGTGGCCTACGCCAAAGACAATTACAGAAGTCCAAAGTTTTCATGGCTTAGCAACATTCGCGTCCTTGACAGATTGTTTGAAACAAAAACAATTTGTTTGGACAGAAAAGGCAGAACAAAACTTTGCAATTTTGAAGGAGAAGTTGACGAGTGCACCGGTCCTTGCACTCCTGGACTTTGACAAGATCTTTAAAGTTGATTGTGATGCTTCGGGAGTAGGAATTAGAGTAGTTTTGTATCAAGAGAGGAAACCAATAACTTTCTTCAGTAACAAACTCAGCGAAGCACAACAGAAATGGTCAACATATGAGCAAGAATTGTATGCAATCGTTCGCACATTGCAATATTGGGAGTCATACCTAGTACAGAAGGAGTTCATCCTCAACATCGATCATCAAGCTCTCAAGTATCTCAACAATTGTTCCAAAGCCAATCTGATGCATGCTCGATAGATTGCCTACATCCAGAAGTTTACTTTCTCCCCCAAACACAAGTCAGGCCAATTAAACAAAGTTGGTGATGCATTGAGTCGACGAGTTATGTTATTAACTACTGGTTGAAGTAAAATAATCAATTTCGATTATTTGAAAGATTTATATGCAAATGATGAAGACTTCAAGAAAGAATGGCAGGAATGCACTAACGGTGTTGCAGACAAACATCCACAAGAAAGTCAAGAAAAAGCTGGAAGATTATACTGCAAAGTACAAGGCTAACGCTGACAAACACAAAAGGTACAAGACATTTGTTGAAGATGATCTTGTGATGGTCTATTTGCATAAAGAACGACTTCCAGTTGAGGAATACAATAAACTTAAACAAAAGAAGGTTGGACCCTTTCGAATCCTCAAGAAGATCAATGATAATGCCTTATCGTTGATCTACCAAGAAGTTATGTCATTTCTCAAACCTTCAATGTTCAAGACTTGTACGAGTCTCATTATCCAAAACCAATGCCTTAACCGAATCGAGGTCGAGTTATTTTCAAGAGAGGGAGAATTGATGCAGCAGACCAATACTTTGCTCCCAAATAGCCCAATATTTTGCTCCAAAGAGTCAAATAATCTATCAAATCCCAATATAATGATGTCATTACTTACATCATTAAGTTAGGTATGTGGGGTTTTGGAAGTAAGTAAGTCATTTAATTCAAATAGTGGATCTAAATACTTTTGCTTATTGTTTATTGTGTGGTGTATATCATTTTGGATATGCTATAAATATCCCATTTGTAAGGTGAGAATGATCAATCAACATTCTTAGTTTTCTCATTCATAACTTGTTCATTTCTCTTCTCATTTTAAGAACGCAAGTTAGAGCGAAATCTAGCAAATCGTTGTGTCAATAAGCTAGATAAAAGTTAAAAACTTTTCTCTGAAGTACATTTTAGCAATATTTATAGGAAACGTATAAACATGTTGTTGAATCCCACATCGCTTGTGTTAACTGATCCTGAGCTATATATAAAGTCAAGGGCAATCCTCCTCTTACAAGGAGTCTTTTGAGAGTGAGTTAGGCCCATTGAATTTTCTACATGGTATCAGAGCCAAAGTTATGAGTCTCTCTTTCCCTCGTAGTCAAATCATCCGTGCAAGTCTGGGGTTGCACATTTCTCATCATTCCCTAGTAGTCAAATCATTCGTGCAAACCAGGGGTTGCACTCAAGGGCGGGTGTTATATTCCTATCTCACATCGCTTATTTGAGACTTCTCAAACCACTATATAAATCAAAGGAGTTACTCCACTTAACACCATATGGTTTTAAGTTAGAACCTCCTAACATGGTATCAGAGCCAGACTTTTATCTGATATTGGGCGAGTTAAATCCCACATCAATGATGGGCCCCCCAATATCAGTTCGCAGTGGTTTGTCAAAGTTCACCATGCGCTGAGGGGGCGTATTGAATCCCACATCGCTTGCGTTAACTGATCATGAGCTATATATAAAGCCAAGGGCAATCCTCCTCTTACAAAGCGTCTTTTGAGAGTGAGTTAAGCCCATTGAATTTTCGACACATGCAAATGGTGTGTGCTAATTCCCTTTGGTTTTACAAACCATAAATACAAAAATAATTACATTTTCAAGAATGTGACAGTTTTATTATATGTAATAATTTATCAAAACCAACAAAACAATAAAATTGTAACTTCATTGCTAAATACACGGACGAACCAATAGCCTAATAATCTAACCCTCGGCAAAGCCAAATTATATGACTACATGGTATATATGAATAACAATAAACACATCTTACAAAAAAACATTTGTTTATTGATCTGGATACCTCCACACCCAAAAAAAATTCTTCTCTTTTCTTCTTTTTCGTTTTGGTGGTTGGTGGGGGGTGGGGGTGTCGAGAAAGATTATGACATCTTTTTGTTCTGATGTTCTAAGCTCTTGGACAATATATATACCCATACATATATACATACATACATATATATATATGAAAAGCCCACAACTTTTGTTAACTATGCTTCATCAATTATTTCCTTGACATTTTATAGATGAAATGTAATAGTTCTTAAAGGTGTTAACTTTATAAATTACTATGTGCTATAAATACCAAGGAAGGCACCAATACTAACCAAGGCTGTAAGAGGAAAATAGTCGAACAAATCTGTAAAGGTCTTCCATACATTGGCACTACCATATCTGTTAAAAAAAACAAGAAAACAGGAGCTTGCAAGTAAGTATTACTCTGTGATCAATTAGAATTTCAGTTCGATTCTAACAACTAATTGTACTGACCAAAATTTTCTGATAAAGTAAAATAACTTGTTTTAATGCATTACACCATAAAGAATATCATACACATACAGAAACTGACAGACTCGCTCACAATTTAAAATAAGAAAAAGTCATACATATATATATGTGTGTGTGTGTGTGTGTGTGTGTGTGTGTGTGTGTGTGTGTGTATAAATTACCAGAGGGAACCTTTTATGAGCCCTGGCCTCGAACAGAAACCCACAAGGCACAGACCTTGCTGAAAGAATATGGTCTTGAACTATGTAAGACACACAAGGGATCCCAGCTCGTCTTCAGTAAGGCTTCATTGGGTTTCAGCCTTGCTAGAGAGTTGCATTTCTTGCACACAACTTCTTAAGCAGCAATACACACGAAGCAGGAAAAATCGGAAAGGCCAACTTTACCACACTAACTTACAGAAATACAAACCAAAGCAATGTACTGTCTATATAATCTAATAATGATTGCAAAAAATTCTATCCAAAAGACAAGAACATACATATGCCTATTCTGTTCTCGAGATTCAAAGCCACAGAGAATGAAAAGAAATGGAAAGGGAAAGGGAAATTGAGAAGAACTCACTTTCTCAAGCACTCGTCATAGAACCCATATACTTGAGTAATCTGCAAGAAACACAGAAACAATGACAACTAACCAAGAGATACTGATGACCGAAATAAAATAGCATAAGGGCCAAAAAATTGCCCTTAGTGAAGTAAATAAAACCTACCCCTTTATAGGAGAGAGGCATATTTAATCAAAATAGAACTCCTCAAGATAATACTAACTACAAAGCTATCACCAGCTCTTACTAATAAATAATAATACAATTTGGATTCAAAAACACACATCTTATACAAGAGCCGAAAAATGGAAGACATGACTGTTTAAGAGTCTTTATGTCTTTTCTGTATTACTTAGGATTTCCCGTATGGTTTAGAGTTTACTGTATGGTTCTTAATTCTTATTATAAATAGTAGGAGAGGCTAACATAATAGTTAAGCCTTCTCATTCATTTCTGTCTTTAACATGGTATCGAGAGCCGGTTATAAGATACTAATCATGTAGTTCTGTTCAAACCATGATTTAATTTAATCTTTTTTTCAATTCTCTCCTTCCCTTCGTTCAAAAAAAAAAAAAAAAAACAGTGTCTGAAAACCCTAGCCACATCTCCCAGCCGCCGCAACCCTAGCACATCACCAGAGGTTCGCCGGGCTTCGCGGACCTTCGCTGGCCATCACCGGATCCTAGCCAGCAGTCGCTTGCCCAGATTTGCGACTCACAGCCGTCGATTCGCAAATCTTATTTGCCACAGCCACTGTCCAACCTTCGTCGGCCTTCGATTGCTCTGACTTGAGGCTCACGGCATTCGCCGCTGCTGCTTCTGTCCAGATCTGCCAGTAACACAAGGGTTATTGTTCGTGAGAAAACCCTACAGATGTTCGTGAGTATTGTTTTGATTCTCATGTTCTTCATTTAAGCCCTACAGTTATTTGTGTTGTTGGTTTGTTTCCCTTGTGCACGTTGTTTGTTAATTGTTGTATTGGCGGGTACTAATGTCGACGGCTACCCTCCAACCGTTAACAACCCACAAGTTAAATGGGACCAATTATTTAAATTGGTCTAAGGCTGTGAAAATAGCCCTTACCGGACAAGGGAAACACCGTCATCTCACGGAATTTGCCCTGGCAGAAGATGATAAGAAGTATGAGGAATGGATTCAAGTTGATGCGCAGATTATAGCGTCGTTGTGGAATTCAATGGAGCCTTAAGTAGTTGATCTTTGTACTCATCTAGATACATGAAAAGCCATATGGGAGTATCTTCATATGTTGTATTCCAGTAATCTCACCAAGATGTATGATTTATTGGTCGAGTACTTCCAACTTCAGCAAGGCACGCAATCCATTACAGATTATTTTGCCACATTCAACAGCCTTTATGAGGAGTTAAATATTATTCTACCGATGACTATCGATCTGAAAGAAATGCAAAAGTAACGTGAGCAGATGGTTGTCATGAAGTTCTTAGCTGGATTGCGCCCAGAATTTGAACCGGTCCAATCTCAGATTCTTTCCAGTGCTACTTCTCCCTACTATCACTTAAATGTATTCTCGCGTAGCACTACCAAGGACAATATTTCTGGCTTGAGTTCGTCTGCGCCATCTAAGCATTCGACACTTGTTACGCAGATTCCCACACGAAATCGAGGTAATCAACTCAGTGATGGTCGTGGTGGTTTCTCTCGTGGTGGTCATGGTAGTGACCCTCGGGGTGGACGTAGTGGCCGTGGTCATGGCTCATCTCGTCAGTGCTCCTTTTGTGGAAAGGAAAATCATACTAGAGAAACATGTTGGAAATTAGTTGGTCGTCCACCCAAATTCGCCAATGCAATGACATTTGATCCAGATAATCCTACTATTCCAGAATCTCAGGCGGCCAAGAACATCTCTGATGAGGAATATGTTCAATTCCTTCAGTATAAGGCATCCCATCAGGCATCTCTTCCCATTGCTTCTTTAGCTCAATGAGGTACTTCTTCTGCTTGTCTTTCCATTCGCCCTTGCCCTCCCACACCCTGGGTCATAGATTCTGCTACCACTGATTACATATCAGGGACATCTTCCTTATTTACACATATTTAATCATCTTCTTCGTTGTCTCTTGTTACAGTTGCTGATGGTTCCACTGTCTCTATCCATAGCATTGGTACAGTGGAACCCTCGCCCTCTTTATCTCTCTCCTCTGTCTTGTATATTACTTCATTTTCTTTTAATTTGATGTCAATCAATAAGCTTACCAAACATCTTAATTGTTCTGTCTCATTTTTTCCTAATTCTGTCATTCTCCAGAATTTGAGGACGCGGAAGACGATTGGCACAGAGCGTGAGGAAAATGGCATTTATTACCTTGATGATCATGACGAGAGTCCTGCTAACCCACCTACTGCCTGCCCTGTTGTTGCATCTGCTCACCAGATCCATTGTCGCCTTGGTCATCCCTGCCTTGGCAACCTCAAGTTACTTGTTCCTAATTTACGTCATTTGTCTTCATTAGAGTGTGAGTCTTGTCAATTGGGTAAACATCATCGTATTTCATTTGCTTCCTCAGCTCATATTCAAACATCGAGTCCTTTTAGTTTAGTTCATTCAAATGTTTGGGGTCCTTCTCGTGTTACTTTTACATTAGATTTTCATTATTTTGTCACATTTATGGATGATTTTTCCAGAATTACTTGGCTTTATTTAATGAAAGAAATTATTCTCTATTTTTCGTGGATTTTGTGCTGAAATTAAAACTCAATTTAATGCACCAGTGCGTATTCTTCGTAGTGATAATGCTCGAGAATACTTTTCTCAATCATTTACTTCCTTTATGTCGCACTCTGGTATCTTGCATCAGTCTTCTTGTCCTCACACACCACAGCAAAATGGAGTTGTTAAGCGTAAGAATCGACATCTCCTAGAAATGGCCCGTACTCTTCTTTTTTAGATGAACGTTACCAAACATTTCTGGGGCGATACGGTTCTTACAGCCTGCTTCCTAATCAACCGGATGCCATCCTCTACCCTAAATGGCAAGGTTCCCCATTCCATTCTTTTTCCTCGTTCACCCTTGTTTAGTTTACCTCCTCGAATATTTGGGTGTATTTGTTTTGTTCATCAGTTGACTCTCGACAAGGACAAGTTAGATTCCCGTACTTTAAAATGTGTTTTCCTCGACTATTCTCGCACACAAAAAGGGACAAGTTAGATTCCCGTGCTTTAAAATGTGTCTCATATGCACACCTATTTCCTTCATACTCTTCTTTTGTTACTTTTCTGTTCTCTATTTTTATTCTTAAGTCTATTTCAGAGGCCCTCACTCACCCTGGTTGGGCAAAAGCAATGAAAGAAGAAATGTTTGCCTTATATCAGAATTGTACTTGGGATCTCGTCTCGCTTCCGCCTAACAAAACTATAGTTGGATGTAAATTAGTGTACACTGTCAAAGTTCATCCGGATGGCACCATTGATCATCTCAAGGCTGCTTAGTTGCTAAAAGCTATACTCAGGTATACGGTCTTGATTACTATGAGACCTTTTCTTCCGTTGCCAAGCTCGCTTCTGTTCGTTTGTTCATCTTTCTGACTGCCACTTTTTGTTGGCCATTATATCAGCTCGATATCAAGAATACCTTCTTAAATGGCGATCTAACTGAGGAAGTATATATGGAGCAACCTCCTGGGTTTATTGCTTAGGGAGAGTCTGATTTGGTATGTTATTTGAAGAAATCTATTTATGACCTCAAGCAATCTCCTAGAGCATGGTTTGAAAAATTTAGTGAAATGGTCACTGAATTTGGTCTTCGGCATTGTGGAGTCAATCATTCCGTCTTCTACAAGCATAATAAAGTCGGGAGAATATTGTTGATTGTGTATGTGGATGACATCATGATTACCGAGGATAACCAAAGTGGTATTCAAGAACTCAAAAAGTGTTTGCTTAGTAAGTTCCAAACCAAATATTTGGGACACCTAAAATATTTCTTGAGGATTGAAGTTGCTCGATCAAGTCAAGGCATTTACCTATCTCAGAGAAAATATGTCATTGACCTATTGAGCGACACAAGAATGCTAGGAGCAAAACCAATTGATTTGCCTATAGATTCAAACACCAAATTGTTGCCAGATCAGGGTGTACCACTGACAGATTCAGCGCAATATAGACGGTTAGTTGGAAAGTTGAACTACCTGACAGTTACCAGGCCAAATATCTCCTTTGCTGTTAGCGTTATCAATCAGTTCTTAGATCGTCCAATGACTTGTCACTGGAATGCAGTAATCTGTATTCTGTAATATCTGAAAGGTGCTCCTGGTTGCGGTTTGCTATATCAAAATTTTGGTCATACTCAAATAAAGGGCTACACAGATGCAGACTGGGCCGAATCACCCTTAGATAGAAAATCTACTACTAGGTATTGTGTGTTTGTTAGTGATAATCTTGTCTCTTGGAAGAGTAAAAAGCAGACGGCAGTGGCGCGATCAAGTACAGAATCGGAATACAGGGCAATGGCCCATACCACTTGTGAGTTAACTTGGTTGAAACATTTGTTGGAAGAGCTTGGATTTGAATACACTTCACCGATGGACCAGGTATGTAATAATCAAGTAACACTTCATATTGCATCCAACTCAATCTTCCATGAGATAACAAAACACATTGAAGTTGACTGTCACTTTATTCGAGAAAAATTGTTACAGAAACAGATTGAAACTAAACATGTAAATTCAGTTGATCAATTAGCTGATATATTTACTAAACCGTTGGGAGTTTCAAGGATAAAGTACAGTTATAACAAGTTAGGAGCATACAACATATATGCTCTAACTTGAGAGGGAATGTTAAAGGGTATTTATGTCTTTTCTGTATTACTAAGGGTTTCCCGTACAGTTTAGGGTTTACTGTATAGTTTCCTAATTCTTATTATAAATAGTGGGAAAGGTTAACACAATAGTTAAGCCTTCTCATTCGTTTCTCTCTTTAACAATGTCTAAGATCTTACACGAAAGACAGAATATGAGATGAAAAACCCATGAAGCATACCTGACGACTCTCATGGTTTCCTCTTAAAATAGTAATTCGATGAGGATAGCGCACTTTAAGGGCAACTAATAGCTGCCATAAAGCAAAAACAAAAGAAAAAATCAGTATAAGATACAATTGCACTGGATCAATTCAAAAGAAGTAGACTGAATGTACAATAATAAAATTGTGAAGTTACAAGTAAAAGATGACATTAATGAGGCCATCAAATAAAAGCATGTATATCATACATAATACATTACTACTAACAACTCCATTAACCTTCTTCTTCCTCCTCCCGCCACCTCCCACACCTCCAAAAAGAAGTACAAAAGAAAGAGAAGAGGAAAAGGTAGAAATAGGAAAAATGCAAAAGGTATGAACAAAAAGGACTTTTTTCAGGGGAGGGAGAAGAGACGAAGAACTATCTTTTAGTGGGAAATCCTGAAGTGCATGTCACTGATTACTCGAGAAGAATTCAAATTGCAAAACAAATAGCTGAAGAACTCTTTCAACATATTTTCATGAAATTGCTAAGCTTAGGAGAGGTTCAGGGCCTTCAGGCCAATTTTTTCCGATGCCTAATCACCTCTGAGGCTCTGACAGACTTTGACAGTGGAAGTGCTCATGTGACCTAGTCATTTACAAAAAAAAAATACAATGAAAGAATAGGACATCATGTAGTCATCTCCTCGAGATCACCAAAAAAGAAAACTAAAAACAATTTTTAAGTTGTTTGAGATACCAAATAACCAATTATTTGCACATAAGTTCGAAGACCTTCCTCCTAGTCCAAAATAACATAAGCAGGTCAAGGAAATTCGACCAATGTAAATAATATATCAATATAAAGCACCAACAATAATAACAACTCATACTTACTGTCACCGTCTCAACTGAATAATAGCCACGATCGACATAATCTCCCATGAACAAATAATTTGTATCTGGACACTACAAAAATAAAAGAGAGGGTAACCATCGTGCAATTATAATTCAAGTAAAAAAATTCAATAGCTGTGGGAGGAGGGGACAGCAGTCACATTTTTCTTTTCCCTACATCTAATCACCTGTAGGCTGTGTTGGATAATAAGATTCATAACCAATCATACCAATCTTTTTTCCCAAAAAAAAAAAAAAAAAAATACACTGTTTCCACAATGCCAAATCTCAAGCAAAAAATATGAGAAACCCATGGCATCATGAAGGACAACAACCCTTCCACCAAAAACATAACATATACATGAACGATTGCTTTAAAAAAGGTCAAGACACCACGAATCCATAAAAAATACACCTATTCCACTCCCTCCATAGTGAAATTATAATTCAAGAATTCAATAGCTGTGGGGGGAAGGGGGGGAGGTAATCATAACCAATCATACCAAGCTTCATCTTTTCCAAAAAAAAAAAACACAGTTTCCACAATGCCAACTCTCAAGCAAAAAATACAAGAAACCCATGGCTTCCTAAAGGACGACAACCCTTCCACCAAAAACATAACATATACATGAAGGATAGCTTTAAAAAAGGTAAAGACACCACAAATCCATAAGAAATACACCTATTCCACTCTCTCCAAAGACACCCAAAAAAAAAAAAGCCAATGGAATCAAATCCCAAAAACCCTTAGAAACACCTATTGGCCCACCTCCCCGCCAACATTGAAGAAGCTCGAAACAAGCGTGGGGCAATCACTAGCGAACAAATCATGTCCCAAAAATCTCCTTGGTTTTTCTTTTGGCACTTGAACCATGTCGTTTTAACAAACAAAAAATTTGCATGATTTTAAATTTTCAGACTTGGTAATAGTTGAGAATACTAGACATCTGTGATATTTGAACTTGATCTTATTTTTTGTGCATGATTTTATGAGATATATTTTCTTACATGGCTCTTTACAACAATGTATTGTTACGATATACAATACACAATTCAACTTAAATAATACCATGGTTTCGTTGTTTGCATGTTTTGTAGTGGGGAGTACGTCTCTCCTTGCACTTAGGCTCCAAGGGAAACTTTGTGCCTTGGCGTGCCTTGAATCTAGGATACTAGTATGGTGCATGACAGTGTTTTAAAAGGCGTGGGTGTAAGGTGACATGTTTGTGTCTCTATGAGGTGAGGCATTTTAGCCTCTCTTAGGCAAGACAAAAGTCCAAAGCGTGGGACATAAGCCTCATAATTTTTTTTATATATTCATATAGTTGCAAAAATGGAAAGACATAAGCCTCATAATTTTTTTTTATATATTCATATAATTGCAAAAATGGAAAAATTAGTAAAAAATACATAAAGTTGATTATCTAGGTATATGTTGCGCCGATATATATCAACTAAAATGAACATAAGTAATATTGTTGAGCTAATGTACCCATAGAAAATGTCAAATCCTAGAGATATATGAAACATGTATACAACTAACATCCTCTTAAAGTGTTCGCCCGATAGGAAAAACCGCAAAATGTGAACCTTTTAAGCCTAAAGTACTCCATGACCAGAAAAAGATGAAGGGAAAAAAAACAAATTGTCTGTCTCGAAAGGTAATGTCTTTCTCAGCCTTCCTGGACCGTCTTGCCCCCGGGTAAGTCTCAGCAGTGTTTTTTAAAAATACTGGTGCATGACATGACCTAAAAGTCAAAATCAATTCTAATATGCTCCTCGGACACAAAAACACATTAGATAACACTACACCGTGGCATACTACCTATAAAAGAGAAGCATCATAATTTCAAGAAATACATTAGAGTTGTTCTTCAGCACCACATGCCCCTCAACTGAAGTAGCTGGCCACTTCAAGGTGTTACGTACTTGGCAAAACATGTAACCCCCATGAGACAGATAGCTCAACTTACACATTTTTAGCCTAAAGAATTCAATAATTGCAGCTGCAGAATAAAGGAAAAACACCAGATAGATACATTTCATACTGCTACATTGAAGTCAATTTAGCATTCTTCACACACACACACATATATAAATATATATATATTAAAAATTCAGCATACAAACTTCACTAAGTTCAATTTGACCAGATGCCAGTTAATACTTAGGCTACAATATAGTAGTATAAAATATATGTAAAACCTCATTAATTGTTTATTTCTTTTGTTCTACCTTTTATATAAACCAAAATACTTGCATCTATGGCCCAATCAAGACAACAACCATGCCTAACCCCCTCTTCCCAAAAAGAGGTAGAATCCAAGCAACATATGGTAGCTTTCAGTTTAGCTTTTTTTTTCCTTTGGCTATGTATTGCCTATTGCCAACACTATGCATTAAGAAAATGTATGTGCTTAATCGTTAATACGTTTCAAACACAACTTTTGTTTTAAAAATAAATAAATAAATCTATGGTGAGAGTGGAAAGCCCTCAATCCTAATAACTCTTTCACTATATTCTCGTTGTTCCCTACATCTTAACTTTCATAAATGACCAAACGCAAAAACTCTATTGAGAGCTAGGCAGCTATTAAGAACAACTGAAGAACACAATATAAACAATACCAAATGCAATATTAATTTTATTTACTAAACAGCTAGATAAGCTCTTCTTATTTCAATTAATTAAAGAACATAGCAGAACCATCAAGACATCTGAAATATGAATAGAAAAGGGCATTTAACATTTCCTAGCCCAAACAGCAGCGAGAAAACAAATGCTAAAAGGGAGCCAGGATGGACAAAGAAGCATGAAAAAATAAAAAATAAATAAAAGATGGGGGACATACCTTCCCTCCAATTCGAAAAAGCTCTGCAAGATCATGGAACTGCCCATGAATATCTCCGCATATTGTCACAGGGCTTTTCACAGGCTGCAACAAACAAAACAAAGGTACTACTTAATCCAGAATTTTTCATGTAACCATTATGTGTGCACACACACAATTTTTGTTGCAAGAGCAGAAGAAGCATGTAGAAAAAACAAGACAGAACCAATAAGTAGTGCAACTTGAGGGAAAAATCCCATTAGGCTAAACCCACAACCCAAAGATTATTCCATGTCCTATATGCCCATGAATATTAACATCACCATAACTATTTATCTATAAAACGAAATTCCAAACCATCTTTCCAGTAAATGAAACAATCATTCTCAGGAAATTTATCTCAAAGATAAGAATCTATTTTCTCGCCCTCATAGCTTACAGACTTTGTCATACATTCCACAATAAACAAATGTTTGTTTTCTTCCCTTTTTTTTTTAATATTTTAGCTAACCCATGCTATTTTTCTGCATTCTTCACAATAATGCTCAATTGCTCATTTGCTTCGATAACAAATGGACCAGTCCCTCTTTTCAGGTTCATGTCCTCTAGAATGTAATTTCTTGCATGTCCTTTCATCTCATTTAGAGCTACAAGAATTTGCCACATCAATTGACACTCAGCAATGAGCACCATTTTGAAATGACATGGCGGATTGCAATTACTCACATAGGAAGAAAGGACGAAGTCACAAAGTGTAGGAAATTGTACGACAAAGGTATGAATGCATTGTTTTCATGAGGGAACGTGTTTTTATTTGAATGTATGATATCTGGCTTTCGATGTCAATTTATGTTTATGTTTTTGTTTCCACTCCCAAAAAAATTAGGAACCAAATCAGAAAGAGAAAAAGAAAACTGCTCATATTACGTATATTCTGAAATTGCAGGAACCTTCTGAATGTGTCAAGATGATAATCAACAATGGTTGAATAACCAGGGGCTTTAGCTCAATGGTTATGTACCTTCACTTGGTGCGAGGAGGTCATGGTTTCAGTAGATGAGTAACATTGAACTCAGATGGGGGTTGAGGGAAAAGGGAAAGGGGATTGACAAAAAACTAACGTCTGAATATCAAAGATCAGTGAGCATAAATTAGGTTTATTCTTTACTCTTCAGTTGTAACCTCATGGGAACCTTCAAAATATGTTTCTAAAATATAAATTTTACTACTACAATAACTTATTAAAATATAAATCCCTTATAGTTGTAACTGATCAAAGGAATAATATAAATTTCGAAAATGTTTAAATATTTTTCACACACTCCAAACCTTTGAACTATTTTAACACATGCTGCTCGGCTCTAATTCATGTCCTCACTTCATGTTACTTGGGCTTATCGACCATATGTTCTGGATTCAGCAGAAATCACAGAAAGTACCCTCACTAATCATAGTATCATACTATCATACACAAGTGACAAATGCAATCCAGATTTTTCCAAATCTTGAGAACCTTAAACATACTATATTACCATAAGAGGCTCTCAAAGTCAAACATAAAGAACAATAGTGATACTATGCACACAAATCTAAATCTATACAGTACAGATAGAAAGAAAGTTCCAACTTCCAATATGACGCCTTTTACTTGTTTCCAAACTGAACCGCCTCAGTCTATCATGCAGGAATGTACCACAACTTCAAGTCGTTTCAAACCACAGGTCAAGCAGATTAAATAGAAGAGGGGGAAAAGAGAGAACCAAAATGCAGAAAGATCAAATCTACACAGCAATTGTAATATTAGTGTTGTTGATGACAAACATAAACCAAGTAAAATTGCATACCTGCACATTGCTCTCCTCCATTAGGATCTCCTTTGCCTTCTCACATAAAACTCTAACCTATAACACCGAAAAAAAATAAATATATATATATATATATTGCTCAAGACCCATCTTTTACCAGCCATAACAAAATTAAGAAAAGATAAACATAAAAGGTAAAGCTGAAAAATGACAACCGTAGAAAAAGCTGAAGTTCAACCATCAAGTCAAAAAAGGTAAAGCTGAAAAATGACAACCGTAGAATAAGCTGAAGTTCAACCATCAAGTCAAGAGGATCAAAATGGTTGTGGACACCCATGAGAGCACAGAACGCTCCACTGAGCAGGAATAGTCGAAGCTTTAGAAATAAGATCATAGTTCAGGCAGAAACTTAAGTGTAATTTGATACATTGCACTGGTTTTATAATAAACCTTAGAAGCATTGGGACTGGGAGAGAAGACAGATTGGGAATTCGTTGAAGTCTAAAAGATTCAGAGTTTGAAGTGCTTATGAAGCGGAAAGAAATAGACAAGTACGTTATGTATTTAATTAGTGAATAAGGGTTGAAATAGATAGTTGCTAGTGCATTTTGATTTTTTTAGAAGTCCGATTACATGTTTCTCTATACAAGAGTATAACTTTTGCTCAAATATTTGATCACGGTAAGAAATGCAATTTCGTGAGATTGACATAGGAGAGTGACCTTTTTAGAAGGTCTGAGTAACTAAGTAATACACAACATCCATATAAAGCATCTTTGTCTTTCCTCAAAAAAAATTGTGAAGACCCAAGCGCAGTAGAGTATCCTTCTCGTTTTTCCCATTCATACATTTTTTACTTTTGCTGCCATCTAAAGATAAAATTGCAAAGTCACCGGTGAATCAACCATCTGCCTTTTTGTGTTTCTGTGGATAAATGTGTGTGTCTTTTGCATGTATAGTATGTTATAGTTGTGGAGGCCTCACCCTTTGGTTCGCCCTCAAAGTCAATATATCTCCAGAATAACCTAATTCATTAACCTCACATGCAAACATACTACAGTTGTACCCTCATAACTACTCAACAAGCTTACTGCATTGTTCTCTCAAACTAAACCGCAGTCCATCAAAAGGAGTGTATCAAGTACCAACACCAAAAGAAAATGTTCACAAGTACCATCCATAACACTTGAAACAGGATCTGAAAAAGCTCGCCTTTCCTGGTCTTATTGTGTCTCAAAAGCTTGCCCTCGAGATTCTAATTTCAAAGCAGAGATTTTGATAGCTAAAGCAGTACTCATACTTAATTGCTTAGGTGGAACCTAAATCTTCCATTTCTCTTTAGATGTCCCGATAACACAATGTTCAATTTTCTAAGCTGAATTTGGCAACAATTAAATCAGAGGGTCCATTCTGCATCAATACACAATTCACGAAATCTCTAAACAGATGTGATCATTCTCCCGACCAATTCGAGGCAAATCAATGGATCAAGGAGAAAATATCAAAAGTGGTTAAAACCACAAATCATTGAACAAGAAACCATAAATCACAAATATATGTGTGTGCATATATACCGATTCTCGAACACAAGGCTTTTCAATGTGTTCCGAGAAAATTGATACGAGCCAAAACAAAGGTACTGATAAGTGCCGCGAAAAGCAGGAAAATTTTTAAACACTTCAAGATTTGGAACAACCTCTTGCTCGGACAAGGGCTTGCACTGCATGAGCTGATAGATCTGCTCGTCGACGTTGCCATTGGCACTAGAAGGGACGGGATCGAAGCTCATCCTTTCCTTCTACGTCGGCCTTTTTGGTCTTCGACGCGAACCGATATACAAAAGATCCGATATCTATTCGCCGTCGCCGTCGCCGTCGCCGATTGGCGCCTCTGCTGAGAGAGGGAGGAGTGGGCGCGAACGGTGGTGGTGGTGAAACCAATACTGAAATGTTTTGTTATCTTTACGGTGTTTCAAATTATTTCTTGACCTCCACGACCGGGTTAATCAGAAATCGACCATTAATTAATTAAGATTTCGACCATTAATTAATTAAAATATTAATTGTACTTTGACTCTAGGTTTCACGTAAAGTAGTGTTCCGAATTCAAGTTTTGAAATAAAAATTACAAACAAAAATATGTATAATTTTAAAATGGGAGATTCAATGGCAAGTACTAATTTGCCTTTAATTTTAAAAAATCCCAAAAGTGAAAAAAACTTAGTCCAGCATATTAAAAAAAAAAAAAAAGTTCAATACACATGTCTGCACTCGCGTAGTTACATATAAATAATTTGTGTATAAATTTTTGTTAGATGTAACAAATATTACTGTATTTTATAATATATAACTAATCGGATTACATGTAACAAATATTATTATATTTTCTTGATTACATGTAATTTATAACGTGTAACTAATATTATATAAGTACATGTAACTAAAATTAAATAGATATATATAATATATGTTAATAATTAAGTTATAATTAATATTGATTACATTTAACTAATATTCACTATAATACGAATTTATTCACCAAAATTCTATTTGCAATGTCTACACATGACTAAAACTTAAGCAAGACCCAATTTAAGAGATTAAATCAAAATTTATGTCTTAAGCAGGATTTTTTTTAAATTATATATGTTATTTGGGACTGATGTTCAATTATTCCTTTTTAAAAATTTTACATGTATTTGTTTGTAATTTCTAGTGTATAAAATAAAACATTAAATATTCTCTTAATTTATATTTTTTGTCCCAATAGAACTAAGACTAAACCGTTAAATCTAGCATAGTTAAATACTCTCAAACCATAATATAAGAAGATTGAGATGACTATTAGAGGCTAAATTTACATTTTGCGGAAAGATATTGTTAACTTCCAAACTAACTTGCAATGAGAGTGAATTGTTCTTGTTTGTCCAACTTAAAGCTTTCGCAACGCTAATTAGATGTCTCATTTGACTCAACCTAAGACCTTCATTCTTCGTCGCCGAGTTTGAGGTCATATCGACCTAATTGAATTTTCAAGATCAATTGATATATTTGTGCAGTTTTTTCTATCGTTTGATTCAAATTGAATTTTATCTTTACTGATTTACAAGTACATATATATAATATATATATATATATATGAACAAGAATTACCTTATTTTTTTATAAACCTAAACAAAAATTATTTTTGTATTTTTTTTATTTGTTTTCTCTTCCTTAATGTTTTTTTCTCTCTTTATCATCTCTTATTCTTTTTATTTGTTTTCCTTTTGCTATTCTTTATAAGTCCGAACAAAGTATTACCACAATTAGACAACAGGGCCCCCTAACAAAGTATAAAGCAAAATATGAAAAATAGTATTGTAAAGCCTAATTTTTGTACATGCATTTTTTTATTTGCATTTTAAAACATTTAGAAAAATAATGGGGTTCATTGTGCTATTTAAATTTTAGGAGTTATTAGGGTATTTAAAAGTTTGACTTTAAAAATTTTAGGGGTTAATATGTTAATTTTAATTTTGACTTTTAAAAAGTTTAGGGATTATTAAGTCATTTAAAATACAATTTTAAAAGTCTTGAGATATAATTAATATTTTTGTTTTATTTTAAGAGAGATAATTAGTATAAATAAATAAATTAAAATAAAATAAACGGTTGAAATTGTTAGCTTCTTAAAACAGGCAACAAGTTCCAACCATAATATATATATATATATATATATGTGTGTGTGTGTGTGTCATCCCTAGATTAAGCCAACAAAAAGCAACTAGAAAGAAAACAAAAAGAAATGGGAAACAAGGTTTGAGGGGGGCAGAAAATTTCAACATACGTATATATACATATATGTTTTTTTTTTATCTTTTTATTCACTATTTAATTTCTCTCTCTAAAGTTTAAACATTAGAGGAGACTCTCTTGGACTTCAATTGCAAAGGTAATTTTTTTTTTGGCTTGCTTTATTTTATTTTTGTTAAGTAATATATATATATATATGTACACACACACACAACAGATTTATATTGATAGATGAAAATAATAAAATTGTGAAGAATTTAAAGTAATAAACTTTATTTCACTGTCTAGTATTATTGTTAATAGTTGACATTTTTTCTCTATAGCTAAATTATCAATTGATAAATTTTATAAATATAACTAAAATATTTTAGTTGTAAAATTAACATTGGATTGAGAAAATAAAACGTTTAATTTTAATAAATTTCATGTAATCAAGAAAATTTGGGAGTTGAAATATTGCATTTTAGTGTCACGCATTACATATTGGATTTATTTAAATAAATTATTAATTTAGGCCCTGTCGTTATTAGATTCACAGGCGACGCCGCCAATGTCAATGTTACAACGGTAGTATAATAAGCAACACAAATATCGAGGTAAGTGTACTGTTTTCTATGTAAATTGCCAAATTATATTTTTGTACTAAATTGTGTAAAAAAAATATTTATTAAAATTGACTATTTTGTGTCACACCCCTCTCCGGGCCCCCAAAGCCAGAGGTCGGATGTGACTCCGACTTGACGTCACCTGACTAGTCAACAAATATACATACATACATATATATATACATATATACATATATCGCTCCACATTATTATTTTCCAAAAACTATAATATATTTACCCATTCTTAGATTTGGAAATACACATGTCCTAAATGTTCACAACAAAACCACAAAAAGAAAACTGAACCTTCCACAGTTTACACCTATCTAGCCCACCCTCCAAAATGACACCACCACCTGACTCTACCTGTTGCTAGTAGTGGACCCACTCCTAGCTGCGGCACCTGGAACCAAATATTTTATCGGTGTACTGTCTTCATAATATAAAAATATTTCTTGGATCAAGCATAATTATCAAATACCATTTTTCTAAATATAATATAACCGCATACCAAGTCAGAATAAAATTTCACTGCCATCACTGCAATAAGATAATATATTTAAATCAACCAATCCAACATTTCGACATATGATAAAATACCGCATTCATATTTCCTACTAGCCATATGATTGTTTCACCTTACGATCGGGAGTTACGACGGTATCGTAACTTGTACAACTGTGTCATCTAAAGAGACTATCAGTGTTAGGGCCATTTAATATCCCCAATGGTAGGGGTAGTCACTCTCAGGATTTGCACTCCTGACAGGTCCACATATATCCACCCTGCAGGACTTGCCTGACAGGTAACAACATATTCACCCTGCAGGACTTGCCTGATAGGTAACAACAAATATCCACCCTATAGGTCTTGCCTGACAGGTAATCCACATCTCGCAGGATATTCCCGCCTGACGAGAAGACAACTATGGTATAGTCGGATAACAAAACTACTTTCCACATTTAAAAATCTACTTGATCCACATAACGTTATAACACCGTCTATTTAATAAATATTTTTTTTCCCACAATTTATACAAAAATATAATTTTTCAATTTACATAAAAGACAATACACTCACCTCGATTTTTATGCTACCCAAAACACTGCCGTCAAAGGACTACGAGGGCGGCGGCACCTGTGAACCTAACAGTGATAGAGCCTAAATTAATAATTTATTTAAAATAAATCTAATATGCGATGCATGGCCCTAAAATGCACAATTTTTTATTTCCCAAATTTTGATTATACAAAATTACTATATACTCCATTTTCTATATTAATATTAACTGTACGAAAATTATTATAGTAACGATTACAAAAAATTTCATGTTAATAATTTAATTTGAAAAAAAATATTAATCGATTGTTAAAAATTTAATTAGTCGATGAAATACCAAAAATTGTCATTTTAGTAAAATTTGCAATTTTTTATTTTAAACGGTATTCTTCGCAAATTAGATATTTCTATACCGACTGTATTTCTCGAACCTACTATATATATATATTTTTAATATATAAATATACATGTATATTTATCCGCATAATTAATCCCATAAATCGAATGTGTGATATAGTTTATTTTAACACACATATATATACCTACGCGTATATATATACATGTATACATACACCTGTATATGAAAGAAAAATGAGAATTACCTGGGAAGCTACTGTTTCCGTTTCTGCCTTTTTTTTTTTTTTTTTGGTTTCCTTCCTTCTTGTTTTTAGCCAAAACACACACACTTAATACATATAATATATATATATATACACACCTACCCATGTGATATCCCCAAAAGCCACCGCCTCCATTTTTTTTTTTTTGGCATGATCAAGCCACGTGGAGTCTTTTTGCCCACATTTTTTTTCTTTATCCAAATGGATTATTATTATTATTATTATTATTATTATTATTATTATTATTATTATATATATTTTTTTAAATTACATTAATCTCCCCCAATTATCTTTAAGATATTATTTAAGTCCAAAATTTAAAATTAATATTTTAAAAATGATAATTGACCCCTAATTTTTTTTTCAAGTTAAGTATTAAATGACACAATGCACCCTGATATTTTCTAAATATTCTAGAATACAACTAAAAATTATGCGCATGCAAACATCGGGTCTTACAACCCTTCCCCCCTAAAAGAAATTTCATCCCAAAATTTTAGTTACCTTAAACGAATAAATACAAATATTTGTTTCTCATCTCATCTTCTCGCTCCCACGTTGCTTCCTCAATTGAGTGACTACGCTATAGGACTTTTACCAATGGAATTGTTTTCGTCTGCAACACTTGATCTTTACGGTTTAAAATTTGGATTGGCTTCTCAACGTATGTCAAATCATCTTCCAATTCGATTAGTTGAGAAGTCAATACATGCGAAGGATCTGACACATATTTCCTAAGCATCGACACGTGGAAAACGTCGTGTAATCTAGACAATTCTGGTGGTAGGGCTAGTGGATAAGCCACTGTGCCAACTCGTTCTAGAATCTCAACGGCCTGATATACCTCAGACTTAACTTTCATTTCTTCCCAAATCTCATTATGTTTTTCCACGGGAATATACGCAAAAACACATGATCACCCACTTCAAATTCTAACTCTCTCCTACGCTTGTCAACATAACTCTTTTGCCGACTTTGAGCAGTCTTCAGTCTTTCCTGAATCACTTTCACTTTGTCCACCGTCATCTGGGCTATATCCGACATCAATAATTTTCGTTCTCCCACTTCAGTCCAACAGACTAGAGTCTTGCATCTCCTGCCATACAAGGCTTCATATGGTGCCATCTCGATTATCGAATAGTAACTGTTATTATAGGCAAATTCCATTAACGTCAAAGGATTGTCCCAACTACCAGGAAATTCTAGAATACAACCCCTCAACATATCCTCCAACGTCTGAATCGTACGCTCTGATTAGCCATCAATCTTAGGATGGAAGACTGTGTTGAATTTTAACTTGGTACCCATGGTAGCTTGAAGACTTGGCCAAAATTTCGAAGTAAATTTCGGATCTTTATCCGATACTATAGAAACTGGCACACCGTGCAATTGGACAATCTCGTCAATACACAATTTCTCATACTTATCTAGAGAGTACGTCATCTTCACGGTTAGAAAATAAGCAGACTTGGTGAGCCTATCAATAATCATTCAAATGGAATTATGTCCCCTTTGAGTGCGAGGTAATCCCCAAAAAAAAAATCATTGTGATATGTTCTCATTTCCACTCTAGGATAGGTAGAGGCTGCAATAATCCACCTAGACGTTGGTGCTCAATCTTGACTTGCTGATAAACGAGACACCTGTCAACAAATTCAACAATTTCTCGTTTAATTCCATTTCACCAATAGTGTTCTCGCAGATCCCGATACATTTTGGTACTACCTGGGTGCGTTGCGTATGTTGAGCTGTGCGCTTTCTCCATAATATCTTTCTTCAAATTGGCATTATTAGGCACACACAATCTATTTTCAACCATCAAGGCTTCATCATTATCACGTACGTGATAGTCGGCTCTGTGACCATTCTTTACTTCATCCTTGATCTTTCCAAATTGGCCATCCATTTTCTGCGCTTCAATAGTACGGTCGATTAATGTTGGTCTCAAAGTCAAAGTTGCAAGTAACGCTGCTGTCTGACCAACCGCCAACTGAACTCGCATATATCTTAGCTCGACATATAAATTAGTGTGAACAACTTGAAGGTGTGCAATTAAACCTGCCGATTTTCGACTCAGCGCATCTGCTACAACATTGGCCTTTCCAGGATGATAGTGGATAGTGCAGTTATAATCCTTGATTAACTCTATCTAACGTCTCTACCTCAGATTTAGTTCCTTCTGAGTAAATAAATATTTCAAACTTTGGTGGTCAGTGTATATCTCGCACGTCTCGCCATACAAATAATGTCTCTAGAGCTTCAAAGCAAACACAATTGCTGCTAATTCCAAATCACGCGTCGGATAATCATGCTCATGATTCTTTAATTGCTGGGAGGCATATATAATCACATTACCATGTTGCATCAGTACACACCCTAGCCCCTCGTGTAAAACATCACTGTAAATTACAAAACCACCACCTTCTGTCGGGAGAGAGAGTATTGGCGCAGATATCAGTCTACTTTTTAGCTCTTGGAAATTTTGTTCACATTTGTCAGTCCACTCGAATTTAGATTTCTTGCTGGTTAATCGAGTTAACGGGGCAGTTACAACAGAAAATTCCTACACAAATCGATGATAATAACCCGCCAATCCCAAGAAATTTCTAACATCGGTCACACTTTTCAGTCTTTCTCATTGAACAACATCTTCGACTTTCTTTGGGTTAACTTGAATACCATCTCCCGAGATAACATGCCCCAAGAATACAACTCTGTCTAACCAAAACTCACATTTATTGAATTTTGAATACAACTACTTCTCTTGCAAAATATGTAACACAATCTTGAGATGCTCTGCATGTTCTTATTTATTTTGGGAATAGATCAATATATCATCAATGAAAATGATAATAAATTGATCTATATAAGGCTGAAAGATCCGATTCATCAAATCCATAAAGGCAACAGGGACATTCATCAACCCAAACGGCATAACTAGAAATTTATAATGCCCATACCTCGTATGAAACGCTGTCTTTGACACATCACTATCTTTGACTTTTAGCTAATGATTGAAGATCTATTTTGGAAAACACCTTGACCTTCTGCAATTGGTCGAACAAATCATCAATTCTAGGCAACGGGTATTTATTACGAACCGTCACTTTATTCAACTACTTGTAATCAATACATATTCTTAGCGTGCCATCATTTTTCTTCACAAATAACACTGGGGCTCTCCACGGAGAAACACTAGGTCTGATAAACCTGTGGTCCAACAGATCTTGCAACTGAATCTTCAGTTCCTTTAGCTCGGTAGGCGCCATACGATAGGGTGAAATTGATATAGAAGACGTTCCTGGAAGTAACTCGATATTGAATTCAATTTTCCTATCCCTTGGCAATTCTTCTGGAAATACATCGGAAAAATCCCTAACCACTAGAATATCCGCCACCTGTACCTTATTCCGACTGGTGTAAATCACATGCACGAGGTATCCCTGACATTCATTCTTTAATAATTTCCTGACCTCCAGAACCGAAATCAAACTGATAGGGGTAATGATTCTGTCCCCCGAAAATACAAATTCTGCTTCGCTTGAAACCCGGAAAGTAACTTTCTTTTTAAAACAAGCCATGAGAACCGGATAGCAAATCCATACCCAGTATCACATCAAAATCATAAATATTTAGGGGTAATAGATCCACCAACAATTCTCTATCACCAATACGAAGCAAACTGTCTTTATACGCACTATTTATCAATACGAACTCGTCCATAGGAATAGAGATAATAATATTATATAACAGAGAAGTAGGAAATTTGTTTATATGTATCATAAAAGTTGCCGAAACAAATGAATGAGTAGAACCAGGATCAATAAATATACGTGCATCTCTATCATATAAAGACATGATACCTTTAACCACATCTGGGGTAGCCTGAGCATCCTGCCTAGTAGTAACAAATACACGGCCTTGAGTCGGATGTCTACCAGCAAATCTTCTACTACGCCCCTGAACACTGCTAAGGCCAACACTACCCACACTGCTCATAGAGAGTGTAGATGTAACAACGGATTTCGAACAATTCAGAGATATGTGACCCAGCTCATGACAAAGAAAACATATTGGGTCTCCCATGGGACAATGCCTAGCGAAATGATCCGGTGATCCACATTGATAGCATACGGGTGCCCCAGCTCGATTAACCGACTGACTCCTACCCTGCCCTCGTTGGCCAACACTCGGTCCTGACACATTCTGCTGTCGCTCGAAGTATAATTGCCGTGGACCCTAGCTCCTAGCGGATTGATCGGTTGTTGGGGCTCGAATAAATAGAGGTCGATGTAAGACCTAAATCGTAGCACGTACGTCATTTTAATTGCATTTTAGAACAATTGGGAAAATTCGGGATAAAATTATGATAATTAAAACTTTAAATTAAAAGTTAGGGGTCAAATTGAAAAGCTAGAAAATATTCTATCCAAAAATTGGCATTTAACTTTTGAATTGAAACTTTTTGGGGTGAAATTACAATTTAAAAAATCTTAAATGTGAAAAAAAAATTAATGATGATAATAATAATAAAGAAATTAGGGGGGAGAAAGGTGTAATTAACCAAAAGATTATTTTGTGTGTGGGGGTGATCATCGTGGGTGTGGCGTCGCAGTCATCCAGCGAGTGTGGGTGTACGATTCAGTATCGTTGGTGTGGGTGCGTATGTGTTTCTGCCTCTCCAGTGGTAGGTTGAAACGAAACCGAAACAGAAATGGCCGTGGGTATGTGTGACCGGATGTAGCGTCGCCGGCAGTGGAAGTTTTAGTGAGAAAGAGTGATGGCCGGCGTGTGTATTAGTCCGACTTTGTTGTGCGTGTGTGGGTGTAATCGGCCAGCGATCATGTGGGTCCGTGGGTAAATTGTGATGGGTCGGTTGAATCCATAACGAAAGTAGAAGAGAGAGAGAGGAGGGAGCGGATCGGTGGGTGAACAGGAAACAGAACAGAGGCGTCAAACAAAAGAAGAAAGGAAAAAAAAAAAAAAAAAGAGAGAAAAGGAAAATTTCGCAAATAACCCCAACAAAATTTAAATCCATCTTGCGACCCGTGAACGATTCGGAATGGATATCGTTTTTTTCGTTAAGTTTATTTTAGTTTTTTTAAAATTTAATTCCAGCATAAATTTTTTGTAATCGGAATAATAAATTTTGGACCATTCATATTACAAGATTTTTATGCAATAATTAACGGAATGAAATTAACCGAATAATAACAATTTTCATAGATAAAATATGGGGAATGGGAAAATGCGGAACTTAAGGCCTGCATTGCATGATTAGATGATTTTACATAAAATATTAATATAGGCTCTGTTACTATTAGGTTCGCAGACACCTGGGGGTATTGGTAAAGGATAATTTGTAAAAGCTGTTCGGAGCGGGTAGCCAGGTGAGTGTACTGTCTTCTTGACAAACTATTTTTCTATGTATATATATGATAAAATATATGTTTACTTAAACTGTACGAATTTATAAATGATATGGATCAAACAGGATTTGGGTGAGTTGGTAAACTAGATTTTCGGAAGATTTCGATGGTTTTCGAAAAGAAGTTGAAAATTATTTTTTGTTGGATTTGGTGAAATCAGACGGTGTTTTTAAAAGAGAATAGAAAACATCTATTTTTCTAAAAATTCCTGATTTTCTAAAAATAAAAGGTGAAAAAGTGGTTTTGATAAAATCAGGCATTTTCTTTAAAAGAAAGTGTGAAATATGATTTTTGGATTTAAAAGTTGGTTTTGAGGAAAAGAGATAGACGTGGTGATTTGACGATGTTGAGTAGATGATATTTATTGAGTTGTGATTCGATGATACTGTATTTGATTTGACGATGCCATAGTATTTATCCGCTTTAGCAGAGTGATGTTGATATGTCTCGGTAGAGTAATGTTAGATAATTATATTATGCAGTAATTATCCGCTTCGGTGGAGTGATGGGTGTTCATAGGAAGGCATATCCTACGGATGGTACGATACCATTGCAACTCTCGATCGTGAGGTTAAAACGATCACATAGCTAACCGAGGTGTGATGAGATGTGGTGTGATGTGATGTGGTGTGGTGTGGTGTGGTGTGATGTGGTGTCGTATGTGGTATTTTGTCTTACATGGTGTTTTGTAATATCTGATGATTTAGATGCGTACATTTATGCATATTCTTTTATACTTAATTCGTATATTCTGACTTCATTATACTATATAGTTAGTTGAATTATTCTGATTGATTTTCATTATTTAGTTGGGATGCTATATATATATACACATATATAGACATATATAAACGTTAATTTTGTGGTGATAGAAAAAAATGTGTTTTCCTTGTGGTATGAGACAGTTATATATCATGAGATTTTTATTTGATATGTAATATTTATATGTTTCATGCTTGATCTATCTAAAATATTTTTATTAAGAAGACAGTACACTCGCAGGTAGAACAACTAGGAGTCAGTCCCCTACTGGTACTAGGTAGAGTCCGGTGATGGTGTAATATAGCAATATTTGGGAGGAGCTGTCCGAGGCCAACCTGTGAGAGTTTCATTGTTGTTATACTTTTATTGTTATTATAATTCAGGGACAAGTGTGTCCCCAGTTAGAGATATTGTATATGGTCAGAATTTGTGGCTGTATATTTATGTATGCACTTTGTCGTTTGCTAATGGGTTTAACGTTAAGATGAGGTCGTGTCGACGTCACGCCGGCCCCACGGTGACGGGTGTTCGGGGTGGGGTGTGACAATTTTGGTATCAGATCCTAGGTTATAGGGTCTATAGACTTGCCAATAGTTGTGTCAGTAGAGGATCATGAGATAGGAAGATGTGCCAGTTGTCTAGTCAGTAGGGGACTTTGAGATAGGGTGTCGATAGGTGGTGTTGAGCCAGGGTTGGATCATGAGATAGGGTGTCAATAGGTGGGTTCAACACGTAAGTGATAGTTATTGCATTGCATTAAGATGGTATATTGGCATCGTGCATGGTTATCTGTCTTTTTGGTAATTAGTGGGTGCAATGAAGTTGTGATACTGTCAGTTGGTGGTTCGGGTAGTGTGGTTGGTAGTGGTAATGGGTGGATCAAGATTGTGGGGGTGCTAGTGGTTAGGAATATTAAACTATAATTGATAAGAAATTCTATTCGTAGTATTTAACATTGAGATTCCGTGTCGGTAGTACGTAATATTTTTATTGTTAAAACCAACAGTGTGGCAGAGCACACTTAATTCGTCCAATGTTAAGTTATTCATTAAATTAAATTGGTAGACAACGCTTTATTTATGCAATTACACGACACACTGCGCTATTATTTGAGATACGCGGATTCTATCATAAATGTGTAGGTGTGCTCGATGGAGGTTCATATGGTTAAAGCAGAAAGAGACGACCATTCGGCGGTATGAAATTAAATTTGATTGGGTAAAAACGGAAGGGACAAGATTTAATCTAGAAAAGATTTAATTTGGAAATATGTTTTAGGTTGACGGGCAAACAAAATAAAAGTTATACGAAATGGGCAAACGCAGCGAGAATTATTAGAGAATGATGTGTAGGAAGTAACCGAGAACTATGAGTCCGTATTAAAAGTTGGTGCGTATAAATGTAGTTCACTTCGTATTGGTGGTAGGAAGTTGTTGGTTGATCTATTACCCTTGAATATTTATGATCTTGATGTAATACTAGGTATGGACTTGTTGTTTGGCTATCATGCCACGATGGTTTGTTTTAAGAAGAAAATGATCTTTTGAATCTCAGGCGAGCCAGAATTTGTATTCTTGGGAGACAGAATTATCATTCTTGTTAGTCTGATTTCAGCCCTAGAAGCTAGAAAATTATCGCAGAAAGGATGTCAGGGATACCTTGCGAATGTGATTGATACCAGTCAGAGAGAAGTTTCGATAGCAGATATTCCAGTGGTCAGAGATTTTCCCGACGTGTTTCCAGACAAATTGTCAGGGTTGCCAGTAGATAGGAAGATGGAAGTCATTATTGAGTTGCTTTCAGGAACTGCACTTATGTCGATTCTCCCTTATCGTATGGCGCCTATCGAGCTGAAAGAATTGAAAGTGCAGTTGCAAGATTTATTAGACCGTGGGTTTATTAGACCTAGTGTTTCCCCATGGAGAGTCCCAGTGTTACTCGTGAAGAAGAAGGATGGCACGTTAAGATTATGTATCGACTATTGACAGCTGAATAGGGTGACCATTCGTAATAAATATTTGTTGCCTAGGATTGATGATTTGTTTGATCAGTTTCAGAAAGCTAAAGTGTTTTCCAAGATAGATTTTCAATTGGGGTATCACTAGTTGAAAGTCTGAGACAGTAATATGGCGAAAACGGCATTCTGTACGAGATATGAACACTATGAATTTTTGGTTATGCCCTTCAGATTGATAAATTCCCCTGTTGCCTTCATGGACTTGATGAATCAGATCTTCCAATCTTATCGGGATCAATTTATTATCATATTTATTGACGATATATTAATCTATTCCCAAAGCACAGACGAGCATGCAGAACATCTTCCGTTTGTGTTGCAGACATTGCGAGAAAAGCGGTTATATGCGAAATTCAGTAAATGTGGATTTTGGCTAGATCATGTGGTATTTTTGGGGCATGTTATCTCAGGAGATAGTATTCAGGTGGACCCGAAGAAAGTTGAAGCTGTTATTCAGTGGGAAAGGCCGAGAAATGTGACTGAAATTCGAAGCTTTATAGGATTGGCGGGTTACTATCGACGATTTGTGCAGGGATTCTCTGTTATAGTGGTCCCGTTGACTCGTTTGACCCGCAAAGAATCCAAATTGAGTAGACCGACAAATGTGAACAAAGTTTCTAGGAGTTGAAGAGTAGATTGATATCGGCGCCAATATTATCCCTTTCGACAGAAGGGGGTAATTTTGTGATTTATAGTGATGCGTCCTACCAAGGGCTGGGATGTGTTCTGAGGCAGTATGGTCAAATAATCGCATATGCATCTCGGTAATTGAAGAACCATGAGCGTAATTACCCGACGCATGATTTGGAGTTGGTAGCGATTGTGTTCGCCCTGAAGATTTGGAGGCACTACTTGTATGGCGAGACGTGTGAAATATACACCGACCATCAGAGTTTACAATACTTGTTTACTCAAAAGGAACAAAATCTGAGGCAAAAGCGTTGGATAGAGTTGATTAAATATTACGATTGTATCATCTACTATCACCCCGGGAAGGCCAATGTGGTAGTGGTTGCTTTGAGTCGGAAATCGGCAAGTTCAGTCGCACATATTCGAGTCAATCATGCTAACCTGTATGCGGAGTTGAGATCGTTACGTGTTCAGTTAGGGGTTAGTCAGACGGCAACATTGCTTGTGACTTTGACTTTAAGGCCGACGTTGATTAATCGTATTATTGAAGCTTAAAAGTCAGACGTTCAATTGGAAAGGATTAGGGATGAAGTGAAGAATGGTCACAGATCTGATTATCATGTCGGGGAAAGTGATGAAGCTTTGATGATTGGAAACCGGTTGTGTGTACCTGATGACGTTAATTTAAAAAAGGATATCTTGGAGGAGACGCATAGCTCAGCGTACGCGATGCATCCGGGAAGCACCAAAATGTATTGAGATTTGTGTGAGCATTATTGGTGGATCGAAATGAAACAGGAAATCACAGAATTTGTTGTCAGGTGTCTTATTTGTCAGTAAGCAAAGATTTAGCCTCAACGTTCAAGTGAGTTGGACGTTGGAGGATATATTGAGGGGAGGAGTTTTGGAATTTTCTGGTAGTTAGGATGATCATTTGTCATTGATGGAATTTGCCTACAATAACAACTACCATTCGACAATTGAGATGGCCTCCTATGAAGCGTTGTATGGTAGGAGATGTAGAACCCCAGTTTATTGGACTAAGGTGGGTGAACGTAAATTGTTGATGTTAGATTTAGCCCAGATAACACTAGACAAAGTAAAGGCGATTAAAAAAAAATAAATTGTTGAGAGTCGACAAAAGAGTTATGTAGACAAGCGTCGGCGGGAGTTGGAGTTCGAAGTGGGAGGTCATGTGTTCTTACGTATTTTTCCGTGAAAAGGCATAATGAGGTTCGAGAAGAAAGGAAAGTTGAGCCCAAGGTACATCGGACCATATGAAATTCTAGATTGGGTTGGCACAACAGCGTATAGACTTACATTACCACCAGAGTTGTCTCGACTATACGACGCTTTTCATATATCGATGCTCCAGAAATATGTGTTATGAGTTGACTTCGTAGCTGATCGAGTTGGAAGCAGATTTGACCTACATTGAGGAGCTAGTCCAAATCCTAAGCCGTAAAGACCGGGTGTTGCGAACGAAAACGATTCCTTTAGTTAAAGTGTTGTGGCTCAGTCATGCAATGGAAGAAGCGACGTGGGAGCGAGAAGACGAGATGAGAAACAAATACCCGCATTTGTTCGACTAAGGTAATAAATTTCAGGACGAAATTTCTTTTAGGAGGGAAGAGTTGTAAGACCAAAATCGTAGCACGTACGTCATTTTAATTGCATTTTAGAACAATTGGAAAAATTCGGGATAAAATTGTGATAATTAAAACTTTAAATTAAAAGTTAGGGGTAAAATTGAAAAGCTAGAAAACATTCTATCCAAAAATTGGCATTTAACTTTTGAATTGAAACTTTTTGGGGTGAAATTACAATTTAGAAAATCTTAAATGTGAAAAAATAAAATAATAATAATAATAATAATAAAGAAATTAGGGGGAGAAAGGTGTAATTAACCAAAATATTATTTTAATATATATATAACATTGTGTGTGTGTGCTGTGAGACCCGCCAGAGACAGAGCTAAATCAGAAAGTGGGAGACGTGGCCTCATTAGATTAATTCCCATCCACTAATTTCATGCATATAAATGACCATGCAGAGATTGTGATCAGAAAATCTGAGAGAAAGATTGTGAAGAGAAAATCATCCAGAAAATTCTAGAGAGAGAGAGGTTCGGTTCAACGGACGGCAAGGAGCTGTCGGCGGTGAGTGTTCGGTGGCCATGGTTGTGGCTGTTACGCGTGTGTGTGATCGTGTGGGTATCGTTGTCAGTTCCAAGAGAGAGCGAATGTGGTTTGACTGGTAGGGTGGTTCGTCGACGGCGTGGCGGTGTGCTTTCTTAGTATCGTCGATTAGCGGGAGTTGGGTTTGGTTGTCCAGTTCTTTGTCGATCGATGTCCAGTCGTCGACGATCGTCGATCTGGTGAGTATTTGTGTGAAATTTCTCTAATCATTTTGGTGGGTATGTGCATGCATATGTGTTGCCGGCGTATGTGGGCGTGTGTTGTTGACGAAAATTAGCAGGCTGTGTGTGTGTGTTCCTTCGGCAGGGGGTGCGTGTGTGAGCATCTTGTATGTGTGCACTGTTTAGTCATCGTCTGTGGGTGTGTGTTGGTCCGACGGTGTGAGTGTGTTCAGTGGAGGATCGTTCGTGTGTGTGTGGGTGATCATCGTGGGTGTGGCGTCGTAGTCATCCGGCGAGTGTGGGCATACAGTTCAACGTCGCTAGTGTGGGTGCATGTGTGTTTCTGCCTCTCCAGTGGTGGGCTGAAACAAAATCGAAACAGAAATAGCCGTGGGTGTGTGTGACCGGATGTAGCGTCGCCGGCAGTGGGAGTTTTAGTGAGAGAGAGCAACGGCCGGCGTGTGTATTAGTCCAGCTTTGTTGTGCGTGTGTGGGTGTAATCGGCCGGCGATCATGTGGGTTCGTGGGTGAATTGTGATAGGTCGGTTAAATCCATAACGGGAGTAGAAGAGAGAGAGATGGGGGAGCGGATCGGTGGGTGAACAAGAAACAGAATAGAGGTGTCAAACAAAAGAAGAAAGAAGAAAGAAAAAAAAAAAGAAGGAAAATTTCACAAAAAACCCCAACAAAATTCAAATCCATCTTGCAACCCGTGAACGATTCGGAATGGATATCGTTTTTTTCGTTAAGTTTATTTTAATTTTTGTTAAATTTAATTCTAGCATAAAAATTTTGTAACTGGAATAATAAATTTTGAACCGTTCATATTACAAGATATTTATGCAATAATTGACGGAATGAAATTAATCGAATAATAGCAATTTTCATAGATAAAATATGGAGAATGGGAAAATGCGGAACTTAAGGCCTGCATTGCATGATTAGGTGATTTTACATAAAATATTAATATAGGCTCTGTCACTATTAGGTTCGCAGGCACCTGGGGGTATTGGTAAAGGATAATTTGTAAAAGCTGTTCGGAGCGGGTAGCCAGGTGAGTGTACTGTCTTCTTGCCAAACTATTTTTCTATGTATATATATGATAAAATATATGTTTACTTAAACTGTACGAATTTATAAATGATATGGATCAAACAGGATTTGGGTGAGTTGGTAAACTGGATTTTCGGAAGATTTCAATGGTTTTCAAAAAGAAGTTGAAAATGATTTTTTGTTGGATTTGGTGAAATCAGACGGTGTTTTTAAAAGAGAATAGAAAACATCTATTTTTCTAAAAATTCCTGATTTTCTAAAAATAAAGGGTGGAAAAATGGTTTTGATAAAATCAGGTATTTTCTTTAAAAGAAAGTGTGAAATATGATTTTTGGATTTAAAAGTTGGTTTTGAGGAAAAGAGATACACGTGGTGATTTGACGATGTTGGACAGACGATATTTATTGAGTTGTGATTCGATGATGCTGTATTTGATTTGACGATACCATAGTATTTATCCGCTTTGACGGAGTGATGTTTATCTGCCTCGGCAGAGTGATGTTAGATGATTATACTGCGCAGTGATTATCCGTTTTGGCGGAGTGATGGGTGTTCGTAGGAAGGCATATCCTACGGATGGTACGGTACCGTTGCAACTCCCGATTGTAAGGTTAAAACGATCACATGGCTAGCCGAGGTTTAATAAGATATGGTGTGATGTGATGTAGTATGGTGTGGTGTGATGTGGTGTCGTATGTGGTGCTTTGTCGTACATGGTGTTTTGTCGTATATGGTGATTTAGATGAGTACATTTATGCATATTCGTTTATACTAGATTGGTATGTTCTGACTTCATTATACTATATGGTTAGTTGAATTATTCTGTTTGATTTTCATTGTTTAGTTGGGATGCTATATATATATAGACGTATATAAACGTTGATTTTGTGGTGATAGGAAAAAATGTGTTTTCGTTGTGGTATGAGATATCTATATATCATGAGATTTTTATTTGATATGTAATATTTATATGTTTTATGCTTGATCTATCTGAAATATTTTTATTAAGAAGACAGTACACTCGCAGGTACAACAGCTAGGAGTCGGTCATCTACTGACACTAGGTAGAGTCTGGCGATGGTGTAGTATGGCAATATTTTGGGAGGAGCTGTCTGAGGCGAACCTGTGAGAGCTTCATTGTTGTTATACTTTTGTTGTTATTATAATTCAGGGACGGTTATGTCCCCAATTAGAGATGTTGTATATGGTCAGAATTTGTGGTTGTATATTTATGTATGCACTTTGTCATTTGTTAGTGGGTTTGACGTTAAGATGAGGTCGTGTCGACGTCACGCCGGCCTTACGGTGACGGGTGTCTGGGGTGGGGTGTGACAGTCGAGCTACAGTTCCTCAAGAAGTACCACATGGATATCTATTAGGTGACTCGAATCTACTTTTCTTATACTGCTCATGGTTGTCGGCTGCTTCCCGGACATCCTGCTCTATTAATTTCGCCATGTTTACCAATTCTGTATATTTCTTGATCTGTCTGCCTGTCAACTTGGAGCGTATTTCTAGATCCAGTCCTTTCTGGAATCATCTACATCTAGCCTCTTCTGTTTTCACCAGATCAGAAGCAAATCTGGATAAGGCATCAAATTTGATCTCGTACTGCAAAACGATCATTTTCTCTTGTTTCAGTGATATGAATTCCTTCTCAATCTGGAACCGATAGGATTTAGGAAAATATTTTTCATTAAACACCGCAACGAATCTATCCCAAGAAATCTTATCGCATTGAATTGAAATTAACATCTTCATTTCCTCCCACCAATGTTCGGTTTCTCCTTTCAATTGGAAGGTGGCAAGAGGAACTCGGCTGTTATCGATAATTCCCATTGTCTCAAATATGTGCCCCACGCTCCTCAACCAATTTTCAGCATCAGTAGGACTTGCAGTTCCCATAAAAATCGGAGGGTCCAATTCCTTGAATCTCTTCCAGAGTGCTGCCTGGGAAGTAGCTGTGTCGGTTTAGCCCTTCTGACATTCCATCATCTTTACTTGCTGCTCTGTCCGTTGCGTAGCAGCCTGTAAAATCTGCTTAAGGGCATCCAAGCCTTCCTGCGTCCTATCCCTTTTCTTCTAGGATCCAATACTCCCAGTACTCTCATTTTCATGCTCCATACTCAAGATCTGAAACGAAATTTAATAAGCAGCAAGGCCAATAGACAAACGACAGTGCATGACGCAAATGTATTATTTAATCCAATAAAATAACTACCACTCACGTGCCAAACCCACCTATCGATACCCTATCTCAAGGTCCACTACTGACTCAACAACCTGGCACGTCTACAGAACCTATAACCTAAGCTATGATACCAAAAAGTGTCACACCCCTCCCTGGGCCCCCATCGCCTGAGGTCAGATATGACACCGACTTGACATCACCTGACTAGTTAACAAATATATATATATATATATATATAGACACACACACACACACACATGTACCGCTCCACATTATTATTTTCCAAAAACTATAATATATTTACCCATTCCAAAATTTGGGAATACACCTGTCTCAAATGTTCACAACAAAACCACAAAAAGAAATTGAACCTTCCACGGTTCACACCTGTCCAGCCCACTCTCCAAAATGACATCACCACCTGACTCTACCTAGTGCCAGTAGTGGACCTACTCCTAGCTGAGGCACCTAAAACCAAATATTTTATCGGTTTATTGTCTTAATAATATAAAAATATTTCTTGGATCAAACATAGTTATCAAATACCACATTTCCAAATATAATATAATATAACCGTATCCCAAGTCAGAATAAAATTCCACTGCCATCATTACAATAAGATAATATATTTAAATCAACCATCCAACATTTCAACATATAATAAAATAACGCACTCATATTTCATACTAGTTATAGAATCGTTTCACCTCATGATCAAGAGTTATGACGGTATCATAACCTGTACAACTGTGCCATCTAAAGTGACTATCAGTGTCAAGCCTATTTAATATCCCCAATCGTAGGGGCAGCCACCCACATGTTTTGCACTCCTGACAGGTCCACATATATCCACCCTATAGGACTGCCTGACAGGTAACAACATATTCATCTTGCAGGATTTGCCTGACAGGTAACAACAAATATCTACCCTGCAGGTCTTGCCTGACAGGTAATCCACATCTCGCAGGATATACTCTCCTAACGAGAAGACAACTATAGTATAGTTGGATAACAAAACTACTTTCTACATTTAAAATTTTACTTGATCCACATAACGTTATAACACCATCTATTTAATAAATGTTTTTTTCATAATTTATACAAAAATATAATTTGTCAATTTACATAGAAGACAGTGCACTCACCTCGATTTTTGTGCTACTTAAAACACTGCCGTCAAAGGACTACGAGGGTGGCGTTGCGTGTGAACCTAACAATGATAGGGCCTAAATTAATAATTTATTTAAAATAAATCTAATATGCGATGCGTGGCCCTAAAATGCACAATTTTCCATTTCCCAAATTTTGATTATACAAAATTATTAAATACCCCATTTTCTATGTTAATATTAACTATACTGAAATTATTATAGCAACGATTACAAAAAATTTCATGTTAATAATTTAATTTGTAGAAAAATATTAATCGACTGTTAAAAATTTAATTAGTCGACGAAATACTAAAAAATTTCGTTTTAGTCAAATTTGCAATTTTTTATTTTAAACGATATTCTTCGCAAATTAGATATTTCTATACCGGTTGTATTTCTCGAACCCACTATATATATATTTTTGACATATAAATATACATGTATATTTATCCGCATACTTAGTCTCATAAATCAAACCTGTGATATAGTTTATTTTAACATATATATATATATATATATATATATATATATATATATATATATGTATACACCTGTATATGAAAGAAAAATGAGAATTACCTCGGAAGCCACCGCCTCCTTCATTTTTATTTTTTTGCATGATTAAGCCACGTGGAGTCTTTTTGCCCATATTTTTTTTCTTTATCCAAATGGATTATTATCTTATTATTATTATTATTATTATTATTATTATTATTATTATTATTATTATTATTATTATTATTATTATTATTATTATTATTATTATTTGGGAAAAGTACAATTTAGACCCTCTAACTATTGATACATTTCTAAGTGGCCCCTCTAAGTTTCGGCGTTTCATTTCAAACCATTTACGTATCGAAATGGCTTTAATTGGTCCCTCCGTTAGAGATTCTATTAAAACTAACAGAATCTCAGGGGCAAAATGGTCTTTTCACATTTAAAATTTTTTTTAATCATTTTTAATATAATGTATTTTTTATTTTATTTTTCTCTCTTCCTCCCCTTCCTCTCTCTCTCTCTCTCTCTCTCCCTCATTCTCTCTTCCGCCACCTCTCTCTCTCCTTCCCTCTCCCCTGCCACCTCCCTTTCCCTCTCCCTTCCACCTCTCTTTTCTTCTCCCTCATTCCCTTTCCCCGCCACTCTTCTCTCCCTTCCTCCCCATCACCCCCGTAACAGGGGGTGTTTTCACCCCCTGTTGTAGGGGGTGATTCTACCCCCTGTTGCAGGGGGTGAGTTCTACCCCTTGTTACGAGAGAAGGAGGGAGAGGTGGCGGGGATAGGGAAGAAGAGAGAGAGGGAGAGGAAGGGGAGGAAGAGAGAGAAATAAAAAAAAACAAAAAACAAAAATATTATATTAAAAATGATTAAAAATTAAAAAAATATGAAAAGACCATTTTTCCCCTGAGATTCTGTTAGTTTTAACAGAATCTCTAACGGAGGGACTAATTAAAGCTGTTTCGATACGTAGAGAGTTTGAAATGAAACGTTGAAACTTAGAGGGGTCACTTAGAAATGTATCAATAGTTAGAGGGTCTAAATTATACTTTTCCCTTATTATTATTATTATTATTATATATTTTTTTTAAATTATATTAATCTCCCCGAATTATCTTTAAGATATCATTTAAGTTCAAAATCTAAAATTAATATTTTAAAAATGATAATTGACCCCTAATTTTTTTCAAGTTAAGTATTAAATGACACCATGCACCCCCAGTATTTTCTAAATGTTCTAGAATACAACTAAAAATTATGTACATGCAAACATCGGGTCTTACAGTTTTGTTACTTTAGATGGGTCAAGTAAAATTTTAAATGTGGAAAGTGACTTTTATTATTATCCTACTATGTCATAGTGTGATCATGACAAGAGGTCATGTCCTGCGGGATATTGTTGGCCCAACAGGTAGACATGTCTTGTAGGGCATTATATTGTAACCTGACAGGAGGACAAGTCCTGCAGGTGATTGTTGTTGTTATTGTTGTTGTTGACGATGATGATTATTATCATGATATGATGGTTTTATACTAAGTGATGACTCCTACCATTGGAAATATTAAATGACCCTGACACTGATGACAACTTTAAATTACACAATTGTACAAGTTACGATATTGTCATAACTCCTGATCGTGAGGTGAAACGATCATATGCTAATAGGAAAGTATATTTCTAGTAGTTTATTATATAAGAGTAATTTGATTGGTTGATTTATATTCAGCTGCTTAGTTTTGATTATATCTTTGGATTTTAATACTGTTCATTGTGGTTAGATTTTGTATTGAAAAATGGGTTTTATCAAACGTACTTAGTCTATAAATTATTTTTATATTATAAAGACAGTACACTGATAAAATATTTTGTCTCAGGTACCTCAGCTAGAGACGGGTCCATTACTAACATTAAGTAGAGTCAGTGGAAGGATAAGTGTGAACCGTGGAAGATTTATTTATTTTTTTGTAATTTTGTTACAGATATTTGGGACATGTGTATTTTCTGAATTTTGAAGTTGGTAAATATTTTTAGAAAAAAAAATTCTGTATCAATACATGTTTATATATATTTATTGATTGGTCGGGTAATATCAAGTCGACGTTACGCCCGGCCTCGGACATTGGGGCCCGGGGTGGGGTGTGACAGGTATCCTTCACACAGTATATAAATTTAATGAGTCATGTGTTTTTAGAATAAAAACTATTTAATTATTATGTGAAAGGTTTTTGAAAACAATTAGGTCGTGTTTAGATAAAGGATTTTGGGGGACGGATTTCATTTGGGTAAGGGATTTCAAAATTCTTTTTTAACAAATACATTATTTGGCTATCTATGAGAAGGAATTTGTCAAATCTCTTACCCAAATGCAACGTTAAGTATTTTGGCTTGAGTCCATGCAATAATTAGGATAATAATTATTTTTTATTTAATAAATGAGCCAAGCACATACATAGCCTAAAAGAATTGGTGTCCCTATCGAATTAGGGCCCAAATCAATTGTCTTGGTGGGTTTACCCAAGGATTAGCCCTGTCAAACAAACTTCATCATTGCACCTTGAGTCTATTTTGCAAAAGGCTCCACCTCCTTCTCCTACCTTCCCAATATCATGTAGGTATGGCGATTGGATATGAAATGGTTCGGTGCAAACGACTTTTGTCTAGTGGCATAATGGCAAGTTGTTACTTGTGTAGCATAGATACTAAACTATCGTTTGTGACATATTGTTAAACAATGTATGCACACTATTCTTTTTTTAATGAGTAGGGTGTATTTTTTAATGTAAATGTTGTTAGAGAAGATTTTTGATTCCCATCCCGAATCTTTCTCTTGGTACCCCTTGATATCTATATTCAGTCACCAGTTTCGTTGGTGTGTCAAACTCATGGGAATAAGAGTTACTAATATCAAAGACACCGTATTTTGTCCCACTGATATTATATTATTTTTTTATTTCAAAAAATAATTCTTGTCAAAGTTTGATTTCTCATAATGTTGTAAATAATTAAATCATAAATTGAAAGAGGATTCTACTCAATTCCGTATCAACAAACATTGCTCAATCCCAAAATCTACTGGTGAGTTCATTCATACTTGATTGTGCGCTAAATTGTCTATATTTGTTTAAAGTGTGGATTTCTATATATTGTGCATATTAATATAAAATTATCTTATATCGATTACATTTGCATTTCTAGATAATTATGAATTACGTGATTATGTGTTAAACGATTAAAAAATTCATCTTGTACTACAAGTCAAACTTACTCCTACTTGAAATCAATTGTTTTGTGAAAACCAAAAGAGCATTTGTTAAAGAATCAAAAATATTTTCAAGAATCACAAAATTTGTGAAAAGTGGTATAATGGACATGGGAAGAGCTCGCACCACCAGCGAGATAAAGTTACTCTACGAGATCTTAAATCTCTCGCATACCATTCTAACAAGAGTTAAGCTAACTTGGTGTTTTCACTGGACTTTAAAGAGTATCATTTTATTTAAAACAACCTTAGCTTAAAAAGTTGAGAATAAATACGAAATTGAATATTGTGCTAAATTGATTATATCTATTACGCGTACTTGCTTGATCAATATCTTTGTTGTAATTGTTTTGTACATGGACTATATTTCATATCATTTTGTACACACTTCTATAAGTACCTAACGAGTCAATATAAAGTGTATTGATTCATAAGTGATTGATAGAAGCTTTAAGTGTTATTTCGTTAATCTAACAAGTAAAAATTAAATTGTGGGAGTGTAAGCCTGTAACTTAAATCTGGGTTTTGGCTTAAGTGAGAGAATTATTAGAGATTGAAAAAGTAAAAGGGGGCTTTGCCTTAGGTGTATCAGTTTGATCTTCATCAAGAAAGGAGGTAAGATTTTAGTGGATTAGAATTGCTCGAAGGACCTTGAGGGAGTAATAGGCAAGGATGGAACTTGGGCGAACTATTAAAAATCTCGGTGTTATTTTTTTTTTACTATTATCTCTATTTGTGTAGTTATGCTTAACTTATCTATTTTATTATTCCACTGTGCCACTTTCATACTTGTATTAATTTGTTCAAACCTAACTAAAGTGTGAGATTCAGATAAACTTAAAAAGAAGTAAAAAATCGTAGAAGTTATTTATACTAACAAATTCACTTCCTATCTTGGGTAGACTTGGACTAACTATTGGTACCAAAACTTAGTTGCCAAGAGGACTAATTCCCATAAAAACGGGATCTATTGAAGAAAAACTCAGGATTCACCTTGCCCAACGAGCAATTTATTGAGAGACCACATTTGTTCAGCAAAGATAACTATGTATTCTGGAAGGGTAGGATGATAGCCCTTTTGAAAGCTACCAATTATAAAGCATAACGGGTTATTAAGAATGGACTTTATATCCTAGAGAAGACCATAGACTCATTTGTAATAGAAAAGACTGAGTTTGAGTATAATATGGCAAATATTAAACTATCGTCTTTAAATGCCTAAACTACTAATCTTATTTTTGTGCATTAGACTTGAATAGGCACAACAGGATCTCAGGATGCAAATCTGCTAAGAAAATATGGGATATGTTCGAAGTAACTCATTAGGGCACCGATCAAGTCAAGGAATTAAAAATCAATGCCCTCGTACATCAATGTGGGTTGTTCAAGATGGAAAAATCCGAAAGCATTCAGGAGATGTACACAAGATTAAAAAATCTATGAAGTCTTCAATGAACTCGAGAGACCTTACTCTATGAAAAAAGAGTAAGGAATATTTTTTGGTCACTTCCCAAGGCATGGGACTGAAGGTCACGACGATTCAGGAAGCAAAAGACTTAAATACTTACACAATAGATGCATTGATTAGGAATCTCACAACACATAAATCATCTCTTGAAAACTATGAGAATAATTAGTCTCTATCAGGAAAAAAATGCTAGCTCTCAAATCGCTTCACGATGAAGAAAGTCTAGACAGTGACCAAAAGAAAAGCTTGACACTTGTGAGTAGGAACTTTCACTGATTCATAAAATGAGCTTTCAAAGGAAGAAAACAATTAAACATATCCAAAGTCGAATGTTTCAACTATCACAAGACCAGTCATTTCCAATCCAAATGTCTGGAGCCCAAGAAAGAACCAACAAATATAAATATGGCATTCTCGAAAAGGAAAGAAAAAGATCATGAAGGACACAAGGGATGACACCGGGAGCAGCAACTTAGAGAGCTTTAGAAACAAGAAGGAAGCCACTATGCTCACCTTGATTGCCAAAGGTGGTGAGGTATATGATGATTTATTATGTTCAACGCCTAATAGAAACAAGGAGGAAGCCACTATGCTCACCTTGATGGCCAAAGGCGGTGAGGTATGTTATTTTTTTTTTTTTTTTTTTTTTTTATGTTCAACGCCTAATAGTACAAATTATAATGAACCCTAGAAACAAGGAAGAAGCCACTATGCTCACCTTGATGGCCAAAGGCGATGAGGTATGTGATGATTTATTATGTTCAACGCCTAATAGTACAAATTATGATGAACTCTATGATGCTTATGAGGAACTAGTAAATGAATTTAAAAAATAGAGTTTTTGAATTTGTACACAAAATAAAATGATCACATCCTTGACCAAACAAGTTGAGTTAACCAAAGTTGAAAACAGTTCACTCAAAAAGAAAACCCATGACATTAACAAATACGATTTTGATAAAAAAAAAAACTTTAGAAAATATCTCCCTTGAAAATGACTTAAGAATTTTTAAAATAGACTTTCATGTTATTAATATGAAAAACTTCAGCCTAGAGATGAACAATGGTGTATTGAAATACTCTCTTAAAAGCACAAAGTTGAAACTGAAAAGAACTTCATGCTAAAATGTCGTATCTTAATATCCACATATCTCACTATACATAATGATCACTCTAAACCAAAATGCTACTTTTGTTATAAAAATGATCATTATTTAGTGTGATGCCCCTTATGCAACACACACTAATAAGGTAGGGCCCAAAAGTAAATGGGTATCTAGTTCATATCATCGTGTTATAGGTTATAAGGTATCAAGGACACATGAAGGAAAAAGAACATTTCAAATTGGAATGTGGAAAGGCCATACCTAGAGCCAATTCTTCTTGGAATACAAAGGTCACCAAACCCATGCCAAATGCTATATATGCAAGGAAACCAAGAGTGACAAATGACAAAAGCAAAGGAAAGACGATAGATGAGCCACAAACACATTGTAAAATATTTCAAGGTAAATCTATCCTCTCAAATTATGCAAGTAAGTCCAACCCTTATCTACCCAAATTCATCAAATTTGTTAAAGGGCCGGATGTCTGACTTTCCAATTAAAGTCAACAAATAGTTCTTTGATGACCACTGAAAATGAGCTTGATCTAAAAGTCTAAGAATCATGTTATTAGGTGATTAATTTTGAATCACAAAATAGGCTAGAACTTGCGTGCTTATATGTTTATGCATCTACATTCTGTCATTTGTGCATCTTAGTTGATCATTCTTTAAAATTGTTACATGTCTACTTGAAGATATTTAATCTCGATTTGAAATGGAAAGTCATATACTTAAGTATCATTTAGAAAAACCAGACTGATAGCTCTGTAATAAAAATTATCGATACCATGAGATTTGTGATCCTTAGATATAATTATTGAGGTATTAAATTATTGAAAATTATCAATAAAACTAAGAAATTGATCCGTTCCTTTAATATATAAGAAAAATAAAAAAAAACAGTGAAAATTGGTTGACCGATAAAAATGTCAATCAATTGACTCAATGAAAATAAATCGGATATAGTCCTTTGAAAAGATTAGTCGACTGATAAGATCTACCCAATTGATCGACAATTGTGAATCAAATTTCTAATGAATAAATTAATAAGACCTCAATAGTTCATTTCCCATACCTTTCACTTTCTAATACCTCTCTCCACCTCCCAATGACAAAACCTTATCGAAACTCCCCTAAATTAATAAAATCAAGTAATCTTAGTGACTTTTAAGTAATTATCTCGGAAAATTTGTTCAGCTCTAAGACACCATGCTCTATTCTCTACTTCTCTTAGATCTACAATCTTCTTTCAAAAATTTTGGTAAGTAAATCATTATTCCTTGTCCTAGTATTATTCTAAGTTCATATCTTGGTTTTTCTCTTTCAAAATTCACTCTTAGAAATTTTCCCTAGGTTGTCTAAAGTCAAAAAGTTTCATTAAAATGACCCATAAATCCATTGCCAAAAGTCCAAATGGGGAAAACCGAAAAAGAACCCCATCCAATCTTGAAAACACTTTCGAAAATTAAGCGCAATTTGATTCTACTATTTTCTCATCTGAGGAAGACAAAATAAAATACCTAACGTGTGAATTAGTAAAAGCCAATTTGGCTTTCTCCTATCTATTTTCTAGAAATGGTGTCCACAATCTCAATTATAAGACACCAAGTTGGCTACTACTAAGTCAATTTAATGAACATAAGCAAGTTGATTTCATCTTCAACTAGAAAAATCCAAGTTGCCTACTTTTTGTCCAAATTCAATGAACTTAAAGTTTGAAGAGGTGGAGTTTTCTTCTCCAAGAAGGAAAACATTCCTATAAATAAGGGAAGATGACATAAGAAATAATCTAACTTAGAGAGAAAAAGAAATTAGTTTCTTCTAAGGCATCCTCCCTTGTAGTCATTCTCTAGTGTCTTCTATTTTAGAAAGATTTGTATTCTCCTTTATAAGAAAGAGTTGTATTTGTTCTCTCTTTAATTAAAAATAGAAGTTTTAAAGTCATTACAGATAGTAGAATCCTTCTCTTCTTGACCGTGGATGTTTCCCTTAATTAATTAAGGGTTTTACCACGTAAATATTCTGTGTCAATTTCTACTCTTCTCAATCCTAGCTACGTGATACTGTTTTGACCTATTATTCCATAACAAGTGGTATCGGAGCCATTGGTTGTGGGTTATTGTTCACGATGAAAAGTAGGAGCCGGTTCAGTTGAGAAACAGATCGTCAACACCATAACAACAAAATTTGAGATTGAGAAGTTTGATGCGAGTAATTTCTCCCTATGGAAATTGAAGATGAAGGCAATTTGAGAAAGGATAATTGCCTAGTGGCAATTAGAGACAAACCAGCGGAGATGACTGATGACAAGTAAAGAGAGATCGATGATAGCACTATCTTCAATTTGCACCTAGCATTGGCAGATTCAGTGCTATCAAGTATTACAGAAAAAAAGTCAACTAAAGAGATATGTGATACTTTGACAAGACTGTACATGGCCAAATCTCTTTACGATAAAATCTTTTTAAAGAGAAGACCTTACACTCTTCGAATAGCGGAATCCACATCGGTGACCGACCATATCAATACCTTGAATACTCTATTTTCATAACTTACATCGATGGGTTACAAAATAGAGACAGTTGAACGTGCGGAGCTTCTACTTCAAAGTTTACCTAATCCATATGATCAAATCCTCATCAATCTGACGAACAACATCCTGACAGACTATCTAGTCTTCAACGAAATTGCAGCCGCTATTTTAGAAGAAGAAACTAGGCATAAAAACAAGGAAGACAGACAGGCAAGTTTGCAACAAACGGAAGCTTTGGCGGTGACAAGAGGGAGATCAACAGAACATGGCTTTAGTGGGAGTCGTAATCACGGTAGATCAAAATCAAGAAGTAAGAAGAATTTTAAGTGCCACAATTGTGGTAAGAAAGGGCATGTCATAAAAGATTGTTGGCATAAAAAGAAGAGTGTAGAGAAAACTCCTGAGACTACAAATTCTCAGGGATATATTACAAGTACATCTGATGATGGTGAAATTCTATACAGCGAGGTAACAACAACAATAGTTGAAGGTAGAAAGCAATTTTCTAATGTCTGGCTACTAGACTCAGGAGCAACATAACACATGACATCTCGAAGAGAGTGGTTCCACAAATATGAAGCAATCTCAGGAGGTGTTGTACACATAGGTGATGATCATGTTTTGCAGATTGCTGGCATTGGTACTATCAAAATAAAGATGTTTGATGGTACAGTTCGCTCTATTCTGGAGGTACGGCACATGAAGGGACTTAGGAAGAATCTATTGTCTTTGGGGCAAATAGATAGTCTTGGATACAGGACCAATGTAGAACATGGGGCCATGAAAATTGTTAGAGGCGCGCTAGTGATTATGAAGGTAGAAAAGATCACAACGAATCTATTCATGCTTAAAGGGAAAACACTATAAGAAGTTGAAGCATGTGTCGCATTAACCAACAAAGGGGAAGAGTCAACGATGATGTGGCATCTCAAACTAAGCCATATGTCGGAACGAGATTTGAAGATTTCCTTTGACAGAAAGCTACTTCCAGGGCTCAAATCGGTTAATCTACTTTTTTGTGAGAATTGTGTTACAAGTAAGCAATATAGATTGAAGTTTAGCAGATCGGTTGCAAGGAGTAAATGCATTCTAGACTTGATTCATTTTGATGTATGGGAATCACAAAAAATTTTCCTAGGAGGAGCAAAGTATTTTGTGTCTTTCATTGATGATTACTCTAGGAGATATTGGGTATATCCAATCAAGATGAAGTTAGATGTGTTTCTAGTATTTAAAGACTTCAAAGCACAAGTGGAACTTGAATCTAGAAAAAAAATCAAGTGCTTGAGGACAGATAATGGAAGGGAGTATACGGACGATGAGTTTCTTGCTTTGTGTAAGTGAGAAGGTATCAAGAAACAATTCACATTCACACACATGCCTGAGCAAAATGGAGTAGCAGAACGGATGAACATAACTCTTGTAGAAAGAATGAGAGCTATGTTGAGGACTGCGGGTCAACCCAATTTATTTTGGGCAGAAATAGCCAAAATCGCCTGTTATGGGATAAATCGGTCTCCATCAATGATAATTGATTTAAAGACGCTGATGGAGATATGGACTAGTCAACCAGCAGATTACTCTACTTTACATTCGTTCGGATGTCCAGTGTACGTGATGTACAATACCCAAGAAAGAACAAAGTTGGATCCAAAATCTAGGAGGTGTATATTCTTGGAGTTTGCTGATGGAGTGAAGGGGTATCGCCTATGGGATCCCACTACCTATAAGGTTATTATCAGCAAGGATGCGATCTCTGCAGAAGATCAATTATTGCGAAAAGATGGAAATGATAGCACGTCAAAGGAGGCTTCAAAGACTACAATGGTACAGGTAGAAAATAATCCGGTACAAGAAACTACAAATTCTTCTGAAGAAGTACCGACGCATGAGGTACAAGAACCAGTTGAGTCCGAGGCTCCAGAAGTTCGTCGGTTAGCTCGTGAGAGAAGGCCACCAGTTTGGTACTCAGAGTATGTTACGGAAAACAATATTGCATACTGTCTTTTAACAGAGGATGGAGAGCCCTCAACTTTCCATGAAGCCACAAGTAGCTTAGATGCATCATTGTGGATAACAACAATGCAGGAGGAAATTAAATTTCTACATAAGAACAAGACATGAAAACTTATACCATTACCAACTGGAAGAAAATCCATTGGTAACAAATAGGTCTACAAGATCAAGAGAGATAACAATGATAAAGTGGAACGGTATCATGCAAGATTGGTGGTGAAGGGATACGCTCAGAAAGAAGGTATTGATTTCAATGAGATATTTTCCCCAGTGGTATGACTTACAATAATCAGATTACTCCTAGCTATGTGTGTTACGTTTGACTTACATATGGAGCAGTTGGATGTAAATACTGCATTTTATCATGGAGAACTTGAAGAAGAAATCTACATGCTCCAACCAGAAGGTTTTGTTGAAATAGGCAAGGAAAACTTGGTTTACAGGTTGAACAAATCTCTATACGGTCTCAAATAGGCGCTGAGATGTTGGTACAAGAGATTTGATTCCTGTATCATAAGCCTTGGGTACAACAGACTTAGTTAAGACCATTGTACGTATTACAAAAGGTTTGGAGACGATAATGATTTTATTATCCTGCTGTTGTATATGGACAACACATTGGTAGTAGGCCCCAACAAAGATGGAGTCCAAGAATTAAAGGCACAATTGGCTAGGGAGTTTGATATAAAGGATTTGGGACCTGCAAACAAGATTCTAGGGATGCAAATTCACCAAGACAGAAGTAACAAGAAGATTTGTCTTTCTCAAAAGAACTATTTGAAGAAGATCTTGCGATGCTTCAATATGCAAGATTGTAAGCCAATTTCTACCCCACTTCCTGTTAACTTCAAACTATCCTCAAGTATGTCTCCTAGGAATGAAGCAGAGAGGAATGAGATGTCTCGAGTACTATATGTATTAGCAGTGGGAAGTTTGATATTCGCTATGATATGTACAAGACCAGACATTGTACAAGCAGTGGAAGCGGTTAGTCGATACATGGCGAATCTTGGTAGAGAGCATTGGAATACTGTTAAGAGGATCCTGAGATACATCAAGGGTACCTCTAATGTTGCATTATGTTATGGAGGATCAGGGTTTATTATCAGAGGCTATGTGGACGTAGATTTTACAGGTGATGTCGATAAAATAAAATCCACTATGGGCTATGCGTTCACACTTACAGGAGGAGCAGTGAGCTGAGTATCCAAATAACAAACTATTGTGACCTTATCTACAACAAAAGTAAGCAAGGAAGCAGTTTCGATACAAAGGTTAATGGAAGAACACGGGCACAAGCAGGAGAAGATTCCCATGTTTTGTGACAGTCAGAATGCCTTGCACATCACAAGGAATCCAGCCTTTCATTCTAGGACAAAGTACATGAGTGTTCAATATCACTTTGTTCGAGAAGTAGTGCAAGAAGAAAAAGATTCACACCAAAGACAACCTAGTAGATGTTATGACAAAACCAATCAATATTAACAAAGTTTATATGGTGGAGATCTTCCTATGGCCTATTGGAAATATGAGTAGCGGGAAACTGGCAAGTTCAGAAAGGATCGAATGATAACCAAAATGGATTTAAGTGGGAGAATGTGAAGTAGTAAAAGACAATTCGGCTTTCTCCTCTCCATCTTCTAGAAATGGGGTCCACAATCTTACCTAGAAGACACCAAGTTGGCTACTACTAAGTCAATTCAATGAACATAAGCAAGTTGATTTCATCTTCAACTAGCAAAATCCAAGTTGCCTACTTCTTGTCCAAATTCAATGAACTTAAAATTTGAGGAGGTGGAGCTTTCTTCTCCAAGAAAGAAAACATTCCTATAAATAGCGGAAGATGACATAAGAAATAATCTAGAGAAAAAGAAATTAGTTTCTTCTAAGGGATCCTCCCTTGTAGTCATTCTCTAGTGTCTTCTATTTTAGAAAGATTTGTATTCTCCTTTACAAGAGAGAGTTGTCTTTGTTTTCTCCTTGATTAAATAGAGAAGTTGTAAAGTCATTACAGAGAGTGGAATCTTTCTCTTCTTGCCCGTAGATGTTTTCCTCAATTAATTGAGGGTTTTACGACGTAAATATTCTGTGTCAATTCTTACTCTTCTCAATCCTAGCCACATGATATTGTTTTGACCTATTATTCCATAACCTAACAGACATTTCAGGGTATAATGTACTTTCCATTAGACTCGTAAAGTTTGAGATTTTAGAAAAACAAGGCAACAATGTGCTCCCTATTAAGAATATTGGATGGAAAACCTTTATTACTATCAAAGACGCCCAATACACAAATTGCATTAAGATATTTTATGCAAACCTTCACAAGTCAAATGACAGTTATACTTTCTTTGTCCACAGCAAGGAAATAAATCTTACCAAGGGCCAACTAGCCACCATCTTAAAAAACCTTCGTGTTAGTGCATTCTCCCAACAAAACCTAAATTTGCTTAGTCACCATTCCAATTATAATCATGCGGTCACTCTCAAAACACTCTTTGGAAATAGGCCTTTCTTAGTACGAAATCTATCCATAACTTATACTATCCATTATTAGCCACACTCTAGTGCCTAGACTAGATACCCATTCTATACTCACTCACTTTGATACTCATCTTCTCCATTGTCTTATGAATGTTGTTAAGATTGACCTTTCATCTCTCATGTTAAATACCATAGAACATTAGTTAGGGCATCGTGAAGGCATTCTTCCCTATGGGAACATTCTCACTCCCATTTTTAGATTCTTCAAAATTTCAACCTTACTAGAAAGTACATCCTCCATTTTCTGAGACTTGGAATAAATGTTAACCCACTTTATACCTCTCACGCGTCACTCTTGGTAAATGGAGTGGGTTAAGAAGGTAATTAAAAATGGAAGAAGGATCTTTCTCTAAAACGAGAAAAAAAAAAGAAAAAGTTATTAAATAAGAAATGAATGTGGAAGGAACGGGGGAAGAGAAAGGTGATGAAGATGATGAGGAAGAAGGTATTTTTTTTTTCAGTTACGTGATACAAGGTTTGATAGGATAGACTCAAGGATGATCTCCATGGATGGCCGAATAGGAGGCATCAAAGTATGAACGAATGATATTACCCAGGACTTGTAGGAGCTCATAATGCAGTTATCATCTCATACTCAACACATGGATGAGAGATTCGATAATGTGGAAGCTTCAATAGGAGAGTTATTAGAGTATGTACACTCATATCTGCTATTCAATGCACTACCTCAACCTAATTTTCAGATCTAGATATCTCTGTTGGACTATGTAATTTTAAAAATGAACAATAGTTATAATAGTTTATTGTATCTAGGGGTGTTCAAATACCCGAATTACCCACAGACCTGTCCCACACCCACGAGAAATACCCCGAGGTGGAATGCTACTGCACAAGAAACGGAAGGAGATGTAGTTCAGTGACGGATCTATATATGGTGGGTCAAGACCAACTCAGTCCAATGATATGAAACCTTAGCCGCATCATTCATTTTTCTACCATATTCTACCTTTATCACCTAGAGATTCTTCTTAATCTCTTATCCTTCATCTCTTCATGCCTTTATTTTGAGTAAACCTATCCACTGCCTTCGATGACAATGTTTCCAGATCGATAACGGCGATGACGATACTTCCATATCGACGACAATAATGTTGCGTCTAATTGACGACGATGCTTGTGTATGTTTTCATCTTTTTTTTTTTTATTCCTTTAAAAGTTTTAATTCATTCTGGTGTGTCCCATTATTGATTAATCTTCTTCCATATCAAGACTATTGAGTCGATATTATCGACAACGACGATTGTGTATATTTCCATCCAAACCCAAACCCGCCCAAAATACGAATTCGAGGCTCTATGGGTGGGCTGTCAACCACACCCGATCTGAAACCATTGAAATAAATAAAAATAAAAATTAGTAACCTGAATAGTTCAGATCGACTTAGTTCACTTACTTATACCCGATTGATCCGACCTGTGAACACCCCTAATTTTATCATTTAGGGGACACTTTAATTATTATGTTGGATGATATTTTGGATAATTATATTATGTTTTTGAATTCAACTTTGGTCATTATATTTGGATCTAATTTTAGATATCATCTTGCTAAATCTTAATTCTACATGTTGCTAATTACATCTTAGTTATTATGCGGATTGCCTACCACATTTAGAATCCACTTTGGATATTATCTTAGCCACTCTATCTCTTTTGTGTATGCATTTTACATACTATCTCTCAGACATATGCAATTTGATCTTGATAGTTGTTTACTACTATCCATGTTATATCTCTATCTGTACTAAAATAAGATGAACCTTTCTCACTTTTTGAGATGACAAAGAGATGAGAGATTAGTGATTTGATGTTTTACTTATCGCACAATATTATTCACATGCAAGCATAGTAATACCTTTATTGTATATGCTTATTGTCATACATACTCATATTCTTGTGATATCTTCATTATATATTCTTTGTTATTATAATTATATGTGTTGAAAAATTTTCATTTAAGACACTAAAATGCTAAAAACACCCATTACGTAGTAAGGGGAGAATAAGTGTTATTATAATTGGAAAACTCATCAAATATATTATCATTATAAAAAAGGGAAAGATTGTTCACCCAAAGGGTTTAAATCACCGTGAATGAGATTTTGATGATAATAACATATTTATGGTTTTGTATATTTAACATGTGTGTTGAGTATTTGAGAACAGGTTTAAAATTGATGCTCAAATTCCAAAAGCAACAATGTCAAGCCACAAATTAATTCCAAAATCAAGAGTTACACAAAAGAAAATCAATAGAAACGAAAGGAGAAAACAATAAGAGATCAAAACGTTACTTCTCAGAGTTTAAAGACCAATGATGATCAGTGTCACGAGGAGACGTCGGAGAAAGTCACCGAGAAAACAAGACATATGAGCTACTTACGTGCCAATAAAAAATCCCTCCAATGAATTTATAGGCAGCAGAAAGCAAAAATTAGAATTTTTAAATAAAATAAAGAACCACAGAAGAATGTATAGTACCATTATTATTATTATTATTATTATTATTATTATTATTATTATTATTATTATTATTATTATTATTATTATTATTATTATTATTATTATTATTATCATCATCGTAATGACTTTATTTTCTTATTTTATTTTTATTCTCTTGTGAAAATAGCATGAACAATGCAAATAATGTGTCAATTATCTTACTTTTATTAAAACAAGTTTAACAACCGAAGGATTGCAGCTTAACGATTATCTAGTGTACATCCCTGATGGAGTTCTATTGTTCAAATTCCTTTCCTCCAATCATTTGTACCAAAAACAAATTAAAGTAATTTTAACAATAACTAAAATAGAATACAAATATAAAATTATATAAAACATAATATTAGTTGATATGTCCGATTTTCCAAAAGGAAAAGAATATGAAATATTAAAGCTTAAAAAGAAGAGGTTCTTAAAAGCGCTAGTTTTCTCAGAAAAATACTTAGGCCATTTTAAAATAAGGAGTTGTCACCTAGAATTGGATTTAAATGGTGTGCTGAATCACCGAATTTTTAAAAAACACTTTAAAAGGCCTAAGGAAAATTGAATCCAAAACCCGGTCAAACCCAATATTCATTTAAAAGAGTTTGAGGGTTGGTTAAGCTCAGAGAATGTATTAGGCACCCCAAGATACCCATCCAAAAATGGTACCTTATGTTCAAATAAGTCCAATTAGTTTAAGTCCGAATATTTTATTTTAGTTTTGAAAATCTTTTCCTTCTCATAATTTTTTTTTGGTATTTTAAAAATTAAGATGAAATTAATTTTTGGTATTTTTGGAATATTTCCTCAGTATGATCTCTTATCAAATATTAAGGAATTTGACAAGGATGGATCTGGGTGGGGTAGTTTTATATATATTTTCGAAGAACTTCTTTAATTTAAGTGGGCAAATCAATCTAAATGTTTTCTAAATGATGCAAAAGGCAACATGAAAAATGACGTGAAATATTACATTATTTTCTATATAAATGCGATATTACAAAATGCTTATTTTCCTAATTTGCCCAATTAATTTAAAGAAGTTCCCATTTGACATTCCCTTAAATTTTATGGAAATAAGAATAAAGGAAATATCATGGAAATGAGTTTTGTCGAAATTAATTCCTTTAAGACTTAATTGGGATCCAACGAAACGACATACTGAAGAAAAATAATTTACTAAACTGACTATTTCTAAATTTTATTTTTATTGGGAAACCAAATCGTCGGTATAAAACTCTTTCCTTCAATATATTGAATCGTAAAAGTCACCCTAAGGCTTGTAAGAATTAATTCTTACAAAATAATTTATTATTATTTTTATTTTTTATTGAATTTAGGTATAGCAACAACTTAAATAAAAAATAATAATAAAAAAATAGTAAAAAAAAAGAAAGTGTCCTCTTCTCATGCTCGAAGACCAAGTCCCTCTTTCCGGCATTTTCATCAAATCATCGGATGATTCTAACATAATTAAACTACTAGGAATTTAAATTGTAATAATAAAAAAAACAATGAAAAAAATTAAGGAATAAGAAATATACCTGCCTTGGCAAAGATCCCTGACGTACGGGTTTTTATTCTCTCAAAGAAGGCTACAAAAAATGGGCTTTGCCTTGAGCATCGCTCATTAGGAAGGTATCTCTCTGAATATTTGGAGTCCTTAAACTACGAGGGAAAATGTCCTATTTATAGGGAAAGATGGAGAATGAAAAACCCCTAAAAAACCAGCCTTAGCCGTCAAATGTTAACCCTAATTTGACTAGGAAGAAAAAAAAGTCGTGCAGAAGGGTTTCTAGAAGGCAGGCGCTGACGTGGCACGCATTGAACACGTGGCAACATGAGAAGCTGCCACACGACACTTTTATTTTATTTTGACTTGTTGACCAACCTATGGGCCCCTTCATTTTTCCTCTTTCTCTCTACGGGCCCTACTAAATTTCTTACCCCCTCTCTCTCTCTCTCCTCTTTCTTTTCTCCTCTCACGAAATCTCTATTCTTTCTCCTTTCTTCTCTCTCTTCTCTTTCTTCTCCTCTCTTTCGATTCTCTCTCGTCTCTCTCTTCTTCACTCTCTATCTATCTCTCTTTCTTTTTTTTATTTCTCATTTTTTTTCTATTTTTTGAATTTTCCAAAATAAAATAAAAAATAATAAAAAATCATAAAAAACTAAAAAAAAAAAGTTGTAGGAACCTTCAAAATATCGTGTCTACATTAGTGTTGTACAAAAAGTCTACCTACTCCATCCATAAGTAAAAGGATTGTCATGAAGATGTTAAAGCTATTTACTTCTATTAATGGTGATTCAAATATCCATAGCTCAAGTCATTTTAATTTCACTTAATGTTTTCTTATATTATTTCATTTAGTTATATCTCATTATATGTTTGTTGTTAATTTATTTTTTTTATATCGTTTTCACTAATGTTATTATTCTCAATTTTGTAGATAGATTATCATTTTGATGGTTCTCATTACACGAATTTCCTTATGAATGATTCACCACTAAACACAAATTTTGAGGAGCCAACTTATTGCAATCCCAATACATCATCTCAAGCTCCCGAAGTATTTCATATAACAAGAAAACCCTAACTGTTGAAGAATTTTACTCCCAAAGAAGATATTTTAATTGTGTCCGAATGGGTCAACACAAGCAAAGATCCAATCACAGGTAGCGGACAACAATATAATTCTTTTTGGAGAAGAATTCATGACTATTTCAATAGTAATGAAGGATCTGAATTTGGGAGCACTTAAACTTCTGTCATGAACCGGTGGTCAAAAATTAATATGAAGTGTGCTAAGTTTGTTGGTTATTATAGTCAGGCAGAGCGTTTAGAAAATGGATATACTGAGCAAGATAAGGTGATAAATATTTTTCTTATTTTATTATTAATAACTTCAATAGTTATATATTTTTTTCGTATGTGTTTTTCAGCATGTTGAAGCTAGACGATTGTATGCTGAATTGATGAAAAGGCACTTTAAATTTTGAGCATTGTTAGGAAATATTAACGAACAAATGAAAATTGAGTGAAATTACTATTTCCACTAAGAAGTAATTTTTTTTTTCAGATTCGAGTCTTGCAACATCAATTCCTTCAACTCCCAATTTAATTAACTTAGGTGAAGATGATTGTGGTCCTGTAAACTAAGATAGGCCATTGGGTAGAAAGACAAAAAAAATAAGTCAAAGATAAAAAAGTTAAAAAAGACTTTGATGAGACGGCTATAACAGATGTTTTAAATCAATATAGGAAACATAAACAAGAATTGGATCGTGAAAAGACTGAACGACTTGAAAGAGTAATAAAACAACAAGAGAGACAACTACAACTCGATGCAGAAAGAATCCAATTGGAAAAAAGCCTTTATGAGGATCGAATAATGCAAATGGACACGAGTAAACTGGATCTTGTTGCAGCACATACTATAACGATATTAAGATGGAGTTTCTTACGAGAAGAGGTCGTAATTTGTAATGTATTTTTATTTTATTCTATTTATTAATTGTATTTTTTTGTATTTTTATTTGGTTCTATTTATTAATTTTATTATAATTAAATGTTTAAACAAACCTAAGATTTCTTATTTAATGAAATTCAAACTATAAAGCAGAAACAACACAAATTCGAACAAACAAATAAAAACACGATACTTGAAGAAGAGATCTAATTGAAGTTCAAACAAACAACAACAAATAATTCAAGAAGAGATCTAATTAAAGTTCAAACAAAAAAAATAAATAAATAATTCAAGAAGAGAACTAACTAACGTTCAAACAAATAAAAACATAAATCATTCTTGGCCATGTGTTTACCATAAATGTTCGATGTGATCTGACTGAAGTTGAGAATGAACTTACTTATCCCTGATCCTGTGCTGGCTTTGAATATAATTCGATAGTTCAGGTATAGATGCATGCGAGACTTGTATATGAGGATGTTCACCACTCCCCTCAAAATCAATATTTATGGTTCCTCCCTCATCCTCAATCACTATATTGTGCATTATAATCCATGTTTTCATAATGTTTGTTAGCATTTCCTCATTCGAAAAATGTGCTACTCCACGTACAATTGCAAAACATGACTAAAGCACTCCAAATGCGCGTTCAACATCTTTTCTTGTTGACTCTTGAGCTATGGCAAAATACTTTTTCTTGAAGCCTTGGAGGCATGAAATTGTCTTCACAAAAGTTGGCCAATTTGGGTATATGTCATCGACTAAGTAATAATCCATTGTTTGCGTATTTCCATTAACATTATACGTAATATGAGGAGCAGTCCCAGTACCTAGTGCATTAAATACTAAAAATTGAACTAACACATTTAATATCATAAAGTGATTTTGGCATAGCAAATAAAGCATACGACATCCATAGATCTTCTAAAACAACAGCTTCCAAAATAATTGTTAACTCGTGACAATGACCAATAATTTTTCCATCTCCAATGCATACAATCAATACTCCCCAACATTCTAGGAAAACCTCATTTCTCACCACCAACAATCGAGAAGTATCATTGTTGTTTGGTGTTATTAAATACTCAGCACTGAACACCTAGACAACTGCTTTCACAAAATTCCTACATTCTTTGTCGTATTACTTTTTTCAATTCACACATAATGGTCGATAGAATCAACATAGTTTCCATAAGCCAACATTTTGAATGTAGTTGATATATTTTGAAATGAAAAAAGACCAAGAACTCCAAGGGCATATCGTGTTTGGACAAAATACAAATCGTGTTGTCCCACTTCTTGAATAATTCAACAAAAAAAAAAGAAAAAAGAACGGCTCATTCAGAATCGCCTCCAAAATAAGTTTTCATTGTAAACTGGAGTTTGGGATGAACAATCATGATTGAGTCTTTGATGACCATCAACTCTACCACGATCGATAATATTATGGCCTGGAACAGAACTACGATGGCCTATTAAATTTCTATGACTTGCTAATATCTGACTTTCCATAACCACATGTGCTAATGGCTGGAAGTCATCATTAGAATTGTTAAAATGAGAAAATCTCTCACAATGTTACGAGACATATAATGATATTAAAAAAAACAACAAATGAGTTGGGAATAAAGTGAAATGAATATTGATAAATTTTTAGAAAAATGAGTTATATTTATAGATGAATTTTGATGGGTCAACGCTAAATTTTGAAGGCAATAATTGGCAATAAATTTTAAATTTTGAAATTCAATTTTGGCGATAAAAGTTAAATTGGCGGCAAAATTTAAATTTCAAATTTCAATTTTTGGTGGCACAATGGTAAATTTTAAAGGTAATAATTGGCAGTAAATTTTAAATTTTGAAATTCAATTTTGACAGTAAAAGTTAAATTTGGCGGTAAAATTTAAATTTTGAATTTTATTTTTTGGTGGTATAATTTAAATTTTGAAATTTGAACTTTAAAATTACATTAAGAAAATGTTTCAATTTATTGGTTGAAAAATTTGAATAAAAATTAATAAATAAAAAAATAGGTAACATAAGTGCCTATTTGGAGTGACTTCTTGGTTTTGGATAGACAAATTATTATTTAAATAGGCATTTAGTTGATTTGCCTAGTCCAAATACCTAATTGGGTTGGTGTTGCTCTTAATGAGAATTTTCTTAGTTAGAAATCTCAACTGATTGAGACTTCAATTTTGCAACAACCAAAGTAAATCAAATATTCCAAAAGCGAAAATAATTAAATAAAAATGTGAAGTCCTTGATCAAAGAAAACAGGTCCAGTAGGGTAACAATATAGCCAACAAATTGAAAGGCCAGGGGTGCAAACTGGCTAAATAACTCTATAGAACTTAGTGAAAGAAGTAAAATAGGTTCTGTTGGTGTCGAAAAATGGTCTGCACCCACAGTATGGTCTAGTTAGAGTCCACGTGGAGAGTTGTTGGTGATATGGAGGTGATTTTGGTGGAGGAAATGTTCTGAGTCCCTTTATTCTTGAATTCTGTAACCTGGCCGAGCTGACCTCGTGTTGTCCGGCTTGAGCTTTAGATAGGTACCTACATAAAAGACCTACCAGTTTTGTGCCTAACGTGAGAGTAAGAGCTCGAGGGAAAAAATTTAAGAAGGCTTTGAATATTTTAAAAGCGATTATCTTCGTAACACTGTTCACCTTTCATTTTATAGGCGAAAGTCTAATTAGCGTTTTGGAGATTAGGGGCCTTAAGCTCGGTTATCAACCTTAATACAGCGCGTGGTGGAGAAAAATAGCATGTGAAGGGATTAGAGCTATGGGCCTAGGCTTTTCAATGTTGATGGGAAAGTCCATGGGCAGCGCTATTAAGACACCAAATGAATCGGCCCGGACACGAGTACGGATGCCGAGGTGAGTGTACTGACCAGAGCTTCGTCAGTTCGTTCCTCTTTAATCATAGAAAACTCTCAGTCGGTCCAAGTTCTGTGAAATGACCGACTTGGGGATACTGAGCTAAATAAGAACTAAGTTGTTCAAGCCGTTGATGACATGTCATAAGCCGGTCTACGTGGCAGGCTTAGGTGGAGCAATTGGGAGGTCGATTGATTTTCACCACATTAGTTGCCCCCAGCCCTTAGCGTAGAGATGGAACAGGAGACGCTGAGGGTTCTGCTCTGCTCTTGATTTGGTGAAAAAAAGATTTCATTCTTGGAAAGATTCTGCTCAGTACCGAGAAGAACTAGGCCGGGCTTCACTTGGCTTCCTAGATAAGCCTCGCTGCAACTTCACCAGATGTGCCACACATGGCCTATAGCTTCTGACAGCATGAGGATCGAGGCATTCTCTGACATCCGATAAAGTGACAATTCAGTAGGACAAATCGCCTATAAATAGACACTTGCTTCTTCGCTTATTTTTTTGCACTAGAGTAACGTGAGTGCTTTTTCTTCTCTCGAGTATGGTACTCTTCCTCTTCTTTCCCCTTCGTTAAATGTTTACTTCTAACTTCTCTCCAAGGTACAACCCATCGATGTTTGGTTCTTCTGAACGAACTAGTATGGGGTCCCCAATTTAACAGATCGAGCTCAGCTCATATTTAGAAGAGGTCGATTAGACAACCTCGTCGTCTGAAAGGGCTTGCAGGTCCGCTGAAGTTGGGCCCTCCTAGTCTCTTGATGTGACCAGCAACCCCGGTCGACTCAAAGCCTGGAGTAGGGCGGCTTTTTCTGGGGGTTCCTCTATTGAGCTCGGCATGGGTCTTGCTGGCGAGCTCGGTTCTGTGGATCCGGCTATCCCAGAAGCTAATCCTCCTTCTATTTCTTTTGGTTAGGCTCTGTCAGCCATTGCCGCTTATGACCAACTCGTCTATCGAATTCTCCTAGTAAGTCCGGTCTGGGAGATTGAGCTGAGCTTGACCAAGGACGAGGTGAAGAACCTTCGGTTTAAGTATTCCTTTCCTATCTTGGTAAAGTTGAGAGTTCCTTGGGTTGAGGACTATGCTTGCGCACCTTCCAAGGGGTACATCGTAGTCTATGTGGATCAACTCTTGGCCGGCCTGCGATTCCCCATTCATCCATGTGTCTGGACTGTCTGTTCAGACCTCTGGTTGTGTCCATCACAACTCGCCCCCAATAGCATGAGGATGGTGGTAGTAGCCCACATCATCCTCTGCACCGAGGGTATTGATCCGTTCTTAGACCTCTTTCGGGCTCTTTTTGTTGCCAAGTCTATGCTTGGAGGTAAAGGTTAGTGCTACATAACAACTCGACAACAGTTCCTAGGTGGCTACAATTAGTCGATCAAAGGTTGAAAACCCAAGTACTTCTTTCTCGGAGGAACCGGATGGGAGTTCAGCTCGATCGCGAACATAGACTACCCCATCCAGATACACTGGGGTAAAGTAGGTAAGTGCCTGTCCCGACGTGAGTTTGAGCTTTTCTTCTCGGTATTTTTGTCTAACTTATGTCTTTTCCTTTGTATTTGGGCATTTTAATACCGGGTTTTGATCCCGATGATGTAAATACAACTTTTAATGCAATGAATTAACTTTCCTTGGTAATTACTTATTTGCTCGGTAGTTATTTCTGATTGGTGTATTTTCAATACTTGTGTGTTATTTAAATATCAACCACGTAACGATAAATACTTGTCCAAATATACCAACCTTAATCAACTGTCCTTATAGCTGCAAATCAGCCCGCCATCTTCAAACACTTGGAAATTTATGAATAAAATTTGGAACATTACTTAACTAACTGGCCTCATTTGACTTTTTTCATCATCTAGACTTAGCTCGGTCATCATAAAATTTGAAAAGAAACTTCAATGCTCTACCCCTTCTAGGACTTTAAGAACCAGACAGACAATTAGCTTGGCCTTAGCGCCCTTAAGAACCTAGCTCGGTAGCTTTGCCCGATCGGTCAACTGTCGGTACTTACTACTCAGATAATAGGAATTATGCCCTGAACAAACATACAGGCCTTAAGTAACCGAGCTCATCATAAGTAATTAGGTTGGTCATTTCTAATCACTTGGAAGAATTTTGAGAAACTTCATCACTTGATTCATTAAAAAATCGCAATTTTAAGAACCGAGAATAAACCTTAAGAACTAGGCAGAACGCAACACCGGCCTTAATTTAAATACCGAGCAGGTTTTAATTGTAAATTGGACTTAGGACCATGCAGATCACAACATCACAACACCGAGAGGTCATACCTCAATCAAGTGTAACATCGAGAAAAGTTTATCTTCAATCGTATGTCGCATCGATGAGAACAAGGTCTTACTTCAGTGTCGAGTTATTAGGTTGGTCCCTTAGCCCTTCACCGTTCCTCAGTTATTTTTTCCCTAGCCGACTACAAGAGTTTGGCATGGCTGTGCTCGGGTGGTCGGTTAATTAGTAAGGATGTTCGACCTGAGTTAGGACCTCCAAGTCCACTGGACTTTAACACCTAGGTAGATTCCGGTGGCCGATTATAGGTGAGTTCTTCATAGTCGAGCTTATTTTGTTTTAGCATTTTTGGGTTATCTAAAGTTAGTTCTTATAGGACCGTCGTCCTTTTGCATTATCTGACCATGGTATATTGTGAGGGGTAACATGCTTGGTTGCAGGTCCTCAGACCCGATCGATGTCCCACCGTTGATGGACGATAGTAGTTGGTTCTCGGGCATAGACTACTGACCTGATTGGAGGTTCGGTTATTATTCTGGGCGGTATGTGCTGGAGTGCAATTCTTCATAGACTTTAGAGAGTTGAGAATGCATTTATCCGAACACCTCTTTCATTGATAGAACTTTCATTACAAACTTTGGAATTGGAAACAACTTTACACTGATGCTTCCTCTATAGGGAAATAGCTTTTCAGATGTTCGACGTTTTAGAGGTGTCTCAGGGGTACCCCTCTTCAGTTTCAAGATCGTATGTACTGGGCTGGGTTACGCGGGTGACTCTGTACGGTCCTTTGTAGGTCGGAGCTAGCCTATTGGTGTTTTGATCTTTGGTGGCTGATGTGACCTTCATGATGACAAGATCGCCGACATTAAAAGAGCGAGATCAGACCTTTCTATTGTAGTATATGATTGCCCTTTGCTAATAAGCGGTCTGATGTACCTGAGCTCGTTTATTTCTTTCTTCCAAGAGATCCGACTCAATGCCAATGCTACTTCATTCTCAGCTCAGTCGAAGGAGGTCATTGTTCTTGGTGATGGTATGTCGATCTCAATTGAGATAACAGCCTCAGACCCAAAGGTCATTGTGAAGGGTGTTTCTCCCATTGGGGATCTAGCCGTTGTATGATATGTCCAGAGAATGAGGTAGAGATCCTCAACCTACAAGCCCTTAGACTTATCAAGCCTTGTCTTCAAATTCTACAAGATTGTTCAGTTGGTGACTTCAACCTAACCATTTGCCGGAGGATGACTCGAGGAGGAGAAATGCGTGTTGATCCCAAAATGACAAATTAGGCTTTGCCACACGAAGTCCCTGATCTTTTCCTTGGAAATTTTGTCCAAGGGCTCGACTTCCACCCACTTCGTGAAATAATTGATTTCCATGACCAGAAACTTCCTCTAGCTGGTGCCTTAAGGGAACGGGCTGAGAAGATCGATGCCCCATTGGGTAAATAGCTAGGGATTGGTCATGGGAACTAGCTCGGTTAGTGAAGCGTGGGGGTAGGCGGCAAATTTCTGGCACTTATCGTATTTTTTAAGAATTCACTTGCATCTTCCAATATTTTTGGCCAGTAGTACCCGTGCCGTAGGAGTTTACGAGCTAGGGATCTGCTTCTCGCATGGTTGTTGTAGACCCCTTTGTGGACTTCTCGCATCACGGAATCGGCCTCCTCAGGTTAGAAACATCTCGAGAAGGGGCCCAGGAATGACTTCCAGTATAACACCTCATCGAGGAGGACGTACCTCGAAGCCCAGTACCTTATCCTCATAGCTTCAGCTCGGTTATTTGGTTGTGTTCCCCTTTCGAAGTAATCCTTGATTGGGTCCAACTAGGACATCTCGGTACTAAGCGTGCATATGGTTTTAACCTCATCTGATGCTGTTGTGCTCGGATTGACTAGGTATTCTATTGGCACGGTCCTTTTCAGGGTATAATTTACAGTTGAGGCTAGGTAAGCTAGGGCGTCTGTATGTCTGTTATCTTCTCGAGGAATTTGCATGAGTCTTCACGTTTAAACCCCATGCTAACCTCTATCCTGTGAGCAGGGCTTTGTACTCCGCCTAATTTTTCAGGGCTTAAAATCCTAATCGGAGAGTATGTTCCACCTCCTTCTTATCTGGTACCACAAGAACCATCCCGATCCCACAACTGTTTTGATTAGAGGAACCGTCCATGAATAGTTTCCAGGAACCTGGCCCTAGGTTGGTTCCTGTGCTGGGGTACTTACTGACCTTTTTGTTGAGTGGAGGGGTCTACTTGGCAAATTCCAGGTCGGTACTCTGCTCTTCGTCTGGGAAGGTTAGCTCGACGATGAAATCAACTAAGACCTGCTCCTTGATTGTTGCCCTAGGCCAATAATTGATATAAAATTAGCTGAGCTTGAGGCTGTACTTTATTAACTACCCATAAACATCAAGGAAATAAAGGATTTGTCCTAGAGGCTGATCAGTTACAATGACGATGGTGTGGACCTAAAATTACTGCCTTGCTTCCTTGAAGGATCAGTAAGGTGTTTGCTAGTTTTTTAAACTCCGAGTATCTGGTCTTGGCGTTGGTGAGGACCTTGCTAGAGTAGTGTACCAGGCTTTGAATTGCATTCTCCTCTCGTACTAGGCTGCGCTCACCGCTATGTTGGACGCCGAGATATAGAGAAATAACTTCTCTTCCTTTCTCGGTGTACTAAGTAGAGGAGCTGAGAAGAGGTACCTCTTGAGCTCTTAGAATTCCTTTTCGTACTCCTCGACTCACTTAAATGCCTTGTTTCCCCTGAGGACTTTGAAAAACGGAAGACATTTCTCGAAGGATTGGGAGATAAAGCAATTAAGCACTGCTAGCCTCCCTGTGATCATTTGAACTTCTTTCTTGGTGTGGGGTAAAGTCATCCTGAGCATAGTATTGATCTGGTCGGGGTTAGCATTGATACCGTGCTGAGACACCATAAACTCGAGAAATTTGCCTATAGACACCCCAAATATGCACTTGCTTAGGTTGAGCTTCATGCGATGAGCTCGGAGCTTTTCGAAGCAAGCCTAGAGGTGCTCGAGATGATCTAACGCTTGGCTACTTTTAACTAACATGTCGTCCATATAAACCTTCATGGTTTGCCCGATCTCCTCTTTGAACATTTTGTTGACTAATCATTGATATGTTGCTCTGATGTTGTGTAGCCCAAAGGGCATAACCTTGTAATTGTAATTTCTTTGGTCTGTGATAAATAAGGTCTTACTTTTATTGGGAGGGTACATTGGAATCTGATTGTAACTGGCATACGTGTCAATGAACCTCAGCTATTCGTATTTAGTAGTACCGTCTATGACGATGTCTATCCATGGTAGGAGGAAGAAGTCTTTCGGGACAGTCTTATTTAGATATTTGAAATCTACTCAAAGGCATCATTTGTTCTTAGACTTAGGATCAAGGACTGCGTTAGATAGCCAATCTGGGAACTTGACATTTTCCATGACATTGGACGTAATGAGCTTATCCATCTTCTCCTTGATAATCTTTTCCTGATCATGGTGGAACTTTCTCCGTTTCTACTGGATCGGAGGATGATGCACGTTGGCATGTACAAGGTGCATGGCTACCTCGAGATTGATCTCTAGGAGCTCGTTGTGGGACCAGGCAAAAATATCGTAATTATTTCGTAGCAGGTCGGTGGGCTCAGTCCCTTGCTCGGGGCTGAGCCTAACTCTTATTCTCATAGTCCTCCCCTCGATAGAAGGGTGAATGGGTACTTCCAGGAGATCTTAATAAGGTCGGGGCTCGGGCTCTTCTTTGTAGGGATCATCGATCGATATGAGCCCAGTATCACCATCTAGGGTCATGAACTCAGGACATCTGAGCTGAACTTTATTGAGCTTGGGCCTGGACGGTAATTACCATTTCTTCTTTTCAAGTGCCCTCTTGGCACATGCTCTAGCAGACTCTTGATCTCCTTATACTTTTCCCATTCCATGATCAGTTGGAAACTTTACCATTTGGAGCTAAGAGAAGCAAACGGCCCTCAGGGTGATTACAGTTGGACGACCCAAGATAATATTGTAGGGAAAGAGCCAATCCACGATGAGAAACTTGGTCCATAATATGGCTGACCTGGGCTTCAATCCCACTGTGGCGGGCAATAAAACCTATCCGAGTAAGCTGACGACGTCTCTGTCGAAGCCGACAGGGAGAGACAGATGAGGAGGTTATTTATCAGCAAATCAAGTACTTTTGAGTTCAAATATTTGTAATTTTTTAAGCATTTTTGTTAATTTAATGTATTTTTTTGTTGTTTTGTAGGAATTATAAATAAATGGGATAAAATGTGAAAATATGAGCAAAATTGAATGGAGGAGCAACAACTTCAAAATCGATTTTGACCACGATAAAATTTGATTCTGGAAAAACTCAAAACATAAAAGTTGTAGATCTCTTTATGATATTTTCAAATGATCTTAAATCACCTCAATCGAAATTCGGACGAGAAAGTTATGACCAGATTTCAAAAGTTGCATGCTATAATGCGAAAAGTCGTGCTGCAGTGCCCAAACGCTGTCCAAAAAGTCAGAATCTTCACATTATAGTGCGAAAAAGCTCCATTGTAGTGTGAAAATGAGGACAAAATCTCTTTTTGAGCCCTATTTGTACCACTTAATGCCTCAAACCTTAGGGATGGCGAATTTGGGAGAGAAAACACCATTAGTGTTACGATTTTGGGAGATTTTTAGGCAAGCGAACACCATTGGAAGCACAAAAATGCTAGACATAGAGCTTAGAGTTGAAGATTATTGAAGATTTAAAGCCTTGAAGCTCATGTCCACAACGAGGTTTCTCTTCATTTGTCTCAACCTAATCTTTCTTGAATTTATATTTGTTATTTTGCATTTATGGATTTCTTGAAAGGATTAACCATAGATTCCATTATGTTGTTTTAAAATTCATATTTAGGACTTGATGTAGTCTTGTTAAACCATGTTTTGAATATTTTGTTAATTATTAATTTTAATTCCAATTTATGCCTCTTATGTTTAATATTTTTTATTCATGTGACCAATGAGTTAGATGATTTTAGGTTGTGAATTTTATGCTTGAGAGAGATTGAGTTCGTGATCGGAATTTAGAGTGCATACTTTAGGTTGTTGTGAGTCTACGGGAAAAATCAACTCCTAGACAATCGAGTTGTGAATTTAGGATCTTGTGAGATCGGGAGGTGATCAAGTTCTAGAATTATCAATTGTGATTTCTATTCAATTGTGTTTGCCTTATTAATGCTTAAGATTTATGCTTCCATATGATATCTTGGTTGATTTGAGAACTTGGGATTTGACACTCGGGATAGGTAATTTTGAGTTCGGACTTAGGTTTAACACAACTTAAGTTTTAATAGATCCGGAGATTATTAAAGTTTGGGTAATCTATAAGGTTGGGGCATAACGAATGTTCTCCCCTAAATTCTAGATAGGGATATCAGTTTTGAAGTGTTTGCATATTCTCTCACTTGACACTCGAGAGAGGCAATGAGGGAGCATGAGTGATCTTGATTATTGAATGAATGGAATTGGCTAATAATTGCTTAATAGGGATGACATAGGAATAAAGAGATGAAATCAAGCCCTAGAACAATTGTATATAGGAAATTCATATTTTATTTTACTTTTGATTTTATATTTGTTTTAGTTTTATTTTTATAAACCTTAAATTTGGACACCTAAATAAAGTTAGGTTACGATAATCGCGGTACTTAGCGACAATTTAAACCAATCCCTGTGTATACGATACTCTACTCACCCTATACTATTAAAACTTAACTTGTACACTTGCGATGTAGCAAAAAATAATCGCTATCAAGTTTTTGGCACCGTTGCCGGGGATTGGCGTTTTAGATTGTTATTAATATTGTGACTAAGTAACTTGATTTTAATTTAGGCATTTATTTTCATTTTTAATTTTTGTTTTCGATTTCATATATTGCGAGGTACTTGGAGATGGTTGATCAACAAGTCCTCTTGAAATTTTCTCAACGAGATTCTGAGCCATTCTATAGTACTTGGTATAGATACAAAGAGTTTCTTATTCGATTCTCCAATCATGGTTTCCCAAAGGAGTGTCAACTAATAAACTTCTTTGATGGGTTAGAAGCCGCAACAAGAACTTGGGTAGAAAGAGGAAGTGATAGCACATCTTTTTACCAACTAACCTACTAACTAACCGTGGATGAAGCCTGTTTGTTGTTGGAAGACATGGCCAATTTTGACTATTGGAGTTGGAATTATTCAACAAGTCACCAAAGTTTGGGGGATAGTTCCAACATTTCGGCGCTATGGTTTGACACTCCACACCAACTTGTGGAGTCTTCTCCCATCCTGGAAGACATGTTCACTATATTCATGAGAGATACTCTTACATTCATGAGGGAATATCATGATCGTCTCAATAATCATGAGGTTTGTTTTGACAATATTGAGAAAACATGCACTAATATCAATGCAACAATAAAGTCTCTTAGTCAACTTGCTAGTTCCATTGAATCTATGTCAAGAACGGTGGCACTGAGAGACACACAAGTCACATTCATATGTGAAAGCCACCATGAGGAACTGAATACAAGTGAAAGGAACTTGGGTTTGTTTAATGACAATGATTCTAATGAGGAGGAGACCCAAGAGTTGATTGACGATGAAGAATCACAAGACAACACTTGTGTTTATCAACCTTTTAAGATCTATGTTGCCATACCAACACTGATTAACGATGAACACATCTATGAGGATCTGATGTGGCTCACTTGTCCTCCACCACCTTTAGCACCGTTCATTCATGCCCACCAAGCACATATGCCGGAGACGAGTCACGTTGAGCAAAAGTGCCAATCATTTCTACATCTCGCTAAGCTTGAGGGCATTCAAAACCAAGACCTATTTATTGTGTTGTATGACACATACTATAGGCGTAAGCCGCTCTTTGATGAACACTTATCTGTTATCAAGTTGAGAACTTTAAACCAAGTGCTTCTTAAGAGGCAACCCAAGTTTTCAAATAATTGAGCCTAAGGATGCAACCTATGGAAGAAATCCCCATACCGGTCACCGTGCCGGGAGCTTCACCGCCGACCACACTAGGAGGCGAGATTGTCTCACCTCCCCGGTACGTGTTCTTATTCTCTTATGATTAATTTGAATACATGTTTGACTTTGAGTTTGGGAGTGAGACACATGTTGGATTATGTTTGTTGGGTTTAGGAAATATTTATGTGTATGACTTCTCTTCATATAACTTGTGTTCTTTTGGCCATGTTTTCAGTTTTTATTTTTAGTTATTTTTTTTATTTTTTAGGTTTGTTTGAATAAATTGTGAGTTTTTTTGAGATGAAATGAGTTGATATCGATGATGAGTATAGACACTTGATGTTCTCTTGTAATGTATGTCATTGAGATTCCTATGTACTTGACTCGTGTTGATTGAAATTCACTCTTAATTTTTTATATTTGAGCACCATGAATCATGATCACTTGGTCTTGTGAGATTTTAGAGAACATTTATGTGCTTTAGGTAGGTTTTGACATCTCATGAACACTAGAACTCATTTGAGCGGAACTTGAGGCAAAATACTAGGTTATGTGTTGTTGGAGAGATGATTTAGGCATTTGTTTGGATCGTTTGGGCCTTTGAAGCTAACCCTTGAAAATTGTTTATCCTTTGGTATTCCCGTTGAGGCTAATTGCCTAATTCTTTCATTACTATCATATGTACATCCAACCCACTAAATGCATTCCTCCTTTCTAAACCCATCACTGATTTGCATTTTTACATGGATCATTGATTGTAAGGACTAGCATAGGTTGTGTTTGAAAAATCATTGGTGGATTGGGTATTATTTGAAAAAAAAATAGAAAATAAAAAGAAAATAAATCAATTGGGTGATGAGTTGAGTAACTTCCTTGTATTTTCCTGTAACATTGAGGACAATATTGATTTTGAGTTTGGGGGTGTGGTTGATATTTCTTACCTAATTGTTCTTTTTGTGAAAAAAATAAATGTGTATTTTGGTTTGTTTTAGTAAATAATACCTAGTGGGATCGATTGAAAGAAGACATTTGATGAAAGAGAGAGTTGGTGAAAAAATTTCTTTGAAATCTTTCAAGATCCATGACATTCTCGTTTGCCTTCTACTCTAACCATACATTACAACTCTCAAAATCCTTTTGATCTCCAACAACATATGGACCTGTGCATAATTAGTGGAGAGTGACACAAAAAACGGGTTTATGGTTGTTCTTAAATTCACCATCTAGAGATCATTCATTGTCTCCTTAGCACATAAATATATTCGAGGTCAATTGGTTGGGTGAGAGTGATTGTGCACATACTTACACATCGAGAGTCTTAAGTGAATGATATTGATGCTTGAAGTTGAAATTCTAGATAATCTCAATGTTAGCATTTATCTTGAGCTTAGAGCATTTGGTGGCTCCGAAGATAATTGCATGGGTTGTTGAATCGATATGAAATTCATATTTTCTCGTTCATTACTTAGTACTTGATTTGGGTTTTCTTCTATTTTTTTTTTTTTGCTTTAGGATAAGTAAATGTTTGAGTTTGGGGGTATTTGATAAGGAGGTTATTTACAATCAAATCATGTGCTTTTGAGTTCAAATATTTGTGAGTTTTCAAGCATTTTTGTTAGTTTAATGTATTTTGGTACTGTTTTCTAGGAATCATAAATAAATGGGAGAAAATATGAAAATATGGGAAAAAATGAGTACAGGTGCAGTAACTTCAAGACCGATTTTGACCATGATGCAATTTGATTATGTAAAAACTCAAAATATAAAAGTTGTATATATATTTATCATCTTTCCAAATAATCTTGATTCACCTCAATCGGAATTTGGACAAGAAAGTTATGGCCAAATTTTAGAAGCTGCATGTTGCAGCGCGGAAACTTGCACTGCAGTGCCCAAACGCTGTCCAAAAAATCAGAATCTTCATGTTGCAGCGTGAAAAAGCCCCACTACAGTGTGAAAACATAGACAAGACCTATTTTTGGGCCTTATTTATACCACCTTATGCCTCAAACCCTCGGGGTGGCGAATTTAGGAGAGAAAACACCATAACTGTTGCGATTTTGGGACATTTTTAGACAAGCGAACACCATTGGAAGAATAAAAATGCTAGAGATAGAGCTTGGAGTTAAAGATTATTGAAGATTTGAAGTATTGAAGCTCATCTCCACAAAGAGTTTTCTCTTCTTTTTTCTCACCCTAATCTTTCTTGAATTTATATTTGTTATTTTGCATTTATGGATTTCTTGAAAGGATTAGCCATGGATTCTACTATGTTATGTTAAAATTCATATCTAAAGCTTGATGTAGTCTCATTAAACCATGTTTTGAATATTTTGTTAATTATTAGTTTTAATTCTAATTTATGCATCTCTATATTTAATGCTTTTGATTCATGTGATCAATGAGTTAGATGATTTTAGATTGTGAATTTTATACTCGAAAGAAATTGAGTTCGTGTTCGGAATTTAGAGTGCGTAGTTTAGGTTGTTGTGAGTTCATGGGAAAAATTAACACCTAGATAATTGAGTTGGGAATTTAGGATCTTGTGAGACCAGAAAGTGATCAAGTTCTAGATTTATCAACTGAGATTTTTATTCAATTGTATTTACTTAATTAATGCTTCTAATTTATGTTTCCATATGATATCTTAGTTGATTTGAGAACTTGGGATTTAACACTTGGGGGAGGTAATTTTGGATTTGGACTTAGGTTAAACACAGTAGTTTAATAGATCGGGAGATTATTAAAATTTGGGTAATCTATAAGGTTAGGGTATAACCAATGTTCTCACATAAATTCTAGATAGGGATATAAGTTTTGAAGTGTTTACATATTCTCTCACTCTACACTCGGGAAAGGTATTGAGGGAGTACGAGTGACCTTGATTATTGAATGAATAGAATTGGCTAATAAATATTTAATAGGATGACATGAGAATAAGGAGATGAAATCAAGCCCCTAGAATAATTGTGCATAGGAAATCCATATTTTATTTTACTTTTGATTTTATATTTATTTTACTTTTTTTTTTATAAACCTTAAATTTGGACGCCTAAATAAAATTAGGTTACGATAATCGCGGTACTTAGCGATGATTTAAATCAATCCCTATGGATACGATACTCTACTCACCCTATACTAATAAAACTTGACCCGTACACTTGCAGTGTAGCAAAAAATAATCACTACCAGAGACTTAGTGGGTTGCACAACACTTGGATCCACTTTCATTTTGTCGAAAGTCCATTTGAAGATTATGTCAGTGGAACTACCCCCATCGACTAGAATCATCCCTATTTTGTAGTGATTGATTAGGGTTGTGTTCACTAAAACATCATTATGGGGAGTGTGCACCCCCTGAGGTTGGCCTCACTGAAGGAGATAACATTATGCATGACGGCATTGACCGTGCTCACCTCTTACACGTCTTGATCGCATTTCTCTTTGCCTTGTGTTTGTACCTCTTTAGAAAAGATGATGTCTTCGCTCTGAAACCAAGCTTGTTGTGGATGACATTGATTTCACCGTCCACTCGCTGGTTATCTTCGTCACCGATCTTGTTCTCCAGGGGTGGAGATTGGTTACAGTTTTCCCTTCTTCGCCAACCTCTATGCTCTTCTCAATTGTCATTTTCCTCGAACTGCGGTTCTCTATTCGCCCTACGAACATATCTTTCAAGGTAGCCCCTTCTTATGAGTGCCTTGATCTCCTCTTTGAGTTGGAGGCAATTATCGGTAGAGTGACCCCGGTTTCGGTAAAACTCACAATACTTGTTAACAAATTGGCCTATGGGCTTTCCTCTCAAGGGAGGGGCAGGTAGGAAGATTCATTTCCCAGAGTTTTTGGTGAAAATTATTGTGACTAAAGCCGTCAGGGGGGGTGAACCCTTATTTTTGATGCCCTGGGGGGTAGGAGAGGTCGCTACCGCCTCTCAACTTGAAGCCTTTACAAGCCCTGAGATCGGCTCGATCTTTTCTCAGCCTAACCTTTTTACTTTTGAATCCCTTCACGGTCTCTCTTCACGATGTCTCTCAGATCATCCTCATAGAAATTAGTGCCATAGTCTAAGACAACGCGTAAGTTCAGTATGGGGCGTGAGCAGAGATCGTAGGACAACCTTTGATGCCTCAACCTGTCAATGAAGGTATTCAGTGCTACTGCATCAGAGAGATCTTCATAGGCGATTATATCTCTGTGAAATCTATCAACATAATCTCCCAGACTATCACCGACTTCTTGATGGAGCACCGGATGTGAGTCATAGTCTTTGACCTTCGTCAGGAATGGCTGAACTGAGTTAGGAAGAACTGTTTGAGCTGGGTGAAAGTAGAGATCGAGGTTGGAACCAGATCTTTGAACCATGTTTAGGCTATTCCGGTAAGAGTGAAGGGGAAAGACTTACATCGCACTGCCACTGAGGCTATGTGCATGTCTATATAGGATATGAAGATTGAGAGGTCATCTACTGGGTTAGTGGTTCCGTCATATAGTGCCATCTAGGGGTGAGAGAATCTGTATGGTACTACCTCGTCCACAATATCATTCGTGAAAAGGTGAGCTCACCTCATTAGGTAACCGAGCAGTCCCCCTTGAGCCTTGCAGTTGATGGAAAACTGTTTCCACTTTGGCAAGACGGCGTTCTACTACAATTTCACCCTTGGGTGGTGCCACGGTCTAGCTGGCAGTTGCCTAGGCCCCCGACTTCCGAGCTGGTGTGGAATGAGAATCAACCTCGCGAGCATGGTGGACCTAGTGCTTAAACTGAGTAATATGGCTGGGCGCTCTAGCTAGTAGGGATTCTCGTCTGTCCTCAGCTCGGTACCCTTTCGAGGGTTGAGATGATGGCCCCGAGGTAGCAGGGGGCCAAATCTGTCTCTCTTACTGCTCAGTTACAAGGCCGAGGTCGGGCGGGAGTAGATCACGCGATCTCCTGACTCCTGGGGTTGGTCCCCTCTTCCTGTGATCTGGAGATCTGGTCCTCCCTTGTTTGGGGGTCAGTGGCAAGTGGGAAAGAAAGACTTGGAAATAGTTTTGGAATTCTCTTAGGTGACGTTCCAAGCTGTTGATTTTTGATGCTTCAATAACCATGGACGTCTGGCTCACCACGAAGCCTAAGGAAGAAGCTGATGGGCCCCCTTGGCCCATAGGAGGTAAGTTCTTTTCTTCAATTGGGATGTGGGCTAAGACCCTAGCATCCGACCTAGGGATCCTTGACATTTCTTGGTTCAATTTACTATTCATCGTGGCGTTCTGATCTCTTCGCTGAAAGATCTGACCAGACCTTGTGATCATCAAGTCTTAGCCGAGTAGGGAGTTTATAACTTGAGGAATCTTTTTGTAAGTTTCCCACAGACGACGCCAAACTATTGGTGTCGAAAAATGGTCTGCACCCACAATATGGTCTAGTCAAAGTCTACATGGAGAGTTGTTGGTGATTTGGAGATGATCTTGGTAGAGGAAATGTTCTGAGTCCTTTTATCCTTGAATTCTACAAGCTGGTTGAGCTGACCTGGTGTTGTCCGACCTAAGCTTTAGATAGGTACCTACACAGAACCCACCGGGGTTGTGCTCGGAGTGTCCCCTTTGACGTGAGAGTAAGAGCTCGGGGGGAGAAATTTATGAATGCTTTGAATATTCTAAAAATGACTACATTCATAACATTCTTGACCTTTTCTTTTATAGGCGAAAGTCTGATTAAACTAGATTACAAACTTAACACGACGCGCGGTGGAGAAAAATGGTGTGTGAAGGGATTAGAGCTATGGGCCCGGGCTTTTCAATGTTGATGGGGAAGTCCATGGGCCGCGCTATTAAGACAGCGGATGAATTGGCCCAAACACAAGTACGGATGCCGAGGTGAGTGTATCGACTAGAGCTTCGTCAGTTAGTTCCTCTTTAATCGTAGAAAACTCTCAGTCGGTGATTGTGCAAGTCCTGCGAAATAACCAACCTGGGGATACCGAGTTGAAGAATAACTAAGTTGTTCAGGCCGTTGATGACACATCATAAGGCGGTCTACGTGGCAGGCTTAGGTGGAGCAATTGGGAGGTCGGTTGATTTTCATCCACATCAAGTTCATATAAGCTGTTAAACAGAGGCCATGTTTGATAAGTATTTGAATTATTAAATTTTAAATGCTGAATTTATAAATGACTAATATATTAAGCATTTAATTTTTTATTTATTTTTTAATCTTAACTTAAAAAAATATTTTTATACAAATTTTATTCTTAAAATAATTTTTACAACTTTATTTGTCTAAAATATTCTCTCTACAACCCTCTTTCTATTTTTTCTCAATTTAATTTTTTGTATATAATTTTTTTTTTGAAACTTTATAGTATTGGTGTAAAATGTAGGTTGTGATAATTAGATATTCTATGGTATTAAGTGATAAGTGATAAAAAAAAATTGAGTCACATATCACCTAAAATTTTGAATAATTTTATAAGTGATATTTATATTTGAATTGATTGCTTAATTTTATTTGCAAAGTACTTATATTCAATCTATTTTGACCTCATGTTTCACCCAAATCTATTAATTGACCATTTTATGGTTTCACCCTTAGTACATACATTTAAGGATTAATTACACTTTATCCTCTTGTGAGTAAAAATAGTTTCTCTATGTAGTATTCATGTCACCACTTTATTCCCTGTGATTAGGTCTTTGTTACACTTTACTCTCTTGTTATCACTTTGTCCCCCTGTGGTTATGACTACATCAATTAGTAAAGTGCAACAAAGTCTAACTATAAGGGACAAAATAGTGACGAAAATACTATAGGAGACAAAGTGTAAAATGACCTAACTACATGGAGATAAAGTATAATTAACCCTACATTCAATCTATTTTGACCACATGGTTTATTGACTTTCGATTTCCATTGGATAGACCCTAATGTTTTGTTTTACAGATTTGGTACCATAATGTTCCCCATATATACCAAGCTTGCAGAAGTTAAAATACACCAAAATTGGGTTGAAGTTAATGGTGCATACATTACTTTTCCTGCTGGTGGGATCCAATTTAAGCATGATGCTCTTCATTACAATGATTTTATACAGCAGGTTGAGATTTCTATCTAAGAAAGTTCCCGTTAAGGAAGAAATGGTGAAAGAAATAATGCATGGGTAAGTGAGAATAAGAAAGAGTACAAGAAAAGAAAAAAGAAAAAGAAAAAAAATTTACATTTTCACCTCTAAAATATGGCATGTGCAATTTACATGCTAAAATCCGTCCAACTTTACCTGTCCAACTTTACCTTAATATTTAACATAAAGATTACAAAAAAAATCAGTTGAAAAAAGGAGAACTACATTGAAACGAAAAGCCACATAAAAAAAATAAAATAAAAAAAATACTACAAAATAAAAATTTGTCCTTTTTTTATGACTCGGGTGTTCACTTAAAGGTGAACGGCGCAAGACAAAATTCTATGAGATTCATCATCCTCCAATTGTAGATCTTCCTATAGTTTCTCCTTGATCCACACATTCAGTCTCCAATTCCCTTTGCATGGTAGACTCATAACATATTGATTTGAGCAAAAGAGAAGCAGTGGCATGATAAAGAAACATTTATAATCTCTTGTTCTTTCTATTTTTTTTATTGCCTCAAGACGAATATTAATTTCATAAAATTTTGATTATTTATTTTGATTTAAATAGAAATCCATCTTTCACTGATATTTGTTGCACATTAATATTATAAACCAAAATATTTACACCGAGATTTCAAATTATTTTTTGTACAACAATATTTACTAAACTAAACCACATCGAAATAATTATTACTATGCAATAACTTTTATATCACCTATCAATGGTGTAATAACTAGTGGTGTGCAAATTACCCGAAGACTCGACCGATACCCGATCAAACTTACCTGCCCAAAAAAATAGTGCTAAAGATCGGAGTTAACCGGTGGGAAAAAGGCCGACCCGAACACTACGGATCGAGGCTCAGAGCACAGGTCTTTGAATTGGGTGGCCCCGAACCGATCCAAATGAATCGAGGACAAAACTGATTCATTTTGTCATCACTCGTTTGCTGTTGCACCTCAGGTAAGGAATTAGGTTTTTTCTTCAATCTTCACTCTTCTCCACCTCAGCTGCCGTTGCACCTCAAGTAAGGAAATTAGGGTTTTTCCTTCAATCTTCTTCACTTTTCTAGTTTTCTTCACCTCAATCGGTGTTGAAATCATTCTATTTTTCATCAACGACGATGACTCGTGTAAACTTTTGTTTGTAAACACTACTCCACTACCTTCAATTCAAGTTAGAAATCCTAGTCATCATCAACGACGACAACGACTTTCATACCATTCCTTCATACTTCAATTCAATGATTCCATATCGATGACGAGGAAGACGATTCCAGATCGAAAACTACGACGACGCTTCCATACAAACCTGAACATGACCTAAATATCAACCCAAGTGTTAGTGGGCGGGGTATCGACAACATCCGATCAGACAATATCGAAATCCATAAGCTTTTCGATGAACCCGATACTTTTGGATCGGCGGCATTCACCCATCCATACCCGACCGATCCAACCCATGCACACCCTTAGTAATAACTTTTATATCACATATCGACGCTCATATTAAGAATAAAAATTGGGTAGCAAGTATTTAGTCAATATCTATAAAAAAATGTTGCACAACAAATATTTACAATTGAGATTCGTTATTGTAAAATAACGCCAGGACACTTTACGCGGACACCTTTGCAGTTGGAAAAACTTATCGTCAACTGTCTTTCCCGCTAGAAGAACATTGCCACCGCAACACTTAATCTCCATTGAATCGAAGTACCAACTTGACAATAGGGTATTTTGCAACTTAGAGCAATATGAATAAAAAACAAAAAATGAATAAACCAAAATCCTACCATTGTTTACACTTGATTCATACTATTTGAGCAAATGATTTCATTTATTAAGTTGTGTTACTGCTTCCATATGTTCTTCTTCATCATCCAAGTGCGTGTGTGCGTTCTACCAAAATAGATTTTTATTAAATGAATATTTTAATGTGGGCTTTGTCTCTTGGCGCTCATTTTAATATGTTGGTTAATATTTGGTGTCAGCCTAATTTTTTTTTTTTTTAATGTTTGTTTTTGTCTATTTTTCTATTCGTCCTTCATAGCTGTAACAAAGTGTCACCATGAACAAGCAACCTCCATCATCGCACAACGTAACACTTGCCCCCCATGCTATTGCCATCACATCATGCCCATTAAATGCAACAAAATTGAGTTTATCTCTGTCTCTCTCCTTCTACATTCCTAAAACTATGTAGGTGGGGGAGAAATAGTAGGGAATGGATAAGAAATGATGGTCCAATGTTGTGTTTAGGGTTTTGAGGTGGTAGAGAGAAAAAAGTTTCCAATGTTGTGTTATGTTAAGGGTTTTGAGGTGGTGAGAGGGACTTTTTTCTGATGGCAAAGTGGGGAGTTGCACCTTATTGGGTTTATTGCACATTGAATGTAAAAGAGGTTGATGGTCAGGTTATAAGTATGAAGAAAAGTCTCACCTGATGAGTTAGTTTTTGGGATTAAGAGATGCCCAAGACTACCCTACATTAGTATCAGAGCATAGATTACAATAACTCTACCCCAATAACCATAAAGGAAGAGACTGATCGAAGGTTAGCCTATCAAAAACTTGATGTGTGAGGGAAAGATTATTAGGTTTATCCCAGATCAAATGTGGAAAAAGGCTAGTGGTCAGGTTATATTAAAACTCCATCAGTTACAAATCTTCATCTGTTATAAATCCATATATTTATTTCATATCATATCAGTTACAATATGTATTTTTGGTATTTAGGATTAATTATTTGGGAACAGTTACAACATTACACTCGTATAAATAGGACCATTGTTTAGAATAAAAAATATGTTGAATTTGGTAACTTACATGGTATCAGCCTAATCTCGATCCCTTATTCTCAGTTTTTTTCCCCTCTAGATGTGTGATTTCTGAACTTAGAAATTGTTGCTTCTTCTTTCAGAAACCCTAGCCATCTCCACCAGTCTTTCTGTTCCAAGTCTCTTTTTGCTTACCTCTCTGTTGATCTCGAAATTGCTGAGATCTGTCGCCACCAGTCGCCATCGTCGGTCTGCAGATCTAGATCCAGTGCTGCTGCTCGCTGTCGCCAGATCTGCCTTCACGATGTTATACAGTGCTTTTGCCTCATCGAAGCCATTTATATATTCTCCATCTACCCTCGCAGCCTTCGACAAAACTTGCCTTTGATCGAGCCCTGTTCTCTCTGGCCTTCGATCACTACTTCTGTCTTGTTCCTACCTTAGTGTAGTTGCTGCTCTTTAATCGCATAAACCACTAGCTCCAGCTTTCTTATTCTATAAATTATAAAAACCACCCCTGTCGTTTTTAAAATTTATTGGATTTACCATATTTTATCAAAACAACCCCACATTTTCCATAATTGAACAATGTCTTTCTATAACTTTCGGTAAGTTCTATTTGCACCCTAAACTTTTCACAAATTTATCTACCCTATATCAATCATGTCTACGAATGCCAATACCGCCTCCACCATCTCAAATGAGCCCAAAACCTTACCGTTCACACTATCACCAACTTTATCACTGTCAAGCTTACGATGACAACTTTCTTTTGTGGTCTCACCAAATGGAAGTTTTTCTTCATGGACAAAACCTTAATCGGTTTGTTGATGGTTCCTATGCTTGTCCTATCAATGAATCTAATCGGTTTATTTGGTTCTGAGCTGACAAAACCCTTGTTAGTGTCATCTCTGCAATACTATCTGAACCCATCTTAGCCTTTATGGTTGGGTGCAAGTCCTCCGTTACTATTTTGACGCTCATTCAATATCATTTTTTCTGAGAAATCGGTTGCCAACTCTTCCCTTTACAGGAATAACTCACTACACTCGAGCTTGGTACCCGATCTGTTTATGAATATCTACAGGAAGCCAAATCTATTTCTAATACCCTGGCTGTTATTGGAGAGCTTTTCTCCAACAAAGATTTGGTCAATGTTGTTCTCAATGGCCTTGGTTTAGAGTTCGATATGCTCGTCATCGCATTTGAGAGTTTTGACTCACTATCATTATTCTCTAATCTGCGTGCTCGACTACTCAACTATGAGGCCCGACACAAAATCACTTCCACTACTTCCTCTCCTTCACTTTCTACCTTTCTTGTATCTCAAACTCATTCTGAAGTTGCCCCAAGAAAAAAATTCGCCACAAAGGCCACAAAAACAGTGGTCGTATATCCACAAACCGTGCCAATCCCTCGGGTATTCTTGGCTCTGCTAAAAAATACATGTCTCAATGTCGATTGTGCTTTGGGATTGGTCATTCTGCCTGCAATTGCTATCGCTTATATTTATTTGCACAACCAACTGTGCCTCTATCGTTGAACTCTGCATTTGCCGGCCTACAGACTGCTCTACCTCAAGTGCATCATTCTAAACAAATTTCACAGTGGTTATATTATTATCCTAGTTGGTATTTTGATACTGGTGCTTCTACCCATATGACGGGCAACCCTACTCTCCTACAGCAGTCCACACGATACAGTGGATATGATACTGTTTAACTTGGCAATGGTGACCACCTACCAATATCTTATATGGGTAACATGGTACTATTACTTAGCTCATCTATCTCTATTCTTAATAATGGCTATGTCATTCCTTCGATACGTAAAAATTTACTTTACATTGCTCAATTTATGCACCGATAATAATGTTCTTTGTGTATTTGATGCTCATCACTTCTATATCTTTGATCTCACCTCTGGTTCCCTCCTCTCTCAAGGCTTACGTAGGGATGTTCTCTACAAGTTACCTGCCACCTCTCCTTGCCAACACGCTTTATCAACCTAGGTCACTTCATCCACACTTTGGCACAATCGGCTAGGTCATCCATCTTCTAAAGTCATGTCTTATTTGGGTTTAAATAAATTGTTATCTTCTCATTTTAAATTTAAATCCTCTTTCTACTTTGGGTGTGCTTTGGGTAAATCCACACATTTCCCATTTTTAAGCTCATATGAAATAAAAACTTCATTTCCTTTTACTTTAATTCACTTTGATGTATGACAATCTTTTGTGCTTTTTGTCTCTATTTATGAATATTATGTGTTATTCAATGAAAATTACATTTGTTTCACTTGGTTATACTTCATGAAACAAAAATATGAAGTTCTCCAATATTTCAAAAACTTTTTAGCCTATGTCCAAACTCAATTTGCCACACAAGTCCAACAATTTCAAAGTGATGGTGGTGGGGAATATGATAGTGGTCCGTTTAAATCTCTTTGTTCATCCCTAGGTATTCATCATAGACTCTCTTGTCCTCACACTCCTGAAAAAATGGCATTGCTGAATGAAAACACCGCCATATTGCTGACATGGCTCGTACCCTTCTTCTCACAAGTCATGTTCCTATCTATCACTGGCCTGAAGTAGTCTCCATTGCTATTCATCTAATAAATTGTCTCCCCTCTTCTAAACTTCAGTGGTCCTCACCATTCTCCCGTCTTTACGGTCATACTCCTTCCTACTCTGAGCTACGAGTGTTTGGTTGTGCATGTTATCTGCATTTAGGTGTTTAATTAAGTAATAAACTTTTGCCAAGAATTGTTGAATGTATGTTTTTAGGCTAAATCTTGCATTACAAGGGCTATCGTTGTTTGGACCGCACAATTGGCAGAGTGTATATTTCCCGACATGTTCATTTTAATGAACAACATTTTCCTTTTGCATCTAACACTAGAAGCACTCTACCAGATCCATCACCATGGGCCTTTGTTCCTCTACTACCACCAGCTCTTGATCAACTTCTGCAATCGACCACACAAAATAGTGCTCTGCTATATTTTCATCAACCATTTATGTTTCATTATCAGCAGTGACAAAATCAACCTTCACAACCTCATCTTTCTACTGCTGCCACCCCTGAGGCCCCTCCGCCTAATCCTTCCGCTATTGTCTTCCCCGAGGCTCCTCCAGTTCCTCTGCCTAATCCTTCTATTGCTGCCTCTTCTGAGGCTCTTCCAATTTCTCTACAACATTCCATGATCACCTGTCATCGGGATATCACACGTCGTCCTCTAATTCGTACAGATAGTATAATTTGATATCCTCTCCCACAGGCTCTACTTGCTTAGCTTCCAACTCTTACTTACGAGCCTACCTGTTATACTCAAGCTGTTCGTATCCCTGAATGGCATCAAGCCATGACTAGTGAATTTGATGCCTTACTGAAGAACAAAACTTGGGTCATTGTCCATTCTTCCCCACATCAAGATGTTATGGGTTATAAGTGGGTCTTCAAACTCAAGCGTAAAGCAGATGGTTTCATTGAGCGATACAAAGCTCGCCTAGTTGTCAAGGGCATCCATCAACAAGAGGGTGTAGACTTTAATGAGACATTTTTTCCTCTAATCAAACCTACCACTGTTCGTACTGTACATAGCCTTGCCATATCCTTTGGTTGGACATTACGCCAACTTGATGTGAAGAATGCCTTTCTTCATGGTGTTTTGGATGAAACTATCTATATGTCATAACCATCTGGCTTCGTAGATTCGACTCGTCCTCATCATGTCTGTCATCTACAAAAGGTTATCTATGGCCTCAAACAAGCTCCTCGAGCTTGGTTCCAACGTCTCAGCACATTCTTCTTAGAGTATGGTTTTACACAGAGTCAAGTTGATCATTCATTGTTTATCTATCGCTCTAACTCTGTTGTGATGCTTATCATTTTCTATGCCAATGGCATTATACTCACTAGCAATCAACCATCTCTAGTTTCATCATTCATCGCCACTCTTAGCAAGGAGTTTGATCTTAGTGACCTTGGTTCCCTATTAAAGCTACTTCTTCCCATGGTGGCTTACATCTTTCTTAGCTTAAGTATATTATCGATCGCCTTGCATATTTCTTGATGACAGACTGCAAACCTTACAACACCTTTGTATCTACCAAAACTCAATTATCATCTCAAAATAGAGATCTCTTGTCAGATGCCACTGAGTATCGCCAATTGGTTAGCTTTTTGCAGTACCTCACTTTCACTAGACCAAACATTGCTTATGTTGTTCATCATATTGCTTAGTTCATGAGCCAACCCCAGACATACCACCTTCTAGTTGCCAAACGAATCCTTCAATATCTCAAAGGGACTCTAAACTTTGGCCTCCTTTTTCAGTGTAGTGCTAACCCCTTGACCCTTAAGGCCTATTCTGATGCTAATTGGGCAGGTTGCCTTGACTTCCGTTGCTCTACCACTAGTTTCTATGTTTTCTTGGGCTCCAATATGATCACTTGGACTGCCAAGAAATAATCTACTATCTCTTGATTAAGCACCGAAGCTGAGTACCTATCCCTTACCCATGTTTGTGCTGAATCCAAATGGGTCCTTCATCTGCTCCAAGAGTTGCAAATTCCCATATCCACGCCTATCACCTTATTTTGTGATAATCTCAGCATTGCATATATGGCCTCAAATCCTGTGTTCCATGCTCGTACTGAACTTATTGAACTGGATTATCACTTTATACAGGAACACATTCTCACTGGCACACACTGAGTTCAATTTGTCCCTTCTATCGATCAACTCGCCAAAATATTTACTAAGGGACTCCACAAGACACACTTTCATCTTCTACAGACCAAGCTCATCTCTCCAGACTAGCCGAGTTTGCGGGAGAGTATTAAACCTCCATTAGTTACACTTCTATCAGTTACAAATGTTCATCAGTTACAAATCTATATATTTATTTCATATCAATTACAATATGTATTTTAGGTATTTAGGATTAGTTATTTAGGAACAATTACGACATTACACTTGTATAAATAGGACAATTGTTTAGAATTAAAGATATGTTGAATTTGATTACTTACAAGTTATAAGTGTGAAGAAAAGTCTCACTTTATGAGCTTTTTTTTGGTGTTGAGAGAGGCCTGCACCACCATTTTTTTACGGGTTTTATCGTAAAATGTGTCTGGGATAACTTATTCGCACCTTGACTAATTATTTTTACGGACGATCTTAAGAGTGTGCTTCCCTACATAGGACTAGTGCATTCAAAATTAAATTCAAGATTTAATTTCCGAAGTGCTCTCCAGAAGAGTCAAGCCCTTGTTGACATGGAAAAGTGATACCTCCTCTTTCCAATAGGACCAACACCTCTTGGATTCTTGTGTCACCTTTCTGGTACTGACTGCTATTATACTATTATTTATGCACATTTTTACCAAATGTGTGTACATTATTTTTAATCATTATAATAATATTTCATAAAAATATTTATTTTAATTCTTTTACTATAATCATCATAAAAAATAAAATAATTAAAAAATAAAATAGGGATACATACAAATATAACTCCTATCTTTATGTTTCCTACCAGAAGTGTAATTAACTTTTTAGTGGATTAGTTGTCGACTTGAAATTGTCCCACCACATGTATGCATTCTTGACTACTTGTCCTCATCTTTGGAGCCTTATGCAATTATTGAATATATATATATATAAATCAAAGTTGTGATGTTCATTTTTCAATATTTAGAAGAGGAAGACGAAAGTAGCGATGACAGTGGTTTTGGAAGCGACATCAATACAATGGAGGGAGAGAGAGCAATGGAAAAATGAGGGGTGAGTGATGTTTGATCAGAGTTAGATTTATGAGTATATAGTTGAAGGGTAAATTTGACCAATAAGATGGTAAAATTAAATCTATATTTTATATTTTCTTAACTCTAGACTTATAATTAGGGGTTGGTGTTCGTGGGCCTGGGGACTCACTGATTATTGTTTAGGGCTTGGGTTTGAAATATTAATCCATGGATAAAGCCAGGATCCAAAATTTAGGCCCAGTCACTTTAAGGGTCGGACTAGGGTATTTGATATTTTGATCATCTTGAGTTTAAGTTATATATAAAAAAAATCTCATCTTTATCTCCAAGTGATCCCCAAGGAAAACATTATAATGAATTAGTTAGTCTACTTTTTGTCAAATATTATATTATGATGTCTTCATGTTATCATCACATTTTTTAAAATCATTATTAAGTAATTTGACATTCAAATTGTTTTGATTATCCCCCATTTTTTGAGATGACAAAGAGGAAAAAAATTCAGTGATATATTTTTTTTTATGAAGGTGGATACATTTTTTTTTTTATCTTGCATTGCATATCTTGAAAATCGTTATACTAAATTGAAAAGTTTTCTCATTATTGTCTTAAATTGAACAAAACATATCCTTATATTCAAGTAGAGTGTGGTTTTTAATATTATTTTTGAGAAAACATCAAGTTAATTGTCATCATAAAAAAAAAAGAGAGATTGTTGACCCTATAATATTATTTGATGTTTTGATGAAACAATTAGTTTAGATGTTTCAAGGACTAGTGGCCTTATTGAGAAATGCTTTCAGATTTTGGTTCTTATATTTGAATGAGATGAGATTATTTTAATGAGAAGATATGATCAAGATCGAATTGGTTGTAATGGAAGATATTGAAGAAGTTTTGGAAGGAATACTTTTTGTATTTAAAGGTAAAACAACTTAGATTCTTTCTAAACTCTTGATGCAACCCAACTAGGATCACACACGATACATCATCATATAAATTCTTGAAAATAACTTAAAATAACAGAAATATGATGTTTCGATTGACTGAAAGAAATAGTTTTCAAAAATATGGATTTTGAGTCATTTCGTTCGACTGCTAGAGTGAATGGTAGATGCAGAGAGCAATTCGGTTGATTGACTGAGAATTCCCGTCGATTGAATATGTTTGAAAACGACTAGAAATTCAAATGTTAAAGACTAAACGGATGACTGACCTCTTTTTTTATCAACCGAATCTGTTTAATTTTTTTATTTTGACTAACACGTTTTTCAAAGATCTTCTAGTCAATTTTTTAGCATATGAATATTGGAATATTATATTAATCACTTGAAATATATTTTCAAAAATATGGGAGATTTTTTTTGGTGATTTTATTTGACCTCATTATTTAGTCCATATATTTTCTTATTTTGTGATCTTTTAGGTAAAAAAATCTTTCTATTCCTTGATTGACTTAGATCAAATTATTTTTGGGATTAAATTGAGATTTTTAAAAGTCCTATTTTTGGTCAAATATAGCTGTTATAAATGAGTTTTATATATGAAGTCTATATGTGCTATTTTTTAGAATATTTTTTAAAAAGTAGTCGTTATAGGCAATCTTCAAAATCCCTACAAATAGACTTGCTTTTTTTATTTGAAAATAATTAAGAATTGGAAAAGATTTCATATTTTTAAAAGAGAGATGTTGGCACTAGATGTTTTGATGAATCAAGTAACGTCCATGTTTTGAGAAATTAATGAGTTTATTGACTATTTCAGATTTAAGTTTTGATTGAGCAAATGAAAAAAAAAAATGATGATTTTCAAGAAGATATCTAAGAAAGATTGAGATGGTTGCAATGAAGAATTTGAAGATTCTTTGAGCATGAATATTTTTTATATTTCTAGGGAAAAACTTCAATTTTTCACATGCTCTTAATGTAACCCAATTAGGATCATACATGACATTTAAAATTAACTTCAAATATTTGAAATATGGTTAGAAGTGATAAATTTAAGTGTTAAAATATTTTTCCTAAAAGATCGATCAAGATAATATATGAAAAAGTCAAAAATATATTTTTTCGGCTTGAACGGTTCACTAGAAAGAGGTAGCGGTTGACCATCTGATTCAGGATGTTGGTTTTTGGTTTCTGGGTGAATAGTCGACCGCCTGGATGAATGATTGATTCAAGTTGTAATCGATTGAAGAACTGGTCGAGTGGCCTAGGTTTAACGACTAGATCTCTAGCTATAGGAGGTCAAACGATCGACAAGTAGTGGAGATTAGTCGACCGAATTGGCATAGTCTAGATTTTTTACCAGAATATTTTAAAAGGTCTTCTATCCATTTTTCTTGGATTTGAAGGTTTCAGTATAATATTTAATCCACATATTCTTTGATTCTGTGATTTTTACCGAAAAAACTTATTTCTATCCTTTTGGGTTTTAAATCAAAATATTTTGGGGACTAATCTGAAGATTTTTAAGGCTAATATATGGTTAAACTAGCCGTTGTAAGTTGGATTAAAATAAGAGGTTTAAAAGAGGAAATTTTTATAATATATTTTGAAAAATAGTTGTTATAGGATATTTTTAAAATTTCTATATTGCGAATTTTGAATTGATTTGAGTTTGAATGTTACTATTTTAGCTGAATTTTGTGGAGAATATTTAGGGTCAAAGATATGGGCAAGATTTATGTGATTTTATTTGATCTTACGATTTAATCCCTATATTTTTTAATTTGCTGCTCTTTTTGATAAAATTATTTCTATACTTTGATTGACTTAGATCAAATTATTTTTTAGACTAAATTGAAAGTTTTAAAAGTTAATTTTTAGTCAAATATAGCCGTTATAAATCTGTTTGATTTATGGGGTCCATATTTGTTTTTTTTTGGGCATATATATTGTAAAAAATTAGCTATTATAGTCATAGTTTAAATTCTATGCATATGGAACAACAAATTGCATTGCTTTTAATCAAGAATATCATCAAGAATACATATATTGTTTTAGAGTTTTAAAAAGAGAGATCATATCGTATTTTGAAATATTTTTGAAAGCATAGTTTTGCGAAATATTCTTGATCGAAGAAAGCGTTATTCTTGCATACCAGGTTTGAGTCTCATGTTTGATCTCCCTAAAAAAGCCGCGATGAGATTGTTCTCGTTTACTTGCTCAAATTAATTATGCTTTAATTAATTAATATCTTTTGGTTGAGCTTCTAGTAATTTTTGTTTGAAAAATCGTTTCATCTTTCAATATCCTGAAAATCCTGTGAAACCATTTTTTTTTTCTTTTTTGAAAATCTAATTTCTTTAATATTTGTGCTATAATTATTTATAATCAGATTTGTATTCTTACACATATTTCTATCACATAGTATTGGGACATTAATTGAGTATATTTTGACTTGAGATGGTAGAAACTCTTGTGAAAAGAAACTATAATTTATTTATTTTTTTTTTTTTTTTTTGCATTTGTAAGATGTAACTTGGACCTAAACGTACTTAGTCTAAGTGAGAGTGGATAAGGCATGAAGGGACGTTGCCTAATCAAGATTAAATTTTCAGCCTGTAAAAAAAATAAAGTTAGTCTTTAGCCTATGAAAAAGATAGGGTTTGTCTTTAGTTTTGAAAAAAGATAGGTTTGATTCTAAGCTTGGAAAAAGAGTTAGGTTAGTCTTCAGCTTGGTACAAAGATATTAAGGTTTGATTCTGAGCCTGGATTAGGCATAAAGGGACATTGCCTAATCATGGGTAAATCTTCAGCTTGTAAAAAAGATAAGGTTAGTCTTCAACTTGTGAAAAAAGTAGGGTTTGTCTTTAGTCTGATAAAAAGATGGGTTTGATTTTTAGTCTGAGAAAAGAATTAAGTTAGTCTTCAGCTTGGTAAAAAGATTATAATGTTTGATTCTGAACCTGGAAAAAGAATTAGGTTATTTCTGAATCTGTGAAAAGGAAATTGTAAATGTTTGGTTCCTATCTGGGAAAGGGATTGGATTTAGTGGTTGCGAATTCCCTACGGGAGCTCAACAGAGTAGACGCAGGCAAGAGTAGCTTGTCGAATTATGATAAATCTGTGTGTTCAATTTCTCAATCCCTATCTGTTTGGTTGTGCACTTAGATAAATACGTTTTCGCTTTAACTCAAGATAACAAGCAATTTGGGAAATTAGTGATTTATTTTATTTATTTAAGTTTTTAAACTACCTAATTCACTTCTCCTTTTAGGTAGATCTATAGGCTAACAATTGTTACCAAAACTAGATTAGCTGAATAGGCTTAACATTCTAGCCAAATGATCACATGAAAACACAATGGATGATATTTTTATATGTATCTGCTCTTGAATGTGATAAATCGTTATGTGATAATGTCATTAATAATTCTTGTAGTACTAGTGGTAGTTATGAAGATGATGATATTGAAAATGCTCATATTATTATGGAAAAATTACTTACTTTTACACTTCTTTTTGCTAAAAAAAAATTGCACTTAAAAAGAAAAAATTATTTTTTTGAAAATAAAGGAAAAAGTTTTAGGAAATCTAAAATACATCTGCATAAAGAAAATTATTATGGAACAAAAGAATTTTTAAATGTTATTTTGCAAATAAACAATTTTTTCTTTAAAATAGATTATCTTGAAAATAAAAATAATTTTTAAAAAATGATTTAAATTCTTTAAAAGAAAACATTTCTATTTTTAGAGTTTTTGAAAAAGAAAATGAGGTTTTAAAATTAGATCTTGAGATTCAAATATTGAAAATGAAAAATCAATTTTAAAACTCAAATCGATTGAAAACGAATATAGAGTTTTAAAAAATGATTTTGATGTAGTCCCCAGGTAAAAGTCAGATCTTGAAATAAATATTGATTTACTTAAGAAATTTTTATAAAATCAAAATCTGACCTCAAGTCTATTTTAAGTGAACAAAAGAATGTTCCCTCGTCTTTTAAAATAGTCAATGGAAGTGGGTATTACTTTATCTTCTCATTCTTCATCACAAACCCATGATTGCAATTTAACTATTGTTAGAAATTATTCATGCTTTACTTCTTGTGTTATTTATGATAATTAGTCGAATTCGAGATGTAATATTGCAATAGGGTTGGACATTTTAAAGTGTCATGTCCCTTCAAGAACTTTAAATTTATTTCTAACTAAAAAAAGATCCAGAATGAAATGGATACTAAAGAACGACATGTAAAAATCTTGTGCAGAGTTACATATTGACAAAGCCAAAACAAGGGGAACAAACGAGAAAGATGTACGAAAGCAAAGGCGAGAAGTCACCAAGAATCCACAAGTGACGCATACGAAGAAAATTGCCATAAATTCAAGTCAAAAATCAAAAGCTTTGAGGATATAGACAGAATGAATATACATCTAGATCTAAACCTATCATCGGTAAGAATGATGTAACAAATAAAGTCGTCCCCAAGGATATTTAAGGTACACCTAATCCTTCTTAATTTAAATTCATTAAATTGTTTAAAGAGGTAGGGTCCGACTTGCCAATTAGGTAAGTCGGTTGTAGTTTATAAGACATGTGCTAAATTATATGTTCATTTGTTGACTTAGAAATATTGCATGGTAATTATGAGAATCACGTTTATTTAAAGTGCATTAACATGTTTGTATACGATCTGCTTATATCATTCATATTATGTATTCAATAATATTCATTAAATTGATTATATGATTATATGAAACATGTTGTGTTATTTAAGATGATTTAAACTGAATTAATTATTGTGTTCTTACTAGTATTATATCATGTTTTGATTGTATGTTCATATTAGCGAAATCTGTTTGTTTAATGCGCTTTTATCCACGATATATTTCATTTATACAAATGGTTCATATTAAATTGGTTTTCTAAAAGAATGCATCTTGAGATTTTTCAAATGATAAAATGATTCCCTGTTTTCTTAAATGATGCCTTTCTAGGAACTTGATTTAATTAATATGTTTGTTAGCATCATATAATTTATATGTGTTGATATAAGTTTTGATTACTCGAATTCATTCTATCAACCTGATACATCTATAGATGGTATATCCAATTAGTTGTTTCGATATGTGAACATGATATGCTATTGTCAAACCTCGCATAAAATATTTATCACATATATATAGGATCATAAATTCTTTAAATGATCTTATATGCTATATACTGCTTGGAATTAATAGTCTTGATGGAAATGGATACACACACACACACACACACACACACACACATATTTTGATCTCTGCTAATGATCTTCTTGCAAATATATTTCAAAGAGTTTCAGGTTATAAGATATTTATATCAAAACTCGAAATTTAAGTCAAGGATAAGAACGATGTTAATTCAATGAGATATTTGATTAGAGTTGAATCTTCATTCAACTCAGTGATAAAATAATTTTATTTTTGCATGACTATATGCAAAATTTATGAGATGTGAAATTATCATTGAAAAATATTTTTCATAGAAATTGATTCGCATCTTTATGAATATCATGCTTTGTAATATGCCTACATAGAATTCTACTTTTAGCTAATACTGTTTGTTTGCGTCATGTGATGGTTATTAAATTTGTTATATTTCTTGAATTATATGTTGTTGAGAAGTATTCCATAAAATCAATATTAAGCATGATCTTATTTGTCAATATATCTTAAGATATTAAGCTTGCATGGTTGGTATTTTTTTTTTTGAAATCATGTTAATTCATTCTGATACCATCTGTATGATCATCTGAATATATATGACATATCAATTTGTACTTATTGTTTTGAGATAATTTTGTTAATCTATTGATACTTTTGCACATGGATATCTCTATTGGCATTAAGTGCCTAGATGTATGCAAGTTACTACGAACTTAGCATACATTTAATAACTCTTGTTTTTAAATGTTTATTATTCTAAGAGAGAGTTGGAGTTTATGAGATGACATCTTTAGAATATGCAATTATTCATGTTTAAACCATGCATTATATTTATATCAATTGGTTTCATAAATTATCTATATCATCATAATTGATTTATGCTTCATGTCCTAGTATGTTAACAATTACATTATTCTAATTCTATCAAAAGGGGTGTTGACAAAAGGTATCATGAAATATGTTGATTTATTGGAAACTACAAGATCTTATATAGTTTTGAGGGTTGGGAATGGCTAGGCACAATGATGTATATGTAGAATAAAGTGCGTTTAGATGTTTTAAGTCATACGTCCCCACTTTTAGATGTGACAAAGGGGAGAAAATATGGCGTTTTCGTGATTTTATAAACGCTTCGATTGAGGGGGATAGATTATTTTGAATAAAGGGGAGAGAAAGGGTGATATTTTCATATCTTAAAATATCTAGGAGATATGTTTTGAATAAAGGGGGAGAGAAAGTGTGATATTTGCAAATTTGCATGTCTTAAAATATATTTAATGATTCATTGCATAATCTCTTTATATGATTAAATTTGTTTTCTCATTATGATCTTAAAAGTGAACAAAGTCCATCCTCATATTAAAGGGGAGCATGGTTACACATATATTTTTAAGAGAAGATTGTTGACCCTAAATGTTTGATCAATCAATTAACATTGATATTTTCAGGAACCAATGAGTTTATTGAGTATTTAAAACTCTAGTTCCGACTGAGCAATTGAGAAAAATGATGATTTTCAAGAAGATATCTAAGAAAGATCAAGATGGTTGCGATGAAGAATTCAAAGATTTTTTGTATTTCTAAGTAAAACATCTCAATTCTTCACATACTCTTAAATCAACCCGATTAGGGTCATACACAACACTTAAAATTAATTTAAAATATTTGAAATATGGTTAGAAGTCATAAATTTAAGTATCAAAATTTTCCTAGGTCGATCAAGATAAAATTTGAAAAAGTAAAAAATATAGTTTTTTTGGCCTAAACGGTTGACTAGAAAAAGGAAGCGGTCGACTGCCTGATTTAGGATGTTGGTTTTTGGTTTCTGGGTGAACAGTCGACCACTTGGGTGAACGATTGATTCAGGTTGTAATCGGTTGAGAAACCGTTCGACCAACCTAGGGTTCATCGGCTAGAAGCTATTGGAGGTCAAAAGGTCGATCGAATTTACATATTCCAAATCTTTGACCAGAATATTTTAAAATATCTTCTACCCATTTTTCTTAGATTTTTAGTTTGAATATTATATTTAAATGGGTTTTGAAAATATTTCAAAGATATATTATATATTTTGAAAATCTTAATATTTAGTTCACATATTATTTGATTTTGTGATTTTTACCGAAAAAACTTCTTTATATCCTTTTGAATTTTAAATCAAAATATTTGTGGAGACTAATCTAAATATTTTTTTAAGGCTAACATATGTTCTAACTAGCTGTTGTAAGCAAGATTAAAATAGGGGGTGTAAAAGAGTAATTTTTTTTACAATATCTTTTGAAAAATAGCCGTTGTAGGATATTTTTGAATTTCCTATAATTAGACCTGCGAATTTTGAATTGATTTGAGTTTGAATATTACTATTTTGGCTGAACTTTGGTGGATAATATTTAGGGTCAAATATATGGGAGAGATTCATGTGATTTTATTTGACCTTACGATATAGTCCCTAATTTTTTTTTTATTTTGTGATCTTTTTGATAAAATTCTTTCGGTAATTTGATTAGCTTCGATCAAATTATTTTTTAGATTAAATTGAGAGTTTTACAAGTTAATTTTTTGTCAAATATAACCGCTATAAATTTGTTTCATATATAGGGTTCATATATGCTATTTTTGGGCATATATTTAAAAAATTAGCCGTTACAAACATTGTTTAAATTCTATGTATATAGACCTATGAATTTCATTATTTTTAATCAAGAAAAATATCAAGAATACATATATTTTTCTGAGTTGTAAAAAGAGAGATCCTATCATATTTTGAAATATTTTTTTAGAGAAACGTTTGACAAAATATTCTTGATCGAAGAAAACGTCTTTCTTTCTATCCTAGGTTTGAGTCTTACGTTTGATCTTCCTAAAGAAATTCTAGTGAGAATGTTCTTATTTACTTGCTCAAATTAATTGTGTTTTAATTGATTAATATCTTTTGATTGAGGTTGTAGTCGTTTTTGTTTGAAAATTTGTTTTCATCTTTGAATATCCTGAAAATCCTGCGAAACGATTTTTCTCTAGAAAATAAGATTTCTTTAATATAAGGATTATAATTGTTCATAATTAGATTTGTATTCTCACATATATTTCTATCATGTAGTATTAGTACATTCATTGAGTGGATTTCGATTTGAGGTAGTAGAAACTCCTAGGAGAAGACACTATATATATATATATATATATATATATATATTTGTATTTGTGATCTGTAACTTAGACCTAAACGTAGTTGGGTTACGTAAGAGTGGACTGGGCATAAAGGGATGTAACCTAAACAGGGATTAATCTTCAGCCATTAAAAAAAGATAGGGTTTGTCCTTAGGTATAAAGGGACCCTTATCTAATATGGGTTTAAATGTTTGATTCTTACCTCAGGGTACGTTTGGTTAGAAGAATGGCAAGGAGAAAGGTGAAGAAAAATGAGTGGATAATATTTTAATCCATTATGAAAGGAAAAATATTTTTCATAGTGTTGTTTGGTTATGAAAGAAAAATGAAATAAGGGAAAATAATTTATTTTAATATAATTTACTATTTTATTCTCATATATTACAAGAATAAATTAAAAATTCTATTGTCAAGGGTATAATAGTAATTTTACTCACTTCTTGAAAAAAAAAACTCAATTTCCTTCATTTTCCTCTCAAATTTGTGTGGAAAAAAAATATTTTGAAAATTGTGCATTTTCTTTCCTATTTTCATTTTCTTTCCATTTTCCATCCTTACTAAACAATTTTTTTTTTTTTTCCATCCCATTTTTCTTTTTCATTTTCTTATCCATATTTTTTTTTCACCTAAACAAATGCACCCTAAGGGAAAAGGATAAGGTGTGATTAATGTATGTAGTTTAAACCTAAAGGTAATTGGTTTAAGTGAGAGTGTGGATTGCGCATAAAAAAACCTTGCCTAATAAGGGTGTAACTGTTTAATTCTTACCGAAGGAAAAAAAGATTGTTGTAAGGTTTTAATTCTTACTTAAGAAAATGATTAGGTGTGATCAGCGAATTACAAATTCCCTGTGGAAGGTCAGAGGTATGTAAGTAGGCAAGAGTAACTTGCCGAACCACTATAAATTTATGTGTCACTGTCTCTATTTCTTAATTCTTGTGTGTGCATTTACCAATTCACATTTCTGCACATTAACAAGATAAAAATCGGTTACGGAATCTTAATTTGCTTGTTAATTTTTAAGCCACCCAATTCACCTCCTTCTTGGATTGATCTTTTGGCCAATAATTGGTATCAGAGCTAAATTAGCTAAATTATCTTAACATCTTAGCTAAACGATCACATGGCATACAAATCACGAGATGGAACAAAAGAGCTTTTAAATGTTATTTTTGAAATAAACAATTTGTTCTTTAAAATAGATTGTCTTGAAAATGAAAACGATTTTTTAGAAATGATTTAAATAATTTAAATGAAAATATTTCTATTTTATAGTTTTCGAAAAAGAAAATAAGGTTTTAAAATTAGATCTTGAGATTTCAACAATTGAACATGAAAAATCAATTTGAAATTCAAATCAATTAAAAACAAATATAGAGTTTTAAAAAATGATTTTGATATGGTTTCTAGGCAAAGGTTAAATCTTGAAATAAATATTGATTTACTTGAGAAAGATTTTGAAAAATCAAAATCTGACCTCAAGTTTATTTTAAGTGAAACTAAGAATGTTCACTCGTCTTTTAAATTAATCTATAGAAGTGGATATACTTAATCGTCTGTGTTGGCCCAATGAGTTACCCAAAAGGGGAGGTAAATTAGATAGTTATAAAAATTTAAACAATTAAAACTTTCAACACTTAATTTATCAAATAATCAATTTATCCTAAATCAATTATTATTTTCGTTACACAGCGGATAAGTGTTTAATTCTAAGTGCACACTCAAACAAAATATAAAGAAAATAAATAATACAATACACCAAGATATATCCTGATTCAATAAGTTAGCCTTACCTAATCCAGTCCCCCGAGTTCCGCGAAGATTCGCAACCTCTAAACCCCTGATTCCTTTAACGATAAGAACCAAACCCTTATAACGATTCTTTTCCCAGGCTTAGAATCAACCTTTACAATTTTTCTTTTCACAGGTTAATGAAGAACCTTATCTTTTTACCAAGTTAAAAACTAACCTAATTCTATTACATGAAGAATCACAACCTAATCTTTTTAACAGGCTAAAGATAAAACCTCACCATACTCACAAGTGTCATTTTCCCAGGTAAGGATTGAACATTTACAATTCACTAAAAAATAATTCAATTTCAGGAAGAATCAAAACCTAATTCTTTTCAAGGGAAAAGAATAACCTAACCTTTTTATACTTTAGGCAAGATAACCTCAAATTGTTTTCCAGAAAAGATTAAAACCTAGTTACCCTGACTAGACACTGACTCAATCATGTCTAATCCGCTCAAACTCACAACTACAAAAAAATTATGAATTTCTTCCCACTTGGAGCTTCTACTACCTCAAAACAGTTATACTCAATTAATGTCCCAAAGTTTATTACGTGATAAAATTAAAGTAAGGCAAATTAATATCTAATTATAAATAAGTGTGAGTAACGCAAAATTTAGCACGTAATCAGATAATATGACAAAATTATTTTAAAAAGATTTTTAAGCTTTTAAATTTGAAAACGATTTTCTAACGATCTTAAATCCAAGCAATCAACAAACAAAATTAAGAACAGTAACTTGGAACAATCTCACCAGGAAAACACCGACGAATGGAAACAAGATCGCAATAAAGCATAGATCAGTGATGTCAATTCAACAACGCTTTAACTCAATAACTTTAATCACGAAATCTCATTCTAATAATCTCAGCAGAATGATAACTCTCAGAAAAGTTTAGGAACTGATAGTTCTTGATCTTGTTTTTATCTAATTTTCGCAAGTCTATATATAAGGATTTAGATCAAACCTTCCAATAGCTAGTTTTCAAAAAATATCCCTCTAAAAGGCACCTATAGACCCCATATATCATATCCAATCAATTCTGGTGTATTTAATTGAAAAATAACTTTTAAATATCTCAATTAAGTCTATAAAATATTTCTAGAACATTAATCAGAAAGATAGGAAGTATTTAGTTGCTAAAATTGAGAGAATTTTTAATTATATGAACCAAATAAATGGGGATATCAAAATATATACACTATATCTTTAGAAATATCAAATCCCCTGAAATACTCCATTGGACTTGTAAAAAACGGTTAGTAACAGTTAGTTTTTTACCAAAATCCCAAAATACTTAAAATCTCAACCGAAATAGTTGGTTGACTGAACCCTGGCCAATTGGTTAACCGATTGATTCAGAGTGTAAGCCAGGCCAAACCAAACACCAGTTGGTTGATCGAATCTCCTACGATCGGTTGACCGATCGATTTAGGATGTTTTCTAAGTCAAACCACGCCACAGTCGGTTGACCGATTATTTCAGAGACTTTTCACTGCCATTCCCCTACACCCATAGGTTGACTAATTTCTTCATGGTCAATTGACCAATCGATGCAAGATGCTCCATATTTTCTCTGAAACCTCACTGTTTCAATCAGTTGACCAATCCTCCTCAGATCAGTTGACCAATTGATGCTAGTTGGTCATTTTTTCACTTATTTTTGCTCCAAAACTCAATGTTTGAACCCGTTAACCGATTACTTTTCTCGGTTATTGACTCTAAAATTCAATTTTAAACATTATCCTAATTCGGGTTGCATTATGAGTATAAGAGTATTTGAGTTGTTTTCATTTAATTTCTTCAGGATCTTTAATACTTTTCGTTTCTTTATTGTTCATCTTTGTACCCTTGATAGTTTCTTCACGATTCAATGAATAACTGGAACTCTTTTTTCTTAAACACTCAATAAACACATTACTTCCATAAAAAATATCAACCTTTAATTGTCCATCAAAACCTCCGGATCAATAGTCTGATTCTTCATCACAAGCTCATGATTGTAATTTAGTTATTATTAGAAATGATTCATGCTCTACTTCTAGAAATAATTCGTGCTCTACTTCTTGTGCTATTTACTATGATAATCAGTCGTAGTTGAGATGTAATTATTGCAATAGGATCAGACATTTTAAAGTATCATGTCCTTTTAGGAACCCTAAATTGATTTCTAACAAAATTTGATTCAAAATGATATGGATACTAAAGATTGACATGCAAAATAATTGTGCAAAGTTACATATCTATAGAACCAAAGAAGTAGAAGAAACAAAAAAGATGTATGAAATCAAACATTGGAAGTCACCAAGAAGCCACGAATGAGGCATACAAAGAAAAAAAATCATAAATTCAAATAGCAAAAATCAAAGTGTGGAGGATGCAGATAGGCTGAGCATACATCTTTGTCTAAACCTATCATTGGTAAGAATGAGGTAACAAATAAAGTCATCCCTAAGGATATCAGAGGCACACCCAATACTTCTCAATTTAAGTTCATTAAAATTGTTAAAGAGGTATGTGTCCAACTTTTTAATTAGATAAGTCGATAATGATTTCTAAGACCTATGCTAAATCATGTATTCATTTGTTATTTTAGTAAACATTGTATGGTGATTAATTATGAGAATCACATATATTTAAGTGTATTAACATGTTTACGTGAAATATGAGGTTCAATGATATTTGTGTTTCCGATTATATGAAACATGTTATGTGTTATTTGATTTAAATTGAATCGACCATCTTGTTTTTACTAGTATATATTTTGTTGTCGTTACTCTCACTTCTTATAGTAAATGATGTTTTTATAGAACCATAATTGATATCTCTATAGATATTATATTAAATAATTTGTTTCATCATGTGAACATAATATCCTCATATCAATCCTTCCAAAGGATTTGTGTCTTGGACTACAAATGCTTTAAGTGATCCTACATGTTGTATATTGCTTCAATTTGATTAGTGATGAAATATGGTTTTGATGATAATTCTTGAATATATACTTGACTTCTACTAATGATTTTTTTGCAAGAATATTTCAAAGAGTTTTAGGTTATAAGATAATTCACAAAAAAATATATATTCATACTGAAATTTGAAAGTTTAAGTCAAGGATAAGAAGGAGATTTATTCATGCCTTGATTGTATGCCTAAATGAAATTCTTTGGATAATTAATATTGTTTTATTGAATAAAGTTGAGTCATGTGATATTTATTAAATTCTATTATAATTCTTGAATCACATGATAACGAGCCTTCAGTGGAAATCTCAAAAATAAATGTTAAGCATGATCTTGGTTGTTAGCATATGATATTAAGCTTGCGTGGTTGGTATTAGTTGCTTACATGTATGGATGTTAGAAAGAACTATCTTTAGAATACATTCATTGTTTTTTTTTTTCTTTAAATAATTATTACTTTAGAAAGGAACTAGAATTTTATGAGAAAACATCTTGAAAAATATGCAATTATCCATGTTGAAGCCTGGATTAGAATTGCAACAATTGGTTGAGTAATACTTTATGTCCTTGTGCGATAACGATTATATGGTTATTGATTCTATCTAAAGACACAGGGTATCATGAAATATATATGCTGTTTTATTTGAAAATTTACTTGACTCTATGCATTAGTTTGGCTATTTGATGTTTTGATCATCTCGAGTTTAAGTTATTTACAAAGAATCTCATCTTTATCTCAAAGTAATTCCCATGTAAAACATTATAAGGAATTAGTTAGCCTACTTTTTGTCAAATAACATATTATGATGTCATCATGTTATCATCACTTTTTTAAATCATTCTTAAGTAATCCGACATTCAAATTTGTTTTTATTACCTTCTGTTTTTTGAGATGACAAAGAGGGAGAGCTTTGAGTGATGCTTTCTTTTACAAAGGGGGATACATTTTTTTTTATATTACATTGCATATCTTGAAAATCATTATATTAAATTTAAAAAGTTTTCTCATTATGGTCTTAAAATTGAACAAAACATGTCCTCATATTCAGGTGGGGTATGGTTTTTAATATTATTTTTGAGAAAATATTTAAGTTAATTGTCATCATCAAAAGAGGAAGATTGTTGACCCTAGAACAATATTTGATGTTTTGATCAAATAATTAATTTAGATGTTTTAAGGGACTAATAGTTTTATTGAGAAACATTTTTAGATTTTAGTTCTTGTATTTGAATGAGAAGAGATTATTTTAGTGAGAAGAGATGTTAAAAATCAAGTTGGTTATAATGGAAGATATTGAAGAAGTTTTGGAAAGAAGAATTTTTGTATTCATAGGTAAAACAACTTAAACTCTTTATAAAATCTTAACGTAACTTGATTAGGATCACATATGACACATGATCATATGAATTAATGAAAATAACTTAAAATATCGAGAATTAGATGTTTCGGTCGATTGACTAGCCTTTCTGTCAACTAAAAGAAATAGGTTTCATAAATATGGATTGTGAGCCATTTTGGCCAGGTGATAAACTGTAATGGTTGATACAGAGATCAATTTGGCTGACTAACTGAAAATTCCGGTCGACTAAATATGCTTGAAAAAGGCTAGAAATTCGAACGTTAAGACTAAACGGTCGATTGACCTCATTTTCAGCCGATCGATTCTGTTTGATTTTTTAACTAAGACATTTTTCAAAGATCCTCCAATCCATTTTTTAGAATATGAACATTGAAATATTATATTTAATTAGCTAAAATATATTTTCAAAGATATGGGAGATATTTTGGTGATTTTATTTGACCTTAGTATTTAGTCTCTACATTTTATGATTTTGTGATCTTTTCGGTCAAAAAACTTTCTATTCCTTGATTGGCTTCGATCAAATTATTTTTGGGACTAAATTTAGAGTTTCAAAAGTTATATTTTTGGTCAAATATAGTTGTTATAAATCTATTTTATATATGGAGTTTATATGTGCTATTTTTGCGAATATCTTTTAAAAAGTATCCATTAAGGTAACCTTCAAAATCCCTACAAATAGACTTGCGTTTTTCATTTGAAAATAATCAAGAATTGAAAAACAAAATCATATTTTCAAAAGAGTGATTATATTTTTTGAAATTTATATATTTGAGAAAAAAATCTTGAGAAATTGATCAAGAAAATGCATTATTTGCAATATCAAGATTACTATGAAGCCTTCTTTATCCAATCTTTGTTGAGGGTGTCTCGATGATCTATTTTCAATTATTTTTATGCTCGAAACCTTTGTGTTTTACGTGATATATACTTGAATCTTTCAGATTATTAAATCTGTGATATAAATCATTTTTTGCTGATATTCTTGAAAATTATTCGAAATGATTGTTTCTTGAAATCTGGTTTCAAAGTTTTTGTACTTAATTGATAAATTCTAGATTATTTATTCTCACGTGCTCTATTGATGTTTTTTGAAATTACTTCTATCACTTAGATCGTGACATTAATTGAGTTTACATTGAATTGAGTTGGCAGAAGTTCTTGTGAGAACAAAGAATTGATTTTTTGTATTCTCTTAGTTCTAGCTTAGACCTAAAGATAACTGGTTTAAGTGAGACTGTTAGTTAGGTATAAAGGGACCTTACCTAATCTGGGTTTAAAGGTTTATTTTTACCTAAGGGAAAAGTATTAGGTGTGATTAGTGTTTGTAGCTTAGACCTAAAGGTAATTGGTTTATGTGAGAGTATGGATTAGGCAAAAAGGGAACTTGCCTAATCAGGGTATAATGGTTTAATTCTTACCGAAGGGAAAATAATTGTTTTAAGGGTTTGATTCTTATCTAGGAAAACAATCAGGTATGGTTAGTGGATTGTATTCCCTGCAGGAGCTCAGAGGAATAGACGTAGGTAAAAGTAGTTTGCCGAGCCACTATAAATTTTTATGTCACTATCTCTATCTCTCAAGTCTTGTATGTGCATTTAGTAATTCACGTTTCCACATATTAACAAGTTAAAAACTAGTTAGAAAATTTGAATTTGCTTGTTAATTTTTTAAACCATCCAATTCTACCCGCCTCGGGTTGATCTTTGGGTCAACAATTATTTTCCGCAATTTTTGTAGATGTACCTTTAGTATTTATTACTTACCATTTTCCTGAAAATAAAAAACTTTCTTTATCATTCGCTAAATATCAATTAACCTCTTTGACCTATTTTTTTTTTTTTTTTTTATACAAAAAGACATAAATGCCTATCTTATTTTATAAAAATTATTTTTATACTTTTATTTTTGGGAAAACACACTAACACCCTTATTTAAAAAAAAAAAAAAAAAAAATACTTTTTACCCTATGCTGTCAAAATAATTTTTAACCCACCTCACCCACCCAACCCCTACAACCCCTCACTGCCACCTACCTCTACAACCATCCTCTTGTTTCTCCTCCTCGTTCTCTCCCCTCCCCTCTATCTCTTTCTCCTTATAGATTTGACGCTACTGGATTTGTGCTCTAAGCATAGGTCCGGTACCTTCCCTGTCATTTTTTTTTTTTTTTTTTATAAAATCATAAACCTCTCATGTCATTTGCTAAATATTAGTCAATCCCTTTTGACCTATTTTGTTCTGCAAAAAGAAATTTAACGAATATTATACTTGGAAAGAGTAATCTCTCGATTAATGAACTCATATGTTGAATAAGGAATACAAATAGTTTAGAAACCTTTTCTCTTTGTAAGAACTTAAATTTGTGTATTGAAATAAAAAGTAAGAATTTTGAAAATAAATGCGTAAAGAAATAAAAAAATTGCATATGTTCATTTACGATTCTAATTTCAAATCTTGAAATTTCTATTACTACCAAATCTATATAATGATACCTAAATGTGTGATATTTTAAAAGAGCATTCGGTGGCAAGTCCCTTATTTCACCCTTAATTTTAAATAACTCCTAAAGGTGAAAGTAACTTGTGTTTTAGTCCGCCTATTTAAAAAAAAAATGGAAGTCCAATACACGCACCTGCACACGTGCCGTTATATGCAACTATTTTGTATGTAATTTTTTGTTAGATGTAACAAATATTACTGTTGTAACATGTAACTAATTTTTGTGTAAAAATTTGTTAGATGTAATAAAAATTACACAAAATACATGTAATTAGTTACATGTAACTAAATGTATACAAATACATGTAACTAATATTAAACTATAATTTATGTGTGTAATATTTGTTAAATGTTACAAATATTACACAAATATATGTAATTTGTAACGTGTAACTAATATTACATAAGTATATGTAACAAAAATACACAGATATATGTAATATATAATAATTATTAAATTGTAACAAATATTAGTTACATGTAACTAATATTCACTATAATACGAATTTACTCACCAAAGTTCTCTCTATATTCCTTGCAATACCTGTACATGCGGACCTAAAACTCAAACAAAACTTAACTTAAGGGACTAAATCAAAGCTTATGTCCTAAGTGAGATTTTTTTAAAATTAGGTCTATTATTTGAGACTAATGGCCAATTATCCCTATTTTAAATTGAAAATTCACTAATACAATTTTTTTTCCTAATCTTCATATTGCGTGGGTCTAAAACTAGTATATTTTTAAGGATTTTTCCTCTAAAACTACTATTTAAAAAAAAAAACCAAAAAAACTTTTTTTCACCCCTACATATTAATGTTTTTTTTTAGAACTCTCACTTTAAAAAGCAAATCATGCACAGACTCAATGACAAAGTTGCCCTTCAAATAATATATGAATTTTTTTTAATTCACTCCATTAGCTTCATCATTGCCCTTCTCTCAGATCTACACCCACGTCGCCCTTTCCCTCACCATCACGGTCGTCATCTCTATCATCATCCTCGCGTTCATAATTGTTATCTCCTCCATCCGTCGCCACTCGTCCCTATCATAATCATTGAGTCTTTTCATCAACCAGATCTAGGTTAGATTTGCTTATCACATCAATCGTCGTTCAGATCTAAAATGAAATTGTTGTCGTTGTCGTCGCCTTCACCCTTTCCTTTACCCTCTCCCTCGCCCTCGCCCTCGCCGCCGATGAATGAAATATTCCGCTTCAAATTTCAATTTTCGACGAGCGTCACCGTCTTATCGCCTCACAACCATATTCACTCTCATCAAGCACTCAAGTCGGCATCTGCACTGCTGCTATCATACTTTGGCTAAATCTTAGAGTCCACGCCATCGGCGTTTCCATAGCCACTATTGCGGCCTAGCTACCACTACCAGATCTTGCCAACACATACTGGCACCCCATCATCCATCACCACCACCAACCCACGAGTAGGTTCTTCTCTATCTATCTCCTTCTGGTTTCAATATCTTGTGTTTTTCGCGTTAATTTGATTCAAATTCTACTTTGAATTTTCTCAAATGATTTATGTTTTTTGTGTTTTGAAGCGGTTAATTATTCATATCGAATTTGGAGATTGTGATGATTGACATTAGAAGTTTGATTTGAATGTGAATTCTTCTATGTATTTCAAGTGTTTGATCTATTGCCTACGTGAGTGAAACGAAGTGATAATTATGAATAATTGAAATTTCTCCACTTTTTTCTTCTTGATAATTATGCATTTCAACTATTTGGTTGTTTGAGAAGAGGATAAAGAGAAATTAAATTGAAATAGAATTTTAATATTGTTCAAGGTAGTCAATTGGATTCAAATAAGTGCTAACTATTTCATTTAGGTGATTTATTTGTCATTTTATCCATTTTTGTGCAATTGTTTGTGTTATTATTTAGTTAAATGGATATCCACTTATTGTTTTTAGTAGATATTCACTTATTGATTTTTAGTGGATGTCTACTAATTGTGTAATTTTAAGTGAAATTTAAAATTTTAAAATTGTGTGTACGTCTAGTATATTTCGCTCATGTTTAAATGAATTTAATTAAAAAGCTACATCAAGAAGCTCTTCTTTGGCTTGGCGAAGGCGTCAATTTGATTTTTATTCTTTATTCATATGCCTTTTTTTTAGATTAGATTTGGAGATTGAAACTCGGAAAAAGCTTTTGATTTGTGGCTGAAAAATTGATACATGAAAGTGTGATTGCGAGATGGAGCAAACAATTGACTAGTCGTCTAACACACAGAGAGGTAACCTAGATCTGGCCAATCTGGCCAAATTTGACCAAAGGAGTGGAGTGTGACAGTACGACGACCGACGAAGATGATGGATGGAGTGCGACGTTGTGGTGATTAACAAAGATGACGGACGCCAATCGTCTTAATTTTTAGTAGATTTCCACTTAATTTTTTTAGTAGATTTCTACTTAGAGTTTAAGTGGATTTTTGTAAATTTTTCAGTGGAATGTAACTGAAGATTAATATTCAGTGAATTTTTTTATTTTTCTAATTTTTTGAATTTTGAAATCAATGGATTTAGGTTCTCTATTTGATTTTCAATGGATTTGTTCAAGAGATTTGGGTAAGGTGATGGCCTGTTTGATAATGATTCGTTTTTGAATGCTTTGGTTCAAAACCTAAATTTTTGGGTTCTCTAATTCTTAGTGGAATTCTACTTGATTTGTTTAGTGAATTTTCACTTAATTATTAAGTGGATTTATGTAAGTGATTTTTAGGGGTATTTAAGGTATTTAAAAAAAAAAAAAAAATTCTAAACAAAAAATAAAATTAAGTGGAATTTATATCGAAAAATAATTTTTAGTGGATATTACAAAAAAATAATTAAGTGAAACGTACATAAGGGTATTTATGACATTTTGGAAAAAAATGTATATTTTAATAAAAATATTTTTTTTATTAAAAAATAAAATTTCAATGAACCCTGTCATTTTGCAAATACTAATGAACCCCATCGACCAATATTTTTGTGTAAAAAGACCATTTTATCCCTTGCTTTTGTTCAGATATTATATAATAAAAAAAATAAAAGTAAAATTACAGTGTAACCCTCTTATTCCATGCGTTGCGTTAGAGAGAGAGAGAGAGCGCCGGAGCCAGTTTTATCATCCTCGAAGGGTGAAAACATCATTATGGTTGTCGAAGGAAGCTCGTAGGAGGAAGATCGTCGGAGGAGGAAGGTCGTTCGATCGTCGAAGAAGTCGTTCGATTAAGGTCTAGGGACAACCATGGTGGTGTATTGACCAAGGTCTAGACAGTCTTGTAGTCGCGCATACGGGCGGCGATGTCGATTGCGTGGTCGAAAGATGCGGCGGAGTGGGAGTAAGTGCGGTGGTGGTCTAGGAGATGGAAGATCTGGAGCACTTTGGGGCCATGGTTCCAGAGGCATTTGAGGACTCCGTTATCAAGATCAGAGGATCACTGAACTGGGTAAATTTCGAGGGATTGGGTGAGGATTTGAGCGTCTGTTTGGAGAACAAGATTTGCGACGGCGATGCTGTGGAGAGGCTGTAGGATAAGTGTTTCAGATGGGGTTTGGGTAGAGGAAGAGAGAGGAGCAAGAAAGAGGAAGTGAAATTTCTGTTTTGTTCGAACACTTAAATTGTGCAGGTTGATGGGTAAAGTTGCTTCTGATAAGTGCCATAAATGGGTCTTCAAGGAACTGACTGAATGTGAATCGAATATTTCCAACAACTGGCAGAGGTCATTTTCACAAACACATCGTCAAGCTTCAGCACCACCATACTTGATAAAAAAAAAAAAAAAAAAAAAAAATCAAAAAACCCAACTAAAAAATCAAGGCTTAAAGAGCTCTACATGAAGAAGATGAAGATGAATTGCTGTTTTTAGAGAGAGAAAGTTAGAGGGAGAGAGACCCACATCCCAAAACACCATAAAAGAAGACAAATATTTCCTTTTCGCTCCTCTCTCTTCCTCCACCCAAACCCCATCTGAAACACGCAATCAACATCGTTGCCCTCGTCGATACGATGAGACACCGCCGCCTTGGCCCGTTCGATGAAGAAGATGATGCCGGTGGCTGTCAAAGAAAATAGAAGAGAAATAAATGGTATATTTGTCAAATAAATTAAATTAAGAAAAGGGCATTTATGTCATTATATTAAAGTCAAATTATTTAGAGGGTATTTTAGTCATTAACAATATTATGTCAGCAACTATTCACTGATTGGGGAGGTAAGTGGTTTAAATTATAAAACTATAGTGGGGTGATTGATATTTGCAAAAAGACATGGGAGATATCTGGAATAATACAAAAGAACAGATGAAGTTATTGGTATAAATCCAATTTAAAAATTAAGTGAAATTTAGATTTATAAAGGAGGGATAATATTGGAATGATAAATATGTTAATACTTTTGAACAAATCTAATTTTTAGTAATCTTTAAAAAGTTGTTTTCATGATTTTTAGGACTCTTGTAATACGGTGACTTAATCAACAATAACACTTCAACATAATTATTTTGTTCAAATTTAAGGGGTTTTTAAAATATTTTTTTCTAAAAATTATTAAACTCATTTGAACACGTCAAAAATAACAATAATTTTTAAGTACAAACTGGATATGCCGAAACATTGTCTTTAATACGATAAAAAGCAGTTTAGCAAGTAATAATTATCTTAATATACATGTTGAGTTTGACAAATAAATTTTTAATTAATTGGGAAATAATGACATATACTTGTCATTAATTAAAAAAAACAAAAATATAATAATAGTAGACAATTTTTTATGCAATGCCCACCCACCCACCTCCTCTCTATTAAAAGGTTTGACCCATTTAATTAATGCAAGCATTGAAAAATCTGATAAAGCTTCCTTGTCCTTTGTCATGAGTCGTAATTAATCCCACCAGATTATCTCATAGGTTAACTACTCTTTGCCCTACTGTGTGCAGATCATTTTGCATTTTGTCTTTCATAGTATTTTTTTTTACCATTTTATTCTTTGTAATTAGATCTTGTTTCACTTTATCTCCTGATATAGGTCTCACTATACGAGACGAGAGGGATAAAATGCAACAAAGACATTAATACATGGAATAAAATGATGACGAAAATATTACTTAATTATGGGAACAAAGAGTAATTAATCCTTACCTCATATTACTGTAATAATACTGGTTAGGGAGAGAGAGAGAGAAGAAGGGTGGTTTTGGTGGGGGTATGAAATTAACAAACTTTAATGGAAAATTAGATGTTTAATGGAGACACGGGTCCAGCTGTAATCTTCCGTTACTTCATTTTAGGTAGAGGGAAATTTGTGCAATTGTGTGTGTGTGTGTGTGAGAGAGAGAGAGAGAGAGAGAGGGAGGGGATTCTGAAGTCGCTGTAGTTCTTAACTTCCGAGCGCCATTTTATGCTTGCTGTTTCTCTTTTTTCTTTCTGCATTTACGAGATTCAAAAACTACATCAAAAAGCTCTTCCTTGGCTTGGCGAAGGCGTCAATTTGAATTTTATTCTTTATTTATACGCTTTTTTAGATCAGATTTGGAGATTCAAACTCGGAAAAAGCTCTTGATCTGTGGCTGGAAAACTGTTACATGAAAGTGTGGCTGCGAGATGGACCAAACAATTGACCGGTCGCCTAATACGCAGAGGGGTTTTCGAGTTCAAGCTCCACTGGTGAGACCAAATGATCTTTGATTTTCTTTCTTTTTGCTATTAATTTAAGCATAATTCATTGGTTCGTGGAGATACCTAGGTGAAATTCTTGATGAATGTGCAATCTTCGAAAGAATTTCGGTCATTTTATCTAGTCAATTTTGGTTTTCGAGGGTTTTATTTTTCACGATTTTGGGAGAAAATGTGCATTCTGTGAGAAAATTCCTAGTGGCTTGATGTTATGATATTTTTCAGTTCACACTGTTTTAGGTCAAAAATGGAGTTTATTTGGTTCACAATCTGAAATCTGGTTTGTGAAAACATAGTTTCTAGATATAATTTCTACGAGAAGTAATATGTTTGAGCTTTGATCTCCAAAAGTATAATGCGAATCTCTTCTGTACCATCCAATAGTAATTAAGTTTGAAATTTTGGTTGAATTTGGTTTTTCTTGTTTCAAGTTTGAAATTAGAGTAGTAAATATTTCAACTATGAAGAATGCTTCAATTATGCTTCAATTTATAATTTCTCCTAAGTTATAGGTTAAATAATTTGAATTAATAACTAAATGACTTACAATAAAGAGAGGTTTAATACTCTCCCACAAACTTGGCTAGCCTGGAGAGATGAGGTTGGATCGTAGAAGATGAAAGCGTGTTTTGTGAAGTCCCTTGGTGAATATGTCTGGGAGTTGATCAGTAGAAGGGACAACTTGAACTTGATGTGTGCCAGTAAGAATGCGTTCCCTTGCTGAAAGGTATTAGTTGTTGGGTAGGACTGTACTATGCAACATATGTCTGTTTTCAGTATCTGCCATTGACTTCTGTTTCTAGTTTCACAAAGCTAGTGTTTCATTTTTGTAAAATCCATTACACGGATTCTTCTATATTCAATCAAGTAACCATGTTGGTTGATTAACTCTCTTATATTTTTATTTCAATACCATCCAATCAAAGAGTGGCTTTAATGAAACCTTAACAAAGTAAGAAATCACGACAACAGCCGACCTCTTATCCACCTCGCACACCGCTATTATTTGTGAATATTTTTTAATTGCAATACCCAAAGACCGTTCAAGAGGAGGCTTAGCACAACGTTAAGAGCCTAGGTGTCATGTTTCAAGCCACAAAAACAACCTCTCAAGTCTCCATATATGGGGTAAGGCTTGTATTGGACTAACCTCTCCATGGAAGCAACCTTGTGGTTTGAAACAACAAAAACCATATCTCCATATTTGGAGGTAAGACTGAACAGAAGAAACAAACTCTCCATGAGTTGATATGATGGCTTTTGGTGGGAAGAAAAACTTTGGTTGGCTTTATTGTGAACAGTATATCTATGTATGGAGATGTTGATTAAATCTCTACCTTTCTATTGAGGAGTCATTTTGAGCGCTTGGATCACATTTGGAAAGGCCATATCCTTTCCTCTGAAGATAAATATTTTGGAATGAAACAAGTAAATTCTCATCCCTGCTTAGATTTCGGAGAAAAGGATATGTTAGCTAATCGTCTGTAGTGGAATGTCTTTGTTTGTCCATTATAAAGATATACTATTCAAAATGTATATCAATGCTTGAGTCCAGAATCCCCACCTTATCAAAATCTCTCCAATATTTCTCATGCCAAAAACACCGAAAAAAGCACAAAGGTACAGCATACCAAAATTGTTGTGGTCAACCTCATCCTCTCAGACAATTGCAACTAGAAAAACAAAAATCTTTATGCTTATTCTAAATAATCAGTTGTAGCTTCTCACTAGTTTTCTTCAAGATAATAACCATTACATAATGTTATTCATTTGATTTCATACTTAATATTTGTCCTCAGATTGGTGGAGTTTGTCATCTGGCATTCTTTTCCAAGGTTGCTCATGGTGAAATAGGAGTGTTTTCAGTTTGATTTTGGGGTCTGCTTCTTCTTCTTCTTGATAGATCAGTATTGCAGTCGGAAAAAAAACGTAGTTTTGAGGGCAGACTACCATGAGGAGTATAATTTACGAACAGCATTGTTGGAAGAACTGATTACTAGCCCCCCCCCTCCCCTTCCCCCCAACCATCCTATTAAAATCAGTCAAGAATACCCCTAAAATCCCATCCACAAACTCTCCCCCCCCCCCCCCTCAAAAAAAATCTCTCTCTCTCTCTCTCACGGACACAACCCTCTCCCCCCCCGCGGTACCCTCTCTCATCCTCCAGTAGAATGTCAGCACCGAAAGCAGAGCCTTGTATGCCCCCGGCAACCCCCTTACTGGAGTCATTAATTCATTATGGGTCTGGGAGACCCAGCACAAACAGTTGAAGAAATTGTGAATGATGTCATGTTCTTCCAATTCATAGAAGGACGTGAACGTGGGAGACACATTCAACTGTTATAAAGCATTTTGGTTGCCTAGTGAAATTCAACTGGTGTAATGTCACAAACAGCTTCAATTCTTGTTTTTAAACAGATGACTTGATTTGCTCATGATTTTCCCTATTAAAGTCTGAATTCCCCAAAGCTTTTGATTTTTCTTGGATCTCTGTTTAGTAGAGGCCATAACAGAACTACCATAATTTTACAGAATTTTGCTATTACTTGTCATTAAGAGCTTAGCGGTTCATTTCGGTGAAGAGGAGGAAAGTGGATGGAGGGGAGAGAGAGGATCTTGTTTCCTTCTTTGAGTTTGAATTTATTGGGAGGGATTCACTTTGTATTCTGTAATATGACTATGATACCATATATATATACACACACACACAGTTATACACACACCATATGAATGAGATTAATAAAAAGTAGTTTGTAATGGAATAAATCAATTGGGGGTAAAATAGTAAGATTAGGAGAAAAAATTGTGGAATGATGCACTTCCCTTCCAAATCTTCCTTCCCAAACTCCCTTCCTCCTCCTCTTCATCCAAACACAAACTCAATCTAAAGGGAGTGTAAGAATGCATTCATTATTCATGCTTGAGCTTGATTGAATTGGTTCGATAATTGCCAGGTAATTTTAACTTTGATATTTTCCCAACCATACGTCCAGAAAGAGTAATGATTATAGTTCATATGAAACACTTATTACAGCTATGGGCGTCTAGCATCGATATCATGAAAGGCAATAGGATGGATGAAATAGGTGACCAAGCTAAAGGAAGAAGTTCATACCTCTCTCTCTCTCTCTCTCTCTCTCTCTTTGTTTATATATACACAGCAATACATACATATATTTTTGTGTGTGTGTGTCCGTATTTATATATGTGTGTATATATATTTATATATATGCAAAAAAAAAGAAAGAATATTGATGTTGCTTGTAGCTTGTCATGCTTGTTTTGGGTGAGTTTTATTATTACTTTCTTTGCTTAATTCCTGATATTATCTCCATTCTAAACGAAAAACATTTGCAGGTCGATTCCATATCATGCTATTGCAAAGTCGACTCCGGCCTAAAAACTGTTGCCGGCGCCCGAAAATTTGTCCCTGGATCAAAACTCTGCATCCAACCTGACATAAACCCCCGTGCACACAAACCCAAAACCTCCCGCCGCGAGCGAACCCGATACCAACCTCCCCTTCTCCCTGGCCTCCCCGATGATCTTGCTATTGCCTGCCTAATCCGAGTCCCCCGCGCTGAACACAACAAACTCCGCCTAGTTTGCAAGCGATGGTACCGTCTCTTGGCCGGAAACTTCTTCTATTCCCTAAGGAAAAGCCTCGGAATGGCGGAGGAGTGGGTCTATGTCATCAAAAGAGACCGCGACGGGAGAATCTCGTGGCATGCTTTCGACCCGAATTACCAGCTGTGGCAGCCACTCCCGCCAGTTCCCGGTGAGTACAGTGAAGCCCTAGGGTTCGGTTGTGCTGTTCTAAGCGGTTGCCATTTGTACCTTTTTGGTGGAAAAGACCCTCTAAAAGGGTCCATGCGAAGGGTCATTTTTTATAGTGCGAGGACGAATAAATGGCATAGGGCACCTGATATGCTCCGAAAACGCCATTTTTTCGGATCTTGTGTTATCAACAATTGCCTCTATGTAGCCGGTGGAGAATGTGAAGGTATTCCACGTACCCTACGATCTGCCGAAGTTTATGACCCAAACCGAAACCGTTGGAGCTTTATCGCGGACATGAGCACCGCCATGGTGCCGTTCATAGGGGTGGTTTACGACGGGAGGTGGTTCTTGAAAGGACTTGGGCCCCACCGGGAGGTTTTGAGTGAGGCCTATATACCAGAAACCAATGCGTGGGGCCCAATCAACGACGGAATGGTTTCTGGTTGGCGAAACCCTAGCGTGTCGATGAACGGGAAGCTTTATGCTTTGGATTGTCGAGATGGGTGTAAGCTTAGGGTTTATGATGAGTCGACGAATTCGTGGAATCGGTTTATTGATAGCAAGATTCATTTGGGGAGCTCTCGGGCACTTGAAGCTGCGGCGCTCGTCCCAATTAATGGGAAGCTGTGTATTATACGGAACAACATGAGCATTAGTATGGTGGATGTGTTGAGTCCTGATAAACAGGTGGAGAGTAATCCTCGGCTGTGGGAAAATATTGCAGGGAAAGGGCATTTTCGGACGCTTTTCACTAATTTATGGTCAAGTATTGCAGGGAGAAATGGATCAAAGAGTCATATCGTGCACTGTCAAGTGCTTCAGGCTTGAGGGAAATTGAGTTCGTTTCTTCAATTTATTCGTTCTGAAATCAGGTCAAGTTTCATTCAAATTGGTTTTTTTCTCTCGTTCTTTTTGCTTTCAGATGGTTATAGGTTTTTGGAAAGCTTGAATGAATTGTCTGCTGCATAGTGGGTAAATGCTCAAGTCACCAACCCACCCACCCCCACCCAAAAAAAAAAAAACAATCAATTCTGGTGAAAAATCAACAAAGAGGAAAGCTAAGGATCTGTTTGGTGCTTGTTCCCAACCCATGTTTTGGAGGCCTTTTTGTCAATCGGTTTAAGATTTTGAAACTGCTGTTTTGAGGCGTCTGAATAGTCTGCCAAACGGGTGATTTTTAGTACGTGGATTGCGGCCATTTATGTCGACATTGATGAAGAGGGGGAGCAGGAGATTGCTTTCAATCTTCTTAGAATTACTTGAATTAGGATTTGGGAGCAGTTTCTTTCCTTCTTTTTAGGATTTTTTGTATTTTTGTAGTGATTAGAAATCTCTGTGAATATGTGGGTTAATGAAATAATATGAATGTTTAGATTATAGTCAATTGAAACCCCTTGTTTATGTTCATAAATGTTTGTTTATCTTGCTCTAGCTGTCATTATTCATTAACTTGGTTCTTGCACAAAGTAGGGTACCAAACTGTGGTTTGGGGTCTGTTCGGTTTGCAATCTGAAATCAATTTTCACTTTTTAGAAAATTGGTCAATAGCAAGTGTTTAAATTGGTTTCATAGTTTGAAAACAGATTTGGAGTCTGAAAATTTTGTTTTATTTTTTAATTGCAAGCAAATAATGGACCCAAACTGTGATATAGGGTTACCAAATCAGGCCCCAAATTATGGTTTCTGATGTAAACGGAATTTTATCATCCACGTGTCAACCTGGTAAGCCAATGGGAATTCTAAGAATCCGATGCTCGATCGGATCCTTGATTACCCGACTCAGGAAGTTCATACAGTTCGTCTCCCTCATGTGGGCCGCTCCAACCATGTAGGGTGCATGATGATCTCTCCAACAACATTATCCAGCTAAACGCTCCCTCATGTGGGCCGCTCCAACCATGTAGGGTGCATGATGATCTCTCCAACAACATTATCCAGCTAAACGCCATGTGATGAGAGATGTTCTTTTGGAAATTCAGCTCCTTCCGCCATAAGCAACTATAAATACAAATGGAGATAAACTAAAAATGGTGAAGGTTGATTTTCTAATTTTCCAAAGAAGCTTTTCACAAAGCAAATACTTACTCTCACGTTCAGGATCCTTCACCGTGTAAAAACCCACCTAATCTGAGAATTTTTATAGGTTGACGAATGGTGAGCATGTACACGGAGGGCTCCTCATCATTTGTTACTGATCCACTCTAAATCAAGGTGCCATTAGCTGGCCCAGTCAGTGGGAACGTTTTGGACAAAAAATCTCCCACTCTCCAAATTTGTATAGAACTTCCATACATGCTCACCCGTTCACGTAGCATCATTTTACAAACAAATTCACTACTACCTCTGATAGCAATTCAAAACGTCCCGTCGCTAAGGAATCTCCTATGAATTCCCTGTTGGGGATAAGTCTTATAAAAAATCCTAGATAGGCTTATTCAGGAAATAATGTCAAGTAATTAAATAATCAAAAAGTGCGAAATTCATATTTCACATACCAACTTAGTATCTTACATATCACCATATATGTATTATATAGTTGTTAAGATTTTTTGGATATTCGATTAAAGTGTCATAACTTTTAAATGAGATTAAAAAAGAGTGAAATCGAAGACATTTGATAATTGAATATCCTAATATGTTCTCGGTCGTAGGATTATTAATTAATACTTAATAATCTAGATAGACTGGTTTGTGTGGTGTTTTCTCAATTAAGAATGGTAAATCTTAAATCTAGGTATAAAATACTAGAACAATTACAAGGAGTGCCTGTTAAAAATTTTAACGGATGTTAAATGTGACCATAACTTGATTTTCTATGTGGGTAATATTGCTTAAGGTCAAAATATAATATTTGAGTTGTAATAGTGCATGTGATCTTATAACTTGAGGTATTGTTTGTCATATATATGCACTTCTATACTTTGATAATACTAACATTGTATTTGGTAAGTGGACGCGTCTCGCTTTTTCACGTCTTAATATACTCGCAAGTGCACGAGGTCAAGTTTTAATATAGTGGACCTTTCGATCGAATATCGTCCTCTGGAAAACGTGTTTGATTAATTGAATACCGCAATTGGCATAGTCTTATATTATTTCGACGGTTTAAGAAATGTTTTAAGTTAAATATTTAAACTAAGTTAAACTAAAACTATTAGGTTAGTTCTAATTAAGTGGATTAACTAGGGATTGATTTCATTTACTTAATACTTGATTGACTTCGTTTAGTTAACAATAACGGTGTTTATCCTATTCGACAATCTCGATATCTTAAACTCACTCACCACCTCTCCCGAGTATAAAGTGAGTGAATATGCGACTTCGCGTCAATGAAGAAGTCTCCCTCAACGTCTTAACGATACTAGGTCATATAAGTCTTGCCCCAACGTCATTGATTGCACACTTTCTAATGCACTCCCGGGTCGTTAGATTGTCGTGATGTGTTTTACCTTAGTTCAAATACGGGGTTACCTCTCTCGAGTATCAAACCCCGTATTCTCAAAACCAACCCTAATACCTTAACAAGCATATTAAAATTGTAATCAAACGGTAAACGCAATCGGATTTAGACAAACAATCGTTAAAGTAACATATATTCACTCAAACATGTATTTACATGAGTTACATCAATCCCTAGATAATATTTATCTAGCTGACCATGATCTTAGCCATTGATACAATAAAACAAGAGGGATTCATCATCATTCACAATAAAACGTTAAATTACAAAGATAGAAACAAACAAAGAAAGATCAAATCTTAAAGTGGAGTAGTCCACGGTCGCCAAAGATCGATCCGAAAGTGTTTCATTTTCTCCGATATGTGAATCTCCTCTTTGATCTCTTCAAGAATGGCTTAAGATCAAGTGTCTAAGGTTAGGGACGTCCCTTGACAAATGAGAGAGAAAGGAGTTTAAATAGAAGGTTTCAAAATATCTAAAAAACATATATTTTCTGCATAGAGTCACTGCTGCGGCGGTGAAGATAAAATTGACCTCTCTGGACTTTCACCGCTACTGCGGTGCCTTTTCACAATTCTCCTTGCATCTCTACCGCCTCGGTGGTGGCTTGACTGTCGCGGTTGTGGGACTGCTGTCCTGAAACTTTGTTTCTTTCACTGTTTTTTCACCGCTTCGCTTGTTTATCACTTGATTACGTCCCTACACTTGATTTACATAAAAACAAACAAAAACGCCATAAAATATTACTAAAACACTCAAAAACTACTAAATTCGCCTTAAAAATATATAGGTATTTATAACCTATCAAATACCCCCAAACTTAGAATTTTGCTAGTTCTCGAGCAAAACATCCTAACACTAAAATAAATGAACTGTACAAATTAACTAACTAACTACTAAAATTGAATAAACTTTAGAAAATATGAAGTAAACGCATGGGAGTGCCAAGTTCAATCGAAAAAACCAAGTTGTTCCTCCTTCAACAGCCTTCAATCAGATCGAGTTTGGGAAATAACATACACCACGTGGTGTTTTAGAATTTCAACACTCAATATCAATAAAAACCATTCTAGATCTATTTAAAGTGTGTGTGTGAGAATTCAAATGTATAACTATCCGAACATCGGATTAGATTATTCAATAACTAAGCTCATGACTTGAACCGTTTAAGGATTAGGAAAACCTTATGCTTGACTGGACTCGGCTATCCACTAATGTAGGTTCGGAAATTCAAAGAGATCAATAGGGCTTGGATAGGCATTAGAGAACGGCCAATGGTATCTCAGGAATATAAAACAGGTCATCGATATAATTACAATAATTAAACGATACCCGAGGCACAAACGCTTGTTGCTAATTCTCTCTCGTAACCCCAAATATTAAAAACACAACCCTGAACAAGACTTTAAGAACTTTGTATTCACTTGTCGAAAGAACGTAAATAAAAATTATATTCACATAGTTGTTGTTTTTTTTTTTTTTTTAGACATAACACACCCCCAAACTTATTTGATTTTGTACAATTTTAGGGGCGTGTAAATAGAATTCAAAAATGACAAGTGAATACACTAATACCGAACCAATAAAAATTCGTCCGAAACCCGACCGCTTACTTCAAGTAGCATAAAATAATGCAAACTTGATTTCACTCAATTTGTGCGTTTGGCTTAGCTACAATGGTTTGAAATTTTTTTAATTGGCTATGGTTTTGATATATGTTCAGAATTGAAAAGGTTATCGGCTTCGATAGGGTAACGAGGGATAAAATTTTCAAGGTTAGCTTCAAAAGTTCAAGCGATAAAAATGAAGGCCTAAATCATGCCTCCTGAACTACCTCACCTAGGATTTCGCCTCAAGTTTCCCCCAGACAAGTTCTAAATTCCTCAAATTTGTCATGAACTTATTACTAAATACTCGACGTCAAATCGTTCAAATAATTACACAGTGAGTTTATGCTATCATGTGATTTTAGGATCAAAATGATTTTTACCTAATCGACATGCCAAGCATGCAAAACACACATGATTTGCATCACCCCTGACCTCGATATACAATTAGGGGATAGTTTTCATCATCAGAAAATGGCCCAAACGAACTCAACAACGCAACACGCAAATACTACCTCATACATAAACATATCTACATTAAATCTAAACACTAACATACATACACTAATCTAAGCATTTCACATGCATAAACACAAAGATTTAAATAAAACTTAACTATATGTTAAAGTCTACAATGTATATCTAAGCTTCTACAAAGCGTAACTAGGCATACAAAAAAAATAAAAAATAAAAATCCAAATATAATACATCAAAAATGTGTTTCAAAAACTTTGTTCATCATTTTCTACAAAAAACAAAAATAGATGAACATCCCCCCAAACTTAAACGAGACAGTGGCCACACTGCCTGAACAGCGAACCCAATTGCAATTTATAGCATTCATGAGAAAATATTGGGTTTGAACACATACCTAGGAGATAAGACATAGAAGTCTCACCTCCTACTGTCCACCTGGGGGAACGTCATCACCACCACTATCACGTCGGAAAGGAAATTGTGGCGATTGAAAAGATGCGGCGGCAATTGTGGCATTGGTGGATATGCATTCATGTCGACGCCGAGGCGCTCGCTAATGAGTCGTTGGATGTGATCTTGTTGACGCGAATACGGATCTAGGAATGTCCCGAGCTCGAAAATTCGGAGATCTGTATTATATTGCCCTTGGTGAAGAACACAATTTTCGAGCCGGACCTCTTGAAGCTCCTTATAGACTCTCTCCAAAGAGACCTCCTCGTAGGCCTCAGATGGCTCGACCTCTTCTTCTACAGGCCCTTTCTCTTCTTCAGCTTCGGGCTCTCCTACCCCTTACGCTCCGACTTTTCACATTCGATTTATCATAGCAAGATAGAGCAGAATGATTGGGGGGACAAGGGCTATCGCTGGTTATTGAAACATCGGCTCGTCAGAATAGGTCAGTCAAAAGCGAAGGAAATAGAAGATTGACCTTTGTTGTATTGACGGCCTAAAAAATAGAGGAGTAGATAAAGTATCCAACATTTATCGGCTTGCCTGTCTGAATCGAGTATAGCGTCATGGCTGTCTAAATCGAGTATAGCGTCATGGCTCTTTATTTGGAGACGTCCGAGTAGTGAGATATTGGGAGAAAGGTGCCGCAAACAAAATGGTGCCATATTTTAGGGATTAGATTGAGAAACTTAGCCGGGAAAGTGGCTAAACCCGAACCTGTATAAGTCCACCGGACGTTGCCTAAAGTGATGGATCGAATCACAATATCCAAGCTCGGATCTCTGCCCCCATATGGTTCTTCAGTGGGTGCCGGGGTCGCCAATCCCAAAAATTCATTAAGGAACTCAGAACTGAACGAGATGGGGCGATTTTGGACCCTTGTTCGGTAGTCATTTTCTTCGGTGATATTTGCATAGAACTCCTGCACTAAGGCCACCTCGCCCCGGGGTGGTGATTTGCAAAAACATTCCCAACCGCAGCTTCGAATCACATCCTGAAATTTCGCCAGGAGATTGTCTAATTACACAAATCCTCATTGTCGAATACATTTTTTTTATGCTCAAAACGGTTGAAATACTTATCGGCTTGTTTGGAAACAAAGCGGGCGGAATCATAGTCAGCGGCGGCACCTCTGGTGCGAAAACTCGAACCTTATCCTCTTGTCCTTTTTGATGCAGCTCGCTTAGTCATGGCTCCTATCAATCATAATCACAAAACACAGCAATCCAATCATATATGAACAAATGAAAACAATCCCCCGAATCAACATCGTCAAGAACACGTCACAATCTCAATATACACACACCAATTGCAACGGTTTCAACAAAATGTCAACAATGTAGCATTCAATTTTGTTTCACACAATGTAACAATCCATAGCAATCTTGGTCATCACAAAAAATCAAACCGAAATCCCATAGATAAAGAAAATCGTGAAAATGGGGTTTCAAGGGTTTAGGGCATAATCCAAATTTAATGATTCGTGATATGAATATGCAAATCAACCAAAGATTTCAATATATAGATGAAATGTAGGATCGAAAACACTTGTTGAAAAAATTCGGTCCAAACAATTGAAAATGGGAAAAATCGTACATTTTGCCCCTTAAACCCTAGGATTCGAAAATACGGTGGAAGATTGATTTTTGGAGGATGATGGAAGAATGAATTTGTGGGTTGAAAATGGTTTGGGGGGATGAAAATGGAGAAATTTGGGGTTTTTTAGAGGTGGTTGTAACGGTGTAAATGAGCGGGATGGTTTTAATCAAACAGAGGCTTCACCGTCGCGGTGGTGGGATGACTGCCTCAGCGGTGATGTACCTTTTCTTTACCTTTTTTAAACCCAAACTTTCTGTCATTCACCTCCTCGGTGGTGAAGCACCTTTTAAAAAATATTGCAACCCGTTGTTTCACCGCCTCGGTGGTGAAACGTTTGTTTAAAAACCTTTACATCCTGTATTTTCACCGTCTTGGCGGTGCATCCACTGCCTAAGCAGTGAGATGCCAGCTGGTTTTTTATGATTTCTTCAAGTTTTCATCACAAGGCTCCACTCCACACGCTTCTACTTCGATAGTTCAATGATTTTAAATACGAAACATACCTCCGAGTATCCACACTCCTCAATTCACCTCCAAAACATGCTCCGAGACCACTCCGGCCTCCAAAAAGTAAGTAGTAGCAAAAGTCGGGTAAGATCATACCCTCAGTTTCATATAAAAAAATGCACTTGATTTACCGTCCCCAGCTGGACTTAGCAAATTACAAGATCAGTCGTCAACGAGAGAGATACTCTCCACAACTCGTTTTTCATTTATGATATAGCGCTTGATCCTCTCCTCATCACCTTCTAGTTCGATTGAGCCGAAGAGAAATTTGCTTGATCCAGAACGGTCCGAACCATCCGCAAAAGATGTGCCAGGTTTAGGTATGGATTTAGGTATGACTTTTAGTACGTCCTTCAGTATAGCTTCCATAGATAGGACATAGTCCATAACACCTTCCTGCGTGGTTAAGCATTTTTCACCAAAATCCCCTATAGATAGGGAATTTGGGATAGTATGCTTTATTGGATCTTGATTCATGGCTTGAAGTTGGCTTCTTCTCTCTCTCCTTATCCTTTTCAAGGTACGCTCTATCTCGGGATCAAGAGTCAAGAACTCTAAACTTCTTCTTCGTTGCATGCACTGCTTGATCACATCTAATGAAACAAATAAAAAAAATGATTTGAAAGAAAATAAAACAAAAGAATTGTCAAGATTAATATTCAACCACTTAGTCGTAATATCAACCAAATCAAACATACTTCCCCAGCAACGGCGCCAAAAACTTGAACGTGTCTCGCTTTTTCACGTGTAAATATGCTCGCAAGCGCACGAGGTCAAGTTTTAATATAGTGGACCTTTCGATCGGATATCGTCCTTTGGGAAACATGTTTGATTAATTAAATACCACAATTGGCATAGTCTTATATTATTTTGACGGTTCAAGAAATGTTTTAAGCTAAATATTTAAACTAAGTTAAATTAAAACTATTGGGTTAGTTCTAATTAAGTGGATTACCTAGAGATTGATTTTATTCACTTAATACATGATTGACTTCGTTTAGTTAACCATAATAGTGTTTATCCTATTCGACAATCTCGATATTTTAAACTCACTCACCACCTCTCCCGAGTGTAAAGTGAGTGAATATGCGACTTCGTGTCAACGAAGAAGTCCCCCTCAATGTCTTAACGACACTAGGTCACATGAGTCTTGCCCTAACGTCATTGATTGCACACTTTCTAACGCCCTCCCGGGTCGTTAGATTATCGTGATGTGTTTTACCTTAGTCCGAATCCGGGTTACCTCTCCCAAGTGTCAAACCCCGTATTCTCAAAACCAACCCTAATACCTTAACAAGCATATTAAAATTGTAATCAAACGGTAACCACAATCAGATTTAGACAAACAATCGTTAAAGTAACATATATTCACTCAAACACGTATTTACATAAGTTACATCAATCCCTAGATAATATTTATCTAGCCTACCATGATCTTAGCCATTGAAACAATAAAACAAGAGGGATTCATCATCATTCACAATAAAACATTAAATTACAAAGATAGAAACAAAGAAAAAAAGATCAAATCTTAAAGTGGAGTGGTCCACTGTCGCTAAAGATCGATCCGAAAGTGTTTTCTCTTCTCCGATATATGAATCTCCTATTTGAGCTCTTCAAGAATGGCTTAAGATCAAGTGTCTAAGGTTAGGGACGTCCCTTGACAAATGGGAGAGAAAGGGGTTTGAATAGAAGGTTTCAAAATATATGAAAAATAAATATTTTCTGCATAGAGTCACCGCTGCGGTGGTGAGTAGGTCAGTTCACTTCACCGCTGCAGCGGTGGCCTAACCACCGCGGCGGTGGGACTGTTGTCCTGAAACCTTGCTTCTTTCACCGTTTTTCTACCACTTCACTTGTTTATCACTTGATTACGTCCCGACATCTGATTTACATAAAAACAAACAAAAATGCCATAAAATATTATTAAAACACTCGAAAACTACCAAATTCAGCTTAGAAGTAGATAGGTATTTTCAAACTATCAGTAAGCTGTAATGTAATGGAATGACAATGGGATTAAAATCATTATGGTATTGGAATAATATGCTTATTACCATTTCAATATTTTGTGACAATAATGATTCAATGTGGTATTGAAATGACCATTTCAATGCCATTGTTTGGTTCGTGTTAGGAATAAATCAAGAACGAAATACATATGCGCAATAAAGTCATCACTTGAAAACATACAATTTTTTTTTTAAATAGAGAATATTCAAACATAAACCAGATGAAACCAACATCAAACATAAACCAAATGAAACCAACATACAAAATAAGTTGACAAGTACATAGTTCAAAACAAACCATATATATTACTAACGTACCAAGTCTTGAAAAAAAAATCAAGAATTTTCAAAGATCACCTCTCGATATGCTTTGGACATATTTTCACTTTTCATCATCAGAAATGTTTCAAAATAAGTCAGTAAGATTTAGATTTTGGAGTTGGACACTTGAAACTTTGTGTCTCTCAAATGCAGATAATCTTGAAATTTTTGTTAATTCTCTAAAAACCATTTTTCGCCCTTCAAGTTTTGTTTCATCAACCCCTGAGGCACAATTGAATAAAGCAGTGGCATCTCAAATTTCCTTACCAATGATTGATGCAACATTTGTTAACCTATCGATCATGTCTTCTTCATTTTTTTTTTCATTAGTTTTGTGCTTCCAAATGTTTCTTGTGTAGGTGGATTGGTAGATGACATTGTTGGCCCACAGATATACCCAAGAAGTGGTGAATTGGGTAGTTGTTAAAATATAAACAAATTAATTAATAATCAATCATTCATCAATTTCTCTAACCGGTTATTATCTTGAGTTATAGAGGAAACATATTTAACTAGATGCACAACCAAATAGGTAGGAATAGAGAAATTGAACAAACAGATTTATACTGGTTTGACGAGTTACTTTTACTTGCGTCCAGTCCACTGAGCTCCCACAAGAATTTTGCAATCCACTAACCTTGATTCATTTCTCAAGTAAGAACCAAACTCTTACAATCATTTTCATGGGTTTAGGACTAACCTAATTCTTTTACCAGACTCAGAATCAGACATTTACATTTTTCCTTTTACCAAACTCAAGAAGAACCTAATTATTTTGCAGGCTAAAAATCAAACATAACTATCTTTTTACCAGACTAAAAACTATCCTAATCATTTTACAAGCAAGAATCAAACATAATCTGTTTATAGGCTAAGAATCAAACTTAATCCTTTTACAGGCTAAGAATCAAACTTAAACTCTGATTAGACATCGACCCAATATGCTTAATCCTCTCACGCTCACCAAATACTGAAAATATATTCTTTTTCTACCCCTAGGAGGTTCCAGCACCTTAATACAAGATATGCTCAATTAATGTCCCGAATAAGCTATGTAATAGAACTATGTGAGAATATAAATTTGAATGTACTCAATTAAAACATAGTGATTATGTAAATCATATTATCAAGCAAAAATCGTTTTAAGATATTCAGGATATTCAAAGATAGAAAACGATTTTTCTTAAAAATAAATTACTATGAGCTCAGATATATATATATATATATATTACGCCAAAAAATTTTGAGAACGTAATTGGAGATATCTCACCGGAATTTCTTTAAAAACATTAGAGACAAAGATATAGCGTAAAAATCGGTGATAAAAATGATGAACATCTCGATTAAGAACTTCTTCAAAAAATATCTCTCAAATAGAATTTCAGCAAAATGATACTCTCTTTTAGAAATGGATGATTTAATATTCTTGTTTTTTATTAGATTTCCTAAAAAACACAGGTCAATATATATAGATATTAAACAATACTTATGGTGGCTATATTTCAAAAGATAATCTTATAAATGATATATATAGACCCCATATTGTATATTCCATTAACTTTGAAATGTTTGATCCAAAACTACTATTTTAAAACGCTTAATTTAGTCCCTAAAATATTTGACTCAAACCCCTTAAAAATATAAAGTAATTTTTTTCAGAAAAATCTCAAAGAATCAAATAATATAAGGACTAAATAATAAGATCTTCAAAATATATAGTATACCCATGAAATATAATCAAAACCCCATAAAATCTAATTTTATAATATTCAAAGGCTTAAGATTAGGGTAGAATATCTCGAAATATGGATTGGTCAAACATACAGAAAACACCTACTCAGTCGACCGGCCATGCCAGCGGTCAACTGATTATACCCTTAATCACTCATTTTCCAGCCGTTGACAACCAGTTGGTCGATCAGGAAGTCGATTCTTTTAAGCTCTGAATCAATCGTTAACCTTCTTGGTCGACTGTTAAGCCTAAAACCCCCCAAAGCACCCAACCTGATTCTGCCAGTCGACTGCTCACTATGTCAGTCAATTGTTCAGGTCTAAAATTCACAAAACACCTAACTCGATTCTTCCAGTCGACCGCCTTCTCTGTCAGTCGACTGTTCAGGGAAAAAAAAATATTTTTCATATTTTAAAAATATTTTCTTGAACGATACTTTAGGAAAATATTTAGACACTTAAATTTATCACTTCTAACCATATTTCACATAATTCAAATTATTTCATAAGTGTAGTACATGATCCTAATCCGGTTGCTCCGAAACTATTCAATGTCTTCATTGAAACCATCTTGAACTTCCATCAAATGTCATCTTGAAATCTATTCTTTTTCTAATTTTCTCAATTGGAACTTAATTCTGAAATTACTTAATAAAAATATTAGTTCTATAAAAATATCAACGTCAATTTGTCTAGGGTTAATAATCTCTCATTTTTTATGATGACAATTAACTTTGATATTTTCTCATAACAATTATGTAATCACGCTCCCCCTAAATATGAGAACAAGTTTTATACGCATTTAAGATCATGATGAGAAAAAATATTTTCAAGAATATGCAATGATAGATAAAAAATAATATGTTCGAAGAGTATTATAATTCATAAAATTTTATTACCCCCTTTCTAAATATTTTTATGAATTCATGCATGAAAAATATCAAAATTTCTCCCTATCTGTCATCTCAAAAAGTGGAGATGGTGCATTAATACAGCTATTCTAGGCAAACATCATTATGCCTAGCCATTCCAAAACCTCAAATGATTCATAGATCACTTTCTAGATAAAGATGAGAATACAATACTCAAATCATCTCAATACTGACTAAAATCATATGCCAACATGGAGCATTTTTCAATCATGATAATAAAAATAAATTTATGAAACCGATCGATATACTTCTAAAACATGCTCCAACATGAATAATTGCATATTCTGAAGATATAATCTCATAAAACTCCAACCATCTTACAGAATAATAAATATTTATAAATAGGAATTTATTAAATGTATGCTTAGCTCGTACTAACATGCATACAACTAGTCACTTAATGCCTACCGATAGCACCAAATTTTATGCGATCTAACACCACTAAACTAAGTTTTTTTAATCTTTTGAATAAAGTAAATTAGTAGAAATTGTTTTATTTTATTTGTTTTTGTAGGGTTTTCGAAATGGAGCAAAAGGACGTTAATTTGGAGCAAAATGGACAAGAAAAGAGAAAAATAAATTTTTTTGAACTACTTCCAGCTCACGCGTGACCCAAGGTAGAGAGCCACCTGGTTGAACACGCGACCGACACCCCTGGTGTGTCGAATTTTGGCGCACCAATTCAATTTACCCTCTTTTTCCTTTTTTCTTTTTCTTCTTTTTCCTTACTTTTTGACTTTTTTCTCTCAAGACACAAAGAATGTCTTGGTACTTCATGCTTCCACCAAAATAAATGGTAGGAAGACTCCTATTTTGTTGGAAAGATTTCACATAATTATATAAATTCAAATTAAATAATAAATATATTTCATATGCAATTCCAATCTCTTTAAATAACTAAGAACATCAACAATTAAATAAAAAAAATAAAGTATAGAATAGAGAGAAAATACATATCTAGTGGATTGAGGCATGTAAATATTGTCCTAAGAAGAGATACGTCTCTTCTATGCACAAGGTTGAATGGCAAACCCTTCCCAAGGTACAACGATCTAGAAAGTCAAGGTGTAAGCAGGACATCCTTATATTGAATCGATTGCGAATCATATTGCCCATAAATCATCAAGTATATAATATACATGACATATCACAAAATATTATTTCTCTCTATTTATATATCTCAATATAAGCATATCACAAAATATTATTTCTCTCTATTTATATATCTCAATATAAGCATACTCACTATTTTATATAGTATCATACTATTTTCTCTATTTTTTTCTATATATCTCTGTATTCTTCTATATTTCTATCATTTTGATACACTATATATAGTGTATAAATTATGTAATTCTTATTATAATATTTAGTACTCATAATATTATAATTAATAAAATTACTAACTATACACAAAAATATTATAATAATTATATTATAACATATATTTATAATATAATTCATAAAATCATTTTAATAAATTTTATAATTTATCACAATAATAATGTCTAATAAACATGTAATTAATACACATCAATATAATCATTACAAATATATATCAATAATAATTTTATTAAGTAAAATAATATAAATATATATAATATAATAAAATAAAATAAAATACTTAATTTTAAATTATTTTTCTAACAATCCCACACATAATTTAAAATTAGAAAATAAAACAACAAAATAGAAATAAAAATAATAAAATAAAATAAAAATAATTGGTGATGTAATGTTGTGTAATAAGTGTAGGTGTGTTCAAGACTTAAACCTCATTTAGTGTAACAAACATTCATCTGAAGAAATCATAGTGAACTTGTCTTGAACTACGTCCTTTTGGCCGAACTTCAGAAAGCACATACATAATATGGGTATTAGATTGTGTTCGCGGTTTTATGCTTTTATGGCCAAGCACATGTATCTTGATTCTCATGAGATTGATTAAAGAAATCCTGATCCCATAGTCACGACCTCACGATAATTCTCACTTAGGTGAGTCCTCCAAGGGTATATGTGACCCATCCCCTATAAGAATTTTCTTGCCTTGATCTCATTAAGAGTTAAACCCATCTTTAACATCACAATATTATGCAACACTAGCGTCTTAGGGATGAGCAAGAGAATATTTTAAATGATTTATCTAAATTATATAGTGTTGTTTTATAAGTCATGCAGTATGGATTGTTGCTACTCATTGAACCTCCTTCATGGGGTTCTCATTCATAGAAGTTGGGGTACTTCCTTAGGTGACTTCTTTATAGGCTAACACTCACCCCTCTCGACAATTTTAAGATCTAGTCACTGCTAGTCTTTGAGGCAAATTATCCCACCTCATGGGAATATGAAGTATGAATATCAAGCCTTGAAATTTAAATTTTATTTATACCGTCAATTCTCATTTTGGTGCCAAAAAATATTTTAGGACTATTATGAAACATCATTTTTTAAGCAACACTTGGAATTTTTTAGTCCCAATAATACTATCAAATAAATTTATTAGGAACATATTACACACAACTTTTTATCGAACCAACATTATGTATAGTCTCATATTTCATCATGTAAACTGAAATGAGTCACGTACCAAAGTGACAAATAGGAATGGCAATTTATCGATGTAAATATTATTTTATTTAGAGAGTTTTCGATATCTTCATGAAGCCATATGATAATTCCAATAATTAAAATTTAATTTTCAATAATTCAATTTTTCATTTCAAAATAACTTAATAATTTTATACGATGATAATAAGATTATCAATATGTTATGACATAATTAAAATTTAATCACAATATTAAAAATCTCACTTAAAATATTATTTTAGTAGTCAATAGTCTTATTACTATGAGTTGATCCTAAGATTTTGATGGACAATTAAACGTTGATATTTTTTGTGGGACTAATGGTTTGTTTAAGTGTTTCAGTTTATTAGTTCCAAATGATGAAAATATGATGATAAAGATGATGAAGGATTAAGAGGTTGAAGAATTTGAAGAATCTAGGGAAAATAACTCAGGTTTAAATTTTAACTCTTAATATCCCAATTAGGATCACACATAACACAAAAATATTTTTAAATAATTTTTATAAATATGTGTGTTTTTAATAGGATCCTAATTAGCCAAATTATTTGCTTCTATGAGTAATTCAAAAAGAAATATTTTTGATTAAAATTGGAGTTAAGTATTTAGTGGAGCTAATTAAGAAAAGAAATTAGTTAAATGAGCAAAAATGTTAATGAGAATTAATTAAAAACGATATTAGAAAAGAGATCCAGTATCCTTAAGTCAATTGGTAAGTCGACCGGACAAAACAGGTGAACTCTCTGAATCTCTAAGTTAATAGGTAAGTCGACTGGTAAAGAGAAATGAAACTCTCTATATCTCTAAGTTGATAGGTAAGTCGACCAGTAAAGAGAATTAGAACTCTTTGAATCTCTAAGTCAATAAGTGAGTCGACCGGTGAAGAGAAATAAAACTCTCTGAATCTCTAAGTCGACAGATAGGTCGACCGATGGACATAGAATCTTTGTCTTGGCTACATCCTGAATCGAGCAGTCGACTGATGATCTTGGTTGGTCGATTGATGTGTCAGTTTCAGGATATTGTGGAATTTTGAATTTATATCTAAAAGTAGCCATTTTTTTGTTGGGATTTATGAGAGATTTTAGGGATTTTATGATATGTAAGATATGCGATACCTATTATTTAATTCATATTGATTTGGTTTATTAAGTTTGAATATTTCTCATTTGGGTATATATAATTGTTTCTATTCTATTTAATTGAGATTGAGAAATATTTGGGGGACTTAATTGAGAGATTTAAAAGCTATAATTAAGTGAATTGAACCAAAATGAAATTATAATGATATGAGGGGTCTAAGAGAGCAATTAAATGTCATGGTAAATGGGAACTAGCCGTTATAGAGCTGTTTCTAATCCCATATATAAAGACCTGCGTTTTTTTTTTTTTTCATATTATCTAGAGTGATTAAGAAATCAAGAGATCATATTGAGTTGTTCTAAGAGATATCATACTGAGTTTTTTTTAGAGCTTTTCTAAGAGACATTCCTGACAATCATTGGCTGTTAATCATTGCTGCTACCGAATCTAAAGTAACAGCGATCTAATTATTTTTTCGGTGGATTCTGGTTGAGATCTTTCTAATTACTTTTTATATTGTATTGATTGTTTAATTTTTTAAAATTGATCTTTAGAAATTGTTTTTGATTTTTTATTGAAGAAAATATTTTATAAACAATTTCTTGAATCTGATTACGTGCTACTCATCTTTTGTTAAAAATTGAATTTTGAGTATCTCACATTTCTATCACTAGTTTTGGTATTTAATTGAGTTTTAATTTATCTGAGGTAGTAAAAGCTCCGAGTGAAAAACATCACTTGTTAATTTTTATTGGTAAGTCGAGTAACGAATTAAATACTGTTGGGTGTGTTTAATCAGAGGGTAGCCGGTTTCAGTCTCTTCCTGTAAAGAGATTGAGGTTCTAATTCTTCCTGAATTGAATTATTTTGTGTGAATTTTGTAACACTTCAATTCTTACCGGGTAAAAGGATATTTGGAGTGTTGGTGAGGTTTTGATTCGCCTTTGTGTTAAAAAAGAATTAGGTTATTCTTGAACCTGTAAAAAGTAGAGATTTTTCCTTAGCCTGTGAAAAGGATTTTGTAAAGGTTGATTTTGAGCCTGTAAAAGAATCGTCGTGAGAGTTTGGTTCCTAACTTTAAAGTGATCTGGAGTATTAGTGGGTGCGACTTTCTGTGGGGCTCAGAGGACTGGATTAGCCAAGAGTAACTTGGTGAATCAGTATAAATTTTTGGTGTGCTGCAATCTTTATTGTATTTATTTTTGTTGTTTGGTGTGCACCTAGTTAATTTTATATTTTCACTGTGATATAAAGATAATAATTAATTTAGGATTAAAATTAAGTATTTGAGTTATTAAAGTATTTTCTCTCTGATATTTTTAATTATCCAATTCACCTCTCCCTCTTGGGTATTCTACTGGGCCAACACTATGAATCATAAATTTTGTGACCAGTTGTCTTATTACATACTAGGGACCATTTTAAAATGAGAAATTGGTCAGTAGTCTAATATCTACTAGGACTAATTCATGTTTTTTAAAAAAAAAAAATTCAAGAACGTGCATATATATATATATTAACTCTAAAGTAAATAAATTTATATGTTTGTAATAATAAAAATATTTTATTTTTCAAAATTAAATATTGAAAAATAATTACTTTATAAATTGTATCAAAAATGATCAAAACACTTTAATCTGAGAAATAGAAAATTGAATTCTCAGTATTCAATATATATTAATAGCCAAATTTAAAATTTTGATCAATTCTTAAAATTTATTTTATTTTCATGTATAGTAAAGTACTAAATTAATATTTAAGAATCTCAAATATTTTATTTTTGTACCAAATGCTCTCAGATTTTAAAAATAGAAATATTTGATTTTTATCATATAAACAAACTATAGGAATAAACTAATTTGTGAGACGAAAATAAAAAAATAAATCAATTTTTCCTTTAAATATATATTCATGCATAACCCCCACATTTTCAAAGTATCTCAAATTCTAGATAAAAATAATATTAATGCCTCTATCAACAAATACACTTAGAATGCTAATCAATAAAATACTTTTGCATATAAAATATCACAATAAAATATAAATCAATGTATGCAAATTCATATAACAAATAAAATTTTAAAAATTATAGTTCCTAAGATTACTTTAAAAGAAAAAATAAAATAAGATCAAATACACTATATAAGATAGAATATTATCATAACAAAACACAAATTAAATTTCTCTTGCGTCTTTCATAAATTTAAGATTAAAACAAAAATGTATCGATTATCAAATACATTAAAATTATATTAAAAACAAATTCAAGCAAAATTGAACTTTCACAAAAATTATATTTCTTCTTAGATTGTTGCTGAGATTTCACATAATTATATAAATTCAAATTAAATAATAAATACATTTCATATGCAATTCCAATCTCTTTAAATAACTGAAAACATCAACAACTAAATAAATGAAATAAAGTATAGAATAGAGAGAAAATACATATCTAGTGAATCGAGACGTGTAAACATTATCCTAAGAAGATATACATGTAAGACCCGACTTTTGCACGTACATAATTTCTAGTTGCATTTTAGAACGTTTAGAAAATAATGAGGTGCATTGTGTTATTTAATATTTATTTTAAAAATTTTAGGGGTTAATATGTTAATATTAACTTTAATTTTGAAAATTTGGGGGGCAAAATTACTATTTTAAAATATTAAGTTTTATTTGTTAAGATTTAAATAGTATTTTTTTTAATTATGGCAAGGGTGTTAGTGTAATTTGCAATATAAAAAAATAAATAAAATTAAATAAAATAAAAAATATATATGGGCCATGTTGTTTGCTTCCTAAGGAAGGAAACAACACCAACTATGTATATAAATTAGCATGGAAGAGACATTGACATGTGTTACTTAAAAAGGCAAGTGGTATTACATTATTTTACTTAAAACACTTGAGTTATTACTTTTATCAAATAGATAAGCTATTTGATACAGAATATGCTTTGAAGGATATAAAGAAAAAAAAAAAAAAAAATCTCGGTTGAACAGGCAACTCTCATTTTTCCATATATATATATATATATATATATATATACTAGTGTATAACCCCTGCCTAAAGGCACAGGCGTAAAACATTCATCATGTAATTCATCATAGCATCTATAGTAACTAACAATTTCCAAAATATAAAGTTAAAAGTACACCGTTAAAATTACACCCCTTTTAGTAGCTTAGAGATTTATAATAAAAAATTTAGATGAATAATTTGAGAAGTATACATTAGAAAATGGACATATGTCAATGTGATTTTTGCCAATGAATGATGATTATCTCTTCTGATTCTAAACATGAGAAGTAGCAAAAATGTCAACGCTTAAAGGTTCAACGTCTCAAAGATTTTCAATGTTCGGCAATTACAAAACCTCAAATAAAATATCAAATTGACCATCAAACAATTGGAAAAAAATACCTAATTGAAAAAGAATAAACAATATTACACCTATAATTCAAAAACTAAAAACCCATATTTAGAAATCCTTAATTAATTAATGACGATCTATTAAATTGTAAGATAAAACATACTTGATCGATTGTTCTGCTTAGAATTCAAGCATCCACGTCACATCAATGGTGTTGCAACTTGAAAATCAAAATAAAATCATAATGACGTTTGGAATAAAATAAAAATCTGCGTATGTAATATAGTTTTATGAAGATTTTTTTTTTTATTCAAATAACATTTAAAATAGTATTGAAAGAAAATATGTGATCCAAAAAAAACATAACACAATAATAGTGATGCCTTTTACAATACAAAATAAAACCATCAAAATATTGGCCACACAAAATCAGTTAAAAAACATAAGATCCTTACATGAATGAACATTATAACCACGAAAGATTTCAAATAAAATAAAAAACTAAAACAACACTATCAAACAACTTCAGCAACAAAGTGAACAACTCAAGAAAGTCTAACACCTAACAATAAGGAGAAAGATTAAAAAAAATGGAAAAATGCAATAAACAAAACTCCCAAAATATCTAACGTGGGTTCTTTGAAAACATAATTCATGTATAAGTAATATAAACCTTGATTTTATTGAATACTTGGATAAGCTCTCTAAAGAGATAATATTGCCTATTGCCAACGTACAAAATTTCCCAATGCAATATTATTCAAAGAATGAAATTGAACATAGGGTTATTTGGGATATAATTACCTTGAGTGCAAATATTCTTATAACATTACTACGACCATTGATGTTGTGTAATCAACCTGCCAATTGAAGAGAAAGAAGGAAATTTAAATTAATCCAAATTCTTTAACCTAATTTAAAATGTTCATAGTATGAAGAAAAAAAAAAGAACCTAATCATCTATTATTTTATTTATTTATTTGGTAAGATCACGAAACACACATGAGAACTATATATACCAAATTATGGGCTTTCTAGATGGCATTTGCTTAGTGTTTTCCTAATATTTTTTTTTGTCTGTATATTTCTATTTTATTTACACCTAACACCAATGCTTAAACACAGAATTATCCACAATGAAGTAAAGGTAGCAGCAAGAAAAACAAAAAATGATTCATAACAAATATATAGGCCCAAAATAATCATTAATTTAGATTAATAGAATGGATTAGACCTTATACACTACCAATAATGAGCATAATAAGAGTACACTAACCTTCTACTAATTTACTATCGACTCGATTCCCAACTTCGTTATGTTCATTATAATTCTAGTCATGAACCTGGATATCGTTTTTGGAAAAAACTAAATTAAGAAGAATCCAAAGTCATCAAATCATGCTTTCATTTAAAGCGGCCAATAACAAATAATAAGTCAATTAAATTGTCCCATACCTACGAAAACTATGAAGGGAGTAGATATTCAACAACCCACAGAAGAAGAACAAAAACACTGTCAACTAAACTTAAAATAAGTGAGTAGATATCCAACAACCAAAAGAAAAAGAACAAAAACAATGTCAAACTAACTTAAAATAATTTGTCCCTTTCTATTTTCGTCTGTGAAATGCATTAAAACTAAATTTAAGTACCCCTATTGTAAAGAAATACAAAAATCACCAATTATATATAATAAAAAAAAAAATACAAAAAATAAGAGCCCAAGTTAAAAATTCATACCGTAAATGCCCAAATGTGTGCGATTTAAATCGAGTTCTAATTACCGAATGAAGCAAAGCTAAGAACCAATATAAGGTTATCTAAAACCAACCCAATTTTTGGGGAAAGAAATTCAAGCATACTTAAAAACTCATTCGTCCCAATTTTGTGTCCAAAGATGTGAAGAGTAGAAAAAAGAAAAAGAAAGCTCCTCACTTTTACCTTGATATTTCTTATTAATTCAATAAAAATGAGAGAAAATTTGAAGCGGGTTTGACCAATTTTAGTGAATTAATTTTGCTTAGATTTGGCTTTGTTCTTTTTACACAAATCGATAGAATCGGACTAATTAGGATTCTCAAAAACAGTCTAGGCAAGAAAAACTGAGAAAGATAAGAAAAAAAGAAAAAAAAAAGTTTCTCACTTTTACTTTGATTTTTCTTATTAATTCAATAAAAATAAGAGAAAATCCGAAGTGGGTTCGACCAATTTTATTGAATTGATCAGGATTTTTGCTTAGATTTGGCTTTCGATTTATTCTTTTTACTACTTGGTGAGATGAATAATCAATAATCGTGTTTTATTTTATTTTATTTTCTCACCAACTCAATAGATTGTGTTTCACGAATAATTCAGAACAACTTGAGATGAATAATCAACAATCGATTGTGTTTCATTTTATTTTATTTTCTCACCAACTCAACAAATTATTTCATGGATAATTCAGAACTCACCAGTTTCAAGGTTTGAAAAAACCCACACCCATTCCAGTCCTTCCATGCTCGATGAAAATCTGAGTTGTATATCAAACAACATTACAGTCGTCAACTATCATAAATCTGAAAATGAGCAAACCAAATTCAAAAGAACAGTGGACACAAAAGTGGAATCATGCTTCCAACACAAAGTGTTCAATATGGTTGCTATTAATCCACAGATAATAGGGAAAATAGAAATGCACGTCGTCAAATGTCTGTGGCACCTAGACAAAAATAAGGGTTAAGTCTCTTATGCAATCCTATTTATTAAGTTCACAAAACACAAACTGAAAACATAGGACACAAATTTAACCATAGTTATTGGTATAATACACAGAAGAAACAAATAAAATATAAATCACTCACTCTGAGAGGGCGAGAACTCAACCCATAAAAAAATCAGCCACCTTTGATTTACTCCACAGATTCTACCGGGATGGTCTCATCCCCATCAACACATATGAACTTAACCTGAAAATAACCACGTACAAAAAATAATTCGGAATAATTATTTTTACAACCCAATTGAAAAAATTATCTACATACAATAGTAGATATATTGTCCCCTAATATTTGAAAAATGATCCCATTAGTTCATGAACTCAACTACACCGTACCAATTAACCAAATGGAAAAATTAAAATCAAATTGTTGTACATAACAATAGTTAATTACAACATGGAAATGCTATTGAAATCAATAAGCAAACACACAATCAAAACTCAAGAACTAAAATCAGATTTGAGTTTGAACTAAAATCATATTTGAGTTTGAACTAAAATCAGATCTGGGTTTTTAAATACAATAATCAGATACCAAGGTTCTAGATGTTCGAAAAAATAATAAAATGGAACTTTACCTTCAGATCTGAAGTAGGAGAAGAGAGACGGTGGCACGACGGCGATGGCAATGGTAATTGTTTTTGAATCTGTGTAACGGCTAAAGTGAAGGAGGCTGAGATAGGGTTAGCATGTTATAAGATCTAGAACCTCTGAAACCCAAATTGAGATAGGCTGAAGTGAAGGAGGCTAAGATTATTTTTCATCTCCTCAAATTGAGATAGGGTTTTAATTTTATTTGGCGAGGCAGTGGCAGTTCGTGCCTTGGTAGTTGAGTTCGTGGTGGCTTAATGAGTGGATTGTGGTGGTTGAGAAAAAGAGAAATAGGCTTACCAGGGAATATTATGATAGATCAGGGTCCCATAGATGGAGATGGTCTTCCAAAAATCTGCGACGTCGGGAGCGAGGACCGTGAGCAATTGGAGGAGTCGACTATCAGTGGAGTTGTGACATTAGATTCTGTCGAGAGCTAAGCCATTGTCGTCATCTAGAGGAAGGGAGGGAAAAAGACAAATCCACCGGCATTGCGAGTGAAGGATGACGGCGTGGATGGCGATGGAGGTGTCGGCGAGAAATAGAGCGCTTACTGCTTGAGTCGGGTGGAAATGAGAGCTAGAGAGAAAGTCGTCTGAGAGAGCATAAACCCTAATTTTATTTTATTTTTCGTTTTATACGTAGGTTAAAGTGATCCGATGGCCTTAAAATGTCTAGAGTTTTGTCTTTCATCCGACGGTTATGATTATATCAGTCCTGATTTATTAATATATATACACACACACACACACACACACGTATGTATGTATATGTGTATGTGTATATATATACATATTATTAAAATAACATATATTATGTTCGATTTATGCGACTAGCTATACTGACAGATATACATGTATAATTATGTCAAAAATATAGATAGTGGGTTCGAGAAATACAACTAATATAGAAATATTTAATTTACGAAAAATACAATTTAAAAATAGAAACTATAAATTTTACTAAAACGATAATTTTTAATATTTCGTCGACTAATAAAAAGTTTAACAGTCTAAGTTAAAGTTAGTGATATTATTAGATAATTATGAATTTAAGTTGATAATTTTAAAAATCTATGGTATAAGGTTATACAAATATTGTCGTAAAATATTAAACTGTTACTCACAATTATTAAGGTTATATTAATAATTTATAAAAATTGTTAAATAATAATTATTAATATTATATTAATAATTTATAATCTTATTAATTAGAACAATAAATATTGTCTTAGGTATTATATTAGAATTTTTACTTGTATAGCCGTTGTTACTATAATAATTTTTGTACAGTTAATATTGACATAGAAAATTGGGCGTATGGTAATTTCGTATAATTAAAATTTGGGGAATGAAAAATGGTATATTTTAGGGCCACGCATTGCATATTAGGTATATTTATATAAATTATTAATTTAGGCTCTATCGCTGTTAGGTTCATAGGCGCCACCGCATGCGTAGTCTTTTGACGGCAGTATTTTTGTAGCACAAAAATCAAGGTGAGTGTACTGTCTTCTATGTAAATTGACAAAGTATATTTTTGTATAAATTGTGAAAAAAAAATGTTTATTAAAATGGACAGTGTTATAACGTTATGTGGATCAAGTAGATTTTTAAATGTGGAAAGTGGTTTTTGTTATCCACTATGTCATAATTGTCTTCTTGTCAGGAGGGTATGTCCTGCGAGATATGGATTACTTATCAGGTAAGACCTGCAGGGTGGATATTTTTTGTTACCTATCAGAAAAGTCTTGCAGAGTGGATATTTGTTGTTACTTGTCAGGCAAGTCCTGCAGGGTGGATATTGTTGTTACTTGTCAGGCAAGTCATGTAGGGTGGATATATGTGGACCTGTCAAGAGTACAAATACTACAGGTGACTGCCCTTACCATTGGGGATATTAAATGAGTCTAGTACTGATAGTCACTTTAGGTGGCACAGTTGTACAGGTTACAGTACCGTTGTAACTACCGATTGTGAGATGAATCGATCTTATGGCTAGTAGAAAGATATTAGTGCAGTATTTTATTATATGTCGAAATATTTGGATTGGTTGATTTAAATGCATTATCTTATTTCAATAATGACAGTGGAATTTTATTCCGGCTCGATGTGCGATTATATTATATAATCTTTTGAAAAGTGGTATTAATAATTATGCTTGATCCATAAAATATTTTTATATTATGAAGATAGTACACTGATAAAATATTTTGTTTCAGATGCCGTAATTAGGAGTAAGTCTACTACTAGCACTAGGTAGAGTCAGGAGGTGATGTCATTTTGGAAGGATTGGCTGGACAGGTGTGAACCGCGAAAGATTTAGTTTCTTTTTGTGGTTTTGTTGTAAATATTGGGACACGTATTCCCAAATTTTGAAATGGGTAAATATATTTTTTGAAAAAAAAAATGTATAGCTATAAATGTGTGTGTATATATATATATTTGTTGACTGATAAGGTGACGTTAAGTCGGTGTCACGTCCGACCTCGGGCGATGGGGGCCCAGGGAGGAATGTGACACTTTTTGGTATCAGAGCTTAACTTATAGGTTCTGTAGATATGTCATCTTGTCTAGCCAGTAGTGGACCATGAGATAGGGTGTCGATAGGTGGGTTCAGCACATGAGTGGTAGTTATTTTATTGAATTAAATAATACATTTGCGTCATGCACTGTCGTTTGTCTGTTGGCCCTGTTGCTTATTAAATTTCATTTCAGATCTTAAGTATGGAGCATGAAAATGAGAGTACTGGATCCCGGAAAAAGAGGCATAGGATGCAGGAAGGCTTGGATGCCGTTGAGCGGATTTTACAAGCTGCAGCGCAACTGATAGACTAGTAGGCAAAGATGATGAAATGTCAGAAGGACCAAATCGACACAGCTACTTCCCAGGAAACACTCTTGAAGAGATTCAAGGAATTGGACCCTTTGGCTTTTACGGAAACTACGGGTCCTGCTGATGCTAAAACTTGGTTGAGGAGCGTAGGGCATGTATTCGAGACAATGGGAATTACCGATGATAGCCGAGTTCCTCTTTCCACCTTCTAGTTGAAAGGAGAGGCCGAAAATTGGTGGGAGGAAATGAAAAGGTTAATTTCAGTTCCAGGCGAGAAGATTTCTTGGGATTGATTCATTGCGGTGTTTAATGAAAAATATTTTCCTGAATCCTATCGATTCCAGATGGAAGAGGAATTCATATCACTAAAACAGGGGAAGATGATCGTTTTGCAGTACGAGATCAAATTTCATGCCTTATCTCGATTTGCTCCTAACTTGGTGAAAACGGAAGAGGCAGATGTAGGCGATTTCTGAAAGGACTGGATCTAGAAAGACATTCCTGGTTGACGGGCAAGCAGATCAAGAAATATACGAAATTGGTAAACACGGCGAAATTAATAGAGAAGGATGTCGGGGAAGTAGCCGAGAACCGTGAGCAGTACAAGAAGAGTAGATTCGAGTCACCTAACAGATATCTAGGTGACACTTCTCAAGGAGCTGTAGTTTGACCGCTATTTGCTCGGGCCCCAACAACTGATCAATCCGCTAGGAGCCGGGGTCCGCGGCAATCATATTCAGGGCGACAGCAGAATATATCTGGACAGAATATAGGCCAACGAGGGCAGGGTAAGAGTCAGCCGGTTAGTCGAGCCGGGACACCCGTATGGTACCAATGTGGATCACCGGATCATTTTGCTAGGGACTGTGCCATGGGAGGCCCAATATACTTTCATTGTCATGAGTTGGGTTACATATCTCCTAATTGTTTGAAACCCGCTGTTACATCTGCAACTTCTGCGAGTAGTGTGGATAGTGCTGGCCCTAGTAGTGTTCAGGGGTATGGTAGAGGATCAGTTGGTAGACCTTCGACTCGAGGTTGTGTATTTGCGACTACCAGGCAGGATGCCCAGACTACCGCGGATGTGGTTACAAGTATCATATCTTTATATGACAGAGATACACGTATACTTATTGATCTCGGTTCTACTCATTTATTTATTTTGGCGACTTTTATGATGCATGTAGATAAATTTCCTACTTCTATGTCATATAGTATTATTATTTCTACCCTAGTGGGTGAGTCGGTATTGATAGATAGTACGTATAAAGATACTCTGCTTCATATCAATGATAGAGAATTGTTGGTGGATCTATTACCCTTGAGTATTCACGATTTTGATACGATATTGGGTATGGATTTTCTATCCGGTTATCATGCCACCGTGGATTATTTTAAAAATAAAGTTACTTTCCGGATTTTAAGCGAACCAGAGTTTGTATTTTCGGGGGACATAATCATCACCCCTATCAGTTTGATTTCACTTTTGGAGGCCAAGAAATTATTAAAGAAGGGATGTTAGAGATACCTCGCGCACACCAATCAGAATGAGGTGTAGGTGATAGATATTCCAGTGGTCGGGAATTTTCCTGATGTATTTTCAAAAGAATTACCAGGATTGCCAGTGGATAGGAAAATTGAATTCACTATCGAGTTACTTCCAGGAACTTCTTCTATATCAATTCCACCATATCGTATGGCACCTACCGAGCTAAAGGAACTGAAGATTCAATTGCAAGATCTGTTGGACTGCGGGTTTATCAGACCTAGTGTTTCTAAATGAGGAGCCCCAGTGTTATTCATAAAGAAGAAGGATGGCACGTTGATGATGTGTATTGATTATAGACAGTTGAATAAGGTGACGATTCGTAATAAATACCCGTTGCCTAGAATTGATGATCTGTTTGACCAATTACAGAAGGCCAAGGTGTTTTCCAAAATAGATCTTCGATCAGGATATCATTAGCTGAAAGTTAGTGACAGTGATGTGTCGAAGATGGCGTTTCATATGAGGTATCGGCATTATGAATTTCTAGTTATGTCGTTTAGGTTGACGAATGCCCCTACTACTTTTATGGATTTGATGAATCAGATCTTCCAGCCTTATATAGATCAGTTTATTATCGTGTTCGTTGATGATATATTGATCTATTCTCAAAATAAAGAAGAACATGCAGAGTATCTCAAGATTGTATTACAGACTTTGCTAGAGAAGCAGTTGTATGAAAAATTTAGTAAATGCAAGTTTTGGTTGGATAGAGTTGTATTCTTGGGGCATGTTATCTCGGGGGATAGTATTCAAGTGGACCCAAAGAAAGTTGAAGTTGTTGTTCAATAGGAAAGGCTGAAAAGCGTGACCGAGGTTTGAAGTTTCTTGGGATTAGTGGGTTATTATTGTCGATTGGTGCAGGAATTTTCTGTTATAGCTGCTCCGTTAACTCGATTGACCCGCAAGGAATCTAAATTCGAGTTGACTGACAAAACTTGGTAGGGGTGCGGAATGTGCACACCTACTTACGCTCACAAGTATACGAGGTCTAAAGTTTTAATATAGTGGATCTTGAAGATCGAATATCGTTCCCACAAAGAAGAGTGTGAATAATTGAATTAAATACCGCAATTGACGTAGTCTCATGTTATCCTGACGACGAAAGACTTGAATTGAAATTAAACTAAGCTAAACTACAATTAGTGGGTTAATTCTAACTAAGTTGATTAATTAGGGATTGATTTCATTCACTTAATACACGTTTGACTTTGTTTAGTTAACAATAACGGAGTTTAGGTATCCGACAATCTCGGTTCGTAAACTCCTCCGCCACCTTTTCCGAGTGTAAGACGGGGGAATACGCGAGTTTGTGTCGACGAAAAGGTCCCCCTAAATGTCTTAACGACTCTAGGTCGCGTGAGTCTAGATCCAACGTCATCGATTGCACACTAACGAACGCCCTCCCGGGTCGTTAGGTCGTAACGATGTGTTTAACCTAGTCCGAATCCAGGGTTACCTCTTTCGAGTGTCAAACCCTAGATTCTCAAATCGAACCCTAATACAATTAGAAGCATATTAAGATTGTCATCAAATGATAAACACAATTGGACTTAAAAGTAACAACCGTTAAAGAAACATATATTAAATCAAACGAGTATTTACACAACTACACCTTTCCCTAACTAATCTCTAAATTACACTAACATGTTCTTAACCAATACAACATTAAATCAAGAGGAGATCATCAATAACAACAATAAACATTAAATACAAAGATGGAAACAAGGGAAGAAAATCCAAATCTCAAAGTGGAGTAGTCCACTTTTGCCAAAGAACAATCCTCCCGAGCTTCCTCTTCTCCGTTGATGAACTTCCTCTACCAGCTCTTCAAGGATTGGCCAAGAACACCCCCTAAAGTAATCTAATCTACTTCCTAAATTACCTAAACCTAACTAAGGTGGAAGAGAGCTCTCAAGATGTCAACCGGAGCCTCTTCTCACGTCTCTCTCTCTTGAGGTTTGGTGGAGAAAGGGGTTAAAAGGAGGGATTTGGAAAATATCTTCAAAATATCTAAAAATAGATATTTTTGTGCAAAGTGTCACCGCCTAAGCGATGGTTCACCGCTTAGGCGGTGGACTTAAGTCAATTAAGTTTCTATCGGATCTTCGCCTAGGCGATGGTTTCTCCGCCTAGGCGATAGCTGCTGGCATATCAATCTGATCTTTTCTTGCCTAGACGGTGGTTTTCTTGCCTAGGCGGTGGTTCAGCTCTTCAGCACTCCAACATTCTACCTCTTTTCCGCCTAGGCGATGGTCTTCATACCGAAATCCTGTTTTTCACATTTTGTTTACCGTTTCTCCACCGTTTTCACTTGTTTATTGCCCTTTAACGTCCCTTCACCTGTTTTACACTAAAACAAACTAAAACACAATTAAATATAACTAAAACGCTTGAAAATTAACAAATTCGGTTTAGAAATAGATAGGTTTTTCACACCTATCACTGACAAATGTGAGCAGAGCTCCCAAGAGTTGAAGAATAGATTGATATCCGCACCAATACTTTCTTTTCTGACTGAAGGTGGTGGCTTTGTGATCTATAGTGATGTTTCACACCAGGGGGTAGGGTGTGTACTGATGCAACATGGTCACGTGATTATATATGTCTCTCGACAATTAAAGAATCATGAGCGTAACTACCCGACGCACGATTTGGAGTTGGCGACAACTATGTTTGTTTTGAAGATCTGGAGACATTATTTGTATGGCAAGACTTACGAGTTATACACGGACTAGAGTTTGAAATATTTATTTACTCAGAATGAACTAAATTTGAGGCAGAGACGTTGGATAGAGTTAATCAAGGATTATGATTGCACCATCCGCTATCATCTTGGAAAGGCCAATGTTGTAGCAGATACGCTAAGTCGAAAATCGACAAGTTCAATTGCACACCTTCAAGTTGTTCATACTAATCTATATGCTGAGTTGAGATCTCTGCGAATCCAGTTGGCGGTTAGTTAGACGGCAGCGTTGATTGCGACTTTGACTTTGAGACCGACATTAATCGACCGTATTATAGAAGCGCAGAAGTCAGATACCCAATTGGGAAAAATCAGAGATGAAGTAAAGGATGTTCATATAGTTGACTATCACGTCAGGGATAAAGATAAAGCCTTAATGTTTGAAAATAGATTGTGTGTACCTAATAACGCCAATCTGAAGAAAGATATCTTGGAGAAAGCGCACAGCTCAGTATACGCAATGCACCCAGGTAATACCAAAATGTTTCGGGATCTGCGATAACACTATTGGTGGAATGGAATGAAATGAGAAATTATTGAATTTGTTGCCAAGTATCTCGTTTGTCAGCAAGTCAAGATCGAGCACCAACGTCTAGGTGGATTATTGCAGCTTTTACCTATCCCGGAGTGGAAATGGGAATATATCACAATGGATTTTGTTTCGAGATTACCTCGCACTCAAAATGGACATAATTCTATTTAGGGGATTGTTGATAGGCTCACCAAGTCTGCTCATTTTCTGGTTGTAAAGATGACGTACTCCCTGGACAAGTATGCGAAACTGTATATTGATGAGATTATCCGATTGCTCGGTGCGCCAATTTCTATAGTGTCGGATAGATATCTGAGATTTACTTTGAAATTCTAGCCGAGTCTCCAAATTGCTTTGGGTACTAAGTTAAAATTCAGCACAACCTTTCATCCTCAGATTGACGACCAATCAAAGTGTATGATTTAAACATTGGAGGATATGTTGAGGGGTTGTGTGCTAAAAGTTTCTGGTAGTTGGGATGATCATTTGATATTAATGGAATTTGCCTACAATAATAGCTACCATTCGACAATCGAAATGGCACCATATGAAGCGTTGTATGGCAGGAGATGTAGAACTCCAGTATGTTGGACTAAAGTGGGAGAACAAAAATTATTGATACCAGATATAGTCTAGATGACGGAGGACAAGGTGAAAGTGATTTAAGAAAGACTGAAGACTGTTCAGAGTCGGCAAAAGAGTTATGCTAACAAACGTAGGCGGGAGTTGGAATTTGAAGTGGGTGATCATGTGTTTTTGCATATATCCCTGTGGAATGGCATAATGAGATTTGGGAATAAAGGGAAGCTAAGTCCGAGGAATATCGGGCCCTATGAGATCATAGAGCGAGTTAGCATGGTAGCTTATCGACAAGCCTTACCGCCAGAATTATCCAGATTACACGACGTTTTCCACGTGTCAATACTTAGGAAATATGTGTTAGACCCTTCGTATATGTTGACTTCTCAACCAATCGAATTGAAAGAGGATTTGACATACATCGAGGAGCCCATCCAGATTCTGAATCGCAAAGATCAAGTGTTGCGGACGAAAACAATTCCATCGGTGAAAGTGCTTTGGTGTAGTCATTCTATGGAGGAAGCGACGTGGGAGCGAGAGAATGAGATGAGGAATAAATACCCACATTTATCCGTTCAAGGTAACTAAAATTTCGGGATGAAATTTCCTTTGGGGGAGAAGGATTGTAAGAACCGACTTTTGCACGTACATAATTTCTAGTTGCATTTTAAAACGTTTAAAAAATAACGGGGTACATTGTATTATTTAATATTTATTTTAAAAATTTTAGGGGTTAATATGTTAATATTAACTTCAACTTTGAAAATTTTGGGGGCAAAATTACTATTTTAAAATATTAAGTTTTATTTGTTAAGATTCAAATAGTAATTTTTAAATTATGGCAAGGGTGTTAGTGTAATTTACAATATAAAAAAATAAATTAATTAAATTAAATTAAAAATATATATGGGCCATGTTGTTTCCTTCCTCAGGAAGGAAACAACACCAACCATGTATATGGATTAACATGGAAGAGACATTAACACGTGTTACTTAAAAAGGCAAGTAGTATTACATTGTTTTACTTAAAACACTTGAGTTCTAACTTTTATTAAATAGATAAGCTATTTGATAACTCTCATTGTTTTACATTGTTTTACAGAATGTGCTTTGAAGGATATAAAGAAAAAAAAAATCTCAGTTGAACAAGTAACTCTCATTTTTCCATTTACATATATATATATATATACACACACACGTATGTATGTATATGTGTATGTGTATATGTATATATATATTATTAAAATAAAATATATTACCTTCGATTTGTGCGACTAGCTATGCGGGCAGATATACATGTATAATTATGTAAAAAATATAGATAGTGGGTTCGAGAAATACAGCTGATATAGAAATATTTAATTTGCGAAAAATACAATTTAAAAATAAAAACTGTAAATTTTACTAAAACGATAATTTTTAATATTTCGTCGACTAATAAAAAGTTTAACAGACAAAGTTAAAGTTAGTGATATTATTAGATAATTATCAATTTAATTTGATAATTGTAAAAATCTATGGTATAAGGTTATACAAATATTATCGTTAAATATTAAACTGTTACTCACAATTATTAAGGTTATATTAATAATTTATATAAACTGTTAAATAATAATTATTAATCTTATATTAATAATTTATAATCTTATTAATTAGAACAATAAATATTGGCTTAGGTATTATATTATATTTTTTACTTGTATAGCCGTTGTTACTATAATAATTTTTGTACAGTTAATATTGACATAGAAAATTGGACGTATAGTAATTTCGTATAATCAAAATTTTGGGAATGGAAAATGGTGCATTTTAGGATCACGCATTACATATTAGATTTATTTACATAAATTATTAATTTAGACCCTATCGTTGTTAGGTTCACAGGCGGCGGCGCCCGCGTAGTCTTTTGAGTGTAGTATTTTTGTAACGTAAAAATCGAGGTAAGTGTATTGTCTTCTATGTAAATTGACAAAGTATATTTTTGTATAAATTGTGGAGAGAAAAAAAATGTTTATTAAAATGGATAGTGTTATAACATTATGTGGATCAAGTAGATTTTTAAATGTAGAAAATGGTTTTTGTTATCCGACTATGCCATAGTTGTCTTCTCGTCAAGAGGGCATGTCTTGCGAGATGTGAATTACCTGTCAGGTAAGACCTGCAGGGTGGATATTTGTTGTTACCTGTCAGGTAAGTCCTGTAAAGTGGATATTTGTACCTGTTAGGCAAGTCTTGCAGGGTGGATATTGTTGTTACCTGTCAGGCAAGTCCTGCAGAGTGGATAGATGTGGACCTGTCAGGAGTGCAAATCATGCAGGTGGCTGTCCCTACCATTGGGGATATTAAATGACCCTAGCACTGATAGTCACTTTAGATGGCCCAGTTGTACGGGTTACGGTACTTTCGTAACTCCCGATCGTGAGGTGAAACGATCTTATGGTTAGTAGAAAGATATGAGTGCGGTATTTTATTATATGTCGAAATGTTTGGATTGGTTGATTTAAATGCATTATCTTATTGCAATGATGACAGTGGAATTTTATTCCGGCTCGGTGTGTGAATATATTATATTATCTTTTGAAAAGTGGTATTGATAATTATGCTTGATCCATAAAATGTTTTTATACTATGAAGATAGTACACCGATAAAATATTTGGTTTCAAGTGCTGCAGTTAGGAGTGGGTCCAGTACTGGTACTAGGTAGAGTCAGGTGGTGGTGTCATTTTGGAAGTGTTGGTTGGGCAAGTGTGAACCATGAAAGGTTTAGTTTCTTTTTGTGGTTTTGTTGTGAATAGTAGGACGCGTGTATTCCTAAATTTTGGAATGGGTAAATATATTTTTGAAAAAAAAACGTATAGCGGTACATGTGTGTGTGTGTGTGTGTGTGTGTGTGTGTATATATATATATACATGTATGTATATTTGTTGACTGGCCAGGTGATGTCAAGTCGGTGTCCCGTCTGACCTCGGGCGATGGGGGCCCAGGGAGGGGTGTGATAGTATGCCTCCTCTGTGCACAGGGTTGAATGGCAAGCTTTTCCCAAGATCCCAAGATATAAGAATCTGGAGAATCAATGTGCAAGCAGGACATTCCTATATTGAACCAATTGCAAACCCTATTGCCTATAAATCATCAAGTATATAATATACATGAAATATCACAAAATATTACTTCTCTATATTTATATATCTCAATATATCATACTCTTTTCTCTATATATCTCCATATTCTTCTATATGTCTATAATTTCCACACACCTATATATAGTGTATAAATTATGTAACTCTTGTTATAATATTAAGTACTCATAATATTATAATTAATAAAATCACTAATTATACACATCAATATTATAATAATTATATTATAACATATATTTATAATATAATTCATAAAGTCATTTTAATAAATTTTATAATTTATCACAATAATAATGTCTAACAAACATGTAATTAATACACATAAATATAATCATTACAAATTTATGTCAATAATAATTTTATTAAGTAAAATAACATATAATATATAATATAATAAAATAAAATATTTAATTTTAAATTATTTTTCTATCATATTTATGGATTCTTCCTATGAAAATTAGGGGAGCCTCCTTGTACATATTTTGATGCATTTTATGTAAACATTGTGTGATATGAATCTCGTTCTTACCTTGGTATTATTGTGATTGGATTTATTGTCAAAATGTTCTTGTAGAGATTTTGGTCAAGGTCCAATTATTAGTAGAACATTAGATCTTGTACCTGTAGTCTAATGTAATGGTCACACAATAGTTTTTTTGGGGATTGATTATTGGTCTTAGATGGTTTATGCCTAGATTTTAATTCACATTAGATTAGTGTAGTGTAGGAATTACAAACCGAATATAAATCATGCGTGAGAATAACAATCCAAATCTTTCTGAGTAGCTCTGACTTGTAGTTGGGAACACTTATTTACACAAATCCTAATTGAATAGAAAATACAAGAATAACATAATACTCAAAATACTAAATCCACAATTCCTAATCTGGTTCTCTTTTATTTTGTTTGTAGATTTAGTATTTTCTTTTCTTTTCATAGGAACCCAATAATCAAATCTCATTATCGTCAAGAAAGAAAAATAATTGGAAATCGACAATTACAAGACTGATCTCTGCAGTTCGACACCCTATTTAAACATTGTACTATATCAATATTGCGGTAACATTTAAGAGTATTATTTTTTAGCAATCACCTACAGAGATAACCACATGCAAAAAAAGTATCATTGGTTTAATATATTTATTTTAAACCAATAAGTACAGATTGATATGCAATATTTATTTAGATGATCATACAGATGGCATCAAAATCGATTAACATGATTTCATAAGAGTAGTACCAATCATTCGAGCTTAAGTTCATATGATCATACTATATGCCGACAAATAAGAGTACGCTAAATACTGATTTTATAAAATATTTCTCAATAGCATGTGATTCAAGAAATATGATACACTTAATAAGCATCACAAGACTCAGTTTTAACTGATAAAACATCATTAGCTAACAATTGAATTTCATGTAGACATTTAATCAAAGCATGATGTTAAAAAGATGCAAATAAATTTCTGTGAATAAGATTTTTCAATGACAATTTCACATCACACATATTTCGTATATAGTGATGCAAAAATGAGATTGTTTTACCATTGAGTTGAATAAAGATTCAACTCTCTTAATCAAATATTTTCTTGAATCAGTATCTTTTGTGTGTATATATATATATATATACACACACACAAAAGAGGAGATAAGAACTCATGGAAGGCTATCAAAAGCTTCCAGTCTCATCTCCGAAAACAAAATCTTTGTAATAATTTCCCCGGGGGGGGGGGGGGGAGTACTTAGAAATATGCATTCCTTCTTCAACTCGTAACCTTTATAGGCGAGAAAATCCGCACATTTGTTGTTTTCCCTCGACACATATTGAATGTGGAAACTATGTTCCCACATCATCTTCCTACATTCATTTATCAAAAGGGTAAATTGTGATTGTCCGGACATCCTTCCTGGATCAGCTTCACTACTTCTATTGCGTCCGTTTCCACCATAACTATAGGGAATCCTTCATTAATAACCCAGAAAATGCCTTCATTCACTCCCCTTAACTCTGCTTCGAGGCTGCAACATCTGCAAATAAAGCCTTGATATCCAAATTGTCAAACACCCAAGTGATTCCTCAAAAGTCCTCCAAAGCCTCCAGCTCTTGAGTGAATTTTAGCGTATCCATCAGTATTGAGCTTGAAAAAACCTACGATAGGAGAAATCCAAATAGGATAAGGCATCTCTTCCAAACTTTGGGAAGGATTTTGAGGACAGAAAGATTCTTAAGTATGCATTATTGAGATTCCTCATTTTTCTAATTCCCAAACCCCTTTTATCCTTATATTTACAAACAATATCCCAATTAAGAAGATTATATTTATTTTTTTCCCTCAATTTATCCCATAGAAATTTTCTGTTCATTTCATCTAAACCATCACATATCTTCCTAGGAAAAATAGAGGTTTGCATCGAGTAATTGGGGAACATGGCAGTAACAGATTTAATCAAAAGGGATCGACCAGCCAAGGATAGGAATTTAGACTTCCAAACAAAAAGTCATTTTTGAACTTTTTCAATGATATTTCTATACATATTTTTGCTATTTCTCACATGGACTAAGTGAGCACCTAGATAAGTTCCTAGGTCATCCATTAATTGGATCCCAAGTCTATTACTCATCTCTTTAGCGTCTATTTTCTAGAATATTAGGGGAGACAAAGAGCTTTAATTTATGTAAATTTATTTTTTGTCTCGAACAATCTGCAAAGTTTTGGAAGATATTCAAAACAAAACTCACAAGGTCTTTCTCCAACCTAAGAAAATAAAATTAGATCGTCAATGTAAAACAGATGAGTTAACGTCGGCCTATTTATACTAATCTTAATCCCTTTCCAATTTCCTTTCTTGTTTTGATCAATGATAATATGTGAGAGTCTTTCCATATAGAGTACGAAAAGATAAAGAGATAGGAGGTCACCCTATCTGAGCCCTTTGGAAGACCTAAACTCTTCCAAAGGTTCCCCGTTCCAGAGGTATAAAGGAGGTGCTTCTCACACAACACATGGATAATTAATCCATTCCATAGGGAGATTAAACATACTAAAGTTTCTTCAGGAAATCCCAATCTATCATATTATACGCCTTCTCAAGATCAATTTTAATTATCATGCCACCCTATTTTCTTTTAGACTTTTTTGGACTATGTATGACTTCCTGGGTTATAATAATGTTATCCAAAGTCATTCTACTAGGCACAAAATTGCTTTGAAAGGGACCTATGATATCTTTTAAAAGAGGCCTCGGTCTAGCAACAAGAATTTTAGTAACGATTTTATAAGAAGTGTTACAGAAGCCGATAAGTCTGAATTGGCTAATTTTTTCAGGACCTTCAATCTTAGGAATCAAAGTAATAAGAGTTTCATTATTACAAGCAGGCATTTCCATGTTTTGGAAACATTCTTTAATTAACTCACACAACTCTTTAGAAATCACGTTCCATTTTTTTTTTTTTTTAAAAAACATGGCTTGGAAGCCATCCGGCCCAGGGGCCTTGAGATCTTCATAAATTTTAAAGTGTTTTTTATTTAATCCTTAGTTGGAATTCTTCTTAGGTTTTCATGATCTTTATCCTATATGGTGGGGGTGTTAATGTTTGACTCCAAGAAAGTAAGATGTCTAGTACCTTTTTGAAAAAGATTCTTAAAATAGGAGTTAACATAATCTTTAAGCTCAATATTATCCTTAATCCAAATATTGTCATCATTTTTTAGAGTGGTGACTCAATTTCTCCTACGCCTCTGGGAAGTAGCAACATTAAAGAATTTAGAGTTCGAACTATCCACTTTTAGCCATTGGACTCTAGATGTTTTAAACCAATGTATTTCTTCCTGTTTAAGAATATTGTTATACTCTTTTTGAAGATCCCTCTCAATAAGATTTAGTCCGTTAGAAAAATATTTTTCCTGAGCGACTTGTATGCCTTTGATTCTAGCTAAAATATTTCTTTTTCGCTAGAAGATATTACCAAAGACTTCCTTATTCCATTAGATGAGTTTTATCTCCAACTTTTTAAGCTTTCTTATAAGATTCTTGTTAGATTCTTTCTAGTTATTTTCAATAGTTTCTATAAAATTTGGATAGGAGGCCTACATAGCCTTAAAATGAAACGGTTTAAACTTAGGTCTATAACTTATCCCTAAAGCATATATAATAACAAGAGAGTGATCAGAGTACGTACATGGTAGATTTTTTACCATGGTATCAGGAAACATCTGGATCCAATCATTATTTTCCATCGCCCTGTCTAGGCGTTCAAGAGAGTGATCAGAGTACGTACATGGTAGATTTTTTACTGTGGTATCAGGAAACATCTGGATCCAATCATTATTTGCCATCGCCCTGTCTAGGCGTTTGAATTTTTTTTACCGTTTTTATTAGTTCCTGCCCACATCATTTGAGGACCACTGGCACCTAAGTTGTTCAGGGCACATTCCTTCAGATTATTAAAAAAAATACTAGAATAATCTACCGAGCCACTGGCACCAATATTCTCATATGAGGAAGCAACATCGTTAAAATCACCCACAGTTAGCCACGATTTTTGGTTGTTGATAGTTAAATCCTTCCAAAGTTCTTCTCTTTCACGAGGATGAGGGCTACCATAAACCGAGGAAAGAATCCATCCCCAAAGTTTGGCTTGACCAAAACAACATGGATAGCTTGTTTAGTAGCCAGCCAACTTTGGACTAAAACCCTATTAGGATTCCAAAACATCCAAATACCCCTCCCCTCCCCCCCCCCCCCCCCCCCCCCCAACCCTTTACCTCAAGGGTCGATTATAGCCCCTGAAGTAAATCCGAATCTTTTAAAGAAATTTCCTAAACTGTCAAAATTGACCTTGGTTTCAAATAAAGCAACAACATCAGGGTTACTAACCTGAACAATATCTTTAATGGCACTTTTAAAACATGTATTTCCAACACCCCTGCAATTCCACGCCAGTATTTTCATGAAAACATACTTGCTAGATCAGGAAGATCCTATGATTCCTGTGAAGTCTTCTTTCCACTCTATGCCTCTTTTACGAAAGGACACAGTTCTGACTTGTTATTCACTCTTTTGCAATTATAGTAGAGACTATGAAGGCTCTCATACTCTAATCTGTATCTTTGACCTCTTAGTTTATACATTGGGATCAAAGGTTTGTTCAAATCAATTTTGACAAATATACGAGTAAATTATCTCTCAATGAAGCGGCCGTATTTTTGTCTATTTTGATCAGTTTCCTAAGAGCTTTGCCAATGCTATAATGAACAGGGGATTCATAATATTACACCGGTAATTCAGGCAATCGAACCCAAATAGAGGTTCTAGACTCAGTTGCTTCACTCAGTTTGAAGTCTGGTTTCTATTTCATAATTGTGAGATAATAGTCCATGATCACCCACGGACCCTCGACAAGCACACGGTGTGCATCAATAACTTTATCGAACCTAGCAAGAAAGTATCCATAGCTCGAGTCTATCAACTCAATTTCCTCATGTGTTTTCCCTAAATTCTTTGCTCTTTAGAAAAGGGTTTTGTACCTTATTGGTCTCTCTAACAATTGGATAATAAGTGTGTCTTTCCACTTATATCTAATCGCTTCCAATATATGATCTGAGACTGAGATGTTGGGAGATAATTATCCTGTGAATCTTATCTGAAGCATCTATAGATCCCATTTTCAAATACTCAAGATCATCTTCTTCAACATCGAACATGACCTCTTCAAGATTAACTTTCTTCTCTTGAATATTGCAATTTAGTGCATCTTTAAAGGACCTGGGTACATTCCCTTCCTTCTGGGTTTCCTCCTCCAAAGAAGCAGGGCCTTTATTGTTAGCTCTTCTTTCTAGCTCTTTTTCATTTATGGTACTACATAGATACGTCGCTACTTTCACCGTAAGTGTACGGATCAAGTTTTAGTATAGTTTGGAAAAGTAAAGGTTGTCGTATCCACAGGGATTGGTTGAGATTATCGTTGAGTACCACAATTATCATAGTCTAACTTTATCTAGGCGATAAAAATATAGTTTATATTAATAATTATATACTAATCTAAATTAAACTAATTATACTAATACTAATATAGACGTTTATGGGAGTAAATTACCTAGGGATTAATTTCGTCCACTTAAACGTGTTCGTTTCAATCTAGTTTACATTAACGGCGTTTATCCTATCCGACAATCTCGGTATCAAAATCTCACTCATTACCTCTCCCAAGTGTAAAGTGAGTGAAAATGTGACTTCGTGTCAACGCCGAAGTCCCCCTCGAGTATCTATACAACACTTGGCTACATGAGTCTCATCCCAACCTCACGGATTGCACACTTTCTAACTCTCTCACAGGTTATTAGATCGTAGCGTTGTGTTTAACCCTAGTCCGAATTCAGGGTTACCTCTCCTGAGTGTCAAACCCCGTATTCTCCATATATCATAACAAGCATATAAACATGACAAAACGATAAACACAATCGGATAAACATGAACAACCATTAACAAAATATCAATTTATTCAAACAACGTTCTCGTGGAGTCAATCGCTCCCTAGACAATATATGTTTAGCTACACATTTCCATGGCCCTATATACAATGAAATAGAGCTAAACATATACAAATACAAACAAGGGTTTAAGAATAAAAGAGAGAAACAAGAGAGTTTAGCCTTTAGCCGAAGATATGATGGTTCCACGTCCATGATTTCCACTCCGAGCTTGATTTCTATTCTTGAATTTGTGATCTCTCCTTATTGGTATACCCTTGGAGCTCTCAAAGGACTCCCAAAACGTTCTAAGTGTTTGAGGACAAGAGGGACATATATTGGGATCCATATCAAGAAAAAATCCCAAAATATATAAAATATCTGCAGTCAAACCGCCGCGGTAGTAGGATCACCACCACAACGGTGGAAATGCAGAGAGTTTTGCAACTCTCTGCTGTTTGACCACCGCGGTGGTGGTGTCACCGCTGCGGCGGTGACACCCTTTGGTATTTTGGTTGTAACTGTCTTGTCCGAACTCCAATTGAGGTGATTCAAAAACCTATGGAAATCTAAGAAAAATATCTACAACTTCCATGTTTTGAGTTTTTCCAAAATCGAATGGCATCATATCCAAAATTGGCCTTAAAGTTACTGCACCTATATCAACTTTGCCTCTTTTCACCCATTCATTCAAAAACCTATAAAACATTACAAAAACACATTAAACTAAAACAAATGATTGAAAACACACAAATATTTGAATCTAAAAGTATTTGATTTGTTGGTAAATAAATCATTCATCAATTTACATCTTCAATCAAGATTTCCACCTCCATATCTGATGTTGCATTAGAGCTTGGATTATTGGTTTTCACTTTTTTCGTGCTTCTTTCCATACAATCTTATTCCTCCAAAGATTTTCCAATTGAGTTCTTGGAGATCTTATTGTCCTTCACCATGTCTGCCACAAGCTAGATCTAGATGTTCTTTACGCTATCTTCGAATTTCTGAATTCAAACCCTGACATGAACTTCGAGTTTCGGTATAAATATATGTTTCTCCATAAATTATCTTATAACCTGAAACTTTTTGAAACATACTTGCAGGAAGATCATTAGTAAAGATCAAGTATATCAATTATCCTTAAAACCATGTATGATTACTAATTGATTTCAACCAATATACGACATTTTGAAAAGCATTTTTTTCCTATATATTATCGTGTAATACAGATTCTATGCAAGGATTGACAATAGGATATTATGTTTGCATGTCGAAACAACTAATTCGATAAGTTAACAAAATAGATCAAACAAAGCCCGATTGAGATCACCACATATAAGATAAATGATGCTAGCAAACACATTTGTCAAATCAGAGTTCTATAAATGCATCATATAAAAAAAAATTTATCCAGATGTATTTTTTATTTCTGAAAACTCTTTGTTCTAGATTCAAAAGAATCATTTTTTTTAAACTCGAGTTTTTTTATCAAAAAGAAGTGTGAATACAAGTAATTTTTCCCTGACAGTATTGACATTTTCATTATCATCATTTTCATCAATACCACTAATACCACAAGAATCATTAATAATATTATCACATAAGAATCTATCACATTCAAGAGAAGATTCACATAAAATATTATCTATAGTGTGTGCCACGTGGTCATCTTAAATAGGATCTTAAGCCTATCAAGCTAAACCAACTCTGGTACCAATTGTTGGGCTATAGATCTATCCAAGAGGAGGTGAATTGGTTAGTTATAAAAAAATTAAAAAATAAATTAATAATCAATCAATCACCAATTTTCCTAACCAGTTATTATCTTAAGTTACAACGGAAACATATTTAACTAGATGCATGACCAAAAAAGTAGGGAGAGAGAAATTGAACAACTAGGTTTATCCTGATTCACCAAGCTACTCTTACCTACGTCTAGTCCCCTAAGCTCCTGCAAAGATTTCGTAATCCATTAACCATGATTCCTTTCTTAGGTATGAACCAAACCATTATAATCATTTTCACAGGTTCAAGACTAACATAATTCTTTTACCAGATTCATAATTAAATCTTTTACACTTTTTATTTTACCAGGCTCAGGAAGAACCTAATTCTTTTATAGGCTGAGAATCAAACCTAACTATCTCTTTATCAGACTAAAGACTAACCTACTCATTTTACAATCAAGAATCAAACGTAATCTTTTTACAGACTAAGAATCAAATTTAATACTTTTACAGGTTAAGAATCAAACTTAATCCCTGATTAGACACCGACCCAATATGTCTAATCCTCTCACACTCACCAAATATAAAAAACTTCATTTTTTTCCCATAGAGGCTTCCATCACCTCAATACAAGATATTCTCAATTAATGTTCCAATAAACTATGTGATAGAACTATGTGAGAATATAAATCTGATTATACTCAATTAAAGCAAAGTGACTATGTAAATCAGATTATCAAATAAAAATTGTTTCACAAGATATTCAAAGATAGAAAACATTTTTTCTTAAACACAGATTACTACGAGCTCAGAAAAATATATGACGCAAATCACAAAATATTGAGCACGTAAAGTAATTCGAGATATCTCACTGAAGTTTCTTTGAAAACAATAGAGACAAAAATATAGCGTAAAAATCAGTGACAAAAACGATGAACGCCTCGATCAAGAACTTTTTAAAAAATCTCTCTCAAATATAATTTCACCAAAATGATACTATCTTTTAGAAATAGTTTATTTAAAACTCTTGTTCTTGATTACATTTCTAAAAAAAAACGCATAACAATATATATAGATCTCAAACAGTGGCTATAGCGACCATATTTCAAAAGATAAACTCATAAATGTCATATATACCGCTTATAATATATTCCATTAAATCTGAAATGTTTGACCCCAAAAATACTCTTTCAAAAACCATAATTTGGTCCCCAAATTTTTTTGATTCAAACCCTTTAAAAATATAAAGTAGTTTTTCTTGTAAATCTCATAAAATAAAATAATATAAGGACTAAATAATAAGACATTCAAAATATATAGTATACTCTTGAAATATAGTCAAAATCTCATAATATATGATTTTATAATGTTCAAATGCTTAAGATTATGGTAGAATATCACGAAAAACAGATTGGTCAAACATATGGAAAATAGCCACTAGGTTAGTTGGCCATGCCAGCAGTTGACTGGTTGTACCCAAAATAGCTCATTTTCCAACAATTGACGACCAATCAGTCGATCGGACGATCAATCATTTTAGGCTCTGAATCAACCGTTAACCCTCTCGGTCGACTGTTGTACGCACGAGGATTCACATCATCGTCCTTGCGGTATTGACTACTTGCAAGTATACGAGGTCTTGTTTTAATATAATGGATCTTGTAACGTTGGATATCGTTCTACTGGGAATGACGTGTAATTCGGTTGAGTATTGTGATTTAAATAGTTTCATATTATCTCGACTAATCAAAATTTGTTTGTTTTCTATGTAATCTACTAAGATAAACGACAACTACTAGGTTAGTTCTAATTACACTAATTACTTAGGTATTGATTTCTTTCACATAATGCATAATCGACGTCATTAAGTTAGCTATAATGGTTTTTATCTATTCCAATAATCTCTGTATCGATAACTCCTTCGCTACCTCTCCCGAGTATAAGACGGGGGATTACACGACTTCGTGTCAACGAAGAAGTCCCCTTCAACGCCTTAACGACCCTAAGTCGCGTGAGTCTTAAGCCAACGTCATGGATTGCATACGTTCTAATGCCCTCCCTGGTCGTTAGAACGTCACGTTGTATTTACCCTAGTCCGAATCCAGGGTTACCTCTCCTGAGTGTCAAACCCCGTATTCTCGGTTTATCAATACAAGCATAATATCAAGAATAATGGTAAACACAATCGGATTTAGACAAACAACACATTAAAGTAACATTAATTCATTCAACTTAACAATTACATGATTTCAACTATACCTAAGTAACATTTAACTAATACTATAAGATCTTAGCTATATGTCATACAAAATATGAGGGATTCAACATTCTTAGATATGAAAAAGTAATTACAAAGATAAAAACAAGATAAGAACGATCAAATCTGAAAGTGAAACGGTTCACTGTCGCTAATGATCGGTCCGCAAGTGATTCTTCTTTGCCCAAATGATGAATCTCCTTCTTGATCTTCAAAATATAGCTTAAGAACTCTCTACTAGGATTAGGGTTCATCAACAACCTTTTTCAGACGTGGGAAAGGGGTATAAATAGGCTTAGGGGTTCAAAAATATCTAAACAGATATTTTAGCATGTTCTGCGAAATACGCCTAGGCGGTAGAAACTTCGCCTAGGCGGAGTTTAAGTCGGTTAGAAATCCGCCTAGGTGATGGTTTATTCGCCTAGGCGGAGGACTAACTTCTTCGTCTTCTTTCTTTCTGATGGATTTTCGCCTAGGCGGTAGAAACTTCGCCTAGGTGGATTTCAGCGTTTCAGCACTTCTAGCGTTGTGACGGATTTTGGCTTAGGCGGTGAAAACTTCGCCTAGGCGGATTTCAACATTTTATAGCCCTTGCAACTTTTTGATGGATTTCCGCCTAGGCGGTGGAAACTTCGCCTAGACAGATTTCAACTTCTCAGCGCTTTCAACCTTTTAATGGATTTTTGCCTAGGCAATGGAAACTTCGCCTAGGCGGATTTCAATATTTCAGCATTTCATCCTTCTGACGGATTTCTGCCTAGGTGGTGGAAACTTCGCCTAAGCGGATTTGTGCTGTTCTTTGAAACCTTTTTTTTTTTTTTTTATCTTTTGGCTACCATTTTTTCCACCATTTCGCTCAGTTTGCCGATTGTTTATGTCTATACTCCTGACTAATAAAAACAGCTAAAAAATATTCAAACTTTAATAAAATACTCAAAAACTGGCAAATTCGGTTTAGAATTAGATAGGTATTTTACACCTATCAACCCGTAATCAGATCTGGTTAAGGAATAACACACACCACGTGGTGTTCCAAAATTTCAGCACTCAATATCAGTTAAAATCATTTTAGATCCAATTGAAATGTGTGTGTGTGAGAACTCGGATGTATAACTAATCAAACACCGGATTGGATTATTCAATGAATAAGATTATGACTTAAACTTGTTAAAACATTCAGGAAAGCCATATGCTTGACTGGGCTCAACTATCTACTAATGTAGGTTCAGACATTCACCGAGATCAATAGGGTTTGGTTTGGCTTTGGAGAACGACCAAGGGTATTGTAGAAATAGAAACTCGTTAAAATTTTAACAATACCCGAGGTACAAACGTTTGTCGCTAAATCTCTCTCATAACCCCCTATCTTTGAAGATATTACCCTGAACAAGATTAAGTAAACTTGTATTCACTTGTCACAACAACCGAAATTAAACACTATATTCACATAGTGGTTTTTTTTTTTTTTTTTTAAAGCACACACCCCCCCCCCCCCCCCAAACTTATTCAATTTTGTACAATTTTGGAGGTGTGTAAATACAACTAAAGGATTAACAAGTGAATACTCTTATACTTAACCAAAAACATTTAAACTGAAACCCCGATTGCCCGCTTTAAATTAGCATAATCTAATGCTACTTGTTTTCACTCAATTTTTACTTTTATTCTTAGCGACAATGGTTTTGAAAGATTTACTTAGTTAAAGTATAGAAACAAGTTCAGAAGTGAAAATTTTATGGCTTTGACAGGAGAACGAGGGAATAAATTTTCAGGTTAGTTTCAAACGGTTCAAGCGATAAAAATGAAGGCCTATATCATGCCTCTGGAATTACCTTACCTATAATTTCGCCACAAGTCTCCCCCAGTCAAGTTCTAGATTCCTCATTTCTGTCATGAACTTATTACTGAATAATCGGCGTCAAATCGTTCAACTAATTATACAATGAGTTTATGCGATCATGCGATTTAGGATCAAAATAATTTTCACCTAATCGACATGCTAAGCACACAAAACATACGTGAATGATATTACCCCCGACCTCAATATGCAATTTAGGGGGTAATTTTCATCACCGGGACATGGTTCGGACGAACTCAAAAACTCAACATGCACGCACAACTATATTCATTAACATATCTACTCTAATTCTACAAACTAACATTACTTATGCTAATGATCTTTACACATGCATAGCTAATCATTACACATGTATAACAAAAAGAATTTTAAAATTTAAAAAAATTTAACATTAATACCATTATAAGCAAAAATTTGTCCACAAAAAGAATTTTGTCCCATTTATATAAAAAAAATTGCCATCCTTCATATCCCCCCAAAAAACAAAAATTACATGTTTGCATATCATATACCCCCAAACTTGAACGAGGCAGTGTCCTCATTACCTAGGCAGCGAACCCAATAGCAGAATAGAAATATACGTATGGAAAACTGGGTCGGACACATACCTAGGAGGGAAGACATACAAGTCTAACCTCCTACCGTTCATTGGGGAGGAGATGGTGGTGGCGGCTCATCAGTCTCGAAAGGCGACACGGGCGTATAACGCGTCATGTCGATTCCGAGGTGCTCAAATAAAACTCGTTGATTTTGATCTTATTGCCGAATGTAGTTATCCATGTAGCTCTCCATCCGAGAAAAATTAGTTTGGAGCTGGCTCATATCGGATTGGAGACTACGGACATCTCGTGAAATCTGGGTGAGTTGGTCGTGGTGGGTTGTGGGCGTCGGTGGCTCCGAAGGGCCGACTTCTTTCTCTTTAGGACCCTTTTCTCCCTCAGCTGGTCCGCCCTTCCATAATCTATTAATCATTGAAAGATCGAGCGGCGTTATAGGTGGAAAGGAGCTTGTGGACGTGACACGAACTCCGGCATGTAGAAAGATAGTGGTGAGGAAAGAGGAAAAATGAAGGCCACCCTTCGTTGTCCTGACAGTATGAATTATTGAAGAATAAATATGCGAACCGACATTGACGGGCGTCCCTTTATCAATGCCATATAGCATAAACGCTCGCTCCTTGGAAACATCGGACACATGGGAGGTAGGGAGAAGATTTGCGCAAATGAATTGATGCCAAATCTTAGGGATTGGTTTCAAAAACCGCGCCTTGAAGATGGCCTAACCCTGCCATGTGTTCTTCCACTGGGAGATACCCGTTGTCAGGGCCTGAATCACCGCACTCATTGTTGGTGTGGCAGCATCAGATAAATCTCGGGAGGCTTCCGGCCCCGTCAATCCAAGTAACTTGTTGAAGTGGTCCGTACTGAATAGAACTGGGATGTTTCAGACCCTCATCTGAAATCCAATGGCCTCAATAATGTTCGCATAGAATTCGCGTACCAAAGCCAACTCCCCTGGTAGGGGTGAAGCATAGAACTGTTCCTATTTTCTACGTTGAATGACGGTTCTAAATTCTTCAGGGAGTTCATGCAAAGGTCCGAACCCCCTCTGTAGAATGTTGGGATGCTCACTTTTATGTTTATTGTAATGGTCCTCGGCTTACTTGGAGACGAATTTTAGAGAGTTGTAATCTGAGGCAGCCGGAGGTTCTTCCATTCGTGGTTGCTTGGATGCCCGACACTTTGTCATTTTGCCTATAAATCACAATCACAACACCAACCACAATAATAACAATAGAACACACAATTCAAACCCTTGTCAGTGAACACACAATGCCCTTTTTTTATCAAATATATGCCAACCAAAACCAAACAATACAAATTTCACAAGATATCCTACCAACCAAAACCAAATCACATTTTTGTAGCAATATAGCCTAAAATAAATGATTCACATTGTGTATCTACACAAAAACATGATAGGGTTTACCAAAAATCATTCCTAAATCCCTAATAGCATGAAAAACGCAATCTAGGGTTTAAAGGGGTTTAGGGTTCTAGCCAAATCCAATAATTTTTGAAATAAATGAGCAAATGAAGCAAAGATTTCAACAAATATGTGAAAAATAGGATCATTGACACTTACTTGTTAAAAAACTTCGATGAAATCACTTGAAGATGGCGATTTCGCACTGTTCACCGTTTAAACCCTAGCTTTTCGAAAATGGGAAGAAGAATCCAACGTTTGGATGAAGATTCTTGGTGGAAATCCAAGTTTTTCGCAATGTAGGATGAATCTTTAAAGGGAGGAAGGGATTTGGGATGGTGAAGTTGAGAGGTTTCTTGAAAATTTTAGGAGGGAAGTGCCATTTACGAAGAGGACTACTGCGATTTTAAAATAGGGCTGTTGTGAATTCGCCTAGGCGGAGGTTTTTCCGCCTAGGCGAAGTAGCGCCTTTTGGTTTTTAAGAAACTTTCTGATGTTAATTCGCCTAGGCTGTGGTTTTTCCGCCTGGGTGAATTTACGCCAGTGTGAAACCCTTGATTCTGTTGTAAATCCGCCTAGGCGATGGTTTTTTCCGCCTAGGCGAATTTACTCCAGTATAGAAACTCAGCCTTTTTTCATTTTTTCCGCCTAGGCGAAGTTACGGCAGTGTAGAAACTCAAAATTTTTCTTCCTATTTCTACCTAGGCGGTGGTTTTTCCGCCTAGGCGAATTTATGCCAGAATGTTTTCTCAGCCTTTTGTCCTATTTTTGCCTAGGCGGCGGTTTTTCCGCCTAGGTGAATTTATGCCAATGTGGACTTTAGCTGGATTCTTTCAGGTTTTCACATTTTTGCTCTACACCTTTTACTTCCACTTCGTTCCTCAAACGATTTTTAGCATGCAATTCAATCCTAAGTATCTAGCCTCATCAATTCACCACAAAAAATAATATTCCGAGATCAATACAATCTCCAAAAAGTAATTTATACAAAAGTTGGAAATGTTCGTTACCCTCGATGACATATCAAAAGATGTTGTTTGGTTTTACGTCCCTAGCATGAACGTGTATGAATTCCGGCTTTATCCTTCAACGAGGGAGATGTTCTCCACAACTCGCTCTTCATCCTTGAAGTAGTGCTTGATCCGCTCCCTGTTGACTCGGAAAGTTCGTCCGTCTTTGCCTTCTAACTCGATAGCACCAAATGGATAAATATGTTTGATCCGGAACAGTCCAGACCACCGGGACTTCAACTTTCCGGGAAAGAGTCTCAACCTTGAGTTAAACAATAGAACTTGTTGGCCCGGACTGAACTCCCTCCGGACTATCATTTTATCATACCACCTCTTCGTTTTATCTTTATAAAGCTTGGCATTCTCATAAGCCTCGTGCCAGAATTCCTCTATTTCATTCAATTGGAGGAGACGTTGCACACCAAAAGCTTTTAGGTCAAAGTTGAGTTTCTTAATCGCCTAGAATGCACGGTACTCTAATTCAACGGGCAAATGACACGCTTTCCCAAACACCAATCGATACGGCGACATGCCGATCGGTGTCTTAAAAGCCATGCAATACACCTATAAAGCATCGTCAAGCTTCACCGCCCAATCCTTGCAATTAGTTTGAACCGTTTTCTCCAGAATTAGCTTGATTTCTTGGTTTGAAACTTCAGCTTGGCCATTTGTCTGTGGGTGGTATGGTAGCGCCACATTGTGTCTAACCCCATACTTTGCCAACAAAGTACTAAGCATTTTGTTACAGAAGTGGGTTCCCTTATCACTGATTAAGGCTTGAGGTGTCCCGAACCGTGTCATGATATTTTGTTGAAGGAACTTTAAAACCACTTTAGTATCATTGGTAGGTGTTGCTACGGCCTCGACCCATTTAGACACATAATCCACCGCTAACAAAATATACTCCTTGCCAAATGATAGCGGAAATGGCCCCATGAAATCTCCGCCCCACACATCAAACAACTCAAGCTCAAGAATTGACGTCAATGGCAATTCATGCCTTCTCGATATGTTACCTACCCTTTGACATCTATTATAGGTTTTTACAAACGTATACGAATCTTTAAACAAAGAAGGCCAGTAAAAACCTGATTGAAGTACTTTCGATGGTGTCCGAGTTGCACCAAAATGGCCGCCACAAGGTGATGAATGGCAATGGTAGAGAATACTAGCCATTTCCTCCTCCATAACACATCTCCGAATCACCTGATCAGCACATTTCTTGAATAGCAATGGCTCGTCCCACAGATAATACTTTGTATCAAAAAGAAATTTCTTCCGTTGGGCTCTAGTCAAATCCGGTGGTAGCACATTACATGCAAGATAGTTCACAATGTCCGCATACTAAGGAAGTGCATTTTCAACTGAAAATAGTTGTTCGTCAAGGAACACTTCCGTGATGCTAGACTTCTCACCAACGTCTTCTTGAATCAACCTTGACAAATGGTCGGCAACAACATTCTCACTCCCCTTTTTATCTCTTATTTCTGCATCAAACTCTTGTAATAGAAGAATCCACCTTATCAATCTCGGCTTGGCATCTTTCTTTACAAATAAGTACCGGATAGCCGCATGATCCGTGTAGACGATCACTTTTGACCCAATGATATAAGACCGGAACTTATCACAAACAAAGATAACCACTAGCATTTCTTTCTCAGTCGTGGTGTAATTCTCCTGGGCATCATTCAATGTCTTACTTGCATAATAGATTGATTGAAAGATCTTCTCCTTCTGTTGGCCTAACACCGCGCCAACGGTATAGTCACTCGCATCGCACATAATCTCAAATGGCATCTCCCAGTCTGGAGCGACCATTATTGGAGCCATGATCAACTTCTCTTTTATCGCCTTAAAAGCCTCCATGCAAGCCTCATTGAATTCAAATGAAGTATCCTTCTCGAGAAGGTGACATAACGGCTTCACCGTCTTCGAGAAGTCCTTAATAAAGCGCCTATAAAAGCCGGTATGCCCCAAGAAACTTCGAACTCCTTTCACATTAATCGGTGGCGGAAGCTTCTCAATCGTTTCAATCTTTGCTCGGTCCACTTCATGCCCCTTGGAAGAGACTTGATGACCCAAGACGATCCCCTCTTTAACCATAAAGTGACACTTCTCCCAATTAAGAACTAAATTCTTCTTCTCACATCGATCAAGAACAAGCGCCAAATTATAGAGACATTGATCAAAAGACGACCCAAAGACTGAGAAGTCATCCATGAAGATTTCTATTTTCTCTTCCACCATATCAGAAAATATTGCCATCATACACCGTTGAAAGGTTGCCGGTGTATTGCAAAGGCCGAACGGCATACGTCTATAAGCAAACGTCCCATAAAGGCATGAGAAAGTAGTATTTTCTTGGTCCTCCGATGTAATGGCTATTTGATTGTAACCTGAATAGCCATTAAGAAAGCAATAGTACTCATATCTGGCTAATCGATCTAGCATTTGGTCAATGAAAGGAAGAGAAAAATGATCCTTCCTTGTCGCCTTATTCAATCTTCTATAATCAATGCACACACTCCATCCCGTGATGGTCCGTGTAGGAATAAGGTCGTCCTTATCATTCTTCACCACCGTCATACCTCTTTTCTTGGGCACCACTTGCACCGGGCTAACCCATTCACTATCGGATATAGCATATATAATTCCCGCATTCAAGAGCTTCAACACCTCCGCTCTCACCACTTCCTTCATAGCCAGATTTAACCGCCGTTGATGTTCAATGGAGGGTTTGAACGCATCCTCCATCAAAATCTTATGCATACAAACCAAAGGGCTAATTCCTTTGATATCCGATATAGACCAAGCAAAAGCGGATCGGTGCCTCTTCAAGATTCTCAGCAACTTACTCTCCTCTTCTTCCGTCAAAGTTGATGAAATTATAACCGGATCGGTCGAATTCTCTCCCAAAAAGATATACCAAAGATGTTCCGGCAATTGCTTGAGTAATAATCCACCGTGAGGCAGATTTGATTTCTCGGGAGAGTTTTCAACTTCTTCAATCTCTACCACATGAATAAGATCATCTACGTCTTTAGATTGAGCATCCAAAGTCAGTACGTAGTCCACAACATCAAGTTTCGTGGTAAAGCCTTCCTCACCGAGATCCCCCATAGATAAGGAATTTGTGAGAGTATGCTCTAACGAATCCATCTCCATATTTTCAAGAAAGAACTCCCTCACGCAAGAGTCCACAACATCAACTCGATTGCAATTGGGAGATTCATCTGAAAAGTTCATAGTTCTAAAAATGTTGAACCTTATCTCTTCATCATTCACTCTTAACGTCAGATTTCTATTTTGCACATCAATCAAGGCCTTTCCCATTGCAAGGAAAGATCTTCCTAGGATGATCGGAATTTCTCTATCTTCTTCCATTTCAAGCACAACGAAATCCACCGGAAATATGAATTTGTCTACCTTCACTAGCACATCCTCAATGATACATTTAGGATAGGTTAATGAACAATATGCCATTTGAAGAGTGATCATTGTCAGTTTTGCATTCCCAAGTCCTAACTTCCGATAAACAGAAGAATGCATCAAATTAATACTCGCCCCAAGATCACAAAGAGCCTTATCAAAATGAGATTTCCCGATATTACACGGAATTGTGAAACTACTCGGATCCTTCAATTTGGTAAGCAACTTCATTTGTAGTATTGTACTACACTCCTCCGTTAGCTTCACCATTTCTTACTCCTCCAACTTTCTCTTCTTTATCATGATGTCCTTCAAGAACTTGCCATAGTTGGGCATTTGTTCCAATGCATCCGCAAAAGGAATGTTGATGTGGATTTTCTTGAAAATTTCAAGAAATGTTTCAAATTAGGCATCCAACTTTCTCTTTTGGAATCTTTGAGGGTATGGCAATGGGGTTACTAGAATCAGTGGATTCTCTAAAAATGTTACTCGCCTCGGTATCACCCTTTCATCTCTTTTTCTTTCCTCAACTTTCCCTTGGTTCTTATCCACATTCAAGTCTTCACTCGGCTTCTCCTTTCTTTCATCGATTTTTACTTCAACTTCTTCCTCCGCATTTGTTCTTGGTTCATCATGATGAAACTCATGACTCACTCCTGGCTCGTTTTCCATAGGCTTGCTCACTTCCACGTCTCTTCCGCTCCTCAACTTAATCGCCTTGCATTCTCGAGGGTTGGTTTCTGTGTTGCTTGGAAATTTTTCCTTTTGTTGCTCTTGGATGGATCTAGCAAGCTACGCGATTTGAGTCTCTAAAGCCTTCATCATGGCGTTGGTGTTTGTACAAGTGGTATCGATTGAGTCAAGCCGTGTTTCATGTTTGTTCAGCCGGTTATATGTCTCACGCATCATAGTCTGAGTCTCATTCATAAACGAACCCAATACTTCATCCAAATTTGACTTTGGATTATGCATTGGTGGTTGTTGCATTTGACGATTGGATTGCATTGGATATCCCGAAGCTTGATTTCCATATCCCGAAGGTGGCCGCAAAGAGTTCTGATTGTTCGCATATGAGAAATTCTAATGGTTGCGAAGTTCAGGATTGTAATGAGTTGGAATGTTAGTAGCGGGCCTGAAAGTATAGGCGCGATTGTTTAGAAAATGGCATTCCTCGAACTCATTATCCCATTCGGATTGAGAACAACTTGCTGCTATCTCCTCCCTTTGACTCGACAAAGCGCATTTTGTAGACATGGCGACCAATTGATTCGAGAGCTTGGACACTTGGGCCGATAACGTTGCAATATGGTCAGATTCTTGGACAGAAGAGACCCGTCTTCCTGTGTTTCTCTCATTCGGCTATTGATAATTGTTAGCCGCCATTTCTTCCAATAGTGCATTAGCTTCAGTAGGGGTTTTGGACAACAACGATCCCCCTGAGGCAGCATCAACTATCATTCTTGTCTGGCCATCCAACCCGTTGTAAAATAATTGGGTTTGAAACAAATCTTGATACTCGTGTTGGGGGCACCTTCTCAATAGATCCTTGAATCTCTCCCATGCCTCAAACAACGGCTCAAAGTCTCTTTGGCGAAACTGCGCAATCTCGCCTCGGAGTTGAGAAGTCTTCGAAGGTGGAAAGAACTTAGTGAGGAACCTTTGTGCAAGGTCCTCCCAAGTATTAATGCTCCCCGATTGGATCGACTGAAACCAACCTCTTGTTCTATCTCGTAAAGAGAAGGAAAATAACCTTAACCGTATGATATCTTCGGCAACTCCATTTATCTTGACAGAGTCACAAATCTCGAGAAAGGTTGCCAAATGGACGTTGGGGTCTTCGTGAAGATTCCCGCTATACTGGTTTTGTTGAACCATGTTAATTAAGGCGGGATTCAACTCAAAATTATTTGCCTGGATCGGCTGCCTCCGGATCCCTAAATAGTTATCCAGCATTAGTGGCCGATAATAGTCCCCAAGGACTCGTTGTGGCCTCTCCTACTCCGGAGGTTGGAGTGCATGCGGCTCTGGTGGTTGTGGAACATTTTCACGTCCCCTAGCCATAGTGGTAGCTTTATTCTCTTTCTGTTTACCAATGCGTTGACTACGCCGCATGCACTGCTTAGTTCAAATAAATAAATCAAATAAACAAATGAATTAAATGAAATTAAAAGAAAAAGAATTATCGTGATTAACATTCAACTACTTGATCACAATATCAACTCAATTAAAAAACACCTTGCATCCCCAGCAACGGCGCCAAAAACTTGTACACGCGAGGATTCACATCATCGTCCTCGCGGTATTGACTACTCGCAAGTATACGAGGTCTTGTTTTAATATAATGGATCGTGTAAGATCGGATATCATTCCACTGGGAATAACGTGTAATTCGGTTGCGTATTGTGATTTAAATAGTTTCATATTATCTCGACTAATCAAATTTTTTTTGTTTTCTATGTAATCTACTAAGATAAACGACAACTATTAGGTTAGTTCTAATTACACTAATTACTTAGGTATTGATTTCTTTCACATAATGCATAATCGACGTCATTAAGTTAGTTATAATGGTTTTTATCTATTCCAACAATCTCTGTATTGATAACTCCTTCGCTACCTCTCCCGAGTGTAAGACGGGGGATTACACGACTTCGTGTCAACGAAGAAGTCCCCTTCAACGCCTTAACGACCCTAGGTCGCGTGAGTCTTAAGCCAACGTCATGGATTGCATACGTTCTAACGCCTTCCCGGGTTGTTAGAACATCACGTTGTATTTACCCTAGTCAAAATACGGGGTTATCTCTCCATCCAGGGTTACCTCTCCCGAGTGTCAAACCCTGTATTCTCGGTTTATCAATACAAGCATAATATCAAGAATAATGGTAAATACAATCGGATTTAGACAAACAACACATTAAAGTAACATTAATTCATTCAACTTAACAATTAAATGATTTCAACTACACCTAAGTAACATTTAACTAATACTATAAGATCTTAGCCATATGCCATACAATAATAGGAATTCAACATTCTCAGATATGAAAAATTAATTATAAAGATAAAAATAAGAGAAGAACGATCAAATCTGAAAGTGAAACGGTTCACTGTCGCTAATGATCGGTCCGCAAGTGATTCTTCTTTGCCCGAATGATGAATCTCCTTCTTGATCTTCAAAATATAGCTTAAGAACTCTCTACTAGGGTTAGGGTTCATCAACAACCTTTTTCAGACGTGGGAAATGGGTATAAATAGGCCTAGGGGTTCAAAAATATCTAAACAAATATTTTAGCCTGTTCTGTGAAATGCGCTTAGGCGGTAGAAACTTCGCCTAGGCAGAGTTTAAGTCGGTTAGAAATCCTCCTAGGCGATGGTTTATTCACCTAGGCGGAGAACTAACTTCTTCGTCTTCTTTCTTTCTGATGGATTTCCGCCTAGGCGGTAGAAACTTCGCCTAGGCAGATTTCAGCATTTCAGCACTTCCAGTAGTTCAGCACTTCTAGCGTTCTGACGGATTTCGGCCTAAGCAATGGAAACTTCGCCTAGGCAGATTTCAACATTTCAACCCTTGCAACTTTCTGATAGATTTCCGCCTAGGTGGTGGAAACTTCACCTAGGCGGATTTCAACTTCTCAGTGCTTTCAACCTTTTGACGGATTTCCGCCTAGGCGGTGGAAACTTCGCCTAGGTGGATTTCAACATTTCAGCATTTCATCCTTCTGACGGATTTCCGCCTAGGCGGTGGAAACTTCGACTAGACGGATTTGCGCTGTTCTTTAAAACCACATTTTTTTATCTTTTGGCAACCCTTTTTTCCACCATTTTGCTCAGTTTGTCGATTGTTTACGTCCCTACTCCTGACTAATAAAAACTGCTAAAAAGGTATTCAAACTTTAATAAAATACTCGAAAACTAGCAAATTCGGTTTAGAATTAGATATGTATTTTACATCTATCAACCGTCAAGCCTAAAACCCTAAACAATACCCAACCTCATTCTTCCAGTCAACTGTTCACCCCGTAGGTTGACTGTTCAGGTCTAAAATCCACGAAACACCTAACCTGATTCTTCTAGTCGACCGCCTTCTCCATTGGACGATCTTTCAGGTAAAAAAAAATCATTTTTCCCATTTTAAAAATATTTTCTTCAACAATACTTTAGGAAAAACATTTAGACACTTGAACTTATCACTTCTACCAATATTTCACATAATTCAAATTATTTCATAAGTATCGTACATGATCATAATCGGGTTGCATTAAGAGCATAAAAAATATTGAGTTATATTTACCTAGTAATACAAAAAATATTTTCTACTCCAAAAATCTGCAATGTCTTCGTTTCAACCATCTTCAATTTCCATCAAATGTCATCTTGAAATCCATTCATTTTCTCATTTTCTCATTTGGAACTTGATTATGAAATTACTCAATAAACATCATTACTTCCATAAAACAATCAACATTAATTTGTTCATCAAAACATCTAGGGTCAATAAACATTGTTGCATTCATTTCATCTCCTTCATTTTCATCATTTTTTTTTTAATTTTTTTTTCTGTTTCCTTGATCATATCAATCATTGATTGTGCAAAACCACCAGTAGCTTAGTCTTTTCCAAAGATGATGCACAAATCCTCATAGTATGAAAAAAATTTGTTTCAAAAAATTTCAGTCCCCTTGTGGCTCCACAAAACAAATGTATAATAAGCTAAATACATAGACTTGTCAATGTATTAAATCTCAAGTAAAATTTCAAGGAATAATTGACATTGAGCATATCATAGACGCCAGTGAAGTCTCTCTTTAACACTATAATTCGGACTCGATATTTGGTTTAACTTTGATAGAACTTTCCGAAAGTTTTCCTCTAAACGTTTTTCAATAACATTTAGATATCCAGATCTAAAACTACTTTATGCTCGATATGTTCTTGAATTTACCAAATCCAAGAGTGATCTAATGAGTTCGTTGTCTTATGTCACTGTCCATTTTCTTTTATTTTCATATGGACCACAACCATTACTAGAAGATTCTATTCCTACAAGTTGAAAAGAAGTCAACATAAAGATCAAATTGAAAAAAATATTAAACCAATCCCTATTTTAACCTATCTATACTTGTAGAAAATTATAAAGTATATTCTTAAAAAATTATGAATAGAATAATAAACTATATTCTCCAAAATAAGAAAAAAAAAATCATCAGATATTATGATGTACGATAATAAACCCAACTCACATAAAAAAGGGACATAATCAGCCTATGTACCATCCTTTCTCCACAAAGGAAGTTGTCAAGCTAGAAAACTATTCTCAATCAAGAGGGGTTATGAGCATCCTTAAAGGGGGGCGCCTAGAGGTTACCCACCAGTCCTTGAGTGGCAAAACGATAGTATGAGTTCCTACTCATATTTTCCAAAAAGATCTCCTCGTCGTCTAATTCAATTCCAATAAAACCCATCTGAAAGGTAAACACACTGAAGGATAGAGCGAGGACCAGAATAGATCTCTAACAAGTACTCAAGTTGTCCATGGTTTCCTTCAGGGTGTCCCTCTTCAACTGGTGGTGTTCTGCCCGGAGCTCCTCCAATGATTGTTGGGTTTGCCTTAATTCCTACCGAACTAATAGGGGCATAGTTTTATCATGTTTCCTCTCTTGAGAAGAATGGGCCTCTCCCGCACTTGCCTTTTTTAATTCTGATATCTCTTGTTCCATAGCTTGCATCTATGCCTTCGCGTTTGCTCGGTGGATGTCCATGTGCAGTCTGGCTTTTGCCTTCACTTCCGATCGAGCATAAACGAAAGCGACCTCATAAAAAAGTTGAATCTTGTGTGATGGAAATTCATTGACCAACCGAGGATCCACGTTTTGCATAGATTTTAAGTCGCGAGGCATCAGCACGGACTGGCACCAAAGAGAAAGTTGTTGAGACAGGGAACTATTGATCGCTTAAAAACAAATTTCCTTAATTGGTACTACGATACTGATGTAGTACGGTGTTTAAGTAAGGTGTCGAACCACAGTGATCGGTCTTATAATTATTAATTTTCAATTATTTTTCTTCCTTTAATGGGAATAAATTTTAATTTTGAGTTTTGGGTTTTAATGTAAGAAAATAAATAGTAAATCTACAAAAATAAAAATAGAAAACCGGATTGGGAATTATGGGTTACGTATTTTGGGATTTATCTTATTTTCACATTTTCTTTTTAATTGCAAATGAGTTTCCTAACTACAAGTCAGAACTACTTAAAAAAATTGGATTGATTATTTACTAGCATGATTTACCTTTGGTATTTGATTCCTACGTTACTCTAATTTTGGTGAATTAAACTCTAGGCATAAACCATCCAGTCCAATATTGTATGATTATTAGATTTAGACCACAGGTACTAGATCTAATGTTCTAGTAGCAATTGAATTTAAAACCAAAATCTCGACAAGAACACTTTGAAAATAAATCCAATCACAATGAGACTATTCCAAGAACAATCTTTCACAGCAAACAATTGTTTACACACAATCTGAAATTAAATTAAAAATACAATATTACATAAAATCAAAATTACTTACCTTAATCCTAACTCTGTTGAACGGAGATTAGCTATCCATGAATGTGTCTTTCATGTCCACAAGATATTCAACAAAGCGCTCCATGAAGAATCCCACGCCAAAATCCAATAGCAAACTTCCAATAGAGTTTTGAAAAAAAAAAAAAAAAAAAAGAACAAAAGTTGCCTCAAACCCTATTGCCGAACCAAACTAAAAATGAAGAAGAAAAAAAAGAAAAAAAATGGAATATCCCCCTTCTATTTTGGTTTGCTCCCTCTAGCTAATCAAATAGCCTTTCCCCTTTTCATTGGCCATTAAATGGTCAGTTGTTATGAGTTAAATGGATCCCAAAAGGGAACCGTTTAAGAATGCGAGCGACGAGGCTTGTAAATAGGCATTGGGCTAGACTAGCCCAGCACCTGGAGTAGAGGCTTGGGCCTCTGGCCCAAAATTGGCCTTCGGCCTAGGCCCGAGAAGCGGCTTGGGCCAGAGGCGCAATTTTCACACCTTTGCGGGCCTCCCCAGACTCAGGCCACGGGTTTAGGTCGATTCATGGGTCGTCTAGTCCTATTTTCTCTATTTATACTCCAAGAGGGTTAATAGCACTTTACCCCTTGTGGTTTAGTTGATTTGCACTTACTCCCCTGTGTTAGCACTTACTCCCCTGTGATTTTGATTTAAGTGCACTCACCCCCCTATATCAGGGAGTAAGTGGTTTGAAAATCTAACCACATGGAGGGTAAGTGACGATTTTCAAACCACAGGAAGGTAAAGTGCAAATCGGTCAAACCACAGGGGGTAAAGTGTTATTAATCGTTTAATTAATTTAAAGGATTTACAAAAGTTAGATTAACAATATTAGATCGCGTAATATATGATGCAATCAACAATTCCCAATCAAGAAATAAGCCCTGAGCATCCCTCGAATGTGAGTTGTGCACCTGATGTTATCCCCTCAATCTTTAAGTCGCCGAACGATATTTGTTGGCTAAAGAACGCAAGTTCCCTCTCACATGTGCCAAAAGGATCCTCTCGTCGTCTGAGTTGGTTCTAGTAAAACCCATCTAGAGGTTTGACGCGTTGAAAGATTGATAGAGGGCTAGACAAATCTCAAATAGGCCCTGAAAGCGTCCACAATTGCCTTTACGGTGTCCCTCTCCGACTGGCGGAGTTTTTCCCCGAGCTCCTCCAATGATTGTTGGGTTTGACTTAATTCCTCCCTAACTAAACGGAGTGCAAATCTCTCCCACTCCCTCTCCTAAGAAGTATGTGCCTCTCCCGCACTTGCCTTCTTTAATTTTGATATCTCTAGTTCCATGGCCCTCATCCATGCCTCTACCTACGTTCGATGGTTGTCTGCATGCAATTTGGCTTCTGCTTCCGCTTCCAATCGAGCACAAACGAAAAAAACCTCATAAAGAAGTTGAACCTTGTGAGTTATGGCAAATCCATTGACCACCCAAGTAAGCATTTTTCGTACACTCCAAGTAATGAGATATTAAGCACAGACTGGCAAAATGTCAACGCGTTTCTCTCGTTCTTGCAAGTAGTGTAGATGGTTAATATTGTCCCCCAAACTCCTGACTCCAGCGAGGGGACATGGAATGACCCTAACGTGCCTCCGCTCCTCTGGGCATTTCCCATCTCGAGGCCCTTTCAGGTTACATGTCTTCCCTGTCGCGCTTTGCGAGATTTGGACTAGCACTTGCCTGAGACGTCCTTTGAGGGGAACAAGTTCCTCCTGGTGTGTCCAACAGTGTCCTTGGTACCACTCTCATATGGGACTTGATTACCGTAGGTAGATTGACTGAAATATGAAAGTTTACTGAAGTAATCGAAGGAATTGGCTAGGAATTCTCAATCCTAAGTAAAACTCTTTGTTCGAACTAGGGAAAGATAAGAAAACAATGAAGGGATGAATACTCGCAGCCTACTACAAGTGCCACCATAGATGAACACTACCTAACATTTACATAAAGGTTAAACCATCAACACTCCCAGAGTCGTGCTAACCTGAGAGTAGAGGGCTACTGATCTAAACAAAATTTTATCATCCACGTGTTGACATGGTAGCCGGTGATCAGGGGTCAACTTGGCAAACCACCAACTGTTAATGACTAGGGATTCCAAGAATCTAGTGCTCAACCAATCCTTGGAATGAATACCCAACCTGGGAAGTTCATGCAATTCACCTCCCTCATGAGGTCTAGTCCCACTATGTAGGGTGCATGATAACCATTCCAACAGCAGTATCCAACTAAACGCCACACAACGAGAAGTTATTGGTTGAGATGTTGTTTCGGGATTCAACTCCTACCATGAGCAACTATAAACACAAATGGAGATAAACCAAAAACGATGAAATCCCGAAAAAACTTTTTACCAAACCAAATACTTACTCTCACGTCCGAGACCCTTCACTGGGTAAAACTCCACCGGATGTGGTGGAGTTGAGATTTCTGCAAGTTGATGGACAGTTTGAGCATATACACTCGGGGGGGGGGGGGGGGGGGGGGGGGGGGGCTTCTCATCCATTGTTAATGATCCCTATAAATTGAGGTACCATCAGTCTCAAATTTCAAAATTGGGCTCAAAACTACAATTTAAACAAAACATGTCTTTAGTTGCAAACCAACCAGACTCGAATTCAAGCATTAACAACACTCCAAGAAACCGATACTATAAGATTGTATAGTAGTGAACCCAAAACACAATACAAATTCTTCACAATGGCTGTCTTTAATTTTGCATCAATTTTATGTACATAAGAAAAAACTCAACTTCATAAACAGAGAAATAGTTCCACTACACTTTTTTGTACAAATCCAAACCAAAAGAGTTGTGCTTCCAATCCCAATCAATAATGAAATCCAAGCGGTGAAATGACCAGATGCTGAAAATCATACCTGCAGTAGAATTATTACATGTATTAATAATAAATTTTCATTTCAAACCCAAGTTCCAAAATGAAGGATAAAATATTAGAAGTAATTCAAAAGGAATCAAGCACTTATTGAAGGAGTGACAACTAAGGAATACAGAAAATCTGATGATATGTCTAAAGACAAACAGGTATATCCTTTGCCGAATTGGCAGAACCAACAATCTGAGAGAGAGACTGAACACAACAATTTTAAATCCAAGGGATTCTTTCATTGTTGGCATGTCCCATTCGTCAATCTTGTGAAGTTGGAGCACACAATATAAAAACATGCAAATAATGAATAGTATTATATACTACCAAAAAAAACGATCATGAACTGAAATTGAGTCATAGAATTATAAATCACAATAGTGCATGGTCCCTAATGACCAATAAGCGTAGGAGGAGGAAGAACATGAAGAAGAAAATACTAACCCGGTTGGAAAGAAAAGATTTACATCAGCAGGATATTGTCAGAGCCACTGGAGCCTTGGGTCCAAACCACCCAGTGGCGGTTGGGGGCAGAGGTCCAAGTGATGGCTAAGGTTTTCGAAGGATCTTTAAAGCTCTCCGTACCATGTAAGTGGAAGAAAAATGGTGTAATGATTGTGTCCCACAAACATCGATTTATATACAAAAGAAGAGAAATCATTGTTCCTAAATTAGCCCCTACAAATTATCTTCATCAGATTTTCTGAATTAGAACCGTAATTGTCGCTCCATCATTACTGGCCTACTTCCAAGGAGATGCAATTAGATTGTTGGATATCTCAATCTGGTGACAGATACAAACCCAGCCGTACCAAGGAGTAGGAGCTGAAGTGTGGGTGTGGGTGTGTTGTTGGGGTGGCGAGGGGGTGAGGGGGGACAAAGGACTGTTCCGACTGAGAATTTATGGTCGGTTCGCTCAACTCCTCAACGCCAGCACCTTCAGGGTGAGAAGTGTGTAACGCCCACTTAACCAGAGCAATAATGGGTAGCGGCGGAGGAGGAGGTTCCGTAATGTATTACAATGTATGTTTCTGGAACGAACTTCCCTCTAAATTTAATCATGACGAAGCATGTAGGTGAAACATGTTGCTCAAGTCCTTGAACAGCATATTACCCAACTGTTAGCCCCATGAGAGGGGGTTAAGACAGAGGCTTGGATTTATGTACCATGTCCTATGAAGCACGGACACGGACACATGACAACACAACATGGATGTGGCGACACCTCAATTTTCCAAAAATCCCGACACGAACACAGCGTGGACACGTCAATAAATAAATATATAATTTTGTATATATTAGTTTATTTAACGAAATGGTAAATTGATTCATAAAAAACTATTAAGCTAATTATAATTATATATCAAAATTAAAAAATTAGTGAAAACAAAAATAAAATCGTAAATGAAGTAAAAGATATAGGTTTGTCATTTAGGTTATTAAGATATACAATGAAATTGTGGTATAATCACTAAATTTTTAAAATAGCGAGTGAGAGCTCTATTGTTTCATATTTTTTATCAATGATAAAAACAAGACCCACTAACCATGGTCTTTTAACTTTTTGCTTTTTTTCTTTATATCAAGTGCCTAACGTTACTGTTCACTTTCAAAGACAAAACCCTAAAACTCATTCCCTGCACTACTCTTTGCCATCCAAACTTGGTGAATTTCAAGACCCGCAAAATCACCTGCAAAAATAACCAAATGCTTGACCAAATTCTGTGTGCTGCCGTCATTTGTGGAGGCTCAGCAAGCTCTTCCACCATGGAAGCTCTTGCCTCCGGCGGAATAGAGACTTTCCTCTTCGGAAGAAGCTCCTCCACCCCCAAGCTCTGCGGCGTCGCAATCCCTCTATGCATGCTCTTTGAGTTCTCCATCCCTCTAGATCTGGTAGATCGGAGAGTGACCCACATGAAGATCATCTCACTGTCCAATCTTAACAACACGTTTACATTCGCGTGTCTGTGCGCGTCTCGGAATTAATAAAAATAAATAAAATAATCAACACGTTCCGACGCGTGTCGAAGCCGTGTCAGAGGCGTGTCAATGTCCGACACTCAGTCTCCAGCAAAGTGTCCGTGCTTCCTAGGCCATGTCCAAGTCAACACCCTTGCCATGTTAGCCGGACTCAGTTAACTTGGCTAAAACGGAGCACGGTGCTGTGGTTTTGATGTCTTGCGGCATGCCATCACTCGAAATATGCAACGAATTACACCAATAGAGTCAACCGTGGGCTAGACCCCACTGTTAACTCCATTATGTCTCCTCGGACAATTTCATGTATATTGTTGTCACTCCAGTTATTTCGCTTAAAATATTATAAGGGAGATGCCCCTCCCTCCAGACCGAAGGCAAGCCTAGATACCATATGCGTGAAGGGGCGTTGGCAAGGCAAGGTAAGGTGCATCCTAAGACGTAGGCATGATGGGAAGATGTGGGTAAGGCGTACCCAAGATTCTTAGCACGGGTGAAAACGGGACGCGGTGAGCGTCGACGCAATGGGGCGTCACAGGTCAATGCTAGCAGGCATTGGGTGATGCCAAGACAAAACAGAAGCGCGTCGCTGGACAATGTGGGTGGACATCGGGCGTCGCTGAAACAAGGAACGGTGATCCTAGGCGCAATGCTAGGATCGACATTCATGGGCACAACATGAAGCCAAACTTGAGCACAAGGTCAAGCTAATAAGATAGAACGTGGGCGCAAGAATGTTCTGGACATGTAGGCGGCATGGCGAGGCGTCGACATCCGTCGGCATGACCAAGGAAACGAGCCAACAACCAGGTAGTGTGTTGGCACGACGTCAAGCAAGCAAAGACGTTGGGATGGAGTTCTAGCCTGTGGTAGACTGAATTGACTAGAAGTTAAGGTGCATGTACAAGGCATGTGTTGGGAAGTTATGGCTGATAAGAATGGATAACTGCCACGCTATGGATTGGACAAGTGTTAGGACGTGTCATGTTTCTGCCTAGACAGTTGGGGTTGTCAACTGTCAATGTTTCCTATGATATTGTATGTGCGTGTCTGATTTAGGCAGAGAGAATGTTCCTGTGAAATTAGACAGAAATTATAAGACATTGTGGTTCCTTATTCCTGATTGAAATACAAGGTTGAGTTTTCCCTTAATCGTTCTGTGCTTTTGCGTGGGTGCGTTTGTGTTGTCTGTTTTTCAGTGCAGCGTTTTGTATTGTGTTGCAGGAATTATGCAAACGATCAAGCCATCACAAGGTTGAAAAATTGGAGTTGAAAAATTAACCCTTTGACACCTACCCTAAAGAATGTCATCCTTCGACAAGCAAATTTACAACTATAGCGGTGTCTAGACCCCCCATCCCAACACTTCCTTTTTAGAAAGGTCAGGGAGAAGTTCTGCCAGGACCATTACTAGCTAACTACCAGGGAGATGCAATCCACGCATGAGCCAGCTTTTCTAGCGCAGCTTTCTCAATTAGATTGTTGGACATCTCGACCTAGTGAAAGATACTAACCCAGCTCTACCAAGGAGTAGGAGCCGGTTGGGGGGGGGGGGGGGGGGGAAGGGGGGGCAGAGGACAGTTTTGACCGAGAATTTGTACTTAGTTCGCTCAACTCCTCAATGCCAGCACCTTCGGGTAAAAAGTGCATAACGACCACTTGACCAGATTGATATCAAGCAATGGCGGAGGAGTAGGTTCCGTAATGCACTACTGTGTATGTTTCCCGAACAAATTTCTCTCTCACTTTAATCATCACAAAGCACGTAGGAGGTGAGGGATCAGCAAAGGTGGCGGCCACAAGCAGCGTAGACATAACGGATGATATGAGAGATGGCACGCATGAACTTCCTGAACACTTGTAAACTTCGTGAACTTCTTTTTGTATTTTGGTTTTAATTTTCCTTTGGTGCCTTCTTTCCTTTTTTTTTTTCTTTCTTTCTTTCTTTCTTTCTTCAGTTTTTGCATCCCCAGTTACTTGATGAAATGGCTTACTTCATCTCCTTTGCAAAGTGTGTTTTGATGTCGGACATTGGGGGTCTTTACCTCAGGACTTTAACTTTATTTTCACATCTTCGCCTGCAAAAGGAACATCAGGTAAATCTTTCCTTATTCCACTTTCATTTGCAGCATTCTTCCCACATTGAGGACAATGCTCAGTCGGTTTGGGGGGTTTACGCGTATTGTGATTCACATAGTGAATCCTTATATGCATGCTAGATTATATATGGTTGGGATAGCGGGTAATTTTTTTGTATTCTTTGAGAGTGAGTACATTTTAGTACCCCCATTTTATCTGTTCTTGTATCTAAGGCTCTGAGCCTTATGATTTTTCTAACTCTACATCTCGTGTCTAGTTAGCTATAGCTAGCAAGAGTTCTATAACTTGTCGGAGTTTAACTTGAAAGTGCCGCAAAAAATGAACATCAAAAAAAATTATGAATGAATGATGAATCCTCCTCTTTCTCCTCTGAGTTTCTTGCCCCATAGCTGCCAAGACATCCCCCCAACACTTACGGTTTCAAATTGGCAAGTAAAAGGCCAAAAACAGGTGCAGTCTATAGGCAAACTGGGCTTTATTGTGGGCATGATGCTATCGCCCGAAATGGCGAAGTCCCATTAGGGACATCGGTGACGCGACGATAGAGGTCAGGCTACAACCTTGGCCAGAGAGTGGCTTGCTCCACTTTGCCACAATAAGAGAGGTCGCGACGGTGACCTAAAAAAAAGACTCATTTTTCCCTTCTTTTTCCCTCCAAAATGTCGCGTTTGCGGGTGTAGATTCCAAACCACCAACAATTACTAAATTTGATCAATTATTCAATATTAACCACTCCTGCAAATGGCATTTTCTAGGCCAGCCCAAAGGCAAGGCCTAATAGAAATGCACATGGGTTATGGGTGAGGCGAAATACTCCTTGAGCATATGCCCCAGGCTTCTGGGACAAGCACTGGGCGTAAAAAGTTGGCAAAGCCCAGGGTATGGGGCATAAGCCCAATGTGTTTTTTCATTTTTCTTTTTTTTCTTGTTAGATAAATTAAATGTTAATTAAAATTAAGTTACTTAAAGGTTTTAACTAAGGTTAGCATTTAACATAACTCAAGTTCCAATTAGAAAATAACCCTAAAATATAGTCAAAAGTCTTCATCTTCCCTTTGGGTGATTAAACAAATATTTTTGGCAAGGATTGAACTCGCATCTTTGCGTTACATCCTATAGAAGTTTCCATTATTTTACTTTGTTAGTTACTACTATAAATTTTTTATATATGTTATCCATTGTTTTTCTTTTTCTTTTTCTTTTTTTTTTTTTTTTTTTTTGTGCCATCTTATATATTTTCCTACTTTTCTTTTTCTATTATTTGTAGGTATTTTTGAATTCTCATATATTTTAAAAATATTAAAATTTCATATTTGATGGGGCTTACGCCCCAAAAGGGACAAATTAAAATGCCCTGCCTTGCGCCCTCACCTTTTACAACACTAATATTAACTTACTTACAAAACTAACAAAGCTAAGATTAGAACGATTGATTGGCATCAAAAGTGATGCAATCACCATATCTCCCAATTTATGGAAGCCCTACGTCCGGATCATTATTCTGTTGTCATTTGTATCCTTCGGTATCTTTGTGATACTCTTCATCGTGGCCTTTTCCTTTCATCTTCTTTTTCATTTCATCCCTGTTATGATGCGGATTAGGTATGTGATATCACGGATCATAAATTTACCACCAGAGACCTCATACTTTAGGGTGACAGAAGAGTACGACGAAAACTATTAAATCTCGCTCGAGTGCTAAGTACTATCAGGCACTGGATGACGCTACAACAGAGCTTGTTTGACTTCAGCGTCTTCTCTCTGATCTCAGTGTCATGCAACATCAACCCACTTCACTCTTTTGTGATAATAAGAGTGTCAACCATATGTCCAACAAAGATGTTTTTTCGCGAGCAAATAAAACACATTGAGATTGAGTATCACCTTGTTTGTCATCTTTATCAGAATGGTACTCTTTGTCTTCCCTATATTTCCATTGATGACCAACTAGTTGATCTTCTTACAAAGAGCCATACGTCTTCACGCCATTATTATTATAGGCTCTAGGCGCACCAAGGCGTAAAGGTTCCTCGGAGCCTAGGCGCAAGACGAGGTGCGAGCCTGAGCGAAGTAAGGCGCCAAAATTAAAAAAGAAACAAACAATAATTTACAATATAGATATATTGTAAATCTGCACTCAAAAATGAAACTACGAATTAAAATTCAATTATTAAAAATAAAACACACACTCTCATATGAGCAAATAAATAAAAATAAACAACTAATTTTATTCCTAATAAATTTTGGCATAACTTTAATGATTGATCAACAACTATAGCATAAAAACTGAAATCTTGAGAAACAATAATAACATAAAATAATAAAAATGAAAACTGGAATGAAAATAAATAAATATAAAAGAAAAAAAAAATCAAGGATGAATGAGAAGAAAAAAAAAACGAAAGAAGAAGAAGAAGAAGAAGAAGCAGCTTCGAAGAAAGCCTGAGGCGCGCCTGGAGTCTTGCGCTTCACACTCTAAGGTGTGCTGCGTGCACCTTATGCAAGGCTAGTGTCTTGACCTAGGCGAGGTGCAGAGCATACGCCTATATGCACCTTGAGCCTAGGAGCGTGCCCAGTAGCTTTTTTCACAACTATGCTTCACGCTTCGACATCTTGCACTCCAAACTTCAGTTGTTGCCATTGCACACACCAAAAGTTTTAGGAGGGTGATGGAGCGACAATTGCGGAGCTAATTTCGCAAATCTGGTAGAGATAATTTAGGAACAATGATTCCTCTTCTCCCGTATATAAATCAATGTTTGCGGAGCAATCAATACATAGTTTTTCCTCCAACTTACAAACTTAACGTGTAGTTCAATCATTTAGGAGAGGAAACTAAGCTCAAAGGACTCAAAAGAGCTCAAAGTATTAGCAATGTACTCAAGTTTCATTAATCTAACCTACAACCTAAAGGATATATTCATTGGACATTGCAATTTTTAAGGCATTGTATCTTACAACAATGTACTGGGAAGAACATATATTTTGATAAAGTTAGAAGCAAAAGAACACCGTAAATCAAACAACACAGCATTAACATATTTTCTTGCACAAATTACTTCAAACTGAATCTTGGTGAGACTTCCTGGGAGAAGAAATTACCTCAAATTGACTCGAGGTGAGACTCTTGGCACCCTTTGTTTTTGCAATTCGGAATATTTTCGAACTGATGAGCCGGCAACTTCTCCCAAAAAGCGCCGGCGTTGAACTCAATCATACCCGAAATTGCATCCGATTTGATACCAGTAACCGAGACCCATAAGAATAGCTTCTTGGCTTGAATCCCAGAAACATCGGACACGGAACCGAAGGTCAATTTGCCTTCGATTTTCTTGTCGTAGTAGACGAGCTGATCGAACTGGACGTAACACGGATGTGAGAGATGGACGGTGAAGGTGCCGTCAGAGGAGAGAGAGTAGTCGATGGCGTTACTAGGAAGGAGTCCCTTAGGGAAACCAAACACTGGGAGGAGATCGTGGACGTCCGGGATTGAGTTTGGGTTGGATGGACGGTTGAGATCGGTGAATCTAATGGGGAGAGAGGAAGTAAATGCGGAGAAAAAGATGAGAGAGAAGAGGTAGAGAGAGGCTTGTACGTTAGGCAGTAGCTTCCATGGAGATGCCATTGATGAAAGAGAGAGAGATGAGCGCGCAGGACACTAGTCGAGAAAGAGGGTAGCTGGTAGCTCACGTCAAATTATTCCCCTCTTATAAAGCCGGACATTTTAACAAATACCACCGAACGTGGAAGAATGGAAAAATAATAACAAATCAAAAATGAAACGGAAAAAAATATCTTTTTGTGAAAAAAAATATTATTTTTGTGCTTTTTGTTCAGGGTCCTAAAATCAAAATAATTTATTTCTAAAAAGTATTAAAATTAGATTTATTAAAAAGTACCAAAATAATTATCATTTCAAAATATCACTTTTTTATATACACAAATTTCACTTAATTTTTAAAATTTCACTTAATTTTTAAAAATTCTACTTAATTTTAAAAATCCCACTAAAATTTAATTTTTTAATAAAAAATTTAATTAATTTTATTTTCAATAAAAATATATATATTTTTTAAAATGTCAAAAATACCCAATTGATTTTTTAAAAATATCCACTTAATTTTAAATACCCTAAATACTCCTAAAAATCACTTAAATAATTTAGTAGAAATCCACTAGAAAAATTAAGTAGAATTCCACTAAAAATTATAGAACTCAAAAATTTAGATTACGAATTGAAGCATTCAAAAATTAAATATTCATCAAACAAATTATCACCTTATAACATCTCATGAATAAATCCATTGAAAATTAAATCAAGAACCCAAATCTATTGAATTCAAAAGTCAAAAAAGCAGAAAATAAAAAAATTCCATTGAAAAAATTCAAATGGAAATCCACTACAAAAATCAAGTGAAAATCTATTAAAAATTATAAAACCCAAAAATATAAGTTCTAAATAGAAGAATGCAAATATTGATCAATCATCAACAAGACTATATCTTACTATATTTTTATGAATAACTCAATCAAAAATAAAACATTCTTAAAAAAAAAAAAAAAAAAAAAAAAAAAAGTTATCAAATAACTCATTGGTCCACATAATAATTAAGTGGAAATTCAATAAAAAAAAATCCAGTAGACATCTACTAAAAATTTTAGAACCCAAAAATAAAGGTTTTATATAAAAAAATTCAGATACCAAACCATCATCATCCAAGAACCAACTCATATTCATTGAATTCAAAAATCAAAGAATAAGAACCACGATCAAAATCGCAACAAATCAAATTGCAAAAACATATATTCATAAAATCAAAATTACTTTGATCTATTTATTCGTCGTCGTCCGCACACTTTGTTGGTCTTTGCACTTTGTCACCTCCCTTCGCCTCTATCCGTTAGTTGTCGTTTCCTTTGTTCTTTGCCCGTTCATCGTCGTCATCTTCATACTCTTACCTCCGTCATCTTCTTGCTCTTACCTCGTTGTTGTCGCTGTCTTCATCTATAGATCTGGCCAGATCTAATTTAGATCTGCAACAAGAGAAGCGAAAATAACGGGAACACAGTGGCGACGACGACAACAACGCAATGGTGATGATGACAGCAACGAGTGAAGTGATGATGGCGACATCGAGCGAACCCGTTGATGACGAACGAAGGTGGCGATGAGTGGCAATGATTGATGAGCTTTGGTAACACACAGGCAGCGGAGGGTGGCAGTGGAACACAGAGTTAGGAGAGAAAGAATGGGGATGCGGTGGAATGGGAAAGGGTTTCATGAGTTTAGGGAAACAAATAAGGGATGAAAATGATGGGGGTAGTTTTGTCATTATAAATTATTAGTAGGAGTCTGTGCATTTAAAAAAAAAATAGGAGTTATGAACAATTTTTTTTTTTTTTGTGGGTGTGAAAAAAAAATTGTTTTAAAATAGAAGTTGTGGAAAAAAAACTCATTATTTTTTCTATGTTTAGTGGGAAGAATGGGGAAAGAAAAAAGGAAAGAAAAAAAAATTATCTTTTGTAGAAGAAAAATCATTTTTCTTAAGCTTGTTTTGTTGGAGAGATGTAAAAAGGAGAAAAAATATAATATTTTATACATTTATTTAATTTATTATTCTACCCTTACATATTAAAAAATAAATAAAAAATTATTATCAATATTTTAAATCATGTAAAAATGAGCAATTGACTAACTAATAAAAAAAAATTAACTAGAATAATATTATAATTATATTAATCATCATTCAAGTTGAATACAATATATGTAAATTACTAATGCATAAATAAAAATCGAGAAACTATATAAAAGAAATGGTAGACAAGATATAAAAGGATAAGGGCATTAATTGCAATTTGATACTTTTTCTAAGGGGTAAAAATCGATCAGGTAGGGTGAAGTTTTTTTGGCGACACAAAAGTTTTTGGGTGGTAAAAATCCAACAGGCTCCAAAGTTTCTTGGCCGAACATCTGTTGAGTTCGGGTATTTCCAGTTTCGGACAGATTTCGGGCGGGATTTAGGTATTAAACCCCCTAGTTAAACAAAAGAAATGAGGTTGAAAGAAAATGGGGTTTCAAGTTTCGGGATTCTACAACAAACATCAATTTAAAAACCCTAAACATACTAACTGAAAACAAGATTCAAAATGTAGATTTAATTGATAATGATTTTTTTCCCGTTTAAAGATTAGATTTATATTTGAAAGTCAGATCTAAGAATTAAACGAGTGAATGCCATATATACATATACATATATTATTGGATAAATGGTAATGGCTTGTATATATCTTTATTGATAACAATCTCCATTATTTATACAAGTGGAGAGAGAAATTACAAAAAGAAACAATATAAATAAGGAAATGACATTAATACAAAATTAATTAAGATAATGATATAATTCCAAATATATAAAAAGAAATATTCCTTTTGTATATATAGAATACTCTAATATGCCCCGGCAAGATGGAGCTCCGAGAGGAGAATCCATTCTTGGATCTTGAGTAGAAGAAGATGAGCTCATGCTTGTGGCTTGGTATTGTCAGCGTTTGGTTGCTGTAAGGCTTATTGGAGCACTTTTTTAGAATATCTAAGGGTTCACTGTAGCGAGTGGTGGTGCGCCGTAGCGCATAACAAGTAATGGTTGGCTCTTCAAACAAGTGTTTTGCCGCAGACACAAACCCCTGACTTGCAGAGGCCCCTCAACTGTTACATCTTGTGGGTCGGAGGCACTGTAATTGGTGGGGTGTATCTGCGATATAGAAGAAATCACTATGGTTGAAATCCATAAAGAGACGGATTTTTGATTTAGAAGAGAGGGAGAGAGACGGACCACAAATACAGTGAACCACAAGTAATCTTGAGATCTGAGAAATACTGATAGATATATCTTGTATGCATGCATGAGAGAGAGAGAGAGAGATTGAATCTCTATCGATTGACTCTTGAGTTAGGAAAGTGGAGCACGAGCTTCTCTGCATGAATTTCGTAACGAGGCAAATTAGGAGATTAAAGGAAGGATGGGATTTTTTTTTTTTTTTATGAAGAGCAAAGAAAAAAAATACAACAAAGAATAAAATAAAAGCTGAATAAAAACTAGTGGGGTTAGTTTCTTCAATTTTACGATAAAATGGGTGTTTTTTTTTTTTTAATTTTGGTGTAGCAGTTGAGAAACTCTCATATCTTTTTTCAGAACCGGAGAGAGAGAGAGAGAATGGTGCGGCTGAATAGGGTTTGGTTGTCTTTCAACTGAAATCTTGGAGAAGAGAGGCAGATCGGAGAAGGAGAATGAGAAGGTGGAAGGAGACAGCCGGTCGGATTTAATCTGAATTTCAGTGAAAATGAATATTCATTCGGTAGCAACAATGGATTTTCCTGGAGAGTTCAAACCGCAAGATGATGGAGAATAAGGGAGGCCCTCCGAAAGACGCAGCTATGGTGGTGGTCCTCGCGGTGGACGCCGCAGTGGTTTTGGAGAGGGTGAGGACTGAGCATAAGAAGGACTAGGAGAAAGATCCGGCTGAATAGTAGGAGACGGTGGAGAAGAAAAAGTTTTTTTTTTTTTTTTGAAGAAATCCAACAAAGAGAGATCGAGATTGGGCGAAGTAGAGAGAGAACACAGCTTCAATGAAGGACTGCAATGAAGGCAGTAGCTTCAGGCAAGGCTTTGATAAAGGAGGAAGATTGAAGAAGTTGGAAAAAAAATCGTGGGTTTTTACTCAAAGACAAGGAATGAGAGAGTGGTTGGTAGAGAAATGGGTACGAGATCTTGTTTCATAGCAGCCGCCGTCGGAGTTCGTAGCCGGAGGCCATGAAGTCCAGCGGCAGCTGTAAACTTTATCTCTATAGGCGGTTAGGGTTTTTGGATCGAATGCTCTGATACCATATAGGATAAATGGTAATGGCTTGTATATATCTTTATTGATAACAATCTCCACTATTTATACAAGTAGAGAGAGGAATTACAAAAGGAAACAATATATATAAGGAAATGACATTAATACAAAATTAATTAAAGTAATGATATAATTCTAAATATATAAAAGGAAACATTCATTTTGTATATATGGAATACTCTAATATATATGTATATATCAAAAAAGGAACTTACAGATTTGATGACCACAGAGAGGCATCGGCACTAGCGCATGACCTCGGAGTACGGAGAGGCAGCGGCGCATAGAGGCACAATTAAAAAAAAAAACTTAAAATTATTTCATATCAGATTATTTTTTAAAATTGTGCCTTCAGGCATGAGTTATACGCTACTTACCTAATGAAATGATACACTTATTAGATCTTTACGTTAAAATTTTAAAATTAAAATTATTATTTTTTGTTAATATAAATAATTTTAATTTCAATTTTTTGTTAATATTGATAACTTTCATTTTAATTTTTAATGTTATTGAAGTAAGAGATAGCGTAAGATTTAAACTAAATAAAAATAATTATATTATGTAGATGGGCATGTTTCATATTTATTTAAAAATTATATTTTTGGTCTTCTATACTTAAAGTTAGTGAATAAGTGAATTTTGAAATCTAATACATAACACATTTAATCTCTCAATTGTTAACACCATTATTAATTGAAATAGATTAAATAAAAATAATATTAAAGATCAAATATATAAATTCTTAAAAATAATAATTCACTTTTTAAAAAATTATTTTTTGTCTAATGTCTAAGTGATTTTTTCTAAATGAAATTTTTAAATAAAGAAAAAGAAAAGAGGTTGAACTTTAATTTTTTTAAGAGAATTTTAGAATTGAGAAGAGAGAGTTCTTCGCATTGAGGGTTGAACTTAAAAAACAAAAGGATTTGATGTGGGAAAATTTGGTCGGCCATCTCTATGCTTTCATGACTTTACACATGGAAGAAGTTGCCACCTTAGAAAAGTAAATCATTAGGAGAAGTGCAAGGAATTGGCTGAGCTTCGACCTCCTAATACCGTCTATTCGGTATTATCCAATTGGTGGTCCCTTTGGCCAAGAACTGGCCTCCTTACATCCTCTATTCAGTAAATGATAATTGGTGGTCCCATTGGCTGAGTTTCGGCCTCCGTATATTCCCTGCTAGCTAAACCATAAATGGTGGAACCCTCAACTGAGCATCAACCTCCGAACACTCGTTGTTCGGTCATTCCCCATATGAAGACCTAACCGTCGAGCATCGCCCTCCAGACAACCTTTGCTCGGTAAACACTAAATGGGAGCCCTCACCCCCATTGAACAAGTAGTGCCCCTCAATGTGTCCGAGCAGAGTTCAACGTGGTGTTTAACCGGTTTAGCAGCTTGGAAAAATCCTATGGGCCCCTAGACAAGCTCCGGATTCGACTACTCCTTGCTTGGTATTCGTTATTTAGGGAACCCCTTGTCCGAGTAGCAACCTCATCTCATTCCCTAATCGGCCCAACATCTATGGAGGCCTCTGAAGTCCAGCTTCGAGTTGGGAGGACATAATTCTGTTCCCCGAGCACTTGCAACTCACTTTTTCCTCTTACCAAGCCCTCTCGATGCCCGTGTGGCCCCCAAACGAAGATTTTCACCCCGAGATCAACACCGGGGACACGACGACTCACCCCAGTACTTTCGTGGCCATGGATTGAGCCCATTGCCCTTAATTGCGTTGGGCAGGCCCATGGACTCTCCTTGATGGGCTTAAATCCAAGCCAAGCCCAAAGGCTTAATCTCTCCACTCGTCAACTCATTGGCTACACGCCGAGTTACGGTAATTAACCGAACTGAGATCCCTAATTTTGTGGTGCTAATTGAGCTCATCCCCTATATATACGTCTAGGCATTCAATGCCCCATATATCGCTTCTCATTTTGATTGAAAGTATTTTTAGCCTTCTTTCTTGAGCTGAGAAAGTTCCACCTGATCGACAAAAGATCATTGAATAGGAAATGGATAAGTTAATGAAATCAGACATGGTGGAAGAAGTCAAGTTCTCGGACTGGCTCTCCAACATAGTCCTCACCCTTATGGATGAAAATAGGTGGCGGCTCTACGTTGACTTCAAGGATTTGAATAAGGCATGCCCTAAGGACTTCTTTTCTCTCCCAAGGATCGACATAGTCCTTGACACTATGGAGGGCTACAACCACTTGAGTTTCCTCAACGTCTATGCTAACTATAACAAAATTCCTATGTTTCCCCAGGACAAGAGAAAGAGTTCATTCATCATGGACAGAGGAACATATTGCTACAAGGTCATGTCCTTTGGGATGTGCAATATAAGAGCCATGTTCCAGCGGCTCGTGAACAAAATCTTCAAGGAGGAGATTAGGCAAACTATGGAGGTGTATACCAACAAATTAAGTACTTTTATGTTAAAAAAAATTGTGTGTTTTCAAGTATTTTTGTTAGTTTAATATGTTTTTGTGTTGTTTTGTAAGAATATAAATAAATGGAAAAAACGGTGCAAAATGAGTGTAGATCCAGTAACATCAAGGCTAATTCTGACCATGATTAAATCCGATTTTGGAAAAACTCAAAAAATGAAAGTTGTAGATCTATGTCTTAGATTTCCATATCCTTTTGACTTACCTCAATCTGAGTTCATATGAGAAATATATGGCTAAAATACGTACCTAGTATAAGCGTTATCCAACGCGCGCTGCAGAGCGAATTTAAGTGCGCTGCAGTGCGCTCATGTCAGTGTTTCTACCCTTAGTGAGCTGGAACGAGCTAAAACGAGCACTGCAGTGCGCTCCCATCAAGATGTATCGTATTTTTACCCGAAAACCCTAATTGTTGACCCTTTTAAATACCCCATTTTGCCTCAAACCAATGGAGGACAAAAGAGGAAGAAGATGAGGCCATTTTGGGAGAGAAAACCAACAATTTTGGGCAAGAAAACACTAGATGGTGGAGTTTTGATGCGAGATTGAAAAAGAAAATACCATTGGTGGCACTTGGGATTGAAGATTTGGCGCTCAAACCCACAATAAGCATTTTCTCTTTCCTTCTCTCTCCCTAATCTTAATTTAATTTCGTATTTGTAATATTTTATTGAACATGTTTATATTTATGAATTTATTGAAAAGATTAGTTATGGATCTATCTATGTTGTGTTCGGAATTTAATTTAGGGTTTGACGTTGTCTCGTTTAAACCGTGTTAGATTATTTTGTTAATTTTCAAATTTAATTCCATTTTATGCATCTCCTAGGCCTAATGTGTTTAATTCTTGTGGTCAATGAGTTAGACGAGTTTAGGTTGCGAATTTTATACTCAAGAGAAGTTGAATTCGTAACCGGAATTGGGAGTGCATAATTTAGGTTGTTGTGAGTTCGAGAGGAAATCAACACCTAAGTAATCTAGTTGGGAATTAGGATTTTGTGAAATCGGGAGGTGATCAAGTTCTAGATTTACCAACTAGGTTTTCTATTCAATTGTGTTTGCCTTCTTAATGCTTTCAATTTATGCTCACATACGGTATTTTGGTTGAATTGAGAACTTGAGATTTGACACTTGGGAGAGGTAATCTCAGGTTCAGACTTAGGTTAAACACAACGTAAACTTTAATAGATCATTAGATATTTAAAGTTTGCGTAATCTATAAGACCGGGTTTAACGAATTTTTTTACCTAAATACTAGATAGGGATATCAGTATTGAAGTGTTTACATATTCTCTCACTTGACGCTCGGGAGAGGTAGTGAGAGAGAAATAGTGCGGGGACCTTGATTATTGAATAAACCGAATTAACTAATAATTACTTAATATAATAACATGTGAATAACGAGATGAAATCAAACCCCTAGAACATTTGTCCATAGATAATCCATATTTTATTTTATTTTTGTATTTATATTTATTTTAGTTTTTTTAGATTTATTAATATAAAAATCCAAAAATTGGACACCTAAATGAAGTTAGGTTACGATAATCGTGGTACTTAGTGACAATTTAAACTAATCCATGTAGAAACGACAACTCTACTAATTTCCTATACTATTAAAACTTAACCCGTACACTTATGGTATTGTAGTGACAAATAAATTCACTACCAATATGCTAGTGAAGATCTCTTGATCTCCTTTCCACATAGCATACCTTTAGGGATGTTTCGATAAGCTAAAGGCTCACTACATGAAGCTCAACCCCAACAAGTGTATTTTTGGAGTTTCTATGGAGAAGTTCCTTGGATTCATAGTCTTTCAGTACAGGATTGACACGAACCTTGACTAGATAGGTTCCATACTCAGGATGACCTCACCCTACACAAAAAGAAAGTACAGCTGCTCACGAGGAGGCTCGTAGCCCTAAACCATTTCACCGCTCATTCTTAAAAAAAATGCATACTCTTCTTTAAGGTGCTCTATGGCAACAAAACCTTCGAATGGACAGTGGAATGTGAGACCGCGTTCCAAGAGCTAAAAAAGTATTTCTCATGGGCTCCTTTGCTCAGCACCCCGAGGGGGGGAGTAATACTTGTATATCTCGACATCCACAACTATGGTGAGTGTGGCGCTCATGAGAGAAGAGGTCGGCGTCTAGAGCCAAGTGTACTACTCCAACAAAGTTCTTACGGATGTTGAGACAAGGTACTCAAGGTTTAAGAAACTCGCTAATTCCCTACTGGTCGCCTCGAGCAAGCTAAGACAGTACTTTTAGGTGCACACAATCATCGTACTAATCAACCAATCTCTAAGGCAAGTCTTACATTTACCCGACATCTTGGGACGTCTCTTGAAGTATAGCCTAGAACTCGAGTAGTTCCATATCGATTAATGACCAAGGAAGACCATCAAAGGCCAAGTCCTGGCAAATTTCATAGCCGAGTTAACCTTTCCAGAGGACTAGGAGGCACCCATCGATGACTAGGAAACTTAGGCCCCTAGGGACTCTAGGACCTCGTTAAGCCCAGCTAAAGACCTGGGATTGGACACATGGTAGATTTACATTAACGGATCCTCCAACGTGAATGGTTGCAAGGCCAGAATAGTTCTCATGGACCCAGATTAAAAAAAGGTGGAATACGCCCTCAGGTTACTACTCGGAGTAACTAACAACAAGGCTGAGTATGAGGCCTTACTTGTCGGGCTCCGTCTAACCCAGGACTTCAATGTAAAGACCTTCCTCGTCTTCTATGACTCCTAGCTCGTAGTTAACCTGGTTGACAGGGATTACATAGCCAAAGACCTGAGCATGAAGGCTTACCTGGAAAGGGTAAAGACACTCATGGAAAATTTTGAAAAAATCTAAGTAACCCAAATTCCCCGAAAGGAGAATAGGCACATTAACGCCTTAGCCAACCTCATATCGATGGTGGGATAAACCTTGAAGAGAAGCATACCTGTAGAGTTGGACTCACCTAGTACCACGACCTTAGATCAAGTGGCCTCTATCTGTGAGCTCATGGACGAGCTGACTTGGATGGATCCAATCCAGCAATATATGGAGCATTGTCAGAGTAGACCGAGTACATATGGAGAAAAGTCCACAAGGAGATATATGGTAATTACTCGGGGGCAGGTCCTTAGCACGCAAGCTACATCGCCAAGGATAATATTGTCTAAGGATGTGATGGAATTTGTGAAAAAATATGACAAGTATCAAAGATTTTCTCTATCCTACACGTCCCCCAACCATCCTAGTGGTAATTACTAGTCCATGGCCATTCACCCATGGGTATTAACTTGCTTGGAGCATTTTGTTAGGGCACTGGTTAAAGAAAGTTCTTAGTTATCGCCATTGACTACTTCATGAAGTGGGTCAAGGATGATCCCCTAGCTCACATCACAAAGTAGAAAATTCGAGACTTCGTGTAGAAGAGTATGATTTTTCATTTCGGTATAATTAAGGCCATCGTGTTCATACAACGACACTCAGTTCAACAACGACCTTTTCGCCTAATTCTTCTCTAGGCTAGGAATCGGAAAACATTTTGCTTCACCTGGCCATCCACAAGCAAACGAGAAAGTCGAGGTCACTAATTAGATGATTTTGCATGACATGAAGACAAGACCCGATAGATTGAATGGTAGATGCGTGGAGGATTTGTATTCAGTCCTTTGGGCATATCATACCATCTCAAGAACCCCCTATTAGGAAAACACCCTTCACAGTAAGATTCGGTTATGAGTCCATTATCCCCACAGAAATTGGCATGCCAACCCTGAAAATGACAGTAGTCTTCGACCAAGCAGAAAAAGACGTCATGTTAACCCTAAATTTGGACCTTCTTAAAGAGATAAGAGAACAAGCCCGTGTTCGACAAGCAACTTATCAACGATGGGTTTCTGGGTATTGTGACAAACGTGTCCACCCCCGCTCCTTTGATGTGGGCGACCTTGTCCTCAGAAAGATCACTTTGGCAACCAAAGAGTAAAACGCTGGAAAATTCGCCCCCACTTGGGAAAGGCAGTACAAAGTTACAAGGATCACAAGGCTGGGCACTTACAAGCTCGAGACCGAAGATGGAGTGCCAATAAGGCACCCATGGAATGCTGAGCACTTAAAAAATTACTTTTGTAGGGAAGAATCCATTTTGTAAAAGCTTCAATTTTTACAGAGTATATGGAATTTTTAGATCAATGAAAGAAGTGTTTCGTATAATGTGTCCAGAACTCATACGTATATCCTCAAGACAACACGTTTTAAAAATCAACTCGTGTCCTAGGCTGGGAGGCAGAAAAGGTATGGGCCTTGGGATACTATAATTAATCCAAGTCGCGAACATTTCATGTGATCAAAGCTTTCTTAGGAAATTCATAAAATTTTACAAGTCAGGAAATATCCCCGACCTTAGAGCTCCGGTTATACTTTGCACGGTTTCAACAAAAGGAATGGAGGATTGACTGAGCTCCAACCTCCAAACACCTCATGTTCGAGAAACATGAAATGGTTTAAAGGTTGGTCGAGCTCCAATCTCCAAACACCCTCTGTTCGAAAAATGTAAATGGATCAAAAGGGGGTCCCGTGCTCCGCTCTCTACTACTTGGACATCTCTTTAGTTCTCAGCAAAAATTACAAAGTATTAGAGATTTACCGTTCTGAGTACAGGGCACTATTCAAGGGTTGAAGATTCACCAATCAGAGCTCCGAGAGTTGTTCAATTAGCATTTATTTGTGCTCTAATCAAGGTTCACCAATTAAGGATCAGGGAATTGCTCAAGTGACATTTGCCCGTTCTCCGAGCAGGGTTACCGTTATCCGCTCTGGGTTTACAAGACAGAGCTTCGGGATCATGTTGAATCCAAGGATTTGATGAACAATTAAGTATTGATATTTTTGGTGAAACTAATGGTTTTATCGAATGTTTCAGATTTATGATTCCATACATATAATTAAGAAGAAGACCTCATAAAAAAAAAAAAACATAAATGGTGCAAAATAGACGTAATAAAGATGTAAAGAGTTTTAAAGACCTTAAAGAAAAATAGATAAAAACAACTCTCTACTTATATATTCTTAATGTAATCCGAATTAGAATCACACACTACACTTAAAATGAGTTAATTATATGTGTGTCATGATAAGAAGTGATAAATTTAAGATCCTAAAATGAGATATTGTATGTGGTCCTTATGTTAAATGAGTTTGATAATTGATCTAATTGGAAAATATGTTTTAAAGTATAAAAAATTAAGTTTTCGAGTTAAATCGGTCAACCAAGAAAAAAAATCAGTCAATTGAATTAAACAATGTATTTTGGAGTCAAAATGAGGTGCTACTGATCCAGTCGGTTAACCGAATGAAAGTGGTCGGTTAACCATTTGAAATAGTAGCTGAATTGGTGATGGAAGTGAGCACACGGATCCAGTCGGTCAACCGAATGAAGAGGGTCGGTCAACCGTTTGAATCAGTAGATGAATTGAAGGAAAAATGGATCACACTGATCCAACCGATTAGATGTGATCAGTCAACGACTGGCCTTAGGCCAACGGTTGAATTTGGAGCTGGACAGGTCAGTTAACTGACCTATAGGATTTGGTCAACTGACTGAATTAGTTGAGATTTTGGGAGATTTGGTCTCTTGGTAAAAAACTATCCATTTTTTATGATTCCAAGAGTGGGATTTGGGGGATTTGAACTTAATTGAATTATCAATAACCTATTATGTCCCTATTGATATGGACCATATATTTTTAAAAAAAAATCAAATTTAAATGGTTTAATACTTCCTATCTCTATGGTTTTAAATTAAGAATAGTTTTATGGACTTAGTTGAGAGAATTGAAAGTTATTTTTAAGTGAAATGAACCTGAAATGAAAGGTTATCATATATGGGGTCTAAGAGTGTCATTAAGTGAGATCTTTGAGAAACTAGCCGTTAGAGGGCTAATTATTTGTCTATTAATATAAACTTGTTAGAATTGAGTTGAACACATTAAGAACAATCAGTTTTGAGTTATTCTAAGAGTGATATTTACGTTGAGATTTTTGTGAGAAATTTATTCTAAGTTCTTGATCTAAAGCGCTTGTGGTTTGGCGTTACTGACTTGAGTTCTATTGTTATTCTGTCATTATCTTCAGTGTTTCCTGGGGAGATCTATCCAAACTTTATTATTTACTTTGAAGTTATATTTTTATTGATTTCTTGGTAGGATTGATTAGAAAATCATTTTAAACTTAAAAGCCTGAATTTTTTTTAAACGATTTTTGTTTGATTATCTGATTATATACTTAAATTGTGCTACCAACTTTATTTATTAATCAGATTTTAATTGTCTCACATTGTATCTATCACGTAGTAATTATTTGAGACATTAATTGAATATATTTGTATTGAGGTGGTAGAAGTTTTTTGTGGGAAGAAACTTATATGTTTTTGTATTTATAAGTTTGAGCGGATCAGACACGTTTGGGACGGTGTCTAGTCAGGGTAGCTAGATTTTGATATTTTTTCTATAAAAAAAATTAGGGTTTGATCTTTGTCCTACAAAAAGATTAGATTATTCTTTTCTCTTGAAAAGAATTAGGTTTTGATTCTCCTGTAATAAAATTGAGTGATTGTAAAGGTTCTTCCTATGTATGAGAAAATAATAAATGTAATGGTGTGAGGGAATAATAGGTTTGATCTTTAGCCTGTTAAAATGATTTGGTTTTTATTCTGGTTGTAATAAAATTAGGTTAGTCTTGAGCCTGGTAAAAAGATAGAGTTTTTCCTGAGCTTGTGAAAATGATAATTGTAAAGGTTGATTCTGAACCTGTGAAAATAATCGAGATTGTAAGGGTTTGGTTCCTACTTGAAAAATGAATCAAGGAGTTTAGTGGATTGTGAATCTCCATGGAGCTCGGGGGACTGGATGTAGGTAAAAGTAGTTTATCGAACTAGGATATATCATTATGTGCTGCATTGATTATTTCATATATTGTGTTTGGGTGTGCATTTAGAAGTAAACACATTTCCGTTGCGTATCAAGATAATAATTGATTTAAGAAAAATTATTTTTTGTGTTTAAAGGAGTTGATTGTTAAATTTTAGTAACTACTCAATCTACCCCTTTCTTGGGTAGCTCTTTGGGTCAACAATTGGTATCAGAGTTGGTTTTAGCTCGTTAGGTTTAACATTCTAGCTAAAGATGATCACATGGAGTGCACTAATAATAATAGTGTATGTGAATCTTCTGCATATCTTGATGCTATTAGTTAATTTCTTGCTTTCTCTAATAATCAAGATTCCGTTGGTTAGAATGATAAAAATTGTGATAATGAGGCTGCAGATAAGGTCATTGAGATGCTAATTGCCCTTGCTTATATTTTTGGAAAAGAGAATTGAAATTCTGGCAAAAGATTGCAATTCCTAAAAATAAAAAAATTAGTACCACAAAATCTCTTAAGAAGAAGAATTTGGACAAATATTTTGAAACTACTGAATTTTAAAAGCTTTATCTAAAATTGGTAAGTTGCTTGAAAAAATCGATTATCCTCAATAAGAGAACGAAGTTTTGAAAAATAATATTTATAATTTTTAGCAAAGTGATTTTAAACAGAAAAATCTTGAAACTTTAAAGAAGGCCCTGCACCTTAAGTTAGATAATACAATGTGTTGATCTTGAGATTTTGATAGACAACTAAACGTTGATATTTTTTGTGGGACTAACGATTTGTTTAAGTGTTTCAGTTTATTAGTTCCATATGATGAAAATTTGATGATAAAGATGATGAAGGATTAAGAGGTTGAAGAATTTGAAGAACTTAGGAAAAATAATTCAGGTTTAAATTTCAACTCTTAATATCCCAATTAGAATCACATACGATACAAAAAGATTTTTAAATGATTTTTATAAATATGTGTGTTTTTAATAGGATCCTAATTAGCTAAATTATTTGCTCCGATGTGTAATTGAAAAAGAAATATTTATAATGGATTAAAATTAAATTTAAGTATTTAGTAGAGCTTATTAAGAAAAACAATTGGTTAAATGGGCAAAAACATCAATAAGAATGAGTTAAAAACGAGTTTAGAAAAGAGATTCAGTATATTTAAATTGACTGGTAAGTCGACCAGACAAAGCAGGCCAACTCTTTGAATATCTAAGTCGATAGGTAAGTCAACTAGTGAAGAGAAATGAAACTCTCTGAATCTCTATGTCGACAGATCGGTCGACCGATGGGCACAGAATCTTTGGCTTGGCTACATCCTGAATCGAGCGGTCAACTAGTCGGTCGACTGGTGTGTCAGTTTCAGGATATTGTGGAATTCTGAATTCATATCTAAAAGTAGCTGTTTTTTGTTGGGATTTGTGAGAGATTTTAGGAATTTTATGATATTTAAGATATGCTACACTTATTATTTAATTCCTATTGATTCGGTTAATTAAGTTTGAATATTTCTCAATTTGGTTCATATAATTGTTTCTATTCTATTTAATTGAGATTGAAAAATATTTGAGAGACTTAATTGAGAGATTTAAATGTTATAATTAAGTAAATTGAATCGAAATGAAGTCATAATGATATAAAGGGTCTAAGAGAGCAATTAAGTGTCATGACATATGAGAACTAGCCGTTAGAGAGTTGTTTCTTATCCCATATATATAGACCTGGTTTTTTTCATATCATTAATAGAGATTAAGGGATCATATTGAGTTTTTCGAAGAGATATCATATTAAGTTTTTTTTAGAGCTATTCTAAGAGATAATCTTGATAATCATTGGTTGTTAATCATTGCTGTTACCAGATTTGAAGTAACTACGCTCTAATTATTTTTTTTCGGTGGATTCCGAGTGAGATCTTTTCAATTACTTTCTATATTGTATTACTTGTTTAATTTTTGGAAATTTATCTTTAGAAATTATTTTTAATTTTTATTTAAGAAAATATTTTATAAACAATTTCTTGAATCTGATTTTGTGCTGAATTACGTGCTACCCATCTTTTGTTAAAAAATCAGATTTTGAGTATCTCACATTTTCTATCACTAGCTTTGGGATATTAATTGAGTTTTAATTTATCTGGGGTGGTAAAAGTTTTGAGTGAGAAAAATCACTTGTCAATTTTTATTGGAAAGTTGAATGATGGATTAAATACTGTTGTGTGTATTTAATCAAAGGGTAGTTAGTTTCAGTCTCTTCCTGTAAAGAGATTGAGGTAGTAATTTCTCTTGGAAAGAATTGATTTGTGTGAATTTTATAACGGTTTAATCCTTACCGAGTAAAATGATATTTGGAGTGTTGGTGAGATTTTGATTCTTTTTGCCTTTGTGTTGAAAAAAATTAGGTTATTCTTGAGCCTGTAAAAAGTAGAGGTTCTTCCTTAGTCTGTGAAAAGATTTTTGTAAAGGTTAATTCTGAGCCTATAAAAGAATCGTTGTGAGGATTTGGTTCATACCTTTAAAGGGATCTTGAGTATTAGTGGGTGCGACTCTCCATGAGGTTCAGAGGACTGGAATAGCCAAGAAAAGCTTGGTGAACTAGTATAAATTTCTGGTATGCTGTAATTTTTAATTTGTTTATTTTTGTTGTTTGGTGTGCACCTTGTTGATTTCATAATTTCCCTGTGATATAAAGATAATAATTAATTTAGGATTAAAATTAATTATTTGATTTATTCAGGTATTTTATCTCTGATATTTTTAATTACCCAATTCACCCATCTTGGGTATTCCACTAGGCCAACAATTGGCATCAGAGATGGTTTAGCTCGACATATTTAGCTAACAAAGATCACATGGCGTACATAATAGGCACACTAGTTGAAGGGCAGTCTATGCATCGACCAACTTTGTTTGCAGGTGAAAGTTATTCATTCTGGAAAGTCAAGATGATAGCCTTCCTTCAGGCAACAAATTACGATGTGTGGCTAACAATCGAGGATGGTCCGTTTATTTCAAAGGAAAACGGAGTTGAGAATAAGAAGGAACAGCTAATTGCTTCTGATAAGCAGAAACTCTCTATAAACTCTCAGGCAATTAACATTCTATTTTGTTCTTTAGATGCTAATGAACATTCTAGAGTTTCAAGTTGTAAATCTGCAAAGGAGATGTGGGATAAGCTATAAGTTACACATGAAGGGACAAGTCAAGTGAAGCAGTCGAAAATCAACGCTCTTATGTGAAAATTTGAGTTGTTCAGAATGGAAGAAAATGAATCGATTCATGAAATGTATACTCGCTTCAACAACATTTGCAATAATTTGAGTCAACTCGGAAAGCCATATTCTATGGAGAATAGAGTACAAAAGGTCCTAAGGTCCTTAACAAAAATATGAGAGTCAAAGGTGACGACAATTGAAGAAGTCAAGGATCTTGACAAATACGAAATTGATGATCTCATAGGCAACTTGATGACTCATGAATTGGCGATTAAAGAATATGAGGATGATACCGAAAATGGCAAGAGGAAATCCTTGGCACTAAAAGCTCAAAAAATTGAAGAAGAGGATAACAGTGATGATGAAAGTCTTGATGGTGAGGAAGAGAAAGACGTAACGCTTCTCACAAAGAACTTTAGAAGAATGACTCGGCGCACATTCTGTAGGAGAAAAAAGCTCAACATGACTAAAGTGGAATGTTACAACTGTTACAAGATAGGTCACTTTCAAAGTGATTGTCTTGAACCGAAGAAGGATAAAGAAAAAAAAAAATAAAAAAAATAAAAAAAGAAGAAAGCAAAGAAGAATAAGAAGAAATCGATGAAGGCTACTTGGGATGATACTGATTCAAGTAGCTAAAAAAAATCAGATAGTAAAGACACGTCTATGTTTGCATTAATGGCCACTAGTAGTGAGGTTATTCTAAAAGTTTCGATAAGCAAGAACAAATGGTTCCTGGATAGTGGTTGTTCTCGACACATGACGGGAGATAAAGGAAAATTTACTTCTTTGACACCCAAAGATGGAGGTCATGTGACTTTCGAAGACAACGCAAAGGGTAAAATTATCGATATAGGTAATATCGGTAATGGTACTACTATTATTAAAGATGTGTTACTAGTTGAAGGACTTAAACATAATTTGCTTAATATTAGTCAACTATGTGATAAGGGTTACAATGTTATATTTGATCATGATAGATGCATTATTAAGAATAATCATGATAGTAGTATCTTGCTAGTTGTATCACGTTTTGAGAATGTTTATACTTGCTCATTTGATGATTTTCATTCTTAAATTTTTTTTTGTTTGAATGTTTTATCTGAAAATAGTTAGTTATGGCATAGAAGACTTGGGCATGCTAGTATGGAGTTAATCTCTAACTTATCCAAGAAAAGTCTCGTGCGTGGCCTACATGATTTGAAATTTGTGAAAAATAAAGTATATGATGCATGTCAATTAGGCAAGCATGTTAGATCATCATTTAAGAAAAAGATGCACACGTCCATATCTAAATGTCTTGAATTATTACATCTTGATTTGTTTGGGCCTAACTCTGTTACTAGTTTTGGTGGTAAGTTTTATGCATTTGTTATAGTTGATGATTATTCCAGACTTACCTGGGTATTTTTTCTTGCAAAGAAAAGTGAGGTTGCTTCCGTTCTTGCTAAATTTTGTAAACGTGTTCAAAATGAGAAGTAATGCTCCATTATTAACATTCGTAGTGACAGAGGAAAAGAGTTTAAGAATGATGATGTGGTAAGTTATTGTGATGAGCATGGTTATGCTCACAACTTTTCTGCACTAAGATTACCGCAATAAAATGGTGTAGTGGAAAGGAAGAACCAGACACCTCAAGAGATGGCCAGAACGATGCTTAATGAAAATCGCTTACCAACTTACTTCTGGGCCGAAGCAGTAAGTATAACTTGTCACATAGTGAATCGAGTATCAATTCGTAGAGGATTTAACAAAACCCCATATGACATCTGAAATAGTAAGACTCCTAATATTTCATATTTTAAAGTTTTTGGATGTAAATATTTTATTTTGAATGATAAGGATAATCTTGGTAAATTTGATGCTAAATCTAATTATGGAATTTTTCTTGGATATGCTACTAACGGTAAGGCTTATAGAATTTATAATAAACTTACATTAGTAGTAGAAGAAACAATGGATGTTGTTTTTGAGGAAACTGATCCATTCTTGTCGAGAAAGGTTTTGGATGATGCAGGTATTTTAAATAATTAAAACCAAGGTGATAATATACCTGAGGAGTCCCAACAAGAGGAGGAACCTAAGGAAAATGATTCGACTTTACCAAGAGCTATAAAGACAGTACCAGAACATTTGATTAAAGAAATCATCGGTAATTTTGAAAAAGGTGTAAGTACTCGTTCTTCTCTTAGGGATATAATTAATTTTTCTTTCGTATCTCAAATTGAGCCTAAAAATATAAATGAGGCGTTAATTGATGAATCTTGGATTTTCGCAATGCAAGATGAGTTAGTTCAATTTGAGCGGAACAAAATATGGTGTCTTGTTTCGGGACTAGATTTTCATCCAGTTTTGGTACTAAATGTGTTTTTAGAAATAAAAAGGATGAATCTGGTATGATAATTAGAAATAAAGCAAGATTAGTGGCACAGGGCTATAATCAAGAGGATGAAATTGATTATGATGAAACATATACTCTTGTTGCTAGACTAGAAGCAATTAGAATGCTACTCGCTTTTGCATGTTCACGTAATTTTAAGTTATATCAAATGGATGTAAAGAGTGCATTTCTAAATGGATTTCCAGCTGAAGAAGTTTATGTGAATCAACCCCCGAGATTTGAAAGTGATAAATTTCTCGATAACGTATTTAAACTTCGTAAGGTTTTGTATGGGTTCAAACAAGCTCCTAGAGCTTGGTATGAGAAGCTCAGCCGATATTTGATCGAAAACGGTTTTTGAAAGGGTATTTGTGATATAACTTTGTTTGTGAAGCAAACTAATTCTGATATCCTATTAGTACAAGTGTATGTTGATGATATTATTTTTGGATCTACTAATGAGAATCTTTGCCAAGAGTTTGCTAAGATAATGCAGGTGGAATTTAAAATGAGCATGATGAGAGAGTTGAATTTCTTTCTTGGATTGCAGCATAAGCAAACTAAAAAAGGAATATTTATAAATCAAGCTAAATACACCAAGGAGTTGTTAAATAAATATGGCTTGGAAGGCTCTAAAGAATACAAAACTCTCATGGTAACGGCTACAAAGATAGAAAAAAACAATACAGGCAAAAGTGTTAATGAAAAAAATGTATCGATGTATGATTGGTTGTCTGTTGTATTTAACTGCTAGTAGACCTGACATTATGTATAGTGTTTGTCTTTAAGCTAGATTTCAGTCATGTCCTAAAGAATCGCACTTGACTGCGGTTAAGCGAATTTTTCGATACTTAAAGGTGACGACTAACCTAGGATTATGGTATCCGAGGAGGAGTGATTTTAAATTGGTAAGTTACTCCGACGTTGATTTTGCTGGTTGCAAAGTTGAGCGAAAAAGTACAAGTGGATCATATCATTTGTTAGGACATGCTTTGGTTTCTTGGTCAAGCAAGAAATAAAATTCAATAGCCTTATCCACTATTGAGGCTGAATATATGGCAGTTGGTAACTATTGTGCTCAAATTTTATATATTAAGTAACAGTTAAATGACTTTGGAATTTGTATGGATGTCTCGATCTTTTGTGGTAATAAAAGTGATATTTGTTTAAGTAAGAATCCTACACAGCACTCACGAACTAAGCACATAGAAATTAAACATCACTTTATTCGTGATCACATTCAGAAAATGGATATTTTTATTGAGTATATTGATACCTCCAACCACTAGCGGAAGATCAGTTTGTGAAAATCATTCGCGATTTGGGTATAGCTAGGCATAATGATGTTTGCCTAGAATAGAATTATTGTGAGTGGTTCTCCCCCTCCCTAAATTTTGTTTTTTGAGATGATAAAGGAGGAGAATTAGTTAATGTGTTATTGAATATTTTAAGGGGGAATTTATTTTTATATTTGTGCTTTATTGATCATTTTTTTTTAATATCTTCATTCTTATGCTTAAAATAGTTATAAAACCTGTCCTCGGATTTAGAGGGATCGTGGTTATATTATTGTTTTGAAGAAAACATCAAAATTAATTGTCATCATAAAAAATTAGGAGATTGTTAATCCTGAGATTTTGATGGATAATTAAACATTAATATTTTTGTGGGACTAACGATTTGTTTAAGTGTTTCAGTTTACTAGTTCCATATGATGAAGATTTGATGATAAATATGATGAAAGATTAAGAGATTGAAGAATTTGAAGAACCTAGGAAAAACAATTCAGGTTTAAATTTCAACTCTTAATATTCCAATTAGGATCACACACGACACAAAAAGATTTTTAAATGATTTTTATAAATATGTGTGTTTTTAATAGGATCCTAATTAGCTAAATTATTTGCTCTTATGTGTAATTGAAAAAGAAATATTTATAATGGATTAAAATTGAATTTAAGTATTTAGTGGAGCTTATTAAGAAAAGAAATTGGTTAAAGGGGCGAAAACGTCAATAAGAATGAGTTAAAAATGAGTTTAGAAAAGAGATTCAGTATCCTTAAGTCGACTGGACAAAGCAGACAAACTCTTTGAATCTTTAAGTCGACAGGTAAGTCAACTGGTGAAGAGAAATGAAACTCTCTGAATCTCTAAGTCGACAGATAGGTCGACCGATGGGCACAGAATCTTTGGTTGGCTACATCCTGAATCGAGCGGCCGACTGGTGTGTCAGTTTCAGGATATTGTGGAATTTCGAATTCATATCTAAAAGTAGCAGATTTTTGTTGGGATTTATGAGAGATTTTAGGGATTTTATAATATTTAAGATATGCTATATCTATTATTTAATTCCTATTGATTTAGTTTATTAAGTTTGAATGTTTCTCAATTCGGTACATATAATTATTTCTATTCTATTTAATTGAGATTGAGAAATATTTGGGAGACTTAATTGAGAGATTTAAAAGTTATAATTAAGTGAATTGAACCAAAATAAAGTCATAAAGATATAAGGGGTCTAAGAGAACAATTAAGTGTCATGACATATGGAAACTAGCCGTTAGAAAGCTGTTTCTTATCCCATATATATAGAGCTGCGTTTTTTTTTCATATCATTAAGAGAGATTAAGAGATCAAGAAATCATTTTAAGATTTTCTAAGAGATATTGTACTAAGTTTTTGTGATAGCTATTCTAAGAGACAGGCTTTATAATCATTGGCTGTTAATCATTACTGCTACCGGATCTGAAGTAACTACGCTCTAATTATTATTTTTTTGTGGATTCCAGGTGAGATATTTCTAATTACTTTCTATATTGTATTACTTTTTTAATTTTTGAAAATTGATCTTTCGAAATTGTTTTTAATTTTTATTGAAGAAAATATTTTATAAACAATTTCTTAAATCTGATAACGTGTTAAATTACGTGCTACCCATCTTTTGTTAAAAAAAAAATAGATTTTGACTATCTCATATTTTCTATCACTAGTTTTGGAATATTAATTAAGTTTTAATTTATCTGGGGTGGTAGAAATTCCGAGTAAGAAAAATCACTTGTCAATTTTTATTGGTAAATTGAGTGACGGATTAAATACTGTTGGGTGTATTTAATCAAATGGTAGTTGGTTTCAGTCTCTTCCTATAAAGAGATTGTGGTAGTAATTCTTCCTGGAAAGAATTGATTTGTGTGAATTTTATAACGGTTCAATCTTTATCGGGTAAAAGGATATTTGGAGTGTTGGTGAAGTTTTGATTCTTTTGCCTTTGTGTTAAAAAGAATTAGGTTATTTTTTAGCCTGTAAAAAGTAGAGGTTCTTCCTTTGCCCGTGAAAATGATTTTGTAAAAGTTGATTTTAAGCCTGTAAAAGAATCGTTGTGAAAGTTTGGTTCCTACCTTTAAAGGGATCTTGAGTATTAGTGGGTGCGACTCTTTGTGGGGCTCGAATGACTGGATTAGCCAAGAGAAGCTTGGTGAACCAATATAAATTTCTGGTGTGCTGTTGTACGGCGGAGCGTTTGTTACGTGCTCGCGTATTGTCTATTCGTAAGTGTACGAGGTCAAAGTTTTAGTATAGTTTGATCGTGAAAGATCAGGTTATCGTATCCACAGAGATTAGTGTTGTTACTATCAAGTACCGCGTTTGTCATGACCTAACTTTATCTAGGCTAAAAATAAATGTATTTAATTAATTAAACTAATACTAATATAACCTAAATTAACTATACTAATATACTAATATGTTTTAGGGGAAAGAATTGCCTAGGGATTAACTTGTTTACCGATACATGTTCGATCTCGATTTACTTACGTTTACGGTGTTCGACCTATTTGACAATCTTGGTATCTAAAACTCCTCTACCACCTCTCCCGAGTATAAGACGTGGGATATAACGGAATTTCGTGTCAACGAAAAAGTCCACCTCAACGTCTTAACGACCCTAGGTCGCGTGAGTCTCGCCCCAACATCCTTGATTGCACACAATTCAACCCTCAACCGGGTCATTGGATCGTCACGTCATATTTACCCTATAGACAATCTAGATTCTAAAACTCTACCGCCACTTCTCCCGAGTGTAAGATGAGGGAATACAAGACTTCGTGTCACAACCCATCCCGAACACCCGACATCCCGGGCTGGCGTGACGACATCATGACCTCACTGAAAGCAACTAACCAACCAACCATCTATTACACGACAATATGCATATATATCAATAAACCATCATCTATATAGAACTATACATATTTCTGTTATGGGAATACACCCGTTCTCCAAATATAATAACAACAAAAAATAATACTATGAACCCCTCACAATCTTCGCCTCAGAAAGCTCATCTCAACCCTCCACACGACTCCATCGTAGGACTCTACCTAGCGCTAGTAGGGGATCGACTCCTAGTTGCTTCACCTGCGAGCGTACTGCCTTCTTAGTAAAAATATTTTTTTTATAATAAAACTCATTCTACAACATCTAAATGGATCAACCGTAAGTTTATAAATACCATATAGCTCGTAAAATCCCCAATATATAAGCAGGGAAAATAAAGCGACATAATTAAATTACATTCAAATCCAACTAATATAAAAATCATACTAATCACCATGATAATAAATATCAAATCAACCAATATACGTAAAACACCACATCTCAAGCACACATCTCAACATACTATTTAAGCACACAACTCAAACACACACACTGACCAGCCTTAGTGATCATTTTAACCTCACGATCGGGAGTTGCAACGGTACTGTAACATCCGTAGGAATGCCTTCCTACGAAATATCCACACCTCTTTTGGAGAGAAATATAATCCACAGCCCTTACGGGGAGAAACATCCACATCCCATGGAAAGAATCCACACCCCTTGCGGGGAGAAATATAATCCACACCCCTTACGGGGAGAAAACTATGGCATCATCCAAATCATCAATATCGTCTAAAAATTCACACCCCTTATGGGGAGAATATAAACCACAACAACATAGTCAAATTACCATATCCACTTCTCTTTCCCAAAATCGACTTTTAATTCGAAAATCATATTTCTCACTTTCTTTTAAAAGAAAACGTCTGATTTTACCAAAATCACCTTTCAACTCTTTATTTTTAGAAAACTAGACATTTTTAGAAAAACAGATATTGTCCACTCTCTTTTAAACACCACCAAATCCAACGAAAATTATTCTCAACTTTCTTCCGAAAAACGTCGTAATTTCACGAAAATCCATTTTACTCACTCACCCTAAAACCTGCTTGATCCATATCTTCTATAAAATCATCTAATCTCAGTAAAGCCATTTTACACGCATATATATATATATATATATATATATATATATATATATATGAAAATAATTTGACAAGAAGACAGTACACTCACCTCGTGATCCGTTCCCAAAAACTTTTACCGACCATACTCTAACGTTACTCCGGTACTTGCGAACCTATTAGCGACAGGGCCTAAATTAATATTTTAGGTAAAAATGACCCAATCATGTAAATGCAGGCCCTATGCTTCGTATTTTCTCATTCCCTATATTTTATTATGTAAAATTATTATTTGGTAAATTTTCATTTTGTTAAAAGTTATTGCATTCCCAAATTTATTATTCCTACTATGAAATTTTCGATGCGTTAATTTAATTTTATAAACTAAAATAAATTCAACGAAAAACGTTACCCGTTCCGAATCGTTCACGGGTCGCGAGATGAATTTTGGATTCTTTTGGGGTTCTTTCTGTAATTTTCCTTCTTTTCTTCTCTTCTTCTTCCTTCTTTCTCTTTTTTTTTCCCCGTTTGGCATACCCATCTACAAAATTGACGGCCGGACACACCCTGCCACGGCGACCGACGACCGACAATAACCACAATCACACCGTTGGATCAAATACACGTACACATACGCACACAGCAACACACATGCCCATACTATCCTAGTTAGAGAACGACAGCCCACGCACAAACACCATACACACACACCCGGACACACCCCCAGTCGGCCCATGACTGCCGACCGACCACCCACACACATACGAAGTCGACGAACATATACACACGTCTGAACCACACGCCTACACACACCGAAACACATACACCCACATACACTGCCAGAAAAACAGAGCACACATGACCCAACACACACATACACACAGCTATACACCCACTCTCTGAACGACGGTCGTCTGAATAGCACTCACTTCATCGGAGACACACACACACTACCGACTAGACAGACGGACACACACACGCACAACCGGAGCCCACTACCGACCTCCCTCTCTCTCTCCTCTGTTTCTTGTTCTTGGTTTATAGCCAACACATACACACACTCTACTTACCCAACCAGAGAGATGGCAACGACACCCTCACCAGACCAACAACGAGGCCCACCAACGACACAACAACGGTGATCGAACAACATACACACAACACCTCCGCCGGAGCAAGGAAACTCACCACCATCGAACCCTCTCTTTCTCTATTTCCTGATTTCTTCTGGTCTCTTCCTTTTTAGTTGTAGAAATGCAGAGCATACATTTATATGCATGGATTTAGTGGGTTATCTTAATCCCTTGGCTTGACACGTTGATCCCCCATTTTCCTGTTTTTCGGTGTTCTTGGTTTTGTACTTCCATGGTGTGTATAGGTGTGTTTATGTATATATATATATATATATATATATATATATATATATATATATATATATTATTTTTTCTCAAATTAATTTAATCTCCCCCCCCCCCAAATCTCTTTAAGTGATCATTTAAACCCATTTCAACATTTGATATTTCTTAAATTTTTAAATCCGCTCCTTAAATTTTTAAATTGAGTAATAAATGACATATTCTACCCCCATTATTTTTTAAATGCTCTAAAATGCAACTAAAATTATATGTATACAAAAAAATTCAGGTATTACATTTCGAGTCAATGAAGAAGTCTCCCTCAATGTCTTAACGACCCTAGGTCACGTGAGTCTTGCCCCAACGTCATTGATTGTCCACAATCCTAACCCCGACAGGGTTATTGGATCGTGGTATTTGTTTACTCTAATCCAAATCTGGGGTTTGTCAAACCCCGCATTCTCCATTTATCTATCTAAGAATGATAAATAAATAATACGATAAACACAATCAAACTACGAAGAACAAACATAAACGCAACACCGAAATAATCCAAACACACATTTATAAATATATCATTAATTCCTATACAATTCATATTTAACTCATGGTCATAACCGTATAAACATTGAAATCGAGCTAAACATACTAACAAAATCCTATGTTAAAGAAATAAGAGAAGAAATCAAAGAACGTAGCCTCGTTTAAAGATTAGCCGCTAAGAACGCTTAACGATCACTTCGCCATCTTCCTCCACTTCGGGATGTGAGCTTTCCCTCTAAAACTCCTAAACCTACCATTAAATATATTCTAAGGGGCTCAAAATACCAAGAGAGTCCGAAAATGAGAGAGGAGGAGAGCTTAAATAGGAAAAATATCTCAAAAAATATTTAAAAATATCTTTAGTCTGTGCAGAGGTCACCGCCTAGACGGTGGGTATGTCAATTGGTTGATCGCCGCGGCGGTGAAGACAGCGGTTGATTTGGTGACCTCTCTGTAATTTCACCGCCTAGGCGGTGAGTGTTCAGCAAAAGTTAGCCATTCTCTGCATTTTCACCGCCGCGGCAGAGGTCTGGACGCCACGGCGGTGGGCTTCTTTCACAATATTGCCTTCGAGCTTATTTTTCCACCATTCTTCGACCGTTCTTGGTTCGATCTCATCATTTTCACTCTAGTTTCCTACCTTTTTGCCCCCACACACCTGATTTATGCAAAAAGTATAAACACTAATTAAAATATAATAAAATAAAAATCAAAATTACTCTAAAACTAACAAAATCGGTTTGAAAATATGTAGGTAGATCACACCGATCAACTGCAATATTTAATTTGTTTATTTTTGTTGTTTGGTATACACTTAGTTAATTTCATAATTCCGCTATGATATAAAGATAATAATTAATTTATGATTAAAATTAATTATTTGATTTATTAAAGTATTTTCTCTTTGATATTTTTAATTACCCAATTCACCCCCCCTCTTGGGTATTCCACTAAGTTAACATAATGTGTGAGCTTGACATAGCTCATTTGAAAATTCATTAATATTGAAAATGATTGTTGAATTCTTAAAAATGATCTTGAATGTATGCATAAGAAGAATTTTGGTCTACAGGTGAATGTTAGTTCGTTGGTGCGATCACTTGAAACGATTCAAAATGAGCTTAATAAAGCAGTGGATAAATTCAAGGATATTAAGCAAACTAAACTTGTTGAAAAACCAATAGTTGCTAGAGCAGCTCCTCAATATCATCATCAATATCGTGCTTCCATATAGAATAATGATTATCTGCCAAAAATGCTAGATGTTTTTATTGTGGGAAGCATGGTTATTTTAAGAAAATATGTTATCTGTTGCATGGTTACCTGGTTGGATCCAGAAATAACTGGATATGAAGGAAATAATTTTTTTATGCAAGTACAAATGATAGATTCGCTCAATCAAGAACATACAATGAATATTACGTACTATGAAGGGATTCAAGATACAATGCACCAACAAGGATGAATAAAAATATACAAAGGCGTAAAATGGATGCTATCAAAAAGTCACGGGTTCAACGAAATAATTATCATTCGGGGAGAATGCAACCTCAAAATTAGCAGAAACTGGTTTACAGAACTATTAAAGATCACCAAGATGGACAAAGATGTTATTGAGACGAATCAACTGGTTACCCCCAAGAATGACAAATCAACTCAATCAGTTGTTTCAAAGGATAACAAAAATGGTGTTGACAATTATAATGAGGCAACAAACAAAGTCGTCCCCAAGGATGTTAAAGGTAATCCTAACCCTTCGAAATTTAAATTCATAAAATTTGTTAAAGAGAGAGGTGTCCAACTTACCAACTAGGTAAGATGGTATGGTTTATAAAACTATACTAAATGATATGCTTATATTTTGTCTTAGAAATATTGCATTGTGATTATGAGAATCGCATTTAGTTAAAGTATATTAACATGTTTTTATGATATGCTTATATCAAGTATTGTTTACTTATTTCATTATATGAAACATGTTATATGATCTTACTTGTTAAATAATACTGGTTTATTGATTAAGATTGAGTCATGTGATGGTTATTAAGCTTATCATAATTGTCGTATCACATGTTACATGTTTTATACTATCAGTATTTAACATGGTCTACTTTGACGACATAATCATATGTATTTAAGATTGCATGGTTGGTATTGCTTTATGAAATTGTGCTAATCTATTTTCGATACCATTTGAATGATCATCTGAATATACATGGCATATCAATCTATACTTAGTGTTTTGAACATGAATATCTTTACAAGCATCAAGTGCCTAGCTGAATGCATGATAATATGAAGTTAGAATACGTTTTGTTTCTCTTGGTTTTAAATTATTATTATTCTATGAGGGATCTAGAATTTAATGAGATAACATCTTTAATATGCAATTATCCATGCATTAAATTTATGTTGACAGTTACATAAATTATCATTAAGATATGATTTATGTCCTAGTGAATTAAGGATTACATATTTTATTTTATTTTTATTAAAAGGAAGATATTAATTGATAAAGCATGTTGAATTAATTAAAATATATGATTTCATGCTATATTGTTGAAATATTTTGATGATATCTTGAATTTGTCTCAAGATGGATCATATAGAGATAAATCTTAAACATTGTTCTCTTTAGCATAAATTGATGTTTACAATTATATAGGGGGATAAGTTTTTATAGGTAGAACAATAATATGTTATGCTTAAATTAAAAAAAAAAAAAAAAAAAAAGGTTATATCTATTGAATATGTTGATACCTCCAATCAGCTTGCTGATATTTCCACCAAACCTCTAGCCGAAGATCAATTCGTAAAACTTACTCAACGTTCAGGTACTGCTAGGCATAATGATGTATGCCTAGAGTGATATTTTTCGATATCCGCCCTCATTTTTTGAGATAACAAAGAGAGAAAAGTTGATATTTAATGAGTTAGTTAATGTTTAGAAATTTGTTCCCCTAAGCATTGTATTGATTAAAGGGAGACGTTATTATTGGGCTCATATTGAATATCTTTAATTATTTGCATATGTTTCCATATTTATGTTTAAATGAGTTTAAATACATATCCTCAGATTTAGGAGGAGTGTGGTTACATTTTTTATTTAAGAAAATATCAAAGTTAATTGTCATCATAAAAAATTGGGAGATTGTTGAATCCAAGGACTTGATGAACAATTAAGTATTGATTTTTTTTGTGGAACTAATGATTTTATTGAGTGTTTCATATTTATAATTCCATGCATGTAATTAAGAAGAAGACCTCATGAAGAAAACATAAAGGGTGCAAGATGGACGTAATGAAGATAAGAAGAGTTTTGAAAACCTTGAAGAAAAATAGGTGAAAACAACTCTCTACATATATACTTTTAATGTAACCCGAATTAGGATCACACACGACACTTGAAATGAGTTAATTATATGTGTGTCATGATAAGAAGTGATAAATTTAAGATCCTAAAATGAGATATTGTATGTGCCTCTTATGTAAAATGAGTTTGATAATTGACCTAATTGGAAAATATGTTAAGTATAAAAAGTTAAGTTTTCGAGTCAATTCAGTCAACCGAGAAAAGCAATCGGTCAACTAAACAGTGTGTTTTTGAGTTAAAATGAGGTGCTACTAATCCAGTCGATTAACCGAATAAAAGTGGTTGATCAACCATTCGAAACAGTAGCTGAATTGGCGAAGGAGGTGAGCACACTAATCCAATCGCTCAATCGAATGAAGAGGGTCGATCAATTGTTTGAGTAAGTAGATGAATTGAAGGAAAAATGGATCACACTGATCTAATCGGTTAACCGACTGGCCTTAAGCAAATAATTAAATTTGGAGCTGGACAGGTCAGTTAACTGACTGAATCAGTTGAGATTTTGGGAGATTTGGTCGCTTGGTAAAAAATTATCCGTTTTTTATAATTCCAAGAGAAGAATTTGGGGGATTTGAACTTAATTGAAATATGAACAACCTATTATGTTATTCCTATTAATATGGTCCGTATATTTTAAGATTCTTCTAATTTAAATGGTTTAATACTTTCTATCTCTATGATTTTAAGTTGAGAATAATTTTATGGACTTAATTGAGAGAATTGAAAGTTATTTTTAAGTGAAATACACCCAAAATGAAAGGTTATCATATATGAGGTTTAAGAGTGTCATTAATTGACATATCTTTGAGAAACTAGTTGTTGGAGAGCTAGTTATTTGTCTATTAATATAGACTTGCAGGAATTGAGTTGAGCACATCAAGAACAATTAGTTTTGAGATATTTTAAGAGTGATATTTATGCTGAGATTTTCGTGAGAGATCTATTCTAAATTCTTTATCTAAAGCGCTTGTGGTTTGACGTCATCGACTTGAGTTCTATTGCTATTCTATCATTATCTTCGGTATTTCCTAGTGAGATCTATCCAAACTTTATTATTTACTTTGAAGTTATATTTTATTGATTGCTTGATATAAGATTGATTAAAAAATCGTTTTAAACTAAAAAGCCTAAAAATAATTTTTTAAATGACTTTTATTTGATTGTCTGATTACGTGCTTAAATTGTGCTATTCATTTTATTTATTAAACAGATTTTAATTGCCTCACATTGTATCTATCATGTAATAATTATTTGGGACATTAATCAAATATATTTGTATTGAGGTAGTTGAAACTCCTTGTGGGAAAAAACTTACATTTTTTTTTTTTTTTTGCATTTGTGAGTTTGAGCGGATTAGACACGTTTGAGATGGTGTTTAGTTAGGGTAGTTAGGTTTCGATCTTTTTTTTTTTTTTTTTTTGTGAAAAAAATTAGGGTTTGATCTTTGTCCTGCAAAAAGGTTAGATTATTCTTTTCCTTTGAAAATAATTAAGTTTTGATTCTCCTATAATCAAATTGAGTGATTGTAAAGATTTTTCCTAAGCCTGAGAAAAGGATAAGTGTAAAAGTGTGAGAGAATGGTAGGTTTGATCTTTAGCTTGTTAAAAGGATTAGGTTTTGATTCTACCTGTAATAGAATTAGGTTAGTCTTGAGCCTGGTAAAAAAATATGGTTCTTCCGAAGCTTGTGAATATGATAATTGTAAAGGTTCATTTTAAGCCTATGAAAAGAATCGAGATTGTAAGGGTTTGGTTCCTACTTGGGAAAAGAATCAAAGGGTTCAGTGGATTGCGAATCTCCATGGAGCTCGGAGGATTGGATGTAGGTAAGAGTAGCTTATCGAATCAGGATATATTGTTGTGTACTGCATTGATTATTTCATATATTGTGTTTGGGTGTGCTTTTAAAAACAAACACATTGCCACTGCGTATCAAGATAATAATTGATTTAGGAAAATTGATTATTTGTGGTTAAAGGAATTGATTGTTAAATTTTAGTAACTACCCAATTTATCCTCTCTCTTTAGTATCTTTTTGGGCTAACAGGTCAATCAATGGTTTAGGAAAATTTTAAATAAAAATGCTTAATACCTGGTAATTCATCGACCAGAAATATACACACAAGAGACGAAGAGAAATTGCCAAACAATCCGATCTATGAATGTAAGTTCAAAAATACATTACAATATGTATGGTTATTACCCAAACACATAAGTTTAGAACAAAAGTGCAAAATAAACAAAAAATAAGAAAAATCCTAACTCTAGGAAAAGGGACGACCCGGGGCTTTAATGACTTGGCCCCTAACCGCATGTGTATTATAGCACGAAGGAACCCTTCGAGATGTGCTCAACGTCAACTGTGCCCGGCTGAGCATCTTCCTCTTCAACAGCATCATCGCCGACCATACACCCGGCGTCAACCATCTCTTCTTCATCCTCAGTCCCATTTTTGGCCTTTATATCCTCTGGAAATTCCATCTGAATTTTCTCAATGGAGAAGTTGGGGAACTGCCAACGGAGAAAGCGCATTTGGGCCTTGAAGTCGTCCTCCATCATCTCTCCGGCTATGTCAGCCATGAGGTCCTTGAACTTTTGGTTGTTCTTTTAGCATTCAATTTCTATCTTCTCGGCTAGGTGGATAGTTGTGTTCTTCTCTATCTCGGCCTTCTCTAGTCACTTATTTAGTGTCTCCACCTTGAAGTTCTTGGCCTGGAGCTTTGAGAAAAGATTGTCTCTCTCCATCATCACCAAAGTGAAGCCTGGAGTAGAGAACGGACTCAGCCTCTATAGCTCTCCCTAGCTGCGAGGTCAGCTCGTTAACCCTCCCAAGAAGGGAGTTCCTCTAAACTTTTAGAGAATGGTCCAACATGACCTCCTTAGACAGCCTCTTCTCAAGAACGGGCAAGTGGATGAGACTCTGCATGAAAACAACAAAATTAGCATACTTGGAGTAATTTCTACAAATAAAACTAAGGAATTTTAAAAGAAATGAATGCCGAACACTTACCCCCCGACGTGATCTCAAAAGATGCTGCGGAGAAGCCGCCCAGTCTCCATCTCCTCGAGTCGACTCCTATCCTATGGGAGAATAATTCATCGCAAAACGTTGGGTATCATCTTGAGTGATTCTAGTAGACTCCGGTTAGCAAAGATTCTAATGTTTGGAATGTCGAAGAAGCGCTCGTTTGGTCCTATCTCGGGCGGGAGGCCACTTACCACTCTCAAACGTTTTGAGGACTTCTTCTTGTGGCGACTCTCATCTACTTTCCTCTTTTTCCTCTCCGTTAGATCTTTCAAGGGGAGTTCACTACTTTAAGAAGGGGTGGAGGAGTGGTAGATGACGGGACAAGAGGAGTCCCTGATGACGACGCCGAGCAAAGGTCCTTACCCTAGCCAGTGTCGGCTATCACTGTTGTTGTTGTTGCTACTGATCTACTTACTAGCCTCAGGAGCTTAGTCCCCAGCCGCTTGGGCTACCTCAGCAGCCCCTTGGACTTACGCTCCCCCAATCTCTTAATAGCGTAGGCCTTGTCCATTACTACACAAGAGAACATGGGATTTGTTAACACATGAAAAAGCACAAGTTTTGAAGTGTGCTTGAACATAGACTATACCTATGATTGTCTGATGCAATAGAGATGATGGCCAGTGCAAGATAAGAAGCTTGGTAGAAAAACACGTTGTATAAAGCGAACGAGATGCGCTTCTTCACCTCCTTATATACTGTCTTGAGGACTTTGTCCTTCTAGTCGATGATTACCTTGATCGGGGTGGTCTTCTTCTTATTGGATGTATTCTCAGTTACTGCACAGGAAAGAAAAACATCAAGATCGTTAAAAAATTTGCAAGTCATAAAAAAACTCCCGACCAGCAGCCACCCAATACAAGGACAATGTCCTTAACGACTTTTCCCTATTTCCTCTAGATGGAGTATTTCTTATCGTCGCCCAGTCTGAACTCCCAGCCGTCTCCCTAGAGGTAAAAAAATTTGGGCTTCCATCTTTGAATGGACGAGTCCAGGTTGATTAAAAAGGTCGACCTGGAGGAGATGTAACACCATCCAGAAGCTTAGGCCAATGACTTGGCAAAAAAGATAGTTTTTGAAGAGCTCGATGCTTGGCTTTATCCTCTTTGCCTCGAAGATAATGTATGTAAAACCTAAATTACAAAACATTAGAAGATTTTAAGGTAAAAATATTATAAAAAAAATAAAAATAAAATAAAATAAAATTTGGCAATTAGAAATTGGGAATAAAAAATATTAGGGGCAGAATCATAATTTTGGAACTTTTAAAACTTAAACTTATCAAAATAGAAATCCTAAAGAAAATAAGGGGAGGAAAGTGTCATTTGAGTTTTTTTTTTTTTATCTTACCGCCGAACTCACGCGACAGCCGGACGGCGAACCACCGGCCGAGGAGAGGAGTTCGAGGGTCGACGTGGCGAGCTCAGATTTCTCTCACCCACTAATTTCATGCATTAAAATCCCCTTCATGCGAAGAAAGAGGGGAAATGGGAGGAAGAAACTTCGGGAATTTTAGAGAGAGAGAGAGAGAACCGGAGCGGAGGGAGGGAGGTCGTCGGTTCTTTTTGAACCAGCGTTTCTCCGGCCGCGTGACCGTGTGAGCATCACAAACAATTCCTAGAAGAGGGAGGGCTAGGTCCGGCCGGTGGAGTGGCCCGTCGACGGGAAAGGAGTCCACGTTTTAGAGTCACCGGTGAGCGGAGTTACGGATTGCCGTTCGACCATCAACGATCATTGGAAAGGTGAGTATTTATGTGTTTTCTCTCATTTACTTGTCGAACGCACGCATGCATGGCATAACGGGCTGGGTCGGTAAGTTCCGACGGTGTGCTCGGTTTCCGTTTTCCGGCTGCGGTGGGCCGTTGTATGTGCGTGGGTCTCCGTCGGCAGGGATCGTGGGTCCCGTGGCATGCGGTCGGCGGTGGCATGCAAGCCTGATGGCATGCATGAGGGGATGTGCGTGTGTGTGTGTACCATAGCGTGCGGGTGTGTGTGTGCGGTGGCAGGTGGGTGTGCGGTGGAGCGGCTGAGACGGCCGGAGGAGGGTGGCTGAGGCAGGATGTGGGTGGTGCAGGGGTGACGGGAGTGTTGGCATGGGAGGGGAGGGAATTGCACAATTAACCCCAGCACAAAGAAAATTATTCAAATTCGAACTCAAATTCTTTCGCGACCCGTGAACGATCCGGGATGAATATCTTTTTCCGATTATAAGATATCCGATGTAATAAATAAACAGAATTATTGGTAGGATAACAAATCACAGGGATAAAATATGAAAAATAGGAAATACGGAACTTAGGGCCTGCCTTACCTGCCTAAGTAATTTTTACATGAAATATTAACTTAGACCCCATCATTGCTAGGTTCGTAAACGCCAACACTTCAGTGAGCTTGGGACATCGAGGTTTTTTTTATATAACGCTAAAAACGAGGTGAGTGTATTGTCTTCTCGTCAAATTGTTTGTATATGTGCATACATGATGAAAAATGGTTGAACTTCAAAATTAGATGTTGTTAAACCATTATGTGATAATTAGACGATATTATTATGTGATCCGCTTCGGCGGAGTGATGTTTATCCGCATCAGCGGAGTGATGTTTATCTGCTTCGGCAGAGTGATGTTAGACGTTTGTACTGCGCAGTAATGATCCGCTTCGGCGGAGTGATGGGTGTTCGTAGGAAGGCACATCCTACGGATGGTACGGTACCGTTGCAAACTCCCGATCGTGAGGTTAAAACGATCACCATGGCTAGTCTGTGTGCGTTGTGGTTTTGGGTGTGATGTGTTGTTTATTTTGGGATAGTTTTGTTGTTATTTCAGATGATTGGTATGATGTTTATACTGCATGGGTGGAAAACTAAATAAAAATAAATAAAAATGATGAACTCACATATTTATATTTCATTTTTACTGTGCACGTGATGCTTGTAATAATTCATATGGAAATGTTGTGGTATCCAGTAGGTATTATTATTACTAAATAAAATGATTGTATTGAGAATATGGTACACTCGCAGGTGATGTGGCTAGGAGTCGGCCCCCTACTGGCACAGGGTAGAGTCCATAGATGGTACAACGAGGAGTGGAAGTTTTCGGGAAATGCCGCATAAGACGAACCCAGAAAAGGTTCATAGTTTGTTTTCATTGTTCTAGAAGGAGATATTTTGGGGACGGATGTGTCCCTAGCTTGTAAAGACATTTATGACTGGTATTTTGGTTAGCTGTATAATTATGAACGCATAACGTTTTTTTTTTTTAGTTGGTTTGTCACCTGAGTAATGTTATGTCGACGTCATGTCGGCCCCACAGGTGACGGGAGTCCGGGGTGGGGTGTGACAATGTACGCCACCACTACTGCCCTCATATTGTTATGAGCGAGCTGTAATGAACATAACTCATACTCCGCACAAATAGACCAGATCCACTAGTGGATAGGGAACCAGAGATCGACTTTAAGCTGGTCCTTAAAAACAGTCAGATAGCCCGATGGTGGCATACAAGCTCGGTGCTCGAGTTCGGGAACCATCGTCTTCACTGAGGCCAGAAAAGGTGTATTTACTATGAGTCTCCTTTACATCCTCCTCGGTCATGATGAACTCAATTTCCCAAATTAGGCTCATGATCAAGACTTTAACATGGAGAATATCCGGCCTGGTGTTGGTAACGACAATATCTTGGATAACATTGGGCAAAAGGACTGCCTCAAGTATCCCAATCACCGTCACATCCCTGGACCCGGGCTCAATCACTGAATCACGGGAGGAGCTTGCCCCCTCCCCCTTGTCTCTCAATGAGACATATAACCCCACTGATTGCCACAACACGGCTCAATTGAACCATGCCGCTGGACACATGTAGCCTGTCCGTCGAAGAAGGGGAGAGCATTATCTTCCGAACCGGGCGGTTATAAGCCCCTAATTTCTGCATATGCATAATCCTTAGCTGTATTTTAGAATATTTAGAAAATAACGGGGTAGATTGTGCCATTTCTTATTTGATTTAAAAAAATTAGGGGTTAATTCGCAATTTTTAAAAAATATTAAATTTTTGAATTGGGCTTAAATCATAACCCAAGAAAATTGAGGGGGAGACTTAGGAAATTAAAACTAAAATAATAATAATAGACAAATGTGGAAGGTGACCTCACGATTTACTCTCTTCACCTATATATATATATATATATATATATATATATATATATATATATATATATATATATATATATATATATATCCTTTATGCATCACATGACCACCTAAAAAGAAGAAAAAAAAAAGGAAGAAGTGGGTCGGTGGTGTGCAGTCGGTGTGGGGGGTGTGTGTGATCGGTGATCGTCGCCGATGTGTGCATCGTAGTTCGTCCATCGTGGGTATATGGGAGTGATCGTAACTGGGTGGTTGGCGGTGGGTTGTTTTGTTCAGGGGTCGGACTCTATGTGTGTGTGTGTGTTCCTCCAGCAAGGGGTTTGTGTGTGTGTGTGTTCCTCCTGCAACGTAGGTGTGTGTGAGCGTCGTGTATGGGTGTGATCTGTGATGGTGTGTGTATGTTCGGTGTTCGGTTGGTCGTCGACGGTGTTTGTGTGTCGTCGGCCCACTGTGACGGGGTAGGTGAGTTGGTGTGGGTTTAGTTTTGTTGGTCGGCGTGTTCAAGTGATAAGCCGCCGGAGGGGATGGTGAGAGGGTGCGAGAGTGGCATCAGGTTGAAACCAAAAATAGAAACAAGAGAGAGAAAGAGGGTCGGCACAATTGAAAACAGAGACCTAGAAGCTGTCGCCGCAGCGGTGAGGCCCAACGACCAAAAACAGAAAATAAGAGAGAAAATCAAATAAAAATTGTTGATGCATAAAACTGGTACACACCTCGAGTATAGTCCAGTCAGATGACAAGTGAGTCTTCTTGCTGAGGTGGAGTCGTCGGTCGAAAAATCCTCGCGTGAGTTGTGCTGGGTCCTAGGAGGACTGGCTTGTTGTGTTTAGAGTCCTGCTCCTTAGAGAGTGTACCTGCAGAGGGCTCAGACTGGGATTTATCCCGGTGAAGCCTCTCTGGCGTGATAATCAGCGCTCAGAGAGAAAAGGTACAGAATATAGCAAATAAACAAATGAACTCGCGCGTAATGTAAGTCATTAAAGCGTACCTCGGGCTTACGTAGCCCTCGATATATATAGGCGTTGAAGATAATTAGTCGGGTCTAAACACGGTTAAGTAGTCGAAACCCTGTGTTTAGCCAATAATCCGAGGTGTTTAGGAGATAATCATTGGGCTTGGGCTTTTGGGCCTATTTGGCGAAGCCCGTGGGCCTTTGTCAAGCCTGCGACGGTAAGATGGTGGAGGAGAGCGGAGATCCGTGGAGTCCTGGAGAAGAAATAAGGTGAAAAGGAGAGCCGGTCGAGGTGAACGGCTGAGTCCCCGAAACTGACTACCCAGGGCACGGTGCAGAGCTCAGAGCGACACATCCTAGTAGGGCTCCTTGCTCTTCCTTAGATGCAAATGAGGTTCCAGGGAGGAGCCGTGGTCGGCGTGTGCTCCAGTGTGGCATTTGTGGATTTCAGAATGCGTCCTTGTCACTACAACGACGGACACGTGGTTGAGTCCCAAGTGCTGACTCGGAGAAGCCCAAAAACACCCTTATCAAAAATCAAAATCCAAATTTCAACTTCTCGGCCTGCGAGCGTTTCTGAAACAGGTAAAATTTTAATCGGGTATTATTTTTGTTAAATTAAATTGTTAGTATTAAAAATTTCACAATCGTAATAGTAATTTTTGTAATCGTAATAATATTTTATTAATTGCTAATCTAAATAAATTGGTACAGTAAATATTAACGTAGCGAAACAAATGAAATAATATTTTTTCATAATGAAATCTGGGGAATGGGGAATTATGAAAGGGCCTGCATTGCGTGTTAGGTTATTTTAAATAAAATACTAATTTAGGCCCTATCGCTATTAGGTTAGCAAGTGCCAGCGTCCTGGTAGGTTTTGGACTGTGATAGTTTGCAGTGCGAAAATCGAGGTGAGTATACTATCTTCTAGGTAAATTTACAAATCTTATTTTCGTATAAATTGTGAAAAATATGTTTATTTAAAATGGACGATTTTATAATTTATATGGATCAAGTTGGTTTTAAAGATAAAAAATGATTTTTGGATCAAGATGATTTTAAAGGTGGAAAATGATTTTTGGATCAAGTTGGTTTTAAAGGTGAAAAATGATTTTTGGATCAAGTGGATTTTAAAGGTGGAAAGTGATTTTTGTCCGACTATGCCATAGTTTTGATCTCGTCAAGAGGGTATGTTCTGCGGGATGGTTTTTACCTATTAGGAGGATTAGTCATGCAGGTGGTTGATAATATTATGACTTGTCAAGAAGGCATCTCCTGCAGGTGGTTGATGATATTTTGACCTGTTAGGAGGAGTAGTCCTACAGGTGGTTGATTATTATGACCTATCAGGAGGGCATGTCCAGCAGGTGGTTGATGATATTATGACCTATCCGGATGATTAGTCCGGCAGGTGGTTTGATTAACCGTTAGGAGTGTAAATCCTGCGGGTGGTACCCCTACTATTGGGGATAATAAATGGCTCTGGCACTAATAGTCACTTTAGATGACACAGTTGTACAGGTTACAGTACCATCATAACTCCCGATCGTGAGGTAAAAACGATCATATGGCTAGTAAGAGGGGAGGTGTGGCGCATTTTATTATACGTTTAAAATATTTGGATTGGTGAATTTAAAATATTTGAATTGGTTGACTTAAAATATTTAAGTTGGGTGTTAACTATATTACTTCATTTCATTGGTGGTAGTAGAACTGGATTTTTTTTTTTAACATAGTATTCGGTTATATTATTATATTTTGAAACGTGGTGTTTAATACTTCTACTTGTTTTAAACATATTAGTATCCTTACATTGATGGCAGTGGAACTGGATTCTAAATCTGGTATGTGATTATAAAATATTATATTTTGAAATGTGATATTTAACAATTGTACTTGATCCATTAAATATTTTTATTATGAAGATAGTACACTGATAAAAATTATTTGGTTTCAGGTGCCGCAGCTAGAAGTAGGTCCACCACTGGCACTAGGTAGAGTTTGGAGGCAGTGTCATTTTGGAGGTGAGTTAATCAGATATGAACCGTGGAGGTTCAGGTTTTTATGATTTTGTTGTGGACAGTTGGGACAGGTATTTTCCCAAATTTTGAAATGGGTAGATATATATTTTTGGAAAAAAGTTTACAGTAGAGCGTGTATGTATGTATACCTGTATGTATTTAGTTGAGTGAGCAGGTAGCGTCATGTCGACGTCAAACCCGGCCTCGGGTGACGGGTGCTCAGGGTGGGGTGTAACAGCGGTGCTCAACCTTGAAGGACAGGCAAATAGAGGAAGTCTGATCAGAGGAACCAGACTCCGTGCCTGGACTTGAGCCAGAAGATGAAGAACCGGAGTAAGAAGAAGATGAGAGCAATATTATGAAAAGAGACGGACAAGAAAAGAAAAAAGTTACCCAATGCCGAACAGGGAAATTGCTCTCAGAATTTTCACAAGTATAAAATAAATGAAAGAAAGCCCCTATTTATAGAATGGGGGGTGTCTATCTGAAGAGTCACAAATCCAATGAATTTAAATGTATCATTTCACTTGCCCATCAAAGTGAGAGTGACATGTGTCACATATCCAACAGTCCACCTCAAAGTTTCTTTGAGAAGGAAAAAATGAGAAGACCGAACAGGCGTTTCTTCTTAAGCAGAACATAAGGTGTTGAGCAGAACATGAGACACCGAGAAGAGTCCCAAGCACATCATGTTCTGTCTCAATACTCGGGATTAGGGGGCAACTGATATGGGAAAATTTGGTTGGCCACCTCTATTATTTCATGACGTTACACATGGAAGAAACTGTCACCTTGGAAAAGAAAATTGCAAAGAGAAGTGTGAGGAATTAGCTGAGCTCCAGCCTCCAGACACCCTCTATTTGGTATAATCCAATTGGTGGTCTCTTTGGTTGATCTCTGGCCTCCAAACATCCTCTATTCGGTAAATGTTAATTAGTGGTCCCATTGGCCGCTGCTCGGTAAACACTAAGTGAGAGCCTTCTCTCCCGTTGACAGAGTTGTGCCCCTCAATGTGTCTGAGCAGGTTTCAACGTGGTGACTGCCTGGTTCAACAGCCTAGAAAATCCTATGGGCCCCCAACCGAGCTCGGACCTCTGAGCACTCCATACTCGGTATTCGTTATTTGGGGAACCTTTTGTCCAAGTAGCAACCTTGTCTCATCCCTTAATTGGCCCAACATCTATGGAGACCTCGAAGGCCAGCTTTGAGTTGGGGAATCGAGCTCCATTCCCCGAGCACCCCCAGCTTGATTTCTCCTCTCACTAAGCCCTCTCGATGCCCACGTGCCCCCCGAATGAAGATTTTTGCCCCGGGATCAACACCGAAGACATGACGACTTATCCCAACACCTCCGTTGCCATGGATCAGGCCCATTCTCATCAATTGTGTTGGGCCAGGTCATAGACTCTCCTTGTTGGGCTTGAAGGCCAAGCCTAAAGGCTCAATCTCTCCACTCTCCATCTCATTGACCACACGTCGAGTTATTGTAATTAACTGAGCTGAGATACCTAATTTAGCGACGCTAATTAAGTTTCTCACCTATATATATGCCCAAGCATTTAATGCCTCAAGTATCGCTTCTCATTTTGATTGAAAGTATTTTAGCCTTCTCCCCTTAGCTCTTATTCTCATGCCGAAGGGATTTCATCGAGCACAACCCCGATGGGTTTTTGTCCAGGTACAACTCGGGATCTCAGTTCAGAATCTCAGCTCAGATTGTACAGAGTGACCCTAAACATCAAAGTAACAGAAATTCACCGATCTCCGATCTTGATCTCCAACACAGATCCCCCCCACCTCAGCAAAAAATTTATATGTGTCTTCTGATCAGATCAAGTCGAGGTGTTAACTATTTTTTGACACCAACATGATTGAACTAAAAGAAAAAAAAAAAAACAATGAATAAATGGTTAACCTTAAAAAAAACAAAAAAAGGAGAATAATGATCATCGGTTCTGTAGTAGCCGATGCTACCATTCATAGGGAAAATAAAAAAATAAAAAAAAAATCGATCCTAATGGAACTGATTTTTAACCCATTTCTTAAATTTCGATGACACTACAAATTTATATTATTTTTATAACCATGTTGAACATAACATGTGTCAAATAATTTTTATTTTTTATATTTATTATATAAAGAACTCTCATTAATCTTTTTTTACTAATTAAATTATGTATTGTTCATAACTTCAAATTTAAAATCATTTACTCTTTTTAATAAATTTTAGGGATAATTAATGATTAATTTCAAATAGCGGGTATAATCTGTTATTATTACTCTTATTTAAAATATAAATTTTAATTTAGTTCATTAAATTAGTTTTTGCTTGTTTATTAGTTTCGCATGTGCTCACATCTGTATAATATTAGTTATATATGTCAATGTAATATTTGATATAAGTTATAAATTATATGTAATTATGTTACATCTACTTGTGTAATATTTGTTATATTTAACAAATATTTTATACACAAATTAGATACAAATTGCAAGAGTGCAATGTGCATATTTTATCTTTTTCTAATGCCCAGGATTAAAATATAAATTGGAATTGGAATTTTTAAAAAATTAAACGCAAAATAATAACTTATCACATAAACACCCTAAATTTTAATGAGAAAATGATCCCTAATAAAAGAGGTTTCATTCCTTTTCATTTCAGCCGTTCCCTTCCCATCCTCTCTGTTTCCACCGCGCCGCCACCGTCGCCGCCTCCACTTCCGTCGTAACTCTTCTATTTCGTCACCACGTTCGCTTCTTCCGCTTCCTTCAGCGCAGCCACGTCTGATTGCTGTCGCGTTCGCATGTTGCCACCGCCGCCGCCTCTGGTCAGATCTAATTAGACCTGAGCAGATCTTGCCAAATCTAATCAGATATACCGTTTTCTGGTAGTAAGTGTTTCAAGGAGTTCGTGTTTTTAGAAATTTTAAGCATCTTATTTGTATTTCCTAGCTTTTATTCTAGAATTTTGTACATCATTTTGATTAATTTTATTCTGAAGGTCATCAACTGATTATCTCCTGTTTTTCATGAATCAATTTGGTCGTGAAAGAATATTTGCATTGATATTCAATAACATTTATTTGAATTGATTTTTGATGGAAAATTTCTACTAGTATGAGCATATCCCCTGCCATTTCCGCGAGATTTTCCAGGCGGATTGTGTTGATTTTTTATTTTTTAACAGCTATTTGTTCATAAATATTTGTTTATCTGGAATAGTTCTAACTTGGGTTTCAGTAGATTTATTGAATGTTTTGGGGTTCTACAGTTTTAGATTTGAATCGATTTCTTCAATCATTTTTTAGATTTAAGTGGTTCTTTCTATTAGGGATCCGATTGCAACTGCTGAAATTCTTGGATTTCAATGATTTTTGTTTCAGATTTCAATAGATTTCGTAGCCACTTGTTTTGAGATTTAAATAGTTATTTGGTCATTCTCTAGTCTACAGATATATTCACATGTTTAGTGAATTTCCACTTGATTATTTTTAGTAGATTTCTACATAACTAATTATGTGATTTTGTATTCATTTTTTAATTATATTTCAACTGTACGTTTGGGATTCTTTCTAATTTGAAATTATTTTATTGGATTTTTAGTTGATTGAGTTTTGATAAAATGTTGTGAGATTGTTAATTTTGATATTTATATTTTCTTCAATGGAATATAACTAAAAATGTTAAAACCTAAATGTGAATATATAGTATATTTTAATTCTTTATATAAGTGGTTTTTCTCTTTTGCTTGAATATTTTTAATGAATATTTCATTTTGGAATTTTAGATTTATTTAGATGATGATATATGAGATTTTTTTATTTTTTATTTTCTGTAATTTGAGTGGAATTATTTATTTTTCTATATTCAATGGAATTGTTAATATTCAAATTCAATGGAATTATAGAAATTCAGTGGAGTAACGTTTATTGATTTTTGGTAATTTATTTGTTTATAAATATAATTTCTGTATTAAATAATTTTAATATTTTAAAATTTTAGTACTTTTTTATATTTTAAAATATTTAGTGGAATGTTATGAAAAATAAAATAAAATCCAACGGAACACATATAAGGGTATTTAAGATATTTTAAAAGAATTATAAATTTTGAATAAAAATTAAAATTCAGTGGGAATACAAAAAATTCAGTGGATATTATAAAATTAAGTGAAATGTGCATTAGGATATTAATGACATTTTGAAAGAAATTGTATATTCTTAAGGGAAAATAAAATTAATTGAAATTTTTACTAAAAAATAAAATTTTAGTGGAATTTTAAAAATTAATTGGAATTTGTATGTATAATGGAGGGGTAATTTTGGAATGATACTTGTTTTTGTTCTTTTGACACAAGTCCAATTTTAGTGGTCCTTAGAAATATATTTTTTTGAATTTTAGGAGCCCTGAAAAAAAAAAAAAAACAAACCTTATTTTTATCATTACTTTTGTTCACGATTCATATGGAATATCCTCTAGGAATACTGTGAATAGGGCAGTCTAGGAATAATGACAGTTATCGTATGAATTATCATAAGCCCTCTAAATATTCATTACCAGTCGAAAACTTTATGAGTTAGTATGAAGGAGACAAATATATTCAGGAAAGAATGGGATATAGTGAAAGTTGTTTTCATCATGTGAGAAGCATCAGGTAGACAAAGATAATTTGTAGAAGGTGTGCATTATTCTTAGAATGCTGATGCTTATTATATTAAGCTGCCTCAAGCATTCAAGATAATGTTGAGTATCAAACATGATGTGAAAACGAAAATTTAGTATTCTTACTAGATGAAAATACTTGAAATTTTATGGTATATAGGAAAATGAAAGGATGCTCCATGTGATCCTTGTGAATTCAATAGTAATTTCCCTAGTTCATCTTATCGAAATTGTAGTCAATTTGATTCCATATGTATTATGTGATATGCTTCTATCTTCTGAATAACCAAATAAGCGATGCCTTTCTATTTTTAAGTCAGAGAGTGTGAGGATAATGGGGGAACATGGGATCCCATGAGTGATTAATGGAAAATTAGCCTAGACAAGCATGAAAAAGAAAAATAAAGTTTATTGCGACACGCCGACATCTCTCATTGTCCCACCTAGAAATGTTCCGTCAATAATTGATAGAACCTAGACAAGCATAAAAGGAGAAGCTTACTGTGGCATCTCTCATCGTCTCATCTAGAAATTTCTCTTGAACAATCAATTGAGGCATCTTTACCCATTTCAATGCCAACTTGTAATAATTTGGACAGTTCTCTTGAATCTACTTTTGATTCATATATAGTATATCTTCCCTTGTTTAACCTTATACTTCACTTTATCATCTTTTCCATGTCCTACCATGCACAAACCTAAGTCCTTGGATCGTTTATTGTTGAATAATTGGTGGAATTCTCTGTAATGTTAAGCTTCTGGGGTATTTTGGTAATTTTGTTATTTTTGCTGTCATTAGGTCAAGGAGACTTGATTGGTATTGAATTGAATTAATATTGGGCTCACCGTTTTTTCTCATTGTTGGCGAGACCCGTTGTCCCTAAATGTTTGTTCATTTGTTGTTCCCTTTTTCAATGTATTCAATTTTCCTTTTGTCATGCACCAGGGTATGTGCTAGTGCTATTTATAGCATGTGAGAATGGTGTTGGTCTCTCACGTTCTCCCATTTTAATGGAAAAACAACTCTTATAACTACCTTGTATCCTAGGTTCACCACATCCTTCTGTTTTCTCACGTAATTTATTATTGAAAAACAAAATTAAAACTAAATATCATTGCTGAAGGATAATTTGAAAAAATTTAAATGCATGCTTTTGTGGCCTATGCCACCACTAGTTTCAGGACCAACATCGGCGGATATGTGTTGGGCTTAGGGGACTCAGGCCCTGGGATTTTCCAGTGGTAAACAAGAAGAAAGCCCATAGCATTAAGTGTAGTGAAAATGAGAATGTAATGTGGATTTATGGTAATACATTAATGGATGAAATTGGGAATGAGTTAGCAGAGAGATTAGGTTTGGAACCTGTTGAGATGAGAGAAAACATTTATGATGGTTTGAACATGTATATAGAAGACATGCGGATATACCAGTTAGGAAGTTTGATTTAATTTAACCGAAGGTGCTACAAGAAAGAGAGACTTAAAAAAAAAATTGAGATGAAATCACGAAAAACTTAATAGCATGAATTTAATAATATAGAATGACCCAAAAAAGATTTCTATGATGTAAATGGATTCATGTAACTGCCCTACTTAAGCGCTTACCAAAGCTTGTTTGGTTTTATTCCTTTGGAGAACAAGTCCCCATTTTCGTTGTTTTAAAATGCCCCTACCCAATTTACAAAACTATCTTCAAAAAACAAAAAGGGACTTGTGAAATCTGCTCATATTAATATCTTCTTATTATTTGTTCTTTTATAATTTTCATTTGACTATTGGTTTTGAACGACTTCATCTTTTCTGAATATATCTCCATGTGGTATGCAGACAAAAGCATAGAAGTTTGAAATAAATAAAGATGCCTCATAGAACCCGACCCATGACTGCACTTTTGCTGTTCACTGGACTCAATGTTGTTTTAGTCTCAACAATTACTCCAGTCTATGATTTCGTCTGCTTTCATCCATTTTGGGAACGTAGGGTATGTTTCTTATTCTTATATTTTCTTGGTTTCGTTCTTTTTAAATTTTTTATATGCGCTTATTATGTCTCTTCCCTTTCTCTAGTGGTGAAAAGCAATTGCAATGGAATCCGGTTTTGTCCTTAACATTTCATGTCAGTTTGGAGGAAATCCTTATCATATAATACAAGACGTTAATAGAACACTTGGCACATTGTGCAAGTGTTTCATGATGAAAATTGTAAAAAACAATGCTAGCATAGGTGTAAACTTAAATCTAGCAAAAATTATGGTGAAAACTTAATTTTGTGAAGCTTTTATCTTTCCCATCAAAGAAGCATGGAAACAGATGCGTATAGAACGACGAGACATTGATACGGCAATACAGAAATCCCAAAGGGGAGGATATGATACTGCTAAAATACGGAAACTTATGGACATGCATTTAGGGTTAAGTGCATATTGCCCCTGTGGTTTGGCTGAGTTGCATATTGCCCCCTATAGTTTTTGTTAATCACTTAAACCTCTTTACTGGAGGGCAACTGTAAAATATTTAACCAATTTGGGTGGAATGACAAATTTTCCCTTACTTAAAATGCTCAATATCTACCAGCTATTTCCAAAAGAAATATAAGCAAATCCAAATGTTAATTTTTCTTTTTCTTTTCTCTTTCATTCTCTCTTTTTTATTTTTATAATTCTCTCTTTTTTCCATCCCATATTCCCATCTCTCCTGAAGAGAAACTCACATCTCTTTCAAATGAAAAGAAGCAGAAATCTCTCTCAATGTAAATTGCAAATACAAATTTCTTTACTTCAGAGGGAGGTTTGCTAGTTGTGGAATAGAAAACAAAAATAGTCAGAGATAGATGAAAAAAGTGTGGGCGACATAATAGGCTGGGCGGTGCTAGCGATGGATTAGATGGTGGTGGCAGATATGGGTGAAGGTTTCTAATGATAGTGGTGTTGGCGAATTTGGGCAGGTGAGTGGATGGTGATGGTCATAGTTCAGAACGAGAGGATCTGTGTGGTGGGAGTTGGCGATTGCCATGGTGGATCAAGGGTAGTGGAGAGGGACATCATCGGTGGATGTGACATGAGAGCTGGACGATGTTGCTGGTGGTGGGTCATGGTGGTTAGTGTGGGCTGCTGGTGAGGGATGGTGGTGGTTGCCAATTTTGGGAGGGAGCCTATGAATCTAGGTTGCAACCTTGAAGAGAAAGGGACAGTTGGGAGAAGATAAAGAGAGAGGAAAGGGGAAGAAATAGAAAGAAAATAAAGGAGGGAGAAGAATAGACAAAAAATATGGGGAAACAATAAATTGGGGGAAGGGGTTGAAATTTTTTTGTAATTCAATTGGAAGGGCATTATAGTGTATTCAAATTATGTTATTAGCACTAGATGTATGCAAATTATATTATGAGAACTAAGGGTAATTTTGGTATTCTTTTGTGGATCATTGACTTGTTGAGATTAGATTGTTATTTTAACTGAAAATAGCAATTACACTTTAGCAATGTTGCAAAGGGCGTTTTCTCGGCAAGCTTAAGAGGCAGTGCGTAGTAGAAATGCCTTTCGGATATGGGTGGCGCAAAATGCTCCTTGGGCTTACGCACTAGGCTTCTGGGCAAAGTCTTGGTCGTAAAAATTGGGTGAAACTCAGGGCTTGGGGTGTTAAGCCCAATGAGCTTATTTATTTAGTACTTTATTTTTATTTCAATAAATTAAATGTTAATTCAAATTAAGTTATTTTAAGTTTTTAGATTAGCATTTAAAATAACTCTATTAGAAAATAATCCTAAAATATAGTCGAACGTCTTGATCTTCCCTCATCTTTTAATAGGATGATTATATAGATTTCTCTAAGGAGGATTGAACTTCCATTTTTGCTTATTTACATTCCATTATCCTATAAAAGTTTCTATTGTTTTACTTTGTCAGTAAATTAGCATAAATTTTTTGTACATGTGTGTCCAATGTTTTTTCGTTTGTCATCTTATATCTTTTTCTATTATTCTTTTTATTGTGTGTTTTTAATTATTATATATTTTAAAATATTAAAAATTCATATTTCATGGGGCTTACGCCCTACCCGGACAAGTTAAAATGTCCCGCCTCGCACCGACACCTTTTACAACACTGCATCATTTATTTTTTAATAATAATAGAAATTATTTTAATTTTCATGAATATTCAAAAAAATAATTTTCCTGAATAAAAAGCGAGATTGAACACATGGTGAGGCAGTTAGGTATTGCATATCAGGAGGCAAATAACCTGTAATTTGATTATTGGCACCAAAAATTGGAAGAAACAATATAACAAAGGGTTCCAAGGTAGCTCACATGACAAGCCAGGTGCATAGAATACCTAGTTCTTTTATTATGCAATTGCTCACAGGCTCCATTGTTAAATGCATTCTGACTTGCACTGCATCATCAATGTATAGAGTGATATGGGTTTTGGATTTTTATTTGCTACATCATCAATGTATATGTTCTTTATTTATTTGATGATTATGTATATGTTTCAGAGAGAGCGTCGATGCCATGAACGTGAAGCTGCTTTAGCGAAGGGTTCTGCGTCTACATAAGAAAGATGGTTACTTCAGGCATTTTATATGTCCAAATTCATGTTTTTCTTCTTCTTTCTTATTAGCATAACCAGGGGGATTCTTAGTTTAGTGCAGCTACGTATAGAGGTAAAACTTGAATAGGACGCAGGAAGCCCCATTTTCCTTCCAAGGATATTCTGAACTGTATATATATTATAAATTACAAGAATGTTTTGTATAGAACATTTTTCTTTTTGTTTTTTTCCTCGTTCCTTGATGAATGTCCCCAAAAATAAAACATTTTTGTTACGTTTGGTACACGGGATTCAAGTCGGGATTGGAATGGCTATGAGAATGGTCATTCCATTCTTATGTTTAGTACATGGTGATGAGGGTAAAAACCAACCACCCCCGATGCATTCCACCTAAGTCTTCCACGTGGATCAAGCGTCTGACGTGGCAAGAGGCATCTGTTGTGTGAAAGTCAAAATGTATGGTCTGGTCGGTATAATCTCCTGGTCGGTCTCCTCAGCACGGTTAGTTCAGGTCAGCCAAACCTCCAAACATGGACGATTACGCCCGAAAACTTCTTACAATCAATAGAGGCCTGGCCGGTGACATTCAGATTGACACATCTTCCTCAACGTTTGTACTTGTGTCTAGGCTGGTTCTCCTCCTTTACTGGCACAAAGGCCCATGGACTTCTCCATTAATGCTAAAAAGCCCAGACCCATGGCTCTAATCTCTTCACGCGCACTTTTTCTCGACCATGCACAGTGGTTAAGGTCGATAACTGAACTTAAAGCTCCTAATATCTGAAATGCTAATTAGTTTTTCTCTTATAAAAGGAAAGGTGAACTTTGATGAAAAGGTAATTGCTTTTAAAATATTCAAAGCATTTGCATAATTTCTCCCCTCAAACTCTTTATCTTATGTCGGAGGTGTTTCACCGGGTATAACCTTGGTAGGTCCTGTGCAGATACACACTTGGATCTCAGGCTAGACAATGCCCAAATCAGCTCGCTCAAGCAAGGATTCAATGGTAAAGAACTCGAGGGATTCCCCTTCACAGAAGACAACCCCCAGCTCATCAACATCAATCTACGTGGACTTTGACCGGACCATACTGTAAGTGTTATCCATTTTTAGACATCGACAGTTTGGCATTGTCTGTGGGAATCGCACAAAAAACCTTTTTTTGGTCATCAAGTCCTTGCTCAACTAAGATTTGATGATCATAAGGTTTGGTTAGATCATTCAGCGAAGCGAGCAGAACATCGCGGTGAATAGCAGTCCAAACATAGAAATGTCAAGGGTCTCCAAGCCGGACGCTAGGGTTTTAGCCCCTAACCAGGTTGAGGAAGAAAACATACCCTCCATAGGGTAAACGGGCCCATCTGCTTTGCCGTCAGGCGACGTTGTGGGTCAGACATTCGGGGCCATTGAAGCATCAAGGATCGACAATTTGGAGCACCGCCTTGGCGAGTTCTAAAACTACTTCCACGTTCTTCTCTTCCACTTGCCGCCGACCCCTGCTCAGGGGGGATCGACTTTCCAAACTGCAGGGGGAGAGGAGCAACCCTAAGAGCCAGAGGATCGCGTGATCCATTCTCATAGACAGGTGTCAAGGGCCCCACTTCAGCCTTGTAACTGAATAGTGAGAGAGCGAGATGTAGCCCCTTGCTGCTTCGAGCTCATCGTCTCGACCCTCATTGGGCCCGACGTGTTTGGGCGGTTGATTCCCATTCTTTACTGGCCAGAAGACAAGGAACCAGCGTGACTGCCAATCAGGTGATAGCGCCACCCAAGGGTGAAGACGTCATGTAACATCGCCTCGCTGACATGGAAGTAGCTCTTCATTAGCTGCAAGGATCAAGGGGAGCGACTCGGCTCCCTGCTGAGGTAAGATCCCCCTTTACGGATGATATTGTGGAAGAAGTGGTAACCAATAGATTCCCGGATGACTCTGTATGACGGGACTGCTGACCCGGTGGACCACCTTTCAATCTTCATATCCTATATGGATATGCACACAGCCTTCGTGGCTGTGAGATGTAAGTCTTTCCTTCTCACCTTCACCGGAACAACCTATTCATGGTTCCGAGATCTGGCCCTAGCCTCAATTTCCACTTTCTTCTAACTCGAACAACTCTTTCTCACTTGATTCAACCACTCTCGATGAAGGCCAAAGACCATGACACACATCTTGGCTCTCCAGTAGGGGGTCGGTGAGAACCTGGGAGATTATGTGGATAGGTTTGGGAGAGAGACCATCGCCTGTGAGGATTTGTCGGATGTCGTTTCCCTGAACACCTTCGTTGATGGGCTAAGACACCGAAGGTTATCCTATGACCTTTGCTCGCGTCCCGCGCCAAACCTCCATGTTGCCCTAAACAAGGGCACTAATTTTTACGAGGCCAATCTGAGAGATATCGTGAAGAGGGACCGAGAAGGGGTCCAGAAGAAGGAAGACCGGGTTGAGGAAGGGCCGAGCCATTCTCAAGGCTCGTGAAGGCTTTAAGCGGAGGAGCGGTTAGGACCTCTGCCTCGAGGATCGAAGGCCTCTCCCACCCCCAAGGCCTCGACAACAAGGGTTCACCCCTTTAATGACTTCAATAGCGATAAACTTCGCGGAGAACTTTGGAAAAAGGGATCTTCCCTCCGGCTCCTTCTCTAAGGGAAAAACCTATAGGGAGATCTGTTAACAAATACTGTGAGTTTTATCGTGACCGGGGCCATTCCACTGAAGCCTACTTCCAACTCAAGGAAGAGATATAAGCCCTCATAAGGAGTGGATACCTCGAAAATTATGTTTATAAGGAGAATAAAGAGCCCCAGTTTTAGGAGAATGACCGCCAAGAAGAGCATAGAGGCCGGCAGAGAGGAGGAAACCGGAGCCGACCTTCACTCCGAGAGAATGAGGCTAGAGACGATGACGACCAACGGGTGGACAACGAAATTAACGTCATCCCTGGTAGGCTCAATCTCGGAGGGGAGACATCCTCCCCTAGAAAGAGATACGAGCATAAGGCGATGAGAAAGGCCGATCATGACGTGTATGAGGTGAGTACAGTCGGTGCCACCTCGCACAATGTTATCTCTTTCAGCGAGAAGGATCTCCGCGGGGTGTATACACCCCATGACGATGCCGTGGTCATTTCTGCTCTGATCAATCATTATAAGATGGGGCGCATTCTGATTGACAGGGGTAGCTCAGTCGACATCATTTTCAAGTGGGCCCTCTATAAGATGAAAGTGGAGCTAAACGCCGTGCAGCCCACAAAAATCTCCATTTGTCGGTTTTGGGGGGGACATTGTTTGTTCGCTTGGATGGATTTCCCTGCCCGTTACGGTATGTTTCAAGCCTAGGTCGGCAACGGTTTGGACCAAGTTCCTTATCGTGGATAAGCCTTCTCCTTACAACGCTATAATGGGCCGTCCAACTATTTCTGCCCTAAAGGCGGTTTGCTTCCCGTATCACCAAATGATGAAGTTCCCCACCGACCATGGGGTTGTAGAGGTGAGAGGAGATCAGGAGTCAGCTAGAGTGTGCGCCAGGAGGGCGCTTGAAAAGAAGAAATAACAACTATTGCCTAGGTCTGAGCTCGGATATCCTGAGTTCATGGCCCTAGACGGTGATGACGAGCTCATACCCATCGACGATCCCCGAGAAGAGGAGCCTAGCCTCCGACCTTATGAAGACCTCTTGGAAGTACCCATCCACCCTTCTATCGAGGGGAAAACTGTAAGAATAGGTGCTAAGCTCAACCTCAAGCAAAAGACCGAGCTTACTAACCTGTTATAGGAAAACTATGATGTTTTTGCTTGGTCTCACAATGAACTACTAGGGATTGATCCCGGGGGTGGCCATGCATCGGCTCCACACTGATGTATATTACCCACCAGTCAGGCAAAAATGGAGGAAATTCCATCCTGATCGGCAGAAGATCATTGAGAAGAGATGGATAAGCTCATAAAGTCTGATGTCGTAGAGGAAGTCAAATTCCAGGACTGGTTATCTAATGTAGTCCTAGCTCCTAAGGCCGGGAACAAATGGCGCCTTTGTGTAGATTTTAAGGATCTGAACAAGGCCTGTCTAAAGGACTTCTTCCCCTACTGAGGATAGACATTGTTATAGACACCACTGCTGGGTTCGAGCTCTTGAGCTTCCTCGATGCATGTGTCAGCTATAATCAAATCCTTATGTACCTTCCCTGATAAGAGCAAAACCTTGTTCATCATAGATCGGGGAATGTATTGCTACAAGGTCATGCCATTTGGGCTGTGCAATACCGGGGCAACCTACTAATGATTGGTCAATAAGATATTTAAGGAGAAGATAGGACAGACCATGGAAGTTTACATAGATGACATGCTGGTTAAAAGCAACCGGGGTCAGGATCATATTGGACATCTCCAGGCCTGCTTTAACAATCTCCAAGCTCATTGCATAAAGCTCAACCCGAGCAAATGTATCTTTGGAGTATTCGCGAGCAAGTTTCTCAGGTATATGGTGTCTTAGCACAGCATCGACGCTAACCTCGACTAGATTAGTACCATGCTCGAAATGGCTTTACCCCGCACAAAAAAAAAAAAAAACAAAAAAAAACATCCAAATGCTTACGGGAAGGCTTGCAACACTTAATTGATTCATCTCCCATTCCTCTCAGAAGTGTCTTCCCTTTTTCAAAGTCCTTAGGGGCAATAAGAACTTCGAGTGGACCGAGGAATATGGAACATCGTTCCAAGAGATTAAAAAGTTCATTTCCTCGGCTCCCCTACTCAGCACACCGAAAAGAGGAGATGAGTTATTCCTCTACATCTCGTCATCTACTACGGCGGTGAGCGTGGCCTTGATGAGATAGGAGAATAGCATTCAAAGTCTAGTGTACGACTCTGGTAGAGTACTCATTGATGCCAAGACTAGGTATTCACAGTTTGAAAAACTAGCATACGCCGTACTAATCGCCTCGAGGAAGCTAAGGTAGTATTTCAAGCCTATACCATTGTTGTCCTGACCGATCAGCCATTGAAGTAGTTTCTCCATTCTCCTGATGTCTCTGGGCGGTTGATAAAATATAGTTTCGAGCTCGGACAATTCCATATCGATTACCGACTAAGGACAACTATCAAAGGTCTAGTCTTGGCAGATTTCATCGTCAAGCTCACCTTCCCAGACGATCAGACGGGCACCAATCAGAAAGCTCTCGAGGAGATATCCCCTCTTTCAAGGGAAGTCGTTAAATCCCCCAGCACAAAAACAGACCTGGGGCCAGACTCTTGGCAATTGTTCACGGATGGTTCCTCCAATTTGAATGCATGTGGGGCCGGAGTTGTCCTCGTAGCCCCTAATAAAGAGTAGGTGGAATATGCTCTTCAATTAGGATTCCAAGCTACAAATAACGAGGCAGAGTAGAAAACCTGCTTGCAGGACTGCGATTAGCACGGGATTTCAACGTAAAAAGTCTCTAGGCCCTTTCTGATTCTTAGCTCGTGGTCAACCAAGTGAACGGGGACAACCTAGCCAAAGACCTCGAGCATGATCGCCTATCTGGAGAGAGTAAAAGCGTTGATGAAGGACTTTGAAAAGGTTCAAGTCACGCAAATTCCCCAAGAAGAAAACAGGCATGCAGACGCCTTGGCCAACCTGGCCTTAACGGTAGAGTATACTTTGAAAAGACCGTACCTGTAGAATATTTGGACGAACCGAGCAAGGCGGTGTCGGATAAGGTCGCGACGATCTGCGAGCTAAGTAACGAATTGGCCTAGTTGGACCCAATCAAATATTATCTCGAAAAGGGCACGCTGCCCAGCGATCGGGCTGAGACCAGAAGGATGAGCTATCATATTGTGAGGTATATCGTCCTTGACGGGGTGATATATCACAAATCCTTCTTAGGTCCTTACTCAAGGTGTCTCCGTCCTGAGGAGGCCGAGTATGTGATGATGGAGGTTCATGAGAGGATATGTGGCAACCATGCAGGGGGCACATCTCTAGCTCAAAAAATCCTTCGACATAAGTATTACTGGCCCAAGATGTTAGAAGATACAAGCGAATTCGTGAAGAAATACGACAAGTGCCAGAGATTCGCTGCTCACCCCTACGTGCCACCAACCGTGATGGTACCCATGACCAGTCTCTGGCTGTTTGCTTAGTGGGGCATCGACCTGCTCGGTCCATTTCCTCAAGAGACCAGCTAGATGAAGTTTCTGGCTGTGGCTGTCGATTATTTCATGAAGTGGGTGAAAGCCGAGGCCCTAGCTTAGATCACTAAGGAAAAAATTAGGGATTTTGTGTGGAAAAGTATGATTCGTAGATTTGGCATCCCCAAAGCCATCGTCCCAGATAACAGCAAACAATTCGATAACGATCTCTTTTCCAATCTGCCTGGGATTAGGGATTAACACACACTTTTCCTCCCTAGGTCATCCTCAAGCAAATGGTCAGGTCGAGGTCACCAACCAAACCATCTTGCAAAACAAGGCTTGTGGGTTTAGGACCTCTATCCCGTTTTGTGAGTATATCACACCACGAGAACGTCAGTCGCCTTCGATTGAGCTGAGAACTAAGTAACATTGGCACTAAATCTGGATCTCCTAGAAGAAAAGATAGAAAGAACTTGGGTGTGTCAGGCAGCTTATCATCAAAGGGGAACAAGGTACTGCGATAGGAGGGTCCAACCATGTTCCTTCGATGTCGGTGACTTTGTCCTCAAGAAAGTAACCTTGGCTACGAAGGATCAGAACATCGGGAGGCTAGCTTCTATTTGGGAGGGACCGTACAGGGTCACCCGCATAGCTCGGCCCGGTACCTACAAGCTAGAGACCAAGGAGGGAGTCCCCCTGAGACACGCCTAGAATGCTGAGCACTTAAAACGTTATTTTCGTAGAAAAGACACACCGATGTAAAGATAGTAAAAATTTCAAATTATGATGTAATAAAGTTTTCTATCAATGAAAAAAGTGTTTGGTCAAATGTGTTCTCGATGCTCGAAGATCTACAAAAACCTGGTGCAAACCGCCGAGAATGATAACCAGACCCCCCACCAGGTCGGTAGTCTGTAGCCGGGGATAAACCATTGTCATCCACCTAGGGCAAGGTATCGATCGGGTTTGAGGATCTGCAGCCAAGCATCTACCCCCTCACAGCCAACCACGGTTAGAAGACATAAAGGGACGACGCTCCTGCGATGACTAACTTGAAATAACCCGAAATAGCTTAGGGATGAGCCCGATTATGGAGAGCTCACCTATGACCGGCAATAGGAAAACAACCGAGGTGTTGTAAGCCTTGGAGGGCCATACCTCAAGTTGGACACCCTCACAATCGAATCGACTTCCCAAGCCCAGTAGTATCGAACTCGGGTAGTCGGTTGGGGGGGAAGAATAACTAGGCGTATGGTAAAGGCTAAAAGACTGACATAATTTTGATACTTGAACATGATGGATCTTATTCTTCTTGGTGTAACGCTTGACTGAAGTTTACTCTTCTCGGTGTTGCACTTGATCGAGGATTCATGCTATTTCGTATTGTGATTTGGGTGGTTTTAAGTCCAATTGTAAATCAAATTCTCTTCGGTATTAAAACTAAGGTCGGTGTGATTTTATGCCCAATTCTTAAAGTTATAAATTGAATTAGATGGAGAAGTTTTTCAGAATTCTTTCAAGTGCTTGAAAATAACCAAGCTGAGTCCTAGTGCCGAGGGCGGTTACTTGAGGCCAATATGTTTGGACAGGTATTAGTTTATATTATGTGACAAATATGCAAGCAACAAATTTAAACACACAAGTGATAGAAATGTACCGATCAGATAAAATTATCGAACATAAGAAGAATTATCGGCCAAAAAATGGTTTTTATTTACTTCAAAAACACATTTACAAGTTGGGGTTCTAGCCTGGTACAAAAAGACCGATTTAGGCATCACACACAAACAAAAAAAAAAAAAAAAAAAAAAAAAAAAAAAAAAAGGAGGGAAAAAAAGAGAAAAAAGAGGGAAAGAACTACAAAAAAACATCTAGTGTGTTTGTGGTTGAAGTTATTGGGATGGCCCAGCCTGAGGACCCCCCTTGCCACCACCATCAGCTCCGGCCTCGCTGCTCGACTTGGCTTGGTTTGACCGCCCTGAGCACTTCCGTCCTTCTCATCTAAGTCGGAAAACTCCATTTGAATTTGTTGATAAGGGAACATGGGGTACTGGTGTCAGAGTGAGCGGATGGTGGCATTGTAGCTGTTCTTCATCATGTCGGCCCCGATGTTGAGCTTGAGGTTCTTGAACTCTTGGCTTGCCTTTTAGTTGTTCATGGTCTCTCGCTCAGCTAGGGCAATGGCCTCACGCTTTTTCTCCTTAGCAATGGCTAACCGATTTATCATCCTAGAGAGGTCGACCTTCAGCTTGCCGACCTGATCACTCAACCAACCCTTCTCCTTGGTGAGGCTCTCGACCTGGGCTTTCATTTTCTGGTCACGATCCTCGGCTTGGGGAACCCTCAACTTCACCAAGCTCGTGAAGGAGTATTTCCCCTTGCCTTCTTTACCTCGACCTCCGTCACGATGGATTGTATCCCCCAAATCAGGCTGTCTGGGGGGACCTGATAGACAGGTCGGTTAGGGACAACATTGGTTGCCGCACCATGACTTGACAGAGGAAGAGGGGGGAGCCTCTAGGGTGACCGGATCCACTAGTTCGGGCTCGTTGATAGGAACCGGACCGAGCTTAGTTGCGGGATCCCTGGAGGGACTAGCCCCTCCTTGGACTCTAGGTTGTCTGACTTTCCTGGTCGTAGCGGAAGGCTGGGAAGGCTCTGCCCCGCTGGACTCCTGAGCCCTTTCGGACGTAGAAGACGTCCAGTCAACCTCTTCCAGAGACGAGCTAAGCTCTATCTGCTAGATGGGGAAGACACTGAGAAAGTCTGCTCAGAAGAGCTAGACCCTGACGCGTTGTAACCAGGAGAATAAAAAAAAGATATAAAGAAGAAAAAAGGAAAAAAAAAAGTACCATGGCCAAGAAGGAAATAAGCGCTCACGGAACTCTGGTGCGAAAAAATGGGCGAGATTGAAGCTTTTATTTATAGGCATCCTGTCCAACCGAAACGTCGCGTTATCGAACGTTGGACAGTGGCCCAATCCTCGTACCTGCCAGAAGGTACAAGACACGTGTCGCGCATTTAGGGAGTTGTAATGAGGCTTCTCAAGAAAGCTAATAAATGGCAGTCAACTGAGCTCATCTCCCACTTCGAGCAGAATCTTCCCAATAACGAAGTCCTAGTCTTCATTGAATCACGAGCAGGGTAGAACCCCTAGCGTCCTGTGTTCCACCTCAACACTAGGGGCTGGACAACTGATGAGGGTAAAAACCAACCACCCCCGAGTCGTTTCACCTAGCCTTCCACGTGGATCAAGCGTCTGACATGGCAGGAGACATCAGTTGTGTGAAAGTCAAAATGTATGGTATGGTTGGTATAATCTCCTAGTCGTTCTCCTCAGCCTGGTTAGTTCAGGTCGGCCAATCCCCTTCACGAAAGACAACCTCCAGCTCATCAACAACAATTTACGTGGATTCTAACTGGACCATATTGCGAGTGTTATCTATTTTAGACACCAACACATGAGATCAAATTTTATTCCCATTACCAAGGATTCCCTAATCTCACAAAATATATGATTAATCAATACTAAGATAAACTTAGTATTATTTAATCCCAATCACATGAGATTATGATTTAATCATTCATCGGCCAAAAAATGAGATCAAATACTAACCAAATATTTAAATTGGAATGAAATTTAATTAAATCAACTATTATACCGTTTGAAAATTTAATTAAATTATTATTTTATTATTTGATGTCATTTCAATATCACATGCAATTATTTTTGTAATCAAACATAGGAATGATAATGACCATTCAATTCTATTGCCATACTAATTCTAATTATATTGTCATTCAATTTCATTCCAATGTACCAAACACAGTGTCAAAGTTGTGATAGATTTAGAGCATAAGAAATGGGTTTTGGATTAGATTTGTATGGGTTTCTTTTCTTCTCTTTCTTGGCATTGGCAAGATATTGATTTCAGTTAGTGTCTGTATCAAGAAACCTAGAGTGGAATTTAACAGACTTAATAACGATAAAGTAGGGGATGTAAAAGGAAATACTATGTGAACTCAAACAATATATATATATATATATATATATATATATATATATATATATATATATATATATATATATATATATATATAATTTTCATTTCTTAATTTCAGAATCAATTGTGTGATGTATATGGGATAATAAATAATTAATCTTGTTGGATATATTAATTATGTCATGAAGCGTGTTTCCGGAAATCCAAACGATTTCTGATCACGATCTTCGCACAACTATAAATCCTTGAAAGCAATACAAGCGTGAAGCATCATGTCCCTAGCAGTTATTGTTTGATCTCAAGATTCTCGACACTAGGTTACTTACAAAACGTGTCATGTTGAATAAATACAGTGGACTTTTCCTCCTATTTATCTTATGTTTATATTTTGGTACCTGTTTTTTTTTTTTTTTTTTTTTTCATGCGACATTTCTTTTTCTTCTTTCCGAAAAATCATCAATATTTTAATTGCTTTATTTTGTGTGATTCATTAAGTTGAAAAATAAAATTTAATCAAATGAGAAATTTCATAAAATAATTATACAAAGATTGGAGATTCAAAAGGTATGTAAACCATAGCACAACACTAAAATAATGAATGATCCCCAAGCCTTGTTATTAAGCACTCCAAGAAATCTCTTTCCCCTTCCCCCATCACTCCTTATTTCAGCACTTGGATTCCCTTTACCTAACAGTAACACCAAGTCAAATGTACAAACAATACAAGTTATGTAAAAATGCAAAGATAAATAAATAATTACACTTTGACTCTCGTCAATTTTTGGTCCCTCAACTTAATGGAGGACATAAAATTGACCCATAATTTAGGGGTCAATATGAAAATTAACCCACATGGTAATGGAATAAATTTAAAAAACGCCCATGTTTTCTGGGTTTTATGTGTTGGTTAAGTTAATTTATTGGAACAATAGAACCAATTAGAGCAACTCCCATCCGCATATATATATATTTGCATTAGTTAGGCTAATGAATATTATTTTGGCTAATAAAAAATAGTACTTGTACTCCAACCTAAATTAGCTATTAATATTTCAATTTAAATTTTCGCTAAATAACCATTTTACCTCTTGGGTTGGAGTATATAATATTGATGTTGCATAGGTAAATTGTTGGTTAATCGTTTCCATCAATTTTAACTAACCTTTATACCTTAGGTAGGAATGATTCTTACGGCTCGTTTGATTGAACGGAGTTGGGGTGGAATGGTTTCACCATTCTACCGTCGATTTTGATTCACTTGTTTGGTTGTCCAATGGAATCAAGAAAATAAAAATAATAGAATTAATTTCCATAATTCATGGTCTGGAATCAACCCAACCCAATGGATTCAAAAAATAATTTTCACAAAAGTTCATTCCCAAAAGTCCATCCCTATTACTAGAAATAATTTATTTTGTAGTCATTTTTTTAATTATCTATTATCAGATATATATTCAAACTGATTTTGTAGAAGCGGTGGCTTTAATTCAAAATCCGTGCCCAGAAAATCATCGTTTCAAAGAGTTGATTGAAGAGTGTAAAAGACTACTTCTACTGAATGATCATACCCTCCAATTTGCTCCTCGAGAAACCAACCACTGTGCCGATATTTTGGCTAAAAGATGAGTGAATGAAAATTGTACCCTTAAATCCTAGAAACCCCGATGACAATTCTTGAAGATATCCTACTTCAAGAGATGGATTAAAGGGCCATTGAGATGTGCCCTAAGTTTTAGTTTCTTTGTATTGTTTGTTTTTCGTTTGTTGTTTTTTAACTTTACCTTTCTACCAAAAAGAAAAAATTGATATCTAAAAAGGCACTATAAGAATTTTACTATTTTTCATTATTCTATTAATTCTCTTATTCCATAATAAGAAAATAAGAGAATGGAATAATACTTTTATTAACAAATCTATTCTATTCTTTACATCATTTTATTCCTTCTCCCATTCCACTCAACCAAAGGAGCCATTAGTTACTAAATCAGGTAGAATGGATATTGTGATGACTTTTGGGTTGAAATTTAAATTTTTATGTCTATTTAGCCACAGTGGTAATTACATCATTTAAGTCTTGGGTTAGAGTTGGAGTAACTCTTAAAGATATATATGTGATAGTCTATAAAATGAAAAAAAATCAAAGGTTCAAAGATTAAAAATTAATAAAGTTAAAAATCAACATAGTAGTATAGTTTACACAAATGAAAAGCCAAAAACATTGTTTTACCATTAACAGCTGAGGTACTATTGCTCCCTTTGGTTCTATTAAAATCCTCGAACACCTTTGCATCCGGTGAGTTGGGTGCCAAGTGTAGAAGCGCTGAACACATCCCATTACCATTAGTTCAGGGGTCCAAACATAAACATCGTCAGTTCATAGATCGAAGTGAAAAAAACATACAAATAAGGGGTAAAAAGTGTAATTTAATGCAAATAGATCCTTACCAGGGCATGAGGTTATGTTTGCTGGTTCATGACAAGCATGGGGAAGTCCTAATGCAAGTGTGGCATTGATTTTTATACCCAAATTGGGATTATCACTATCCTTGATGAGGATACAAAGGCATTCCTGGCTCTTGATAAGGACTTGTCTTAGGCCAGTGCAACAATCTAGGCTTGGAGATTTGGCATTCCCACTCCCACCTACATAGGGAAGACAAGTGGCTAGCCCCACTAATTGGTCTCCACATTCTTCTCTATCCTTGGATAAGTCACACTTTGCCTTGCTACCAAACAGAAGTAGAACTAAAATGCATGGTAGCCCCAGTGATCCCATTGCTGTGTGTGAGAGTTATGGGCTGGAATCACGAGATGCTTTGAGCCTTTTATGGGAAAATTAGGTTAAATCACATATTTAACACTAAAGTTTGGCTGATGTTTCATTTCACTCCTTAAATGTTTTTATGTTTTACACATTCCTCTTTAATTTTTTTTTTTTTTTTTTTTTTTTTTTTTTTTTTGTGTGTGTGTGTGTTTAATTGGTTCAACGAGACAGTTTTAACCGCTTTTGTGGTTGGAGTTAATTATGCAACTTGCTCGTGATGGAGAAACATCTATTAATAAATCAAGATGCAAAAATATTTTAACGATCCAAATCTAATTTCGAAAGATAAATGGTTGAGATTAGACTTCTGCAAACTCTCAATCCTCTAATTTTAAACTTTTGTATACTACTCAACCCATTCAATGAATTAGATGGAGAGATGAAATATATCGAAAAAAAATTCACTTAAAAATTTTACACTTCAGCGATTGAAATTATATTTTGTCATTTTCAAATGTCTTATTAATTTTTTTTTTTTATTATTTACTATTTTTCATGCTTATAAATTTAAAAATCGTTATAGATCCTTTAGACACAGGGGATTCCCAGTCTAGTAATAAATCAATTTTTTTTTTTTTAAATGTCTTTTCATCAAGGGTTTGGATCAATTTCAGGGGAATGAATGGTTGGGATGAATTGGTAGAACATTTGGGAAGAAAATTTTTTGCCTAAAATTTCACACACACATTTGAAAAGCGGTTGAGTTAAATTATATTTTGTACCTTGAAGTTTCATATATGTACTTTAGTAGGTTAATTTTTTTATTTTTTATTTTTGTTATTTATTATTTTTTATGTATTTATAAATTTGAAAATCAATATAATACATTTAGACACGGGGAATACCTAGTTAACAAATATATTTTGATAAATTTCAATTGTACCTTGAAATTCGAAAAATAAAATTTGTATGCAAAATTGAACATGCACAAAGTTTGGGGTCGCAAAATGATATTTAGACTTAAAATAAAAATGAAGAGATGAGTGTTGAGCACCCGTGACAGTGAGAGTTGATCCGTGATTAATTATACATCAATTATTAGGTGGAATGAGATGTGAGGGACATAAAGAAGATCAAAACTCATGTCATGTGAATTTTGTTTGTTCGTATAGAATAAAGAATTCTAATATGCAGTTTATCTTATTTTCCGGACATATATATATATGCATTGTTTAATTATTTTCCGTTAAATATACTAGAATAGTTATATTTTTAGTTACGATATTTATAATTTCATTACTCAATCTAATTTTTGTAAATGTTTAATGGTAATGATATAAATATCACAATTAATTGCCCAACACATGTTAATAGGTGTCACTTTTCTTGTCAATCAGGATTTTATTCTTTTTTAGAGTACTGCAAGAATTAAATCTTGAATTTAATTCTAAATTTACTAAGTCGATAAGAAAGAGTGTGCCCTTAAGATTGTTCAGGAATGTGATTAATCGAGATGTACGTAAACTGATCTTGATACACCACTATATATATATCACAACTAGTGTTACACAAAAATAAGGGTTAACGCTTGAAACACTCTTTGTCAGTTTTTTTTTTTTGGATAAGTAAGAAATATTACAAACAACACAAACTACGAGTACAAATCAAAAGACCTTTTGTCCATTTCAGAAAAAATAACGCATCAATATCTTTCGTTGGTGTTTCCAGGATCTTGAAATCACTATCCTCGCCTGCTCCTTTCTCGGCCAGCATATCCACATATTTGTTTGCTTCTCTCATGGTGATTTGAATGACGCAGTTGTTGAGGAGTAGAATACGCTTGCATTCTTCAATCTAGTCTTAAAGCGATGGTTCTCCGGGCAAGTTTCTTGAATTAGAGTGTCTGCCTTTGCTGAATCGGTTTCCACTACCACCCTAGGATAGTCTATGCTTGTTGCAATCTTTATGTCAGTGATAATGCTCCTTAGTTTTGCCTATAGCGTCGTACAACCCGGGATTGTTCCAATGTCTCCTACTTTTCAGCAGCCAAGGTTGTCTCTCAGCAAACCCCCAACACCTCCTTCCCCTGGGTTGCCTTTGGCACTACCATCAGTGCTAAGCTTTAGAAAAGTTGTACATGAAGGAAACCAATTAGTATAAGTGTTATTGGGTTAATTTAGCAAATTTAGACCAAAAAAGATCATAGCAAATTCGCTTGCTATTTTAGAAATAACAATGCCCTAAATAGCCTCCTTATTTCTATATTTTTAAATCTCCCCGATGATGGGAAAAAAATTGAGTTAGAGATACTCCCTTTAAAGTTGATTTTGATCCACTGCCACACATCCGAGGAGCGAGGTTGGCGAAAGTTCCTGCAATTCGCAAAATGACCAAGTTTTGTGCGCTTTGGGGGCAAGTGTATGATTGGTATTTTTAACACCTCCTTTGCATTTAGGGCAAATACTAGAAGTATCCTTACTTCTTAGGAAAAATTACATTTTAAACACTCTAGGTATTGACAAATTTTTAAATGGTCCCTCTCCGTTTGAACATTTCATTTTAAACCCTCTATGTATCAACATGTTCTTAAATGGTCATTCTGTCAAAAAAATCTGTCAAATCTAATAGAATATAGGGACAAAACAATATTTTTACTTATTTTTAATTTTTAATGATTTTTTTTTCTTCATTTCTCTCTCTCTCCCGATCATCTCTCTCTCTTCCTCATTCCTTCTTTCTCCCTCTCCCTCTCTCCCTCTGCCCACTGGCTAGAATCAAACCCCGTAACAGGAGGTAAACACCCCCCTATTATGACCATCTTTGCTTTCTCCTAGCCAATCACGAATTTGTCTAGACCTTTGCAGATCTCCATTGGTGTGGGAAATTTTTTACCTAAATTATATCCACCCCAACACCCATCTTTCGAATTTGCCCCAAACCCACTGCCGGAGCTGGTGCCCAACCCATCCCCATCTCGAACTTGCACGAATTTCATACCCGGACGAACTACAATCCCATCTCCCAGTGGTTGCCAGACCTCCGACGGTTCACGATGAGAGCTCAGCATGTTTGATTTGCTTTTATTCTAGCTGGATCCCCATAAAAACTTCCAATGATCAGAGCACCCGTCGATGAATTTGCCGCGAAGGGACAAGGGTTTAAATGAGGTAAAATGACATGGGTATGGATTGTGGAAGAATTATAGGTGAAATCAGGTGGTTTTCCTCAAAATTTTCAGATTGGTGATTGAGAATTGAAGGAATCTTGAGTCATGAGAGAAATGAGGATGAAAAAATAAAGTGGGTATTATCTCAGATTGTTGAGACGAGTGTGTAAAAGAGTAGGGGGTGAAAAGAAAAGGCAAAAAGAAAAAGGAAAAAGATTTTAAAATGATTAAAAAATGAAAAATGTAAAATGACGATTTTACCTTCAAAATTCTGTTAGTTTTGATGGAACTTCTGATGGAAGGACTAAATAAAAATATGCTTATACCTAGAGAATTTAAAATGAAATGTTCAAACGGAGAGAGATCATTTAAAAATGAGTCAATACCTAAAGGGTTTAAAATGTACTTTTCCCTACTTCTTATAACTCGAAATTGATGAGTAACCAATCTTCTATGAAACACAGTCCCGAAGAAAAACTTGATGTTTCGGGGTATCTTAAGTTTCCATATCCAGTTCCATTCCCCCAACGAAAGCATAGACTCATGATTTTTACTAAGATTATAGGCTGATTTTATAGAAAATTTCCTCGAGTTTTCAGGTTGCCACAAGGGGATATCTTCTTTAGAAAAATCCATTGGTACCATATTGGGTGTGGTGTTTTCAGTTTCTTCATCAATAAGATGAAGAATTGGGAAAAGAAACCCGTTACCAACTTACCATGATCATTAACAATGTCTGTCACTTTAAGATTAAACAAATTTTGTATTTTTTTTTCTCTAAGTTTGTCTCCGCATCACCAGTTAGTCCAAAGGTTGATATTGACCATATTCCTTTAGTTTGTCTTATATCATAGACACTCTTTATGATTTGAATAAAATTTGAGATATCCCTTACCATTTGAATTTGGTTACTTGCGATATCTACTCTTATATTTTAATATTAAAAATACCTTTAAAATGTAACCTATTTAGTTTTTTTCTCTATTTTTTTTTCTATGTTCTACTATATATCTTGTTTGTTTTTCTTTATTTTTTCTTTATTTTAATTTTACTTCATTCATTTATTTATTTATTTTAAGGTGTTTATAGGAAAAACAAATAAAAGTAAGAATCTAGAAAAAAATAAGAAATAAAAACAAAAACTAAAATAATAAATTTAAATTTATAATAAAGAAAACCAAAACACACACACAAAAAAAACAGTAGTTTTTTATTTACCTTTTTTTTTTTTTTTGGTTGTTTTCGCTTTTAATTTTTCTTTTTGTATTTTCTATTTTTCAATTTTGTTTTGATTTTTTTTATATTTTTTTATAAACACCATACAAAAAAATACATAAATAAAATTAAAACAAAAATAAAAATACGAAACAAAAACAAAAAGAGAGAGAGAGGGAAAAATAGAAACAACAAAATGTTGAAAGGGCATTTTTGTGACAAAAATGATAGGGGATATTTAAAGGGAATTTTATTATTTAGTCCTCTAAAAATATAGAAATTATAAAATAGACATTCAACTACTTTAATTAAATTTTCAATCTCCAATTTTTATTTTTTTTTAAAAATGGTCTTTGTTCTTTAACCATAATTTTTCCCTAATTTACATAAAATGTCATTCTATGAGATATAACAATACTCAATGTTCACTTTTGTGTGAATATTTACTTAATATTTCAGAACAATATTTTACTACAATGTTCACTTAATATTTCATTCAAATATTTCAAAATAATATTTAACTCAATATTCACTAAATATTTAAATCATTTAATCAAAAAACTGGTATGAATGTATATTTTTGTGTGAATGTTCACTCAATATTTCATAACAAATAAAAAACATTGAAAAAGTCCCGTTATGAATGTACACTTCTATGTGAATGTTCACTCAATATTTTAGAATAAATCAAAATATTGAAAAAATACTAAGATCAGTGAAAAAAAATGTCGGTGTGAACATCACCAAACCACAGTTTGGTATGAACATTTAAAAAAAAAAAAAAAAAATCGCCTTGGTGGAACCGTCGACTGTCGCCCCCCCTCCCCCCCCCCCCCATCTCTCTTTCTCTCATATTTGGAATTTTCCAGATCTGAAAAAATAAGATCTTGAATTTCCTATATCTGAGAAAGAGAGCACAACGAACGAGAAGGCGAATGGCGAGTGGCAAACAATGAGCATGGTGACTAGTAGCTTTGGATTTTTCAGATATGGAAATTTTCAAATTTGAGAGAGAGAGAGAGAGAGAGAGAGCACGGCAAACGGTAAACCAGGAGCACGACAAGCACGATGAGCGGTGAGCACGATGAGCGCGTTAGCGATGGATGGTGGGCTTCGACTGTGAGAAAGAGAAAGGAGAGAAAGAGCGGATGAAAATGGAAAGAGAGAGAGATCGGGTGAAAAAATAAGGGGATATTAGGGTTTCTTCATTATACATGTAAGGGCATATTTGTCCGTCTATTGTTCTTTTTCAACTACCAAGGACTAAAAAATAAATTACTTACAGATTAGACTAACAAATAACTTAACTATTTGTTTGGTTTAATTTCTACATTAACTCGTAATTAAGTAAAGGCTATTAAATAAAAAACTTTAATTTAAATATTATTCAAAATACAAGGAGCGTAAAGATAAGTAACACAAAATAAATAAATAAATTAAAAAAAAAAAACAATTAATAGCACTAAATACAAACTAAAGTTGTCATCTAGGAGTCATTTGCTAACATCGTTAGTAATCTTTTAGGTTCGTTGGTCACTTGTTTTTTCCAGCCGATCACGACTTACAATACAGGCTTTACATAGATTTTATGTTTTTCCTTTTTGTTTATGTCTATGGTTAGAGTGAACTACTTGAGGAGCTTAATTGAGTGGTAATCTTGTAAATAGATTTTCAATTTTTCCTATTTTTATTGTGCCTTTTGTAATTTTCCCCCCACGCTGGATGTTGTGGTAATTTCATACATTGATGGCAACTTCGTAATTCTTTTCAATATTTGTCCTCATGCATTATTTACTATAGAAGTTCCAAGTCCTTGCTCGTGATTTCGCTTGCGTACCTGAGCTATACCCTAATGTTTGACACGAATTTCTTCATTTCTTTCTAATTGTTCATCCCATTTACCGCCTCCTATCTCCCAAACTCTATTGAAAGCCGAAGCAGCGAATGAAGAATCGATGGCCACTGCGACAATCATTACCGATCTTCACCTCGCGTACCGTTGATCTCCCAAATCTCACGACATCATTTGTTGTTACTTGTGGCCGCCTTGTCATTTGTCGGCGACGGAAGAGAAAGAGAGACATAGAACAACAAGAGAGAGAGAGAGAGAGAGAGTGATGAATGTAGAGAGAGATCGACAAGCAAGCGTGGCCCAAGCGGCCTTCCATCGTGTGAAATCATCGACGCCTCTTCGCCTCTGACGCCGACGACATCAGATTGAACAGCACCGCGACAGTAAAGATGTAAAACCCTCATTTCCTCATTTTTAATTCCTATACTTTGCTCATCTTATTTCCAATTATTTGTATTTGCCCAAATGCAAATTTTATTTTGGCATCTAACTGCCATTTCACTGGACGTCCTAAACGAGAGGAATAGGGTTCCTCTCACTTATATTCTCTCTATTCGGTTCACTTTTACTACCCGTAGTCATTTTGGAAAACCTATTTATATTTCTTTTCATCGTCCTCCGTTTCTTCTGTTTTCTTTTTCTATCTTTGTTTTCGCTAATTTTTTCACTGTCTTTAGCGACTTGAGTCAGATCGTCCCATAGGGTTCACCGTCGCCACCGTATAGAGTCCGGTTTCGGGCTTCCAACCACTTTCATTGTATTTACATTTTTGCCATTCATTTTACTCGTTTGACAAAAATATTTTCCCCACTTTGACGAAAGTCATTTTTGCCCCTCGTTTTTTATTGTTACTTCCCTTCTTCATCATGAACCTACAAATCTTACATGAATCGTTCCCACACCTCACCACTGACTTAATGACACACCACGTTTCTCTGTGGCCATCATCAAATACGTGCCACCTATTCCACCATTCGAAAATCAATGTTCAAATTCCTTGCTGAAGATTTCTATGCTGAATACCTAAAAATTCTTAAATTCGCTAATGAAATTCCTGTTCTTGATGAAGATGCTAACATTTTTCCACTCTATGAGGGAAGATACCCAAGGATGGCTTGTATGCCAGAAACTACAGCTGATTCGATCAGAAAGATTTTGGATTTTGGATTTCTTGATACCTTAATAACTGATCCTCATACCAGTGCTGAAAATGACTCCCAAAAAGGGTGCAAGAAGCTATTAAAAGTTTTAGAGAATAAAGAACTGTTAAAACGATTATTGTTAAATGTTTCACTGCAGCACCTGAAAAAAGATATGACGCTTATCACATTATCACCCTTTCAAGAAGTTGTCCTCAAATAATTCCTATATTGAAACCTTATCAAATTTACAAAGATTATCCTACTCTTGAAAACGCTAATCAAATTGAAGAATTTGTAATTTTCAGGCGAAGTCTTGGATTTTTGTTCTCGAAAAGAAGCTGAAAAAATTCCTTGCATGGACAAAGGATATGTCTATCCCATGAGCATTGAAGGACTGTTGATCCTTACAACAGAATGTAAAGAATTTTATGGTGTTGCGAAACAAAGCGCTGAGAGCCTGCTTCAAAAAATCAAAGCCTTGAACGTTGCTGCTAGTGAAGAAGTGAAGAAAAATATATGCAAACTAATAAAACACGAACCGAGAAGTTGCCAATACAACAAAAATAATATTAAAATCAAGTGGGGAGAAGAAACTAGTGATGATAACAATGATACATTCCTAATGTTGTGAAGACGTCACTGTGTGCGTCATCAAGAAAAAGACTGTCATGATATAGGAACCCGTGACCCTTGCTAATAAAAAGTTGCTTGTCATTTTGCGTTGGCGGTTTAGTGGAGGGATCCACTAGTCGACCTCTGTCGACCATTAATTACTATGTGCTTGTCCACTTGTAATAATGAAAAATCTTACGGCTTATCTGCTTAGAGGATAGATAGACTTGAATACCCAAGATGTTTAATCTCAGCATATGTGTGTAATCCTCTCTGAGGAAAGTTTGCCTACTATGAATAAAATGTTTTGAAGTTTTCAAACATAAGTGTTCATTTCTTTAGCGTGTTTACCCATATCATCTTTGAGTGTTATACTATATCTTTTATAAGAACCTGGAGAGGTAGAAGCTTGATCTTGTGTCTGGAGCCTTGCTTGCCCGTATTGCCATTTGTGTTTGTGTTTTTAGGTGTTTTTGGGCACTAGAAGTTGACACTGGAGGATTGAAGCGTCCCAGGCGGGATATAACCTTTGGTTTGAAGAGAAGACGTGATGGAGTCTTGAAAGATATAAGGTAAATTTTCGGTAAAGAAAGATGCATTTATCACGAAGCTTTGCATTTTATGAGTAGTAAAACAAATGAGTACTCTAATCCATACACCATGAACAAACAAAATTTTATAAAAAACTTCTTACCTATATTTGATGATATTGAACTTGGTTCACTTCAATATATTTATAAATTTCTCGAAGAAATTTGTGCTTTAGAAACTGCTTATACTAGAATCATAAATGAATACCCGCAACATAATACTTATATGACCTTTATCGAAACCTGGTTTTATAATGGACAGAGACAAAGTGATAAAAGAAAAGTTGAATGTCTTACTGCTATTAAAAGATGTCTGGAAGAAATAATTCGAAATGATTTTTCTGAAAATGATCTCATTCAGGTTGAGTATGCTGCTAGAAGACAACAAAAAAGAAGATGCGACTCCCAGTGCTAGTCAGTCTCGAAATTATACTTCTCATAATGAATAGTCAAAGCTTTTTGAACAAATTTATACCTACTTTTGATGAAATAATTATTGGATTTGAAGAAGATATTTATATATTTTATGATCAAATAAATTCTGCTATAAATGGTATGCAAAATATGATGGATATGGATTATGCTATTCATGAAAATAGTATTATTAATAATGCTTTCATAAAAAAAAAGGTTAAGTGATATGAGAAAACTTGAATTATTATACGTTATTCATCATAATTTAAAAAACTTAATTATTGGATTCTATGGTAAAAGTGACCCTGATGGGCCTAATCGTGTTAAGAAAGAATTGCTTGTTGAATTTTCCGTTGTTGGCTATTCTAACCCGCATAGTCAATATGTGAGCCACTAACCTTATCTTATCTGTATTATTTTATTTAGGTTGGATTCTACAATTAGAGGATAAGCCAATATTTAAATTATGCCCAATAGGAGATTTATGTGATCGAATAAAACTTGGAGAGATTTGAGGAATCTATAATGGGTAAAAGATCTCCAATATATTAATCTATCAAATCCACCGGACCTTCTTCTCTCATCCATAAAAGACACAAACCTACCCTTTTATTTGCATGAAAATTTCATCAATAATAGAGAGACTTATGTGTCATAGAAAGATCAGAGATAAGACAGTAAGCCAACATTAAAGTTTGATTAAGGGGATTCATTGACAGGTATCTAAAGATCTCAGATGGAAAATAACGATGTGTATTTTACCTGTTTTATAGTTAAATATATTCTTAAAAAATGTTGTATTCAAGATCCTGCAATATTCATGCTTTTCCACATAAGTTTTAGCGACTGTGTTATCGTTTATAGTCTAACATGAGCAAGAAAGTAAGTTCCAGCAATTTCAATTGTGTTCCTTCTTCTCATTACATTTTCATGGTATCAACTCTTTGATGCTTCAATAGATTTATATGGGTAAGTATTAGATGTATGGCCGTCAGTCTAGAGCCATTGTTTGGTAAAATGTGATTGCCAATGAAAATGTTGTATCCTTTTTCTTCAAGATTTGTATCTGTGAAATTAAATTTGAACTGTAAATGAGTGAGTAATTTTTTTTGTTATTGTTCTTTTTCTAAATTTTAATTTGAGTTGGTCCACTAAAAATGGAGGTGTGAACTTGCAAGGTTTAAACAAGATTCAGATTGTGGGATATGGTTTCTGTACACATCGATTGACCTTTCAATTTAACTTCTCTCTTTATATCTAAATGGTAGGCATGTTGAGTTCCTCTATGAATTTTGATATCATATTCATTGGGTACTTTCAATTTTAATTGTGTATCAGGATTAATGAATTATTTATCCCCAAATACATTACGTACTATTTCTGATAATCATGCTCAAAATTACATTATCTTGATTATGTAAACCAATGTTTTGTGAAGCCTCTCCTTGAAAATCATGGTTGTCCTTTTCGAGTTCAATGTGTTCTCCTTTCTATGCTTATTTGGATATGTGATCCCCATATATTACGTTCAATTATATTTGGGCATGAGTGTTATTTCGAAGTGTTCTCTCAAAAAGATTTTAGGTCACCTTTGGTAAAGTAATTTGAGGGAGGATTTCATTTCGACAAGAGATTTTACAATTTTGTTTATGAAATTCCTAATTTGGGTAGTATGAAGAGAAATTTATGAAATCTCTTTATTTGTAAAATAGGAAAATAAGAAAAATTTGCAAATCACTTTAAAACACATGTTATTTTTAAATCCTTCCAAAAAGGAAATTATTATTTTTTCAATTCCTCATCTATTATTAAAATTATATTACGAAAATAAGCATGAATCAATATTATTACATTACTAAATAAAAATTATATTATTATCTATATTTTCACATTTTTTATTATTAAAATTTAATACATTTCGAAATTCTGCATACAAATACTCGTCTATCTAAACAAAATGATGAACTCTAGGCTTAGTGGTAACGAGGATTTAACAGATTGATAGGAAAAGACGTGTATTTTATTGAAATCAAGAGACAACAAACACCCCAGGTATTCAAGAGACCTGATTCTCTTCCAGAGCCAAAGCTCAATACAAATTATTTCTTGATATCCCTACACACTCTAGTCTCCCCCATTTTATTGTCTACCTTTTACCATATAAGACTTCTCTCATACAAGGTAATTATTAACTAGGTAATTATGGCTGATAGAGTTTTCCTATTCTCACCCAATATCTTTCCCAAAATATTCCGTAAGTCAAGGTAATTAGTAACGGCCGTTTCCTTTCTTGCAACGTGTATAGGTGTACCTAATTGGTGATTTATCATTACCCATCGTTCAAACTGTCACTTTGTCCTCAAGAGAAAACAGAGGAAACTGTTACTGAATGGTTTCAAACTTCTTTCAAGTGGCCTCAAACTATGGCAAATCTTTCATTGGATTAAAACTTCAACAAGAGTGGTACCACCAGTGTCCAGATTGCGCACTCCAAGAGCTTCAAAAGGCTCTACTAGCAATTCTAGGTTAGGCGACAATTGTGACGGCAAGAGAGGAGAAAAATTGGTCTCCCCATGGGCTCGGCGAAGCTGGGATACATGAAAGACTGGGTGGACGGATGAGTTGGGCGGTAAGGACAACTTATACGCCACTGTGCCCACTTGAGCGAGAATTTCAAATGGTTCATAAAAATACGGAGCGAGTTTTTTGTTGCGCCGTGTTGCCAAAGATTTCTGTCGATAAGGCCGTAACTTCACAAAAACTTTCTCCTCCACCTTAAACCCTTCATCCTGTTGCTTTGCATCGGATGGTCTTCATCTTCTGTTGGGCACGCAAGAGATGCATTTTGAGCTCGTCTAACTGGGCGTCGCGATCTTCCAAGAGCTGCTCTACTGAAGAGACCAAAGTACCCCATGTTTTGTAACGGATGAGGGGTGACGGATCACGCCCATAGATTGATTTGAAAGGGGTACAATTAATGGTGTTATAGTATGTGGCATTATACTAGTATTCAGCCCAGGCTAACCATTTGCACCAAACTTGTGGCTTCTCCGAGACGTAACATCGTAAATATGTTTCTAAGCAGCAGTTCACCACTTCAAATTGCTTGTCCGTTTGAGGATGATAAGCCGTACTTCGGCACAACTCTGATCCTTGTAGGTGAAATAATTCTTTCCAAAAATGACTCAAAAATACCTTGCCACGATCAAAGATGATAGTGTTAGGTATCCCAAGCAGGCGCACAATTTCTCTAAGGAATAGCTCCATCCATTTTTTATAGTCTGGTTCCACAATTCGTTGCTCTAATAAGTGCTTCAAAATTTGTTGATCAGTGCGAACTAGGAATTTCCTCCCAAACAGGTATGGCCGCCATTTCTGAATGGCTAAGACAATAGCCATTATTTCGTTTTCATAGATCGAACATAGCTTCGCCCGTAGCCCTAGCACCTGGCTATGGTATGCCATTGGTCGTTCTTCTTGCATCAAGACAACACCTAACCCATACCCAGATGCATCAATTTCAATAACGAAATGGCCTGGTGAAGTCTGGGAAGGCTAAAATAGGAACCCTGATCATAGCTTTTTTGAGAGCCTCAAATGCCTCCATAGCCACCGTATTCTACCCGAAGTCGTCATTCTTCAATTGCTCTATTAAAGGTCTCGCAATCGACCCATACCCCTTGATAAACTTACGGTAATACCCCGTAAGTCCCAAAAAGCCTCGCAACTCTCGAATTGACTGCGGTACTGGCCACTCGAGCATGGCTTGTATTTTGGAATTGTCCACCTCTACACCGTCACCTGATATCACGTGTCCTAAATATTCTAAACGGGTACAAGCAAATGAGCACTTCTTGTGGTTTGCATATAGCTAATGCTTGGCGAGAAGCTGCAAGACCACCGCCAAGTGGTGTGAATTTTCCGCCATACTATGACTGTACACTAAGATGTCATCAAAAAATACTTACACAAAGTGACGAAGGTGTGGACGAAAGACCTTATTCATGAATGCTTAAAATGTTGTGGGTGCATTAGTTAGCCTAAACGGCATGACCAAGAACTTGTAACGACTTTCATGGGCTCTAAAAGTCATCTTGGGAACATCCTCAAGCCGTACTCGGATCTGATGGTACCCAAACTTCAAGTCAAGCTTGGAGAACACCGTCGCTCCATATAACTCATCCATTACCGGTATGGGAAATTTGTCGCAATCTTCCTGTTCAGTAAACGATAGTTCATACAGAATCTCCAGCTCCTGTTTTTCTTTTTTACTAGTAAGATCGAGCTTGAAAATAGGCTCACACTTAGCTGTATGATCTTGGCCGCCAACATTTCCTGTACTAACCGTTCAATCTCCTCCTTTTGCACCTGGGGGTAACAGTAAGGATGTACACTGATAGGCGAGGTCTCGTCCTTTAAGGCCATGGCATGCTTCTTTCTGCGGAATAGTGGTAATTCCATGGGCATCTCAAACACTTCCTTGTAATTTTCCAATACCACCTGGATCTCATGGGGGATAGCAACATTTTCTTCTTTGACGACCCCTACAGTGCCAAGCGCCACTATATACTTCACCTCATTCATGTCTAATGGTGCAAAACATGGCTTTGAGGGATACCCGTGTTTTGTGCAGAGAAGGATCCCCTTGTAAACTTACTGGTGTATTTCCCACATTAAATTTCATAGAATGAGTTTTCCAATTAATGTGAGCCACCCCTAAAATCTCCAACCATTGAATTCCCAGGATGACGTTAGCACTTCCTAGATCCAGAGGCAGAAAGTCCTCTACTATCGCTACACCTTATAACCAGGCCTACTTCTCGGCATATCCCTTGAGATTTGGTGGCTAAGCCTGTTCCCAAAATCACCCTGTAAGGTTTTGTATTAGTGATGGGGAGTTTCAGGGCTAATACAAGCTCGTCGAAAATAAAATTATGTGACGCCCACTGTCAATAAGTACAACCACCCTCTGGTTACTAATCTCACCCGCCAGTTTGAGCGTTTTGGGCGAGGTGAGTCGCACCACTGAATTTAAGGACACTTTTACCACCTGATTTTTAGCTTTCTCCACTTCCACCAGCTTGGTCTCCTATTCCCCTTCTTGAACCTAATCTTTCGCCGCTTGTGTCTCCGCTTCATACTCTTGGAGTAGTTACACTTGTAGTTCTCGCTTCTTGCAATGATGTCCTAGTGAAAAAATTTCATCACATTTATAACAAATGTCGCAATCTCGCTTATACTGCAATTTCGCCTTCGTTAACCTTCAAAATCCTCCCTCTTCGTGAGCCTTTGTTGGAACCGTGGTTTCCATTGTCGTAGTGCTTCGTCCCACTAGAGTTCTAACGGGTGGGTAATTAGAGTGCTCAAGCCCACGTGAATAAACGGGCCCAATTGAGGCTCGGTTACCCTTGAGCTCTAAATTTTTCGCTTCAATTCTCATTGCCAGGTCCATATCACTTTCAAGCCCGTTCGGGCCCAATACCTTCAGCTCAGCCTTAATGTCACTCCTTAGCCCATTTATGAATGTAGACTCCAACACTTGTTCAGAGAGGTCTTTTAGTGTTGAGGCCAATTGCTCAAACCTTCTTCTATAGTCCCTCACTATTCCATTTGCCTCAAAGCAGGAACTCCTCATATCGTGAGCCATTGGGAAGAGATCAGAACCGCAGTAGAAGCTGCGATTTCAGTTCCTCCCAACTCAAGAATGGCCTTCTCTTGTTCTCTCATCCAAAACAGACTAGAGCTTCTCCTTCAAAGCTGTGATGGCTGTCTCTAGCTTCTCTGTGTTGGTCAAGTGGTGCAAGGCGAAGTACCTCTCTGCCTTTAGTATCCAACTATCGGGGTTCTCTCCATTAAAGGAAGAGAGTTCGATTCTTCTAAATCGAAGGTCCCATCGCGCAACCGGTGTCCATTCCATGCCATGGCCACCGTCAGCAGGGTCGCTCGCCTGTTCCGGTACCCACGCCAACGCTGTCACCGTCGCACGTCGTCTGATAACCTCGCAACATTGTTCACGGTCGTTGATCGCCCAGATCGCGTCGGCGGCGGCGTTCCCCTGTCCCAGTACCCTCGTCATCGTATGTCGTCCGACAGCCTTACGACGTCGTTCAAGCTCATCGATTGTCTAGATCTCGTTGGCGGCATTGCTCATCTGGTTCGGTGCCCTCACCGACATCGGCGCACGTCGTCCCGCCGCCTCGCAACGTCGTTCGAGCTCCTCATTCGCCCAAATCTCGTCGTCGACTCGATTTTGGCTCTAGGTTTCACTTTCTCACACTGCTTCGTTCTAAAACTTCAAGAGCTGATCGATTTTTCCAGCCAACGACGCGAGTCCTTGCTTCAGATTAGGTATTTTCATCATCTATTTCTTGATTGCTCTTAACTTCTCCTGCACTATATTCACGGTTCCTTCTACTGTTTCAACCATATCATTCATCCTTGTCGCCATAGGCCTAGAACCTGCTCTGATGCCAAATGATGAACCCTAGGATTAGTGGTAACGAGGATTTGACAGAATGAGAGGAAAAAACGTGTATTTTATTAAAATCAAGAGACAACAAACGCCCCAGATATTCGAGAGACCTAGTTCTCTCCCAAAGCCAAAGCTCAATACTAATTATTTCTCGATATCCCTAAACACTCTATTCTCCCCTTTTTATTATCTATCTCTTACCATATAAGACTCCTCTCATACAAGGTAATTATTAATTAGGTAATTGTGGCTAATAGAGCTTTCCTATTCTCACCCAACATATTTCCCAAAATATTCCGTAAATAAAGGTAACTAGTAACGGTCGTTTCCTTTCTTGCGACGTGCATAGGTGTACCTAATTGGTGGTCTATCATTAAAGAATTACAAAATTACACAATTAAATTCTTCATCTAAAAAAATTATCCGAACAAGGAATTTGTAAACGATGAAATTTCAAATTCAGAATTTTTAAATCCTTCTTGCAACCTTATTGAGTGCACAAAGCATTTACCCAACTCTCTCACATTGGAAAAATCCAACTCTCTCTAAACTCTCCTTGCATTGGAAAAGGTAAGTTTTTGAGAGGCGTAGAGTCATTTGTTCAACTAGTTCATCCTTTCTTTAGCAGCTCGGCTAAACCTCAATGGTTGAAGGGCCTTTTGATTTACAATTGTAGTACAGTTTTCTAAACTTAATAAAACTCTATTTCAAGAACATTCAGATTGCAAGGCAAAAGCCCCTCAAACTATTCGAATGAATACTGCATTATTGTCTTTGGGCACGTCATACGCTAGAATATGCTAGTATATGTGATGCCAAAGTCCTGATTACAATAGAGATGCCTCAATTCCTAATTACAAACTTGGATGGTAAAAATGTGCTACGGAATTAAAATAAAAAAAAAAAATCTCATAGCATCGTTCTCAACAAATTCTATGTTTTACCACGGGTTTTGCATGTGGACTTTTTGGGGAAAAATGGTTTTTGTACAGATAAACATAGGCTTTATGCATCAGAAGATACTAATGACAATTTCATACATACCTTCTCTCCATTGGAAAGAAAGCAAGAACGGAAAACAATGCAAAACCATTCATTTGCTTTCCAGATTTGCTGTCAGTTTTGCTGTGGTTTGCAGCAGCTTCATTTGCCTCCAAGGCCCTTCTCTTGGGGACATTCACTAATGGTCCCTATGAGTTATCGACACAGCCCCAACTGCAGCCATATGGGCTTCAATATTAGAGAATGAAAAAATTTAGTCACATAAAAAACACAAACTCAGAAGGGGCCCTATATAAAGAGATTTGCAAAGCCAAGATTAGAGCAAAAACAAGAAATATATTATGGTAACAAATTGATTTCATTTTCATGTTTTGCAAATTTAAGAATGTCAAGGTGAGTGAGTGTACTTACTGACAGCAAATGGCATTCGAGTCGGACCATTTTAAAACACATATTCTCTTTCTTTCCCCTTTTTGCAACCAAATGGCAATCTAGAAACAAGACAGAAAAAAAAATCCTGAACATTCCCACTTCATTACTGAACGTGGGCATCCATAAATATGTTGAAGAAAAAAATGGTATATAAAATTAGAGGTTTTTGCACTTTGCACCCCTGAAGTTTTGGAAAAATTCCCACTTTAGCCCCTATACTTTCAATTTAAACACATTAAATCATGAAGTATTCAAATCGTGTCAAGTTAGTTCAAATCAGTAACTCTTTTATCTTTTGTAACAAAAATTAGCCATCTGTCAGACATGAAATCACCTACGTGGGTGAATACAATCATAAAAAATAACGTAAGGACTGACTTGACACGATTTGGATACTTCAAGGTTTAATGTGTTTAAATTGAAAGGACAAGGGCTAAAATGATTTTTTTCTGAAAATTCAGGGGTGCAAAGTGCAAAAAGCTCATAAAATTACTTAAATGTTTGGCTCCTTAAACAAATGTCATATACCAAAAAAAATTATGTCTATTTTTGTGAAGACGATGCATTCATTTAACTGAGGATGATCGTTGACTGACACAAAAAAAAACTATGGTGGCGTTTGGTAACTGTTTATGTTTCCATTCCAGCAGTAGAAAGGGAATGAGATGAGATGAGATGGGAATTTTGTTTCCTTCTTGGGAGTAGAATCGCGTTTGGTAACGATAATTTTTTTTTTTATTTGGGAAGAAAATCGTGTTTAGTAACAATTTTATCCTAAAATCAATTAATTTTTATTTTATTTTTTTGAGTTTTTTTTTTTTTTGTTTTGGCCAGACGGCGGCGACGGCGACTGCTGGTGGGTGACGGTGGTGGCGGCGGCGACGGCGGGTGGGTGACGGCGGCGAACGGCCGGAGGTAACTGGCGACGGTCGTCGGATATTGCCATCGGACAGCGGCGGCGAACGGTGGCCGACGACGACGGATGAACAGTAACAGATATTGGGAATGGAATGAGAATAATAAGAAATAACTATTTTTTGTTTATCATTTCTTTAAAAAAAAAAATGAGCACAATTCCCAAATGGGAATGGAATAGAAATGAAAACAAAAATTACCAAACGCTATTTCCAAACAGAATTTCCAAAAATCTAGGAATAGAATGAGAATTTTTGGAATGGAAACAGTTACCAAACGGGGCCTATACTTCATATTCAGGTTAAGTTAGTCATTTAGTATCAGTGAACTTTGTCAACGAATTCTCACCACATCCCTTGGAACTTGGAAGTGAAAACATCATCATAGAAAAAGTACATATAACTTCACTATTATCATTAATTCGCAAAGAAGAAAAATAATATGAGTAAACATATGGAGGTCATACCTGTAGGTTTCTTGTTACCGCACTAAATGAGAAAAATGTTAACGCATGGCTAAAGTAGCCAGCCATTTAGCTTTTACTGACAACCTTCACAGCAACTGAAGAGCATTTTAGCCAGTTCATTGGCTTTCCCCAGTTCCCCTCTCGAACAGAGTGAGGCAGTTAGAGCATAGAAAGAATCGAAAACGGGTAATCGAGATCTTTTATCATCCAAATCTGCACAGTTCTTCACCAACTTCTCTACTCCCTCCACGTTGTAAAAATCAAACTTGGGCAATTGGGGACGCATATCATCTAAATCAGTATTAGTAATAACCGATTTTTCGAAGTTCGGCACATCGCATGATTCAATGTCCAAGTCATTTTTGTTGCTGCACATTAAAGCCTTGGACTCAATGATACCAGAAATTCCATCATGCAACTTCAGATTTTCTGACTTACTGCAATCAAAAGGCCTCCACCCAAGAGGGAAAAATAATGATGCCACCTCATCAAGGATTGAAATGGCTTCTAGGATGCGCCCTTGCTCACATAAAACATCAAGAAAACATTTGACGGATTCCATTTCAACCCCGCTATCAACTCTGCTCAGCATATTAACAACAGATTGGGTTTTAAGCATCTCTCTTAAAATGCTCCGAGACTCTTCCATCCTTCCCTTGGAGCATAGACCTCTTATCAAATGTATGAAACCCAAAAAATCTGGTCTGTTTTCTTTCTCTTTCAACTCAAAAAATAATCCAAGAGCCGCTTCCATGTCACCTTTTCTGCAATAGCCATAAATCAGTGCACTAATAGTGAAATCATCTGGCTTCAAGCATTTCACCTCCAAATCAAGAAAAAACTCCAACGCTTCTCGCATTTGACCGGATTTACAATATCCAAAGATCAATGAATTGTAAATATGAGTATTTGGTTTAAAGCCCCTTAGGGCCATCCTCTCAAACAATGCCCTGGCATCCAACAAAGATCCACCTTTAGACAAAGTATCAATAAGTATTCCATATGTAATCTCGGAAGGAACCATATTAATGCTTTCTAATGAATCAAATAACCTAAAAGCTTCAACAAGACACCCTTGACGGCACAAACCATTTATAATTGAATTATAAGTGAAAATGTTTAATGAAATACCCTTTTTCTTGGCAAATGCACAAAGATCCAAGGCTTTGTCCATATGCCCTCCTTTGCAAAGAGTATCAACCACTATTGAGTAATCAACCACATCCAGAAATGGCAGGCTATCTGTTGCGCCCATAATTAGGTTATAAGCATCCAATACTCTACCCTCCTTCATAAAACCCTTGAGGACAATAACAGGGAAAGTGACACTCAATCTTTTCTCCTTCATTGCTTTAAGAAATCTGAAAGCATTATCCACATTGTCCATACACAGGTACTGCACAAGAAGCATCCTTACTCTGCGTTCAAATATACCATACTTCTTCAATAAGGTACTCAAAATGGGGCGGGCCAAATTTTTTTGGTTCTCATTAAGAAGGCGTTTCAAGATTAAACAGTAAAACCAAAGAGACAAATCTTTTCTCATCATCATCACGTAAAAATTTCATGCAGCCTCGAAGAAACCCCTCTAGTGTTGGAAGGGAGGGGCATAATTGAACCCAAGAGTTTCAATTCTGTAAACTCCCTCTACACTTATTTCTTCAATAACTGCCTTGATCAGGATACAGTAGCATTGATATTGCCTACATCCAGAGACAAACCACACTCAAATTCTGTAAACACCTTAACAGCCACTTCTTCCACATACTTTGGCACAGCTTATGAATAATGCAATTGTAACATCCAGATGAAATTCTTTACCTTCACAACTCATCAAATACGTCAAGAAACTTAAGACGCATAAGAGCACACCCATGCAGGGCCAAATTAGCTTCATTTTATGCATATATAAGTGCATGTTCACAGCAAATTCCACTACAAAGTAACTCTACATCCCGGGGTGTCTCTCTCCCCATAATTACCTAATTAATACTTCTTCATTTCTCTTCGATCCGAGAAAGCATGGATACGGATAAGAATAAGCATTTTAAAAATCAGACGGACACCATGGGATACCACAATTTATTATTATTTTTAGAGTATTTGGATCACCAACAAATTTCACAAATCACTTATTACCAAAAAAAAAAAAAAAAAAAAAATAAAAAAGCAAGCAGTAAATTCATATTCATTAAGATTAGAACCCTCCAAATTACTCATTTTCCTAAACAATATAGACAATAATTATCAAGAATATTAGACAAAAACAATTAGCATTTTGATTAATTGAAAAATAATTCAAAAACTTTGGATTACGGAATTCCTTAATTGACAAATAATAAAATTGCAAAAAAAATGACAGAAAATTAAAAAATGGCAGAACATACAGGATTGGAGAGGAGATATGAGTGCGGAGATAATTAACCAAAAAGTCCAAAACGAACATGTATAGAAGAGTGCGGAGATAATTAACCAAAAAGCCAAAAACGAACATGTATAGACAATTCAAGAAGATGGAGAAAAATAGGAAATCCACGGGAGAACGGGCGAAGGGCTAACCAGCCACGGGTCCAGGGCGAGTCGGCGACGAGATATGAACGGTTTACGGGCGTGAACGAACCACAGGTCCACGGTGAGTCGACGGAAAAGAACTGGACGGTCGACGTGGTGAACGTCGTCGAGGCTGCGGTCGGCCGGCTGAACTTGGGGCTAGCGTATGAAGACCGGAATCCGATAGGATTGGAAAACTAATTTAAAAAAAAAAAATCCCGAGTAAGATGTAGGTTTTGATTCAATCCTTAAAAGTTTCGTATTGTAAAAATTGTAAGGAGAACTTAATGAGTAAATTCGATTTATAATAAATATGAGTTACATGTAATGAATAATAGCTACAAATTAATAATTGTTATATTTTTATATATATCAATGTATTTTTTGTTACATGCATTTATGTAATATTAATTACATGTTACAATTACATATATATATATATGTGTAATATTTATAATATTTAATAAATATTATACACATAAATTAGTTTAATATTAGTTATATGTATTTATGTATATTTAGTTACATATAACTGATTGTATGTATTTTGTGTGATTTTTAGTACATTTAACAATTTTTTACACACAAATTAGTTACATGTTACAAAATATAGTAATATTTGTTATATCTAACAAAAATTTACACACAAAGTTATTATATGTAATCGCGCGTCTATAGACGCGTATAGTAGACTTCCGCCTTTTTAAAATAGGTGAGACTAAATCATAAGTTCCTTCTGCCTCTGGAATTTTTTTTAAAATTAAGGGTGAAACAAGGACCTCCCACCGAATGACCCTTTTAATAATTGCATTTTTATCTTTTATTTTATTTACATTTATTACCCTATATATTTTCAAAATACTAAATTTTCACCTCGAGAGTTTATTATCTATATAATCTGTTGACTCTAGATGTTTTTATGGACAAGTTAACAATGATGTTTTACGAAACTATTGTTTTGATTGAGTAATTTCATATTTTAATTTCGATTGAGCAAATGAGAAAAAAATGATTTTCAAGATGATATTTTTTTTTTTAAAATCGAGATGGTTGCAATGAAAACGTTAAAGATTTTTTTAGCAATAAAGATTTTTTGTATTTCTAAGTAAAAACACCTTAACTCTTTTTTTGCTCTTAATTCAGCCCGATTATAATATGCATGACACTTATAAATAACTTGAAATATTCTTGAAAGTGGTTAGAAATGATAACTTTATATGTGCAAATGTTTTTCCAAAAAACTTGATCAAGAAATTTTTTTAAAAATTGAAAAATGTGAAATTTTGTCCAAAATGGTCAATTGCAAGGTAGAACTTGACCGGAAGATTGAGGATGTATGTTTTGGCATTTTAGGTTGATCGGTCAACCGAAGGGTTGAACGATCGATAGACACCACATTTTGTCCTGCCCGTTTAGTATCGAATTGAAAGTACAAATTCTGATAAACTTTAAACTAAGATTTAAAGGGTATGAATTTCTACCTTACTTCACATTGGATACTATAGAAAAATATCAAAAAACACAAGAAAACATAAAATTGTTGATTTTGTTAAATTCGGTATAAGTAAAAGTTTCGGGTCAACTTCGAAATTCTTAAAGTTAAGGGGGACTAAAATGACATTATTAACGATTGATTTTCATGAGATTACCTTTAATATGAATAAAAATTAGTTACTACTCTTCAATTTAAGGATACTTCATCTATTACCTTTGTTTCCCGTTTTGACCCCTGAAACTTTTATTATTACCGGTTTCGTTTTTTTGACACAAAAATATTTTTCTAATTTTTCATTTAAAGAAATAATCTCCATAAATCAAGCTAAAAACCTTGATCAAGTTAAAGAAACTATCATGACAAGTCTAGTTATCCAAATTAACTAGTGCTTAAGACTCGGTTCGAAACCAACCAAACCGAAGTCATCATGACAAGCATTCAAAACTCATCACATCAAGGGCCCCATCATGCATTTAGTGACTAATTAATGAGCATTAAATGACAAGATATTTTCAAGATATTCCTACCAAAATATTTAAGATGGAAACCAAGTTACTTGAAAAGTAACTAACAGTTACAAATCTAACCGATTCGGTTTTCCATCAAGTCATGCCATAAATGATTTATCAAATCAACATCCCATCAAGCATTTAATACTTGAAACAACTTAGGAAGACTACATTCAAATAATCAAGATATTTTAATCAAAATATCTTAGAAAAACCAAGTTACTTGAAAAGTAACTAAACGATTATAAGACTAATCAGATCATTTCCATTCCATCAAAGGCATTTAAAGCCCATCAAGTCAAGTGTCAAATCAAGCATTTAATGCCAATGTGACAAGTAGAGACTACATACATTGAATCTCCAAGGCATTTAATGCAAGCAAACCAAAATAGTTGGAGTAACTAGTACTTAGTAAACAAACCGAATCGAAAAACATCCTATTAAGCATTAAGTACCCCATGTGCCAACCAATGATGACTAATCATTACCAATTATGAGTAATGATTGGAAATAATTGGAAATGATTACTAAAATATTTCTAAGATTTTGTAATAATTACAAAATCTTAGGAAATCTTAGTAAATCTTCAAGATTTGTCTCAAACCATCAAACTAGGAGACATCAAAGGGATACAATTAGACCAAATAGTCCCTAAGGAACAACCTAGGATGGCCTTCACATTGGTGAATGTAAAGGCTTCCCGAGCCTATAAATAGACAACCTGTTTTTCATTTCCAAAGGGCTTCATCCAAGAGCTTCTCTCTCTCTAGTCTTGAATTTCTTTCTCGGGTCTAAGGAATTCTCAATCCTTCTACTTCAAAAAACACCCCAAAATTCTATCAAAATAGATTCCTAAAGGTGTTCTTGAGAATCTTGGAGGAATATCTCAAGAAGTTGTCGAGGAACGATCAAGAACAACTGAGAATATCAAAGAAGAAGAAGAAGAAAAAAGAAAATACTTAGGGAAAGACTACTCCCCTAAGTTAGGTAAGACTTCTTAAATGCCCTTAGATATTGTTTAAATATCGTTATATTGATTGTATATAACGTATTCGGTTGGTTCTTAGATGCATATTTCATGTACGTAGTGTATATATCAAGAAACAAGTCAAAAACATCGAAAACATGTCAAAAATATCAAAATATGTCAAAAAAATTTAAAAAACAATGTCAAGAACATCAATAACATGTCAACAACATGACAAGAACATCAACCACACCATGAGTTATGCGTAGTATCTTTGATTCTCTCAATAACACATGAAACCGAACTCTAAAGAACTCAAAACAAACATCTGACAAAGGACTACTAACTACTAACAACTGAATTTTACATTTATACAATAATCTAGATGACACCCTGGCACTAAGTCATCAAGCTTGTGAACTAACACCTTATATATATACATATATACTACTCCGTCGAGACCTTTGTGGCTAAAATTCGAAATAAAGGAAGGACCTATATTCATTCGGGGATAAGTGTGCACCTTTTTCAGAAACGTTTCTATTTTCTTAATTACAAGTAAGATTGACACATGTACGATATATTTTCTTTTCCTTTTGAACTAAATTACCTAGACCTAAACATTAAACTTGCATAAGCATGAGAGTTCGGTTGGAGTGTTCTTGAAAAAAATCAAAAGTGTATATCCACTTATCATTGGTACGATTTATGTCCTTATCTCATAAAAAATAAAAAACAAAACAAAAATTCTTCTCGATATGAACTACATGCTAACTTGATTCTCAGCTACCTGAGATACGTAAGTAAGTCACGTGCGAGTTCGGTCATTTGTCTAAATAAAAATCAGTTCATCTTGAACAGATGAACTATGTTTTAACCTAATTCCTCGTGAAAATCGGGATACATAGGCAACCTTTACAGGTTCGGTCGACATAAAAATACAAAAATATTTCTCATTTAAATATGTTTTATTTGTTGCTGGTGATAGATAAGTAAATTTTTACTTGTTTTTCTTACATAAAAAATGCATAAAAATAAAAAATAAAAAATAAAAATAAAATGGAATTATTGTGTTAAACAAAACCCAAGAAAATTACTTAGATTTTTTTTAAACATAAACATCTATTTAGACTGAGGTACCATTTTCGGATGGGTGTCTTGGGGTGTCTAACACCTTTCCCGAGCAAAACTAACCCTAGAACTTTAAAGAAATCTCTAGTAAAAGACCAACTGTTTTCGAGTAAAAAACTTGGGTAATTTCAAAAATAAAAATGATTTTCTAAAATCCTAGTGACCTAACATACCATTTAACCCCATGCTAGGTAGCAACTCCTTGTTAAACAAAAATCCTAGCCCAAAGAACGTTTCAAAATCGGCGCCTAGAAAAGCCCATGAAACTAAGTTTTCAAAAAATGAACGAATTTTTAAGGATTTCAAGAGGGAGGAAACGAAGCCTTGTTTTTCTCTTCTTCCTATTCTCTACTCTATTCTTAAAAAATTCAGGATGTGTCAAACGGTTGATTGTACGGTCGACCGACTTGTTAGCAATGGCTAGAAAATGAGCCATTGGAGGTACAAATGGTTGATCGATAGAGTAAAATTTGAAACTTTGACCAAAACATTTTTCGAGATCTTCTACTCTAATCTTATGGCTTTGAATGTTGGAAAATCTTATTTACAGGGGTTTTAATTGATTTTCATAGATATACCTTATATTTTGAAGATCTTATGATTTAGTTCATATATAATCAAATTTTGTGAAATTTACCAGGAAAACTACTTTCTATCTTTAAAGATTTTAAATCAAAATCTTCTTGAAACTGAATTGAGTTTAAAAGTGCATTTTTGAGTCAAAAAATTCAGATTTAAAAGGTTTTGATATATGGGGTCTGTATGTGATATTTATGGGTTTATCTTTGAAAATGTAGCTGTTGATCCTAAGATTTTGATGAACAATTAAGTATTGATGTTTTGGTGGAACTAATGTTTGATTAAGTGTTTTAGTGATTTAAAATTCCAATGATGAAGATGTCAAATTAAATAGATGTTAAATGATGAAGTTAAAGATATTGAAAATCAAATTAAATGGATGCTAAATGATGAAGTTGAAGATATTGAAGTTCAAATTAAATGAATGCTAAATGAAGAATTTGAAGATTTAAGAGTTTGAAGAAATTAGAGAAAACAACTCAGGTAAATTTCAACTCTTAATATCCCATTTAAGAACACACACGGCACAAAATATTTTTATTATTTATGTGTGTTTTGATAAGATGAATTTATTTGCTCCTATGTGTATTTGAAAAAAAATATTTATAAATGGTTAAAATGGAATTTGAGAAAGTTACTGGAGAGAAAAGAAATTAGTTAACGGGGAGAAAATATAAAAGAGAAAGAGTATAAAATGAGATCAAAGAAAAGATCCAGAAGGGAAGAGTCGACCGAGCAGTTGATCGGTGGAAGCTTGACAAACTCTCTGAATCTGCGAGTCGACCGATCAAGTGCATGGGCGACAAACTGAATCTCCTAGTCGACTGGGCAGTCGACTAGTGGCTCTATTTTAGGATAATGTTTGATCTGAAATAATATTTTAAGGTAGCCATTTTTTGTTAAGATTTGAGAGAGATTTAAGGGATTTGGTGATATTTAAGATATGGTTCATATATTAATTAAATCCTATTGATTTGGTACATTAAATATTAATGTTTCTCAATTTGGTACTTGAAATAGTTTCTATTCTTATTAATTGAGATTGAGAAATACTTTGGGGATTTAATTGAAAGATTTGAAAGTTGTTTTTAAGTGAAATTGAACTTAAATAAATTCCTTATAATATAAGAGGTCTATAGGAGCGTTTAATTGTCATGACACTTGTAAACTAGCCATTGGAAAGCTGATTACATATTCCTATATATAGACCTGTGAATTTATGTTTTAAGTAAGCAGTAAACAAGAGATAAATTATATCATATCATATTATGAGCTTTTATAAGAGTTATCCATCTGAAATATTGTGAGCTTTTCTGAGAGACGATCTTGACGATCAACTGCTATTAATTTGTGCTGCTACCGGATATGAAGTTACATTGTTTTATCTATTCTTTCTACGGATTTCGGGTGTGATATTTTCAATTATATTCTTTCATTGCATTATTTGTTTATTGTTTGAAAATTGATCTTAGAAATTGTTTCTGATTTTTGAAGAAAATATTTTTATAAATAATTTCTTAAATCTGATTACGTGCTCTAATTTTCTACCTATATCTTGTTAAAATCAGATTTTGTATCTCACATTTTGAAGAAAATATTTTTATAAATAATTTCTTGAAAATTGATCTTAGAAATTGTTTCTGATTTTGTATCTCCGAGTGAGATTTCCTACTTATCATTTTGTATTGGTTAGTAGTGTGACGGGTTAAATATCGTTGGGGATATTTAATCAAGAGTAGCCGGGTTTCAGTCTCTTCCTGTAAAGAGATTGAGGTAGTGATTCTTCCTGGATATGAATTGTGTTGTGAGTGAATTGTAAATGTTTTATCCTTACCTGTGAAAATGATACTTGGAGTGTTGTGTGAGGTTTTGATTCTTGAGCCGTAGTGATAAAAAGAATTAGATTAATCTTTAGCCTGTAAAAAGATAGGCTATTCTTGAGCCTGTAAAAAGTAGAGGTTATTCCTTAGCCTGAGAAAAGGATATTGTAAATGTTGATTCTGAGCCTGTAAAAGAATCGGTGTGCGGGTTTGGTTCCTACCTTTAAAGGGATCTTGAGAATTAGTGGGTGCGAATCTTCGTGGGGCTCAGATGACTGAACTAGCCAAGAGTAGCTTGGTGAACCGGGATATATCTTGGTGTGCTGTATTATTAATTTGTTTATTTTTGCTGTTTGTGTGTGCACTTAGTTGATTATATTATTCCGCTGTGATATAAAGATAATAATTAATTTAGGCTTAAAATTAATTATTTGATTTATTCAATTTTATTCTGATTATTTTTTAATTACCCAATTCACCTCCCTTCTTGGGTATTCTACTGGGCCAACAATAGTCGTTATAGGCGTTCTTTAAAACCTATATATATTGATCTTAAATGAATAAAAAACAAGAGTTTTTATGTAACCTATTTGAAATGAGAGAATTATTTCTGCTGAAATATATTTTTGAGAGAGATTTTTTAAGAAGTTCTTGATCGAAGTTTTCATCGTTTTAACACCAGTTTTTGTGCTACACTATTATCTCTACATATTTTCAAGAACACTCGGGTGAGATATCTCTAATTACTTTACATTCTCAATATTCTATCATTCGCGTAGTATATATATTTGTCTGAGCTTGTAGTAATGTATTTCATAAAAATTATTTTCTATTTTGAATATCTTGAAATATCATGTGAAACATTTTTTGCTTGATCATATGATTTACATAATTTATGTGCTTTAATTGATAATGATCAGATTTGTTTCTTACGTAATTCTATCACTTAGTATGTAATTGAGTATATCTTGAATTAACGTGATAGAAGCTAACGTGAGAAAAAAAAAAAATTTGTATTCTGGTGAGTGTGAGAGAATTAGACATATAGGGTCGGTGTCTAATCAAGGCTACTCTTTATCCTATTAAAAAGGTAGGTATGATTCTCAATCCGTAAAAGAATTATGTTAGTCTTTATCCTAGTAAAAAGATTATAAGGTTTGATTCTAAGCCTGCAAAAGAATTAGGTTCTTCCTGCGCTTGAATTTTTTTTTATAAAGGTTTGATTATGAGCCTAAAAAAAAAATAGGTTAATCCTGAACCTGTAAAAAGGATTCTAAGGGTTTGATTCCTACCTAGGACAGGAATCAAGGTTAGTGGATTACGAAATTTCTACAGGACCTTAGGGGACAAGACGTAGGCAATGGTAGCTTGTTGAACCAAGATAAATTTGTGTGTTCAATTTCTCTATCCTTACTTGTTTGGTTGTGCACTTAGATAAACATGTTTCCACTTAAACTTAAGATAACAATTGGTTAGGGAAGTTGGTAATTTGTTTAATTGGTAAATTATTTATTTAAAATTTTAACTAACAAATTCATCCCCTCTTGGGTAGATCTGTGGGCCAACAATTGGTACCAGAGCTAGTTTAGCTCAAATAGGCTTCATATCTTAACTAACACGATCATATGGCACATCACATAAACACACTAATTGAAGGTCAATCTATGCACTATCCTCCATTGTTTACCGGTGATAATTATGTTTTTTGAAAGGCCAAAATAACTGCTTTGTACAAGTTACTAACTATAATGCATGATTAGTTATTAAAAATGGTTCTTACGTTCTTGCCATCAAAGGTGTTGCCAAGAAAGAGAACACGTATGACGAGGATGATTTCAAAAAGTTTTTTGTTAATGCACAAGCTAGTAATCTTTTATTCTATGGATTAAATATGAATGAGTATAATAGGATGTCAGGTTGCGAGTCAGCAAAAGAGATGTGGCATACTTTACAAATCACACACGAGGGAACAAACCAAGTGAAAGAATCCAAAATCAGTGCCTTGGTCCATTAGTTTGAACATTTTAGAATAGAAAATACAGACTCAATCCAGAATATGTGTACAAGGTTCACCAACATATGCAATAGCCTCAGTGTACTTGGAAAGCCATATGTCATGCAAGAGAAAGTACGAAAAATTGTGAAGTTAATAACCAAAGCATGAGAACCCAAGTTGACGACAATTGAGGAAGCTAAGCATCTCACAAAGTAAACAATTAATGAACTCGTTGGTTATCTAATGACCCATGAGACATCCATTTATGGATATGAAGGAGAAGTAAACTCTAGCAAATGGAAATCTTTGGCACTAAAAGCTCAAAAATTTGAGGATGGTGATGATAGTGATGGGATAAGCCTTAACAACGAGCAAGAAAGAGGCGTGGCTCTTATCACCATAAATTTCAAGAGGTTCATCACAGGTAGGGAAACTATTGCTGAGATAATACCCGGTGAACATTCCTTGGAAAAATTTCAATATGAATAATATTGAATGTTTTAGCTATTATAAAAATATGCATTTTCAAGACAATCGTCCTGAGCCAAAGTAGGTTAAAAAACGAAAGGAAAAGAAGAAAGTGAAAAATGAGAAGAAGAAATCCATGAAAGCTACATGAGATGATTCAAATTCAAGCAGTTCCGAAACATCCAACAGTAATGATTCATCAATGCTTATTCTAATAGCCGTTGGGGATGAGGTACCTAAGGCCCCGTTTGGTTAGTGTTCCCAACCCAACCCAACCCAAAAATTCTGAGTTTGATTTTTGGGAACGCGTTTGGCAAATACAAAACCCAACCCAACCTAACCCAAAAAATAGGAATTGATTCTTAAAATATTAAGGAAATGAGAAACAAAAAAAACTTATTTTTTTTTTGTGCTAAAAAAAACTCAACCCAAAGTTCTCAACTTCGGCCACCATCCGACTACTTGCCGTCGTCCACCGCCGCCGGCCGTCGCCGCTGATCACCGGCTGTCGTCGTCTGCCGTCGCCGGCCACTTCTGGCGACCGTCTCCGAACACCGTGCGTCGCAGTCCGTCTGCCACCGTCGGCCACCGTCCGCCCGTTGCCGACGTCCGACCACTGCCAAACACAATTTTTTTAAAAAAAAAAAAATTAGTTTTAGGATAAAATCGTTACCAAACATGATTCTGTTTTAAGCACAAAACAAAAATTGTCGTTACCAAATGCAATTCTGTTCCCAAAATTCTCAACCCAACCCAATCCAACCCATTCCAGTTGGGTTCAGAAAAGTGGGAACACTAACTAAACACCACCTAAATGTTCTACTTTGAATTTTGATGAGTTATTTGATGTTTATCAAGAATTATTAAATAATTATAAAATGAAATACTCACAAATAAATGCCCTACAAAGTATTGTTAGTACATTAAATAAGCAAATTAAAAAATTTGAAGACGAAAACATTTTTCTCAAAAATCAGATTTTCAAAACTTGTCTCATCAGATTTGGAAAAGGAAAACAATGAGTTGAAATCCAAGATTAAGGATTTGAATTATATTATTCTTAAGATTATGAATGGTGAAAATTATTTAAAGGGCAAATTATCTTTTAAACCCTCTAATTATTAACACGTTTTTATGTAGTCCCATAAGTTTTTTCGTTTCAGTTTAAAATCTCTTAGTATGTAGCGGCTTTAATTGGTCCTTCTTGAGTTTTTTCGTCCAAATTGATGGAAAATATGACATGTAAATTGCAGATGCCATTTTTAAGTTTTTTTTTTTTTTTTTCTTTTTTCCCCTTATTTTTTTCTCTTCTAGTCTGTCTTCTTCGCTCTTTCTCTCTATCTCTCTTACGCTGACCAGATGCATGGCGTCGACCAGATCTATGACGTCGATGCTTCTTCTTCCTCGTAATCCCCACCTAATCGAAGATCCATGGCATAGATCAACACCCTATCGCGCGAGGACCCAAAACCCAACGGTAGAAGAAGCACCGCCGGTGACTCCATGTAATGATTTTATTATTGGTGTCTTAGGAGAAGAAACAAAATGACCTCTACTACGTTCTTGATGATCTGGGTTGTCCATACAAGAACCCAAACTTCTGATTTCTTGTCGATCCTTTAATTCAAGCAAAATCCAAGTCATATTTCCATATATTTCTCTCATCTGTTCTTGTCTCTTTTGATCTTTCTCTCTCCTTGATTTTCCATTAAGTGGTTTTTGTCATCAAAACTAGATCTCCATTTTAATCTTTTTTCTTAAAACCCCATATATTCACTTTCTCTTTGTATACATGCATACTGTAAAATATGCTCTATTTTTTCTTTTTCATTTTTACAAAAATAGATTAAAAATTGAGGCACCGTTTGGTTAGTGTTTCCAACCAAACCCAACCCAACCCAACAAAAATTCTGGGATTGATTTTTGGAAATGCGTTTGGCAAACACAAAACTCAACCCAACCCAACTCAAAAAATGAGAATTGATTATCAAAATACTAAGGAAATGAGAAACAATTTTTTTTTTTTTTGGTACCAAAAAAACTGAACCTAATTTTAGGGACTTGCTCGGAATTTTTTTAATTGTTAATGAGACCCCTGTTCGACTTATGTTAAGCTCAAAATAAGAAATTTATTTTTCTTCTTTCATTTCCCTCTCCGTGTGTCTTCGTCGTCTCGCTTCTTCATCTTGGTCTTCGTCGTCTACCCTCGTCTTCGCTCCATCGCTCTCTGTATCTTCGCCACTATCATCATCTTCGCTGCTACTTTTGTCCTCTTTGTCTTCTTGTTTCCATCACGAACGATCTGCACTAGATCCGTCAATGTCCACGATCAATTTCCACGATCGTCATAGTCTTCATTCTTCAATCCTCAATCACCATCGTTGTCGTCATCTATATAAGCTCCCAGAATTTCTGATTTCATTGCTCGTTCACGAACCCAAGCAAAATCGATTTCGTTGCTTGTTGACGAAATCGATTTCGATTTCGTTGTTCATTCACGAAATCGATTTTAGCAACAAAATCCATTTCGTTGTTGACAAAATCAATTTCGTTTGCTTCTATTTCTTTTTCAACGAACTTCTGTTTCAATTGCTTACGAAACCCATTTCAAAATCCATTTCTGATTTCATTGCAGTGATTTCGAAATCCATTTTGTTGCAGTGTTGAGTGTTTCTGTTATTTTTTTTGTTCTTGTTGTCTGTTGTTATTCAAGTTTGTTGTTAGGCATTAGGCTCTTAGTTGAGTTGTGTTTTTCTTGGCTCCTCCTTGTGTTCATTGTGTTCATTGTTGAGAAACATGAATTGGGTTGCAGAGATATCGTGTTGGATGTGGACTGGAGAGAGAGAATCAACGAAAGTGAGGATCAAATACTTGGAAGTTGCTTTGAACCAAGACACCATTAGTGAGAAGGTGAAGGTCACTTCTCTTCTTTTTCTTCTTCCCATTAGTGAGAAAGTGAAGGTCATACTGCTCTGATTTTTGGTTTTCTGGTAGAAGCCAATGCTACTAAGTTTGTCCGCTAATTTTTGTTTGTTTTACTTGATTTGGTTTAAGTTGTTGAAAAGATTTCTCTATTTTTAATTCATTGGTGTTGGGGAGAATGGTCAATTTGGCGATGAATGTATTAGATTGTTCGGGCAATTCATGAACTAGATCTTTTAAATTTGATTTAATAAGAGAGAGAAGAAATTGTTTTCTCCATTAGATTTACCGAAGCTGATTTTATTTAATCACTATTGGATTTCATATTTGAACTAGAACGGTTTCATCTGGAAAATTTATTACAGTCTGAAAAATTTCCCATTTTCTTGAAATAAATGAATAAAGAACAATTGTTGAGGAAACAATTCCAAAAATATGCGTTACCAAACGGGATTCTATTCCTAGTACACAAAAGAAATTGTCATTACCAAACGCAATTATGTTCCTAGCAGAAAACAAAATTCTCAACTCAACTCAACCCAACCCATCCTAGTTGGGTTGAAAAAACTGGGAACACTAAACAAATGTCACCTGAGGTTTAAACTTTGTGCAGGTTTAATAGGTTGGTGTTTCTAGAGAGATAGAAATGGAAGAAGGTAATGTTTGTAAGTGATTCATTGGGTTTGAATGTGGCAATCAATGGATTGGATTGTATGCTTCATTCATCGGTTCCAAAAGCTTAGACCATACTAAAAAATCTAGCCCTAATTTTGTTTCCAGAGCTTCACGAAAAATCAGAAAAAGATGATTGGAGAAACATCAGTAATTTTGTTTCGTACCTTCCTAATCATAGATTGAAGAAGAAATTGAAGCTCCATGGATATTGTTTCCTTGCTTGATAACTCCATCAGAGCATTGTCATGGCTCCTCTGTGTTTCCGCCTCCGTCGACGATCGTGACAATGGGTATTGGGCTACCACGAATCACCGCCAATAAACCCATCATTTCCATTTCCTATACCTAAAAAATCCTAATCAAAGCTCAATTTTAGAAATCTCACAAAATCCTACTCACAATTACTATATCTTTGATCTCTACAAAACCTATATTTTTTAATTTTATTTTTTATTTTACTGATTTTAGTGAAGAACTCCTCCTTTAATAATGGTGTTTAGTGTTTTTTTTTTTTTTTTGCGACATGGATATCTAAGAACAATGGAGATAGAGAAAATGAGAATGGAGATAGAGAAGGAGAAGAATTACGAAGTAGGAGAAGGTGTTGGGAGACGGAGGAGGAGAGAGCGAGAATTAAGAGATGAGGCCTTTGTGCGAAGAAAAAAAAAATTAGGGAAGAAAAATGTTAAAAAAAAAAGGATAAAAAAGAAAAGAAAAGAAAAATAAAAAAATGAAGAAAAGTAATAAAAAAATATATGAAAAGACTATTTTACCTCTAAAAAAGACATATACAGTGCACATTAGGGTTGGTCATGGGTCGGGTTAGGCCATCGGGCCGGACTTTAGTTAGGGTATTACAAAAAAATATATAAGGCCTTAGCCCGGCCCGGCCCTATGGTCGGGCCTTGTTTTCATTCCTAAGCCCGGCCCTATCAAAATAATTAAGGTCCAAGCCCAGCCTTCGAGTCGGCCCGGCCTCATAATTTTCTTTTAAATTTAAAAATTAAACAAAAATAAAAATATAATCAGCCGTTCATTTCTACATAATAATAATAATAATAATAATAATAATAATAATAATAATAATAATAATAATAATAATTCCTACAATGAATCGTGTACTTACCAAACAATTGTGTTTGGTCAAATACTCACCAAATAATTAATCGTGAATCTAAAGCGCGAATACAGACAGATCTAGGGATATGTGCTTACCAAAAAAATACTTGGGCCGAGCTCACGCTTGCCCTAAAAATTTTTACCTAGCCCAAGCCCGGCCCTAGATTTCGTTGGGCCTCAAAACTTGAGCCCAAGCCCTGTCCATGAGCTCAAAGTTTGCGTCCAAACCCTATAAAAATATTGTCGGGCTTAGTGGGCCCCCAAGCCCATGACCATCCCTAGTGCACATGATGTTTTTTTGTTAGTTTGAATGGAAAAACTAACAGAATGAACAATTAAAACCAATTACATACTTAGAAGGTTTAAATTAAATAAAAATATTTATTGGACTAAATGGAAACATGTCAATAGTCAAAGGATCTAAAAGGTAATTTACCCTATATATGGGCAAAAGGTAAGGTGGGACAGTAACAATAGCTTTTCATGTAAGCTCATCTTTGCCCTTCTATTTTGTGCTTAATGCAATTTTTTTTTTTATATATACATTTTGGTCTTTTTTCTTAACTATGTTGAATAAAAGCCACATTTTGGTGTTTTGATCTCTCAATAGGTGACATCTAGCCTTGACTCAACAAAAACTCTTAATACTTGGGTTCTTCTATACAACATCAGCAACTTGGTTTCTCTCTTTGTTCTTCAACAAAAATAAAATTTGGTAATTTGTTCTTTGTTTGTTTTCTTATTCTTTATCTCCTTGCTTTTAATTGATTGTTTTCCTTACATTTTTTTTTGGTCCTCTTCTTTATTGTTTATAATTATAATTATAAATGCATGGAGTCAACGGTAGCGCGTATATTACGTCGCTACTTTCACCGCAAGTGTACATGCCAAGTTTTAGTATAGATTAGAAGAATCAGGGTTGTCGTATCCACAAGAATTGATTGAGATTATAGTTAAATACCGCGATTATCATAACCTAACTTCATTTAGGCGATAAAAATAAGATTTGTTTAAAATAAAATATACTAATACTAAGTTAATTAATCTAATGGGAAAAGTACAATTTAGACCCTCTAACTATTGACACATTTCTAAGTGGTCCTTCTAAGTTTAAACGTTTCATTTTAAACCATCTACGTATCGTAACATTTCAAACTGGTCCCACCGTTAGAGATTCTGTTAAAACTAACAGAATCTCAGGGCCAAAATGGTATTTTCACGTTTTTTAAATTTTTTAATAATTTTTAATTAATTTTATTTTTATTTTATTTTTTATTTTTTAATCTCTCTCTCTCTCTCTTCCTCCCATTCCTCTCTCTTTCTCTCTCCCGCCACCTCCCTCTCTCTCTTTCCCTCTCCCTGCCACTTTCCTCTCTCGCTTCCTCCCCTTCCCCGCTCTCTCTCCCACCCCACCCCCTTAATAGGGGGTGAAAACACCCACTAAAACAGGGGGTGCCACCCCCTGTTGCAGGGGGTGAACTCACCTCTGCAACAGAGGGTGGAACCACCCCCTGGTTCAGGGGGTGAAACTACCCTCTAAACTACAGGGGGTGGCACCCTCTGTTTCAGGGGATGATTCCACCCCCTATTGCAGGGGTGGTTGCACCCCCTGAAACAGGGGGTGTTTTCACCCCTTGTTTCAAGGGGTGCAACCACCCTCTATTGCGGGGGGTGGGGGGTGGGGTGGGAGGGAGAGAGGGGAAGGGGAAGAAGAAGGAGAAAGAGAGGGAGGTGGTGGGGAGAGGGAAGGAAGGAGAGGTAGGTGGTGGGAGAGAGAGAGAGAGGAAAGGGAGGAAGAGAGAGAGAGAGATTCAAAAAAAAATTAAAATGATTAATTTTTTTTTAAAAAAACGTGAAAATACCATTTTACCCCTAAATTCCGTTAGTTTTAACTGATTTTCTAACGGAATGACAATTTTGAAACGTTATTATACGTAGAGGGTTTGAAATGAAACGTTTAAACTTAGAGGGACCACTTAGAAATGTATCAATAGTTAGATGGTCTAAATTATACTTTTCCCTAATCTAATTATACTAATATAGACGTTTATGGGAGTAAATTGCCTAGGGATTAATTTTGTCCACTTAAACGTGTTCGTTTCAATATAGTTTACATTAACGGCGTTCATTCTATTCAACAATCTTGGTATCGAAATCTCACTCATTACCTCTCCCGAGTGTAAAGTGAGTGAATATGTGACTTCGTGTTAATGCCGAAGTCCTCCACGAGCATCAATATAACACTTGGTCACATGAATCTCACCCCAACCTCACGGATTGCACACTTTCTAACTCTCCCCCGGGTTATTAGATCGTTGCATTGTGTTTAATCCTAGTTCGAATTCGAGGTTACCTCTCCCGAGTGTCAAACTCCGATTTCTCAATATATCTAAACAAGCATATAAACGTGACGAAACAGTAAACACAATCGGATAAACATGAACAACCATTAACAAAACATCAATTTATTCAAACAACATTTTCGTGGAGTCAATCACTCCCTAAACAATATATGTTTAGCTACACATGACCATGGCCCTATATACAATGAAATACAAGCTAAACATATACAAATACAAACAAAGGTTTAAGAATAAAATAGAGAAACAAGGGATTTTAGCCTTTATCCAAAGATGTGATGGTTCCACGTCGGTGATTTCCACTCCGAGCTTGATTTCTCTTCTTGAATTTGTGATCTCTCCTTGTTGGTATACCCTTGGAGTTCTCAAGGGACTCCCAAAACGTTCTAAATGTGTGGGAGAAAGAGGGAATACTATAGGGATCCAAAATATCAAGAAAATATCCCAAAATATCTATTATGTTTGCTGTCGGACTGCCGTGGCGGTGGAAATACAGAGAGTTTAGCAACTCTCTGCATTTTCACCACTGCAGCAGTGATACCATTTGGTATTTTGGCTGTAATGTTCTCGTCCGAACTCTGATTGAGATAATTCAAAAACCTATGTAAAGATAAGACAAATATCTACAACTTACATGCTTTGAGTGTTTCCAAAATCGAATCAAATCATTATCAAAAATGGCCTTGAAGTTACTATACCTATACCGAGTTTGCCTCTTTTCACCCATTTATTCAAAAACCTATAAAACACATTAAATTAATAAAAGTTCTTGAAAACACTCAAATATTTGAATTTAAAAGTACTTGATTTGTTGGTAAATAAATCATTATCAGTCAAGAATTGAGATTTTTCACAAATGAATATATATAGAGCTAACAACATATCGTAGATTTTTCACAAATGGAAAATAGAAGCGATGCCAAATAGGTAAGAACTAAGTCAAATAAACTATAAAAACAGGCTGTCGAATGTTGTAACTTGATGGTTGAAGACAAAGTTGTCCACTTCTCCAAAGCTACGCGACAAAAGAAGAGAAATAAAAGGAGAAAAACAACAAGAAGGAATGACAATTCTCTACTTGAGGCTTCAGCAAAATATTTGTTAAGGAAGAAATAGATTGACACATACTCTCTTTCTACACCCAAATATATCTAAATCTAGCTTAAAAGACAGAAAACTAATGAAATACGAGTGTGTAGGAAAATAAAGAGCTAATAAAATATGGATGGGTAGGAGAACAAAGAGCTAATAAATGTTTCAGACAAAAGTAGATTTAAAATTAGCAACAGAGAAATATTGAAAGAGAGAAACAAAAGATAACATTCCCTATTCAACAAAGGAAAACCAAAACAACAATTTTTCATCAATAAGGTAGTACAATATAATTCTCACGAGCAGTGATGCGTCTTCCTACAGTTCTAGAAATGGTCGATATTTTTTAACAAAACAAAAGCATATATGTTAAGTATGTCATTACTTCATAGTAATTATAGTAAACAACAATTGAAAATCATCCCACTCTGAACATAGAACACCGAGTACATCAAGAATGACTATCAAGTTATGGAACGAACAAATTTCATGATAATCCCAACCTAACCAAGAAATTAGCTACCATCCTGCAAATGAAATCCATTCGCATCTGGGACTTCCTAAGAGTATCCAACTGCCATATCATAGATTACTAATTGGACTGGTTTTCGTCTCTAATTGAATCACATGCACCAAAACCTACCAAAACTGTCAAATTATGGAACCAACAAATTTCATTATAATCTCTGCTTAACCAAGAAATTAGCTACTATGTTTCAAATGAAGTCCATCAGTATCTGGGACTTCCTAAGAGTATCCAACTACCATATCATAGGTTACCAATTGGACTGGTTTGCTTATCTAAATGAATTACACGCACTAGAACCGACCAAAATAATAATAAGCAAGACGATAACATAATTTGCACTTGACATGTCAATTTCCCAGAAAACAATATGCACTGACACAACAAAAAATAAATACCAAAAAAAAAAAAAAAAACATTTCATGTATACACAAACCAATTTAAATATTACATTTTATTGTTGAACTGGGAAGGTTGTTGTTGTACACTATATATATATATATATATATATATATATATATAAATGAAAAGAATGGTAACTGTATAATTATCACAATGGCCCAATAGCTATTTTTTCTCTCTCTTAATAGCTCTCCACTGTTAGTTTTAAATCAGCTTTTGTCTAAAATATTTATTAGTTTTCTATTTCCCTACCCACCCATATTTTATTAGTTCTGAGTCTCTTAAGCTAAATTTAGATAGTTTTGGGAGTATAAAGAGAGTATGTGTTCCATATGTTTTTTTGTTAACAAATATTTCCCAAAAGACAATAGAAACTGAGACAAGCCAGGGTACTTCAGAGTCAACTCCTCGTTTTCGACTTTTTTTGCCAAGTTTCTTTCTGCTTAGTCTTGTTTTCAGAGTTGTAAACTTTTGAATTTTTTTTTGAAAAAACTTCTCATCTCTACCCAGGACCTTGGACCACCAACCTCCCAGTCTGGGACACGAGTTGATTGTAAGGAAATCATGTCATAGACCTAGGATGAGGGTTTCCCAGAGTGTCTGGTCCTCTCGGTCCACAAGGGCACAACATGGTGGTTGGTCCTCCATAGTCAGTCATCGGGGAGTTCTACGTAGTTAGACTCATTCAAAAACTCTTTCAGGTTATCTCTATTTAGTCCATGCAGGAGCATCTTTCCCTTTAGAACGTCAGACTTATAGTTAACTAGTGGGGAGAGGTACGTAGCTGTAGGTCCTCAAGCTCGATCAATTCCCCAGTCTTAGTAGACGACCTTGATCTTTTCCCGGGTACGGACTATTAATCTCCAGAGTGGGTCTAGTTGTCACCCTCAATGCGAAGTGCCGAGATGAGGCTTGTGAAGAATCCTCACGACGTTGAGTGTTGAGAGCCATTTTTAGAGATTAATCCATGACTTTGAGTATCGAGATGCCGATACGGAGAATCACCCGCGACCTTACGGGTAGGGATGCCGTTTACTTGGAAGGAGCACAAGGCACATTGTATAGAGCACATTCTTTGTTTTGATAAGCAAAAACCGATACACTTGGTATAAACTAGAAGTTATTTATAAATGTTTATCTTCTCTATAGAAGTAGCGCTTCAAATGGTCAGCGTTCTATGGGTACCTAAGTGGCATACCTTCTTCTATTTTAAGATAGTAGGTGCCTGGACGTGTGATCCCGGTGACTCTGTACGGCTCTTCCCAGGTGGGGGCTAACTTTCCAGCACCCTGTTCTTTGGTGGGCAAAGTGTCCTTTCTGAGAATAAGGTCACTGATGTTGAAGGAGTGAGGGCGGACTCGTCAGTCATAGTATCTCGCTGCCCTCTACTGGTAGGCAACTTGTCAAACTTGAGCTTGTTCCCTTTGTTTTTCGAGGAGGTCAAGGTTTAACAATAGTGTCACATCATTCCTGTCTTGATCAAAGGCCTTAGCAGTTCTGAGAGTCTACACAATATTTTTTGCGGGGATGACGTCCTAGAAGCCGAAGGCCATTGCAAAAGATTTTTCTCCGATAGGAGTTCCTGGAGTGATGTGGTACACCCAAAGGACACGGTAGACATCTTCCACCCGCCATCCTTTTAACTTATCAAGTCTTGCTTTCAACCCGTGTAGGATAGTTCTGTTTGTGACCTCCATTTGGCTATTTGATTGAGGGTGGCCGGGAAAGCCGAAGTTCATCTGGATCCCTAGTTCTGCACAGAGGGTGATGAAGAGAGAGTTATCAAATTGGGTGTCAATGTTGAACACAATTACTCTTGGGATCCCAAAATAAAATATTATGCTCTTCTATGCAAAGTCATATATTTTTTCCTTGGTGATTCGGGACAGAGGCTCAGCCTTGACCCACTTCATGAAATAGTCAATGGCGATGATCAAGAACTTACTCTACTTAGTCCCCTAGAGAAAGGGTCTGATTAGGTCAATGCCTTATTGTGCAAAGGGCTACAAACTAGTCATTGGAACCGGTACAGTTGGAGGAGTGTGACGATGCGAGGCAAATCTTTGACACTTATCTCATTTGTTTACAAAATCCATGACATTCTCACGTATTTTGGGCCAGAATATCCTTGGCAGAGTAGCTTGTCGACGAGGGACCTACCCCCCCGAGTGGTTGCCGTACAATCCTTCATGAGTCTCGTTCAGGACAGATTTAGCTTCTTCTGGACGGAGACACCTGGAATAGGGGCCTAAGAATGACCATCAGTACAAAACTCCATCAATGAGATTGTACATTATTGTCCGATGACGTATTATACGAGATTTGCTAGGGAGACACCTGGAATAGGGGCCTAAGAATGACCATCAGTACAAAACTCTTCAGAGTTCACTCCACCACCAAGGTGAGATTTGCTAGGGCGTCTATACGCGTAAGGATTCACAACCATCGTCCTCGCGGTATTGACTACTCGCAAGTATACGAGATCTAGTTTTAATATAATGGATCTTGTAAGATCAGATATCGTTCCACTGAGAATGATGTGTAATTCAGTTGAGTATTGCGATTTAAATAGTTTCATATTATCTCGACTAATCAAATTTTGTTTGTTTTCTATTTAATATACTAAGATAAACGACAACTATGAGGTTAGTTCTAATTACACTAATTACTTAGGTATTAATTTATTTCACATAATGCATAATCGACATCATTAAGTTAGCTATAATGGTTTTCTCTCTATTCCGACAATCTCTGTATCAATAACTCCTCCGCTACCTCTCCCGAGTGTAAGAAGGGGGATTGCACGACTTCGTGTCAATGAAGAAGTACTCTTCAACGCCTTTACGACCCTAGGTCACATGAGTCTTTAGCCAAAGTCATAGATTGCATACGTTCTAACGCCCTCCTGGGTCGTTAGAACGTCTCGTTGTATTTACCCTAGTCCGAATCCGGGGTTACCTCTCCCGAGTGTCAAACCCCGTATTCTCGGTTTATCAATACAATCATAATATCAAGAATAATGGTAAACACAATCCTATTTAGACAAACAACACATTAAAGTAACATTAATTCATTCAACTTAACAATTACATGATTTCAACTACACTTAAGTAACATTTAACTAATACTATAAGATCTTAACCATATACCATACAAAATAAGAGGGATTCAACATTCTTAGATATGAAAAAGTGATTACAAAGACAAAAACAAGAGAGAAACGATCAAATCTAGAAGTGAAACAGTTCACTGTCGCTAATGATCTATCCGCAAGTGATTCTTCTTTGTCCCAATGATGAATCTCCTTCTTGATCTTCAAAATATAACTTAAAAGCTCTCTACTAGGGTTAGGGTTCTTCAACAACATGTTTCAGACATGGGAAAGGGGTATAAATAGGCCTAGGGATTTAAAAATATCTAAACAGATATTTTAGGCTGTACTGCGAATTCTGCCTAGGCGGTAGAATCTTCGCCTAGGTGGAGTTTAAGTTAATTAGAATTCCGCCTAGGCGATGGTTTCTTCGCCTAGGCGGAGGATTAACTTCATCACTTCTTTCTTTCTAACGGAATTTCGCCTAGGCGGTAGAAACTTCGCCTAGGCGGATTTATAGCAGTTCAGTTCTTCCAGCAGTTCAGTACTTCTTTCTTTCTGACAGAATTTTGCCTAGGCGGTGGAAACTTCGCCTAGGCGGAACTGCACTGTTATTTGAAACCTCATTTTTTCATCTTTTTAGCTACCTTTTTCTCCACCATTTCGCTCAGTTTGCCGATTGTTTACGTCCCTACTCCTGACTAATAAAAATAGCTAAAAAGATATTCAAACTTCAATAAAATACTCGAAAACTGGCAAATTCGGTTTAGAATTAGATAGGTATTTTACACCTATCAAATACCCCCAAACTTGGAATTTTGCTAGTCCTCGAGTAAAACACCCTAATGCTAAATAACACTAACTACACTAATTAGCTACATTTTAAACTACAAATAAGTAATCATTAACAAATAAGAAGTACACACCTGTGAGATTTAAGTTCAGTCAAAGAAACCATGTTATTCTTCCCTCAACAACCCGTAATCAGATACAGTTAAGGAATAACACACACCACGTGGTGTTCCAGAATTTCAACACTCAATATCAGTTAAAATCATTTTAGATCCAATTAGAATGTGTGTGTGTGAGAACTCGGATATATAACTAATCAAACACCAGATTGGATTATTCAATGAATAAGGTCATAACTTAAACTCGTTAAAAAATTCAGGAAAGCTATATGCTTGACTGGGCTCAACTATCCACTAATGTAGGTTTGGACATTCACCGAGATCAATGGGGCTTGGTTTGTCTTTGGAGAAGCGCCCAGGGTATCGTAGAAATAGAAACTCGTTAAAATTTTAACGATACCCCAGGTACAAACGCTTGTCGCTAAATCTCTCTCATGACCCCCTTATCTTTGAAGATATTACCCTGAACAAGATTTAGTAAACTTATATTCACTTGTCACAACAACCGAAATTAAACACTATATTCACATAGTTTTGTTTTTTTTTTTTTACGCACACCCCCCCAAACTTATTCAATTTTGTACAATTTTAGGGGCATGTAAATACAACTAAAGGATTGACAAGTGAATACTTTTATACTTAACCAAAAACATTTTAAACTGAAACCCCGATTGCCCGCTTCAAGTTAGCATAATCTAATGCTACTTGTTTTCACTCAATTTTCACTTTTATTCCTAGCGACAATGGTTCTGAAAGATTTACTTGGTTAAAGTATAGAAACAAGTTCAGAAGTGAAAAATTTTATGGCTTCGGCAAGAGAATGAGGGAATAACTTTTCAGGTTAGTTTCAAACGGTTCAAGCGATAAAAATGAAGGCCTATATCATGCCTCCGGAATTACCTTACCTATAATTTCGCCTCAAGCCTCCCCCAGTCAAGTTCTAGATTCCTTATTTCTGTCATGAACTTATTACTGAATAATCGGCGTCAAATCATTCAACTAGTTATACAATGAGTTTATACGATCGTGCGATTTAGGATCAAAATAATTTTCACCTAATCGAAATGCTAAGCACACAAAACACACGTGAATGGCATTACCCCTGACCTCAATATGCAATTTAGGGGGTAATTTTCATCATTGGGACATAGTTCGGACGAACTCAAAAACTCAGCATACACGTACAATTATATTCATTAACAAATCTACTCTAATTCTACAAACTAACATTACTTATACTAATGATCCTTACACATGCATAGCTAAACATTACACATGCATAACAAAAAGAATTTCAAAATTAACAAAAAATTTAACATTAATATCATTATAAACAACAATTTGTACACAATTTTTTGATGTAATTTTTTTTTTGTCCCTTTTACATCAAAAAATTTGTGTCATCCTTCATATCCCCTCCCCCCCCCCCCCCCCCCCAAAAAAAAAAAAAAAAAAAACCAAAAAACTACATGCTTGCATTGCATATCATATACCCCAAAACTTGAACGAGGCAGTGTCTTCACTGCCTAAGCAGCGAACCCAATAGCAGAATAGAAAAATACGTATTGAAAACTAGGGCGGACACATACCTAGGAGGGAAGATATACAAGTCTAACCTCCTACCGTTCATTGTGGAGGAGATGGCGGTGGCGGCTCATCAGTCTCGGAAGGTGGCACGGGCGTATAATGCGCTATATCGATTCCGAGATGTTCGAATAAAACTCTTTGGTTTTGATCTTGTTTCCGGATGTAGGTATCCATGTAGTTCTCCATCCAAGCAAAATTAGCTTGAAGCTAGCTCATATCGGACTAGAGACTACGGACATCTTGGGAAATCTAGATGAGCTGCCCGTGGCGGGTTATGGGCGTCAGTGGCTCCGAAGGGCCGACTTCTTCCTCTTCCTGACCCTCTTCTCCTTCACCTAGTCCGCCTTTCCATAACCTGTTAATCATTGAAAGATCGAGTAGTTTTATAGGTGGAAAGGGGCTTGTGGACGTGATACAAACTCCGGCTCGTTGAAAGAGAGCGGTGAGAAATGAGGGAAAAGGAAGACCACCCTTTTTCGTCCTGGCAGTATGAATTATTGAAGAATAAATGTGCCAACCGACGTTGATGGGCGTCCCTCTATCAATACCGTAGAGCATAAACGCTCGCTCCTTGGAAACATCGGATACATGGGTGGTAGGGAGCAGATTGGCACAGATAAATTGATGCCAAATCTTTGGGATCAATTTCAGAAACCACGACTTGAAGATTGCCTGACCCTGCCATGTGTTCTTCCACTGGGCGTTTCCTGTCATCAAGGTCTGAATTACCACACTCATTGTCGGTGTGGCGGCATCGGATAAATCTCTAGAGTCTTCCGGCCCCATCAATCCAAGCAACTCGTTGAAATGGATCGCACTGAACAGAACTGGAATGTTCTGGACCCTTGTCTAAAATCCTGTGGCCTCCGTAATGTTCGCATAGAACTCTCGTACGAGGGCCAACTCCCCTGGTGGGAGTGGAGCACAGAATTGTTCCCATCGTCTTTGTTGAATGACAGTCCTGAATTCTTTAAGGAGTTCATTCAAAGGTCCGAACCCCCTCTGGCGAATGCCGAGACGCTTACTTTCATGATCTTTGTAATGGTCCTCAGCCTGCTTTGAGACAAATTTGAGAGAGTTGTAATCCGAAGCAGCCGGAGGTTCTTCTGTTCATGGTTGCTTCACTGCATGGCGCTTTGCCATTTTCCCTGTAAATCACAATTACAACACCAACCACAATAATAACAATAGAACACGCAATTCAAACCCTTGTTAGTGAACACACAATGCCCTATTTTATCAAACATGTGCCAACCAAAGCCAAACAATACAAATTTCACAAAATATCCCACCAACCATAACCAAATCACATTTTTGTTGCAATGTAGCATAAAATAAATGATTCACATTGTATATCAACACAAAAACATGATAGGGTTTACCATTAATCATTCCTAAATTCCAAATAGCATGAAAATCGCAATCTAGGGTTTAAAGAGGTTTAGGGTTCTAACCAAATCCAATAATTTTTGAAATAAATGAGCAAATGAAGGAAATATCTCAACAACTAAATGAAAAATAGGATCATTGACACTTACTTGTTGAAATGTTTTGATCAAATCACTGAAGGATGGCGATCTCACACTGTTTCACCATTCAAACCCTAATTTTCGAGAATGGGAAGAGGAATTCCACGTTTGGACGAAGATTCTTGGTGAAAATCCAAGTTTTTAGCAATGTAGGATGAATCTTTAATGGGAGGAAGGGATTTGGGATGGTGAAGTTGAGAGGTTTCTTGAAATTTTTAGGAGGGAAGTGCCGTTTGCAAAGAGGACTGCTGCGTTTTAAAACAGGGCTCGCGTGAATTCACTTAGGCGGTGGTTTTTCTGCTTAGGCAAAGTAGCGCCTTTTTCTTTTTAAAAACCTTCTGGTGTTAATTCACCTAGGCGGTGGTTTTTTCCGCTTGGGTGAATTTACACCAGTGTGAAACCCTTGATTTCGTTATAAATCCGCTTAGGCAGTGGGTTTTATGCCTGGGTGAATTTACGCCAGTGTAGGAACTCAGATTTTCTTCATTTTTCCACCTAGGTGGTGGTTTTACCGCCTGGGCAAAGTTACGGCAGTGTAGAAATTTAGACTTTTTCTTCCTATTTCCGCCTAGGCGGTAGTTTTTCCGCCTAGGCGAATTTATGCCAGTATGTTTTCTCAGCCTTTTGTCCAATTTTTGCCTGGGCGGTGGTTTTTTTCGCCTAGGCGAATTTACACCAGTGTGGACTTTAGCTGGATTCCTTCAGGTTTTCACATTTTTGCTCTACACCTCTTCCTTTCTTTTCGTTCCTCAAACGAGTTTTAGCATTCAAATCAATCGTAAGTATCTAGCCTCATCAATTCACCACAAAAAATTGTATTACGAGATCAATATGATCTCCAAAAAGTAATTTATACAAAAGTTGGGAATGTTCATTACCCTCGATGACATATCAAAAGATGTTGCTTGGTTTTACATCCCTAGCATAGACGTTTTTGAATTCCGGCTCTATCCTTCAATGAGAGAGATGTTCTCCACAACTTGCTCTTCATCCTTGAAGGTATTTATTCACTATGTTCCCTACCCACCCATATTTTATTAACTCTCTGTTCCCTTACCCATCCATATTTTATTAGCTCTCTGTTTCCCCTACACATCCATATGTTATTAGTTCTCTGTCTCTTAAGGTATCTTTAGATATTTTTGGGAGTAGAAATAAACTACGTGGTGTGTTGTCGTAAGCAACCAAAAATAAAATCCTACTCCTAAATATGAATTGTAGTGGTGTGAGCAGGTATCGTTCCCACAGAATGTGCCTAGCCTAAATTTGTGCTACGTGAATAAGGAGGGGGGTGTTTGATTATACAATAGCAAAACTAAGAAAATCAATAAGGAAAAAAATGTGAATTTAATACCGAATTCAATCAGAAAACACACTTTGGTCTAAGTCAACATCCATCTTCAAAATTTCACAACTGTTCATCGATGTAAGTATATATCAATTCTCACTTTGAATATTCACCATTGGAACTATTTTTCTATCTCTCCTTACTTGTAGTTAATTAGAAAACAAGTCATCTAATCAACCCTAACTAATAAACAACCTAATACAAGCGCTAAAGGTTTAATCTAGTAACAACCTTAAAAATTAGAGAAATCAATAAAGCTAAACAACACAAGCACAAGTGGTTGTATTTCATTTAGTTGAGTGTCCCCCCCTAAGGTTTAATAATTTCTGACGCAACAAATCATTAAATTTTAAATGTTTCATAGATTAGAGGGATCAAACAATTACAGATTTGATATATAATATAGTAGTAGATTGTAATGAATAATAAACTAGTAGGTCTTCTAGTGATTAAACGAATCAATCATGAAAATAGGCACAGAAGAACATTCAATACTCAAAGTATAAGTTGAACAATGAAAACAAATTAGATCTCACAGTTTTATTGATTTTGAGGCTTCAGTTTCCTTCGACCAAGAGAAAAACTTAGCCACATAAAGCCATGGAAGATTACAAATGAGAAGAGAGAAGATGAGAGAGAGAGAGGGAGAGACGTCTGTCCAAAATTGCTTCCCTAACAATTAGAGATTCAATTTTATAAAGTGTCGGCCACCCACTGTCCGAATACACAAGAAAAAGGAATGAATTAATTGCTTGAATCAAATTTGAATGAAATAATGGTTGCCTCCAATAATGACCTTCATTTTCCTATTTTACACCTTTGACCCTTCCAAAAAGAATTCTCCCTATGTTATAAGGCTTGAATCAAGTCATCCCACTCACACCCTACTATCCGAAACTGAGAAATAGAATCCCCTTAAATGACATCATTACTGCTTGCATTAACTTTCTTTTTTTACGCCTTTCACCCCCATAATTTTGAATGGCTTAATTACTCATTATATCACATGTAATGGTTGAAGGTTATATGAAATTAAATGGCCATTTAATGGTTCTAGGTTTGATTAACAAACCAGGTTGGTTCGCAGGGTCACTGATCGGGTCATGGGTCGAGTCTTTTTTCTCCATTTTTCTTCAAATTAGAACGTCGACAGTGTTGGTACAGGAACTTCAAGCTCAATTTCGACCATGATGTCATCTGCTTCTGGAGAAACGCAAAGCATGAAAGTTGTAGCTTTCTTTATGTTCTTTCCATATCATCTTGAATCACCACAATCAACATTCGGACGTAAAAGTTATGGCCTGATTATAAGCATGTATCAAAACTGCTCAAAACACGCGATTTATTCCGTTTTGCTCCAAACGCCTTCATTTGTTTCCTAAATTAAAATATAAACTTAGTGAGTACAATTAGGCACAGAATAAGTATAAAATACTAGGTATAAAGGAATAAATATATGGACATTTATGCACTTATCACTATGTGTTCCATATGTTTCTTCATTGACAAATATTTTGTTGAAGCCTCAAATAGAAAATCGTCCTTCATTCCTATTCTCTCCCCTATTTTATTTCTCTTCTTGTGCTTGGGCAACTCTGGTGATGTGGATAGTCTTGTCTTCAACTCTCAAGTTACAACACCTCCTATTTATTTAATTTGATTAGGGTTCTGAGTTTTTATTAACAACTTATCCGACAGTCTATTTTTATGGCCTATTTTACTATGTTCTTGCCTATTTGGTATGACTTCTATTCTCAATTTGTGAAAAAATTCTTGTATGTTTCTAGCTCTATTTTATTTCTATTTGTGGAAAATCTTAGCTCTTGATTTCATTGTTTATAATTATAATTATAAACCATAAGGAGGACAACAACAAAAAAATGTAGAGGAAACAATCAATTAAAAGCAAGGAGATAAAGAACATGAAAACAAACAGTGAACAAATTACCTAATTTTACTTTTGTTAAAGAATAAAATAAGAAATACAGCAGCAAGTACTGTGTAGAAGAACCCAAGTAATAAGAGTTGTTGCCAAGTCAAGTCTAGGTATCACCTATTGAGAATTCAAAACCCCAAAACGTGGCTTCCATTCAACATGGTTAAGAGAAAAGATCAAAAGGTATAGATGAAAAAAAATGCATTAAGCACAAATGATAAGGGCAAAGATGACCTTGCTTGTAAAGCAATTATTACTGTCTACACCTTATCTTTTGTGCACACTACTACAAACTTTGTTAAATGATTATTGTAATCTCCATAACTGTTGGTTGCTTGTGAGATAAATGTAAAGAACAAAAAAATGGAAGAAATAAAATAACTTTAAAATGCTTGTCTTCAACCCTCAGGTTTAAAACACTTCCTATTTATTATATTTGTTTTGGATTTTGGGTTTTGCTTAACAACTCATCCAGCAACCCATTTTTATGGCCAATTTGACTCAGTTCTTGCCTATTTAGTATTTCTTCTACTTTCCATTTGCGAAAAATCTCAGGTATGTTGCTAGCTCTATTTTATATCTCGTGCTAAAGTTCTTTCATTTCTTATATTTTTCTGTTGGTCCAGTAGAATACCCAAGAGGGGAGTGAATTGGGTAATTAAAAAATAATCAAAATAAAATTTGAATACATCAAATAATTAATTTTAAGCCTAAATTAATTATTATCTTTATAATATAACGGAATAATTTTATCAATCTATGTGCACATCCAACTAGCAAAAATAACAAAGTAATAATGCAGCACACACAAGATTTATATTGGTTCACCAAACTACTCTTGGCTAATCCAGTCATCTGAGCTCCACGGAAGTCGTACCCACTAAAACCAAGATCCCTTTAAAGGTAGGAACCAAATCCGCATACCGATTCTTTTGCAGGCTCAGAATCAACCTTTACAATATCCTTTTCTCAAGCTAAGGAAGAACCTCTTCTTTTGACAGGCTAAAGAATAACCTAATATTTTTTAACACTAAGACTCAAGAATCAAAATCTCTCACAAACACTCCAACGATCCTTTTCACAGGTAAGGATAGAACCTTTACAAATCACTCAAAAACACAATTCTTATTCAGGAAGAATCACTATCTCAATCTCTTTACAAGAAGAGACTGAAACTTGACTATCCTTTGATTAAATACCCCCAATGGTATTTAACCCGTCACAACTCACTAATACAAAAAAATTGATAAGAAATAAATCTCACTCGGAGCTTCTACTACCCCAGATAAATAATAACTCAATTAATATCCCAACTAGTGATAGAAATACATGAGATACAAAAATCTGATTTTAATAAGATATGGGTAGCAAATTGGAGCACGTAATCAAATTCAAGAAATTGTTTGTAAAACTATTTTTCTCAAAAATCAGAAACAATTTCTAAGATCAATTTCCAAATATAAAATCAATAAACAAATAATAAGCAATTTGGAAAGATTTCACCCGGAATCCACCAAAAGAAAACAGTATTGCAACGTAACTAGCAGCAATGATCAGCAAATGATTCTCTTAGAAAAGCTCACTCAATTCTCAATAAGATATCTCTTAGAAAAGATCACTCAATTGATATATTCTGATATCTCTTGATAATATATGAATTCTCTCTCTTTGAATGATTAGTAATAAATAAAAATTCGCAGGTCTATATATAGGAATATGAAATCAACCTTATAACGGCTTTTACATGTGTTATGACAATTAAAAACTCTTATAGACCCCTTATATCATAAGGACTTCATTTAGGTTCAATTCCACTTAAAAACATCTTTCAAATCTCTCAATTAAACCCCCAAAGTATTTCTCAATCTTAATAAATAAGTATAGAATCTATTTCAAATACCAAATTGAGAAACATTAATATTTAATGAACCATATTAATAGAAGTTAATTAGTATATGAACCATATCTTAAATATAGAGAATATCCCCAAAATCTCTCTCAAATCCTAACAAAAAACGGCTACTTTTTGATATAATCTCGGATCAAACAGTAACCTGAAACAACGCGTTCAATCGACTGCCCAGTCGACTGGGAGATTCAAGATGTAGACAATATAGTTCATCGGTCGACCATGCGGTTGACTTGTCAATTCAGAGAGTTCTTCCTTCTTTCACCAGTCGACCTCTTGATTCCGAGAGTTCAACCTTCTTTCACCGGTCGACTCACCAGTCGACTGCAGTCACTGGAGATCTTATCTGAATACGTTTTTAACTCATTTTCTTTTACGATTTCACCCATTTAACCATTTTTTTCTCTTAATTAGCTCTACTAATATTCTTATATTTCATTTTAGTCATTCAAAATTATTTTTTCTTATTTCACATAGGAACAAATAATTTAACTTAATCAAAACACACACAAAAGATAAAATACATTTTGTGTCATATGTGTGTTCCTAAATGGGTTATTAAGAGTTAAGATTTACTTGGGTTGTTTTCCCTAATTGTTTCAAACCCTTAATTCTTTTTCATCATCTTGACATTTTCATTTAGCATCCATTTAATTTGACGTCTTCATTATTGGAACTTTAAATCACTGAAACACTTCAATTAAATATTAGTTCCACCAAACATAAATACTTAATTGTTCATCAAAATCTTAGGATCAATATTTTCGATTCTTTACATTTAGCTAACCAGCAAATAGCAATTATGGAGATTGCGGTAATTTAACAAAGTTGGTAGTAATGAGCACAAAACATAATATGGGGACAACTATGGAGATTGGGGTAATTTAACAAAGTTGGTAGTAATGAGCACAAAAGATAATGTAGAGACAGTAACAATAACTTTCCAAGCAAGGTCATCTTTACCCATCTCATTTGTGATTCATGCACTTTTTTCATCTATATCTTTTGATATTTTCTTTTAACCATTTTGAAAGGAAGCCACATTTTGGTGTTTTGATCTCTTAATTGGTGACACCTAGCCTTGACTCAGCAACAAATCGCATAACTTGGGTTCTTCCACACAGTATCAGCAGCTTGGTTTCTCTTTTTGTTCTTCAGCAAAAGTAAAATTTGGTAATTTATTCTCTATTTGTTTTCATGAAGAATAGAAGTGATACCAAATAGGCAAGAATTGAGTTACATAGGCCATAAAAATAAGTTGTCAGATGAGTTATTAAGCGAAACCCAAAACCCAAAGCGAATTAAATAAATGAGGTTTTGTAACCTAAGGGTTGAGGAGAAGGTTGTCTACCTCTCCAGAGCTGCGTGGCAGAAGAATGGAAATAAAATAAGGGAGACAAGAAGAAGGAATGAGGATTCTCTGCTTGAGGATTCAACAAAATATTTGTTAACAAAAAAACAGAAGGAACACATACTCTCTTTGCACTCCCAAAAATATCTAAATCTAACTTAAGAGTCAGTGAGCCAAGAAAACATGGGTGGATAGAGGAATAGAGAGCTAATAAAATATGGGGTTAATGAGCTGCGTGGCAGAAGAAGAGAAATAATATGAGGGAAACAACAAGAAGGAATGAGGATTCTTTGCTTGAGGATTCAACAAAATATTTGTTAACGAAGAAACAAATAGAACACATACTCTCTTTCCACTCCCAAAAATATCTAAATCTAACTTAAGAGTTAGTGAGCTAAAAAAAATATGGGTGGATAGGGGAATAAAGCACTAATAAAATATGGGGTTAATACCATTTGCACCCCCTCAAATCTTCACTAGAACTACGAGAATCCCATATAGTATTAAAAATTCTAAAGACACCCCCTATAATATTATGTTCAAGTATATTCCCCTTCAACGAAAAATAAAAATTTAATTTTCAATTTTAACCTTTGAAAAGTCAACTCATATTTTTTTTACTAAATTAACCCTACTCTATTTATCTAAAGACTAAATTACCCTTGTATTAAATTTTATGGTTCAAAATAAAACTTTAAGGGTACATTTTGTAATTAGAGGGTTGCTCTTTTGGTCTTCATCCATGTTCCTTGTTCCAGCCCCAAATCCACCACCACCACATCCTCCCACCAATTGCCGCCCCAACGACGATGAACACTACCACAACATCCGACCACCAGCACCACCACCATATCCTCCTCTTTTTTTTTTTCATTTCTTCCATTCCATTTTCCTTTTTTTTTTCCTTCTTTTTTTCCCGTCAGGTATCTTTGCTTTTCGTTTTCGTCCATATTTTCCTTCTCCCGTTGTACACCCCTTCTCCGCCGATTTTCAATCAATCCGCCGAAAAGCTCATCCTCACATCAATGGTGTCTCAAAAATCGAAATCAAAATCAAGCGGGCAAAAATCGCAATCAAACTCAGACCCTAATCACTAACCATTGCGCAAAACATACCGATTCGCTAACAAGTGCTAAGGAAACATTGGTAGGAAAAAACATACTGAATCGAAATCGAAATCAAACTCGACCCTCTTCAAGTTTGGAAGAATCAATTCAATTTCAAGATCCAAGTTCTTCCATTTCCATTTTGAACTTTTTCTGGGTTTCGTTCCACATCTGACTTTCTCTTGATTTTCTTTCAATTTGACTTTCGACCTAATTTCTCTCAATTCACCATACTCTTCCAAGCTCAACATCACCGTCATGTCCTTCGCGTTAGACAACATTGCTCTATTGTCAATGAAAGAGAAATTGTTGTAAAATATTTTAACCCAATGAGAGAACCGACTGTTACTCTCAGACAAAAACAAATCCCAACCCAAGACACCAAATTTACCTTTGATATCAATACAATTGTTTTTCAAGTTTTCAAAATCCACAGGCCTACTACAACTTACTTTCCGTTTGTTAAGATCAAGTTTAAACTTATTTTCATTATGTTTACCTAAAAATTTGTAATTTTCAAAATTCGGCTTTTGAGCTTTCTTAGCCTTGCCCTTAGATGTAGAAGCCTTTCTTTTCTTAGCTACATAGATGAAATCTTAACCAAGACGAAATCACCAGCACACCAACACAGATCTAACAGAACCAAGAGAAAAACTTGAAAAGAACAAGAAATCTAGCAACCTTATGAGAGAAATATGAGATGAACATAAGAGAATAGGACATTGCTTTCTGGTTTGGTGAGCCCAGAGCTATTGTCTTAGACAATGGGACTCAATTCAACAACTTATTATGCACAGGCTTCTCCACAAGACTCAGCATCCAAACATACTTCGCCTCCCCAGGCCACTCTTAGTCCAATGGTCAGGTGGAGGTGACCAGCCATACTATCTTCCATGGCTTAAAGACCAGACTCGATCGTTCAAAAGTAAGATGGGCAGATAATTTACCCTTTGTGCTATTGGCCTACCAAACTGCCTCAAGGACACTGACCAGAGAGAACTCATATGCAATGACCTTCGGGTTGGAGGTCGTCATCCCCGCGGAGATTGGCATCCCAACCCTAAGGATAACAATGGTTTTCAACCTTGAGGAAAATGACAGCATGTTAGCCCTCAACCTTGACTTATTAGAGGAGATAAGAGAGTATACTTTGATCCAACAATAGACCTATTGGCAAAGGACTGCTCGATACTATAACCAATGTATCTGCCCCCGCCTCTTCGACGTCAGCGACCTCATCTTGAGGAAGGTCACATTGGCAACCAAAGAATTGAGCTCTAAAAAGATCAGTCCCATGTGTGAAGGACCATACAGGGTGACCTAGGTGGCAAGGTCAAGCACCTATGAGCTCGAAATCGAAGAAGGCACACTGCTCAGACACCCATGAAACGCCGAGCAATTAAAACGTTACTTTTGTAAAGAATGAATACAGTATCTTGTAATTTCAATTAGAAGTGTACAAAAGTTTCCATACATAAAATTTCGTTCAATGAAGTGAAGTGTTCGATGCAATGTGTATGGTGTCATTACTTTTCGCTTTCAAGACATTATCTAAAGATTGCCACTGCGCAGCCTCTAGCAACCACACCCCCATGCTTGGCATCGAGAATGAGATCGGGCCCCCTACACAAGTTGATAGTCCATACTCGGGAATTAACCATGGTCATCCACCGAAGGTAGGGCCCCGATTGGGTCTGAGGGTAGCGGGCACCGATCAATTAGTAAAGTCGACCATAGGTTGGGCATCAAAAAGATGGAGGCATCCCTTCATGGACTTGAATTTGAAAAACTCGAAAAGGCTCAGGAATGGGCCTGGCTACAAATAATTCACTGATAATCGTCCACCAAAGACTATCCTAAACGTCGTACCTTGGGGGACTGCTAGGACCAATCACCATGAAACCCACAACCCGACCACATATATGCCAACTCGGGTCATGAACTGGGGGATAGGAGGGACGTGGGCTCGGGAGCACACTACAAACATACCTCAAAATATGATTATTTTTTTTTGCAAAAATTACAACTCAAAAGAAAAGTACTAAGCAAACAAATTTGTAGCTTACCGCACTAAGAGATTGAAGTAGGGGACGACCTTGTCTCACGAGCACTGTTCACCGTCCATCGCTCACTATACTTATTGGCGAGCTCACGATCGCAGGAAAGGGATAGTTCAGGCTTAAGAGCACCGCTCACCACCCTCTTTGCTATATATGCGTTTTATATTGATGGAGTTCTTTGCCTGGTGTATAGATCTTCAATAAAAAAAAAAAATACATATAAATAAATAAAACAAACGATTACAAAATAAGAAATGAAAAATCCTAAGGGAGAACAAATGTACACCGGCCAAGTAGGAATGCACAATTTCTCCCGTTTTCGTCACAAATTCGATGTGAGTTTCCAACAGTAATCACCCCCAATAATTCTTCGTGCAATGACGTTTGAATTTGAAGTGTTGAAATTTTAAATGACAAAAATATCATAAATTTATTGGATAAAATTAAAATTTTAAGTGTTGATTTTTAAGTTCTAAATTCTTTTTGTCTGTTATATTTTTTGTATATATATTGGAGGAGGGGTTTGAACCTTAAACCTTCCAAAGGGAGGTAAAGTAGATTTTTAGGCTACAAGCTTAGGGATTTCTTTTTGTCTATTTTATAAGTACAAAATTTGAAAATTGAAAATTATTTTCTTTTATCTTTCAGAACTTTGCTTACTGTTAGATATTTACATTGAGATGGTGTTTTTATTTAATTGGAACAAGTTCACCATCTGTAGGATTTTTTATTTTATTTTCTTTTATCTTTCAGAACTTTGCTTACTGTTAGATATTTACATTGGGATGGTGAACTTGTTCCCCCCATACCAATTGTATTGCAAACAGGAACTAAAGTTAACCTCATTTTGGAAAGGGAAAAAAAAGAAGACAATTGTCCTTTAAAGGAGCGCCAATAAGGCTCGCAAAACAAGTATTTACACGATAGCACGACACAAGATCGACACGAAATTATTGGGTATGTGTTTAGTTTATTGGGTAACAGATCGTTATCAGGTCTGACTCGATAAGCACAATAAAAAACAGGTCAGGTTATCGGATTTACCTGATAACTTGATAAGCGACACGAGTGACACGATAATAATTATCGGGTGTCCAGATTACACGATGACCTGGAAGTCACGAGTTCGGGTCGTGAAAACAACCTCTTGTAAAAAGGTAAAACTGCGTGCAATAGACCTAAATTGTCCAACCCTTTCCCGGACCCCGTGCATAGTGGGAGCTTTATAGCACCGAGCTGCCTTTGTATTACCCCAAATATATTTAATATTTTAATATAATCCATGTTATATATAGGTATTCCACTATTCCAAACCCTAAACCTAATTCACTTCCACTCAAAAGTATGTGTCGGCCGCCCTCTCAACTCTCAAGTTCTAGACTCAACAAATCCAAAATCTCAATCTCCCTCCTCTAACCCTAATCGCAAATCTCAGTCTCCCTTATCACTCTCAAATATCAATCTCCTACCCTACCCGTGTGTTTAGACTGTTGGCCACCTCCTACATCGCACTTCTCTAACCCTAATTCCTCCCCAATCTCAAGCAAAGAGGGTCACCAAATCCTCCGTTGAGAGCCTGAGACTGCTGTCATATGGCGCCGTCTGTTTTTTAGCGACAAAGGCCATCCAAGACGCTTCATTCTCCTACTGTCCATCGCAGATTTGATTCATTCCATTCGCCGTCTGTTTTTCATTCACCATATTTGAGTCATTCCATTCTCCTACTATTCATTGCAGATTTTATGATTTGTATTATAGATTTATTGACAGTTTATATTTATGTGTTTATGTGAATAATGTTTGTATTGGTGAATATTTTTGTTTTGTTTTGTTTTATTGCAATGATGGATTTTTTTGTATTGTTTGGTTTGTTTTTGTTGATCTTGTATAATTATTTTTATGGTTTTTTTTCAAATATGTTAATAAGTTTTTAATGTGTAATGGGTAAAACAGATGTTTTTTGTGACATGTTATCGTGTCGTATCGTGTTGTGTTTACCTGATATGTTTCAAGTTATTACGTGACACGAAAAATTATCGTGTCGTGTCGTGTCCCTGTCGTGTTCGTGTTTAGATAACTTGACACAATACCTTATCGTATCTTGTTCGTGTTTCGTGTTATCGTGTCAAACCATGCACAACACGAAACACGACCTGTTACACGAATTGTCAGCCCTAAGCGCCAAGTGTTCAATTGATCATCAACAACCAAGTGATCACTTGATCATGTAAGAGGAAAGTAAAAGACATGCAGCTGATAGGTTTTTAGACAAGGGCATGAAAAGGAGAAGCTCATTAACTGCACAAGTGTTACAATTGATTTGTCCATTGTTGATCTAAAGCATGTCTAACAAATGTGTAGAAACCCAATGGACCTATCTCACTCTCAAAATATGCCTTGAAAGAGAAGGATGATCCCTAGACTTGTATATAGCTCAGGATCATACAACACAAACTATTTAGGATTCAATACGCCCCCTCACGCGCATAGTGAACTTTGACAAACCACTAGAAATGTATATCAAGAAACCGAACATCAATGTAGGATTCAATCCACTCGAAATCATATATAACTAGGGGCGCAAAATATCTAGGGAATCCACTCGAACAACCAAGAAAACACCTCCTCGGAATCCAATCCATTCAAACAATGAAGTGATTTCCATCACCATATGTGACCTCCTAAAAAAGTCCAATCAAACCAATTTTAAAATCACAGACAAATGATCAAAGACAAATTCAAATTCCCAGACATTAGAAAGCGTGATTAAGCTACACATCCATTTATAATTACCCTTACCTTGCAATTTCACCTCTTGATTTGACCTCCATCTCAATAATTCATACATCTACACGACCAGATTTGCCTCTAATTAACACAAGTCACTCATAACTACAATACAAATACAAAAAAGTATGATTATCCCTAAACTTATAGCTCAGGATCAGGTAACGCAAGCGACGTAGGATTCAATATACCCCCTCACACACATGGACGACTTTGACAAACCACTACAAATGCATTGAAAACAATCCCCAATGTAATATGCCCTAAGTAATATCGCCTCATTCTTAATAGCAAGTAGTCAAAAACAAAAGACTTCAGTAGCCTTCACCCATCAATGATGTCGTTAGAACACTTCAACGAGGTGTAACTAATCGTGTGTATGATATGGAAAATGTCCCAACATGGTCCCCATACTCCCTACCAACATTTTAAAAACCAAATTGTTCGTCGAACTGGGAGAAAAGATTGCGTCAAGGGCACAGGTTCAACCATCGAGTCAACCGCAATTGAGCCGTGAGAGCATAAATACATCGACATGTTATAATTGTAGAATTAATATTTCTATAGTAGACCAAAACATGAAATAGATAAAAATGAATAAATGAAGAATGAAAATTAAATTAAAAGGAATAATAGAAAATTAAATGGAGACGTAGCAACCAAATATTGCCCACTTTTGATAACTTACATTGGTCAATATTCATGAACCTATTGCACTATATTTCATATTTAAAAAAAATGGCTAAATGTAGTACACAAATCCAAGCAATTAAGTGTGTAACATTAAATTACAATATTCAACCAATTAGTATTACCATCACAGCAGAAGGGAAAAAAGGTAAAAAGCCTCAGATGACAACTAATCAACAATGTCACCTCTTGTAAAACCTAGAACCAGAGCTCCTTCATAAATTATTTACTAGTAATTAGAAGTGCTAAAAATCAAATATCCATACCAGAGGAAAAAATACTAGAAACACCTAGATTAGCCTTCATAAATGTGGAAACAAAAGTAAGGACAGCCACAAATTGCGCCTGATCCCTAGCGGGCTCTACAAAGGTCACAAGGAGTGTCAGATACGTGTCGGTTATGAACACATATCCCAAGGAATGTCAATGCTTCATTGTAGTTAGCTTGTTTAACTTCTTGAGAAAAAAAAAAAAAAAAAATTGGGGAAGGCCAGTAGTTCATAAGCAACATAGATCTTTTCTAAGAATGCCAATGTGATGGGTTTGGAGTTGCGCCTTAACATTCCCAAAATGCTTGAAGGAGTAAGGGAACACAATGATAGACCATTAATTAAGCACACTTATGTGAAACAAAGGAAGAAGGAGAAAAGTGAAGCTTAATTGGCATAGAAGCTTCCATTTTCGGTTAGGAGGTTGAGTTGTTAGGCTGTTGAGTTGTTAGGTTAATAGAATGTATTCTGTTATTTAGCTGCAAGTTGCTACTATTGTGGTTATAAATAGTAGAGAGGAAGAGGAGAGGGGGACCGAAAAATCTGAGTAGAAATTAGGAGAAACCAGGTTCTCGAATTCCTGAATATTTGTTCATTTCCTTTATAGTTTTTCTTTCAATCAAAGTTGTTTTGTATTTCATTATACCAGTGAATGCAATTACAGTCCAGTTCCTTAAATCAATCCTACTATATTTTATTTTTGGTTACATTTGTTCTATCAAGTTAGTAATTAGAGCAGTTTCAATCCTGGAAAACATGGCTCAAAAGAAAGTTGAAGCATTAGAGGAGAAGATGGACCTTGTTCATTTAGAATGGCAGAGGGAATTTGATTCTATGCGGACTGAAGTTCAGAAGATTGGAAGCTTGGAGAAGGCAATCACGGTGATGATGGGGAAATTTGAGCAGTCCGTGAGAAGAGATGAAACGTGTTCTTCATCACTAATGGAAGAAAAGCAGAAGCCGTATGAGATGATGGAATCGCAGAACTTGAGAGGAGGAAGTACGACTGAATTTATGGGGAATAGATTGTTTCGGAAATTGGAACTACCAATTTTCACAGGAACTGATCCTGATGGATAGATTTTTAGAGCTGAGAGGTATTATGCGATGAATAACATGAGCGATGGAGAGAAATTAGAAACAGTGGCTTTGAGTATGGAAGGGAAGGCTCTTGCATGGTATCTATATGTAGAAGATAGACTCAAATTTCATACCTGGAACGATTTTATGATGGCTTTTCTGCATCGTTTTCGATCGAGTATGGAGGGATCCCTTTGTGAGAAATTTCTGGCAATACGCCAGGAGTCTTCTGTTGAAGATTATCAGGAGCGATTCGAAATTTTGGCATATCCATTGAAGGGGCTATCAGATGAGGTTTTGCAAAGCACATACCTCAATAGATTGAAACCAACGATCCGAGTAGAGGTAAGGCTTCTCAAACCTAGAAATTTATTGGAAATGATGGATGCAACTCGTTTAATCGAAGATAAGAACATGATACTTCAATCCACTTGGGTCGGGTCTGGATCCACTGGGTTATGGAGCAAACCGTCAGGAGTTGGGTCGGGTTCAGTTTATTCCGGCCCGAGGTATTCGTCGAACTTAGCAGCGACGACGATTCGACCCTCAGCTTTGTTCCGATTATCGTCGACAACAAATACTGGTCATGGCAGAGCAGATTAGAGGAAAACGCCGCTTGAAGAAACGTCGACGACACGGTCTTCGTCGAATTACAGGCAGTATACCGACTCTGAGTTGCTGAACCGGCGTGCGAAAGGATTATGTTTCAAATGTGAAGACAAATATTCTCCAGGTCATGTTTGCAAGAATCGCAAGCTGCAGGTCTTGATTGTTGCAGATGCTGGAGGAATAGAAGAAGCAGGAGATGATTATGAAGTAGAAGAGAGTCTCAAGCTGGTGGAAGGTGCAATAGAATTATCAATAAATTCTGTAATGGGATTTACTAATCCACATACCCACTATATTTATTCCTTTTTCTACTTCTTCTTCCAAGTGTAGGATAACCCCAAGGGGTTGTGGGTTTTTTTCTACCGATTGGGGCCCTCTCTTCACCACCCCCATGGGGATGGTCTACAGGGTTCATAACGACTCCTCTTACTACAGGACGCTTACCTAGCCAACGCTTCGATCCGGCTCTACCCAAACTTTTCTGGTTCACTCCAACATTCCCCACTTGTCTGACTGTTGCTGAGCAGTTTTTGGATATCAAACGGACCTCCCCAGAAGGTAATTTTAATGTGGCCGATTTTCCCTCTTTTGCAATCAGTCTCGCTACAGATGAAATTGCGAGGAAAAATTGAACCACAAACAGTGACAGTGTTGATAGATTGCGGCGCATCGCATAACTTCATCTCTAAAGATGTTGTACAACGGTTGGATCTAACCGTAACAGCAACCACGACATACAAAGTGATTATTGGAACGGGAGAAACAGTGGGTGCAGACGGAATTTGCAAATGGGTGCTACTGTCCCTTTCCGAAGTAGAGATGGTGGAAGATTTTTTACCACTGGAGTTAGGCAAAGAAGATGTTATTCTGGGAATGCAGTGGTTGACGAAATTGGGAGCAATGCAAGTTAACTGAAAAGCCTTAACTATGAAATTTACTTTGGGACAAACTCCGGTGACATTGAAGGGAGAGCCGAGATTATGCAAAGCACAGATATCGCTCAAAGCGATGATGCATACTATACAACATGAGGGACATGGCTATTTGTTAGAACTGGAGTCTCTAGTGGCACGGAACGACAAAGACGAAGCGGCTATGGAAGTTCCCTATATTTTCGATGAGCTGTTACAAGGATATCCAGAGTGGTGAACGAGCCGAAAGGATTACCCCCTCAACGGGCATTAGATCATTGCATCATTTTGAAGGAAAGAGTAGAACCAGTTAGCGTGAGACCATATCGGTATCCACAGGTGCAAAACGACGAGATCGAACGATTGGTCGATGATATGCTGGCAGCAGGTATCATTCAATCAAGTCATAGTCCATTTTTCAGCCCTGTTATTTTGGTAAAAAAGAAAAGTGGCAGTTAGAGATTTTGCGTGGATTATAGGGCTTTAAATCGGGTAACTGTACCCGACAAATTTCCTATTCCGGTAATAGATGAACTCTTGGACGAATTATATGGGGCACATTTTTTCTCAAAACTAGATCTTAAGTCGGGATACCATCAAATTCGAGTGAGGCCACGGGATATGCCTAAAACGGCCTTCATGACACATGAGGGTCACTATGAGTTCCTTGTGATGTCGTTTGGTTTAAATGAATGCCCCAGCCACTTTCCAAGCATTGATGAATGAGGTATTTAAACAGTACCTCCGAAAATTTGTGCTCATTTTTTTTGACAATATTCTGGTGTATGGTAAGTCCATGGAAGATCATCTGGAGCATTTACGAACGGTATTGGAGATCTTGAAGGAACATTCATTGGTAGTAAACCTCAAAAAATGTGTTTTTGGGCAACAGGAGCTAGAGTACTTGGGTCATATAGTCTCGGCAGCAGGAGTGGCAACTGATTCCAAGAAGATCTAGGCGATGGTAGAATGGCCAACTCCGACTAACTTGAAAGCCCTCCGAGGGTTCTTGGGTTTAACGGGGTACTATCGAAAGTTTGTGCGGAACTATGGGCACATGGCGACACCACTCACAAATCAATTGAAAAAAGACCGATTTGGGTGGAATGATAACGTGCAAAAGGCATTTGAAGTTTTAAAAGTGGCGATGACAACGGTACCTGTATTAGCTCTTCCTAATTTTCATCAACCGTTTGTGGTAGAAACTGATGCCTCTAGTGTTGGTCTTGGTGCTGTGTTAATGCAAAATCAACAGCCGATTGCATTTTTTAGCCAGGTCCTTAGCCAAATGGATCGAACTAAGTCGGTATACGAACACGAGCTAATGGCTATTGTCCTTGCGGTCCAAAAGTAGCGACCTTATCTTTTGGGGCGCAAATTTATTGTGCGTCCTGATCAGAGGAGTTTGCGATTTTTGCTTGATCAGCACATGGTGTCTGATGAGTATCAGAAATGGGTTTCAAAATTGTGGGGTTACAATTTTGACATTGAATATCGCCCAAGAATTGAGAATAAAGCGGCCGATGCTTTGTCGCGAAGAGAGGAAGGTTGCGAGCTTACTGTTTTCATGGTTTCATGTTGTGCACAAGTCGATACGTTGCAAAACAAGATTGATTCCGATTGCATTTATGGACCCATCAAGCAGCAGCTACTACAAGGGTCGGATTTGTTTCCTGACTATAGTATCCGGCATGGCATTCTGCTGTACAAAGGACGAATGGTGTTTCCGTCAGAATCCGATCTTATTCCACAACTATTAGATGAGTATCATGGGGGCAAGATTGGAGGCCACTCTGGGGTCTTAAAAACATTTCAACGTTTATCCCGAGATGTTTATTAGCGAGGAATGAGGAAAAAAGTACAGCGTTTTGTGGCTGAATGTTCCATTTGTCAGCAAAATAAAAATGTCTCTCAGTCCCGCAGGACTACTACAGCCGCTACCTATTCCAGATCAAGTTTTCGAAGATTTGTCCATGGATTTTGTGGAAGATTTGCTTAAGGCCGATAGGTTCAATTGTTTGTTTGTGGTGGTAGATTGTCTTTCGAAATACGCTCATTTTATTCCACTCAAACATCCTTTCACTGCCCCTGATATTGCAGCCATATTCGTAAAGGAGGTAATCCGCTTGCATGGAGTTCCCCGTTCCATCGTCTCTAATCATGGTAAAGTCTTCCTCAGCAAGTTTTGGACGGAGTTGTTCCATCTGCAAAGCACAACGTTGAAACACAGTACCACTTATCATCTGCAAACAGACGGGCAAACTAATGTGGTCAACCGAGGCATTGAGACCTATTTACGATGCTTTGTGAGCGACAAACCCAAACAGTGGGTTAAGTGGTTACCATGGACAGAGTATTGGTACAATACCTCATTCCATACATCCACTCAGACCACTCCATTTCGAGTCCTCTATGGTCGTGATCCACCACCATTACTGCGTTTTGAAATCGGATCCACTCCGATATCTGAGATGGATTTTCAATTACAAACATGAGATCAAATCTTGAGGGAACTCAAATACTACCTGCATCGTTCTCAAAAATACATGAAGGATTATACGGATAAGAAGCGTCGCGAAATCGAGTTTGAAATAGGAGACTGGGTTTATGTGAAGCTCCGGCCTTATCGTCACAAATCCTTGGCAAGGAAAGCAAATGAGAAGTTGTCTCCTAAGTTTTTTGGTCCTTATCAGGTGCTGTCTAAAGTGGGCACAGTGGCATATCGATGGCCCTGCCGTCTACTACTTCCATTCATCCAGTATTCCATGTTTCGGTGTTGAAGAAAGCCGTGGGCTCTAATATCAGTGTGCAACCCATCCCGGAGATCCTTACGGAGAAGTTGGAGTGGCACGTGCAACCAGCATCAGTGGCAGGATTGCGCTACAATGTGCACGGAAAGTTGGAGGTATTGATTCAGTGGCAAGATCTTCCGAATTTTGAAGTATCGTGGGAAGAGTTCGAGTTTTTGAACACGCAATTTCCCGCTTTTCACCTTGAGGACAAGATGAGATCTCGAGAAGGACGTATTGATAGACCATTAATCAAGCACACTTATGTGAGACAAAAGAAGAAGGAGAAAAGTGAAACTTAGTTGGCATAGAAGCTTCCATTTTCGGTTAGGAGGTTGAGTTGTTAGGCTGTTGAGTTGTTAGGTTAACAGAATGTATTCTGTTATTCAGTTGCAAGTTGCTACTATTGGGGTTATAAATAGTAGAAAGGAAGAGGAGAGGGGGACCGAAAAATCTGAATAGAAATGTGGAGAAACCAGGTTCTCGAATTCCTGGATATTTGTTCATTTCCTTTATAGTTTTGCTTTCAATGAAAGCTATTTTGTATTTCATTATACCAGTGAATGCAATTACAGTCTAGTTCCTTAAATCAATTCTGCTATATTTTCTATTTGGTTACATTTGTTCTATCACACAAGATTGTAAGTAATCACAGTTAATTGGACGCTATCATAGGGCATCCATAATGGACGCAAATATGTTCAAGGTTCAGTGATAGAACTCCTTAAAAATAAACAAACAAAAAGATGCAAGTGATAAAAAAACATTAAGAGCACTATTAATGCAACAGGGAAACCTTCTCGAGTAGAATATCTTCAGAAATGAAGAGCCTTCATCTTCCTTACATCTGCTTGTACTCGACTAGCAAAAAGTGATGAAGTAGCTTTACTGAAGCTGAATGGACTAATAAGAAAATGAAAGGTTACAGAAATGGGTCCTTATTTAAACTTATAATGGTTCTTCCTCTATTAGGACCGCCATTGATTATTGATTCAACTAAACAGCCAACTTCTCGCTCTTTCTTGAAGGCCATTCCCATTCCACTGGAGCCAATATAGTAATTAGTTCCCAATAGTGTTCATATGAATCCAAATCGGATTTTAGAAATGTTTCTGGTAAGGCAAATTAACAGGAACATTTTAGAGCTTAGATTCTCGCTCCAAATCAAATGTGCAATGTCAATTTGGAATTGATCTGCCTACTAAAATATCACCTTCCCTCAACGCAAGATCACAGCATCACAATTTAACCACTGGCACCAGAAACAAGCACAACGTAAGCACCCACAAATGTGGAAACCACCTCTGTGTTCCACAAATGCCAAGGGCCAGAATAACTCAACAGAAGAGGAAGAAGCTCAAGGATCTTACAAAGCCTTTGACCACAACCGACACCAATACCAAACAAACTACAACATGAGCAAACTAGTTACCGACATGAGCAAACTAGTCAAATTAAATAAAGCCAAAAATCTAGCATCCATCAATGATAAGTCATCAAGAGCCTCCATCAATGAGGAACAAGTAACTAGAAGTGGAAGAAATAGGAACTTCGAGTTGAAAATTACTCCTCACATTGTTAATGAGGTAATATATCATCTACAACCTCCTAACAATATCCAACGTACCAATACAGAAGCTGAACACACGAAGATACAACTTGTATTTTTTTAGGTTCTACGAATCGTAGAAAATCAACAATCTTGATTTCACTTGCATTTCCTTGGATTCAACCACACAGAAGACTAGTTTATATTTTTAACTGAAAAACATTTCACCAGAATCTGCTGCCACAATAAACAAGAAGAAGATAGCAGAAACTGAAACTGAGCTATCAATTTGCAAAACATTGGTAGTCATGGACAAGAAAAATAAGCCAAACAACACAAAGCAACAAATCAAAGACTGGAGCACACAAAGAAAATCAGCCTATGTTCCATAAACTCAGGCAACAGCAAAATAGTACACGGAGAGAGAGAGCGCAAAGTTTCTACAAACAGTAAATGAAAATCACATGTCAAAGTCACAGAGGACACCCAATCAGCAACCAGTTGTGCATAAAAACGAAAATTCTTGAAAGAAGTAGAACCACCACACCCCTAACCAGCAAATCAAAAGAACCTCATTTGACATTCAGAAAGAATCAGTTCTATGTGTTCAAAACAACACTGACACAATGCCTCAAGGAACAAATCAATGAAAACAGTATGATCTATTTTTCATCATAGCTCTTCATTTTTTTACTTCCTAATAGGCATAAAACTACCACATCAGTATGCAAGGGAAAAGCGAGAAGAACCCAATAGAAATTTATGAAGGTCATTGAAATTAAATTTAAGCTACAATATATTATTCTTCATATAAATTTCGCACGGGTTTAGACTTGACCTTCATTTCCAGTGATGGACAATCACAAAAACCGAAATTCTGCACAAGTTAAATTTTATCCAAACTCTTCCACAACGAGAATCACAAAGGGAAGAGAAAACAACTGAGAAGATAAATAGCCTAAACCAGAAAAATTACATAAAGTAAAATATACAAATATTTATCCAAACGCCCAGTGGGTTTTTCCAGTTTAAAATTACTCCTCACACTAACAAAAAAAATGCCTCCATCATTGGAACAGTGCCTACAAGCAGCAATATAATAGAACACAGAAAACTAATCAAGACTATGGTGAATTTTGATAACAAATTGGAAAGGAAATGAGTTTGAATTCACTAATTCAATGAAAGAAAATACAAATGAAAAACAGAAACAGTAATTGAAGAATAAAAATACAGAAAAACAGTAGATAGGTTCTAGGATTCAAGAGCGTAGTCTCTCCCTCTAGGATTTCGAGAGCCTAATCTCTCCCATTCAATTCCCAAATTGCCGATCCTTTCACTCCTACCTCCCTTGGTTATTTATACTGGAAACTAAACCCTCCATAACAAACTTTACATCTTAAGTTCCCCCAATTAACAAACTCAATCAGCTGAAACAACTATAACAAACTCAACAGCTCAAGAGAGAGATAGAACCTTCTATTCTAACTAACCTCCAGTGGTCTATCAATACTGCCCCCTTAGACTCTCACCTTGTCCTCAAGGTGAACAGTTGCTAATTGAGTGTTCAACCCCAATCCCTTTTAGCGTACTCAATTTTGTGCCTCTTTTTATCCGCATAATCCTTCATTTGTTTCGGAGAACGATTCAAATAGTATTGGAGTTCTCTCAAATTGCGGTCCATAGCTCGAACTTGAGTGTCAATTGCATGTTGTACTGTTAGTGACCCAAGTTCTTTTTCATCTCCTACTTCTTCAATTACACAAGAATCATCTAAGATCAGCACATTAAGATGTCGATTCTTGCACACATGGCCAGGACTGTATTTCTCCTCACACCTGAAGCACAAACCCTTTTTGCGACTGTTCAAGAACTCAGTGTTGGTGTATAGCCGTTCGCTGTACTGTTTTTGTGTCCCCGAAATCTCCTCTGATCCATTTGGCTTCTGATTGAGCTCTGTGCACAACGTATTCGCTGTCGATGGTGAAGCAAATTCGTTCGGCTCTGTTGACTTGTGAATGGCAATCGCCGGTGAGTGGGGTACGAAATCGTTCGTATCTCGCGACGTCGATGTCGCGAAATTCGTTTAAGCCGTAGGGTTCAAAAAAGTCGAACCTGACCCGGAACCAGTTGACTTGATCCATGACCCGTTTAACCCGAATCCAACCCGCAATACTTCCATTACTTTGTTCTTATCTTCGACTAAGCGGGCTGCTTCCATTGTCTCCATCAGATTTGTGGATTTGAGCAGTCAAACTTCAGCCCTAATCGCTGGTTTAAGGCCATTGATGTAAGTACTCTCCAATATTTCCTCCGATAACTCCTTCAATGGTGCCGCCAATATCTCAAAACATTCCTGATAGTCTTCAACAGAGGTGTCTTGACGGATGGCCAAGAACTTCTCACAAAGAGATCATGCCATGCTTCATCGAAAACGATGCAAAAAAGCTAGCATGAAATCAGTCCAGGTACGAAATCTAACCTTGATACCATGCAAGGGCTTTCCCTCCCATGCTTAGAGCCACCGTTTCTAATTTTTCTCCTTCATTCATTTTATTCAACGTGAAGTACCTTTCTACTCGAAAAATCCACCCATCCGGATCTACTCCCGTGAAAATTGGTAGTTCTAATATTCGAAACGACCTATTTCCAAACGTCTCCGTCACAACTCCTCCTCCCATAGTCTGCGTCTCCATCAACTGCAATTGTTTCATCGTAACTTCATCTCCCATCGTTTGCGATTCCGTCAGCTGTGATTGTTTCTGTTTTTCTTCCATTCGTGACGAAGGGCACGAATCATCCCTCTTTGCCATTTGATTCATCTTCTCCATCAAAATAGCCATTGACTTCTCTAAACTCCCTACTGACTTCTTCATGCTCCCAACTGACTTCTCCAAACTCCCCACTGACTTCTCCAATCTAGCAATTTTCTGAGCTTCAATATCCATTCTCTCCTCCAATGCCTCAACCTTCTTTTGTGCCATTTTCCCTAGAATTGTTACTGCTCTTGATACCAATTGATAGAACACAAAAAATTAACTGAGACTATGGTGAATTTTGAGAACAAATTGGAAAGGAAATGAGCTTGAATTCACTAATTCAATGAAGGAAAATACAAATGAAAAACAAAAACAGTAATTGAAGAATGAAAATACAGAAAAACAGTAGATAGGTTCTAGGATTCGAGAGCCTAGTCTCTTCCACTAGGATTTCAAGAGCCTAGTCTCTCCCATTCAATTCCCAAATTTCCGATCCTTTCACTCCTACCTCCTTTGGTTATTTATATTAGAAACTAAACCCTCCATGACAAACTTAACAGCTTAAGTTCACCCAATTAACAAACTCAATCAGCTGAAACAACTATAACAAACAGCTCAAGAGGGAGATAGAACCTTCTATTCTAACTAACCTCCAGTGGTCTTATCACAATAGTAAGCAGTAGAAGCAACTAAATAAAGAAAAATATTCAAGAGTTGCTCAGTGCAGTTGTCTAAATAAACCCAATTGGGATTTCAAGTTGAAAATTGCTCCCTGCATTTACCAAAACAGATGTACTCGTAAATGGACCAATGCCTACAATCACATGCATAAACAGCAAAAGTGAGCAACAATAACAGTGTAGTACAAAAATAATAATATTTAAGCTACAATATATTATTCTTCATATAAATTTCGCACGGGTTTAGACTTGACCTTCATTTCCAGTGATGGACAATCACAAAAGCCGAAATTCTGCACAAGCTAAATTTTATCCAAACTCTTCCACAACGAGAATCACAAAGAGAAGAAAACAACTAAGAAGATAAATATCCTAAACCAGAAAAACTACATAAAGTAAAATATACAAGAATTTATCCAAACACTCGGTGGGTTTTTCCAGTTTAAAATTACTTCACACTACCAAAAGAAATGCCTCCATCATTGGAACAGTGCCTACAAGCAGCAATAGTAAGCAGTAGAAGCAACTAAATAAAGAAAAATATTGCGGTGAGTTAAAGATCCTGGGCCAAACACCATCCTTTTCCGCCCTTTCCTTTGTCTGGCTTCTCTATTTCCGACTCAAGGGGGAGTTTACTCTACCCATTCCCCACTCTCCCGCACTGCGAAACTCAGTGTGCGACTCCGTATGAGGACCTCTCTTACTTGCTCCGGGATAGAAGGGTATAGTTAAATTCCAATAGAGGGGAATGACCAACCTGACCGAGCAGATCAAAAGTGGGGAAAGAGCAGACAAAATAGGAGAGGTCATCTGGCACAGGGGGCTCAATAGCAAGAGTTAATCAATGCAATTGTCCAAATAAACCCAATTGGGATTTCAAGTTGAAAATTGCTCCCTGCATTCACCAAAACAGATGTACTCTTAAATGGACCAGTGCCTACAATCACATGCATAAGCAGCAAAAGTGAGCAACAATAACAGTGTAGTACAAAAATAATAATATTTTCTAAGAGGGGAGGACCACACAAACCACCCAGTGGAATGAAGAACATATAACCAAAAGTGGATACTGCAACAGTGAGCTTATATCCAACAAAACCAATAGGAACTTCCAGTTGAAAATTACTCCTCACATTGTCAATGAGGTACTTCATCATCTGCAACCTAGTGAAAGCATCCAATTTACCACCATGTCGGAACTCGAGCACAACACGAGAGGAAACATAAGTTGCACATACGTACATGTGGGTCCAACAGATAGCACAAATCAGACCCTCAGCTCACTAAATCAATAGCAGTTTGGGCAGATGAAGACCAAAGGAATGAAATGCAATTAGAACATACTTAAGAGGTTATACCCTCAACCCTCAACCCAGTTCAGCTAAAATACCACAAGTCACACCTCCTCACAACCTATACAACATTGAGACACACGGTAAAGTAGAAGACAAAAAATGAGAAAGGAACCAAGATGAAGAAATGAACAACAAAAAAAATGGAGTGAGTTCAAGAGAACCAGAGAAAAAAATAGAACTATAAAGACGGGAAACAAAAGAAAATCAGAACATTTTTTTATCAACAAGACGTTCCTCACGAGTAGCGATGCATCCTCCTACAGTTCAACAAAGGGTAGATATTTCTGGTCAAAACATAAGCAAATCTTAAGTATGTCATTACTTCATAGTAATCATAGTAAACAACAATCGGAAAGCCCAACCACCTGAACACAGAAACACAGAGAATATATGATTAGAACCCTACATCGAGAATGACAGCCGAATTTCATGATTATCCCAACATGACCAAGAAATTAGCATCTGGGACTTCCAAAGAGTGTCCAACTTCCATATCACCGAGTACCAATTGGACTAATTTCCGTCTCTAATTAAATGACATGCACCAGAACCTACCAAAATAATAAGCACGAGAACAAAATTTGCAACTGACATGTAAATGTCCCCGAAAACAATAGGTACTGACACAACAAAAAACAAAAAAATATTTCATGGGTGAACCAATTAGTCCGGTTTTATTCAACTAAATTACTTTCCTATTCAACAAAATGACTTTCCTCAAACCATCAATACGGACGCTAGTCTATGCCAGTGTAAAAACCCAAGCCCCTGCACCTTAAAGGTCAACAATATTTCATGGAGCATGAAAGATAGGACAGAATGAAAAACTGGCACCTGTCCTCACAGATTGCCAGCTAATAGAATCCTCAGAATCGATTAATAAAAAACTATCGCCCACCGAATACCTCAACCTGTGTACGACGAATGTAACAGAAAAAAATTGGAATAATGAACAAGAAACTTGAGAACAAACCTACTGCAAATCGAACTTGTCCAAAGTATCCCGGTGGCAACTTCAAGTCAATAATTGTTGAGTAATGCTGTACAAACCTGCAGCTCAAAGGTAAGGAATATTTACTGAGGCTTGACAGATGGAACAAGAATGAAAATTTCATCTCCTTGTCTCTCTCTTTTCCACAAAAAAAGGGGAAAAAAAAAAAAGGTAGTTGGCACCTGTCCTCACAGATTGCCAGCTGATAGAAACCTAAGAATCCATTTACAAAAACCAACTCCTTTAAAATACATCAACCTATATTCCCACGAATGTTAAAAAAATGGAATAATGAACAACTTGAAAACAAACCTAATGCAACAGTGAGCTTATCCAAAAAAGCATTGCACATCACATTACCACGTTACATGCCTCTTCCCTTTAATGGAATATGGACCAGCTTGTACATGGCCTTCACACTAATAGGTTTGGAAAAAATAATAATTTTTGGAAAAAGGCATTTACCACATTTGCAGAGCTACGGGGGGGGGGGGGGGGTACTCAAGCCCTATTCTCAACTTTCGAAAATTTACACTTGTACCCCTATATATTTAAAAAGAAAAAAAGAAAAGAAAAAAAAAGAATTGAAACCCATAAAATTTTACATGAGCCCCATGAACATCTAAGTTCCAATCTGACTACCTAACGGGAACAATAAAATGTAATTCCACCAACCTGTAAACAGATACATAACTAAGCTTAAGCCCTCTACATACTCCGTGCCATCTCTACATAATTATGCAATGTCATGAAAGTTCAGATCATTAAACAGAGCTAATGAGAAGAACAACAACAATTACAACCATTTCTAGCCCTAACTTCTGCATAACCAACCACCAAAAACAAACACCATGAACTATGCTAATTATATGGACGAAAATGAACTACCGAAAGGACAACTGACAAAAAGCAGCTCACAAACCATAACAAGTATATGGTCAATCATGTCCATCGTTGATCTAGAGTATGTCCAACAACGAAAGAGGTAGGCATCTCCTAAACACAAACAAATAGAGAACCAACCAGTAAATCTAGTGCAGCAACAAAATCAAGAGGAAACCAAAAACATTTACCAAATAGTTCCAAAATATAATATTATCTGAAGAATCTCTTATTCTTTCATGTTTTTACTTCATAATAGTGCAAAACTCCCTTCAAAATTCGACTATTAAGAAATGGCACCTTCACCAACACATAGTGAGCAACACAATGTGCAACCGAATCCTAGTACAAGTAAACAAAAACATTAAATCATATATATGAGCCAAGGGAAAAAATATCATGAGACCTCAACTAAGCCACCCTATTGGGACAAAGGAAAACAAGGTTCGAGCTACCATAAAACCAGGATGACAATGAACTATATCCAATGAACTATATCCCAAAGGTACAAAGCCATTTGAACATTGAAAAGTTCACACCACCGTGTCGTCTATGTCGTCCACCATTGGTGACCCAGTGAGAATTTCAAGTCAATAATTGTCAAGTAATAGGTAATACTATAAAAACCTACACCTTAAAGGTCAAAAATATTACATGAAGCTTGACATGTGGGACAAGAATGAATTTTTCATCTCCGTCTCTCTTTTCTCCATAATGAGGGAAAAAAAGGTAATTTGCACCTGTCCTCATATTGCCAGCTGATAGAAACCCATCTCCTTCCGAATACATCAATCTATCTTCCCACAAATGTAACCAAAAAAAAAAAAAAATGGAATAATGAACAAGTAACTTGAAAACAAACCAACTGCAACAGTGACCCCATCCAAGAAAGCCAAGTGGGAACTTCACGTCAAAAATTGCACAACACATCACCATGGTACATGCCTCTTTCCTTCGCAGGAGTATGGACCAGCACCTACATGGCCATCACACTACAGGTTTGGAAAAACTAATAATTTTTTTAAAAAGGCATTTACCACTTTGTACATGCCTCCTTCCTTCGCAGGAGTATGGACCAGCATCTACATGGCCCTCACACTAACAGGTTTGGAAAAACTAATAATTTTTAAAAAAAGGCATTTACCACTTTTTCAAGCTCCGTGGGGACGGGGGCTAAAGCCCCACTCTCAACTTTTGAAAATTCTCACCTGTACCCCTATATTTTTAGAAAAAAAAATAATTAGAACCCTTAAAATTTTATATCAGCAGGTGAACATCTAAAGAAAAGGATCTCATTTCAATCTGACAATATCTAACAAGAAAGAAAAAAAAAATCATCCAACCTGTGAACAAAAAATCATCCAACCTGTGAACAGATACATAAATAAGCTTTAAGTCTCAACATACTTGGTAAAACTTCTACACACCTTATGCAATGTCGTGAAAGTTCAACCACTTCTACCCCAACCTTAAGCACAACCAACCACCATAAACCAACACCATGAATTATGTTAATGATATGGAGGAGAATAAACTACCAGATGGACAACAACCTGACAAGAAGAAGCTTACAAACCATCACAAGTATATGGTTGATCATGTCCATTGTTGATCTGGAGCATGTACAACAATGAAAGAGATGGGCATCTCCTAAAAGCAAACAAATAGAGAACCAACTAGTAAATCTTGTGCCAACAACAAAATCTATAGAGGAAACCAACACATCTACCAAATAGTTCCAAAATATAATACTATCAAAGGATATCTTGTTCCTTCATGTTTCTTCTTCATAATAATGCAAAACTCTCTTCGCCATCCGACTATTAGAAAATGGCACTTTCAACAACATATAGTGAGTGTCACGATGTGAAACCAAATCCTAATAGGAGTAAACAAAAACTTCAAATCTCATTTATGAGCTAGGGCAAAAAAATACCATGAGACCTGAACCACAGAATAGCCACACTATTTGAACAAAGAAAAATAAGATTTGAGCTACCATAAGACCCGGATGACAATGAACTATATCCCACAAGTACAAATCCATTTAAACATTGAAAAAAAAAGCTACCCTCACTGTCACGTCTATATCGTTCACCATTGGTGACCTCCTCAAAGTGTCATCCCTACTTGGAGAAAGAAAAAAAAGGTTTGAGCTACCATAAGACCAGGATGACAATGAACTATATCCCACAAGTACAAAGCCATTTAAACATTGAAAAAAAAAGAGAGAGAGAGAGAAAAGGAAAGTTATCACCATTGTCTCATCTATGTCATCCACCATTGGTGACCTCCTCAAAGCGTCCAAGTATCATAATAATAAGACAAATACATATTCTTACACCTCTAAGTGTCACCTTCATCTCCCACAAGATTCGCATCTAGTTGAAGAAAAGTCACCCATAACCTACCAAATCAAGAAACCAAGCAGTGAAGGAAACTACAACTGCACTAAAATTGAGAGAACCAGAAAGAAATCATAGTTGCACTAAAAATTAACCCAAAAATAATATGGCCTGAAAGCAACCAGTAAAAATAGACACTCATAGCAGCCAAGGATGCCACCAAACATACTTTGGAGGGGTATAGTTAATTTATGTATGCTACAGCTAGTAGACAAGTACGAGAATTACTTTGAAAGATTGAAGATGGTATCAATTATACGCTCCCATTAAATTGTTCTATCCGTTCAGAAATGTATAACATGTAGCCCACAGTTCCCCATGACACAGAACCAAAAAGGTAACACAGATTCAAGTTAAATCATGACCATCAAATTGCTATCAAACCATACAAACAAAGCGAGAGGACAACAAAGACCAAATAAGCTTAATTAAAACACGTTAGGCCACCTGCCAACAAGTGGCCAGTTAAAGAACCCTCCTATGACAACTAAACGTACAGGTATCACCTCCTCATAACCTAACAAAAAACTCCATTACAAATTAGGTTACTATCAAAAAGAGGTACTATAGAACAAAGAAACACATTGAATAGGAGAACAAATGAATAAATGCCTTACTTATTGGACCAGTCCTTACAAAACATATGCATGAGCAGAAATAGTAAGCAGCAGTAACCACTAAATAAAGCAAAATATCAATGAATAGCTCAGAGCCAAACAAACCCAATAGGGATTTCAAGTTGAAAATTGCTCCCCACATTACCAAAACAAATGTATTCTTTATTGGTCCAGTGACAATCACATGCATAAGCAGCAGTAGAAAGCAACGGTAACAGTGTAGGAAAAAAATAATAATATTTTCTTAGAGGAGAGGACCGTACAGACCACCCAGTGTAACGAGGAACATGTAACCAGAAGTGGAAGAACGTACTTCAACAGTGAGCTTATGCCCAAAGAAATAGGAACTTCTAGTTCAAAATTACTCCTCATGTTGTCGATGAGGTACTTCATCATCTGCAACCTCCAGAAAGCATCCAAGTACCACCAAGTCGGAACTCAAGCACAACACAAGAGAGGAAACCATAAGGTGCGTATACTCGTATGTGGGTCCTACAGATAGCACAAATCAGACCCCTAGCTCACCAAATCAAAGGGCAGAAAAATGCAAACCTAAAGGAATAGAATAGTATTAGAACATATTTAACAGGTTATACCCTCAAACCGGCTCATCAGCTAGAATACCACCATGGAACTCAGCCAGACGTGACTTCGAAATATGTAACACAGAATGTAACAAGTCACACCTCCTCACAACCTTTACAACATCTAGACACTATGTAAAGTAGAAGACAAAATAATGAGAGGGGCACCAAGATCAAGAAGTGAACAACAAAAGTAACAGAGTGAGTTCAAGAGAACCAAAACAATTAAAAAAAACTTGAGAGAGAGGAAACAAGAACAACAAAAGAAAATCAGAACAAGAATTTTTTCATCAACAAGATGGTACAATATAATACTCGAGAGTCGATTGAGTTGCAAAAACTTCTGGATAGCAATCGTCTACCTCCACGTAAACCGGGGTTAACACATTTCTTGCGAGAGATTTAGAAAAGAGTAGGAAATTGGCTAGAAGAAATGGGGAGGTCTACTATTCACCGCAGGCGATTGGATGGTGATCCCACTTATTTGGATGGTGATCCCGCTTATGAGGTCAGGATAGATTGGGATTCCAACTATCTCATAACAAATCCCTCCCAAACCAATGTTCTCTTTCAGGCCTTTCATCCAGTCGATATGACCTCCATCCCTTGAATAGATAGAGAGGGAGGGCAGAGGCAGTTGGTGTCCCCTCCATTCAAGAATTGGAGCCACAGAATCACTAGACAATATGCTTTTCTCTCATGCCTTTCTTCGTTCATGGTTCGATATTCTGGTGTCCTAGGCGTAGAGGAACCACACCAATCCATCCCGAACTTGGTGGTGAAACTCTACTACAGTGATGATACTATAGGGGAGGTCATATGGAAAAATAGCGTAGCGGAAAGAGTTTTCCATGAGATGGGAAATGAAAACTATTAGCCCCACACGAAGTTTGTGAATATGATGCGTCCACCTACCGTTAAACAAATGGTATGCCAAAATGTTAAGTATGTCATTACTTCATACTTCATAGTAATCAGACTAAGAAAAGACCACCTCCCTAAACATAGAAACACCGAGTACATGTGTTCAGAACCCTACATCAAGAACGATTGTCAAATTATGGGACAAAAAAATTTCATGCTAATCCCAGCCTGATCAAGAAATCAGCATTTGGTACTTCCCAAGAGTATCCAACTGCCATATCACAGAGTACCAATTGGACTAGTTTTCGTCTCTAATTGAATGACATGCACCAGAACCTACCAAAATAATAAGCAAGAACGAACAAACCTTCTATGATAACTATAAAGTAATGCTGCTAAAACCAGCACCTTAAAGCTCAGCAATATCTCATGAAGCTTGACAGATGGGAAAGATGGGACAAGAATGAAAATTTCATCTCCTTATCTATCTCTTTTCACGATAACAAAAAAAACAAAAAGAAAGGTAATTTGCACCTGCCCTCACAGCTTGCCAGCTGATAGAAACCTGAGAATCCATTCACAAACACAATCTCCTTCCTAATGCATCACCCTATATTCCCACAAATGGTACCCAAAAAAAAAAAGGAATAATGAACAAGTAACTTGAAAACAAACCTCCTGCAACAGTGAGCTTGTCCAAAAAAGCCCAGTGGGAACTTCACGTCAAAAAATTGCACATCACATTACCACGGTACATGCCTCTTTCCTTTACTGGAGTATGGACCAGCATCTACAAGGCCTCAAACTACTAGGTTGGGACAAAACAATAATTTTCGAAAGGCATTTACAACATGGACGGGACTACGTGGGGACAGGGAGGCTCCAGCCCCCATCTCAACTTTTGAAAATTTCCACTTGTACCCCCAATATTTTTAGCAAAAAAAATAATAATTAAAACCCTTAAAACTTTACATAAACCCCAAAAACATCTAAAGAAAATGATCCTGTTCAAATCTGACAATATCTAACAAGAACCACAAGAATAATTCCACCAACTTGTGAACAGATACATAACTAATCTTTACCAACATACTCAGTGCCACTTCTACATACCTTATGCAATGTCATAGAAGGTCACAACATCAAACAAAAGCTAAGGAGAAGAACGAGGACAATTACAACCACTTGTACCCCCACCTTATGAATAACCAACCACCATAAACAAACACCATGAAATATGCTAAATGAAATTGATGAAAAACATAAAGAATCTTACAAACCATCACAAGTATATGGACGATCGTGTCCATCATTGATTTGTAGTATGTCCACAACAATGAGAGGGGTAGGCATCTCCTAAACGCAAACAAATAGAGAACCAACTAGTAAATCTTATGCCAACAACAAAATCAAGAGGAAACCGAACACATTTACCAAATAGTTCTGAAATACAATATTATCTGATGGATCTCTTGTTCCTTCATGTTTCTCCTTCGAAATAGTGCAAAACTCCCTTCACCATCTGACTATTAGAAAATGGCACCTTCAACAACAGAGAGTCAGCATGATGATGTGAAACCAAATCCTAGTAGGAGTAAACAAAAACTTTACATCTCAGACATTAGCTAGGGGAAAAAATACCATGAGACCTCAACCATAGAAAGCCACCCAAAATAGGGCAAAGAAAAACAATGTTTCAGCTCCCATAAGACCAAGATGACAATGAACTATATCCCACAAGTAAAAAGGCATTTGAACATTGAAAAGTTATCACCATCGTCTCATCTATGTCGTCTACCATTAGTGACCTCCTCAAAGAGTCTAACTGTCATAATAGGAAGACATAATTCATATTCTTACACTTTCACCTCAATCGGCCACAAGATTCACATCTAGTTGAAGAGAGGTCATCCATATAACCTGCCAAATTGAGAAACCAAGCAGAGAAGGAATGCAACTGACTAAAATCACAGCTACACTAAAAATGAACCCAAAACTAATATGGCCTGAAAGCAACAAGTCAAAGTAGAAACACTTACACCAGCGAAGGATGCCACCAAACATACTTTGGAGAGGTCCAATTATTTTTGTATGATATAGCTAGAAGACAAGAAGGAGAATTTTTTTTGAAAGTTTAAAGAATAGTAACAACTATCTACTCCCGTTAAATTGCTCTATCCATTCAAAAAAGTATACCATGTAGCTCCACAATTTTCGATGACGCACCAACCCAAAGGTAACACAAATTCAAGTTAAAATCACGACCATCAAATTACTATAAAGTATCAAACCTCACAAACGACACCGAGATAAGAACAAAGACCAAATAAGTTTAATAAAAACTCAAGAGGAAACCTACCAACAAGGGGCTAGTTAAAGAACCATTATATAACAACCAATAAACAAGCATCACCTCCTAGTAATCTACCAAAAAACGACATCACAAAGTACCATAGAATGAGAGAACAGACGAATACCAATTGATCCCACATCCCACATCCCACAGTTGCACTTGACAGTCTCCATAGATATCATGTTTTGAAGTAAATAACAACCATTGTTAGCAACATAACCAAAGTGGCTAGAGAAACCAGTTCCACAGGCACCTAGACTTCCTCGCGATCCCCAGCAGGGTCTACAAAGTTCCCACACTTGACATTGCAGGAAGCAATCAACATTCGCAAAATGATTAAAATAAAAGACCAAATCACAACCTATGTACCACATAATTTCCAACTGCCTACTATTTGAGAAAGATATAACTAAAAACATCTTCCAAAAAAATCAACCTGAATAAAAAATTCAGATCCATAGTATGTAATCGATTCATGATAATAGGTTTCTTAACACAGCAACAGAACAGTCTGTCAGAGATCAAAGCCAATTAGCATATGACTTCCGCTAGCCAACATCTTGGAAGGAAAAAACAAAAAGATAAGCTAGTTGACATGAAACCAGTCAGAAAATTAAGTTAGAACCTCTACAAGCCTCCAAAGATTCGATATCATTGGTTGTCATATATGTAAACGCAAACAAATAGAGAACCAAATAGTAAATCTTGTGCCAACAACAAAATCAAGAGGAAACCAAACACATTTACCAAATAGTTCCAAAATACAACATTATTTGAAGGATATCTTGTTCCTTCATGTTTCTTCTTCATAGTAGTGCAAAACTCCTTTCACCATCCGACTATTAGAAAATGGCACCTTCAACAACATATAGTGAGCATCAGGATGTGAAACCGAATCCTTGTAGGAGTAAACAAAAACTCAAAATCTCGGATATGAGCTAGGGGAAAAAATACCATGAGACCTACCCAAAGAAAAACGACCCTATTTGGGCAAAGAAACCTCAACCACAGGAAAGCCACCCTATTTGGGCAAAGGAAAACAAGGTTTGAGCTATCATTAAGACCAGGATGACAATGAACTATATGCCACAAGTAAAAAGACATTTGAACATTTAAAAGTTATCCGCATCATCTCATCTATGTCGTCCACCATTGGTGACCTCCTCACCAACTATTATGATAGGAAGACATATTTCATATTCTTACACTTTCACCTCCATTTGCCACAAGATTCGCATCTAGTTGAAGAGAAGTCACCCATAACCTGCCAAATTGAGAAACCAAGCAGAAAAGGAATACAGCTGACTAAAATTGACAGAACCAGAAGGAAATCACAGCTGCACTAAAAATAAACCCAAAAATAATATGGCCTTAAAGCAACTAGTAAAAGTAGACACACTTGAATCAGCCAAGGATGCCACCAAACATATTTTGGAGAGGTACAGTTACTTTTGCAATATAGCAAGTAGACGAGAATGAGAAATTCTTTTGAACAATTGAAGAACAGCAACAACTATCCACTCCCGTTAAATTGCTCCATCCCTTCAAAGTATACCATGTAGCTCCACAGGTCCCCATGACACACCACCCCAAAGGTAACTCAAATTCAAGTTTATATCACGACCATCAAATTACTATCAAGTATCAAACCTCAAAAACAACACCGGGATAAGAATAAAAACCAAATAAGTTTAATAAAAACTCCTAAGGCCTTACCTACCAACAAGTCCCCAGGTAAAGAACCCTATATGACAACCAATCAACAGGCATCACCTCCTTGTGATCTAACTAAAAACTCCATTACAAATTAAGTAAAAAAAAAAAAAGTACCTTAAAACAAAGGAACATAGAGAATAGGAGAACAAATGAATACCGATTGATCCCACATCCCAAAGTCGCACTTGACTGCCTCCATAGATATCATGTTTTGAAGTAAGCAGCAACCATTGTTAGACAACAAAACCAAAGTGGCTAGAGAACCCAGTTCCAGAGGCACCTGGACTTCTTCACGATCCCCGGCAGGGTTTATAAAGGTTCCCACACTTTACATTGAAGGAAGCTATCAACATTAACAAAATAATTACAACAAGAGACCAAATCACAACCCATCTACCACCGAATTTTCAAACTAATTGAGAAAGATATAGCTAAAAACATCTTCCCAAAAAAACAACCTGAATAAGAAATTCAGATCCACAGTGTGTAATTGATTCATGATAATAGGCTTCCTAACACATCAATGGAATAGTGTGTCAGAGATCAAAGTCAATTAGGATACGACTTCCGCCAGCCAACATCTTGGGAGAAAGAAAAAAAAAAAAGATCAGCTGGTTGACATAAAACCAGTCAAAAAATTAAATTAGATCATCTACAAGCCACCAAAGATTCGATATCACTGGTTGTCATATATTTAAACGCAAACAAATAGAGAGCCAACTAGTAAATCTTGTGCCACCAACAAAATCAAGAGGAAACTGAACACATTTACCAAATAGTTCCGAAATACAATATTATCTCAAGGATCTCTTGTTCCTTCATGTTTCTTCTTCATAATAGTGCAAAACTCCCTTCACCATCCGACTATAAGAAAATGGCACCTTCAACAACATATAGTGAGCATCACGATGTGAAACCAAATCCTAGTAGGAGTAAACAAAAACTTCAAAGCTCAGATACGAGCTAGGGAAAAAATACCATGAGACCTCAACCACAGGAAAGCCACACTGTTGGGCAAAGAAAAACAAGGTTTGAGCTACCATAAGACCAGGATGACAATGAACTATATCCCACAGGTAAAAAGCAATTTGGAACGTTAAAAAGTTATCACCATCTTCTCATCTATGTCGTCCACCATTGGTGACCTCCTCAAAGTCTCCAACTGATGTAATAGGAGACATAATTCATATTCTTACACTTTCACCTCCATCTGCCACAAGATCCGCATCTAGTTGAAGAGAAATAATCCATAACCCACCAAAATGAGAAACCAAGCAGAGAAGAATTACACCTGACTAAAATTGAGGGAACCAGAAGGAAAACCACACAGAAGACTGATTTTCATTTCTAACTGAACAACTTTCACCAGAATCTGCTACAACAATAAACAGGAAGAAGAGAGCAGAAACTGAAACTGAGTTATCAATTTGCAAAACATTGGTAGTCATGGACAAGAAAAATAAGCCAAACACAAAGCAACAAATCAAAGACTGGAGCACATACAACCAGTGAATGAAAAACACATCAAAGCCACAAAGGACACCCAAGTTGAGCTTAAACACAAAAATTCTTGAAAGAAGTAGAACCACCAAACCCCTAATCAGCCAATCAAAAGAACCCCTTCATTCGACGGAAAGAAACGGTTCTACGTGTTCAAAACAACACTGACACAATATCTCAAGTGACAAATCGACGAAAACAGTACTCGAGCACAACAGATTACAATCCATCTTTCATCATAGCTCTTCATTCTTTATTTCCTGATAGTATAAAACTACCACATCAATAGAAATTTATGAAGGTCATTAAAATTAAATTTAAGCACTTATCCTTCATATAAATTTCGCACAGGTTTAGACTTGACCTTTATTTCCAGTGATGGACAATCACAAAAGCCGAAATTCAACACAAGCTAAATTTTATCCACACTCTTCCACAACGAGAGAGTCACAAAGAGGAGACAACAACTGAGCTGAACCCTAAACCCTAAAACCCTAACCCCAAACCCCGAACCCTCAACCCTAACCCCTAACCACTAAACCCCAAACCCCAAACCCTAACCCCAAAACCCAAAACCCTAAACCATAAACCACCCCTAAACCATAAACCATAAACCAAAAACACCAAACCCCTAAACCCTAAACCCCTAAACCCCTAAACCCCTAAACCCCAAACCATAAACCCTAAACCCCAAACCCTAACCCCTAAACCCTCAACCCCTAATCCTAAACCCCTAACCCCAAATCCTAAACCCTAAACCCTGGTTTCGCTTCATTCAGAATATTATATTTGAGGAATTTGTCTGCGTTCATAAGATTGGTACGGCACATAATCCAACAAATATGATGACAAAGCTTGTTCCCACTCACAAGTCTCAACATTGCTTGTACTTGGTACGTGTTCAAAAGACGTAGCGAACCCTTTGGGTTTTCTTGGAGAAGATTGGATCAAAATTTATGTGCCTTTCCATAAAATGGAAATTGTCTTAGAGCTCTTTGTCCCTAAAACATTGGAGAGGGAGATTTGTTAATAGACTTCATTCATCTAGAAGGGATTAGTGGACATGATTTTCTGGTGTGGCCCATCGATACCCTATTTGCAAGTTTGAAGGTTCTTGAATGATCACTCGTCCATTTCATGTCACTTTCATACCTATCATGTGCTTTCTTGAATCTGGTGTCATCCACCGTCTCAACTACTTTTGTTGACCACCAAGAATACAAGAGTAAATTGACTTCATCCAGTCTGCCGCCTCTACCCAGACAAACCGCCATTCCTTATCTATAAATATTAGAAGGGTGTGTTCATTATTTTGTGTGAAGAGACAAAGGAAAATTTACGCTTTTGAGAGATCCCATTTAAGGGTTAATTTTATACTCAATTTTTTATTTTATCAGTGAGGATTATTAAGTGTAATTGGGATTCGGGTTTTGAGTGTTGAGTTGTTACCACTTGTACTCTTATTTCCTTATAGTGAATACTCTTGATCTATCTTCGCCCGTGGAGTAGACATCCTGCCGAACCATGTTAAATTCTTGTCTCGATTAAGTTGTGTGTTTGCCACCACTATTTAATTTTCTCATTATCGTATTTTAACTTCATCTTAGATCGTGGGCAGTACGAGTTGTTATTTACATGAAAGTAACCAACGCTTGAATCGTGATTTTGTATCTACCTCATAACAATTATGCAACTCGTTTTTATTGGAATCAATACGGTTTAATTGGATGGATTATTTTTAGGGATTGATTCACCATAAATTAGTAGGAATCAAATCCCTAAAATACTTCATGCTGATTAAACGGTTGATTAATTGATACTCTTAATATATGGATTACACTTAGCGATTAGTTTATCGTCAATTAGGAACCAAAACCTAATCCTTGCTGATGAAATAGTCAAATTTTCGTTTTAATCTATCTTGTAGTTAGACTATTTCCCTATAAACAAAATCAAAATAGATAGAGTACAACTCATTGGGATAATCAAAAAATAAATACATGCCCCTAACCTTGTCATTTATCATATCATAATACAATTTAAATATTTTTTTGCATTTTCAATTTAATAGCTAAATTAGACGAAAGAACTATTTAAACTGTAATTAAAGATACAAACTTTAAGTAGAAATGTCTAAATTTATTGGATCAGTAGAAACATGGTCATTATTTCAAGGTCTAAAATAGAATGTCTTTTAGTAAGTGGCCTGTGAATCGCCTAATTTTTCAAATAAAAAATTAGTTTAAAATAAATTATGCGTGACTCACTTATTTGTTTAACATTTATCGCTTTAAACTCTAAAAAAATTATCTACTGCAACCCCTATTAAACATCATAATCATAAAATCTTGGGGAAAAAATTACATACAAAAAATGTGGAGAGAGAGAGAGCACCAAATTGAGAAAAAAATTGGGGAAGAAAACTGTAAAGAGAGAATTTTAGAAAGAAGAAATGCCTCCCTTCATTGGAACAGTGCCTACAAGCACATGCGTAAGCAACAATAGTTAGCAGTAGTAACAAGTAACAACTAAATAAAAAAAAATATTAAAGAGTTGCTCAGTGCAGTTGTCCAAATAAAACCAATTGGGATTTCAAGTTGAAAATTGCTCCCTGCATTCAACAAAACAGGTACTATTTATTGGACCAGTGCCTACAATCACATGCATAAGCAGCAAAGGTGAGCAACAATAACAATGTAAAAAAATGATAATATTTTCCAAGATGGGAGGACCACAAAAACCACCCAGTGGAATGAGGAACATATAACCACAAGTGGATACTGCAACAGTGAGCTTATATCCGAAGAAAACCAATAGGAACTTCTAGTTGAAAATTACTCCTCACATTGTCAATGAGGTACTTCATCATCCACAGCCTACAGAAAGCATCCAACTAACCACCATGTCAGAACTCGAGCACAACACGAGGAAAAATAAGTTGTGCATACATACATGTGGGTCCAACAGATACCACAAATCAGACCCTCAGCTCACCATATCAATAGCAGTTTGGGCAGAAAAATGAAGACCCAAAGGAATGAAATGCTATTAGAACATACTTAAGAGGTTGTACCCTCAACCCAACCCAGCTCAGCCAAAATACCACAAATCGCCCCTCCTCACAACCTTTACAACATTGACACACGCTGCAAATTAGAAGATAAATAATGAGATAGGCACCAAGATGAAGAAATGAACCAAAAAAATGGAGTGAGTTCAAGAGAACCAGAGAAAAAAATAAGACTACAAAGACAGGGGAAACAAAAGAAAATCTATTACAACATATTTTGTATCAACAAGATGTTTCTCACGAGTTGTGATGCATCCTCCTACACTTCAACAAATGGTAGATATTTCTGGTCAAAACATAAGAAAATCGTATGTACGTCATTACTTCATAGTAATCATAGTAAACATCAATCGAAAAGCCCGCCTACCTGAACACCGAAACACCGAGTATATATGTTCAGAACCCTACATTGAGAATGACAGTCGAACTTCATGATAATCCCAGCATGACCAAGAAATTAGCATCTAGGACTTCCTAAGAGTGTCCAACTTCCATAACACCAAGTACCAATTGGATTGATTTCCGTCTCTAATTAAACAACATGCACCAGAACCTACCAAAATAACAATCAAGAGAACAAAATTTGCAACTGACTTGTCAATTTCCCCGAAAACAATAGGTACTGACACAACATAAAACAAACAAAAAAAAAAATCATGGCAATTAGTCCGGTTTTAATCAACTAAATGACTTTCCTCAAACCGTCAGTATGAACGCTGGTCTATGCCACTGTAAAAACCCAAGCCCCAGCACCTTAAAGGTCAACAATATTTCATGGAGGTGAAAGATAGGACAAGAATGAAAAACTGGCACCTGTCCTCACAGATTGCCAGCCGATAGAATACTCGGAATCGATTAATAGAAAACTATCGCCCACCGAATACCTCAACCTGTGTACCACAAATGTAACAGAAAAAGTTTCGAATAATGAACAAGAAACTTGAGAACAAACCTACTGCACAGAGAACTTGTCCAAAGAATCCCTGTGGGAACTTCAAGTCAATAATTGTTGAGTAATGATGTAAAAACCTGCACCTCAAAGGTCAAGAGTATTTCCTGAAGCCTGACAGATGGAACAAGAATGAAAATTTCATCTCCTTCTCTCTCTTTTCCTAAAACGAGAAAAATAAAATAAAAGACAATTGGCACCTGTCCTCACAGATTGCCAACTGATAGAAACCTAAGAATCCATTCACAAAAACCAACTCCTTCCGAATTCATCAACCTATATTCCCATGAATGTTAAAAAAAATTGGAATAATGAACAACTTGAAAACAAACCTACTGCAACAGTGAGCTTATCCAGAAGAGCCCAGTGGGAACTTTGCATCAAAATTGCACATCACATTACCACATTACATGCCTCTTCCCTTCACTGGAATATGGACCAGCATCTACATGGCCATCACACTAATAGGTTTGGAAAAAATAATAACTTTTGAAAGAAGACATTTACCACATTTGCAGAGCTACGGGCGCAGGAGGGACTCAAGACCTACTCTCAGCTTTTGAAAATTTACACTTGTAGGCCAATATATTTAGCAAAAAATAAAAATAAAAAATTCAAACCGATAAATTTTACATAAGCCCCATAAACAAAGGAAAAGGATCTCGTTCCAGTCCAAACATCTAACAGGATCGATAAAAACAATTCCACCAACCTGTGAACAGATACATAACTAATCTTAAGCCCTCTAAATACTCCGGTGCCATTTCTACAGAATTATGCAATGTCGTGAAAGTTCAGATCATCAAACAGAAATGAGAAGAACAACGACAACTTCAACCACTTCTACCCCCAACTTATGCATAACCAACCACCATAAACGAACACCGTGACCTATGCCAATTATATGGACGAAAATGAACTACCAGGAGGACAACTGACAAAAAGCATCTCACAAACCATAACAAGCATATGGTCGATCACGTCCATTGTTGATCTGGAGTACATCCAACAAAGAAAGAGGTAGGCATCTCCCAAACGCAAACAAATAGAGAACCAACAAGTAAATCTAGTGCCAGAAACAAAATCAAGAGGAAACCAAACACATCTACCAACTACCGAAATACAAAACTATCAAGGGATATCTTGTTCCTTCATGTTTCTTCTTCGTAATAGTGCAAAACTCCCTTCACAATTCGACTATTAAAAAGTGGCACCTTCACCAACATATAGTGAGCAACACAATGTGCAACCAAATAGAGAACCAACAAGTAAATCTAGTGCCAGAAACAAAATCAAGAGGAAACCAAACACATCTACCAAATACCGAAATGCAAAATTATCAAGGGATATCTTGTTCCTTCCTGTTTCTTCTTCGTAATAGTGCAAAACTCCCTTCACAATTCGACTATTAAAAAATGGCACCATCACCAACATATAGTGAGCAACACGATGTGCAACCAAATCCTAGTATAAGTAAACAAAAACTTCAAATCATATATCTGAGCCAGGGGGAAAAATACCATGAGACCTCAACTAAACCACCCTATTAGGATAAAGAAAAACAAGGTTTGAGCTACCATAAAACCAGGATGAACTATATCCCACAAGTACAAAAGCCATTTGAACATTGAAAAGTTTACACCACCTTGTCATCTATGTCATCCACCATTGTAAGAACTTCAAGTCAATAATTGTCAAGTAATACTATAAAAACCTGCGCCTTAAAGGTCAGCAATATTACATGAAGCTTGACATATGAGACAAGAATGAAATTTTTCAATCCCTTTTCTCTTTTCTCCGTAATGAGAGGAAAAAAAAGGTAATTTGAACCTGTCCTCACAGATTGCCAGCTGATAGAAACCCATCTCCTTCCGAATACATCAACCTATCTTCCCACAAATGTTACAACAAAAAAAAATTGAAATAATGAACAAATAACTTGAAAACAAACCTACTGCAACAGTGACCTCATCCAAGAAAGCCCAGTGGGAACTTCATGTCAAAAATTGCACAATACATCACCACGAACATGCCTCTTTCCTTCACAGGAATACGGACCAGCATCTACATGACCATCACACTAATAGGTTTGGAAAAACTAGTAATTTTTTGAAAAAGGCATTTACCACTTTTTGGAGCTATGTGGGGGACGGGGGTCTCAAGCCCCACACTCAACTTTTGAAAATTTTCACTTGTACCCCTATATTTTTAGAAAAAAAAAATTAATTAAAACCCTTTAGATTTTATATAAGCCCATAAACATCTAAAGAAAAGGATCTCATTTCAATCTGACAATATGTAACGAGAAAGAAAAAAAATCATCCAACTTGTGAACATACATAAATAAGCTTATGCCTCAACATACTTGGGGACACTTCTACATACCTTATGCAATGTCGTGAAAGTTCACATCATCAAACAAAGCTCTAATGAGAAGAACGAGGACTATTACAACCACTTCTACCCTGACCTTAAGCATAACCAACCACCATAAACCAACGCCATGAAATTATGTTAATGAAATAGACGACAATGAACTACCAAAAGGACAACAGCCTAACAAGAAAAAGATTACAAACCAACACAAGTACATGGTTGACCATGTCCATCGTTGATCCAGAGTATGTCCAACAATGAAAGAGGTAGGCATCTCCTAAACGCAAACAAATAAAGAACCAACTAGTAAATCTCGTGCCAAAAACAAAATCAAGAGGAAACCAAACACATCTACCAAATTCCAAAATATAAAATTATCAAAGGATATCTTGTTCCTTCATGTTTCTTCTTCATAATAGTGCAAAACTCCCTTCACCATCCGACTAGTAGAAAATAGCACCTTCAAGAACATATTGTGAGCAACACGATGTGAAATCGAATCCTAGTACAAGTAAACAAAAACTTCAAAGCTCATATATGAGCTAGGAGAGAAAATTCCATGAGACCTCAACTACAGAAAAGCCACCCTACATGGAGAAAGAAAAAAAGGTTTGAGCTACCATAAGACCAGGATTACAATGAACTATATCCCACAAGTACAAAGCCATTTAAACTTTGAAAAAAAAAAAAAAAAAGTTACCACCATTGTCTCATCTATGTCGTCCAGCATTGGTGACCTCCTCAAAGCGTCCAAGTATCTTAATAAGAAGACAAATACATATTCTTACACCTCTCAGTTTCACCTCCATCTCCCACAAGATTTGCATCTAGCTAAAGAAAAGTCATCCATAACCTGCCAAATTGAGAAACCAAGCAGAGAAGGAAACTACAATTGCACTAAAATTGAGAGAACCAGAAGGAAATCATAGTTGCACTAAAAATTAACCCAAAATAATATGGCCTGAAAGCAACCAGTCAAAATAGACAGTCCCACCAACCAAGGAAGCCACCAAACATACCATGGAGGGGTATAGTTATTTTTGTATGATACAGCTAGTAGACAAGTACGAGAATTACTTCGAACCATCACAAGTACATGGTCGATCATGCCCATCGTTGATCTGGAGTATGTCCACAACAATGAGAGAGGTAGGCATCTCCTGAACGCAAACAAATAGAGAACAACAAAATCTAGAAGAAACCAACACATCTACCAAATAGTTCCAAAATACATTATTATCTGAAGGATCTCTTGTTCATTCATGTTTCTTCATCAAAATAGTGCAGAACTCCCTTACCATCTGACTATTAGAAAATGGCACCTTCAACAACATATAGTGAGCATCATGATGTGAAACAGAATCCTAGTAGGAGTAAACAAAAACTTTAAATCTCAGATATGAGCTAGGGGAAAAAATACCATGAGACCTCAACCATAGAAAAGCCACCCAAAATAGGGCAAAGAAAAACAATGTTTGAGCTCCCATAAGACCAGGATGACAATGAACTATATCCCACAAGTAAAAAGCCATTTGATCATTGAAAAGTTATCATCGTCGTCTCATCTCATCTATGTTATCCACCAATAGTGACCTCCTCAAAGAGTCCAACTATCATAATAGGAAGACATAATTCATAGTCCTACACTTTCACCTCCATCGGCCACAAGATTCGCAACTAGTTGAAGAGAAGTCATCCATATAACCTACCAAATTGAGAAACCAAGCAGAAGGAATACAATTGACTAAAATTGAGAGAACTAGACGGAAATCACAGCTGCATTAAAAATGAACCCAAAAATAATATGGCCTGAAAGCAACCAGTCAATGTAGAGACACTTACTCCAACCAAGGATGCCACCAAGCATATTTTAGAGAGGTACAGTTATTTTTGTATGATATAGCAAGAAGACAAGAACAAGAAATTCTTCTGAAAGTCTGAAGAATGATAACAACGATCTCCTCCCGTTAAATTGCTCTATCCATTCAGAAAAGGATACCATGTAGCTCCACAGTTCCCCATGAAGCACCAACCCAAAGGTAACACAAATTCAACAATTACCATAAAGTATCAAATTTCACAAATGACATCGGGATAAGAACAAAGACCAAATAAGTTTAATAAAAACTCATAAGGCCTTACCTACCAACAAGTCGCTAGGTAAAGAACCCTTTTATGACAACAATAAACATGCATCACCTCTTTGTAATCTACCGAAAAACTACATTACAAATTAGGTTACTAGTTAAAAAAAAAAAGTACCATAGAACGAAGAAACACATAGAATAGGAGAACAAATGAATACCAGTTGATCCCACATCCCACAGTTGCACCTGTCTCCGTAGATATCATGTTTTGATCTAAGTAGCAACCATTGTTAGACAACAACACCAAAGTGGCTAGAGAAACCAGTTCCACAGGCACCTGGACCCACCTATCTACCACAGAATTTTCCAACTGCCTACTATTTGAGAAAGATATAACTAAAAACATCTTCCAAAAAAATCAACCTGAATAAGATCAGATCCAAAGTGTGTAATCGATTTATGATAATAGGCTTCTTGACACAGCAACAGAATAGCGTGTCAGAGATCAAACTCAACTAGCAGAAGACTTCCGCCAGCCAACATCTTGGAAGAAAAAAAAAAAAGATAAGCTGGTTATAAAACCAGTCAGAAAATTAAGTTAGATCCTCTACAAGCCTCCAAAGATTCGATATCACTGGTTGTCATAAAAATAAACGCAAAAAATAGAGAACCAAATAGTAAATCTTGTGCCAACAACAAAATCAAGAGGAAACCGAACACATTTACCAAATAGTTCCGAAATACAATATTATCTGAAGGATCTCTTGTTCCTTCATGTTTCTTTTTCATAGTAGTGCAAAACTCCCTTCACTAATAGGAAGTCATACTTCATATTATTACACTTTCACCTCCATCTGCCACAAGATTCGCATCTAGTTGAAGATAAGTCATCCATAACCTGCCAAATTTAAACCAAGCATAGAAGGAATACAACTGACTAAAATTGAGAGAACCAGAAGGAAATCACAGCTGCATTAAAAATGAACCCAAAAATAAAAGGCCTGAAAGCAACCAGTCAAAGTAGACACACTTAACACCAGCCAAGGATGCCACCAAACATAATTTGGACAGGAGTTATTTTTGTATGATATAGCTAGTAGACCAGAATGAGAAATTCTTTTGGAAGTGTGAAGAACAGTAACAACCATCCGCTCCCATTAAATTGCTCCATCCATTCAGAAAAGTATACCATGTAGCTCCACAGTTCCCCATGACACACCACCCCAACGGCAACATCGATTCAAGTTAAAATCACAAGCATCAAATTAATATAAAGTATCAAACCTCACAACACCGGGATAACAAGAAGGACCAAATAAGTTGAATAAGAACTCACAAGGCCGTAAAGAACCCTTATATGACAACCAATATACAAGCATCACCTCCTTGTAATCTAACAAAAAACTCATTACAAATTACGAGTAAAAAAAGGTACCATAGGACAAAGACACACATAAAATAGGAGAAAAAATGACTACCAATTGATCCCACATCCCACAATTGCACTTGCCTGCCTCCATAGATATCATGTTTCAAAATAAGTGGCAAATATTGTTGGACAACAAAACCAAAGTGGCAAACCAATTCCACATGCACCTGGACTTCTTCACAATTCCCAGCAGGGTCTATAAAGGTTCCCACACATGACATGGAAGGAAGCATTAAACATTAACAAAATAATTACAATAAGAGACCAAATCAAAACCAATCTACCACCGAATTTTCCAACTGCCCACTATTTGAAGAAGATATAACAAAAAGCATCCTCCAAAAAATCAACCTGACGAAGAAAATTCAGATCCACAATATGTAATTGATTCACGATATTAGGCTTCTTAACACAGCAACAGAATAGTATGCCAGAGATCAAAGTCAACTAGCATATGACTTCCACCAGCCAACATCTTAGAAGAATGAAAAACATAAGCCACTTGACATAAAACCAGCCAGAAAATTAAGTTGTTAGATCCTCCACAAGCTTCCAAAGATTAGATATCACCAGTTGCCATATACATAAACATAAACAAATAGAGAAACAACTAGTAAATCTTGGGCCAACAACAAAATCTAGAGAGAACCGAACACATTTACCAAATAGTTCCGAAATACAATATTATCTGAACGATCACTTGTTCCTTCATGTTTCTTCTTCATAATATTGCAAAACTCACTTCACCATCCAACTATTAGAGAATGGCACCTTCAACAACATATAATGAGCATCACGATGTGAAATTGAATCCTAGTAGGAGTAAAAAAAAAACTTCGAATATCAAATATGAGTTAGGGGAAAAAATACCATCAGACCTCATCCACAAAAAAGCCACCCTTTTTGGACAAAGAAAAACAAGGTTTGAACTACCATAAGACTAGGATAACGATGAACTATATCCCACAAGTAAAAAGCCAGTTTAGCATTGAAAATATATCATCATTGTCTAATCATCCACCAATGGTGACCTCCTCAAAGAGTCCACTGTCATAATAGGAAGACATAATTCATATTCTTACACTTACACCTCCATCTGCCATACTCCATCTGCCATAAGATTCGCATCTAGTTGAAGAGAAGTCATCCATAACCTACCAAATTGAGAAACCAAGCAGAGAAGAAATACAACTGACTAAAAGTGAGAGAACCAGAAGGAAATCACAGCTGCACTAAAAAATGAACCCAAAAATAAAATGGCCTGAAAGCAACCAGTCAAACTAGATACACTTACACCAGCCAAGGATGGCGCCAAACAAAGTTGGACAGGTACCGTTACAAAATGTAAGACATAGCGAGTAGACAAGAACAAGAAATTCTTTTGAAAGTTCGAAGAACAGTAACAACTATCTGCTCCCATTAAATTGTTCCATCCATTCAGAAGTATACCATGTAGCTCCACAGTTCCCCCCATGACACTCCACCCCAAAGGTAACACAGATTCAAGTTAAAATCACGACCATCAAATTACTATCAAATATCAAAACTCACAAACGACACCGTGATAAGAACAAAGACCAAATATGTTCAATAAAAACTCACAAGGCCTTACCTACCAACAAGTCGCCAGGTAAAGAACCCTTATATGACAACCAATCAACGGGCATTACCACCTTTCAATCTAATGAAAAACCCCATTACAAATTAGGCTACTAGTAAAAAAAGTACCATAAAACAAAGAAACACATAGAATAGGTGAATAAATGAATACCAATTGATCCCACATCCCACAATTGCAATTGACTACCTCCATAGATGTCATGTTTTGAAAAACGACCAAATCACAACCTATCTGCCACCGAATTTACAAACTGCATACTATTTGAGAACGATATGACTAAAAACTTCTTCCCATAAAAAAAAAAAAACACTGAATAAGTCATATGCTAATTGATTCATCATAATAGGTTTCTTAACACAGAAACGAAATGGTGTGTCAAAGATCAAAGTCAATTACCATATGACTTCCGCCAGCCAACATCATGGAAAAAAAAAAAAAAACTGGTTGGCATAAAACTAGTCAGAAAATTTGACAACTGGTTGTCAAATATATAAACGCAAACAAATATATAACCAACTAGTAAATCTTGTGCCAACAAAAAATCAAGAGGAAACCGAACACATTTACCAAATAGTTCCGAAATACAATATTATCTTAAGGATCTCTTGTTCCTTCATGTTTCTTCTTCATATTAGTGCAAAACTCCCTTCACCATCCGACTGGTAGAAAATGGCAACCTTCAACAACATAGAGTGAGCATCACAATGTGAGACTGAATCCTAGGAGTAAACAGAAACATCAAATCTCATATATGAGCTAGGGAAAAAATACCATGAGACCTCAACCACATAAAGCCACCCTATTTGGGCAAAGAAAAACAAGGTTTGAGATACCATAACACAAGGATGACAGTGAAATATATCCCACGAGTAAAAAGCCATTTGAACATTAAAAAGTTATCACCGTCGTCTCATATGTCGTCCACCAATGGTGACCTCCTCAAAGACTCCGACTGTCATAATAGGAAGACATAACTCATATTCTTACACTGTCACCTCCATTTGCCACAAGATTCGCATCTTGTTGAAGAGAAGTCATCCATAACCTACCAAATTGAGAAACCAAGCACAGGAGGAATATAGCTGACTAAAATTGAGAGAACCAGAAGGAAATCACCGCTGCACTAAAAATGAACCCAAAAATAATATGACCTGAAAGCAACCAGTCAAAGTAGAGACGCTAACACCAGCCAAGTATGCCACCAAACATAATTTGGAGAGGTACAGTTATTTTTGTAAGATATGGCTAGTAGACAAGAAAAACAAATTCTTTTAAAAGTTTGAAGAACAGGAAACAGCTGTTTCCTCCTGTTAAATTACTCCATCCATCCATTCAGAAAAGTATACCATGTAGCTCCACAGTTCCCCATGACACACCATCCCAAAGGAAACACGGATTCTAGTTAAAATCATGACCATCAAATTACTATCAGGTATCAAACCTCATGGATATCATGTTTTGAAATAAGTAGCAACAAAGCCAAAGTGGCTGCAGAAACCAGTTCCACAGGCACCTGGACTTCTTCACGATCCCCAACAGGGTCTTCAAAGGTTCCCACAACATATCTACCACCTACTTTCCAACTGCCTACAATTTGAGAAAGATACAACTAAAAATCCTCCAAAAAAATCAGCCTGAATAAAAAATTAAGATCCACAGTATGTAATGCATTCATGATAATAGGCTTCTTAACACAACAGAATAGTGTGTCAGATATCAAAGTAAATAAGTATATGACTTACGCCCGCCAACATCTTGGAAGAAAAATAAGATAAGCTGGTTGACATAAAACCAGTCAGAAAATTAAGTTAGATCCTCTACAAGCCTCCAAAGATTCAATATCACTGATTGTCATATATATAACACCAAATCAACACAACGCCGTACATTAGAATTTACATCATAATCTTCTGTCTACATAAAAAAGAATCCTCATAACTAAGGATTTACATCAAACAAAAAGGAAAACACGAAAGATATATAGAATCCAAATCTCAAGAAGAAAAAAATAGAATTTACCACGTCCCCAGTAACTGAATGTGGTGAACAAATACATGGAAACACCGGAAGAAGAGCACAGTAATCACGATAATCTTCCAAACTACTGATGTGCGGAACCAGAATTCAGACGGAACATGCACGTATGAGTTTATCGGATAAGAGAACAAAGTTGCAAGTTACGAATTCTTGGCATTCATGATCAAAACTTCGAAAAAATTCAAAAAATAATTTACTTCATGCCGTATAGCGCCAAATCATTCCAACTGTGTTCAACAACGACGTCAAAATTAAAACGCCTAGCAAAGATCAAACACGGTGATCTTCCCAAAACCCGACACCGAGAAAAGATCAATCACAGTAATCTTCTAAAATCACAATAGCCGAAAAAAGATCGAACACGAAATCCAACAACTTCAAGAAAACATCAACACGTCCGGCGTAACACAACCGGAATCAAACCAATTGAGCTCAACAAAAACATTGAAACATCGAGAAAATATCATATGAATGGCTGTGATAATCTTTGAATTACCTTCAACCCAGATATCCATGACCATCGATTACCGAACCGACGTCCGCCCCTCATCCCACCAAGAAACGATTCCTCACCTAATCGGTGGGTACGAGGTCACAATGAGCTTCGGAAGCGTGTAGATGTATTTATAGGGAGCTAATGGCGGTGCATCAATTAATTTTAGTTAATTAATTAATCAATAAAAAAACGGGGGTTTTTATCTACGCGTCAAATATGACGATTTAGCGTTGAAAAATCAATTTAGTCGGTCAAGAAAAGGTCGGTTATCCATTCAACTAATATATATAATGGAAAAACTATCGGCATTATTAAATTTTAAGCTAAAATATTTTTCAAACCTTTTAACTATTTATACATTTCCATTAAATTTATGATGTTTTAGTTTAAAACTTCTAAATATGTAAGCGATTTGAATTAGTCATTTTGTCAGATTTTTCATCTAAACTAACATAATTAAGGGATAAAATTGTAATTATATAATTTTTTGTTTTTTATTTATTTTTTATTATTTTTTTCTTTTCTTTTTTTCTTCTTCTTCCTTATTTATACCTCTGTCTCTCCTCCCTTTCTCTACCTGCAACTCCACCGGCCTCCTCTCTTTCTCCTCATTTTCTTCTCTTCTGTAAAATTCAAATGCTTTCATCTTCCACCCATTCGTCAAAGGGAAAGGAAAAAATAGAGTCAAAATTGAAAAAAATTCTACCTTTCGAGTCTTAATTTAAAACCCACAAGAGAAAGAGATGAGAAATCGATTGAGACACCCACCATTTTCTCTCTCTCTCTAAAAAGTTACATGAACAACGACAAAAATAAAATGCAACACTACAACAAAAACTGCCAACAAAAACTGCCTATAAGGGCACTTTTGTTAGGACAGAAAATGTATTGTTCTCTATAAGGATGCTTTTCGGGGCACAAAATTGGAAGTGTCGCTTACAAATAAATTTGTTAGGACACTATATGTATTATGACCTATAATGGTATTTTTCAGAATACTATATATATTGTGCCCTATAATCAAGTATTTAAAAGGACACAAAGTAGTGCCTCAATAAAATTTAATTAATAATTAAATAAATTAATATCTATATATGATGTAAAAGGACAGAAAATAATGCCCTAAAAACAGAAATTATATGAGGGCATAATTTTGTGTCATATTATAATTTAATTATTTAATTATAAGTCAATTAATGGTGCCCTAATACATATATTAAAATAAATATTTATTTTTTTAAATTATGTTTTCATTTTTCTCAATTGCACTCAATTAACCCACAAAAAAAAAAGGCGCTTGGAAATTTTGGTGTTCCCGTTCCTATCGAAATCATCTTCTTTATCAACCCTCACACACTCTATCGTCTCACTCTCTCCCTCATCCTCACTCTCTCACCCGATCCTCTATCGCCAATCTTCCTCTCTCTCTCTCTCCCACCTCCATCGTCGCCATCTCCGACAGATTTCTCATCTTCATCACTTCGAATCAAGACTCTATCGTCGCTGAATCGATCTCCTTCGCCGCCCCATTTTCTATCCCCAACCACTCATCCATTGTCACCATTGTTATCACCATCGTCGTCATCTCCGGCCAGATCTCCCTCTATTTGACCAGATTTAGCCAAAACAGAGTTCCCGATTTGGTCAGATCCAGTCAAATCTCCATCGAATGCTCTCTCTCTCTCTCTCACTATATGTTCCTCTCGCGATATCTCTGCGAAATCCACACGATCGGCGATGGGATAGAGATGGTGGTGGTGTTCGCTTTGGTGGTGGTGTTCGCTTTGGTGTTGTTGTTCGGCAATGCATTGTTTGGTTCGACGGTGATGAGTAGTTGGTGATGATGATTCATACTCCTTTGACCAAATCTGAGCTATTGTTTGCCCTCACATGTAACATCTTCTCTCAATTTTCTTATGTATTTATGGAAATAGGTAACATCTTCTCTCAAATTTTGAATCAATTTTTATACATTTTTTTGTTGATTTTTCATTTCAATTGGTTTCAATTGCTTTCAATTGGTGGCGTTTCAATTTGATTCTCTTCAGGTTCTACCCTAGCAGCCGATTTGTTATCTCATGTTCGATCTTTAGTTTCTTCCTTACCCCCTCTTTGTGGTTTTTCCTGAAAAACTTCATACAAAAAAATAGAATGTCTACAGGTTTAGTTTCTTCTACACCCCCTCTTTGTGAGCTAAATCTTCGATTCGTTTCCATTAACAAATTTCATGATGGCAGATCTGCACGTTCTTCATTGAAACTTGTTGAAAGGTTTCTTTAGCATCCTGAAATCGACACATTACATGATAACTTTGTATGAGAATCTCCTCTCATTTTCCATGTAGTTTGTTAATTCAATTTTACTGCCATTTAATGTTTTTATTCTGATGCTTTTATGTACTCAAAATGGAAATTTGTTTGGCAGTTTCTTATCTACTTATTGTTATTTTTAATTTGGAAAGTGTGTTGTTTCCCTAATGGTAGTATGTGTGCAAACATGCAGTTAAAGCATTCCAAGACTACAAGTACTTGGGTTCACGCATTCGGGTTGATGGAACCATTGGAGAGTAAGTTTGGTTGTCGGGTAACAGATTGGTTGTTTGTGCATATTTTTTGGTAGTGCTTTTGCACTTTAGTTTTTTATTGTTTGCTTTACTATGCAAGTACTTCTATGTAGTGTTTTTAGACTTCTTTGCATTGCCATCATAACTGAATTTGAGTGTTGGGATAGGAACTCCAGAAGCACTTGTGCAAGTTTTGATGTTAGACGTATTTTCATTTGTTTGATTCAAATATGTATAAAATATTCTTAACACAAAGATTATGTGCTCCATCTATCCTCATTTTTCTCATTTTTTGTCTCTATTTCATTTACTCGATCTGATCTTTATTTGAATCAAGACATTGATGTTATTTCTTATTTTTAGGTTACATGTGTCGTGTTATTTTGTGTTACTTTTCTTCTTGATACTAGAGTTACATTAGAACTCTCAAATCACTACTTTACTGAAGAACTATTGCGCTGAATTAGCGTTTAGACGAAATTTTGCACTGAATTTTCGATAAATGTTGTCAAAATGTAGCTATATGATGTAATATCTACATTTATTGTATCTACCTTAATGTTTTTCAGGTGAGGAGAACCTTCCAATTTCTTAGGTCTCATCCTGTATCTCTCAACAAGTTCAATCTTATCCTTATTTATGGAAAATCACTTATATTATTTATATCTTCACTAGGGCATATTTTAGTATGGCATTAGAGTGGTTGTATGTAACGTGAGCGAAATTATAGTTTTGAGCATATAGAATCACCCAAGAATCCATGTTTAATATTACAAAACATGGTCAGTGTTAATACTGGTGTTTACCATCGCTAAATAGGTTGCAAAGGTGATGATTTGCTTCCAATGCAATATTGTGTTGTATAAAAGGCATAACAGTTTTTATTTGTTCTAATTTCTTTACATTTCATATATAACAGTTCAACTGTTTCTATTCATTTTCCCAATAATCTGCTTTAGATACTTGTTCTAATCTGATCTGGCTAAGCCAAAGTTTCTGGCTTTTAAGTTCTCTCTCTTTCCCTCACATAAGTTTGTTCTTGATAAGCCATGTATTCAAGAAATTATGTAAAAATTGTGCTGTGAAAATGGAGCATAATGGAGAAATATTAAGCATATGACCAAAGTGTCTCTCTTTGCCTCTTTATGTGCTTCATTCTCTGAGTGCCGAATTGGAACATTTTTTGTCAAGGTAACCCTTTTTTTTTCAATCAAGTGTTGCATCATTTAGGGTTATGCTTGTGGCACTCCTGCTTATATAGCGTTGGTTTTGATTGGTGCAATTGCAGTTACCAATAAGCAAATTGCTGAAGTAAAGCCTAGTGGTGATGGTCCTGAACATAGCGAAGACCACAATACTTGCAGACAACAGATGATTGATTGACTAATGCTCTAGCACTTGAGTTAATCTTCCTCATATATGTTTTTGTAGATGGAATATTAAACTTTAGAAATATAGTTTTGTTGGTAGTTTTAGTTATAAGAAGTTTTTAATTTGTGAATCTTGTTTCAGTTGTATTTATTGGGGAACAAAAATAAGTTGACATTATTTTTTGGTTAATATATTCGTTAATATTCTTTTTGGTTATTATTTACTTTTGTGTATTTGGTAGTTTGAGGTTTTTTTGTTTTTTTTTTATGTATTTTGTATTGTGATGAATTTGTGGTGTTTATTATTTGGATTTAGAGTATTTTGTTTTTTTAAATTAAAAAAAAAATATTGGATACCTTTTGAGGTACTAAAAATTGTCTCATAAAATAAATAATAAACTTATTGGGACACTAAAAGTGTCTTAATATAGGTTTTTAATAATACTTTATAGTGCCCTAATATATATAATTTAAAAAATATAAAATAATATAGAGGCAATATATGGTGTTTTAATAACTATCTTATAGGACACTTATTATTACCTTAATAAGTTCAAACAAAAAGGACAATATATAGTGTCCTTATAACCTATTGGGACGACTTTTTATAGGGCACCAATCCAAGTGTCCTAAAAATTCCAAGTGTCGCAATAGGGCTCTATCGTGACACTTTTTCGTGCCTCGATAGACTATTTTTGTTGTAGTGCAAGTATGCAATCTTCATCGTCGTTTTATTCTTCTGTTAATTTTGATTGTAAAACCTTAACTCATATAATTTCCCATGCTCTTCGATCTGCAGGATGCAATGTTTCTATTGATCGCGATTTACGAAAATCTTGATTTCGAATCAATTTATCCATCTAATCAGATTATTCGTTTGGGATTTTAATTTTAAATTTTCCTCTTCGTAACAGATCAGCGAAACATGTTCGTCGTCGTCATCGTCACCCTCCGGCAACAATTGCAACGCTGGCTTAATCTGCTCAACTTGCCCAGTAAATGGTAACACCCAACCCAGTTGTACCTGTATTCAACCCATCATTCCCACCACAAGGGTCTCTCTCTCTCTAACTGGTTATAAAATTTGAATGCATTATCAATTGCATATTGAATTAGGAAAATTCAGATTAAATTTGAGCAGGTACGAGGTCTATCGTTTAATCAGTACTCGCGATTGACCACCCATAATTCCTTTGCTTTGTCTGGGTCAATGCCAGGTGCGAGTTTTGTTATTCTTGCTCCAACCAATTAGGAAGACACCATCACCAATCAGGGTTCTATTATTCTCGCTCTGACCGATTGTAAGTGCCTAAATAAACTATTAAACTGTTGCTTATACTTGATTCATACTCCTGATTATGATTGCCTGCAAATATTTGCTTTCAGCAACCTATGATTAATGTTCTGAGGGAGATTTGGGTATTTCTATAATCGAATTCGGCAGAGATTGTGACCATTTTCATGGAGGATTACGTGGCAGCACCGCAGGGGTTAAGTAGGGTATTCAATGCATCGGGACACCATTACCCTTTGTTTTCTATTAAACAGAGCGTAACAACTCACACCCTCTATTTACAGAGGGGGTGTCCATGGACACCCTCTATTAAATTTCTATTTAACAGAGGGTGTGCACCATTTGTGTCCGACAGAGTTGTAGATAAAGAAAAAATGGTGGAGAGAGAGAGAGAGAGGAATAAATAAGGAAGAAAATGGAAAAAAAAAGGAAAAAATAATTAAAATGAATAAAAAACAGAAAAACATTACCATTTTACCTACTAATTCTGTTAATTTCGATGGAAAATTTAACAGAAAGACTAGTTAAAACTGCTTACACATTTAAAGAGTTTAAATTGAAACGTCACAATCTTAATGGACTATATAGAAACGTGTCAATAGTTAAAGGGTTTAAAATGTATTTTGTCCTAAATTCTATCATGCCAAAAAATTATATTAATGTATATCTTTTATTTAAATAGGATAATTAATCTTTTATTTTTATATTTAATTTAATAACATATTTTATAAAATCTAGTAAAAATAAATTTTAATATTGAAAAATAAAATAAAATTATAACTTAAAAAACAACTAATGTAACCGATAAGACTATTAATGTTTATCACTCATGTTTATTTCAAAAAATAGCAAACAGTAAGTATTAGGAATAATCCATAAATCTCAATAGATTTCTTATTCCCAAATCATCATGTCAAATTAACAAAGTTTCTTTAATACATAAACAAGCGTACCGAAATCCATGGTGATGAATCAGCGGGTTAAAGGTATTTCACAGACTAATCACTTGATGTTCCTCAATGGGTTCTCTCTCACAGATGGGAAAGAGAAGATGAGTGGCTGTTTGATTAGCCTTGGGGACCATAACCCTATCAAAATATTCTTTATATACTAGGTCAACCGAGGCCCCATTAACTCTAATTGCCTAATATAGGTAGCTACACATTGCAAAACCCATACCCATTAAATGTTTCATGAACCCATTAATTAGATCACTTATTTAGGACCCTATAAAATTGAGAACCCATATTATAATTGTTTAGTTAATCATATGAGCCTACAATATGAAATTATTAATTTCCTAACAGTAAGTGAATAAATTTCTAGAGTTTTTTTTTTTTACAAAATTTGTAACTTTTTTTTATAAAAACATAATTTTAAAATAATCTAATAGGTTATTTATATGTTGTTTAATAATTTTTATTATTTAATTAAAATTGTTAAAATGGTATTTAAAACACATCAAATTGAATAAATTTTAGGAATTTTCCTCCATAAATCCCATTTTAAAATAAAACAACTTTTCAAGAACCTTCTAGATAAAACATTGTTCATAACTCCTATTTTTTTTTAAAAAAAAATATTGTGTTAACTCCCCTTAATATTTTTTTGTAACAAAAATACACTTCCTCACCCTTTAACCCTAAATTCTTCCTCTCTATGCTTGCTCTCACCATCGCTCTCTCTCTCTCTCTCTCTCTCTCTCACACACACACACACACACACACCCCCCGTTGTTATCTCACAACAATACTCCATCACCATCTTCACTATTGTAAGACTCAATTTTTGCATTTGCATATTTTTAATTGTATTTTAAAATATTAGAAAATAATTAGGTCTAGTATGTTATTTTAAATCTCACTTTAAAACTTCTAAGGGTTATTATGATATTTAAAAATTTAGTTTTAAAAACTTTGGGAGTTAAATATTAATTTCAATTTGACTTTTAAAAGTTACAGATTATTACTTTATTTAAAATATAATTTTAAGAATTTTAGGATATAATTAATAATTTATTTATGTTATGGTGTAAATTGTGCAAATATTTTTTAAAAAAACTTATATATACACATGTGATGTGTTGTCTTAACAAAGACAACACACCACATATGTGTGTTGTCAACTATGAGACCTAGGATTCCAGATGAAGAGGAAATTAAGGATACCTTGAAGTCAATGGGGGGACTTCAAGGCTCCTGGCCCTTGATGGTTTCAAAACAGTCTTCTATAAGAAGAACTAAACAATTTGGTCTCTCTTGTTAAATCCTGTTTTGAGAATAAAAAATCTCAAATGAGATTAATAAAACTTTCATTGCTCTTATCCCTAAAGTGGAGAATCCAGAATTAATTTCTCAATTTAAACCTATTAGCCTGTGTAACGTTCCTTACAAAATTGTGAAAAAAATTATAGTGGACAGACTAAGGCCCCTGCTGGATTCAATAGTAGGCCCTTACCAAAGCAAATTTGTGCCTGGAAGAACTACGACTGATAACATTATCTTAACCTAATTCACAGCCTTAAAAAATTAAAGGGAGAGAAGGGGACCTTATTATAACGCTTGTTCTTGAAAAAGCCTACGACACCCTCAATTGGAGATTTCTTGAAGAAACCCTCAATCTAGTCAATCTTCATAAGGATTGGATTACCCTTATTATGGATTGTGTGAAATCTATGTCCTTTAAGGTCCTTTGGAATGTGGAACCCTTGAATGAATTCAGCAATTGTAAGCGACTCAGGCAAGGGGACCCTCTTTCCCCCTACCTGTTCATCATTTGCATGGAAAAATTATCACACCTAATCTTAAATGAGGTTAATAAGGGAAACCGAAAAAGGGTGAGAGCGTCTAGAGGAGGCCCCTCTCTTTTCCACCTTATATTTGCAGATGATATCATTTTGTTTGCTAAATCTGGAAGAAAAAACCAGGAGACTGTTAAAAAAAATTCTTGAGAATTTCTCCAAAAAAAATTGTCTAAATGTCAATCTCAATAAATCTAGAATCTTTATTTCCTCTAATGTGCCGAGAATCATGGCTGGGGAGATAGGGAAAATGTTTAACATTAAACCCACGACTAATCTGGGAGTCTACCTAGGGACCCCTCTCATCCATTAGAGATTTGGTAAAAAATATTTCAACTTTGTCATTGAGAAAATTAACAAAAGATTAGCAGATTGGAAAGCTATAAACCTCTTGTTTGCGGATAGAATCATGCTTATAAAATCTGTTACCTCTGCTATCCCAATGTATACTTTGCCTAATCCCCTATGTCCATATGTGATAAAATTGATAAAATTAATAGAAAATATCTTTGGGAGGATATCGAAGAAAGAAGAAAGTTTCATCTTGTGAACTGGAAAATTGTTTGTAAACCTAAAGGGATAGGAGGTCTTGGCATAAGAGAAACAAGAAACACCAACGGTTCTCCTATGACTAAGCTTGCTTGGTCCATCACTTCTAATTCTAAAAACCTATGGGTAGACATTATAAAAAATAAGTATAATCTGGAACATAACACTAGAGACTGGATGAGAAAATAAGGAGGGTCCCACATGTGGAGAGGGATTATTAAAGCCTGCTTTAGCCCTAAGGTTTAAATGGAAAATTGGAAACATGGTTTTTTGCTAAACTATGGACTGATTAGTGGGTGGGTGATGAACCTCTAGGTAATGATGAATTACAAACTATGCATGATTTGCATGTGGCAAACATAATTGATGATTCGGGTAATTGGTACCTTCTACTAGTCACCCACTTATTGTCTGATACACAAATCGAGAACATCCTGAATTATGAGCCACCTGACCTGAACAAAAAAGACCTCCCGATTTGGTCCTTGAATGCTTCGAGCAAGTTCTCCACCAAGTCGGATTACGTGCTAATTGCTAATAACGGGAGGAATGATAGGATTTCTGAATGGGAATGGCTATGGAAGTTGAAAATTCCACAAAATTTTTAAAAAAAATATTGTGGACCATTTTCCTTCGTAAGTTACTCACTAGCTCTCTAAGGGCCCTCTAAGCAAATGATGTTTCAGCTTTGTGCCCTCGATACCTGACCTCTATAGAAAATATGGAACAAGTTCTTAGGTTTTGCCCGAAAGTAATATCAATTTGGAATTTTTTTTCTTAACAGGTCGACTTTTAGGCGAGGCCAGAATATCGAAATTAGTGCATGGATAAAAAACGTGATGCAAGGGAGTTCTTCTAGACCAAACATTTTCTATTGGTTTATTGTAATTCTTTGGGAGATTTAGAAAGATAGGAATAAATAGGCTATTGAAGGGTGCCACCAAAACAACCTTTATGTAGTGTCTAAAATTTCCAATCTTTGTAGAGAAATGTTGCGAAGATTTCTCCCAAGTTCCCCCAAAGAATGATTTATTTATTTTACAAATGAAATGGATTTCTTCCCCTACCGGGTTGCTCAAACTTAACACCGATGGAAGTGCTAAAGGTTATCTTGGAAGAGGAGGAATACGGGGTTTGTTGAGAGATCATTTGGGTAGATGGAGGTTTGGATTCTTTGGAGAGCTAAGGAATTGTACAAGCCTTGAAGCGGAACTCAAAAGCATTCTCAAAGGGATGCTCATTATAGTGGAAATGGATTACTCCTGCATTGTTGTAGAGACGGATTGTAGTGAGGCAATGGTTCTTATTAATGCAAGCTGCCCAGACACTCATATGTACAAATATTGGGTAGACAAAAACATGTGGATTATAAGGGCGCACAACTTTATGGTGCAAGCAACGAAGAGAGTAATACTAAATTCCGTTAAATTTAGTATTACTAAGTTTGATGTCTATATGTTATTTTCATAATTTTCGTAAATTTTATGTTCATAATTTCTGTATATTATATTTGCTATTTCATATTATTCTTTAATTTAATTTTGGAAAATTTATTGTACAACCCTTAAGAGATATATAAATCGAAAAGGAATCCCTAACTAACATAATAAAGTTTTTAGTCCTCAGAGATTTTTAGAAAATAGCCATATGTTCCTTGACCATCTTTTTTTCTATTATTTACATAAAATGTCATTCTGTAAAAAAAAAAGATCAAGACGTGAACAATCATATTTTTATTTTACTATTTTTAAATATTTTAATATATTTTAACTCTGATTCTATTATTGTAAATGTTCATTCTTCTTTACGTAAACAAAGTTACATTTTATTATGTTGGTATGAACATTCACCCAAACCACGCGAAATCCAAAAAACCTTAAAACAACCTAGAACAACAAATCAAGAAAAATGAAAATAAAACCTAAGATCAACAAAACACAATCCTGATATGAATATTTATCAAAAACCAAACCGAATAAAAAATAACCCTAAAAAAAATGAAAAAAAAAAGAAGACAAAATCAATGAAAAACATATCGACGTGAACATATCGTCAAACCACATGAACATTCACCCAAAACACCAAAAAACAACAAAGCAAGACATTAAAAATACTCTAAAATCAACAAAAAAAATAAAATCAATATGAACATTCACCAACCACAAATAACACATTCACCTCGAAAACTAAATCAAAACAAATCTAAATCTTGCGTGATCATTCACTCGGAAACTTCCCCGAGGTTTGCCTCTTGATGGCACAAGTGACCTGACCAATTTGGGTTTCTAAAGACTTTACTGTCAAATTAGTATTGGTGCACGTCGTCTCAATGTTGTCAAGACGCATCTCATGCTTGTTGAGACGATTATGTGTTTCTCGCATAATATTTTGCGTCTCCTTCATAAATGAGCCGAGCAAATCTTCCAACGGTGGCTTATTTATGTCCACCAGTTGTTATTGCAAAAGAAGACTTGGTTGCTACGGCTGGAATCCTTGTGTTTGCGAAGAATATCCGAGATGAGGTCGCAAAGTATTATTGTTATTCGTATAAGAGAAATTTTCATGATTCCAAATCTCGGGGTGATAATGAGTTGGGATGTTGTTGGTGGGCCCTAAAGGTATAGGCCTAGTTGTTGATGAAATGACATTCCTCGAACTCACTGTCAATCCCCGGTTGGGAAGTACTTGCCATATTTTCTGTTTCTCGACTTGATGAGGTGTCTCTGGTAGAAAAAGCGACAAGCTGTTCCATGAGTTTCAAAACTTGGGCCGACAAGGTAGCTAGAGGATTGGCCTCATGAATAGTGGCTACCTTTCGTCCCACATTACGCTCATTGGGCTATTGAATTATTGGCCTCCATCTCCTCCAACAGCGCTTGAGCCTCGTCAGGAGTTTTGGATAACAGAAAACCTCCAGATGCGACGTCCACGATTGTTCTCGTCTGTTCATCCAAACCATTCTAGAAGAGTTGGGTTTGAAACAATCTTGATATCGCCAGATAGATGTTTGGATCCTCATGTAGATTCCCGCCCTATTGGTTTTGTTGAACCATGTTGATTAGGGTGGGTTTCAACTCAAAGTTGTTGGCTTGGATTGGTTTCCTTCAGATCCCTAAATAGTTGTTGAACATAACAGGTCTGTAGTAATCCTAAAGGACCAGCTGTTGTTGTACTTCAGGTTCCGGTGGTTGTTGCGGTAGCGCTTGAGGCACCGGTGGTTGTCGTGGTACACGGTCATTAACACTGTCTGGCATTTCTCGAGCTTGGTTTCTCCTTTCTCTCTTTAGTCTCCTTAATGTACGTTCAATTTCTAGATCAAGAGCAAGGAATTCCAAGCTACGGCTACGGTGCATACACTGTCAATCACCACAACCAACGAAAACAATTAAATAAAAACAAGTAAAACAAAAGAGCGTCTAAATTAATATTGAGTTACTTGGTAGTAATATCAACTTAATTACTTACTCTAAATCCCCGACAATGGTGTCAAAAACTTGTTGCGATAAATTATGCGCTATGAATTACTCGCAAGTTCACAAGATCAACAAGTAATAAAATGATCCGAAGATTAAGTATCGTCCATTGGGATTTATCGTTAGAACAAGCTAAGTACTACAATTAGAATAACTCAATTTTATCTAGACGATTAAAGATTTGAGAGGTGTTCGAGATATGAAAACAAATTAAACTACAACACTCGGAATAAATTCTATGAGAATGTATTATCTAGGGATTAACTTCGTTCACTTATACGTGTTTGGTTTGTTCTAATTTACACTAACGGTAATCAACCTATTCAACAATCAAGATTTCTAAAACTCACTCACTACCTCTCCCGAGCATCAAGTGAGTAAATATGTAACCACGTCAAAATTGATGTCCCTATCAAAAGTTTAAATGATTACATACGTCTTGCCCTAACCTTATGGATTACACAAGTTCTAATAATCTTCCGAAACATTAGAACTTGTGTTTTGTTTAAACCTAGTCCGAATCCGGGATTACCTCTCCCGGGCGTCAAATCCCGTTTTCTCAAATCAATCACAATATCAGCATACAATAGAAGTAATAAAACGATAAACACAATTGAATAGGGATGAACAACCATTATCAAAATACAGATTTATTTAAACACAATACTTGTGAACTACATTAATTCCTAGACAATAAATATTTAGCTACACATGGCCATAACCGAATATCCAACAACAAATGAGATATACATCATAAAAACAACCAACCAAGAGTTTAAAATGAAAGAGAGAAATAAAGAGGAGATAGTCAAATCTGAAGAGTGGATGATTCCACTTACCCAAAGTCTACTTCAAGTCGTTTCCTCTTTTCCAATGGTGATCTCTTGGCTTTGGTCTGATTCTAGGACTCCAAAAATGTCCCCAACCAAAGAGGCATTAAGTGATATTTATAGATTTCTAAAAAAAATCTAAAAATGGCTGAAAACGCGTTGTTAGCTGCTACAACGGCGCTGCAGCGCGCAACCAACAGAATGGTCGCCAAACAGGTGCACGCTGCAGCACGCAAAGGCCAGTGGCCTTTTACGTGGTGCTACAGCACATAAAGTGTGCGTTGTAGCGCCCCCAGTGCAGAGCACCATTTTTTTTTTCCGCTCGTTTATTCACCGACGTCCTACCGATGGGCGTGATTTGCAACCATTTTTGTCCAAAACACCCTATCTACATAAAAGCAAATAAAAATGATTGAAAACACTAATAAAATACTCTAAAACTACTAAATTTGGATAGAGAATATATAGATAGAATCAATCTATCAATCAACGTTTCCCTTCGTCGTTGATTCCACCTCCCGAACCTCTTCTACTTTAGGAACACTACCTCCGACGTCGCAGTGAGAGACGAAGCCAAAAGATGGAGTCCATTCAATGAAGAATCATTGATTTTATCAGTCATTAATAAAGAAGACAGATAGAAGAAGAAATTGGAGAAATCGTCTTATCTACCTTCGTAGCAAGAAAAGCTGTTGTCGGGGAATTGCTACGACAACAATACGTCAGGAGCGTGTGGGATGTGTATTACGAAGAGTTTGAGAATTACAACAAGATCCACAAATCAAACACCAAGTCTGGACCCAAACCTTGCTAGAGATTTGTCTATTCTTTTCATATTTGATTCACGAATCCATGACGGCTAACAAATGGAAAAGAGAGAGGAAAGGGGACTATTACCGGTGAGAATTGTATGAAGATTGGATTATGGTTTTTTATTTATATAAGGGTATAATTGTTGGTTTATTATTATTTTTAACTGTCAAAAGACTAAATATTAAGAGAAGTATTAAATAATAACTTTTTTGTTTAAAAGGTTCATGGAGGAAAGAGAGTGTAAAATTTGGGCTAAACAATAAAAAATCTTTTAATTTTTATAAATTAAATATTTCAGTATTATTATTAAATTTAATATCGATATACTATTTCTATAATTTCTGTAAATTTAATATTCATAATTTATGTATATTATATTTCCTATTTTATAATATTTCTTTAATTTAATTTCTAAAAATATAATATTTTGGTATTATTACTAAATTTAATGAGCAAATATTATTTCTGTAATTTTCATGAAATTAATGTCCATAATTTTCGCATATTATATTTTTTTATATTATTTTTTGTAAATTTAATATTTTTCATTATTACTAAATTTAATGTCCTTATACTATTTCTATTATTTCCGTAAATTAAAATCCACAATTTCCATATATTATATTTTTTTATTACATTATTTATTTAATTTGATTCTTATATATTTAATATTTTGGTATTATTAATAAATTTAACGTTATATAATTTCTGTAATTTTCATAAATTTAATGTACATAAGTTCCGTATATTATATTTTCTCCTTCATAATATTTTAATATTATTACAAAATTTAATATCCATATATTTTCTCTATAATTTTCATAAATTTAATAATTCAGTATTATTACTAAATTTAATGTACACATATTATTTTTTAAATACTCGTAAATTTAATATTTCAATATTATTACTAAATTAAATTTCAATATATTAGTTCTATAATTTTTGTAAATTTGACGTCCATAATTTATGTATATTATTTGTCAAGATTTAAATTATTTTCTCAATTTAATTTCTATGAATTTAATATATTATTTTTATAATTTTTATAAATTTAATGTCTATAATTTGCGTATATTATATTTTTTCTTTCATATTATTACTTTAATTTAATTTTCATAAATTTAATATTTTAATATTATTACTAATTTAATATCCTATATATTATTTTAAAAACTTTGATAAATTTAATTTCTATATTATATTTCTCTATTTATTATTTTTTTCATTTAAATTTATAAATTTAATGTTTCGTTACTATTAATAAATTTAATATATTATTTTTGTAAATTTAATATATATAATTTGCGTATATTATATTTTTTCTTTCTTATTATTTCTTTAATTTAATTTTTTTTATATTTAATATTTTAGTATTATTGCTAAATACAATATCCTATATATTATTTCTAAAACTTTCATAAATTTAATATCCATAATTTTTGTATATTAACTTTTTTTATTATCTTTTTAATTTAATTTTCATAAATTTAATGTCCATAATTTCTATATATTACTTTTATATTTTTCTTTAATTTAATTTTTGTTAATTTAATATTTTAATATTATTATTAAATTTAATGTCCATATATTATTTATATATATAGAAAAAACATATTCTCTCTCCTCAATTATACAAAAAATATATTCTTACTCCTCAATTATACAAAAAATATATTATCTCTCATTAATTAAGTAAGATATCTATCAGGTAAAATATAAATATAGAGTTTATATTTATGTTAATTTTGTAGATCAATCTGGACCGCTATTTATGTAGGAGATAAAGAACAATTGAGATTTATCAGAAAGATTTATGTTCGTCATGTTTTATTTTATATATATATTAGATCTATGTTTAAATTATGAAAAGTTTAATTTAAAATAAAAATAAAAATGATATTTTTGATATTTCATTGCCCAATAATATTGATAATAGTCAGTTAATATTTTCTGTAAGTAAATTATTAATTGACAAAATTTTATAAAAGAGTTACAATATATTACTTGTATAATTAGGCTGCATCTGGGTAAGAGATTTGATAAATCCAGGGGATTTGTGAAATGAAGGGATTGCAAAATTCTGAATTTTGAAATCTCTTCATTTCACAAATCTCTTGTTTGGATAATTTTTTTTTTGTTCTATTTTTTATCTCACATCTGAAAAAAATAAAATAAAATATAGAAACAGTAGGATGAACAGACGAGGAAGACAACGACGAAGCAATGAGAAGAGATGAACAAATCCAAGAACAAATTCAAAGAAATCCAACAAGAACAACAAATCCAAGAACAAATCAAAACAAAGAACGATTGCGATTGTGATTTCGATTTCGATTTCGATTTCGAAAACGAAATTGATTTCGAACCCTAAAATTGAAATCGATTTCGAACCCTATTTCGTCCTTCGATTTTGATTTTTTCGTTCAAAAACGAACGATTTCGTTGAGGAAGATCATTCGCCATTCACCGTTTGATATTTGCCATCAAACGAAGCTTCGGTCGTCATCGCGAAGCTCTGGTCTGTGATTGCGAAGTGTGTGTTGCAAGATCTGGATGAGTTTTGAAAATCCTTGGTTGAGTGGATTTGTCAAATTCTACCTCTCCCAAAAGTATTTGTAAATCATTCCATTCACTCAAAAAAGAATTTAACAAATCCTATTTCCTCAAATCCTTTCATTCCCCAAACAAGGGATTTGTCAAAAGAAAATTTACAAATCCTCTACCTAAATGAAATCTCTCCTAGAATTCCCTTACCCAAACACAGGGTTAATATTTGTTTAATAAATTAGGGTGTTTATTTTTTTAAAAAAAGATTTATATAATTAAAAAAAATTAAAAATGGAAAAAAAAAAATTACATTTTAATATCACGCATTTATATGTCATATTAGATTTGATGAGGGTATTTTCGGGCACTACTGAGTTAGCATCTAGGACCAAGCCACGTGTTCATCTTTGTAGTGACATGGACGCATTCCAAAATCTGAGTACCACGCTGGAACATACGCCGACTATGGCTCCTCCCTGGAATCTTATTTGCACTTAGTGCGTAGCAAGGTGCCTCGCAAGGACGTGCCACCCTAAGCTCTGTGTCGTGCCTTAGGTGGCCAACTTCAAGGGCTTTGTCATTTACCTCAACTGGCTCTCCATTCCAACTTGTTTCCCTTTCAAGACTCCATGGATCTCCACTCTCCTACCAGCTCACCACCACAGGCCTGACAGAGGCCCTGCAGGCTTTGCAAATGGGCCCAAAAGCCAAAGCCCAACATTTTTCTCCTTAATGTCCCAAATTATTGGCTAAACACAGGATTTCGACTAATTAACCGTGTTTAGGCTAGGCTAATCATCTTCAACGCCTATATATATCAGGGGCTATGCAAGCCCGATGTACGCTATATTACGCTCATGCATTGAGTTCACTTGATTATTTAACGCATTTTAGTACCTTTTCTCTCTGAGCTCTGATTCTTATGCCGAAGGGGCTTCGCCGGGACAAATCCCCTCCTGATCCTTCTGTAGGTACTACTCTATGAGGATCAGGATTATGGATATAACAGGTCAGTCCTCCCAAGACTCGATACAACTCACCTGAGGAATTTTCAGTCGTCGACTTCACCTCAACAAGATGACCCACCTGTTATCCGACTAGACCATACTCAAGGTGTGTACCAATTTTATACACCAACAAGATTTATTAAGATAAATTCTTAATTTAGACCATGTCATTGTTAGGTTCTCAAGCAACACCGACTACATTAGTATTTAGCAGTATAATTATCGAGGTGAGTATACTAGTTTTCTTTATAAATTTTCATATTATGTTTTCATACTAAATTGTGGAAAATAAAAGATTTATTAAAATAAATTGTTTTATAACATTAGATGGATCACGTAAAATGTTGAATGTGAAAACTAATTTTTATTATTATCCTACTACGCCATTGTGCGGTCCCGAGAAGAAGGCATGTCCTGTGGGATATTATTGGTCCTAACAAGAGGGCATTTCCTATAAGACATTGTGTTATGACCCAACATGAGAGCATATTCTACGGGTGTATTGTGACCTTATATGTGGGCAAGTCCTGCAGGTAGTTAATATATATTGTTGTTGATGATGATTATCAGTATGATATGGTGGATTTTTATCATGTTTTGGAGCTTACCATTGGAGATATTGAATGATCTTGACACTGACAACCTTAAATTGCGCAGTTGTACAGGTTATATTACTATTATAACTCTCGATAGTAAGGTAAACGATCATATGGCTAGTAGACAAGTATGTGCGTGGTATTTTATTATATATAATAGTAATTTGATCAGTTGATTTAAATTCAGATATTTCATTTTGATATTATTTTGTGGAATTTTGATAATGCTTAGTGTGTGGTTATATTCTATTTTGAGAAATGGATTATGATAAATATACGTGATTCATAAACTATTTTTTATATTATGAAGACAGTACACTGATAAAATATGTTGTTTTAGGTACTCCAATTAAAGATAAGTCTACTATTGGCGTTAGATAGAGTCACAGGGTGGTGTCTCTTTTGAGGCAGTCAGGGCAGGTATTGGTATCGAAAGGTTGATATTTTGTAGTTTTGTTATAGAATAGTGGATATGATTGTGCCTATTACGTTTGTTCTTGGTTAGGTAATATCAAGTTGAGGTCACGTTTAGCCTCGACGTGGGGCCGAGGTGGGGTGTGACAGTTTTTGATATCAGAGTATAGGTTATAGGTTTTGTACACTTGTCAGGTTATCTTGTTAGTAGTGGTTGTAAGATAGGGGGTTGATAGGTTGGTTCAGAACATGAGTGGTAGTTATTTTTACTTGATTTAAGATTAATACCTTTGCACATGCACTATTTGTTGCATTGTTGGCATTTTTATTTATTAAATTACATTTCAGATCTTGAAAATAGAATGTGCAAATGAAAGTAGTGAGAATTCTAAACCCCAAGAAAACTAGATGTTGTCGAGCGAATGTTATAGATTGCTATGCAACTAATAGAGCAGCAAACAAAGATGATGGAATGACAAAGGGCCCAAACTGAAACACTCAATCCTTATATTGTACTCTTGAAAGGATTCAAGGAGCTGGACCCTCTAATTTTTATGGGAACTACAGGTCTTACTGATGCTGAAAATTGATTAAGGAACATATGGAACATATTCGAGGCGATGGGTATTACCGATGATAGTCGAGTCTCTCTTGCCACCTTCCAACTAAAGGGGGAACCCGAACATTGGTGGGAGAAAATGAAGTGATTAATTTCAATTCTAGACCATGAGATCACTTGGGATCAATTTGTGGCAGTATTCAATGAAAAATATTTTCCTGAATCTTACCAGTTCGAGATGGAAGAAGAATTCATACTACTGAGACAAGGAAAGATATCAGTTCTGCAGTATGAAATTAAATTTGATAGTTTGTCCCGATTTGCTCCTAACTTGGTGAAGTCTAAGAAGGCGAAATGCAGAAGATTTCAAAGGGGGATAGATTTACAAATACGTTCCAGATTGATAGGACGACAAATAAAAGACTACTCTAAACTCATAAATAATGCAAAATTAATAGAGAAAGATGTGTAGGAAACTGCCCCGAATCATGAACAATACAAGAAGAGTAGATTTGAGCCATCTAGTTGATAACCAGGTGGCACATCTTGGGGATTTGGCCCTCAACCTTAGTTTCCTTGAGCTTCGATAATTAATTAGTCGGCTATGAGCCTAGGTCAACGACAATCACATTTAGGGCGGCAACAAAATGTAGCTAGATAGAGTTCAGGTCAGCAAGGATAGAGTAGAGGTCAACTATCTAGCCAAGCTGGGATAACCGTATGTTATTAATGTGGATCAATGGATCACTTCGTTCGAGATTGTCCTATGGACTGTATGTTATCAATGTGGATAAATGGATCACTTCGTTTGAGATTGTCCTATGGCGAGGCCAATATGTTATCATTGTCATAAAGTAAGTCACAGGTCCCCATATTGTCCGAAACATGTTGCTACACCTACACCTTCTACTAGCAGTGCTGGCAGTGTTGGCCCTAAAGGTGCTTAGGGGTAAGGTAGAGGATCGGCTGATAGACCTCCAACTCGGGGGCAATTATTTGCTACTACCCAACAGGACACTCAAGGTACCCTAGATGTGGTTACAAGTATTATGTTGTTATGTGATAAAGATGCACGTGCAATTATTAATCTAGGTTCCACTCATTCATTTGTTTCTGTGACATTCATGATAGATGTAGAAAGATTCCCTACTCTCCTATCAAGCAATACTATTATTTTGACCCTTGTGGGTAAGATGGTGTTGATAAATAGTGTTTGCAAAAATAGTCTACTTCGCATTGGTGATAGAGAATTATCAGTTGATATATTATCCCTGAGTATTCACGATTTTGATGTAATACTGGGTATGGATCTGTTATCTGATTATCATGCAACAGTCAATTGTTTTAAAAATAAAGTTACCTTTTAAATCCTAGGCGAGTAAGAGTTTGTGTTTTCTGGAGATAAAATCATTACCCCTGTTAGTGTGATTTCAAACCTAGAGGCCAGGAAAATATTAAAGAAATGATGTTAGGGATACCTAGTGCATGTGATTGATATCAGTCAGAATGGGTACAATTGGTAGATATCTCAGTGGTCGGAGATTGTCCTGATGTACTTCCGGGTATGTTTCACATATCAATTACACCCTATCATTTGACACCTATTGAACTAAAAGAATTCAATTGCAATATCTATTAGACCGTAGGTTTATCAGATCAAGTGTTTCTCTGTGGTGAGCTCCAGTACTATTTATAATGAATAAATATGACACTCTAAGGATGTGCATCGATTATCGACAACTGAACAAGGTGAAGGTTCGTAACAAATACCCGTTGCTTAGAATTTATTATTTATTTGATCAGTTGTAGAAGACTATGATTTTTTCCAAAATACATCTTCAATCAGGATATCAACAGTTGAAAATCAGAGTGATATATTGAAGAATCCTCAACTACATTGATATCTCCTTTAGCTAATCTTGCTTGTATTGCATGCAAGTTGTTTAGTTTATTGCCTCTGGCCAACACCAAAGACCATTTGGTGAGTTTTTAGATAAATGTTCCGTATGCCAATGATCTTGGATACACTGTCATTCCCTATCCTTACATAGCCATAGCCAAAGTCACTGCTAGTGTAAGATGAGAAGTAACATGAAATGAGGCACCCAAATCAATTACCCAATTGTTATCTTAACATGCAAGGTTGGCACAACCATCTTCATAAAGAGTCACAATATCTCCATCAGTAACAACTGCATTGGTCTCCTCATATTCTTTGTCCTTGTCAGTTCGATCTTTATATTGTTCATTTTTCAAGAATTTGCAATCTCAAATCACGTGTCTTGGCTTGTTGCAGTGGAAGCACTTGAAGCCAATTTTACCTTTATATCTACCTCTCGATTTGTCAAACGACCCACTATTATCTGTTTTTACTTATTCCTCGTCTTTCTTGATTTTCTTTAACCAATGTTAACAATTATGAGGATGAGCCCTGTTCTTTTCTCTTTGCCTTATCATTAATGAGTTTGACTTTGACCATATCCGTTGTCAACTTTCCATCTGGTGCTGAATTACTGAGTGATATTCTGAGTGTTTCCCAGCTGTTAGGTAATGTGCTGAGAAGTAGTAATGCCTGCACTTCATCTTTCAAAATAAGTTTCATAGTAATCAACTTATCAATAAGGTTTTAAAAATTATTTATGTGATCAACTATATTTTGCCCATCCCTGTAGGTTAAGTAAACAATTCAATTAATCCAAGTCTTATTCCATCCAGTTTTTTGCTCGTACAAGGACTCTAATTTTTTCCACAATTCATCAGCCTTGGTTTCATTAATAACATGTTGGTACACACTCTGATCAGTCCATTGACGAATGCAACCAACTGTTTTCCTATGCATTATCTCCCATTGTTCATTATTTTTATTATTTGGTTTACCAACATCACCTTTTAAAGGTAAATACAAATATTTACAATAAAGGATTTCCATCATTCCAGATTTTCAAATCATATAATTAGTTTATGTCAATTTTACCATGACTCCACCACTATCTTCCATTTTAAATCACATAAATAAATCTATTCCTAATACCCTGAAGCTCTTGATACCATTTTGTTGGAAAACTTCACCAATCACTTAGATAGTTTTTACCTCTTTATGTGATTAAAATGATATTACTGATTAAATATCAATATATATTAACCAAGATAAAAGTAAATAACAAATAAAGCGAGAGACACAATTTTTATGTAAAAAATCCCAAGGCGGGAAAAAAACCACGGGATCGACGTCCGATCTCAACTTATACTATTACAAAATAATGGGATTACAATTGTTCATACATTCAAGAGAAAAACTCTTGGATTACCGCATAAATATCACCGTAAAAGGTGGATACAACAAGAAACGATAAACATGGGTTTAGAGAGGAATATAAAATTACCAATTGAAAGAGATTTACCAAAGATCAAGACCAATAGAAATGAAATTCTTGATGCCAAGAACAAACCCATGAAATTGTAACCCAATCGGAGTCCGAATCGTCATCCGATCGTCAAGCAAAAGTGTCTTTCTTTCTCATCTTTTGTTGGGAAAGTCCTACTCATGTGGGGGTGGACCTAACCCAAATCCTAATTGGGCATAACTTAAGTAAGAAGAAAAAAAATTAAGGACTTATTTGTATTTTCTCAATAAAACAAACAAAAGAAAAATCAAGTAATGAAAGCCCCACTAAGGCATTATTGTTTTTGGCAATGGTTATTTAAGAATTATAGCAACTTTGTGAAAAAAAGAAAAAAAGAAAAAAGGGTAGCAAGCAGTGAACAAGAAATATTCACGGCAGTTAGAGAGAAAGAGAAAAGGAAGATGAGAGAGAACACGCTTCGGCTTGACGATCGACGACAATTCGGACTCCGATTGGGCTAAAATTTCAAGAGTTTGTTCTTGGCATCAAGTGCTTTGTTTTTATTGGTCTTGATCTTTACTGTCTCTCTTTTAATTGATAGTTTGATATTCATATCTAAACCCATATTTATCTTTTCTTGTTGTATCCACCTTTTATGCAGTTATCCCATTTTAATCACATATAGAGAGAAAATAAAATCTAAGTAATTGGTGAATTTTCTTAACAGTAATCAAAGCATAACCTACCAATAATTATTTTGATATGTTTTTTTAAATAATTTTTACTACTAATACCTCTCATATCATTTTCTTCATGGTCTTGGTTCCTCGATTGAAATTTTCAGTTTACTTAGGTATGTTCCTATTTTTATTTTTTCTGTTGTTCTTTATCTAAATGACATCTGAAGTAGACTATTATAACTATTGTATTTCTATTGCAATGTACTTTCCCACGATGAATAATCAATATTTGTAAGAAAAACAGTAGTTCCTTTGGGGGAATTCAATATATAGAACAAATAATAAGGTTTAATGCTTGTTCATTTATGATTTTTTAGCCAGAAAAAAAAAAAAACTTTTTTGGGGGCAAGGGTGGGGGTGGGAGGGGAGAATTTAAGTTTAACAAACATCTATGTAATAAACCAGAAGTGGTATAAACACAGTCATCGGATGAGAGACAAAACCCTAGACATTTTTTTATGGTCAGATCATTTTTAACACCACATGTTTTAGGGTTATCCACACGCACAATCGCTCTCTGGCCATTGCTCAATTCATCATCTCCGCTAGACTTATCTCACTCGAATCATCGCTCATCATCTTCCCCAATCATCGATCATTATCTTACAAATAATCACCTCTTTTATCTTCGCATATCGTCAAATCTACAAACTAAAATAAACAACAACAATCCAAGCACAATTCATTATCTTTCCTCGATCATTACTCTGGGATTGTTTATCTCCTCCTCGAATTCCCAGATCGTCGAATCTACATCCTATCTCCTCTTTGTCATCGCCCTCATCTTCTATTTCCTAATTTCTAATCTCCATCTTCTATCCCCTAATCCCTAAAAATCATTTGTGCCCTAATCCCTGAAAATCATTCGTGTTGATCGCTAAAAAATAATACCCTTAATTTGGTACCAGGATACTGATTTAGTACAGATTCAAGTAGGGTGACGAACCACAAGAATCGGTCTTGTAACTATCACTTTCTAATTATTTTCCTTTCTTTTAACAAAAAATGAGTTTTGGTTTTTAAATTGGATTTTTAATGCAATAAAATAAATATGGGATCTAAACAATGAAAATAGGGAACCGGGTTAGAAATTATGATTTCGTATTTTGGAAATTAAATTGTCTTCGCATTCTCTTTTTAATTTAGATTCGTGCAAATGAGCGTTCCCAACTACAAGTTGGAACTGTTCAGACAAATTAGATTGAGTATTCACTGGCATGAACTATCTTTAGTATTTAATTCCTACATTATTTTAATTTAGGATGAATTAAAATCTGGGTATAATTAATCCAAATCAATAATTAAATCCCAAGAATTCTATTGTATGATCGTTATATCTAAACCACAGGTACTAGATCTAACGTTTTAGTAACAATTGAATTTTAAACCGAAAATCTCTGCAAGAACATTTTTAGATTAAATTCAATCATAATAAAACTATTTCAAGAGAAAAATTCCTCATCATACAATTGTTTACACATAGTTTAAAATTAAATTAAGAATACAATATTACATAACACCAAAAATACTTACCACAAACCTAACTCGGTTAAGAAAAGATTAGCAGTTCATGGTGATTTGTTCATCTTCACAATTGTTGTTGCACATAAATCCCATTAAAGAATTAACACCAAAATTTGAACGAAATATAATCAATTTGCAATAGAGTCCCCCCTCCCCCCAAAACCTCATGCTGCCTACCGAAAGAAAAATGAGAATATAATGAGTAAAAAAAAAGAAAAAAAAATAGAAAATGCTCCTCTAATTTTGCCTTTGCCTTCTTAATTCTAAAATATTTTTTAATGGCCATTAATTGTCCAAGTCAGGGAGGTAACGGTTCATTAAACGGTTACCGCTGCATGACATAGGGAAAGGGAATTGGGCCTTGGTCCAATGCATGGGCTGAAGAGGTCAGGGCCCAGTGCTTGGTCATGTGCGTATGACTAGGTTCTCCTTGTCAAATAGCGTTGGGCTCGAGGCTTGGGCCTCTGGCCCAAAATTGGTCTTGACCCAGGCCAACTTAGTGGCTTCAACCTGAGTTGCGGTTTTCGTGCCTTTGCGGGTTGGCCTAGACTCGAGTCGCAGGTTTGGGTTGATTCATGGGTCAACTTGTCTTATGTTTTTCATTTTAGCTCCAAAATATGATGTTTTTGCTCCAATTCTTTACAAAAATAAATGAAATCAATCAATTATACTAATTTAATTTATTCAAAAGAATAATAAAATTTAGATTAGTTGTATTAGATCGCGTAAAAAGTGACGCGATCACACCCCAAAACCTAAATTTTGCTAGTGCTCAAGCAAAATCAAATTTACTACTTAAATGAAAAGCCACTTTTGTAAGGAACATGATTGCATTTAGCATATGCAATAAGCTTTTAAACCCCGAGGTCACCCCTAGTGGACGAGTTTAGTCTCGTGAGGGTTTAAAGTGATGATACCTACAAACATCCTAAGTTCTTATTGTTAATTGTATTCCTTACAAAAGATTTGTCAATCATGTCCAATAATAGCATTTTGAATCGACATCACCTAAGAGTTACCGATTTATCCATTGATTTCTTAGCTCATGACTCCTAACAATAATCATCTTTGCACCCACAGCATACACATGATTGTCATTTATAATGAATTTATTACAAGGTCGCTAGTCTCCTTATTTTCAATAATCAAATAATATTTTCCCAAAAGTATCTCTTTATTTATTTATTTTTAAATATATCTCTACTTAAAAAAAAATAAAAAATAATAAGTAACGTGTGCAATGCTAACCCCACTGCACTTTCTAAAATGTCCGTGTAACGAGTGTCAGGCCAAGATCCCAATCCAGTTGGCTCGAGGCATTAAATGTTAAGGCATTCTTCAGGATTAATAACTCGAACATCTTAGGCTTTGAGGTTAATGAGTCATTTATTGTCTTAACAAATTGATTCCTCATTTTTACACGAACACTCAAAGATTGCTAAGGCAAAAGGCCCAGTTACTTCGCAAAAGTTCACCATTAAGACAAAAAATCATTATTATTAACACAATTTTTTTTATACAATAATAATAATAATAATAATAATAATAATAATAATAATAATAATAATACTCTAAGGGTAAGTTATTATCATGCCAAAACTCAGCAATCCAATACATGAATTAAGTTTAAAATAAATGAAAGTCAAGATGTATGCAAAGATCGAAAAATGATAAACTTTTTAGAAATCAGTGCTACGCTCCAATAAGTCTTCAGCTGACTCAGGTTTGTATCCGACATACATGTTTTCATAGGATAAATTAACAATATCACATTATGGAATAACAAAAATTGAACACAAATATTTATCCCTCTCTCCAAAACCTAAATCAAGCATTATTCTCAATGATAAAAGCACGAAATGGCTTTGACAATGAAAGATACTACTTGGGATAGCCCTAGGTATAACATGACTGAATAGGTGTAGAATGCCTGCAAACCTGTCTACCAATACACTAAATGAGAATCATCAAAATAATGTGTAATAACAGTAAAACTAAAATAACTAAAATAAAATAAAAATAAATATTCTAGAACAACAGTGGGTTGCCTCTCATTTAGCTCTAAGTTTAACGTCTTCATCCAAACATAATGGGGCATTATAAATAAATCGGGTCAACCAGGTTAATTGCCTTGATGACACCTCATACCTCACATTCTTCCATATGCGTCAACCATTGTCCGTTAACCTTAAGTTTTCGGCCATCTCTTAAGTCGATTATCTCTACTACCCAGTTGGGTTTTCTTTTAGCCATAAATAGGCCATCCCACTTAGACCGAAGTTTTTCCGAGAAAAGTCTCAACTTTAAGTTGAACAATCACATTTTTTGATTAGGATGGAAAGACTTCCTATTAATAATGTTATCATAAAATGCTTTTGTTCTCTCCTTATAAATTTTTGAATTCTCAAAGGCTTCATTTTGCAACTCATCCAACTTCAGGAGTTAAATCTTGTGTTCATCCCCTACTCGTTTCATCTCAAAGTTCAACTCTCTTGTAGCCCAGAGAGCATGATGTTCTAGCTCGACAGGTGACATACCAATGGGGATTTTGTAGGCTATCCTTTATACCTAAAAAGCATCAACAAGCATTCTGACCAATCTTTCCAGTCGGGACGTACCGTTGTTTTCTAAGATATGTTTCACCTCTCTATTGGATACCTTCGCTTGACCATTAGTTGGAGGGTGATACATTGTGGCCACTTTGTGAGTCATGGAATACTTGCGTACCAATGCCTCGAATGGCCTATTACAAAAATGCAATCCTTAATCACTAATGATCACTCGAGGTGTCCCAAACCTACTGAAACTTTGCTCCCTAAGAAAGCGAAACACCACCTTATGGTCATTTGTTCTAGTAGCTATGGCCTTAACCCATTTCGACACACAATCTACAACTAGCAAGATATACTCATGACCAAAAGATATTGGATATGGTTCCATGAAATAGATGCCCCACACATCAAAGATCTTGACTACTAGAATAGGTTGGAGGGTCATCATATCTTGGCGGGATATTGATCTTGTACGCTGACTCCTGTTACAAGCATGACAAAATCAGTGCACATGTTTCAATAAAGATGACAAATCCACATCGAAGCACTTTTGTTCTCGTCATCTTTCCCCCAAAGTGTCCTCTACATGCCTAAGAGTGACAAAAATTCAAAATACTATCAAACTAGCACTCCGACACACATTTTCTTATCATTTGATCCTCACAATGCTTGAATAGGTGAGGATCCTCCTTGTAAAAATGTTTGACCTGTGAAAAAAACAATCTCTATGTTGTTTTGTCTACTAGGTAGGAATATCACATGTATCAAGGAATTTCACGATATGCGCAAACCAAGGTGGGGACACTTGGGTTACTGAGAAAATATGCTCATTGAGGAATAAATCCCCAATTACCTCTTCTTTCTTTCTCTCATTGATAAAAACCCGAGATAGGTGGTCGGCCATGACATTCTCTACTTTTTTTTAATCTGTGATCTCGATATCAAATTCTTGAAGTAAGAGAATTCACCTAATCAACTGAGGTTTTGTTATTTATTTAATAATAGGTACCTCAAAGCTGCATGAACGGAGAATATGATAATTTTTTACCCTAGGATATATGATCAAAATTTGTCCAATGCAAGAATGACAACAACTCTTTCACAGTAATAGTGTAATTCACTTGTGCTTCCACAAGTATATTACTTACATAACATATCACGTAAGGTAACTTATCCACTCTTTGTCCCAAAACAACATCGACAGTATAGTCAAAGGCATTACACATAATCTCGAAAGGTCGAGAGTAGTCTAGGGGCTGGGTGATAGGACGGAGACTAGATTAGCATTAAGTGTATTAAATGCTTCTCCGCATGACTCATAAAAAACAAAGGGCACATCTATAGTGAGTAGATTGCAGAGGGGACATGCAATCTTGCTAAACTCCTTGATAAAACGTTGGTAGAACCCTTCGTGTCCCAAGAAAAATTGAATTTCCTTTACCATTGTGGGCGGTGGAAAATTTATGATGACATCAACCTTAACACAATCTACCTCAATCCATTTCTTCAAGATGACATGCCCCAGCACTATACCTTGTTGAACCATGAAATGGTTTTTTCTCTCAGCTCAATACTAAATTAGTTTCCACACACCTTTCTAGAACCTTATCAAGGTTGTTGAGACGTCCTTCAAATGATGTCCTAAAAACCAAGAAGTCATCCATGAAGACTTCTAGAAAGTTATCGATCATATCATAGAAAATTGCCAACATGCATCTTTGGAAAGTTGTAGATGTATTACACAGTCCAAAGGACATCATTCGATATGCAAAGTTGCCAAACGGGCATGTGAATGTCGTTTTCTCTTGATTTTTTGGAAACACCACATGGTCATCAGGCACCATTTCCTCAATGTTGTCCGTTGACGATGTGGTGCTCGAAATCCTCAAGCCCCGTGGATGGAGAACGATAGATGAACTAAGAGATATCCATGAGATTTTGCAAAGTATACAACAATAAATCAAGAAGGATATCTCATTTTTCATTGTCGTGATAATGACAAAGTTTATACAGTGAGGGGGCAACAAGTTGATAATAGAGACGTCATCCCATACAATCCGTACCTTTCCAAAATGTTCGATTGTCATATTAATGTTGAAGTATGTACTGGAATTAGGTGTGTCAAATATATCCACAAGTATATATATAAAGAAAAAGATATGACGACATTGATTTTAGGAATGATGTGAGATCAAGCAATACCTTGATGCAAGATACATTGGACCTTCTAAGGCGGCATGGCGATTGTTCAGTTTTCCTTTGCATAATGAGAATCCAACAGTTGTTCGAATGGCACTCCACTTGCCTGGAATACATCAAGTTGTCTTCAATCCTATTGAATCAATCAAGACTATAATTTCTCGAGCTCAGTCACAGAAGTCGACTCTGACAATTTTTTTTGCATATTGTGATGTACATGCTTCAGCACGTGCGTATACTTATCAAAAGTTTTCCCAATATTTTATTTGGAATAAAATTGAAAAGTTTTGAAAACCACGACGGAGGGGATTTACCATCGAAAAAATGTATTTTGAGCCTCCCACTTCAGGTGAATGATTTTATCTTGTCTACTATTGCTCGTAGTCAAAGGACTACAATCATTTAGGTATCTACACGTTGTTAACAATGTTAAACATGCAATGTTCAAAGCCGTATGTGTAGCAAAGGGTTACTAGAAGATGATGGTGAATAGATACATTTAGGGGTGTTTAATAAACCAACTGAACTAAAAAACCGAACCAAACTAGCCAAAAAAAAAATCATCCTAAAGAAAACTATGCGGTTTGGTTTACTTTTTGGCTGTAACCCCCAATTCGGTTAGCGGTTTTAGTATACGTGAACCATGGTTTAAACAACAAACTGAGGGGTACAAAACAACATCGTTTTGATAGTCTATATATAAATAATAAGAAACCCTAGCAAACTATCTATCTTTATTCCTCACAATCATCAGTTTACCATCGCCTCCTCTTGCTTCTTCGGTTCAGATCTGAAACCCTAGCTGAGCTCTTCCTCCTCATTCCAGCCGCACGCAAGCAATAGATCTTCATCATCCTACTAGATCCCAAGTCTATATCTCCTCATTCTAGCCATAAGCTCGCAACATATTGACACCCTAGCCGCAAGTAGGAATTCTTCTGATTGCTTTTGCTTTTCTGATGAGTATCACTCTCTAATTTCTTCTAATTGTTTTTTTTCCTATATGTATCTGTTTATGCATACATACTTGATGATTTTGAGTTTGGTTCTCTCATTGGTCCTTTTCATTCTTTCTTTTCGTAATTTGTTTATAGATTAGTGTTTTCTATTTTTTGAAATAAGATGTATACAGTAATATGATACACCTATATCTCTGTTTTAGATTCTATTTTTATTTTCTTAATTGTTAGATAATTGATGACAAAACCCCTGTGGTTGGTACCAATGATGAACTCCCACCAAAATCTAGAGAAAATAAGACGCCATTTCACAGAATTGAAATATGAGGAGGGTCAGGGTCCTAGGGCATCGTGTAACTATATGTCTAAGGATTTTCATGTGATACGAGAAAAAATGGAACTAAGACAATTTCAATTCACCTAACCGAAAGATGTAGCAAGTACCCGTTTAAAGTCCCAGGGAAGAAACAAACAATTCTGGGCTTTAAACCAAAAAATCGGATTCTGTTGAGGGTGGAAGTGGTGGTGGTCAACTTTGACCATGGTCTTTTAGTGCAAATGATTGTAGAAAAACACTCGTTAGAATGGTAACGCAATTAGCAACGCAATTGAAAATTGTTTACTTGATTGGGAAATTGGAAAGTTTCTTACTCTAACAGTCGATAATGCAAGTTCAAACAATGGAGCCATTAATTTCTTGAAGAGGAAGACTAAAAATAGGAAGGGTATTGTATTGGAACATGAGTTTCTACTTGTTAGATGTTGTGCACACATTTTAAATGTTAGGATGCATTTGGCTAAAGGATTTGACAAATCCAAGAGATTTGTAAATGATGAGATTTCAAAATTTTGGATTTTGAAATCCCTTCATTTACAAATCCTTTATTTGGATAACTATTTTAATCAAATAATTTGATCGTGTAATTTTATAATTTCCTTATTTGGATAGGTAACATATTTGTAAATGTAATTTCGATATTATTAAGTTTAGGGTTCATTGTGTATTTTTTTTTAATCTTTCTTCCTAAACCTATTCTCTTTCTACGAAACCCACCTAACCTATCATCTTTTTCTTACTTCCTCTCTTTGTTTACCTTTAAGATCAACCCACCAAAACCAACACCTTCTTCTTATCTTCAACAACAAACAAGTCCCCAATTCTTCTTGTCGTATTAGTTTCATGCTCATCCTCCCCTACAAAATTTTATGCTTTATTTTATTAGATTACTTTGTTTTTTTATTTTATTTTAAAAAAAATACAAAAATAAAATAAAAAAAAGAACGAAAAATCGAAGTAAAGAAAAGGGGTTTAAAAATAGACAAAAAGAAAAAAAGTGAGGGGAGTAAATGAAAATGAGAGAGAGAGAGAGAGAAAACCGAGAAAGAGATGAGAGAGAGGGGAAAAAACCGGTAGGGCCCCTTCCTTGTTTCCAGCCGAGTGAGTGAAAGAGAGAGAGAAATTTGGAGTGGGGGGCCACCACTGCTACACACAAAGGCCAAGGAAATTCAGCTAATGGCCCCATCGCTTCCACGTGTCAGCTGCGAAAAGAAACAGTGAAGCGGGCCCATGACTTCATGCACCAGTGGATCCATAACATTTATTTCCCAATTTTGCCTTTTCCCTATCCAACTTGGACTGGGTTAGGCGGTTAGACCTAATTTTTAGGGTTTTCTTCGTGATTTTCAAGCCCAATCGTTTCTTATAAATTTTTTGTACCTTACTCCTCCTAGTTTATTCATTCAGAAATTGAGAAAAAAACCCATTTGAAAGTGATTCTTAGAGAGAGCCTTTTCAGGAAGCCGTCTGGGAGGGAAAAAATACCCGAGCATTGAGAATTGTATGGTGAGACATTTGTTACACGCTCGCGTATTGACTACTTGCAAGTGTACGAAGTCAAAGTTTTAGTATAGTGTGATCGTTAAGATCAGGTATCGTATTCACAGGTATTGGTTGTCGTTATTATCGAGTACCGTGTTTATCATGACCTAACTTTATCTAGGCTAAAAACAAATGTATTTAATTAATTAATACTAATACTAATATAAGCTAATTTAATCTATACTCATTATACTAATACGAGATAGTTATGGGATGTATTATCTAGGGATTAACTTTATTTACTTAAACGCATTTGATTTCGTTTAGTTTATAATAATGGTGTTTGACCTATTCGACAATCTCAGTTCGTAAACTCCCCCGCCACCTCTCCCGAGTGTAAGACGAGGGAATACGCAACTTTGCATCAATGAAGAAGTCCCCCTCAATGTCTTAATGACACTAGGTCGTGTGAGTCTCGCCCCAAGGTCATTGATTGCGCACAATCCAACTCCCTCTCAGGTTATTGGATCGACGTGTTGTGTTTACTCTATCGATAATCTCAGTTCATAAACTCCCCTGTCACCTCTGTCGATTGTAAGACGAGGGAATACATGACTTCGAAAAAACAAAGAAGTCCCCATCGACGTCTTAATGACCCTAGGTCACGTGAGTCTTGCCCCAACGTCATCGATTACCCACAATCCAACTCCCTCCCGGGTTATTGGATCGTGGCGTTTGTTTACTTAAGTTCGAATACGGGGTTACCTCTTTCGAGTGTCAAATCCCGTATTCTCGATATATCTATCCAAGCATGATAAACAAACAATACGGCACACACAATCAAAATAGCGAAGAGCAATCACTAAAGAAACACAAATCAAACAAAACTACGTTTTTATAAATAATATTAATCCCATAAATAATCCACGTTTAACTCATGGTCATAATCGTATAAACATTGAAATCAAGCTAAACATGCTCAAACAAACAAAGAAGTTAAGAAATAAAAGAAAAAACAGATGAACTTAGCCGATATCCAAAGATTAGCCGCTAAAACCGTTCACCAATCGATTCTCCTTCTCCGCGTGTTAATCTTCTCATTTAGAATTTGTTTGAGCACTCCCCATACTCTCTCTATATTCTAAACTAAGCCCTAAGGGCTCTAATGGCCGGAGAGAGGAAGAAGACATAAGAGGAGAGGAGAAGAGATTAAATAGGCAAAATATCTCAAAAATATCTTAACTGTATAGAGGTCACCGCTGCGGCGGTGAGTAGGTCGGTTAGTTGATTGCTTAGGCGGTGAAGACAATAGTAGACTTGATTGACATCTTGTATTTTCACCGCCACGGCGGTGGATCTCACCGCTGCGACGGTGGACATTCAACAAGATAAGTTATTCTCTGTATTTTCACTGTCGCAGCAGAGGTCTGGACGCCGTGGCGGAAGGCTTCTTTCAGAATATTGCCGCCTTGCTCATTTTTCCACCGTTCTTCGACCATTCTTGGTTCGATCTCATCGTTTATGCTCTAGTTTTCTATCTTTTTTCCCCACACACATGATTTATAGAAAAAGTATAAAAACTAATTAAAACACAATAAAAATAACTACAAAAATACTCTAAAACTAACAAAATCGGTTTGGAAATATGTAGATAGATCACACCTATCAGGAATCTTGGCCAGAACATGTATATTTTTTTATTTTAATTCTTCTTCATTATTTATTTTGTTTCTCACAATTTAAATTCTTGTAAGTTTCTCTCTTTTGTAATTGTCTGATGACTCGATGAAAACGCCGTAACGGGGTTCTTCGTTCTAAATCTGAATCCCCGAGCGTCAAACGAGGACACCCATATCTTGTTGTTTTTTTCTTTATATTTTCAATTTTTTTTATTTATTACAATTCATTTTAAAAAAAAAACTAAAAAATAAGTCGTCCGGTGATCTAATGAAAACACTGGAGCGGGTTTCTCATGCTTAAACTTAGTCCCCGAGCGTTAGGTGAATGATATTTAATTCTTTATTTTTTCTATTTTTTTTCTTTTATTTATTATAAAAACCCTTAAAAAAAAATCCAAAAAACCAAGAAAAATAATAAATCCTTAATTTGTAAGAATTAATCATTACAAATTTTAAGATGAATTTGACGATTCGATAAATCGTGTGAGAGTTTTCTATTATTTTGTTTCAATTCCCCAAGTAGAGTGGAATTTAAAAACGATCGGTTTTAGGAAATCTCTTCCCTCGGAAAACCTTTTCGTGGTATTCTGCTTAAGTTTTAGAAAGATTAATTTTAACAAACTTTGTTTCCGCGATCTTCCCTCTATTCTCATCTCCATAGAATTTGAGAGAATTTCAAATCAGGATTTTATTTGAATTAATTGGGCAAACTTAAAATAGATATCATTTGCATAATTTAGATGACATATTTAGGACACTTTCACCACTTACATTTTTATATTTCATTACATATAGTTTCTTTTAGGCTTCATAATCCATATTTATTTCTTATATCATTTAAACGGAACATTTTGACACTTTATCCACTTACACTTTTTTTTTATATTTAATTACATATAGGTTCTTTTAAATTTCATAATCCATGTTACTTTTTCTCATTTAACTACGACACGGACACCACTTGCATTTTTTTATATATATATTAGATAATTAAATCATTGCCACACATAATCATATTAATTCATGTAGTTTTTCCTGATTTATTCCCGTATTCATATCATTTTGCATTGGCACATTTAAATTAAAACCATTTTTGCATAAAAATCATATAAGTAGTTTTTTAGGTCACTTTTGCATAAATAAAATAAAATTCATATCATATTAGTTTTTGCATTCATACTTTCATATTTTTTTCACTTATTTTAGTTTGTCTATTTAAATCAAAGAAATCCCTTGGAAATATATATAAAACCACCCCTAGGGGACAATTCTTATCGAATCTGCAATATTTGATAAGAGGTCATACCGGGGGAATATTCCAAAAAATACAAAAACTTGTCCTATCTTATTATTGAAATAATACCAGAAAGATTTCATAAAAATAAAAATATTTCAAAATAAAATAAAACGTTTGAACTTAAATTAATTGGACTTATTTGGACATAAGGTACCGTTTTCGGATGAGCGTCTTGGGATACCTAATACCTTCTCCGAGCGTAACAGACCCTCGAACTCTTTAAATGAATATTTGATTTGACCATGTTTTGGAGTTAATTTTTTACTTAGATCTTTTAAATTGTTTTCTAAAAATCCATTGACCTAGCACACCATTTAAACCTAATGTTAGGTGGCTACTCCTTGTTTTAAAATGACCTAAGTACATTTTGAGAAACCCAGTGCTTTAAAAAAACCCTCTCTATTTTATGCTATTAATATTTTATATCATTTTCCTTTCGAACTCTAGCTTTTGCGTAGGCTATTGTGAACGTCTTGGTACAAGACCTGAGCCAAGAAGTGCTTGGGGATGATATTTCCAGCAACTCTAGCCCTCAAGCATTCATTAACCATGTTGGCCCAGTGAGCTACCCAAGAGGGGGGTGAATTGGGTAATTAAGAAATATCAGAGAAATAATAACATTTCAAAAATGAAACAATTAATTTTATCCTAAAAGTAATTATTATCTTTATAGCAGCGGATAAGTGTAATAAGCTCTAGGTACACATTCAAACAACACAAGATAAAATAAAAGAAATAAGCAATGCAGTACACATCGATATATCCTGGTTCACCTACTCTTGGTTAATCCAGTCCTCCGAGCCCCACGGAGATTCGCACCCACTAAACTCAAAATTCCTTTACAGGTAGGAACCAAACCCTCACAATGAATCTTTTCACAGGCTCAGAATCAACCTTTACAAAATCCTTTTTATAAGCTAAGGAATTTTTTTTTTCTTTTTACAGGCTCAAGAATAACCTAATTCTTTTTAAAACAAAGGCAAAAGAATCAAAACCTCACCAACACTCCAAATATCTTTTTACCCGGTAAATATTGAACCGTTACAAATTTCATATAAAATAATTCTATTCAGGAAGAATTACTACCTCAATCTCTTTACAAGAAGAGACTGAAACCAGCTACCCTTTGATTAAATATCCCAAATAGTATTTAATTTGTCACAGTACTCACCAATACAAATTGATAAGAAAATTATCTCACTCTGAGCTTCTACCACCCTAGATAGATTAAAACTCGATTAATATCCCAAAACTATTGATAGAAATGTGAGATACTAAAAAATCTGATTTTTAACAAAATATGGGTAGCACGTAATTAGATTCAAGAAATTGTTTATAAAATATTTTCTTCAATAAAAATTAGAAACAATTTCTAAAGATTAATTTCTAAAAATTAAACAAGCAATACCATATAGCAAGTAATTGGAAAGATCTCACCCGGAATCCACCGAAAAAAATAATTAGAGCGTAGTTACTTCAGATCCTGTAGTAGTAATGATTAACCGCCAATGATTATCAAGATTATCTCTTAGAATAGCTCTCACAAAAACCTCAGTATGATATCTCTTAGAAAAGCTCCATATGATCTCTTGATCTCGTAATCTTTCTTCGCCACTCTTAATGATATGAAAAATACAGGTCTATATATATGGGATATAAATAACCTCTCTAACGGCTAGTTCCCATATGTCATGACACTTAAATGCTCTCTTAGACCCCTTATATCATTATGACTTCATTTTAGTTCAATTTACTTAGTTATAGCTTTTAAATCTCTCAATTAAGTCCTCCAAATATTTCTCAATCTCAATTAAATAGAATAGAAACAATTTTATGTACCAAATTGAGAAACAATAAAACTTAATGAATAAAATCAATAGGAATTAAATAATAGGTGTAGCATATTTTAAATATCATAAAATCCCTAAAATCTCTCACAAATCTCAACCAAAAATAACTACTTTTAGATATGAATTCAGAATCCTCAATATCCTGAAACTGTGCCATTAGTCGACCGACCAGTTGACCGCTCGATTCAGGATGTAGCTAAACCAAAGATTTTGTGCCCATTGATCGACCAATCTATCGACTTAAAGATTTAGAGAGCTCTATTTTCCTTCACCGGTTGACCTACCTGTTGACTTAGAGATTCAAAAAGTTCAATTTCTCTTCACCGTTCAACCTACCTATTGACTGAGAGATACAAAGAGTTTCACCTATTTTGTCCAGTCGACTTACTAGTCGACTTATGCATGCTGGATCTCTTTTCTAAATTCATTTTTAATACATTCTCATTTACGTTTTCGCCCATTTAACCATTTTCTTTTCTTAATTAGCTCCACTAAATACTTAACTCCAATTTTAATCAATTATAAATATTTCTTTTTCAATTACATATAGGAACAAATAATTTAACTAATTAGGATCCTATTAAAAACACACATATTTATAAAAATCATTTAAAAATATTTTTGTGTCGTGTGTAATCCTAATTGGGATATTAAAAGTTGAAATTTAAACTTGAGTTGTTTTCCCTAGGTTCTTCAAATTCTTCAACCTCTTAATTCCTTCATCATCTTTATCATCAAATATTCATCATTCGAAAATAATAAATTGAAACACTTAAACAAACCATTAGTTCCACAAAAAACATCAACGTTTAATTGTCCATCAGAATCTTAGTATCAACAATCTCCCCCTCTTTGATAATGACAATTAACTTTGATATTTTCTTCAAAACAATAATTTAACCACACTCCCCCTGAATCCGAGAATGGGTTTTATAACGCTTTTAAGCATAAGAATGAAGATTTTTAAAAAATGATCAATAAAGCACAAATATAAAAACTAAACTCCCCCTTAAGATATTCAATAAAACATCTGCACAAATATAAAAATTAATCTCCCCCTTAAGATATTCAATAAAGCATCAACTAATTCTCGCCCTTTGTCATCTTCAAAAACAAAATTTAGGGAGGGGGAACACAACAACAATTCTACTTTAGGCAAACATATTATTTACTTCGAAAGAATAAACTTAAAGTAATCAAATCAAAAGATTGATAATACTTTTTTTTTTTTTTCAAAAACACATTGAATCAATCCAGAAAAATCAACTTTATGCATTAAAATCATTTTCAGCAAATACCATGTGGATCATCATTAGAGATAAAAAATTTAACTAAGTCGATCAAGTCTAGTTAATCCATCAAAATTCATACACTAGAAATCAAGTTTCACCACAATCCTAAATTAACTATTACAAACCAAAAATAGTAAATATGGAACTTGTTTGAATAACAAAATTAAAAAAAAAAAAAAAAAAAAAAAAAGGTCTAATGGGGGTTCTGTCCAAAAAAGTGATAATAAAGTCCCATCGGACTAGTAGCTGGCTGTTGAGGATACGGAACACCTGGCTGAACAATTGGTCCTGGAGTTATTTGCTGATGAAATGGCATTGACGGTCCTACTCCAGATGGCCCTACTCCAGATAGTCCAACCGCAGTTGGTCCTCCAAAGGACTCTTGTGCTCCAAACATAGGATGTCCTGTAAAGTGTGGCTGAGCACTGTACTGCTGCTGGTATCTGTGATGAGATGACTGCATAAACTGAAACATTTATTCCAGATTCCCTATGATTTTTCCAAATCTAGCGTCCATGTTCATATTCATTTGAACCATTTTATTTTCTAGCCCAGTCATCCGAACATCCATTAAATCCGCATGTATCCTTAGATCATTAATCCGATCATGGAGAAAATTCATCTTCTGATCTATGCTCACTTTTTCTTCTTCCTCGCCTATAACCTGCATTCTCTGTCTTTTCTAATTCTTCTTCTTTACCCATCTATTTACTCTGTACTCATATCCCATTAAAGAAGCATTCCCCACATTGATCCATCCAGGTGTAATTGTCATAAACATTTGCTCATAAGGATCAATTACAACTCCAAAGTGATCAAACAACCTTTGTAGTGCATCAGTATAGGGTAGTATTCCAGAGGGTTTCTGAACATGATACTTCATGTGGTCCATCATGATATGAGCTAAACCCAATTTTGTCCCTTCAACAATATCATTCATCAAATACAGATCAAAATCATTTATATTAGTATGACTTCCCCCTCTAGGCACAACCGAATAAGTCAGTACCAAATGAAGGAATTGATGCTCAATAGATAATGATCTTGCTTTGTCTCACTCTAAATCAAATTTCTCAGCAATTGCCTTTTTATTGAAATTTATTGAAAGCCTATGAAGGGTATTGTACAGAACTATGTCTCCTCTAGGTATTTCCAAAATATCACATAATAACCCCCTACCAAACTGGATTTCTTTTCCTTTAACATAGGATGAAATTGAAATATTATTGTAAATGAGATTATTGTAGAATATTTTCACCCATACCGGCATCCACTCATTTATTTGGGTGACAAAATCAACCCACCCCAAATTCCTAAAATATCCTTCAATATCAATATTTTTCTCTTTCAAATCAACAAAATCAATAGGTTTGCAACCTAAAACCTTTCGGTTGACAAACTCCTCATTATATTTTTTCTCATCCTCTTCCTTTCGAAAAAATACATTGTCAAATGTGGCCTTATTTGCCCGATTCTTGATTCTAGGCATTTTTCACACAAATTTATAATAACTCAACCAAAATATCTCAAGAAATTAAGTCTAAACCAAGAACCAACCGAAACCCTAGAATTTAGAGAAGACCAACCTTGTTTTTTGCGAGTAATCAGCCTCCAACACATAGATCCAAGCCTTAGACCTTGAACGAACTTGAGAGATGAAGGGTTTTAGAGAAGAAGGGTTTTTTGTTTCAAATGAAATGAAATAAACAAGTCAGGGTATTTATATCCCAACATGATCAGTCGACAGGGCAGTCAACAGATGAACGCAGCGTGACTCTTGATATTCCAACCTGAAACTGTCGGTCGACTCATGAGTTGACTGCTCATTCTAAGTTGTTTGATTTTGTGTATTTAAACCTAATTTGATCAACTTAGCTCAATTTTTTACCTCTTATTTTGATCCACATATATTTTAAAAAGAATTAATTACTCACACATTTAAACACCCGCACGCACACACACACACACACACACACACATCTATTGCAAACATCTAAATTTCAAAATGAAGGCTCAGTCTCTCTAACAAAATTAATAAACTTAAACTTAAGAAATTTTGACATACCTGGATCATCTTTGGAGCAAGTGGTGTGTGTACCTTTGGTGGATTACTAATTTCTAACTTGGTATCCTTTGACTCCACCAATGCTTGATTTTTTACCTTAATTTCTTCCTTTTTACGTATAGCAATTCTTTGAACTGATTTAGTAAGAACTTTTTTACCTTTGTTTGGTGCTTCATGATGCTTTGGCACAACTTTGTAAATGGACATTTTTCTTATACTGGTATCTTGCCATTGGTTGTGGATAAGTTTTATTAGCTCTCACATATTGAGCTTGTTGCTTCTGTACTCTTATATTTGGCACATGCTGATTTTTCTTATTAGGTACATTGAACCTTAGTTCCCTATTTGGCAGGGCATATTCATTATACCTTCTTATCTGTTCAAATCTTCTTGTCGGTACATAGTATTCATTGTACCATTGTCTGAATCTCTAATTTGTACCTACACCAAAATTTTCTCTTTTTAGTATCCAGTTATTTCTGGATCCGATAGGGTAACCATGTAATAAATAACAAGAGTTTTCATAATGACCAAATTTACCACAATAAAAATACTTAATACTATTACCACGCCACTTTGAATAGTCAGTGTTTCTTATGGGAGCATAATATTGTCTACGACTTTGAGAAACAACTTTAGTAACCATTAGTTTTTCAACAGATTTAGTACTCTCAACATCCTTGAATTTATCCATTGCTTCTTTAAGCTCCTTTTGAGTCTTCACAAGTAACTGTTCATTGGTTCTAATGTTTACTTGTAGACCAAAATTCTTTTTATGCATAAATTCAAGATCATTCTTAAGAATTTGGCACTCATTTTCAACAGAATGGATTTTCACATGAGCTCTATCAAGCTCACACCTTGTATTGTCCAATTCAATACTCAAGGCCTCATTGAAGGTTTAAAGATTTTTTCTTTTAAATTCATTTTGTTGAAGATCATAAAAATTATTTTTTAAAACCTCAGTCTCATCCTCAAGAGACTCAATTTTATCACACAACTTACTAATTTCAAATAAAGCATTTTTAAACTCAACGGTTTCAAAATATTTTTCCAAATTCTTTTTCTTGAGAGATTTGACAATACTAAACTTCTTATTTTCAAGAGTTGCAATTTTTTGCTCTAGTTTAAAATTCTCTTTTCCAAAAACATACGTAAGAGCAATAAGCGTCTCAATAGCCTTATTTGCATTCTTATCATTGCAAATTATATCAGTCTCATGATCAGAACAATGATTATTAGAAGAAACAGAATTAACAATAGTACACATAACTTCAGAATCAAAACACTCCATGTGATCGTATTTAGCTATATTATGAAGTATATCAAGCTAAAATCAACTCTGATGTCAATTGTTGGCCCAGTGAGCTACCCAAGAGAAGGGTGAATTAGGTAATTAAAAAATATCGGATAAATAATAACACTTCAAAAATCAAACAATTAATTTTATCCTAAAACTAATTATTATCTTTATAGCAGCGGATAAATGTAATAAGCTCTAGGTGCACACCCAAACAACACAAGATAAAATAAAGAAAATAAGCAATGCAGTACACACCGATATATCCTAGTTCACAAAGTTACTCTTGGTTAATCGAGTCCTCCGAGCCCTCACAATTATTATTTTTACAGGCTCAAAATCAACCTTTATAAAATCTTTATCACAGGCTAAGGAAGAACCTCTACGTTTTACAGGCTAAAGAATAACCTACTTCTTTTTAACACAAAGGCAAACGGATCAAAACCTCATCAACACTCCAAATATCTTTTTACCCGATAAAGATTGAACCGTTACAAATTTCACACAAAACAATTCTATCCAGGAAGAATTACAACCTCAATCTCTTTACAGGAAGAAACTGAAAACAACTACCATTTGATTAAATACTGCCAATAGTATTTAATCCGTTACACTACTCACCAATACAAATTGATAAGCAAATTATCTCACTCCAAGCTTCTACCACCCCAGATAAATTAAAACTCGATTAATATCCCAAAACTATTGATAAAAATGTGACATACTAAAAAATCTGATTTTTAGCAAAAGATGAGTAGCACGTAATCAGATTCAATAAATTGTTTATAAAATATTTTCTTGAATAAAAATCAAAAACAATTTCTAAAGATTAATTTCCAAAAATTAAACAAGCAATACCATATAGAAAGTAATTAGAAAGATCTCACCCGAAATCCACCGAAAAAAATAATTAGAGCCTAGTTATTTCAGATCCGGTAGTAGCAATGATTAACAGCCAATGATTATCAAGATTATCTCTTAGAATAGCTCTCACAAAAAACTCAATATGATATCTTTTAGAAAAGCTCAATATGATCTCTTGATCTCTTAATTTCTCTTCGCCATTCTTAATTATATAAAAAACGCAGGTCTATATATATGGGATTTAAATCACCTCTCTAACGGTTGGTTCCCATATGTCATGACACTTAAATGCTCTCTTAGACCCCTTATATCATTATGACTTCATTTTGATTCAATTAACTTAATTATAGCTTTTAAATCTCTCAATTAAGTCCCCCAAATATTTCTCAATCTCAATTAAATAGAATAGAAACAATTTTATGTACCAAATTGAGAAACATTAAAACTTAATGAACCAAATCAATAGGAATTAAATGATAGGTGTAGCATATCTTAAATATCATAAAATCCCTTAAATCTCTCACAAATCCCAACAAAAAATGGCTACTTTTAGATATGAATTCAGAATCCTCAATATCCTAAAACTATGTCATCAGTCGACCGACCAGTCGACCGCTCGATTCAGGTTGTAGCTAAACCAAAGATTCTGTGCCCATCGATCGACCGATCTGTCGACTTAGAGATTTAGAGAGTTTTGTTTTCCTTCACCGGGCGACCTACCTATTTACTTAGAGATTCAGAGAGTTCTATTTCTCTTCACCGGTCGACCTACTTGTCGACTGAGAGATACAGAGAGTTTAACCTATTTTGTCCGGTCGACTTACCGGTTGACTTATGCATGCTGGATCACTTTTCTAAACTCATTTTTAATACATTATCATTTACGTTTTCGCCCTTTAATTATGTTCTTTTCTTAATTAGCTCCACTAAATACTTAACTCCAATTTTAATCAATTATAAATATTTCTTTTTCAATTACACATAGGAGCAAATAATTTAACTAATTAGGATCCTATTAAAAACACACATATTTATAAAAATCATTTAAAAATCTTTTTATGTCGTGTGTAATCCTAATTGGGATATTAAGAGTTGAAATTTAAACTTGAGTTGTTTTCCCTAGGTTTTCAAATTCTTCCACCTCTTAATTCATTCATCATATTTATCATCAAATCTTCATCATTCAGAACTAATAAACTGAAACACTTAAACAAACCGTTAGTTCCACAAAAAACATCAACGTTTAATTGTCCATCAAAATCTTAGGATCGACAAACCAGAATGTAGAGCATGTTGGGCATGAACCAACGTGGTTGAAGAAGAGAGAACCAGGAGAGAGGTTTTTATTACACTTCCCATGAAAATCAAGTGGCTTATCAAAGCTCAAAGGCTAGAAATGTTGAACACATGGAAAGTACTTCTCACCTCTCTTCTTTAATTGAAAGTGAAAATCGAGGCGCATCAGCTGGCGACTTCATTGGGGAGAATTAGAAGGTTGAGCCTAATATATCCAAATAAGTCCAACTAATCCATGTCCGAATGTTAAATTTTATTTTGTTATCTTTTCCTTCTATTTTTGTAAATAAATTGTTAAGTTTTTATCTTTTCTTTTCTCTCGGACTCTTATATTGCTGTAAACCCTCCGACACAAGTATGGTCATCTTGTATCCATATTGTCCTCTCAGGATCTATGAAACAAGATGTGGAAGAGAGTTTTATACTTGATGGATTGATGATGTCTTTGGAAGTCTTACAAATCAAGCGAGTTCAAAGTTTCTAATATCGATGAGAATTACGAAAGAATGTTCATTAATCAATATTTTTTTTAATTGGTCATCATCGAAATTGATATCTTTGAACTCAGATGGGTTTTAAGACTACCTAAGATCCACGTGGACCAATAAATGGGCTTGTTGTAAGAATAGGATGAGACAAAAAAATTGATTCCAGAAAAGTAATTTTGGTTCCTCCATCCGAAATCTGGTCTTCACTCGCATTTGGGCCTAAAATCATTTTAGAATGGCATTTGAAGATAATTTCGAATCTCCCCGCACGGCTCAGATAGCTCGGATACAAGAAACCATCGTCATGCTGATAGAAAAGATCAACGAATTTAGCCAGCGACCTCAGGGAGTGCTTGTACCCCCATCTAGTGGAACATCCATGACTGAATCACTAAATAGAAACCCTCCAAGCTCTGGGACAGAGAACTCAATATCGAATTCGAACCCTACTAGCATAAACTTCTCGGTGTTAGTCTACTGTGGGCCTCGGATGGGCCCTCATACCTTCTCCTATAGAGGGTCTGTATATCCTAGCCAGGGGCATGTCTATCAGTCCTACCTGAATTCCCCGCCCCATCTGCACCGCAAATCCTTATTCACCCGGAGAGGGATGTTGCTTCACCCAATGATTCGAACTTAAATCAAATGACCTCGATCGTCGAAACTGAAAATAGAAAAAAAGAGAATGGACATTCTAAAATAGTAGAATTAGAGAAAATTGCGAAAGAATTGAAAAGGGAGAAGCCATCCAAAAAAGCGATGTACAAGGAGCTGTCAACACTGCCTCGGGTAGTGTATCCGAAAATTTTTGTAGTCCTAGAGTTCACAAAATATGATGATACTGCCCCCCCCCCCCAATGATGGAATGTCAGGAGGAATTAGGAGTTCCCACTTGGAACAAAGATCTTTGCCTAAAGATGTTTCGTCGATCGCTGAAGGGATCAGCTCTTAGTTGGTACATAACTCTGGACCCGTCACAAATTAAGATATTCGTGGACTTGGTAGAGGCGTTTTGTGAGAATTATGTGTACAATAAGAATGCCACACCAAACCATAATACCCTGTACAACATTCTAGAGAAAAAGAATGAGAGCTTTTGGAGGTACACTGCCTGTTGGAAGGATGAGGCTGCCACATCCCTAAATTGAGTGAGAAGGCTCAGTTGGAAATATTCAAGTCAATTCAGACATCCCCATTCTATCAGGTCCTTTCGAGTATAGCGGTGGCTTCATTTGATGATGCGATCAAGCAAGTCGAGGTGATAGATGAAGGTGTAAGAAACGGAAATGTGGAAGGGGCCGATTCGATGAAAAGGTCAACTCCGCCAAAGAAGAAAGAGAATGAGGTAGCCATTGTTGTTTCCCCCAGTAAACCCTTTACCAAAACAACCCCAAAACTTCTTATTACCAAAACTTCTCGAAACAAAACAACCAATATCGTAACCCTCTCTCAAAATCGCCAAAATCAATATTATCCTCCCCCTTACCAACACCACACTCCCCAATACTATCCATACTCCTAACCAAACACCCATTTACCATACATAACAACCAAACTAGAACCCCCTCTTCAAATTCCTAACCACACCCTAAATCCAGAAACCCAATACCACCTGGGTTATCCACCTCGTGCTACTGGGGAGGAACTTTAGGAACGACGAAAAGGAAACACTAGACCTTCTGGTCTCAATCACCGAGCTGTACTAGAATATTTTGAAGCAGAGAATGCTGACACCTCTTCCATCCTATGTGCCTAAGCCTAGAAGTAAAACGATTTTTTCAAACATTTTTTGTGAGTACCACTATTGAGCCAGATGACATATGAACAAGCAATGCTTTTAGCTAAAAGACAAGATTTTAGAGTTCATACAGATTAGATCCATCATATTTCCTAAAATGACTAAGATTGGTATGCCAAACTATCAATAGAATCCGTTACCTGAACACGCCTCCTCAAAAAGTGGCATCAATCGCATTTTCGTAAAGGAGGTTGAGGAAGAAGTATCCATGATTGATATCGCTGGTATTTGTTTGCACCCGGATGTTCTCAATGGAAGGTTTGAATTGCATCTAGAGAAGTTGGCCGAAAACTTGGTGAAATCTTTGGTCTTGTCCTTCCTGATCCAAACGCCTGTGAAAAGTCTCAATAAGGTCCCGTGAAATTACGAGATCGCTGCTAAAACTAGAGAAGGAGAGGAATTGCTGATGTCAATAGGAAAAACTGGTAAAATCCCTCGATCCGGGAGGGTGTAAACACCATAAGAGTTAACCAGGGTTATAAAAAAAGTCAGTATCAAAACAAGATGCTCAAGACTCCTAAAAGTAATGAATAATTCAGAATACAAGTTAGTGGAGTAACTCAGTAAAGCACTAGTGTAAATCTTGATGCTCTCATTACTCATGTTCTCGAAAGTACACAAACATGTACTGTTAAAAGTCCTGAATAAAGCTCACTTGCCAAGCACGATCCCTCTAGAGAAGTTTGTCACTCGAGAAGTTCCTATGATCTAACACCATCACTTTCACGGATGACGAGATTAACAAAGAAGGAATAGGTCACAATATGTCTCTGAATATCATAATCGAGAGCCACGAGATGTTCATAGCTCAGGTGCTAATTGACAATGGATCAGCACTGAATATCTATCATTTGTCAACACTAGAAGAAATAGGGATTGATTTGTAACAAATTCAGTCGTAAAAAATGGTTATTAGGGCATTCGATGGGGCTAGGAGAGATAGCATCAGAGAGATTGACCTACCAATTAAAATTGGCCCGATTCCGTTCAATGAGAAATTCCAAGTGCTCGACATACTAGCTTCGTACAATCTGTTGTTGGGGAGGCCGTGGATCCATAATGGTAGTGTAGTGCTTTCGTTGCTATACCAGAAGATCAAGTTTATCGTTGACAACACGCTGTATGTGATCAAAGCTGATTCAGATGTTGCACCTTTCCATCAAGTAATAAGTCGATATATCCCGGTAATAGATGAAGAAAAAGAAAAAAAGAAGATCGAGACCTCCTATCATGTGTTCGACGTCGTGAACACTACCTTTGTGAAGGAAGGAGGACACAAGTTGACGCCATCATTGTCTAGCACCTTAGCCTTTATTGCCAAAGAAATAAAATCCCTAGGCTGTATTCCTGAGAGAGGATTGGGTAAGAATCTGGATGGAATAATAAAGCCGATAGAAGTCAAGAATAAAATGGAGAGACTCGGGTTACGATACGAGCCGACAAGAGCAGACAAGGAAAAAAGCTTTCAAAAGAAGAGGGACGAATTCTTGGATAGCCAGCCGATGGAAATCCCACAATTCTGGGTCACCTTCCCATATTCGATAGAAACCATCAACAAGAAGAAATGGCCTATAACATTCGAGCTGCACCTTTAGAAAGTGTTGATCAAGGAAGCTATGAATGTAATCCTTGGACATAAGGTAGGGCCAAGTCATGGGTCTGGTATTTAAAGCAAGGGGGGTGAAAAGCTGCAAAATTAGGATTCTTGTTCCCTCGCTGTTCACCGGGCGTTTCGATAAAATTAGGAAAAATTTTTATACTCACTATTTCATTTAGCTAGCCTTCTAAATGGAAAGGGATTTTCTTTGTAATGGATTTTAAATTTAATAAAAGTAATTTTGTTTTATTCAATATATGGTTTTAAATGTTGGAATTTTACTTTTTCAAGCTGCCTAAATTACTGGTATATGATGCATACGATATAACTAAGCTAGGAGTGAAAACTAAATATGACTTTTTCCAGCCAAAAGATGGTGAGATTCGGAAATCCTTTGCAAAATTTGAGAATAACCCGATTTCCAGTGCTGACGAGAATGAGTTGATAAACTTGGGGACCCCGAAAGAGTTGAAGGAAGTAAAGATTGGATTAGCCCTTACTGCTCTGGAAAAAGAAAGAATTGACAACGCTCTTGGTTGCCTACTAAGATATATCTGCCTAGTCCTACGATGACATGGTGGGGCTGGACAAAAGTGTAGTGACCCATAAGCTGCCGCTAAAGCCTGGAAGTATGCCGGTCAAGCAAAAGTTGAGAAAGCTGAGGCTTGCTATTAGCCTCGAGGTCATGGGGAAAATTATGAAGCAGTTAAATTCTCAAATCATCGAAGTCTGTAACTACATTAAATGGATCTCTATTGTCATTCTAATTCCAAAGTCCTCGGGAAAAATCAGAGTCTGCGTGGATTATCGTGATCTTAACCGGGAAAGTCCAAAAGATGATTTTCTGTTACCGAACATTCATATCATTATCGGTAATACTATGGGCCAAAAGATTTATTCTTTCATCGATGGAATCTTCGGATATAATTGGATTTTGATGGATGAGAAAGATCAGGAAAAAATAACATTCACCATACCGTGGGGAGTCTTCTGTTATAGGACGATACCTTTCGATCTCAAAAATACCGGGGCAATGTACCAAAGGGCAATGATGACCCTCTTTCATGATATGATGCACAAGGAGATGGATATGTATATTGATGACACAATCATTAAATCTCAAGAGAAGCTCAACCCGACAAAATGTCCTTTCAGGGTAACTTCGGAAAAACTTCATAGTTTCATGGTAACCGGTCATGGAATCAAGATTGATCATGCAAAGACGAAGGTGGTGGCCACTAATTAAGCGCTGCCACTTTTACCACAAGTGTATGGATCAAGTTTTAGTATAGTGGACCTTTCAGTCGGGTATCGTATCCACATGGATTGATGTCGTTACTATCGAGTACCGTGATTGTCATAACCTGACTTTATTTAGGCGATAAATATGGAATTTAATTAATTAATACTAATACTAAAATACTAATTACTAATACTAATATGAGATAATTTTGAGAGAATAGGTTGTCTAGGGATTAGTTTCTTTTACGAATACGTGTTCAGTCGCGTTTTAGTTTATGTTAACGGCGTTCGACTTATATAACAATCTCAGTTCGTAAACTCATCTGTCACCTCTCCCGAGTATAAGATGGGGGAATACATGATTTCGTGTCAATGAAGAAGTCCCCTTTAACGTCTTAACGACCCTAGGCCGCGTGAGTCTTGCCCCAACGTCATTGATTGCACACAATTCAACTCTCTCGGGTTATTTGATCGTGGCGTTGTGTTTACCCTATCGACAATCTCAGTTCTAAAACTCCCCCGTCACCTCTCCTGAGTGTAAGACAAGGGAATACATGACTTCGCGTCAACGCCGAAGTCTCTCTCAATATCTTAACGACTCTAGGTCACGTGAGTCTTGCCCTAACATCATCGATTGTCCACAATCCAAACCCCGACCGGGTTATAGGATTGTGGATTTCGTTTATTCTAGTCCGAATCTGGGATTTATCAAACCTCGTATTCTTGATATGTAAATCTAAGCATGCTAAACAAATACTACAGCACACACAATCAACATAACAAAAAACAATCACAAACAAAATACAAACTCAACTAAACAACGTTTTCATAAATTATATTAATAATCCCTATACAACCTATATTTAAGCAATAGCCATAACCATGTATACAATGTAAAATGGCGTAAACATGCTCAACAACTACCAAAATATAGAAAACAAATAAAAGAAACGAGTGAATTAGCCAATATCCGAAGAATAGCCGCTAGAACTATTGAACGATCGCTTCTCTCTTCATCCTCCTCCTCAGGTTGAGAGCTTTCCCTAAAAAATCCCTTATCCTAACCCTAAAATATGACCTAAGGCCTTAGGGGCCGAATATCCCTGAAGAAATGAGGAGAGAAGGGTATAAATAGGCCAAAACATATCTCACAAAATATCTAACTATGCAAAGGCCACCACCTAGGCGGTGGGAGTATGTCGGTTAAGGTTCGCCGCGGTGGTGGAGAAAGTAGTGGCTGTGGAAAACCTTCTGATGGATTTCCACCTAGGCGGTGGGCTGTCAGCTTGAATTAGTTTTTTCTCTGCTTCTTCACCGCCTAGGCGATGGTCTGGACACCTAGGCAGTGGGCTTCATTCAGATTTTTGCCTCCTTGCTTATTTTTCCACTGTTCTTCGACCGTTCTTGATACAAAATGATCGTTTATGCTCCGATTTCATACATTTTCATCCCACTCACCTGTTTTAATACAAAAAGAATAAAAACACATTAGAATGTATTAAAACGTAATAAATGTACTTGAAAACTAACAAATTCGGTTTGAAAATATAGGGGTAATTTACACCTATCAAAAGGCCATTCGTGAGATGCCACCAACAAAAAATGAGAAGAAAATTCGTCGTTTTCTAGGCTAATTGAATTTCATGGCCCTATTCATCTTCCAGCTTACTGCCACGTGTGAGCCAATCTTCAAGATGGTTCGAAAGAAGAGTAATGGGTGATAGAATGTCGATTATCAGAATACCTTGGAGAAGATTAAAGCCTCTTTGACCAACCCTCCAGTTTTGGTGTCACCTCGAGAGGGAGTTCCATTGTTACTGTATCTGTCGGTTCTCGACTCCTCCATGGGAGCCATTCTCGGATAGCACGATGAATCCAAAAATAAGAAACAAGCCATATACTACCTCAGGAAGCGCTCTATGAAGTACGAGGAAAATTACACCTTACTAGAAAGAACCTGTTGTGCATTGGTCTGGTCCGCTCAAAGACTGAGCCATTACATGCTTCCATTGATTACCTATTTGATAGCCAGGATGGATCCCTTAAAATATATTTTTGAGAAGTCAATTCTGTTGGGAAAAGTTATAAAATAACATATGCTATTAATAGAGTTTGACATCGTCTACAAGACCCAAATATTGGTAAAGGGTCAGGCGATAGCGAATTAAGTGGCTAGTTGTCTAGCCCAAACGGATTACTAACCTCTGAAGATGCTATTTCTTGATGATTTAATTCATAAGATAGATGAATAATAAGAGGAAATAAATGTATTTCAATAGATCCATAAAGTCTCAAGGCACTAGAATCGAAGTCGTTCTTGTTTCTCCGAGAAAACAACATTATCCGGTAGCTTTCAAGTTGAAGTTCCAAAGCACCAATAATCGACCCGAGTATGAAACATGTATTTTGGGGCTCTAATTGGCTATCAACATGAAAATCAAAGAGTTGTTAGTGTTCGGGGATTTTGAGTTGATAATCAATCAGGTGATGGATAAGTATGTCACGAGAGATTCGATCTTAGTAGCCTATAATAATCACTTTCTGGAGTTGTACGAGCAGTTTACGATGATTGAATTTGAAAGAATATCGAGGCTCAAATAAAACTTTGTCAATGCCGTATCTACCTTGGCATCTATGATCTCTATTACCCGAGAGGATGATGATATCATTCTGGTAGCAATTCGAGTTCAGTGCCGACCGGCCTGTTGTTGGCAGTTTGAAGCCCAATATGCCAAATATCCTTGGTATCACGATATAAAGAACTTTTTGAAAAACCAAAAGTATCCATAAAGAGTATCGAGTATTGATCGAAGGACCCTTCAGAGATTACCAGGCCAATTCTTCTTAAGTAGACAGACTCTATATAAACGCTTCTTTGATATGGGTATATTGAGATGTGTTGGAATTGAAGAGGCCATCCAGGTGATGAAAGAAGTCCATAGTGGCATATGTGGACCTCACATGAGCGACTTCATGCTCGCGAAAAAAATCCTGAGGACCGGACATTTTTGGTTAACAATGGAAAATGATTGTGTGCAATTTGTTCGAAGATACCATAAGTCTCAGATCCACGACGATCAAATCCATGTCCCACATTTTCAACTTTATTGCTTGGAGGCCCCGTGGCCCTTCTCAATGTGAGGTATAGCCGTCATTGGAGAAGTCACCCCTAAGGCACCGAGTGGTCATCGCTTCATCCTGGTGGCAATTGATTACTTTACCAAGTAGGAAGAGGTTATCTCCTTGGTCCAAGTGACTCAAAGGACAGTAGCTTGGTTCATAAAAAAAAAAAAAAAAAAAAACATCGTGTTAAGGTACCGTTTGCCACAAGCACTAATAACTGACATTACCAAAAACCTGAACGACTTGAAGATATAAGAAATTTGTTAACAGTTCAAGATCGAGAATAGAAACTTGTCACCTTACCGTCCAAAGATGAATGAAGCAGTGGAAGCCGCCAATAAAAATATAAAGAAAATCCTCCGACAGATGATCGATAACTATAAAAAGTGGGATGATATGTTGCTGTATGCTTTGATGGCTTATTAGACTTCAGTCCAAACCTCGATTGGGGTAACCTCTTACTCTCTAATCTATAGCATGAAAGCAGTGATACCAACCGAGGTGGATTTGGAAATTCCATCTCTACAAGTACTCATGGAGGTCGATTTGAATGAAATTGAATGGGTGCAGCAGAGATTGGACTGACTTTGCTTAATCATAAGAAGTGGCTGACAACGATATACCATGGATAATGTTATAGACAGAGAATTGCCAAAGCTCATGATAAGCGAGTCCGCCCTAGAGTCTTCAAGGCTGATGAGTTGGTATTGAAGAAAATATTTCCTTTCCAAGATAAATCCAAAGGTAAGTTCACCCCAAACTGGGAAGGTCATTTTTGTTGTTCACAAAGCCTTGAGCAATGGAGCGCTGATTCTCCAGGAAATGGATAGCAATGTATTTTTCGAGCCTCTGAACTCGGATTCTGTAAATAAGTACTTTTCCTAATAAAGATCTTTGTTTTCCAAGTAAGTTGTTTCGATTGTGACTATCTGTCTCTTAAAAAAATAAAAAATTCCAGACTCTGATGTGCCAGGCAGCGGGGGGAAAAAGAGGGAAATAAAATAAGTGTGGCCCGAACGTGGTGAAAACTCGAAAAAGCGTCATGAAAAGAATGTAGGGATCATAGTAAAATAAAAAAACAGGTAGATTGCCTGGGGGTCTTTTTTCGGAATACCACTAAGGCTGACTTTCATCAACCATAAAGATTTTCGTGCTTGAAACTTGATGGATTTGGAAGGAGTTTGAATCTATGAAAATGAACATCAAGTATGGCTTGAATTTGCAATAAAATCATACTTGTCAGACATCCAGCTTTGAATCTCGCAGTAATCATATCTAGTGACAAAGGTACTATTTTAGTAAGATTTTATACATTTTCCCCCTATTTTGGCTAAACCAGTTTTGTAGGATTTAAGAAATACAAAGCAAGTAAGAGTACATGATCCCCCTAATACTAAAGGCACCTGACAGAAAGGAAGAAATGAGAATCAGCAGTCGTAAGAAAATAAAGTTGATGAGGATATCGTTCGATGCTAAACCCCTACCAATAACCCAGAGAAAATCTCTATAAGGTGCACCTCTATAATTGAAAAAAGGATGAGACGGAAGAATCTTTCGACACCACTCCAATTCAAGGGCCATGAGCAGAGCGATTACGGCCGAAGGGGAGAACGAAATTGTGAGTCATCAAAGGTGACTAATTTTTTCATACTGAGATTTTATTTTGGAATTGTTTTCTTGTTCACTTATAGGGATCTCAAAAAGGCCGGGAGCATGGATGTCGTTATCATAGGGTCCTCGTGCCTTCCTGCTGACTCGAATTGGAAAACTCTTGTTGTTGAAAATTCAAAAGCTCTAAATAAGCATCCAGGTATGTGTTTTTGCTTGAAAGGGATGCCTGGTGGCGAAATTTCACGTCGCCACTTTTACCGCAAGTATACGGGTTAAGTTTTAGTATAGATGAGAAGGAGTAGAGGTTGTCATATCCACAGGGATTGGTTGAGATTATTATCGAGTACCGTAATTATCATAACCTAATTTTATCTAGACAACAAAAAATGGATTTATAATTAATTAATAGTAATACTAAGTTAATTAAACTAATTATACCATAATATTATATTGAGATGTTTAGGGGAAAAGATTATCTAGGGATTAACTTTGTTTACAAAAACGTGCTTGGTCTCGTTTAGTTTACAATAACGGTGTTCAACCTATCCAACAATCTCTATATTGTAAACTCACTCACCACCTCTCCCGAGTGTAAGATGAGTGAATATGCGAATTCGCGTTAACGAAGAAGTCTCCCTCAACGTCTTAATGACACTAGGTCACATAAGTCTTACCCCAACGTCATAGATTGCATACTTTCTAACTCCCTCCCGGGTTATTAGATCATCGCGTTGTGTTTACCCTAGTTCGAATTCGGGGTTACCTCTCCCGAGTGTCAAACCTTGATTTCTCACTATATCTAAACAAGCATATAAACATAACAAACCGATAAACACAATCGAAATAACAAAGAACAACCATTAATGAAACACAACTCAAACAAACAACAATTTCATAAATTTTATTAATCTCTAGACAAAATCCGTTTAGCTCATTGCTATAAACATTTATACAATGAAAAACGAGCTAAATATACTCCACAACCTACCGAAGTTAAGAAAATAAAGAAAGAAACAGGAGAACTTAGCCGTAATCTGAAGATTTAGCGCTAAAACCGTTCAACGATTACTTCTCCTGCTTCGCAACATGTTCTTCTCTTTCGGATTTTGGTTGAGCACTCCGAAAAACACTCTCAAAATATTATGAACCCTAAGGGGTCTTTCTTTTACCAAATGGAGAGGAGATGAGAAGATATAGGGCTCAAAATATCTAAATAAATATCTAAAACTGTGTGCAGAGTGACCGCTGCAGTAATGGGTATGCCGGTTTGGTCACGACCTCGGCGGTAGATGCGGCGGTGGGTGCAGATTCATTTTGTTGTTTTACCGCTGTGGCGATGGATCTCACTGCTGCTGTGATGGATTTTTAGCAAGATTAGGCCTTCTCTGCATCTTGACCACTACGACAGTGGGCTACAAGTTTTTAATTTTGCCCTCTTACTTGTTTTCCCCCCGTTCTTCTACCGTTCTTAATCCGATTTTATTATTTATGATCTGTTTTCATCCTTTTTCACCCCACACACCTAATTTAGACAAAAACACATAAAAACATATTAAAACGTAATAAACATTCTCAAAAACTAATAGATTTGGTTTGAAAATAGATAGATAAATTACACCTATCAAATACCCCCAAACTTGAAATTTTGCTAGTTTGCAAGCAAAAGACCCACACATTACAAGAAAATATAAGAACTAATTATGAAATTAAAAAAAAAAAAAAACGAAAAAAACTAAAAATAATAATGTGCAAGTTTTGAATATCATCTACCGGCCAAACGATTTTCCCTCATCGGCCCCCAATCCTATCGAGTTCTAGAATAAAACACACCATGTAGTGTTCTAGAATTTTAACATTCAATAATAGTAAACTCCATTCTAGATCCTGTCAAAGTATGTGTGATAAAACTCAATTATACAACTATCTGTCAATCGGATTGGATTATCCATCAAGTAAGCTCATGACTAAAACCAAAAAGGTATAGGGAATCCATAAGCCTGACCTGGGTTCTATTATCCACTAATGTAGGCTCAGAGGTTCATAAAGATCAGAAGGACTTGGTTCGATTTTGGGAAAATGGCCAAGGGTATATCGGGAATATAAAATAGGTTAACGTTGTTAACTTAACAATACCCAAGGCACAACGCTTGGTACACTCACACTCGAATCCCCATATATAAATTGGAAATAGCTCATAACAATCTTTTAAGACTGACGTAGTCACTTGTCAAAAGAAACAGAAATTGTACTATGTGCACATATGTTTGTTTTTTTTTCAAACTTACCACACTCCCAAACTTATTCGATTATTAGAATTCACGGGTGTAGTTTAAACGAAAGAAAAATGACAAGTGAGTACTCGAATTCCAAACCAATTAAACGTTCTCCCTAAACCCAACCGCTCACTTCAAGTAGCATTTGCAACTGCTAACTTGATTCACTCAAATTGTGCTTTCGGTTTAGCGATAAAGGTTTGAAAAGAAGTTTTATCGGCCAGGGTATTTGTTAAGTGTTCAGAATTGAAATGGTTTTTAGGTTTCGATAGGGTAACGAGGGATAAACATTTAACAAGGTTAGCTTAAAAGGCTCAAGCAGTAAAAAAGAATGCCTAAATCATATCTCCCGAACTACCTCGCCTAGGATTTCGCATTGAATTTCCCCCAAATCAAGTTCTAAAATCCCTATTGTCATGAACTTGGCTAAAAGATAATCGTTTTCAAATCAATTGGATAGTTATACATTGAGTTTATGTGCTCGTGTATTTAGGATCTACAATAACTTTTACTAAAACGATACGTTAAGCATACAGAACACACATGAATGAGCTTTACGCTTGACCTCAATAAACAATCAAACGACAGACTCATCATTGGGTAATGGCCCAGATAAAGTCAAAACTCAACACACAATAACAATTAACCTAAACAAACATGCACACAATAAAAACAAAACAACATAACTAACATACTACACATCACCGCCAAACTTAAAATGGATAGTGTCCTCAACAACCCATCAACGATCCCAATGATAACATATAGCATAAAAATAGAAATAGGGGTTTAGAACACGTACCTGGGGGGCGAGAGAAACTCGCCTTCGAATCAAGTCAACTGTGACAGATTTAACTTATTTTTTCCTTGGGTTGCCTCCTAAGAAGCGCTTGATTTATTGTCTTCAGCCTGACATGGAGAACGACTTATCAAAGATTGGCTTCCACCCATAGTAAGTGTCATACAACACTACGTATGGGTCTTGGTTCAGTACGCCCTCAAGACTGGTGAGATTTGGCATTGTATAGCTCGAACTTTCAACAAGATTAGTAACCGGCTCATGTGCTTGGTTGACCTGGATGAACGTTGCAAATGGCAGCGAAGGACAAGTGAACCACATCGAATCCTAGTAGATGTGATCGTCTGGTATCAATGGTGGCATCACAATGTGGATCTCCAATGGTGACAAATCACAATCGTCGATCTAGAATTGGGTTCCCGGCTCATTCGAATAATCATCTGTGAATACTCCCAAGTTCCTCCCGCTCGTTTTCGGTTCCTCGTGGTGGCTTTCAATGGATGTGTCTTGTGTATCTTCCAATGCCACCACGTCTGACTCAGCCTCAATCAAACAAATAAGTTGACTGATTTGCGTCTGAAGAGACGTTACGGTCGCATCGATTTCAATACAGGTTGTCTTAATTGTGTCAAGACGAACGTCGTGCTCATTTAGCCTGTCATTTGTTACCCTCCAAAAAGCCTGAGTGTCCCCTATAACTGTAGCAAATATCTCTTGCAGGGCGGGGGAAGACTTCTCCTGTTGGTTCGAGATGTTAATCCATGGCTCCAAAGCGATGAAACTATCCCCCAAGCTTCTATAACTTGGTGAATAATTTCAATACTGAAAATCGAACTCGGCCATGTCTTCCAACAACCGATAGGCTTCGTTCATGGTTAATTGGTCGAAAGAGATGGTATCGTTTCCTCTTTCAACCCATCGAGAAAATTCAGTAATTGACATTCTCTCGGGAACTGATGATTTGAAAACCGGAACAACAATTCTTTGTATTGATCCCAAGCACTATAAAATGGCTCGAAATCTCTTTGAAAAAACTGCATAAGCACTTGTTGATCTAACATTATCAAGTACCCTACAGGAAAACAAAAATAAAAACTACAAAGAAAAAAAATTATACACAAAATAAATGCCTAAATTAAAATCAAGTTCTTTACTCACAATATCAATAATAATCTAAAAATCAATCCCTGGCAACGGCGCCAAAAACTTTGTGGCAGAATTTCATATCGCCACTTTCACCGCAAGTGTACGGGGTAAGTTTTAGTATAGATAGGAAGGAGTAGGGGTTGTCGTATCCATAGGGATTGGTTGAGATTATTATTGAGTACCGTAATTATAATAACCTAATTTTATCTAGGTGATAAAAAATGGATTTATAATTAATTAATACTAATACTAAGTTAATTAAACTAATTATACTATAATATTATATTGAGATGTTTAGGGGAAAAGATTATCTAGGGATTAACTTTGTTTACAAAAACGTGCTTGGTCTCATTTAGTTTACAATAACGGTGTTCAACCTATCTGACAATCTCTGTATCGTAAACTTACTCACCACCTCTCCCGAGTGTAAGATGAGTGAATATGCGACTTCGCGTCAACGAAGAAATACTCCTCAACGTCTTAACGATACTAGGTCACATGAGTCTTGCCCTAACGTCATGGATTGCACACTTTCTAATTTCCTCCCTGGTTATTAGATCGTCGTGTTGTGTTTACCATAGTTCAAATTCGGGGTTACCTCTCCTGAGTGTCAAACCCTGATTTTTCATTATATCTAAACAGGCATATAAATATGACAAACTGATAAACACAATCGAAATAACGAAGAATAACCATTAACGAAACACAACTCAAATAAACAACAATTTCATAAATTTTATTAATCTCTAGACAAAATCCGTTTAGCTCATGGCCATAACCATTTATACAATGAAAAATGAGCTAAACATGCTCAACAATCTATCGAAGTTAAGAAAATAAAGAAAGAAACAGAAGAACTTAGCCGTAGTCCGAAGATTTGGCGCGCTAAAACTGTTCAACGATCGCTTCTCTTTCTTCGCAACGTGTTCTTCTCCTTCAGATTTGGTTGAGCACTTCGCAAAACACTCTCAAAATATTATGAACCCTAAGGGGTCTCTTTTTTTCTGAATGGTGAGGAAATAAGAAGATATAGGGCTCAAAATATCTAAATAAATATCTAAAACTATGTGTAAAGTGACCGCTGCGGGGATGGGTTACCCGCCGCGGCGATAGGTATGTCGATTTGGTTATAACCTCGGCAGTGGATACGGCGGTGGGTGCACATTCATTCTGTTGTTTCACCACCGCGGTGGTGGATCTCACTACTGTGGTGGTGAATTTTTAGCAAGATTAGGCCTTCTCTGCATCTTGACCGCCGCGACGGTAGGTTGCAGGTTTTGAATTTTGCCTTCTTGCTTGTTTTCCTACCGTTTCTGATCCGATTTCATCGTTTATGATCCGTTTTCATCATTTTTCACCTCTCACACTTGATTTAGACAAAAGCACATAAAAACCTATTAAAATGTAATAAAACATAATAAACATACTCGAAAATTAACAGATTCAGTGTGGAAATAGATAGGTAAATTACACCTATCAATGCCCATTAAACTACGCTAAACCTAATTCTTGGTGTAATGTTAAGGTATTTAGGCAACTCGTTAAGATTCAATTATCTGAAAGTCAGCCCCAACCGCTGGTTGGGGAATATTTTATATTTTTGATCTCTCATTTTTACCCAGCCATAGACTGGGGCATATTTTGGATTTTCTTTTGTCTCCCTAGACAATAAGGTTGAGGCATGATTATCAATTTCGTTACTCTAAAGGATCCTCTAAACAAACACCTGTTAGTCATGAGTATCATCATGAGTAATTTTCTATCACCCTAAATTATCCTCTAAACGTACACGTGTTCGTCATGAGTAATTTTTTATTACTCTAAACGATCCTCTAAATGGACACACATTCATCATGAGTCATTTTTTTATTACTCTCAGTGATCCTCTAAACGGACATGCGTTCGTCATGAATATCGTCATAAGTTATTTTTTCATTACTCTCAGCGATGCTCTAAACGGACATGCGTTTGTCATGAGTTATTTTCTATCACTCTAAACGATCCTCTAAATGGACACATGTTCGTCATATATATAGCAATGAGTCATTTTTTCATTTCTCTAAATGATCCTCTAAACGAATATGTGTTCGTCATGAGTATCATCATAAGTCATTTTCAGTCACTCTAAGCGATCCTCTAAACGGACACTTGTTTGTCATGAGTATCTTCATTAGTCATTTTTATGTTTTATTTGTTTTGTTATCGAAAAATGTGCTTTGGAAAATCCAAAAAATGGGATGATCAAAATTATGTGATCTTCTATCTTTATTAAGCAAGTGAAACTCGCATGACAAAAAGGGGCAGCTGTAGACATGGCATTTGGACCACCCTGCAAAATTTATGCTTTATTTTATTAGTTTAGTTTGTTTTTAATTTTATTTTTAAAAATACAAAAAGTAAGAAAAAAAAATGAAATAAAGAAAAGGGGTTTAAAATTACAAAAAAGGAAAAAATGGGGGAGTAAATGGAAATGAGAGATAAAGTAGTGGCGAGAGAGGAAACCGATAAAGGTAAGAGAGAAAGAAAGAGAGAGAAAACTGATAGGGGCCCCCTACCTTTTTGCCAACTGAGTGAGAGAGAGAGAGAGAGAGAAAGACAAGCGTGGGCCTCGCGTTTTGGCCAAGCAAGAGAAATAGGGAAATTTGGAGTGGGGGGCCGCCACTACTACACACAAAGGCTAAGAAAAATTCAGCTAATGAGGCCAAGAAAAATTTAGCTAATGGCCCACTCATCGCCACATGTCAGTAGCTAGAAGAGGCGGGAAAGCGGACGCTTGACTTCACGCGCCTGCGGATCTAGCATATTTTTTTCCCAATTTTGCCCTTTCCTTGTCCAACTTTGACTAGGTTAGGTGGTATGACCTAATTTTTACGATTTTCTAAGTGAATTTCATGGCCGATCTTTTCCTATAAATATGACCCTCCTCATAGTTTTTAATTCAGAAATTGAGAGAAAACCCATCTGAGAGTGATTCTTAGTGAAAGCCCTTTCAAGAAGCCGTCTTTTAGAGAGAAAAAACCTGAGCATCAAGAATCTTGGCCAGAACATGTATGTTTTTTTTTTCTTTATTTCTTTTATTTCTTGCAATTTAAATTCCTGCAAGTTTATTTCTTTTGTAATTTTTCGATGACTCGATGAAGACGCCGTAACGGGGTTCCGTGTTCTCAATCTGAACCCTCGAACGTTAGATGAGGACACCCATATCTCGCTGTTTTTTTTTCTTTATATTTTGATTTTTTTTTATTTGTTGAAATTCATAAAAAAAAAAAAAAAAAAAAAAAAAAAAAACTAAAAAAAAAGTCGTCTAATGATCTAATGAAAACGTCGGGATAGATTTCTCATGCTTAAACTTAATTCTCGAGTGTTAGGTGAAGGATGTTTAATTCTTTATTTTTTTATGTTTTTATTTTCTTTTAGTATCTTTTATTTTCTTTTATTTCTTATAAAAACCCTAAAAAACAAAAAACAAATCCAAAAAACCAAGAAAAATAATAAAACCTTATTTCGTAAAAATTAATCATTATAAACCTTAAGATGAATTTGACGATTCGATAAATTGTAAGAGAGTTTTCTATGACTTCGTTCAATTCCCCAAGTAGAGTGGAATTTAGAAACAATCGGTTTAAGAAATCTGTTCCCTCGGTAAACCTTTTCGTGGGATTCCGCCTAAGTTTTGGAAAGATTAACTTTAACAAATTTTGTTTTTACGATCTTCCCTCGATTTTCATCTCCATAGAATTTGAGAAAATTTCAAATCGGGATTTTTTTTAATTAATTGGACAAACTTAAAATAGACATCATTTACATCATTTAAACGACATATTTAGGACACTTTCACCATTTACATTTTTTATATTTCATTACATATAGTTTCTTTTAAACTTCATAATACATATTTATTTGTTGTATAATTTAGATTGCATGTTTAAGATACTTTCACCCCTTACACTTTTTTTTATATTTCATTACATATAGGTTCTTTTAGATTTCATAATCCATGTCACTTTTTCTCATTTAGCTACGACATGTACACCACTTGAACTTTTCATATATATTAGATAATTAAATCATTGCCATGCATAATCACATTAATTCATGTAGTTTTTCCTGGTTTATTCCCGTATTTATACCATTTTGCGTTGGCACGTTTAAATTAAAACTATTCTTACATAAAAATCACATAAGTAATTTTTCAGATCACTTTTGCATAAGTAAAATAAAAAATTCAAATCATACTAGTTTTTGCATTTATACTTTCATACTTTTTTCAATTATTTTAGTTTGCCTATTTAAATCAAGTAAATCCTTCAGAAACACATATAAAACCACCCCCCAAGGACCATCCTTATTGAATCTTTAATATTTTATAATAAGTCATATTAGAGGAACATTCCCAAAAATAAAAAAAATAAAAAACTTGTTCCATCTTATTTTTGAAAAAATACCAAAAAGATTTCATAGGAAGGAAAAGATTTCAAAATACTAATTGGATTTATTTGGACATAAGGTACCATTTTTGAATGGGCGTCTTCGGGTGTCTAACACCTTCTCTAAGCATAACCAACCCCCGAGCACTTTAAATAAATATTTGGTTTAACCATGTTTTGGAGTCTATTTTTACTTAGGCCTTTTAAATTATTTTTTAAAAATACGATGACCTAGCACACTATTTAAACCCAATGCTAGGTGACAACTCCTTGTTTTAAAATGGCCTAAGTACTTTTTTGAGAAAATCGATACTTTAAAAAAACCCTCTCCATTTTACGCTATTAATATTTCATATTCTTTTTCTTTCGAAAAATTGGGGTGCATCACATGGAGCTTATGATAATTCAAAATGGAAAAAGTAAGTTGTGTGCAAACTCTGATGCATTTTTACAATTGATGGTGATTGGAATAAAGGAAAAAATTAACAAAAAATTGGAGAAATACCGAAAAAGTAAATATGTTGTTGCTTGTGACGGTTGTTCTTGATCCTCGATTCAAGTTAAAGTATGTTGAATGGTGTCTTGGGAAATGTTATGATACTTCCATTGTGCTTGAGGTAATTAATAAGTTGAAATGGTATTTGAATCAATTGTATGCTTGGTATTCTGAAAATAGGATAATAAATGTAATTGAATCTCTAGATAGAAATGAACTATCGAATGCGAATGATTTGGATGTGGAAGACGAGGATGCACATAGATCTTTCTCTTCCAAATTTCAAAAGTACCTAATAGAAGAGGGTAATGTGAGTTACAAATTAGAAATGGAGTAGCGAGAGATATGTTAGCCATTTTGGTATCTACCATTGCTTCATAATCTTTTAGCACCGATGGACGCATTCTTGATCCATTCTGAAACTCATTGTCAACGAAGATGGTGGAAGCTTTAATTTGCACTCAAAATTGGTTGCGGCGGTCAGCTCCTATTAATCTTCGAGAAATAATGAAAAAAGTTGAACAACTTGATCTTATTGATGTTGGGGAAGGTAATAAAACATAGAAAATGTTTGATTAACAATTAATAATTTCTTTGTTAATGCATTAATTTTCTTCTTTTTTAATTGTAGATTTTAGTCAACCTATTTGTAAGACCCTAATTCTTGCATACGCATAATCATTAGCTGCATTTTAGCACATTGAGAAAATAACGGGGTAGATTGTGTCATTTATAAGTTAATTTAAAATTTTAGGGGTCAATTAGCAATTTTAGAAATATTAATTTTAAATTTTGGGTTTAAATGATAACTTAAAGAAATTTAGGGGAGATTAATGTAATTTGGAAAAAATTATATATATATATATATATATATGGTGATAAGATCAAATGAAAAAAAAAAAAAAAAAAAAAAAAACACAACAAAACGTGGCATGAAGAGGATCAAAACTAAACCACTATTATCATGCATATATATCTTCACACATACATTCAGCTAAAAGAGAAAACAGAAAAAGAAAAACAGAGGAGAGAGAGAGGTCAGTCGGCGTGGGGGTGGTGAGATCCGACGAGCGTGGGTGTGAGCAGGTTCGGTCGTTTGTCGATCGCTGGTGGTGCCGACAGTGTGATGTCCTATTCGTTGTCGATAGTGTAGAGTGCGATAGGGTTATCGTCATTGTTTTATCGTGGGTTGCCATCGATCGTTTCGGCCTGTAGGGTAGTTTGCCGACAGTGTGGCTGGTCATCTGGAGGTATGTGTTTCGACATGTGTAATCGATCGTCATAGAGTGTAATCGGCATATGTGGGTATTTGGTGTGTGAGTGGGTGAGTACCGATGACTTTGTGGGTACGTATCCGGTTCAACGTGCGTGCGTGGTGTATGGGTGATCACCCATAAGAGTGGTGTGAGTTTAGTCCGACGATGGTTGTTTGGTGTGTTGTTGTCCTCCGGTGTGTGTGTTGTTTGTGTGTGCTGCTGTTCAGTCGCTGTTGGGTGTGTGTGTATTTTGTTCGTCAGTTGTATATGTGTGTATGTGTGTTTTGTCTTTTGCAGACCGTGCGTGCGTGTGTGTGTGTGTGCGCCCATATGGGTGTCCAGTCGATCAGATTGAGCAAGTGCGTGCATATCGTGTGTGTGGATGTGAGTTGATCGTTAAGGGTGGTCGGATGGTGAGCGAGGTAAGAGTGGCGTCAGGCTGAAACCAAAATAGAAACAAGAGAGAAAGAGAGAGACAACTGAAACCAGAAACCCAAAATAGAGAAGAAAAAAAAAAAACGTCTGCCGCGACGGTGAAGATCCAGCAAGCAGAAACAAAACGGTTGTAGAGTCGCCACAGTAGTGGCGTATCGCCGCGGCGGTGAGGTGACAGTCGCGGTGGTAAGTCTAGGCGCAGAAAACAAAAGGAAAAATCAAAATCAAAATCAAAATCCAAAAATTCAACTTCTCGGCCTGCGAGCGATTCGAAAATAGGTAGAATTTGAATCGGGTATTAATTTCGTTAAATTAAATTGTTAGTATTAAAAGTTTCGCAATAGTGATAATAAATTTCATAATCATAATAATATTTTATTACTCGCTAATCTAAATAAATTGGTACAATAAATATTAATGTAGTGAAACGGACGAAATAATAAATTGTTCATAATGAAATTTGGGGAATGGGGAATTATGAAACTTAGGGCCTGCATTGAATGTTAGGTCATTTTAAATAAAATATTAATTTAGGCCTATCACTATTAGGTTTGCAGGCGCTAGCGTCCTGGTAGGTTTTGGACGGTGCTAGTTTTGCAGTGCGGAAATCGAAGTGAGTGTAGTGTCTTCTATATAAATTTACAAATTTTATTTTCATATAAATTGTGGAAAATGTGTTTATTTAAAATGGATGATTTTGCGATGTATTTGGTTCAAGTTGGTTTTAAAGGTGGAAAATAATTTTTTGATCAAGTTGATTTTAAGGGTGGAAAATGATTCTTTTGTCCAACTATGCCATAATTTTGATCTAGTCAAGAGGCATGTCCTGCGGGATGGTTTTGACCTGTTAGGAGGATTAGTCCTACATGTGGTTGATTATTATGACATGTCACGGGGGCATGTCCTGCAGGTGGTTAATGATATTATGATTTGTCAGGAGGATTAGTCCGGCAGGTGGTTGATTACATTATGACCTCTCAGGAGGGTAATCCTGCGAGTGGTTGATAATTATGACCTGTCAGGAGAGTAGTCCTGCAGGTGGTTGATTATTATGACCTGTCCGGAGGATTAGTTCGGCAGGTGGTTTGATTGACATGTCAGGAGTGCAAATCTTGTGGGTAGTACCCCTACCATTAGGGATAATAAATGGACCTGGCACTGTTAGTCACTGTAGATGGCACAGTTGTATAGGTTACGGTACCATCGTAACTCCCGATCGTGAGGTAAAAACGATCCTATGGCTAGTAGGAAAGGAGGTGTGGTGTATTTTATTATACGTTAAAATATTTGGTCTGGTTGATTTAAAACATTTGGATTGGTTGGTTTAAAACATTTGGATTGGTTGGTTTTAAAATATTTGGATTGATGGATTTAAAATATTTCAATTGGTGGATTTAAAATGCTTGGGTGTAGTTGATTTAAAATGTTTGGAGGGGTTGACTTAAAATATTTGAGTTGGAAGTTAATTATATTTCTTCATTTCATTAGTAGTAGTGGAACTAGATTTTCAACATAGTATGCGGTTATATTATTATATTTTGAAACGTGGTGTTTAACACTTCTGCTTGTTTTAAATATATTAGTTCATTACATCGGTGATAGTGGGACCGAATTTTCAACCTGGTATGTGATTATAAAATATTATATTTTAAAAGTTAGTTCGTCACATTGGAAGGTATTATTTTTGGGGAAAAATATATTGATAGAGGTGCGCGTGCATTTAAGTATGTATATGTATATGTATATGTATATATATATATATATATATATATGTATTTGGTTGATTGGTTAGGTAGCGTCATGTCGACGTCACGCCCGGCTTGGGTTGACGGGTGCCTAGGGTGGGATGTGACACTATTTTACTGGAATCAGAGATTATTAACTTCTAACAGATGATCCTTTGAAGTGGATGTTCAAGTAATGGTTTGGGATTATTATGGTAATTGGTAATGGTTTGGACTTTGGACAATTATTATTAAATCTTGGGACTGTCATGTTAATGTTTTGGAACTATTTAAACTATTATTTTTAATGTTTTCGGACTGTTGTTATTTTTAATATTTGCAACTACCATGTTAATGGTTTGGATTGGATTTTTTACTGTTATTTTTAATTTTTGGGATTGTAATGCCTATTATTTTTAATTTTTGTTCTGTATTGTTGAAATGTGTTAATGAATTGTCACTGCAATTGGGCATATTTAGAAGACAAAGGGGTTGGTGGTAGAGGTAGAAAATTTTCTGTCTTGTTAATGGTTTGTAATGTGTTAGAGATAGAAACTGAAGTTATTGATGAATTGTATTTTTTGGACTATTAATTAGTGAATTGTATTTTTTGGACGATTAATTAGTGAATTATATTTGGCAATAAAATTATATTTGAAATGTAATTTCTAATGTATTATAAAAAAAAAAATCATTTTGGGTCATTAATAAATATGTTGGCCGAATGAGCTAAAATTAAATTTGGAATAATTCACTAAATTGGGTTAAAAACTTAAATTTGGACTAGGGGAGAAAAACAAGAAAAACAATTTTAGGCCCAAACTGAAACGACACCGAAAACCGACTTAAAACCGCATGTTCGATTTTTTTTCTGCCAGAGAAATCGAACCGCAAGGCAGTGGTAATCAACATAGGAAAACCAAGGACATCGGTTCTAGGACCAAAATTCGCAAAAATTAGACCGAATCACACCGAGCACATCCCTAGATACAATGTCTTCAAGAGTCATCTATTATGAGTACTAGATATAAATTAAGAGGATTATTTTGTGTCATTCTTACACAATGTCCTCCTATAAATCCATGTGAATTGTGGGATCAATTTTCAGTGCATATATCTGATAATCTCCCACACAAACTTTGCATACTGTTTTCTATCCCCGATCAAAGCGAGACACAAATTAAAGACAACAATTTGTTTCTTTTGAATCAACTACTTCAAGAATCAGGCAAGAGCTTAGCTGACTTTCCATCGATTCCACAACCTGTCGAAAATTGAAATATGGTACTTGGAAATAGATTGATATGGGAACATCGTCAAATGCAAAGTGAAGCGTAACAACTAAATGTGTAGTGTAATATTGATTGTCTCAATGAAGGCCAGCGTATTGTACAACTGCTGTCAACCAGACATAAGTGTCGTAATATGGCCGAACTAATATCTTCAGTTTATCCACATCTAGGTACACCTGGTGTTGCTACCCCTGCATTTCTAACTGAACGTTCTATCATTTCTGTAAGAAATGACGATGTCAGTGCTATAAATTTGGTCGCTTTAAATATTTTTCCTAGAGAAACGATCACATATTTGGTTGTAGACAAAATGTCTGAAGATGATGGAGCCGATCGTCAAATTACGAATCGTTATCCTAATGAGTACTTGAATTTCTTAAATCCTCTAGGATTACCTCTATTCAAGTTAGATTTGAAAATTGGATGTTCAGTTATGTTATTGAGAAATATCGCACCAAATGATGGATTTTGTAATGGCACACGATTAATGGTTGTCAGGTGGTCTTCACGTGTAATCGAAACTCGACTATTAATAAGGGATAAAGCAAAAAATTTGGCATTCATTCTGAGAATATCCTTGACACGGTCGTCTTCGGAATTTCTTTTTCAAATGACAAGACATCAATTTAAATCACAAGGACAATCATTGAAATTTGTTAGAATTGATTTACTGCACCGATTTTTAGCCATGGTAAACTATATGTGGCCCTATTAAAATGTACATCATTTGATTGATTAAATGTGCTTCTACACAAATATGGATGTCTATCTACGACAAATATTATTATCTGAAAGTATCAATGTAATTGTAATTGTCTCAATTGATGCAACAATTAGAGTTCTACTGAAAAATTTCAAATTATTATAGATTGGTTATCTATTTTTTGCTTGACATTTGAGACATCCTATTCTAACAATGTCATGGGTGACTTTTGTTATAAGATTTAGATGTTATTAGATTATTGATATTCAATTGCTAAATGAAATAGGTACAGAATAGTTGTCTCGACTGTTAGTTATTATAGATGTTATAACGAAATAGATGCTAAATGTTTTATGCCCGTGCTTTCAGGCACGGGTTACACACTAATCTATATGATAAAATAGGACGGACATACAACCTTATATAAATCTCAGCCGTTCTTTATCTCCTATATAAAAAGCGGTCCAGAGTGATTCAAAAAATTAATATAAATATAAAATATATATTTATACTTTATCATATATAACTTATACCTAATTAAAGATAGAGAATATATATTTTTTTTTGTATAATTGATGAGATAGAATATATTTTTTTCAATATATAAATCTATAGAAATAATATAAGGACATTAAAATTATGAAAATTATGAAAATAATATATGTTCATTAAATTGAGTAATAGTATTGAAACATTAAATTTTAAAAAAAAAAATTAAAAATAATATAAAAGAAAAAATATACTCTATAAAAATCATGTAAATTAAATTTACAAAAATTATAGAAACAATATATGTACGTTAAATTTAATAATAATAGTAAAACATTAAATTTATAAAAATTAAATTAAAGAAATAATATATGGATATTAAATTTAATAATAATACTGAAACATTAAATTTATAAAACTAAAGAAATAATATAAGAGAGAAAATCTAATATACAAAAGTTATGGACATTAAATTTACGATATAGAACTAATGTACGGATATTAAATTTAGTAATTAAAAAAAATATTATTTTTTTATAAATTTAAAAATCAAGAGGTGAATATTCATATTTTCATTTTGTTATTTTTTAACATTTTGATACATTTTAATTTTGATTCGGTTATTGTGAATGTTCATTATTCTTTACATGAATAAACCAACAAAATACAATCATGGTATAAACCTTCACCAAAACTACCTGAAATCAAAAAGAATAAATAAAAATCAATAAAAATAAATTAGTGTAAATATTTTATCAAACCACATGAACGTTCACCCAACACACCATGAACAATAAATCAAGACACCGAAAACCCTCTACGAACAACAAACAAACTCGGCGTAAACATTCACTAACAAAAAATAACACATTTACCCTGAAAACTAAAGCAAACATGTAATATTTTGAAAATTTATATTTTAGAAAATATTATTTTATATAAGTTTAATATTTTTGAGTTTGTTTTATAAATTTATGTTCTAAATAATATTTGATAATTTTTTGGAATTAAATGTTAAGTTCAAATTGACTTTTAAAAAGTTTCGGGACTACTGTGTTATTTAAAATATACTTTTAACAGTTTTGAAATATAATTAATATTTTTTATTTTATTTTAAGAGGCCATTTATGTAAATAATAAAAATATTAATATGTGTTGTCTTCATATAATAAAGACAACACATTATTATCAAACTTGTATATGCAAATGAATTAACATGTATATGTATAATAATAATAATAACAACAACAACAACAACAACAATAAAAATCGTAATAATAAGAATGATCAGATTATATATGGATAGAGGATATTAATAAAAATCTAGAGTTTATAGAAGATTGAATGGGTTTTTAGTAATAAAACTATTCCGGTTCGGATTTCAGCTTTGGATTTCAGATAGAATTTTTAACTCTTTTAATATATGTATTTAATCTCTCTACTATATGATTCATGTTACTATTATTGTTGAATTTTAAATGTTAAATTCTATGAAATAGTTATGATTATGTGAAAATTATGTAGAAATCATGCCAATGTGTTCATTTGTCGTATTAATTACATACATGTATTAGAGTGGTTAAAAATTTTACTAAGCGTTGGCTCACAACCGCACAGTTGTGATTGCAGGGCCAGTGAGAAGTGAAACGGTGCAAAGAATTTTATGTTGAATTTCTGTTTAATTTGTAAAGATTATAATTATTCTTTACCGTTGTTGAAAATGGAGTTGCGCGAGGAATTATAAGTGAATTTAGATTTAGTTTATTTTGTTGGCCCAGTGAGTTACCCAAGAGGGGAGCTGAATTGGGTAAATAAAAATTTAATCCAAATAATAATACTTCAAAAATCAAAAAATTAATTTTACCCTAAATTAATTATTATCTTTATAGTAGCGAAAATATAATATCAACTAGGTGCACACCAAACAACACAAATATAAATAAATTAAAGAATGCAGCACACTAGAAATTTATAATGGTTCACCAAACTATTTTTGGCTAATTCAGTCCCTTGAGCTCCACAGAGAGTTGCACCACTAATCACTAAGATTCATTTAAACAAGTAGGAACCAAACATTTACACAATGATTATTTTTCCAGGCTCAGAATCAACCTTTACAACTTCCTTTTCTCAGGTTCAGGAATAACCTTTTCTTTTTCCCAGACTCAAGAATAACCTTATCTTTTTCAGGTTCAAGACTAACCTAATCCTTTTATAGACAAAGGATCAAACATAATTCTTTTATACTTTAAGCTAAGAATTAAACTTCACAATCATTCTAAGTATCATTTTCCCAGGTAAGGATGGAACTTTTACAATTAACTCACAATTGATCCTAATTAGAAATAATAACACCTAACTATTTTCAAGGGAAAAGAGTTCCTAACCTTTTTATACTTAGGCAAAGATCAAACTTAAATCTCTTTACCGGAAGAGATTAAAACCCAAAGTTACCCCTGATTAGACACTCCCAGTAGTATCTAATCAAACACACAACTCACCAATTACAATAAAATTGATAAGTTCTTTCCACTCAGAGTTTCTACAACCTCAAATCAATTTAAACTCAATTAATGTCCCGAAAATTACTAGTGATAGAATTAAGTGAGGAAACAAAAATCTGATTATAAAAATAATATAGGTAACACAAAATTGAGCACGTAATCAGATTATCACACAAATCGTTTTAAAATATTTTTTATGTTTTTTAAAGTTCAAAAACGATTTCTCATAAGATCAATTAACCAAGCAAGTGATAATAACAATAATAAACTCAATTAAGAATAAGCTTGGAACACATTCACCAAGAAAATGTAAAAATCTGATTATAATAGATATGGGTAGCACAAAAATAAGTATGTAATCAGATTTTCACCAAAAAATCGTTTTAAAATATTTTTATGCGATTTAAGGCTCAGAAAACGATTTTGTCAAGATCTTATCAACCAAACAAATATAGAAAAAATAAATACGCAATAAAGACTAATAGCTTGGAAGATCTCACCAGGATAACATTGAAGAATTATAAATTGAAACACTAGACAATTCAACTCGGTGACGCTAATACAATCAGCGCTTTAACTCAAGAATTTTAAGAACAGAATAATCCCATGATAATCTCTTAGTATAATATCAGAATGATAACTCTCAGAATAGCTCAGGAACTAATTGTTCTTGACCAACCAACACCTATCGGTCGACCACGCAATTCAGGACGTAGCCCAAGCCAAAATCACTTCGCCTATAGGTCGACCGCCACTTATCCATCAGTCGACTGGAAGATTCAAAGACTTCCATAAGTTGACCTCTTTGTCGACCAAACAATTCAGAAAGTTCATTATTTGTCCATAGGTCAACCGATCCTACACCATAAGTCGATCGATCGATTCTGAGACTTTAACATATTCCAACCTACACCCATCGGTTGACCGATCCTCTCAAGTAGGTCAACCGAACAATGCTGGATATCTTTTTCCTTAATTAATTTTGACTCAATTCTTTAACGTTTTTGCCCCTTTAACTGATTTCTTTTCTTGGTTAACTTAACTAACACTTAAATTCAATTTTAATCACTAATATAACTTAAGTCCGTATTCTTCTTCAATTTCACATAGGAGAAAATATGTTTAACTATTTAGGATTCTAATAAAACCACAAAATCATAAATTTATTTTCGTATCGTGTGTGATCCTAATCGGGATACATTAAGAGTAAAAATTAACCTGAGTTATTTTTCCCTAGATTCTTTAAAATCTTCGGTCTCTTAATGCTCGTCTCTTTGTTAGTATCTTGCATCCTTAGCGTCCTTAACCATCTTCAACAACTTCTTCATGATTAAATCATCAATGGAACTTTAACACTGAAACACTTAATAAACTTATTAGTTCTACCAAAAACATCAACACTTAATTGTCCATCAAAATCTCGGGATCAATAATCTTCCCATCTTTGATGATGACAATTAACTTTGATGTTTTTTTTAAAATAATAATGTAACCACGCTCCCCCTAAATTCGAGGACAGGTTCTTTAACTCGTTAAAGCATAATCATGAAGATAACATAATAAACTCATAAGATATTCGATGAAGCACAAAATGATCAATCAAATATTAAGATATTCAATAAAGCAATATGATCATATCAACATAGTTTTTCCCCTATAACAGTGCAATACTTAGGCGAACAAAACCTAAACATTAACTAACTCATTTTAAGCACAAATATGGTTTCCTCTTTAATCTATCAATTTAATTCATTAAAGATATTCAATAAATATCAGACATATTCTCCCCTTTTGTCATCTCAAAAAGTGGAGAAGGGGAACCAAAAACATCACTTCTAGGTAATTGTTATGCCTAGTTATACCAAAAAATATCATTCTGAGCATACAATCTCCCCATATATAATTGTAAACAAGTAAATTCATGCATAAGAGAATAAACTTGAGGCAATCAAAATATTTCAACAAAATATTATGCGATCGTATAATTTCAGTTAAGTCCACCTGCCTTACTCATGATACCAAATAATGTCTTCCTATTAGATAGAATCAAGCCATGTAATCTTTAATGCACTAAAATAGGAAGTATATCTTATGATCAATCAACATGGATCTAATGCATGCATAAATATGGATAAATACATATTTCTCTCATAAAATTTCAATTCTCTTTTAGTATAACAATCATTTTCGGAACAAAAGATATTAGTTGTATGCCTATAAATATATCCACATGCAACAGATTGAAATGTCATATATATTTAAGTGATAAAATATATGGTATCATACATCGATTAATGCCATCTCATAAAGTGATACCAACCATGTAAGTTTAAATTCATATGGGATGCCGACTGGTAAGATCATGATTAATACTGATTTTTCAAGCATCTCTTAGTAATAAAAATTTCATCCACAAATTAGTATTAGCTAATAATGAAATTCCTCGTAGGCATATAATCAAGATATTCATATCTATATGAGTTAATTAGATGATAATTTCTCATCACATAATCATTTAAGAATAAGATTGTTTTACCACTGAGTTGAATGAAGATTCAATCCTAAGCAATTATCTTCCTTGAATCATCCTTGTTCTTATTCTTGATTAAACTTTGAATTTCAGTGTGAATATTTGTTTCTCCTTGAGTAAGATTATAACCTGAAACTTTTTGAAACATATTTGGAATAAAATCATTAGTAATAATTAAGTGAACATATATTTATCAATTTTTTTACAACATTATGCATGATCACTGATCAATTCCAACCAATCTTAATCCTATAAACTAATTAATTTAGATAAAATCATCTCAAGTAACATGCTTCGCATAAGAACATGAATTTTTAATAATAGCATCCATATCAAAATTCTAAAACCCTTCCAAAATATAATCATTTGAAAACTTTTAGTATAACACGATATTATACATGAATCAAGATATCATTTCAAGATGCATAAAATAATATCTCAATTCACTTAATTCATTATCTAAATCACGTAACATGTTTTAAGATTAACACATGATCTCTACTTAATATAACCATAAAAAAAATATTAATGCCCCTTAACTAAATGTGATTCTCAAAATCACCATGCAATATTTCTAAGACAACAAGTAAACGTATCATTTAAAATAAGTTTTAGAAATAATTACCAATTTACTTATTTGGCAAGTCGGGAATCTCCCTCTTTAACAAATTTAATAAGTTTAAACTGCGAAGGGTTATGAGTACCTTTTATATATTTCGGGGCAACTTTACTCTTTACCTTATTTGTATTGATGATTACTTTGGGTGCATAATTCCTCTTGGCCTGTCCATATCCTCTCAGACTTTGATTTTTTCTATTTGATTCACTGATACTTCCATTTGCTCGTGTCACTTGTGACTTTCTGGTGATATTGCATCTTGGCTTTGGAAAATCTTTTCTCTTTACACGTCTCTTGTGGCTTTTTTACAACTTCACCTCTTATCTTTAGCACATCTCTTCACTTTGTATGCATCGCTTGTGAATCCTTGATAACCTTTTATCTTGACATTGATATAGCCTCTTTGTTCGTTCCTTCGGGTCCACTCCTATCATTATGTAACTCTGCACAAGATATTTCAATAGTTCTCTTCAATATCAATTTCATTTTGGATCCGTCCTTGTTAGACATAAACTTAGGGTTTCTGAATGGACATGATACTTTAAAATGTCCAACCCTATTACAAAAATAACATCTCAAATCCAATTTATCATAGAAAGTATGAGATGTAAAACAAGAATCATTTCTAACAATATCAACAAAACTATCACCGGCTTGTGATAAAGAATGAGACGACGAAACATATTCACTTTACCTAGAAAAATTATTCTCAGAATCTCTTGAAACAGTCTTAAGATCGGATTTTGATTTTTCAATTTTTTTTCTTAAGTAAATCGATTTTAAAAACAAGATCTGACATTTGCTTAGAAATCATGTCAATATTTTTTTTTTAAAACTCTGTTTTCCTTTTCAAGAGAATCCACTTTAGAGAGCAAATTATTAATTTCAAAAACAACGTCCAAAAATTCTTTTGTACCACAATAATCAACCAAATACACTTTAGATTTTCGGACACTTTTTCCACCATTTTTAAAAGAATCGATTTTATTTTTTTTTTGAACTTAAGCTCTCTTTAGCAAAAAGAAGTGTGAAAGAAAGTAATTTTTTCATAACAATATAGACATTTTCACTATCATCATCTCCATCACTACCACGAGTACCACAAGAATCATACATCACATTGTCATATAATGATTTATCACCATCAAAAGAAGATACACAAAAAATATTATCCATGGTATGTGCACGTGATCGGTTTAGCTAAGATGTTAAGCCTAACGAGCTAAAACTAGCTCTGATGCCAATAGTTGGCCTAGTGAGCTACCCAAGAGAGAGGTGAATTGGGTAAATAAAAATTTAATCCAAATAATAATACTTCAAAAATCAAATAATTAACTTGACCTTAAATTAATTATTATCTTTATAGCAACAAAAATATAATATCAACTAAGTGCGCACCAAACAACACAAATATAAATAAATTAAAGAATGCAGCACACTAGAAATTTAGACTGGTTCACCAAGTTATTCTTGGCTAATGCAGTCCCTCGAGCTCCACGGAGAGTCGCACCCACTAATCACTAAGATTCCTTTAAACATATAGGAACCAAACCTTTACACAATGATTCTTTTCCCAGGCTCAGAATCAATCTTTACAACTTTCTTTTCTTAGACTTAGGAATAACCTTTTCTTTTTCCCAGGCTCAAGAATAACCTTATCTTTTTCAGGCTCAAGACTAACCTAATCCTTTCATAGGCTAAGGATCAAACCTAATTCTTTTATACTTTAGGCTAAAAATTAAACCTAACAATTACTCCAAGTATCATTTTCCTAAGTAAGGATGGAACATTTACAATTCACTCACAATTAATCATAATCAGGAAGAATAACACCTAACACTTTTCAAGAGAAAAGAGTAACCTAATATTTTTATACTTAGGTAAAAATCAAACCTCAATCTCTTTACCAGAAGAGATTGAAACCCAAAATTACCCCTGATTACACACTCCCAATAGTATCTAATCCGACACACAACTCACCAATTACAATACAATTGATAAGTTCTTCCCACTCGGAGCTTCTACCACCTCAAATCAATTTAAAATCAATTAATATTCCGATAATTACTAGTGATAGAATTAAGTGAGGAAACAAAAATCTTATTATAAAAATAATATGGGTAGCATAAAATTGAGCGCGTAATCAGATTATCACACAAATCATTTTAAAAGATTTTTTTATGTTTTTTAAAGTTCAATTAACCAAGCAAGTGATAATAACAATAATAAACTCAATTAAAAATAAGTTTGGAATATGTTCATCAAGAAAATATAAAAATCTGATTATAATAGATATGGGTAACACACAAATAAGTATATAATCATATTTTCAACAAAAATCGTTTCAAAATATTTTTATGCGACTTAAGGTTGAGAAAACGCTTTTATCATGGTCCTATCAACCAAGTAAAATAGAAAAAATAAATACGCAATAAAGACTAATAACTTGGAAAGATCTCACCAGGATAACACCAAAGAATTATAGATTGAAACACTAGACAGCTCAACTCGGTGACGCTAATACAATCAACGCTTTAACTCAAGAATTTCAAGAACAGAATAATCTCATGATAATCTATTAGTATAATATCAGAATGATAACTCTCGGAATAGCTCAGGAACTAATTGTTCTTGATGTTATCTTTTTATTATGTGAAATCCGCATATCTATATATAGGGAATTGAAACAAGCCCTCCAACGGCTAGTTTTCAAATGATAAGTATCTAAAAAGTACTTATAGACCCCATATATCATTATATTTCATTTTAGGTATAATTTAATTAAATATAGCTTTTGAAACATTCAATTGAGTCCTTCAAAAAAATTTCAAACTCAAATCAATAAGATAGGAAGTATTAAAAGAACCATTTAAGAAACACTTTAATTTTATATACCATATCTATGAGGATATTAAAATATTAACTATATATCTCAAAATCTATCAGATCCCTAAGATATCTCTGAGATCCTAACCATAAAACGGCTAGTAACGACTACTTTTTGGATCAAAATCACAAATTCCTCAAATCTTGAAACTGATCATCGGTTAACCGACCAACACCTATCGGTTGACCATCCGAATCAGGACGTCGCCCAAGACAAAATTACTTTACCCATAGGTCAACCGCCACTTATCCATCAGTCGACCGGAAGATTCAAAGACTTCCATAAGTCAACCTCCCTGTCGACCTAATGATTCAGAGAGTTCATTCTTTGGCCATAGGTTGACCGATCCTACACCATAAGTCGATCGATTGATTCAGAGACTTCAATATATTCCAACCTATACCCATCGGTTGACCGATCCTCTCAGGTAGGTCAACCGAATAATATTGGATAACTTTTTTCTTAATTAATTTTAACTCCATTCTTCGACGTTTTTGCCCCTTTAACCTATTTCTTTTCTCGATTAACTTAACTAACACTTAAATTCAATTTTAATTACTAATATAACTTAAGTCCATATTTCTTTTTCAATTTCACATAAGAGCAAATATGTTTAACTATTTAGGATTCTAATAAAAACACAAAATCATAAATTTATTTGCGTGTCGTGTGTGATCCTAATCAGGATACATTAAGAGTAAATATTATCTTGAGTTGTTTTTCCCTAAATTCTTCAAAATCTTCAATCTCTTAATGCTCGTCTCTTTGTCAGTCTTTTGCATCCTTATCATCCTTAACCATCTTCAACAATTTCTTCATGATTAAATCGTCAATGGAACTTTATCACTGAAACACTCAATAAACTTATTAGTTTCAGCAAAAACATCAACACTTAATTGTCCATCAAAATCTCGGGATCAACATATTTATTTATTATTGTATTATTTTTTTATTTACATATACATCAGTATATAATATATATATATATATATATATATATATATATATATATATATATATATATATATATATTTGATCCCTCGGAAAGGCTTGTTACTGTAGGTAGCATTTGGGAATTAAGAGTTTTGGTATTCAATTTAAAGTGCAAACATATTATATTTTTTCTTTTAAAACTAAATTCATGGTAATTATATTATAATTATAATTCAAAAACTATAATTGAATTTATGTTTGAAATAATTATATTTATTAATTACCGTTGTAAACATTAATTTGATAAATCGACAAATTATAATTGTTATCGTCACATTGTAAATATTCTTGTATTTATGAAATGAAATATTGGCTATTCAATTTTACTGTTAATTCTCTATAGGAAAAAACTAGTGGCGGCCCTAGAAAATCAGGTCGTTACAGGTGGTATCAGAGCGAGTTTGTTACTACCCTAGGCTTGGGTTATGGTATATGTTTCTAGTGATAAGTGAAGTAATAAATAAATAAATTCGTATAACTCATAATGGAAAGTTTCATTGCTAGTTTTCAACCATCGGCGAATTAGCACTGTGATGCAGTCTATTTGTGAAACAATGGAAAGCTACCCTTTGAAATTGTTTGAACTCTACATTGGTACACTTCAATCAAGTGAGGAAAATATTTATTTTTCTGCCAAGAAAATATTGCATCTATTAGGAATAGAAAAACCGCATTTCTTGAGGTTATCCAAGGTAAGAACAGATTCCCAAGTAACAATCCATGAAAATGGGAAATAATTAGGAAAATTTCCAATTCACTTTTATATTTGAAAATAATTAACGGTATTGTCACCGAAATTAATAATGATTCTCAAAGTGTGCTATTTGACACTAAAATGGGTATCAGTGTGAATACCCATTTATATTACTAGTAGCTATATTAGTAATAAATGGTACTTTTATAATAGTATTATTAGGGCCGCCAATATGGTAATAAATGACAAGAGAATGGGTATATCTCAATAATTATAAATTATTGATTTATATCGTCCAACCTCAATATCACCAACATTGTCAAAATAATAGTAATATTTTGTGATGTTATTACTTACGTAATCACATATCGTGGGTTATGGTACACCTTGTATGCATTGACGTCCGTCATGTTTTTTTTGGATGGTTTGACACTTTGCACCCATGTGTTATTACCATTATATTGCTTTGGTCCCTACAATTTCAATTTGAATATATTAACATCTTAGGTGGCATTTGATTAACGCAACTTACCAATAGTACATTAAATAAGCCTAGATGAGGTTGTGTTAGTCGTGGAACATAGGATATGTTGTTGAATTGAAAAGATTGGCTAAAAGATGTTTACTATCTTCTATATAAATCACCAAAATTATATTTTCGTATTAAATTATAAAAAAAAAATATTGATAAAGATGTATAGTTTTACAATGGTTAATGGATCAAGTAAATTTTTAAGTGTTGAGGTCGATTTTTATTATCCTGTTATGCCATAGTTACCTGTCAAGCAAGTCCTACAGAGTAGATATATTATAAATATTGTTACTTGTCAGGCAAGTCCTGCAGGGTAGATATATTATATATATTGTTACCTGTCAAGTAAATCCTACAGGGTGAATATATTATATATGTTGTTACCAGTCAAGCAAATCCTGCATGGTAGATATATTATATATGTTGTTACCTATCAGACAAATCCTGTAGGGTGAATATATGTTGTTACCTGTTAAGCAAGTCCTATAAGGTGGATATATATTGTTACCTGTCAGACAAGTCCTGCATGGTAGTTATATATTGTTATCTATCAGGCAAATCCTGTATGGTGGATATGATTACTCTCGATCATAAGGTAAAACAATCATATAGCTGGCAAGGAAGTATGGAATTTTATTATATAAACGTGAGTTGATCAATCGATTTAAATTAAGTTGTTTTATTATGATGACATTCTGTTGAAATTTTGATATTGACAAGTGAGTGGTTATATTTTGTTAAAAAATAGATTTTGATAAAAACACTTGATCCATAACTGGTTTTTGTATTATGAAGACAATACACTGGTAAAATAATTCATATAGATATTGGTCCACTAATAATATTAGGTAGGGTTGGAGTGTGGTACGACTATTGCGAGTACTTGAATACTTGACAATAAGAATATTTTTGGTGTTATTTATATAATCTGAATATGTGTAGTTGAGCCTTATCTTGATTTTGATGCGAGGTTGTCTTCATAATTTTCATATCTAGCTGCAATTTTTTTTTATACATGCATATGAGTATTGAACTCATTTTGATACATGTTCATATGACATAACAATTTGGTATCATTAGGTATAATGTTCTGGTAGGAATTTATGTAATGCAAATTAGAGAAATAAAAGATTTTTTTTTCTATTTACTAATAAAAATTGGTAGTTTACTTTTATTGGCAGCCTGTAGTGATATTTTTGCGAGCTTATAAAAAGTTAAATTAGAATTCATTATTATTATTATTATTATTTATCAGAGTGCACAATAGAAGGATTTAGAAATATAAGATTTTATAATATAATTAATAAAGACGCTGTGATTTTGAGCTATTCAAAAAAATAAAATTTCGAGAACGAAATTTATTTAAGGGGGGTATATTGTAATACCCCAAAAATTTATATTTTAGAAAATATTATTTTATATAAGTTTAATATTTTTGGGTTTGTTTTATAAATTTATGGTATAAATAATATTTGATAATTTTTGGGGATTAAATGTTAAGTTCAAATTGACTTATAAAAAGTTTCGGGACAACTGTATTATTTAAAATATACTTTTAACAATTTTGGTATATAATTAATATTTTCTTTATTTTAAGGAGAGCATTTATGTAAAAAAAAAAAAAAAAAAATATGTGTTGTCTTCATAAAATGAAGACAACACATTATTATCAAACCTACATATACAAATGAATTAACACGTATATATATTATAATAATAATAATAATAATAAAATAAAAAAAATCGCAATAAAAAGAATGATCAGATTATATATAGATAGAGGATATTAATAAAAATCTAGAGTTTATAGAAGATTGAATGGGTTTTTAGTAATAAAACTATTTCAGTTCGGATTTCGGCTTCGCATTTCAAGTATAATTTTTAACTCTTTTAATATATGTATTTAATATCTCTACTGTGTGATTCATGTTATTATTATTGTTGAATATTAACTGTTAAATTCTATAAAATTGTGAAAATTATGTCAATGTGTTCATTTGTCGTATTAATTAGATACACGTATTAGAGGGGTTGAAAATTCTACTGAGCGTTAGCTCACAACCCCATAGTTGTGATTGCAATGCCGGTGAGAAGTGAAACAACGCAAAGGATTTTATGTTGAATTTCTGTTTAATTTGTAAATATTATAGTTATTATTTACCGTTGTTGAAAATGGAGTTGCGCGAGGAATTATAAATGAATTTAAATTTAGTTTATTTATTTATTTATTATTGTATAGCATTTGGGAATTAAGAGTTTTGGTATTCAATTTAGAGTGCAAACATATTATATATTTTTTTTCTTTTAAAACTGAATTGGTATTTATATTATAATTATAATTCAAATAAAAATTATAATTGAATTTCTATTTGTAATAATTGTATTTATTAATTACCGTTGTAAAAATTGATTCGATAAATCAACAAATTATAATTGTCACCATCGCATTGTAAAAATTCTCAGATTTATGAAATGAAATATTAGCTATTCGATTTTAATGTTAATTCTCTATAGGAGAAACCTAATAGCGGCTTTGAAAAATTGGATCGTTACAAAACGAATCTAAAACCCCAGTGCAAACATTCATAAAAAATAAATCAAAAAATGTGAAAGAACATTCACTTAAATAACAAAAAGCTTCACAAAAATCAAACACAGATCTAACAAAATCAGTCTGAACATTCGGCAAATCGCAAATGAACATCCACCAAACCACACAATGAGAATAAACATTCACATCTAGATATTTTCCATGAACATTCAAATCAGATCTAGAAAATTTCAGATATGGAAATGGGGAGAAAGAAATATAGAGGGAGAGAAAGAGAGAGATATAGCACAACAATGAACTCTAGGCTGAAAATGGAGAGCATATCTGAAAACACGATGATGGCTGATGGCTGGCTATAGAGAAAAAGATTTGGGTGGCTGAAAATGAAAAATGTGTGAGATAGTAGAAATTAGGGTTTCACATTTATACTGCGCTATTATTGTTTATTTGTTTTTTTTTTTTAACAAAAGATTAAATAATAAAAAATAATAATAAAAGGATTAAATAATAACATTTTTGTTTAAAAGGTTAATTGAGGAGAGCGAGAATGAAATTAGGGTTAAACAATAAAAAATTCATTACAGAAATAATATATGGACATTAAATTAGCAATAATATTAAATATTAAATTTATGTAAATTAAATTAAAAAATAATATATCAATATTAAATTTCGTAATAATACTCAAATATTAAATTTACTTAAAGAAAATAATATTAAAGAGAAAATATAATATATAGAAATTATGAACATTAAGAAATATTACATGGACAATTTAGTAACAATATAAAAAATATTAAATTTACAAAAACTAAATTAAAAAATAATTTTAAAGAGGAAATATAATATACAAAAATTATGGATATTAAATTTATAAGAAATTATAAAATAATATATGCAAATTAGCTTTAATAATAATACTAAAATATTAAATTTACAAAAATTAAATTAAATTAAAGAAATACTATAAAAGAAGAAATATAACACACGAAAATTTTGTACATTAAATTTACGAAAATCATATAAATAATATATGGGCGTTAAACTTAGTATTTAATATTCTTTTATACTATTTCTTTAATTTAATTTCTGTAAATTTAATGTTTTAGTATTATTACTAAAGTTAATGTGCATATATTACTTTTATATATATCTTATTATAATATTTAAAAGTGAAAAACAAGTTTTTAGAATGAAGTATGATTAATCTCTCTAGTCTTCTTACTCTTATTAAATCAATGGCCAAGATCATCTCTTCCCATTATCAGTAACATTATTATATTTATTTATCTATTTTTTTTATTTTTTTTATTATCAATTTAAAATTTTCATTCTTTTTTTGAAAAATTATATTTATAATATTGGAATTTAAAAAAAATTAAATTAATTTTCATTTGAATGAAAATTATTTAATTATTTATTTATTTACATTTCATTATTATTATCAATTCGAACTTTCATTCATTTTTAAAATATATATATATATATATATATATATATATATATATATATATATATTCATAATATTGAATTTTTTTTAAATAATTAAATTAATTTTTATTCAAAAAAATAGATGAATCATGTGGGTTGAAAATGATGGTCCCTCGAAGATATTATTTTTCTCAATAATATATTTTAGCATTAATCTTATCCTAAATGAATGTATTTTTTTCTCATAATTAAAAAAAAAAAATGATTCTTGGTCAGCATTTCATAAATTAAAAATAATTTTTTTTAATCCAATTTTTATGATTCACGATTTATCTAATTCACTTTGTGCAGTGATTTAAAAAAAAAAAACAATAATTCTCTAAAAAATTAAAAGTTATTATACACCACAAAAGTTATTGTAATTTTTTATATGAAAACTGATGTTATTTTAAAATAGTATAATAATTTTGCATCCATAAAAAAATTATTATACCAACGTGAAATACATTGACTAAAATTTTAAATTCCTACACTATTAAATAAAAAATTAAAATTTATGTCCATACGGTCTACTAGCTCATAATAATTTTACAAAACTTGAAAAACAAGCAATATGTTAATAAACAAGCATAATATGAATTTTATTTTATTTTGTTTTAATCTAAACCTGCGCATTGCATGGGCTAAACCTAGTATATATAATTTATGTAAATTATGAACATTAAATTTATAAAAATTGTTGAAATAATAGATGGACATTAATTTTAGTAATAATGCTAAAACATTAAATTTATAAAAAAAAAAAATTAAAAAATAATATAAAAATACAAATATAATGCACGAAAAATTATGTACATTAAATTTACGGAACTTATAGAAACAATATATGGACTTTAAATTTAGTAATAATACTAAAATATTAAATTTATAAAAATTAAATTAAAGAAATAATATTAAATTAGGTTCGTTTATTTTACACCCGTACCCTCAAGCACGGCTCACACACTAGTCGTCAACATGGTCCATAGCACACCTCGATTAGCTAAGTTGCAGGAAACAATGACCTTTGTTTAGAAACATCTAGGTTGTGTTTGGGTAAGGGATTTGGGGAAAGGGTTTCATTAGGGTAAGGGATTTCAAAATCCCTTTCTGACAAAAACTTGTTTGGATATTTATGAAAAATATTTTGTAAAATCCTTTTATCTTTTTAAAAAAAAGAAAAAAAAAATTGTAAAATGAGCCATTTTGAAGTACCTTTAATTTTGGTGTCATTTGCCAAATCCATCAAAGGATTTGTGAAATATCTTCTTCGCGACTGTGCCCTCTTCTTATTCATCATCCATTGTCTTCTTTCTTCTGCTTCTTCATCGTCGTCATCCATCGATTTGCGCTGCCATCTTCCTTCTTCTACTTATTCATTGTCCATCATCTTCTTGTGCTGCTGTCTTCCTTCTTCTACTTCTTCATTGATCGTCTAGGATTGCGAGGATGGTAGTGGATTGGTTGGTTAGGGAATCAAAGCTCTACATTAGGTACCCTTCCCTCTTTGCGGTGATTAGGGTTCCAATTTCTGTTGTTGATTAGGTTCTAATTTCTATCTAGATTTAAATTTGGGTTCCAATTTCTGTTGTTAATTAGGGTTCTAATTTCTATTGTTGATTTAAATTTGTGCATTTTATGGATTTTAGTGTTTACAAATACTTTACATATCAAAACAATAGAATTATAAAATTACACGATCAAATTCTTTAACTAAAATAGTTATCCAAATAATGGATTTGTAATTGATGGGATTTCAAAATTCAAGATTTTGAAACCCCATCATTTGCAAATTCCTTGAATTTGTCAAATCCTTTACCCAAACGCAACCTTAGACTTTTCCACCTAAATCTTGAAATTCATTTTATCCCTATTTTGCGTGTATTTAAATATTTAGTCAATGTTTTAAAACCCAGACCGGATATCGAACCGAAATTTTTTTTAGGTCACGGGTCACTGATTCAACAGGTGAGTGAATCGTTGTTGAACCGTGATATCATAATTATGTTATTAATAATAAATATAAAAATAACAATTAAAAAATATATTAAAAAAATTAAAAATAAAGTGAGCTACATAACGCTAACCCCAAAATTTATAGTTCTATCGGTGTAATTCAGAAAAAGAAAAATCAATAATGATGCCACATTGACAAAATTCCCCCTCCCCCCCCCCCCCCCCCCCCCAAGTAAACACAAACAAAGCCATTGAACAAACTTCACTCTACTTTTCATTTACTACAAAGAAAGAGAGTGAGGCTCCCGAATTTCTGCAACTGCGTTGTAGTTGCTGGAACTGGCGCCAACGTTCGCCGCAACAGTGAGTGGCTATTCGTGTCGGCGATGAGCTGGGCTTGTCGTAATTAATGAGCTGGGCTTGTCGTAATTAAATAGACAATTTTTTAGAAGTCAATTTTCGAAACCCAACTGTTTAATTTTATAAAAAAGCAAAATCAAAACCATAAAATTGCAAACCCTTGAGATTTTTTATATATTTATTAATTTTCTCCAGCAAAGCAAGTTCATAAAATTGTAAACAAAATATAACTATAAGACAAAATACAAATACCAAACAAAGTCAAAACTAAACCACAAAATCATTAATTGTTACAATAAATATTTGAAACATAATTAAAGTACAATAGAAAAAGTTCACATGGAATAAAATACAAACAAACAAAAATGAAAACCAAAAAGTAAGGGTACTAGTGCAAATGAATACATATAATATATATACACACACACACTCTATAGAGGTAAAAGTATAAATAAATAAATAAAAAATAAAGGTAAATATAAAAAAAAAATATCTAAAATAATGATAACGCGGTTTGATTTCACGGTCACTATCCCAAAAATAAAACCAAAATAAAAAACGTTTTGATTTTCAAATCCAAAACCGTAACCGAAACAATTTGATCGTTTCAAAATAAAATCATTCGGTTTAATTTAGTTCAATTACCTGCTGGTTCAAGTTCAATTGTCATTCCTACACATTTTGTCCCATCGCCTCATGATATTTTTTTTTTTCACCAAGTTAAATGGAAAGTACCTATTCAAAGGTTTAAGAAATAATTTACATTCTAAAATTTCAATTGAAATTTGAAATAATAAACTAAAACCCAAAGGTTTTAAATTAATGTATCAAAAGTTGAATTACGTCAAAACTTATTTAATCAATGATTTTAAAACATAATTGGACCTTGTGATAGCCTATCGAAAATTATTTTCAACTCAAGTAGTTTTCGCGCCAAATTAAAAAATTGAATCGTTAATTTTTGGCTCCCCAACGTTTGAAATTGACCTTTGTGAAGTTCAATAAGGCCAAAGCAAATTCAATAGAAGTTCCATGATCCCTGTTAGGCCCCAAGTATACCACTTAAAATTTTTATAGAATTAAAATTAGAATTTTAGACAATTTCAATTGATATTCAAAGGGACCAATTGGAGTTCTAATTTTAAAATTAAAGTCTCTAAGAATAGAATTAATTCTTTAAAAACTTGAATCGAATCTCCAATTGAAGTTTTAGAAGTAGAGAAACAACTTTAGGGGCCAAATGAAATTTTACAAAAACTAGTTTTGGGAATCAATTTATCAAATTGGAAGAAATTTTAAAAAATATATCATGTTTTAATTTAGAAATTTTAGTTTCTAAAAGTCAATTTTAAATAAATAAATTCAAGTCAATGTGTTTAGAAAAATCCAATTTTCAATAAAAAGTTTGGGTATTTTAAGATTATTGGTGGAAATGCTGAAATTTCAAGATAAATATTTAAATAACCATAGAATAAAATTAATAATTATTAAACAATATTAATGTAAATATTAATTATTCATGTAAAGGCATTAAAAACAAATTATGAAAATTATGTGAAACAAATTAAGTGTATCTAAACAAGAAATGTGACTGTGACGTTAACGTAATAGAAAGTAAAAAATAGCAGTGACAAAATATATTAACGTTAACGTAACAGAAATAAAGAAGAACAGTGGCAGAATGTATTAACGTTAACGTAACAGAAACAAAAAAGAATAGTTGCAGAATGTGTTAACGTTAACGTAACAAAAATAAAGAAAAATAGCAGCAGAATGTGTTAACTTTAACATAACAGAAACAGTGTTTTAAATTCTACATAAAAACTTACTTGGATATTCAAACAACGAATTGAATTGAAGTAGATCGAAACTAGAGTTTAATTATATACCCTTAAAGCAAATTCACGCCCCCACACTGGTGCTAATGGTTGAATCGACGTCTGCCTACCAGGGTATAACGATCTTTAAGTTTTTAGTACAAGCACTTGAAACCAAAAACTTCGACGAACTAGACTTGTGCTTGAACTCTCAGCAAACTCCATTTTTTTATGTGGCTACTTATTAAGAACGTAATTGGCGATAAGCAATGCTTCCCCCCACATGTTCTAGGTTAGTCCAGAACTTATCAACATAGCATTCATAATTTCTTTTAAAGTTCTATTCTTCCTCTCAGCTACTCCATTTTGTTAAGGTGAATAAGGTGCAGTTGTTTGATGAATTATTCTGTGTTAATCACATAATTCCACAAATGGTGATTCATATTCACCACCTATATCACTTCGAAGAACTTTAATCTTTTTGCTAAATTGATTCTCAACTTCGTTCTTATATTGAATAAACTTTTCCAAGGCTTCATCTTTACTCCTTAAAAGATAAACATAACAGTATCTTATGCAATCATCAATAAAAGTAATAAAATACTTTTTACCACTTCTAGTTTGTACAAATTTTAAATCACAAATATCAATGTGAATTAACTCCAGAGGTTTAGTACTTCGTTCGTTGGATTGAAAAGAAGTTCGAGTCAACTTGGACTCTACACAAGTCTCACATTTATGATTTAAATCAATTTTGCATTTTGGCAATAAATCTAAACTAATCAATTTACGTAAATAATTATAATTAACATGTCCTAATCTAGCATGTCAAACATCAATTGACTCAATCATATAAACTGAAGATGTAGTTTTATTAGCTTTTGGAATCACAGTCATTACATTCAATTTGAAGAGACCTTCATTCTTGTAGCCCCTTCCTACATACATTCAATATTAATGTAAATATTAATTATTCATGTAAGGTCATTAAAAACAAATTATGAAAATTATGTAAAACAAATTAAGTGTATACTAAACCAGAAATGTGACGTTAATGTTAATGTAACAGAATGTAAAAAGTAGTAGTGACAAATGTATTAACATTAACGTAATAGTAACAAAGAAGAACAGTGACAGAATGCGTTAACGTTAACGTAACAGAAATAAATAAGAACAGTGTCAAAATGTGTTAACGTTAACATAACAGAAACAAAGAAGAATAACAGTAGAATGTGTTAACGTTAACATAACAGAAACAGTGTTTTAAACTCTATATAAAAACTTGTCTGGATATTCAAATAATGTATTGAATTGAAGTAGATCGAGACTAGAGTTTGACTTTATGCCCTTAAAGCAGATTCACGCCCCCACACTAGTGCTAATAGTTGAATGGACGTCTGCCTCCCAGGGTACAATGATCTTCAAGTTTTTAGTACAAGCACTTGAAACCAAAAATCTCGACGAACTAGACTTGTGCTTGAACTCTCACAAAACTTTAAATGTTCTGTGTTTTTGTGGTGATATGAAGAGATAATGTTGTGTATAAGACAAAATAAAATAAATGACAAGTCTCCTATTTATAGAAGACCAAACATCACCATTGAATGGATGCAACTTTAGAAAGATAACTGTTCGCATTAACGTTAACGCGAACCATCACCAATTTTGAAAAGGCACATGTTCACGTTAACGTTAACACGAACATTCACCTAATGTACCTTGATGTCTACTCATTTGTGCTAATTCAAAATTAACAATTAAGCAATTAATTAACTGCTTAACTGCTACTAATTAAATTTTAAACTATTCTGGCAAATCAATATCGACCCGACCCGATCCAGACCCGACCTGACTCAGATCTGGTCCAAACCATATCCAAATATAGATCAGTTTGTCCCAACCCAAACTCGACCCGACCCAATTTGAGTTTGAAGGTTTGATTGTTAGTAGTTTGCCTTTGTTCTCAATTTATAAGTTGATACAAGCTTGAGTTTCTTCTCCACAACCAATGTGGAATAACTACACCTTACAACTCAAGTTCTCAATTTCCAAGTAATGTGAGATAACTCATCCCCTTCCGAGTAATGTGGGATAATTCATTCATTTATGTCTTCAATCAATCTCAAATGAGTTTCTTTGATAATTAAAATCTCATTCAAAACTTAATTATTTTTTGCATATAAATATACTACGTTGATCCTCAAATGGCGAGAAACGCAACGGAATAATAACCCGATTAATTTAATTAATGGGTTTCATTTTAATTAATCAATTAAAGTAGCAAAAAATTCTAACAAAATCAACACGTAATTTCAAATTTATTCTCACCTTTTAGCAATCAAATTGAATTTTATATATATAAAAAAAAAAAAAACATGAAAATGTGCAAAAATAAAATTAAACATTTTTTTTAACATAACCACGCAATTGATTTTGTTGAAGGGTAGTTGAAGAAAGGTTGCATATTATAGAGTATTGCATTACACATTTGTAGACATTGAGAAAAACATAGACAGAGAGTGTGCAAATGCAACCCAAGGTGTCAGGCCTAATGGTAGTGTGTCTCCTTAGTAGGAGATTAATTGTTCAAAAAACATTCTCACCAACATTTGTAACAAAAAAAAAAAAAAAAAAGATGCATCGCGTGACTATGTCATTTTACAAACCAACCAACCACCAACACCGCCTTCCTATGTATCAAGAGGTATGACATCCTGAACAGAAATATATTTTCTTGGTATTGAACCACAGTGTCATATGTCTCCATGTTAAATGTGAATTCTGCAAAACATCTGTGTTCGTGCCAGAAGATCTCTGTCGATTCATGAAGAAATGGTCTCAAAGGTTCAAGATAACGATCTTCGATATCTCTTTATTCTGAAGAAGCCTTTTGCTTTTCTTCAAGAATTGACATGAAGAGTAAGGTGACCACGTGACCAATAACAGATGGATCGGGATCTTTAATACTGCTTACAACTCCCATCTTATCCATGGCTCGATTCTTTCTAGTATTCTCTCTCTAAAATTGCTATTCCTGGTCACACACTGCTCAAGAGGAACCCTAGATGTTGAAGGAATAGCTTTGAAATGCTGCTCATATATGCTGGTTCGCCATTGTAGAACTCTTTAAATAATAACATCAGGAGGATCAACTCCTAGATGTCCAAATGAACTTCATCTAGGTAATAACCTTGTTTGCGATCTACCACTGCTCAATTGCTCTCGTGTTCTTGTAATTAATCTGCTATACACGGTTTTCGGATCAAAGTTTTGGCCTCCAGGAAAGGCGGTAATTGCTCTCTATGGAAAAATCGAGAGGATAGGTTGATTCAAAAGAACCATAAATCAAATTCAATGTTACAGAGATGACACTTTCGCTTCAAATTGCTCTATCTTTAAATACAATCTATACAATACGTGTGCAGACAGTTCGTAATCACTACTGATCTGCGACAATCAGCGATGTCATCCAAGCATATTGAGTATTGTTTGTCGCGAACAGCTTGTGGGATTTGCTTCAAAACGAACTTCGAACGACTGAACATGGATGTGTGTGCATAAGTGGATCTTCCTTGTGAAGAAGATGACGACAACGACGATGATTCTATGGGAGCAAAGCAAAGCGATAGTTATGGCAAATGAGTCTCAGGAAATATCATCGGAGCACCGGAGGCGGTGTTTGTTCTTCGCACGAAATAAAAAATAACATCAAAATAATAGAGAGGCATGATATTGAGAGAAAATGAAAGAATTATATTTTTTTATGCGAAAGATACATTATAGAGATATATAAAGGATCTATATATAAAAGGTGATTAGAAAACTCTGGTAGAGTTAGAGTTTAATTTTTCTTGTCATAAATAAATAAAAAATTAAACATTAATTTAGCAAAAGGACACCAAATTATAACTAGGCTTGTCTTTAGAAATTCAATTTTGTTTCCTAATCCAACTTAGGAAAAAGTCTAAATTTCACCAACCTTCCTAAAAATTCAAAACGAATCTTGCCACAATCCGTAGCGAATTACAGGTAGCTAGCATCGAACTAAATAAATAACAAGAGACTTTATCCTGGCAGTCGAGCTATCAGGGCATCCAAATCGTCGCAGCAACGCCTGCTGCCCTACTAGGTAGCCACTGTAGGAGCAATGTTGCCCAATGACATTGAGCTACAGCTAACAAACAACCACTACCAAAACAGTGTAGGACAATTGCCACTGTAGCAGTTGTGCACTACAACAAAAAGTACCTACTATCGCCCTGCTACTGACCTCTAGCCTCCCATTATTATAGTGATTTTTTTCACGTCATTTTCTCAAATTCTCCAATTCCAATTTTTAGAAAAGACTGGTTTCATCTTCATTGATAGGAGTTAGACAGTTGGACTTATCTTCAAGTTTATTATTCTTCCAAGTTTTTCATGGATTTTCAAGCAGGTTCCTACTTGTGGAGAGATTTGTCACAATAATCACACCAGATTCGAGGTTTTTCATACGACCTTCGTTGGTTGGTATACGGCTTGTTTACATCAGAAGCTACAAGACTCGAGTTCTCCATAGGACTTTAAGTTCTAACACTTATCTTTCCCGGCATAATTCTCTTTCGGCTTTCATTCCTTTTAGCCTTAGGGGAAAATAAACTTCTCCAATTGAGGAAAAGGGTTATTATCCAATGATCCTTCCTCCAACCTCATCAAACAACATTTAGGTCAGCAAAAAACTTGAAAACCCAATTGTTGTCTACCAGTGTCTTGTGGTGATTGCATTCTTCAAAGGACTGCCATTTATAGGCATTATAAATGTCTAGATATTGCCACAGACCTTTCAAGATAAGTTCCAATTTTAGTTCGTACATCTGAGATTGATTACCAAAACCAAAATATATCTGGTTGATATTATCCCAAAGTTCTTTTGTTGTCAAATAACATATATACTTAGGTGGCGTTTGGTACGCGGGATTCAAGATGGGATTGGAATGACCATTGGAATGGTCATTCCATTCCTATGTTTGGTTGGTGAGATTGATTTTCATTCCTATTCCTAAGTAATGACTAATCCCACACTTCTTAGGATTAGTCAATCACAAATGAAATGAAGTATTAGGTAAGAAAAATGACCTATATTTGTGTTTCTGTATTTTTCACAATAGGAAATAAAATTTTGGGAACAAAAATAAAAATATGGTGGTGTTGCTTTTATATTTCTATTCCCAGAAAACATGAAACGGAAACAAAAATATGGGAATGAAATCTAGGAATAAAAACAAAAACAGAAATCTGGGAACAAAATAAAAACAGAAATATGGGACACAAACAGAAATCTGGGAACAAAACAAAAACAAAATATGGGAACAAAAACAAAAACAGAAATATGGGAACAAAAACAGAAATCGGGAAGAAAAACAGAAATATGAGAACAAAAACAAAAATCTGGGAACAAAACAAAAACAGAAATCTGGGAACAAAAACAGAAATATGGGAACAAAAACAAAAATCTGGGAACAAACAGAAATATGTTCCCAGATTTTGGTTTTTGTTTTTGTTCCCAGATTTCTGTTTTTGTTTTTGTTCTCAGATTTTGTTCTCATATTTATGTTTTTATCGATCATTCTGATACTATATTTAATGTATTTTGTAACCAAACGTGGGAATGATAATGACCATTTTAATACCATGTTTAATCTCATTTGTCACCAAACATAGGAATGGCAATACTCATTACATTCAAATATCACATTCATTCCAATACCACACTCATTCCATTTCATTCCAGCATACTAAACGTAGCGTTAGAGTTGATGTCATCCATGGCATTTACAAAGCAGGACATGACCATGTTTTCGGCATCCTAGACTGCAAAATACGATATGTCATTGCTGGTGCCTTCTTGTCCCCAGTTAAATATTCAATTATTCCTCTCATTTGGATGTGCATACGTATAGATTGGGACCAACGATGGAAGTTATCGCTTGAGCCTCATATTGGTGATTTGGATAGTGAAAAGTCTTACAAGTGTCATTGTTTTTTGAAACAACAGTAGGAGTGAGAAGGATTGATAAAGGTCTCAGATATGGTGGCAATCTAATTTGGCTCTATATTTGGGTGCGAAAACCAAAGGAAAATAAAAGGGTTGAAGTAGATACTTTAAGGCTCCGAGTAGGATGGCTATGGAAAAAGAAAATAAGACAACTTCTAAGAAGAAAAAACAGTATGTTCTGATACCGTAGAACAGAGAATAAGAAATTGGATCTGAATATTACAACCATATTTCGATAATAATGACTATGCATTTTCTACCAATAGACTATACAAAATCTAAATAAAGAAAAGAGATCTACTAGTATAATCAATTTTTTCGTACTTATAGATTGTTTTTTCTTTTTAGAAGTTGTCCTATTTCATTCTACTTAATTACGCATAGCCTAAAAATCCTCAAGGATTTCTACCATAACTTACTATCAGCCCCTAGTCAACTTTCCAACAACCTTATAAACAAAAACCATCATCATCTACTCTCTTAACACTGTGTTTGGTACACGGAATTTAACATAGGATTAGAATGATCTTGGGAATGATCATTTAATTCCTATGTTTAGTACATAGAATTAAATTTCATTCTCATTACCAAACATTTCATAATTCTGTAAAACATGGGATTAACCAATCTCAAGATAAATTTGGTATTAGTTAATCCTAATTACATGGGATTAGATATTAATCATTCTTCGACCAAAAAATGCGACCAAACACTAACCAAATATTGGAATTGGAATAAAATTTAATTAAATTTATTTTACCCTTCGAAAATTTAATTAAATTACTATTTTACTCTTTGATTTTTAACAAATATATCCCTCAAATTTTTATTTTTATTTTTATTTTTATTTTTACAAACCCCCCATCCGCCTCCTTCTTCCTCTCTACGCTAGATTCTCTCTCTCTCTCTCACTCTATTTGTCTCTCTTATACTGATGAACCCCCAACCCCAAGTCCCCATCGATACCATAACCCCGACCCTCGCCTATAACACCATCGCCTACCCTCCGTCTGCCCCCCACCTCTTGTCCACCGCCTCCCTCTTCTTCTTCTTCCTTCGCCTCCTCTTCTTCTCTCTCTTTTATAAACACACACACACACACACACACATATATTTATCTCTTATTTAAACTTCATTTGATTTATGGTCAAATATTCTTTATTTAATATATTTGTATATTTGTTTTTCAAGTGGAAAATTTATTGTATAAATGCATTACATTCTTGATTTATTTCCAACACTAATCAAACATTGAAATGAAAATAATTATTTCAATACTACATCTAACCCCTTTTATCACCAAACATAAGAATGGTAATGACCATTGCATTCCATTACCATATGGTATCAAGTGAAGTAACCCCTTTCATATATTGACTATGAGAAACCTCACAAATTCGATGTGAGATTCTAATACCCACCCTTACATGCAACCCCCGCGTGATGCAATCAAATGAACAACAGAAATAAAAAATATTCATACAATAGGAAACAAACAAATGAGACTTCGCAAACTTATCTTGATAGCATGTTAAGAAGTTCAACACTAAAACCATATAATATGAAGTGAAGTAACTTCTTTCATATGTAAACTACTTTGAGAAACCTTACAAATTCGATATGGAATTCTAAAAGTAATCACTTCCAATAAAATAAAATAAAATAAAAAAATCCAGCAAATGGTAAACTTGTTCTATTATAACCAAGTTGCACGTGCCTCAGAACCCATTGCTCTATATTAAATAAAGGAAAAAGAGATAAAAAGCCCTTAGATAATAAAATCAACAATGTCACCTATCGTAAAACCTCAAACCAAAGCTCCTTTGTTAATTATTACTAGTAATTAGAAGTACTAAATAACAAGGGGAAAATACCAAATAATCTTGTTAAATCTACAAGATAGTCCCATATTTTTATTTTTATTTTCTCCAAATAGTCCCATTAAAAGTGTTGATTTGCACAAAATAAACCTAAATATTTTGAAGTGAAGACTTTACCCTTCTTCACTTCACTGTATGTTCACTACCCTCAACTCTCGCAATCGCCGGCCATCTGCTCTACTCTCTCTCTCTCTCTCTCTCCTCTTCCAGTCTCACGCTATAGCGTCATCATCGTCTTATTCTCCGCCCCTTTCGCCGTCGCCATAGGTTTTTCCACGACCTTCTTTTGTCTATTTTGCTGCCGATTAGGGCTTGGTCTGTTCTTGGTGAGATAGTTTGACGAGCTTGAATGCTTGGATTGATTTAGTTTACCAATTGATCTGAGATTGATTTAGTTAGATTGATTTACCAATCCATATGAGATTGTGAGCTTGAATGCTTATAGATTGATTGGGTACAAATCATGTACTTATATAGTTCTACAAATCATATGCTTTGGATTGATTTACCAAAGCAAATGTGTTGGGTTACCAAACGATCTGAGATTGATATGGTTGGATTGATTTACCAATCAATCTGAGATAGTGAGCTTGAATGCTTGAATTGAATGCTTGGATTGATTAGGTTACAACCCCGCGATGGCGGCAGGAGTCAGAACGAATACCAAGTGTTTGCTCAAATGTCTCAGCCAGCAACCGCGATCGGTCACTACCAACAACTGCAACAAGAGTGCTTGTCTCCCCAGAATCAGAGGTGGGTTCATTTGCTGTTGACGATTTGCGAAGAACATTCAGCGCCAAATTCAGATACATGTTCCCCTGCCAGACGTCGTGTTCCTCGGCGAATGATAGGGACAAAGTATTGATTTAGTTGATTTATTTGGATTGATTTGGTTGATTTAAATAGAATTTCAGATTCATTTGGTTGGATTGATTTAGATTGTATTGGTACAAATCAAGCATATGAATGTAGGAGAGAGAAATTATCAATTTGAATGTAACACGATCTCGTGTTGAATACAGCAGTGAAAATGGAATATAACACGATCTCGTGTTACATTCAACATGAGATCGTGTTGAATGTAACACAAAACCGTGTTGAATAATCGTGTTGAATGTAACACTAGCCCGCATTATATTCAACGCGAGCGGTAAAATCATCACAAAAAGACAAAAAGATTATTTTGTAACATGATTTTCAAAAAAATGTATTTGGTAGTTTTGTCCTTATATGAAGACTTCTTGGTAACTGGCCCAAATAACAAATATGGATACTGTAGGGAAAAAAAATACTAGAAACACCCTGACTAGTCTTCATTGACTAGTCTTCATAAATGTGATATGCCGATTGTTTCGAAATAACAAGCAAACATGATCAAGATCAGGTAACACAAGTGATGTGGGAATCAACATACCCCCTTATGCGCAAGGTGGACTTTGCTAAACTGCTACAAACGGCTATTGGGGAACCCAAAATCGATGTGGGATTCAACATGGCTTCTCACACCCAGGGTGGACTTTGCTAAACTACTATGAACGGATATTGGGGAACACAACATCGATGTGAGATTCAACAATTGGAAACTTGATAATGTTATGCCCTACACGTTGGGATTATAACATTCAAATGATAATTCAACATACTCCAGCAATTGTAGGGAAAATCTCAATGAGTGTCAGATACGTGTCGGCTATAAACACACATCCCAAGGAATGTCAATGCTTCGTAGTAGTTGGCTTCTCAAAGAGCCAAGTAGGAACTTCCAACATGAACTAGCTTCTGCAACCCCATATAACCCCCTAGAGGTTCATCTATTAGGACTGTTATTGATTATTGATTCAACTAAATAGCAAACTCCTTCCTCTTTCTTAAAGGTCACTCCCATTCCAAAGGAGCCAAGATAGTAATTAGCCCAAAGTGTTCTTAACTTCAGATGAATTCAAATTGGAAGGCACATTACCAGGAACATTTTAGAGCTTAGATTCTCGGTCCAAATCAAACGTGCATCAATTTGGCATTGCTCTGCCTACTAAAATATCACCCACCTCTACCCAAGATCACAACATCACAATTCAACCACTAGCAAGAGAAACAAGTCGAAAGCAAATAAGGAAACCACCTCTATGTTCCACAAATGCCAAGGGTCATTATAACTCAACAGATGATGAAGAAGCTCAAGGATCCTACAAAGCCTTTATCACAAGACGAAGAAGAGAGCAAAAACTGAAACTAGAGCCCGTTTGGTAACCGTTTCGTGCCCTTCCCATGCAGTAAGATGGAATGAGATGAGATGACAATTTTGTTTCCTTCTTGGGAATAGAAGGACATTTGGTAACGATATTTTTTTCTTGGATCCGAAAACAAAATCGCGTTTGGTAACAATTTTATCGAAGAAATCAAGAACAATAATATGCTCTAGCTATCGATTGTATTGAAAATGAAAGAAAAATGCTTATTGAATATTGAAAGGATAATGAAATACATCAAAGCTCACCAAGTTTTCGAGAGACTTGGCACTCTCCCAAGAGTTATGCTCAATTATCTTAAGAAATTCTCTACCCTCTCTCACTTCTCCCCCCTCCCCTTAAAAAGGCTAATCCCCAAACACCTAACAAACTGCATAACAGAATTAAAACAGAAATGAAACAGAATCTAACTAATATTCCCTACCCAACAACCTGACCGATACTCCCAGATTCCCCTTGCCCCTGTTGCCCAACTTGCTCCTTGCGCCTGGAATATGTAAAACGTATTTGAGGCCTATCAAACGAACCTTAAACCACAATTAACAAATCACCAAACAATCAAAATCCTATTTTGAAATCGCAACAAATCATCAAACAATCAAAAACCTATTTCAAAATTGAAATCGAAATCCTATCCAAAATGGATTTCGATTTCGAGTTTCGATTTCAAAATCGAAAAGCAGAAGTAGAGAACGAAATCAAAATCGAAATCGAAAAGAACCACATCGAACCAGACGGTCGAAATCCAAATCGGCATTTCGATTTCGAAATTGAAATCGATTTCAAGTTTCGATTTTGAAATCGAAAAGCAGAAGCAGACGACGAACCACATCGAACCACACAATCAAAATCGAAATCAAAACCCTATAAGTAGACAAAATCAATGACGACAAAGGAGGCGAAGAAGACGACGATGACGAACGTGCTAGAGACGACGACGAACGTGCTGGAGATTGAAGATGGAGAACGACGATCGAAGGTGATGAACACGGTTGACGGACGTAATGAACACGGTTGATCGTGTTTTCGTTTTTTTTCAGTTGTTCGGCTGTTTTTTTGGGTTGGGAATGAGATGAGAAATCTTAGACATAATTTTTTTTTTTTTTTTTTTTGTTTCTCAAGCCAATATAAAAAAATAGGCACAATTCTAGGATGGGAATAGAATGGAAACGGAAACAAAAAAGTGGGATGGATTATCAAACGTTATGCTCAAAACTTAATCCCAAAAAAGTGAGAATGAGATGAGAATGGTTGGGATGGGAGTGGTTACCAAACGTTGCCTTAGCTATCCAAGAATTAATCCAAACCAACCCAATGGGTTTTTCCAGTTGAAAATTACTCCGCATATTACCAGAAAGCACGTGTAAGCAGCAGTAACATGCGTAAGCAGCAATAGTAAGCAGCAGTAACAATAAAATAAAGCAAAATATGTAACACCCAGTGGAATCACATGCATAGGCAGCAGCAGTAAGCAACAATGATAGTGTAGGACAAAAATAATAATATTTTCGGAGGGGAGGACCACAAAAACCACCCAGTGGAATGAGGAACATGTAACCAGAAGTGGATGAAAACCAATAGGAACTTCGAGTTGATAATTACTCCTCATAATCTGCAGCATCCTAACAATATCCAACGTACCAATATAGAAGCTGAACACACGAAGATACAACTTATATTTTCTTTTGGTTCTACGAATCATAGTAAATCTACAATCTTGATTTCACCAGAAGACTGCTTTTCATTTCTAACTGAAATACTTTCACCAGAATCTGCTACAACAATAAAGAAGAGAGCAGAAACTGAAACAGAGTTATCAATTTGCAAAACATTGGTAGTCATGTACAAGAAAAATAAGCCAAACAACACAAAGCAACGAATCAAAGACTAGAGCACACAGAAAATCACCCTATGTTCCATAAAAGTCAGGCAGCAGCAAAATAGTACACGGAGAGAGAGAGCGGAAAGTTCCTACAAACAGTGAATGAAAATCATGTCAGAGCCACACAGGACACCCAATCAGCAACCAGTTGTGCATAAACACACAAAAATCTTGAAAGAAGTAGAACCACCACACCCCTAATCAGCCAAAAGAACCACCTCATTTGACATTTGGAAATAACGGTTCTACGTGTTCAAAACAACACTAGACACAATGCCTCAAGCTACAAATCCAATGAAAATAATACTCGGGCACAACAGATTATGATCCATTTTTCATGATAGCTCTTCATTTTTTATTTTCCTGATAGTATAAAACTACCATCAGTATGCAAGGGAAACAAGAGGAGCCCAATTGAAATTTATGAAGGTCATTGAAATTAAAGTTAAGCTACAATATATTATCCTTGATATAAATTTCGCACATGTTTAGACTTGACCTTCATTTCTAGTGATGGGCAGTCACGAAAGCCGAAATTCAGCACAAGCTAAATTTTATCCAAGCTCTTCCACAACGAGAGTCACGAAGGGGAGAAAAGAACTACATCAAGCAAAATATCTTAGAATTTATCCAAACTCACTCAGTGGGTTTTTCCAGTTCAAAATTACTCCTCACATTACCGGAAGAAATGCCTTCTTCGTTGGAACAGTGCGTACAAGCAGTAGAACAATGGTTGCTCAGTGCAGTTGTCCAAATAAACCCAATTAGGATTTTAAGTTGAAAATTGCTCCCTACATTCCAAAACAAATGTACCCTGTGTTGGACCAGTTCCCACAATCACATGCATACGCAGCAGAAGTGAACAACAATAACAGTGTAGAGAGATAATATTTGCTAAAAGGGGAGGACCACACAAACCACCCGGTGGAACAAGGAACATATAGGAACAATAACCAGAAGCGGACACCGCAACAGTGAGTTTATATCCAAAGAAAACCAATAGGAACTTCACATTGTCAATGAGGTACTTCATCATCCGCAACCTCCTGAAAGCATCCAATTTACCACCATGTCAGAACTCGAGCACAACACGAGGATACATAAGGTGCGCATACATACATGCGAGTCCAACAGAGAGCACAAATCAGACCCCCAGCTCACCAAATCAAAAGCAGTTTGGGCAGAAAAATGAAGACAATAGAATACTATTAGAACATACTTAAGAGGTTACCCTCAACCAGCTCAAGCAAAAATACCACCACAATTGCTTGAACGAGTAGAGAGGCTCCCGCACCTCCTCAAAACCTTTACAACATTTGACACGCACTGTAAAGTAGAAGACAAATAATGAGAAAGGCACCAAGATGAAGAAATGAAAAACAAAAGTCGAGAACCAGGGAAAAAAAAAAGGGACGACTATAGAGATAAGGGGAAACAAAAGAAAATTAGAACAACAATTTTTCATCAACAAGATGGTACAATATAATTCTCACGAGTAGTGATGCATCGTCCTACAGTTCAACAAATGGTAGATATTTCTGGTCAAAGCAAATCTTAAGAATATCATTACTTCATAGTAAACAGCAATCGAAAAGCCCACCTCCCTGAATGCAAAAACACCGAGTATATATGTTCAGAGCTCTACATCGAAAATGACAGTCAAATTTCATGATAACCCCAGCCTGACCAAGAAATTAGCTACCATACTGCAAATTCAGTCCATCAGCATCTGGGACTTCCTAAGATTATCCAACTACCATATCACCGAGTACCAATTGGACTGATTTCCATCTCTAATTGAATGACATGCACCAAAAACTACCAAAATAATAAGCAAGATAACAAAATTTGCAACCGACATGTCAATTTCCCCTAAAACAATAAGTACTGACACAATATAAAACAAAAAAAATATTTCTTGGGTGAACCAATTAGTCCGGTTTTATTCAACTAAATGACTTTACTCAAACCATCAATATGGACGCTGGTCTATGCCACTGTAAAAAACCCAAGCCCCTGCACCTTAAAGGTCAACAATATTTCATGGAGCGTGAAAGATAGGACAAGAATAAAAAATTGCCACCTATCCTCACAGATTGCCAGCTGATAGAATCCTTGGAATCGATTATTAAAAAATTATCGCCCACCAAATACCTCAACCTGTGTACCACGAATGTAACAAAAATGGAAAAATGAACAAGATACTTGAGAACAAACCTTCTGCACAGCAAACTTGTCCTAAGAATCCAAGTGGGAACTTCAAGTCAATAATTGTTGAGTAATGCTGTAAAAACCTGCACCTCAAAGGTCAGGAATATTTCCTGAAACTTGACAGCTCGAACAAGAATGAAAATTTCATCTCCTTGTCTCTCTTTTCCCAAAACGAGATATAAAAAAAAAAAAAAAAGTAATTGGCACCGGTCCTCACAGTTTGCCAGCTGATAGAAGCCTAAAAATCCATTCACAAAAACCAACTCCTTCCAAATACATCAACCAATACTCCCACGGAAGTTAAAAAAAATGGAATAATGAACAAGCAAATTGAAAACAAACCTACTGCAACAATAAGCTTATCCAAAAAAGCCCAGTGGGAACTTCACAGAAAAAATTGCACATCACATTACCACAGTACATGCCTCTTTCCTTCACTGGAATATGGACCACCATCTACACGGCCATCACACTAATAGGTTTGAAAAAATAATAATTATTGAAAGAAGGCATTTACCACATTTGCTGAGCTACGTTGGGCCCGGGGGGGGGGGGGGGGACTCAAGCCCCACTCTCATACCCCTATATATTTAGCAAAAAAAATATTAATAAAATTGAAACCCATAAGCTTTACATAAGCGCCATAAACATCTAAGGAAAAGGATCTCGTTCCAATCTGACAATATCTAACCGGAACAATAAAAATAATTCTACCAACTTGTGAACAGAGGCATAACTAAGCTTAAGCCCTCTACATACTCCGTGCCACTTCTACATAATTATGCAATGTCGTGAAAGTTCAGATCATCAAACAGAGATAATGAGAAGAACGACAACAATTACAACTTCTTCTACCCCCAACTTATGCATAACTAACCAACATAAAACAACACCATGAACTATGCTAATTATATGGACGAAAATGAACTACCAAAAGGACAACAACTGACAAAAAGAAGCTTACAAACCATCACAAGTATATCGTCGCTCTTGTCCATTGTTGATCTAGAGTATGTCCAACAACGAAAAAGGTAGGCATCTCCTAAACGCAAACAAATAGCGAACCAACTAGTAAATCTAGTGCCAGCAACAAAATCAAGAGGAAACCAAAAACATTTACCAAATAGTTCCGAAATATAATATTATCTGAAGGATCTCTAGTTCCTTCATGTTCTCTCTTCATAATTGTGCAAAACTCCCTTCACCATCCGGTTTTTAAAAACTGGCAACTTCACCAACATATAGTGAGCAACACGATATGCAACCGAATCTTAGTACAAGTAAACAAAAACTTCAAATCATATATATGAGCCAGGGGAAAAAATACCATGAGACCTCAACTAAGCCACCCTATTTTGACAAAGAAAAACACGGTTTGAGCTACCATAAAACCTGGGTGACAATCAACTATCCCACAAGTACAAAGCCATTTGAACAATGAAAAGTCTACACCACCGTGTCATCTATGTTGTCCACCATTGGTGACCTCCTGACCTCCTCAAAGAGTCCAATTGCCATAATAAGAAGATAAAATTAGTATTCTTATACCTAAAAGTTTTACTCCCTCTCCCACAAGATTCCATCTAGTTGAAGAAAAGTCATGCATAACATTCCAAATTGAGAAACCAAGAAGAGAAGGAAAGGAAACTTCAACTGCACCAAAAGTGAAAGAACCAGGTGGAAATCACAGCTACACTAAAAATTAACCCAAAAAATAATATAGCCTGAAAGCAGCCAGTCAAAATAAAACCGGCCAAGGATACCACCAAACATACTTCGGAGAGGCATAGCTATTTTTGTATGATATAACGAACAGAAAAGAACAAGAAATTCCTTTCGGAATTTCGAAAATAGTAACAATTATCTGCTACCGCTATATAGCTCCATCCATTCAGTGAAGTTATCATTTAGCCACACAGTTCCCCATGACACACCACCCCAAAGGTAATAGAGATTCAAGTTAAAATCACAAACATCAAATTACTATCAAACCCCACAAACCACCCCCGGATAAAAACAAAGACCAAATAAGTTCAATAAAAACGTGTATGGCCTTACCTGCCAACAAGTCGCCAAGTAAAAAACACTTATATGATAACTAATCAACAGGCACCACCTCCTCGTAACCTAACGAAAATTCCATCACAGTTTAGGTTACTACTTATAAAAAGAGGTACCATAGAACAAAGAAACACATTGACTAGGAGAACAAATGAATAAATGCCTTCTTCATTGGACTAGTCCCAACAAAGATCATGTGTGAGCAGTACCAGTACGCAGCAGTAACCACTAAACAACTCAAAATATCCAAGAATTGCTCAAAAAATCCAAGAATTGCTCAATGCACTTTTCCAAACAACCCCAATGGGGATTTCGAGATGAAAAATTGCTCCCTACATTTATCAAAACAAAAGTATTCTTTATTAGACAAGTGACAATCACAAGTATAAGCAGTAGTAGTAAGCAACAATAACAGTGTAGGAAAAAAATGATAATATTTTCCATGATGGGAGTACCACATAAACCACCCAGTGGAACAAGGAACATGTAACCAGAAATCAGACCCCCAGCTCACCGAATCAATGGGCAGAAAAAACCCAAAAGGAATAGAAAACTATTAGAACATATCTAAGATGTGATACCCTCAAACGGGCTAAGCTAAAATACCACCACAAAACTCAACCAGACGTGACTTCGAAATATGTAACAGAATGTAACAAATTCACACCTCTTCACAGCCTTTACAACATCGACACACGCTGTAAAGTAGAAGACAAATAATGAGAAAGGCACCAAGACGAAGAAGTGAACAACATAAGAAACAGAGAGCGAGTTCAAGAGAACCAAAACAACTAAAACAAACTAGAGAGAGAGAGAGGGAACAAGAACAACAAAAAAAATCAGAACAAGAATTTTTCATCAACAAGATGGTACAATATAATTCTCACGAGTAATGATGTGTCCTCCTACAGTTCAACAAATGGTAGATATTTCTGGTCAAAACGTATGCAAATGTCTAGTATGTAATTACTTCATAGTAATCATAGTAAACAACATTAGAAAAGACCACCTCCCAAACATAGCAACACCAAGTATATGTGTTCAGAATCCTACATTGAGAACGACTGTCGAATTATGGGACCAAAAATTAGTCCCAGCCTGCCCAAGAAATTAGCTACAATCCTGCAAATGAAGTCCATCCTAAGAGTATACAACTACCATATCACAGAGTACCAATTGGACTGGTTTGCGTCTCTAATTGAATGACATGCACCAGAACCTACCAAAATAATAGACAAGAAGATAACAAACCTACTACGATAACTATCAAGTAATACTGCAAAAACCTGCACCTTTAAGGTCAGCAATATTTCATGAAGCTTGACAGATGGGACAACAACGAAAATTTCATCTCTCTGTCTCTCTCTTTTCAGAGAAGGTAATTTGCACCTGCCGTCACAGATTGCCAGCTGATAGAAACCTGAGAATCCATCCATAAACACCATCTCCTTCCAAATACATCACCCTCTATTTCCACAAACGTTACCCAAAAAAAATGGAATAACAAACAAATAACTTGAAAACAAACCTACTGCAACAATGAGCCTGTCCAAAAAAAGCCCAGTGGGAACTTCACGTCAAAAATTGCACATCACATTACCACGGTACATGCCTCTTTCCTTCACTGCAGAATGGACCAGCATCTACAAAGCCATCAAACTACTAGGTTGGGAAACAACAATGATTTTTAAAAAAAAGGCATTTCCAACATTGGCGGAGCTACGTGGGGACAGGAGGGACTCAAGACCCAGTCTCAACTTCCAAAAAATTTCAATCATACCACTACATTTTTAGCAAAAAAAATAAAAAATTAAAACATTTAAAACTTTACAAAAGCCCCGTAAACATGTAAAGAAAAGGATCCCGTTTCAATTTGACAATATCCAACAAGAACCACAAAAAATAATTCCACCAAATTGTGAACAGATACATCACTAAGCTTTCAGCCTCAACATACTCAGTGCCACTTCTACATACTTTAGGGTAGAAGGTCACAACATCAAAGAAAAGCTAATGAGAAGAACGAGGACAATTACAACCACTTTACCCCCACCTTATGCATAACCAACCACCATAAACAAACACCATGAAATATGCTAATGACATTAAAGAAAATGAACTACCAGAAAGACAACCACCTAACAAAAAATACCATGAGACCTCATCCACAAAAGGCCACCCTATTTGGACAACGAAAAACAAGGTCTGTGCTACCACAAGACTAGGAAGACAATGAAATATATCCCACAAGTAAAAAGCCATTTGAACATTGAAAAGATATCAACATCGTCTCATCTATGTCATCCACCATTGGTGAACTCCTCAAAGAGTCCGACTGTCATAATAGGATGACAAGATTCGCATCTGGTTTAAGAGAAGTCATCCATAACCTGCCAAATTGAGAAACCAAGCAGCGAAGGCATACAACTGACTAAAATTCAGAGAACTAGAAGGAAATCACAGCTGCACTAAAAATGATATTGCCTGAAAGCAACCAGCCAAAGTAGAGACACACCAGCCAAGGATGCCACCAAACATAATTTGGAGAGGTACAGTTAAGTTTTGAATGATATGGCCAGTAGACAAGAACGAGAAATTCTTTTGAAATTTCAAAGAACATTAACAACAATCCGCTCCCGTTAAATTGCTCCATCCATTTAGAAAAGTATACCATGTAGCTCCACAGCTCCGCATGCCACACCAGCCCAAAGGTAAACACAGATTCAAGTTAAAATTACGACCATCAAATTACTATCAAGTAGAAAACCTCACAAACGACACCGGAATAACAAAGAACGTAAAAACTCATAAGGCCATACCTAGCAACAAGTCACTAGGTAAGAACCATTATATGACAACTAATCAACAGGCATCACCTCCTTGTAGTCAAACGAGAAACTCCATTAAAAATTAGGTTACTAGTAAAAAAAAAAGCACCATAGAACAAAGAAACACATAGAATAGGAGAACAAATGAATACCAATTGATAGCACATCCCACAGTTGCACTGGACTGCCTCCATAGATATCACGTTTTGAATTAGTAGCAACCATATATAGACAACAAAACTGAAGTGCTATTCCAAAGGCGCCTGGCCTTTTTGAAAATCCCCAGCAGGGTCGATAAAGGTTCCCACACTGACATTAAAGGAAGCAAACAACAACAATAAGAGACAAAAACATCGTCCAAAAAAAACACCTGAATAAGTAACTCAGATCCAAAGTGTGTAATTGACTCATGATAATAGGCTTCTACACATAGCAACAGAATAGTGTGTTAGAGATTAAAGCAGCATATGACTTCCGCCAGCCAACATCTTGGAAGGGAAAAAAAAAAAAAAAGATAAGTTGTCTGACATAAAATCAGTCAGAAAATTAAGTTGTTAAGACAAGACACCAAAGATTAGATATCACTGGTTGTCAAATATAAAAACGGAAACAAATAGAGAACCAAGTAGTAAATCTTGTGCCAACAACAAAATTTAGAGGAACCGAACATATTAACAAAATAGTTCCAAAATACAATATTATTTGAAGGATCTCTTGTTCCCTAATGTTTCTTCATCATCCAACCACTAGAAAATGGCACGTTCAACAAAATATAGTGAGCATCACGATGTGAAACCGAATCAAAGTAGTAGTAAACAAAAACCTCAAATCCCAGATATGAGTTAGGGGAAAAAATACCAAGATCATCCACAAAAAAGCCACCCTATTTAGACAAAGAAAAACAAGGTTTGAGAAACCAAAAGACTAGGAAGACAATGAACTATATCCCACAAGCAAAAATCCATTAAAACATTGAAAAGACATCACTATCGTCTCATCTATGTTGTCCACCATTGCCAACCTCCTCAAAGAGTCCAACTGTCATAATAGGAAGACATAATTCATATTCTTACACTTTCACCACCATTTGCCACAAGATATGCATCTAGTTTAAGAGAAACCAAATTGAGAAACCGAGCAGAGAAGGAATACACAGGACTAAAATTCAGAGAACCAGAAGGAAATTTCAGCAGCACCAAACATGATACGGCCTGAAAGCAACCAGTCAAAGTAGTGATGCACCAGCCAAGGATGCAACCAAACATACTTTGGAGAGGTACAGTTATTTTTGAATGATAGTGCTCATAATAGTTCAAAACTCCCTTCTTCTACATAACAGTGCAAAACTCCCTTCACCGTCCGACTATTAGAAAATGGCACCTTCAACAACATATAGTGCGCATCAAGATGTGAAACCGAATCTAAGAAGTAAACAAGAACTTCAAATCTCAGAGATACGAGCTAGGGGAAGAAATACCATGAGACCTCAACCACAGAAAAGCCACCCTATTTGGGCGAAGAAAAACAAGATTTGACCTACCATAAGACCAGGGCGACAATGAACTATATCCCACAAGTAAAAAGCCATTTGAACATTGAAAAGTTATCACCATCGTCTCATCAATGTCGTCCATCACTGGTGACCTCCTCAAAGAGTCCAACTGTCATAATAGGAAGACATAATTCAAATTCTTATTCTCTCACCTCCATCTGCCACAAATTTCACATCTAGTTGAAGAAAAGTCATCCACAAACAGCCACATTGAGAAACCAAGTAGAGAAGGAATACAACTTACAAAAATTGAAAGAGCCAGAAGGAAATCACGGCTGCACTAAAAATGAACCCAAAAATCATATGGCCTGAAAGCAACCAGTAAAAGTAGAAACAATTACACATAATTTGGAGAGGTATGGTTATTTTTGCATGATATAGCTAGTAGACAAGAACGACAAATTCTTTTGGACGTTTGAAGAACGGTAACAACTAACCGCTGCCATTAAATTGCTCCATCTATTCAAAAAAGTATACCACGTCGCTCCACAGTTCCCACATGACACACAATCCCAAAGGTAACTAAGATTCAACTTAAAATCACGACCATAAAATATTATCAAGTATCAAACCTCAAAAATGACACCGGGATACCAACAAAGACCAAATAAGTTGAATAAGAGCTCACAAGGCCTTACCTACCAACAAGTCGCCAAGTAAAGAACCCATATGACAACCAATCAACAGGCATCACCTCCTTGTAACCCAAGGAAACACACCATTACAAATTACTAGTAAAAAAAGGTACCATAGAACAAAGAAACACATAAAATAGGAGAAGAAATGAATACCAATTGATCCCACATCCCACAGTTGCACTTGACTACCTCCAAGGCCTTACCTACCAACAAGTCGCCAAATGAAGAGCCCTTATGACAACCAATCAACAGCCATCACCTCCTTGAAATCTAAAACGAAACTTAAGATGACTTCCACCAGCCATATTGGAAGAAACAAAAAAAAAAAAAGATAAGTTGGTTGACATAAAACCAATCAGAAAATTAAGTTGCTAAATCCCCTACAAGCCACCAAAGATTCGATATCACTAGTTGTCAGATATAAAAATGCAAAAAAATAGAAAACCAAGAAGAAAATCTTGTGCCAACAACAAAATCTAGAGCAAACCAAACACATTTACCAAATAGTTCCTTCATGTTTCTTCACCGTCGGAATCTTAGAAAATGGCAACTTCAACAACATATAGTGAGCAACACGTGGTGAAACCGATTCCAAGTAGTAGCAAACAAAAACTTCAAATCTAATATATTAGTTAGGGGAAAAAATACCATGTGACCTCATCCACAAAAAAGCCACCCTATTTGAAAAAAGAATAGCAAGGTTTGAGCTACCATAAGAATATCGCACAAGCAAAAACCCAATTGAACATTGAAAAGATATCACCATCGTCTTATCTATGTTGTCCACCATTGGCGACCTCCTCAAAGAGTCCAACTGTCATAATAGGAAGACACAATTCATATTCTTCCACTTTCACCCCAATCTGCCACAAGATTCGCATCTTGTTAAGACAAACCAAACAGAGAAACCAAGCAGAGGAGGAATACACCTGACTAAAATTCAGAGAACCAGAAGAAAATCACAGCTGCACTAAACATGATACGGCCTGAAAGCAACCAGTCAAAGTAGTGATGCACCTGCCAAGGATGCAACCAAACATAATTTGGAGAGGTACAGTTATTTTTGTATGATAGTGCTCATAATAGTTCAAAACTCCCTTCTTCTACATAATAGTGCAAAACTCCCTTCACCGTCCGACTATTAGAAAATGGCACCTTCAACAACATATAGTGAGCATCAAGATGTGAAACCGAATCCTAGAAGTAAACAAGAACTTCAAATCTCAGAGATATGAGCTAGGGGAAGAAATACCATGAGACCTCAGCCACAGAAAAGCCACCCTATTTGGGCGAAGAAAAACAAGATTTGACCTACCATAAGACCAGGGCGACAATGAACTATATCCCACAAGTAAAAAGCCATTTGAACATTGAAAAGTTATCACCATCGTCTCATCAATGTCGTCCATCACTGGTGACCTCCTCAAAGAGTCCAACTGTCATAATAGGAAGACATAATTCAAATTCTTATTCTCTCACCTCCATCTGCCACAAATTTCACATCTAGTTGAAGAAAAGTCATCCATTAACAGCCACATGGAGAAACCAAGTAGAGAAGGAATACTACTAAAATTGAGAGATCCAGAAGGAAATCACGGCTGCACTAAAAATGAACCCAAAAATCATATGGCCTGAAAGCAACCGGTAAAAGTAGACACAATTACACATAATTTGGAGAGGTATGGTTATTTTTGCATGATACAGCAAGTAGACAAGAACGACCAATTCTTTGGTAAGTTTGAAGAACGGTAACAACTAACCACTGCCATTAAATTGCTCCATCCATTCGAAAAAGTATACCACGTGGCCCCACAGTTCCCACATGACACACCATCCCAAACGTAACTAAGACTCAAGTTCAAATCACAACCATCAAGCCACCATCAAGTATCAAACCTCAAAAATGACACCGGGATACCAACAAATACCAAATAAGTTGAATAAGAACTCACAAGGCCCTTACCTACCAACAAGTGGCCAGGTAAAGAACCCATATGACAACCAATCAACAGGCATCACCTCCTTGTAATCCAAGGAAAACACCATTACAAATTACTAGTGAAAAAAGGTACCATAGAACATAAAAACACAAAAAATAGGAGAAGAAACGAATACCAATTGATCCAACATCCCACAGTTGCACTTGACTACCTCCAAGGCCTTACCTACCAACAAGTCGCCAAGTGAAGAGCCCTTATCACAACCGATCAACAGCCATCACCTCCTTGAAATCTAACAAGAAACTTAAGATGACTTCCACCAGCCACATTGGAAGAAACAAAAAAAAAAAAAAAAAAGATAAGTTGGTTGACATAAAACCAATCAGAAAATTAGGTTGCTAAATCCTCTACAAGCAACCAAAGATTCGATATCACTAGTTGTCATATATAAAAATGCAAAAAAATAGAAAACCAAATAGAAAATCTTGTGCCAACAACAAAATCTAGACGAAAACAAACACATTTACCAAATAGCTCCTTCATGTTTCTTCACCGTCGGAATCTTAGAAAATGGCAACTTCAACAACATATAGTGAGCATCACGATGTGAAACCGATTCCCAGTAGTAGTAAACAAAAACTTCAAATCTCATATTTAAGTTGGGGGAAAAGATACCATGAGACCCCATCCACAAAACAGCCACATTATTTGAACAAAGAATAACAAGGTTTGAGCTACCATAAGAATATCGCACAAGCAAAAACCCAATTGAACATTGAAAAGATATCGCCATTGTCTCATCTATGCCGTCCACCATTGGTGACCTCCTCAAAGAGTCCAACTGTCATAATAGGAAGACATAGTTCATATTCTTACACTTTCACCCCCATCTGCCACAAGATTCGCATCTAGTTAAGACAAACCAAATTGAGAAATCAAGCAGAGAAGGAATACACCTGACTAAAATTCAAAGAACCAGAAGGAAATCACACTTGCACTAAACATGATATGGCCTGAAAGCAACCAGTCAAAGTAGTGATGCACCTGCCAAGGATGCAACCAAACATAATTTGGAAAGGTACAGTTATTTTTGAATGATAGTGCTCATAATAGTTCAAAACTCCCTTCTTCAACATAATAGTGCAAAACACCCTTCACCGTCCGACAATTAGAAAATGGCACCCTCAATAACATATAGTGAGCATCAAGATGTGAAACCGAACACTAGAAGTAAACAAGAACTTCAAATCTCATATATGAGCAAGGGGAAGAAATACCCTGAGACCTCAACCACAGAAAAGCCACCCTATTTGGGCGAAGAAAAACAAGATTTGACCTACCATAAGACCAAGGCGACAATGAACTATACCCCACAAGTAAAAAGCCATTTGAACATAGAAAAATTATCACCATCGTCTCATCAATGTCGTCCATCACTGGTGACCTCCTCAAAGAGTCCAACTGTCATAATAGGAAGACATAATTCATATTCTTATTCTCTCACCTCCATCTGCCACAAATTTCACATCTAGTTGAAGAAAAGTCATCCACCACATTGAGAAACCAAGTAGAGAAGGAATACAACTTACTAAAATTGAGAGATCCAGAAGGAAATCACGGCTGCACTAAAAATGAACCCAAAAATCATATGGCCTGAAAGCAACCAGTAATAGTAGACACAATTACACATAATTTGGAGAGGTATGGTTATTTTTGCATGATATAGCTAGTAGACAAGAACGACAAATTCTTTTGGACGTTTGAAGAACGTAACAACTAACCGCTGCCATTAAATTGCTCCATCCATTCAAAAAAGTATACCACGTCGCTCCACAGTTCCCACATGACACACAATCCCAAAGGTAACTAAGATTAATCTTAAAATCACGACCATAAAATATTATCAAGTATCAAACCTCAAAAATGACACCGGGATACCAACAAAGACCAAATAAGTTGAATAAGAGCTCACAAGGCCTTACCTACCAACAAGTCGCCAAGTAAAGAACCCAAATGACAACCAATCAACAGGCATCACCTCCTTGTAATCCAAGGAAACACACCATTACAAATTACTAGTAGAAAAAGGTACACCATAGAACAAAGAAACACATAAAATAGGAGAAGAAATGAATACCAATTGATCCCACATCCCACAGTTGCACTTGACTACCTCCAAGGCCTTACCCTACCAACAAGTCGCCAAGTGAAGTGCCCTTATGACAACCAATCAACAGCCATCACCTCCTTGAAATCTAACAAGAAACTTAAGATAACTTCCACCAGCCATATTGGAAGAAACACAAAAAAAAAAAAAGATAAGTTGGTGACATAAAACCAATCAGAAAATTAAGTTGCTAAATCCTCTACAAGCCAACAAAGATTCGATATCACTAGTTGTCATATATAAAAATGCAAAAAAATAGAAAACCAAGTAGAAAAACGTGTGCCAATAACAAAATCTAGAGGAAACCAAACACATTTACCAAATAGTTCCTTCATGTTTCTTCACCGTCGGAATATTAGAAAATGGCATCTTCAACAACATATAGTGAGCATCACAATGTGAAACCGATTCCCAAAAGAAGTACACAAAAACTTCAAATCTCATATATTAGTTAGGGGAAAAAATACCATGAGACCTCATCTACAAAAAAGCCACCCTATTTGAACAAAGAATAACAAGGTTTGAGCTACCATAAGAATATCACACAAGCAAAAACCCAAGCAAACAATGAAAAGACATCACCATCACCTCATCTATGTTGTTCACCAATGGCGACCTCCTCAAAGAGTCCAACTGTCATAATAGGAAGACATAATTCATATTCTTACACTTTCACCTCCATCTGCCACAAGATTCGCATCTAGCTAAGAGAAACCAAGCAGAGAAGGAATACACCTAACTAAAATTCAGAGAACCAGAAGGAAATCACAGCTGCACTAAAAAAGCAACCAGTCAAAGAAGTGATGCACTTGCCAAGGATGCAACCAAACAAAATTTCGAGAGGTACAGTTATTTTAGTAAGATAATGCTCATAATAGATCAAAACTCCCTTCTTCTACATAATAGTGCAAAACTCCCTTCACCATCCCACTATTAGAAAATGGCACATTCAACAACATATAGTGAGCATCAAGATGTGAAACCGCTAGAAGTAAAAAAGAACTTCAAATCTCAGAGATATAAGCTAGGGGAAAAATACCATGAGACCTCAACCACAGAAAACCCACCCTATTTGGGCGAAGAAAAACAAGATTTGACCTACCATAAGACCAGGGCGACAATGAACTATACCCCACAAGTAAAAAGCAATTTGAATGTTGAAAAGTTAGCACCATCGTCTCATCAATGTCGTCCATCACTGGTGACCACCTCAAAGAGTACAATTGTCATAATAGGAAGACATAATTCATATTCTTATTCTCTCACCTCCATCTGCCACAAATTTGACATCTGCTGGAAGAAAAGTCATCCATAAACAGCCACATTGAGAAACCAAGTAGAGAAGGAATACAAGTGATTAAAATTGAGAGAGCCATAAGGAAATGATGACTGCACTAAAAATGAACCCTAAAATCATATGGCCTGAAAGCAACCAGTAAAAGTAGACACAATTAAACATAATTTGGAGAGGTATGGTTATTATTGCATGATATAGCTAGTAGACAAGAACGACAAAATCTTTTGGAAGTTTGAAGAACGGTAACAACTAACCGCTGTCATTAAATTGCTCCATCCATTCTAAAAGGTATACCACGTAGCTCCACAGTTCCCACATGACACACCATCCCAAAGGTAACTAAGATTCAAGTTAAAATCACGACCATTAAGCTACTATCAAGTATCAAACCTCAAAAATGACACCGGGATACCAACATAGACCAAATAAGTGGAATAAGAACTCACAAGGCCACCAACAAGTCGCTAGGTAAAGAACCCATATGACAACCAATCAACAGGCATCACCTCCTTGTAATCCAAGGAAAAACACCATTACAAATTACTAGTGAAAAAAGGTACCATAGAACATAGAAACACAAAAAATAGGAGAAGAAATGAATACCAATTGATCCCACATCCCACAGTTGCACTTGACTACCTCCAAGGCCTTACCTACCAACAAGTCGCCAAGTGAAGAGCCCTTATCACAACCGATCAACAGCCATCACCCCCTTGAAATCTAACAAGAAACTTAAGATGAGTTTTTTTTTTTTTTGTTTCTTCCAATTTGGCTGGTGGAAGTCGGTTGACATAAAACCAATCAGAAAATTAAGTTGCTAAATCCTCTACAAGATTTGATATCACTAGTTGTCATATATAAAAATGCAAAAAAATAGAAAACCAAGTAGAAAATCTTGTGCCAACAACAAAATCTAGACGAAAACAAACACATTTACCAAATAGCTCCTTCATGTTTCTTCACCGTCGGAATCTTAGAAAATGGCAACTTCAACAACATATAGTGAGCATCACAATGTGAAACCGATTCCCTGTAGTAGTAAACAAAAACTTCAAATCTCATATTTAAGTTGGGGGAAAAAATACCATGAGACCCCATCCACAAAAGAGCCACCCTATTTGAACAAAGAATAACAAGGTTTGAGCTACCATAAGAATATCGCACAAGCAAAAACCAAATTGAACATTGAAAAGATATCACCATTGTCTCATCTATGCCGTCCACCATTGGTGACCTCCTCAAAGAGTCCAACTGTCATAATAGGAAGTCATAATTCATATTCTTACACTTTCACCCCCATCTGCCACAAGATTCGCATCTTGTTAAGACAAACCAAATAGAGAAACCAAGCAGAGAAGGAATACACCGGACTAAAATTCAGAGAACTAGAAGGAAATCACAGCTGCACTAAACATGATACGGCCTGAAAGTAACCAGTCAAAGTAGTGATGCACCTGCCAAGGATGCAACCAAACATAATTTGGAGAGGTACAGTTATTTTTGTATGATAGTGCTCATAATAGTTCAAAACTCCCTTCTTCTACAAAATAGTGCAAAACTCCCTTCACCGTCCCACTATTAGAAAATGGCACCTTCAACAACATATAGTGAGCATCAAGACGTGAAACTGAATCCTAGAAGTAAACAAGAACTTCAACTCTTAGATATATGAGCTAGGGGAAGAAATACCATGAGACCTCAACCACAGAAAAGCCACCCTATTTGGGCGAAGAAAAACAAGATTTGACCTACCATAAGACCAGGGCAACAATGAACTATATCCCACAAGTAAAAAGCAATTAGCACATTGAAAAGTTAGCACCATCGTCTCATCAATGTCGTCCATCACTGGTGACCTCCTCAAACAGTCCAACTGTCATAATAGGAAGACATAATTCATATTCTTATTCTCTCACCTCCATCTGCCACAAATTTCACATCTAGTTGAAGAAAAGTCATCCATAAACAGCCGCATTGAGAAACCAAGTAGAGAAGGAATACAACTTACTAAAATTGAGAGAGCCAGAAGGAAATCACGATTGCACTAAAAATGAACCCAAAAATCATATGGCCTGCAAGCAACCAGTAAAAGTAGACACAATTACACATAATTTGGAGAGGAATGGTTGTTTTTGCATGATATAGCTAGTAGACAAGAACGACAAATTCTTTTGTAAGTTTGAAGAACGGTAACAACTAACCGCTGTCTTTAAATTGCTCCATCCATTCGAAAAGGTATACCACGTAGCTCCATAGCTCCCACATGACACACCATCCCAAAGGTAACTAAGATTCAAGTTAAAATCACGACCATCAAGCTACTATCAAGTATCAAACCTCAAAAATGACACCGGGATACCAACATAGACCAAATAAGTTGAATAAGAACTCAAGGCCTTACCTACCAACAAGTCGCTAGGTAAAGAACCCATATGACAACCAATCAACAGGCATCACCTCCATGTAATCCAAGGGAAAACACCATTACAAATTACTAGTAAAAAAAGGTACCATAGAACAAAGAAACACATAAAATAGGACAAGAAATGAATACCAACTGATCCCACATCCCACAATTGCACTTGACTACCTCCAAGGCCTTACCTACCAACAAGTCGCCAAGTGAAGAGCCCTTACGACAACCAATCAACAGCCATCACCTCCTTGAAATCCAACAAGAAACTTAAGATAACTTCCACCAGCCATATTGGAAGACACAAAAAAAAAAAAAAAAAAAAAAAAAGATAAGTTGGTTGACAGAAAACCAATCAGAAAATTAAGCTGCTAAATCCTCTACAAGCCACCAAAGATTCGATATCACTAGTTGTCATATATAAAATTGCAAAAAAAATAGAAAACCAAGTAGAAAATCTTGTGCCAACAACAAAATCTAGAGGAAACCAAACACATTTACCAAATAGTTCCTTCATGTTTCTTCACCGTCGGAATCTTAGAAAATGGCAACTTCAACAACATATAGTGAGCATCACAATGTGAAACCGATTCCCAGTAGTGGAAAACAAAAACTTCGAATCTCATATTTAAGTTAGGGGAAAAAATATCGTGAGACCTCATCCACAAAAAAGCCACCCTATTTGAACAAAGAATAACAAGGTTTGAGCTGCCATAAGAATATCGCACAAGCAAAAACCAATTTGAACATTGAAAAGACATCTCCATCGTCTCATCTACGTTGTCCACCATTGGAGACATCCTCAAAGAGTCCAACTGTCATAATAGGAAGATATAATTCATATTCTTACACTTTCACCTCCATCTGCCACAAGATACGCATCTAGTTAAGACAAACCAAGCAGAGAAGGAATACACCTGACTAAAATTCAGAGAACCAGAAGGAAATCATTGCTGCACTAAACATGATACGGCCTGAGAGCAACCAGTCAAAATAGTGATGCGCCTGCCAAGGATACAACCAAACATAATTTGGAGAGGTAAGGTTATTTTTGTATGATAGTGCTCAAAATAGTTCAAAACTCCCTTCGTCTACATAATAGTGCAAAACTCCACTCACCGTCCGACTATTAGAAATACCATGAGACCACAACCACAGAAAAGCCACCCTATTTGGGGGAAGAAAAACAAGATTTGACCTACCATAAGACCAGGGCGACAATGAACTATATCCCACAAGTAAAAAGCCATTTGAACATTGAAAAGTTATCACCAACGCCTCATCAATGTCGTCCATCACTGGTGACCTCCTCAAACAGTCCAACTGTCATAATAGGAAGACATAATTCATATTCTTATTCTCTCACCTCCATCTGCCACAAATTTCACATCTAGTTGAAGAAAAGTCATCCATAAACAGCCACATTGAGAAACCAAGTAGAGAAAGAATACAACTGACTAAAATTGAGAGAGCCAGAAGGAAATCATGGCTGCACCAAAACTGAACCCAAAAATCATATGGCCTGAAAGCAACCAGAAAAAGTAGACACAATTACAAATAATTTGGGGAGCGATGGTTATTTTTGCATGATATAGCTAGTAGAAAAGAACGACAAATTCTTTTGGACGTTTGAAGAACGGTAACAACTAACAGCTGCCATTAAATTGCTCCATCCATTCAAAAACGTATACCACGTAGCTTCACAGTTCCCACATGACACACCATCCCAAAGGTAACTAAGATTCAAGTTCAAATCACGACCATCCAGCTACTATCAAGTATCAATCCTCAAAAATGACACCGGGATACAAACAAAGACCAAATAAGTTGAATAAGAACTCACAAGGCCTCACCTACCAACAAGTCCCCAGGTAAAGAACCCAAATGACAACCAATCAACAGGCATCACCTCCTTGTAATCCAAGGAAAAACACCATTACAAATTACTAGTAAAAATAGGTACCATAGAACAAAGAAACACATAAAATAGGAGAAGAAATGAATACCAATTGATCCCACATCCCACAGTTGCACTTGACTACCTCCAAGGCCTTACCTACCAACAAGTCGCCGAAGAAATGAATACCAATTGATCCCACATCCCACAGTTGCACTTGACTACCTCCAAGGCCTTACCTACCAACAAGTCGCCAAGTGAAGAGCCCTTATGACAACCAATCAACAGCCATAAACCTCCTTGAAATCTAACAAGAAACTTAAGATGACTTCCACCAGCCATATTGGAAGAAACAAAAAAAAAAAAAAAAGATAAGTTGGTTGACATAAAACCAATCAGAAAATGAAGTTGCTAAATCCTCTACAAGCCACCAAAGATTCGATATCACTAGTTGTCAGATATAAAAATGCAAAAAAATAGAAAACCCAGTAGAAAATCTTGTGCCAACAACAAAATCTAGAGGAAACCAAACACATTTACCAAATAGTTCCTTCATGTTTCTTCACTGTCAGAATCTTAGAAAATGGCAACTTCAACAACATATAGTGAGCATCACGAGGTGAAACCGATTCCAAGTAGTAGTAAACAAAAACTTCAAATCTAATATATTAGTTAGGGGAAAAAATACCATGAGACCTCATCCACAAAAAAAGCCACCCTATTTGAACAAAGAATAACAAGGTTTGAGCTACCATAAGAATATCGCACAAGCAAAAACCCATTTGAACATTGAAAAGACCTTACCATCGTCTCATCAATGTTGTCCACCATTGGCGACCTCCTCAAAGAGTCCAACTGTCATAATAGGAATACATAATTCATACTCTTACACTTTCACCCCCATCTACCACAAGATTCGCATCTAGTTAAGACAAACCAAATTGAGAAACCAAGCAGAGAAGGAATACGCCTGACTAAAATTCAGAGAACCAGAAGGAAATCACAGCTGCACTAAACATCATACAGCCCGAAAGTAACCAGTCAAACTAGTGATGTACCTGCCAAGGATGCAACCAAACATAATTTGGAGAGGTACAGTTATTTTTGTATGACAGTGCTCATAATAGTTCAAAACTCCCTTCTTCTACATAATAGTGCAAAACTCCCTTCACCGTCCGACTATTAGAAAATGGCACCTTCAACAACATATAGTGAGCATCAAGATGTGGAACCGAATCCTAGAAGTAAACAAGAACTTCAAATCTCAGAGATATGAGCTAGGGGAAGAAATACCATGAGACCTCAACCACAGAAAAGCCACCCTATTTGGGCGAAGAAAAACAAGATTTGACCTACCATAAGACCAGGGCGACAATGAACTATATCCCACAAGTAAAAAGCCATTTGAACATTGAAAAGTTATCACCATCGTCTCATTAATGTCGTCCATCACTGGTGACCTCCTCAAAGAGTCCAACTGTCATCATAGGAAGACATAATTCATATTCTTATTCTCTCACCTCCATTTGCCACAAATTTCACATCTAGTTAAAGAAAGTCATCGATATACAGCCACATTGAGAAACCAAGTAGAGAAGGAATACAACTGACTAAAATTGAGAGAGCCAGAATGAAATCACGGCTGCACTAAAAATGAACCCAAAAATCATATGGCCTGAAAGAAACCAGTAAAAGTAGACACAATTACACATAATTTGGAGGGATATGGTTATTTTAGCATGATATAGCTAGTAGACAAGAACGACAAATTCTTTTGGAAGTTTGAAGAACGGTAACAACTAACAGCTACCATTAAATTGCTCCATCCATTCAAAAAAGTGTACCACGTAGCTCCACAGTTCCCACATGACACACCATCCCAAAGGTAACTAAGATTCAAGTTAAAATCACGACCATCAAGCTACTATCAAGTATCAAACTTCAAAAATGACACTGGGATACCAAAAGAGACCAAATAAGTTGAATAAGAACTCACAAGGCCTTACCCTACCAACAAGTCGCCAAATAAAGAACCCATATGACAACCAATCAACAGGCATCACCTCCTTGTAATCCAAGGAAAAACACCATTAAAAATTACTAGTAAAAAAAGGTACCATAGAACAAAGAAACACATAAAAGAGGAGAAGAAATGAATACCAATTGATCCAACATCCCACAGTTGCACTGGACTACCTCCAAGGCCTTACCCTACCAACAAGTCACCAAGTGAAGAGCCCTTTATGACAACCAACCAACAGCCATCACCTCCTTGAAATCTAACAAGAAACTTAAGATGACTTCCACCAGCCATATTGGAAAAAAAAGAAGAAGAAAAAGATAAGTTGGTTGACATAAAACCAATCAAAAAATTAAGTGGCTAAATCCTCTACAAGCCACCAAAGATTCGATATCACTAGTTGTCATATAAAAAAATACAAAAAAATAGAAAACCAAGTAGAAAATCTTGTGCCAACAACAAAATCTAGAGCAAACCAAACACATTTACCAAATAGTTCCTTCATGTTTCTTCACCGTCGGAATCTGAGAAAATAGCAACTTCAACAACATATAGTGAGCATCACGATGTGAAACCGATTCCCAGTAGTAGTAAACAAAAACTTCAAATCTCATATATGAGTTAAGGGAAAAAATACCATGAGACCTCATCCACAAAAAAGCCACCCTATTTGAACAAAGAATAACAAGGTTTGAGCTACCATAAAAATATCGCACAAGCAAAAACCCAATTGAACATTGAAAAGATATCACCATCGTCTTATCTATGTTGTCCACCATTGGCGACCTCCTCAAAGAGTCCAACTGTCATAATAGGAAGACACAATTCATATTCTTACACTTTCACCCCCATCTGCCACAAGATTCGCATCTTGTTAAGACAAACCAAACAGAGAAACCAAGCAGAGAAGGAATACACCTGACTAAAATTCAGAGAACCAGAAGAAAATCACAGCTGCACTAAACATGATACGGCCTGAAAGCAACCAGTCAAAGTAGTTATGCACCTGCCAAGGATGCAACCAAACATAATTTGGAGAGGTACAGTTATTTTTGTATGATAGTGCTCATAATAGTTCAAAACTCCCTTCTTCTACATAATAGTGCAAAACTCCCTTCACTGTCCCACTATTAGAAAATGGCACCTTCAACAACATATAGTGAGCATCAAGATGTGAAACCGAATCCTAGAAGTAAACAAGAACTTCAAATCTCAGAGATATGAGCTAGGGGAAGAAATACCATGAGACCTCAACCACAGAAAAGCCACCCTATTTGGGCGAAGAAAAACAAGATTTGACCTACCATAAGACCAGGGCGACAATGAACTATATCCCACAAGTAAAAAGTCATTTTAACATTGAAAAGTTATCACCATCATCTCATCAATGTCGTCCATCACTGGTGACCTCCTCAAAGAGTCCAACTGTCATAATAGGAAGACATAATTCATATTCTTATTCTCTCACCTCCATCTGCCACAAATTTCACATCTAGTTGAAGAAAAGTCATCCATAAACAGCCACATTGAGAAACCAAGTAGAGAAGGAATACAACTTACTAAAATTGAGAGAGCCAGAAGGAAATCACGGCTGCACTAAAAATGAACCCGAAAATCATATGGCGTGAAAGCAACCAGTAAAAGTAGACACAATTACCCATAATTTGGAGAGGTATGGTTATTTTTGCATGATATAGCTAGTAGACAAGAACGACAAATTCTTTTGTAAGTTTGAAGAACGGTAACAACTAACCGCCATTAAATTGCTCCATCCATTCGAAAAAGTATACCACGTAGCTCCACAGTTCCCACATGACACACCATCCCAAAGGTAACTAAGACTCAAGTTCAAATCACGACCACCAAGCTACCATCAAGTATCAAACCTCAAAAATGACACCGGGATACCAACAAAGACCAAATAAGTTGAATAAGAACTCACAAGGCCCTTACCTACCAACAAGTGGCCAGGTAAAGAACCCATATGACAACCAATCAATAGGCATCACCTCCTTGTAATCCAAGGAAAAACACCATTACAAATTACTCTTAAAAAAAGGTACCATAGAACAAAGAAACACATAAAATTGGAGAAGAAATGAATACCAATTGATCCCACATCCCACAGTTGCACTTGACCAAGGCCTTACCTACCAACAAGTCGCCAAGTGAAGAGCCCTTATGACAACCAATCAACAGCCATCACCTCCTTGAAATCTAACAAGAAACTTAAGATGACTTCCACCAGCCATATTGGAAGAGAAAAAGAAAAAAAAAACATAAGTTGGTTGACATAAAACCAATCAGAAAATTAAGTTGCTAAATCCTCTACAAGCCACCAAAGATTCGATATCACTAGTTGTCATATATAAAAATGCAAAAAAATAGAAAACCAAGTAGAAAATCTTGTGCCAACAACAAAATCTAGAGCAAACCAAACACATTTACCAAATAGTTCCTTCATGTTTCTTCACCGTCAGAATCTTAGAAAATGGCAACTTCAACAACATATAGTGAGCATCACGATGTGAAACTAATTCCCAGTAGTAGTAAACAAAAACTTCAAATCTCATATATGAGTTAGGGGAAAAAATACCATGAGACCTCATCCACAAAAAAGCCACCCTATTTTAACAAAGAATAACAAGGTTTGAGCTACCATAAGAATATCGCACAAGCAAAAACCCAATTGAACATTGAAAAGATATCAACATTGTCTTATCTATGCCGTCCACCATTGGTGACCTCCTCAAAGAGTCCAACTATCATAATAGGAAGACATAATTCATATTCTTACACTTTCACCCCCATCTGCCACAAGATTCGCATCTAGTTAAGACAAACCAAATTGAGAAACCAAGCAGAGAAGGAATACACCTGACTAAAATTCAGAGAACCAGAAGGAAATCACACTTGCACTAAACATGATATGGCCTGAAAGCAACCAGTCAAAGTAGTGATGCACCTGCCAAGGATGCAACCAAACATAATTTGGAGAGGTACAGTTATTTTTGTATGATATAGCTAGTAGACAAGAACAAGAAATTCTTTTGAAAGTTCAAAGAACATTAACAACAATCTACTCTCGTCAAATTGCTCCATCCATTCAGAAAAGTATACCATGTAGCTCCACAGATCCCCATGACACACCATCCAAAACGTAACACAGATTCAAGTTAAAATCACGACCATCAATCTACTATCAAGTATCAAACCTCAGAAATGACAACGGGATAACAACAAAGACCAAATAAGTTTAATAAGAACTCACAAGGCCTTACCTACCAACAAGTAACCAGCCTTATGACAACCAATTATCAGGCATCACCTCCTTGTAATCTAGGAAAAACTCCACTACAAATTACTAGTAAAGAAAAGGTACCATAGAACAAAGAAACACATAGAATAGGAGAAGAAATGAATACCAATTGATCCCACATCCCACAATTGCACTTGACTGCCTCCAAAGCCTTACATACCAAGTCTCCATGTAAAGAACCCTTATGACAACCAATCAACAGGCATCACCTCTTTGTAATCTAACAAAAAACTGCTTTACAAATTACTAGTAAAAAAAAGGTACCATAGAACAAAGAAACACAGAGAATATGAGAAGAAATGAATACCAATTGATCCCACATCCCACAGTTGCACTTGACAGCCTCCATAGATATCATGTTTTGAAATAAGTGGCAACCATTGCTAGACAACAAAACCAAAGTGGCCGGAGAAACCAGTTCCACAGGCACCTGGACTTCTTCATGATCCCCGACAGGATTTACAAAGGTTCCTAAACTTGACATTGAAGGAAGCAATCAACATTAACAAAATAATTACAATAAGAGACCAAATCACAACCTATCTACCACCACTGCCTACTATTTGAGAAAGAAACAACTAAAAATCTTCCAAAAAAATCAACCTGTATAAGAAATTCAGATCTGCAGTATGAAATTGATTCATGATAATAGGCTTTTTAACACAACAACAGAATAGTGTGTCAGATATCAAAGTCAATAAGCATATGACTTCCGCCAGCCAACATCTTGGAAGAAAAATTAGATAAGCTGGTTGACATAAGCCAGTCAGAAAATTAAGGTAGATCCTCTACAAGCCTCCAAAGATTCAATATCACTGGTTGTCATATATATAACACCAAATCAACACAAGAATGTACATTAGACTTATCTTCTGTCTACATAAGAAATAATCCTCATAACTAAAGATTTTATCTCAAACCAAAAGGAACATAGCAAGAAAGATACTCATATAACTCACTGGAAACACGAAAAATATATAGAATCCAATATCAAAAAGAAAAAGATGGAAATTACCACGTCCCCAGCAACTGAATGTGGTGAACAAATACATGGTAACACCGGAAGAAGAGCACAATAATCACCATAGTCTTCCAAACTACTGATGTGCGGAACCAGAATTCAGACGGAACATGCACGTATGAGTTCATGAGTTCATCGGATAGGAGAACAAAGAAGAAGTTACGAATTCTTGACATTCATGATCAAAACTTCGAACAAATTCAAAAAATAATTTACTTCATGCCGTATAGCCCCAAATCATTCCAACTGTATTCAACAACCACGTCAAAATTAAAACGCCTAGCAAAGATCAAACACGGTGATCATCCCAAAACCCGAACACCGAGAAAAGATCAATCACAGTAATCTTCTAAAATCACAAATGCCGAAAAAAGATCGAACAAGAAATCCAAATCTCAACTAACTTGAAGAAAATATCAACGCGTCCGGCGTAACACAGCCGGAATCAAACCAATTGAGGCAAACGGAAACATTGAAACATCGAGAAATATCATATGAATGGCTGCGATAATCTTTGAATTACCTTCTACCGGGATATCCAAGACTCAATCGATTACTAAACCGACGTCCCCCCTCATCCCAACAAGAAACGAATCGGTGAGCACGAGGGCACAAACGAATACAAATTGGTGAGGATTGGGTAGCGTGTGGTTGTATTTATAGGGAGCTAATGGCGGTGCATGGTTGTATTTATAGGGAGCTAATGGCGGTGCATCAATTAATTTTAGTTAAATATTATTATTATTAATCAATAAAAAATGGAGTTTTTTTTTTTCTACGCGTCAAATAAGACGATTAAACGTTGAAAAATCAATTTAGTCGGTTAAGAAAAGGTCGGTTATCCATTCAACTAATATAATTAAAGGGCTCGGTTATCCATTCAACTAATATAGTTAAAGGTTATGTTTAATTGGAAGGGTGAAAAAGGAAGATTGAAAAAAAAAAAAAATTATTCTTTAAAGAGAGAATTATTTTTCTTAAACTGTTTGATTAAAGGGATATAAAAGGAGGGAAAATAATATTGTGTGTGTATTGAAAAAAAAAATAATAATATATTTTTTGCTTAATTTACTATTTTACCTTTACTACAAATAAAATGAGTATTTGTTATATAAAATAAAGGGGCAAAATGATAATTTTGATTTTTTTTTTTCACCCTCTTTTCATTTTCACCCCAAATTTGGGAAGAAAAAATAGGTCATTTCACCTTTATTTTCATTTCCCTTTTCGTTTTCACCTCCAACCAAACACACTTGAGGGGAAAAAAATAGTCATTTCACCTCAATTTTCTTTTCTCTTTTCCTTTTCACTTGCAACCAAACATACCCTAAAGGAAAAACTATAGGGTTATTTTTTGGGGGCCACAAGCCTACAATTTTTATAGTTATTCCACTTAAAATTTTATTTCAGAAAATATATATTTTTATGACAAATATACATTTTAATTGATTTTTTAATAATAAATACTACCACCACAACCACAATCATAACCACCATTTGTTTTCACCGCCACCATCACTATAACAAATATTTACTATCGTCGTCGCCGCCGCCGCCACCACATTAAATTTTTGCTACTATCATCTCCACCACCACAGTAAGCATCTACAATCACCACTACCACAGTAAAAAATTACTCTCACTACCACTATCACAACAAATAATCCTAACACTGTCATCACCACAATAAATATTTGCTAATATCACCGCCATCACCACAAGAAATATTCGTCATCACCATCATCGCTACCACAGTAAATATTCATTAATATCACCTCCACCACCATAGAAAAATATTTATTATCACCACCACCATCACAATTACAACAAATATTCGTCATCACCATCGCAACCACCGTAGAAAATATTCACTATAACAACCGCCAACAATGCAACAAACATTTACTATCAACAACCACGAAAATATTCTTCCACCGCCGCAACAGATTTGAACAACTCAATCAAATATTTTAGTGAATTTCAAATCACAATTAATATTTACAGTGAATTATTTAATAAATGCATTGTCATTACAGAAAAAATATCACACCCAACAAATTCATTGTCCTCGTTAAAACAATCCAAAGTTAAAAGAAACAACAAACAGAACGGAGTTGACAGAGCTCCGATGAAATCTCTTATATCTAGGTGGAGGGATTAATTAGGGTTCAGGTGGTCAAAGAGTAGTGGTCAGAGACACCTGATCTGGCCATCCACGCCAGATCGCCGCGTAGCGAAACCAAGTCTGGTCGTGGACGGCTAGATCTGAGCCATCACTGCCACATTGCAAAACAAAACCAAATCTGGTCATAAATGGACATATATGAGCTGCCAATACTAGATTTGGTGGTAGAGGCCTAGATCTGGCCGCCCACGGTCAGATCGCCAACGGCCACCATAAATCTGGTAATGGTGGCCGCGTTTTTATTATAAAGAGAGAGAGATGGGCAAATATAATTGGTTGTTTCGGCGAGGTCCACTCCAATGGCTGTCTTAGTGACCATGCAAAAAAGATTGAAAAGAAGGCGACATTGCTTGATGGTGGTGGCATGATGAAATGGCCGGAGACAGTGGTGGTGTGATTGAGGCTCTCGTTGCCCTGAGATAAAAGATAGCAAAAAGGTGGAGTGGTTGGTTGGAGGTGCCCACTGCCGAGTAAAATAAAAAATCGAGAAAGGTTTCTAGGGTTCGAGGGTAATTTAGTAATTCAATTTAAAATTATGGGTTTTTTTATTTTCTTTTTTATAAATGGTGTTTTATTAAAAAAAGAAAAAAAGAAAAAAAAAAAAAAAAAAAAAAAGGCCTTGTGGCCCATTCTAATTTTCTCTTTAAATATGGAGTTACCCTTAAAAAATCCAAACTATAGGCATTTGTTAAATTCTGTTATGCAAAAAAAATATATAAATATATATTTTTTATTTAAATAGAATAAGTAATCCTTTAATTTTATATTTAATTTAAGAATATATTTTATAAAGTATTATAGAAATAAGGGACCATCTACAATACATTCATGGTTTTGAATGTATAGATACATTCAAAATAAGAACCCTTGGATTAGTTGAGATTTAATCTCAGCCATCCATTTTACAAAATCCAAAACCACCTTACAAAACCTAAAACCACTTAAAAAAAATACCGGAAGATTACATTCTCTAGCCGGTGAGCATCTTTTCCCTCTATTTGGCCTTCATCTTGTTCTTCTCCATTGTTCTCATCTTCTCAACCTTTTCGTCTATCTCTGCTCTCTGGCCACTGCCCTCTGTCTTCCTATTCTTCATTATTCTCGTTTTCTCTCTATATATATTTATCTCTTGGTGTTGTGCTTGTGCTCTTGGTCGTTTCTACAGGGTTTAGGGTTGCTATTTTCTCTCTTCATCTCGCTTAGGGCTTTGGTCGTGAAGAACATCCTCATCTCTCTGTTACCGTGATCACCATCATCGTGAAGAACATCAGGTCCGTCCATTCCTCTTTGATTTCAAAATCATATATTCTAAAATAGAGAGATTAGGGTTCTCTATTTTCATTCTTAATTTCATTTAATTTTATTATTAGCCTCTATTAGTTTAGAAAACATTTGTTTATGGTTTTGGATTTCAAAATTAATTTCTAATATGAGTTGAGACATCGATGATTGTTTCATTTTCTATCTCCCTTTCGCTGTTGTGGTTTCATAACATCCCCTTTAGTAAACCGCGACCACCATCATTGACAAAAACAATCAAGGTTCATCTCTCTCTCTCTCTCTATCATTTTCCCTCTCCTTTTTTTTATTTTCAATTTTATTGAATTTAAAAACTAATTATCTCTGTTTTGATTCTCAATTACATTTAACTTTATTATTAGTTTCAATTAGTTTAGGATTTTTTATTCAATTTTGGATTTTAAAATCAATTTTTAATATCAATTGGGACACTAACGGTGGCATTGGTTTGTCGTGTGAATGGCGGCGTGGCGATTAGGGTAATGAACTATTGTAGTGGTGGTAGTCAACAACACCATCACTTTTAAGCATAGAGAAACACCATCACTTTTTAGCATGGCGCACGGGCAATACGTCATTGTTCTCGACGAAGAGTTTCATGGTGGTTGTTTTCTCTCACTCTCTCTTCATCTATATGAAAATTAATATTTGAATCATGTGATACAATTTGTTAGTTTTTGATATATGGTTTTGATGGGAAAATAAGTTTGGTTTTAATTAATAGCATTTTGATATGAACAAATTAACTTAACTTTTAATTAAGAGAATTATCGTTACAAGTTCTAATTTAAGTTTGCAGTTTACAATTTTTATTCATTTAAATCATTGCCTTTTGGTTTGATCTTTCATTGACTATGTTATGATATTTGTGAAGTCAAATACTTTAATTTTGTGAAGAATTGTTCTTGTTGATGAAAGTAAAAGATATAGACAATAAAAAAAGAAACAAAAGATATCGTAAGCGCAAACTTAAGGCACGAAATTGATCTATGTAAGTATTTATATGAAAATTAATCATTGTGTTTCTATTGATTTAGATATGAGTCTACTTGTTGAACTCTTGTTAGTATTGTAGCGCCGACGCCGCTTGCAATGACGACGACCTTGGATTGGAGGAGAAGGCAATCTCTTAGGTGATGAGTCAATGGTAAAGGCTAAAGGTTATATGGTAAGTTATTTATCATTGGTTTAACCAATTGTGTTATAGAACTATTTATAAACTAACGGCTTGTTTGGTTGGACAAAATGGAATGAGAGTGGAATGGAATGGAAGAAGTAATGGAATGAAATTATCAATGAAATCACTATTCCATTCATTTATTTGGTTGGTATCGAATAAGGGAATGAATGGAATAATGAAATATAATAAAATTTCCATTATGCCCTTATAATAAAATTTTATTATATTTCATTTTTCCATTCATTCCCTCATTTTATTATATTTCATTATTCCATTCATTTTTCAGTTTCTGTTCTCAATTTTCTGTTTCTGTTCTCAATTTTTTGTTTTCTAATATTTTGTTTCTATTCTTAATTTTCAGTTTTTGTTTTAAATTTTTGTTCTCTAATTTCTGTTTATGTTCTCTAATTTTTGTTTTTGTTCTCAATTTTCTATTTCTATTCTCTAATTCTGGATTGGGCTGGATCAAGAATGGGTTTTTTGTAATTTTAATTTTGATTTCATTAGGCTAGACTTAATTCCAACCCATTTCAAATGGAATCTCATTCCCTTAATTTTCATTCGAATGGAATCATAAAAGTAATTCCAATGGAGAACCAAACAATAGAATGAGAATCATGAATGGAATGGTGATTCCATTATGCCCTGATTCCATCCAACCAAACATCTTGTAAGTTATTTATTTTTAAATGTTACAAGTTTAATTTGTCCAAGTTTAGGATATTTAATTGAACTAGAAGCATGTTACAAGTTCTTTCATGAATGTTACAAGTTTGTTGTAAAACGTTAGAAGTTTTCCATCTAATTTTACAAGTTTAGGGTTAATATTTGCAAGTTATTTGACGAATATTGCAAGTTGTTACAAGTTTTCTATCTAATGTTACAAGTTTTATTTGCCCCTAGATACAAGTTTCTGAATAATTGGACAAGTTTTTTGCGCAATGTTACAAGTTTGCTACCAAATGTTACAAGTTTAGGGTTAACAGTTACAAGTTTTAATGAGTTTCCTAAGACAATTAATAAATATACAATGTTTCTAAAATTTTGAATTGTTTGTCTTTGTAGACCCCCATTGGGATGAGGCTAACTCTCAGCACTATATTGAATGTAATTGAGTCTTTAACCGAACCGCAAAGACTAGTTGTCCATAGAGTGGGATTTGGAGGTGTTCTTGCGTCAAGATTTAAGAAATTGTGTTTGAAGCTATTGCGTTGGTTGGTTAAAGGATTTGAATCTGTTTCTTGCTTTTTAAGAGCTCATGGTAGGACGTTGGAAATTACTTCCAACGATGTTCACCACATCCTTTGAATAAGTTATAAGGGACCTACTGTCAAAAAAGAGGATACGTCGATGAAATTATAGAATTCTAGAGTATACCTTGTTTGGGAGGCCAATTTGTAAGACATAAGGACATTAGGCGAGAATTATGTGACATGGAATCGTATAGGTTAGAATTTTGGATTAAGTTTTTGTTATTGTTGATTGGGTGGTTCTTGTGTCCAACAAGTAGTATAAGGTTGTCGTTATCCTACTTGCATGTCTAGAACCCCTTGGACACAAATGCCAATAGGGATTGGGTGAGTTTCACGCTCCGTTTTCTTTGCTCCAGTTTGAAGAAACGACTAAAAGGTGTGATACATGAGGCTCTTGGATGCCTATTGTTGTTGATGGTAAATGATATTGTTGATCCCGAGATTTTGATGAACAATTAAAAATTGATGTTTTTTGTGAAACTAATGTGTTTATTGAGTGTTTCAGAAAAAAAAAGTTCCATTTATTAATTGTGTCATTAAGAAAATCTCAAGGGTGCAAAGATGGACAATGAAGAAATGAAGAGTGTTGAAGATCCAAAATAAATTAGGTGAAAACAACTCAATACTCTTACACTCTTAATGCAACCCGAATTAGGATCACATACGACACTATTAAATGAGTTATAATTTTGTGTGTTGATATGACGAATTTTAGGATCCTAATTAGTGATTAAATATGTGCTCCTATGTGAAAATGAAAATTGACCTAAATGAAAATCATGTTTAAAGTTGAAGTTTAGGGTTAATTTAGTCAACTGAGAAAGCAATTGATTAATTGAATCAAACGTTGGGTTTTAGAGTAGAAATTAGTGATGAAATTGACCAACCAATATCAATCGGTCAATGTTCGCGATATTTTCACGCTTGATTTTACTCGCAAGTGCACGAGGTCAAGTTTTAATATAGTGGATCCTAAGATCGAGTGTCGTCCACTAGGATTTGTCGAGCTATTAGTTAAGTACTACAATTGACATAACTTAATATTATCTAGACGTTTCAAAAATTGATTTAAGTTTGCTAATCGAAAACTAATTAAACCTAACAACTAGGGATTAAATCTATGAAAATAGATTACCTAGGGATTAATCTCGTTCACTAATACATATTTGATTTCGTTTAGTTTACATTAACCGTGTTCAACTTAACCGACAATCTAGGTATCGTAAACTTGCTCACTACCTCTCCCAAGTGTAAAGTGAGCGAATATACACCTCGTATCCATGCCGATATCCCTATCTAGCGTCTAAACGAGTGCATGAGTCTTGACCCAACCTCATGCATTGCACACGTTCTAATAATCTCTCGAAACATTAGACTGTCGTGTTGTGTTTAACCCTAGTCCGAATTCGGGGTTACCTCTCCCAAGTGTCAAATCCTGTATTCTCAAACCAACCACAATACCATAACAAGCATACCATGGATGTAATAAAATGGTAAACACAATCGGATAAAGATAAATAACCGTTAACGAAACATATATTTACTCAAACATGCATATACATGAACTAATCAATCCCTAAATAATATCTATTTAGCCAACCATGATCACAATCAAATGAACATTAAAACAAGAGAATAACTTCATCATTTCAGATACAAAGTTTAGAAACAAAGATGGAAACAAAGAGATAATGGTAAATCTGAAGAGTGGAGTGTTCCACTTCCGCAAAAACCGTTCCAAGATCGTTTCCTCTTTCTCAAATAAGCTCTCATCTTCCTTGGTCTGAACTATTGCTTTTCTAAATGTAAAAAACATGTTTGATATCAGGTAGGAAGGGGTGTACATAAACTTGGCCGAAAATATCCTAAAAATATCCCAAAAGATCTAAGACAGCTGGTTCATTAATTGCTGCAGCGATGGTAATGCAGTGGGCCTTCTATCCTTCCATCACTGCAACAGTGAGGGCCATCATTACAGCGGTGGTTGGGCAAAAGGTCTATTGACCTTTCACCGCTATTGCGATGAAGGCCATCACTGCAGCGGTCAAGGGTCAGTAGCCCTTGACGCCAGCACTGCAGCGATGGGGCTCGTCGACGCTGCAGCAATGGGGCTATAGTTTCTTTTCTTTGATCTTTTTCAATGTTTCTCTACTGTCTTCCTACCGATTTGCTCAATTTTCAACCGTTTACGTCCCTACACCTGATTTACATAAAAATGAACATAAACACTTTAAAACATTGCAAAAACACTCGAAAACTACTAAATTTGGCTTGGAAATAGATATGTATATTTTTAACCTATCAAATACCCCCAAACTTGAAATTTTACTAGTCCTCGAGTAAAACACCCTAACACTAAAATAAACTATTTGGCTAATTAACTAACTTTAATACTAAAAACGAAAAAAACATAAACAAACTAGAAGTAATGACATGGGAGTTCTGAATTCAACTAATAAACCAAAATATTTTTCCCTCAACGTCTCCCAATCAAATCAAGTTCAAGAATAAAACGCATCATGTGATGTTCTAGAATTTCAACATTCAATATCAGTAAACGCCATTCTAGATCCATTTAAAGTGTTTGTGTAAAAACTCAATTATACAACTATCCAAACACTGGATTGAATTATTCACCAACAAAGATCATGACTTAAACCATAAAGGATTAGAATATCCATATGTCAGACTGGGTTCCACTCTCCACTAATGTAGGCTTGGAAGTTCAAAAAGATCAAAATAACTTGGTTCATTTTTTTTAGTCAATTGGCCAAGGTTATATCAGGAATAGAAAACAGGTAAACGTTATAACTCAATGATACCAGAGCCACAATGTTAGTGGAATACTACATCGCTACTTTTACCGCAAGTGTCCGAGTTAAGTTTTAATATAGTAGGAAGAGTAAGGATTGTCGTATCCACAGGGATTGGATTAAATTGTCATTAAGTACCGCGATTGTCATAACCAAATTTTATTTAGGCGACTCAAATTTAGATTTTTGTTTAAAGAAATAAAACTAAACTAAACTAATTAAACTAAAATACTAATAGTGACGTTAATAGGAATATATTGTCTAGGGATTAACTTTGTTCACTTAAACGTGTTCATTTTAGTCTCGTTCACATTAACGGTATTTAAACTATCTGACAATCTAGGTATCGAAAACTCACTCACTACCTTTCCCGTGTGTAAAGTGAATGAATATGTGACTTCGTGTTAACGCCGATGTCCCCATCTAGCGTCTAATGACATGGATCACATGAGTCTCACCCCAACTTCATGGATTGCACACTTTCTAATGTTCTTCCGAGTCATTAGATCGTCGCGTTGTGTTTAAACCCTAATCTGAATCCGGGGTTACCTCTCCAGAGTGTCAAACCCCAATTTCTCAAACTAACCAATATATCATAACAAGCATACATTGGAAGTGATAAAACGGTAAACACAATCGGATAAAAATAAACAACCTTTAACAAAACATCGATTTATTCAAACAACGTTTTCATGGACTACATTAAACCCTAGACAATATATGTTTAGCTACACATAGCCATAGCCTAATATTCAACTATAAACAAGCTAAACAACATTAAATACCAACAAGGGTTTAAGAAATAAAAAGAGAAACAAAGAAGAATAATCGTTATCTGAAGAACTAACGGTTCCGCGTCCGTGATTTCCACTCCGATCTTGATTTCTCCTTTTCAAATGGATGATATATCCTTGGTTGTATGCCTTGGATCTCTCAAGAGAGTCCCAAAAATATGCTTGGTGTGTTGGGGCAAGAGGGAATATGAAGAGGGATCCAAAAATATCTCAAAATATCTTTGCCAGGTGGTGTCGGACCGCTGCAGCGGTGGGATGTCGGTAGGCCACTTATCATTGACCGTTGTAATGGTGGGAAGCTGTAGCGATGAAGTGCACTGCTGCAGTGGTGGTTAAGTAGAAACATTCTACTTGTTTCACCGCTGCAGCAATGGGGATCACCACTGTAGCTGTGAGGCTGCATTTCTAAACTTGGCCTTTTATATCTTTTCAACCGTTTCTCCACCGACGTCCTACCGATTTGCGCAATTTTGGTTCGTTTTCACCCCCAAATACCTGATTTACATAAAAATAAGTAAAAACGAATTAAAACATATTAAAACATAATAAGAACACTCGAAAACTATTAAAATCGGCTTGGAAATAGATAGATAAAATCAACCTATCACACAACGCTTGGCGCTCAATCACACTCGTAACCCCAAAGATAAATTCCAAACAATCCTGAATAAACATTTAAGAACGTTATACTCAATTGTCAAAACAAACAAAAATAGAACTATATTTACATATGTTTTTTTTTTCAAAACCACACCTCCAAACTTATTTGATTTGTACAATTTCACGGGTATGGGAATACGATAGAAAAAATGAAAAGTGAGTACTCGAATACTGAACCAAACTAAAGTTCGCCCAAAAACAAACCGCTCACTTCAAGTAGCATTTACAAATACTCACTTGATTTTGACTCAAAATATGCCTTAGGTCTAGTAACATGGGTTTGGAAAAAGTTTTATTGGCCAGGGCACTTGTTACGTGTTTAAAATTGAAATAGCTTATAAGCTTCGACAGGGTGACGAGGGGTAAAACATATAACAAGGTAGGCTTCAATGGCTCATGCAATCAAAATGAATGCCTAAATCATGTCTCCTGAACTACCTTGCCTAGGATTTCGCCTCAAGTTTCCCCCAATCCGGTTCTAGAATCCCTAAAATTGTCATGAATTTACTACTAAATAATCGACGTCAAATCGATTGAATAGCCATACATTGAGTTCACGTGATTGTGCAATTTAGGATCTAAAACGACTTTTACCTAATCGAAATGTCAAGCACACAGAACACACATGAATGGGCATCACCCCTGACCTCGATAAACAACTAGGGGATAAGTTTCATCATCGGGTAATGGCCCAAAAAAACTCAAAAACTCAGCACACAATTACTAATTCATACATAAACACATTAATACTAAAACTAAACACAAACATGCATACATTGGACTAAGTATCCACAACACAACAATAAACTTCTAAACATGCATAAACAAACTACAAATTAACTTAAACTTCAAAACGTTTAACAACCATTAAAGTTAACTACATATCCACCAAAATGTCTTCAAATAAGAACAACATAACATACTTAAAGCATACATAACAACAAAAACATAAATATCCCAATACATAGCATAAACATCCATCCTGCATAACAAAACAACTAAGACATCCTCCCAAACTTGAATTGGTCAGTGTCCACAATAACCCATCAGCGATCCCAATAACAGCACAAAGCATGATAACTACAAGTCTCACCTCCTACTGTCCGTCTCGAGAGATGTCGTCCCCACCGCCGTTGTGGTGGGATGGATTGTGTGGTGGCTGCAAAAGGTTGACCTTAAATGGTCGCATCAGCGGATAGCCGCTCATATCATAGCTTGCCTGAACTCCGTAGTACTGGTGAGACTGATACATCATCTGATTATACTGGTCCTGGTACCTTTGGAATTCAACGTTTTCATTTCGGATCTGATATTGCTCATGGAGAATCACGGTGGTATCCAGCCGTAGAACCGAAGATGCTTCCCCTGATAGACCACATGTTGGTGAATGTTGCTCAATGTGATTTTCTGGCGAATGGGAACTTCTGAACCTTGGGCCTCAGACGACCATGCTTCTTCTTTTTCTTTCGGCCCCTCAACCTCGACGCTCCAGATTCGTCTTATTGCCATGAGATCCATAGGTCTTTTGGGGATGCATGGGCTATCGCCAGAGATTACCACACCTGCCCTCTTGAAAAATTTGGTGAAAAGATATGGGAAGGGCAAACCGATTTTTGTGTTCCAGATTGCATACTGAATGACTGAATTGACAAGGAACCCGATGTTCAATGACTTACCAGTCTCAATTGCATATAGCGTCAAAGCTCGGTCTTTGGTGACGTCCGTCAAATGTGACGTTAGGTGGAGGCCAGAGCATATGAAATGGAACCATATCGTTGGAAATTGGTGCAAGTATTTGGATGGAAAAATGGAGAGATCCGGCCCTGTATGAAACCATTGAACATTGTCGGAATAGAGCATCCTGATGACCATTTGTAAGTTTTCTTGCTCCATTTCTTCATCTGAGTCTTTTTCAGGTTCCGGAAGAACCAACCCCAGTAGCTTATTTATCGTGGCCGCATCAAATTTCACGGCTCGAGTTCGGACCCTGGTCTGGTGGTTCTCAACTTCTACCCAATTGGCATAGAATTCCCGGACCAAAGCTATGTCGCCTGGGGCCGGTTGTCTACATAAACGCTATCAACCTCGTTCCTTATCACATGTGCAATCTCGGCCGGAAGCTCATCCAATTCGTCAAAGTTGCGCTCCTAAATAGAAGAATGCATGTGCTCAAACAGATTAAAATGTTGCTTTGCTCGTTTCGAAATGAATCGGCTTCAGTCAAAATTCGAGCCAAGGTTAGCGGATTGTGAACTGGATCTCTCACCCCTTGGACGTTTGGTGGCGCCTTTCTTCGACATGGTTCCTATGAATTCAACACACAACAATCTACCACCAAATCACAACAGAACAACACAATTCAACATATCGAATCAAATCTTCAAGAACACCACAATCCCCAATTTGCAAACACCAACACAAGATTTCTACAAAATTTGCAAAAACTTGGTAATAACACTTGGATCAAACAAACAAACCACCCCTAATCAACTTGTTCTTTACCAAAAATCGACCCAAATCCAAAATGACATGAAAATCGCAATAGGGGGTTCAAGGGTTTCACATGAACAATCCAATTTATCAACCAATCTTCCTATGAACATACAAATCACAACAATATTACAACATACACGTGTAATGTAGGTTCAAAACAACTTCCTTGATTAATTATAGAGCGCCAAATGGTTGAAATTGGAAGAAATAGCCTTTTTGCACTCTAACCCTAGAATCTCAAATTTATGGTTTGAAATTGAATTTTGGTGGTGGAATTTCGGTGAGGATCTATGTTTTTGAATATGAATGGATGGATTTGAGGTTGGATTTTGGTTTGGGATGAAAAATTTGAGAGATTTCGGGATCTAGGGTTTTGAATGTTCGGATATGATAAAACAACGCCCCTTATATCTGAACAAGGGCGCCATCGCTACATCGATGAAAGCCCAGTGGGCTTTCTGCTGGCTCACTGCTACAGCGGTAAGTTCCATCGCTGCAGCGATGGAACAGCAGAAAGTATCCTACAATTTGGTCGCTGCAGCGATGAGTTCCACAACTACAGCGGTAACAGGCCTGCAATTTTCTCAAATAGGCCTACCATCACTTTGCTTCCATTCCACTATTCCATTACTTTCTTGATTGTATCACTTCCCTAAATGTCTAAACTCCTCAATTCACTCCCAAACATGCTTCAATACCATCTCGACCTCCAAAACGTTACTATATATCAAAAGTTGGTAAAAACCAATCCTCGGGTTGCACATCAAAAGAAGCGCTTGTTTTACCATCCCTAGCTGGACTTAGCAAACTTCCGCATTAGTCATCAACGAGGGAGATACTCTCCACAACTCGTTCTTCATTCCCAAAATAACGTTTAATTCTCTCCCCATTGACTCGGAAAATCCGTCCGTCATTACCTTCTAATTTGACTGAGCTAAATGGAAATACATGTTTGATCTGGAACGGTTCAGACTATTTGGACTTCAATTTTCTGGAAAAGAGGCTCAGTCGAGAATTGAAAAGTAAAACTTGTTGTCCCGGGCTGAACTCTCTTCCGACTATGTTCTTATCATGCCATTTATTTGTTTTGTCTTTGTACAACTTGGCGTTCTCATATGCTTCATTATGGAATTTCTCCATTTCGTTGAGTTAGAGGAGACGTTATTGCCCCGAAGCATTGAGATCAAAATTAAACTTTTTTATCGCCCAATAGGCACGGTGCTCTAATTCTACTAGCAAATGACACGCTTTCCCAAACACCAACCAATATGGTAACATTTCGATCAGTGTTTTAAAAGCCGTACAGTACGCCCATAGCGCATCATCTAACTTTACCGCCCAATCCTTACAATTAGAATGAACCGTCTTTTCTAGAATTTGCTTTATCTCTCGATTGGACACTTCGGCTTAGCTGTTTGTTTGTGGATGGTATGGAAACGCCACCTTATGCCTGACTCTATACTTTGTCAATAAAGTATTAAACATTTTATTGCCAAAGTGGGTCGCTTCATCACTGATAATAGATCGAGGAGTCCCGAACCTTGTCATTATGTTCTTCTGAATGAATTTCAGAACCACCTAGGCATCGTTGGTTGGAGTTGCCACAACCTCAACCTATTTGGACTTGAATCCACCGCTAGTAAGATGTACTCCTAATCAAAGGATGGTGAAAACGGCCCCATGAAATCAATTTCCCACACATCAAAAAGCTTCAACTCGAGAATAGAAGTCTGTGGTAACTCATGTCGTTTTGAGATGTTTCCTACCCTCTGGTATCGATCACAGGTTTTTACAAACATATATGAATCATGAAATAGCGTTGGCCAGTAAAAACTTGATTGAAGCACTTTAGCGGTTGTTCGTATTGCTCCGAAAGGACCCCCACATGGTGATGAATGGCAATAATATAGAATGCTTGCCATTTTCTCTTCCGAAACACATCTCTGGATGACTTGGTCAGCGCATTTTTTGTACAACATCAGATCATCCCACATGTAATGCTTCGCATCAAGTACGAATTTCTTTCTTTGAGCACTTGATAGGTTCGACGAAAATACCTTGCACCCGAGATAGTTGATGATATCCGAGAACCACAGAAGTTTAGTTTCAACGTTGATTAATTACTCATCCAGGAAAACTTCCGTGATACAAGACTCCTCACTAACATCTTCTTGCACAAGCCGAGATAGATGATCGACAACCATATTTTTACTCCTCTTTTTATTTCTAATATCAGCATAAAATTCTTGGAGCAAGAAAATCTACTGGATTAAACGCGGCTTGGCATCTTTCTTCACAAATAAGTACCGAATGGCAGCATGGTCTGCATAGATGATCACTTTGGATTCTATAACGTAAAACCGGAACTTATCACACGCAAAGACTACCGCCAACATCTCCTTCTCAATGGTGGTATAATTCTCTTGAGCATCATTCAATGTTTTGCTTGCATAGTATATGGATTGGAAGATCTTCTCCTTGCGTTAGCTAAAAATTGCTCCAACAGCATAGTCGCTCGCATCACACATGATTTCAAAAGGCTCATTCCAATCCGGAGCGACTATAATTGGAGCTGAGATCAACTTCACATTCATAGCATTGAATGCTTCCACACAAGCATCATCAAAATTGAGCGGGGTTTCTTTTTAAAGCAAATGACATAATGGTTTCACCGTCTTAGAGAAATCCTTTATGACACGCTGGTAGAAGCCGACATGGCCTAAGAAGCTTCAGACTCCCTTCACATTGATTGGAGGTGGAAGTTTCTCTATCGTTTCAATCTTCACCCGATCCACCTCAAGCCCCTTGGAAGAGACCCAATGGCCTAAGACGATTTTCTCCTTGACCATGAAATGTCACTTTTCCTAATTGAGAACTAGATGTTTCTCTTCACAACGGTTGAGAACAAGTAACAAATTGTAGAGGCAATGGTCGAAGGATGAACCAAAGACCTAGAAGTCATCCATGAATACTTCTATTATGTCCTCCACTATGTCCAAAAAGATAGCCATCATACACCGTTGGAACGTTGCCTGAGCATTGCAATGACCAAACATCATACGACGGTAAGCAAATATACCGTATGGGCATGTGAAAGTTGTCTTCTCTTGGTCTTCTGGTGTAATGGCTATTTGATTGTAGCCTGAACAACTGTCAAGAAAGCAATAATGGTCATAACTGGAAAGACGATCAAGCATTTAATCAATGAACGGTAGAGGAAAATGATCATTCCCTGTGGTTGTGTTCAACCTTCTATAATCAATACACATACTTCATCCAGTGATGGTTCGTATAGGAATTAAATCATTCTTCTCATTCTTCACCACCGTCATACCTCCTTTCTTGGGAACCACTTGCACCGGATTCACCCATTCACTATCTAATATAGCATATATAATTCTGACATTCAATATCTTCAACATATTGGCTCAGACCACCTCTTTCATCACTGAATTTAGCCTTATTTGATGCTCAATAGAAGGCTTAAATGAGTCCTCCATCAAGATTTTATGCATGCAAATTGTTGGGCTAATTCTTTTGATGTCGGAAATAGACCACGCGAATGCGGATTTGTGCCATTTCAAGATACTTAGCAGCTTGTTTTCTTCTTCTTGAGTCAAGGATGATGAGATGATGACCGAATCAGTGGAGTTTTCCCCCAAGAAAGTATACCAAAGGTGATCTAGTAATTGCTTTAGAATCAACCCACCGTGAGGTAGATTTGAGGGTTCGGGTGAACTAACTTCGTCGTCAAGGGCCTCCACTTGAACCGAATCCACTACATCTTCAGGTATGGCTTCCATAGATAGGACGTAGTTAATAATTCTTTCTTTCATGGTTGATTATTTTTCACCAAAATCCCCCATAGATAGAGAATTTGTGATAGTATGCTCCAATCGATCCTGATTCAAATTTTCATGAAAAAATTTCCTAACGAACGAGTCAACCACGTCAACTTAATTGCATGTGGGGCAATCATCCGGAAATTTCATTGTGTTGAAAATATTGAATTTCACTTTATCTTCATTCACCCTCAACATAAAGTTCTCATTGTGAACGTTAATTAACGCATTTCCCGTGTTAAGAAAAGGCCTCCCAACAATGATAGGAATCTGTTGATCCTCCTCCATTTCGAATACGACAAAGTCCACCGAAAATATGAATTTGTCTACCTTTACCAACACATCTTCAATTATGCCCTTTGGATAAGTCAACGGGTGATCCATCATTTGGAGAGAAATCGTAGTCGGCTTTGCATTTCCAAGCCCCAACGTTTGGTAAACGGATGATGGCATTAGATTGATGCTCGCTCTTAGATCACAAAGCGCCTTGTCAAAGTGAGATTTCCCAATAGTGCACAGAATTATAAAAATCCTGAGATCTTTCAACTTTTGAGGTAAGTTTCTTTGAAGTATCACACTATATTCCTCCGTCATCTTGATCGTCTCATATTCCTTAAGTTTCTTCTCATTTGTCATGATATCTTTCAAGCACTTCTCGTAATTGGGCATTTGTTCCAAGGCATCTGCAAATGGTATGCTGATATGTATTTTCTTAAAGATGTTAAGAAATTTAGCAAATTGGGAATCCAATTTCTTCTTTTGGAACCGTTGTGGATATGGTAAAGGCGTAGTGAGTATCGGTTGATTGTCCAGAAATAAGATTCTTTCTAGAATCACCCTTGGTGCTTCCTTCTTCTTCTCAATCGGAATGGCTTCCTTTTTCTCCTCAACTTTTTCCTTTCTTTTATCCTTTTCAACATCAATTTTCTCTCTCGGCTCTTCCTACATTGGCTTATTTGCTTTGACTTCTTTTCTGCCCCTCAAGGTAATAGCTTTGCACTCCCTTAGGTTAGTTTCTGTATTACTTGGAAACTTCCCCGAGGTTTGCCCTTTGATGGCACTAGTAAGTTGACCAATTTGAGTTTCCAATGACTTCACAGTTAAATTTGTATTTGTGCATGTTATCTCAATATTGTCAAACCTTGTCTCGTTTGTTGAGCCAGTTATGCGTTTCACACATAATGCTTTGAGTTTCCTTCATGAATGAGCCAAGCATGTCTTCCAACAACAGCTTATGGCTTTGCACCGAATTTTGTTGCATAGGGCGGTTTTGTTGCATCAGTTGATATCCTTGAGATTGTGACGCATATCCAGGAGGAGGTCGCAATGTGTTTTGATTATTTGCATAAGAAATATTCTCATGATTATGAATTCCGGGATGATAATGAGTCAGGATAGTGTTGGCGGGCCTAAAGGTGTAGGCCTGATTGTTAACAAAATGGCACTCCTCAAACTTTCTATCCACTCCCGGTTGCGAACTACTTGCAACATTTTCCACTTCTCGACTGGACGAAGCATCTCTAGTAGAGAAGACGACTAGTTGATCCGTGAGCTTTGAAACTTGGGAAGATAAGGTAGCAAGAGGATCGACCTCATGAATTGCGGCTACCTTTCGTCCCATATTATTCTCATTAGGCCATTGGTAATTGTTGGCTGCCATCTCTTCCAAAATCGCATTACCTTCGTCCAGAGTTTTTGATAACAAAGATCATCCTGAGGCGGCATCCACAATTATTCTAGTCTGGCCATCCAACCCGTTGTAAAAGAGTTGGGTTTGAAACCAATCCTGGTACCCGTGTTGGGGGCACTTTCTCAATAAGTCCTTAAACATTTCCCAAGTTTCGAATAGCGGCTTGAAATCCTATTGGTGAAATTGTGCAATCTCACCTCTCAGCTGTGCTGTCTACGAAAATGGAAAGAACTTGGTGAGGAACCTTTGAGCTAGGTCCTCCCAAGTATTGATGCTCCCTAGTTGAACTAACTGAAACCAACCCCATGCTCTATCTCAAAGGGAAAACATAAACAACCTCAGCCGAATTACATCATCTGCAACTTCGTTTATCTTCACCATATCACAAATCTCCAAGAATGTTTCCAAGTGGATATTTGGATCTTCGTGAAGATTCTCACCGTATTGGTTTTGCTGAACCATGTTGATTAAAGCGGGTTTCAACTCGAAGTTATTTGCTTGGATTGGCTGCCTCTGAATCCCAGAATAAATTTCAAACATCACAGGTCGATAGTAGTCCCTAAGGACCCACTATTGAACTTTCATTTTCGGCAGCTGTTGTGGTAGCACTTGGTAAACCGGTAGTTGTTGTGGCATATGATCATCAGCACCGTCGGCCATGGCTTGAGTTCAAGTTCTTCTCTATCTACTTAATCTCCTCCATGTATGCTCAATCTCAAGATCAAGAGTTAAGAATTCCAGACTCCGGCTACGTCGCATACGCTGTTTGTGATCACAACAAATGAAAACAATTTAAACAAAAACAAATTAAAACTAAATAAAACAAAAAGAATGTCAAGATTAATATTGCACTACTTGGTAGTAATATCAACCAAATCACTAATAAAAATCCTTGACAACAGTGCCAAAAACTTGTTCGCGATATTTTCACGCTTGATTTTACTCGCAAGTGCACGAGATCAAGTTTTAATATAGTAGATCCTAAGATCGAGTGTCATCCACTGGGATTTGTCGAGCTATTAGTTAATTACTACAATTGACAGAGCTTAATATTATCTAGACGTTTCAAAAATTGATTTGAGTTTGCTAATCGAAAACTAATCAAACCTAACAACTAGGGATTAAATCTATGAAAATGGATTACCTAGGGATTAATCTCGTTCACTAATACATATTTGATTTCATTTAGTTTACATTAACGGTGTTCAACTTATCCTACAATCTAGGTATCGTAAACTTGCTCACTACCTCTCTCAAGTGTAAAGTAAGCGAATATGCACCTCGTATCAACGCCAATATCCCTATCTAACATCTAAACGAGTGCATGAGTCTTAACCAATCTCACAGATTGCACACGTTCTAATAATCTTCCAAAACATTAGACCGTTGTGTTGTGTTCAACCCTAGTCCGAATTCAGGGTTACCTCTCCCAAGTGTCAAATCTCGTATTCTCAAACCAACCATAATAGCATAACAAGCATACCATGGATGTAATAAAACGGTAAACACAGTCAGATAAAGATAAACAACCATTAACGAAACATATATTCACTCAAACATGCATATACATGAACTAATCAATACCTAAATAATATCTATTTAGCCAACCATTATCACAACCAAATAAACATTAAAACAAGAGAATAACTTCATCATTCAAGATACAAAATTTAGAAACAAAGAGAGAATGGCAAATCTGAAGCGTGGAGTGTTCCACTTCCACAAAAAATGTTCCAAGATCATTTCATCTTTCTTAAATGAGCTCTCATCTTCCTTGGTCTGAACTATAGCTCTTCTAAGTGTAAAAAACATGTTTGATATCAGGTAGGAAGGGGTGTACGTAAACTTGGCTGAAAATATCCTAAAAATATCCCAAAAGATCTAAGACAGTTGGTTGATTAATCGCTGCAGCGATGGCAATGCAGTGGGCCTTCTGTGAGGGCCATCGCTGCAACAGTGGTTGGGCAGAAGGTCTACTGACCTTTCCCTACTGTAGCGATGAAGGCCATCGCTGCAGCGGTCAAGGGTCAATAGCCCTTGATGCCGGCGCTGCAGCGATGGGGCTCACCACTGCAGTGGTGAGGTTGCAATTTATTTTCTTTGATCTTTTTCAATGCTTTTCCATCGTCTTCCTACTGATTTGCTCGATTTTTAACCGTTTACGTTCCTACACCTAATTGACATAAAAACGAACATAAACACTTTAAAACATTACAAATACACTCGAAAACTACCAAATTCAGCTTGAAAATAGATAGGTATTTTTAACCTATCAGTCAACTAATAAAAAAGGATCGGTCAATCGATTAAAACAGTGAGGTTATCGGAGCAAATTGTGTAGATCCTGTAACGATCGGTCAACCGACCAATAGGCGATCGGTCAACCGATGGACTTTAAGTTATAAAGTTGGAAGTCGTTGAACCAATCGGTCAACCGACTGCTACTCAATTGGTTAACTGACTGTGTTGTTGTTTGGCAAGAAAAACTCTCTCAACCAATCAGTTAATCAACTGAAGAGGGATTGGTCAATCAACTGGTTATTCTGTTTGGCTTGGTTTGCACGCTTTATCAATCGGTCAACCTATAGGCCTAGGATCGGTTAACCGACTATTTTGGTTGAGATTTCGAGGATCTTGGTCTTTTGGTAAAAAACTAACCATTTTTTATGATTCCAAGGAAGAAATTCGAGGGATATGATCTTGTTGAAGATATGGTTCGTATATTTTGAATTCATATTGATTTGGTTCACATAATTAATGATTCTCTCAGTTTGTTTAGTTAGATATTTCCTATCTTTGTGATTGATAATTGTGAAATATTTTATAGACTTATTTGAGAGTTTTGAAAGTTATTTTCAAGTGAAATATCCCAAAATTGAAAGGAATTATTATATGGGGTCTAAGAATGCCTTTTAGAGGTGTAGGTGGTGTTTGGTAACCGTTTTGTGCCCATCCCATGCAGTGGGATGGGAATGGATAGGATGGGATGATAATTTTGTTTCCTTCTTGGGAACAAAATTGTATTTAGTAACGACAATTTTTTTTGGATCCGGGAATAAAATCACGTTTGGAAACAATTTTATTCAAGAAATCAAGAATAAACCCTAAACCACAATAAAAAAATTATCATGTAATCAAACCCTAAACCCCAATCGAAATCAAAATCTTAAAATCCAATCGAAATCAAAATTGAAATTCTAAACCCCAATTGAAATCGAAATCCTAAAATCCAATTGAAATCAAAACTATTTTGACAGTCGAAATTCGATTTGGGTTTCAAAATAGAAATCGAAATTCAATTTCAAAATCGAAATCCGATTTTGAAATTGAAATTGAAATAAGGTTTCGATTTTGAAATCGAAATCGAAACCCTACCTTCATTTCGATTTCGAGTTTCAATTTCGAAACCCTATCCGAAATCGATTTTGATTTCAAAATCGAAACTCGAAATCAATTTCAAAATCGAAATCGATTTCGAGTTTTGATTTTGAAATCAAAAGGCAGAAGCAGACGACAATAGAAATAATGAGGAAGCAGAAAGTAGACGATGGAAAAGAAAGATAATAGAGAAGACGACGAAGAACCAGACGAAGCAGAAGAGGATGACAAACATGAAGACGATAGAGTAAATGACGACGACGAGCGAATGAAACAGACGAACAAGATGACGAAGAAGCAGATGAGCGACAACGACGAGCTAACATGAAGAACCAGACGAAGCCGATAAAGAATGATGGAGGTGATAAACACGAAGGCAAGGTGATGGAGGTGATGAACGGGAAGGCAGACGAAGGTGAGCTTAGAATGGTTTGTTTTAGGTTGGGAATTATATGGGAATAGGTAGAAACAATTTTTTTTTTTTTTGTTTCTCAATTCTATACAAAAAATTAGGATAGATTCCCATTTTGAAATGGAATGGGAACAGTAAAAAAAAAAAAAAAAAAAAAAAAAAAAAAAAAAAAAGTAGGATGGATTACCAAACGTTATGCCCAAAAATAAATTCCAAAAAAGTGGGAATGGGATGGAAATTTTTGGGATAAGAGGGGTCACCAAATGGGGCCGACTCTTTTGAAAAGTAATCGTTGAAGGGCTTGATACTGGTCTATATAATTAGACCTGCGGGATTGTGATCAATATATCAAGAACATGAGTTCCCACGCTTTTACAAGAGTTATTATTCTGTTGAGATTTATTCAAGACAGATGTTGTGTTAAGTTTATTATTTAAAGCGCTGATTGTTTGGACGTCATCGATTTGTGTTGTTTTGCAATTCTATTTACATTCTTTGGTGTTATCCCGGTGAGATATTTCCAAGCTATTATTCCTTATTGTGATTTCATATTATTATATTTGTTTAGTTAATAAGATCTTTAGAAAATCGTTTTCAAATCTAAATGCCTAAAGAAGAAGAAAATTAAAATGATTTTGTGTAATTATCTGATTACGTGCTTTAATTTGTGCTACCCACATTCATTTATAATCAGATATTAATTTGCCTCATATTGTATATATCACATAGTAAATTTCAGAACATTAATCGAATATATTAGTTTTGAGGTAGTAGAAGCTCCTTATGAGAATAAACTCATATTTTTGTGTATTTGTGAGTTTGAGCAGATTAGACACGATTGGGCCAGTATCTGATTAGGGTTTGATCTCTGTCCTAAGTATAAAAATGTTAGGTTATTTTTTTCCCTTGAAAAGAACTAGGTTTTGATTCTTCATGAATTGAATTGAGTGAATTGTAAAAGTTCTATCCTTACGTGTGAAAAAGATATTTGTGAGAGTTGTGAGGTTTGATCTTTAGCCTGTAAAATGATTAGGCTTGATCTTTAGCCTGTAAAAGTATTAGGTGGTGAATCTTCTTATAATAGAATTAGGTTAGACTTTAGCTTGGTAAAAATATAAGATTATTCCTTAGCCTAGGAAAAGAGAAATTGTAAGGGTTTGATTCCTACCTAGTAAAGGGATCAAAGAGTTTAGTGGTTGCGAATCGCCGTGGAGCTCGAGAGACTGGATTAGGTAAGGCTAACTTGCTAAACTATGATATATCTTGGTGTGCTGTTTTGTTATTATTTTTTATTATATTCTGTTTGGGTGTGCACTTTGAATATAAACACTTCTCTGCTGCGTAACGAAGATAATAATTGATTCACGATAAATTGATTACTTGATAATTTAAGTGTTGAAAGATTTAATTGTTTAAATTTTTTGAACTACCCAATTCACCCCCCCTCTTGGATAGCTCACTAAGCCCACAATTGGCATCAGAGCTGGTTTTAGCTCGATGAGCTTAAAAGCCTAGCTAAACACGATCATATGGAGTACACTAATCATGATATCATATGTACTATTGTAGCGTATCCCACTTCCTCTTATAGACAGTGTCCTATTTGTGAGAATGATAAATTTGGTGATAATGAGGCTGTAGATAAGGCTATTGAGATGCAGATTGCCCTTACTTATATTTTTGGAAAATAGAATTTGAAACTCGGGCAAAAGATTTCAATTCTTGAAAATAAAAAGTTTAGTACTACTAAGTCTCTTAAGAAGAAGAATTTGAACAAATATTTTGAACTGCTGAATTTATAAATGCTTTATTTGAAATTGGTAAGTTGCTTGAAAAAATTAATTCTCTTGAAGAAAATAACAAAGTTTTGAAAATTGATATTTATGATTTTCGGCAGAATAATTTTAAAAAGAAAAATCTTAAAGACTTTAAATGAAGCCTTGAGCATTGAGTTGGAGAATGCAAGGTGTGTGCTTGATATAGCTCGCGTAAAAATTTATTCTGTTGAAAATGAGTGTCAAATTCTTAAGAATGATCTTGAATTTATGCATAAGAAGAATTTTGGTCTACAGGTGAACGTTAGTTCAACGGAGCGATTACTTGAAAAGATTCAAAATGAGCTTGATGAAGCAATGAATAAATTTAAGGATATTGAGAGAACTAAACTCGTTAAAAAACTAATAGTTGCTAAAGCATCTCCTCAATATCACCATCGATATTGTGTTCCCGTAAGGAACAATGATTATCTGAAGAAACATACTAACAATGCTAAATGTTTTTATTGTGGGAACTATGGTAATTTTTTAGAATAAATGTTATTTATTTCATCGTTACCCTGTTGGATCCAGAAATAACTGGATACCAAAAAGAGAAATTTTTTATGCAAGTACTAATCAGAGATTCGAACAACCAAGAGGATACAATGAATATTACATGCCAAGAAATAAGTCCAAATTGAATGCACTGGTGAGGAAGAATCAATATATGCAAAGTGAAAGGTTTAAAAAGCAGCAAGTTCAATACATGAAATCAATTGATACTTATCCTCAACAAATGGCGAGAAATCAATACCAGAGAAGGACAATGTATAAAGTAGTAACAAAGCAGAATAAGGAAAAAACAACTCAAAGTATTGTACAAAGGTAAGAAAATTATCACCGAACCAATCCATAAAAGAGCCAATGCAAGAAAGGAGGAAATCAAAGTGACAAATCAAGTAAAAAGAAAAATAGTGGATTCAAAGGACTACAAGCTTGAAATCAACAATCCACCAAAGGTACACACCAATTTCTCCCAAGGACAATCCAGGTATGTCAAATTTTACTAAAATTCAAATATGTTAATTTTGCTAAGAAGATCGATGCTTCGCATTTCTTAAATTTGATATTTGTGATATGTGTATGTGTGTGTGAGAGTGTGTGGGTGTGAAAATATTTTAAAAAATATATGTAGATCAAAATAAGAGGTAAAAATTGAGTTAGTTGATCAAATAGGGCAAAAATGCACAAAAAGGACAAAAAGAGCCTTGTCGGTCAACCGACAGGAACAGAGTCTGCAATACGCAGACTCTGCCTTGGTCGGTCAACCGACCAAGAATAGTCGGTCAACCGACTGTTACGGGATTAATATCCCTAGCCCCTTCATTTCACCCCCATTTCGGTTTTAAACTCCTCTCTCTCTAAAAATCCTTCCTATGCTAAGAGTTTTTCATCCAAAATCTTAAAAAGATTGTCACGTTTTGGCTTGGATTTGAAGTTAAGGGCTCGGATCCAGCATTTGGGAATCTAAAGATTTATCATAAGGTTGGTTCTTTTATCTCTCTCCAGGATTTCGGTAGATCCATTCCATCGAGTTAGATTTTGTGTTTTAAATCAGTTATTGAACTCACTAGTGAAAGAAAATGCCTAGAGTCAAGAGATCTTACCCGGGAAAACCTAAATATGATAATATCCATTTTGAGAATAAGGAGGCCGACATAAAATTCAAAAATGAATTTGCAAATCGAAAGGTTGTTTGTTATGAACCCACATATTTTGATGGATTAAAGAAGAAAAATATCGATCTTGATAAGTACGTTAGGGATTTGGGTTGAACCGACTTTGTCTCCCAATGTAATGAGTGGATTCCCTTTGGGTAAGAATGTTCTATAGTAATCTTACACTTAGGGATGAACAAATGAGATCGTTTGTTGAAAGGAAAGAAATTAAATTCGATAAGGCAAAACTTAGAGACATTTTGAAGTTAAACATAGCAGAGGTGTTTCCTTACAATACCCCTCATTGGATTGCGACAAATATTAGGAGAAGTGAGATTGCTGAGAAGTTTGAGTTGGATGGAGATAGAGTAGGATCACTATTGCTTGAGTATCGCCTCATTCATTCAATGATTACGTATACAATTGTGCCTAGAGAAGGAAGTTATGCGAATGTGAATGGGTTTGATTTATACTTGTTGAGGGAAGAAAATTTAATTTAGCGCATATCACAATGGAAAACATGAGATATCATTTAAAGAAACCCTCTAAAGTACTACCCTTTACCGATGCGCTTCAAAGAGTATTCGATCACTTCGAGTTGAAACCAATCCTAAAGAAATGGATTTTTTCACGGTGACCACGGCTTGCATAAATGTAAGTAATTGTCTTTTAATGGGATATGAATTCAAGAGGAATAGGTGGGTGAAAAAGAAGGGTGAAGAGAGACAGAGAATAGTGGTTGACGAAGAAGAAGAAAAAGAAAAAAAAAATGAAGAGTTAAGCTCAAATCAGAAGATGGATATGCTTCGAGATCAAGTTGATGATCTTAGAGAATACACGGAGATGATGGATTACTAAATGTCCGGGATTGAAAATAGCATGGCTGAGATGAGAGTGTCCATGGACAATGGATACGGGAGGATCACTGAGACTATGGAGGCTGGTTTCGAGAGGATCGCAAGCAGCATGGAACATATGTTCCAATTCAAGCAGAGCTTGCAGCTCAGCGCCCGACAGTAATACAGTGGACATACTACATTCGGAGTGCAACAATCCTTTGGAGGATCCACTATAGCATGGTCATTAGGGGTATGACCATCTATGCCGTATTATTATTAGATGCCCTCAAGCTCGAGTATTTAGCCTGGTGGCCAGTAGCCACAGCAGCCGGCTACAAGTCCACTGGGATGATACTATCCATTCGTGGGATAGGGTCCTCACTAGATTTTATGCTTTATTATTCTCATTATGGTTATGTAATTTAAAAACATGTCTCACCGTGGTACTTTGGTCTGTAATAGCTTAATCTAGAATTTATGGTACTTGATCTAGACAAACTGAGTAATAATTAGTTTATTGTGGCTTATCTGAACATGATCTGTTACGCTTAATATTTATTTCTTATGATGATCCACATATATTCTAGTGATTTTAAATGAGTCTTATCCTTATTATTAAAAATGACTTTTATCCCTATTATTGAAAATCAAAAGTTGATGAGTTTTTTTAAAGAAAAATTATTTTATCTAGATATTTAAACGAGGTTAAGAAGTTTTTGTTCTCTATCCCTACTTTTTAAGATGACAAAGAAGGAGAATTTAATAAATATCTAAATGAGTTAAATTTGTTTGATAAAGGGTGAAAGTGAGCTTTAAACGAGTTAATTGATATTTAGAAATTTGTTCGCCTAAACATTGCACTAATTAAAGATAGATCTATATTGAATTGCTTATATTGTGCTTTTTTGAATAACGCTATCGTTATACTGATTTTTTGGGCTTATATTAAATATCTACTGAATTGTTTGAATTTATCTTCATGGTTGTGCTTAAATGAGTTAAATACTCGTCCTCAAATTTAGGGGGAGCATGGTTACATTTTTGTTTAGAAGAAAATATCAAAATTAATTATCATTATAAAAAAATGAACATTGTTGATTTCGAGGTTCTGATGAACAACTAAAGATTAACATTTTTTGTGGAACTAATGTGTTTGTTGAGTGTTTTAGAAAAAAAGTTCTATTTGTTGATTGTGTCATGAAAAAAATCTCAAGGGTGCAAAGATAAACCATAAAGAAATTAAGAGTGTTGAAGATCTTGAAGAAATTAGGTGAAAACAACAAAATTGTCATATCCCACCCCGGATACCCGTCACCGTGGGGCCAGCGTGATGTCGACATGACATCACTTGACTAACCAACTTAAATGCGATAATATACAAACTTTCATCTACACGTCATATATATATATAATAACTTCATACTATAGGGATACATCTGTCCCAAAAATAGAAACAATAAATAGAACTCATGAACTTCCCTTAGGTTCATCCTCTAACAGCTCATCTCAAATTCCTCTCGTATGACTCCAACGCCTGACCCGCATAACTATAACTAGTGCCAGTAGGGGACCAACCAACTCATATCTGCTCCACCTGCTAGTGTACTGCCTTCATAGTAAAAATATTTTATAATAATAAATCATTCTACAACATCTAAATGGATCAAGCGTAAGTATATAAACACCACATAGCTCGTAAAATCTCTAGTTTATAAGCAGTGAAAATAAAACGATATAGATAAGTTCCATTCAAATCCATCTAGTATAAAATCATATCAATTACCATAATAAATAATAAATCACCCAATATAAGTAAAACACCATATCTCAAACACACATCTCAAACCACAACTCCACCACAACACACACTGGCTAACCATAGTGTCGTTTTAACCTCACGACCGGGAGTTGCAACGGTACCGTAACATTCGTAGGAATGTATTCCTACGAAATATCCACACTCCTTTTGAGGAGAAATATAATACAAACCCCTTACAGGGAGAAATATAATCCACACCCCTTACAGGGAGAAATATAATCCACACCTCCTTCGAGGAGAACAACTATGGCATCGTAAAAATCATCAGTATATAGTTAAAAATCCACATCCCTTAAGGGAAGAAATACATTTTCACACCACATCGTAAAAAATCCATACCCCTTATGGGGAGAATATAAACCACACCCCTTTTGGGGAGAATTTCCAAAATTACGTTTTTCACTCTCCTTTTTAAAAGTACTACTAATTTCAGTAAAAAACCAGTTTTCCACCTTTGTACCACTGATTTTAGTAAAAACAGTTTTTCCACCCTTGTTTTTAGAAAACCAAGCATTTTTAGAAAACCATATATTTTCCACTCTCTTTTCAAAACCACCCATATCCAACGAAAATTATTTTTAATCCTTCTTTTTAGAAACCAACACAATTTCCCGAAAATTCATTTTACTAACTCACCCCAAAAATCTGCTTGATCCATATCATTTATGAAATCGTATAGTGTAAGTAAACAAATATGTCATCATATATATATATATATATATATATATATATATATATATATATATATAAAATAGTTTGGCAAGAAGACAGTACACTCACCTGAATATCCGTTTCCGTAAACTCTCGCCAACTATCTTCTACCGATACTCCAGTGCCTGCGAACCTAATAGGGACATGGCCTAAATTAATATTTTACGTAAACAGATCTAAATCACGAATTGTAGATCCTAAATTTCGTAATTCCCTATTCCCCGCGCTTTATTATAAAATTATTATATCAATCTATTTCTTATCATCATTTTCAATTTAGGCATTTAAATACATATATTAAAGAAGTTCGAAATTCTACCTTTTTCTAAAAAAAAAAAATCCGTCGACTGCAAGATTGGATCATTAAGCTTAGTGGAGGTGGTTTGTGCAAATTTTTCTTCTTTTTTTTCCTTTTCCTTCTTTTTCTTTTCTTTTTCTCCTTTGGTTCTGTTTGTTGGGTTCTCTACTGTTGATCAATTCTCGTCGCCCCTACCAGCTCTATCTCATCTGCTTTCGCTATGGATTCAGCCGACCCATCACAATTCACGCACGAACCCACATGATCGCCAGCCGATTACACCCACACATGCACAACAAAGCCGGACTAATACACACATCGGCTGTCTCTCTCTCTCACTAAAACTCTCACTACCGGCGACGCTACATCCGGTCACATACCCCACGGCCATTTCTGTTTCGGTTTCGTTTCAGCCCACCACTGGAGACGCAGAAACACACACGTACCCACACCAACGACGCTGAATTGCACGTCCACACTCGCCGGATGATGGCGACGCCACACCTACGACGATCACCCATACACACACGATTGGACAACATATGCACCCACAGCACACATCAAACTACACACATGCACACTGCAATCACACACACACACACATAACAGCAACCCACACAGCCCACCGGCGAACGGCACCCACACAACCGAGCCACACACATTATAAAAATAGAGCACGTACACACACCACTGAATTAACATAAAATTCACACACACACACACTCACCAACAGTCACCGTCGACAACCCAATTTCGCCGGTCGACCTTGAATCTGCCCTGATTCAGCTGGCACGACAACCCCCACACGCCGAAAAAACACTCCACTGTCACCGTCTGCAACCACCGCCGATGATCAAAAGCAAACGATCCACAGTTTCTCTCTCTAAATTCCACTACCTAATCTCTCTCTCAAAACGGACAGACGAGCCTCAACGTCGACGATCACACCCCCATGCACCTCCGACACCCTCGCCGGCAATCGCTTCTCAAACCTGAACTTCGGCCTGCTATCTCTCTTTCTCTCTTCTCTCTCGCTCTCTAGATTTTTCGAGTGATTTCTCGATTTTTTCTCTGGTGATTAATGATCACTACTGCATGGATGCATATATATGCATGTTTATAGTGGGTTTGGGCTTGATCCTTCGATTGCCACGTCGCTTCTCTCTCTCTGTTCTGTCTCCGGCTTCTCACTGCACACACACACGATTATATATATATATATATATATATATATATATATATATAAATTGCTATTTTCTCCCCCTAATTCCTTAATTCTCCTTTTTAGTTCAATTTACCACTTATGATTTTTCTTAAATCGCAATTTGATCCCTAAAATTTTTATTATTTTTTTTTTGAATTTAAATGAAAAATTTGGATCCCAAAGTTTGAATTGTCTCGTCCTCTCGCTCCCACGTCGCCTCTTCCACTGTATGACTGCGCCATAACACTTTGACTAACGGAATCATTTTCGTTCACAACATCTGGTCTTTACGGCTTAAGATTTGGACTAGCTCCTCAACATAGGTCAAATCTGCTTCCAATTCGATCGGCTGTGAAGTCAACACATGAGAAGGGTCTGGCACATATTTTCGGAGCATCGATACATGGAAAACGTCGTGTAGTCGAGACAATTCTGGTGGTCACGCAAGCCTATATGTCGTAGTGCCAACTCGATCTAAAATTTCATATGGTCCCATGTATCTTGGACTCAACTTCCCTTTCTTCCTGAACCTCATTATGCCTTTCCATGGAGAAATATGCAAGAACACATGATCCTTCACTTCAAACTCCCGCTCCTGCTGGCGCTTGTCTGCATAACTCTTTCGTCAACTCTGACCAATTTTAAATCTTTCCCGGATCACCTTTACTTTGTCTGCTGTCATTTGAGCTATATCCGACATCAACAATTTACGTTCACCCATCTCAGTCCAACAAACTGGGGTTCTGCATCTCCTGCCATACAACGCTTCATACGGGGTCATCTCAATTGTTGAATGGTAATTGTTGTTGTAGGCGAATTCCATCAACAGAAAATGATCATCCTAGCTACCAGGAAATTCCAAAACATATCCCCTCAACATATCCTCCAATGTCTGAATCGCACGCTCTGATTGACTATCTGTCTGAGGATGGAAAGCGGTGCTAAATTTTTAGCTTGGTACCTAAAGCAGTTTGGAGACTCGACCAAAATCTCGAAGTAAATCTCGGATCTCTATCCGACACTATAAGAATCAGTGTGCCATGCAACCTAACAATCTCATCGATATACAATTGGGCATACTTTTCGAGAGAATACGTCGACTTTACGACCAGAAAATGGGCGAACTTGGTAAGCCTATCAACGATCACCCGGATGGAATTATACCCCTTTTGAGTGCAGGATAATCCCGAAACAAAGTCCATCGTGATATGCTCCCACTTCCACTCTGGAATAGGTAGAGGTTGCAGCAACCCACTTGGACGCTAATGCTCCATCTTTATTTGTTAACAAACCAGACACCTGGCAACAAACTCTGCGATTTCTCGCTTCATTCTGATCCACCAATAATGTTCACGCAAATTTTGATACATCTGGGTACTGCCTGGATGCATCGCGTACGCTGAGCTATGCACTTCTTCTAAAATATCCTTATTCATATTAACATTATTAGACACACACAACCTATTTCCATTCATCAAAGTCTCATCACTTTTCTTAACATGATAATCCGCTCTGCGATTATTTTTTATTTCACCCTGAATCCTCTCCAATTGAACGTCTGACTTCTGAGCCTTAATAATACGATCAATCAACGTCGGCCTCAAAGTCAAAGTCGCAAGCAAAGCTGCCGTCTAACCAACCGCCAACTGAACTCGCAAAGATCTCAAATCAGCATACAGATTAGTATGAATGACTCTAATGTGCGCGATCGAACCCGCCGATTTTCGACTCAACGCATCCTCTACAACACTAGTCTTCCCTGGATGATAGTGGATGGTGCAATCAAAATCTTTAATCAATTTTATCCAACTCTTTTACCTCAAATTTAACTCCTTTTGAGTAAACAGGTATTTTAAACTCTGATGATCGGTGTATATTTCACACGTTTCGCCATATAATTAGTGCCTCCAAATCTTCAGGGCGAACACAATTGATGCCAACTCCAAATCGTGCGTCGGGTAATTACGCTCATGATTCTTCAATTTCCGAGATACATATGCGATTACGTGACCATGTTGCATCAGAACACATCCCAGTCCTTGGTGGGACGCATCACTATAAATCACAAAACCACCTCTCCTGTCAGGAGAGATGGTATTGGCGTCGATATCAATCTACTCTTCAACTCTTGGAAACTTTGTTCACATTTGTCAATCCACTCAAATTTGACTTCCTTGCAGGTCAAACGAGTCAATCCACTAAAAAATTATGCAATTTAAATCTTTCAACACTTAATTTATCAAATAATCAATTTATCCTAAATTTATTTTTACCTTCGTTATGCTGCGGATAAGTGTTTAAATGTAGGTGCACACCCAAACAAAATGTAAAAAAAGTAAATAATGCAGCACATCAAGATATATCCTGATTCAGTAAGTTAGCCTTACCTAATCTCGTCCCATGAGTTCCACGGAGATTCGCACCCTCTAAAACCCTAATTCCTATAACGGTAGGAACCAAACCCGTACAATGATTCTTTTTCCAAGCTTAGAATCAACCTTTACAATTATTTTTTCTTAGGCTAAGGAAGAACCTTATCTTTTTGTAAGCAAAAGACTAACGTAATTCTATTACATGAACAATCACAGCCTAATCTTTTTAACAGGTTTAAGATCAAACCTTTCCACACTCACAAGTATCATTTTTCCAGGTAAGGATTGAACCTTTACAAATCACTCAAAATTAATTTTATTCAGGAAGAATTAAAACCTAATTATTTTTAAGGGAAAAGAATAGCCTAACCTTTCTATACCTTAGGCAAAGATCAAACCTCAACCTTTTTCTCAGAAAAGATTGAAACGCAAGCTACCCTGACTAGATACAACCCCAACCGTATCTAATCCGCACAAACTCATCAATACAAAAAATAATGAGTTTCTTCTCACTCAGAACTTTTATCACCTTAAAATAATTATACTTAATTAATGTCCCAAAAGTTACTACGTGATAGAATTTTAAGTGAGGAATTTAATATCTGATTATAATAAGTGTGGGTAGCATAGAATTAAACACGTAATCTAATAATATCAAAAAATCTAGGAAAATACCGAAAGAATAGAATCAGAATCTCAAGATAGTACAGATCGGTGACGCCAACTCAACAGTGCTTTAGCTCAAGAACTTCTCACACAAATTATCTCAAGAATGATCTCTTGAATAAATCTCATAATAATATCTCTTAGAAAAGTTTAGGAACTTGAAAGTTCTTGATGTTGTGGTATTATTAGATCTCAAATTCGCAGGTCTATTTAAACTGATTCGAAACAAGCCCTCTAATAGCTAGTTTTCACAAGATAAGACTTTAAAGTGCACCTATAGACTCCATATATCATAATCATTCAATCCTGGTATCATTATCTTAAACACATCTTTTAAATATCTCAATTAAGTCCACAAATTATTTCTTACACTTCAATCACAAAGATATGAAGTATTTAGTTGCTAAAATTGAGAGAATCTATAATTATATGTACCATATCAATAGGGATATCAAAATAGAAGATATCTCTATTAGATTTTCCAAAAACGACTAGTTTTTAACTGAAACCTTAAAATCCTTGAAATCTTAACCAACACAGTCTAGAAGGCAGTCGGTTGATCAAACCCTCAAAGGTCGGTTAACCGATCGATTCAGGATGCATTTTCAAGTTAAAATCAAGTCACAGTTGGTTGATCGATCCTACCATGATCGGTTGACCGATCGATTAAGAGAGTTTTACTTGTCCAATCGGTTGACCGATCTCTCCTGGTCGATTGAGCGATCGATTCAGAGAGTTACCATTTTCCAGCCTATAGCTACTCGGTTGATCGAACCTCTGTTGGTCGGTTGACCGAACAATGCTGGAAGCTCTCTTTCTCAACTTATTTCAACTCCAAACTTCATTATTTAATCCCATTAACCAATTGTTTTTCTCAGTTAACACAATTGACACTTATATTCAATTTTAAACACTAATCTCACTTAGGTCAATTTTTATTTTTTTAATTTCATATTGGAGCAAATATTTGAAGTTTTGAACACCAATTAGGATCCTAAACTTTATCAAATTAAACACACAAAAATATAATTCATCAATTTGTGTCATGTGTAATCCTAATTCGGGATACATTAAGAGTATAAGAGTATTTGAGTTGTTTTCACCTGATTTCTTCTAAATCTTCAATGCTCTTTATTTCTTCAACATCCATCTTTGCATCCTTGATAATTTCTTCATAATTCAATCTTTAATTAAAACTCTTATATTGAAACACTCAACAAACACATTAATTCCACCAAAAACATCAATCTTTAATTGTCCATCAAAATCTTGAGATCAACAATCTCTCTTTTTTTTATGATGACAATTAACTTTGATATTTTCTTCAAAACAAAAATGTAACCATGCTCCTCTTAAATCCGAAAACAGATTTTTTTAACTCATTGAAGTACAATCAAGAAGATAATTCAAAATAATTCATCAGATATTCAATATAAGCACAAAATTCAATTTAAACAATTATAGATATTCAATAAAGCACAATATGATCAATTCACTAAGTTCTATCTTTAATCAGTGCAATACTTAGGCGAACAAATTCCTAAAGATCAACCAACTCGTTTAAAGCTCCATCATGATTTCCCCTTTATAATTCCCCCTTTGTCAATCAATTTAATTCAATAAACATCAAACATATTGTCCCCATTTGTCATCTCAAAAAGTGGGGAAGGGGAACCAAAAATATTTTAACCCCAACGAAATATTTTTCTTTAAAAGCATATCAACTCTTTTTTATTTTCAATAAAAAACAGTTGTTAATCATAAAGAAAAATTTTCAAAAAAAAAAATCAATTTTAAGCGTCAAAACCATTTTCAAATTTTCAAGATATATGTGGATCATCATAGAGAATAAATATTAAGCATAACCGATCATGTCTAGACAACCACAATAAACTACTAACTATTTTGTCAAGTACCAAAAATCCTAAATTAAGTTATTATAGACCAAAGTACTTAGAGTTAGACGACTTCAATATTACATAACACAACTAAGAATGATAAAGGATAAAAAACTAGTGAGGACCCTGTCCAGTGAATGGATAATACAGTTCCAACGGACTGGTCGCCAACTATTGTGGATACTGGACAACAGACTAAATGCTTGAACTCGAGGGCATCTGTTGATAATATGCCATCGATGGTCCTTCCCCTGACGGCCCTACTGCAGAAGATCCTCCAAAGGATTGTTGCACTCCAAATGTGGTTTGTCCGCTATAGTGTTACTGGGTGTTGAACTGCAGTTGGGATGCAAACTTTGAGCTCTACATGAACTAGAACATTTGTTCCATATTGCCTTTGATTTTTCCGAATCCAACCTCCACGGTTTCTGTGATCCTTCTGTATCTACTGTTCATATTCATACTCATCTCAGCCATACCACTTTCTAGCCCGAATATTCTGTAATCTATCATCTCCACATATACTTGGAGATCATCTACTTGGTTTCGAAGCAAGTCCATCTTTTGGTCTGAGCTCAACTCGTCCTCATCATCTTCTTCTTCTTCTCTCTCCAAAAGGCAGTCAGTTGATCGAACCCTCAAAGGTCGATTGACTGATCAATGCAAGATGTATTTCCAAGACAAAATCAAGCCACGATCTGTTGATTGATCCTACCACAGTCGGTTGACCAATTAATTTAGAGAGTTTCACTTGGCTAATCGGTTGACTAATCTCTCCTGGTTGGTTGACTGATCAATTAAGAGAGTTACCATTTTCCAGCCTATAGCCACTCAATTGACTGAACCTCTGCTGGTCGGCAGACCGAACAATGCTAGAAAATCTTTTTCTCAACTTATTTCAACTCCAAATTTCATCGTTTAATCCCATTAACCAATTATTTTTCTTGGTTAACACAATTAACACTTATATTCAAATTTAAACACTAATCTCACTTATGTCAATTTTTATTTTTTCAATTTCACATTGGAGCAAATATTTAAACACTAATTAGGATCCTAAACTTTATTAAATTAAACATACAAAAATATAATTCATCAATTTGTGTTGTGTGTGATTCTAATTTGGGATACATTAAGAGTATAAAAGTATTTGAATTGTTTTCACCTAATTTTTTCGGAATCTTCAATACTCTTCATTTCTTCAACATCCATATTTGCACCCTTGATAATTTCTTCATGATTTAATCTTTAATTCGAACTCTTATACTAAAACACTTAATAAACGCATTTGTTCCAGAAAAAATATCAACCCTTAATTGTCCATCAAAACCTCGGGATCAACAATTCCTTATTGTGATTTTATATTATTATATTTGTTTGGTTGATAAGATCTTTAGAAAATCGTTTTCAATTATAAATGCCTAAAAAATCTTTTTAAAATGATTTTGTGTGATTATTTGATTACGTGCTTTAATTTATACTACCTACATTTATTTATAATCAGATATTAATTTGTCTCACATTGTATCTATCACATAGTAAATTTTGGGACATTAATCGAGTATATCTATTTTTGTGGTAGTAGATGCTCCTTGTGGGAAGAAACTCATATTTTTGTGTATTTGTCGGTTTGAGCGGATTAGACATGGTTGGGCCGGTGTCTGGTCAGGACAGCTAGGTTTTAATCTTTTTCGATAAAAAGATTAGGGTTTGATCTTTGTCCTAAGTGTAAAAAGGTTAGGTTATTCTTTTCATTTGAAAATAACTAGGTTTTGATTCTATTTAAATTGAATTGAGTGAATTGTAAATATTCCATCCTTACCTGTAAAAAGGATACTTGTGAGAGTTGTGAGATTTGATCTTTGGCCTGTAAAAGGATTAGATGGTGATTCTTCCTGTAATATAATTATGTTAGTCTTTAGCATGGTAAAAAGATAAAGTTATTTCTTAACCTAATAAAAGAGAAATTGTAAAGGATTAAGGCAAGGCTAACTTACTGAACTAGGATATATCTTGGTGTGTTGTTTTATTATCATTTTTTATCATATTTTGTTTGGGTGTGCACTTAGAATATAAACACTTATCTGCTGCGTAAGGAAAATAATAATTGATTTAGGATAAATCGATTATTTGATAATTTAAGTGTTGAAAGATTTAATTGTTTAAATTTTTAGAACTACTCAATTCATCCCTCACTTGGGTAGTTTACTAGGACAACAGATATTACAGTAGAACTGATACATATTATTTCTAACCTATTAATCTCCCATCCAATTAAGATTTTCTTCTCTTCTCGCACAAATTTTTTACTTTGATAATTTTAGGTTCGCTTGGGATGTTGCTCGTCATCCCTTTATTTTAGTAAGATAGGCGGCTAATACTCCCAAGATAATAGGGCATATCCGCAATTAATTGCTTGGGGTAAGGATGAGATAAAACAACGGATGGATCATCTTGAAGAATTAAAAGCGTTCGATAAGGAGGAAGTAACTTTTTCACATTCTTCATTTTTTTGTTCATTTGTTTTTTCCCATGTTTTGGCTATTATTGTTTGTATTCATACATATTATGTGGTTTAAACCTTGCTCGCACTGGTTGTTAAGCTACAAAATATAGAGGAAATGATGGAGAATTAGAACGTAAAGATACAATTCTATCACTGAAAAGGTATTTGTATTTGTACAGATGTATTTAGTAGTTGGTAAATTTAATGGTTGGTTCAAAATTATCCTAATGTTTTTGAAGTACTTGTTAGATATGAACTACAAGTTATGAGTTTGTTGATTGAGAGTTTAAGATTTAATGGGTATATTAATATATAATGTGACATTGATAGGAATGGAATAAAATTAACGAGTGTAAGGATGGAGGTAAGTCTAATGATTGCATCTACATAAACCCCAAGGATATATTAATTGAGGATATACATCACTAATGTTCCATATTTATAGGGACATAAACATTGAAAGAAGAAGATTAATTTTCTACCTACCAGCTGTAAGTAAATTTTCTATTTAAATAATAAGGCTTAGTTTATTTTTTTACCATATTTGAGGCAACCAATAGGCAAAGAGTGCTTTACTATATTTGTTCTACCACCTACAGAAGTTTACAGCACGTTGAAGATACTTCCTTTTCTAGGGATATCAGCTATTACCGTTCTCTTCTCGCCTGATGGGTCCGAGAAACAAAGCATTTTCCCACTGGCAGAAAGCTATGCATGCCTTGTTGAACAACTTTCCTAGAATATTGGTATGGCTAGCATAATAGGACTTTTTTTAATATATGTTATTCCATATCGGTGTAATAAAAAGTGATGCCGAAATCATACAGGATACATTGCACACGAATGGCCAATATGGTCGACGATAAAGGGAAAACAACTGATGAAGGTATTTTTGGGCACCTCTGAGTCAGCACTTGAGACCCAGCCACGTGTCAACCCTCGCAATGACAGGGACGTATTCCGGAATCCACAACACCACGTTGGAGCATACACCGACTACGATTCCTCCCTGGAATCTCATTTACACCCAGGGAGGAGCGAGGAGCCCCGCAAGGACGTGCCGCTCTGAGCTCTACGCCGTGCCATCAGCGATCAATTTCAGGGACTTAGTTGCTCACCTCGACCGACTCCCATTTTCACCTTGTTTCTTCTTCAGGACTCCACAGATCTCTGCGCTCCTTCACCAGCTCATCGCCACAGGCTTGTCAAAAGCCCGCAGGCTTTGCCAAATGGGCCCAAAAGCCCAAGCCCAACGATTATCTCCTAAACGCCCCAGATTATCGGTTAAACACAGGGTTTCGACTAATTAATCGTGTTTAAGCCCGACTAATCATCTCCAACGCCTATATATATCGGGGGCTATGTAAGCCCGAGGTACGCTTTAATGACTTACATTACGTGCGAGTTCATTTGTTTCCTTGCTATATTATATACCTTTTCTCTCTGAGCACTGATTACCACGCCGGAAGGACTTCACCGGGATAAACCCCGGTCTGAGCCTTCTGCAGGTACACTCCCTGAGGAGCAGGACTCTGGACACAACAGGTCAATCCTCCCAGGACCCAGCACAGCTCGCTTAAGGACTTTTCAATCGACGACTCCACCTCAGCAAGAGGACCCACCTGTCATCCGACTGGACCATACTCGAGGTGTGTACCAGTTTTATGCACCAACAGTTTGGCGCCGTCTGTGGGAACCGAGCAAAAATCCTTCCCCTTATCATTGCTCTCTGCTCAGCTGAGCTTGAGTAATCACAAGGTCCAGTTAGGTAGACACAAAACAGAAGAATGAGAAGACATGTCGAACAATGCAAGTGCATACCCCCCAACTCCCACCAACGAGGATAACTGCCCCCCTATGGTCAGACAAGACCGTCAACTCTGCCACCTGGGGCTACGGGACAGACCTCAAGAGCTATGGAGGCATCTCGAGTTGATCTCATTGAACGCCAAATGCAAGAGTTCAAGTCGAATGTATAACTCCTCCTCGCGTGCCTACTGCTAACCCCTGTTCAGGGGAAACCGTCTCTCTAAACTACAGGGCCCGAGGAGTGACCCCAAGATCACGATGCTCGTGTGGAATCTTCAAATGGGCTTGTGCCCGAGGGTCGCCCTCCACCTTACCATACTGGGGCTACCGGACTGGAGAGCCCTCCCGACTATGTCAAGACCCCGTTCTCCATGAAGACATGGTGTCAGGGACTGACCAGGGCTACTCTTGGGCTCAGCTTCCCAGCTACGCAGTAAGATCCGAACTGAGGGCCCATCGTGGGCAGGGCCAGGCGCCTACCCGCCATCTTCTCACCACTATGGAATTCGAGCAGTGGCCAACTGTGAGCATGCAAATCAAAGGCGGAGACAAGTAGCCCTCTATCCTACTAGAGATGGAGACGAGCGCCTTCCATCCTGTCTCTAACAACGGCACTCCGACCCCCTGAGTCGTGGATGATTCTCCAGATCTGCATCCCGGCTCTCGGCGTTGCGAGTAATTCTCCATGGTTACATTCTGACCCCTTGAGTCACATCCTGGATCTTGGCGTCGAGAGTGATTATCCACGACTGCATTCCGACCCCCTGAGTCGCATCCTGGCTCTCGACGTCGCGAGTGATTCTCCACGACTGCATTCCGATCCCTTGAGTCGCATCCCAGCTCTCGGCGTCGCGAGTGATTCTCCACGGTTACATTCCGACCCCCTGAGTCATATCCTGGCTCTCGGCGTCATGAGTGATTCTCCACGGCTGTATTTCGACCCCCAGAGTCGCATCCCAGCTCTCGGCGTCACGAATTATTCTCCTCAGTAGTACTCCGACCTCCTGAGTCGCAGATAATTCTCTAAATCAACATCCTGACTCTCAGCGTCACGAGTAACTCTCCACAAGTCTCATCCTGGTGCTCAGCGTCGAGGGTGACAACCAGACCCTCTCCGGAAGTCAATAGTCCGTACCCGGGGATAGACTTAGGTCATCCACCAAAGGCGGGGCATTGATTGGGTCTGAGGGCCTGCAGCTAAGTACCTCTCCCTACCAGTTGACTATGAGTCCGGCGTTCTAAAAGGGAAAGTGCTCCTGCATGGACTAAATGGAGATAACCTGAAAGGGTTCTTGAATGAGCCTGACTACGGAGAACTCCCCGATGATCGGCCATAGGGGTCTAACCACCGTGTTGCGCTCCTGTGGACCGAGAGGATCACCTTCCCTGGGAAACCCTACTCCTAAGTTCACGACACGATTTCCTTGCAATTAGCTAGTGTCCCGAACTAGGGGGCTAGTGGACTATGGTCCTGGACAGAGACGAGAAGTTCTTGAAGTTTTTGTAAACTTTCAAAGAATGACTTGGCGAAAATGTTGAGCGAAAGGAGTAGACTCTGAAGTACCCTGGTAATGCCACTTAAAAGCTTACATGCTCGCACGCAGAAAAACAGGAATAAGCGAAAAAGAGTCTACAAAATCCTAAGTCCTGAAAAGGCAATGATCCAAGCTTAGTTTTCTCTACCCATGTTGTGAGGGGCGTTCGTGCGAGGGGAAGTGGATTTAATCTCACCCTCCTCGGGGGGCCCTCGTCAGCACTGTCCGCCTCGGCGTCCTTGTGCGTGGCACCATCTTGAGGTTTAGCCACAGTGCTTCGTAACCGAAACTACCAGGTACGACGGACACCGCCCTGCCGTGCTACCTGACCCCGGACCTCAGCGATATGGGAACGTATTTCTAATTAGCTCCTCTAAAAAAGTTAAACTCTTGGAAAATTATCACTGTAAAATTAAAAAAAATTGGGGTCGCCCTGCCGTGCTACCTAACCCCGGACCTCGGCCATAGGGGAGCGTATTGCAAATTAACTCATCTAAAAAATTTCAACTCTTGAAAAATTACCGTCCTGAAAATCGAAGAAATTCGGGACCGCCCTGCCGTGCTACCTGACCGCGGACCTCGACCATGTGGAGGCCTATTTCGAATAAGCTCCTAAAAAAAAATTAACTCTTGAAAAAGTATCGATCAGAGGTGTTTCTCACAATCCAAAGTCTCCAGGACGCCCGTTTCAGCCAGGAATTGATATCCCTGACCGTCTCGCTTTCCTCGTCGCACAGGGCTAGGGGGGCTACTGATGAGGGTATTTTTGGGCACCTCTGAGTCAGCAATTGAGACCCAGCCACGTGTCAACCGTCGCAATGACAGGGACGTATTCCGGAATCTACAACGCCACGTTGGAGTATACACCGACTACGGTTCCTCCCTGGAATCTTATTTACACCCAGGGAGGAGCGATGAGCCCCGCAAGGACGTGCCGCTCTGAGCTCTACGCCGTGCCCTCAGTGATCAGTTTCAGGGACTTAGTCGCTCACCTCGACCGACTCCTATTTTCACCTTGTTTCTTCTCCAAGACTCCACGGATCTCTGCGCTCCTTCACCAGCTCATCGCCATAGGCTTATCAAAAGCCCGCAGGCTTCGCCAAATGGACCCAAAAGCCCAAGCCCAACGATTATCTCCTAAACGCCCCAGATTAGCGGTTAAACACAGGGTTTCGACTAATTAATCGTGTTTAAGCCCGACTAATCATCTCCAACGTCTATATATATCGGGGGCTATGTAAGCCCGAGGTACGCTTTAATGACTTACATTACGTGCGAGTTCATTTGTTTCCTTGCAATATTCTGTACCTTTTCTCTCTGAGCACTGATTACCACGCCGGAGGGGCTTCACCAGGATAAACCCCGGTTTGAGCCTTCTGTAGGCACACTCCCTAAGGAGCAGGACTCTGGACACAACAGGTCAGTCCTTCCAGGACCCAGCACAACTCGCTTGAGAACTTTTCAATCGACGACTCCACCTCAGCAAGAGGACCCATCTGTCATCCGACTGGACCATACTCGAGGTGTGTACCAGTTTTATGCACCAACAACAACGTTAATAGAAATAAGTAATATCGAGGTCGATTCAAACAACTATTCACAAGGTGTGATGGATAAACAGGAGGCCGATGTTATGAATATATACACATCGAATATGGTAGATGAGGGTCTACCGGGCTTAAATGATGGATTGGACAACTTGTCCAAAGTAGATATATGTTCGAAGACTTTTGCAACACTTACCGAGGTAGAAATATTTTTACAACATGTACGCCAAAGCTGTCAGATTTAGAGTTACACAAAAACTACATTCGATTGGATAGATACAAAAATGTTAAAATACGTAGTTGGGTATACTCACTACAATTTATACAAGGAGAGGACGGGAAACCTAAGCCGATGCCCCTAATCCAAGGAAGTTATGATACAAGTTCACACGTCCGATATGATATTCGGACAAAGAGTTATGTGGTTTCGAAATTCAAGAGAGAACATAATCACGAGTTTGGACACTATTGTCGGTTGGACCGATGACCACGACAATGCCGACATTTTGGGTAATTACTATAACTTGTCTATTTACTTATCCTATTTATTATTATTATTATTATTATTATTATTATTATTGTTGTTGTTATTATTATTATTATTATTATTATTATTATTATTATTATTATTATTATTATTATTCGGACTTCTATCATGATTTTATATTGAACGCTTTATAGGATAGAAGGTCACGTTAGGTCAACAAGTCCAAATTTACCATATCGCATAGTGCATTGTGGAATGAAAGACTTGGATGTAAATCTCAACTTACCTCTACTGGAAAAGGATGCGGACGTACCATCATAAGTTCGGACCACATCAATGATACTTGGGAAGGTATAGAGGTAGTTCATGATTCACTAGACGTGATGGGTTTAGAACATGTCTATGATGGTGGGAAGATTGAGCAGAAAGAGAATGAAGTGCATGCGATGAAAAACCATGTTGATAATGAGTTTGATGGGCTGCTAGAACATTTTCTTGGGGAGTTTATCGAGATCGACGATTCCATTTTCGATTTCTTCAAATAGATGTTTAACCTTAATGAACAATATGTAGAACCTAAGCTTATGTGTTAGTAATCGCACCACATTTTGTGCGATTTCGTTCCAATAAACTTAATTTTGTTAATCATTCGATCAAATTAAAATATTATAAATTAAGTTATTTTATTTGTTTTTGTAGGTTTTTGAATTTGGAACAAAACGACACTAATTTGAGACAAATCAGATGAAAAACGAAAAAATCATGTCAAGCCGAGCAAAAGTCGGAGATTTTGGAGCTGAGCCGCCCCTATGAAAGGAGCTGAGCCATCGGCTCGGCTATCCGCCCCATGGGCTGGCCGTATGGCCAGCCTAGACGTGGGGTTGGTAGCCCACTTGGTGGGTTGGCAACCCACCTAGGGTCGGCCAAATGGCCAGAAGCTAAAAGACTGGCCACTTGGCCAGCCGACGGTCAGCTGTCCCACTTTTTTTTTATTTCCACTTGTAGCCCCAAAGTTTACTTTGGAAAACTATAAATAGGGTAGAGGCTCAGCAAGAAATGTGTCTCATTTTTCCTATTTCATTTCTAAAATAATATAGTATTTTCTTGTTATTTTTCTTCTATTTTTTATATTTTTAATTTTCCATATAATTCTCAGGGGAGGAAAGTGTACAAGACGAATATGGTGTTTTTGAGAACTTCATTCAAGAAAACACCATTCCACGCATCCATGAGCGGGTAAATTTCCTTCCACCAGGTTAGGATGTGATGAGGTATTTTGTATTTATGTAATATTGTATTTTCTATTTAATTTTGGATATTGTATAAACTATTGTGTAACATGAACCTTATTCTTAAAAATGATTTTATTGTAATTGAATTTATTGTCAAAATATTCTTGTAGAAATTTTGATTTAAATTTAATTACTACTTGAACATTAAAACTTGTACTTGTGGTCTAGATCTAATGGTTATGTAATCGTATTCTTGGGGATTGATTATTGGTCGGGATGGTTTATACCTAGATTTTAATTCACGTTAGATTAATGTAGTGTAAGAATTAAATACCGAAGATAAACTATGCCAGAGAATAACAATCAAATCTTTCTGAGTAATTCCAACTTATAGTTAGAAACACTCGTTTATACAAATCTGGGTTAAAGAAGAAAATATGAAAATAACATATATCTCAAAATAAGGATTCATAATTCCTAACCCAGTCCCCTATTTTTATTTAAATCAAAACTTTATTTCCTTACAATTAAATATTTCAAAACCAAATCAAAATTCTCAAATCGTTTCAACAAAATAAGAAAAATAATTGAAAATTGATAATTACAAGACCGATCCCTGTAGTTCGACACCCCTACTTAAGTATACTATACTATAATATTTTACGCTTAATAAGGGTATTAAATTTGAGTGATCAATTAGACTGGGGATAAAACCCTATCTTGCAGGTTCATACATTTTGACGTAGGGTAATATGTGTGCAACCTACAATGTATTGTATTAGACTGGGGACAAAAGTGTATTTTAAAATCCTAAGTTATATTAGTCTCATGCTTGGTTTAAAAAATTTCCATCGAAATGTTTTTTCAAAAATTCTAAAATGCTATAGTCTCTTGCTTGGTGCCATCGGGTCTAAACCACCTCTCTGCCGGTAGAATTTTTTTTTTCAATAATGTTTTTTTTTCCCAACAATTAATAATTATTTGGAAAACGTATTTGTAAATATTTAGTTTCGAAAATAAAACTTCATTTAGGGAAATTTACGTTATTTGAATACATTTATTACATTGATATATAATAGATATTATGGTAAGTGATATGAATGTAATCAAATTAATGAAAGTGAGTATGGAAGTGAGTGTAATCATGACATCTACATTTGACCCTAAGGATGCCAAGATGATCGAAAGCTCTGTCATTGATTTGGCAAGTGACATCAACAATAAATGGGTGGTTTAATAGCCCTCAACAACCAGGTTTGTCACTTTTTTATTTAAATAACAAGACTGGACTAATTTTTATCATCTTTAGGATAGGTTTAACACTTAAGATCGTTAGAGGTAGTTTGTTCTTTATCATAATTGCTCTTCTTTGACACATGAGGAATGAACCATTGTCATATGGTTTAGTACTTTATTTGACCAAGTATGTTAGCATATTGTCATTATCTTCCATCATTTTTTGGTAAATATTGGTCCTACCGGCATAAAGCTATGTAGTCTGGTGAGAACAACTTCCTCATTCAATGTTGTCATTGTATGTTAAATATCAAAATCATGCAAGGTCGTGGCTTTCAACAAAATAAACATTTTTTTTTTAAACTTAACTCTAAACCCTAAAATTCTTATTGTCATCTCCTCATGTCGTTTCAAAATACTATGAATATCATGCACGACACCTAGAAATGGCAGATGGCTTTGACAAAGCAATTAAAGATGCAAACCGGGAGCACAAACGTCTATGCGAAGAAGTAGTAGATGTGGAGTGGAAACTACGTACGGCGAGGACTAGGCAGCGATGGATATAATTGGACTTGAATAAAGCTAGGGATCGATACAATATACTAGAGTTTGAGAATAACCGACTTTAAAATGAGAACCAAATGTTGCGAATTCTTCTTGCATTAAGTGTATTGAGTAAAACCAACTGAAGCTGTATATGTACTAAATCCCTTTTGTTTGCAAATATATGGTATAATCCACTATTCTTTTTTGGAATGTATTGAACAACGAATGGCCAACCCTGATTATGGCAAAAGTTCGTTTTGTTCGACTTTGGTTTGTCCAAAATTCTAAGTTATATTTATTTATTGGTTTGCCATCGAGGGTAAAACCCCTCTCTGCCGGTAGGATATTTTCTTTCTTATTGCTCAAAATGGAGAAGCGAAAATGAAAAAAGTAGCTTCAGTTATAAAACATTAACCTTGAATAATCAAACTTTGTCTTACACGTCTGTAAGAATAAAAAAACAACACAGACCAAAAATGTTTGAACAAATAATTTTGGCGGTGTTATGTACGGGTATTTTTTTTTATTAGGAAAAATACAATTGGCATTGTGAAATTTATTTGTATTTCTACAAGTTTATTTATTTGCTAGTAAATTTAATGGTTGGAACCTGAATGGTTTGTGTTTGCAAATTACTTGTTATGAATGACTACACTTAATGAGTAATTTGTGGTTGTGAGTCCAATCAAATATAACTATTTTATACTTGACGGGTGCATTAATTTACAATATGACATTGATTCAATAAAGCAATTATTAATGGAAAGAACACCAAATGTTTGCAAATTATGCACTTATTATAAGTGGACTACTAGTTATTAATAGGAATTTGTACTTCCTATTTTTTTTCCAGATTTATTCTGAATGTGTCATAGTCAGATTGACATAAAAAATGAAAGTGATTTTTGATTCAATGAAACAAGTATTAATGGAAAGAACCTACCCAATGTTTGCAAATTATGCACTTGTTATAAATAGACTACTAGTTATTAATAAGGACCTCTACTTCCATTTTTTCTTAGAATTATTCTGAATATATCATAGTTTGATTGACATAGAAAATGAAAGTGATTTTTGATTCAATAAACAAGTATTAATGGAAATAACCTACCATCTAACTGCAAATTATGCACTTGTTATAAAAAGACTACTAGTTATTAATAAGGATTTGTACTTTTTTTTCTAGATTTATTCTTATTTCACAATTCGGTCAACATAAAAAATAAAAGTGATATTTGATTCAATAAAACAAGTATTAATGGTTCTACCTACTCGATGTTTGCAAATTATATACTGGTTATAAATAGACTACTACTTAATAACAAGTGGGACTTCATATTTTTTTCCAGATTTATTCTTAATTCACATTTGAGGTAGGCAAGAGATAGTTCATTTTATTACCATATTTTATATACTCTTACACTCGAGAGCGACACCCTCATCTTCAAGCAAAAGTGTACAATTGTTTCAGGTATGTGTTACCAATATCATTATCTTTCCTCATGTTCTTGTAAATATGGTCACACGGTTTAGGGTTTGCAATTAACCCCTGAATTGGTAGGAGAATGCACAATTTAATTTTATCCGTCCCACCGGTAGAAAGCTCTTTTTGCTTGGTGAAATCGAGTAACTAATGTTTATGTGGCTAGAACTCCGAGAAAGACTTCATTTTATATGCATCTATTATTATATATTGGTATTTAACCCCTATACCGATAGTAGAATACACAATTTTGTTACATCTGTGCCCCCGGCAAAGAGCTGGTGGGTCCAAGTAACTGATATTCATGTGGTTAGAACTCTAGGAAAGACTTCATTTTTTATGGGTGTATTATTATATATTGGTGTTTAACCTCTACACTGGTAGAAGAATGCACAATTTAGTTCTATTTGTCCCACCGGCATCGAGGTTAGAAGTAAAATATCATGGAATTGATGGTACATAAACCAGCTCGTATGAGAACATGGTTTTCGCTCAAAAGAACTTGTACAACCACTTGGGTGAAGTACGACGTGGATCTGTCCCAGATGGTGATGCTGAGGCGATGTTGGCTTTTTTGTGTATAAAACAAGAGACTGATTCCTCATTCTACTTCCACTACACCGCTGACCACGAAAGGCGGTTGACTCGACTACTCTGGAGTAATTCGACTAGTCATTCAGATTATAAATACTTTGAGAATGTTCTTGCATTCGACACGACTTACCAAACTAATACATACAGGAAACCGTTTGTTATATTGGCTGGGGTGAATCACCATTATCAAACAAAAATTAGGAAGTCTCTATAGAAGAACCCGTGTGACGGCCTGGGAAACCCGGTCGTTATAATAAATTAGACTGTTAACTCATGATTAAGTTAGACCTCGTGTTTCTCTTCATAAAGATTTGGGTGTCATTCGTAAAGAAAAAGGGGGATATGTTGAAAATGAGTATTGGTAACCAATGATTGAATAAGGAGACAGTTCGTAAAAAAAAAATTGATGATTTGTTCGATCAACTGTGGAAGACCAGGGTGTTTTCCCAAATAGATTTTTTTGATTAGGACATCACCAGTTGAAGGTCAGAGGTAGTAACGTGGTGAAAACGGCGATCCGGTCGGGAGTAGAAAAGAGCGTGCATACAGGGCATCTCTGGATTGTGTTACTGACGTTGTGAGAGAAACAATTGTATGCCAAATTTAATAAATGTGAGTTTGGATTGGATCGAGTGGTAATTTTAGGACATATGATCTTGAAAAATAGTATTCAAGGGAATCCAAAAGAAGTCGAAGTTGTGACTTGATGGGAGAGGTTGAAAAGTGTAACCGAAGTTCAGAACTTTGTGGGGATTGGTGGGTTATTATTATTATTAATTAGTACAGAAATTCTTGGTTATTGCTGTTCCGTTGATCTGTTTGACCTACATGAAATTTAAATTTGAGAAGACTGATAAATATGAGCGTCATTACCTGATTCATGATTTGGAGTTGGCAGCGAGTGTAGTTGTCTTGAAGTTCCCGAGACCTTACCTGTAGAACGAGACTTGTGGGATATGCACTGTTCACCAGAGTTTGAAATATTTCCTTAAAAAAAAAAAAAAAAAAAAAAAAGGGTAAATTTGAGGTAGAGGCATTGAATAAAGTTGATAAAAAAATTTAATCGTACCATCTGTTAGGATTCAGAAGAGGCCAATGGTGTAACGAATACTTCAGGTCAGAAATCGATAAGTTTGGTTGCATATATTCAGGTTTTTTCATATTAATTTATGGGTTGAGTTGATACCCTTGTGAGTTTAGTGGGCACTTGGTAGGGTGGCAACGCTGTGTGAGATTTTGATTTTGAAACTGGCATTGATTGACCGTGTTGTAGAAAGTGCAGAAGTCGGATGTCCATGTTAAGAAAAATCAGGGATGCAGTGGGAAATGGTCGCAGAGCCGATTGTTGTGTCAAAAATGATGATGAAGTCTTGATGATTGAAAATAGATTGTGTGTTCCTAATGATTCCCATTTGACAAATGATATTTTAAAAGAAGTGCATAATTCGAAGTGCATAACCCCGGTAGAATCAAACCGTATCGAGATTGCATGAGCATTATGGGTAGATCGGAATGGAACGGGAAAACGCAGAATTTGTTACCAGAGTCTTGTTTGTTAGCAAGTTAAGATCGAGCATCAATATCCAAGGGGATTATTGCAGACCTATTCCAAAATGGTAAATCGGGAAATGCGAATCAGACGTTGGAAGATATGTTGAGGAGTAGTGTTTTGGAATATTCTGGTAGCTGGAATGACTATGTGGCGCTAATAGAATTTGTTTATAATAATAGATACCTTTTCGACAATCAAAGTGGCATCATATAAAGCACAGTATGAAAAAGATGCAAGACTTCGATCAAATAGACTAAACTGAGATAGGAAAAACACGAAGTTTCGAGATTTGGATATAGCCGGTGTGACTACATTTTTTTTTGGGGGGGGAAATAGTTTTCGATAAGAAGAACTCAACTAGATGTTTTAAACCATTACTAACATTAGACGGAGATAAAATCTAGGGGTCATAAAGATTTTAGGGAAAAAGGATAATTTAAATTATCCTCAAGTGGATGAGTATTATTTGATACAATATTTTACATTTAGTGATTATTGACTTTGGTGACATATCGAATTTTTGTAGTCCATGTATCTATGTACTTCGATATTTATACGTGGTTATATGTTTGAGACGTTTTCATGTGGATTGAGACGTATTTGAAGCGCTTAGCCTTGTCAGGGATTTGATTAAATATGGAGACATGAAGGGAATTCTTATAGATGACCCGTTTGACGTAGTGATGTGGGTTGGTAATATTTACGTGATTTATCTGAATTTGACGTATTGCGAAAAATTTATGAGTTATACGTTGGGATTGTGGTAGTAGTTATAGAACAAGAACAATTATAAGATTATGAAATTCTGACATAAATATTGAGATTGATGGTTTTTGGCGTCACGAGCCAGTTCACGTAGAGTTTGGATTGTCTGCTGCTTATGATAATGGTTGCGAACTTGTTGGTTGGAAAATTTGGATAGATATATTGTTGTGAATTAGTTGACTGGATGGAATAGATAAAAGTTGGTTAGGAAAAATTATTGTCGAAATAAAATAGACTCAATCTACTAAGATTACTGTTATGTGTTCAAATTATATTGTTATTTATTATAATTTTATCAGAGTAGCGCAACAAAAACATTGAGAAACATGAGATTTTTTCCCGATAGTTGATTGGTTGTGCTAGGTGCACCCTATTTGACGGTTGTTAGGTATAATGTGAGCTACTGTGAATAGAAAATGTTGCAATGTGTGAAAGTGAATTGACGGTTACTAATTTAATGTGAATAACATGATTATGCGGTGTGAATCTGAAATATTATTGGTTGGACTGAAATTTTAATTCATATTGCTTTGAACAAAAATTTCGGAACGAAATTTCTTTTAGGGGGGGAAAAGTTGTAAGACCCTGATTTTTTTTTTTTATTTATAAACGGATAATTGGAGTCGCATTTGAGTACACTTGAAAATAACGTGGTAGATGGTGTTATTTATCATTTAATTTAAATATCTTAGGGGTCAATTAGTAATTTTAAGTATATTAAAATCTTGAATTGGACTTAAATGATTTCAAACTCTGAATTAGGGGGAGATTTATATAATTACAACTAAATTAATATATATATATATATAATAGTTAAAGATGAAAGAGAAAACGCAGGAGAGGGGGGTAAGGCGGTATGGGCTTGGTCTCTTTTCACATTTCATATATATATATATGGGTACACACGCAAGCGAGAAGAAGAAAGAAGAATCCAGAAGCGAGAGAGAGAAAGAGAAACGAGAAAGAGGGAAGAGAACCGAAGAGAGAGAGAAAGGTTCGCCGGCGGTGGGTGTCGTCCGGTGGGTGTATGTTGTGTGTGTGTCATCGTTCAGTGGTCGTCGGTAAGTGTGTGTGGGTGTATTTCTCGGTTTGGTTGGGTGGGTGTCGCCGGAGTTCGCCGGCGGTAAGTTAGAGAGAGAAGAGGGTCCGTTCGATGAGTGAGTGTATGCCGTTTGCCGTCCTCAAGTCTGTGTGGGTTGTCCAGGCGTCTGCAAGTGTGTGCATGTGTTTCGTTGTATGTGTGTTCAGCAGTAGGTATGCGTGTATGTGTGAGTGTGTTCGGAGGGGGTATGTGGGTGGTTGTTGGCTGCTAAAAGGAAACGAAACGGGAAGAGTTAGAGAGATTGGATTTTTGGTTGATCGGTGGTGTGGGTTTTTGTTGGTAGTGTGTGGGTATGTGATCATCGCCGGTGGTAGAAGTTAGAGAGAGAGAGAGAGCAGTGGGGGTGTGTGCGTTTGCGTCTGCTGTGAGGATGAGTGTGTGTTGTTTCGGCTGAGTCCAAAACGCCAGCTGAAGAGAGAGGGAACGGAAGAAGCTGGAGGTCAGTGGCAAGATCGGTGGTGTCGTCGGCTGAACGCAAACGGGAAACAGAAACAGGGAAAGAAAACACAAAATAGAAAAAGGAAGAAGAAAGGAAAAAGGAAAAGAAAAAGGAGAAATGCAACAAACCACCCCACTAAAAATATAAATTCAATCTTGAGGCCGGCGGAAAAATTCGGAAAAGGTATAACTTCTATCACTTTTAAAATATGCATTTAATTCTATTTAACTGTTTCGTGGGTAATTATGAAACTAATTACTAGTATCGAAAATATCGAAATGGCAATAATAAATATTGAGACCGTTTATATGAATAAATTCGATAGAATAAACTTTAAACGGAGCAGTATTAGCGGAATAGTAATATTCATAAATAAAATATGGGGAATAGGAAATTACGGGATTTAGGGTTGCATGTCATGATTCGGTTATTTTTACATAAAATATTAATTTAGGCCCCGTCACTATTAGGTTCGCAGACATCGGAGTACTGGGAGAGGATAGTGGGTAAAAGTCTTCGGAGCGGATAACCAGGTAAGTGTACTGTCTTCTTGCAAAAATCTATTTTCATGTGTATATATATGATGGAAAAATGTGTTTACTTGAAAATGGATGAATTTTCTAACTTACATGGATCAAGCATTATTTTGGGTATTTCTGATATTGTGGATTTCATTGTTTATTGTTGAGGTGTCAGTTGATGGTGAGATGAGTTGTTGTTGTTGAGGCGAGGTGAGGTGGAGATTGGTGGTGGATATTCACCCGCTTGGCATAGTCCAGCGGAGCGTTGTTTCACCCATCTGGCTTAGTCCAGCGGAGCGTTGTTATATCTCGCTAGTAAGGCATATCCTACGGGATACGGTACCGTTGCAACTCCTGATCGTGAGGTTAAAATGATCACACGGCTAGCCGAGGTTTGGGGGTGGTGTGATGTGGTGTGGTGTGGTGTGGTGTTATATGTGGTATTTTGTCGTATGTGATGTTTTGTCGTATTTGATGTTTTATTATACGTGGTGATGTAGTGTTTTATTATATCGTCGTTGGTGATTTATCATATTATCTTATGCTGATGGTTTGGACGGTTATCATATATTTGATATATATTTATGGATGATAATTTATGAATGGTAGGAAGAAAGAGTTTTCTTGTGATATATATAATTTTTATACCTGTTCAAAATGTGTTGTTTATACGCGTTAAGCTTGATCAATTTAAACGTTGTATTATTTAAAATTGTATTATTTACTATGTATAAAAAAAATAGTTTTTTTTTCTACTAAGAAGGCAGTACACTCGCAGGTGAAGCAGTTAGGAGTCGATCCCCTACTAGCACTAGGTAGAGTCCTACGATGAAGTCGTGTGGAGGGTTGAGATGAGCTATCTAGGGCAAACCTATGAGAGGTTCATGGTATTATATTTTGTTGTTATTATATTTGAGGGACGGGTGAGTCCCCCATAATAAATAATATGTATAGTTTATATAGAAAATGGTTTATTGATGTATGCATATTGTCGTTTTAATAGATGGTTGGTTGTTTAGGTGATGTTGTGATGTCGTTATGCCAGCCCGAGATGTCGAGTGTCCGGGTCGGGTCGTGACACAAAGCATATATACGAGGTTATTTCTTTGCTAGCATGAATAGCACCCAACGATGCAAGGCTATGAATTCATTTTTCAACGCGTTTCTTAAGAAGCGATTGCGATTTCAATTGCGATTATACGAGTTTCTTTGCAATTAAGATCACACACTGGCCTAGATTCGCAATAATGAGGCAAGGATAGATAGTGAAACAATAAATACAACACCTGTTATCGCCACTTCCTTAATACTGATTGAGAAGCATGCCTCTAAAGTCTTCACATGGTCCACAACAAAATTAGGAAAAAGAGCAAGTATTTTGTAGTGGAAAGAATAGAATGCAACGACTCAACAAAGTACTATCTGGGCAAGTATTCGAGGCTAGATAAAACTTGGCACGTCGTATACTACCGAAATGAGAAACACTTCATATGTACGTGTTTGAAAGTTGACTCGTTTAGTATACCATGCTCCCATATCATTGCCATTATGAAGGTTGAACATCTAAAGAAAATCCCCAAAACGGCTTATAGTTACATTGGTGGACAATGGGTTCAAAATTGAGTTGCCTTGTAAATTCAAGCACTATTCCGAAAACGATTTTGCAGACAACACGACATGGATTTCTACGTGCCTTATGCTAAAAAATTGTGTTACTATGCATTGTAGAGTTGTAAAGCAACAATGGTAGCTCGTTCTAGAATTTTGATGTTAACTAAAGAAGCTAAATCTACTTGGGACAAACAATGCCAACCATCCACTTGTATAGAAGGTTTAGGCACCCACTTCAGTGTTCAAGATCCATACATTGTGGTGACGAAAGGTGCTCTACGCGTTGGAAAGAGGTTAACAGGAATATCACGCTGATGCTGATATTGTCGATAATTGTTACACATTCTTTATTTAGTTATCATATGTTTCGTTATTATTCGAACATCTACCATGACCTGATATTGAATGCTTTATAGGATGGAAGGTCACATCAGACCGAAATTCGAAATGTCTAAAGTTTTAGCTGGGATCGCATCGTGGAGTGAAGAGGTTAGATATAGATCTTAACCTATCTCCGCCAATAAAAGATGATGATTCACTTCACGTGATAAGTCCGAAACATGCTAATGATAGTGTGGAGATTGAATTGGAAAATGATGGGATGCGTGCGAACACGAATTATGTTGATGATGCGTTCAATTTGCCCTGTGAGTTTATTAGTTGGAACAATTTTGTATTTGTTTACTTCCAATAGATTTTAATTGTCTTAGGATAATATATGTAGTCTATTGCTTGGTGTCACTTCTATATTTACCACTCTCTGAAGGTAGGATATTTTTCAATCGAAATGCTACTTTAAAAATTCTAAGTTATATTTATTCTCATGCTTGGTGCCACCGGACCTTAATCTTCTCCCTACCAGTAGAACATTTTTCCCTCCAAATGTTATTCTAAGTTATAATAGTCTCTTGCATGGTATCACCGGGACTTAACCATCTCTCTGGCAGTAGATCATTTTCCCATCGAAATCTTGCTTAAACAATTCTAAGTCATAAGGATACTCTTTCATGGTGCCACTAGACATAAATCCCTCTTTGTTGGTAGAATATTTTCCCATCGAAATAGTATTTTAAAAATTCTAAGTTATGTATAGTCTCTTACTTGGTGCCACTATGCCTAGACCACTCACTACCGATGAAACATCCACGCGTGAAAATTTTACTTTTCTCTAGTTATATTAGGTTGTGTTTGAGTAAGAGATTTGGAGAATGAATTTGATTTGGGAGGGATTTTAAAATTATTTTTTGACAAATACCTTGTTTGGGTATTTATGAAAAAGAAATTGTAAAATCCTTCTAATTAAAAAATATAGTGAGAGTGGGATTTAGAAATTCTTTCAAAATATGTGTCATTCTAGAAATCCATCCATAGAGGGATTTAGAAATTATCTTCTTCCTAAGACCTTCCTCACGGTTTCGAGCTCTCATCATTGTCGGTTATCCGTCACTGCTGCAAGTTCGTCGTTCGATCGTTTGGTCATTTGCCATTCAATCGTTGCTACAAGTTCGAGCTCTCGCGTCGTTCAATCGTTGCCGCAGGTTCGAGCTCTCGCGTCGTTCGAAACCTTTTCCTCCACATCTTGTTTCATCTCATAATCGGCGATTATTGAGCTCGTGTATGACAAATTTGGTTGATTTGAATCCCTATTTTTTGCCCTAATCTTCTGACTCGTGTTTGCAATTCACTCAATCTTCACTAAATTAGAGCTTACATTGAATGATTTTGAGAATAGATCTACCTCTATTTAGGCCAAATCTGGTGGTCGTTGCCTATTAGAATGGATCCAATTCAGATCTAGTTTGTTCTTCGTACGGGAAATGAGAGAGAGACAGAGAAGAATGAGAATGAGCATGAAAGTAATACGACAGGAAAAATTGGGGCTTCATTTGTTGTTGAAGATAAGAAGACGATGGTGTTGATTTTTCCGTTTTGGTGGGTTGATCTTGAAAGTAGAGAGAGAGGAAGTAAGAAGAAAATGGTGGGTTAGGTAGGTTTCTTAGAGAGAGAGTGGGTTTAGGAAGAAAGATTAAAAAAAAAACACAATGAACCCTAAAATTAATGATTTCTAAATTACATTTATAAATATTTTACCTATCCAAATAAGGAAATTATAAAATTACACGATTAAATTCTTCAATTAAAATAGTTAAATAAAGGATTTGTAAATGATGAGATTTTAAAATGTGGATTTGTCAAATCTCTTACTGGAGCACTGGTGGAACGTCTTTTAATATTAAAATTTACTAGTTCAAACCCGCGCATTACGCGAGCTTGGAAAAAAATTATAATAAATTTTTAATATTGAAGCATGAAATACATATGTATTATTTTGTTACTTTGGTAGCATTATCCTAGAATGGATGCATATATTTTTATTGAGTGATGACATTTTATAAATAGCAAAAATAAATAGACAATTAAAAATTAGATAAATAATCATAAAAGTGACATAATATTTCTACAAATTAACTTATTGCGAATATACTATAAAATAACAAATAAATAATCACAAATTAAGATTAATTTTATCAATTTTTGCAAGTCTAATAAATTCTAATTTAATTAGTTTATATTGTATCTAATTTCTTTTCAGTTGAAAATATTTTTTTCAATCGCAGATATTTTCTTCATTAACTCAAAATGTGCATCAAGGAAATTAATCATATACTTTATATCAAAGTTTTCCAATAAATTGATATACTACAAAAATAATAAACAAATAACTATAAATTATGATTAATTTTATCAATTTTTACATGTCAACAAATTCTAATTTAATTAATTTATATCATATCTACTTTTTTTTTGTGTAAATATTTTTGAATCACATTTGTTTTTTTAAAATAATTTAAAATATCAACTGAAAAAATTAATCATATATTTGGGCATTAATTATAAAAAAATTAAATTAATTAAAACAAAAAAAAGATAAAATTGATTGGAACCACTCATTATTTGATATATAATATATATATATATATGTAAGAACTCACCAAAGAACTTGATTTGATCAATTTTTGCATGTTAACAAATTCTAATTTAATTAATTTATATTGTATCTTCTTTCTTTTTGGGTGCAAATATTTTTTGAATCACAATTATATTTTTAAATAATTTAAAATATGAATCGGGAAAATTAATAATAAATTTGGGCATTAATTAGAAAAAATTAAATTAATCAAAATAAGAAAGAGATAAAATTGATTGAGGCCACTTATTATTTGATATACAAAAAAACATAAAAAAAAAATAATAATAATATATATATATATATATATATAAGAACTCACCAAAGAGTTTGAAATAGCCATTCTCTAACCACATTAACACATTCTCTCTTCTTCCACTTTTAAGTATTAGACTATATTTATACCCGCGCTAAGCGTGGGATATTTAGTTCTATATTTAAAAAGTTTTATATGTAATTTTATGTTGTTACACTACTATTGGTAAGAACATAATTGATTTTTTTTCTTCATATTTCTATTAATTAATTTATGGGAACAAAAGCACTAACGAAACTAAAATAGAGTATTTATGTTCAAGATTTTTAGATTATATTTATAAATTGAACAAAACTTTCCCTTACATCAGTTTCCATTCTAAGTTTTCTAAAAGTAGAACAGAAAATTAAGAACAGAGATTAACCAACAAAATTCACATACAAAGTTAAATATGGAGGGATCTGAATTTAGCTCAAGGTGAGGAGGTTATGTATGGAGAAAAATAAAAATACACATCTGGTAGGAGAGCAAGCTAAATACTCAATAAGTTCTACAAGCACACATTATGAGAGCTTAGTTGTTTTTCATTGTATCTAAACCTGAAGGATGGTTCATTTAAGTAAACCACAACCAAAACCAAGTTTGCAAATATTGTGTCTAATACCACTTCTGAAAAAATCCTAAATCTTTTGATGCTTTGAAGATTTAATTACATTAATCCATATCTCCAATAAACTAAGTTCTACATTAGTAACAAAACTAAATAGTTATTATACTTTCCAAAAATACTAAATAATGCCCGAAAGCTACACATGTTCATAGAACAAAAAGTATATTCATGAACAATGGATGTACAGATAAAAAAAGTTAAACATAACATAAATTCATTGAAAATCCAACGATAAAGCCTTATTCAAGAGTGATGCATGACAATTCCACCGTCTTGAAAAGCTAACAATAAAGCCTCATTTGAGAGTGATACATGACAATTCCACCATCATAATTGTTGACCAACATAAGCGGTCCATCCTTTTTAGGATTTCATTCTGTTACCATGTTTTTTTTCCTTTTGCCAAGTCGATAATCTATTAGCAATCAAAAAACAACCATCCTTATTTCACAGGCCACATCTCATAGTGTTACTTTCACACTGCTCACCATTCTCATTTTAATACACAAAATGTGATGAACAATGTCTCAGCTAATTAGAATGAAAGAAATTCTAAATCTCAATTGAGATAAATTTGTTCACCAAAACAATTGAACAAAAAATAGTCAAAAGTTACAACTGTGAACAAATTTCTATAACTTGATCAAGGATGAGTCACAAATATTAAAAAAATACGGAAGTGAAGTGCCAAATTATACGAACCAATCATTAGAAACCAAAGTGTAATTTCATCCTTCACCATATGTCTCTTTTTGTTAGTTGTACCCCCTTTTGCGGTTGTTATACGAAGAATATATAGAATCATCTAAATTGCAATGAGTGGAATGTCATACGAATAACCTCAATGATCTTAAGAACTTCTAATCCAAAAGATGTAGCCTTACCGAGAAAGATGTAACCTCAATTATGCCCATAGTTGCATTGTCTCTGGGTAATAAGAATTTGCTTGCTTCTTTTGTCGATAGTCTTGGATTATGTTCCTATCTTGTTCTAAGAATTTTTTTTAACAATAAATGTGCGGATTACCTAGCCAGGATGGGAACGCACAGTGGAATAGTTGGAAAGACTTCTCGTAGCCGATACGAAGAATCAAAGTGAATTCAAGTAAAAATATTTTCAATTGAATTCAAGTAAAAATATTTTCAATTGAATTGAATTCAATTGAAATTAAAGTCAATTTCATTTAAAAATATTTCATTTAAATTCAATTTCATTTATAAAAAAACCAAATAAAAAAAAAAGAGTAAGACCCTCATATTTGTCTATTAATTTAATGGGACCTATTTGCATATTTTGTTAAACTTAAGGGGTAAAAATATTTTTTCCTTTAATTTTTTTTTTCCAAATCGTCTACCCTCCCTCACTATCTTCTTCGCCTTCACCGGCACCGTCTTCGCCATCACCTCACTGTCGTCTTCGTCTTCTTCTCCATTTTGATTTCGAATAGTTCTTCGCCTCTGGGTTTCAATTTCGATTTCAAAATCGAAATTGAAACCCAATTTCAAAATCGAAATCGAAACCCTAGTTCGTTCACGTTCATCTTCTTCTCTATTTCGATTCCAATTTCGAAGTGTTCTTCGCTTCTGGGTTTTGATTTCGATTGGTTTCGATTTGGGCTTTCAAAAATCTTCTTTCTTCAGCAGCCAAGATTCAGGAAAAAAAAAAAAGAACATACAGAGCATTCGAAACCGAAACCCACAAACCAAACACAAACGACGTTCGAAGTAGAAACCAAACCCTATTTCGATTCAGCAAGTAAAAATATTCTTTCTTCAGCAACCAAACCCACAAACCAAACCCTATTTCGATTTCGATTTCGATTTCGAAATCGAAACCCAAATCGAAATAGAAATCGAAACTCTATTTCGATTTCGAACCCTATTTTGATTTCGAAATCGAAATCGATTTCATTTTTGAAATCCAACGTATTGTTCGATTTCAATTTCGAAGACGAAATCGATATCAAAATTACTCAAAGATCGGTGAAGAACGACGAAATCGACGACGAATCCAGATCGGCGGTGAGGGCCGTCGTCGTTGCGATGGCTCAGAGGAGCGTCGACGCGAGATCGGAGAGCGAGCGAAAGCAAGATAGAGAGTAGGTAAGGAGAGAGATCGCCACTTTTCTGACACCATCGAACCACCGTCGGAGATCGAAGTCTTCCCACCCGATGTAAGCTCGAAGCAAGCAGGGGAGGCGGCGGTGAAGAAATCTCCACCGTCGTCTCCATTGTCTAGGGTTTTTAGAGAGATGAAGTTTCAAGCATTAAGCTGACTAATTTGAGGGTTGGTTAATTACACTTTACACCCTAATAATTGTGAATAATTACGGAAGTGTAAAATCGACATTCCACGATTTCTGTCAACGGAGTGAGGGTTGCACTTAGGTCCACAAACCACGGGGGGATAAATAACGACATTTGAACCACAGAAGAATAAAGTGTAAATAGACCAAATTATAGAGAGATAAAATGTAATTAACCCAATAATTTAAGAGAATAGGAACAAAATAGGATTGTGTCCTTGTCATCTCTCATTTTCATTAACTTGTGACATCTGTCAAAATGCATGTGGAGAAAAATATTATAAAAATACATAGAAAAAGGATAAAACCTAAGATTTGTCATTTGTCACATGCCAAGGGGTCAACTAATTTCATTATTTGTTAATTTTTTTATTTTTTTTTTAATCAACTTCATAATAAACCCAATTTAATACTATAGGACTTCAATTTTTAGGCTTTGAAATGGACTACTATATGTTTGTCAAAAGATTTTTTTTTTAAATAAATTAAATTAAATTAATTAAAAGTGATTTATCGGTTGTATGTGAAATTAATGTTAATCAAATAAAGCTATTAGTAAATTAAAATTGAAAAACATTTTAACGATTCAAATTTATGTTTGAAAAATAAATAGTTGAGATTGAACAAATTCTTCGCCCTCTAAATTCAAACTTCTCTATCCTCCTTAACTCACTCAACTTATTTAATGGATTTATTATACATTGTATAAGTTTCATATATGTATTTTATTAACTATTTTATTATTATTTATTATTTTTCATAATTATAATTTAAAAATTAATATAGTGACACGGTGAATCCCTAGTCTATTAAAACATAGAACGAAAAAAATATTTTAATAGTCCAGATTTAAATTTAAAAAATAAATAATTTAGATTGAATTTGTGCAATCTCTCGCCCATTAACTTAAAACTTCTCTACACCACTCAATTCACTCAATGATTTAGATGAAGAAATAAAATATTTGGGGGGGAGAATTATCGCTTAAAAATTTCACACTTCCACTTTCAAAACGGTCGAATTTAATTATATTTTGTATCTTTCAAGTTTAATATATGTATCTTATTAATTAATTTCTATTTTGTATACTTATAAATTTAAAAATCGATATAGTACCTTCAGACCCGAAAAATCCCCAGTTTATTTAATTAGTGTTTGTTAAATTGATGACAACATGTCACCATTATATTGTGTGGTTGATTGAGGCACAAGGATTTTGTTCCAAAAATCTGGAGTAAAGCAAAAATATTTTTTTCTCATATTACTGTTGTTCCTAGTTATCTAAAAATCGAAACAGATGGGGGAATATAAACTCTACACAAACGTATTAGATTGTGATCAGTAAACCTCTGAAAATTAGTGTTTCTATTCCAAAAATTGTTGGGCGAGAAACAGAAATCTGGGAATATATATGTTTTGTTCCCAGAATTTTGTTCTAAAAATGTGGAGTAGAGCAGAAACTATTTTTTTTGTGTTCCCACATTTGGGTTTCTGCTCCCAATTTTCTAAGATTAGAAACACGAAATCTGGAATATAAACACTAAACAAATGCGACCCACCTATATGATTTCATGTTACAGAGGAGTATCGACTACAAAATCAATCCTTTATGCTATCGACTTTCAATCCAAAGAAAAGCATAAATCAAAGTGGTATACTGACCTATTTGATTATTGTGCAGAGGTTTGTCTAAGTAAGCTTTGTGAAGTTTCCAACAATCTGGACAAATATTGAAGCAAGCATATGAAAAAATGGAAAAGAACTAAAAAATAAGAGGAAAAAAAGTTAAAATAGAAATAGAAGAGAGATTCCCTAACGTTGCGTTTGGTACGCTAGAATGAAATGAAAAGGAATTGAATGACAATAAGATTGAAATTAGTATGGTGATGGAATGAAATAGTCATTACTATCATATGTTTGTTTGCGAAAGGGATTACATGTGTTATTGGAATGACATTAAAGGGTAAAATAGTAATTATTACGCTAATCCCATCTCGAATCCCGCGTATCAAACGCCACCTAAGATTTATTAGGCTAGTGTTTTTGTTTATGTTCCCAGAAGAAATAGAAAATAGAATCAGAAAGAAATATTTGTTCATGTTTATGTTTCAAGAAATGAGTTTTTGGCTCTAGGCATAGCAAAGTTTCTTAGCAACACCATTGATTTTTTTTCACTAAAAACTGTTTCTAGCAGTTTTCCACACAGGTCTAAGAACCAATTTTCATTAGGCAATGCTATTTGCACTCCACAAATATTCCCATGAAAGAAATAGTGAATATGGAGTGTAGAGGTCAATACCATATTCTCTTCAAAATGCAAACCCTACTTGCAATATAGTGTCAGATTCAGAGAAACATACCTTCTAGCTTTGACCTCATTTAGTTGTAGCCTATGAAATAGTTATGGGCATTTCTCATCCAAATTCTCAAACTGTAATGCCATGACTGGATGTTGTTTTAACCATAGACCACTAATGCAATAGAATTCCTAAAAAAGCAACAGACTTTTTTCTTTTTTTAATTTTTGTGAAGTAAACCGAAAGCAATAGAATTGTTTCTTTTTTCCAACTTAGATCTAATCTAGATTTTTTTTTTTTTTTCCGTTCTTATATTTGGAAAACCGAAGAAAAAAATTAACTTGGCAAAATGGCCTATATTGTAATGTACTGATTCCTGCAATTTTTTTATGCCATCGAACAAAAATATATGACACATATTGGTATCAGGATACCATGAACTAACAAATATCTTTAAATGCAATCCCAAGAGTCAACGAATAATTGTAGCAGTAAGTAGATAGGATAACAAAACAAAATAGAAACCAAATTGCAGCAATATATTTCAGATCAAACCTCATGAACAAACACAATCCATATCAGATACATTGAAAAGATTAAGAATCTCCTTGAGCAGCAGGGAAATAGAACACTATTTGGTTGCAAAATTGATCAATAAATCAAACCCGCTAAAAGATACATTTATACGATTAGAAAGAGGGGAATAGATAGAAGAAAAACCTTCAATAATTGTTTCATAGCTCCAATTCACGCAACACTATTCCCAATAACGCCTCAATTCCTCGCCGCTGAGGTTTTTCTATTGTTAATCCATGTGTAGCAAATGAAGGAGAACAAACCCTAGGATGTTAATCATTAAAAGCTAATGCAAAATTAATGAAACACAACAATTGAAAACAGGAAATTGGCATGCATGTATATTGGGGATTGAAATAGAAGTTTAAGTTATGTTTAGGTAAGAGATTTGATAAATTCAAGGAATTTGTGAAATGAAAGGATTTTAAAATCTCTTCATTTCACAAATTCGTTGTTTGGATAATTTTTATTTTTTTTTCTATTTTTATCCAATTTTTGAAAAAAAAAAAAACACGAACAGATCCCGACAAAATCGAAGAACAAATTCTATTTCTGAAATCCAAGAACAAATCGAAAAACCACTTCGAAATCGAAGAGCAAACCACGATTTCGATTTCAAAGAACAAACCACGATGAATAAATCCAAGAACAAACCACGATTTCGTCGTTTGATTTTGATTTCGAAAACGAAATCGATTTCAAACCCTATTTCGTCGTTCGATTTCGATTTCGTCATTCGAAAGCGAAATCGATTTCGAACCCTATTTCGTCGTTCGAAAATGAAATTGAGATTTCTTCAGGAAGCAGACGATGGCGACGTTCAAGAAGCAAACGATGACGACGGTAAAGAAGCAGACGACGATTTCAAACCCTATTTCGCCGTTTCGATTTCGATTTCGTTGTTCGAAAATAAAGTCGATTTCAAACCCTATTTTGTTGTTTGATTTCGATTTCGAAAACGAAATCGAAATCGATTTCGGCATTTGAAAACGTTGAATCAGAAGAAAAAAAACGTTTGAAAACGTTGAATCAGAAGAAAACGACGGCGACGATGACGAAGCTTGAATGAGAAGAAAAAAAAAAAAGAGGAAAAAAAAAAAGAAAGGGAAGGATTTGGCAAATGCAAGCTCTCTCAAAGGTATTTTTAAATCTTCCATTTCACTCTTCAAAGGATTTGACAAATCCACTCTCTTCAAATCCTTTCACTCCCCAAATAAGGAATTTATTAAAAAAAATAATTTGAAATCCCTTAATTAAATGAAATTCTCCCTACAAATCCCTTACCCATACACAACCTTAAAGAATATGAATTTGTGATTTGAACGGAAATAATACACACCAAAAAGAGATTAGGAGATTGGAGCCGATTATTTACCATTTGGAAATTTGGAACAACCTATGTGCATTTATCGCTTCAAAATCAATCGGACCATTGGCAATGACATTTGCATCCATGCAAAGGTTGGCGAGATTGGAATGCCCAAATTCTAAACGGCGGATTGTTGGTCATCAGTCAATGACACGTGCATCTTAAATGAAACATTAATGGAGGCAAAAGTTGGGGAGATTGGAACGGCCAAATTCTGAATGGCCGATTGTATTAATTTAGGTAAAAAATGGCTTTTACAAATCGAAGATTGTAGATCGTTGATCATGGTAGATGCCGACAATCAACATGAGTGTGAATGCAAGCCTTCCAATTTTAGGTTTACCTATTAGATTTTTAGGTAATAACCCAATTGTCTTTTGCGGCTCTCAGTTTTTTCGGGTTTTTACGGATGTGCCACTTTCCTCCATTGATGAACGCATACAACAGTTCAAATTCATCTTCTTCGTCGAATCAATGAAGAGCAGAAGATCTATCCAAACCCACCACTCTCGAATCGTTCTTCGATCAGCAATCGCATCAAGACTCCTCCTCGTATCCCTTATCATCCTATGGCGATCTCTCCTTACCCCCTACGACACCTCCGCTTCCATAAATCCCAGCTGCCTTTCTTCTTCACTCTCACCGCCAACGCCCAAACCTCCAGTTCTATTCCCCCACGTCGCCGCCGCAATTGAACGCAGCATCGTGTGGGACAGCGTCTACTTCGTTCGCATTGCGGAGTGCGGATACGAGTATGAACAGTCGTATGCATTCTTCCCTTTCTTACCGATCTGCATTTCCCTTCTGTCGCGGACAGGTTCTTTGCCAGCTTCATCTAATTTTTATTTCCAAACGACAAATTAGTATATTTTCAATTGAGTTCTGGTACGTTTCAAACAGATGAACTACAACTGCAAATGGATCTTATTCAATTTTATCCATTTTTATTCGATTAATTCTTGCTAGAATCGATTCTAAATTTTTTGTTCATTTTTTGAATGTTTTCTAATTGCAGTTTTTGCGCCACTGGTTCCTCTTGTTGGGCAGAGAGCTGTGTTGGGAATATCTGGCTATGCACTTACTAATATTTCTTTTATTTTCACTGCAGTCTTCCTTTACCGGTGAATTTCCTTCTATTTCATCCTTCATGTGAATTGGGCGCCTCTCTAATTATGGAGATGCATGTGCATGCAGAATTACATATGCTGATACACGAAAAACGTTGATTTTCCTCGTCATTGTTAAACACCACATTTTTCTAATGCATTTTGTAGGGTATTGATAATATAGAGTTATACTTACACACACACACATATATATGTATATACTTTTTAACTTAAATTTTTTAAGTTATATATATGCATTTCAGTGCACAAAAACGAAAATAAGTTTCTCCAAATATTTTGCACCTGTCTGGATCCTAAACCTACCTTTTAAATATCAAGACTGAATAGATGTGACTGATTGTTGCATTGTTGTTGGAATAATTCTTATGACCACATACTAAGACACTGTTTGGTAAAGTCTTTTTTAAATAATTTTTAAGGAAAAAAAAAGTTAATTTGACAAAAAAAATAAAAATATATCACTTAAAAGCAAAAGCAACGAATATAAGGTGTGTTTGACAGTGTAGAGCTAATATCTCCGTATTATTTGTATAAATAATCTCTTAATCCAAAATAAATTCATAGATGATTTGAAAAAAAGAGAAGGGAGAGGTCTTTGTCCATCGATCTCCATTGATCTATTATAATATAAAAATCATTAAAAAAAGGTAACTATTTTTTGCTTTATGAGAAAAGTACTTAAATCATGTTTTTACCTTTTTCTTTTAAAGTAATTTTTTTCAAGTGCAAAACAAACTCTACTTTTAAAATTAAGTACTTTTTTGCATTTAAGCAAAAAAGACGTAAAAAAAGGTATTACCAAAAAATGCCTTACTTTTTTTTTTTTTTTTTCCATTTCTTGTGTTTGTATGTTATGTAGTATTTACATATGCATTTTATCAGAAGGTTTTTTTTTTTCCATTTCTTTTATTTGTATGTTATGTAGTATTTACATATGCATTTTATCTGAACTTTTGATAATCGTTTATTACTTTTCCTTGAACAGGCTTACAATCATTTGTTTGAATGACCCAGAGGTAGCGTTGAGAGCATCAATTTTGTTTTGCTTTAATCCAGCTTCCATATTTTACTCGTCAATGTATTCTTCTCATGCTACTCCTTATATATATATTTTTTTATCATAATTCATTACTAGTTTGACCGAATAAACCATCTCTTTTATTTATAGATATTCTGAGAGTCTGTATGGCCTTCTCTCTATTGGTGGATTATATTACTTGATGTCCGGTTCAAATAATCTTGCAACACTATGGCTTGCACTTTCTGGATCTGTTAGGTCAAATGGGGTGCTTAATGCAGGCTACATTGGTTTCCAGGCTATGCACCAAGCTTATGATGTTGTCTTTTATAAGAAGCATATATTGGTATGGTTTTATCTTCTTTCTATTCTCATTGCAAAGCCTACTTTCGTATTGGTTATTTCGTTCCTCGTTGGAGAATTATGGGCTAAAATGCCAAAGCCAAGGGTGTTGATCTTGATACATAATTCCAATAGCCTGTAAATGTTTACGTAAACTTCAAAACTAAATCATGAAAATGAATATATTTTGGTTGCCTGCCAGAGAATTGTACTTTTGCCCCAATAGTGTTATCAAAGGTGTGCTTAGGCTCGTGCAGCAAATGCTCATCAAGCCCCAATTGTGGTGCCTCGCCTAGCGCAAGCCTGGGCTCTTTCAGTAATGCTCACCCCTTGTGGGCTTAGGCTCAAATCCCAAAGCTCACGCAAGGCACACCTAGTTGATATCGCATGTGGATTAAGGTGAAAGCATTGACCGTTTACAATTTTGTGATATTTTTTTATGCTTTCATACACTAACATTGAGTATTTTCAATTCTATTTTAGAAATAATGCTTTCTAGTACAATGAATTATAATTCAAGTTACATTTTTAATGGTTATTGAATTTTCATTAAAATATAAGGTATTTAATCAATTTATAATTCTTTTTAGTTTATTCTTTTGGAATTGTGGATACTTAATTGCTCTGCATACGTTTCAATTCCTCGATTACTTATTTTGTTTTGTTGTAATTTGTTCAATCTTTTTAATTATGTGATTTATTAATTGAAATTGTTATTGTGGTCTGAGTTCTAACAAATAGATATAGGCGAAGTGTAGTGTGAAAAATTTCATACAATTAGATGACTTTAGTTTTTATACCTTAAGTTGAATTTGAAGTATAATATATTTTTAATTTCATAAAAATTAATTGTACACATATGGTCCTTAATACAATAAATCTCGTGCCTTGCCTTGCGTTTAGGCTCCAAGAGGCTCCTTCGTGCACCTTGAGCCTTAAATAGCAATGCACCAGTCTTAACTCCCTAGTATCTCGTTATGTTGAAGAATTTTTCATATTTCCCAATCGACATATTTGATGAAGGGGTGATACTTTTAATTGTTAAAAAAAGAATATTTTCCTATTTTTTTTTTTTAATTATTGTGAGAAATAGTAACTTAACGTCTAAACTATATTTAACAGGTTTATTATTTTAATATTCTGCTTTTAGTTTTATGGAATTGTCGGATGCTCTCGAATTCTGAATAAGTGTCCTCACTTTTTTTTTTTTCTCTCCAGTTGGCAGTGCAGGTTCTTATGACTGAAGCCTTGCGTTGTTTATGTGTCCTTGTTCCGTTTATTGTTTTCCAAGCCTATGGATACTTCAATATTTGTGTTGGACGTTTTCCGGATGAAATGAGGCCTTGGTGCAGAGCAACACTTCCGTTGCTGTATAATTACATTCAGGGTCATTATTGGTATGTTCTTTCTTAGTTGTGGTGTTTGATTTGCAATCTCATCCGTTTAGTTTGTTAATAGGAAGTCGTAAATTTAAGTTCTTAGATGTCCTATGTGAGTGTTACAAATATTTTATTTGACAAATATGCCTTTTGAACTAAATGCTTCAGCTTACCAACTTCAGATGGTTCATTACTTTATTCTGATTGTTGGAATATACAGAACATTTTTAGAGCCATTTTAGCTGCTTTTGTTTAGCAAGGGTCAGTACAAATTAATTCACATGCATAAAATGTTAAATGATCAATTCAGTACGACCTCACATGCTTAATGAACCCGATTGACTTCGTATGCTGAATGAACTTGAGATAAAGCCCGAGCTGCTGCCCACGAGACCAATTCACAATTTAATCGGATAGTGAATGCAACTTAGTACCAAATTTTCCGTACAAATATACTGAATTTCCATTTGTTGAGGTTCTTCTGTTTTTTAGTAAAGGCCCTGATTTTTAAGATGATGGTCACTAACTTGTCAGTGAAGTTATACTGAATCTCATAAAGTTATATTGAATTTTAAAGTTCTATAGAATTTACTTTTCCAAAAAACAAAAAAAAAAAATCTATTGAATTTAGTGTAGTTTGACTTGATTTATTTGTTGAGTTTAATTGATTTTTAGTGAAATTCAATTAAATTATGAGAAAAATGGACCAGTGAATAATGTTTTTCAGTATGATTATAATAAATTTTATATTCAGATTTTATGTATTTTTATGATGACGGCCACTGAGCCATTAGTGAAGTTATACCGAATCTAGTAAAGGTATCGAATTTTAATTTTTTTTTAACGTAATTTATTTGCCGAGCTTAATTGGTTTTAGTGAAGTTCAATTAAATTATAAGATAACGGTCCACTAAATAATATTTTTTAGTGAGGCCACATATATCTAACCCTCCCTAGACCTCGCAATGGTGGGAGTTTTCATGCACTGGGCTGCCCTTTTATGATCATATTAAATTTTATGTTCAGATTTTGTGTATTTGTTTTTAGTCAATAATAACTTGATTTTGCTTTATAAGAAAAATATATTAATAATGTCAATTTGTTTTAGGTATTCAACGATTACATTCTAGAAACTAATTTTACACATTTCATAAAAAAATAATGACTTACAGATAAAATTTGTTGTCACTTGTCATTTAAGGATCAAAATACTATGATTTGAAGTTTCTTAAAATTGTTTAATATTGTTGACATCAACATTTTGCCATTCTCGGTAATGTGTTGTAAATGAGTAAAACGGGCATTTTGGTCCAAGCAAGCTGAAAGGATTAACATGTATGAAACAATACGATCGGGACTATTAGGCATGCAACTTATCTGAGCGCTAGGTAACAATTCTTTTTTCTATGTAATTATTATCATGACTCTTTTTTCTACGTAATTATTATTATGACTGCTTTTTATGAATCCAACCACATTCTCTTAGAGATATTCAATTGTATGCATGCACTTGTTAGGTTCGGTCTTTATCAATAGAAAATTGTCATTTTCCTGATTTGCAGTCAGAGAAGCTCAAGAGCAATATTTTGTAATTTATTTGTTTTTGGATCATACATAACCAGATCATGTTGATCTTTACATTATTATTATTCTGGTGCATGATTGATTGTGGTTGATATGATGTTGCATTGCGGAGATTGTTTTTTAGTGAAAATTGATTAGATAATGTCGTTTCTAGGGCTGGCCAAAGTTGGACAGGCTGCTTCTCTTCATTATGTTATCCCTACGTGTTCTATTTCTTTTTAATTGAAAACGTATATGATTTGTTTAAATCTGGATACTTATTGTTAGTCCCTTTCCATGTCAGGGGAGTGGGCTTTTTGAGATATTTCCAACCAAGACAGTTGCCAAATTTCCTCCTTGCTTCCCCGGTACTGTCTCTTGCGCTGTGCTCAATAATTCAATACGTGAAGTCGTGGCCTGAAGCTTTTTGCTCACTTGGTTTTCGAACTGCTCTTACGGACAATGATTTTTCTGTTGCTCTTTTTCCATCGGAGGCAGACAGTGAATCGGAAAATGCTTATTTTTCTAAGGAAAACACAGTATTACAAGGTATCGTTCTTCATTCATTACTAGTTGATCATTTTTACATTCTTATAATTACCAGCAATGGGTTTTAGTATTATAGGTTTTGGGCCTTTGAAATGGAATTACATATTGTAGAGTGGTCTTGGCCTCTCTCAACCTCAAAAGTTAGCTCATGAAGTGAGACTCTTCCTCACATTTATAACCTGACCACCTGCCCCTTCCACATCCGATTTGGAATAAACTGAACAATCTCTCCCTTAAACATTGGGCCTTTGGTCGGCTAACTCTTGATCAGTCTCTCTCTTTATGGCTATCGGGTCAGAGTTGTTGTAACCTGGTCTCTGATACTAGTGTTGGTGGTCTTGGGCCTATCTCAACTTCGAAGGTTAGCTCATGAGATAAGGTTTTCTCTCGCACGGATAACTTGACCCCCAGTCCCTTCCACATCCGATGTGGGATGAACCAAAACACATATGAGCACTTAGTCCAATTTCAAGGCTCCTTTTCCGTGTTTCCGAGTGTTACCTTTAGCATTGTGTGGTGAGAAGAAGAGTAGGATGTTTTAGGAATCGGTATTAGAGTGGCATAGCTAGAATTTCATAGGAAGACAACGAAAATACTTCGTAGGATGAACTAGAATTTCATAAGAAACATTAAGACCGTTTCTAAAAATTCTTAATTTCTGAGAATTGAGTCAAAATGGCTCTCTATAACTTGAAAGGTCGCACTCTAGATTAATCAACCTGACACTTTTAAGACAACAACTTGAAGCAGCATATTATAACTCCAGTACAAGCTTATACTGTTTATTTTGTTTGGTAACTACCACCCAAGTGTGGTTTGATTTGGACGATTTGATTTCTAACAGATGATAACACTCTTAGACGAAGGAAGCGGGCTATCATACAAGAAGATTCTGTTGAAGTTACATTAGCCAATGATTCATTGGACAAGACAAGACATGTTCCAGTTGCTGTTCTTCCTTTTGTTCTGCATACGGGATTCATGGCAGCAACAGCATTTTTTGTCATGCATGTCCAGGTGAGGTACCCTTTTATCACTTCATTTGATATCAAATGCTATCTTCCAGATTTTATTATAAGATCATAGATATCATATGAGAGCAACCCCTCTCTCTGTCTCTGTCTCTCTCTCACACATGCACACACAAATAAATGATTTTCTATTCAGCTGAAGCCGCATTTTGTTTTGAAGGAACCCTTTTCTGTTAAACAAAGAGCTAGGAAATTAAATGGGAAAATGTTTACAATTATGGTGGCATTTGCTTGTGTTTCTGCTTTTCTGTTTCTACTTCCAATAATCTGGGATTAAAAATTTGTCCATTTTGGAGTATTTCAGGAATAGAAACATGTTTGGTAACGACTGTTTCTTTTAATTTATGAGAATAGGGACAAGAAACACGTTCGTTTGCAACATTTGTTCTCTTTTTTTCCTTAAAAGTATGGTGGTCGACGTGGTGGTGATGACCGGCTGGCTAATGGTGGCTGGCGGGGTGGTAGTGGAAATAGTTTTGTGAAAGTCAATAAGAATCGTCATTTTTTGTTTCTCAGATTCTTATGGAATTCAGGAATTAGTCCCAGAACAGAAATGTGTTTATCAAACTTATTTCTGTATATTAGTCCCAAAATTTTGGGAGCAGAAATATAAATCAAGGAATGGAAATAGTAATAACCAAATGGGGCCTATAATTCTCAATTAACACTAGCAAAGCCTTCCCAAATTTCTTCATCAATATCCAACCTGAAAATTTTGTTTTGTGCAGAATCATTGTCCTTGTGTAGCGTTTGGAAGTACAGAATTGGGGCTTAAACATCCAAGGCCCAATTCCATGCAACCAAATACTACCTTGGTTTATTTTCAATTTGAATAACCTTGCTGTATTTCTTGTATTGGAGATTCCTCCATGTAGGATTACCAGTTTAAGGACTTGAACAGGGTTAGGCTGGGCTTTGGGTCGGATTTTGGGTCAGGACAAAGATTTTTTAAACCCATCCTGCTTTTTCCTGTTTTCTTTTTCTTGCCTCATCAACCCTGGCCTAACCGCAGGTCCGCAACCCAACTTGATGGCTCTTCTACATGATTAATCCATCTTACCATTTACCTTTGCTCCCATCCCTGCTTCAAAAGAAAATAAAACTGAAAAATAGCAGAAAATGAGCTTAATTTGTTTCGACATTCAATTTCTTCCGAATGAAATGACTTGTTGGCATTAAGTGTTTTTTGTTTTAGCACTCCTGTTCCCCAAAAAAATTTGGAATAGAAACATAAATTTGGTAGCAAAAAATTCAGTTTCTGTATTGTTCCCTGAAATTTGTTCATAAATTTGCAGAAGAAGAGCAAAATCATATATTTCGGAAACAGAGCAAAATCATATTTTTTTTCCCTCATATTTATGTTTTCGTTCTGATTTTTGTTGGAACAGAGAAGGAAAAAAAAGAATAGAAACACTAGGCAAACGACACCTAGCTATGGCAGTTGTGTAACGCTACATGTTATTTGACAGGTGGCAACTCGATTCTTATCGGCCAGTCCCCTTCTATATTGGTTTGCCTCATATTTAATGGGGTCTCCTAGTTATTATGGTAAGAAATGGGGTTACTTGATTTGGGCATACTCTGCAGCCTACATACTTCTTGGCAGCCTACTCTTCTCAAACTTCTACCCTTTCACTTGACATCTAATATGTGGGCTTGATGAGAAGGTTTGGGAAAAAGGAGATTTTGTTACTCTTAATTGTGGCTTCCTATTGTTGCATTTTTTTTCAAATTTGGAAATCATTTGTAAAAAGGGGTGGAGTTGATAGATATGACGACGGATGGTGGTGTTCTAGCAGTGATGTGACAGGAGCAATTTTATAACATTAATTTGTATCTTTTTAGTCACAATCGGTGGTGGAGGCAATGTAGTGTGATGTGGATACGTGATCCCCCTGATTTTTTATTACTACCCGTAATTTTGACTTAATTTTCACTGGTCCCTCTCCTTATTTATATTTATTCAATGATGTCCATAATAATTAAATTATAATATGTTGTGTCCCTACTCATTTATAATTTCATCTTACATTTAATTATAAAGTTTTGAATATTATACTTGTTGGTGTTCGAAAATGACTAACACCTATAGTTGATCTAATTAAAGTCCACGTGGATTATTGATGATGATCGGAAGATGACTTGCCTTGAATGAAAATCCCTTTAATTCATTGTCCTTGAGTCTTGTGTGTGATCGAGTTGATCTGAGTGGTTTCTAACATGGGCTCCAAGCATATGCCTGCACAAGACTCACCAGGGTTGTGTCCGGCGAAACTCCTTCGGCATGAGAGTAAGAGCTCGAGAAGAGAAAATATGTAAATGCTTTGAATATTCTAAAAGCAGTACCTTCCGTAACACTGTTCACCTTTGCTTTTATAGGTGAAAACCTGATTAACGTTTTGGAGATTAAGAGTCTTAAACTCGGTTATCGACCTTAACATGGAGCGTGATTAGGAAAACGGGGGCGTGAAGGGGATTAGAGCCTTGAGCTTGGGCTTTTTGGCATTGATGGAGAAGTCCATGGGCCATTATGTCAATGAAGATGGAGAACTGGATTGGACACAAGTACAGATGCCCAGGAGAATATACCAACCAAAATATCATTGGTCAGAACTCCTTCGATTGTAGAAGGTTTGTGGTTACAACCGCCTTTGGTTAAGAGTTTACCGGTCTAAGTTAACTGAGCTGAGACTGCTGACCAGAAGTTTGTGCCGATCAGAACATAAGCTTTAGTATCCACATCATCGATGCTTCCTGCCACGTCAGACGCTTGATCCACATGGAAGGCTTAGGTGGAAAGATTCAAGGGTGGTTGGTTTTTACCCTCATCAATATTGAACAAGAACAATTATTAATTTTGTTTAGAAATCTTTATTAATTTAATGTTCTTAGACGGTTTGTTATTTATTTAGGGATTTGTAACTAATTTAAGTCAAATTAAGAAGTCTAACCTACCCCAAAGCCTTTTTTCGAGTAATAAATTTATTTTTACTTAAACAAACAGAGATGATTTTTTAAAAATAAAAATAAAAATTGATGTTAGAATCTTCTGCTACAAATAGGGATGATCATCCGAAACAAAATCGTGTTGAAACATTAGTTTGTAACAAAATATTTTGGAGATATACAATTACATTAGTCTTATTTTTTGCCTAGTATTTTGGTGCCCCTACTCACGTTTAGAGGTGTGTTGCGGATCGGGCCAACCTGCCAAACCCGTACTGCAAAAACCCGCCTAACACCAATTTGCACATTGCACGAGTGTTAACCCATTAAACCTGCACATGGATGGGCGGGTTATGATTTGGCCTAGTTTCTTATGGGTTTAACCCACCCAAGAAAGTGCTTGTTTTGTTGCTAAACCAAGAAAGTGTCTGCTAAACCAATAGAGGTGTACAGCGGATCAACTTTGCTTGCTAAACCAAGAAAGTACCTGCTTTGTTTTCTTGGAAGAACCATAAAATTAGATCTACTTCTATGGAGTTATTATTTATGTTTGTAATTGTATTTTTTTTCTAATTTTTGTGATGGTTTAAAAATTACATTTTAGTATTTTATTTTATTTTTTTGTTATTTTTGTGTTATTGGAATTTTGTGGCAATTTTGCTGCAAGTTTCGGTAATGTAACGTTTTTTTTTAGTAATATTTATTATATTTCAAGGCTTAACCTGAAAACACTTGGGTAGTCTATGGTTGTAATTAGTCATCCCAAAAATAGGCTCAACCCGCAGATTATTGGGCAACCCATGATTTAAGTTAACCAATCCTCATACTCCAACTCGCCTCAACTCGCACATTATTGGACGGCCTACTGTTTAAACTAGTCTAACCCGCTTAGTATTGGTTTGATCTGCGGTTTTGGCCCAACCCGCAACAACCCCCCACTGTCTACCCCAACTCACGTGAAGCGATTGGATATTAAAATTGAGAGATCTACGCACATAATTAAAAAAAAAAAAAAAAAAACACAATTTAATATCTAATTCCTTAAGTTTGATCTAACCGAATTAACATTAAAATGAAGATACATGCAATATTAAAACTCTTGTAATATAAATTATACTTTTTCTGGTGCTTAAGCCTCATAACTGGTAGTTCTCAAGACGTGATCTGAGTAGATTCTTTCGAGAGTGTCTGAACACGAATAATACAACTACATGAGACTTGATTATCTTAGAGAAACCTCAAAAAGAAAAGTATTCTTGAGATTTCTAAGATCAGATTTAATCCTAAGTCTGTAAGATAGCTTTGATTCAAATTAGTTGGTAGTAAGATTCAAATCAGTGGTACCGAATGAAAAACGCAACCTCACAGGCGCAAAAGAATGAGAATGAGAGAATAAGGGAAGGAGGCGGCCAAAACCCTTATAGTCGAATTTGTCTAAGTGGATAGCTGTTAGACCCTAACAATGCTGGAGGACCAAACAGCACCGACTTGGTGCGATTTGCTACCGGACATGGTGCATGCGGCATGGATGGGTTCGTTGGCAGAAAGGGCACCAAATTGGTGCCTATCGGTGGGCAGCAGCGTTGTTGTACAACACCGGCGGGTGTTGGGCAGTGTGGAAGACCTCGGTGCAGGACCGGGGCAAAATGGTGCAACGTGGGTGCAACTCTACGTTGTAAATGGTACCTTGGACGCGGCAACATGCGTTGGAGGAGCGGGGCGACGCTAGACCAAGCTGTTGGGCAGGCGTTGGCAAACGGTGCGCTGTTGGGCAACGTGGACGCACGTTGGCGGCGTTAGCAGAGGTTGCTGATAATGGGGTTCTCGTTGGGGAGTGACGGGACCAAAGGAAGATCTCGGTGCGGTACTGAGGCAAATTGGTGCAACGGAGGCGTAACGATACGTGGTAAACAGTGTCATGTGTGCGGCGTGACGGACTGTTGGGGACGACGGTGCATTTTGGTGCGAAAAATGCATACGGCGTTGGGACGTCGTTGGGCAGAACAATGCAACAAAATAGAACGTAGGCGCAACGCTACGTTTTGGGCTGAGTCATGTAGCGACATGACGCACCGTTGGGAGACGGTGCATTCTGGTGCGAAAATAGCACACGGAACGTTGGCAGGTCGTTGGGCGCAATGACACGTTCCGGCCATGCAGTGGCGTGGCAAAACGTTGGTGAACGTTGGCAGATTATGGGACGAGATGGCAACGAGCAGACGTTGGGACGGTGCAAAAACGCTGGAAGAATGCTACCTGGTGAGCTGATGGACTGGTGGTTTCCAGACATGTGCAGTGCATGTGTGAGCAGTTCTGGGCAGTTTCTGGTGGTTTTTGGTTGGTTTTCAGACAGGAAAACCGACTCCCAGGGTGCTGACACATGTTGGAACAGGTGTCATCTTTCTGCTTATGCAGTTGGGGCTGTCAACTGCCGTTTTTGCCTATAAATTGTAACGTATGGTCTGTTTTTAAAGATTGGATTGCTGGCCTGTGGATTTTACAGACAAAGTGTTGTATTTGGTTCCTTGTAACCGGAGTTTATTAATACAAGGTTGGGTTTTCCCGTAATACGTGTGTGTACTGTTGCGTGGGTGCGTTTCGGTAGTATTTCGGTGCATTCCTGTTGTATTTCGTTACAGGAACGTGTGTGTTTACAATTTTGTCGGTGTAATTCCGTTGCAAGGCAGTGCATTCACCGTGGCTGACTGATTGTGCAACGATCAGGCCATCACTCGGTTGAAAATTGGTGCTGAAAATTTCGACCCTGTGACAATAGCCATTATGTGGCCTTTTACTTTATAAATGCGGTTTAGGATTCAAAACCCTGACCCCTTCTTTTTCTTAATTACACTTAGGCTCCTGAACTTCTTAAGTTCAACATTACTATCCAATCCATTTTTAAAGACTCTTCTGACATGAATTCCCTATTGTCTGTGACCTATTATGTTCATACCAAAAACTGTATGGTAAAATTAATTAATTAATTATTTTATTAATCAATTGATCGATAATAATTGGTACAATTCAAATTTTATCCTCCCAGAAGAAAATTCTTTTTCGCTTAAGGCATTTTTTCTGACTGTGAGTCACGTCTACCCATATATCACAACCATGTCTAATTAGTATGATTTTAACCAAGAAAACTTCCTCAGGTATGATATGTGTATTCAAAGATCTTTCTATCTGTGTACCCGAAAGGATCAACATGATATGATTAAGTCAAAAAGCTGTAATCGATTCTGATTCTTTTGTTTGGTTGTTTAATGGAATAAAAAATTTGATTCCATTGGAATGAAAGATAATGGATTTAATTCCATAGTTCATGGGCTGGAATCAACCCAACCCAATGAATCAAAAAACGATTTTCACAAAAGTCCATCCATATTTTCATTAATCGAGCTATTTTTCATTTCCTATTTTTCATTCCCCATTTTTCATCTCATATTTCTAAATAATCTATGAATAGATATATATTCAAAATTGATATCTAAAAGGGTATTATGGGAAGTTTTCTATGTTTCATTATTTTGTTCTTTCTTTCATTCCATAACAACTAAATAAAAGAATGGAATAATAATTATATTGACAAATCTATTAAATTCCCTCTCTAATTTCATTCCACGTAGATTCCATTCTATCTAACTAAACAAGCCGTTAGTCCAATCATACGTGATTGATAAATATAGTTTATTTTGATACTAGTTGGAATCTCATCCCAATAATCACACTGCTCTGGCCAGTGGTTTGGGTGAATTATATTGAATGGAATTATATAGGTCATGTCTCTTCTTACCAAGAGTGATAGATCCCTTCTTTCATACTCGTATATTCACATGTATGTCCCATTATACCCAATAAACACAGTTAAAGGCTTGTGGTTAAAGAACTACATTAAGTATTATCAAAGTATAACAAACTCATATGTTGGCCCACAAATCTACCGAAGAGGGGAGGGGTGAATTGGGTAGTTATAAAATTTTAAACAATTAAATTTTCAAACACACAAGTTATTAATTTCCCTAATTGATTATTATATTGTATAACAACGAAAATGTATTTAACTAAGTGCACAACCAAACAATAGAAATAGAAAAGCGGCACACAAAGATTTATCCTAATTTGGTAAGCTACTCCTATATCCAATCGTGGAGCTCCACAGGGCTTTCGCAATCCACTAATCCCCGATTTCTTTTCCTAGGTAGGAACCAAACCCTTATAATCCTTTTCACACGTTCAAGACTAACCTAATTCTTTTCACAGGTTCAAAATCAAACCTTTACACTTTCCCTTTTCATAGGCTCAGGTTGAACCTTATCTTTTTACCAGGCTAAAAACTAACATAATTCTATTACAAGAAGAATCAAAACCTAATCCTTTTAACAGGCTAAATATCAAACATAATCCTTTTAACAAGTTAAAGATCAAACCTAATTCATTTCACAAGCTAAAGATTAAATCCTAACTATCCTGATTAGACACTGTCCCAAATATGTCTAATCTACTCACACTCGCAAATACAAATATTTACGAGTTTCTTCCCACATGAGCTTCTACCACCTTAAAATAATTATACTCAATTAATGTCCCGAATATTATGTGATAGAACTATGTGAGAAATAAATCTAATTAACTTAATTAAAGCACAAATAATATTTAATTATATTTCGCTGAAAAAAAATATTTCTTAAGATATGCAAGATTTTTAAATAAGAAAACGATTTTTCTAAAACAAATATTCCAAACAATCAATTAGATAATCTAAGAAAAGTACTTAAATCAACTTGGAAAGATCTCACCAGAATTTCTTGAGAACAGATAAGATAGCTCAGCGAAGAACAAAATCGGTGATGAAAACGTTTGTGCGCTTGGATCAAGACCTCTTCCAAAATAACTCTCTTGGAAATACTTCAGCAAAATCTCACTATCTTTAAAGCAAATGTTGATTTAAACTCTTTTTTCTTGATTTGTTAAAGTTAAAAACGCAGGTCTCCTTATATAGAATTCCAACTAAGCCCATAACGGCTAATTTTCAAAAGATAAGGCCTAAAATGATACCCTAAGACCCCATATATAATATACTATCAAAATAGGTATATTTCATTTAAAAATACTCTTATAAAATCTTGATTTGGTCCCCAAAATTTTTTAGATTTAAAACTCTTAAATATAGAAAGTAGTTTTACTAGTTCAATTCAAAAAATCAATAAATATATTAACCAAATTAATAGGATCTTAATAATATGTGATATATAATAATAATATACTCAAATCCCCAAAAAAATATATTTTTCCAAAGTTTAAAACCATAGGATTTTGGTAAAAGATCATATGAAACGAAATAGTTAAGTTGACTGAATCAGACTTGTCGGTCGATCACCCTACCACCGGTTGATTGGCCTCTGCAACGGTTAATTTTTAGACTGTTGCCTCATTTCCCATCAGTCGACCACCCTCCTAGTGGGATGAGCAATTTGGTCAGTGGCCTCCACTTCCAACTTCCTTCAAGCCACTATTTTTGTTAGTCGATCGACCTTTTTTGTCGGCTGACCGAATTGATTAGAAACTTATCATTTTATGCGTTAAAAATATTTTCTTAATTCAACACTTTATCAAAAACATTTTTATGATTTTAAGACTTTTAAAAATCATTTAGGATCTTAAATTTATCACTTCTTACCATGTCACACATAAGATTACTCATTTAATGTGCCGTGTGTGATCCATATTCGGGTTGCATTAAAAACATAAGAGTAATGAGTTATTTTTACCTAAGAGTACAAAAAATCTTCAATGCTCAAAAGAATCTTCAATATTTTCATTTTACCTATTAGTTCCATAAATCATCAACGTTCAATTGTCCATCCAAACATTAGGTTGAACATCATATATGTAATATACTACTACCTTAGGTACAAAAGTTCGGAATATAATCGCACTTCAGATATCTTACTTTGACTTGAGCAAAACTATCATGTAGAATATCAATGATGATTACATTAAGTCTCTTACTATTCTTAATAAGTCACCTTGCAAATGTTCTAGTATCTCATACTAATGAATTGGGCCTCACCATTCTCAAAGAAAAAATATTGGATCACCTTAGCCTATATTGTTGAAGACCCTCTTCAATAATCCAATATCAACTAGGAACAATTCAAAATATCGAGTCACTAAATGAATTTGCTCTCCTCCTACTTAGTCATATTAAATAGCCGGATATTCCTACTCAATATTCTAGATCTACACCAATAATTATATAATTACAAGAATAATATCAAGAATACATTTTATTAATACTTGAGACTGATTCTTTTTACACAAGCCTCAGATGTAATAATACAAGATTGCCTATAAGGCTTATATGCAACAATCTCGCACCAGTACTATATCTAACCAGAATAGTATCTAATAACCATATTTATAAGATGTTGATCTCACTGTTGTAAAGTCATAGCCTTAGTGATTAGATCCGTTATGTTATCTTTCTTTTCTACTATTTAAATATTGACATAATTCCTCCTGATGATTTCACGAATCAAATGAAAGCGTCGCTCTGTGTGTTTGGATTTGTGATGAGATGTTGGTTGTGTCACTTGAGATATAGAACCGTTGTTGTCACAATACAAAGGTATTAGTAACTCAATGGTTGGAACCATCTAAAGTTAAGAAATGGACTTCTTAATCCATATACCTTCCTTAGCTGAGTTGAAAGAGACAATGTACTCAACCTTAGTAGTGGAATCTACAGTTTTAGTTTACTTACAACTCCTCCAGCTAACGATTCCACCATTTAGGATAAATACATACCTCGAAGTTGACTTTCGACCATCCATATCGGATTAAAAATCCGAATCAGTGTAACCTTCAACTCCCAGTTCTCATTCTGCATAGACTATAAATTTATCATTAGTCCTTCTCAAGTACTTGATGATAGATTTCATGGCCTTTAGGTATTCCAAACCTGGATCCCCTTGATATTTGTTGGTTAATCCAATAGCGTAACTGATATCGGGCCTAATACATAGTATCGTGTACATGAGACTTCTAATGGCCGAAGCATATAGAATCCTACTCATCACATTTCTTTAGAAGAATGGATGCATCTTCTTAGAGAAATGAATTCCATGCTGGACTTATAGATTATCCCTTTTGGAATTCGCGATGCTAAATCGCTCCAACACTCTTTATGTACCTAGATTAGGATAAATCGAGCATACTTTTAGATCTATATCTATAGATATTTATACCTAGTATAAAAGACGCTTCTTCCAAATCCTTCATGGAAAAAGTTGAGAAAGCCATCTTTTTGTAGTTAACAACATTCTTACATCATTTTTAATCAGTAAAATATCGTCGACGTACAACATCAGGAAACAAATAGCATTTCCATCCATTTTCTTGTATACGCATGGATCATCCATGTTGTGGAAGTAACCAAACGATTTGACTGCCTCATGAAAACGGAGGTCCAGCCTTTAAATACTTACTTAAGTCTATAAATGGACTTTTACAACTTGCACACCTTCTGGCTTTCGCCATCGGCTACGACGTCTTCTGGTTGATGCATGTAAATATCGTTCTCTATGTTTCCATTGAGGAAAGATATCTTTACATCCACATACCTGATTTCACAGTCGTGGTTTGCAATTATAGCTAATAAAGTACTGATAGACTTTAACACGGCGACCAATGAAAAGGTTTTCTCATTGTCAACTCCTTGATGTTGAGTGTATCTTTTTGTCACCAGTCTTACCTTGAGCATGTCCACTTTACCATCTAAGTTCAATTTTCTCTTAAATGTCCATTTACACTCAATAAGAACGATTCTCTCAGATGGAACTACAAGAGTCCGACTCGGTTAGTGTACATGAACTCTATTTAAAATTTCGTCGCTATTCGTCACTTTTGATTGTCGATGTCTAACATCGCCTCCTCATAATTTGAGGGATCGTTAGCTTCCACTAGAAGTAGCTCATCTCTATATTTTTATCCAAGATATCCCTAATACCTATCAGGAGCATTAGAGATTCTACTAGATCTTTGAGGAATATGTGTACTTAATGCATTTATTGTGGTCAGTTCCACATTTACTGTTTGCTTAGCTTGTTCGTTGTCCAACACTTCTGCCAAGTCTATTTTTTACCCAGTGTTGGATTCTTGGAGCAACGATTCCTTTAAGAATTCTACATTTCTAGCAACAAATAGTCTTTGTTCCTCTGGGTGATAGAAGAAATACCCAATGGTTTTCCTAGGATACCCCACAAATTTACAAATGTGAATCTTAGATTCCAACTTGTTTGTTTGAAGTCTTTTGACATGTGCCCGACATCCTCAAATCCTAGCATACTTAAGATTTAGTTTTTATCCTTTCCATATCTTATGGGTGTAAGTACATGAACTTAGTTGAAATCTTATTCAGAAAATGAGTTGTGGTCATCAATACATAACCCCAAAATATGATGGGTAAATTGGTTTGACTCATCATCGATCTGACCATATTTAATAGGATCTATTTTTTTCTTTCTGATACACCATTTTATTATAGAGAGCAGGAGTAATCCACTAGGAAAGTATACCATTAAACTTGAGATAGTACAAAAACTCTAAGGATAAGTAGTCGCCACCTCGATTTAATCAGAATGCCTTAATACTTTTTCCAATTTGTTTCTCTACTTCAAGTCTAAATTCTTTGAATATTTCAAAAATATCAGACTTGTGTCTCATAAGATACGCAAAACTATACTTAGACTGAAAGTCATTAAAGGTAACGAAGTATGAAAATCAGCATCGAGTTGAGAAGCTCACGGGCCCACAAAACATCAGTATGTACCAGACCTAGTATGTCAACAACGCATTCCCAATGTCCAACAAAGGGTTACCTAGTCATTTTGCCCATGAGAAAAGATTCATAAGTTAGTAATGACTCCAAGTCAAATGGGCCCAAGAGCCCATACTTAACCATCATGTTGATTATTTTTTCACTAATATGCCACAGTTTAAGATGCCACAAATAGGTAGGAGTTAATATTTTTCTTATTATACTTTCATTTGTTATGTTGTTAATTTCACCACACATTTTTAAATAATACAAATTGTTATAACATATGCCAAGGCCAACTAACTTTGAATGGAAATAAAAAATATATTTATTATTCTTGAAAACTGAATACCCATTCTTTATTAAACAGGCAATAGAAATAATGTTTCTAAAATTTTTAGGCATAAACAAATAATTTTTAAATTTAAAATATGTGATGACGGTAACCTCAAGTGAAGGTCTCACACGGCTAATGTAGCAACACTTGCTTTATTTACCACACGTAGCGAGATATCCCTTCTATGCTGCTTTCTACTTCTCTTTAGAACCTGCATAGTATTACGCACATATGAACTAACACCAAAGTTCAAAATCCAATCTGAAATAGAATAGGTTGTCAAACACCCAATAACAACAAGTAGATTTGACATACCTTCAGAAGGTTTGTCGCTGGAACTTAGGGATTGAGGACATTTCATTTTTCAATGCTCTTTTTGTCTGCAGAGAAAGCATTTCCCTTTATTGGGCCTTTTTTCCATCTTTAGCTTTTGGTTTACTTCTAAAGACGAACTGGGTTTTCTCTTCTTTTTTTTCTTCTTCTTTACGATCCCCTCGGCAGTCCCCAACATGTTAAGAAGCCCTGAAAGTGTGACTTCTAATTTATTCATGTTGAAATTCACCATGAACTGATCGAATGCATCATTAAGCAATTATAAAATAAGATCTATAGCCAAGTCGTGATCAAGAGGTGATCCAACTTTTCAGCCACTCAACCTGACTGATCATCTTAAGGATGTGGTCCCTAACTGATGATCGTCATTTGGGATCTAAAAATCTCCTTTGTGATGTTATACCTAGCAATACGACTGTGCTTGCCAAAAAGATATTTCAGGCGTTGCACAACGACATATGTACTTGCCAAAAAGATATTTCAGGCGTTGCACAACGACATATGTACTTGCCAATCTTTTCGACTATTTTTGGAGCTCATTACTTAACGATGTTGTTGGCCCAGAGGACTACCCAAGAAGGGGTGAAGTGGGTAGGTTTAAGATTTAATCCAATTAATTAATACCTGATGAGGGTAAAATCGGGCTCCCTCCACGTGTCAGCCACCTGGACCAGACCTGCCACGTTACCAGCTCTACGTTACGACGACCTGGGGTCAGCCCGGTGTATAGATAGCCTGGGTGGATTTCCAGGTCGGTGGATGGGAAGCATTCCAGGATCTCCAGCCAGTAGCCTTTTCGAAGGATCGTCACGTGATAACAGGCTGGTGTGCCCAGACCGACCTATGCCCTATTGCTCGAGCCAACCTACCTCTATACCAGGTCGGACAGTATCTTCGTCATCCATAGTAAAGGGCCCGAGGCCCAGGCCCATAGCTCTAATCAGCCATGCCGTCCACGCGCCTGACGGCTTAGCGCTAATCCGAGCTTAAGGCCCTAATCTTGCTAACGCTAATCACATATTCGCCTATAAATAGAAAGATTCTCCAACACTTTTTGGGGGATCAAAAAGGATTTTTAGAGAGAGAAACTCTACCATAGGTCGCTCAGACAGGTCGAGGTAACAATAACTTTCCAATCTGAATTTTTACCCCCAAGCTCTTACTCTCACACCTGAGGGGACGCGCCGGGAAAAACCTAACTCGTCTTGTGTGCAGGTGACAGATTGGAGCTCGACCCGGACAACGGCAAGGAGCATCAGTCCAGGAACACAAGACCCAGGCTCTGACGTAGGTTAGATAACACTTGTCCAACCTGGCTGCGATACACAAGAGACGTCAAGGATCACTCAAGCACCATTTTCCTTTTCCCCAATCCGAGGGTGTCCGGACCATACTACTGGTCGGCTAATTTCTGACACCAACAGTTTGGCGCCGTTTGTGGGAAGCGCTACTAAAAGCCTTCTCGGAATCATTAGCTACTTGCTCTGGTAAGGTTTGATGAACAGAAGGTCAGGTCACTCTCAACGATAAGGAAACATAAATACCTTGGTGAATAGACAGCCCGAGGAAGATATGTCACGAGCACCAAGACCGAAAACTAGGGCCACTACCCGTAGAACGGTCAACGAAGAAGACATAGAGATTGAAAGACGAAATATCAATATTGAGGGACAATTTCATCAACCATCGATGCTGCCAGGCTCGACAACGTGGAACGCCAACTCGGTAAGTTCTAGGAGTACTTCGACATCCTCCTCTCTTGCCTGTCTTCGGCCCTAGTTGAAAGAGGACCGGACCTTTATGTAGCAAGGGAGAGGGCCCATCCATAGGAGTTCGATGATCGAGCGCTTGCCTCTCATGGACAGGTGGCTCGGGTCCAACCTTATGCCGCTAACTGGGCACAAAGGGAAATGGATCTCCATTCCCTATTGCCTCGGGATCTATTTTAAGATTAGCTCACGGACGACGATCCGAAGACTGGCCGGGGTCACCATCGACCCGAGATTATAATCACCAAGATCGTTTCGAGCATCGATCTTACCAAATCCAGAAGGTGGACTTCTACTCCTCGCCACCAGCCCGGAAGATGGAAGCCAGGCCTACTACCAACTAGGTCATCACCTCGGAAAGGGTGTCGACCACGATAGAAAGATGCCTGGCCGAGATGGAGGCCGCCTTCAGTCGGATGCGCAACACTGGAGAAACCACTAGGCTGCACACGGGGGTCAGGTCTCCTTTCATCGTGGAGGTCACGGACGAACCGGTTCCATATCGATTTTGCAATCCACCAGCAGCCCAGTACAATGGGACGACTGATCCACTGGATCATCTCTCTATTTACGTCTCCCACATAGATGTACATGCTGCCTCCAACGCGATAAGGTGCAAGTTCTTCTCTCTCGGGATGACCGGTCTTGCTAGGATGTGGTTTAATGACCTCTCATCGGCCTCAATCTCCATATTCCTCCAGCTCAAATAACAGTTCATGGAGAGGTTCAGTCGATCACGACATAAGCCAAAGATTGCCACTCATCTTCTTAGTGTCAGACAGGAGGAGAACGAGAATTTGGTTGACTTTGTACATAGGTTTTGGATGGAATCCCTCGCCTATGAAGGGGTGTCTGATGATGTGGTGCTCAACGCTTTTATTAGCGGGCTGAGCCATAGAAAACTCACCTATGACCTGAATTCCAGGCCGACAACTAGCCTGCGCAAGGCCCTGGACCTCGACGCCAATTACTACGAAGTCGATCTCGTCGACAAGATCACGAAAGAGGAGGAGGATCTCTTCAGAAAGAAGGCCCGACTTGATGAGGGGACGAGTTGATCTCAAGCCTTTAGAAGGCTCCAGGCGGAAGGAAGGTTGAGACCGTTGCCAGGTGATAGGAGGCTGCCCCCGCCAGCTTGTTTACACTCTCCTGACTGTTTCCGTCGCCACCATTTTCGCTAAGAACGCCAAAAAGGAAATTTTCCCGCCTGCACCTCTCTTGAGGGGGAAACCTTTAGGCAAGTCGGCCGGCAAGTACTGTGACTTCCACAGGAGCAACGACCATGCTACCGACAAGTGCTTCCAGTTGAAGGAGGAAATTGAGGCCCTTATTCGAAAAGACTACCTCGACAATTATGTCCGCCGACTAGACGAGGATCGGTCCGACGCAAATGACGGCTGCGACGGGTATCGCGAACAAAGTAGAAAACAAAATGATAATTGGGCTCAGCCCCGAGCCAAACGCGCTAGTGACGACTCCGACCTGAGGGTTGACGGCGAGATTAACGTCATCCATGGTGGCCTGGGTTTCGGCGGATAGACGTCTTCCTCCCGAAAGAGGTACGGATGTAAGGGCAAAAAAAAAAGGCCGAACATGGTGTCTATGAGGTCAACACAATAGATGTTGCCTCACATAATGTAATCTTCTTCAGTGAAGCCGACCTGAAAGGGGTGCACGTTCCCACGATGACACCCTGGTCAATTTCAGCCTTGATCAATCATTTCAAGATGGCGATGATACTCGACGACGGAGGCAGCTCAGCGGATATCATCTTTAAAGGGGCCTTCGATAAAATGAGCTTGGACTCTGGCTTTTTGTAGCCCGTAAGGTCTCCCCTCATCGGTTTTGGGAGAGACATGGTCACCTCAGTTGGTTGGGTCTCTCTGCCCGTCACAATCAGTTCCAGCCCCAAGATCGCCACTGTCTGGTCTAAACTCTTTATAGTAGACAAGCCCTCGCCCTAAAACCCGATAATGGGTAGGCCCACCGTGGCCGCCTGCTCCCCGTATCACCAGAAAATGAAATTCCACATGGATTTCGGGGTTGGAGAAGTGCAAGAAAACTGAGAAACTACTTGGTCCTGTACAGAAGGGCCCTGGAGATGAAATAACAATTACAGTTGGGGCTCGAGCTGAATATTTCGTGCCAAACTCACGGAGAGCTCGTGGCCCTGACCGATGTGGTTGAGCTTGTCCCGATTGACGATCTCTGCGACGAAGAGCCCGTCCCCTGGCACCATGAAAAACTGGTCGACGTCCCCATTCACCCCACCATAACTGATTTTGGCAATTGCCGTTAGTTGTGTGTTTTGGAATTGATGAAGACGATTAAGTGGATGGGTTCTTGGTTGTATAGATTTGATTTGTATAGCGGTGAAAGTGGAATATAACAATTTGAATGAAAAAAAATTAAAATATAACACGACCTCGTGTTATATTCAACACGAGATCGTGTTCTTGATTGTATAAATTTGATTTGTATGGCGGTGAAAGTGGAATGTAACAATTTGAATGAAAAAATTAGAATGTAACATGATCTCGTGTTATATTCAACCCGAGATTGTGTTGAATGTAACACGAATGTAGAATAAGGAAATTATTAATTTAAATGAAAAAATTAGAATATAACACGATCTCATGTTATATTTAACATGTAGATCGTAATGTAATACGATCCTTGTGTTGAATATAATACGAGGAGTAAAATCGCCACAAAAAAGTAAAATGACTATTTTGTAATATATTTTTAAAAAATGTGTATTTGATGACGTTGTCTTCGAATTTCTTGGTAACTAACCCTAAAGAAAACTCTATTTTTAAAGACAAAATTGTATATCCAGTTTTGTAACTCTCGTTAGCCTATTACAATTTGATCAGCAGAGTGGTTTTCAGTTTTCACCAAATTGCCCACCCAAAACCCTTCCATGGCGATTGAACCCTGAAAATCAGACCGATTAGTTCTCTTCACTTTCGCGAGCTCTCGTTATTTGTATTGGCAGTATACGCACACGCACACGCACACGCACACGCACACGCACATGAAGATCGTTGTATGTATACGTATATTTTCAAACTATTCCGTACGGTATGCTCTCTCTCTCTCTCTCTCTCTCAAGATGTTAGGGTTTGGTCTTGGAGTTCATGAATTGTTGTTTTTCAGTTACATATGACGATGGATAGATCGTGAAGGAGAGCTGGAACTAAGAGAGAGGACCAGACAAGGAGAGAAATAGGGAAGGAGGAGCATACAACGGACACTAGAGACAGATATGAGGTTATTGGCAAACCATAAATATTGATTTCTTTGTTAGTGCTTTGCAATTGTTTGAATTGTGGGGTTATTTACAAGAGTCTTACTCCATCCGTTTGTTTCATACCAGATTTGCGTTCAATTTAAGGCTTTTTTCTAATCCTAGATATCATTTTTTTTTTTTTTCAAATTTTGGAGTATGAACAGTAGTCTTTCACTTCTCTCCAGTTTTTGATAATCTCTTTGATTTGTAAAGACATTTGATCAATGTACAAAATACATACTCAGATGCCTAGTACGTTGGAGAAACAAGTTTTGAGTTTTTAATTTGCATTTTGATGGATGGCGATTTTGCCCACCTTAATACAAACTGTGTTGGGGTTGCTCTTGGTCTAGTTAGTTACCTGATGACCGGTGAGGTTGTGTCACTGATAAATTTATCGTGGTTTTAGTGTGTGTTGAAATAGTTGGAGGAAGACATAAGCCAGTTAACATTTTGGTTTATAAAGTGTAATCAGTAATGTGATCGCAATTGGAGGGTCAAGGTCAGGGATTTGAGTTGATGGAGTGGCATTGTTACTCCGATGGGGTTGGGGGGGGATGGGGAACTAAAAAACTTCTTGGTTTGTATAGAAGGCTATAGCTCATAAATTGCAAACAATTTATTCATTCTCTTTGCAAATCTATTATGCATACCATATATAAAGGGAGAGGAGGGGGTAAAGTAGTTATTTTTTGGTATAACACCATGTGAAGTATCTAATGCCCTTATTACAACATAATTAAATTATCTCTCTAATTTATATTACAATTTTTAAGAATCGCACACATTGCTAGTAAAGTAATTAAGATTGTGGTGTACATAGGATCCCATATGGAGCTAAAAGTCCTAGGAAGCTGACATGTCAATAAACATATACTTTAAAAAATAAAAAATAAAGATAAACTATTTTAAGATCTCAACATAAGAATCACTCGTAGGATTGGATGGGGCTGCAATTTGATGGATGCATATTCTTATATTCTTCAATTTTATGTATGAGTTTTCATTGGTCAGTTTAGAGATTTGCTTTTTTGAAACTTATACATTTCATCTGAAAGGAGATGGAAATGGGCACGTGACAAGAAAAGGAAAGTACAGTCCTCTTGTTGATTCTTAGTCCAAGGATGCTCCTGAACTGCTCCAAAAAATCAAACCAGAAAAGCAATGGTATTTTGTATTAATTAATATGATTTTCAATATAATATCTGGGGTAACTGTTAGATGACCTAATAAACCATCTTAAGAATTCCAGTCCTCCTATCTTCATGGCAACTTCTGACTAGACCCATACATCTTTATTCCAGAAACCAACCCATATGTAAGAGAAAAATTTGGTCCTCACAGATCTGATATTTTTAAGGGAAAATTCCCCTTTTTAGGACAAATGCAGCTGCTTAGAGAAAAACATGCTAACGATACATAGAACTTTACCACGAAAAAATAGAAGTAATTTTGAGAACCACCACCAAGTCAATGATGAGGAGAATAGGACTGGTGATATTTCTTGATGCTGCCATCAGAATTTGTTTAAGTCAAGATTTGCATCACTGAGATCACCATTTGTCTTCAAAGTCAAGAATTCAAGATCAATCAGCTTCGACCACCGACGTGTTACAAGTAACTTTTTGAGGACTGGTCACAAAAGACTTGTCATGCACAACTTCACAAGTGCAATTGTTTCCCAATGCTCTCATTTTCTCTACTTAGCTTTGTACTAAGGATGACCAAACTGAGGAATGGACATAGAAGACAATGAAGAAACAAAGGTACAATTGGAAAGATATTAAGAATTATGTAACACAAACTTCCTTCAAAATTTAAAAGGCGTGTAGCATACTTAGCTTAGATATATCCCACACATGATATATGATATCATAGTTTCTTGCTTAGTGAGTTCATTCTTTTTTCTTTTATATAGAGGTAAAGTTTTATGTTCCCCTATAATATATATATATATTTTTTCCTATCAGTCATGGTAGCTTATGATTTTGGTTGTTAATAAAACTCTCCTCACTCCGTCAAGGTTCCCCTAGAAAAAAATTGTAAGACAAACTTAATTGTAGGATGTCGAGTACAAGTCAAATCGTTTTTTAATGGCAATAGGTTGCTTCAAATAATCATTAGCAACATTATCGATGGAAGGTAGAATTTATTGGGGACTGTTGTAGGATATTGCTCCTGGCACGGAGGTACATGTGTAGACTGTTCTTTTGAACATTTTGAATCAATCCTCGAATCAACTCTGATAAGTTTTTAGTTGGATGATGTTCTTCCGTGGTAGATCTCGTTTTCCTCCTGATTAAGTAAGGACATAGCATATAATAGGGTTGGTGGAAACTTGAAAAACACATCTTGGCCAAAGGTATGCTCACCAGAACTAATGTTGGGAAGGACGGGAAAAAACTCAAAATCCAGGATTCTAACATCGATGCTAACAAATACTTTACATGAAGAATGGTCACCGATGACCCTTTTCGTTTAAATGAATAACCAACAATCACAGGCTGCAAGAGATCAAGCTTCTCCTTAGGGTGATTGGGAGCACGAACAGAACACTCACACACAAACACCTTGGGGATGGGCAAATGAATAGAGGGAGGGGACATTTGTCGTCATAAACTGTAAATCAGTGGGTTGAACTGGACGACACTACATAGAAGACCATCAATGAGATAAGTAGTAGTAACATTTCCCCGGGAAGACTTACAGACAATCATGGTGAATAGAAAGGATCGATTATTCTCAAGGAGGTGACAATTCTTTCTTTTAGCAACCCCATTTTGTTATGGAGTGCCAACATAAGAAGTTTGATAGCTATTAAGGATACCATGGTGACAAAGATAGAAAAAAATGCCAAAATTAATTTTCTCAGTCCTATTGTCACTTTGGAGGGATTTTGAATTTTGGTTGTGGCATCAAAACTTACGCACAAGATGATGGAAGGCCTTGAAACATGTAACTATTTCACCCTACTACTACGAAGTAGATAAACTCAAGAACGAGAATACTAATTAATAGAAATGTCAAACTACAGTTTAATAATAACTACAATGAGAAATTATAGGAGAAAGGACCACGTACACCAGAATGAGTAAAGCATAAATAGGGCAAGGTTTTTATTATTAATACTATGATAAGAAAAATGTTTATGTTGGTGCTAACTAACAAGCATGACAAACAAAATGTTCGTGACTGCTTGACTAGACCAGAATAGAGTTTTTCTAATACACCAAAAGAACAGTGTCCTAAGAGCTTATGTGCTGGATCCAGTTTTCTAATTTGTCTGAAGGGCATGACTACGAGAAGAACTTGAAATCGTCTTAGGATCCAGAGAGTGAAGACCACCATTTTCTCTATCATTTTAAATTGTTCCCTCCATCTTCAATTCATAAAAAACGAAATGTGTGGGCAAAATTGAACAATTCATGGCTCGAGTAATACTACTAACAGAATGGAGATTTGTTATTTTCTCTCTGCTAGTAGTTTAGTAGAAATTTAGTAATATGTAAATAATTTAGCTCTAAAATTGATCATTCATGGATTGGAAGAAAATGTTGTAAAAGCACTTACAAATGTACATGTCTAAACAAATTTAGAAGCAGCGGAAGGAGAAATTCTAGTGGCTTAAGGAAAATTAAGGTGGTCCATTGGACTCCTAAGCAGTTGGATCTCATCTGTGGACAAGGAAGAGGATGAAGCCTATTGTTCTTCATCGTTGGGGTTGGTCTGGTTGTACCACGACGCCCTCAACTAGGCCGTCATGTTGCTTCCAATGGAAATCATCGGTATGTAATATGTATAAACTTCGCATTGAAGTCATAATTCAATTGTTCTTTCCCCGCATGCCTACTATTCTCAAAGCTAGAGTATATAACTTAGGATCATACCGAGAAGCACCAACTAGCAGAGTGATATGAGGCACCATTGCACTCCTTCAGTTCTATTCATTAGGGATTGAGCCAAAAGCCTCTCGTACAGATGGAGTGGACCACTGACCACGGCCTAAAACTTGAGCCTGAATCTGATCGTTCTTTGGTTTAAGGCCAACAAGGAAATACATACTTTTTATCAATCATCTTTTGAAATTTAGCAGCATATGTAACACTCTTGGCATGGAAATCTGGATAATAATCGAGCTCCTTCCACAATGAACTCAGTTCAACATGATACTCGTCTGAATAGACAACTGACATGTCCTAGACCATACCAATTAGCTGTTTCCATCTAATTTAATTGGACTAATTTGAGTAGAAGGGTTATCAGCAAAGGCCCTAGCATGTCTTACAGGACTTCCCTCAACACTGCCAGAAGAACTAATATCTGACATGATTAATGGTTGATAAATGATGACTAATATGGACTTTAAGACCAACCAGCCAAGCAAACGAACATATGGTGCTAAGTGCTGACATTAGCATGACATCAACAACTTCTGACAGCGGGCAGTCTGATTCTGTGATTTTCTTTGAGATTTCTAATCCTAGAGGTCCTGAGTTGATCGCTTTTGGCATAATTTGAGGATTAGGTTTGGAGTGAGAGAGGAAAGTGAAGACAGAGAAGAGGAAACTGATAGAAATGGCTATAGAATGTGTGCATACTCTATGCCTTTGCTTATATATATTATATAGGGTTAATTGCCTTTTACATCCATACTTTGATTTTGTTTTATTTTGCCCCTCTAATTTAAAAACCTACACTTTACCCCCTCCTACTTATCATAGATTAAAAAACTAACATTTTTTGTTTAACCCAGCGAAATATGCTAAAAAATAAGTGAAACTAAAATTTCCATCGAAATTTTGCATGAAATGGTCATAACTACCCTTTATTTTAAATTTTTATTTTATATTTCTTTATTGAAAAATGAAAGGAAAAATAAAAGTAGAGAGATAGAGAGAGAGAGCTGGAGAGAAAATGTTCAGTTTTTCCCTTTTGTCACCTTTAATTATTAAGTTTCAATTAAAACAATAAAGGGTAATGAAGTTATTTTATCTTTTTGAATAAAATATGAGTTTCTCCCTCACTCTTCAGTCAAGAGTACAAGGCAGATGTAGGTTTTTAAAGTAGAGGGGTTAAAATGAAACTAGACCAAGGTACAAGGGAGTAAAAGGCAATTATCCCTATTATATAATATATATGAATTAAAACCTAAAGTACACAATTACATAATTTTTTTTTTTGAATAATTATACATCTAATAAATTAGAGTCTCTCTGAGAAATGTTTTTTTCCCGAGAAGTTGAATTAGAGTAGTGTAGTCGTTAATTATGGTTATTACATTCATCCTCTCTCCTGTTCTTCTCGACTCCTGAATAGGGACAGCAGCTCCTTTATTGAAAATAATGTTTTGCACCATTCCGCCCACATTTTCTTTATCTTAAGCCACGCTTTTTGGTAAATGTTGAGTTAGGTTCTGTGATTATAAGCCATTCTCTGATACAACTTCTTTTGGGGCTTCCGTTACACCTTGAAGATTTGATTGGTTGATGTGTCGTCAAACTTTTTGTAACTGCTATATCCTTGACTTATTTTATTTTATGTTATTTTGCGACTGTTGGAACCACATTATGCATTATCTGAGTATCTAAAACTCCAGTGTTTGACCAAGATTTAGAAAGTAGAGAACTATTTGTGATGGGCAATTGGGGCTGATTAGACTGTTTCGTAATATTTTCAATCCCACTGTCTGTACCATTGATTGAATCTGTATAATCTAGATTTTCCAACACTAAAAAATTATTTTGCAAGTTTCATCTCTTTGAATCCTTGAGGAATACACATTTTTTTCAGAGGCAACGCTCAATGTCTTAATGTTTACTGATATACTATTTACTCCTTAAATGATAGTGAGGTACTAAGGAGTCTGCTTGGAGACCAAGATTAGCACAAAGATTGAGCAGCCACCCATCCGTGTTTCAACCATGTCTACTTCATCTGCAGCTTCAACGAGTAGCCCAAAGATTACTAAGTTTGCTGCAAAATCGGGATTTGTGATTCCGAAAAATAAATTGTCAGGTTCATTGGTTCCCATAATTCGTGGTGGCAAAAAGTCCGGAAGCAATGATACAGTGAATGAAGACAGCATTAAGCAGGCACAGAGGAAAACCAAATGGGGTCCTGATCTGACACAGGATGCTGCTGTTAGAAAAGGAAGAGCCTTGGCTTATCAGGTATGATAATTTTTTGCAACTTCTTTTTCTTTTTTTTTTCCCACACCAGATCCATGCTATTTGGAAACCTACAAAAAACTGCACAGGAACCCTCTGTTGTTTGGAAAGAAACGCCTGAGAGCCCCATCTTTTGGATAAATATATGCTGACGGAAGTCCCTACCCCCAGTGACAATAAATTCTACTGACATGATCAATTAACAACTAAGAAGCTTCAGAATACACAACAAAAAGGCCTCTCCTCACTCACATTCGAGGTACCTTTGACCTTATTTTTAGGGAAAAAATAATCATTTTCTTTTTTCTACACCCATTATTATACCAAAAAGTAAGCCAAGTACTCCTCCTTTGCCTTCACCTCTGTCTAGTCATGTTCTGAAGAAATAGTTTCATCGTAGGACTATGCCCCACTCCTCTCTCCCCTTTATATTTCCCATCCTCCCATTCAGTAATCAGCGAACACTTGACCAGGTCTGGTCATTGTTATTTAAGGTGCGAGGCGCATTAAGGCGCAATGACTCCTGAGGTGCAAGGCGATGCGCGAGCTTTTTTGAAGCGAGGCGCACATTTTAAATATGTGCTCTTCTATTGTCATGCACTCATAAAGTAATAAAATATCACCACAATGAAAGATGTATTGCATGTTTAATAATTTAAAAACACTTTGAACTAGTCTCATGTAATTATTAGACTTCAAATTGAACACCGATTCTCGAACAAAAGTAAAAGTATAACAAAATTTCAAAAACAAAACCAATCACTCAACAAACATTAAAATCATGTAGTCAACTGCAAATAAGTCAAAAAATATAACTTACATTATATATTCAGCATCTGCCAAAAAACAAATAAAAATAGCGGATAAATGGGTTGTTTTGTGCAAAAAACAGCCCTTATTTTTTGCACAAACAGGCCCTTTTTTGTGCAAAAATAGTGAGATGATGAACAAAAAACATAGCAATTGAGAAGAAGAAGAAGAAGAGAGGAAGAAGAAGAGAAGTGGGCCTATTTTTCCCAAAAAACAGCGGCTGTTTTTCTCACAAAACACTCTTGTTGTGCAAGAACAGAAAGAAGAATGGAAGAAGAAGTGGAAACAAATAACAGTCAGATTTTAAAAAAAAGAAAAAGAAAAAGAAAATTTGAGTTGCTTCAAAGAGGCGCGCCTCAGCAGCGCCTCACGCCTCTACGCCTGGCTGCCAAGGTGCGCGCCTCTTTGAAGTCGCCTTGCCTCAACACAGTGAGGCGCCTTGGCTGCGCTTCATGCGCTTGAGGCGCGCCTTTCATAACACTGTTGTCTGGTCTCATCCATAGTGTTCAACTAATGACACCCGAATTTGCATTGAACATCACAAAAAAAGGGGAAGGAGAAGGGTGAAAGAAGGGGCGATGAAGACACCATTTTCGCCAGTTTGGCGGCATCTTGGTGATTGGTTCAGTCATCTTTATATATTGTTGAACCCCACCTCGCTTGTGTTACCTGATCATCAGCTACATATTAAGCCTAGGGCAATCCTTATCTTACAAGGTGTCTTTTGAGAGTGAGGTAGGGCCAAATATTTCTACATGGTATCAGAGTTAAGACTCTTTTTTTATGTTGGGTGTATTGAATCTCACATTAATGTTGAGTCCCCCGATATCCGTTCGCAGTGGTTTGTCAAAAAGTTCACCTTGTGCTTGAGGGGGTGTGTTGAAACCCACATTGATGTTGGGCCCTTCTTCCGATATCCATTCGCAATAGTTTGTCAAAGTCCACCTTGCGTGTGAGGGAATATGTTGAATCCCACATCGCTTGTGTTACCTGATCCTGAGCTATATATAAAGCCCAGAGCAATCCTCATTCTTTTGAGAGTGAGTTAGGCCCATTGGGTTTTCTACACATGAATGTATATTGTGTGCAAGTGTGCGTAGAGGGAGAAAGGAATAGGATAGAGTAAAAAAAGGAAAAAGGGAAGGAGGGCAAATCAGGAGGGAGGAATCACAGCGGTTATTGGGGAAGCGGTGTGGGGGGGAAGGGGTGAGGTTAGCGGTGCAAAAGTGGCTGGAGGAAGGAGGATGGGCATGGGGAGAAGGCAGCTATTGTAAGAGAAGGAGAATGAGAAGGGGGTTGTTTGCCTTGTGTTTTAATGAACCATGGACAAAATGGTAAAACAACATTAAAGCCTTTGTCATGCTTAAGTAAAGTTGGATATGAATCTTTTCTACGGGAATCCTGTACATCAGATTACATGCAAGGCATTCCTGATTGCCACTTCCCTCGTTTTTCTTAGGTCTACCTCTCCTTTTTCTCGCGCCTTCCACCTTAATCAAATCACACTGTCTAATTGGTGCATCAGTAGGACTTTTAAGTGCATATAAAAAAATCTTATCTCCTCAATGTTAAAATTGTAGCTAAAAAAAGGTGTGTTGATGGGCTTTTTTGTGGTGTATTTATTTCAAGGCTCCCAGCAAGTAATAAATTTATTGACAATATAACTCTGAATAATTCATATGAACAAGTATTCCCTTTGCCATGATGTGTTAAACACAGAATTAACCTTATCACAAACGACAGGATACCAAATTATACTGTAACTAACTCCGTCACCGTAGCATAACAACATCATGAGCATCACATGTACTCTGCGTGCTACAATAGAGCTGTTTCGCCTGCATAGGTCTATGAGAATTATAGCCAAGAGCTCCAAAGGACGATACTGAAAGCAGCGATTGAGAAAGCAGGTATAATTTACATTTATGGGAAAACATTTCCATTCCATGTACTAATTTAAGTGCTTTGTACATGAGTAACATGCTTGTCAAAGAATGCTTCTGAGTTTGTGCAATGGTAGTCATTTTTTTTTTTTATAAGTTGGTGGATTATATCCTTGCTTAATAGAGGTTTTATAGCATGAGAATGAATTACTAGAATTTACATTTCGTGAGTAAAAAGTTAAGTGTGGATCCTCGATTTAAAAAAATCATGGATGTGGAATTTATTCCCTTGATTGAAAAATAAATAAATAAATTATGGACTATTAAATCTTTGTTGTGATGCCTGTGGCTGTGGTATTATCAACAAGGTTTGCAATGAAATAATGTTATAATTGGCTGCTTCATGTCAGTATCTTTAACATATTAAGATGGCCATGGCAATGAATTTCACACAAACAAGTGTGTGTTTTGGGGAGGAAGTATTGGTGTGGTTCTGGTTTGACCTGAGGAATGGTGTTTGTTGGAGGGTGGTTGGGGTGTGGGGCTGGGGCTGGGTTCGTTTGTCTTTGGTGGGCTTGTAATTATTGTTGGAGGGTGGAGAGATTTAGAGAGAACTTTTCGCTACTGAAACAAGCCTTCAATAAGAGTGTTCGAGATATCTTACTTCTTACCCACCACCCCTTTCGTTTTTTAGCTTTTATTATTGTATAATAGGCTTAAAGGTTGACCATTCAAAATAAAAATGAAACAAAAGAACTATTGACAAAGGTTTACGTTTTCTCATTTCAGATTTCACTTACAAGGGTTCTGTGTGCTATTTTCCTTATGATTAGGGGTGTAAGTTGTCCAAACAAGAGGGTTCTTGCCAAAATAAACGCTTGCTAGTTACGTTTCATTTTTCTTTTGTTGGCTTCCATGGGTACTTGTCCTTTCGATGTTTACATTTTTTAACTGTTTGGGTTTTATTTATAGACTGCCATGTTTTCTCAAACTTGGAACTATGCTTTTGAACATTCGTTCAGCTATCATAATTCCAAGATTTATAGAAATGGGTCAGGGGCATTTATAGCCCCAATTTTGGGGAGGAATATTACATTGCTCATCTGGTGGCAATTGAACAGTTCCCTTTCCCCATTGGGTGCTGAAATGTCAATCTCTACCATGTGAATGGTTTGCATGTACTTCCCATACCGGCTTCCATTGAGTGATATTGCTACCTCTGTGGTGGTACAAATTTTGAGCAGGCTCGTGTGGAACAAATTACACAACTCAAATCAGGAAACCTAGAGAGTCAGGAGGATAATGACTCGGTGTCGGTATCCCATATTTCAGATCAGCAGTCTTCTGTTCATCAGATAAACAAGGAGGTAATGGCCTTTTTGCAATACTTCAATTTCCATCACACAATTCATTTTGATTTTCAAAACATTCATGTTATTCCATGTGGATGTAGAAGTCAGAACAGTTGGAACTTGAAAGGCGTGAAGCTATCGGTAGGTTTGACAAGATCTTTGATTTTCTTCTGCATTCCTATACTTATAGTATATGACCTCATTTTGTTCTCCGCTGATTTCCAGGTGAAATACTAAATTTGAATCCAAGCTATAAGGCTCCTGCTAATTATAAGCCTTTGTTGAAAGAGGCTAAAGTTCCAATTCCTGTGAGTTTATAGAAGTGTGGTATTTTTGTTCACTTACTTCTGTTCTAGTTTTAGTAGTTATAGTTATGAATATTCTAGGTTTCCCGTTAAAGAAATGAAACTAGAAAAATAAAATTTTGGGTTTGTATCTAGCTGCTATAATTGAAGGACACTTCTATCAATAGATAGGGATGTCAACAGTTCGGGTTCGGCTCTGTTTCATACAAAACAAAAACCAAAACCATTTCACATATATCATAGTTGTCAAAGGCTCTAGGCGCACCGAGGCGCACAAGGTGTCCCGGAGCCTAGGCACTAGGCGCAAGGCGAGGCGCTAGCCTGAGCGACCCTAGGCGCACAACATTTAAAAAAAAATGTAAAAAATAATATATAATACTAATATATTACAAATCTAAAATCAAGAAGTAAAACTATGACATTTCTAAATCCACCAACAATGTGTTGTTTAGCCCGATATATACCTCCTTTCGTCACTTTTTTACAAAAATTGCATGTGACCGAATTTTAGTCTTGTGGATTCGCCAAATACGCATGGCTCCACGCGGGGTCTCTTGATCCCTCAGAAGCCATTTAATTTGTCCTAACTCCTAACAAACAATTAAACGAACAAATAATAACAAAAATAAACTAAGTAAATAATTAAACAATTATTTTATAAACAAACAAATAGAAACAGAACAGCAAATAAACAATAAATACACTAAATAAACAATATCACAAGCAAATAGGCAAATAATAATAAAAATAAATAAAATAACTAACTAAATAATTATGTGAATAAAATAAATAAAACATAAATAATTAAGTAAATAACTAAATGTTACAGCTAAGTAGAGCCGCTGGAGCAGCAGCAGCAGTAGCAGTCGACGAACAGCAGCAGCAGCAGTCGACGAACAGCAACGAGCAACGAACAGCAGCAGCAGCAGCAGTCGATGAACTGAGGAGCAGCAGCCGTCGACGAACTGAGGAGATGAAATCGAAACAGCAGTCGATGAACTGAGGAGATGAAATCGAAGCAGCAGTCGATGAACTGAGGAGATGAAATCGAAGGAGATGCGAAGGAGATACAAAGGAGAAATCGCAGCAACAGCTCTGTGTGAGGCTTGGGCTAGGGCTAATAATCGAGAGGCAAAGTCACTCAAGGCTAATAATCGAGAGGCAAAGTCACTCAAGGCTAATAATCGAGAGTCAAAGTCAGTCAAGGGCCACGATTGTAAAAAAAGGCTGGTCCACACACAGTCGCAACTCGCGCCCAGGCGGCAAAAGCGATCGCCTTCTTTACATGCATCACCTAGACCTGAGCGAGGCGCAAGACCTGCGACTTGAGTCGCCTTGCGCCTGGGCACGACTTTGACAACTATGACATATATAAAACCAAAACCAAAACCGCCGGTTTTTTTTAAATGGTTTTAAAACCGGACCATTTAATTTTAACCAAAACCGTGAAATCGCGAAACTGTTTTCAGATTTTAAAATTTTATAAAAAACCAAAACCGCAGACCATTGTTTGTTATATATGAACACAAACATAACTAAAATATAAAACATAAATTTCAAAAATAAAAATCAAATCACAAAACTATTAATTGTAAACATTCTCCAAATCATACAGTTTTCAAAATAACTAAAAACCAACCGCAAAACCGCTCACCTATAAGCATATATATATATACTAGGGTTAAAGTGTAAAAAGGTTAAAAATGTAAATAAATAAATAAAAGGGATTAAACTGTAAATACTAAATAAATAAAAAATAATATATATATATATATATATATATATATATATATATATATATATATATATATATATATATATATATATATATATATATATATTAGTTACACGGTTCGGCTCACAAATTGGTTACATGGTTCAATTACGCGGTTACTATTTCAAAACCAAAACCAAAACTATTTAGTCGGTTTCAATCCGGACCATTCGGTTCGGTTTTTCTCGATTACCCATCGGTTCGTTTTTTTTTTTCCATCCCTATCAATAGATGAATTAGTTTCTCAGTATTATTGGCAAACACTGTTGCTGTTCATTTGAATACCGACTTAAAAGAAGAAAAAAAATTCACAAGTTTATACAAGATAAGTTCCATGTATGATTATAGTTTAGTTTGGTGGTGATTTAAGGGTAAGTGATGTGATGAGTACAAAAAGGATGTCTTGACATTTAGGAGAAGACAAGCTGTTCATTGATTTCATGTAAGATTTTGAGTTCCTCCTTCCCTGACAGGGTTTAATGGCAAAAGAATCATGTCTGAAGCTGACACCAAATGAATTGACATATTTTTGAGGTTTTCTGGGGTTTACTGCCTGTGTTAGATTGCTGCACTTTAAGCCTGCTGAACTATTTCTTACTCTAAATGCCAAATTTCAGAAGCAGCATAAATGATATATTTAGTAATATCACAAGGCTCTGATTATTCATTTCAAAGTTTGACGGGGTCCCAGGCCCCTCCCAAGCACTAGTTGGCTTCACCTGTGTTGCTGAAAATCAATTATTTCAAAGTTAATTTTTTTTTTCGAAGAAAAACAGTTCTGGTATTAGTTTTGATCAGTGAACTAGGACATACCAATCTTTTGTTGGTCGGATAATGTGAGCTGGTTGGTGATTTACCAAACAATGTAGGGTTGCTCGATTGAAATTTACCAATCAAATTTTTTTTTGGCTAGCAATGCTGACCAAATAATCATATTCATGGCATTGGGCTGACGGACGAGTCATAGTCAATCACCAATGAACATATTCTATTGGTGTGTTTTATTGGTTTCTGCTGCTGGTTATTTCGGATGCTGTGCTTCAATGGTCGCCGCAATTGGAGTCTGGATGAAGAGCTCTATTCCTAGGAGGGTTCTGATGGTGGGTATGAAGAGTTATTTTGGAACATTGAGATCTCTTATGAAAGGGTTGTGACACACTTTGCATTCTTTTAGGGGTACAAAGATCAAAATTGAAAATTTCAAAATTTTGAAAGGTTTTCAAGATATGGTGGCTGCAAACTGCAAAGATATAAAAAAGGTGCAAATAGTGCCACCCACACAAATATGATATGGGTAGAACAACTTGAGAGAAGTATCATGGGCGAGTAAGAGGGGAGAAGTGGGTCCAAAACATACGTGAGAGAACATATGATACTTCTAGGAGAGTGGGTAACTCTATTCAGGTGAAAGATATTGCAAGAGCAAAGGGTAGATTTAAGAAAATGTAGCCATCAATTAGAGAATACTTGATAATATCCATTTAAGATAGGGGAGTACCTTCATTGAGGTAGTGCGTAAAATGATTCATGTAACTTACTGGTTAAAAAAAAAAATTTAATTGTTACTTTAGTAATTACCTTTTTGTTGTAAAGTGTGCCATATCTCCTTATTAGAACTATTATGTTATCTTTGCAGATTAAACAATATCCTGGATACAATTTTCTTGGTCTAATATTTGGAGCTGAAAATGACACACATAAGCGTTTGGAGAAGGTAAGTAGTTTAAATAATGCCATTTGATGCAAGAGTCCTGAGGTTTTAATTTGTGCGTATCTATTCATACTTCATAGCACATTTATTGCACGAGAAGGTTTTAATTATTAAGCATCTTCTTTTCTTCCCTGAACTAATTATCAGGAGACTGGAGCTAAAATACAAGTTTATGGTACCAAAGCTGATGCGGAAGAAAAGGTAATTCATGTGGAGGATAAAGGACCTTGTAACCCTTTCCATTGGCTGTAAAAATAGTCAAACCACATCACCTTTCTTCGCTCTAGTCCCTTGTTTCACCGTTTATCTATAGATTTCTTCTGTGTTCAACTTTTCCCATATAAATTGTCACTTCATATTTGCCTCATCCTCTTTGTCTCTAGAAACTATTGTTTGAAGTGTAAAGTTATTTTCGTAAATGGCAAAGTTAACTTTCTTCTGCTACTCACGAATCGTCGAATTTGCAGGATGAAATCACTCGGCCTGATGGTAAAGATATCCAAAATGCTTATGACGGAATGTACATTAATGTATCAGCTGACACATATGAAAAGGTCGATTCTGCAGTTGCTCTAATCGAACTGCTAGTCACCCCAGTTTCAGTGAGTTCTATACTAAAAATTATAGTTGGCTAATCGTTCAGGTTTACTTGCAATTCTGTCTATAGCTTAGGGCACATTTTTTTCAGTATTTCTGTTCCTAGAGAACTGAAACAGAAAGATGAAAAAAAAACGTTTGTTTTTGTTCTGCTCCAACCCATTTTCAAATTTCTAAGAACACAACATAATTGTTCCCAGATTTATTTTCCCATCCTATTTTTTTGGGAACCAAAATAGAAATCTGGGAACCTGTCAGAATTGTTCCCAGATTTCTGTTCATCCAAATGTTTTTTTTTGGGGGAACACAAACACTAAACAAACTCCACCTTAGTTGTGGACCCTGCGCTGGTTGCTTCTCTTTTTCATCATCACCTTTTTATTTGTTGCATTCTTTTTATTAGGTGAATCCTGCAGCTGTTTCAACATCAACAGCTGTATCCAGTGATGGTGTTACTACTAGTCAAAGTGTGCCTACAACACACACAGTTTCTACCAGAGAGTTAAACCAAGGAGTTGTCCAACCTCCCCTAGGAACTTCACAGCCACCTCCACAAGCTCATTTTCAACCATACCCAGGGCCATGGTTCCCTACAGGTCCGCCTCGAACTCCAATCTTTCCATCTTCAGGATTAATGACCTCTGTAAATCCTCCAGCACCACCCATTCAAGGATCATCTCCTTTCAATCCTTCTCACATTCCTTCACTTTTTGGACCTAGACCAGTCTTATCGGCAGGAATTGGTTCATTTCCCCAAAACGCTAATGTTATTACCTCCAGACCACAGTCATCACTTCAAGTTCTTCGGCACCCCCACCCACCTCAAATACCCAATCCAGGCCAAGTTGGCCCACCGAGAAACCATCCCATGCCTTTTTTACAGTCGAGGCCCGGTCAGCCCAATGTTCATATTCCACATCCATTTTCCGGTCCACTCCAAATTTCAAGACCAGTAATGTCTTCTGTGCCTCAATCTGCTCCTGGCGGCAATATTCAGAGGGCACCACCATTTCTGCTGCCTCCAGTGGCTTCACAATCCATTCCTGTTACCGGAGCTCCACCATTAAATTTTTCCTCCAGCAACAATTTGCCTTCACTTATGGCTGGAGGAGGAGCTCCCAACCGGCCTATTGCTGCTGCGTCCTTCACTTCTGTTCCACAGCCTCAAGTGGGTTTCCCCTCGTTTTCATTTCCACAGCAACAATCTTCACCACTTCCTTCACCGGTGACATCATCTGTTCCCGGAAGTGCTCCAAATTTTACTCTGTTAAAACCCCCTTCTCTAACTACACCAAAACCACAGCATCCCGTCTCCAGTGATTTCACTTTTCGGCCATCATCTCAAGTAATTCCAAGGCCAGGCAATATTTTCGGACAACCACAAGCTACTACTCCAACTCCCCCTTTCCAGCCTCCAATTCATGGTCCAAACACAACGAACCGAACACCGTCTCCTCTTGGACGTCCAGTATTTAGAGGTCCAAATCCAGACATAAATACTGGTTCTGCCCCTCAAATGGGACCAAGGAGCTTCAGTATAGCTCCACAAATGTTTAATACTTTGCCTCATCGGCCTATGCAACTTCAGCAGATTCCAGGGAGGCCGATTCGGCCACAGAATATGTTGCCTCCAACTCAGCAGTTAAATAACAATTTCTACTTCTCATCTGGACACCGTGCTTCACGTCCTCTTGGAATGCAGCAAAGCTATGATCCCTTCTCGCCCACGGCTGCCCCCATCAATCCCCAGCCTGGTAGTATTCAAGCGAAGGTAGTGAGTAAGCAGGAGACCGATCCAGAGTACGAGGATTTGATGGCATCGGTTGGAGTAAAATGACTGAAGTTGAGAATTGTTGTGGGTATCTCAAGCACCATGAAGGTGTTATATTGAAGGTTCTTCTAATAGTTTAGGCACCGGCTCATTTTCTGAATGATCATTGCTTGTTCAACTTTTTTACCCTAGCAAAAAGGGCCCTAGGACAAATAGGACCCTCCCACCCCTCACTCAGTCATATTAGTGTAACCTTAGCAGGAGAAAGAAGCATAGTGAGTGGTTGTTGCCGGCTATCATAGTGAAGCATAGTGAGTGCTTGCAGCTTCCTAACATGGTAAATGGATGTGAAGCTTGTATTGGATTCTATTTTTATTTTTGTTCCTTCTCTCCACCTTGTGGGTATTATGCACTTCTGTTCAAATTGTAATTGAACTGGCATTCTCTGCCCTCCAGAAGCAGAAAGAGTTTTGAAGTGTACTTGAAACCGTTAATTATGGTTATGAAGGTAGCTCGCTAAGATAGGCTATCAACAAGTAGGGCTAGGCAATGGCCCGGTTGGGCCAAATCCGTGCGCCGAACTATATCACTTCAGGTTGGGCTGTTTGGAACCGTGAACCGTACATTTAGTTTGGGTTGGGCCATAAGTTCTGGTTGAGTTGATTGGAACCGTGGGCTGGCCATTTAGTTCGGATTGGTCCTGTTTTTAGGTTTTATTACAATTTTTAATCGGGTTAGGCTCAAATTAAACCATTTCGTTTTCATGGGCCAACTTTTAACATTTTCATCTCTTTATTAAAAATCCTAAGTTAATCTAACAAAGCAATGATTCAAAAATAAAAATCAAACAAAGAACTATAATTAGTTATTTGTTTTATGGGACTAATAGTTTTATTGAGATTTGTTTATAGAAATCAGTTCAAGTGATTAATGAGAAATAAGAAATTATAGTAGAAGTTCAAGTTGATTGCAATGAAAGTTGAATATATTTTCCAAAGGTTTTTTTTTTTGTATTTTTAGGTAAAATAACTCAATTTCTCTGTAAACTCTTAATGCAACTTGACTACGATCATGCATTGCACTTAAATCTATAGTTTTTGTTTAAAATCTTGATCAGAAGTGAGAAATTATTATTTGAAAAGAGTTCTCTAAGAAATTGATCAAAACTTTCTTCGGTCGACTGACATAGATCAGTCGACTGTCAAATAAATTTTCTAGAAAAATATGTTTTTGAGCTTTACGGTCGACTGTTTGATTGAAGGGAAGATACATGATTGAAATTGATCAATTGATACAAGGAACTGATCGACCGAAACATCTTGAAAAGCTGGAAAAAATTGAACATTGCAAGTGAACGGTCGATTGACCAAGGTTCTGGTCGACCGATGGGCTTGGAATTTTTTATTTGATTTGAACGTTTTTCAAAGATCTTTTAACTTTATTTTTAGTATTTGAATGTTACAAATATATATTTTATTGGCCTAAAATGATTTTTAAAGACTAGGAATATATTTTAAATGATTTTATTGAAAAATATTATTTTGTCCATTTATTTTCAGATTTTAAGATCTTTCTTAGTAAAATTTCTTTCCGTTATTTTTGGGGCTAAGATCTAATTATTTTTTTGGGACAAATCTGGATATTTTTAAAGGCTTAAGAATGGTCAAATTAGCCATTGTAAGCCAGATTAATATATGGGTCTATAAGAGTATTTTTTGACTATATCTTTTGAAAAATAACCGTTATAGGATATTTTTGAAAATTCTATATATAGACTTGCGAATTTCTAAATATATTATCGAGAGAAATGATTTTTTTTTTTTTAAATATTCAAGGAAAAGTTGTGATTCTTGATCGTGAAAAGACTTATTGGAAAAACCGAGAATTTATTTTTCTATGCTCAAGATATTTGTGCTTAAAATGTGATTTATTATATTTCTATTTTGAGCTTGCAAACCTTGTGAAAATTGTTTTTTTTTTTTTTTTTAAATCATTGAATATTCTTTAAAATGATTATCTGAAATCTAGTCTTAATTATTTTTGTGCTAATTTGGAAGAATCCAGATTGATTAATTTCTTACGCACTTCGTAAACAATTATATCACTAAATCGGGGCATTATTTGAGTTGGTAGAAGCTCTTGTGATTACAAACAATTTTTTTTTCTTGTATTTGTTAGGTAGTAGCTCAAGCTTAAGTGTAATTGGTTTGAGTGAGAGTATTGATTATATGCATAAAAGGAGCTTATCTAATCAGGATTCGTAAAGGTATAATTCTTACATCTGAAAAGAATTAGTATAAAAGTTTTATTCTTACCTAGAAAAAGAATTAGGTGTGATTTAAGTCGATTCAAATTTCTTGCAAGAGCTCAGGAGAGTAGCATAGGCAAGAGTAGTTTGCCGAATTACCATAAAATTTATGTGTGTTAAGTTTATCTATATCTAGTCTTTGTGTGTTCATCTAGTATTCACGTTTCCGTATATTTACAAGATAAAAATTAATTAAGGAAATACAATTTGATTTAAAATTTTAAAACTATCCAATTTACCCCCTCTTGGGTAGATATTTGGGCCAACAATTGGTTTAGGGATGTCAGTGGTTTGGTTTCGCTCCGGTTTCATATAAAACTAAAATCAAAACCATTAGAAATATATCAAACCAAAATCTCAACCAAAACCGCCGTTTTTTTAAACGGTTTTAAAACCAAATCATTTAAATTTATACAAACCAAAACCGAAATCGCGAAACTATTTTAGATTTTTTAATTTTATAAATACCAAAAACAAAACAAAATCGCGAAATCGTGGGCCGTTGTTTTTTATATATAAACAAAAATATAAAACATAAATTCTAAAAAACAACCATAATTAAAGTTTCGATGGTGGCTATGACGCTGAGTGACGTCAGTGGCTGCGAAGATTACAAGTGATGAAGCCAATGGTGCTATCTACTAGTGGTGAATGGTGGAATGGAAGTATGGAAAGGTGATGAGAGAAAGAGAAGAGATTCAGAGAATCAAAGACGAGACTGAGAGTTTGAGAGAACAAATGAGGAGAGGGAGAAAATGAATGGAACGACTGTGAAATCATAAATGAAACCCTAACTCCCTAACACACACACACACACACACACACACACATACATATAAGAGGGATGAAAGTGTAACTAAAAAAACGTACATATATATTAGGGTTAAACTGTATATATATAAGGGTATATTTATAATACAAAAATATCTAAAATATCGATTTTGCGGTTCAGTTTTATGGTTCGGTTCCGCGGTTTTTATCCCAAAACCAAAACCGCTTCTGTTGTTAATTTCAAAAGCAAAATCGCAACCAAACCATTTAGTCAGTTTTAAAACCGAACTATTTGATTGATTTCTCGCGGTTACCCATCGGTTCAATGATTTTTTTTTGCATCCCTAATTGGTATCAGAGCTAAATTACTTAAACATGCTTTACATCCTAGCTAAGAGATCACATGACACATCACATGAGCAATATACTAGTTGAGGGGACAATCTATGCATCGGCCTCCACTCTTCACTGGTAACAATTTTATTTTCTGGAAGCTAGAATGCCTGTATTTTTACAAGCTACTAATTATGATGTATAATTAGTTATTAAAAAAGGTCTGTGAGTTTCTTCAGCTCATGGTATTCTTAAAAAAAAAAGAGGTATTGTTGGCCCAAAGATCTACCCAAGAGGAGAGTGAATTTAATAGTTATAAAAATTTAAGCAATAAATTCAAATTCAAAATATCAATTTCCCTAATTGATTATTATCTTACTATGCAACGGAAATATGTTTAGCTAAGTGCATACCCAAAAAATACATAAATAAATAAAACACCAATGCAACATGTAAAAATTTATCCTAATTCGGAAAGTTATTCTTATCTACGTTTAGTCCCCCGATTCCTTTCCTAGGTAGGAACCAAACTCTTACACTAAACTTTGATTCCTTTCCCAGGTAGGAATCAAACCCTTACAATTCTGATTCTTTTCACAGGTTTAGAATCAATTTTTACAACCCTAATTCTTTTCATAGGCTCAGAATCAATTTATCACTCTTTCACGCTATTAAGCTTATCCTTTTCACAAGTTTAGGAAGAACTTTACAATGACTCTAATTCTATTACATGAAGAATTAAAACCTAATATTTTAAAGGCTAAAGACTAACCTAATCTCTTTGGCAGACCAAAGATCAAACCCTAATCCTTTTTCAGGTCAAAGGTTAAACCTAATTTTTTTTCATAGGCTAAATATTAAAATCTAGATAGCCTGATTAAACACCGACCCAAACGTATCCAATCCGCTCAAACTCACAGATATAAAAGATTTACATGTTTTTTCCCACAAGTAGCTTCTACTACCTCAATACAATAATACTCAATTAATATTCCAAAATTACTACATGATAAATTCAATGTAGGTACAAATTTGATTTAAATAATTTAACAAACAAAATAGCACGTAATCAGATTTCTCAAATAAAAACCGTTTTAAAAGATTTTCACAAAATTAAGTTTGAAAACACATTTTCTCAAATAACTTATCCACGCAATTAATCAAAATAATATAAGTAAAACCAATAGCTTGGAAAGGTCTCACCGGAATTCGTTGAAAATGATTATGATAGCACAATAGAGAACACAAAACGGTGACCCAAAAACACTTTGCGGTTCGATCAAGAACTCTTAATAATGTCACGTATGAATTTCAGCGAAAGAATCTCTCTTAGAATAGCAAAATCAGAATGTTCTTGATGTTCATTTCTAAATCCCGTAGGTTTCTATTAATAGACCTAAACCTAGACCTATAACGGCTAGTTTTTAAATTTCATGTCATTAAGTGACATTTTAAGACCTCATATATCATATATATTCAAAATAAGTATGTTTTGTTAAAAAAATACTCTTACAAAATAACATTTTGATCCTTAAAACTTTTTCAAATCAAAATTCTTAAGAATAAGAAATATTTAATCACTTTAATTAAAAGAATAATTAAATAAATGGACCAAATAAATAGGAATCATATAATATATAACGTATTTCGAAAATACACTTAATTCCCTCTAAATACTCCCTTAAAATCATAAAAAATGTGATGATTTAACTTAAAAACTGAATCAGTCAAGAATTTAACCGAGTCTGCCAGTTGACCGGCCCCTACTGCCGGTCGACCAACTGCTTCAATGGTCAATATTATGATTGTTGATCACATAGTCAGTCGTTTGACCGACCCCCTTAGTCGATTGACCGATTGGATCAGTAGACTCTCATTTTTTTCATTTTCAGCTACTGGATTCGTTAGTAGACCAACTCAACTTATCGGTTGACTGAATTGACTAGTAGGTCACTCATTCTACTTCCTAAACTCACTGTTTTGGTTAGTCGACCAACCTCTTTCGCCAGTTGACTGAATTGACCCGAGAAACCACCAGTTTAAGTGTTAAAACCATTTTTTCAATTAGGTCCTTAACCAAAAATATTTTAATGCTTAACACATTACAAAACACATATTATAACCCTAAAATTATCACTACACATATAAGATTAATTCATTTTAAGTGTCATGCGTGATCATAATTCTTCATATCTTTATTACCTTAATTTTGCACCCATTATGGATTCTTCAATAATTCTCCTTCTCAATTAAATATATGGAACTTAAATCTGAAATCACTCAATAAAACATTAGTTCCATAAAATATCAACATTTAATTGTCCATCAAAACATTGGGTTCAACAGGTATGATGAGAATTATTTTAAAAAATTGTCTATTAATGCCCAAGCCATTAATCTATTATTTTGTGGATTAGATGTGAATGAATATAACAAGACATTAGGTTGCAAGTTGGCAAAAAAAAATATGAGATACCTTGTAGGTTACTCATGAGGGGATGAATCAAGTGAAAGAATCCAAAATTAGTGCCTTGATCCACCAATTTGAGCTTTTTGAATTGGGCAAATAAGAGATAATTCAGGATATGTATACGAGATTCACCAACATTTGTAATAGTCTCAACGCTCTCGAGAAACCACATCCAATGTTGGAGAAACTCCAAAATCCTGAGGTCTTTATCCAAAGCATAAGATCTCAAGATGACAGCAATACTGGAAGCCAAAGATTTAAACAGATACACCATTCATGAGCTTATTGGCAACTTGACTCCTCACGGGCTCTCTATCTAGGGATACAAAGAGGAAATAAGTTTGAGCAAACAAAAAATCTCTAGTACTTAAAAGAACAAAAAGATGATGATAATGGCTTAAGCTTAGACAATGATCAAGAGTGGGATCTAGCTCTTACAAAGAACTTCATGAGAATGGCTAGTCGTACTTTCCGTGGAAGGAGAAACTTCAATGTCAACAACATTGAGTGTTTCAACTGTCACAAGATAGTACATTTTCAATTCAATTGTCCTGAACCTAAAAAGGAGATCAGACGGAATGACAAAAAGAAGTCCATGAAAGTTACATGGGATGACTTGGATTCAAGCAATTTTGAAACATCAAGCAGTGACAAAGAATCTACAATGCTTGCACTAATGGGTAATGAGGATGATGTATTTAATTTAAATTGTTCTAGTTCTTGTCCTATAGATTTTGAGATTTATTTGATATTTATCAAGAGTTATTAAATGATTAAATCAATGTTAAAAAATTAATTCCCTAAAAAGTACAGTCATCTCTTTAAATAAGCAGATTGAAAATTACAAAGCCGAAAACACTTTTCTCAAAAATCAAGTTTCAAAAAATATCTCACCAGATTTGGAAAAGAAAAACCAGGAGTTAAAATCCAAACTTGAGGATTTAAATTATATTGTTTTCAAATTTACAAATGGAGAGAATAATTTAAAAATACTTTTGAGAAGTTTAAGAGATGTTTTTGATAAAGCTGGTCTTCGATTTCAGAAAAATATTAAAAAAAAAAAAAACGATTTCATAAATTCTTTTTTGAAACCAAGAAAACTGTTAAATATTTTTAATTGTAATATTTTAGAGCATATGATCAAAAATTATTTTAGACCTAAATCATCGGTAAAGCAGGTCTGGGTTCCTTAAGGAACAAAAATTGTTCAAGCTACCAAGGTTGGACCCGTGTAGATTGGGTACCACTTAAGAACTATTTGAGGTTCTCCTTACATGTTTTTCTTAAAGAATCTATAAGTAAGGATAAATAGTTCCTAGACAATGACTGTTTTCCGCACATGACAAGGGATAAATCAAAATTTTCTTCTTTGACACCTAAAGACGGAGGTCATATGACTTTTAGAGATAATGCTAATGGTAAGATAATCAATATAGGTAATATTGGTAACTCATCTACTGTTGTTAAAGATGTTCTTTTAATTGATGGTCATAAACGTAATTTTCTTAACATAAGTCAATTACGTGATAAAGGTAGCAATGCTATTTTTTATAACAATAAGTGCATTATTAAGGGTAAAAAATATGATAACATATTGTTTGTTGCATTCCGTTTTCAAAATGTCTATAAATGTCCATCTGATGTTTTTACTTCTCAAAATCTATCATATGCCTAAATGCATTATCTGAAAATAGTTGTTTGTGGCATAGACGATTAGGGCCTAGAAGAATGGAGTTACTTTCTAGTTTATCTAAAATGAATATTCTTAGAGGTCTTCTTGATATTAAATATGTTAAGAACAAGATTTGTAATGCATGTCAGTTGGGTAAACATGTTATATCTTTTAATAGAAAATTGCAAACATTTACATCTAAACCTATTGAATTATTGCATTTAGATTTATTTGGTTCTAATCTTATTGCAAGCTTAGGAGGTAAGATTTATGCATTTGTTATCGTTAATGATTTATCTAGATATATATGGGTTATCTTCATGATAAAGAAGAGTGATGTGGCAACCGCATTTATAAAGTTTTGTAAACGTGTTCAAAATGAGAAACAATCTTACATTGTTAACATTCGTAGTGATAGAGGTAGAGAGTTCAAAAATGAATAAATCTCTAAATATTGTGATGAGTATGGATATTCTCATAATTTTTTTGCTCCTAGAACTCCACAACAGAATGAAGTTGTTGAAAGAAAGAACTGGACATTTTAGGAAATGGGCATGACTATGCTTAATGAAAATAGTCTGCCTAAACAAAGCTGTAAGTACCGCATGCCATGTTATTAATCGAGTAGCTATTCGAAAAGGTCTTAACAAAACTCCTTATGATAATTGGAATGGAAAAACCCCATGTATTTCTTATTTCAAAGTTTTTGGTTGTAAATGCTTTATTTTAAATGAGAAAGATAAATTGAGAAAGTTTGGTGCCAAATCTAATGAGGATATTTTTTTTGGGTATGCTTCGGATAATAAAGCATGTGGACTTTATAACAAAAGATCTGTAGTAGTTGAAGAATTTATGCATGTTACTTTTTAGGAGGCTAATCCATTTTTGTCTAGAAAAGATTTGGATGAAGATAATATAGGTATTATGAAACCAGAAAGATCAAAGAACTAATCCTAAAAAAGAACCATATGATCCTCCTAAAAAGGCACCACTTGTTGAAGATTTAGCAACTCCAAGGGCTATGAAATGAGTTGTGGGTCATTCAGTTGATCAGATTATTAGTTGCATAGAAAAAAGTGTAAGTACTCGTTCTTCATTTAGAAATGTTATTAATCTTCTTTTCTCACTCAAATCGAACCTAAAAATATCAATGAGGCTATATCTGATAAATCATGGATATTAGCAATGTAAAACGAATTGCTTCAATTTGAGAGAAACAAAGTTTGGACTCTAGTTCCTCGATCTGATTTTCATCCTGTTATTGGTACCAAATGGGTTTATAACAATAAAAAGAATGAAATAGGTTATAGTAATTAAAAATACGGCAAGATTAGTAGCACATGACTATAATCAGGACGAGGGTATAGATTATGATGAAATCTATGCTCTTGTTGCTATATTAGAAGCTATAAGAATGTTATTAGCTTTTTCTTGTTTTCGTAAACTTATTTTATTTCATATGGATGTCAAAAGTGATTTTCTAAATAGTTTTATTGCTAAAGAAGTTTACGTCGAACAACCACCAGATTTTGAAAATGATAAATTGCCTGATTATGATTTTAAATTACGTAAGTTTTTGTATGGTCTAAAACAAGTTTCTAGAGCCTGGAATAAAATACCAAGCAAATATTTAATTGAAAAAGGTTTTCGACGTGGATTAAGTGATATCACACTATTTATTAAACAAACTAACAAAAATATTCTTTTAGTACAAATTTATGTGGTCGATGTAATATTTGGGTCTACTAATGAAGATCTTTGCTAGGAGTTTGTCAAAATAATACAGGTTAAATTTGAAATGAGTATGATGAGAGAATTGATGTTCTTCCTTGGGATGTAAATTAAGCAAACAAAAGATGAGATTTTTATCAATGAAGCCAAGTATGTCGAATAACTTCTTAAAAAATATGGCTTGGAAAGTGCTAAAAAAAACAAAACTCCCATGGCAACGAAAACTAAGCTTGAGAAAGATGACAGAGGTAAAAGCATAAATGAAAAGTTTTACCGAGGTATGATTGAAAGTATTTTGTATCTTATTGCTAGTAAACCTAATATTATATTTAGTGTATGTTTGTCTGTAAGATTTCAATCTTGCCCTGAAGAGTCTCACGTAACTACTGTTAAAAGGATTTTTCGTTATTTAAAAGGTACATGTGATTTAATTAGCTACTTCGAAGCTAATTTTGCCAGTTGCAAAGTTAAGTGTAAAAGCACTAGTGGGTAATGTCATTTCTTAGGACATGCACTTAATTCTTGGTCTAATAAGAAAAAAAATTCTATAGTTTTATCCACTGCGAAGGCTGAGTACATGGTGGCAGGTAGCTGTTGTGCACAAGCAACAGTTGCATGATTTTGGTATTTACATGGAAGAAATTCCTATTTATTGTGACAACGCAAGAGCAATATGTCTCAGTAAAAATCATACACAACACTTGTGTACTAAGTATATTGAGATATGTTATCACTTTATATGGAATCATATTAAAAAAAATGTAACATTTGTCTAGAATATGTTGACACACATGATCAATTGACCGACATATTCAAAAAATATTTGGCGGAAGAATAGTTTTCAACAATCATTTGGGGTTTGAGAATGACTAGGTATAATGATATTTGTTTAGAATAGTTTACATATTTCCAAAATATCATAAAGAAAACTATTTTATAAACGCACATGAATTTTTCATCATTTAAAAATTGCATTTAAGAGGGCATATGCATTGTTTTTAAAATAATGTTATTTGAGTACTTAGAAATTATTATATTTACCCAGTTAAAAGGTTTTCACATTAAGGATTATTGATACTTTAATAAATTCTTCATATGAATTTTTTCATATCAAATAATCTAATATTCCAAATAATTCATTTGCCCCCCACTTTTGGAAATGACAAAAGGGGAGAAATTATGATGTTTTCTATATGTTTTTAGTTAAAACTGCTTGTTGAAAATACTTTGGAAAATTGGTTGAAAATTTAATTTTTTTTTTAATTACATCATTGCATACATTCATTTTGAATTAATTGATATTCTCATTATGGTCTTCAAATTACTCAACAAAACTTGTCCTCATATTCAGAGAGAGTGTGGTTGACAATTTTTTTTTGAGAAAATATCAAGTTAATTGTCATCATAAAAGGGGGAGATTGTTAACCCTAAAGTATTATTTTATGTTTTCATGAAACAATTAACTTGAATGTTTTATGAGATTAATGGTTTTATTGAGACTTGTTTATAGAAATTAGTTAAAGAGATTAATGAGAAATGAGAAATCATAATAGAAGTTCAAGTTGATTACAATGGAAGCTGTTGAAAATATTTTCAAAAGGATTTTTTTTATATATCTAGGTAAAACAACTCAATTTCTCTATAAACTCTTAATGTAACCTGACTACGATCATGCACTACACTTGAATCTATTTAAAACGTTTATGTGTTTAAAATCATGGTATTATTTAGAAAGAGTTTTATAAGAAATTGATCAACCAAGTTTTGAAAAAAGGTCAGAATGTTGAAAAAATATTTTTTTGGTCGACTGACATATAGATCAGTCGACTGCCAAATACAAGTTCCCATAAAAATATGTTTTTGAGCTTTTCGACCGACTTTTTGATTGAATGGAAGATACAGGATTGAAATTGATCAACTGATACAAGGAACTGGTTGATTGAAACATCTTGAAAAACTAGAAAAATTTAAATGTTGCAAGTAAATGGTCGACTGATCAAGATTTCGATCAACCGATGGGTTTTGAATTTTTTATTTGATCTGAACATTTTTCAAAGATCTTTCAGCCTTAATTTTAATATCTGAACGTTATATATATATATATATATATATATATATATATATATATATATATATATATATATATATTTTGGGGCTAAGATCTAACAATATTTTTTAGGGACCAATCTGGATATTTTTAAAGGCTTAAGTATGGTCAAACTAAGTGTTGTAAGCCAGATTAATATATCGGATCTATAAGAGTATTTTTTGACTATATCTTTTAAAAATTAGTCGTTATAGGATATATTTGAAAATCCTATATATCGGCCTGCGAATTTCAAAATATATTATCAAGAAATATCATATATTAATAGAGAGAAAATATATATTTTCTAGAAATATTCAAGTAAAAATTGTGTTAAATTGTAGATAGGGAAAAGGCTTATGCGAGAGCTCAAGGAGTAGACATAAGCAAGAGTAACTTGCTGAATTACTATAAAATTTATGTGTGCTAAGCTTCTCAGTCCCTACTATTTGTGTATGCATCTAGTATTCATGTTTATGCATATTAACAAAATAAAAATTAATTTGGGAAATTTCGTTTGATTTACATTTTTAAAACCACCTAATTGACCAACTTTTGGGTAGATTTTCGGACCAACAATAGGGGTGTGCAATGGGCAGTTTGGACCAAAACTGCAGGCCAAACCAATACTAGGCGGGTTGGATTAGTTTGGATTGTGAAACGCCCAATGATGTACAGGTTGGGGTGGGTTGGAGTAGGCAAGTTGGCTAGTTTAAACCGTAGAGTACCTAATAGTGTGCATGTGCGGGTTGGGCCTATTTTCGGATTGGGCTAACTAGAATCGTGAATTGCCCATGGTGGCAAATGAATTTAGGAAGAAATTTTCACAAAGGCGGAGAATGAATTAAGATTTAGGCAATGGCTTACATATTATTTATATCATCACAAAATTACGTCATTTGTGTTCTACTTTGCAGGCGGATTGAACTCGTAAAAAAATGGACCAAACCATGACCCGCCCATTCATGTGCGAGTTTCAAGGTTTATGACCCGCCAAATGTGTGGGTTAATATTGGATGGGCTTTTTGCGGTGTGGTTTGGATGATTTTGGCGGGTTTGACCGATCCGATGCACATCCTTAGCCAACAATGTAAACCTATGAGCTAGTTGGGGGGAATTAGGGATTTAGGGTTCTTTTGGTAGAATGATTAATACCATTTGAAAGGGGGGAAAAGCACTATGATTTAGAGAGAACTGCTTGGTTCATCGATTCAGCGGTTGAACCAGTTCGAACTGATCAACTCACCAATTTTTTGCCTCAAGAACAGTTTAACCGAATTGAAAACAAGCCCGGGTGGCGGTCAACTGGTTGAATTGGACGGTCCGGTCGGATTTTTAAAACATTGATGCATTGTTGGCTTAGGGTTCTTCACAACTCCAAACCCTATTCAGTCAATCGTCGCAGATGAAACTAGGTCCAGAGTCGTTCTCTCTCCCTTGTTCCTCTTGGATCAATTTTCATTGATGATGCTCATTTTCTCAACACCAAAACCAAAAGTCTCTTCATATTTCATTGTTGATTCTCATTTTCCCACCACCGACTGCCGTTGAATCTCAGACCTCCAGTTGTTGGAGTTCGACAGCCAATCGACAAATATTTTTTTTTTGTTACATGTAACCATTTATTTAGTTTATTTTTTAATTACATATAACTAATTACATGTAATTATTTTTTAAAAATATTTTGTTATATTTTCTAGGGATTTTCCTCTAAAAGTCCCATTTTTAAAGTAGACAACTTTTCAAATCTCAACCTTTTGGAGAGTGATCAAAACTCCCATTTTAAATTTTTTGGTTTGAAAGGTCCTATACTGAATTGGCAATTTTTTTTCTTTTCCTTTTTTCCCCTTGTTCATTTAAATCCAGCACTAATTTCTTTAAACCTCACTCATAGCACTCTCTTCCTTACATTCTATCTCTCCCTTCCCGTCTCTCTCTCAGCCGCTCACGTCGCCCTCACCATATCTTGCCGCCACCGCTCTCGCTATAGCTCGCCGCCGTTGTCCTCGCCTTAGCTCGCCGATGGTCTACGATTCTTCAAAACCGTGAGTCGCTGCCGATGGATTTGGTCGCCGATAGATCTGGCCAGATTAGTCAGATCTAAGTTAGATCTGGCGACGAACAGAAAAAGAACGAACGAGATGACGATGACGAAGCACGAAGTATGACGACCGAACTCGATTGTTATTCAGATCTACAATGAAATCGTCGCCTTCGCCGCCATCGCCCTCTTCCTCGCCGTCGTCGCCATCACTGCCTGAACGATTTTAGGTATTTTTTCTTTTCTTTTTGTTTTTTTCTCTTTGAATTTTGATCAGATCTGATCAAATGAACTCAAATGATCGTTTTCAGATCGTTTTCATTTGAGTTGGACCAAATCTAGCCTAGATCTAACCAAATCTAGCCATCACCAGTCGATTTTGAATTTTGGTGGAGAGGTAGTGGCACCAGCGTTCTTCGCTATTACCCACCCGTTGCCCTCAATATCTCTCTCAAGGTAATTTCTCATTTCATGATACATAAATTCCTTTTGGTTGCTGTTTGTTTGCGTTTGCTGTTGTATTTGGTTGCCGTTGCTTTGTGATTATATGGCTTTTGTGAACGATTTTAGGTATTTTTCTTCATTTTTTTTTCCCGGTTGCTGTTTGTTTGGTGTTGCTGTTGCATTTGGTTGCTTATCCATTGATTGATTCTAGTTGATATCTCCTGACTGATTTTGAGTGGATATCCACCGACAAATTTGAAATGTGTTTTGTGTTTTGATTAAGCTAATAGAAATAAGTGCTTATCCATTGATTGATTCTAGTTGATATCTCCAGACTGATTTTGAGTGGATATCCACTGACAAATTTGAAATGTGTTTTGTGCATAGATTCAGTGGTCTTTATTTCAGGATTGATTCGTCTTGTGCATAGGTCTAGTGGATTTTCACTTAGATTTCTTCAATAAAGATTTCTTAATTATGTTCTTGTGTGTGTGTTTGTGAATTTCTGATTGGTTCATTTTAGAGTATTCGTCTTGACACACTTTTTTTAGGTATTTTTTTGCTTATTTTTGGTCTTTATGTATGGTGATTCTTCCGTTTTGTTGAATGTCACGGGCTTGAACAAAGAAAGTTAATTTCCTCATTTTTCATGTTATTATTCTTCAAACATTGTCAATAGAGGTAAGTGGATATTCACTGATCGATTCTAGTGGATATCTACTGATGATTCTAGTGGAAATATCAATCGGTTGATTTTGAATGGATATCCATTGACAAATTTGAAATGTTTGATTGTTTATCAAACTTAACTAAATAAAGTTAGTGGATATCCACTAACAAATTTGAAATGTTTGATTGTTTATCAAACCTAACTAAATAAAGTTAGTGGATATCTACTGATTTTTTTAGTGGATATTTAGTTTTTTAGTGTTTGTTCATTGCTTGTGTAATTTTTTTAAGTAGAATTTAAAATTTTGCATACCTCATGTTTAAATGGGTTTCCACCTTTTTTAAAAAAAATATTGATTAGTTTTTTTTTTTTTTTTTTAAAAAAAGAAAAGAAATACTTCATATTTTGAATTGTTGATTTATGGATAAATTTGATTTTTAGTAGATATCCGTAATTTAATTGGATTTTTTAAAAAAATTGTACGTTTATAATTTTTTCTCATCGCCGTCAATTTGAATTTTATTCTTTAATTATATTATTTATATGCTTTTTTTAATTAGCTTTGGTGATTGAAACTCAGAAAAAGCTCTTCATATGTGGTGGAAAAATTGATGCTTGGAGACCGATGAAGATGGTGTGACGATTGGCGAAGACGACGGACGTCAATCGTCTTAATTTTTAGCGGATTTCCACTTAATTTTTTTTTGTGGATTTACACTTAGGGGTTAAGTGAATCTATGTAATTTTCTAGTAGAATATAACTGAAGATTAATATTCAGTAGACTTTTTATTTTCTAGTTTTTTAAATTTTTATATTTTAAAATGTTCATAGAATATTTTAAAAAATAAACTAAAATTAAAATTAAATTAAATGAAAAATAATGTAAGTGGATATCTACTAAATATAATTAGGTGGATATCTACTAAATATAATTAAGTAAATATCTACTTAATGAATATCTAAGTAGATATCCACTTAATTGATTTTTAAAATTATTTTAAAGAAATTTTTAATTTAAATAGAATTTAATAATTTTTTTTTTATATTTTAAAATGTTCATAGAAGATTTTAAAAAATAAACTAAATTTGAAATAAAATTAAGTGAAACATAATCAGGATATTTATGATATTTTACAAAAAAAAATATTATTTTTTAAGAAAAATATAATTAATTGAAATTTTTATTAAAAAATAAAAATTGAGAAAATTTTGAAAACAAGTAAAATTCTAAATCTCTCTCTATATATATATTAAGAATTTTGAAAAAAATGGTTAAAATGACAATTTTGTAAATTTTGTAGCTATTGAAGGATAATTTAGGAATACTAAATATGATAGTACTTTTAGAATGAGCACAAAAAGCATGAGACTTATAAAATTGTTTTTTGAACAAATGGGACCTCTCAAAATGTTTCCCTATTTTCTAAGTATATTTTAAGTAATATTCTAATACATCTTTTAGTTGTATTTTTCAGTTTATGTAATTTTTTAGTGACCGAATTAATTAAATATAACTAAAAAAAAAATACATAAAAAATATATTAAAAGATGTTACTAAAAAACTGAATGTAACTAAAAAAAGATTCCAGTGACCAACCGACGACCAACAATGGCTAAAAAGAGCAGCCAGAATTTGGTGAGCGATAACGGGTGGACAATGATTTGCGACGGGATCCTAATTTTAATTTAGTATATTTATGAAAATAAATGAGACTAAAACTAAAGTAGACTTAGAAATTTTTGTTAATTTAGTAAACTGTCCCAGTGATAAAAGTTAGCTTAAAAAAAAAAATGCTGAAATGATAAATGAGTGGAAATCATCAATCGCTAGGGCAATCAAAAAATATGTCATCTGCGCAAAGATTCACAACATTACATACAACATAATTGACAAATAAAACTACTATAAACCGCGAAGAAGTTAGAAATTTCTGTACATAAATACACTACAAAACCGTGAAGGATTCTACTCCTGTGATCAGCAAAAACTAATGGTATACGGCAGTGTCCAATCATATCTTCACAAAACGAACATCGTTTTGTCCAAAAGCAGTTCCACAACCAGGGCATTTGCGATGGCGAATCTCCAGATTTCTTTGAATGCACGGATTGCAAAATAGATGATAGCACTTAACAATTACTACCTGCCAAATAGATAACAAAGGAGTAAGAATGTCATTAATCAACACATGCACGGTGTGCTGTCTCATTCTGCTAAACGAAATTTTACATGCTTTTGAGATCAACCCTGAAAAAGGGGAGAGTAGGGCCCCGTTTGGTCACTGTTTCCGTTCCCTGATTTCTGTTCCAGCTCCCAAAATTTTGGGATTAATCTATAGAAACGCCTTTGGTAAATACGTTTCTGTTTCCAAAATTTTGGGAGTAATTTCTGAATTCCTTAAGAATATGAGAAACAAAAAAATGCTAATTTCTATTCACTCCACAAAAATTCCCCCTACCGCCTCGCCGACCACCACCACCCAACCATCACAACCACACTGGCCACCTCAACCTCGCTGGCCACTATACATGTAAAGAAAGAAAAAGAACAAATGTTGGAACCAAACATGTTTCTTGTTCCTGTTCTCATAAATTAAAAAAAACAATTTCAGAACAATGGTCTTTACTAAACATGTTTCTATTCCCGGAATATTTCAGAACGGAAACCTAATTTCCATTCCAATTTATTGGAAGTAGAGACAGAAAAGCAAAAACACTAACCAAACGCCACCTAGAAGAGCAGAATGAAGATAACTACACATGACATGCTTGTTAACAACTTAGAAAAGATAAGCAGATGATTTGACAAAAACAAAAATGAAAACTCGCAAATGCCTTTACCTCCTTTGGCCGATCAAAACACACACCACACTTGAGAATAGCCTTGCAATCCCTGATTTCGCTTTGGAGTCTCTGTATTGCAGCTTCCCCACTTTCAGAACTCAACTCGGCTAGCACCTTATTCAATTCTATCAGCTCCTCGTCAAGCTTCTTCCTTTCACTTCTGATTTACAAGATTTATGTCAGCTAATAGATCCAACTTCAGGAACTACCAGACAGATGCTCTAAAAGCTCCGTTTGCAAGACTAAGAATAAAAGCCTATTGCTTGGGACACGAAATTTCATGTATACTGTCCACAAGATGTTGCGACAACATAAAGGTCATGGCAGAAACTCCAGACATGGAAAGTATTGCCAAATGGTATTGTCAGTTGTCAAATATCAAACTATTACTCCTTCATTAACAAACACATTAAGTATCCTTGTGCCCTCAGAGAAGCCACTAACAAGAGTGAATTTGTCATTAGATCAATTTAACTACAGTAAGATGTACAACCAAATCACGGATGAGATGTTGTACATTCCTTGAAACGATTTCGATAATTTTCTTTTTTTCTATTTTTGAGGAAGCAGGTAAATATAGTTTCTATATAAAGAGTAACACATTAAACAAGCATTGCATCACATGAATGAAGCTCATCTCTATCAATTTTTACCATGATTCCCATGATCAAGTATGCCAAACTTTTGAAGTTCCGCACTCTTTATGTTGAGGGCAAGAACAGGAGGCCAATGACACGTAATCCTATAACAGAAAATAAACCAAGGGCTTTAATCTAACAGCTATGTACCCTAACTTAGTGGGGGATGTCAGGAGTTTGCATCAGCATTGCTCTCCGGCATAGGATGGATGAAAATTGGGGATGGTAAAAAGAAACAGACCAGAAAAGCTCCAGATCAATTAGCAGGCATAATGTCAAAAGACAATATTAATTCCAAAGAAATCACCTTTCACCGTCCAGTTCAGTTTGAATTTCTTCCTTCCTTCTCTGGATCTGCTCATATTCTTTCTCAGAAGAAGAAACAGCTGACTTCAACCACTTGTATTCTTTCTCAGCATCCCCCATTTCCCACTTTGCAGTTTCTAGGTTGACTGCAAGATGCCTATCTTCCTTAGTAGACTTTAGAGTATCCGCAACATAAACTTTCATCTGCAAGGAGCAAGGTAATAAAAACCGTTGGAGAATAATTATGATGGGTAGCAGCACTTCTTCCCTCAAACACCCCCACCCCCACCCCCACCCCCAAAAAAAGGAGTACCTGATCTCCACTTTGATAAATTCTTAATTTCAAAGATTCTAGAGATTCATTAATTTGTTGAAGTTGTTTTGCTAATGCCTCCTTTTCAGAAAGTAAAAGGCTTTGTGCTTGCTTTGTCTGTACACTCTCAGAAACCAGCTGCGAAACATATCTCAGAATAAAATCAACTAGCTTCAGATCCAACTGAACAATTATTAAGAATGACAATTTGAGCAGCTAAGCAGATAAGTACAGTAGATACCTTGATGTTATAATCATCCCTTTCAGTCACCAGCTGCAACAGATGTTGATTCTGTGTCTGCATATCTTCATATGCTTGACCAATAGTCTGCAGGCAGAACAAGAGTTTTGCAATAGTGAAGGACATGCGAGATTGTGGGGTTCATGGTCAGGAATCAAAAGCATGCCAAATCAAATAACGGAAAAAAAATATATATATATTTTTTAAGGAAACCTCAATTTCTGAAATATAAGTATCTGCCTCCCTTTCTTTCATTTTAATGGCCTCTGTAAGCTCTAAAACATCCCTGTAGGAAAATTAACAACAAATTGTGAGAAAAAATCGTAAATAAAAGACATTAGTGAAGTGAAGTTTCTTTTGACTGAACTCTACCATAATGGAATGGAAACAACCACCCAAAAAACAAGAAAAATAACTACACGTAACAAACCGATTCAACATGATAGTCTATTTGCATATAATACAAATTCAGTTTCTCAAGACTAGATGATCTACTTTTCACATATACAAGGGTGCAAACAGCTGTTGCTTCATAGGAAGCATTCCTCTGCATGAAAAATAGTTGTCAAAGGCACGCCTAGGTGTCAGGCGACAAATTCTCACCTCGTGTGCCTTGCCTAGCCTTGGGCGAGGAGCATTCAACAAGGTAAGCTCCGAGAGCACCTAGATGCAAGGAAAAAGCACAAGATAGATGTGACTGATTGAACTTGTCCAATGAAGTTTAACAAACCTGCATGATATTACTTAATGAGTTGGCTTGAAATGTTAAACTGCTTTAGAGTGTGTCGGAGGATCTTTTAAGTATATCAAGTTACCAAAAATAAAATCATAGATTTTCTCATTATCTCTAGTCTCTAAATTATAAAAGATTGAACCTCACCGTTTCAGTTCCAAATGCTTACAGTTCACACAAATTATTTAGATTTTGACCTATTTCATTTCTTTTGTCACTTGAACAACCTCTTTCTTGAATCCTTGGTCAATTTTAATGCATTGGACGTTTTGATCATTAAAAGTACTATACAAATTGATATTTGATGTTATTCAGTTTTTTATATGGTTTACTAGACACGTCTTCTTATATGGCTACATACAACAATATATCATAGGTCTATACTATATAATCTCAATTTGGAATAACAATGCCTTTCTGATGATAGATTACATTGAAATATAAATTTTATATGTTCTGTAGTACACGCCCAAATTCAATCAGGAGTGCACCTCATCTTGTGTTGATCCAAGAGACCAGGGTTTTCATTGGCTAGGAATATATGCCGATTTGGGAGGGCAGTTATTTTTACAAATCCTAGGTGGCTTGAGCGGTTCAGATGAACTTCCCTTAGAAGAATATTTGGAATAGCAAACCCACCTAAAGTAGCCTTCTTTGCTCGGTCAGTTTCTAGGGACACGATTCTGGCCTTGGATAACCTTAAGGGGAGGGGATTCTGTCTCCACAATCACTGAAGTCTCTGTCTTTCAGAAGAAGAATGTGTTCATCACCTTCTTCTTTTGTGCCTTTCGACTTCAGAACTGTGAATTGACTGTAAAAACCAATTCAACTTTGGTTGCAATCAACAGGTGTATGTCAATCTTTTGCCTAGACATGATAAGATACGGGGATGGTAGTTGCCCTTAAAAGTGGTTGAAGAGTGTGTGGAAGCTCATTCTTTGGCAGATTTTGGTGCATTTAAAAAGAGAGGAATCACAGAATCTTCAAAGGTGTTTTGATGTTTTCTCTCTTCCCTTTTTACTAAAACATTCCTTCTTGTACTTTTAATTTTTTTTTTTTTTTTTTTTTTCTGGTTAAAGGTCCTTATCCCCCAGACAACCTATCTCTCTTTGACTTCCTTGAGAATTTGGCAGAGCCATGCATCCTATTTATATGATCCTTTTCTACCGAGCAAAAAAATACCTTAAGTAATATTCTACTTAAATATACCATTAGTTCCATTCAATATATGGGTTACTTGATTACCCTATTACGCACAAATTGAATCAATTAAGTGCTTATTAGATTAAATATAATTTTATAACAATGATAAGTCACCACTGAATAAAATAAGCACTCTTAAGTTGATAATTTGGACATGGGGTATACCCTACTGATATAAAAGTAAAGGGATAGAATAGAAATGACATTGCGATTCCCATAGTTGTTAAAGGCTCTAGGTGCACCGAGGCACATGAGATCCCTTGGAGCCTAGGTGCTAGGCGCAAGTCGAGGCGGCAGCCTGAGCGATCCCTAGCGCATGTCATTTAAAAAAAAATATATAGCACTAATATATTGCAAATCTAAAATCAAGAAGTAAAACTATGACTAAATTTCAATTATAAAAAATAAAACACATTCTTAAGTCGCATGTGAGCCAATAAATAAGAAGAATTAACTAATAAAATTTTCAAATAAATTCAATCCATCAAGAATATAAATATTCCATTTAGAAACTCCAAATAGAATTCTTTAAACATCTACAAACAAAGAGCAAACAAAAATATTAATTCATAAACATCGTAGCCCAAAAAAACAAAAATTATATTAAAATCTAAAGCCCTAATAAAACAAAATTTTGTTAAATAAATAACTAAACAAATAAATAATAACAGAAGAAACAAACAAGGAACAAAATCAGTCAAACAAACAAACAAGGAACAAACAGAGCAGTACAAAAATCAGTGGCTGAATATTATTAAACAAATAATAATAATAACAGAAAAAAAACAAATAAATAATTTTTTTTAACTAAACTATTTTTTCAAAACAATAAATAAATTTTGTTAACTAAACTATGTTAACAAATACAGATACTTAAATAAATATGTACCCCCAAAAAAATTACTTAACTAAATTTTGTTAACTAAACTAAATCAGTCAAACAAACAAACAAGGAACAAACAGAGCAGTACAAAAACTACTTAACTAATTTTGTTAACTAAATTATGTTAACAAATACATTAAAAAAAAAAATAAAAAAAAATAACTAAACTATTAAATAACAGAGCACATAACTGGAGAAGTGGAGCAACGAGAAGCAGGCTGGTCGGAGCAGAGCAACGACTTAGAGCAGCAACGAAATGGAGAAGCTGAATTCGAAGGTGAAATTGCTGGAGAAGACGAATTCGAAGCTGAATTTGAAGGTAAAATCGAAGGAGAAGAGGAATCGAAGTTTAATTCGAAAGTGAAATCGAACAGAGAAGATCAATTCGAAGCTGAAACCGAAGGAGAAGAGGAATTGAAGTTTAATTGGGCCAGGGTTAACACACACACACACAAAAAGAAAAAATAAATTAAAAGACCACTCCATGCGAGGTGCGACTCAGTCGCAAGTCGCGACTGTCGACTAGGCTCACAAAGCGACTAGGGTTCTTCTAGGCTCAACACCCTCGCTGCGCTGCAACTAGCGCCTAGGCGTGCGCCCAAGCGCGACTTTGAAATTTTTGGCGATGCCTATGATGGCCCTATACTTAAAATGGTTATACAAAGTTCCTAACTCGAAGATATCATCACAATTTCAAAAAATTTAAATTGTTATACAAAGTACCTAACCCGAAGATATCATCACAATTTCAAAAAAAAAAAAAAAACATACAATCCTATGAACTCAACTTCCCTAGAATTCCTAAAATACCAAGTCCAACTTAAATACCATGCTAATATTTTTCAGTCAACACACCTATAGTTGTAGAACATCAACAAAAAAGAACATATCTAAAAGAATTAACCTTCATAGTACTATTTAGTATTTACATTGAAAAGAATTATACTCCACATTTAAATTATTTCGATAACTAAAAATCATTACCAAAGCACCAAGCAGATATAAAAACATATATATGCAGTATAGAATGGGACAAGATAAAATAAAAAAATATTATTATTAATAATTAATAAAAATATCAAAAAGTGAACTTTCCAAAGCCCTCAAAAAGAAGGAACAAAAACTTCTATAAAAGACCAAAACACAAGAATTCAAGCATATTGGGTTCCCTTGGTTTACAACTAAAAATTAGTTTCAGAAATTTTAAACAATTTAAAAAAAAAAAAATTGTGAAAATTTGTTTGATTTGATTAGAGGATTTTTTTTTTTTTTTTTAAACAGAATTCTAATATTGTGCTAAAAAAGAAAAGTGATGACATTGACACATTCTGAAAATACAGAATTTCTATTTATAAAATTCCTTTTGCCCCGCCCCCCGCCCCCCCCCCCCCCCCCCCCCAAAAAAAAAAAAAAAAAAAAAGGAACACGTCTATTTTCTGGGTTTGGTTTTCTCACTTAAACAAATTACAAATAATTTAATACCAAATATGTGGTTTATCATTGCTCTAATCTAAATCGAGCATATCAATATTTACAATTTTACATTATATAGATGCCACAAATAGTTTTGGACAAAAAAACTTTATTTTCACAACTCCACAATGATTGATCGTTACACAATATACAACAATTGTTAGTAAATTGATTTAACTTATGCATCTTCCCTTACTTCACATTATAAGAGAGTAATCTCTACTATTAAAAGCAACTACATTATGATTGAGACAAGAAAAAGTATGTTGTTCCTAAATACTATTTTTGGATTCCAGTGAGGTATGAGTTTTTCATTCTACTGCATAAATTTAATCTAATTCGTAAGTAAGGTGATTCCACATTCTTCAGTTTATGATCTTTTTTTTTTTAAAAAAAAAAAAAAAAAAAAAAAAAAAACACAATCAGAGATGCATGTTAATCTAGTAGACTATACAAATTCACAATATACCATTTAAATAATTATATGCCATTTCAATAATATCCTTGTACTCTTATAGTAACTACGATTGTTTTTAGGTAGTATGAATTATAAAATACACAAATAGATATACATGTGTATGTCCCCGGGAAAAATGAAAAACAAATGAGCATACAGAAAAAAAGAAAATTAGAGAAAGAGTCAGAAGTATGACCTGTCAGAAGCATCTAATTTGACCCTTAGGTCAGTTCTCTCAGCTTCAGCAGTCGAAAGCCTTTGCTGGCAAGCAGCTTCAGCTTCATTGGCTGCCTTCACTCTCAATTCTAGCCCATGCTCATCTAGAGCATTTCTCAGAAGTTCAGCTTGCAAGTAAGCCCTCTGTTCTGACTCTTTGATTTCCAGCACATCTCTTGCACCCAGACGAAGAAATTAAATTAGTCAAAAGAAAAAGTACAATGTTGTATTTACTCAGAATAGTTCTGTTTTCCAAATTAAGAGGAACTGCTAAATAAAAATTAAAAGCAATATCAGCAATCAGCCCACAAATTTTACTTGATAATCTAGGCTCTATAGAGATACTGAATGTACAAATGGATCCAATCTCAGTTTTATTTTAGACAAAAATCATAAGCTGTATCCCTTGAGTGACAGCAAATGCCATACAATCTATATAGATGCAGTGCAGAACCCCATTACATTCAAGATAGAAGATGTGATTACTATTTTGACCATAAAAGATAAAAAGTCGAAAAAGCAACCAACATAGTGTGCAAATTTTACTCAAATACATGCTCTTCTAGTGAACACCCTAGAAGTTCATGGTTGAGACTGTTGAATGCATAACCAGAAGGCACTAAACCTGCAAAACTAGTTTTTACATGATATCTAAAAAATTTAAAATCTGCAACAGAGGAACTAACTAAAAGTAGTTGCCAATAAAATAGGTTTACAGTTTACATCTAAACCAAAAGAGGAACAGAAAAAGATAAAATTCAAAAAGAAGCTTGAATTTCTAGGAACAAACACTGCTCCAAGGTATCACACTTAAGAAAGATGCTAAAATGCCAATAAACGACTTGTATCAATTTCCTAATGCTGAATTCAACACAAAATCAATCAACCTGTTGTCATATATTTGCTGTCCGAGCATGTCTAGGAAAAACTGAAGTTCTACTTTTTCCTTCTGCATCTTCTCTACCTGCAACAATTTCATAACTTTTATGCATTTGCATAAATAATCCTCAAGGGCATTAAGTCAACGTAATCATAGCCACACTGGCACACTGCCACAAATCTTATAAACAATAAATTTAGAAAGTTGGACATGCAGGAACAGACTTACTTGTGCCTTAAGAGACTTGATCTCTGCTGTCTGTTCAGTACATTTAGCTGCCATGTTCTTCCGTTCACTAGTCTACCAGCAATTAGAGGAAGCTTTAGTCTCAGACAAAGGTATTGACCAGAAACAAGAACATGACTTTGTGTAGATCTCAACATACACAAGTGCCAGTAGGCAAATCAACTTATACGATAAGAAGCTTGCTAAGAAAGTTCAAAATAATCTAATTTTGTAATCAACTTGCTTTATTTTGAATTCTCAATTATCCACTCAACATGGTGTTTCATCAAAACCAGTCCACCAGCATTTGTGTTTTTTAACCGCACCCTTTCACATTGCAAGATTAAATCCAGTAAATGATTTTAATCCCAAAAACGAGATTTTATCCTCATGGCCTCGTCCTGAACACTAGGACCACACACCAGGTGGGTTATACCAAGATGAACCGGATGAGATTGAACTCAAGAAAGAAAATAAAGTCCATACAAGACTTTAAGCTGCATGAAACAAAAGTTCCAGAACAACATAACAAAATAAAAAATCAACTGGACCATCACTCCAGGAACTTCTTTAACAAGGAGACCATCAGGGCCTTCTTTATCAGAGGTATATCAAAATCAGTATCCATAAAACTTAAGCAATCCTTCTCTTATTCCTGAGTTCATAAGAATACAGAGCAGAATGGCTACTCGTGTATCCTCGAATAATTTAAATGCGGCCCCTTTTGCGCATTCAGTAGGTACTGTAAATAAGTACTTCCAGGATAATAGTAAACTTAACTAATAAGGTGATTCTCATAAAAGCAGTAAGAAAGAACCTTTCTGTCCAACAAAGCTCTAAGTGACTGAGCTTCTTCACGCAAGGAAAGGGCTTCATGGGCTGTCTCCTTCCACCGATTCAACTGACCTTCCATCATCCCCATTTCTTTAGACAAAGCTGACCCCATTACCCGAAACTCGGCTTTAATATCTTTTCTCCCTGAAGAAGCTAAGACCCATTAGAATGGATCAAACTATGTTTCATCATGACAATATCAATTAACAGACCCGATTATGACAATTATAACCTGAATCTTGCACTGCTTCTTCCATTTTAAGCTCTAATTCATTTCTTTCGTCAATACACTCCTGCAACTGATGCTCTAGCTCCTCAATTTGAGACTCAGCCTTGTCAATGGCATTCCTTGCAGCATCTGCTGACTCCGCTTTAGCATTTAACTCCCTCTCCCTTCGCATGACAAATGACCTGTCTGCCTGGAATATAACTTATTAATGAACAACCAAACTGAATGTTTTGATTAAGAAGAACATATGTATAGTGAAGCTGCTTAACCTGCAGAGAATCTGTCAGCACTTTGTACCGCTCCACTTCCGCATTCCAATGTTGGAGCTGATCGTTCAGTAAAGTGTATGGACGGGATGAGTACACATATTTGTAATCCTTCAGTTCATTCTAAAAGAACAAAAGACAAGTTAGATTGAAGAAGTTCACACAACTCAGATGTATCAGAAGTGTCAAATTCCAACTAAACATGTTTACAACCTGAAGATCTTGCAACTGCTTTGACAGGATCAGATTATCCTCCTTTGAATCTTGAAGCTCAGAAAGACGATCAGCTGCCAGTATCTACATCAATTATTTAACACTGAAATGAGAGAGAGCAAGACACACACACACACACACACACACACAGAGTCTCAAATAACATAAGCACTTTTTTCTCCTCAATAGATTCCTTTAGTTCCCGCAAGCCCATCGCCTTATCTGCAGGCTTAATAGGTGACAAGCTTCCATTTACAGCATTTTGAACAGGAGCTTGGACACCAGATGTCACATCCTTCTGCAATTTCAGACTAATTAGCTTTCTTCTACTTTCTTCAAGTTCCGACATGCTCTCCTCCAGTTCACCTTCAAAAATCAGGAAGAAACGAAGAGGAAACACATTCAAGAACAATCGAGAAGATCATGCAAACAACAAATTACCATACTGGCTACCTATCAGTTTGCATACTATATCTAAAAGACAGCTCCTTGCAACCTTCATGCATGCATGCATGCATTTCAAGAGAATTATTATAATGGAACAATGTCAGTAAGCTGAAGTAACAGTTACACCAACCTGCAAGACGTTTTATTTCCGATTGATCAACTGACTGGCTGTGAATATATGTCTGGATCTTATCAGCATATTCTTTATGCTTCAAGTGAAGAGCGTCAATGACCCGATGGAGGTGATCAGCTTCTTCTTTCATGAAATCATCAATCTCAGACAACTGAATAAGAACATCTAAGCATTCCAACCATTAATCATCAGTGCAGGTTTTCAGGAATCAAGCCAACACTATCTGTGAAATAGTCGATAGTAAAAGAAACAAAAAAGAAAAAAAGAACAATATATATATATATATATATATATATAAAATAAGAAAATTCACATAAGCTCCCTCCACACCTTCAGTAGATGCTGTTTTGTGCAAAGCCAGAGTTATATTCTTAGTCTTAGCTCTCTGAGCATCCAGGATATTCTCCAAGCGTTTCATCAATTCCAAAGTAGATGAATGACGCAAACAAAGTGCTTCTCGTATACATTCCAGATGTCCATCATTTCCAGGGCTTTCAACAGAATCTCTTTCTAGTAGTCTACATAGAAATATTTCTTCCGCAGGACATAATGGAATTGAACCTGAGAAGAATCTTTATATTCAACAAAGAACAAAAAAAATAATATGCACTTCAATGGTCTTATAAATTACTACCCAGAAATTACTCAAAAAAATTACCTCGAGAACTATCTACAGAATCCAATGTCTGCAAAGCACTTTGCTCTGCCCCAGCTCGTACACCAAGTAGGATTAAATCATCAACCAACTACACAGAGAAGTTTCTTAAAAGCAGTTAGACAGCGAAAATCATAAACGGAAAGAGCTAGGGCCTTTAAAGAGAATAGAGGAGGAACTTACTTGATTCCAGACCTGGTTCACGGTAATTAACACCTCATCATAAGATGTCTGCTTGTCTTTTAATCCTTTGATTTTGTCTTCAAGATCATGCAGCTCATGCTTTTGCACTTCTAGCTGCTGAACAAGCTTTTGATTTTGGTATTGGAGAACTGCTGCATCAACCTGCAAAAGGTATTTGCTCCTATAAATATTATTTCCATCAACATTGAAGAGAGAAAACGGAGAACAAAGATAAAATGATACAATGTCTTGCTCATCCAACCAGACACCAGATGCAAGATGGCAAAGAGTAGAAGAGGAGATTGAGAGAGACACAATTTTAGTCCTAAAGTCTAAAGAAAAAGGGTTAATTGCCTTTTACCCCGTTGTACTTCGATCTTGTTTCATCTTGTCCCCTCTACTTGAAAAACCTACACTTTACCCCCCTTCTATTTATAATAAATTGGAAACTAACCTTTTTTTATTTAACCTAGCCAAATATGCTAAAAATGGGTGAAAATATTTTTTCATCTAAATTTTACATGAAATGGACAAAATTACCCTTTATTTCAATTTTTTATTTTATTTTTCTTTTATTAAAAAAGAAAAGAAAATTAGAAGTAGAGAGAGAAACAATGCTAGAGAGAAAAAAAATGTTAGTTTTTTTTTGTTTATTACCTTTAACTATTAAATTAAAATTAAAAAACAAAAGAAAATTAATTTATTTTTATATTTTTTGAATAAAATGTTGAGTATTCTTCCTTTAGTCAAGGGCAGAAGGGGGTGATGTGTAGGTTCTTAAAGTAAAAGGGTTAAAATAAAACAAGACCAAAGTATAAAGGGGCAAAAAGCAATTAACCCAAGAAAAAAATCGTTCAAGGTCCTAAAGAATAAATATAGCTCCCCTCTAATTTATATAATGGAAGAAATTATCCCCCGCCCCCCAAAAAAATCGAATTTCTAGATCTGCTGCTGATTGTAACCATCATATTGACCTTTTTGTCATCTGTCTTTTGCTTTGACTTTTTCAATCACATGACCATGTCAAATTTATAAAAATGCTCCAGTTGAACTGGAAGTTAGTTACCTGACCAAAAGTCAACACAAGACAGCAATCTTATAGAATGTTCGACAACATATTTGAGAATTTTTACCAGTTGGAAAGGGCTTTGATTTTTTCTTCATTTTTTGGTTTGTTACTGTGAGTATTTTTAGATAGGTATTTGACAGTAGTTAGTAAATCTAGGGGCCCTCACAAGTTAATGTCCTTAAGAAATGCTGACATAAATTCTAAAGTGCAGAATCCAAGGGCATAAAGTTGTGAATCTGAAATTTCAAAAATCTATGCGTAACATACGATATATATCCATAACTGAACAGTGACATTTTATATGCAAATACATGAAGAAAAATGTTAAAATTTTGAAAGACAACATTACATGGATTGGATTTTCGTGAACATTTAAGAAAAGCATGAACCGACGAAAATGCATAAGCAACTAAAGAAATCCCAATTCATATAAAAGAATATAGCAAACCATCTTACTTTATAACAATAACAACAGACTGTTGATTATTGGTGTAAATGCTTTGGTTTTAAAGATGCAAAATCCCAAGTCCAGATGGATGAGTAATTGTTGCATTTTTCATGAAGGCTTGACCAGTTATTGTGAAGAAGTGTTTTTCTATATGAGAACTTTTTCAATCAAGTCATCTTCTTAAAGCTCTTAATGCTACTGCTCTCACTTTGGTGCCTTAAGGTCTTAATCCTACCAAGATGTCAGAGTTTAGGCCCAATTGCATGCTGCAATCAGTTATACAAGGGAATACCTAAGGTTGCGTTTGGGTAAGGGATTTGATTGTAAATGAAAGGATTTCAAAATTCAGGATTTTGAAATCTCATCATTTACAAATCCCTTATTTGGATAATTATTTTAGGCGAAGAATTTGATCGTGTAATTTTATAATTTCCTTATTCAGATAACCATCATCACCACTGTGGGGGTCGGCGGTAGCGGGTGGTGATGGTCGGTGACGGTGGCCGGCGGCGGCGGTCGGCGGTGGTCGACGGTGGGATCTGAAATCTCTCCTTGGAGGGATTTGTAAATGACACCTAGTTTGAAAGGATTTCCAAATCCCTCATTCACTACTATTTTTTTATTGAAAGGATTTTACAAATCTTTTCTCATAAATACCCAAACAAGGTATTTGTCAAAAAGGGATTATGAAATCCCTTACCCAAATCAAATCCCTCCCCCAAATCCCTTACCCAAACACAACCTAAGATTATTGCAAGGAGGTTGAAGATTGTTTTGCCTCATAGTGTGAGCCTTGATTGGTCTCCATTTATTGCTAGGAGAAGCATCAGCGATAAATACTTTTGGCTCAAGAACTATTTAGATGCTATCATTCAGGACAATGATCCCCCTAGATCTCGTATGAAAGTTGACTTGATAAAATCTTAATGCTTTTGGTTTCCCTGCTAGATTTCCTGATTGGGATAAATAGTGTATCACGTCGATTCTTTCTCAAGTGTGAGTGAGGAGTTGGTGTGTTTCTTCAAAGGAAAGAAAGGTCTAAGATAAGGGGATCCAATCTCCTCTTATTTGTTTGTTGTTATGGAGGTATTGGCAGTTATTATTATTTATTAGTCAGAAGATTTGGGAGAATGATGATTTCAAATATCACTGGAGGTGTGATAAACTGTGCACAGGTGCATTTCGCAGATTATTGCAAATGTGATGTTAATTCTAGTAGAATTGTTTTAGATCTTTTGGTTAAGTTTCAAGAGCACTCCGGGCTAAAGGCTAATCAAAGAAACCTACTTGTTTCAGGAGTTTCTGATGAAAACAGCTCGGGAGATTGGTCGGGTAATCAGGAAATCTATTAGCATCTTTTCCATTAAATAATTGTGGATCCCTCTTACACCCACAAAGCTGAAAATTACAGATTGTTAAGGACCTTGTTGATAAGGTGGACATGAGAACAAGATATTGGGTCAATAAGTCTTTGTCATATGCTGGTGGACTTCAACTTACCATTTCTGTTCCAAATAGCATTTATGTGTTCAAGTCATCCCATTTAATCCTACCTAAACACATTCTGATGAAGAGCAGTTTCTCAGATTTTTTGTGGCCTGGAAATGAGATGAAACATTCTTGAGCCAAAAAAAAATTATAGGGAACTGTTGCTTACCAAAGGAAATGGAGGGTTGGGGAGAAGAGTGTAGTGATCTAGAAAAAAATCCTAATGCTGAGACACTTTTGGAATGTTTCGAATAAGAGTAAACTTTCAATTTCGGTTACTACGGTGCATACTTACTTTGTAAAAGGTAAGTCGTTCTGGTTTGTGAAAGCTCCCTAAGTATGTTCGTGGAATTGAGAAAGCTATAGAAGTTGAGACATGATTAAGCCTATGACTTCTTACTCCCTTGGCAATGGTAATAATAGTATTTTTATGTTCAAATATCCTTGGGTTAATGCAGAGGCTTTTGTGGACATTTAGGGGGAATGAATTGCTTATGATCTCGGAATCAAAATTGATGCAAAAGTAAGCAACTTAATTTCCAGTGGGGGGATGTGATTGGCCCTCTTGTAGCTCTCAGAGGATTGATTGGCTCAAGAACTGTCTTAATAAATGAAATTGATAAGAACAAGGAGCATTGAGGAATCCTAATCCTTCTAAAGGGTTTTAGTAGAAAAACTGCTTGGGAGACATGTAGAAACCAAGGGTAGAAAGTGAATTGGAATAAATTGGTGTGATATAGCTCTGCTCTCAGTATATGGATTTCCATTCACTACTAATTGCAGATTAAGGATCGGTTCGCTTGCGTTGCCTCTTTTAACTCTCGTATGTGTCTTTTCTGTGATGATCAAATAGAAACACAATCATTTATTTTTTTAATGTGAGTTTGGTGAGACAGTTCTTCGTAAAGAAGTGTGACATCCTAAATTGGAAGTTGGGGGACTGGTGGAACAATATTGAGTGGGCTAGTAAGCAGCAGAGGAGGAAGTCGGGGATGCATAGCTTACACAAGGTGTATTTTGCTGCTATGGTTTATTTTATATGGAGATAAAAGGAAGTCCATAATTTTCCAGCTGAAGAAGATGGATGTGGAAGATGTGCGAGGAACCAGTTTTCATGTGGTGAGAAGCATAATTCCCACATGTACTTAGAAGGCAGATTTGGAAGCATGGTGCAAACAGAAGTGCTAGATTCTGGTGATGTTGTTCGTGTTCGTTGCTTTTCTGTTTTTTATTTGTATTTCAAAGTTTCTACGTATAGATTGGTAGCTTAGATGTAGCTGGCTAGTTGTTTCCTTGTTTTTTGGTTTTATTTGAATTCAGGATTGCCTTCTCTTCACGGCTTTTTGGCTGTTCAAGAACCAAAAGCAACAAAAGGAAGTTTCAATCTGAGTACTATTCACAGAAACGCAGATAAGTATTGAATTGTGGAGTTAAAAAGAAGATATGTAGGTCCTCACAACGAGATTAAAGTTAAAATTCACTACACTGAAGCCGGCTCATCCAGGTCTTCAATCAAACAATCAAAAAGCAGAATCATGGTTCAGTAAAACACTAACTGGCAACTACACTTTTTGATGAATAGTGCTTGATTCATTCCGGAGCCGGTTCCAACATGAAAATAATATTATTCACTGTTGAAACCCTAATATCACAGCTGATTATAATTCAATCTATCAAATAAAACAGCCAATAAACAAAAATTAATGAAAATTAAATAAACAAATATGTTTTTCTCTTCGTGTTAAGAAGCTTACGGTTTTGTTATCAGGAGAAATGGTGGAGTGACGAGCCATGGGGGAGGAAAGAGAGTTCAGATGAGGGCGCTTCTTCTCTGGCTCGTCGGAATCAGAGTTTTCCATTACTCCTCTCCACCATCACACAAACCCCTCTCCGTTCACCCTTGGAGCTCTTGTTTAAGCCCTAATTACTACCCACCTCAACTGCAGTCTGGACGGGGAGAGAGAGAGAGAGAGCTGCACGGAATGGCACCTCCGGGCTCCGGTCGGTTGTCGATTCTTGAATTCAATGCAGCTAAAAAACATAAAATAAAAAAATGAAGGGTTAATTACCTTTTATGCCCCTATACTTTGATCATATTTCATTTTGTCTCCTTTATTTTAAGAGAAATTGACTGAACAATGAACATAAATCTATCAAATTATCCTACAACTTTCTAATTGAATGAAATAATCTTTAATTTCTGAAATTGTATTACCGAATAATTCCAAATTCAAATCCAAAATTAAATTCAGACGAAATTGTTCTTCCGCAACTGAGTCAATAACTAAATTTACGGAACGTATTTATATGATCAAATTACGATTTTTATTTTCCTTCGAGCTCAGAATAATTGACCAAATATATTCATACATATCAACCTTTTCCAAATTCAAATTCACAGGTTACCATAACAACAATATTTTTTTACGAACAATGTTAGAATAGTGAACTATTTGTTTGCAAAGAAAATGCCGATTCATTTATATGTAAGTAATACGAATGTTAGGATTTTTATTTGTAGTCTTCAAAAGCGTCGATAGTGCATTTTTTTACATATTCATGAAACAAGAAATCTTGTTTTGGACATAGTAATCCAAACGCGAAAAAAAATGTTAAATCAAAACACAATCGGTTTGGAAATAAGAGTGATTCATTTAACCAACATTTGTTGTTGATGAAATCAAATTGTGTTTCATTTTCTTGGCCCAATAACCTCACTTTCTTTGTGTGTTGCTCATTCCATAACATTTCAACGCACCCGTTAATAACCTAACAAAAAAATGAACTAAGTGTTTGAAATAGGTATTGAATATAACAACACAGGTAGTCGTTGAATTTGAATGCGCAAGTGTTTTAAATAGGTGTTGAATATAACACATAACACAGGCAGTTGTTGAATTGAATGAACAAATATTATTCAAAGTAAAATCAATATAATACTTATGAAAGTCGTGATATGCTTCTCCCATAGGATCCTAATTAGATCAACTGACGATACTTGAGTCAACGGCCACTCACCGCCCCAAACAAATACACTATATTTCAACAAGTATAAGAACACGAAATAGAACATGCTTAACAAATATTAAATTTTTGTGATATACTAGCAAGGTCCCTTAAATTGTCTTTTTCTAATATCACAACCATTTTATCCCAATCATCATCGCCGATGTATGTTCCGAGGGGACAATCTCTGGGGGCATATGATGCGGCTCATCATCAGACATCAGTTGTTTTTCTTTAGCAGAGACTACAGGGGGAGCTTTGAGGACAAGTCAGTAACAGTGGATGAATCAATGAGGAAAGGGTGGCATGTAGTACGCCTATGCGTCCGTTTAACTCGACATTCATGTTTATGCATAAGCCTTTTTTTCTTTGTCTTTATGGGATTGCCCTTCACGTCTTTAACAATCGAACTATATGTTACTAGATCACGTTTGGATCGTGTAATTCTCCTAGGGAGAGACATGGACAAAGTTACTACATCTACGCCCTTCACAAGACACATTATCTATTCATTCTACTTGACAAGCGGTTCTTCTTTGTCCTTCAATTCTAGTTGATAAAATCCATTAAGGCCCTCAATGGTGTCATTGTGTTTTGATTTTAATTCCTTAGTGTGAGTGACTAAATGAACTACAGTTTTAATAAATTATTCTTCTAACGGTTTCTTTTTACCAACAAGATGCTCTGTGTTACATTACCACATGTACTTTAAGACTCAAACAACATGTCATCCAATCATCTACGTTCAACTTTCAACTCATGGATGACTCCCTTCAACCTTTTAATTTTACTCTTCAATCTCATTTTCAAATCTTTCTTCAATTGCTTCATAGTTTGTACCTTTTGACGAAACTTCTCATTTTCTTCTAACTAATATTTCATCATAGTTGTCTTTGCATCGACCGTAAAACCACTATCTTTAAATTGTTGATTGATTTTCAAGTCAAAGGTTGGTAAATCATCACCTTGGTCCATTTTATGCTTTTCCTTGCTAACATTGGGATCAATTGGAAGGTCAACTAGCTTTGCAACACCATTACTTTCATTATCGACAGGAAGGGAAACACCCACCCTGAGTTCCTCAACAACCTCTATCAACTCATCCTCAATAATCTGACCAATGACGAGAATTTTTTTTTTAATTATATGAGAAACAATGTTTTTGTGTTGTGTGAACAAAATAGATGACATGTTGAATATAACACATAATAGGGTGTACACATTGAAAGAAAAACATGTATTTTATTCAACACACATCATGTTATATTCAATATGAATACATCATGGTGAATACAACATAGCGCATTCAATATTACATTAAACACGCAAAATAACAAATCACTGAATAATATGCTTATTTCATTACACAAAATTCGTATTGCTTGCCACACACATATATTATATTCAACACACACAATCTTGTTATATTCAAAACGAATGCATCATGTTCAATATAACATAGGGCATATAATGTTACATTCAATACGCAAAACAACAAATCGAATTGATCACTGAATAATATGCTTATTTCAATACACAAAGTTCATATACAAAACAAATAAGTTAAACTAAAGAAATTTTGATGGTCATACCTCCTCAGGTCGGTGTTCTTAAAGTTGTTGCGTGTTGATTTCTTAGAGCAAATGCATCATATCCTTGGTCGCCCACTGGGGTACATTATTCTACATAAACACAGAACATTCAACCAACGTCTTATGCTTGCATAGTGATAAGTGTAAATTACCTATCTATTTCCAAATCGAACATTGTTAGTTTTCGAGTATGTTTTAATATGTTTTTATTTTTTTTTGTATTAAAACAGGTGTGTGGGGTGAAAATGTATGAAATTGGAGGGAAAATGATCAATTCAGACAAAAAACGGTGGAAGAGCGGTGGAAAAACATGCACGGAGGCAATATTTTGAAAGTAGCCCACCACTGCGGCGTCTAGACTACCGCCGCGGTGGTGAAAATGCAGAGATGTGCTTTTCTTGCTAAACATCCACCGCCACAACGGTGAGATCCACCATCGCGGCGGTGAAACTGCAAGATGGTCCTGAATCCACCGCCTTCTCCACCGCCTAGGCGATCAATGAACCGACTTATCTCACTACCGCGGCGATCAGCTCTGCAGAGACTTAAGATATTTTGTGATATTTTGAGCCCTATAAATACCCCCATTTCCTCATCTCTTCCATTTTTATCATCCCCTAAGGCCCTTAGAAGATATTTAGGATGAGTTTGAGAGATTTTTGAGGGAGAGCTCACAACCTGAAGTGGAAGAAGAAGGAAGAAGTGATCGTTCAACGGTTTTAGTGCCAAATCTTCATATATCGGCTAAGTTCTTTAATTTATTTTCTTTGTTTTCTTCATTTTGGTAGTTGTTGGGCATGTTTAGTCTATTTTACATTGTATATATGGTTATGGCCATTGGCTAAACATAGGTTGTTTAGGGATTAATGCTCTATTTATGAATATGTTGTTTGATTGAGTTTATGTCTCGTTAGTGATGGTTCTTTGTTATTTTGATTGTGTTTATCGTATTATTTGTTTATGATGCTTAGATTGATATACCGAGAATACGGGGTTTGACGCTCGAAAGAGGTAACCCTAAATTCGAACTAGGGTAAACGAACGCCACGATCCAATAACCCGGGAGAGAGTTGAATTGTGTACAATCGATGACAGTGGGGCAAGATTCATGTGACCTAGGGTCATTAAGACGTTGAGGGGGACTTCTTTGTTGACTCAAAATCGCGTATTCCCTCGTCTTACACTCAGGAGAGGTGGCGGGGGAGTTTACGAACTGAGATTGTCGATACGCTAAACACAACGCGACGATCCAATAACCTGGGAGAGAGTTGAATTGTGTGCAATCAATGACGTTGGAGCGAGACTCACATGACTTAGGGTTGTTAAGACGTTGAGGGGGACTTCTTTATTGACACGAAATCGCGTATTTCCTCGTCTTACACGCGGGAGAGGTGGCGAGAGAGTTTACGAATTGAGATTATCAGATAAGTCGAACGCCGTTAACATGAACTAAAATGAGATCGAACACGTATTCGTAAACGAAGTTAATCCTTAGACAATCTATTCCCTCAAAACTATCTCAATATAATATTAGTATAGTTAATTTAGTTAGTTTAATTAAATTAGTATTAGTATTAGTATTTAATTTTATTCAATTTATTTTTGCCTAGATAAAATTAGGTTATATTAATCGCAGTAATCGATAATAACCACAACCAATACCTGTGGACACGATACCCCTACTCTCTCTATCTTTACTAAAACTTGATCTCGCATACTTGCGAGTGAAAGTAGCGACATATTTACGCGCTACCACATAGCCAAAACTAATTGCATAGAAACTAGCTTATAAGGCAATTCTATAGTGGGAATAAAAAGAAGAAAAAAACATGTAAAGCGATAACATACCCCTTCACTTGAAGGGCTTTGGTAGCTGATTTCTATTGGCGAAAGCAATATTTAATAAATTCTCTCTGCCCAAGAAAATAAAGACATTGAGTCGAGGTCCTCAACCAACATCAAGTCAGACACTCGAACAACTTGTCCTTTGTTCGTAAAAAATATGTTATTAACAAATGAAAGCATATGAGAGGAGCGACGTCATCATCCTCGATCGTGACTCCTCTTAATGCACGATGAACCTCGTTCTTCACCTCAACCACACTCTATTTGTTAGTGTCAAGACCACGGTGAGTTAAAAATGAACACTCACTTTTACGGGAATATCTCCCATCAATTTGGACGTTACCCGATGGCAATCCAAAAATCAATTGTATATCACTGATTCACAGCATGACATATGAATTATCGATTCTGAAAACCTTTCATACGGGACTGTATGAACGAATTATGAGCGTTATGACACTATCTAGCTTGTAAAAATTATCAAGGCTCATGAACGAATTTTGGAGAGCATTTGATGTGCTAGAACGACGTTTTATGTAAACATATGATGTGCTCATTACAAAGGGAAACCGTGGCAAGTAGCCAATATGTTTGGGACAACTTTGAATGGTACTTGATCGTTCAAGGATGAATAAGATCACGTCTGGTAGACCTGCCAGAAATATATAAAAAAATCAAACACACATGAAAAAACCAAACATATTTTTGAAGTTAAAAAGATTTAAGAAGTGTTGAAAAACACAATACATTTTGATGAAGTACAAACCTTTTGCGAATTAACCTCAAGTTGTGTTTGCTAACTAACCTCTGGTTGTTGTAATTCTAGAAAGGCATACAAACAACAAATCATAAACATGTATGCAAGAGTTTGAGTGTTGATATGTATACTAAAAAAATGATGTAATGAAATATTTATTGTTACCCGTCAGTTATAAGAATGGTAATCCTGAGACAAGTTTATAAGCTTCACTTGACAATGTTGAATTCAACACAGACACAAAACAACACACATTACCGTTAGAAAATCAGATGGTGGGTTACAATCAACATAATAGTATTAAAAATTTCACGCAGTCTAAAAAACACAGTACTTCATGAATCAAATGTTTTAGTAATTATATACAAAAGGCAAGGAATTTTTTAGGACATTTATGGGAAACGATAGCAATACCTTCACTAGAACTAATGCTTTTATCAGACATGGTGGAATTCCCTTGATATTCGTGGTCTACAATTTAAAAATGTAAAAAGTTAACATTATTGACCAAAACAATTCAACTATTGAACGAAACTACAGAACAACAAGAAGAACATATAAAGAAAAAATTATTTTATAAACCGCTATAATCGGATTTGGAGTAAATTTTCCATTATGATGTGTGAGCACAGGGTTATAAATAGGATTTCATCACTGATGGATTATACACATGAACGACAAAGAGGAAGCATACAAATTCGAAGACATTCATCAAAGCGAGACGAAAAGAAGAATACAGATGATTCGTATGGAAAACCAACAAAAAATCTTTGAGAAGGACATGATCACCGGTTGTATTACGTTTTTTTCATCTTCAGCGAACTCCGCCTATGCACCATATTTGGGTAGTTAAACGAAGAGGAGTGGAGATTGGGGTTTTCGTCCAGTTAGGAAAGTTCCAAGAATGGGAAGTGGAACGACGATATGCAGCGTATTTAGTTAGGCACATCCCAACTTTTGAAATGTGGTAGTTTGAAGCTATAATCTTGTGCTATGCAAAATAAATAAATAATATATATATATATATATATATGTGTGTGTGTGTGTGTGTGTGTGTGTGTGTGTGTGTGTGTGTGTGTGTGTGTGTGTGTATGTATATGTATATATATGTATATGTATATAATTTTGTGTCACGCAAAAAAAAGAACATAAAATCATACAGCTACCGTGTTAAATATAACACGATATCGTGTTTTTAGTGTAGTTTGGAAAGTTACAATCTTGTGTTATGCCAAAAAACATATTATTATACATCCATGTACTGAATATGACATGATGTTGTGTTATTTTCAACATGATATTTTAAGCATTTATATTTCAATCGTTTCAACCATTTAAATGATTTACATTGCAACATGTGTTGAATTTTAACATGACATACATTGTGTTGATATCCGAAATATAAGTTGTGTTGAATGTAACTTGGCCACAAAAACGAAATGAAATATATTACAAACAGAACTTGTTTTCCATGTCTGGTAATAACGATCATGAATATGAATTTATTTTGGCAGTTTTTACAACAATTCGATTTATATTGCAGATTATAGAATGAAATTTGTGTTGGATTTTAGTTGTTGATGAGCTCTTTGATTTTGTAGGATATGTATTTTAGGTAACAATCACAATTAGGTGTAACAAACACAAGGGCAAATCTGTTCCAAAAACCATAAAGGATCATTTAGTAACACGTTTAAAGAAAATATTTAAATTGTAGTTTCTGTATCTTAAGTGGAGCATTGGGTAATTGCCCCTTATTTTAATAACCCGCATTTCACCTACGTCTACTTAAATGAATTAGGCGATTAATTAGAGGTACCCTTATTTTTATAAAATAAATTCATATGTACCATATGATCAATAATTATTTTTAAGAAAACAATATTTATAATTAAAAAAAATTAAGAAAAACCCATTATCTAATTTTAATATTCCAAAACTACTATTTTTATTAATAAACAAACAAACCCTAACTCATCTAAATAGATATCTAATTTTCATTGTACATATATCATTTATCTCTCTTTCTCTATAATTCAGCTCCTCCATCCACCACCGTACCGACTGCAACTCCATATCATCGACAACCTCCACACCACCCCACGACATCAACACCGGCCATCACTATCAATATTGGATGTTCTCTCTCCCTTTCTCTCCAAAACATAACCATCACCACCAGATTTGGGCGGCTACGACTAGATGGTGGCGTTGGCCCAGATTTGGCCATAGCTAGCCAGTTCGTGATCGACCACCACGAAATTTGGTGGCAGCGGCCTCGATCTGGCCGTAACCGCCCAAATCTAGTTTTTTTTTCTAGATAGTCTAAATAGTTTTTGTGTTCCTCAGTGCTAAATCATAACAACACATTTTCTCATCTTAATCAACATTGACATTTTCATTGGGTAGAAAAATATAGATCTTAATATACGATTAATGGATATACATAAATTATTGTGCAACAACTATTATATTAACTAACAAAAATAATTTCTAATTAGTATAAAAAGTTGTTGCACAATAAACTTTGTGTTAGAAGTGTAACAATATATTATCTCATCTTAATTCACATCGAATATGAATTGACAATCGTTTTCGTAGGGAAAACAGTAGAGAGTATAATAGACAATTAATGGGTTATATAAATTATTGTGCAATAATTATATATATTATGTAGTAAAAAAATTTCAAAATAATTATTGCTCAGTAAATTTGTTTTTTTAGTCTGTGATAATATATGTTCTCATCGTAATCCATTCCATGTTAAATATGAACTGATAGTTGTTTTCATTGATTAGAAATTAGAGTATAATCTGCGATTAATGGCTATACATAAATTACTATGCAACAACTATTTATATTATCTAACAAAAATATTTTTCAAAATAGTTATTGCATAGTAAACTTCATTTTTGTTATGGTGACGATGAATATTTGTTGTGATATGAATGTTTATTGTTGTGGTGGCAGTTGTAATAGCAAATATTTATTATTGTGACGATGATAGAAAATATTTGTTGTGATAGTGGAGGTGACATCTGATAGGTGTAAAATACCTATCTATTTCTAAACTGAATTTGCCAATTTTCGAGTATTTTATTAAGGTTTTAATTACGTTTTAGTTGTTTTTTATATAATTCAGGTGAAGGGACGTAAACAATTTATAAACCGAGCGAAACGGTAGGAAATCGGTAAAGAAAATATGAAAAAGTGAGGTTTCAAAGCCTGTAGAAAATCCGCCTAGGCAAAGAAAACCACCGCCTAGGGGGAATTCCGTCAGAAAGTTGGTATGCTGCAGTTCTGAAATCCGTCTAGGCGAAGAAACGACCGCCTAGGCGTAATTCTGTCAGAAGATTGGGCGCACTGAAGTGCTGAAATCCGCCTAGGCGAAGAAACTACCGCCTAGGCGGAAATCAGTCAGAGTGAAAAGAAGACTAAGAAGTTAGTCCTCCGCCTAGGCGAATAAACCATCGCCTAGGTAGATTTCTAACCGACTTAACCTTCACCTAGGCGAATTTCTCAGAACAGGGCAAAATATCTATTTATATATTTTTGAAACCTTTGGCCTATATACCCCTTTTCCACACTCGAAAAGTGTTGTTCATGATCCCTAACCCTAGTATAGAGTTCTTAAGCTATACTTGAGAGATCAAGGAGGAGATTCATCATTCGGACAAAGAGAAATCACTTGCGGATTGATCATTAGCGACAGTGGATCGTATCACTTTCAGATTTGATCGTTCTTCTCTTGTTTTTATCTTTGTAATTATTTTTCCATATCTAATGATGTTGAATCACTCTTGTTTTGTATGGTATATGGCTAAGATCTTGTAGTATTAATTAAATGTTACTTAGGTGTTGTTGAAATCATGTAAATGTTAAGTTGAATGAATTAATGTTACTTTAACGTGTTGTTTGTCTAAATCCGATTGTGTTTATCGTTATTCTTGATATTATGCTTGTATTGATAAACTGAGAATATGGGGTTTGACACTCGGGAGAGGTAACCCCGGATTCGGACTAGGGTAAATGCAACGTGACATTCTATCGACCCGGGAGGGCGTTAGAACGTATGCAATCTATGACGTTGGCTCAAGACTCACGCGACCTAGGGTCGTTAAGGCGTTGAGGGAGATTTCTTCGTTGACACGAAGTCATGTAATCCCCCATCTTACACTCGGGAGAGGTAGTGGAGAAGTTATCAATACAGAGATTGTCGGAATAGATAAACACCGTTATAAGTAACTAAATGAAGTCAATTATGCATTATGTGAAAGAAATCAATACCTAAATAATTAGTGTAATTAGAACTAACCTAATAGTTGTCATTTATCTTAGTAGATTAAATAGAATACAAACAATTTTTTATTAGTCGAGATAATATGAGACTATGTCAATCACAATATTCAACCAAATTACACGTGTTCCCAGTGGAACGATATCCGATCTTACAAGATCCACTATATTAAAACTAGGCCTTGTATACTTGCGAGTAATCAATACCGCGAGGACGATGACGAATCCTCGCGCGTACAAGTTTTTGGCGCCGTTGCCAGAGAATTACGGTGTTTTTCAATTAAGTTGATATTGTGATCAAGTAGTTGAATGTTAATCACGATAATTCTTTTACTTTTAATTGCATTCAATTCATTTGTTTATTTGATTTATTTGTTTGAACTAAGCAGTGCATGCAGCGTAGTAAACGAATTAGTAAATAGAAAGAGGAAAAAGCTACTACTATGGCCGGGGGAGGTGAAAACATCCCACAACCGCCGGAGCCGGACGCACTCCAACCTTCGGAACAAGAGCGCCGACAGAGAGTCCTTAGGGATTATTATCGACCATTGATGCTGGATAATTATTCAGGCATCCAGAGGCAACCGATCCAAGTGAATAATTTTGAGTTGAAGCCCGCCCTGATCAACATGGTTCAACAAAACCAATATGGCGGGAATCTTCATGAAGATCCCAACGTCCACTTGGCAACCTTTCTGGAGATATGTGACACTGTGAAGATCAATGGTGTTGCTGAGGATGTTATACGGTTGAGGTTATTCCCATTCTCATTAAGTGATAGAGCACGGGGTTGGTTCCAATCGATCCAACCGGGGAGCATAAATACTTGAGAGGACCTTGCACAAAGATTCCTCACTAAGTTCTTTCTACCTTCCAAGATTTCTTAGCTCCGAGGCGAGATTGTGCAGTTTTGCCAGAGAGACTTTGAGCCGTTATTTGAGGCGTGGGAGCGATTCAAGTATCTATTGCGAAGGTGCCCCCAACACGAGTATCAGGATTGGTTTCAAACCCAAAAGTTTTACAACGGGTTGGATGGCCAAACTAGAACGATCATTGATGCTGTCTCAGGGGGATCGTTATTGTCCAAAATCCCGACTGAAGCTAATGCACTATTGGAAGAAATAGCGGCCAACAATTATCAATGGTCGAATGAGAGGAACAAGGGAAGACAAGTCTCTTCTATCCAAGAATCTGACCATATTGCAACGTTATCAGCCCAAGTGTCAAAGCTCTCGGATCAATTGGTCGTCTTGTTTAATAAAGGCGCTTTGTCAAGTCATGGGGAGGAGAATGTTGCAATTTGTTCTCAATCCGGATTGAATAATGAGTTCGAGGAATGCCATTTTCTAAACAATCGAGCCTATACTTTCAGGCCCGCTACCAACATTCCAACTCATTACAATCCTAGACTTTGCAACCATAAGAACTTCTCATATGCGAACAATCAGAACTTTTTGCAGCCACCTCCGGGATATGGAAATCAAGCTTCGGGATATCCGATGCAATCCAATCGTCAAATGCAACAACCACCGATGCATAATCCAAAATCAAATTTGGATGAAGTATTGGGTTCATTTATGAAGGAGACTCAGACTATGATGCGTAAAACGCATAACCGGCTGAATAAACATGAAACACGGCTTGACTCGATTGATACAACTTGTACAAACACCAATGCCACAGTGAAGTTTTTAGAAACTCAAATCATGCCGCTTGCTAGATCCATCCAAGAACAACAAAAAGGAAAGTTTCCAAGCAACACGGAAACCAACCCTAGGGAATGCAAGGCGATTAAATTGAGGAGCGGAAGAGAAGTGGAGGTGAGCAAGCCTATGAAAAATGAGCCGGGAGTGAGTCATGAGTTTCATCATGATGAACCAAGAACAAATGCAGATGAGGAAGTTGAAGAGAAAATCGTTGAAAGAAAGGAAAAGCCGAGTGAAGACTTGAATGAAGAAAAGAACTGAGAGAAAGTTGAGGAGAGAAGAAGAGATGAAAGGGTGATACCGGGGCGAGTAACATTTTCAGAAAATCCACCGATTCTAGTAACCCCATTGCCATATCCTCAAAGATTCCAAAAGAGGAAGTTGGATGCCCAATTTGAAAAATTTCTTGAAATCTTCAAGAAAATTCACATCAACATTCCTTTTGCGGATTCATTGGAGCAAATGCCCAACTATGGCAGTTCTTGAAAGATATCATGACAAAGAAGAAAAAGTTGGAGGAGTACGAAACGGTAAAGCTAACGGAGGAGTGTAGTGGAATACTATAAAGAAAGTTGCCTACCAAATTGAAGGATCCGGGTAGTTTCACATTTCCATGTACTATCAGGAAATCTCATTTTGATAAGGCTCTTTGTGATCTTGGGGCGAGTATTAATTTGATGCATTCTTCCGTTTATCGGAAGCTAGGACTTGGGAGTGCAAAGTCGACAACGATCTCTCTCCAAATAGCGGATTGTTCGTTAACCTATCCAAAAGGTATCATTGAGGATGTGCTAGTGAAGGTCGACAAATTCATATTTCCGGTGGATTTCGTTGTACTAGAAATGGAAGAAGATAGAAAAATCCCGATCATCCTAGGAATACATTTCCTTGCAATGGGAAAGGTCTTAATCGATGTGCACAATGGAAATCTGACATTAAGGGTGAATGATGAAGAGATAAGGTTCAACATTTTTAAAACTATGAACTTTTCGGATGAACTTCCCAAATGCAATCGAGTTGATGTTGTGGACTCTTGCATGAGGGAGTTCTTTCTTGAAAATCTAGAGACGGATTCATTAGAGCATACTCTCACAAATTCTTTATCTATGGGGGATTTTGCTGAGGAAGGCTCTACCACGGAACTTGATGTTGTGGACTACGTACTGACTTTGGATGCTCAATCTAAAGACTTAGAGGATCTAATTCATGTGGCGAAAATTGAAGAAGTTGTAACTTCTCCCGAGGAATTAAATCCGCCTCACGGTGGATTAATACTCAAGCAATTACCAGAGCATCTTCGATATATCTTTTTGGGAGAGAATTCAACTAATCCGGTTATAATTTCATCATCTTTGACGGAAGAAGAAGAGAGTAAGTTGTTGAGAATCTTGAAGAGGCATCGATCCGCTTTTGCTTGGTCTATATCGGATATCAAAGGAATTAGCCCTTCGGTTTGCATGCATAAGATTTTGATGAAGGATGCGTTCAAACCCTCCATTGAACATCAACGACGGCTATCCGGCTATGAAGGAAGTGGTGAGAGCGGAGGTGTTGAAGCTCTTGAATGCGAGAATTATATATGCTATATCCGATAGTGAGTGGGTTAACCCGGTGCAAGTAGTGCCCAAGAAATGAGGTATGATGGTGGTGAAGAATGACAAGGACAACCTTATTCCTACACGGACTATCACGGGATGACGTGTGTGCATTGATTATAGAAGGTTGAATAAGGCGACGAGGAATGATCATTTTCCTCTTCCTTTCATTGACCAAATGCTAGATCGATTAGCTGGATATGAGTGCTATTGCTTTCTTGACAGCTATTCAGGTTACAATCAAATAGCCATTGCATCGGAGGACCAAGAAAAGACTACTTTCACATACCCGTATGAGATGTTCGCTTATAGGCGTATGCCTTCGGCCTTTGCAATGCACCAACAACTTTTCAACGGTGTATGATGGCAATATTTTCAGATATGGTGGAAGAGAAAATAGAAATGTTCATAGATGACTTCTCAATCTTTGGGTCATCTTTTGATCACTGTCTATACAATTTGGCGCTTGTTCTTGATCGATGTGAGGAGAAGAATTTAGTTCTCAATTGGGAAAAATGCCACTTTATGGTTAAAGAGGGGATCGTCTTGGGTCATCGAGTTTCTTCCAAGGGGCTTGAGGTGGACCGAGCAAAAATTGAAACGATTGAGAAGCTTCCGCCACCGATTAATGTGAAAGGAGTTCGAAGTTTCTTGGGGCATGCCGGCTTTTACCGGCACTTTATTAAGGACTTCTCAAAGATGGTGAAGCCATTATGTCACCTACTTGAGAATGATACTTCATTTGAATTCAGTGAGGCTTGCATGGAAACGTTCAAAGCGATAAAGGAGAAGTTGATCACGGCTCCAATAATGGTCGCTCCGGACTGGGAAGTGTCATTTGAGCTTATGTGCGATGCGAGTGATTATGTCGTTGGCGCGGTGTTAGGCCAACGGAAGGAGAAGATCTTCCGATCAATCTACTATGCAAGTAAGGCATTGAATGATGCCCAAGAGAATTACACCACGACGGAGAAAGAAATGCTAGCTGTTGTTTTTGCTTGTGATAAGTTCTGGTCTTATATCATTGGTTCAAAAGTGATCGTCTACACAGATCACGCGGCTATCTGGTACTTGTTTGCAAAGAAAGATGCCAAACCGAGATTGATAAGGTGGATTCTTCTATTGCAAGAGTTTGATGCTGAAATAAGGGATAAAAAATGGAGTGAGAACGTAGTTGCCGACCATTTGTCAAGGTTAATTCAAGAAGACGTTGGTGAGGAGTCTAGCATCACGTAGGTGTTCCCTGACGAACAACTATTTTCAGTTGAAAATGCACTTCCTTGGTATGCGGACATTGTGAACTATCTTGCATGTAATGTGTTACCACCCGATTTGACTAGAGCCCAAAGGAAGAAATTCCTTTTCGATTCAAAGTATTATTTGTGGGACGAGCCGTTGCTATTCAAGAAATGCGCTGATCAGGTAATCCGGAGATGTGTTCCAGAGGAGGAGATGGCTAGTATTCTCTATCATTGCCATTTATCACCTTGTGGCGGCCATTTTGGTGCAACTCGGACAGCATCGAAAGTACTTCAATCAGGTTTTTACTGGCCTTCTTTATTTAAAGATTCGTACATGTTTGTAAAAACTTGTGATATATGTCAAAGGGTTGGTAACATATCGAGAAGGAATGAATTACCATTGACGTCTATTCTTGAGCTTGAGTTGTTTGATGTGTGGGGCATTGATTTCATGGGGCCATTTCTGCCGTCATTTGGCAAGGAGTATATTTTGTTAGCGGTGGATTATGTGTCCAAATGGGTCGAGGCCGTGGCAACACCTACCAATGATGCCAAAGTGGTTTTAAAGTTCCTTCAACAAAATGTCATGACATGGTTCGGGACACCTCGAGCCTTAATCAGTGATGAGGGAATCCACTTTTGTAACAAAATGCTTAGTGCTTTATTGGCAAAGTATGGGGTTAGGCATAAGGTGGCGCTACCCTACCACCCACAGACAAATGACCAAGCTGAAGTTTCAAACCAAGAAATCAAGCTAATTCTAGAGAAAACGGTTCATACTAATCACAAGGATTGAGCGGTGAAGCTTGATGATGCTTTATGAGCGTACCGCATGACTTTTAAGACACCAATTGGCATGTCGCCGTATCAGTTGGTGTTTGGGAAAGCGTGTCATTTGCCCGTTGAATTGGAGCACCGTGCATTTTGGGCGATTAAGAAACTCAACTTTGACCTAAAGGCTTCTGGTGCGCAACATCTCCTCCAATTGAATGAAATAGATGAATTCCGGCACGAGACTTATGAGAATGCCAAGCTTTACAAAGATAAAACGAAGAGGTGACATGATAAAATGATAGTCAGGAGGGAGTTCAATCCGGGCCAACAAGTTCTGTTGTTTAATTCAAGACTGAGACTCTTTCCCGGAAAGTTGAAGTCCTGGTGGTCTGGACCGTTCTGAATCAAGCAAATTTATCCATTCGGTGCTATCGAGTTGGAAGGCGAAGACGGACAAACTTTCCGAGTCAACGGAGAGTGGATTAAGCACTACTTCAAAGATGAAGAACGAGTTGTGGAGAACATCTCCCTCGTTGAAGGATAAAGCCAGAATTCATAAACGTCCAGCTAGGGACGTAAAACCAAGCAACATCTTTTGATATGTCGTCGAGGGTAACGAACATTCCCAACTTTTGTATAAATTACTTTTTGGAGATCGTATTGATCTCGGAATATTTTTTGTGATGAACTGATGAGGTTTGATACTTAGGGTTGAATTGCATGCTAAAAATCGTTTGAGGAACGAAGTGGAAGTAAGTTCCGTAGAGAAGAGTGGTGAAAACGTGAAGAAATCCAGAAAAAATTCACACTGATGAAATTTCGCCTAGGCCGAAAAACCATTGCCTAGGCGGAAATAGAGCAGAAAGCTAATTTTTTATACTGGCGTAAATTCGCCTAGGCGGAAAAACCACCGCCTAAGCGGATTAACAACAGAAATCAAATATTTTTACACTGCTGTAAATTCGCCTAGGCGAAAAAACCACCGCCTAGGAGGATTAGAGTCAGAACCCATTACGTTTTACACTGACGTAAATTCGCCTAAACGGAAAAAACCACCGCCTAGGCAAATTAACGTCAGAAGGTCTTCTAAACAAACTGGCGCTACTTTGCCTAGGCGGAAAAACCTCTGCCTAGGCGAATTCGCGTCAACCCTATTTTAAATAGGAGCCCTTCCCCTTCACAAACGGCACTCTCCCCTAAAATTTTCAGAAATCTCTCAACTTCATCATTCAAAATATTTTCCTCCCTTTAAAAATTCATCCTAAATTTGCGAAACACTTGGGATTTCCACCAAGAATCTTCATCCAAACGTTGGATTTTCTCCCCCATTTTTGGAAATCTAGGGTTTAAGGGGTGAACAGTGCGAACTCGACACCTTCAAGCGATTTGACCGAATTTTTTCAACAAGTGTGAATGATCCTATTTTTCATTTAATTGTTGAAATATTTGCTTGATTTGCCTATTTATTTCAAAAAAATCCTTGGATTTGGATAGAACTCTAAACCCTTAACCCCTAGTTTTGCATTTGTCATGTTCTTAGGGCTTTAGAGTTGATTTTTGGTGAACACTATCATGTTTATGTGTAGATACACTATGCGAATGATTTACTTTAAGCTATATTACGAAATTCATATTGATTTGGTTTTGGTTGGTATGTGGTTGTTATAAAGGCAATGAGTGTTCGCTGACAATGTTGGTTGAATTGTGTGTTCTATTGTTATTGTTATGGTTTGTATTGTGATTGTGATTTATAGGCAAAATGGCCAATCGTCGAGCATCTAAACAACCACGCACAGAAGAATCTTCAGTTTCCACGGATTACAACTCCTCAAAATTCGTTTCCAAGCAAGCCGAAGCCCATTTCAATAGATATGAAAGCAGGTGCACCGGCATTCACCAAAGGGGATTCGGACCTTTGCAAGAACTCCTTGAAGAATTCAGGACAATCATACAAAGTCGAAAATGGGAACAATTTTGCGCTTCACCCCCACCAAGGGAGTTGGCCTTGGTACGCGAATTCTACGCGAATATTATCGAGGCCACTGGCTTTCAGACGAAGGTCCGAAATATCCCAATTTTGTTTAGTGTGGACCACTTCAATGAGTTTCTAGGTTTGACGGGGCTAGACGCCTCGTGGGATTTATCTGAAGCTGCCATACCAACGATGAATGTTGTGATCTAGGCCCTGACTACGGGTAATACCCAATGGAAAAACAAATGGCAGGGTCAGGCCATCTTTAAGGCGCGGTTTCTGAGGCTAATCCCGAAGATATGGCATCACTTCATCTGTGGGAATCTGCTTTCTACCTCCCATATTTTAGATGTTTCCAAAGAACGGGCTTTTATGCTCTTTGGCATCGATAAAGGGACCCCCATCAATGTCGGGTGGAACATCTACTCTTCGATTCTTTATGCAGCCAGAATGACGAAGGGTGGTATTCATTTTCCCTCATTCTTAACCGTTCTATTTATGCGTGCCGGAGTTCAATTTACAGAGACTAGCCCTTGACAACCTATTCATCCACTCGATCTTTCAATGATTAACCGATTGTGGAAAGGAGAACCAGTCGACCCAGCTGAGCAGCCAGTGGAGGGAGATGAGGGTCCTGGAGAAGAAGAGGCAGGCCCTTTGGAAGCACCGACACCCACAACCCGCAACGACCAACTGAACCAAATTTCGCTTGATATCCGTGGTCTCCGATCCGACATGAGCCATCTTGAAAATAATTTTTCTCGGATGGAGATTTACATGGATCACTACACTAGGCAGGAAGATCAAAATCAAAGGGTGTTATTCGAGCACCTCGAAATCGACATGACGCGTTATACGCCCGTGCCGCCTTTTGAGACCGACGAGCCACAACCACCATCTCCTCCCCAATGAACGGTAGGAGGTTAGACTCTTATGTCTTCCCTCCTAGGTATGTATCCGACCCAGTTTTCAATACTTAGATGTCTATTCTGTTATTGGGTTCGCTGCCTAGGCAGTAAGGACACTGCCTTGTTCAAGTTTGGGGGTATTAAACATGGGAGCATGTATTTTCTGTTCTTTTTGGGATATTTTGGGATATGAAGGATGGATTTTTTTTTATGTGAATGATGTAGGAAAAAAATATTTTTGTGGACAAATTTTTGTTTATAATGGTATTAATGTTTAGTTTTTGTAAATTTTGCAATTCTTTTTGTTGTGCATATGTAATGATTAGTTATGCATGTGTAAGGATCATTAGTATAAGTATGTTAGTTTGTAGAATTAGAGTAGATATATAAATGAATGTAGTTATATGTGCATGCTGAGTTTTTGAGTTCGTCCGAACCATGTCCCGATGATGAAAATTATCCCTAAATTGTATATTGAGGTTTGGGGTAATGCTATTCATGGGTGTTTTGTGTGCTTAGCATGTCGATTAGGTAAAAATTATTTTAATCCTAAATCGCACGATCCCATAGACTCATTGTATAATTAGTTGAACGATTTGACACCGATTATTTAGTAATAAGTTCATGACAGAAATGAGGAATCTAGAACTTGATTGGGGGAGGCTTGAGGCAAAATTATAGGTGAGGTAATTCCGGAGGCATAATATAGGCCTTCATTTTTATCACTTGAACCTTTTGAAACTAACCTGAAAATTTATTCCCTCGTTCTCCTGTCGAAGCCCATAAACTTTTCAATTCTAAACTTGTTTCTACACTTTAGACAATTAAATCTTTTAAAAAAACCGTTGTCGCTAAGGATAAAAGTCAAAAGTGAGTGAAATTAAGTAGCAGTAGTTTATGCTACTTAAAGTGAGCGATTGGGGTTTCGGACGAAAGGTTATTGTGTGAGTATTAGCGTATTCACATGTCAGTCCTTTAGTTGTATTTACACGCCCCTAAAATTGTACAAATTTGAATAAGTTTGGGGGTGTGTGTAAAAACAACAACAACAACAACAAACCACTATGTGAATATAGTGTTTAATCTCGGTTGTTGTGACAAGTGAATACAAGTTTACTTAATCTTATTCAGGGTTGTATTTTTAAAGTTAAGGGATTACGAGAGAGATTCAGCGACAAACGTTTGTACCTCGGGTATCATTAAATTATGACAAGTTTTTGTTTTCCATTCCTACGATATCCTTGGATGTTCTCCAAAGCCAAGCCAAGCCCTATTGATCTCTGTGAATGTCCGAACCTGCATTAGTGGATAGTTGAGCCCAGTCAAGCATATGGCTTTCCTGAATCTTTTAAAAGTTTAAGTCATGACCTTATTTATTGAATAATCCAATCTGGTGTTTGATTAGTTATACATCTGAGTTCTCACACACACACACATTTCAAATGGATCTAAAATAGTTTTAACTAATATTGAGTGTTGAAATTCTAGAACACCACGTGGTGTGTGTTATTCCTTAACTTGATCTAATTACAGGTTGTTAAGGGAAGAACCACATGGTTTGTTCGATTGAACTTGAATCCCATAGGTGTTTACTTTTTAATTGATTATGTTATTTATTTTTAGTTTAGAAATTAGCTAATTAGTGTAGTTAGTGTTAGGATGTTTTGCTCGAGGACTAGCAAAATTCCAAGTTTGAGGGTATTTGATAGATGTAAAATACCTATCTATTTCTAAACCAAATTTGTCAGTTTTTGAGTATTTTATTAATGTTTTAATTACGTTTTAGTTGTTTTTTATATAAGTCAGGTGAAGGGACGTAAACAATTTACAAACCGAGCGAAACGGTGGGAAATCGGTAAAGAAAAGATGAAAAAGTGAGGTTTCAAAGCCTGAAAAAAATCCGCCTAGGCGAAGAAAACCACTGCCTAGGCGGAATTCTGTCAGAAAGTTGGTATGCTGCAGTTCTGAAATTCGCCTAGGCGAAGAAACGATTGCCTAGGCGTAATTCCGTCAGAAGGTTGGGCGCGCTGAAGTGCTGAAATCCGCCTAGGCGAAGAAACTACCGCCTAGGCAGAAATTAGTTAGAGTGAAAAGAAGACTAAGAAGTTAGTCCTCCGCCTAGGCGAATAAACCATCGCCTAGGCAGATTTCTAACCGACTTAACCTTCACCTAGGCGAATTTCTCAAAACAGGGCAAAATATTTGTTTATATATTTTTGAAACCTTTGGCCTATATATACCCCTTTCCCACGCCTGAAAAGTGTTGTTCATGATCCCTAACCCTAGTATAGAGTTCTTAAGCTATACTTGAGAGATCAAGGAGGAGATTCATCATTCGGACAAAGAGAAATCACTTGCGGATTGATCATTAGCGACAGTGGATCATTTCACTTTCAGATTTGATCGTTCTTCTCTTGTTTTTATCTTTGTGATTACTTTTCCATATCTAATGATGTTGAATCACTCTTGTTTTGTATGGTATATGGCTAAGATCTTGTAGTATTAATTAAATGTTACTTAGGTGTTGTTGAAATCATGTAAATGTTAAGTTGAATGAATTAATGTTACTTTAACGTGTTGTTTGTCTAAATCCGATTGTGTTTACCGTTATTCTTGATATTATGCTTGTATTGATAAACCGAGAATACGGGGTTTGACACTCGGGAGAGGTAACCCCGGATTTGGACTAGGGTAAATGCAACATGACATTCTAACGACCCGGGAGGGCGTTAGAACGTATGCAATCTATGACGTTGGCTCAAGACTCACGCGACCTAGGGTCTTTAAGGCGTTGAGGGAGACTTATTCGTTGACACGAAGTCGTGTAATCCCCCGTCTTACACTCGGGAGAGGAAACAGAGGAGTTATCGATACAGAGATTGTCGGAATAGATAAACACCGTTATAGGTAACTAAATGAAGTCAATTATGCATTATGTGAAAGAAATCAATACCTAAGTAATTAGTGTAATTAGAACTAACCTAATAGTTGTCATTTATCTTAGTAGATTAAATAGAATACAAATAATTTTTGATTAGTCGAGATAATATGAGACTATATCAATTACAATATTCAACCAAATTACACGTGTTCCCAGTGGAACGATATCCGATCTTACAAGATCCACTATATTAAAACTGGACCTCGTATACTTGCGAGTAGTCATTATCGCGAGGACGATGACGAATGCTCGCGTGTACAACATCAAATTTTTTTTGTGGTAAAGGTGGTTATAGGAATGATTATTGTGGTGGTGACGGTGGTAATAAAGAATATTTATTGTTGTTGTGGTGGTGGTGATAATGAATATTTATTGTGATAGTAGTGGTGATAAGAATATTTGTGTTGTGGTGGTGGTGGTGACGGTGATGGTGATGATGAATATTTGTTGTAATTGTGGTGGTAGTGAAAATGAATGTTTGTTGTGCCGGTGGTGGTGGTGATTAGTTTGATGCAGTGATCAATGTTGGTTGTACTGGTACTGAAATTTGTGTTGATGATGAATATTTATTGTACTAGTGAATGGTTTTTGTGGCTACAGTAGTAGTAGTAGGAAGTAGTTGTGATAGTGGTGGTGATTTTGATACAATAACAGGTGTGTTTATTAGTGGTGGTAATGATAGTGAATAGTTGTTGCAGGTATGACAGTTATAGTGAATGTTTGTTGTGGTAGTTGGTGTTTATTATTTAAAAAAATGAAGGAAAAAATGAGAGATATTTTTGTTATGGAAAATTATACATTTTTCATAATTCAATTTTTCGTTTAAAAAAAGTAGGGAGGGAATAACTTTATTTAATATTTGGGATTTGGGACCCATACCAAAAATCCCTAGATTAAAAATCTCTTTTTAGGAATAATTAGAGGTAGCCCAATTTTATGAAATAAATTCACATAGGCCATAAATCCAATTGAAACTTTAACAAATCACTACTTCCAAAAAAAAAATAATAAAATCCATTATTTAAAATTTATATCCAAAAATTACCCTCATTAAAAATAAATAAAAAATCCTACCTTACAACTCTAGCCACCCGCTTCTTTCTCTCTATAACCCTAGTGTTAGATGTAATCTCTATAGTCAATCAATTATTATCATGTTTAAGATTTGTATTTGTAAAAAAAGTTTCAATCTCGCATACTTACAAAAAGTATTCTTGATATTATTATTGTAATTATATCATTATCATTGTTGACCTTAAATGTTGAGTAGAAATGTGTATTAAATGTGATTAAATAGGAGGAGACCAAAAATATTTGGTGACTTAATATTCTAAATTGTTCCTAGTCAATATTGGATTGTTGAAAATAGTCTTCAACAATCTAGACTAGCTTGATATAATGTTTTCTCTTTGACCATGATGAGTTTCAATCCATTAGTAATTAGATATTAGAACATCTACAAGGGAATTACTGAGAGTAGTAAGAGACCGAATATGATCATCTTTGATATCCTCCGTGGTAGTTTTGCTCGAGTTAAAATAGGATATCTTAGGTGTGTTGTATTTCATGAATTTTTGGACTTGAGATACTATATATTACATGTATGGGTTGTTATACTTTGATAATACTAAGTATTGTTTTTTAGCTTGGGATTTCCGAAGGTATTCATTAGGTATAGTAGGACATACATGTGAATATGACTATGTAATAAATGAATTATTTCTCTTAGTAAAAAAAGACGTGACTCATGAATTTCGATTTAATATAATTCACCCAAACCTATGATCAAATTAGTGTGATGATTGGGATAAGATTTCAATCAGTAGCACAAGGAACTATATTATCAATCAAAATACGAATGATTGGACTGGATTTTTAACTTAAACATATCATGTTAGTCCTTTCGAGTGCACAGATAGAGAGATCATGGAATACACTTATCATACTTGAGGGTATTCTCTTGGTTAAAATCCTGCTAAGTGGACATGGTTGTGATATGTGGGTAGACGTGACCCACAATCGGATGCTTTAAAGGAGAAAAAATTTCTTCTAAAATGGCAAAATTAGAATTGTGGTAATTTGTATTGATTAATTGAATAGTAAATTAATTAATATTTTCATTGTCAAGAACCAATGGGTCACAGACAATAGAGAATCGATATTAGAAGAGTCATTGAAAAAGAAATGAGTAGTAACGTTAAACTTAAGAAGTTCAGGGGCCAAAATGCGCACATAGAAAAGAAGGGGTCCAGGGTTATGAACCCTCGATAATATTTATAAGGTGGAAGACCTTTTTTGGCCACCCATCCGAAGAAATTGGGCATCCCCAATTTCGGCTAAATCTCCCTTGTTTTCTCTTAAATCTTTGTGTTTGTGAGATTGTGTTTTCCGATTCACTTACTAATTTGAATCTTACTATCCCTAGATTCAAATCAAAATTATCCTAGAGTATTAGGATTAGATATTATCTTCGAAATTCCAATAACATTTTTCTTTCAAGAATCCTCTATGTAGATACTTTTAGAGGTAAGACATCTACGTCACTTCTAAGAGAATCGTACCTCCAATACTAGTTCTTTCCATGTTTAGACTCTCTAAGAGCCTACTCAGATCACACATCGGTAACTATCAGCTATGAGGCTGAAGCATTGAAAGAGTTACTATTTAAATTAATAGTATTTTAATATTGTCTGATTCATTGTTTTAATGTTCACACGGTTAGATCTGCCTTTAAGGAATTGAATATTTAATTATGATTTATTCATTTTTATATTCCACTACATAGATCTGTCAATTTTTAATATACAATCCCTTCAAGTATATCAAAACCACCTCCGTAATTAACTTAAAATAATTTTTGATTATGTTATATGAATTGTTGAATCGTAGAAATCTTGATGATATATTAATCGCGTGTAAATTCAAAAGAGTTTTATAAAATTATTTTAAAATAATTTTGAAAAATTAAAAATTGGGAAAATCAAGAAAATGATATCATGGTTAAAACCACGATGCAGGTATAAGCCAAAGAATCTGGATGGCAACGACGACGTCACAATCATTGTGTGCCGCTGTTCGCGGCAGTGCCTCGCCATGGGGCACTGCCAACGTATGTGCTATTGTGATGCTCTAGTGTCGTTGCAGTTGTGGTGCTGAGAACCACCGCGATGTTGTAGTGGACCGATCGTGGTTCCAGGTACAATGATTCGATTTTTGTTCTGTTGGAATTCGAATTACCTATGATTTCGTAGATTTAGTCTTTCAAATATTTAAGAAAAAATATTTCAAATGTTGACTAGGCATTTTAATTTAAATTTTAAATTGGGTCTGTATCAAATTTGATATCTTTTTAAATTATCTTTTAAAAAAATCTATCAATTTTCTGAGCTTTGAACACTAAGGATTTCCATTTGCCAAGATCATCTTCAATTTTCTAAGCTTTTAGCGCCAACAATCTCCTCTTGCTATTTCCGGTGTTATCCTCATATTCTTTAATTGCCACTTCATGAGTCATCAAGTTGCCTATGAGATCATCAATTTCGTATTTGCCAAGATCCTTAGCTTCCTCAATTGCCGTCACTTTGACTTCCATATTTTTGTTAAAGATCTTAGGACCTTTCGAACTCTATCCTCCATGGAGAATGGCTTTCTAAGTTGACTCAAGTGATTGCAAATGTTGTTGAAGTAAATATACATCTCATGAATCATTTCAGTTTCTTCCATTCTGAACAATTCAAATTTCCTTATAAGAGCATTGATTTTCGATTGCTTCACTTGACTTGTCCCTTCATGGGTAACTTTTAGCTTATCCCACATCTCCTTTACAGATTTACAATATGAAACTCTAGAATATTCATTAGCATCTAAGAGCAAAATAAAATGTTAATAGCCTGAGGGTTTATAGAGAGTAACTTCTTATCAGAAGTAGTTAGTTGTTCCTTCTTTTTCTTGACTCTGTTTTTCATTGGAACAAACGGACCATCCTCGATTACTAGCCACACATCATAATTTGTAGCGTGAATGAAGACTATTATTTTGTCTTTCCAGAACAAATAACTTTTACCTGCAAACAACGATGGTCGGTGTATAGACTGCCCCTCAGCTAGTGTGTCTATTATGTGCGCCATGTGATATTTGTTAGCTAAGTGTGTCGAGCTAACAAGCACTGATACCAATTGTTGGCCCAGTGAGCTACCCAAGAGGGGGGTGAATTGGGTAGATAAAAAAATTATTTAATAAAAAAATACTTTAATAATCCAAATAATTAATTTTAATCATAAATTAATTATTATCTTTATATCACAGCGGAAATATAAAATTAACTAGGTGCACACCATACAACAAAAATAAATAATGTAAAGATAACAGCACACCAAAAATTTATACTGGTTCACTAAGTTACTCTTAGCTAATCCAGTCCTCCGAGTCCCACGGAGAGTCGCACCCACTAAGCTCAAGATCCCTTTCAAGGTAGGAACCAAACTCTCACAAAGATTCTTTTACAGGTTCAAAATCAACTTTTACAAATTCATTTTCACAAGCTTAGGAATAACCTCTACTTTTTACAGGCTCCAGAATAATCTAATTCTTTTTTAAATAAAAGGTAAAGAATCAAAACTTCACATACTCTAAATATCCTTTTACCCAGTAAGGATTGAACCGTTACAAAATTACTCACAAAACAATTCAATTCAGGAAGAATTACTACCTCAATCTCTTTACAGGAAGAGACTGAAACCAGCTACATTTAGATTAAATACTCTCAACAGTATTCAACCTGTCACTTAACTCACCAATTAAAAAATTGACAAATGATTTTTCTCACTCGGAGCTTCTATCACCCAAGATAAATTAGAACTCAATTAATATTCCAAAATTAGTGATAGAAAAGTGAGATATTCAAAATCTGATTTTAAACAAAAATGGATAACACGTAATCAAATTGATTCAAGAAATTGTTTCAAAAATATTTTTCAATAAAAAATCAGAAAACAATTTCTAAAGATCAAATTCCAAATATAATCAAGCAATACTAAATAGAAAGTAATTTGGAAATATTTCACCCGGAAGCTACCGAAAGAATAATTATAGCAATGTCACTTCAGATTCAGTAGCAACAATGATTCACAACAAATAATTTTCAAGAATAACTATTAAAAAAACTCTCACAATTCTCAATATGATTTCTCTTAGAAAAGCTCAGTATAATACTCTTGATCTCTCTCATTAATATGAAAAACGAAGGTCTATATAAATGAGAATAAAATAAGCTATCTAACGGTTAGTTCTCACTTGTTATGACATTTAATTGCTCTTATAGACCCTTTATATCATTAAGACTTCATCATGATTCAAATCACTTAATTATAGCTTTTAAACTTCTCAATTAAGTCCCGTAAATATTTCTCAATCACAATTAAATAGAATGTAAAGTATTACATGTACCAAATTGAAAAATATTCAAACTTAATGAACCATATCTATAAAGATATCATAATATATGTTGCATATCTCAAATAACATTAAATTCTTAAAATATCTCGTGAATCTTAACCATAAAACGGCTAGTAATGGCTACTTTTAGAATAAAATCTGAAATTCCATAATATCCTGAAACAGTCCCATAAGTCGACTGACCAAGATCACCTATCGACCGATCGATTCAGGATGTAGCCAAGCTAAAAATTATGTACCCATCGGTCGACCTAGAGATTTAGAGAGTTCAATTTCTTATCACAGGTTGACCGCTCTATCGACTTATAGATACAAAGAGTTTATATTAAGCACAGGTTAACCTACCTGTCGACCGAGAGATACAAAGACTTTTCCTTCTATGCTCCGGTCGACTTACCTGTGGACTTATAGATGTTGGAACACTTCTCTCAATTCATTTTTAATCCATTTTTATTGATATTTTCGCCCCTTTAACTGATTTCTTTTCTTGGTTAACTCCACTAAATACTTAAATTCAATTTTAATCAATTATTAATATTTATTTTTCAATTATACATAGGAACAAATAATTTAGCTAATTAGGATCTTATTAAAAACACACATACTTATAAAAATCATTTAAAAACCTTTTTGTGTCGTGTGTGATCCTAATTGGGATATTAAGAGTTGAAATTTAACCTAAATTGTTTTCCCTAGATTCTTCAAATTCTTCAACCTCTTAATCCTTCATCATCTTTGTCATCATATATTCATCATTTTGGAACTAATAAACTGAAACATTTAATCAAATCGTTAGTTCTACTAAAAACATCAACCTTTAATTGTCCATCAAAATCTGAGGATCAACAAAGGCCCATTTGATGAGTCGTCTTCAATTTAATTAATTGCATAATTAAATTAAACCTAAAGAATTGTCCCAGTGGTTCAGGACAAATCAACATGCAAGTCCATGATCATCCCAACCTCCTTATATACGTGTATAGGGTAATTTATTTTATGCTGCTTTATTTTGGCTCAATTAGAATGTGTGTATGTGACATTCATTTATTTTATTATATGCATGTGATTCATGTTAAAAAAAACTAAATAACTAAAATATGAGATCTACATAAATATCCCTCAAATCCAATATTAAGTTGTAAGCGAGAGCATTTGAGATATGCGTTTCCGTGGTCTTCCATCATGGGATTTGTTCAAGTAGAGGTTCCATAAACCTAAGGTATGGACTTAGCTAACTAGGGCGTTACCATGGATATTTGTGCAACCTGCACAAACCAGGATGCACGTCTATGAGGAGGCTTACAGCCTGCTCATAGCTAGGAGCATGGGCTCCAAGCACAAAGAAAAAATCAGTTGCATTGCAGCTGATTTTTCTTAATTTATTAAAAGAAAAAAATGGCCAAAAATGGCTGATTTTTGGAAATTGGCCATACTCTAGCCGATTTACCCTATTTTTGTAAATATGTTCAACAATACCATGTCAGGTAATATATATATATATATATATATATATATATATATATATATATATTTTATGTAAAAAAAACTCTATTTGATAAGAGGTCATATCGGGAAAACATTTTAAAATACAAAAAAAATTGTCCCACTTTTATTTGAAAATGCCAAAAAGAATTCATAACAGAAGGAAATAAAATTTTAAAATAAAATATTCAGACTTAAACTAATTGGACATAAGGTACCGTTTTCAGACGGGCGTTCTGGGGATCATATCTTTGGAGTCCAATTTTTGTAGGCCTTCTAATTTTTTTTTAAATTTGGTGACCTAGCACACCAATTAAACTCAATGCTAGATACCGACTCTTTATTTTTGAATGGCCTAAGTATTTTTGTGATAAAACTGGTGCCTTAAACATCCTTTCTCTTTACGACTTACTATCTCATATTCTTTTTCACTTTAAAAAAAAGGGCATCCTAGTTGGCAACTCCATTGGGTATGGTTAGAGGGTTGAGTCAAAAATATCCAAATAAGTCTAAATAATCCAAGTTCAAATGTTATATTTTGTTATCTTTTCCTTCCATTATGTAAATAAGCGTGAGTTGTGATTTCATTTTTTTTAATATTTTTTCTTTTGTTTTCTTTTTCCTTTTTTCCTTTTATTATTTTGACTTCTCTTTTTCTCTCTCCCGCTCTTCTCTCTCTCTCTCTCTCTCTCTCCCTCCCTCCCTCTCTTTCTCTGTCGCTTATCTCTCTTTCTCTCTCCCTCATTCCCTTGTCCCCTCCCTCTTCCTCTCTCCCTATCCCCGCCGTCACCCAGGGGTGGTTTACCCTTGAAACAGGGGGGTGAACCACCCCATGTTATTTACGGGGGTGTTTCACCCCCTGCAACACAGGGGGTGAAACACCCCCCTGTGAAACGCAGGGGGTGTCAACCACCCCCTGTTTTCATCAATGGCTGCCGCATCACTTGATGGGTCACGTTGAATTTCTCTTTGTTTGAGCCGGAGATGGGGTTTAGAAATGGCGTAAGCAGCCATGGAAGAAGTGGGTACCCTTTATCGCCGACGAAATATTGAGGTATTTCGACGGCGTTGATTTGCACCGGTGTTGAATTCAACAGGTTTTTGGATTTAATGTCTTTGTAGAGATATGATGATTTGAGAACCTGGAAATTATTCTTTCGGCCGTGAAATCCGGTGACGATGTTGAGGATTCTTGAGGATGAATCGACTACGATTTGGGTGGAGATGTTGTCTTCTCCGATGTTTTCGCTGGAATTTTTTGGTTTGATTTTGAATTGGAATTTTTTGGTTTGATTTTGGGTGGAGATGTTGTCTTCTCTATTTGCGTGTTCATACTTCTATTCAGACATTCCATCGAACACTTCAACAGCGTAGACTTTCTTCCTCTCCTCCTCATCTCTCTATATAAAACTCTTTGATTTTCCCGAAGAATCCGATTTATCCTCTATTTGCGAGTTTCTTTAGACTGCAATCGACGGGATGAACGATGATGTCGGCAGTCTGATAGCCAAGAGAAGACGTAGAAAGAAAGGCATCGCTGGGTCCTTGTGAGGTTCTCTTCATGTTGCGCCGCCGCTGAATTCCATCGTTGTCTCTTGAAGCTACTTCCCACGCCGGTCATCAGTTCCGCCGTAGTCTGGTTCATCTCTCTCTCTTTCTCCCTCCCTCTCTTTCTCTCTCTCAATTTCTGCCGATGATAATCATCAATTTCCGCCACTCTGGATGTTTGTTGAGTGTTACTGATGTTGATCATCAATCTCAACATCACCAAGTTCACCACACCTCCAGGTACCAATACCCCATTAGCAAACACTGATTCTAAAACAAGACGAGAGAAAAAAAAAATCGCTTACAATTTTAAATGGACCCTCACTTGCAATGTTTATACAAAATCGAATTTGCTCCGACCCGGTGCTAGGGGAAGAATCCGTTCGCTTAAAGCTGATAAATCTCACCGGTTTAACGGCACGTCGCATTGAAACGTATAACCAGACATTTCCCAAAGTTTGGATACAAATTTAATCCCGTTTCTTCTCTGCCGAATGGGTGGAGGAGTCTACCACTTACGACAAAGAGCTCTGTGCGCATTTATTGTCGATTGATTTCCTTTTGATTTGTTTTTTGAATAGACTTCCCATTTGGTGATTTGGTAATCTTGTTTGATAGTCTTCTCCTTTGCCATCGTTATCTTCTCCAGGTAAAACTTCTCTCTCTCTTTCTGCTTCTCTATCTCCGTTTCCCTCTCTCCCCAGATCGAGGAATTTCCCAGTAGAATTAAAGGCGTTGGAGCTCTTATGGAGTTCGTCGGAGTACTGATCAAGCATCTGGCTCAAACGAGCTGTACAGTGCATGTGTTTTTCATCTGGATATTCATCAAATTCACCACTCACTAGGATTTTTCTCAGGGATTCTTTTGAAGCTCCGATCACTCGCATAAAAACGGTCATGGCTTCTGCAACTGATGTCAGACTCTACGGCATCTTCTGCAACTCCATGATGCTTGAGTTAAGCTTGTTGTTTATCTTCGGGGTGATCTCCGGCAAGCATTTGGCGATGATGGTTGCTCGAATTTGAACCAATTTTCGAGCTGAAATCGGTATACCCACCATTGAGGGATGGAGGGGACGAGGGAGGGAGAGAGAGATGAGCGGCAGAGGGAGGGAGGGAAAGAGAGAGAGAGAGAGAGAGAGGAGCAGGAGAGAGAAAGATAAGTCAAAATAAGAAAAAGAAAAAGAAAAAAGAAAAAAGAAAACAAAATAAAAAATATTAAAAAATGATAAAAATATTAAAAAATATGAAATGACAATTTTGCCCTTAAATTCTGTTAATTTAGACTGGATTTCTAACGGAAGAACCATTTAAACACGTTCTAATACATAGAGGGTTTGAAATGAAACACCGAAACTTAGAGGCACTACTTAGAAATGTGTCAATAGCTAGAGCGTCTAAATTGTACTTTTTCCATATTATTATTATTATTATTATTATTATTATTATTATTATTATTATTATTATTATTATTGTACACTCTTTTGTGGAACGAGCACAATTTCATTCATCCACATGGTCCCAAATGATAAATCCTGTCATTTAGATAGAAGTTGATGGTATAGGGTAAGGTCAAACGGTTCATCTGTCGGGACCGGTTTCGCAACTGTCCTCTCTTGGATCACCAACCAACGATAGATGTGGACGTTGGAGGTTTGAAGATCTGGGAATTGATACTTTTATAAGACATATTAGTTGGAAGTCATGAGCCTCTTATAGTAATCTTAGGTCTAGGTGTTGTCCAAACCCTTAAGGACACTATGAAACATGATATGGAAGAGGACCTTACATGTTATGCACGCATGAATGAACAATTTTTTATTTTAGAAAACCCTAGAACCAAATAAGTTTAAAGTTTTCGATATTGGTGAGAAATTGACTGACGAATGAATTTTCATAAGTCTCATCTGACATGATTGCAATAACATTTTAGATTCCTTTACTTTGGACCGTAATTTTCAAACGGTTAGAAATTATTTCATCCAATTGTTTTGTTTGTCTGAATAGTCACCACCGAAATAGAAAACCTTAAACTTGAATAGATCTTGGGTCCTCTTTAACTCAGATGAACCGACAAGTCAACTCATTTAAATAATTTTGAAATAAATTTGGTCATCCAAGAGTGAATCATGAAAGAAAAAAAAAGAAGGCTACCAAATACATTTTGAGGCTTTCCTCTTGAACGAGTTAAAATCATATTGCCCGATGACTCCAAATCATCTTGGGTCCTTTTTTAACTCAGATGGACCAATGAGTCAACTCATTTAATAATTTTGAAAGAAATTTGGTCATCCAAGAGTAAATCATGAAAAAAAAAGGCTACCAAAAGTATTTCGAGGCTTTACTCCCGAATGAGTTAAAATCCTTTTGACCGATGACTCCAAATCATGTGGTACCCTACCAGTCTCACCAAAATAAAAAAATCATAAGTCCAAACCATGCTCATCCAAAATATCCCACAACGACTCCAAATCAAGTGGTACCCTACTAGTCCCACTAAAATAAAAAATCCATAATCCAAACCATGCTCATCCAAAATATCCCACAACCTCACAACCCAATATCTTAAATTACCTACTTGGCACATGTCCCCAAATCAAGTGGTATCCCAGCGATTTCACCAAAATTAGGACCATACCCTACCCCAATATCTTGAATTGCCGACCACAAATATCCATGTTTCCATAACTCAATTCTTCCCATCCGCCATCTTGTCATACCATCCTTTCCACACAAAATGGACATAAACTCTTAATACCTATCTCCCAAATAAACTTAATAGAATAATGAAGGGATTTCAATCGAACCTACCATATGATGAAACTTTAATCGATCCTAAACTTTATTAGAAGCCACCCCCATTACAATGGAAAGCCTGACCTATGACCTATGGGTACTACTTGTGAGCTTGGTCGGCTAAGATGAATATCAATAAAATTGGAAAATATTATAAAATCCATCTCTATCTCTAGCTGGCCTTTTTAGTTGGTAGAGGACTTGCTTCGTATATGGTTTTAACCTCTCAATAAGCACTATTGTGTTACCTAAAGTATTACTCAAATGTTTAATGTCTTATTTTTCAAATATTCCAAATTGCCTGTGTCTAATCTATGTTAAAAAGAGCTTGAGCATGATAAATATGATTTCTATACTAAAAGAGACTTTGAACCAAGAGGAAATGAAACAAGATGACTCACCTTAGCTAGAGAACTTAAAATGAGTGTCGGAAAACCTTGGGCATCTCTCGATACAGATTGCCAAATTGTACCCACCACCCAATAATCCAATGGTTAGGCAATCCGTCATAAATTAAAGTCATCACCCCAAAAGACCCATTCAATGGCTAGACAATCCATCATAAAACAAAGTAACGATACCAAAACACCTCTTGATGTCAAGAGATTTTTTCGTCATCCATAATATCTTAAAGATGCTTCTCAAAGAGAGAGAGAGATTAGCAGATTGGAGATTTAGGTAATTCGATATTAAGTCGTAGGATATGTTTCAACGCCTAATGACTTGGGCCAACTGGAACAAGATTATTTCCCAAAGTTCGCTACATGAATTACTAAGGATGCCACGATACCGAAAAAACAAAAAGGAAAAATGAAAAAAAAAAATTGAGAAATATCTTTCTCCAGTTACTCAAAAGTCTTATCGTGGAAAGAATTATTCAAAAACTCGTTAGTTGAGATGGTCATCTTGTGACATGAATTTTGGAGAAAATATTGATTATTATCTAAATCATATTTGTCAAACTCAAATCAAATCAATTCAGGAAATCATATCAGGTAAAACAAGATACTTGAATAAATAAATTTTGAACTTTTGTGCATGTTTTGGTTGATTCAGTTTGCAGGAGTTGATTGCAATATAAAGTATAAAGGAGTTTAGATCCCCAAGTATCGGAATTAAATCTAGTAGCCAAAGAAAGAGAAATATGAAATGCCAATTTGAATCTATACCATAAAGGTAAGAGTACACTAACCTTTTCAATCTCCTCATCGCTCTAAGAAAAATTTCATTAAATCCAAAGGGAGAAAAAGGCCTCAAATTGCGAACATAGCTTGAAAAAAGAAGAAGATGTTCACCCTATGATGATCGATGTTTCCTTTATTAAAAAATGTGTGAATACTTACTTGTTAGGTAAATTCTTGCATGGTCAGTCATCTTTTTGCCCCCTTATAGACCAAGTCTTTCCTTGGAAATCTCTCAGCTAGATATATCATGCATGGTATCTTTTCATCTAACCTAATGGGTACCCTCTAAAGGGATTCCTTTTGAGTAGTATCGACCTAAGTCTTGAGCTGGGGCACATTTTATACATGGTTCCCTCATCCTTTCCCCAGTCTCAAACTAGGAAAGTCATAATATTTAAAACCTCGAGTTCTCTAAATGAGCATCCTAGTACTTTTCTTTCCCTAAATGAGTATCTTCATGAGTTTTGTGTGCTAAAAGGGGCATACAATGAACTACGCTAGACCAAATCCTCGACATAATACTAAGGTACGCAGGAAACCAGTTAAAATTTGGTTATCTAAATGTTAGCCCTAGCTATAAGTTGGGGCACATTTCATATCTCTGGTCCTTCATGCTGGCTGGGGCACATTATATGGTATCTTTCCCTCATTGGGCCTTGAGCAAAAAGCCTAAATCTCTCATTTCTGCACTAGTAACAGGTTGGGCACATTACATAAGGCTTGTTTACGCATACTGCATACCATTTTTAATCCTTCCCTATCACAAACTGTGAGGTATTCTTCACTTTAAATTATTAAATTAACCTTGTTCTTCATTAGTCATTTTCATCCCTATAAATGGACTTCGTTCGTCATGAGTTATCTTTAATTCTTCCTCATGAGTCATCATTCTTTCCTCTAACCGAACGTTGTTCATCATGAGTTATTTTTCATTCCTTTAAACAAACTTTCTTCATCATGAGTTATCTTTCATTCCTCTAAACAAACTTTGTTTATCACGAGTCATCATTTTTTCCTCTAAATGAACCTTGTTCGTCATGAGTCATTTTATCTCTCTAAATGAACTTTGTTCATCATGAGTTGTCATTTTTTCCTCTAAACGAACTTTGTTCGTCATGAGTCATCCTTCTTTCCTCTAAATGAACATTGTTCATCTTGAGTTATTTTTCATCCCTCTAAATGAACTTTGTTTGTCATGAGTCATCATTCTTTCCTCTAAACGAACCTTGTTTGTCATGAGTCATTTTCATCCCTCTAAACGAACTTTGTTCGTCATGAGTTGTCATTTTTTCCTCTAAACGAACTTTGTTCGTCATGAGTCATCCTTCTTTTCTTCTTTCTTCTGAATGAACTTTGTTCATCATAAATTATTTTTCATTCCTCTAAACAAACTTTGTTTCTCATGAGCTATCTTTTATTCCTCTAAACGAACTACGTTCATCATGAGTCATCATTCTTTACTTTAAACGAACCTTATTCGTCATGAGTAATTTTTAACCTTCTAAACAAACCTTGTTCATTATGAGTCGTCATTCTTTTCTCTAAATGAAATTTGTTCGTCATGGGTCCTCATTGTTTCTAAATGAACCTTGTTCGTCATAAGTTATCTTGCATTCCTCTAAGCGAACTTTATTCGTCATGAGTCATCTTCTATTTATCTAAAACTAACTTTGTTCGTCATGAGTCATTTTCATCCCTCTAAACGAAATTTTGTTTATTATGAGTTATTTTTCATCTCTCTAAATGAACTTTGTCTGTCATGAGTTGTCTTTTATTCCTCTAAACGAATCTTGTTCACCACGAGTCATCATTATTTGCTATAAATAAACATTGTTCGTTATGAGTCATTTTCATCCCTCTAAACGAACTTGTTTTGTCATGAGTTATCATTCATCCCTCCAAGCGAACTTTGTTCGTCATGAGTTATCATTTTTTTCTCTAAACGAAACTTGTTCATCATGAATCATTTTTATTTCTCTAAATGAACTTTGTTCATCATGAGTTAGCATTATTTCCTCTAAACAAATTTTCTTCGTCGTGAGTCAATTTCATCCCCAAGTGAACTTTGATTCATCATGAGTTATCATTCATCTCTCTAAACGAACTTTGATCATCATTAGTTAGCATTCACCTGTCTAAACAAAATCAATTTGTCACAAGTCATCATTTTTTTCTATAAACGAACTTTGTTTGTCATGAGTTATCTTTTATTCCTCTAAAAGAACTTTGTTCCTAATGAGTCATCATTTATTACTCTAAACGAACTTTGTTCATCATGAGTTCTCATTCTTTCCGAACTTTGTTCGTTGTTAGTCATTTTTATTCCTCTAAACAAACTTTGTTCGTCATGAGTTATCTTTCATTCCTCTAAACGAACTTTGTTCATCGTGAGTTGTCATTCATCCATCTAAAAGAACTTCATTCGTCGTGAGTTATTATTTTTACCTCCAAATGAAGTCATGAGTCATTTTCATTCATCTACACGATCTTTTAAATGAACATTGTTCGTCATGAGTGTCTTCTTTCTGAGTGGTTGTACCCCATGAGGGGCATTAGCTGAACTACGTGTGACCTAATTCTTAACACTGTCAAAATACGTAGGAAATCCTTTTAGGGTTCGGTTGTAATTCATCAATATTTAGTTCTTACATTTTTCCATCTCGTAGCCAACTCATCTTGAGTTCGGTTATAAATTTTCAAAAAATCAGGTGCTTTGAAAAATATTTTAAAAAATAAAATGGCGTCAAAATGACGTAGTCTACTGTCTTTGTCAAACGAGTGAAAAGCTATAGACACGCCATTTTTGCTTGCCAAATTTTTTATTGTATTTTTAATTATTTTATGTCATTTTGAGAAGAAAAGAAAACAAAATAAATAGAAAAAAAAGGTAAAAAAGAAAATTAAAAAATAATAATAGAGAAAGCTTGAAAGAGAGAGAGGCGCGCGCACGAGAGAGAGAGAGAGAGAGAGAGAGAGAGAGAGAGAGAGGTGGGGCCTAAAAAAATAAAAAAATAAAAATGCTCAAGCATCACATAAAAAAAAATGAAACTGTCCATGCGGAGGACAATCCTCCTCACTTGTTAGGGGGTCAAGAAAAGTCATTTGAGAGAAAACAAATTGAGAGAAGAACCTTTTTTAAGAGAAATTCCGGAGGAAATTTTGAGAGGCAAGATACGTTTTCTAGACAATTAATCTCTTTAGTTTTTGTTTTATTTTTATTATGCTCTTCTTCTCTTAGGCCTTTTCACAACCGTGCTTTTCTTTTGCACTAAGATTTTTTTTTTCTAGAATTAAATAAAATAATAAACATTCTTGTGGTAATATGACAAATACTGTAAAAATGCAAAAAGTTGTTGTATTCATTCGTGAGACTTGACGAAGTGCCGCAAAAAAGTTATCAAATTTTCTTCTTTTTACCTTGCAAGCATTTATCTTTTGCATTCATTTTCTTTTCCTCATGCTATATTTTTTTTATAGTGTTTCCATAATAAATAAAAGGGAAAATACAGTGCTTAATGGGATATTCCCAATTTGTTAAAGAAAAAATGTGCTTTAAGATCCTAATGTCATGGCCTAACTCCTTGGGTCATGACAAGTCCAATTTTGATACAATCCAAGTACAAGGAAAAACCCAACCCCAGGAGGTTCTCTAATTTCCGGAAGGTTCCAGAGAACTTGAGGGGTAGTTTAGAGTAAATTGCTTTTGTATGTTTATATATGTGTATAGAGGATTCTAGAAGATTCTTTAGAAAAATATTTTGTAGGAAGGTTCTAGGCCTTGAATCTTGGTTGGATCAGATTCATATTGACCATCCATCATCAAGGCCAAGGCCTATATAAGGAGAGGAGTTCATTTGTTCCAAACCATCCCTCAACTCTTAGAGCTTAGCATCATTGTATTTCCTTTCTAGAGATATAAAGAGATTCTTTCTCTCAATTCCTTGCATTTCCCCAATTCTTTCCCTCACCATTTAAAGTATTCTACTAATGATAAAGATTGGTTAGGCTTACTTAGAGCTTCCAATAGGGTGAAATAACACTAAGGTTGCACAGATTCTTGGAAAAAAAAATTAGTCCGTGACAATTGGTATCAAAGCCCAACAACTATTAGGGATAATTGAGGGGTTTGTTCCAAGGTGCAGAAGCTATAATCCTTGAAGGTTGAAGGTTATCGGAAGGAATGGCAAAGACTAGTTCATCTCGGATTGAGGAGAGCAAGCAAGATTGAGTACCCGAGGAGCAACGCCAAGGGAGGCGTCAAAGCAAATCGAGTCACAAAGTGTCCAGCATGGAGGCCAAACTGGTGGAGGTAGAGATCGCTGTAAGGAACACTCACTCTCAACTTGAGAATGTCCACAAGCGATAGGACGGGCTAGAGTTAAAGGATGTCATTATCTACATGCCGTGTGGGAAACCTTGAATGAGTTGGGTGGTTCTTTGGTGGTGAAGCTTCGAGTTCTTCGTGAGGAGTTCATGGGTACGATAGCTAAACTCCAAGGCCATGTTGAAATGGAGTTCAACAAAGTTCGGGCCAACATGGAGGGAATTTGCTTGGACTTGGCCTCGTACAAGCGTGCGATCGCAATAGGGATTAGCCCGTCCCATGATGTTTCGAAGGTAGATGTACCGAAGCCACTGATGTATGCTAAAGCATGGGATGCTTGCAAGCTTGAGAACTTTTGGTGAGGTTTTGAGCAATATTTCGATTCTATGGGAATAAAGGACGAAATCGCTAGAGTACGCACGGCTACGCAATACATCATCAATATTGCTACTTTGTGGTGGCCAAGACAACACGGGTACATTAAGAAAGGTACATGCCGTGTAGAGTCATTTGATCAATTCAAGAAGGAGATTAAGCGGTAGTTTTATCCGACGAATGTGGAAGATGAAATACAGAGAAAGCTTCGTTGACTCAAGCAGACGTGCAGGATTTTAGATTACGTGAAGGAGTTCACAACATTGATCTTGGAGATACTGGACATCTCGGATAAGGATTCCTCGTTCTACTTTCTCGATGGTCTACAGTAGTGGGTAAAGTTAGAGTTAAGGCGACGAGAAGTGCAAGACTTAACATCCACAATCATCGAGGTTGAGTCGTTGGAGGATTTCAATATGTAGCCCTACCCACCAAGCCCGTGTAATAGCGAAAGCAACAATGATGGTACCGATGGATCAAGTAGTAACAACGAGGATGATGATACTTTGGCTAGTTTAAGGGGAAGTCGGCATCATGGCCGCAAGGATGATCGGCCAACGTCTCTAGGGAAGGGACAAGCAACCAAACAGAATGCAAGGGTAAGCCATTCTAAGCCATGGGTAGGTTGCGTTATCTGTGACGGTCAGCATTGGGTACACGACTATCAAAAAATGAAGATCCTTAGAACCTTGATGACAGGCACAACAATAGGGTCAACAGAGGCCACAGAAAGAAGCACACGTAGGGATGATGCAACTTCTTGGCTCCCTGCAACTTGTGCGAGACAAGTCGCAAAAGTCGGCATAAACGAGGGATGCCAACCCGGTTAAGAAATCATTGAGGCAGTGGGGGCACCGAAAGGGCATGTTGTCAAAGGAAGCATTGCAAGACAATGTGATGTGACACAAATCTCGAGCAAGGCAGAAGTCTCGAAAGACAGGAGCGTCCAAGAGACATGCTCAGGACAGGGAGGTTTTAAGTAGCAACGCAATGAGCAGGTGCACAGAACCATTCCAAGGCAACAAGAATAGGCGTCGTCGTGGGAGGAAAAAGAATCGACAAGGCAAACTAAAGGAACAGAGGACTATCGAGAACCCAGTGACTAGTGACGGATCAAATGACATTTCCAATGCTCCTGAGAAAGAGTTGCGACGAGGGCATCACGAAATCAAGTGGGGAAAAATGTCACGACCCAAGTCCTTGAGCCCTAACGAGTTTAATTTTGATCTAGTACAAGTACAAGGGGATACCCAACCTAAGGAGACTCCCCAATTTTTGGAAGGTTCCAGAGAACTCTAGGATAATCTAGAATAAATTGCCTTGTATATTTATAGACGTGTATAAAAGGATTCTAGAGGATTCTTTAGGAACATATTTTTTTAGGAATGTTCTAGGCCTTGAATCTTGATTGTCGGATCAGATTGATCTTGATCATCCATTCTCAAGGCCAAGGCCTATAAAGGAGAGAATCTCATTTGCTCCAAACTATCCCTCAACTCTTAGAACTTAACATTATTGTATTTCCTCTCTAGAGATATAAGGAAATTCTTTATCCCAATTCCTTCCCTCTTTATTTATTTTTAAAGTCTTTCGCTAGCGATATAATTGGTTAGACTTACTTAGCGCTTCCAACATGGTAAAATAATGCTAAGGCCCAAGGATTCTTGGGGAAAACTTTCAGTTTGTGACACTAAGGTAAGGGAGTATTTTTCATATCATTGTTCTTGATTTTCCAACAAATGTAAAATTTTAAGATATGGATTTAGGAAGACGTTTTCCTTAATTGGATTTTAAGTTAGGCTAAGTTGACATGACAATATATATATATATATATATATGCTCCCTCACGAAAAAAATTCCTCTACAGGCGAATTCCCTCTTATCCGGTTAGGGCTTCTTCCCAAGAAATGAACAAGTTGTCGCCTTCCCACTAGTTTTCCCTCCATCCTGCTTTGTTCCCCACTAATTGTTTACGAAATGGGGGGCGAGACCGATAAAGAAAGAAAAGAGTTTGAGTTGCAGCTTTCCGCTTATATATATATATATATATAAAGTTTTTTTCTTCGTTTATTCACGTCACATTTCATCAAGTTAATATTTTACCAACTTTAGGCCTAAAATATGTAAATACTTTGAAAATCATGTTTATGAAAAATAAAATTCTTTTTCAAAAAATATAGTTTATCAAAAATAAAAATCGTTTTGTCTGAAAAGTGGTTCACTAGAAAGATCTTCATAAATCATTTTGTTTTAAAAATCATTTCTAAAAAATGAGCCTTCCAATTCTTTTTTCTTTTTTCAAAAAATAAAAAACAAAATAGTTTTCGAATCGTTTTATTTGAAAAAAAAGAAAGAATAAAAGAGCGATCTTCCCAAAAAAATAAAATAATAATAAAAATAAAGTGTCTTCAAATTTTTTCATTTAAAAAAAAAAAGTTAAAAAAACAAATCTCTCCGAATATATATATATATTCAAAAGGGGTTCCAAGAATCTTTTTCTTTGCAAATATTTTATTTTCTTAAAATCAATCTAGATTAAAATCGTTAACTTAACCTAATATTAAAATTCACCGCATTAAATCCTCTCGGGGGTCATCTTTGTCAAATTCCATAATATTTGATAAGAAGTAAAACTGAGAGAATATTTCAAAATACTAAAAATTTGTTCTTTTATTTGAAAAATGCCAAGAAGAGTTCATAATAGAAAGAAAAAAATTCAAAATAAAATAAAATATTTGGATTTAAACTAATTGAACTTAATTTGACATAATATACTATTTTCGAACGAGTACCTTGGGATGCCTAACACCTACCCTAAGCATAACTGATCCCCGAACTCTCTTTAAATGAATCTTTGGTTTGTTCATAACTTTGGAGACCGATTTTCTTAGACCTTTAAAATTGTTTTAGTTGGTTTTAAAACAAACCTAAACCGTAACTAAAATCATTTAGTCGATTTTAAAACCAAACCGTTTGGTTCGGTTTTGTTCGGTTACCCGTCGGTTCGGTTCAAATTGCCATCCACGTGTATGAATTGAATGACAAGCCTTTCCCAAGATACAACAATCCAGATAGTCAATGTGCAAGCAGGACATCTCTATATTGAACCGATCGCGAACCCTATTGACCGTAAATCATCAAATAAATAATATACATAAAATGTAATAAAATATCACTTCTCTATATTTATTTATCTCAATACATCATACTCACTGTTTAATATGTATCAACATATAATATCATACTCATTTCTTTACTTTTCTCTATTTTTTTCTACATATTTTTCTATCCTTACACGCCTATGCACAATATATGGATTATGTAACTCTTAGTGTAATATCAATACTCATAATTTAATAAACAATAAAATCACTAATTATACACATAAATATTATATAATCACACTGTCACATATATATATTTATAATGGAATTCACAAAGTCATTTTAAGAAATTTTATAACTTAATCACAATAATAATGTCTAATAAACATGTAATGAGGACAGATAATTATAACCAATATAAATATATATCAATAATAATTTTATTAAATAAAATAATATAACTTGTATATGATATAATAAACAAAATATTTAATTTTAAATTATTTTTTTAACAATTAACACCAAAGATATTAAATCAATGTTTTTCTTTAGCATGAATAATTGAACATCATGAAAACATAAAAACAGAAAAACTAACCATTAGCCACATAAAAATAAAATGAATGCAACGAGCGCCGGTGAAGAATGCAAGCAAAGCTGGAGCTCAAGTATTGAAATAATCCATCAAGACAAAGGAGGCAGAATGGTAAGAAGGGCGACCTGCAATGTTTTGAGTGAGATGTTGTGGACTAGCTTAGGATCACAGCTCTCGTTGCATCAGGAAATTCTGCTACATGATCATCAGTTCCCTGAAAAGGAGTCTGTTGGATATGTTCCTATCGTTTTAGCAATCAATCAATACCTTGAATCAAAATGATTCATTTTCAAACAGTTAAAAACACTTCCAGTTCCTGATCATGAGAAGCACATAAGAAGAAACCACAACATTCTTCATTTGATTAATTTCTACAAAGAAAAATTAAATAAAACAGAAATAATATTATGATTTTCTCACTTTTTTTTTCCGTTTCTAGTTGGACAAAACCCCTTTCCCATTGTAGTTGCTGCAGAAAAACAACAGTCAAGCACATATAAGCCCCCCTCTGTTTAGTGTTTTTCTATGTTTCCGTTCCCAGACAGAGAACAAAAAAATAAAATAAAATAAAAAATAAAATTCTGTTTCTGTTCTGATCTCCAGAGTTTTAAACCAAATATCTGGAAACAGAACAGAATGTTCCCAATTTTTCTGTTTTTGTCACTAGTATTTTGGGAACAAAAACACTAAGGCCCCATTTGGTTAGTGTTTCCAACCCAACTCAACCCAACCCAACCAAAAAATTCTGGGTTTGATTTTTGGGAACGCGTTTGGCAAACACAAAACCCAACCCAACTCAACTCAAAAAATGAGAATTAATTCTTGAAAAACTAAAGAAAGGAGAATAAAAAAAAAAAGTAGTTTTTTTTTTTTGCCCAACCTAATCCAACCTAAAATTGGGACACACTTGGCATTTATTAAAATCTTAATGATAGAATTGATTCCACCTAGGGATGGTCATGAGCCCGGAGGCCCGATCGGCCCGCGCAGCTCGGCCCTATTTTTTTAAGGCTTGGGTTTGGTGTTTGAGCCCATGGGCCGGGCTAGGGCCTAAAGACTAAAGCCCATTCATTTTTAGGGACGGGCTAGGGCTTGATCATTTTTGTTTAGGCCGGCCCGAACTATTTTAAAATATAAAAAATAGATATTTTATATATATATCCATAGAGAAAGAGTTGAGGGGCCATTTTATAATTTATAATTTTGGCTAGATAATTTAGCAAACCCTAGTTTCATTCATCTCATAGAGAGAGAATTGAGGGGTCATTTTGTAATTTTCGTATTTAGTTTTTAAATTTAAAAAAAAAAAATTATAGGACCGAACTAGGGCCGGGCCTGGACTTAATTTTTTTTTGTAGGGCTGAGCTTGGACATAAAATTAGGGCCCAATCATATGGCAGGGCCGGGCTAGGGCCTAACATTTTTGTGTAATACCCTAGTCAAAATCCGACCCGGCCCATGACCATCCCTAATTCCACCCTACCAAACGACTTGAATTAAAATCATAAATAAATCACCTTACCCATCGGCGGTGGCAGTACAAATATCATCGATATCATACTCTCTCGGAGGAGGCAATATTGTTCTCAATCTCTTCATCATTTGCTTCATCTCTTCCACTTTCTCCACTTGTCCAACCTCCATTAGACTCCTCTCCAGCATTAAAAACATCGAATCACTTATACTCCTCCCTCTCTCCATCATTTGCTTAGAACATTTAAAAGCCTCTGTCACTCTCCCACGAGAACACAACCCAGTAACCAAAAGATCCAACGCGTGCCCATGTGGACAACACCCTCTATTCACCAAGTAGCCCCACAAATTCAATCCCAAATCAAGCCGATCATTTACACAAAACCATTTCATTAACATTACAATCGTCCTCGTTTTAGGCAAAAATTCTCTATCAATCATTTTGCTATATAGCTCAAATACACTGTCAATCCCCTTTGATTTCATCAACCCAAGAAACAAAGTATGGTATGTGATATTATCAGCCACAATGCCTTTTTTTTCCATCTCATCCATTAAAATAGCGGCAGGTTTCACATCTCGGTTTCTGATAAGAGAACTTATAAGGGCATTATAAGCCCCAACATCAAGCCCTAAATTTCTCCTTGAAATTTCGTTGAATAACTCTTTTGCCTTGGGGATGTTTCGAGCAACCCCTGCCCCATGGATTAACGTTGTTATTGTTTCCAAAGTAGGCGAGAAGCCTAACCTTTCCATTTCTTCCAAAAGTATCAAACCGTGTCCGAAATTACCCTTCTTGCAGTAAGCGTCGATTCTAATGCTGTAGGTAATGCAGTTAGGCTTGAAGCCTCTTTTAATCATTTCGTGGTAGAAGAGCTCGACTGAAGTGATATCGCCCGATTCTTTGAATCCCAAGAGCAGAATATTCATTGTCTTGGTAGTGGGAGTAAACCGAGAACGGAAATAGTTGAAAACCGATTTTGCTTCCTTCATTTGCCGTTGAGTGCAAAATGCACGAAGAAGAACGTCAAATTCATCAGTACTGAATTCTTTTCCGACAAATATGGTTTTCTCCATTCTCTCAAAAGCTGCGAGGGTATTCTCGTATGATTGAAATTTTGCTATTCTTGATAGCATGATGCTCATTGATTTGAGGGTAAGCAAGTGAGGGTGTGACTTCTGAATTTCCTCCATTAATTCCCAAGCTTTCTCGAAATAGCGCATTCGTGTGAGTATGTGGAGTGTCTTCTCAAAAGCATCTGAACTGGGGCAAAACCCAGATTGATGAAGTGCGAATTTGAAGAATTCACAGGCTTTAAGGCCATTGGAGTGGGCTGAGAAGAGGCGACCGAGTACAATCTCAACAAAGGAGGTGGAAAAGAGAACATGAGTAATGTTTTGGGAAAGAGTAGGGTGGAGAGGGTGATCAGGAAACGGATGATCGTTGATAATTTTGGTAATTCTTTCGACTTCAAACGCTGATTCGGAAGTACAATGGTGTCGAAAAAACAATACAAGTTTTTTAGGAAATTGTAAAGATTGAAGGGTTCGGTTCGATTTTATCAGAATGTGCATGGTCAATTTCAGTAGAATAAGAGAATAGACTTCTCAAGACAAAATATGCCTATAAGATTAAAGAATTCAACGAGACCATGATCCTATTTGAGATAAAGTGCAGAAACTGGACACAAAATAGGGAACCCAATATGCAAAAACAGTTTTTCAGCACAAAAGATGAGTTCTTTTTTCAGCTCAAATATATTTCATTCCACCTTTGGATAGTTACTGGTATAATGAGGTTTTGTTCCTTTGAAGCATTTCGTCGAACACCTTGGAGCATGTAGTACTATATACATAAATACCGTGAAATTCGTACTACACCAAAATAATCTTTCTTTTCAGCAAAACAATCTATCCTTTCAGTTCCAATGAAAATAGTAAATTACAGAACGACTCTGAAAATATATTCATATAGATGCATAAATACATTACACAAATATATATATATATATGCGAGAGCAAGAGCGAGAGAGAAAGAGAGAGAGAGAGAGAGAGAGAGACTCACGGAATCAATCTACTATATGTCAACTGTGATTTGAATGGAAGATTAGAGACTACTGATTACGGAGCTTCGAAGGGGGAGAAGAAACGAGGGTCCGTGTGTCCTCCGTAGAGTCCAGACTCCGTAGGAACGGGGCGTGGGCCGGATCAGCTGATTAACGGTTCTGACGGTTGTCCCATTTGTTTTGATCCATTTCTTTTTACCTATGTTTACGGGGATGACGGTTGAAATTGAATCGACGGGTAACCGAACAAAATCAAATTGAATGGTTTGATTTTGAAACTGATTAAATAATTTTGATTGCGGTTTTGATTTTAAAATTAGAAACTGAAGCAGTTTTGCTAGTGTTCTCCCAGTGGGTTTATGTTAGCCAAGAAATTCCTCCGGATCGATCGCTTCTGGTTTACATTGGAGGGTGACTGCATACACTTTGTATAGAAATGTCATAAGTGCCAAGTGTACGGTGTTCAAGTCCACATGTCGCCGATAGAACTTCACTGTTTGGTGACTCCATGGTCTTTTTTGATGTGGGGAATGGATGCCATCGGTTCAATTACACCAATAGCGCCGAGTGAACACCATTTCATTCTGGTGGTTATCGATTATTTCACTAAGTGGGTAGAATCCGTCTCGCTCACGTGTGTTACACAGAAGATTGTAATGCGATTCTTTAAAGAAAACATATTGTCGTGTTACGGAGTACCACAAGTCCTAATAACATACAATGCCCAGAACCTCAAAGGAGGAATGATGAAGGCCCTCTGTGCCTAGTTCGAAATTGAGCACAACAATTCTGCACCCTACCATCCCAAAATGAATGGAGTAGTGCAGATCATTAATGAAAACATCAAGAAGATTCTAAGGAAGATGATTGATAATCACAAAGAATGGGATGAGATACTCTCGTTCAACATAATGGCCTATCGAACGTCAGTCCGAACCTCAACCGAAGCTACTCTGTATTCCCTCGTATATGGGACAAAAGACGTGATCCCAACGGAAGTAGAGATTTCTTCCTTACGAATCTTGATGAAAGCCGATATGGACGAAACCAAATAGGTACAACAAAAGTTAGATTATCTATGCCTAATAGATGAGAAGAGACTTATTATTTTCCATGGACTATGTTGCCGTCCGAGGATGGCTAGAGTTTATAACAAAAAAGGATGCCCATAAATCTACAGCGTGGGAGGGCTAGAATTGAAGAAAATCTTTCATTCCAAGAAAAGGCCAAAGGAAAATTCGCGCCAAACTGGGAAGGGTTATTTGTTGGTTAAAAAGGTCCTGAGTCATGGAATCCTGACATTTGAGGAGATGGACAGAGAGGGTAAGAAAAATAGGGTAAGGAAAATGTGTAACTCGAGGTCGCAACGAAAACCCAAAAGGGAGCTGAGGGAAAAAATGTTAGGATCGTAGCAAGATACAAAATCATTGATCTAGTGAAAACCCAAAAAGGCGCTGAAGTGCAAAAATGTAGAACCGGTCTTAGTGAAAAATCGAAAGGATGCTAAGGTAAAAAATGCCAAATAAAAAATATATAATAAAGAAAATGGGAAAAGGGGGGACAGTTAGATCCGATCTTAATAGCTCTATCATCATTCAAGGAAATTTTGGGGTTCACCTGAAGGCAATAATTCCGGAAATAGGATGTGAAGAATTTGATCGGTAATTCAGGGTGCTTTGGGTTTCAAATGAAGAAAGGTCAGAATCTGCTACAGATATAGAGGCCTTGATGAATGTCTAAATCAAAGATTGTACTCCTAAGAAGAAAATATTTAAAAAAATATATATATATTGTTGGTACTCAACCATTTGCTTAGTTATTTATAACCTCTAATTGATTTCATGTTATTTTCTTTCATAACTAACACTTCATTACAGATAGAAGAAAGTGCAAACGACATTAAAGCAGAAGGAAGAGGCAAAAAATGTGGACTATCACCCTTTGAGCAAAAAAAAATTCCCGGGCTGAAAAAAAAAACCCAGTATTGCCGCTAGATGAACAATAGGCAAGAATAAAAGGACAACAATACCATCGAGCCTCAGTCACCCAATTCCGAAACCAGACTTAATAGCAAGCAGTGGACCAGAAGTCCTCATTTCTTTGAAATATCCTAGGAATTCGACTCTAAGAGTTGATTTTGGGAAATAATTCACATGCTACAGCCATGCGTCCAGGATGAAGTCTTCACTAAAGAGAGACCAACAGTAGATAAGAATATGCTAGCTCCAAAGGATAAGACATGAAAGCCATGAGGCATCACCTAAGTGATATATGAAAACGTTAGAGGAGAATGTGACAAAGAAGAAAAGAGAAAGACGAGTTCTTTCTGTCTAATTTGTTTAAGTTTTGAAATGAAAGAATGCAAACATGATTGTCTCATTATCGACACCCAAAGGGTTATCAAGGAAAAACAAAAGGTATTTGAAGGTCCAATCTTGAGGAAAGAAAAGAGGAATTAGCCTCCCAAATATAAAACATAAGAATTTTGAAAAAATAAAAAACATCCTCAGACCTATCATTAGGCTAGGGCACGTGACACTAAAGATAACTAATTAAACTAATTTTTTGGCTTAAAGCTAAACAAAATCAATAGCCGCGACTTTATGCCGGCGGGCGCGTCTTAGGAATTAGACTCTCCTCATGGATCAATTTCTTCACCACTCCAGTAGTGCACTGGAGGATGCATTCCCAGATTAGTATTTTTATCTGGAATTCATTTTTCATCACCCCCAGTAATAGACCGGGGTTCATTGAGTTAGTTTCTCTTATGACGGCTACTCTGCCTCTTCTCTAGCCCACAGAGTAGGGCATATTTTACTCCATTCCATATTTCCCAGTCTATAGATTGGGGCATATTTTACTCTACTCTCGTCCCCAACCTTAAATTGGGATGCACATGATTTCAACTTCTCTCACAAAATTTATCCATTCTCATCCCTTGCCTTAGATTAGGATGCACTAGATTTATTTTTTCTCATTGAATTTATCCATTCTTCTACCCCCGGTGATGGATTGAGGCACATTTTAATTATATTTTAACTTTTCTCACGAGGACCGTGTTCATCCTTGTCCCTATCTATGGACTGGGGTAAATTTAATTATATTTCAGGAGGAACGCGTTTATCCTTATCCCCAAACATAGACTGGGACACATTTTATCTTTTATTTTATCTCCAATGATGAACTGGGATAGATTTAGTTGCATTGTGGCTTTCCTCGTAAAGTTCGCTTGTCGTATGTCCACAATGACAAATTGGGACACAGTCATTTAACTTTGACTTCTCTTATAAGAGTTCATATCCAACCAACCCTAGTATGGGCTGGGGCGGATTTAATATTATATTCAACTTCCCTCGTGAAGTTCATTTCCTCGTTGTTCCCCAGCCTCAGGCGGGGACACTACTTCATTGTGCCATAATATTTAAGATTTGGTTTCTCACAAGAGACTCACTCCTTCCTAAACCCGAAGCTTGGGCATGGACATTACTTCATTTGCGTCACATCGCTTTCAACCCTAGAATGAGGCACATTGTATTTGGTTTCTCCCATGAGAACCATCTTTTATTATCTTTAGTCGTAGACAGAAACATTCATTATGTTTTTGGTTTCTCCCATGAGAACCATATTTCATCGTCTCTAGCCCTATACTGAGACGCTTCCTTGGAATCGGTTTCTCTGATTGAGACCTTTTTCCTACCAACTTTTGAACCAATACATGATTTTCTTTCCTATTTTCCATAATAGGCGGAAGATGTGTTTACTTAAATGTTTTTATTCCCCATTCTCCATAATAGGCGAGGCTTAAATATTTTTCTTCCTCGTTATCCATAATAGGTGAGGATTATCTTGTCCTCATAATAGGCGGGAATAAGTGTTTCTAAAAGTTCTAATATATCATGCCTCGCAGATGGCCGAGAGGCTAGAACTACGTTTGACTTGATTTTTGGTATAGCTAAGATATGTACAAAATTCCTAAGTGGGTTTGGTCTAAATTCAAGAAATATTGACAATCGACATTCTTCGCTCTTACGCTGCAGTGTATTTTTTCTAGAACTAGTCCAGTGACCTGCCTCAGAGCTTCGTTCCTAGCCTTTCGTTGCAGGAATTCACATGTTTACATCTTCTTTTTTTCCGTCTCATAATGGACGAGGACTTGTTTGAACTATGTTGACTTAATCTTCTACATATATTAAGGTACGTATAAAGGAAAGTCACCGAGACTTTTCCTCATTTTACTATTTTCTTCGTCTCCTTGTTCCAATCATGGACATGGGTTGGTCATATCAAGAAAATTCACCTAGGCTTTTTCTCATTTTACTATTTCTTCGTCTCCCTGTTTACAATCATGGAGATGGGCTGGTCGTAAAGAGGAAAGTCGTCGAGGCTTTTCCTCATTTTACTATTTTTTTGTCTCTCTTGTTCGGACCATGAACAATGGTCTGTTTGTATCGAGAAAAGTTGTTGAGGTTTTTTTCTCATTTTACTGTTTTATTCGTCTCCCTGTTCCAACCATGGACATAGGCTGGTAGTATTATACTTTTCAATTTCCTCAAAATTAAGATATGGGTTTTGGTACTTCAGGGCACATGGTGCCCTAGCAACACCATTTTCATTTCTTTCCTTTAAAAAAAGGACCAACCTAGTCTGATCAAGGTTCAGTTCTTTTTCTTTGTATTAATCATCCCATGAAACAAAATGATGCATGTCTCATGTATTTGTTTCTACGAGTAAACTTGTATAACAAAAAGGGACAGCTATAGACAACACATTTTGTCCTGGCCATTTTGTATTTAGTAAAGCTCCGGGTCTAAAGTGAAAATTCGGACAAACTTTAAAACGAAGTTTAAAGGGATGAATTTTTGCCTTAGATTCCATAAATAATTTTTGCATAATGTTTTAATGTAAGAAAAACAAAAATCGGCAATTCCTGATGATTTCTGGCAATAATAAAAGTTTTGAGGTCAAAATTAAAATTTATAAAAGTTATTTTGGGGCCAAATTAATTAAATTAAAAGTGTTTTTCAAATGTATATCACTTTTAAGATAGTTAATTTCAGTTTCCATCTATCAGTTTCAAGAAATTTGGCTTTTTGCATATACTTTTCATTTTGACCCCAAAAATTTGTATTTTTCGCCAATTTTGTCAATTGCATTTTATTTTTCAAAATTGAACATTCCGAACATATGAGATATAATTTAATTTCACTATTTGAAATTTAATTTCAAGAAAAAATAAAAATTATATTTTATTAATAAAGGGTGCCTAAAACACCAATTTTACTTCGCGCACACTCCCTGGGAATAAGACGAAGGTTTGATACCTTCTTGGGAGTTGCAATAATCATTTTTTAGCATCCCCAGGTCATTTTCATTTGCGGAATGACTTAATTGGGTGGGGTTTCAAAGTCAAACACGCAATACCATATTTAGGGGGCCAAAGTGTGTAATTCACGAAATAGGGAAGCCCCTTGTAAACTTCCATCTGATCACCATCAGAAGGTCTGCGCACTCGCAATTTCGTAGACCTAGGGAAGTATAAATAGGGGGCCTTCTACCCCCCAAGCACACACAAGACCTCACTCTCTCTCTCTCTTTCCCAAATACTCTCTCAGGTTTGTTTTCTCCCTAAAAACGTTCCTTAAAACTTTTCATAAAGAGATAAAGAAAAGAAAAACAAAGAATTAAAAATAAAAAAAAAAAAAAAAAAAAAAAAGGAAAGAAGAATAAGAAAAAAAGAAGGAGAAGAAGAAGAAAAAAAACATAGGGAAAAAATTTCCTCCTTAAGCAAGGTAAGTTTAACGCTAAACCCCTCTCAAACTATTATTTTTTTTTTATCATTTTATAATAAGACCTTAAAAAGGAAAAAAAAAACTAAGAAGACATTCTCAAGAGAACACTTTAAAATTAGTTTACTTTTCTCGCATTTACTTTCAGTCATTTGCTTTTCTGTTTTTAAATACTTGTCATTTACTTTTCTGCTCAGCGCCTTTCTGCGTTTTACATTTCTGTCATTTACTTTTCTTTGCTTTGTGTCTTTCTACACTTTACATTTCCATCATTTGAATTTTCATCATTTACTTTTTAGTACTTTACTTTTCTCATCATTCGTCTTTCAGCACTTTAATTTCCTCCACTTTAATTTTTTGTATTTTACTTTCTGTCTACCCAAAAAAAAAAAAAAGAAGAAGAAATTTGTCTTAACTAAAATCTCAAAGGAGAGAGTCATCTATATCCCATTTTTAGGTTTCCAAACATTTGTGAAACTTTAAATGGCGAGTTGAGGGAGACACTTCCCTGAAACAATTTTTTTTAGTGAAGGTTATATTTGCAAAAGATATGCATTTCATTTTCCTTAAAAAATTATTTTAATTTTAAAATAATTTTCTTCATAATAAGAATTTTCAAATTTTATATTTAAGAAATCTTTAATAATAAAGATTTCCAAGTGTTTTCTTCAATTTTTTTTTTTTCATAATTCTTCAAAAATGTTTTAACTTTACTTTCTGGAATTTCTTCATAACAAAGACTTTCCAAAACTATGGTTTTTTTTTTTTTTTTTATACTTTCTAGGATTTCTTCATAACAAGATTTTCCAAAACATATTTTCTTACCAATCTACGATTTTTCTTCATAATAAGAGATCTTAAACAAAAAATTTCTTTTTGTTATTTTAACCTAAGAAATTTCTTCATAAAAAGCTTTTTCAAAACTGTTTTTACTTTCCAAAAGTTTCTTCACAACAAGAAATCCAAAAAATTGTCTTTTGCTTCAACTAATGAAATTTCTTCATAAAAAGATTTTTCAAAACTGTTTTGATATTTTCCAAAGATTTCTTAATTTTCCAAAGATTTCTTCATAATAAGAATTCTAAAAATTGTTTCTTTTAATTTGACTCCCAAAACTTTTTCATAATAAGATTTCGCTCAAAATATCTATTTTAATTTAAGTTCGGAATTTCTTCATAATAAGTCTTTCTAAAAAAAAAATGTCATTACTTTCTTGAAGATTTCAAGGATCCTTAAAAATGTTGGGCCATTTTGAAAGACAAAAATGATTTTTACAAATCTCGATGACTTAGCACACCATTGAAACTCAATACTAGGTAGCGACTCCATTTTGTAATAAAATTAGGCTTGAATAATAGTTTTCAAAATTAAATCCTAGAAAAGCCCCTGAACTATTTTTCAAAATAATTTCAAAAAATAAGTTTATCCAAAAACATTTAAAAAGGATAAGTCTTCTTTAAAAAATGAATGGAAGCAAAAAGAAGAAGTACATTTTTTTCCGGGGTGCGTCAATAGCCGGTTAGGGAAATTAAAGTGATTTGACTGTTTATTTAATAAAGTTGTTTATTTAATTTTTTTAACTACCCAATTCACCCCGCCTCTCGATTAGATCTTTGAATCAATAATTGGTTCCAGAGTTAGATTAGCTAAATAGGCTTCACATCCTAGCTAACACAATCACATGAATTGCACAGACGATAATAATTGTGTGTCTCCTGCTTGTTCTGAGAATCAGTGGTTTGCAAGTAGAAATGTTAAAAATAATGATGATAGGGTTGATCCTAAAGCGATTGCAAAACTTGTTATTTTTATCTCTTGCTAGAGAAAATTTAAAACTTTCCCAAAAGATTGTGATTGATGAATATAAAAAGTTTCATATTGTTTTATCTCGCAAAAAGAATGATTAGGATAGATATTTTGAAATTGAGGAATTTAATGTTCTTTTCAAAAGAAATAACTTACTTGATAACATTAAATCTCTTGAAGAAGAAAATTCTTTTATAAAAAATGATGTTTTAAATTTTCAACAAGGGATTGCAAATTTTAGAAATCTTGAAAAATTAAATGAAGCTTTAAACGTTGAATTAGAAAATTCAAGGTATGAACTCGATAGAGTACGCTTGAAAATCCACTCAATTGAAATGATTATCGAATCTTGAAGAATGATCTTGAATTTATCAATAAGAAAAATTTTGGTCTTCAAGTAAATATAGGCGTTACAGAATGCCCGCTTGAACAGACTCAAAAGGATCTCAAATAGACTATTGAAAAATTTAAGAATTCTGAGAAACCTAAAGTTTTTGAAAAACTAATAGACTCCAAGACATCATCACATCATCATCAGTATCATGCATCTGCACGAAGAATTAATTCTAATAAGTTTTCTAAGAAGCATTCAAAAGTTTTTAGATGTTATTTTTGTGAAAAATATGGTCATCTCGAGAAATAGTGTTATCAACTGCACGATTATCCAACTGGATCTAAAAAATAACTTGATACCAAGAAAAAAACTTTTCATACAGGTAAAAATGCAAATTATGCTTGGAGAATGAGGATAAATGGAAGAAATATAAAAGGGAATAAAGTGAAAAATTTCATAGAGCCATAGGCTCAATTTATTAAGTCGAATAATGATTATCGCAAGACAAGAATGCTACCTCAATATTAGCAGAAGTTGAATTACAAGATTATTGCGGATCGTAACAAATCTCATCAATCAAAAGTGTTAAAGAAAGGTAAGGAGATTGTTACTGATCTTAAACCAGAAGTTTCCAAAGTGGACAAAAGTGCTACGAAAATAAATTAACAAGTTATCTCCAAGGATGACAAGACAACTCAGATAGTTGCTATAGAGGAGAATCCTAGCGAGTTCGTATCCTAATCGGAGATGTCTCCAATGGAACTATCGAGCTCATCGTTGTATAGCTCTGACACCATGAATTCAGGTATTTCGATGATGCTCAGCTCTGTTCCTAGTCGAAGAATGGTGGCTAGCTCGAGATTGTCGATTTTGACCTGAGCGTGGCTTCTGTCCAGCATGGTCATGGTTGCAAGTGGTGTACTATTGCTCATGGTTGCACGCATCTAAACTTTCATGGGGCTTGTGAACTTGATGATGATGATGATCTGATCTTTATGAGGATGAGGAGATTAGTATGTCATGGACAAGTTAGAGTCTTGATATTTGTTGTTGTTGTGGAGAAGGTAGCCATGGTAGGAGAATCTGAGGCAATCTTAGACTAAAATAATAATCTTGTTGCTCATTTTTCAATAGTGAAAATGTGTGGCCATTGGAATGGGATTGTGTGGGCAAAACTGGAATACTTCCAGTATTTGCTTTTCCACTCTCTTCTGCTAGAGCTTCATAAAAGGCTTTGTGAGTGATAAACATTGGTGGTCTAGTCAGGTGCGATTAGAATGGCCCAGAGGGTGATGACAGATCCGGTAAGGGCTGATGAGATTGGAGGAGATGCACACTTTCCTCATTTGATGAATATTTTTGAAGAAGTATGAAAAATTAAAATATGAAACACATAAGATGTGATATCAAGCACACAAATCTTTTTGCTCGTTCCCACAAACAACACCAAATGATATACTGGAATTTTAACAATGCTCCTGGCTCCCAAATCCCTAATTAATACCTGCAAAACTTAGGATAAGTACTTGGGATATTGGTGTAGTATTATCCAAATACCCTCCGCGTGAAAATAAGTTAATCATGTCTTTAGTAAACTCATTAATGTAACTTGTAAATTACCGTATTTATTGAGGGAAATCTCCTGGATTTGGTGAGAATAATATCTCCTAGATTTAGGGATAATAATATCTCCTAGATTTAAGGAGAATAATATCTCCTCAATTTAGGGAGAATAATATCTTCCAAATTTAAAGAGAATAAATCAAACTGAACATGGTTGACTGGTTCAAATATTACACCATTATTGATTGTAATTTCTAGGCCTAAATTGATAATTACTTATTTCTCACACTTTATAAGATATGAGTTATTCTCATTTAAGCCCATTTGAGCATTGACCCACTAGGCCTTAATGTGGTTTTTCTTGTGATTTTTACCCTCATCATTTCCAATTGAATAAGTTCACATAATAAAGAATATTTATTCAATTTATATTCTACTTATTTAATCGTCCAATTGAACGCTTCAATTTTTAAATTACATATTGAATTTTGATATTAGAAATGTAATAAATTTAATAACAATTGAATACCTTAAATTTTTACAAATTAACCGCTAATATTTCTAAATATGTCAGAATTAACCAAGATAATTCATTTTACATTGTAGTTGGTCATGTTAATTTACAATTTACGTAATTAAATTGTAAAATTATTACAACGCATCATGTAGCTTTATATTACATAACTTATTATTTAAGGAATACTCCCTAATTTCATTTTTCAAAAATATCATAAACTCTAAAAAACAAGTGTTCAAAACATAAGTTTGGTGGCACCAATTAAAAGGAAGGTGCACCAGTAATTTTTTTCTTGCAACTGTTTTAAAATGAACTTGCAAATTTGTTGGATCAACTTACAATTTTTCAACTAATTTTTGTAAAAGTAACTTGTAAGTTTGTCATTCAAACTTGTAACTTTTCACCCAGAATTTGTAACTTTGTTGATGATCAACTACTTGCTACCACAAAACCACCTAGGAATTCAAAATTTGACTTTTCAAAGTAGTTGGATGGAATATTGGTAGTAGAGATGTGCCATGTAGTACTTAATTGGACATGTGTAACTAGGATTTCTTGGATTATTCCTTGGATTTTACTTTAATACATTCAAGTGGTTTTGGGTGTATTTGAATGTATGTACATTAGATGTAAATTCAAGCAATCCTAGCGATTCATATCCAATCAAATGGCCACAAGGCACCATCTTCACGATCCATGTCCCATCCAACTACTTTTTTAAAGTAAAATTGCATATTCCTAGGTGATTTTGTAATAGCAGGTAACTAGCAGGTTGCAGGTCATCAGAAAAAGTTGCAAGTTTTTGGGTGAAAAATTACAAGTTTGGATGACAAAGTTACAAATTACTTTTACAAGAATTATTTAAAAATTTGCAACTTAATTTAACAAATTTGCAAATTCATTTTAAAGATATTTCAAGAAAAGAAGTGATGGTATCTTGGTTAATACAAGTTTGGATGACAAGTTACAAGTGACTTTTACAAGAATTATTTAAAAAATTGCAACTTAGTTTAACAAATTTGCAAGTTGATTTTAAAGAAGTTGCAAGAAAAAAAGTGTTGGCATCTTATTTAATTATGACATATTTATAAATATTAGGGGCTAATTTCTAAAAAAAATAAGTTATTCAATTGTTATTAAATTTATTACGTTTTTATATCAAAATTCAATAAGTAATTTAAAAATTAAAGTGTTTAATTGGATGATTAAATAAGTAGAACATAAATTAAAAAATATTCTCTATTATAGAATTACTAGTGGATAACCCAAGCTTGAAGACTTGGACTAATAAAGATAACTTTAATTTAATTTAATTTTTTTTAATATTTAAGCAATAAAATTCAAAAATCGACATTAATATTCACCATTAGTATTGTACATAAAAATATATTTTCAAAATATAATTGATCTTTCCAATAGGGTTTAATACGTCAAATTATCTGTTTGACGGAAAATGTGTGATTCCTTTAAAACAGGTTTCATTTTCAACCATGTTGTATTCATCGAATATTATATAATTAGTAACACTTTTTTCAGATAAACAAAAACTAACAAAAAATCTATATGACAATTCAAGAAAAGAAACAACGAATAAAGTAATCTTTTACAAGGTAGTTTACATTCAATTTCACCTACTTGCTAGAGAACAAAATGAGACCAATATCAAATTCGGAACTAAGATTCACTTATCACCCACTACAGAATAAAAAACTAATCATTTTTTTTATAGTACAAATATATTATAAGTAAAAGAATCAGGTGACTTAACTAATAGAAAGATAAAACAATAAATACCATACAAAGCATACTGTATCAGACACACAATATAGAACATAGAAACACCATACCCATGTTGATTTGCAATGTTATATCCTCCATGTCAACGTTATTTTGTTTAACACCCATATTTAACCTATTTACACCAATAGAAATCCAAAATGAAGTTGAAATTGAACTTAAAAGCACTCCAAGAAACAATGAACTTCCAAGAACAAAATTCAATCCAGTATAAAAGCGAAAATCTAATAAGCATCACTTAAAAAAATATTTACATCTACATATCGACATCAATTGGCTTGAATATGTCATTGTAGCAATTTATTTTCATTTATACCATCACATCAGCCATTACAATCAGCAAAGTTAGGGCAAAGTAAAATGAACTTTCAATCAATGAAAATGATCGAATCGACATAAAATGCAATCAATTTCTAAGTTAATTGTTACGTAGTTATATGCATATAAATACAAACGTACAATACACATAGACAAATCAATCTTGGTAGATTCAAATTAACGATTCAACGATTAATCAAAAAAAGCAATGAACCTTTTTGTGATTTGAAATAGAGCAATATATATATATATATTTCATCAGTTGTTCAACTTCTGCTTTTACTCCCAAAAACAAAAACCCGAGATTTAGGAAAATAAAATAAAATAAGACGAAGCTGCCAAAAAATCCCCAACACGTGTAGCATCTCCTCACGTGCCAAAAACCTCCACAGTCTACAATTTGAACCTGCAAAACCAAATAGTTCCATGGGACACTAGTGTGGTGTCGGCCAAATAACTTTTGGTATGAGAATAAGTTAATATGTTTATGGTGAAAAATCTCTCTGTATGTAAAAAGCAGTAATCGATTACCTAGTACCCATCTTCCTTATATAGACCATTTATCTTGTATAGTCGTCCATGCTACCACTCCCTCCACGATCCCTTCTTTAAGATCATGGAAACCATCCATGATCCCAATACGGAACGTAAATAGCTACGCCTCTCTGCATGCATAGGATCGTGGTTTTTTTTTTGGAAAACTACTTAACACTGTTGGTCGTATCTGCTTGTGATTGGGCCCCATTAGGAGGCCTTCTTCCATTCAGGTTAGCCCAATCATGGTTGGGATTCTTATGAACCATCTTATTTAGTCATGCATTGGGCTCCCTTAGTGAACCAATTTTACACATTTTTGGGCCTGGGCACAGTTGGCCCACGGGCGACTTCTAAGTCATTTCATTCGGGACGAATTTTACTACCCGACCCGACCCATCGTCACCCTACTGGTCTCTAAATAACATGGGCGAGAATTTCTCCTATATCATTTGCCCTTTTGACTTTTGTAGTGATTCGAATAGGCGAGATGAAAGATCATCCTCTTAGCGTAAGTTCTTTTTCCTACGATTCAATTGTTTGATTGTCCTATCGCTCTGTCCGTTTTCATCTTTCCCTGATTGTTCTGCATTGGGAATGGCCTCCAACCCTCTACTTAGTTTGACTGAGGCTGGTTCGTCGTCAACCTCTCTCTGAGAAAGTGATGACGACCAAGGCTCATCCATCCATCGATTCCTTAGTGAACTAGGGAGATCATGGTGCGAGCGAGTTTAATGAGGAATGACTTCAATATTTTCGGGACACATTCGATATCCCTTCCTTAATCGAAATTAGGGTTCCTTCAAAAAATGAATGTCCTTATTCCTGCAAATAGGATGAAGAAATATGCCTCTTTATGTGGATGTTTGAATATGGTCTTAGACTCCCTTTCACTTCATTCATTTGTAATTCATTCTGTCAATTAGAAATCACCCCAGCCCAACTAGTTCCTAACAGGTTTTGCCAAATCATGGGTGCTCTTGTAATCTCTCATTTGAATAACGTAACCTTAACTATAGAAATGATAAGGAATGTATGCTTTCTAAAATTCCATCAAGACACCAGGAGGTTCTATTATTCCTCCATCAAGCAATACTCCTTACACATTGACCTCCATTCCGCTGTAACAGATTAGAAGAATTGTTATCTATTCTTTAAGGGAAAATGAGAATTGTCCTCCGAGGAGATGGAGCATCTTGTATTGCAACATTTTAATTTCTTGAGTAATTTTCTCTTCTTATTTTTCTAGTATCAGAGCATGATTTACTGATCTTGCTTTTGTGGTATTTTCACATCTTCACAAATTACGTTGCACAGGTAAAAGTTCTTGCCAAATATTTCGTCTAACCACAAAGGTTATTGATCAACTAAGGAAACTCTTGACACTAAAAGATCGACCTTGCCAAGAACTCGCTTACAAACCCTTTGTGCCTTTGAAGATGGGTGAGTCTCAGGTTAACCAATTGCACAATTTGGCCTTGGGAAAGAGGAAGGGGGCGCCCAAGAAAACCTCACAAACATCTAGGCCTACCATTGCACCTCAGCTGACTGTGGTTCCTCCCAGACCTTCTCAGCCTCAAGCACCTCAGTCCATTCTTCCTACATCGCCAGACTCTGACGACTTGCAACCTCTAAGTAGAAAGCGACGTGGAGTAGTGTCTTTTCCTGTCCCTAGCACTCGTATTCTAATCCCCACTAAAATTTGTGGGTTGGAATTTGTTACTCGAGCAGGTAGGACCCCTATCGTTTGAGTCTGTGAGGCTATGACAGTCTGTGTTCAGCCTCCTCCAACCTCGTCAGTGTTTAGCCTTGGCGCATCTACATCTTCGAGCTTGTTAGGGATTTCTCGAGAGTACATATGTCAATTACTAAAAGAGGTAGGTCCATCAATTCTGACCCGTCAAGAGATCTTCGATAATGCTATTTAGACCCTTTTCGAGCAGTTCTGGGATAAAAGCCACTCTCAAATCAAAAAACATAGCTGGGTAGAGCTCTTTCGAACTCTTGTTTATGTACTCCTTCAGGTAGTCTTGGTTATTTCATTTACCTCTCCTTATTTTTTTTCCTTTTAATAAACATTTGTACATGTTTTCTAATGTACTTCACGAGATTTTTAAAAAATGCATCCACATTACAGAGCATCCACCTGTCCTCTACCTTAGCTGATAGTTTGGATGATATGGTTGAATTGGACACCCAGCTGACAAAGTCCAATCGTCTAGAAGAAGATCTCCGAGTTCTTCAAGAGATGAATGTTTTCCTCAAAACCGAATTAGCACTGGAGAGGTCTTCCAAAGAAAAATTTGAGTTCGACCTTCGAGTCACTCGTGCTCAGTATGAGTTTCTCCAAATTAGAAATCAGCTTTTGATCGGTGAGAACACCAGGCTTCTGACTAAGAGCGGCAGACTATCAACTGAGAACTCCTCACGGACAGAGAAGCTCAACAAATAACCATTTGAGCTTGATCTGCTAAAGACCGAGCTGGACGCAAAGGTTGATGCCCTCTAGCATCTAGGTAGAAGAAAATAGTTGATCTCTAATGAACTGAGTTCTGAGAAGTTCAAGAGTTCAGATTTAGAAACAAAGTCAGCTGACCAAGTTAAGACAGTAGAATAACTGTTTGCGGTAGTAGAGCAGAAGAAAATCAAGCATGAAGATGAGATCAGGCAACTTTTGGAGCATTTTGATTCACTCAAGGGAAGTATTCAACTAGTTGGATTCAAATACTACCAGGCGCAAGTATGGAAAAAGTATCAGGAGCTAAACCTTGCCTTCCTGGACCAGTTGATGGAGCCCGAAAATGAAAAGGGATCATGCTCTGCTTATGTAAAGCTGCCAAGTACAGAGACCTTAGGTCTTACTATGGCGGATCCACCTCTTCCTCCAGCAGTTTGAACTCTCAATCAGTCAGCTACAACGCAACCCTCAGATAGGCCTTTATCTGACCAAACTCAGCCTCCATCTGACTAAGTTTGGACCATACCCAGCGAGTTAATCTCGGTGTCTACTGAACTCTATTTCGCACCTCTACTAGATAATGCAAATCAGCCAAGGACTGTTTGATTAGTCGGTTGTCTTTTCGATTTTTTTTTATCTTTAACAGTTTTTATAATCATGACACTTTTTAATTATAACTTGCTTTTAACATACACCATATTTGGTCTTAGAAATTGTTGTTTTTATCTCGATATTCGCTTCTTTCATTTTATTTCTTTTGTCATAAATATTTCAATGATTTTCTTTCGTTATTTTTGTCATTTTACAAACACTAGTTTGGCTATTTAAAGACAAACCCCCTTGAAATTTCTTCACACTTTTCCTTCATTTTTTCCCTTTTATTTCTTTTTTTTTTCCTTCTATTTCCTTCTATCTCATATCAGTTATAGCATCATCATCATCAACCTCTTATGCCGTTCAGGCAGAGAAAAAAAAAAGAAGTGAAGTTGGAGTATTGCTTCTGAGAGTTCATGATGATGGCCAAGACTCTCGACGAAGAGCACCCTCGGCTTCGTGCTATCGAAGACGCCTGTGCACTCTTCGCTTCCTTAGACGTTACCCAACTCTATGCGATGTCTCAACTCCAACAGCTCCAGGGGCATCTGAGGATAGTTGAGAAGGAGATCAATGAGCTATGGGGCCAAGTCCATCTCCATAAGACCTACAGTGGCCTGTTGAAGATGAGGAGATAAGCTCTGGGAGAAGAACGATGAGAAAAAAAGAAGATACAAGCCATGATTTGAGTGCTGAACCAGTATAAAGAACATGACTTCTACCACTCAAACTCAGACTCCGAGGACTTAGGTCCTGTGCCTTCTCCTGGGTCGGAGTAGCTCCAGCCCTTTCAGCCCTGATTGAACGTTTAGATTTCTTTCAATCTTTTTCTTTTTTTTTATCTGTTCTTTTTTCTTTTTCTTTTTTTTCTTTTTTTAATAAAAAAAAAATCTCAAGAGCATTTTTTGAATAACATGGGCTTACTAGTCACCAAATAAACTCCTATAATTACTTTATCAAATATGGGATTCTCGTCTTTAGAACATTACTCATTTAGCCAGGATTAAAATCCAGACACACGTTCAGGTCTACACTAACGCCATGGTAAGGAGTGATAAATTTAAGACTGGAAAATAACAATATCTGGAGAATGATGTTATAGAACATGACGAAAGAGAAATTCTCATTTGAAGGATTCCTATGATGGTAAAATCTTATTCATGTTGGATGAAAGATGTAATCATGTTAGATGAAAGATGTTGTAAGACCCTGATTTTACTTATACGTGCAATTTAATGTCGTATTTTGGAATATTTCGAAAATAGCAAGGTGGATGGCGCTATTAATTATTTGATTTAAAAAAAATCTTTGGGGTCAAATTGTAATTTTAGTAACATTTAAAATTTTGAATTTGGTTCAAATAATATCCTAACAAAAGTGGAGGGGAGGTTAGTGCAAATTAAATATATTATATATAAATATAGAGAGAGGCGGTGGAGCCCTTGTTTGACACACACACACACACACACACACACACACACACACACACATATATATATATATATATATATATATATATATATATACATTCATATATGCCCACACATCCTCGAGAAGAAAGGAGAAAGATCGAGAAAAATCGAGAGAAATTGAGAGAGAGAGAGAAAGTCATCGGCGGTATGGGGCTTGGTTTTTTTTTCACATGCATATATATATATATATATATATGAGAGAGAGAGAGAGAGATACACAGAGGAGAAGGAAAATCAGAAAAACAGAAGAGAGAGAGAGAAGTGGGTTTCGGTCGGTGGTGGGTATCGTCGTTTGGCGGTGTACGTGTGTGTTCCTCATTTGATCTAGTATGTATGTGTGTTTTTCTGTTGTGTTCGGATCGTGACAGTGTGTGGGTGTGTGTTCTCTGTTCGGATCATCGGTCGACAATCGTCGACGATCGTGTGTGAGTTGTCAGTGGAGTTGGGTGTGTCGTTGGTGTGTTGTCGTTGATTGTGTGTGTGTGTGTGTGTGTGCCGATAGGGAGAGTGCTCTGTTTTGTTGGTAGTAGGTCGTCGCCGTCCGTCCATCCGTCCTTCATGGGGGTGGCGGTGTGTTTCTGGGGTACGTTTCATCATGTGTGTATGCACCGTCGTGTGTTTGTGTGTTGTGTGTGCCATGGGTGTGCTACTGATCAGTCGATGGTGACTGTGTGGGTTGTGTGTGTGTCGTTTGTGGGTAAGGTTGCCGGGTGGTGAAAAGAGAGAAAGAACTGTGGTTGTGGATATGTTTAGTGTGGGTATGTGATCAGGGGGTGTGAGTGAGTTTTCTGTATATATGTGTGCTCGGATTGTTGAAGAAAAGCGGTGTCGGTTGTCGTCAGTCAATTCAGGGGTGGCGGCGTGAGTTTGGTCTGGCAGTGGTGGTAGTGATCGTGAGTGTGTGGGGGTGAGCTTGGTCCGATGGTGGCAGCGGTGGTGTGAGCTTGGTCCGATGGTGGTGTGTTGTGTATGTGCGTGCTCTAATCGCTTAAGAGGCGTAGCAACCGGTGGGGCTTCGGTGGGCTGAACGAAGACACAAACATGAACAAGAAACAAAAACAAAAAAATAAGAAGGGAAAAATGAGGAAAAATAACACAAACCACCCCACCAACAATATAAAATCCAATCTCGTGGCCACCGGAAAATTCGGGGAAGGTAGAATTTATGTCACTCCTAATATATGTATTTAATAATATTTAATTGTCTCATGGGTGATTTTTAAACTAATTACTAGCATTGAAAATATCGAAATAGCAATAATAAATATTGAGACCGTTCATATGAATAAATTCGATAGAATAAACTTTATACGGAGCAATATTAGTGGAATAGTAATATTTCATAATAAAAAGTGGAGAATAGGAAATTACGGGATTTAGGGTTGCATGGCATGATTAGGTTGTTTTTACATAAATTATTAATTTAGGCCCTGTCACTATTAGGTTCGTAGGCACTAGAGTACCGGTAGAGGATAGCCGGTAAAAGTCTTCGGAACGGATTACCAGGTGAGTGTACTGTCTTCTTACAAAAATCTATTTTCATATATATATATGATGAAATAAATGTGTTTACTTAAAATTTGATGAATTTATAACTTATAAGGATTAAATCGGTTTTGGAGATAGAGGTCGATGTTATTGATTTGTAATTTGATGATGTTGTTATTGATTTGACGATGTTGTTGATTTTATCTGTTTCAGCAGAACGGTGATTATTTATTGAGTTATAGTTTGATGATGATATTATTGATTTGATGAGGTGGTTGATTGTGGGCAGAGTTGTAGTTGTTGAGATGGAGATGAGTTGTTATTGTTGAGGTGAGTTGGAGATTGGTGTTGGATTTTCACCCGTCTGGCATAGTCCAATAGAGCGGTGTTTCACCCATTTGGCATAGTCCAGCAAAGCGTTGTTCACCCGTCTAGCATAGTCCAGCGGAGCATTGTTATGTCCTGCTAGGAAGGCATATCCTATGGGTGGTACGGTACCGTTGTAACTCCTGATCGTAAGGTTAAAACGATCATATGGCTAGCCGAGGTGTGGTGTGGTGTGGAGTGATGTGGTGTGGTGAGGTGTGGTGTGATGTGGTGTCGTCTGTGGTATTTTGTCATATATGGTGTTTTGTCGTATATGACATTTATAAATACTTTATTTTATACTGGCTTGGTGTATCCATTTATGATAATATATCTATTATTTCAGTTGCGTTATACTATATGGTTGTTGTGACGTTCTAGTTGATTTTTACGTATTAGTATAAATGTTATAAATATATCTATGTGGTTTTCTGTGGTGACAGGAAAAATGGGTTTTTTTTTTCTTTGTGCTATGTGATATTTATATATTTTATGCTTGATCCATCTAAATATTTTTATTAAGAAGGTAGTACACTCGCAAGTGAAGTAGTTAGGAGTCGGTCCCCTACTGGCGCTGGGTAGAGTCCTACGATGGAGTCATGCGGGAGTTTTTGAGATGAGCTGTTTGAGGCAAACCTGTGAGAGGTTCACGGTTATTATATTTTTCTTGTTATTATAGTTGGGGACGGGTGTGTCCCCCCATATGACAGGTTGTATATGGCCTGTATATGCAATTATATATTTATGTATGCATAGTGTCGTTTTCTAGTTGATTGGATGTACAGGCAATGTTGTGTTGATGTCACGCCGGCCCCAGAGTGACGGGTGTCTGGGGTGGGTTTTAAGAGATGTAATGAACCTTTCTTTCTTTTTTTGGATTGTAATGTACCTCTCTTTTTCTATAATATATAAAAGTTGTTGGATTTCATATGTTGTGAATGAGGATGAACGTGTCAAATGAAATTTCAAGAATGACGCTCACATTGGAATGAACTAAGAATAAATATGGAACATTAACTGCCCACATATGGAGTATTGAATTTTCAAGAATAATGTTCATATCGGAACGAACTAAGAATAAATATAGAGCATTAACTGTCCACATACACGTTAAGAATAAATAATATACGTTAAGTATAAATATGGAGCATACTAAAAATAAATGTGGAGCATTAACTGTCCACATGTACGTCAATATATCTCTTGCCCTCCTCTATAACAAGTTTAAGTAATAAGTAGGTTATGTAGGATTTATTTACCCCAACAGTTGTTTTTCCCATTCTAAACTCAACATTTACGTATTTTGAGAGATAGGGAACCTTTATCAAGAATGTTTTGACAATCTGATTGGAGGAGATTGCTTTTCAATTTGAAACTTGGTGATTCATCACCAATCATTTCTTGGTCAAATTGATCTAAGCAACTCAGTTCCTTTGATGAACTGATCTGTGCAGCTCAGCTTTAAGTTTGAAACTTGGTGATTTGTCACCAATCGTTTCTTGGACGAACTGATATGAGCAGCTCAGTTTTAAGTTTGAAACTTGGTGATTTGTCAACAATTATTTCTTAGACGAACAGATATGAGCAGCTCGATTTCCTTGACGAACTGATCTGAGCAGCTAGATTTTAAGTTTGAAACTTGGTGATTTGTCACCAATTGTTTCTTGGACGAACTGATCTGAGCAGCTCGGTTTTAAGTTGGAAACTTGGTGGTTTGTCACCAATCGTTTCTTGGACGAACTAATTTGAGCAGCTCGGTTTCTTTAACGAACTGATCTGAGCAACTTAGTTTTAAGTTTGAAACTTGGTGGTTTGTCACCAATCATTTCTTGGACTAACTGATCTGAGCAGCTCAGTTTTAAACATTTTATCGTAGGGTTGAACGTCTATTAAACTTCTTTATAAAAATAAATATCCTTCCAGCTCATTCAAATGACTAACAATCAAAATAACAAATAATGCTTCTTCAAAGTTAGAAACCCCAAAACAAAAAAAATAAGAAACTTACACAAAATATTTTTGCAAATGCGCAATGTTCCATGGACGAGAAATCGATACGCCATCCAAGTCTTCCAACTAGTACGTCCCAGGTCTATTCACTTTAACCACCTTGTAATGTCCTTCCCAGTTGCAATCTAGTTTTCATAAACTGAGCCTCTGGACAATGTGACATTACTCTTCGAAGCACCAGCTCTCCTATTGCAAAAAGTGCCTTGGGCGTATTGCATGGTTGAATGTCCTTGTCATCCTTGATTTATAGGCTGCCATTCTCAATGCTGCTTGGTCTCATTTTTCCTCTAGGTGGTCCAACTCTTGGCGTATAGCATCCTCGTTTTCTACAAGATTGACTATGCTATCACGTCTCAAAGGTAGACTGCTCTCCACTGGAACCATTACTCCCGTCCCATACATCATGGAGTATGGTGTTTCCCCAATAGTTGTTCTTGGAGTAGTTCGATAGGCCCACAAGATTGCTGGTAGTTCTTCCACCCATTTGCTTTTAGCATCATCCAATCGATTTTTTAGTGCAACCTTAATCGACCGATTCGTAACCTCTGTTTGTCCATTCGCTTGGGGATAAGCTGGGCTCGACATTTGATGTTGTATCTTCAGTTCATTATATATCCATGCAACCTTTCTCCTAGTAAATAGGGTTCCATTATCTGATATCAGCACTTTCGGAATACCAAAACGACAGATTACTTGCTTTCAAAAGAAGTTCTTAACTTCATTTTCATCTGCAGACACAAATGCATAAGCTTTTACCCATTTAGTAAAGCAATTAATTACCACAAGTACTTTTTATTTTCGGGCGCCGGGGTGAATAGCCCTAGGAAATCCATCCCCTATTGAGCAAACGACCATGCACTTTGAATCAATGTTTGCTTCTAGGCTGGAACTCGGATGTCATTCGAGAGCCATTGGCATTTGTTGCATTTTTTAGCATACTCCTGTGCATCACTGCGCATCGTTGGCCAATAATATTTGATCGTAAGTGTCTTGTGTGCCAAGATTCTTCCTCCTTGATGGTTTCTACAAACCCCTTTATGAATTTCTTGAAGTACATAGGTAGCTTCCTTTGGCCCCAAGCAGAGTAACATTGGCTATGTGAAAGACCTTTGGTATGGCTTGTTATCCATCATGACGTACCTTGACACTTTATACAAGGCTTTTCAAGCTGAATCTTTATCATCTGGTAACATCATTTATCTCAGGTAACGAACCAGTGGAGCTTCCAATCTTCCTCTTATCCCAACTCTCCAATGGAATTAAAAAAGTCGGTCAAAGTTGGTATGAAAGGCTGCTCCAAAACATCTACCACCTTGGATTGCTGATCTGGACCAAAGGATGACGCCAGAATCGATAGCGCATATGCTTTCTCATTTTCGGTCCTCGGAATGGCTTTGATCTTGCAGCTACGGAAGACCATCATCAACTCTTTAACTTTTTCTACGTAGAGGCATAAGCTTTGTTCATTGACCAAGTAAGTCCCATTTATCTGATTCACCACTAACTATGAATCTGACCTTACTTCCAATTCATGGGCTCCCGACCCTTTTGCTAAGGTCAGTCCTTGGATGATGGATTTATACTCTGCCGCATTATTGGATGCTCGGAATCCGAGCTGTACAACCTTCTCGAGCTGATCACCTTTTGGGGTCTCTAGTATTATTCCAACTTCACATCATTTCACGTTTGACGCCCCATTGATCGACAACTTCCAGAGCTCTATTGACGTTAACAAACACTCCCCGTCCTCTATCACTACTTTTTCTAGAGGGGTCAATTCAGTAATGAAGTCGGTCAGTACTTGATCGTTGTTCTTGACTTGAATTTAATATAGAATTTACCAATTTCTACTACCCACTTCATAAGATGCCTTGAGGCCTTTGGTCTGTATATCACTCCTCGGAGTGGGTATGAAGTTAGCACATTGATTGCATGTGCTTGGAAGTAAGGCCTCAGCTTTTGAGCCGAGGTTACCAAGGCCAAAGTAAGTTTTTCTAATTCTGTATAGCGCATCTCTGTTGGGGCCAACAATTTACTTACATAAAATATTGGCTTATGCTCTCCTGCACATTTTTTCACCAACGTTGTACTGACTGCAACTACGGTTCCTGTTAGGTACAGGTAGAGCTCATCTCCAGGATCAACCTTGGCTAAAGTTTTGACAAAGCCTAGGTAGACCTTGATGGATTGCAAAGCTCATTCACTAGCCTTGTCCCATTGAAAGTTCTTACTCCCTCTCAAAATTTTAAAGAAAGGGGCACATTTATCTGTGAACTTGAAGATGAACCTGTTTAGTGCAGCCAATTTTCCTGTTAGCACCTGGACCTCGCATATCATTGCAGGGGACTTCATATTCCAAACAACCACTATTTGCCCGGAGTTGACCATAATTCTTGTCTTATTTACCACAAAGCCCAAGAACTTGCCCGACATTACACCAAATGCACATTTTTAAGGATTCAACTTCATATTGTACTTCCTTAAGATTACGAAAGCTTCCTCCAGATGCTCTAAGTGATCCTCCTTCCTGGCACTCTTGAGCAGCATGTAATCTATGTAGACCTCCATGGTTGTTCCAATTTTTTCTTGGAATATGCCGTTCACCAATCGTTGATATGTTACCCCTGCGTTCCTCAAACTGAAAGAAATCACTTTATAGTAGAAAGTACCTCTAGGAGTGATGGAAGTTGTTCCCTCTTCATCTTGGTGGTACATCTGGATCTGATTATATCCCAGGTAAGCATCCATCATGGATAATAACTCGTGCCTAGCTGCTATGTCTACCATTTGGTTTATCCTGGGTCAGATAACAATCCTTCGAGCATGCCTAGTTAAGGTCAGTGAAATCCACTTACATTCTCTATTTTATATTCTTCTTCTTGACCAGTACTGGATTGTCTAGTCACTTTGGGTAAATTACCTACCTTATATGCCCTATTTTGAGCAACCTCTGTACTTCTGATTTTATCACCTCTTTCTTTTCTGGGATGAATATCCTCATCTTTTTCCGGACTGGCGGGTAAGATCTCGAGATATTGAGCCGATGAACCACCATCTCAGGGTTGATTCATTCTATATATTCTAGTGCCTAGGCAAACACATCCAGACTTCTTTCCAGTAACTGCATGAGTGTTTCATCTTTGGATTTGCTTAGCAACGTGCCCATCATCAACCTCTTCGTCCCTTGATTGAAAGTTACTTATCATACCTGCTTTCGAGTGTTCTATTATTGTTTTCATTCATTTTTATTTGTTTTTATGCATATAAGGTATTTTGGACGACAACGGTTGCAAATCAGACCCGTCGATAGGACGTCGGTGAACAAATAAGTGAAAAAAAACCGAAATGACGTTCTGCACTACAGCGCGCCACCCAAATGGCCACTGACCTTTGCGGCCTATAGCACGCTCCTGCGCGCTGCAGCGCGCACTAGTTTGGTACCCTCTCTGTTGTTTATGTGCTGCAGCGCCGTTGCACCAGCTGGCAACGTGTTTTAAAACTTTTTTAGTTTTTTTTAAGAAATCTATTTATACCCCTTGATGCCTCATTTATTGGGGACATTTTTAAAGCCCTAGAATCAAACCAAATCCAAGAGATCAATATTAGTGAATAGGAAATGACTTGGAGTGGACTTTGCGGAAATGGGATCATCCACTCTTCAGATTTTGCTATCTTCTTTTTGTTTCTCTCTTTCATTTTAAACTCTTGGTTAGTTGTTTTGATGATATACATCTCATTTGTTGTTGGATATTTAGTTATGGCCATGTGTAGCTAAATATTTATTATCTAGGGATTAATGTAGTTCACAAATTTTGTGTTTGAGTAAATCTATGTTTTGATAATGGTTGTTCATCTCTATTCGATTGTGTTTACCATTTTATCACTTCCATTGTATGCTTGTTTATGATATTGTGGTTGATTTGAGAATATGGGGTTTGACGCTTGGGAGAGGTAACCCCAGATTCGAACTAAGTTTAAACACAACACATGTTCTAATGTTTCAGAAGATTATTAGAACGTGTGTAATCCATAAGATTGGGGCAAGACGCATGTAATCGTTTAAACTCTTGATAGGGATATCGATTTTGACGTGGTTATGTATTCACCCACTTCACACTCGGGTGAGGTAGTGAGTGAGTTTCAAAAACCCAGATTGTTGAATAGGTTGATGACCGTTAGCATAAACTAGAATAAATCAAGCACGTATGAGTGAACGAAATTAATTCCTAAATAATCTATTTCCATAGAATTTATTCTAAGTATTGTAGTCTAATTTGTTTTCATATCTCGAACACATTTCAAATCTTTAATCGTCTAGATAAAATTGAGGTATTCTAATTGTAGTACTTAACTTGTTCTAACGATAAATTCTAGTGGACGATACTTGATCTTTGGATCACTTTATTACTTGTTGACCTCGTGTACTTGCGAGTAATTCATAGAGCTTAAAGTATCGCAACACTGATCCTTTTAGGGTGGTCGCAAAAGTTCTGCAAAGCGCAAAATTACCCACTCCATAGAGTGCCATCAAATGCCTAAACTGGCGAATGTGGTAAATTGGGTCCATCTTCCTATCATATTTCTCAAACTTAGTTGGGTCTAACTTGTCTGATAATGGCTCTTCTAGGATGTTTGAGCTGCTCAGATCAGTTCGTCAAAAAAAATCGAGCTGCTCAAATCAACTCGTCCAAGAAACAATTGGTGATAAATCACCAAGTTTCAAACTTAAAGCCGAGCTTCTCAGATCAGTTCGTCAAAGGAACTGAGTTGCTCAGATCAGTTCGGCCAAGAAATAATTGGTGACGAATCACCAAGTTTCAAAATAGAAAGCAAACTCCCCCAATCAGATGGTCAACACTTTCCTGATGAAGGTTCCCTATTTCTCATAATACGTAAAGGTTGGGTTTTAGAAAGGAAAAAATAATTGTTGGGGTAAATAAATCCAATAAACCAATGCAATTCATAACTTGTTTATTACTTAAATTTGTTACGGAGCAGGGCAGGAGATATATGGACGTATATGTGGACACTTAATGCTCCATATTTATTCTTAATTCGTTCCGATATGAAGGTTATTCCTGAAAATTCAATACTCCATATGTGGACAGTTAATGTTCCATATCTATTCTTAGTTCATTCCAATGTGAGCATTATTCTTTAAATTTCATTCTACATATTCATCTTCATTCACAACATATAAAACCCAACAATTTTTATATATTATAAAAAAAAAAAAAAAGAAAAAAAAAAGAAAGGTACATTACAATCCAAAAAAGAAAGAAAGGTACATTACATCTTTCATCTAACACAAATCAGATTTTACCATCACAAGAATCTTTCCAATGAGAATTTCTCTTTTGTCTTGTTCTATAACATATTTCTCAAAATATTATTCTTTTCCAGTCTTAAATTTATCACTCCTTACCATGGAGTTAGTGTAGACCTGAACGTGTGTCTGGATTTTAATCCTGACTGAATGATTAATATTCTGAAAACGAGTATATCATATTTGATAAAGTCATTGTAGGAGCTTATTTGGTGACTAATAAGCCCGTATTGTTCAAAAAAATACTCTTGAGGTTTTTTTATTAAAAAAATATTGAAAGAAGTCTAAAACTTTTTCTTTGTTAAACCGGGAATGAAAGGGTTGGAGCTACTCCGTCCCAGGAGAAGGCACAGAACATAAGTCCTTGGAGTTTGAGTTCGAGTGGTAGAAGTTATGTTCTTCATACTAGTTCAGCGCCCGAATCAAGGCTCGTGTCTTTTATTTTTTCCCATCATTCTTCTCCTAGAACTTGTCTCTTCTCGCCCTCAACAGGCCACTCTAGGTCTTATGAAGATGGACTTGGCCCCACAGCTCGTTGATCTTCTTTTCAACCATTCTCAGATAACCCCAAAGCACTTGGAGTTGGGATATCGCACTAAAGTGGGCAACATCTACGGAAACTAAAAGTGCACAGGCGTCTTCGATAGCACGAAGCCAAGAGTGCTCTTCGTTGAAAGTCTTGGCCATCATCATGAGCTCTCACAAGCGATACCCAAGCTTCACTTTTTTTTTTTCGCTCTACCTAAACAGCGTCAAAGGCATTAGAGACTAATGATGATGATACCATAACTGATATGAGACAAAAGAAAATAGAAGAAAAAAATGGGGGGGGAAAAAAGAAGAAAAAGTGTGAAGAAATTTCAAGGGGGTTTGGCTTTAAATAGCCAAACCAGTGTTCACAAAATGACAAAAAGGACGAAACCAAATCGTCGAAATACTTATGACAAATGAAATGAAACAACAGAAGCGAATATCGAGATAAAAGCAATAGTTTCCAAGACCAAATACGGCGTATGTTAAAAGAAAGTTATAATTATAAAGTGTTATGATTACAAAAACTGTTAAAGATAAGAAATCAAAAGGACAACCAAGTAATCAGACAGTCCGTGGCTCATCTGCATTATCTAGCGGATGTGTGACATGGAATTCAGTAGACGCCGAGATTGACTCACTGGGTATGGTCCGAGCTTGATCAGAAGGAGGTTGAGCTTGGTTAGAAGAAGGCTGATTTGAGGGTTGCGTTGTAGTTGACTAATTGAGAGTTAAAACTATTGGAGGAAAAGGTAGATTCGCTACAGTAAAACCTAAAGGCTCTACACTTGGCAGCTCTGTAGAAGCAGAGCATGGTCCCTCTTCATCTTCGGGCTTTATTAACTGGTCTAGGAAGGCAAGGTCTAGCTCATGATACTTTTGTCGTACTTGCTCTTGGCAGTATTTGAATCCATCCAACTTAATACTCCCCTTTAGTGAGTCAAAATGCTCCTAAAGCTGCCTAATCCTGTCTTCGTGCTTGATTTTTTTTTGCTCCACTACCGCGAACAATTCTTCTATTGTCTTTGCCTGGTCGGCTGACTTTACTTCTAGAGCTGAACTCCTGAGCTTCTCAGAACTTAGCTCATTAGAGATCAGCTTTATTCTTCTTCCTAGATACTGGAATGCATCAACCTTTGCGTCCATCTTGGTCTTCAGCAGATCAAGCTCAGATTGCTATTTGTTGAGCTTCTCTGTTAGTGATAAGTTCTCAATTAAAAGTCTACGACTCTCAGTCAGAAGCTTGGTGTTCTCATTGATCAAAAGCTGATTGCTGTTTTGGAGAAACTCATACTGAGCACAGGAGGCTCGAAGGTCAGACTCAGATTTTTCTTTGTAAGACCTCTCTAGTGCTAATTTAGTTTCAAGAAAAACTCTCATCTCTTGAAGATCTCGAAGATCTTCTTCTAGCTAGCTGTACTCTGTTAGTTGGTGCATGAGCTGGGTATCCATTTCAACCATATCATCTGAACTACCGGCCAAGGTAGAGGACAGGTGGATGCTCAGTAATGTCGATATATTTTTTCAGAATCTCGTGCAGTATATCAGAAAACATGTATAAATGGTTATTAAATGGAAAAACATCACGAGAGGTAAACGAAATAATGAAGACTACCTAAAGGAGTGCACAAACAAGAGTTCGAAAGAGCTCTGACCGGCTACATTTTTCGATTTTAGAGTGGCTCTTGTCCCAGGACTGCTCGAAAAGGGTCCAAATAGCATTGTCAAAGATCTCTTGATGGGTCAAAACTGATATACCTGGCTCTTTTAGTAGTTAACACATCTGATCTTGAAAAATCCCTGGCAAGCTCGGGAATGTTGATATGCCAAGGCTAGGAACTGACGAGGATGGAGGAGGCGGCTGAATGCAAATTGTCTTAGCCTCAAAGACTCAAATGATAGGGGTCCCACCTACTCGAGTAACCAATTCCAACCCACGAATTTCAGTGGGGATTGGAATAAAAGCGTTAGGGACAGGAACATACACTATTATATGTCACCTTCTGCTCAAAGGTTGCGAGTCGTTGGAGTCTGGTGATGTAGGAAGAACGGATTGAAGTGCTTGAGGCTGAAAAGGTCTGGGAAGACCCACAGCCGGCCGAGGTGTAGTGGTAGGCCTGGATGTTTGTGAGGTTTTCTTGGGAGCCCTCTTTCTCTTTCCCAAGGCCAAATTGTGCAATTGGTTTACCTGAGACTCATCCATCTTCGGAGGCACAAAGGGTTTGTAATCGAGCTATTGGCAGGGTCGATCTTCTAGCTTCAAGAGTTTCCCCAGTTAATCAATAACCTTTGCGGTCAGAAGAAATCTTTGGCAAGAACTTTTACCTATGCAACGTAATTTGTTTAGATGTGAGGATACCACAGAAGCAAGATCAGTAAATTAAGGTCGGATACTAGAAAAATAGGAAGAGAAAATTACTCGGGAAATTGAAATGTTGCAGTATAACTAGGGGCTGCTCCATCTCCTTGAAGGAAAATTCTCATTTTCTCTCAAAGAATAGATAACAATTCTTCCAATCCTTTATGGCAGAAGGGAGGTCAGTGAGAAAGGAGTATTGTTTGATGGCGGAATAGTTGAACCTCCAGGTGTCTTAGTGGAATTTTAGAAAACACACACACCTTACCATTTCTATGGTTAAGGGAACGTTATTCAACCGAGAGAGTGCAAGAGCACCCATGATCTAGTGAAACCCGCTAAGAACTAGTTGGGCTATGGTGATTTCTAATTAACGGAATAATTTATGAAGGAATGGAGTGAAAGAGAGTCCAAGACCGTATTTGAACATCCATACAAATAGGCTTATTTCATCCTCTTTGTAGGAATAGGGATGCTCATTTTCTGAAGGAACCCTAATTTCGATTGAGGAAGGGATATCGAATGTGTCCCGAAAATATTCAAGCCATTCCTCATTAAACTCACTTGCACCATGATCTCCCTAATTCATTAGGAAATCGATGGATGGACAAGCCCTGGTTGTCGTCACTTTCTCAAAGAGAGTGATTGAAGACGAACCAGCCGCAGCTGGAGTAAGTAGAGGTTTGTAGGCCATTCTTAGAGCAGAATAATCAGGGGAAGATGAAAAAGAACAAAGCGATAAGACAATTAAACAATTGAATGTTAGGAATAAGAATTTACGCTAAGATGATATTTTGTCTCGTCTCTTCGAATCACCACGAAAGTCAGGAAGGCAAATGATGTCAGAAAATTCCCGCCCATGATATTTAGAGTCCAGTAGGGTGACGATGGGTCGGGTCAGGTCGGATAGTAAAACCTAACCTGAAAGAAATTACCTAGAAGTCGCCCGTGGGCCAATTGTGCCGGTGGCCCAAATTGTGTAGAATTGGTTCACTAAGGGAGCCCAACGCATGAGTAAATAAGATGGTTCATAAGAAGTCAAACCATGATTGGGTTGACCTGAATGGAAGAATACCTCCTAATGGGGCCCGATCACAAGCAGGTACGACCAACAGTATTGAGCAGTTTTTCGAGAACCCCCATGATCCCATGCATGCAGAGGGGCGTAACTATTTACGTTCCGTAGTGGAATTATAGACAGTTTCCATGATCTTAAAAAGAGGATCGTAGAGGGAGTGGTGGCATAAATGGCTATGCAGGATAAATGGTCTATATAAGGACGACGAGTATTAGGTAATCGATTACTACTTTTAACATACAAAGAGATTTTTCACCATAAACAGATTAACTTATTCTCACGCCGAAGATTCTTTTATCAACACTATACCGTTGTCCCTTGGAGCTAACTGGTTTCGCAAGTTCAGATTGCAGGTTGTGGACGTTTCTAGCACGTGAGGTACTGTTACACATGTTGGGGATTTTTTGTTAGCATTATTTGGAGCCATTTGTGGGAAGAAAACATAAAGAAGTTTGCCGTTGAGATGAGACAGTTACAATCAAGAACAACAGATTTGAGTGAGGAGAGTGAAACCCCACCGCATGCGAACACAGAAGCACGTATGGAAGCTTCAGAAGGAGTTCACACCATTCCTCCCCCTGAGGTGTAGACCATTGACCCAAGAATTAATGTTTTGACAGAGAAGATTGTTGCGAAGGAAGGTGTACGGCGAGTGTTTGTTACGCGCTCGCGTATTGACTACTCGCAAATGTACGAGCTTAAAGTTTTAGTATAATGTGATCTTTAAAGATTGGGTATCGGATCCACAAGGATTGGTTGTCATTATTATCAAGTACTGTGTTTATCATGACCTAAATTTATCTAGGCTAAAAATAAATGTATTTAATTAATTAATACTAATACTAATATAATCTAAATTAACTATACTAATATAATAAGATGTTTTAGGGGAAAGAATTGTCTAGGGATTAAATCGGTTTACAAATACGTGTTCGATCTCGATTGACTTACGTTTACGGTGTTCGACCTATTTGACAATCTCAGTTAGTAAACTCCCCCCGCCACCTTTTTTGAGTGTAAGACGAGGGATATAACGCGACTTCGTGTCAACGAAGAAGTCCCCCTCAACGTCTTAACGACCCTAGGTCACATGAGTCTCGCCCCAACGTCATTGATAGCACACAATCCAATTTCTGACGGGGTTATTGGATCGTCGCGTTGTGTTTACCCTATCGATAATCTCAATTCTAAAACTCCACCGCCACCTCTCCCGAGTGTAAGACAGGGGGAATACATGACTTCAAGTCAACGAAAAAATCTCCCTCAATGTCTTAACGAACCTAGGTCACATGAGTCTTGCCCCAACGTCATCGATTGGCGTTATGTTTACTTTGGTCCGAATCCGGGGTTATCTCTCCCGAGTGTCAAACCTCGTATTCTCGATATATCTCTCTAAGCATAATAAACATAACAATACAATAAACACAATCAAACTTCGAAGAACAAACATAAACACAACACCAAAATCATTCGAAACACATATTTATAAATATATTATTAATCCCTATACAATCCATGTTTAACTAACGGCCATTACCGTATTTACAATAAAGCATAAGCTAAACATGCTCACAAATTCCTAAATTAAAGGAATAAAGGAAGAAATCAAAAAATTTAGCCTAGTCCGAAGTTTAGCCGCTAAGAACCGTTCAACGATCGCTCTACCGTCTTCCTCCACCTCGGGATGTGAGCTCCCCCTCTAAAACTCCTCAATCCACCCCTAGATATGTTCTAAGGGTGGTAGCATACAAGAGAGAACCGAAAATAAGAGATGATGGGGGGATTATATAAGCTAAATATCTAAAAAATATCTAATAAAATATCTAAACTGTGCAGAGGGTCATCGCCGCGGTGGTGGGATTCACCGCTGCGGCGGTGAGTAGGTCGGTTGGCTGATCGCCTAGGCAGTGAAGACAGCGGTGGACTTAGTTGACATCTTGCATTTTCACTGTCGCAGTGATAGATCTCACCATTGCGACGATGGACGTTCAGTAAGATAAGTCCTTCTCTGTATTTTCACCGCCGCGACGGAGGTCTGGACGCCGCGGCGGTGGGCTTCTTTCAGAATATTGTCGCCTTGCTCGTTTTTCCACCGTTCTTGGTTCGATCTCATCGTTTACGCTCCAGTTTCCTATCTTTTTGCCCCACACACCTGATTTACACAAAAAGTATAAAAACTAATTAAAACATAATAAAATAAATATAAAAACTACTCTAAAACTAACAAACCAGTTTGGAAATATGTAGATAGATCACACTCATCAAATACCCCCAAACTTGGAATTTTGCTAGTCCTCGAGCAAAAGACACACACGAAAATGAAAAACACAACTAAATGAAATAACAAACAACCTAAAACAATCTAAACATAACGACGTGCGAGTTTTAAATTCTTCTAATGACCAAGTCATTTTTCCCTCAACAACCACCAGTCATATCTAGTTCAGGCGGTAAAACACATCATGTGGTAATCTAGAATTTTGACAGGCAATAATTCTGAACGTCATTCTAGATCCTGTAAACGTGTTTGTGCGAGACTCAATAATATAACTATCCAAGACCGGATTGGATTATCCACCAACGAAACTCATGACTTAGACCGTATAGGACTAGGATTTCCATATACCTGATTGGGGTCCACTCTCCACTAATGTAGGTTGAGTAGTTCATAGAAATCACAAGGACTTGGTTCGGTTATGGAATATTTGTCCAAGGGTATTTCAGAATAGAAAAATGGTTAACGTTGTTAACTTAACGTTACCCAAGGCTCAACGCTTGGCACATTCACTCTCAAACCCCCATAGATATATTGAAAACAATTCTAAACATACATTTCAGATCGACGTAATCATTTGTTAAAAGAAACGTAAATAATTTTTTTTTTAACTAACTAACCACATCCCCAAACTTATTCGATTAGTATGATTTCACGGATGTGGTTACAAAGAAAGAAAAACGACAAGTGAGTATATTCGAATATCGAACCAATCCGAAGTTCGCCCTAAACCCAACCGCTCACATCAAGTAGCATATATGAATGCTAATTTGATTCACTCAAATGTGCCTTTAATTCAACGATATAGGTTTAGAGAAAGATCAACTGGCCAGGGTATTTGTTTATGTGTTCAGAATTGAAAAAGTTTTTAGGCTTTGATAGGGTAACGAGGGATAATCATGTTACAAGGTAGCCTTAAAAAGCTCAAGCGACAAAAAGAATGCCTAAATCACGTCTCCTGAATTACCTCGCCTAGGATTTCGCCTCAAGCTTCCCCTCAATCAGGTTATAGAATCCTTAATTGTCATGAATTTGGCTAATCGATAATTTACCTCAAATCATATGAATAGAAATACATTGAGTCTATGTGCTCGTGCAAATTAGGATCTACAATAATTTTTACCAAAACGCATTGTCAACCACACAGAACACACATGCATACATATTACCCTTGACCTCGAACACAATCAGGGGTAATTTCATCATCAGGTAATAGCCCAGATGAACGCAAAACTTAGCATGCACAACAACAACACAAAAACATAAACGCATTCTAACCTAAACAAACATGCAATACGAGAAAAACAGTAAAACATACTAATATCCTACACATCACTGCCAAACTCAAAATGGACAGTGTCCTCAGCGAACCCAATCATTATTCTCAACATATAGGAAATTAAAGCATGCTGACGAAGGGGGTTTAGAACACGTACCTAGGAAGCGAGAGAATCTTGCCTCCGTTTCAAGTCGACAGAGATAGATTTAATTTATTTAACCTTGGGCTGCCTCCCAAGAAGCGCGTGGTTTAATATCCTCGGCCCGACATATTCAGAATGCCCTCAAGCTTGGCGAGGTTTTGCTTTGTTCGGCTCGATCTTTCAACGACATGTCTCACCGGCTTATGTGCGTGGCCACAAACTATAAAACGACTTGGAATCCCATTGAAAGAAATGCATCAATACTTGTTGATCTAACATCTCCAGGTACCCTGCATAAGAAACAAAAACAAAACTACAAACAAAAATTATATACAAAAGAAATTTCTAAAGTAAAATTGGGTCATTTACTCACAATATCGACAATACCTTTATCCAATCCCCGGCAACGGTTCCAAAAACTTGGTGGCGATTGCCGAAAACTGCATATGACAAACAACCAATCCCCGGCAACGGCGCCAAAAACTTGTACGGCGAGCGTTTGATACTCGCTCGCGTATTGACTACTCGCAAGTGTACGAGGTCAAAGTTTTAGTATAATGTGATCTTTAAAGATCGAGTATCATATCCACAGGTATTGGTTATCGTTATTATCGAGTACCGTGTTTATCATGATCTAACTTTATCTAGGCTAAAAACAAATGTATTTAATTAATTAATACTAATACTAATATAACCTAAATTAACCATACTAATATAATGAGATGTTTTAGGCAAAAGAATTGTCTAGGGATTGACTCGGTTTACAAATACGTGTTCGATCTCGACTGACTTACATTTACGGTGTTCAGCCTATTTGACAATCTCAGTTCGTAAACTCTCCCGCCACCTCTCCTGAGTGTAAGACGAGGGATATAACGCGACTTCGTGTCAACGAAGAAGTCCCCTTCAACGTCTTAACGACCCTAGGTCACTTGAGTCTCGCCCCAACTTCATTGATTGCACACAATCCAACTCCCGACCAGGTTATTAGATCATCGCGTTGTGTTTACTCTATCGACAATCTCAGTTCTAAAACTCCACCGCCACTTCTCCCGAGTGTAAAATGGAGAATACATGACTTCGAGTCAGCGAAGAAGTCCCCCTCAACGTCTTAATGACCTTAGGTCACGTGAGTCTTGCCCCAATGTCATCGATTAGCATTATGTTTACTTTAGTTCAAATCCGGGGTTACCTCTCCCGAGTGTCAAACCTCGTATTCTCGATATATCTATCTAAACATAATTAACATAACAATACGATAAACACAATCAAACTTCGAAGAACAAACATAAACGCAACACCGAAATCATTCGAAACACATATTTATAAATATATTGTTAATCCCTATACAATCCATGTTTAACTAACGGCCATAACCGTATTTAGAATAAAGAGCGAGCTAAATATGCTCACAAATTCCTAAGTTAAAGGAATAAAAGAAGAAATCGAAGAACTTAGCCTAGTTCGAAGTTTAGCCACTAAGAACCGTTCAACGATCGTTCCATCGTCTTCCTCCACTTCGGGATGTGAGCTCCCCCTCTAAAACTCCTCAATCCACCCCTAGATATGTTTTAAAGGTGGTAGCATGCAAAAGAGAACCGAAAATGAGAAAGGAGAGGGGATTATATAGGCTAAATATCTCAAAAATATCTAATAAAATATCTAAACTGTGCAGAGGGTCATCGCCGCGGCGGTGAGTAGGTCGGTTGGCTGATCGCCTAGGTGGTGAAGACAGCAGTGGACTTGGTTGACATCCTGCATTTTTACCGCCGCGGCGATGGACGTTCAGCAAGATAAGTCATTCTCTGCATTTTCACCGCCGCAGCGGAGGTCTGGACACCGCGGCAGTAGGCTTCTTTCAGAATATTGCCGCCTTGCTCATTTTTTCACCGTTCTTGGTTCGATCTCATTATTTACGCTCCAGTTTCCTATCTTTTTGCCCCCACACACCTGATTTATACAAAAAGCATAAAAACTAATTAAAACATAATAAAATAAATATAAAAACTATTCTAAAACTAACAAAATCGGTTTAGAAATATGTAGGTATATTACACCTATCAAAAGGCATGCTGAAGTGGATGGCCCAGCAGATCACTAGGAATGTTCAACAACCTCCTCCTGTCAATAATGACTTTGGGGAACAAGCAGAGTCACTAGAGTCTCTGAACCCTTCACAGGGAAGACGAGTTGTTCAGCAGGAAATGAGTAGCCACCCAGGCAAGATACGACTACTCAGTCGAACTAAGACGGTAGATTCTCACTTGCAACATAGGGTTCTGGGGGAAAGAGACATGCCGATTGATAAGCTGGAAACGTTGTTGAAGGGAACCGAGATGTCATTCACCTCGGACATCCTAGAAGCGCTATTGTTAGACAAGTTCGACCCAACCAAATTTGAGAAATATGATGGGAAGACAGACTTGATTGACCACATTTGTCAGTTCAAGCATTTGATGGCACTCTATGGAGCGGGTCAGAGCTTTTGCGACCACCCTAAAAGGATCAGCCCTAGAGTGGTTACACACATTGCCACCCAACTCAATCTCGTCTTTTACTGACTTCGAGAAGCAGTTCATTGGTCGGTTTATCATGTACCAAAGATTGATGAAAGGGGTTGATTACCTGTTAGCCTTATGATAGGAGAAAAGGGAATCCTTACGCTAGTACATAAATGGCTTTAACGAGGAATTAACATGCATTGAGGGTTGTAACTCTAACCTTATCATAAATGCACTTACTTGGGGATTGCGACAAGGCCGATTCCAAGATTCTCTTACAAAGCACAACCCGAAGACCATGACTGAGCTAATGGAGAAGACAAAGCCTTATATGAAGCTGAAAGATGTCAGGTATGCGAGGGAAGGCAAAGTATCAACAAAAGATAACTCTAGGTCCAATGAGAAGGACAACCAGAGAACAAATGGCAACACCTCGAACAGGCAGAGAGAACGTCCTAGAAACTCAGCGACAAGAATAGAAGCACAACGGGAGCCAAACCTTCCAGGTTTAGAGATGCTGATCTCTAGAATCCTTTATGAGATCAGGTTATCTGAGGTCATTTAATTCAATGGCCTCCTAAATTCCAAAAGAAAAAAAATAAAAAATAAAATGTAAAACGTAGATGTACGTAAGGTAGATTAATAAAGAAATCAAATAACACATAAAAGTATATCACCAAATTAAAACGTACCTAACCAAAAAGTACATTGATTTGCGCTTCTTTTTTTTTCTGTTGTACTCTCCTTGGCGTTTTACTCTTCTTGTTTATGCTACAGTTTAGTTGTTATGTTGTTTTAAGGGAGCTTATATATAAAATATATAAGGCTCTTAAGGCTCAAAATAATCCTGTCCATTCTAACAGAACAAAGTTGCATAAACTGAATTCTGAATTTCATTAATAGCAAATATTACAGCATTTTAATGCAGTTTAGTAAACAAACCATGCCGCCCATTACAATGAGATGAAATCAAAATCAAAATCAAAATCAAAATATAGCGTTCTTAGTACATAAAGTAAAAGAAACAAACTAGATAAAAGCTATCATCTTCAATGAACCGGACCGGGTGTGGTTTTCGAGATTGAGTATCACAAGGCAGTAATACGTCCAATCTAAAAGCTGGAATTGTGGTGTTTGCACTGCCACTTCCCCCGAGGTAGTCTCCTCCTCATGTTCGGACGGGTCGGGTTCAGCTCCAGTATGTGCAGGCTTTGAAGCTGTCACTCGGGTAGTCATCTTCCCCTTCTTTCGTCTTGTCGCTTCAGCGGCAGAACGTGACTGCGCGATATGCATGCGAGTTTCAATCGTGCGCACTTCATAGCTACCGTAAAATCGACGCTCTATAACGCGGTCATAAGCGTAGGGCCGTAGGGGTTGGGGTCGTTTGGGATGACGCCAGATTCAAAATCTTGCCAGTCGTCAACGTCCCGGGGTCCAAGCTTTGGAGTACAGGCTACTCCAATGATATAAGCCATGGCAACATCGTCCATGGTGAAGTTACCCTCCATAGGGAACCATGCGCAGCAGCGATTGTCGGTGTGTTAATCGAATAGCCAGCTTGGTTTTCCAAGGGTATCTGTCACCAGTTGTGACATGTTCCAGACTTTTCTCTCTTTCATCAACATTATAATCCCAGAAACGAGATCATAATCCAAGCTAAAATTTTGAATGGCGAAAGGATTGCTTTCGGTGTTCCAATCAATATTGCTAGCGAGCAAAGGGATGTAGAGGGTATCCTCCATAGTTCCACTAATTTTAGTGGGGCGGATAGCTGCATTAAGTCTTACAAGGTACTCATCATACTCGAGTGAGTAATAAGTTCTTTCAAGTTCATAATGCTGTGAAAACGCGAGAGGTGAAACCTTCTTCACGGCTTCCCTATTGGATACATAAAGGTCATGTATCCAGGCTGCAATGTACGCTCTTGTAGCGTAAATCCATGGTTGCACACCAATAGGTGGGGTATACTGATCCATAAATCTCTTCATACTTCGCCATTGTGTGAGGAACAATGGGGTGTACGGGGTCACGAGGGCTGAGAACATAGTACTGAGATTCAGCAGGGCCTTTCGGTATCTCTCCATTTGGACTCAAAATCATTGTTAAATAAGTATCATTTTCCTTCTCCGATGGCCAATTGTTGTAGAGATCAACGAAACGAAATTGGAGATATTGACAACGATGGCGGCTAAGAGAATACGAGCGGCGATTTGGAGATGTCGACGACGATTGTGGCTTGATGGCGTGCTCTCTGGTGGCCAAGATTGTTCATGGCGATGGTTGGTTTTGTGGGGAGAATGGAGAGAGGGAGGAATCGATAGGTACAGACAGGGAGGGAATTCGATGGAAGAATAGGCTGAGCTGGAGGGCTGAGTTCGTAAGTAACCTAGGGTTTGGGCGCGACGATGGAGATGGCGCGATGGTGCAGCGATGGTACGGCGAGGAGCGATGCTGACGATGGCGCGGTGATGGTGTTAGGCTTGTGTTATGCTTTTGATCTGGAGATGGGGATGAGCAGAGAGATTGAAGAACGATAAAGGATAAATTGAGAGCGCGGGGAAAGAGCCAAAAGTATCGGTGAGCAGGGGTGAGAGAGTGAGAGAAGTAGGGATAGGGAGGTTAATTAGAGGAGAGAGAAATGGTTAATTAGAGAAACAATTAAAAGATGAATTAAATACTAATTATTTTTTCAAAAATTGGGTGAATTCATGCCTAAAATAAAATTAATTTGTGTTGTACCTGAAAATATGTCTCTAAAGTCCCTTAGACAAAATGTGTATAAAAAATCTAACCATGTTTTATATAATAGATTAGTGGCTAGTTTGTAAAATATAAGTTAAGTTAATAAATTTATTAGGTTTCTTATATCAAAATTGAATGTGTAATTTGAAAATTAAAGTGTCCAATTGAACGATTATAAAAATAGAAAATAAATTGAATAAATATTCTCTATTATAGAAATATTATGAATTAATTTATAGGAAAAATCGGTGAAAAAATTCTTTTTTTAAGTCTAATTGGTGAAAAGTCATTTTGTGTTATTAAGTTTTGATTTAGTCCTTTAACTTATGTTTCACTTGTGTTTTAGTCCTGCATTGCATGAATTGTAAAGATATTGCAAGAATTGTAGGGAGTACATTCGGTTTTTATAGTGAATTCTATTACATATAACTAATATTAGTTATATTTTCATAATTATTACTTTTCACACATATTTGGGTATTTTTAGTTACATGTACTTATATAATATTAGTTACATGTTACAATTGCATATATATGTATAATATTTTGTGATGTAACTGAAAAAATATCAAAGTTTTTAGTTACATATCAGAGACATGTAATTAAAAAGTTACATATTGTTGGAACATGTAATTGGAAAAAAAAAAAAAATTACCTGTAACTAATACAATAATATTACACACAAAGTAGTTATATGTAATTAGCGCGTGGCTATAACGTGAGCAAGGTTTCCGCATTTTTAAAACAGATGGGACTAAATCAAAAGTTTTTATCGCATGTAAGACTTTTGACCAATTAGAACTTAAATGGAAGACCTCCCACCTATTGTCCCTAATATATATATATATATATATATATATATATATATATATATATATATATATATATATATATATATATATATATATATATATTATTTAATTGTTATTAAATTTATTACATTTCTGATATTAAAATTTAAGCGTTCAATTGAACAATTAAATAAGTAGAACATAACTTGAATAAATATTTTCTATTATAGAAATATTATGGGCTAATTTGTAAAAAATTAAGTTATTCAATTGTTATTAAATTTATTATGTTTTTTTATGTCAAAATTCAATAATTAATTTGAAAATTGAAGCGTTCTTTTGGACAATTAAATAAGTAGAATATAAATTGAATAAATATTTTTCATTATAGAAATAATATGGGCTAATTTGTAAAAAATTAAGTTATTCAATTGCTATTAAATCAATATGTAATTTTTAAATTTTCGTATATTATAATTTCCATAATTTTCGTATATTATAATTTCAATTTATATATATATTAATTTAATTTTCTTAAATTTACTATTTGATTATTATTATTACTAAGTTTAATGTCCATGTATTATTTTTATAATTTCTGTAAAGTTAATGTTTATAATTTTCATATATTATGTTTTTATATCGAACCAATCCGAAGTTCGCCCTAAACCCAACCGCTCGCATCAAGTAGCATATATGAATGCTAATTTGATTCACTTAAATGTGCCTTTAATTCAACGATATAGGTTTAGAGAAAGATCAACTGGCCAGGGTATTTGTTTATGTGTTCAGAATTGAAAAAGTTTTTAGGCTTTGATAGGGTAACGAGGGATAATCATGTTACAAGGTAGCCTTAAAAAGCTCAAGCGACAAAAAGAATGCCTAAATCACGTCTCCTGAATTACCTCGCCTAGAATTTCGCCTCAAGCTTCCCCTCAATCAGGTTATAGAATCCTTAATTGTCATGAATTTGGCTAATCGATAATTTACCTCAAATCATATGAATAGAAATACATTGAGTCTATGTGCTCGTGCAAATTAGGATCTACAATAATTTTCACCAAAACGCATTGTCAACCACACAGAACACACATGCATACATATTACCCTTGACCTCGAACACAATCAGGGGTAATTTCATCATCAGGTAATAGCCCAGATGAACGCAAAACTTAGCATGCACAACAACAACACAAAAACATAAACGCATTCTAACCTAAACAAACATGCAATACGAGAAAAACAGTAAAACATACTAATATCCTACACATCACTGCCAAACTCAAAATGGACAGTGTCCTCAGCGAACCCAATCATTATTCTCAACATATAGGAAATTAAAGCATGCTGATGAAGGGGGTTTAGAACACGTACCTGGGAAGCGAGAGAATCTTGCCTCCGTTTCAAGTCGACAGAGATAGATTTAATTTATTTAACCTTGGGCTGCCTCCCAAGAAGCGCGTGGTTTAATATCCTCGGCCCGACATATTCAGAATGCCCTCAAGCTTGGCGAGGTTTTGCTTTGTTCGGCTCGATCTTTCAACGACATGTCTCACCGGCTTATGTGCGTGGCCACAAACTATAAAACGACTTGGAATCCCATCGAAAGAAATGCATCAATACTTGTTGATCTAACATCTCCAGGTACCCTGCATAAGAAACAAAAACAAAACTACAAACAAAAATTATATACAAAAGAAATTTCTAAAGTAAAATTGGGTCATTTACTCACAATATCGACAATACCTTTATCCAATCCCCGGCAACGGTTCCAAAAACTTGGTGGCGATTGCCGAAAACTGCATATGACAAACAACCAATCCCCGGCAACGGCGCCAAAAACTTGTACGGCGAGCGTTTGATACTCGCTCGCGTATTGACTACTCGCAAGTGTACGAGGTCAAAGTTTTAGTATAATGTGATCTTTAAAGATCGAGTATCATATCCACAGGTATTGGTTATCGTTATTATCGAGTACCGTGTTTATCATGATCTAACTTTATCTAGGCTAAAAACAAATGTATTTAATTAATTAATACTAATACTAATATAACCTAAATTAACCATACTAATATAATGAGATGTTTTAGGCAAAAGAATTGTCTAGGGATTGACTCGGTTTACAAATACGTGTTCGATCTCGACTGACTTACATTTACGGTGTTCAGCCTATTTGACAATCTCAGTTCGTAAACTCTCCCGCCACCTCTCCTGAGTGTAAGACGAGGGATATAACGCGACTTCGTGTCAACGAAGAAGTCCCCTTCAACGTCTTAACGACCCTAGGTCACTTGAGTCTCGCCCCAACTTCATTGATTGCACACAATCCAACTCCCGACCAGGTTATTAGATCATCGCGTTGTGTTTACTCTATCGACAATCTCAGTTCTAAAACTCCACCGCCACTTCTCCCGAGTGTAAAATGGGGAATACATGACTTCGAGTCAGCGAAGAAGTCCCCCTCAACGTCTTAATGACCTTAGGTCACGTGAGTCTTGCCCCAATGTCATCGATTAGCATTATGTTTACTTTAGTTCAAATCCGGGGTTACCTCTCCCGAGTGTCAAACCTCGTATTCTCGATATATCTATCTAAACATAATTAACATAACAATACGATAAACACAATCAAACTTCGAAGAACAAACATAAACGCAACACCGAAATCATTCGAAACACATATTTATAAATATATTGTTAATCCCTATACAATCCATGTTTAACTAACGGCCATAACCGTATTTAGAATAAAGAGCGAGCTAAATATGCTCACAAATTCCTAAGTTAAAGGAATAAAAGAAGAAATCGAAGAACTTAGCCTAGTTCGAAGTTTAGCCACTAAGAACCGTTCAACGATCGTTCCATCGTCTTCCTCCACTTCGGGATGTGAGCTCCCCCTCTAAAACTCCTCAATCCACCCCTAGATATGTTTTAAAGGTGGTAGCATGCAAAAGAGAACCGAAAATGAGAAAGGAGAGGGGATTATATAGGCTAAATATCTCAAAAATATCTAATAAAATATCTAAACTGTACAGAGGGTCATCGCCGCGGCGGTGAGTAGGTCGGTTGGCTGATCGCCTAGGTGGTGAAGACAGCAGTGGACTTGGTTGACATCCTGCATTTTTACCGCCGCGGCGATGGACGTTCAGCAAGATAAGTCATTCTCTGCATTTTCACCGCCGCGGCGGAGGTCTGGACACCGCGGCAGTAGGCTTCTTTCAGAATATTGCCGCCTTGCTCATTTTTTCACCGTTCTTGGTTCGATCTCATCATTTACGCTCCAGTTTCCTATCTTTTTGCCCCCACACACCTGATTTATACAAAAAGCATAAAAACTAATTAAAACATAATAAAATAAATATAAAAACTATTCTAAAACTAACAAAATCGGTTTAGAAATATGTAGGTATATTACACCTATCAGAAGGCATGCTGAAGTGGATGGCCCAGCAGATCACTAGGAATGTTCAACAACCTCCTCCTGTCAATAATGACTTTGGGGAACAAGCAGAGTCACTAAAGTCTCTGAACCCTTCACAGGGAAGACGAGTTGTTCAGCAGGAAATGAGTAGCCACCCAGGCAAGATACGACTACTCAGTCGAACTAAGACGGTAGATTCTCACTTGCAACATAGGGTTCTGGGAGAAAGAGACATGCCGATTGATAAGCTGGAAACGTTGTTGAAGGGAACCGAGATGTCATTCACCTCGGACATCCTAGAAGCGCTATTGTTAGACAAGTTCGACCCAACCAAATTTGAGAAATATGATGGGAAGACAGACTTGATTGACCACATTTGTCAGTTCAAGCATTTGATGGCACTCTATGGAGCGGGTCAGAGCTTTTGCGACCACCCTAAAAGGATCAGCCCTAGAGTGGTTACACACATTGCCACCCAACTCAATCTCGTCTTTTACTGACTTCGAGAAGCAGTTCATTGGTCGGTTTATCATGTGCCAAAGATTGATGAAAGGGGTTGATTACCTGTTAGCCTTATGATAGGAGAAAAGGGAATCCTTACGCTAGTACATAAATGGCTTTAACGAGGAATTAACATGCATTGAGGGTTGTAACTCTAACCTTATCATAAATGTACTTACTTGGGGATTGCGACAAGGCCGATTCCAAGATTCTCTTACAAAGCACAACCCGAAGACCATGACTGAGCTAATGGAGAAGACAAAGCCTTATATGAAGCTGAAAGATGTCAGGTATGCGAGGGAAGGCAAAGTATCAACAAAAGATAACTCTAGGTCCAATGAGAAGGACAACCAGAGAACAAATGGCAACACCTCGAACAGGCAGAGAGAACGTCCTAGAAACTCAGCGACAAGAATAGAAGCACAACGGGAGCCAAACCTTCCAGGTTTAGAGATGCTGATCTCTAGAATCCTTTATGAGATCAGGTTATCTGAGGTCATTTAATTCAATGGCCTCCTAAAATCCAAAAGAAAAAAAAATAAAAAATAAAATGTAAAACGTAGATGTACGTAAGGTAGATTAATAAAGAAATCAAATAACACATAAAAGTATATCACCAAATTAAAACGTACCTAACCAAAAAGTACATTGATTTGCGCTTCTTTTTTTTTCTGTTGTACTCTCCTTGGCGTTTTACTCTTCTTGTTTATGCTACAGTTTAGTTGTTATGTTGTTTTAAGGGAGCTTATATATAAAAATATATAAGGCTCTTAAGGCTCAAAATAATCCTGTCCATTCTAACAGAACAAAGTTGCATAAACTGAATTCTGAATTTCATTAATAGCAAATATTACAGCATTTTAATGCAGTTTAGTAAACAAACCATGCCGCCCATTACAATGAGATGAAATCAAAATCAAAATCAAAATCAAAATCAAAATATAGCGTTCTTAGTACATAAAGTAAAAGAAACAAACTAGATAAAAGCTATCATCTTCAATGAACCGGACCGGGTGTGGTTTTCGAGATTGAGTATCACAAGGCAGTAATACGTCCAATCTAAAAGCTGGAATTGTGGTGTTTGCACTGCCACTTCCCCCGAGGTAGTCTCCTCCTCATGTTCGGACGGGTCGGGTTCAGCTCCAGTATGTGCAGGCTTTGAAGCTGTCACTCGGGTGGTCATCTTCCCCTTCTTTCGTCTTGTCGCTTCAGCGGCAGAACGTGACTGCGCGATATGCATGCGAGTTTCAATCGTGCGCACTTCATAGCTACCGTAAAATCGGTGATGGTGTTAGGCTTGTGTTATGCTTTTGATCTGGAGATGGGGATGAGCAGAGAGATTGAAGAACGATAGAGGATAAATTGAGAGCGCGGGGAAAGAGCCAAAAGTATCGGTGAGCAGGGGTGAGAGAGTGAGAGAAGTAGGGATAGGGAGGTTAATTAGAGGAGAGAGAAATGGTTAATTAGAGAAACAATTAAAAGATGAATTAAATACTAATTATTTTTTCAAAAATTGGGTGAATTCATGCCTAAAATAAAATTAATTTGTGTTGTACCTGAAAATATGTCTCTAAAGTCCCTTAGACAAAATGTGTATAAAAAATCTAACCATGTTTTATATAATAGATTAGTGGCTAGTTTGTAAAATATAAGTTAAGTTAATAAATTTATTAGGTTTCTTATATCAAAATTGAATGTGTAATTTGAAAATTAAAGTGTCCAATTGAACGATTATAAAAATAGAAAATAAATCGAATAAATATTCTCTATTATAGAAATATTATGAATTAATTTATAGGGAAAATCGGTGAAAAATTTCTTTTTTTAAGTCTAATTGGTGAAAAGTCATTTTGTGTTATTAAGTTTTGATTTAGTCCTTTAACTTATATTTCACTTGTGTTTTAGTCCTGCATTGCATGAATTGTAAAAATATTGCAAGAATTGTAGGGAGTACATTCGGTTTTTATAGTGAATTCTATTACATATAACTAATATTAGTTATATTTTCATAATTATTATTTTTCACACATATTTTGGTATTTTTAGTTACATGTACTTATATAATATTAGTTACATGTTACAATTGCATATATATGTATAATATTTTGTGATGTAACTGAAAAAATATCAAAGTTTTTAGTTACATATCAGAGACATGTAATTAAAAAGTTACATATTGTTGGAACATGTAATTGGAAAAAAAAAAAATTACCTGTAACTAATACAATAATATTACACACAAAGTAGTTATATGTAATTAGCGCGTGGCTATCACGTGAGCAAGGTTTCCGCATTTTTAAAACAGATGGGACTAAATCAAAAGTTTTTATCGCATGTAAGACTTTTGACCAATTAGAGCTTAAATGGAAGACCTCCCACCTATTGTCCCTAATTTATATATATATATATATATATATATATATATATATTATTTAATTGTTATTAAATTTATTACATTTCTGATATTAAAATTTAAGCGTTCAATTGAACAATTAAATAAGTAGAACATAACTTGAATAAATATTTTCTATTATAGAAATATTATGGGCTAATTTGTAAAAAATTAAGTTATTCAATTGTTATTAAATTTATTATGTTTTTTTATGTCAAAATTCAATAATTAATTTGAAAATTGAAGCGTTCTTTTGGACAATTAAATAAGTAGAATATAAATTGAATAAATATTTTTCATTATAGAAATAATATGGGCTAATTTGTAAAAAATTAAGTTATTCAATTGCTATTAAATTAATATGTAATTTTTAAATTTTCGTATATTATAATTTCCATAATTTTCGTATATTATAATTTCAATTTATATGTATATTAATTTAATTTTCTTAAATTTACTATTTGATTATTATTATTACTAAGTTTAATGTCCAGGTATTATTTTTATAATTTCTGTAAAGTTAATGTTTATAATTTTCATATATTATTTTTTTAATTTAATTTTTGTAAATTTAATATTTTAGTATTATTAGTGAATTTAATACCCATTCATTATTTCTATAATTTTAATAAATTTAATAACCATGAGAGAGAGATTGAAGAACAATAGAGGATAAATTGAGTATCGGTGAGAAGAGGGTGAGATTGGTGAGAGAAGTAGGGAGGTTAATTAGAGGAGAGAGAAATGGTTAATTAGAGAAATGATTGATTAAAGAAACAATTAAAAGATGAATTAAATACTAATTATTTTTTCAAAAATTGGATGAATTCACGCCTAAAATAAAATTAATTTGTGTTGTAATCAATACCTGAAAATATGTCTCTAAAATCCCTTGGACAAAATGTGTACAAAAAATCTAACCCGTCTTATTTTATATAATAGATTAGGGGCTAGTTTGTAAAACAATAAGTTATTCAATTGTTAATAAATTTATTACGTCTCTTATATCAAAATTCAATATATAATTTAAAAATTAAAGCGTGCAATCGAACGATTATAAAAGTAAAACATAAATTGAATAAATATTATCTATTATAGAAATATCATGAGCTAATTTGTAAAAATTATGTTATTTAATTGTTATTAAAATTTTTATCAAAATTCAATAATTAATTTTAAATTGAAGAGTTCAATTGGACGATTAAATAAGTAAAACATAAATTGAATAAATATACTCCATTATCGATATATAAGGGGTGAATTTGTAAAAAAATAATTTATTCAATTGTTATTAAATTTATTACGTCTCTTATATCAAAATTCAATATGTAATTTGAAAATTAAAGCGTGCAATCGGACGATTATAAAAGTAAAACATAAATTGAATAAATATTATCTATTATAGAAATATCATGAGCTAATTTGTAAAAATTTATGTTATTTAATTGTTATTAAATTTTTTATCAAAATTCAATAATTAATTTTAAATTGAAGAGTTCAATTGGACGATTAAATAAGTAAAACATAAATTGAATAAATATACTCCATTATAGATATATAAGGGGTGAATTTGTAAAAAAATAATTTATTCAATTGTTATTAAATTTATTATATTTCTGATATCAAAATTCAATTTGAAATTTAATTTTTCAATTGAATGATTAAATAAGCAGAATATAAATTGAATAAATATTCTCTATTCTAGAAATATTAGGTGCTAATGTGTAAAAAATTAGTTATTCAATTGTTATTAAATTTATTACATTTTTATATCAAAATTCAATATCAATATCATATAACAAAAACTAAAAGTGAAAGTCTAAACTTTCAAATGAATGAGAGTTCACCAATTCTATTTTCTTTATTTCTCATAATTTTGAATATATTCTAATTACTAGAAATATTTTTCAATTGATTTTATTTTCATAATTCTATCAATTTAATGCTTTTAATGTGTGAGTATGTTAAATGTTTCAATCATTTTATTGTCATAATTCCATTAAAAGCACATAATACCACTAATGGTTAGAATTTTAAAAGACTCCAAAATACTCTCTATATAATGATTCTTTTCTTTTCACTCCATAATTGGACATACTTTAAAATTGTCTAAATTTTTATATATTTTTTGCTTATTCTTTAAACTTTTTCTATTATCAATATTTTGTCAATGTATATGTCAAGAACTTGCTAACATCTTTCTATTCAACTGTAAAACAATTAGCTCAGATTATGTACAATTCTTTATACGAGGGCTTCGAGATTGAGATCGACGAAATCTGAGAGAGCCAAATCATTAGTTGATATGTCAAGCTAAAAGTGAGAAATGTATTTATTGTTTTTATTTTTATTTTTTTTGCATGAAATTCAGGTCCGATTTGTGTGTGAAGCGTTAGGTTTTCTCTGTATGTGTATCATTAGTTGGTTTAAAGATTTTATTAATATTGTCATTTTATTTTGTTTTAGGGGATGAATAAATGACATTATCAAACATTATAACATCAAATAAAACAATTTATCTTTTATAAGTAACTGTACATTTGAAATTAGAAAACTCTATTAAAATACATAAATTATGAAATAAACCATATTTCTTGGGATTTTCATGTGTTGATAACTTAGTAATAAAATCCGAAATGATGATGTCTGTTTGATATTATTTTAGTGCAATTTTTAGGTACTAATATTGTCTCTTCATCTTCCTTTTACAACATCCAAACTTTTTGAGAGCTCGCCAATACTATTTTTTTTTTTTCTCAACATTTTGAGTATATTTAAATTATTAAGAGTATTTATTAATTAATTTTATTTTAAATAATTTGAACACGCACATTTCTTTAAAATTAAAATTATATTGAACTAAAATTTATCATTTGTCAAACATTAAACAACACTTTTAATTTTAACACCCAAAAGTAAAATATTCATAATACTAATCAAAAATAAATATTACAAAATAGAAAAAATAAATATTTCAAACATTGCAAAATAATGCATAATTCACCCCCTGAAATAAATAAATAAAATAATACAAACCCCATTAACCAATACAAAATTATTTTTAAAAAATAACAAATATAAATTATATTTAAATAATCAAATAAAATAAACAAAAAAATTATTTTAAAACTCACGGTTAGCGCGGGGCTAAAACTAGTGATATATATAAAAGCAAAAGCTTTACCTTTGAAACAATCACAGCTCAAAATTACCTAATTCTCGTCTCTCTTTCACTGGCCCACTTTCCGTATTACTCCCCTCTCATTAATTCTCACAATAATATCTTTTTAAAGCACTTTTTATTATTATTATTATTATAATAATAAAAAAAAAATTAAAAAAATGAGGCCCAAACTAATTCATTCCACACTTTCTCTCCCCCATTCATTTTTCACTCTCAATTTCTCTCTCTAAACCACCAGTACCTCCGCCTAGCCATGGCGTCGGCGACAACCACTAAACTTAGAGCCGGAAAGACATCGCGAACCTCCGGAAAAACATTGCGCGGATTGCGGTGGAACCTCCGGTGACGATTCCCACTCGCGATGACGACTGTCGCGATTCCTACTTTTGCCGACGATGGCGACACTTTTGTTCAACCATCTTCATTTCCGTAATCGTCGATTCATAGCCGTTCATCATCATAAACGCTTTAGGTTCATCTTTCTGTCTCTCTTTCTCCGTCCTACAATTGTCTCCTTTAAAACCCAGATTGGACTTTGGAGCTCAATTAGGCAACATAGCCGTTCATTATCATAAACGTTGTAGATTTGACAATATCGTTCATGGTGACTCCATCGTCGCACATCGCCGCTTATCGCCATTAACCTACATCACCATGAACTTGCTTGGCCATCGTTGCCCTAAAACTTCGTTCACAATCCGAGAATTATCTCTGGCATTGTTGTTTGGTTTGTATCTACATTGTCGCCGCCAATTTCTCTCTCTCTCTCTCCATCACCACAGGTTCGTCTTTCTCTCTCTCCCGGTTCTCTCTCAATACCCAAATTGGTGCTCAATTAGGCTAAATATAAGTTCGATTTCTATTGATATGTGCAGGATTTGTTTAGATCTAACAATGAATTGTATATATCTGACCCCGATTTTTAAGATTTGTCACAATTTGTTTTTAGTTGCTAGATTTCTATATTTGCTTGAACTATTTTGGATTAAGCCTTTCGAATTTATATTTGGGGAACTTCCATTTTTTGATCTAATTCATCCTTTTCAAAATGAGCTAGATTGAAGAGCTAGACACTACGATGAAGCAGATTTGCGAAAATTGGAACTGCAATGATGAAGTAGATTTTCGCAAATTAGGGTAGATTTGCAAAAATCGGAGAGATTGGGAAGATTGATGCTTTGCTCTTTGTAGATCTGCACCAATTTGTGCAATGTAGTGTGGATGAATAGAGGAACGAGAATGCTAAAGGCTTGCGTGACTGAGAGAGAGGATCACGGGAGGTTTTTTTTTTTTTTTCTTTTTTCTCTTTTATATTTTTGTTTCTTGATTCATGTTCTGTTTATGTTAATTTGATGAAAATGAAGATTTTATTACTGATTTTTTTTTAATTATTTATTTGGAGTATTTTTCTTATTTTACATTTCTTTTTCAACTTTTTAAATTTGTTGCATTATAGATAAGGTTGGACAGCGGTGGCCAAAACGACGATCGAACGAATTTAACACATTTTAATCATCCACCACAAAAACATGCGACCACTGCCCAATCAAAAGTATGAAATAAATTTTTTGTACCTGTCCACTCCATTGATAAGAAGTGTTCATTTTCTTTTTCAGTTGGGCTTTAGGCCTTTATTAATGCTACCTCCAATTTCTTTTTATTATATGTTTATTTTGTAAAACACTAGGATATTTTGCCACAAGTGGTATCTGTCTATAATATCTTCATTTCCAGTTGGATGTTTTTACCCTTTTCATTTCTTAATTTGTTTTTTTTTTTTTTTTTTGTTATGAACACCATATATGCGATGGTGTTGTGTTTATTGATTCTTGGTAAATTGAATTGTTGAGCATTTGATATCTCTCTATATCTCAGTATTCTGTGTTCCTTAGTTGATGATTGAAGGAGAACTCTCACACCTACGATTTCATGTAAGATTTTTCAAGGTAGAAAATAATTGGAATTAGAGATTATCGGATATTTTATTTATTATAAAGCAGTTTCGGTGTTAGAATTGAAGAATTAACTAATATAAAGAGCTGTTTGACTTACGTATTTTTATGCAGTTTTTTTGGCAATATTTGCGCTACATCTTTCCAAGGCAAGGAACATCATCAATGTAAGTTCATGATCAATTTTATTAATTTTTGTTTTGTTTTCGTATTAGTAATCATGAATAAAATATAAAATTTGAATTCCTAAATAATTTTTTTAATAATGTGTTTGATTAAGTATTTTAGATTAGTTTTTTCTCTCTAAAATGGTGGATACATGGTGTATAGAACAAATTACATTTTTATTCTTACAATTGTTTAATTGAGGATTTTAGATTAGTTTTTTCTCTCTAAAATAGTGGATGCAAGAAGTATAGCACAAGCTATATTTTTATTATTAAAAGTGTTTACTTCATAATTTTAGATTAGTTTTTTCTCTCTAAAATGGTGCATAGAATATGTATAACACAAATTATATGTTTATTCTTATTGCCTTTTTAGTTGGATTTAGGAAATTGTTTAAATTTATTCTTGAAATTGTTTAAATTTTAATTGACACTTAGGGTCCTAGAACAGGAAAAATGGATGCAGTTTTAAGGGTTTAATGGGCCTAAAATATAAATGGGAGTGCAAGTCAAAGGTGAGATTAGTAATGATATTTCTTGGCCTAGAACATCATGTTCATCTTATTTAAGAAAGGAGTGTTGAGGGTTTGTTTGGAAAAATCAATATTTGCAACAATTTTGAATATGAAAAATAATAATTATTATTATGATATTTGTGAACTGATGATATGAATGTGGTAAATCGTTTTAGGATAGCATTTGTCAAGGAGAAGAAGAATCCGGCATATATGAAAGAGACGTTCCACAAGATTCATCCCCTTGCAATTACCGATAGAAAAGGGTGAAGACTGTTCTCTTGGAGACCAGTTGCAAGCCTCCCGTGAAAGCGGCACTGGATTCCGATGCAAGGGGTTTTTATGTAGAGTGATGACTTCTGTAAGAATTTTATATGGTGCTTTTTTGTTTTTTGTTGGAGAAACTCTATTGTGTTTATGTTAGATTTTAAATTCTTACTTGAATTAAAATTGTGGACATCACTTTTTTGTTCTTGAATTTACTGTCACTTTTAATTTTACATAGAGTTAATATATTGTTTTGGTTAGAAATAATGGAATTTTTAAAATTAGTTGAGAATAGATTTTTAAAAGAGCAAAAAAAAAAGCGACATTTTTTTTTTTTTAAAAAAAAAAAAGAACAATTAATAATGAGGTATGTGTTGCAATTCTAGCTTGGACACCACATTTTGGAGCCTTTTTATAGTTGAAATTTGGGGTATAATACAAAATAAAGTAAATTTACTAAAATGTCTTTTACTAAATTTACTTACTAAAATGTCATTTTTTTTTCATACCATATTGTAAGTAAAAAAATAAATTCACAAATAAGCATCTCTTTAAAATTAAAATTATATTTAACTAAATTTTTTTATTTCATCAAACACTAATAAACACCTTAAACTAAATTACTCATAATATTAATTGAAAACAAATATTAATAAATAAAAAATATTTTAAATATTTTCAACACTCCCCATGATACATGGTTCACCTCCAAAAAAGAAAAAATCAATACAAAATATTTTCTTACATACAAAACTATAAAATTAAATTTAAACAATTAAATGAAATATACATGCAAATTACTGTAAAATTCGTGCTTAGCGCTGGTCTAAAATTAGTGTAATTTAAAAATTGAAGCATTCAATTGGATGATTAAATAAGAGAACATAAATTGAATAAATATTCTTTATTAAAGAAATATTAGGGGTTAATTTATATATAAAAAAAGTTATTCAATTGCTATTAAATTTATTACTTTTTTTATATCAAAATTTAAGCGTTCAATTGAACGATTAAATAAGTAGAACATAAATTGAGTAAATATTCTCTATTATAGAAATATTATGGGCTAATTTGTACAAAATTAAGTTATTCAATTGTTGTTAAATTTATTATGCTTTTTTATATCAAAATTCAATAATTAATTTGAAAATTGAATCATTCTTTTGGACAATTAAATAATTAGAACATAAATTGAATAAATATTTTCTATTATAGAAATATTAGGGGCTAATTTGTGAAAAAATAAGTTATTCCATTGCTATTAAATTTATATCAAAATTCAATATGTAATTTTTAAATTGAAACGTTCAATTGGATGATTCAATTATTATTAAATTCATATCAAAATTCAATATGTAATTTTTAAATTAAAACGTTCAATTGGACGATTAAATAAGTAGAACATAAATTGAATAAATATTTTCTATTACAGAAATATTAGGGGTTAGTTTGTAAAAAAAAAAAGTTATTCAATTGTTATTAAATTTATTACGTTTCTGATATCCAAAATTCAATATGTAATTTGAAAATTATAGCGTCCAATCGGACGATTAAATAAGCAAAACATAATTTGAATAAATATTCACTATTATAAAAATGTTAGGGGCTAATTTGTAAAAAAATAAAAATTATTCAATTGTTATTAAATTTATTATGTCTTGGATCTCAAAATTTAAGACATAATCTAAAAATTGAAGCATAATTTGAAAATTGAAACGTTCAATTGGACGATTAAATAAGTAGAACATAAATTGAATAAATATTTTCTATTATAGAAATACTAACATATGACTGAAGACACTGGCGTAAAAAAAATTAAACTTAATTGCATATTATTTTTTAATTTAATTTCTATAATTAATGTTACAATATTTTAAATTCAATATCCATATGATTTATGTAATTTTTCTAAATTTAATGTCCATAATCTTTATTTATTATATTTTCTCTTTATATGTTTTTTTTTTTAAATTTAATTTTCATAAATTTAATGTTTGATTATTATTATTACTAAGTTTAATGTCAACATATTATTTTTATAATTTTTGTAAATTTAATGTTCATAATTTTTTTATATTATGTTTTTTATATTATTTTTTTTAATTTAATTTCTGTAAATTTAATATTTTAGTATTATTACTGAATATATTATGTTTTTTAATATTATTTTTAATTTAATTTTTATAAATTTAATATTTTAGAATTATTACTGAATTTAGTATCCATTTATTATTTTTATAATTTTGATTAATTTAATAATTTAGTATTATTACTAAATTTAATATCCATATATTATTTTATAATTTTTTATAAATTTAAGGTTTCAATATTTTTACTAAATTTGATCTCCATATATTATTTTTATATTTGTTTTATAAATATAATGTCCATAATTTCGTTATATTATATTTTCTCTTTTATATTATTTTTAAATTTAATTTTTATAAATTTAATATTTAGTACTATTACTAAATTTAATGTGTATATATTATTTCTATAATTTTCAGTATTATTTCTAAATTTAATGTTCTTTTATTATTCTTTTTTATTTATATTATTTTTTTTAATTTAATTCATTTAAATTCATTGTTTCAGTACCATAAAAAAAATGTAATGTGCATATATTATTTTTGTATCCTAAAACTTGTAACCTAGTGGTTATTTAATTTATCTCTCATGTGGAAGGTCTAAAGTTCAAACCCCTCCTCCAACATTTATACCAAAAAAAAAAAAACAACTTTTATTTTTTATTTTTTTATATCCATATGTTATTTTCTATAATTTTCGTAAATTTAATGTTCATAATTTTTATGTATTTTATTTCCTCTTTTATATATATTTTTGACTTTCATTTCTCCAAATTTAATATTATAATATTATTTCTAAGTTTAATGTGCATATATTATTTTTATGATTTTTGTAATTTTAATGTCCAAACTTTTTCGTGTATTATATATATTTTTTATATTATTTCTTTAATTTAATTTTCGTAAACTTAATGTTTTAGTATTATTACTAAAATTAATGTTTATAATTTTTGTATATTATAACAATATTTCTTTAATTTTTGTAAATTTAATATTTTTGTTCTATTACTAAATTTAATGTCTATATATTATTTCTATAATTTTCGTACAACAATAATAACAATAATAACTAAGCCTTTGTTCCATTTATGTAGGGTCAGTTACATAAATCCATTTATGCCATAGAGATCGATCAAGTGTCATCCCCTCCGTCAGGTTTAATGTCGCCAAATCATTTCCAATAGTCTTGCCCAACGTCTTCTTAGATATACCTCTCCCTCTAGTAGTCCCCTGAACTTGAACTAAATCATATTTTTTCACTGGTGTTTATATGGGTCTTCTATATATATGCCCAAATCATCGTAAACGATTTTCTCTAATTTTTTCTTCGATGGGTGCTATTTTTAAATTCTCTTTAATAGTTTTATTCTTAATTTTATTTTTATAGATGGGCACTAAGATACTCCTCCTCCAATCGTCAGACATTCTTTTAGTCCTCAAAATATCATTGAAAAGTCTAGTCAAGTATTCTATCCCAATATCTCCCAAACTTTTTTACACTTTTTTAGGGATTTCATCTGGCTTTACTGCTTTTTCAATTCCCATCTTCCTTAGTGCTATTCTAACTTCTGAAACCTTAATTCTTCTATGAAACCTATAAATCTTATTTGAATATAAACTAAGAAACTTTAGTCTAGTTTTCCTGACGTCATTCTCTTTAAATAAATTACAAAAATAACTTCTCCAATATTCCATAATCTCCTCATCTTTCACCAGTATCTTTTTATCAGTGTCTTTGATGCATCTAACACTTCCAATATCTCTAGTCTTTCGTTCACGTTGCCTAACAAGTTTAAATATATCACTCTCTCCCTATTTTGTATCTAACTTTTGATATAAATTATCATACGCTCTAAATTTTGATTCCTTAATTACTTTTCTCGCCTCTGTTTTTGCATGTTTATACTTCTCCAAACTCTCCCGACTTCGATATTTTTGCCATTCTTTATCAGCTATTTTCTTGTCCCGAATGACTTTTTGGACCTCCTCATTCCACCACCAACTTTCTTTATATCGTGGTCCTCCTCCTCCACAAACTCCTAAAACTTCTCTTCCTATCTCTCTAATACGACTCGCCATATCAATCTACATTTTGTTCACATCCTTATTTCTCTTCCATAACTTATCATTGCTAATTTTATCCTTAAATAACTCTATCTTTTCACCTCTTAGATCTCTCCAATGTATCCTTATATGCCTACTTATCTTAGATTCTCATTTCCACCCTTGAAACATGAGATCAGTTACCATTATTCTATGTTGGGTAGCAATACTGTCACACCTCTCCTCGGGCCCCCATCGCCCGAGGCCGGGCGTGACGTCGACTCGACGTTACCTGATCAATCCACCAATATACATATACATACATGCATTGCTATATTTTTTTTTCTAAAAAATATATTTTTCCATTTCAAAATTTGGGAATACACCTGTCTTAATATTCACAATAAAACCACAAAAAAGAAACTGAATCTTTTATGGTTCACACCTGTCCAGCCAATCCTCCAAAACGACCCCACCTCCTAACTTTACCTAGTGCCAATAGTAGACCCGTTCCTAGCTGCGGCACCTGAAACCAAATATTTTATCGGTGTACTGTCTTCATAATATAAAAATATTTTATGGATCAAGCATAATTATCAAATACCACTTTTCGAAATATAATATAATATAACCGTACACCAAGTCAGAATAAAATTTCGCTGTCATTATTGCAATAGGATAAGGTATTTAAATCAACCAATCCAAGCATTTCGACATATAATAAAATACCGCACTCATATTTCCTTACTAGCTATAGGATCGTTTCACCTCACGATCGGGAGTTATGACGGTACCATAACCTATACGACTGTGCCATCTAAGGTGGCTATCAGTGCTAGGGCCATTTAATATCCCCAATGGTAGGGGCAGCCACTCGCAGGATTTGCACTCCTGACAGGTTAACATATATCCACCCTACAGAACTTGCCTAACAGGTAATAAGAAATATCCACCCTGCATGACTTGTCTGATTGGTAACAACATATCCACCATGCAGGACTTGCCTGACAGGTAACAATATATCCACATCTCGCCAGACATGCCCTTCGGACGAGAAGCCAACTATGGCATAGTCGGATAATAAAATCATTTTTCACATTTAAAAATTTATTTGATTCGCATAATGTCATAAAATAATCAATTTTAATAAACTTTTTTTTTTTTTTTTTTTTTTTTTTTTTTTTTTTTTCACATTTTAGTACGAAAATATAATTTGACAATTTATGTAGAAGACAATACACTTACCTCGATTTTTAGCACTACAAAAACACTGTCGCCGAAATACTACGCGGGCGGCGTCGCCTGTGAACCTAACAACCAAAAGGCCTAAACTAAGAATTTATTTAAAATAAATCTACTATACAATGCGTGACCCTAAAATGCACTATTTCCTATTCCCCAATTTTTTTTGATTATCCGCGCCTAATTTTCTTAAGTTAATATTAAATGTATAGAAATTATTAGAACAACGACTACAAAATTCTTTCCGTTAATAATGTAATTAGCAGACGGTAATCGACTATCAAAAATTTTATTAATAAACCAAATACTAAAAATTATCGTTTTAGTAAAATTTACAATTTTTATTTTAAATTGTATTCTTCAAAAATTAGATTTGTCTATACCTACCATATTTCTCGAACCCACATATATTTTTGACATATAATTATACATGTATATATGTTCGTATAAATGGTCACATGAATTAAACATGATATATTTATTATTATAACAATATATATATATATATATATATATATATATATATATCCATTCTTTTTTTTTTTATCACAACCTCTTTCATTTTTTTTTAAGATGACATGTGTCATCTTGACACGCTAATTCTATTCATATATTATTTATTTATTTTATTTTATTAATTTATTTATTTATATTAGTTACCCTCTAGAAATAAGGAAAATATTAATTATATCTCAAAATTTCTTAAAGTCATATTTTAAATACCTTAATAATCCCTTAAATTTTAAAATTCAAAATTAAAATTAACATATTAATCCCTAAAATTTTTAAAGTAAATATTAAATAGCACAACGCACCCAGTTATTCTCTAAATGTTCTAAAATGCAACTAAAATATATGCACATGCGAAACTCAGGTTTTACAAATACTCTCTCTGAGTATGACTTTACAGTCCTTATACATTAAATGATCATTTGTCCTAGTAAGGATAAAATCTATCTGGCTATTCCTCTGACTACTCTTAAATGTGATAAGGTGTTCATCTCTTTTCTTTAAGCATCTATTTAGAAAAATTAAATTATACGTCATAGCAAAATCTAAAATCATCTCACCCATTGCATTTCTCTCCTCAAATACATAACTACCATGTACTTTCTCGAAAGTCCACATTTCCTTCCCGATATATCCATTCAGGTCTCCCCCAATAAATATTTTTTCTTGGTTAGGTACACTTTGAACGACTTTGTCTATGTTCTCCCAAAATTCTCGTCTAACATTTTCTTGTAGTCCAACTTGGGGAGCATACACACTAATAACGTTAATCACCTCTCCTCCAATCACCAGTTTCATAACCATCATCCTATCGCCAATTCTCCTAATATCAACAATGCTATCCTTTAAATCCTTATCTACCATGATGCCCACCCCATTTCTATGTTTATCCTTTCCCATATACCATAATTTATATCCCGTGCTCTCACTTTCTCTAGATCTCTCTCCAACTCACTTAGTTTCCTGCAAGCATAGAATATTAATCCTCCTCCTACACATCATGTCTAGCAATTCTCGATTCTTACTTATCAGCGTTCCTATATTCCAAGTTGCCAACCTAAGCCTATTCTCATGGACTAACTTCTTTATCCACACCCGTCTACCATAATGCGGAAACCCTCGTTTATTTAACACCGTATCTGGGCGAAAACATGACGCGTCGCTTCTGGGTGATGCCCTTGCTCACGCTAACCCATTATTCACTACATCTAGGCGGTGAAAATATAGCGCATCGCTAGTAGGGAACGCCCCAACATTTAATATCTTTGAATTCATGTCATAAAAGTTCTGACAAAATTTTTCGCTGGCTATCAGCTACCTAACGCAACCCTCCTCTTTTACCCGGGCTTGAGACCAGCTGTGTGTAAGGAATAAAGTATCGAACCCCATAGGTGGAGTTACTTCTATAATTTTCATAAATTTAATAATTTAGTAGTATTACTAAATTTAATTCAAATATTATTTTTATAATTTTCATAAATTTATTCCTATATTTTTTTATTATTATTATTATTATTTTGTCTAAAATTAATGTTCATAGTTGCTGTATATACTATTTTCAATGTGAAAATGTCCTACCAGCAGAGAGAGGTTTTACCCCCCGATGACACTAACCAAGAGAACAATATAACTTAGAATTTTTAATATAAAATTTCAATGTCAAATTGTCCTACCGGCAGAGAGGGGTTTTACTCCCAGTGGCATCAACCAAGAGATGAATATAACTTAGAATTTTTAACGTAAAATTTCAATGTGAAACCGTGCTACTAGCAGAGAGGGGTTTTACCCTCGGTAACACAAACCAAGAGAATAATATTGTAACGAACAGGTTTCCTAGGGCCGCCACGTGATTTCTCCCCTTGGAGAATTAAAACTACAAACGAACAACTAACATTTCATTTTATTAAAAAAAAAACAAAAACTGAGAAACTTTATAAAATATAAGTATATAATTATGTGCAAAATAAAATATGTTATCAAACTATGTGAGCCACTGATAACACCTACTACGGGACATAAAATTCGACCATTATGTGCAAAAGCCGAGGTGATAACTCGATAACCCTATTACGGCCGCCACTTGGATAACCAATATTTTATTATTCATAAAAATCTTTGAACTGCGACAGTTATAATTATCGAATTATCGAGTCAATTTTATATTAGTAAATAATCAATACAATTATTACAAAAAAAAATTCAACATAATTATAATTTATGGCACAACACCATTCTTACTGGCCCTGCAATTAAGACTGTGGGATTGTGAGCTAATGCTCAGTAGAATTTCAACCCCTCTAATATGTATATTTAATTAGTATAACAAATAAACACATAGGCATGTATTACACATAGTTTCACATAATCATAGTTATTTCATGCGAACTAACAATTATAATTCAACCACAATAATATCATAACTTGCACAATAAAGAGATTAAATAAATATATTAAAAGAGTTAAAAATTCTAATTGAAATCAGAACCAAAATCGCCATGGTATAAATTAGAAAAGTTATTCTTTTTTCTTCTCGCCAAAAGCCACAGCAAATCAATCCCCATAACTTGAACTCCAGCATATTCATATATATTATAGAGAAGGCTTATGATAAAATTCCTATTATTATTATTATTATTATTGTCAACATAGACATGTGTCACTTATATATGCCAATATATATATACGGTTGAGGTTAGTTTCCTTCTTAAGGAAGGAAACCAATTTCAGCATTTTATTTATTTATTTATATAATGTCCCCTTTAAAATAAAAAAAATATTAATTATATTTCAAAATTCTTAAAAGTATATTTTAAATAACACAATAGTTCCAAAATTTTTAAAAGTCAATTTAAAATTAATATTTAACCCCCCAAAATTATTAAACATTATTTATACCATAAATTTACAAAACAATCTCAAAAATATTAAACTTTTATAAAATAAAATTTTCAAAATATAAATTGTTGGGATATTACAATCTACTCCACCTTAAATAATTTTTGTCCTCGAAAATTCGTTCAAAACATTAATAATTCAGAGTCACATGGTTCCATTTGTCATACTCGATTCTAAGACAATCGTTTTCTATGTATGGTCCCATAATCGAAAGTCATCGCCAATTCACATCCCACCAAAATTCATACTACGTATCGCCACTTCCGCATTCGCGGTGGCCCATACTTTATTCCACACAACTCAATATGGTGCACTTTGGTTGGTAACATCTAACACAGATAACCAATTACTAAAGAATCATATGCTTCTAAAAACTTCTGCTGTGCACTTTGATAAAAATAACAATAAATATATGGGATTTTCCTCTAAAAGTCCCTTTTCTAAGTTAGACAACTTTACCACTCCTGTTGAAAAGTCAATAGGTCCATAACTCCTATTTTAAGAATTTTAGGTGGATAAATCCTGTGCTGACGTGGCAAATTTTTGTCTTTTTCTTTTTTGCCCTTGTTCATTTAAACCTAACCCTACTTTACCTGACTTATTGCCCTCTCTCATCCTTCCCATCGTTCTTCCCTTCCTTCCCCTCATCTTTTTCCTCAAGCCTTGCCGCCGCCGCCTCGCTTAATCTCCGTTCGTCTCCATCGCATCGCTGTCATCTTTGTTGCCTACTTCACCTCTACTCGTTGTCGTCTCTTTGATCGCCGTTTATCGTCTTCGTTCGTCGCCTAGTCTTCACTGGCATTCGTCACCTGTTCGTCGTCTTCTTCATCGTCGATCGTCGTCGTCTCTCCGATCGTCGCTATCGCCTGATCGATGGCCTACAGTTCTTCAAAATTGTCCGTCGCCGCCGCTAGATCTGGCCACGAACGGAAAAATAACGAACGAGATGACGATTTTAGGTATTTTTTCTTTTCTTTTTGTCTTTTTTTCTTTGAATTTTGATAGATCTGATCAAATCTTGTTAGGTATTGAAATGGAAGTTATTTCATTTACCGATTTTGATCGTTGCTTTTGCCGATTTGCACGAGACTTCATAAAATCAAACATCCCATCCTTTCTTTGTTTAGTGTCTCTGTTTCCAGATTAGTGAGAGACAAAATAGTGGCATTTGACCCCAAATTTTTAGAACAAAATTATGTTAAATGGACTCAATTGTTCATAATTTCTGGGAACAGAAACACTAACCAAAAGCTCTTTCTTTTCCTCCTCTCTGTTCTTGTTTTGAAAAATTGGTGTTTCTAATGTTCAGAACCACTTCATATTTGTTGATAATGGAACCGAAGCCTGGTTCCATTATCATTGCCTGAGTAAGTATGTTTTGCTCCGCTATTATATTATTTTCCTATGTTGACTTCTGAAATTGCTTTAAATGCATCTCCAATATTTCATGAAATGGTGCAGAAACTTATGCAAAGCTATGGTTGTTGTCCTCAAATGGAACTGATTTTACAATTTCTGCTTTTCATGTTTTCTTTTTGGGGATTTTCATTATTTTCTCATCAGTGATCATCTGTTATTATTCTTAATGTGAGGGAACACACGGAAGAACTCAATGTTGAGCTGTTACTTTCTATTTTTACATTCAAAGTACGAGGTTCGGTTTGCGCATTACTATGTACAGTTGGTGCTGGGATGATTGCTGCTAGTATGTATGCTTTGGCGGTAGTATTGGTATGTGTATATGGATGGTTAGTGCAATTACTTCTCTAATTAAGTGGATATCCACTTATTTATTTTTTTAGTGGATATCCACTTTTGACTTTTAATAGATATCCAGTGGTTGTGTAATTTTAAGTGTATATTTTGGTCATATTTAAGTGGATCTTTCATTTTGGAAAAATGTCACGGACACTTGAAAAAGGAAAGTTAATTTCCTCATTTTCGTGTTATTATTCATCGAACATTGCTAATAGAGGTAAGTGGATATCTACTGATTAATTCTAATGAATATCTACTGATTGATTTTTGAGTGGATATCCACTGACAAATTTGAAATGTTTGATTGTTTATCAAACCTAACTAAATAAAGTTAGTGGATATCCACTGATTGTTTTTTAGTGGATATTTAGTTTAGTAAATAAAATTAGAATTTCGATATTATTTGGGATAGCCCAATTACATTCAAATAAGTTCTAACGATTTCTTGATTTATTTGTCATTTTTATCCTTTGTGTGCAAATGTTTGTGTTATTTTTTAGTTCAGTAGATATCCACAGATTGTTTAAATGTTTGCGTTATTTTTTTTAGTTAAGTAGATATCCACTGATTGTTTAAGTATTTGTATTTTTTTTTAGTTAAGTGGATATCCACTAATTATTTTTAGTGGACATCTTCTTATTGTTTGTGTTATTTTTTTAGTTAGTGAATATCCACTGATTGTTTAAATGTTTGTGTTATTTTTTTACTTCAGTAGATATCCACTGATTATGTTAAATGTTTGTGTTATTTTTTAATTCAGTGGATATCCACTAATTTTTTTAGTGGATATCTACTTATTGATTTTTTGTAGATATCCACCTATCTACATATTGAATACCGATGAAGATGGAGGGAGCGCGACAGTGTGACGATTGGCGAAGAGGACGGACGTCAATCTCTTAATTTTTAGCGGATTTTCACTTTAATTTTTGTTTTTTGGATTTCCACTTAGGGGGTTAAGTGGATTTATGTAATTTTCTAGTGGAATGTAATTGAAGATTAATATTTAGTGAAATTTTTTATTTTCTGGTTTTTCTAATTTTTTATATTTTAAAATGTTCATAGAATATTTAAAAAAAATAAACTAAAATTGAAATTAAATTAAGTGAAAAATAATGTAAGTGAATATCTATTAAATATAAATAAGTAGATATCTACTTAATAGATATCTAAGTAGATATCCACTTAATTGTTTTTTAAATATTTTAAAGAAATTTTTAATTTAAACAATATTTAATATTTAATTTTTTATTTTTTATATTTTAAAATGTTCATAGAATATTTAAAAAAAATGAAATAAAATTAAGTAAAATAAAATTAGGGTATTTATGATATTTTATAAAAAAAAATTATTTTTAAGAAAAATAAAATTAATTGAATTTTTTTTATTAAACAATAAAAATTGAACTTTATATTTTAAAATTTTCATAGAATATTTAAAAAAATAAACTAAAATTGAAATTAAATTAAGTGAAAAATAATGTAAGTGGATATTTATTAAATATAATTAAGTAGATATCTAGTAAATATAATTAAGTAGATATCTACTTAATGGATATCTAAGTACATATCCACTTAATTGATTTTTAAATATTTTAAAGAAATTTTTAATTTAAATAGTATTTAATATTTAATTTTTTATATTTAAAAATGTTCATAGAATATTTAAAAAAATAAATTAAATTTGAAATAAAATTAGGGTATTTATGATATTTTATAAAAAAAAAAATTATTTTTAAGAAAAATAAAATTAATTGAAATTTTTTTATTAAAAAATAAAAATTGAAGAAAATTTGAAAACAAATGAAATTCTATATATATATTAGAAGTTTTGAAAAAAAAAAATGGTCAAAATGGTATTTTTGTAAATTTTGTAGCTATTGAGGGTAATTTGGGAAGAATAAATATGATTGTACTTTTGGAATGAACCCAAAAAGCATGGGACCTAGAAAGTTATTTTTTGAACAAATAGAACTCCTCAAAATTTTTCCCTAAATATATATATCCAACAAATATATTTTAAAATATCACGGTAGTTTTACTTGGATTGGATCTATCTCAATTCCAACAGGTTCATGACCTTAATAATTTTTCTCATTTGGCATGATTTTTCAAGTCTACTGTTATATCCTATAATCAATATTGATCAATTTCATCCAACATTCAAACCAACATATTTGCAACCAGTATCATAATCATTAAATAGCCCAATTCCTTGTGGACTATTCCATGATGCTAAAAATAATTAATTCTAATATTTACATTAAAATCCCAATTTAATTCCATAATCTCATAATTTTTTTCATAGATACCAACACAATCCAAACTTCGAATAATGATTTTTTCGCAATATGTTTGAAAACACATAAATACTTCTCAATCACATAAATACGTCTTAACTACATAAATATGTCTTAACCACATAAATATGTCTCGAAACACATAAATATATCTTGACTACATAAATACAACTCAAAACATATAAATACGTTTCGAAACACACACATACGTGTCAATTACATAAATACGTCTCAAAACACATAAATGCGTGTCAATTGCATAAATACGTCTCGAAGCACATAAATACGTGTCAAACTGCAAAAATCAAATATGTCTCAAATATAGTGGACCAATGTCTATCCGAATATTTTATCAGTGTAATATCTTCATAATACAAAAATCATTTTATGGATCAAGTGTTTTTATCAAAATTTACTTTTCACCAAAATATAATTACATTGGGCAGTATCCAAATCCCAACAAATATAGTCACTCACTTGACAATATCAAAATCCCAACAAAATATAATCACTCACTTGTCAATATCAAAATCCCAACAAAATATCAACATAATAGAACAATCGAATTTAAATCGACGGGTAAACTCACTTGTATATAATAAAATACTATAATTTCTTGTTAGTCATATGATCGTTTTACCTCACGATCGGGAGTTATCATATTAACTACCTGTAGGACTTATCTTCCCGACAGGTCTCAACACAACATATCAATACTCAATTCCATATTTAACTTCTCCAGTTAAATCAACAACATATTTTTATCCTCTACAGGACTTGCCTTCCTGACAGGTCTCAACACAACATATCGATAATCAATTACATATTCAACTTCTCTTGTCAAATCAACAACATATTTTTATCACCTGCATGACCTGCTGTCTTAACAAATCACAACACAACGTCTTATAAGACATGTCCTCCTATAAGGACCAACAATATCTCACAGGACATGCCCTCCTGACGAGACAACTATATAATAAAAATTATTTTTTACCTTTAAAATTTTACTTGATCCACTCAGCAAAAATTATCAATTATTTAACACCCATAATAATAAAAAAAAAAAAAACCATATCAACACAAAAAGAGCTAAAAACCAACAATCAGCACATTAACAACATACAACTAAATAGTTAAAAGGGTATATGCCATTGATCTTCCATATCATTTTGCACTATATTAGATACCTCTCATGTCATTTCGCAAATACTAGAGATCTCCCCTATCTTTTTGCTCAAACACCACTTACCTCCCTTTGGACAAAACTGCCTTTAGGTTATTTAAAAAAAAAATAATTAGCACCCCTATATTTTTAAAATTATATTTTTTACCCATAATGTTTTAAATAATTATATTTATTTCTCATCACCACCCAACTCCCACCGCCGCCACCACCGCCCAACTCCCACCACCCACCACCGCCGTCGCCACCACCCACCACCCTTCGTCGCCTCCCACCGCTGCCACCCAACACCATCTCCCACCGCCGCCACCACTGCCCAACTCCCACCGCCACCTCCCACCACTCACCGTCCAACTCCCTTGCCACCACCCATCGTTGCTACCACTATCCACCGCCGCCATACCAATCCCCACCACCATCGGAGAGAGAGAGAGAGAGAGAGAGAGAGAGAGAAAAGGGTTAATGAAAAGGTTTTTTTTTTTTTTTTTAATGAAATGGTTAAAAAAATATATTTTTTTTAAAAATAGGGGTGGGTAGTGGCGGTGGGAGGTGGTGGGTAGTGGCAGTGGAAGGTGGCGGGTAGTGGCAGTGGAAGGTGGCGGTTGTAGGAAGTAGCGGTAGGAGGTGGCGAAGGATGGCGGCGGGTAGTGGGCGGCGATGGCGGGAGGTGGTATTGGGTGGGTGGTGGCGGCGGGAGGTGGCGGCAGGTGGTGGGTGACGACGGCGGTGGTGGCAGTAGGTACGGTGGTAGGAAGTGGCGATTAATATATATAAATTAAAGGGTTATTTATGTATTTTAGTTTTTTATTATTTAATTATTTTTTAAATAGTCAAGGGTAAAATTGATATTATAATAAAAAAATTATTATTTTTTAATCAATAAGAGAGGTAAGTGGTGTTTGAGCAAAAAGATAGGGGAGGTCTCTGATATTTACAAAATGATATGGGAGGTATCTGGTATAGTGCAAAATGACAGGGGAGATCAATGTTATACACCCATAGCTAAAAAGAGATAAAACCAACATAAACAACCTGCATATAACATATCAAAGTCAAAAAATCAAAAGCTAGATTAAAAATGCAGATGTAAATCAAACTGTCCATTTTCATTAACATTTTGTTTTTAGGAAAAAGTACAATTTAGACCCTCTAACTATTGACACATTTTTAAGTGGTCTCTCTAAGTTTAAACGTTTTTTTTCAAACCCTCTACATATCATAACGTTTCTAAATGGTCTTTCCGTTAGAAAATTAGTTAAAACTAACATAATTTAGGGACAAAATGATCTTTTTACGTTTTTTTAATTTTTTAATCATTTTTAAATATTTTTTTTAATCTCTCTCTCTTCCTCCCCTTCCTTTCTCTCTCTCTCTGTCCACCTCCCTCTCCCTCTTTCTCTCTCCCCGTCACCTTCTTCTCCCTCTTTCTCCTCTTTCCCTCCTACCCCACCCCTGTTGCAGGGGGTGGCACCCCCGCAAGAGGGGGTGAAGTCACCCCCTGCAGTAGGGAGTGGCACCCCCTGCAATAGGGGGTGGGGTGGGAGGGGAAGAGGAGAAAGAGGAAAGGAGGGAGAGGGAGGTGGTAGGGAGAGGGAAGGAGGGAGAGGTAGGTGGCCAGAGAGAGAGAGAGAGAAAGAGAGATTAAAAAATATATATTTAAAAATGATTAAAAAATTAAAAAAATGTTAAAAGACCATTTTGCCCCTAAGATTCTGTTAGTTTTAATAGAATCTCTAACGGATGGACCATTTAGAAACGTTATGATATGTAGAGGGTTCGAAATTAAAAGTTTAAACTTAGAGGGACTACTTAGAAATGTGTCAATAGTTAGAGGGTCTAAATTGTATTTTTCCTTTTTTTTTAATACCATAATATAATTTGATGGTTTATATATAAGACAATAAACACTTTTTAAACTGATCATTTCAATAACTTATCTTATGGTCCACGACCAACACAACACTCGCCTAGTTTACTTAACTTACTATTAGTAAGTTGAATTAATCAAACGCCACATAAGATGTTAATATGTTCAAATTAAAACTGTAGAGACCAAAATAAAATAATGGTAATAACACATGGGTGCAAAGTGGTAAACCACCCAAAAACATAAAGGAGACGTCAATGCATGCAAATATGGACCAAACTCCAATCCTTGCACATATGTATAGGCACCATAGTACATCTTTATATTCCTGTAGGCCTAACACATCAATACACCGTCTCATTTTTTTTTCTTCAACAGGAGAATATTTTTAAATAAGGTGGAATTTATCCCAGATCGTAATAAAGTGTGTTCTCATCAGATTTTTTTAAAGCCTCGGAATTTAATTTAGGTATGAACTTTAATAGAATCAAATAGAATCAAATTATTATTTTTAATACTACTTAATTGATTATGAGTAATGAGCCAATGGGTACCATAACCCAAGCCTAGGGTGGTGGCAAATCTGCTCTGATACTACTTTGTAACGACCCGATTTTTCAAGGCCTACACGCGATTTCTCCCATTGAAGAATTAAAACTAAAACCGAACAACCAACATTTCATTTTATATATATAAAAAAAAAAAAAAAAAAAAAAAAAACTGAGAAATTTTATAAAATATAAGTATATGTAATTATGTGCAAAATAAAATTTGTCTAAATACAAATACATTTTCCTAAATGAATTGTATGTTTCCCACTAAAAAAAGAAAAAATATATGTACAAATACATTTAGTAACCACAACCGTACAATGTGTACAAATATATTTGGTAACCAAACTAAAAACATTAGTTATTCCATGAACTTTTGGTTAAAAAAAAATCCTTAGATTCCGAACAACTATTCCATGCCTTATCTTCCAAATAGCAACTATTCCATTCCTTATTTACAAAACAATATTTAGAAGGACATCTGAACAGAGGCATGAATGCTCAAGCAGTTACCTCCTGCTTGTGATAAAGCATTATCATATATAAGTAAAAAAACTTGTAACATTCTTTAAATAAAATTAACAATTTTTATTGATGTTAACAAAAAATTGTAACCGTTAACTATAAACTAGTAAGACAAAAAAACTTGTAACATTCTTCAAATGACTAATAGATGCATATTTAAATAAATACGCACACAATGATTAATTTTAAGAGAAATACTTCCGTAAATAAATTTCACACACTAAGTTTACGCTTCCTTTCTCTTTGGTTTGTTATCTTACTGTCCATCTCTTCTACTTTCTTCAACGGGAACAATTTTTAGCAAAATTAAAGTACTTGACTTCACAAATATCATAACATAATGAATAAAACGTTAGACCCACATCAAACCAAAATAGGTACATATTTAAATAAGTAAAAATTGTAAATTGCAAACTTTAATTAAAACTTATGAAAATATTTCTCTCAATCAAAAGTTAAGTTAATTTGTCTATATCAAAATGCTATTAATTGAAATCAAACTTATTTTTTCATCAAAACCATATACCATAAACTAAGAAATTTTATTGCATGATTCAAAGAAAGCATAAAGAAGAAGAAGAAAAAGATACGGTAAATGGTTTCAAACATTAATTAGAAATTCATTAAAATTATGGCCAAAATTAATTTCAGAAAATTAGGGTAAAAAATATTTAGCGTCAAATTAATTTTCTGAAAGAACCACTCTTTCAGAAAACTAGTTTCACAAAATAAGGGCAAAAATTAATTTTCTGAAAGAACCACTCTTTTAGAAAATTAATTTAAAAAAATTAGGACCAGAATTAGGGCCAAAATTAATTTTCAAAAAGAATCACTCTTGTAGAAAATTGGGGCAAAAAAAAATGATGTCATAATGTTCCAGAAAAAGTTAGGCATCACTTCACAAATTTAGGGCAAAAAATAAAAAACAACAAAGCTAGCGTTTAGGAAAATTGAATCAAAGCCAGGAAATCAACTTTCGAAATGAAGACCATCACTAGATTTTAACAAGCATTCTTTTATAATTTCTTGAAAATAGAAGGAAAAATTACTAGATGTTTTTTTGGTTTTTATTTTTTTATTTTTAAAACTGAAAGAAAAACAATAAAGAATTACACCGTGAAGCAAAAACGGATGTCAATGGGTGAATGTTATGACAAGGCCACGTCACTTGCTTTGGCCTCCTTGAGGGTGTCTTGGAACCACCGCCTCACACATTTGGAGACCACCAGCGACAACGGCGTATTGCTGCTCTGTTGCTTATTACCGTTGCTGCTGTTACTTTACTCCACATAAAAAAATTACTAGAGATTTGGGAAAAAGACCTTTTTGGTCCCTGACAAATGGCTCGGGTGTCCAATTGGACTCTATTGTTTGCAACTCGACATGTTTACGCTTGGCATTTCAAAATCGTTCCAAATTGATCCCTGATTTAGACGTCGTTAGTGAAATTTGAGAAAATTGGATGGAAACAGCCACGTGACAGGCACGTGACTATTTGGCCAAGGGTACATGCGTCATTTCAATCTTATTAATTTAATGGGGGTCTATTTGCATATATTGTTAAATTAAGGGATCAAAATATTTTTATTCATCCTCTTCACAACCACAACACAACACTACCGCCTCTACCATTGCTAAACCTTAGACCACTTTCACCACTGTCTCCACCGTCGCCGAATGAAACACCATCTTCAAACCCATATCCTTGAAGAGCCCAAACCAAAACACCACCGCCGAACAACACCACCGAACCAAACATCACTACCGTCGAACAACACCACCTAACCAAAAAACAGTCAAATGAAGAAGATAGAGAGAGAGAAAAAAAAAACTTTACCTGTGATATAAGATGAAAGCAACTTCGGTGATGGAGAGAGAGAGAGAGAGATAAGGACCAGAGAAATTTTTGCGATGGAGAGAAAATGAAGAAGATAGATAGAGAGAGAGGACTTGCAGCACCACCGCCTTCGCTGTCTCCCTCAATGCCACCTTATTCGCTGCCTCCATATCCTTTTGCTCCTGCGCAAATTAAACAATGTATTGCCGTCTCCATTCAGATCTATAAATCAACACCCTCCATTTGTCCTATTTTCCCCCTACATAAAACTTGAACAACCCCCGTCTTTTATTTTGTTCCCTTGGATCAATCCAATTTGGGTTTAGGTAACTCTCGCTATTATCTAATCTATGAATTTTGGGTTTTTTCTGTGATTTTTTGTTGGGTATTTGTTGATTTTAAGTAGAAATATGTGCACCCATGTTCTTAAATTTTGGAGGAATTAGGGCTTGTGTTTGAGTTTAATTCTTGGAATTGAACAAAACATAGGCGTTGGAATTTCATTATTACAAGTTTTTTTTTTTTGGTGGAAAAATGCTTCGATTAGTTGTTTTAATGGAAACCTATGAGTTCTAAGGTTTGGTTTTGGTGAAATTGTAGTGAAAATTAGAGGGGTTTTTGTGTTGTTTTCAGGATGAGAGAGAAATTCTGGTTGAACCCAAAATGCTTAAGAATCTCTTTCTCTTTCACTTTCTCCCCAGATCCGGCATGGATTTGTACAAGCAAGCACGGATCCTTACCGGATCGCTATTTTGTAGGCAAAACCCTAATCACTATTGATGAATACAACTAGCTGGTGTTGTATCAATTAATTCGAGACATGGGTAGAGAAATTGTTTGTTGGGAATTGCATATGGTTCCTAGAAAACGTAGTAGATGGTGGCATCATAAGGATTCCTATCAAGTGTTAAGAGAGAAAATGGTATGAAAACATACACACACACATGCACGCATATAACTGAATCCTCTTCAAGAGAAGATCGTGATGGAGCACGAAGAGACGATCGAGAAGATATTTCTGGAGGTGAGAAAAATGGAGATTTTTGAAGGGAAAAAGGATTCGGTGATGGATAATCATGAGAGGGAAAAGGGTTTGAGCTTGATAGGTGGAACAGTAGAGCGATGCGGTAGGGTGGGTTAGGGAGCTTGAGGTTGAGATTTTCTCTTTCTCTTAATTGAGAAAGAAAGGCATGCAGGGAAAATAGAAAAAAACATATTGACCCCTAGAAGTTTAGATGACTTTACAAATTGACCCCATTGAATAAAAAGACTAAAATACCCTTAAAAAAACATTGACTGTTAGTTTGACTTAACAGAATCTGCCTTAGGGCTCAATTTGGAACGATTTTGAAATGTCAAGGGCAAATGTGTCGAGTTTCAAATAATGGGGGCCAATTGGACACCTGGGCAATTTGTCAGGGACCAAAAAAGTATTTTTCTCTAGAGATTTTAAAATTATTAATTCCAATTTCAAGTGTAAAATTATTAGATTTCAATGTACCAAAAAAATTCGTCGTCGGTGTAGGACTGAGCAATAGAGAGACGGTGGAAATTGACGACAAACGGCTAGAGCGAGATAGAGACGAACACTTTGTAGGAGCGAGAGCAAGAGAGAGATGGAGAGGGGGAAAGAATGGAAAATAGAATGAACAAGAAGCAATTTAGGAATTTAGGGAGAAATAGGCAACTTACTATAACAGGTCGCCTTTTTTTTTTTTTAAGATAATTTTAGCAATTTAAAAGTGATTTTGGAAATTTAAGATAGATGGTTGAAATAAAATCTTAGTGAATCCAAAAATCTTAGGTTGCATTTAGATAAGGGATTTGAGAAATCCATGAAATTTGTAAATGATGAGATTTTAAAATTCTAGATATTGAAATCCCATCATTTATAAATTCCTAATTTGGATAATATTTTTAGATGAAGAATTTGACTGAGTAATTTCATAATTCCTTAGACAAGTATTTACTTACAAAATTTTGAAATCTATTAAATTTTAATAATAAAAATATAAAAAAATATTTCATAATATAATTTTTATTTAGTAGCTTAATAATATAATTTTTATACATATTTTAATAATATAATTTTAATAATATAACTTTAATTATACATAGCTGTGATGGCTCTCAGCACATGGATAGTTCAATGTGTTCATTAACGCCTGACTCTGAGATGTGGATGATATGATTTTATACTTATTTTACAAATATAATTTTATTATATAAGATATGGAGAGTAGTGAAATATAATTTTATTATATAACATGTGATTTTCATACCTATTTTAAAAATATATTTGTTATATCTTTTTACATATATAATCCTTTCATTTTTATACCTATTTTACAAATATGATTTTATTATATAATTGATTGAAATTCATATAATTACAAAATAAAAAATGAAATAAAGTGAAATAGATAAGTAATTGAAAAAATAACAAATTCTCTTTTAGAAGGATTTAGAAAAAAACATGTATTTTGAAAATATTTGCAAATCCCTCTCATTATTTTTTTTTTTTTTTTACAAATGAATGAATTTTATAAATTTCTCTTTATAGTACTTAAACAAGAAATTTGATGAAGACGAATTGTGAAATTCTTTATAAATTCCTTACTCAAACATAATCTTAGCGTTGACTGTTGAATGTACGTATTGAGTGGTTTTTATTATTTAGATCTAGAATAAGAGATCATGTAGAGAAAAACAAAAAAAATTAAAAAAAAAACAAAACAGTTGGGGTTAGGGCTTAGACCACACCGTATAAGAAGAATAGTTTTTTATCCTTTGGCGATTTGCAAGTGCTCTGTGATGGATGATTATACCCCTGCACGACTGGCGGGCCCAACTGGACTGAGGAAAACGGTTATGGTAAGTGACAAAATAGGGATTTTAGGAAGATTTCCATTATATGTACGACAATAGGGTGGGGATTTTTAAAAATATTCCATTCAAATTGTAGGTATTGCAGATCTATTTTACCAGCTGGTACAAGAGGAAGAAGTTGAGACGGCGACAAGACGAGATGATGATGATCAGAGAGCTTTGTACAATGAAGGAAACTCCATTTGTTCGACTACATTCAATGAAAATGTGTTTTAATCGCGATTACTGAGTTCTTTATTCGATTTTCAATATGTGCGATCATGTTTTTTAAGTTTTGCGATTTGAGTTTCGTGATCGATGAACGCCCCCTATTTTTCAGTTAGATGGTTGTAATGCGTTAACGTTCATACGTGTATCTAAACGCGTAAAATAAAGCAAAAATGATGTGAATAATTTCAAAAGATGTTTTATTAGTTCATTTTGTAATCGTAGTTCCTTTTGTGATCGTCTCATTTACTTTAACATGTGAATGAACGGTATCAAAGCATGTATAGGAAGAGATACGAGGTTTAACTTGGGGTTGTTTTCGTACATTAACGTTCATGCACACGTTGATGTGAAAATAGGTCCCTTCTTAAGCTGAGAGAAGGGGAATGGGGTGTTAACATTAACGCATGCATGTTTGCAATTGTTTTGCGTGTTATAGGATGTGTTATACGTTAACATTAATACACAAAACTTTTTGAAATGACCATAGTTTTTCATTAGTAACAGTTAACGTTAACGTTAACACATCTATGCTTTTGCACTCGATAAGAATTATTTTGGTGGACATTAACGTTAATGCATGCATGTTTACAATCGTAATTTACTGGGGGGGTAATGGCGACGTGTATAATTTTGATGTGCAAATTTGATGGATACTCATTGGGCATTAAAGTCGATGATGATTTCACGCATGAGTTATTAATTTAAAATTTGTTGTCGAGGTGGGATGTGTTGAGGAATGATTCGTTCGAGATATTTTACTCAATACCAGGGCATGATAGGTGCCTAATAATGTGTCAGAATGAGTTAGAGGTGATGATTAGTCTTGCATGATCAATGAAACTCGAATATGTGGGGGTGAAGATAAAGACGTGTGATAGCGAGAGTAGATCAAGTAGTAGCGGGAATAGTTTACTTATCGAATATCCAAGGGAACCGATAGGGGGCGAGGCATAGGTGACATGAATGGAGACGAAAACTTTTTGGTTGTTTTTTGCCCATTACCTAAAAAGGTATTACAATCCGATCACTGGGTTGAAGGCATCAAAGAAGTTGGGCAGATTTTTTAGGGTAGAATACCGGAATTCAGAGAAGTAATAAGAAAATATGTTGTACAAGTTGGGTTCAATTTTCAATTCGTAAAGAACGATAAAAAAGAGTGACAGATGAATGTTCACTTAAGGAAGAAAGATAATGCAGATAGAGAGTGCATGGGAGATTAGATGAACGGAACATTTTTTTTTATATTTGGGGGTTGAAGAGCAATCATTATTGTGGCGCTACTTATAGGACGACAAAGAAAGAGAAGATGAATTCTAGTGCTGTTGAGTCATGTCTGTTAGACTTAGTTCAGAATACCCCAGCTACTCGACTGATTGGCATTGTTCATACTTTTAAGAATGACTAAGGAATTGACATCCCATATCACATTGCATAAAACGGAGTAAAGAAAGCCTAAGATGACTTGTATGGTGATCACGAGTCATCATATGATCAATTTCATTAGTATTTGGATGCATGCATGCAAACGAACCCAGACAGTTATTTGGTGTTGAATTACGACAAAAAAAAAAGACCATGTTAAGCGATTTTTTGTATCGTTCAACACAACTGCACACGAATTCAAATATTGCAGGCCTATGTTGTTCCTTGATAGGATGTTTCTTGGAGGTAGGTACAAGGGTTATTTGTTGGGGGCCAGTGCAAAGGATGGAAACAACGATAATTTTTCAGTTTTTTATTTATGTTTAAAGGTTATGTCACGTAAATTCATACGTTGACTTGTTTTTCAATATGGCACAGGTTTGTTCCAGGTAGCATTTTGCAGTTGTTGATGCAGAGAACGATGACAACTGGTACTGGTTCATAACGAATTTATCAAACATTATGGCGAATGAACGTGTGTTAACATTTATTTCTGATTGACACAATGGTATTCTTGAAGGGGTTCGAAGGATGTTCCCAAATTACTTTCACTCATATTGTTTGAACCACTTGAAGAACAACTTAAGGGGCAAACGAACAAGAATGAAACAAACATTCAAGGAGAAACTCGTGTATAAGTATTCGATGATGGTGTACGCTATGACGCTCGACAAATACTACTAGCTGAGAGAATAATTAAGAGCGGAAGGCATGAGACGAGTAGAGAATATCCTCGAAAATGACCCACCCGATAATTTCTGCAATATATTTTTTAAAGGCAAAATATATGGTCATTGGGATTGAGGAAGGATCAACAGGGTCGACTGTTGGATGATCTGGTGACATGATAATTGAAAGTGGCTTAGCGTTGATCACTTGTGTAATAATCCGGAAAATTTATATTTTGAAAATATTATTTTATATAAATTTAATATTTTTTGGGATCGTTTTATAAATTTATGGTATAAACAATGTTTGATAATTTTTGCGTGTTAAATGTTAATTTTAAATTTATTTTTAAAGTTTTGGGATTATTATGTTATTTAAAATATACTTTTAAAAGTTTTGGATATAATAAATATTATTTTAAATGGATTTATGTAAATAAATAAATTAATAAAAAATAAATAAATTAAGGGTTGAAAACCGTTGCCTTCCTAAGGAAGGCAACATAGTTTCAACCACATATTTATATGTATGCCATATATTGGCACATGGCAAGGAATGAATGAATTAAAAAATAAATAAAAGTTAATAATGAAAGGTTAAGGCGGTTGATCACACATACATGTGTGTGTGTTAATAACAGTATAAGATTTCAGAAAGTTTTTAAGAAAGAAAAATATTTTGGTTCGGATTTCATCTTCAAATTTTAGGTAAAATTTCTAACTCCTCTAATATATGTATTTAATTTCTCTATTGTGATATTTATGTTGTCATTGTCGTCGGATTATAGTTGTTAATTTCCATGAAATAACTGTGATTATGTGAAAATTATGTAGAAATCATGTTTATGTGTTTTATTTGTTGTATTAATTAGATACACGTATTAGAGGGGTTAAAATTCTACTGAGCATTGGCTCACAACCCCACAGTTTTGATTGTAGGGTCGGTGAGAATGAAACGACGATGAAAATCTTATTTGAATTTCTATTTAATTTGTAACATTTGTATTTATTATTCACAGTTGTAAAATCGACTCGACAATTTGACAATTATAATTATCCTATTAAATTTTATTGAAAATTTTATTTAATCCGTAGGTTGATATTTCTATTTTGAATATATAATTGTTACATAATATCCGTAATTATAAATTCAACTATTTATGTGGGTAATAGCTATAATTATGAACACACATATTCATTTTTGTGTTCCTTTGGTTGTAATGTAATATTATATTTAATCAAAATGAAAAGAAATATCGGTATTATTATAACTATTGTTGTAGTTGTAAGGAATTGGAATTTGGAAATTCTTTAATAAATTATAATTGAATTTATAATTGTATTTTATAGTTGTATTTTAATTTAAAATAATTGTATCTAATAATTATTATGTTAAAATTGACTCAATAAATTGAATATAATTATCGACGTCGTATTATAAAATTTTTCAGATATTTAATTATGAAAAATGTTGATTTTTCAGTTTTAGCCTTAAAATAATAGTATTATTCGTTTAGGAAAACAATTATACACTCACCTTATCTAATTAGTTCAATTTGAGATTAGTGAAATATTCATTTTAATATAATTAGTGTATTAACCACTCGTTTAATATCTCCAAGGGCCAATTATTTTATGCTAATATTTTATAACTTCAGATTATAAAATATTCTACTAATTAATTTCAGGTTTTAATATTATTTTACTTTTAATATAATTTGCCAATGATATTAGGAGATAATTATCTGAATAGTAATGTCTCATTCAAAAATTATACCAACTATTGATATTAGTTCAATAGTTGATTGTTTGGATTTTTATAAAAAAGGATAAAGACTTTTTTGGTCGCTGACAAATGGTCCGGGTGTCTAATTGGTCCCTAATTTTTGCAACTCGACACATTTGTCATTGACATTTCAAAATCGTTCCAAATTGACCCTTGGGTCGGGTTCTATGAAGTCAAAGTAACGGTCAACGTTTCATTAAGGGTATTTTGGTTTTTTTATTCAATCGGGTTAATTTGAAAAGTCATCTAAACTTCCAGGGGTCAAAATATTTTTTTTCCTTTATTCTTTTTAACAATATACTTTTTACAACTATTTTTTGAACAATTACAATCATTTTCCACCCTACCCTCACCCCCATCCCACCGTTGCCGCCCTTTCTCTCCCTCCTACCTCCTACTTCCTCATTTCTCTCTCTCTCTTTCTCTTCTGAAACAATTAATTAACACCATCACCACCAACCACAAATCAAACATACCCATTAAACACACCCATTAAAGAGAGATATGTAGAGAGAATCGAAATTGAAATTAAGCATATCCAATTATCCATCAACGCCAACCATAAAAAACAAACCCATCAACACCAACCACAACTCAACGCCAACCACAAGTCAAATTTCACACACCAAATTGAAAAATCTTAAGCAAAATTAAAAATATTAAACAAGTAAAATTCCGCTTAAGAGCTAGAAGCGACGTTTGGATCGAGCATTTTTGGATTGAATGAAGAGGATGATAAGACCAAGGCCGGTTACTATCTTGATGACCAGCCCCAAAGAGAACGACATTGTTGATTGTTCTTCAGCTTGAGCTTGCCAGCACAGATCCGGCATGGATATGTGCCCTTTTAAAGTATCAACCTTGAAATTCAGTTCGAAAGGCTTTCTCGTTAAGTCTATGTCCATATCAAATCCATTTCCATATCGATTGCCAATTCTTATTCGTCTTCTTGTTCTCCACCTTTAACAACACCACCGATTCTACCACCGAACCAAACAACACAACACCACTACCGAACGACACAACACCGATGCCTCTGCCAAAGAATTACCATCTCCAACACTGTCTCCAAATCCATCTGCGGCAAATGAACAAAATTGAATGAGAAACGAAAACAAAAAGTGAAATATGAAAAACAGAAGCAGAAACAGAAACATGGAAACAAAAACAGAATAATCGAACGAGGTGCACAAGGTCGACAATATTAGACAACTAAATTGTCCAAAAGCAAAGGCCTTCTCGAAGGTGGCAACTGGCTGGTTTGAAGCACTGGGAAGTGGGAAGAAGAAGAAAAAGATAGAGCAAATGCTTCACAAAGTAAGCAAATTGCATGAAGTTCTTTAGGTTAAAAGAAAGTGTAAATAGGGGAAGGAGAAAAACAGGGGAGACTTGGTTCCACCCCTCTAATTTTCACTATATTTTCACCAAAACCAAACCTTAGAACACATTGGTTTCCGTTAAAACAACTAATAGAAGCATTTTTCCACCCAAAAAAAAAAGGCTTGTAATCATGAAAAAACCCAAAATTCATAGATTAGATATTAGCGGGAGTTACCTGAACCCAAATTGGATTGATTCGAGGGAGCGAAATTGAAGTCGGGCCTTGCTCGAGTTTCATGTGGGGGGAAAACAAGACAAATAGGGGGTATTGCTGCAAGTCCTTATCTCTCTCTCTCTTCTTCATTTGACTAGTGTATGGTTTGGTGGTGGTGTTCGGTGGTGGTGTTTGGTTCGTCGATGGTGGAGACAGTGGTGAAGGTGGTCTGAGGTTTGGCGATGGTGGAGGCGGTGGTGAAAGTGGTCTGAAATCATCAATCATCGTCGAAATCGGAAGCGGGCCCTAAAACGAAATCAGGAAACGATAGCTACGATTGATGAAGAACCCTAATTCGACGCAAACCATTCGACGACGATGATTTGACGATGGAAGAAACCTAATTCGACGCAAACCAAAGGCCATAATTTTGTCTTCAACACAGATTCGACGGCGACGACGAGAAGAAGTCGCGACGACTGGAATAGGGGAACTGGAGTAGGGAAGGAGATGAGAAAGAGATGAGAGATTGGGGAGAGAGTCTTAATTTCACTTTACTCCCCATGAGTTTGGACCTTTTGGATTTCTCACCTGATTGCGAATTAACACATGTACCCTTGGCCAAATAGCCATGTGCTAGTCGTGTGGCTTTTTCCGTCCACTTTCCCCAAATTTTACTAACACCGTCTGCTTCAGGGGCCAATATGGCACTATTTTAAAATGTTAAGGATAAATGTGTCGAGTTACAAAAGTTAGGGGCAATTGGACACCCGAACCATTTGTCCGGGACCAAAAAAGTCTTTATCCCTTATAAAAATGAAATATTTGATATTTGATTTTAGCATTAATTTCTTCGAGGGGAGAAACGCGTGACAGCCTTGGGAAACCGGTCAATTACAGAGTAGAATCAGGACATTACTAATTTATTTATAAATGGTGGAATATTTGGGGGTAGAATTCTCTATAGGAGAAATCTAGTGCCAGTCTTGGGAAACTGAGTCGTTACAGAATAGTATCAGAGCGGATTTGCGACCACTCTAGACTTGAGTTATGATACCCATTATTCATAATAAGTAAAGTAATACCTAAAAATAATAATTTTCGTATCACTCATTAATTAAAAAAAAATATAAATAAATATTAATATGGAAAGTGACAAACAATGCATAATGAGTTGGTGGTTGGGATGGTTGAGATGTGTTTGATTGGCTCATGTGCTCCTGGCAGTCAGGATGTCAACTACACTAATCGGCGTTGCATACATATGGGTTGCATGGTAGGGTTTGGCCAGGGAGCCATTTTGAGTAACAGTAGAAACTTTTTCAGAATTTTGGATTCTTGCCTTTAATTATCGTCGTCATAATTTTCTGGGTTTGCTTGATACACGATTTGTGTGTATTTTTATTGAGAATTGGCTGATTAAATATTCGAGGCACTTATGCCGGCACAATTGAAATTTTGTTGTTCATTTTGTACTTGTGACACCAACTATATAGAAAGGATTTAAAAGAATATGTATTGTGCTTCCTAGATTCTATTTTATTTATCTCGAATAGTCATAGTACAGATTATGAGTTTCGAACTGTCAGTCAGTTTCCTCATCTTCATATTGTATTCTGCTGATGTTGTCACCCTCGACCCCTTAGATTTCCCCTAGACACAAGTCAGCTTTTTAAATATCAAACCGAAGAATTGGTGTTTGATTGAAAAAAAAATTACCTTTAGTTGCAACAAAACTTAAATTGTTAATAGTAAATTAGATAAGCCTCGGTGAGTGTTGTGTTAGTCGTGGACCATAAGATATGTCGTTGAATTGAAATGACCAAATTAAAGGTGATTATTGTCTTCTATATAAATTGTCAAATTATATTTTCGTATTAAATTGTGAAAAAAAAAAATATTGATGAAAATGAACAGTTTTGCGATGATTAATAGATCAAATAAATTTTTAAGTGTAGAAAATAATTTTTATTATCTTATTATGCCATAATCACCTCGTCAAGAGGACATGTCCTGCGAGATGTAGTTAATCCTTACAGGAGGGCATTTCCTGTAAGATGTATGTTGATATGTTGTGTTGAGACCTAATTGGAGAGTAAGTCTTACAGATAGTTGATTATGTTGTTGATATGGTAGTTATACCATTTGTTGCTCTTATTGGAGATATTGAATGACCATAGCACTGATAGCTACCTTGGATGACACAGTTGTACAGGTTACAGTGCTATCGTAACTCCCGATCGTGAGGTGAAATGATCCTATGGCTAGTAGAGAAATTTGTGTGCGGTATTTTAATATATATCAAAATAATCGGATTAGTTATTTTAAATGTATCATTTTTATTGTGATGGTAGCAGGGGAATTTTATTTTGGCTTAGTGTATGGTTATATTTATATTATATTTTGAAAAATGGTGTTTGATAAAAATACTTGATCCATAAATTATTTTTATATTATGAAGACAAATATACCGATAAAGTGAGGGTACTGTCTTCTATGTAAATTGCCAAATTATATTTTCGTACTGAAATGTGAAAAGAAAAAGTTTATTAAAATGAATTATTTTATAATATTATGCGGATTAAGTAAAATTTTAAATACAGAAAGTGAGTTTATTATCCGACTATGCCATAGTTCGTCTCGTTAGGAGGGTATGTCCTGCAAGATGTGATTGGTCTTTATAGGAGGATATATTCTATAGGACGTTATGTTGTGACCTGACAGGAGGACAAGTCTTGCAGGGTGATTGATATCTGTTGTTATTGTTGTCGTTGTTGTTGTTGATGATGATGATTATCATCATGATATGGTAATTTATATCACGTGTTGGCTTCTACTATTGGAGCTATTAAATGACCCTGACACTGATTGTAATCTTAGATTGCACAGATAAACATGTTACAGTAGCGTTATAACTCCCAATCGTGAGAAAAACAATCATATGGCTGATAAGGAAGTATGATATTTCATTATATATAAACGTGAGTTAACCAGTCGATTTAAATTCGATTATTTTATTTTGATGATATTTTGTTGGAATTTTGATATTGACAAGTGAGTGATTATATTTTGTTAGAACTTGGATACTGCCTAGTGTAGTTATATTTTGTTGAAAAGTGAATTTTGATTAAAAAAACACTTGATCCATAAAATGATTTTTGTATTATGAAGACAATATACCGATTAAAATATTCAGATAAATATTGGTCCACTACTAACAATAGGTGGAGTCGAAGTGTGCGGTAATTGTTGAAATTTTTGGGAGCTATGTGTAATATTTTTATATACATGTTGCGTGAAGTATTTGAGTGTTTTGAGACGTATTTATACATTTGAGACGTATTTGATTTTTATAGTTTGACACGGATTTATGTATTCTGAGGCGTATTTATGTGGTTGACACGCATTTATGTGTTTTAAGACGTATTTATGTGTTTGATACATATTTATTTGTTTGCGACATATTTACGTGTTTCAAGATATATTTATGTTGTTTGGACTATATTTATGTATTTTGAGACGTATTTATGGGATTGACACGTGTTTATGTGTTTCAAAATGTATTTATGTGATTAATACGTATTTATGTGTTTTGAGACGAATTTATGTGGTTAAAACATATTTATGTGTTTTGGGCTGTATTTATATGGTTAAGATGTATTTTTGTGTTTTGGGATATACTTGTGTATTTAAGGGGTATTTATGTATTTTCAGACGTATTTCAGAAAATTTGTTATTAGAAGTTTGGATTGTGTTGATATTTATGGAAACGTTTACGAAATTATTGGAATTTTAATGTGGATATTGAAGATGATTGTTTTTAGTTGCACGGGGCAGTCCACGAGGAATTTGGGCTATCTGTTGGTTAAGATATTGGTTGTTGTGATATGTTGGCTTGACATATTTGATGAAATTGATAAATGTTGGTTATGAGATATGGTAATGAACTTGAAAAGTTATGCCAAGTGAGAAAATTATTGAGGTTGTGGACTTGTTGAAATTGAGATAGATCCAATTTAAGTAAGACTATCGTGATATTTTAAAAATATATTTATTGGTTGTATATAGACATTATTGTTATTTTTATCATAATAGCACAGCGGAGCGTGGTAGTGACTTTTGGTTATTATTGTTTAACTAAGAGTAACTAGTACGGCGCGATTTTGAATTATTATTATTCAAACGAAATTTCGAGGACGAAATTTATTTAAGGGGGATAGATTGTAATACCCCAAAAAATTTATATTTTGAAAATATTATTTTATATAAGTTTAATATTTTTTGGAATCGTTTTATAAATTTATGGTATAAACAATGTTTGATAATTTTTGGGAGTTAATTTATTTTTAAAAATTTTGGGACTATTGTGTTATTTAAAATATACTTTTAAAAGTTTTAGATATAATAAATATTATTTTAAGAGAATATTTGTGTAAATAAATGAATTAATTAAAAAAAAAATTATATATTGACACACACACACACACATATATATATATATATATAGATGGAAAGGAGAATATGAATTCAATATTTGTTAATAACAGTATAAGATTTTGGAAAGTTTTTAAGTAAGAAAAATATTCCGATTCGGATTTCGGAGTCATATTTCAGGTAGAATTTCTGACTCCTCTAATATATCTATTTAATTTCTCTATTGTGAGATTTATGTTATCATTGTCGTCAAATTATAGTTGTTAATTTTTATAAAATAATTGTAATTATGTGAAAATTATGTAGAAATCATGCATATGTGTTTTACTTGTTGTATTAATTAGATACACGTATTAGAGGGATTGAAAATCTACTGAGTGTTGGCTCACAGCTCTATAGTTTTGATTGCAGTGCTGGTGAGAATGAAACGGCGATGAGAATCTTATTTGAATTTCTATTTAATTTGTAATATTTGTATTTATTATTTACTGTTGTAAAATCGACTCAACAATTTGATAATTATAATTATAATTATCTCACAAAATTTTATTGAAAATTTTATTTAATCCGTAATTTGGTTGATATTTCTATTTTGAATATCTAATTGTTACATAATATCTGTAATTATAAATTCAACTATTTATGTGGGTAATAGCTATAATTATGTACACACATATTCATTTATGTATTCCTTTGGTTGTAGTATAATATTATAGTTAATCAAAATGAAACAAAATATCGATATTATTATAACTATCGTCGTAGTTGTAAGGAATTGGAATTTGGAAATTCTTTAATAAATTATAGTTGAATTTATAACTATATTTCAATTATAGTTGTATTTGAATTTAAAATAATTGTATCTAATAATTATTGTGTTAAAATTAACTCGATAAATTGAATATAATTATTGACGTCGCATTATAAAATTTATCAGACTTTTAATTATAAAAAATGTTGATTTTTCAATTTTAGTGTTAAAATAATAGTCTTATTCGTTTAGGAAAAAAATTATACACTCACCTTATCTAATAAGTTCAATATGAGATTAGTGAAATATTCATTTTAATATAATTAGTGTATTTACCACTCTTTTAATATCTCCAAGGGCTAATTATTTTATGCTGATATTTTATAACTTTAGGTTATAAAATATTCTACTAATTAATTTCAGGTTTTAATATTATTTTACTTTTAATATAATTCGCCAATGATATTAGGAGATAATTATCTGAATAATAATGTCTCATTCAAAAATTATACCAACTATTGATATTAGTTCAATAGTTGATTGTTTGGATTTTTATAAAAATAAAATATTGAATATTTAGTTTTAGCATTAATTTCTCCGAGGGGAGAAATCGCGTGGCAGCCATGGGAAATCAGGTTGTTATAGAGTGGTATTAGAATGAAATTATTGTTAATACTAATTGGTGGTGGAATATTACATCGCCACTTTCACCGCAAGTGTACGGGTCAAGTTTTAATATAGATGGAAAGGAGTAAGGGTTGTCGTTTCCACAGGGATTGGTTGAGATTATTATCAAGTACCACGACAGTCATAACCTAACTTTATTTAGGCGATAAAAATGTAGTTTATAATTAATTAATACTAATACTAAGTTAATTAATCTAACTATACTAATATTATATTGAGATGTTTTAGGGAAAAGATTGCTTAGGGATTAACTTCGTTTACAAAAACGTATTTGGTCTCGTTTAGTTTACTATAACGGCGTTTGACCTATCCGACAATCTCTGTGTCGTAAACTTACTCGCCACCTCTCCCGAGTGTAAGACGAGTGAATATGCGATTTCGCGTCAACAAAAAAGTCTCCCTCAACGTCTTAACAACATTAGGTCACATGAGTCTTACCTTAACGTCATTGATTGCACACTTTCTAACTCCCTCTTGGTTTATTAGATCATCGCGTTGTGTTTACCCTCGTCCGAATTTGGGGTTACCTCTCCAGAGTGTCAAACCCCGTATTCGCTAATTATCTAAACAAGTATAATATCAAAGAATAACGGTAAACACAATCGAAGTGGCGAAGAACAACCATTAACGAAACACAAATTCAAACAAACAACGATTTCATAAAATATATTAATCCCTAAACAAAATCCGTTTAACTCATGGCCATAATCGTTTTTACAATGAGAATAGAACTAAACATGCTCAACAATCTACCAAAGTTAAGAAAATACGGGGAGAAACGGAAGAACTTAGCCGTAATCCGAAGATTTGCCGCTAAAATCGTCCAACGATCGCTTCTCCTTCTTTACAACGTGTTCTTCTTCTTCGGAATTGGTTGAGCACACCTCAAAACACTCTCAAAATATTAGGAACCCTAAGGGATCTCCTATGGCCAAGGGTTGAAAACGGAGAGAGGAGAAAGGAGAGAGGTTTAAATAGGGAGCAAAATATCTAAAAAAAAATATCTAACAACTGTGCAGAGTGACCGCCGCGGTGGTGGGTATGTCGGTTAAGCCACGGCCTAGGCCGTGGACTCAGCGCTGGAATCAGGAACCTTGTTGTTGTTTCACTGCCTCGGCGGTGGGCTTCTAGTAGTTTTAGGCCCTTTTTGCTTATTCACCTCTGCGGCGGTGGTTTGGACGCCGCGACGGTGGGCTAGTTTTCAGAATTATGCTCTCATGCTTGTTTTTCTACCGTTCTTAATCCGATTTGATTGTTTAGATCCGTTTTCATGCCTTTTCACCCCCACACACTTGATTTATACAAAAATACATAAAAACGTATTAAAACGTAATAAATGTACTAAAAAACTAATAAGTTTGGTTTGGAAATAGATAGGTATATTATACCTATCAAATATCCCAAAACTCAAAATTTTGTTAGTCCTCGAGCAAACCACCCACACAATACAAGAAAATATAAAAACTAATTACGAAATTAAAAACTAAAAATGAAAAATACTAAAAACAATTATGTGCAAGTTTTGAATATCATCTACCGGCCAAACGATTTTTCCCTCATCGGCCCCCAATCCTATCAAGTTCAAGAATAAATCACACCATGTGGTGTTCTAGAATTTTAACATTCGATAATAGTAAGCGTCATTCTAGATCCTGTTAAAGTGTGTGTGATAATACTCAAATATACAACTATCTATTGATTAGATGAGATTATCCCTCAATAAAGTTCATGACTAAAACTTTTTAGGTATAGGGAATCCATAAGTCTGACCTGGGTTTTATGCTACACTAATGTGGGCTCGGAGAAATCCAAGAAGCTCATTAGGACTTGGTTCGGTTTAAGAATATGGTCAAGGGTATATCGAAAATAAAAATTAGGTTAACGTCGTTAACTTGACAATACCCGAGGCACATGCTTGGTACTTTCACATTCGAAACCCCATTGATAAATTGAAACAACCTTGACAATACATTTAAGACCGGCGTACTCACTTGTCAAAAGAAACGTAAATTTTACTATATTTACATATACTTTTTTTTTCTTCAAACAAACTTACCACACCCCCAAACTCGTTTGATTTTTAGAATTTCACGGATGTGGTTAAAACAAAAGAAAAACGACAAGTGAATACTTGAACACCGAACCAATTAAAAGTTCACCCTAAACCCAACTGCTCACTTCATGTAGCATTTGCAACTGCTAGCTTGATTCACTCAAATTGTGCCTTCGGCTCAGCAATACAGGTTTGGAAAAAGTTCAATCGGCCAGGGTATTTGTTTAAGTGTTCAGAATTGAAACGGTTTTTAGGCTTTGATAGGGTAACGGGGGATAAACATTTTACAAGGTAAGCTTCAAAGGCTCAAGCGATAAAAACGACTATGTAAATCATATTTCCTAAACTACCTCACGTAGGATTTTGCCTCGAATTTCCCCCAAATCAAGTTTTAAAATCCCTATTGTCAGGAACTTGGTTAACAGATAATCGTTTTCAAATCAAATAGACAGCTATACATTGAGTTTATGTGCTCGTGCATTTAGGATTTACAATAACTTTTACTAAAACGATACGTTAAGTAAGCAAAACAGACATGAATGAGCTTTAAGCTTGACCTTAATAAACAACCAAAGGATAGACTCATCATCGGGTAATGGCCCAGATGAAGTCAAAACTCAACACATAACAACAACTAACCTAAACAAACTAATCCTAAACAACCATGCATTTAATAAAAATAAAACAACATAAACTAACAATGCTAAAATACTACACATTACTTCCGAACTTAAAACAGTCAGTGCCTAGAATGACGCATCAGTGATCCCAATGACAGCATAAAGCATGCTAATGAAGACGGGGGTTTAGAATACATACCTGGGAGGCAAGAAAATCTCGCCTTCAAATCAAGTCGGCGGTGACAAATTTAACTTATTTTTGCCTTGGGTTGCCTCCCAAGAAGCCTTTGGTTTATGGTCGTCAGCTTGACACGCCGAAGTACTCGTCAAATAGCGGCTTCCGCCCATCGTATGTGTCATACAACACAACGTATGAGTCTTGGTTTAGTACGCCCTCAAGCTTGGCGAGATATTGCTCTAGATGGCCTGAGCTTTCAACAAGATGCTCTACTTGCTCATGTACTTGGTGGGCATGGAAGAACGTTTCTAATGGCGGTAAAGGATAAGTGAGTCATATCGGATCCTCATAAATATTAGTGTCTAAGATCAGTGGTGGAATCACTGTTTGGATCTCCAAGGGTGGAGAATCACAATTTTTGATCCAATCTTGGGTTTCAAGCTTATTCAGATAATCAAAGTTGAATTCTCCCAAGCTCCTTTCGCTCGTTTTCGGCTCCTCACAGCGGCTTTTAATGGATGTGGCATTTGTATCTCTCAGTGACACCGCGTCTGACTCGGCCTCAATCAAGTAGATTAGCTGACTGATTTGCGTCTAAAGAGACGTTACGGTTGCATCGATTTCGGCACAGGTTGTCTCAATTGTGTCAAGACGAACCTCGTGCTCATTGATCCGGTTATTTGTTTCCCTAAAGAATGCTTGAGTTTTCCCAATAAAATCAGCGAATATTTCCTCTAGGGTGGAGAAAAACTCAACATCATTCCTTGGTGTGTCAATCCATGGCACTGAAAGGTTGAAACTATCCACCAAGTTTTGATTGTAAGACCCTGATTTTTATTTAAGTCGTATTTTAAAAAGTTTCAAAAATAGCAGGGTAGATGGCGTAATTTATTATTTGATTTAAATATTTTAGGGGTTAATTTATAATTTTTAGAATATCAAAATTAGAATTTGGGTTTAATTAATAATATAAAGAAAACTGGGGGGGTTAGTGTAATTAGGGAATAAGATATTTTACATATATATAGAAACATATATGTTTATACGGTTGGTGGATCCAAACCAAACCGAGAGAAGAATTGAGATCATCTCGACGTGGCAAGCTAGGATTAAGTTGATCCAGTACTCTCATGCATATAAATAACCATGCAATCGTGATCTTCAACCTAAAAAGAAAGAGAGATATGAAAACAGAGAAGGAAGAGAGAGAGAGAGAGTAGGTCCGGCGGTGTGGGTTTGGAGCGACGGCGTTGTTCGGGCGTGGGTGTGTGTCTATCGTCGTTGGTGAGTGTGTGTGTGTGTGTGTGTTGTTCGTGTGTTTTGTGTAGGTCGACGTTGCATGGGTATGTGTGAAATCGTCGTTGTTCCTTCGGCGATTATGTGGGATCGCCGTTCGTCCGGTGGTGGTGGTGATCGTGAATGTGTGTTTCGTGTGAGTGTGCCATGTTTTATGTTTGTGTGTTCTGGGTGTGTGAGGGTGTCCAATTTATTTATGTGTGTGCGCTGTTCCGGTTGTAGGTGAGTCGCCGAAGTTTACTAGCGGTAGGTTAGAAAGAGAAAACTCGCCGGTGGCGAGAATTCAAAACAGAAAAATCGAAACGCAGTGGGTGTGAGTGTGTTCTGATCATCGTTTGTGTTGGTGTGTGTTCTATTTTGAGTAACCGTGTGGGTGTGTTGTTGTGTGTGTTTTCTGTATGTGTGTGCGTGATTGGCATGTGGGTATGTGTATGTGCATATGTGTGATCAGTGTGTATGGCTTGGCGTGTGTGTTTAGTTGTGGGTATGTGTGGGGGTTGTTCATCAGGGCGTGTTGTGTGTGCATGGCGGTGTGGGTTGTCGCCGGAGTGGATTGTAGAGAGAGAGAAAGAGCAGTGGGTGTGTGTGATTTGTGTCGGCTGTGTGTGTGTGGCCCTTCGGTTGGGTGTTTGTGTGGGAGTCAATCGTCTGGTCCGGCGGTGGGAGCAGGTGATCGGCGGTGAGGGGTTGTCGTCGTCGGCTGAGCAGCAAAACAGAAACAGAGCAGGAAAGGGGAAGAAGAAGCGCGGGAAAAGAAGCAAAAATAAAAAGGAAGGAAAAAAGAAAAAAGAAAATTACACAAACCACCCCACTAAAAACATAAATCCAATCTCTCGGCCGGTGAAAAATTCGGGGAAAGGTCAAATTTCGCATTTCTTTAATATATACATTTAATTGTCTCAATGTAAAATACATGTTATCATTATCGTTGAATTTAGCGTTATTTGTTCGCATGAAAAATGTTGAAATGACGATAAGAAATAGTGAGACCGTTTACACGAATAAATTCGATATAGTAAATTTCATAATAAAGCGCAAGGAATAGGAAATTATGAAATTAGGGTCTACAATTCATGATTAAGTTATGTTTACATAAAATATTAATGTAGGCCCTGTCACCGTTAGGTTCGCAGGTACCGGAGTTCTAGTTGAGGCTAGTCGGTTAAAATTTACGAAATCGGATATTCAGGTGAGTGTACTGTCTTCTTGCCAAACTATATATATATATATATATATTTTGGGGTGAGTGAGTAAAAATGAATTTTCGTGAAATTACGATGGTTTTCAAAAGAAAGTTGAAAATGATTTTCGTTGGATTTGGTGATTTTAAAAGAGAGTGAAAAATACCTGGTTTTCTAAAAATAAATGGTGGAAAAATGATTTTGGTGAAATCAGACATTTTTTAAAGAAAACGAGAAATATGATTTTGGATTAAAAATCAGTTTTGAAAATAGAGGGTGATGTTTGAGATTTGACGATGTTGATTAGACGATATTATTGATTTGTGATTTGATGATGACGTTATTGATTTGACGATGCTATAGTATTTATCTGTTTCGGCAGAGTGATGATTATCTGCTTCGGCAGAGTGATGATATTGATTTGACGATGTTATTGATTGGACGATGCCATAGTATTTATCTATTTCAGCAGAGTGAGGTTATCCGCTTCGGCGGAGTGATGTGATCCGCTTCGGCGGGTGATGTTATCCGCTTCGACGGAGTGATGTTTATCTACTTTGGTAGAGTGATGTTAGATGCTTATCTGCGCAGTGATTATCTGCTTCGGCGGAGTGATGGGTGTTCGTAGGAAGGCATATCCTATGGATGGTACGGTACCGTTGCAAACTCCCGATCGTGAGGTTAAAACGATCACTATGGCTAGCCAGTGTGTGTTGTGATGGAGTGGTGTTTTGAGATATGGTGTTTTACTTATATTGGGTGACTTATTATTTATTATAGTGAATGGTATTATTTTATACTAGATGGGTTTGAATGGAACTTATACTTATTGGTTTATTTTCATTGCTTATATTATGGAGAATTTTACTAGCTACGTGCTATTTATATATTTACGCTTGATCCATTTAGATGTTGTAGAATGAATTATTATTTTAAAATATTTTTACTAAGAAGACAGTACACTTGCAGGTAAAACAGCTAGGAGTCGGGACGAGTGTGTCCCCAAATGAAAGTGTGTATGTATATACATGTCGCCTTTAGTGGTTGCGTATTTAAAAATGTATTTATTCTCGTATTCTAGATTGGTTTCGCGTTCAGGTGATATCGTGTCAACGTCATGCCGGCCCCTGGATGATGGGTGTCCGGGGTGGGGCGTGACATTGATAACTTGGTAAATAATTCCAATACTAAAAATCGAACTCGACCATGTCTTCCAACAATCGATAGGCTTCCTCTGCGGATAATTAGTTGAAAGAGGTCGTACAATTTTCTCCTTCAACCCACATTCTGGTTGCGGTCTGTAACTCGTCAAGGAAAATCAACAGTTGATATTCTCTAGGGAAACCATGATTTGGATACCGGAATAACAATTCCTTGTATCGATCCCAAGCACTATAAAACGGCTCGGAATCCTGTTGAAAGAAATGCAAGAGTACCTGTTGATCTAACATCTTCAAGCACCTTGCGGAAAAATAAAAAACAAAACTACAAACGAAAAATTATAAACAAAAAAATTGCCTAAATTAAAATTAAGTTATTTACTCACAATATCAACAATAATCTAAAATACAAACCCCGACAACGGCGCCAAAAAATTGGTGGCGGAATATTACGTCGTCACTTTCACCGTAAGTGTACGGATAAAGTTTTAGTATAGATGAGAAGGATTAGGGGTTGTCGTATCCATAGGGATTGGTTGAGATTATTATCGAGTACTGCGATTGTCATAACCTAACTTTATTTAGGCGATAAAAATGTAGATTATAATTAATTAATTAATACTAATACTAAGTTAATTAATCTAACTATACTAATATTATATTGAAATATTTTAGGGAAAAGATTGCATAGGGATTAACTTCGTTTACAAAAACATGTATGGTCACATTTAGTTTACAATAACGGTGTTCAACCTATCCGACAATTTTTGTGTTGTAAACTCACTCGCTACCTCTCCTGAGTGTCAAACGAGTGAATATGTGACTTCGTGTCAACGAAGAAGTCCCCCTCAACGTCTTAACGACACTAGGTCACATGAGTCTTGCCCCAACTTCATTGATTGCACACTTTCGAACTCCCTCCCGTGTTATTAGATCGTCGCGTTGTGTTTACCCTCGTCTGAATTCGGGGTTACCTCTTTCGAGTGTCAAATCTCATATTCTCTAATTATCTAAATAAGCATAATATCAAAGAATACCGTTAAACACAATCGAAATAGCGAAGAACAACCATTAACGAAACACAAACTCGAACAAACAACGATTTCATAAAATATATTAATCCCTAAACAAAATTCGTTTAACTCCTGGCCATAACCATTTTTACAATGAGAATAGAGCTAAACATGCTCAACAATCTACCAAAGTTAAGAAAATAAAGGGAGAAATGGAAGAACTTAGTTGTAGTCCGAAGATTTGCCGCTAAAACTGTCCAACGATTGCTTCTTCTTCTTTGCAACGTGATCTTCTCCTTCGGAATTGGTTGAGCATACTCTAAAACACTCTTAAAATATTATGAACCCTAAGGGGTCTTTTATAGCCGGGGGTTGAAAAAAGAGAGATGAGAGAGGCTTAAATAAAGAGAAAAATATCTAAAAAAAATATCTAACAGCTGTGCAGAATGATTGCTGCGGCGGTGGGTATGTCGGTTAAGCCATGTCCTAGGCGGTGGACTTGGCGGTGGAATCAGGAACCTTGCTGTTGGTTCACCGCCTTGGCGGTGGGCTTCTAGCAGTTTTAGGCCCTCTTTGCATATTTATTGTCGCGATGATGGTCTGGACGTTGCGGCGGTGGGTTGGTTTTCAGAATTATGCCCTCATGCTTGTTTTCTCACCGTTTTTTATCCAATTTGATCGTCTTTTTTTTTTTTTTTTTTTTTTTTTTTTTTTTTTTTTATCATTTTTCATGTCTTTTCACCCCCCACACACTTGATTTATAAAAAAATACATAAAACATAAAAAAAACATAATAAACGTACTCGAAAACTAATAAGTTTGGTTTGGAAATAGATAGGTATATTACACCTATCACTAATTCATTTATAAATGGTAGAATATTTGAGGTAGAATTTTCTATATGGGAAACCTAGTGGCGGCCCTGGGAAATCGGGTCGTTACTGAGTAAAGCAGTAGATATGGGTCTTTGTTACGGTGCCAAGTAGGTCTTTAATTTCACCTCAAGTTCTTGGATTTGTTTATTCAATGCCACGCCTAGTTTTGTGTTGTATTTTGCGGTCTCATTCTTCTCATTCTCTAGAATGTTGTTGATTTGTCTTGCTCCATCAAGCTCAAGAACAAGATCCTTATATTTCTTTTTCATCTCTTCATCACTAACAACATATTCTTTCTTCAACGTTTCAATGATTTGTTTGCATGACTCCACCTCCTTAGTGAGTTTTTCACATCTCCCCCCTTAGCTCAACTTTTTCTACATCGACGGGAGGCTCTCGATATTTCTGTATAACGTTATGCATGCTGATTTTGCTCAGGATGTCTGTCTTTTCCCCCACAGCTTTGGCCAACTGTGCGGATAGGTCGGAGACTAACCATCCGTAATGCTTTTTCAGTTGTAGGAACGATGCGTTTAGACCATCAATCTTCTTTTTTTGTTCAATGTTATTGGCGGTTACGTTTTCAATGACCCTACGCAATGCCGCAATCATTTGTTTCTCTTCCAATTGTTTTGCATCAAACTCCTCTATATTAAATCAAGTTGTTTGTCGATGTTGCCCAACGCAATTGCACTTGTGGATGGGTTGCATAGGTGCTCCCAGACGGTATTTCATACGTGCTCTCAGCTAGGGTGAAATCAACCCCTAAATCAAATGCAGGTGTCGTTGGGGAAGCAAAAGGTTGATTCATGAGTGGGGTTATATACCAACCTATGATGTCATCGATCATGGCATCGAAGTCTGCATCAACCTCAAACACTGATCTCTTGCCCTTATTATCCGGGGTCTCGTTGATGATAGAGTCGTCACTCTCTTCCTTTGCTGCAATCCCCATTTTCATCTCTGCTAAAATCTCTTCAATCGATTGGTCCTTCACCTGGAATAAATGAAAGTTGACTCACCATCAGTGGGGAAAATAAAACAGAGTATAACAACAAACATTGCATAAACATTCACGCACAATCACAAGCAGTTAACATTCACTCATTTGGTTTATGCATGAATGTTAAAGCATCACAACACAATGTACAATACCATCACACACAACGCATGGATTGAATACCTTATCACTTGGCAAGTGACTAATAAGGATGCTCCCAAGTTGGGAAGAATAATTGGTGAGGTACCATATCTCAAATCATGGTATACAAAATTCCCTCTCTTCAATTGGTTCCAGCAATGTTGTGTGTTCGCACAAACAATACTAATGAACAAAAGAATTTACGTGAGGAATTCAAACATTTTACACTGGAACTTTTATTGGTTAAATATTTTGAGTAGTGAGTTGTATACCTGTAGAGCAAGCACGCACCCCATGACCGACCAATGTTCCATGTATGACTTCTTTAGACTTGTCTTGAACTCTGTAAAGATTGCATCTGTCTAATTATACTGAGCCATATCTTCAATCATCTCAACATACTAGACTAACCACTTCGGGACTTGTTGTCCAGTGGTTGCAAAGAAACATGTTGTCATAAGGTGTAACATTACTATACGGACAACATCCTTATCGTTTCTTCGCCTGTGGCATTCACTTTCTTTTCCACCAGCAATCTGAAGTATGCCAATGCTAAACTCCCGGTCTTTAAATGTCAGCTTGGACATAAACATAGAGTCGGCCTTTCGTGTATCAACTTTGCACAATAGGCTCTTCGCCGGTCGTGATTCCAAAAGTTAGCTATATATCTAGTGGTGTTATCCGGAAGAGCTTGCCACCGATACTAAAAGCTTCCCAAGCAAGGTTATAGCACAAAATTACCATTTCTATGAAATTATCGTGTTTGTGGATGTTCTCTAGTGTAACCCTCTGTGTATACAATGTCTCAAACAATTTTGCAAATGATGTCTTCGCCAATAGTAGTTTATGTTGATCGTTGAGTTTGCAATCTTTCAGTAACTCATAGGTTTACTTCAGGTTGCAGCGATACAAGAATGTCCGCTGGCTGCCCCCTTCATTCTTTGTTTTTTTAGCGGTTTTATTGCAAAAACAACGACAAAAACAGGTTTGAGACACATTAAAACTACTTTTTGTCTAAGCTAATGTTTACGCACACGTTAACATTAACTCACATATTCAAATGTTTTTGCAAGCCAAGCCCGGACAAAGTTTTAACATTCACGCACGATGGAGGGAAAGTACATGGACATTTGACAAACAATGAAGTGTTCTTTTTTTTTTTTTTTTTTTTTTTTTTTTTTTTTTTTTTTTGTACCAGTTAATGTTTACACATACGTAAGAGTGTGGGTTGTGGCAAACATGAACAGTCACAGGTGCATTAACGTTAACGTTGATGTCTACGTCAATAAGAAATCAAAAAATACATAAACATTAACACATTTTTTCTAAAGAATATGTGTGCTTAATCAAGGAAGCACGTGAAGCTTTTTGAGACACAAAAAACGTAGAGACAAAATAGGAGATACGGTACGAGACTGTTAATGCATATTCCACCACAAACATTATACAAAAATCCAAAATCGGTCAATGTAGCATGTCAAAATCGGTAAATAGATGAACATGCATGAATTTCAATTTTGATTTTGACTTCGAAATGAAGTTCGCAAAAAACCTAAAATCGAATTTAAGGAAGAACATAATAAAATGCCCATGTATTAATACACACAAAATAATATTTGAAAGTAGGTGTACTCAAAAACCACTTTATTGAAGTAAATCCTTAATTTTTTGGGATTTTCCTCCAAAAGTACTTTTTTTAACGTAGACAACATTTCAAGGCCCAACATTTTTTAAGGATGATCAAAACTCCCATTTTAAGAATTTTGGCTTGAAAAATCTAGTGCTGAGTTGGCAAACTTTTTTCTTTTCCTTTTTTGCCCCTTGTTAATTTAAACCTTACCCTAATTTCTTTACTTCACTCAGTACTCTCTCTCTTCCTTCCTGTCTCTCTCTCAGCCCTAGCAAAGCTCATGTCTCCCTCGCTATATCTCGCTACCACCGCTCTTGTCACACCCTACCCCCGGCACCCGTTACCAAGTGGCCGGCGTGACGTCGACATGATATCACTTGACTGACTAACCAACCAACTATACGACAATATACAAACTTTCATTTATAGAACATATACATAATTTCATGCTATAGGGATGCCCTTGTCCCAAATTATAAGAACAACAAAAATTATATCTCATGAACCTCCATTAGGTTCACCTCTAACAGCTCGTCTCAAAACACACTCATATGACTCCAACACATGACCCGCATAACTCTATCTAGCGCTAGTAGGGGACCGACCGACTCTTATTCGCTCCACTTGCGAGTATACTGCCTTCTTAGTAAAACATTTTACATAATAATACATTCTAAAGAATACAATATTTAAATGGATCAAGCTTAATGTGTATAAATAAACACATTTTTAACAATAGTATAAAAATCATATACCACGAGAAAACTCCATCTTCCAACCATTCATAATCATCAATATATATATATATATCAAATCTATAAAATCCATCCAAACCATCAGCATAAAATAGTATGATAAAACATCAAGATGATATAATAAAACACCGTATTACTATATATGACAAAACACCAAATACAACAAAACACCACACCTCAAACACTACACCACTCTCTCTCTGGCTAGCCATAGTGATCATTTTAACTTCACGATCGGGAGTTACAACGGTACCGTATCATCCGTAGGATATGCCTTTGGTAGGGCGTAAAATACGCCGCTACTTACACTCACAAGTATACGAGGTCTAAGTTTTAGTATAGTATGATCGTTAAGATTGGGTTATCATATCCACAGGGATTGGTGTCGTTACAATCGAATACCGCGTTTGTCGTGACCTAACTTTATCTAGGCGAAAACAAATGTATTTAATTAATTAAACTAATACTAATATAACCTAAATTAACTACACTAATATGCTAATATGTTTTAGAGTTAAGAATTTCCGAGAGATTAACGTGTTTACAAATACGTGTTCAATCTCGATTTACTCACGTTTACGGTGTTCGACCTATTTGACAATCTCAGTACGTAAACTCTACCCCCACCTCTCCCGAGTATAAGACGGGGGAACTTTGAGTCAATGAAAAAGTCCCCCTCAACGTCTTAACGACCCTAGGTCACATGAGTCTCGCCCAGCGTCATTGATAGCACACAATCTAACTCTCTCCCGGGTTATTGGATTGTCACGTTGTATTTACCCTATCGACAATCTCCATTCTAAAACTCCCTCGTCACCTCTCCTGAGTGTAAGACGAGGGATATAACGCAACTTCGTGTCAACGAAGAAGTCCCCCTCAACGTCTTAATGACCCTAGGTCGCTTAAGTCTTGCTCCAACGTCATCGATTGTCCACAATTTAAACCCCGATCATGTTATAGAATTGTGGCGTTTGTTTACCCTAATCCGAATTCGGGGTTTGTCAAAATCCCGGATTATCCATTTACCATTCTAAGAATAATAAACAAACAATACGATAAACACAATCAAATTTCGAAGAACAAACATAAACGCAACACCGAAATCATCCAAACAAACATATTTATAAATATACCGTTAATCCCTACTACAATCCATATTTAACTCATGGCCATAGCCGCATAAACATATAAATTGAGCTAAACATGCTCACATGATCCTAAGATAAAGAAATAAGGAAAAACAATCGAAGAACTTAGTCTCGTCCAAAGATAAACCTCTAAGAACGCTCAACGATCGATTCACTGTCTTCTCCACTTCGGGATGTGAGCTTCACCTCTAAAACTCCTAAATATACCCTAAGGGGCTCAAAAATGAAAGAGAGGCCGGAGAAGGGAGAGGAGAGGGGTATTTATAGGTGAAAGATCTCAAAATATCTAATAAATATCAAGGTTGTGCTGCCGGATTTTTGCCTTTGCCTAGTTGAAGTTAGGTCGGTTAACTTTCTGCCGGAACATCGCCTCGGCGAAGGAAACTTCGTCTAGGCTAAGTTACTGCAGGTTTGTAATTTTGTTTTAACTGTAACTTCTTCATCCGAACTCCGATTGAGGTGATTCAAAAACTTATGGAAAGCTAAGAAAAAGATATACAACTTTCATGTTTTAAGTGTTTCCAAAATAGGATTTTATAGTAATCCAAAATAGCCTTGAAGTTACAACACTTGTACCGGCTTTGCAGGTTTGGTGACCGCCTAGGCGAAGAAGTAGGCGGTGGACTTGGAAATGTTTCTACTGGGGTTTCCACTTAGGTGGAGTAATTTCCTATCTTTTTGCTCCACACACCTGATTTATACAAAAAGTATGAAAACTAATTAAAACATAATAAAATACTATATAAACGCTCGAAAACCAACTTAATTTGGTTTGAAAATACGTAGGTAGATCACACCTATCAGCCTTCCTAGCGGAACAAATGATCATATGCCCGGACCGCCCATCGGACAGATCATAATATCAATATCCACATGCCGGACCACTCATCGGCTGGATATAATATCAATAATCATCTGCTGGACCACCCATCGGCAGGATATAATATCAATAATCGTCTGTCAGACCACCCATTGGCAAGATATAACATCAATAACATCATCAAATCAACAACATCATCACCAACTACAACTCAATAAAAAATCAACGCTCTGTCGAAGTAGAAAATCAACGCTCTGCTGAAGCAGATAAAATCAACAATATCGTCAAATTGATAACAACATCATCAAATCAACAACATCAATAACTTGTCTCATCAATATTGTCAAAATCGCCAACATCCACCTCTTTTTCTCCGAAACCGACTTTTAATCCAAAAATCATATTTTTTTGCTTTCATTTGAAAACCGTCTAATTTCAACAAAACCATTTTTTCACTCTCTTTTAAAACCACCAAATCCAACAAAACTCATTTTTCAACTTCTTTTTAAAACCACCATAATTTAGCGAAAATCTATTTCCTCAACTCACCCAAAACCTGCTTGATCCATATCATTTATAAAATCATACAGTCCAAGTAAAACCATTTTACACACACATTTATATATATAAAAATAGTTTGGCAAGAAGACAGTACACTCACCTGATAATCCGCTTTCAAAAGTTCCACCGACTCTTTGCTACCGATCTTCTGGAAATCGGGAACCTATTTGTAACAGGGTCTAAATTAATATTATAGAGAAAAATACCCTAATCGTAAAATGCAAGCCCTACGCTCATTAATTTCCCATTCCCCACGTTTTGTTATGAAATATAACTATTCGACTAGTATCGCTCCGTTACGGTTTGCTATATAAACTTTATTTACATGAGCGGTCCCATCCTTTATTATCGCCATTTCAATATTTTAAAGCTAGAAAACTAATTTAACAATCATAAAAATAAATGAGAAACATTACCCGCTCCAAAACGGTTGTCGATCCCCTAAAACAAATCCTTAATCTGCTCCTGCTCCCACCGCCGCGGCGAAGCCACTCTCCTTTTCTTTTTTCTGCATACTGCTCCCCCTCCGCCTCGACAAAGAAATCACCGCCTAGGCGAACCTGCGACAGATTACGTTCTTGCTTCACTGACTTCTCACTGCCACGGCAAACATGCGATAGAACCCACTCATTCTTCACTAAATTCCCACCGCTGCGGCGGTGGTCACCTTTCTCTTTTTGCTCTGTTTTGGTTCTCGCCGCTACTCTCTCTCTCTCTTCTCCCCAATTTCGACAACCACCACCCCTTAGACGTCCACACACACATCACACCCTCATGCACACCCCAACAATTGAACACACACACACCCACAAACAAAACACACAACCATACCCACATACACACTGATCACAACGCACACACAATACCCACACGATCACTGGCGACCCATGCTCATCGGCGACACCCACACTACCGACTGCAATAACACACACATACAGAGGCAACACACACACAACAGCGCTATATCAAAATAGAAAACAGGGAACACACACCTACCGGCGACGTTGAACGATCATCCACACTCCACCGATGGAACCAGAAAACATACACACAAGCAAGCATACATATGCCTCGACGAGATGCGTGACCCACCACCGGCGAATACGAACCTCCAACGACCCACTCTTCCTCCGGTTCTCTCTTTCGCTTCTTTCTCTTCCTCTCTCTTCGGTTTCTCACTCCCGATTCTTCTCAAATCTTTTATGTATATATATATATATATATAAATTACACTATCCTCCCTTCCTTTCTAAGTTTATTTATTAATCCAACTTTAATTTTTACTGTTTTGAAAATTTACGAATTAACCCCTTAAATTTATAATTCAATCGAAATTTACACCATCAACTCTGTTATTTTCAAAATTTGTTAAAACATGACTTATATTGTACGTACGACAAAGGTCGAGGTCTTACAGCACTCGTATAGCTCGCCGCCGTCATTTTCGTCTTAGCTCGTCACCGCCGCACTCGCCATAGCTTGCCGCCACCGCCTTCGCATAGTGAGCCGTCTTCCTCACCTTAGGTCGCCGTCGCCGCCGTCACCATCTTCCTAGCCATTGTCGCTCTATGGCCGCCATCTCTTCTCTGATTCATCGTTGTCTCCGCTCTAATTCGTCATTGCCGCAATTTGGCTAGATCGGGTTAGATCTAGCCTAGATCTAACCAAATCTAGCCATCACCGGTCGATTTTGAATTTTGATGGAGAGGCAATGGAACCAGCATTCTTCGCTATTACCCACCTGTCGCCCTCAATTTCTCTCTGAAGGTAATTTCCCATTTTACCATACACAAATTACTCTATCTTTCTCTCTGTGTGTGTGTGTGTGTGTGTGTGTGTGTGTGTATATATATATATATATTATTGATTTCATTGCAAATACACTTGTTCTATTTCATGGATGAATGCTCATATCTGTAAATTTCTTAGGAACCCATTTTGGATATGTGATTTTTGTTTCTTTAAATTTGAATATTGGGATTGAATTTCAGTTTTTTAGTGTTCGGGTTAATTTCTTTATTACATCAACAGTGTAGAATGTGATTTACTTGTGTAGGATATCATGCCTTCATTTAAATTTTGATGCTGAGGATTGATTCGTCTCAGTATATTCGTCTTGACACACTATTTTTAGGTATTTTTTGCTTATTTTTGTTCTTCATGTATGGTGGTTCTTTCGTTTTGTTGAATGTCACGGGCTTGAACAAAGAAAGTAAATTTTCTCATTTTTGTGTTATTATTCATCAAAAATTGCTAATAGAGGTAAGTGGATATCCATTGATTGATTCTAGTGGATATCTATTGATTGATTTTGAGTAGATATCCACTGATAAATTTGAAATGTTTGATTGCTTATCAAACCTAACTAAATAAAGTTAGTGGATATCCACTGATTGTTTTTTAGTGGATATATAGTTTTTTAGTGGATGTCCATTGCTTGTGTAATTTTTTTAAGTGGAATTTAAAATTTTGCATAGCTCATGTTTAAATGGATTTTCACTTTTTTTTTTTTTTAAAAGTATTGATTTTTTTTTTTTTTTTAAGAAATACTTCATATTTTGAATTGTTGATTTATGTGGATAAATTTGAAATGTGTTGTGTGATTTTGTGCATAGCTCTAGTGGTCTTCATTTTAGGATTAATTCGTCTTGTGCATAGCTCTAGTGGATTTTCACTTAGATTTCTTCAATAGAGATTTCTTAATTCTATTCTTGTGTGTGTGTGAATTTATGATTGATTCGTCTTAGTATATTCGTCTTAACACACTATTTTTACGTATTTTTTGCTTATTTTTGTTCTTCATGTATGGTGGTTCTTCCATTTTGTTGAATATCACGGGCTTGAACAAGGAAAATTAATTTTCTCATTTTCGTGTTATTATTCATAAAAAATTGCTAATAGAGGTAAGTGGATATTTACTGATTGATTCTAGTGGATATCTACTGATTGATTTTGAGTGGATATCCACTGACAAATTTGAAATATTTGATTGTTTATCCACTGATTATTTTTAGTGGATATTTAGTTTTTTAGTGGATGTTCATTGTTTGTGCAATTTTTTTAAGTGGAATTCAAAATTTTGCATAACTCATGTTTAAATGGATTTTCATTTAAAAAAAAAAGAAATACTTTATATTTTGAATTGTTGATTTATATGGATAAATTTGAAATGTGTTGTGTGGTCTTGTGCATAACTCTAGTTGTCTTCATTTTAGAATTCAATCAACGGAATATCATTCATAGGCTGAAGACAAAGTTATGCCGTAAAGAGTGAGATATATTTTTAGATATATTCAGTGTTGTAGAAATTTTTGTATTTTTCGTTTTTTTTAATGCAATGAATTTTGATTCTTTATTTGATTTTTCATGGATTTTATTCATGAGAATGTGGTAAGGTGATAGTTACTTTGATGATGGTTTGGTTTTTGAATGTTTCAATTTATAATTTTAATTTTTGCGTTTTATATTTTTAGCGTATTTCTACTTGATTTGTTTAGTGGATTTTCACTTAGATTTCTTCAATAGAGATTTCTTAATTATATTCTTGTGTGTGTGTAAATTTCTGATTGGTTTGATAATAATTTTTATTTTTAGTATTTTCTGTAGATATCCACTTAGATTATTTTAGGTGGATATCTACTTAAATTATTTTTGTAGTGAATATTAATTTATATCGGATCTGTTTAGATGTGAGCGAATTTGTTATTCAATAGAGATTTTTTAATTTTCTTTTAGTGTATTTTAAAAAAGTTATATATTTTGAATAAAAAATAAATTTGAGTGATTTTTTTATTAAGAATTAAATTTTGGTAGAGTTATAAAATAAAATGAAATAAAATCAAGTGAAAAATGAAGTTATTTTTCAACAAATGGGACCCACAAATTTTTTCCCTTTTTTGATATTCCTTTTCTACCCGTGTCGTTTCCGTGGTTCCTAGATCCTACACTAGTCCATTCCTAAACCAATCAGTGGATTTAAAAAATACGGAGTTGCACCATGGGTCCTGTCCGTTTGAACGCCGGACAGTGAGCGTCTCCGATGGTCTGTCGAGAGGAAGATAGGTTGTGGATGAAAGCATGTCTACGGTCTCCACAGTCGCCACCATTGGCACCACCACCACAACTGCCTCCTCCGGTCGACCCCACTCCCTCCCTTGCCCCATCTGCGGATCTTCAATTGACATATTAACTGCGGCAACTAACATCAGCTGCCAGAACTGCAACCGCCGCTTCCTCATTCGTTTCCCTCGGACCGCGAACCCTAACCCTGATCTTGATTCAACTATCTCCGTCTACGGTCCTCTGGCCCCAAACCCTAACCGTGAGACCCCACTCCACCATTCCGATTACATCGACTTCAATGACGAACGCCTATTCGATTCGATTCTTGATCGAATCGCCAGTCGACACAATGGGCAAAATCGAAGTACGGGACAGAATCCAACTTCGAAATCGGTCATCGATTCACTGCCAACCACCAAAATTACTGCCTGCTTGTTGGATTCTGGCTTGAGCTTGTGTTCAATCTGTAAGGATGAGTTCGCGGTCAATGAGCACGTAAAAGTATTGCCGTGTAAGCATTTGTATCATCCCGACTGTATCGTTCCGTGGCTCAACCGGAGTAACACGTGCCCGTTGTGCCGGCACAAGTTGCCGGCGGAGTCAACGCCGTTGATGAGGTATTTGGTGAAGATCGGAATTTTGAGATTGGAAGGGTGGGGTCAGGACCCTGAAAGTGCGTTCCGCGATGCCGTGTTGCGAAACGGGCTTTTTGATCCGTCTACCGGGAGAACAACTCGAAGAAGGTCTTCAATTTCGACTACCACTACAAACGGGATGGGACAGTTTCAGACTCTCAGAAGAGTAATTCGCGTCCGCCGGCGATCTTCTTCTTCTTCTTCCAGGTCCGTAAGGGGGCAGGTGGGAATGGTGGGTCCCAGTAGCAGTGAGGACACGGTTAACAGTCCTTTGACTCCATCTCCAGTGTTCGAAAGGGAAGTTGCCACCAGTAGATTGGACAATTGGGGTGTGGATGCTATGCTGGACGATGATGGTGATACTATGATGCTTGATGCTTAATGAGGATCGGATCAAATGCTTTTTGGTATGTTTTTCCTGATCTTTTGCTATTTGATTTTAGTAATCTAATACAGTTTCATTGGTTAAATTGTAGTAGAGTGGACTGGTCATCTTTTGCAGGTACCTCTATGGTTTCCCCACTTGATTAATATTTGGTTGAAGATTTATATAAATTTGTTTCTCTGTGAGGTTTTTATTTCCTCAGTAATGAATGTTTGTTAAGCAATTGTAGTTGAGTGTTAATTAATATTCTATTGCTTTAATATTTAATTTTAGGTAAAATTTCGTTTTGAAACATAAAGTTTGAGGTTGGTATTTAAGTGCCCCCCTAGTTTTGGGAGTAACACATTTGATCTTTTAGGTTTCACATTTGTTTGAATTTAACTCAATCGACAATGGGGTTAGGAAAATTAGACGGAATATGTCCTGAATTTGAGGGGTTATTTTTTCATTTCATTTAGTGTAGTTTAAGTGATGTTAGAGTATAGAGTATAGAGAATGAAACGCTTAAAGTTTGTGGTTAGAGGGATCGGTGTGCAATTTTTCTGTTTTTTTCCCTTAATCGCCTACTTTCACTGCTGCATCGAATCAAAGCCACGGCTGTCGACAATTTCCCATCACCGACGTCTCATGCAATACTACCCTAGAAATGAGTGGATACTAGACTCCTCTTATAATTCCTATGTCAAAATCCACAGATTTGCAGTACAACCAACAAAGAATTTTCATGCGGTATTCTGGTGTTCTTCAAATTGAATTATTGCATCTGTTTTTTCAGAACTTGGAGAGAATTGATTGATAGAGGGGAAGCTGAAGACTTTTGGGCAACTTTTTCTCATTTGAGGGTTATGTGCAGGGGTGGGTGGAGGGGGCTTTCTTGTTGTCTTTAACTGATTTTGGAAGTGGATTGGAGTTTTTCCAATGGATTTCAACAAAAGAAATACGAAATTGAAAGATTTGTTGTGACATATTGGGGGTTTGGGGGGGAGAGAGATTGTGAAGGGAAGAGGACTGTGAAGGCTGTTTGTTATATGAGTTTGAATTTAGGATTTGCTCAAACCATTGGGATTAGGTGCTGATGGTGTTAGGGCTGAGAATTGGGAAGTGGGCAAATCAAAGGGTAAGATAAGAAGAAAAAAGATGGTATGGGGACGCTGAGTGCTGGACTAACTTGAGGTTTATGAGAAGTTGTGTATCTTCAAGATTTAAATTTAAATAGAATAGCTCTCTCAGTAGTACCATAGTGTTGTTTAAAGCGCGCTTAGATGCTGGGTGCACAAAGGTGCAAAGTTTGTGCCTCACCTAAGGTTAGGCTTTGCGCATTAAAGAAGGCGCATGCCTTGGGGATCGAGTCAATCTGTGAGAAAGCCCTACATGCATTGCCAGAAACCCTGTTTGACGAAGAAGTAGCATGGAAGCCGACCGAAAAAAAAAGAGCAATGAAGGAATCTTCTGCATCAGTAATAGATGATTGATATTTTTTTTAGAGTTTAAACCTGAGACATCCCCTGTTATTTTGTCAAATACCAAGGACAACCCCCGTCATTTTCATAATATATGAGACACCCCTTATCATTTCAGTTTGGCTATCAAAGACACCATTCATCATATTTTGTTAATAAAAATACATTCGCAACATAATATTTTTGTTATTTATTTCACATTTTCTCTTTTCTAGTTTCTACTCTCTATATCTCACTCTTATTGTTTCTTTTTTATTGGGTAAATTTCTACTCCCCTCTACTTCAAAAAGGTATACGTTACCTATTTTTATTTTTGAATAAAGTGAGAAACTAATATTTTGCCGTTTAAATTAATGGAATATGCTTAAAAATGGATGATATTAAATTTTCCATCCATTTTTTGATGAACTAGACAAAATTACCCATTTATTGCAATTTTAATTTAATTTTTTTTTATCACAAACATTTTTAAAAAATTAAATAAAAATAAAAATAGAGGGGCAATTTTGTCTATTTCATCTAAAAATTTGATGGAAAGTTTAATTCCATCCATTTTAAGCATATTTAATTTAACCGGAAAAAGTTTGTTCCTCGCTTTGTCAAACGTAGAAGTAGGTAAAGGGAAACTTTTTGAAGTGGAGAGGGGTAAAGTGATAATTAGGCAAATTAGAGGAGGGTAAAATATTTTTCATTTTTAAAATCTTTTACTTATTCTGTATTTTTTTTTTTTTTTAAATTTTTGGTGTGGTTTATGTAAAAATTTATGAAAAAAACATTGAATGTAAAAATCTAGAAAGAAAAAAAAATGCAAAAAAATAAAATAAAAATTGAAAACAGGATTTGAAAAATAAAAGAAATAAATAAAAGATTTTTTTTTTCTTTTTTTTTTGTTTTAAAATTTAAATTTTACTTTTTGTTTTATTTATGTTTTTTGTTTTTGAATTTTTTACTTTTAATTTTTTTCTATGAACACAGTATACATAAAGTAAATAAAAATAAAAAATAGAAAACATGAGAGAAATATAGAACTAAAAAATACAAAATAAAAACAAAAACCAAAATAAAAAATAAAAGAATAAGAAAAAAGTATGTTGCAATGGTATTTTTGTCAAAATGACAGAGGGTATCTCGAGTATAAACTATTTTTTATGCTTTATTTTTGTTATTGTTTTTCTATTTTCTCTATTTTTTGTCTTGGTTCATTTTTCTTTCTTTCTTTCTATTTTTTTTTTCGTTTAGAATTTGCTGCTGCTTTTTTTTCTCCTCATTCTTTGTTTCTATTTGCTATTATTGCTATCTGTTTTTTGTTTCTATTTCTGTGCTCTAATTTTTTTTTTTTTATAATTATTGATCAAAATTGTTGTTTATTTAAGCTAAAATTTTCATTTATTTGGGAATCAAATTTGAATATGTTCTCTAATTTACTTCATAATTTCACCTTTTCATTATAGATTTGCAATATTACAATCTTATCAATTTTCTGTATTTCTTTTTTGTGCATTGTGCGCCTTACTTTGATCAGGGGCGCGCCTTGTCTTGCGCCTTTCTCCAGGGAACCTTTTGTGCCTTGGTGCACCTATGTCTGTTAACTTTGCTCAGTACCGATTGTATGTTGGCAATTTTCGCTGCAATGAAGTGGCGGCGGGGAAAGAAGGCGAGTTAGGTTGAAAAAGAAAATGGTAAATTACACATTGACCTCTAACCACAAACGTGCTGCACTTCACCCCCTATAGTCTATAAACTAAATGAAAAGACAAAACTGCCCCTCAAACTCAGGTCGTGTGCTCTCCATGTGATCTCCGTCCAATTTTCCATAAGCACGTGATCTTTTCTGTCCTATTCTCCAAGAGCATGGAATCGTTTCCGTCCATGGGCTAAATTCAAACAAATGCGAAACCTTTATCAATTGTGTACTCCCCAAATCTCGGGGATCACATAAACACCCATCTCATACTTTAAGGATAAAAATGTAACTTTCCCTTAATTTTAGGTCCTATTTTGACTACGAAGTTACTAATTAGATATGATGACGGGCTGTTTATGTAAAAATTGACAAACCCTAGCCTATAACCAAAATATCACGCATAGAGTAGAATTTTTCGAAACCCCAATTTATTTCTTCGAAGTGATTGCTTCCCCATTGTGAGTCACGTAACGCCTTGCTTCAGAGTTCAATACGTAGGAAGAGTTTTTACTTTTTTCTGCTCGGTTTGTATCCAAATCTTCGTTGTTCAAATAAATGGACACTTCTACACTTGGATATTATAGAAATAGGGAGGCAAATCCACTTGAATTTCTTCTTTCTGTTGATTAAAATATTTTTATCACTTTGGTGAACTTATTAATATGTCCCATGAAGCCATAGTCTGGAAGTGGTTCAGGTAGGCTTCATAACAAAGGACGTTGAGAAAACGACGGTTCTTTTTCCTTGGTTTGTTTCATTGTTAGGAATAGCCTTAAAAACTGGTAGTAGAATGAGGCCATAGTCTCTCTCTCTCCATATGTACAATTGGAGATTTATAAATGCTTCATCATGTCAAACTTGCATTTTCATTTTTAAATAATATTCCATTTTCCGGGTCTTGAACAATGACGGCAAGGTCAAATAGAAAAAACAAAAAAATGACCTTTGTCCCACAAGTAGGGCCAACTACATAGCCGTTCAGATTGTTCAAGGGTCATCCCTCAGTTAAGTCCAAAGCAATAGGATCATTCTTAATTGTCTCTTACCAACTTTTCTTAGGTCTCTCTCTCTCCTTTTTGAGCACCGTCCACTTGAATCAAATCAAATTTTCACACCGGCGTGTCTGTAGGTCTTCTATGCTCATGACCATCGTAAACAATTTTCTCTTTATCTTTTTGTGAATGGGTGATGTTCCTAAACTCTCCCTAGTAATTTGACTCTTAATATTATTCATTCTTGTCTTACTACTCATCTTTACACTTAGTTTTCGAGTCTTGAGAATTATATGGTAGGTTTTGCTTCAAAAGGTTTTCTTGTCTAGAGCCTCAACTTTGTGTTGTTTTATTACCCAAGAGGTGTTAGTCCGGTTGCCAAGAGAAAGTGTTTTATTTTTCTTGTCAATCAGGGTTCGACTCGCCTGAGTAGAACTCCGGAAATTAAATATTGAATTTAATCTTGAAAACATTAGGCCGATGTAAAGGAGTGCGCCCTTAAGATCACCCAGGGAAGTGCTTAATTGAGGTGTGCGTAAGCTGACTATGACATATTTTACCCTAAAAAAAGATATTGTTTCACAAGAACGACCCGTAATGTTTATATTATAGATGCTAGTGTTTGTTTAACTTTGTTTCGTATATTTTCTAACTAGAATAGAGTTGAATCAATTAAATTCAATCAAATTTATTCGATATTCCAAATTCTATTTCACTTGTTTGGATTCTTTTATTATCAAAATGAAACATTTATAGTTGATAAAAAAAATGCACTTATAAATAAATTTAATGATTTCAAACATTGAACAAAGAAATCAACATAAATTGTTAATATATATCTTTATTCATCTTTAACATTTACAACAATTTAAAATAACAAATTACAATCATTAGTATCTATTTAAAATAGTTACAAATTTACATTCACTTAAGTTGAAAAAAAAAAAAAAAGAATCTAAAAAACTATTACATTTTTGATTGAGGCTTCCATGTAGATATATTATTAAAAAGTTAATTTTCGTATTTATAAGTATTTCAACAAATAATTTGGACTTCATAAAAAGATGAAGAAAAAAAAAAGTTGAAGGCGAAGAAAAGCAAACAAGATTGTTCAAGCAAACAAGATTGTTCAAGCAGAATCAAATGATGTTTTTGAGTCTACCATTTATGATTGTTTTGTTTCTTTTTCCCTTTCCTTTTCTTTTCTTTCTTTCTTTCTTTTATTTTTTTAAAAAAAGACAAAATTTGAACAAAAACAACAATTAGTTGATGTTTTTTCAAAATTTTAAGAACAAACTTATGAGATAAAACTTAGTCTTAAACAAATATTTGTTTTTGTTTTTCTGTTTCTGTTCTAGTTTGTGGGAACAGAAACCTAAATCTTTTGCCTTCATTAGCTAACCTTAATATTTTCTTACGGTTATTTGATGTGCAGTTTATGTACAGGTACCTTACAACAAAGACGCAGTTACTTTTGATTCAACTAAGCAAGGTTTCGTGTTGAGATCTGGAGAGAGACCTTGCTATATATCTGTTTATGTTCTGCTTCAAAATTGGCGCCGATGGTATCTGTTCTAATGTAATTCACTTTCCCGGTCCAACTTCTTGTTGGGGTAATCAGTGAATAGTTTCTCTCTGTTCTTCGATGTGTTGCCTGCTGTCTGTGTACAGATGCTTTGGTATCGTGCTGGATTCTATAGAAATTGGGAACACTTTAGATTATAGCTTTTAGATGCATTTGGTGATCGTTTTTGTTTCTGTTTTTCTCTCGTTTGATTATGTTCTCGGATAGACAATAAATTGTTCGCAAGAGATTTTAATTTTCTGATAGAGGAAGCATACTTGAGGGGTTGGATTCGGATTACATCTCATGTTTTAATTATTTTAATAAAAATAATTTTATATAATTTAAAAGATTTTAATTTTAAAATATAATTAATAAATTATCTCAAGTAATTTAATTTATATTATATATTTGGTGGGTTTTATAAAGTAATTTTGATCATTAATATAGGGGGTTATGATCTCTTTAAATATATAATCTATCTATATCTATATCTATACATATTATAAAAAGCAAGCTTTGGTTACTATTCATTTGTATATAATTATATAATTGCTCTCAAAAATTTTGAAAATTAAAAATTAACTTTTCACCTAATTGTTTATATATATATATATATATATATATATACACACACACTATTTATATAAGCGAAAAATCTGTTTTTCTATTCATTCGCATAAGTAAAATTACTAAAGAGCTTTTCAAAATATTAAAACAAAAACAACTTGTCCTTAATACATAATTTAAAATAACTTAAAGAAAATCGTTTAACCTCTATATCTATACCTCTATATAAAGGAAGACTTAGTTTATTATTCTTTCGTATGAGTAAAATTATCTAAGTACTCAAATTTTTAAAACAAAATCAACATTTCCTTTAAGTTACATTTTTTCAAATTTTGAGAGAAAAATCATTTAACATACCTATATATTATAAATAAATAAATATCTACGTAAACAATCTTTTTGTTTAATATTTTTTGTAAGAAAATATACATCTAAATTTTACTTTTTGAAAAAAAAAAAAAAAAACTTGATAATCTCATTGGGTGAAAAATAAAATAAAATACTCCAACTAGGTGTCGAAAAGTAAAAAATATAAAGAATTATTAAAAATATGTAACACTATAAACATAAAATGCATGTATTCAATTTAAAGTAATTTTTTTTTTTTTTTTGCAGTTAGATTTAGATTTTAACTTTTCAATTGAAATAGTTTTAATTCAAAAAAATTGTAGATATTTTAATATCTCTACTTTTATTAAAAAAAAAAAAAAAAAGATTTTAAAAATAGTATATATTCAAAGTACATTACACATGTCATTTTTATCACTGAATACATAAATAAACTTTTGCTTAAATTATCGTCATGATATATATATATATATATATATATATATATATATATATATTCAATTTTTTTTTTGTTCTTATTTTAATATTAAAGCACCTAATAAATCCAGACATATTTACAAACTTTTTATACTTATTATCAATAGGAGATCTCATTTTTCTTGACTATTACTTTGAAAATGAGAATTATATAATACTGAGTACATATATCGACTACTTTGTCACTATTTTTTCTTCACCAAATCGTTTTTACTGAAATATTTATACTCTTAAATACGTTAAATTATAATATTTTGTCCATAGTTTAATTTCGATTGGTGTGAATTCAATAACATTTGATATAACAATTCATGAAATATTGAATGAATGTTTATTCATAGTGAACGATATTAACTCAAATATTTTATTTTTTTATGCAAGTGGTTATATGAGAATTGAAATATCGTTACATAACAAAATTTGAGTAGTTTATATTCTGTGATTTGTACTTAAATATAGAGAATTTATCGTTTTAATTTTCATAAAATATACTCAAACATGAGATGATAGGCACATGTTTCGTACGTGCTGTCCACCTAGTACTATTATATATAACAAACTTGACTTCACTATTCATTTGCATATGTAAAATTACATATTTATCCTCAAAACTTGTAAAAATTGAAGGTCAACCTTTTCACTTATTTTATGTATATTATATACATATATATGTATGGGGATAAGTGCATTTTTGACTATGACAAAGAACTTTGTGTCAATTTGGACCACCGTATTTGAAAGTACACACATTAGTTATCTCACATTTTAATTGCGCTTCAATTTGGACCCTAGGCTAACGGTGTGAATGAAATTGGACGGAAAAAAAGGCCTGTGCAAATCGCGTGACCTTATTGGGAAGGGTAAATATGTAAATTCACGTGACCTCACACTCTCTCTTCTTCACTGATCGATTTCCTCACTCCTCTCTCATCTTCCTCTCTCCTTCGATCACGAAATCGACCATCAACGAACTCTCCCTCCGATATCTCATCCTGCCGACGAACTCTCCCTCCGATTTCGTAACCTCCGACGCCATCACCGCCACAACCGTTGCCATCTCCACAACCGTAGCCACAACCGTCACCATCGCCACAACCGCCGACATCGCCATCGCCTCCGATGGCCCTAAGAACGACAGATCTGGAGCAATTTGGCACGCCATTGTACAGTAAGTAACACCATTCCAACGTTCTCGTTTCTGAAAAATTTCCCATTTTTAGGGTTTAGTTTCCAGGTTTTAGAACAAATTTTGTTTGAACAGAAATCTGGAAAATTTGATGATGCTGAACTTCTATTTCCATTTGTTACGATTTTTCTGAATATATAAACTAAAATATGGGGGAGAAACACCCTTTATTTGTGTTTCTGTTCTGAAAATTTTGAAATAGAAACAGAAATATGAGAACAAAACCAAAAGCGTTTGTTTCTGTTTAGTTTCCAGGCTTTAGAACCAATTTTGTTTGAACAGAAATCTACACATTTTGTTTAAACAGAAATCTGCAAATTTCGTTTCTGTTTATTTTTGTTTCTGTTCTATTCTCAGATTTTCAAAACAAATTTTGTTTGAACAGAAATCTGCAAATTTCGTTTCTGTTTATTTTTGTTTCTGTTCTATTCTCAGATTTTCAAAACAAATGGTATTTGAACAGAAATCTACAAATTTCGATGATGTTGAACTGAAAATTTTCTTTATGTTGTCAGGGACGGGTTGTAATCTGTTTACAATGAAGATACATCATGGGGGTTATTTATATATAGCCAATTATTGAATATGTTGGGGGTTCTGTCAGTTATTTTGATTATGCCTCAAGAGATAAAATGTCACTAATTGAATTGAAAAAATATGATGAGTTATTAGGTTACACCAACACTGTCACTTATATGATTTGTTTAAATGGTCAAGATGTTATGGGGGGTAGGCTACGGTTAAAAACTGATTCAGAAGTCTTAGAAGTAGTTAACATTTACCCACACAATGTAGAAGTTGAATTGTTCTTGGAGGGTAGTGTTGAGGGTAAATTCGTGGAGATGACAGTGATTGCAGAGTCCGAAGATGATGACGAAGATGTTGAACATGATTTAACTGATAGTGAGTATGAAATGGATGTGGATGATGAGTTGTATGAAATTTTTGTTGATGAAGGTGCTGAATTGGGTGGCTTATCAAATATAATTAACTCTGATGGCAATAAATCTAAAAAGACTAACAGTGAATGTGAAGATGATTGTGTCGAATCAAGTGATGACATGAATAGTCAGTGTGAGTCACATGATGAGCGAAGAAATAGGGGGATCAAGTTCAATCTTGAAACAGAAATGAAAGGCATTACATTCAAGTTAGGTATGGTTTTCAGTACTTGTAAAGAATTTAAACAAGCAGTAAGAGATCAAGCAATTGAGATGGGAAAATGCATTAAGTTTACAAAGAGAGAACGTAATAAAGTTAGAGCTGTTTGTAAAGAAGGGTGTTCGTGGGTTATATATGCATCTTGTACAGTCGGGGAAATAGGGTTGTCAGTGAAAACTTATCAGCCACAGCACAATTACTCTAGGGATTTTCGGAATAGGCAAATAAACTCAAAATGGTTGGCTAATAAATACATGGAAAAATTTAGAATTGAGGGAAGAAATTGGGGTTTGAAAGCCTTTAAGACCATTATCCAAAATGATTTTAATGTTACGGTGTCTAGGTCTCAACTCTATAGGTCTAAGAGAAAGGCTCTTTTGGCTATTGAGGGCAACTAAGAATATCAATACGATAAGCTTTAAGACTACGTTTGCGAAATTAGAAGAATTAACCCTGGGTCCACAGTTTGTTTACATGTTTTCTGATCCAGATCATGATGGTAGAGTTTAATTCCAGTATCTCTATGTTTGCTTGGCAGCGTGTAAGCAAGGGTATGCTATGTGTAGGCTTATTATCTGTATTGATGGGTGTCATCTTAAGGGAGCAATTGGGGGTCAATTACTATCTGCTGTTGGCATAGATGAGAACAATAATATGTTTTCAATTGCTTATGCAATTGTAGAGATAGAAAACAAAGATTCATGGGCATGGTTCTTAGCATGTTTGGATGAGGATTTGAAGACACATAGGCAGAAAGGTATCACTATAATTTCGGATAGACAAAAAGGGTTGTTGTGGGCCGTTGATAACATGATGCCTTTTGCTGAACATAGGCATTGTGTTAGGCACTTATTTAATAATTTCAAGGGTAAATTTAAGGGGAAAACCTACAAGGAGGCTGTGTAGAGGGTTGCTAGGGCAACACTTCCAATTAAGTTTGCAAATTTTATGGAAGAAATAGGTAAAATCGACAAAGATGCTCTAGCTTGGTTCGATGATAAGCCACCTAAGCACTGGTCTAGGTCACATTTCAGTGTTATCACAAAGTGTGACATGTTGTTAAATAATTTATGTGAGAGCTTCAATGCATTTATTCTTGAAGCCAGAGAAAAAAAGATCATCACCATGTTAGAAACGGTTAGAGACCTTCTAATGAACTTGATGACAGTGAATAGAGAAAAGGCAAAGAAGTGGAAGGGTAAAATTTGTCCAAAAATTCAGAAAAGGTTGGATCTGGTTAAGGACAATATCAATGGATGCATACCACAATGGGATGGGGATGATAAATTTCAGATATGTTGCATGAGGGCTGATCAATACAGTGTGGATTTAGAGGCCAAGACTTGTTCATGTAGAAAATAAGATTTGACTGGCATACCTTGTACACATGTTGTTTCGGCCACTGTCTACAAGGGTCTTAATCCAGAGGACTATGTGAGTGAATACTATAGCACAACGAGATACTCGAAGATCTATTCCTTGGTGATTAACTTAATAGATTCTTCTAATTTGTGGCCGAGCTGTGGACTTCCAAAAATGAAGCTTCCTTGCTTCACAAAGCAAATTGGAAGACCAAAGAAACTAAGAAGAAGAGAGCCCGATGAATCCCAACAGAATCAAACAAAGTTGAAGAGAAAACATGTAGTTAAATGTGGTGCATGTGGACAGTTGGGTCACAACAAGAGAAGTTGTAATTTAGCCAAACAGAAAATGGTATCAAAATTTAAAACTTTTAATTATTTTTAATGTTCAATTACAATATTGGACAGGATGATGGAGCACCTGTGAATCTTGTGATCAATGCATCTGCTGGAGAACAAGTTTGATTGTCAATTTCTTTTTTTTTTAGATTTTTTGTTCTGTATTTTTAAGACTTGATGTATTGTTCTGTTTTTTAGGGTTTACTATGATCAATGCATATGCTAAAGAACATGTTTTGATGGTTAATTTCTATTTTTTGATTTGTATTATTTTGTTTTTTTAGGACCTGATGTATTATATTATTTTTTTAGGACATGATATCTTGTTCTGGTTGTTTATCAGGATCTGATTTATTGTACTTTTTTTTAGACCTATTGTATTGTTTTGGTTGTTTATCAGGATCTGATATATTGTACTTTTTTGGGGACTTATTGTATTGTTGTATTGTTCTTATTGTTCATGAGGACCTGATGTATTGTACTATTTTTTAGGACCTTTTTTTTTTTTTTAAGAACATGATGTATTTGTTTGTGTTTTCTAAAATATAAAAAAAAAATTGCAGTGGAAGTTTTTTTTCTTGAGAATATTATTTTTTTTATAGTTAAAAAAAACAAAAAATATTTAGCCGATCAGTGTTGGAATCGATCAATATAGTGTTTGAATATACTATTTCTTATAATTATGTTGAATAAAATGTTTTAATTGTTATGTTTTTGTTTTTTTTTTCAAAAATATATAATAAAAAATATAGGGTGAAAATGAATAATATACAATAAATATAGGGTGAAAATGAAGAATATACAATAAATATAGGGGTAGGAAGAGTATTTATAAATATTGAGCGGGAAGAATCAACACAAATTGGGTAAAATGATTTGGGAATGAAAATGACAAAAATACCCCTCAATAACATTGACCGTCAAGTTTGACTTAACAGATTTTAGCCTAGGGTCCAAATTTGAAGCGAAATTGAAATGTGAGGTAGCCAATATGTGTACTTTCAAATACGGGGATCCAAATTGACACAAAGTTCATTTGTCAAGGCAAAAAATGCACTTATCCCATATGTATGTGACTATTAATATCTATAATTATCAAAGTCATTTTTTTTTTGTTTTACCATTCCTATGTATAAATAAAATCATAAATTTATTCATACAATTTTGAAACTAAAAGTTCATTTTTTTAAAAGAAAGGTATTTAATATTTTTATATATTATAGTGATAATATATATGCAAACATAAACCACTTTTTTTTACAATAATTTTACACACAAAATAGATTTATAAATTGCACTAAAGAATTTAAAAAATTAATCTCCCGGTAAAGAAGTGTATACTTAAAAGTAATATTATTTGGTAAAAAATAAAAAAACTCAAACTATTTAATGAAAATATAATTTTTTTTTTAAGAAAAATGTATCTATATCTATACATATTATATAAATGAAGTTTTTTTTACTATTAATTTGCATATGTAAAATTACATGTTTATCTTCAAAATTTGTGAAAATTAAAGGTCAACTTTTGACCTATTTTATTTATATGGCTATTAGCTTATTATCTATAACTATCAAATTCAATTTTTTTTTTTTTTTTTTTTTTTTTTTTTTTTTTTTATCATTCATACATAAAAGTAAATCATAAATTTATTCATAAAAAAAATTTAAAACTAAAAGTTCTCTTTTTTATTTTTTAAGAGAAAGGAAGTTAATATTTCTATATATTATAGTAATAATATATATGTCAACATAGACAAGTTTTTTTGTATAATAATTTTATACACAAAGTGGATTTACAAATTGCACTTACAAATTTTAAAAATACTCTACCCATTTTTCTATTACATACTTAAAAGTAATTCTATCTGGTATAAAAAAAATTCAAACTATTTCATAGAAATATAAAATATATAAGTAATTTTTTTAAAAAAAATATGTAACCATAGACATAAATACATATATTTAATTTAAGAATTTTTTAAAGTAGTTTTAAAACACATGTTGAAAATAATAGATGATATTTTTCACTCTATTTAGAATAAAATTTATATTAATTTGATACTTTTTATAGTTTATACATTTTATTTTTATTCTTTCATAACAATTATAGATTTATTTTTTTACTTTTGTAATAGTTATAAATTTTATTTTTTGTACTTTTATTCATTTGGTGGGATTATTATCATCAATCATTTATTTATTTTTAATTATAACATAAAAAATAAATCAATGTTACCTAACTACGATTGAAATTCATGTGACTCTACTCCTCTTATATGACTTATTTGGTCATCTTAATTGTGACATTTTCAAATGTATAATTTACTGAAAATTACAATCTTAACACTTTGTTACTAAATTTATTTCATCAACAATCGAAGCCCCCCAATCGAAGCCGACCATGTGGCCTTATTACCCTGATCTAATTTGGGGTTGGTCGGGTCAGTTGGTTGTCAGGTAAGAAAAACAAAAAATTAAATATGAAATATTAAAAATTTATAGATCTAGAAAATTTTGTAGAACTAAGACGAAAATGGAGAAACAATCAAGAAACATATTAAAGAATTAAAAAAAACTTACAAATTGTCAGATCGAAACAGAAGACAGAGAAGGAGCAGGAGCCGTCGACAGTGATGAACAACAACATTACAGGAATTATCGACGTCGAGATTATACGGTGTTGTGATTATTTTAATGCAATTCGAATTACTCTCAAGTGTACGAGGTCAACAAGTAATAAAGTGATCCGAAGATCGAGTATCGTCCACTGGGATTTATCGTTAGAACAAGCTAAGTACTATAATTGACATAACTCAATTTTATCTAGATGATTAAAGATTTGAAAGGTGTTCACTATTTGAAAACTAATTAAATTAAAATGCTTGGAATAAATTCTATGAGAATGGATTATCTAGGAATTAACTTCGTTCACTTATACATGCTTGATTTAGTCTAGTTTACACTAACGGTCATCAATCTATCCGACAATCTAGGTTTCTAAAACTCACTCACTATCTCTCCCGAGTGTAAAGTCAGTGAATATGCAATCACGTTACCACCAATATCCCTATCTAGCATTTAAACGATTACATGAGTCTTGCCCCAACCTCATGGATTGCACATGTTCTAATAATCTCCCGAAACATTAGAATTTTCTGTTGTGTTTTAAACCTAATCCAAATTCGGGGTTACCTCTCCTGAGTGTCAAACCCCATATTCTTAAATCAATCAAAATATTATAACAAACATATTATGGAAGTAATAAAACGGTAAACACAATCAAATAGGAATGAACAACCGTTAACGAAATAAAAATTTACTCAAACATAATATTTGTGAACTACATCAATTCCTAGATAATAAACGTTTAGCTACATATGGTCATAACCAAATATTCAACTACAATTGAGATGTACATCATCAAATAACCAACAAAAGTTTAGAATGAAATAGAGAAATAAGAAAGGAAGGCCAAATCTTAAAAGTGGATGGTTCCACTTCTGCAAAATTCGCTCCAAGATCGTTCCTCTTCTCCAATAATGTTCTCCTCTTGCTTGGTCTGGTTCTAGGGCTCCAAAAACGTTCTAGGCAAGAGAGGAATGAAAGGATATAAATAGAATACCAAAATATCCTAAAAATATCTTCAAAACGCGTTGCCAGATAGTGTTTGAGTTTCTGCTCGCTGCAGCGAATAAAGGTCAGAACAGCCACTGGCTGTTGCTCGCTACAGCGAGCAACATGCAGAAAGTCTCTTTTGCTATTTTTTCACTCGTTTCTTCACTGACGTCCTACCGACAAGCTTGATTTTCAACCCTTTTTGCCCATAACACCTGATTTGCATAAAAACAAATAAAAATGAATGAAAATACTAATAGAACACTAAAAAACTATCAAATTCGGATTGAAAATGTATAGATAAAATCAATCTATCATTAGGATTTGATAAACACATGATTATTTGATGGCGAGATTATTAGATGACGCATGAATCATCACCATAGGAATTATTGGCGCAGGAATCATTGAGGAATCATCTATTAGGATATCATAGACAACGACAACTTTAGGATTGAGAGAGAGGGAGAGAGCACGAGAGAGGGGAGGAGGAGAGTGGCAAGGGTTAGAAATTAGAAATAGAATGATTTGAATTTGATTAGGGTTATATTTATATATATATGGCCTTTTCGTAATATTTCATATTCTAGGGGGATATTTGGTAAATATATATTATTAGGGTTGTTCGAGGCGAGTTCGGGTGCATCAGGTATAGGTAGATAGGTACCCGAGCCGAAGTATTTCTGGGTTCGAATGGGTCGGGCTCTAGTGGAATGAAAAAAAAACTACTCATAAACGACTGACCTGCCATCGGGTCGGGAGGGTAGGGTGGGGCAGGGCTGCTTTTCGGGTAATTAGTAGATACGATAAATTCCATTTGCACTATATTTATGTATTTTTTGTTCTTATCATCATTTAATCTAAAGCATAATGCTTGTATACAACCTAATTTTAATTTTTTAGCTAACTATAATCTTGTCATTTCTTTACATGAAGTTACTTCCATTAATTGTTTTAAACAACTTTTAACATTTAATATTATAAGAAATATATATAAAAAATAATATACCATATTTCTTCATTGATTTTGTTTTAAAAAAAAATTAATATACATATTTTCAGTGTGATCTGTAATGAACAAATAATGTAAAAGATTATAAATAGTCAAACAAATAAGATAACAAGCACGTGCCTTGCACGTGCTCTACACCTAGTTCAATAGATAAATATATAATTTTCATTAAATGGTTGAAACTTATCTAACATTTTTTCTGATAAATTTAAGTTGTTTTGGTGATAAAAATTGGAAAAAGTGCACTTACAGTTTTTTTTTAAGTTAGGGGACGGTGTGTAAATGGAGTTTGACGTTTCATTAATAGCATATTTGGTTTCTCAATTTTCATTTTGTCTTCAATTTGATCCAATTGAAAAACAATCTGTTAATAAAACTTGATGGAAACTAATGGAGACAACAAATCCAGTCAATAATCTGTTAATTTGCAACACCAAAGACTAAAGATAACATTAGTGTGGTGTCAGCCAAAGAACTTTCAGTGTGAGAATAAATCAATATTTTCTGAGAAGAAAGATAAGTGCAGTAGTTATTGAATCGTATGAATTACCCTTGCATTTATAAATGTTTTTTTCCGCTGAACCTTTGGATTTTATGCATTGTGTGGGTAGTTGGCTAGTAATCTTTTCTTACTTCTCCCACATTGCTGCATTATCACTTGAGTGACCATAATGGATTGATCATGTCGGAGTGGCAAGTTATTTTCTGGACTAGGTCCTTTGCGGGCATGGGCTCGGGCTTGTTTCCATAGATGCCCTGATTGGTAAGGATAACCCATCCAAAGAGGGCCTATTGGGTTGATCCAATTCACTAATTGTTTTATTCTCATTCTTGGGCCCAGTTAGACGAGTCCAAAAGTTATGCCTAGGACTCTTTATAGACACTACATTTTGTGCCCCCCCCTCCCAAAAAAATAAATAAAAAATTGGCACCTTTTAACATTTTTTGGGTCTAAATCGAAATTTGAAAAAACTTTATATTAGTGCTTAAAGGGATGGATTCCAATGTCAGATTGCGATAAAACTTTTTCATAACTGTCTTATTTTAAGAAAAACAAAGATCAGAGCTCCCATCAGATTTTGAGTGTTTTAGAAAATTTCACGGTCGAAATCGAACTTTTAAAAGTTGTGTTAGAACCAAATTGATCAAATTAAAAGTGGTTCTAAAAAATACACCACTTCCTAAATGATTAATTACAGTTCCTGGCTAACAAATTTAAGAAAATGTGTATTTTGCACATATTTTTATTTTCACCCCAAAACATTAATTTCTCAAATTAACCATCAAATTCATTATTTTTTTCAAATTAAACATCCCAACCATTGGATGCTTTAATTTCATGCTTTTAATTTAATTTCCAAAACCCCCTAAATTATATATTTGTTTTCATAAAATAAGTGCCCATAACACCAAAATGGCTTCAAGGACACCACCAAATAACAAGACAAAACCCTAGGATTCTCCTAAGGAGTGGAGGTAGTGGTTTTGGGGGTGCTCCCTAGTCAAATTTCCAAAAAGAAAAGACTTAAGGAGGTGGTTAATTTGCCTATAAATGAAATACTACTTTTTTTTTTTTTGGGGGGGGGGGGGGGGAGGGGGGGTCTATTGACTAATTTTCATGTAATAGGAGTAGCCACCCATTGATAGGTCAACTAATAGCACAATTGACTTTGTGCATTCATGGATGCACATATATAGGAATGCACGAGTTTGGGCTGCCTATAAAAGGGCAACCCCCTTTCCCATTTTTCTCACACATATATTCTCACACCTATTCACTCTCCAAAACTCTCTCTTGGTCCTAAGAAGGTTTCCACCCTACCCCATACCAAAATCCTCTAACCAAAGAGAAAAAGGAGAAGGAGAAGAAGTAGAAGTAGAAGAAAAAAAAAAAGGAAAAAATGGGAAGACGTGCTTCTACCAAAACAAGGTAAGTCTCCCTAACCCACTCTCTGATACTTTACTTTCCTAAACTGATTCAAAGAATGAACCTAATTTTTTTTTTTAAAACAAAAAAAAAAAAAAACATAAGAAGACGTCCCTAAGTGAACACTAAAGATAAAAACAATTCACTTTTCCAGCATTTACTTTTAAGTCATTTAGGCCCTGTTTAGTTAGTGTTCCCATCCCATTCCATCCCCAGATTTTTAGGATTGAGGTTTGGGAACATGTTTGGTAAACTCATTTATGTTCCCATCCTATCCCAAAAATTAGTAATTGATTTTTACTTTTCTTAAGGAAGTGAGAAACAAAAAAACTTTACTCTTTTATTTCATTTTTTATTTTTTTCCATCCCATTCATTATCTTCCCAAAATGGGACACGCTTATCAAATTACTAATGATCAAACTCATCCCACTTATTCTAATCGTCTTCTTCCTATTTTCTTCTTCATTTCGCAATCGTCTCTTTAAGCCTCCACCTCCAACCATCATCGTTGTCGTCCATCCATTGTCATGCCCTGTTAGGTAAGTTCTCTTTCTCTCACTCTCTCTCTCCTTTGCTTATCTCCATATCCAATTGCGTATGTTTTCCTGGTTTTTTTTTTTCTCTCTCTCGCTCTCGCCTTCGTTTGTTGCTCGTTCTTCTTCATTCGGTGTTGAATTAATTTCATGCGTTCACAAAATCGATTTAGGTTTAGGTTTACATTTTTTAGAATGGTTCTGTTAGCATAATTGAAAAGTGGAATGGTGAACATGAAACGAATGTATTGATATTCAGGAACATAGTGTACAATAGATAGATATAGAATAAGAATATTTATAGGGTATTAAAAGAACCCTAGGGTTATGGTTTTGACCTAATGGCCAAACCTATATATTTCGTTAACATTAAGATCCCTTCTCAAACTCAAGGTGGTAAATGAGACGTGAAATTGAGTTTGGAAATCAGAGAGTGAAAACATCCGGGTAGATGAGCCTTAGTGAAAATATATGTTGTCCGATCGGCTGAACTGATGGATTATAGATGAACCATATTCTAGAGAATATGACGACGGATAAAGTGACAATCAGTTTCGATGTGTTTTGTACGCTCGTAAAAGATATTATTATGAGAGATCTGAATTGTATTTCTATTATCACGGTGTAAAACAGTGGCAGTAGGAGAAGAGATTCCCATGTCAGTGAGGAGCCACCGAAGCCAAAGTAGTTCTTGTGTTTCATCAACCATGACCCGATATTCAACTTCAGTGCTGGAACAAACAACCACAGTTTGTTTCTTACTGCACCAAGAAATGAGAGAGTTACTAAAAAAGAAACAATAAACAGTGGTTGATCGTTGGTCGGTCGGATCTCTAACCCAATTGGCATCAGAATAAGCTTGTAAAATTGGAGCAGACTGGGCTGAGAAATAAAGTCCGTGAAATAAAGTACCCTTGACATACCAAAGTATGCAAAGAATAACCAAGTAATGAGTGGTCAGAAGAGCGAACAAGAACAGACTGACTTGATGAACGACATAGGCGATGTCTAGGCGAGTGATAGTAAGGTATACCAGTCTTCCAACTAGTTGGCGATATAGAATGACATCCAAAATAGGTGAGCCATCTAGTGGAGTGAGTTTGATATTCGGCACCGGAGGAGTAGTGGCAGTGTTGGAGTCAGTGATGCTAGCCTCGGAAAGAAGATCTGAGGCATATTTGGCCTGAGAGAGAAAATATCCATCTGAACTGGATGAGACTTCAAGGCCAAGAAAACAGGTGAGCACGCCAAGATCTTTCATCTTGAATTGTCTACTAAAAACTTTTTGAGTTCAGAGATACCACGTAGATCATCCTCAGTAATAATCATGTCATCTACGTACAATAAAAGAATGATAATACCATTTTCAGTGTGACGAATAAACAGGGCCAAATCATGAGTATTGGATATGAACCCAAACTGATGAATGGTAGTGTTGAATTATGCAAACCAGGCACGTGGAGCTTGTTTTAAACCATATAAGGCACGACGAAGGCGACCAACTTTATTCGAGGGGCAACTAGGTCAGTCTGGGTATGCATATAAACATCCTCAAGAAGATCACCATTGAGAAATTCATTTTTGACATCCATCTGAAAGAAATTATATTTTCGAATGATAGTGTCGGTAAGAAGAGTACGGACAGATATGAGCCTTGCCACTGGAGAAAATATCTCTTCATAGTCAATGCCATATTCCTGAGCAAATCCCTTGGAAATAAGTCAGACTTTGAATCATTCAACAGAACCATCAGAAAGTGTTTTGATCTTAAACACCCATTTGCACCCAATAGGAATTTTCTCAGGGGGGTAATCAACAATATCCCATGTGTGAGTTTTGTTGAGGGCCTGAAGTTATTAATCTACTGCTTTCTATCGAAGAGGATTAGTGCTAGCCTCTTTTTAGGATTGAGGCTCATGCAGATGAAGTACAGTAGGAAAGCAATAAAAATCAGTGAGATAAGGTGTAAGATTAGTTACCCTGGTAGAGCGGTGGGGGTGATCTGGAGCATGGGTCTCAGATGCAGTCGGTACAGAATCATCGGTCACAGAAGAAGTCTCAGGCATGGTCGATAAAGTTGGAGGGGTGAGATCAACTGGTGGTTCTGGAGTGGACTTAACAATACCTGAAACTGTATTCTCATGAAATATCTCAATTGATGGATCAGGAAAAAATCTGGAGTTGGTGTGGTTGACATGTCAAATGACCGTAAGGAAAGAAACATTTGATGTTCTAAAAAAATAACATGTCGAGAGATACGAAAAGTTTTAAAAATAGGATCCTAGTACCGATACCCTTTATGTTTAATTCCATATCCAAGAAAACAACACAGACGAGCCTTTGGTTTCAGTTTATTGTGTTCATGTGGTTTGAGAAGAACAAAAAAAAAAAAAATGCAACCAAAGACTTTGAGTTCAATATAATTGGGAGATTTACCGAAAAGACGCTCAAATAGAGACTGATGTTGGATTGTAGCGGAAGTGATATAGTTTATTGTGTATATGGCAGTGAAGGCAGTATCACCCCCAAAATGCTCAGAATAGGATGAAGAAATGAGAAGAACATGAACTGCGTCAAGAATGTGTTTATGTTTGCGTTCAGCTCATCTATTTTGTTGGGATGTGCTACGACACGAGCGATAGGGGAGTGTATCATTTTTACGAAGCAGGTTGAGAATGGCACGATCCTTGTATTCCATTGCATTATCTGAGCAAAAAACATTGATATTTCTAGAAAATTGAGTTTGAATCATATAGGAAAACTTAGAATATATTTGGAATAATTCAGATCGATAGAGTAGTGGTCCAAAAAGATAACAAAATAACGAAAACCACCCATCATGGCATGAGGAGAAGGCCCCTAAAAATCAGAATGAATTAGATCAAAAGGCACAAGGAAAATAGATTGTCTCTCATTGAAAAGTAGGACTGGTTGTTTTGCAGGCTGGCAATGAATACATTTGAATAACTCATGCTGAACTGAACCTAACTGACTACTAGAGATAAGCGATTTGAGTCGGCTAGATGAAGTGTGACCTAACCAAGAATGCCAGATATGGGATGGTGATAGAAATAATGGTGGCTGTGGGGATAATGATGATGATGAGGAGGAGGATAATGGTGGTGGTGGTGAGGTTGCACAAGTTGATGGAGGGACATGTGGTTGTGGTGGTGGTGGAGTTTGAGATGGATTGTGCAAACTGCTGAGTTCAGATAGACGTCTAACTTAATGACTAGTCCCAAGGGTTTCTCCTATCTGAGGATCTTGCGTACGACAACCACTATTAGAAAATATGACTTCAAATCTGAATTCACAAAGTTGCCTAACAGATAAGAGATTGAAGGTGAGTTTCAGAATTAAATACGTATCAGGAATAGAAAGATGAGAAGTAGAAACCTGACCGGTATGAGTAACATGTATTTGAGAACCATCAGTGGTATGAAGAGAGTTTGGTTGAAAAAATGTTAGGATCAGATGTCATATGATTACAACAGGCAGAATCAAAGAACAAAAAAGAATTACCTGTAGTAAGTGAGAGAACATGGAAAATGTTTATAACATTCTTGGAGAAAATATGATGGAAGAGTAAATCCATATATGCAATAGACATGATAATAGTAGTGGAGGTAGGTCCCAGTCAACGAAGAAAATAACATAAAAATTATCTTCATCACGCTAGGGGGCAGGTTCGGCTACAAAGTCATGTATGCTAGACTAAAAGAACGCCGGACAACTTACCAAAGAATCATGACAACACTTTTATGCAATATGATCCATAAAGAAATAAAAGTTTTGCATGGACGAAATGATTATGTATCCCAGAAAAAATCAAGATCTAGATTATTTGGGAAAAATTGTCAACTGACAGTAGAAGTTCCAACTAAAGTTTAACTGACCTAATGCACATGAGAGTTTTGGGATTCATAGTAAACCATCGGAGTATTAAGATTGACCCTATCAATACCAGCAAAACCGAGCGAACGCCAATTCATCATGGTAACTATCGTCTACTTTACCAAAATGGGTGGAAGCGGTCTCGCTCACGTGCGGTACCCAAAATACTGCAACATGGTTCTTCAAGGTAAATATCCTATTGCATTATGGTGTACCACAAGTTCTAATAGTGATCAATTACCCAGAATCACAAAGTCGGAACAATGAAATCCATATATGCTCAGTTGAAAGTCGAGCACAAGAATTCCGCACCATATCGTCCTAAGATGAGTGGAGTAGTTGAGGTCACCAATAATAACATCACGACTGAGGAAGATGGCCGATAATCATGAAGAATAGAGCAAAATGCTCCCATTTGCACTGATGGCTTATTAAACGTCAGTTCGAGCTTCAACATGAGCCATAATCATTTATGTGCGGAACGCAAGAATAAATCTCAGTCGAGGTAGTACTTAAGAAGATCTTCTTGTTCTAAGACGAAGCTAAGGGAAAGTTTGCACCAAATTGGGAATGACTGTTCATCGTTAAAAAAGTTTTAAATCATGGGGCCTTAATACTTCAAAAGATGGATGGAGAAGAGTTCCCGGAGCCCAATAATTTTGACACAGTTAGGAATTTTTACCCCTAAAAACAAAAATATAAACCCAAACTCACGATGAAAATGAAGTGAGGGCAAAAAAATAGTAAAACAATTGTACAACCCAAGGACATAGTAAAAACCCAATAGGGCACTGTGGGCGAAAAAAGTAGGGATCGTAGCAAGATACAAAACCATTGACCCAGTGAAAACCCGAAAGGGTACTGAGGTGTAGAAATGTGGGAGCCGACCTTAGTAAAAACCTGAAAAGGTGCTAAGGGTAAAAATGACAAAGTATATAAAGAAAATAAGGAAAAATCAGATTTTGGCTATTTTGTCATTTATCCACGAAGTTTGGGTTCGTTTAAAAGTCCACTATGCTATGATTGGGTCAAGAAATCAAGGAGTTTGATTGGTGATTCTATCTGCTTTAGGATTCGAAGGAAAAAGGTCAGAAGCTGTTAGAAATCTGGAAGCCTCCGATAAGTGACTGAGTCTAAGATTGTACTCCTAAGGAAGAAACTATTTTTAAAAAATGGAGAATTTACTTGATTATGCAAGCTTTGTTTAGTAACTATAACCTCTGATTATTTAAATATTATGTTTCTTTCATGACTTCAATACAAATAAGTAGAAAGGACAAATGCCACAAGAGCAAAGGGATGAAGCATGAGAAAACCTGGCATGTCACCTTAAAAATTTTTTATTCCAAGGGGGTCTGATGTCATCATTGGACCCACGGTAAAAAAATAAATCAAATCCCAATGATACCACCATTTAACTAATAACACATTAAAGCCCAATACCCTATTAAAACCCTATTTCTTGATTCATTAATCAGACTTTATTAAGAGGCCATAGACCCAAAAACCATTGTGCACCATAGAAGACTTGGATTTCAATGTGAAGAATCGACTTCGAGACAAGTTTGGTACACTACGGAATTTACCGCCTAGATTAAGATTTTTAAGCAAGAGAAGAAGTCCACCAATAGATAAAGATTTGCCAACTTCTAAGGAGAGAAGCTATTATACACCATTCAGGCGACAAGACCAAGGAACGGAGATAAGGGTTTCTTTTCTTCTAATAGTAATTTGACTCTCAAAATGTAGGAAATAGACACAAGCTATTTAAATACTGACATTCAAAGCACACGATACTTGAGGAAATGACCAAATGGAAAAGAGGAGGTTCACCATCCCAATTCCAACAATTGATCTATAAGCCTTGGCACTACAGGTAAAATCATTCTACCAATTCTGTCTAGACTTCATAAATAATAAAATAGTAGGGTGTTACGCCAACGAACGAATCCTAGGATTGTGTCTCATTATGAAAACCTTTTCCGTCACCACCAATGGTACGCTGGTAAGCGTGTTCAAGGATTCACAACAATGATCCCAAATTCATTTTTCATCACCTCCGACAAATAGCAAGATGAACCAACTTAGCTTCTCATACAATGGCTAAACAGTCTCATTTTCAGCCCGTAGGCTGGGGCATATTTTACATCGGTGATGATCATAGTCATACGATAAGAGGTGTCAGATTAGATTCCTCATGAAATTTATCCAATCACTACGCTAGTCAGAGACTGGGGCATATTTTACCCTATTCGAGATTTTCCTATGGGAATCTACGTTCGTTTTCATCTCGGGACATAAATAGAAACAAAATAAAATTAAACAAACGATGAACTACATTTTGACTTGATTCTTGTTAAAGTCCGAAATACGTTGGTAACCCTTGTGGGTTCGGTCGACAATCTGAAAAAAATAAAAAATCATCTTCATAGCAAGGGTTGAACTACGTTTCAACCTGATTCCTGACCTAAGAAATCTGGGTATGTAGATAACCTAGGTGGGTTTCGATTGTCTGGCAGTCATTGTCCGAAATAGCGACATGATGTAATAAAAAATAAAAAGCAACCCAACGAGGTTTTTAGTCCCAATTAGACATTAAAAAATATGCACTCAGTTCGGGATACATGCGCAACCCATGTGGGTCTTGTCACATTTTCCCGAATACCCAATACATATTAATGCTCCTCAACTAGGGCTAGGACACATTTTATCAGGTTTCTCCATTAAGATTTTTGGAAAATATCCACCCAAGCTAGGGCTGGGGTAAGATTTAAGAATTAAAGTACATAATCCCTGAAAAACAAGCATAATTGAGCCCCAATCTCCAACCGGGGCACATTTTATCTGAGGTAACTTCTCATGGGAACTTTTCTAGACCTCTTCGGCCATCCCACGTAGGATGTGGTCATGAAACTCCACTAAGTGTAGAGTTTACCCAAGGGTTTCTCAAGTGAGAATCCTCTAAGTCATTTTCAAACAGGCTTTGATATGATGACCCAAGAATCGACTTATCTAGCAAAGAACCTTTTCCACCAAATATTGATTTACTTTCCTTGTTAGAACTACATTTGACCTGATTCTTAGTTATCCTAAAATATATAGAAAAATCCATGTGGGTTCGGCTGTACACTTAAACAAAACCCTAGTTTCGAATTCCTGTCTTTAATGAAGAATGTGATAAATTCCTATCTCTGATGACGAATGCGTCAAATTCCTATCTCTGATAACAAAAGTGAAAAATTCTTATCTCTTCATGACGGAAGCGAAAAATTCATGTCTCTGAAGACGGATGCATTAAATTCCCATCTCTAATGATGGATGCGATAAATTCCTATCTTTGATTATAGATACATTAAATTCCTATCTCTAATAACGGAAGCAAAAAATTCTTATCTTTGATGACGGAAGCAAAACAAAATTCTCGCCTCTGATGAAGAATGTGTTAAATTCCTATCTCTGATGACGGAAGTGAAAATATTCCCGTCTCTGATGCCTGATACAACAAATTTCTTTCTCTGATGATGGAAGCAAAAAATTCCTATCTCTGATGACGAATACAAAAAATTCTTGTCTTTGATAACGGATGCGTTAAATTCCTATCTTTGATTACAGAAGCATAAAAATTCCTATATTTGATGACGGAAGCTAAAAATTCTTGTCTCTGATGACGGAAGCAAAAACATTCTTGCCTCTGATGGTGGAAGTAAGAAAATTCCTGTCTCTGATGACGGAAGGGAAAAAATTCTTGTCTCTAATGATGGAAGCAAAAATAAATTCATGTCTTTGATGACGGATACAATAAATTCCAATCTCTAATGACAAATGCAAAAAATCATTGCCTTTGGTGGTGGATGCAAAAACTTCACACTAAGGAGAGTCGCCTAGACTCTTTCTCACCAAATTATTGTTAGCATTAGATTACTTTACTTTTCATGCCTTGCAGAAAAAAAAAATGATTGTGTCTCCTTATTTGTCATTACGATTAAGCTCACATAACAAAGAGGGACAATTGTAGAAACCACATTTTGTCCCGCCCATTTAAATATCGGATCTAAAGTGCAAGTTAGAATAAAATTTAAACTGAGATTTAAAGGGAACAAATTTCCATATTAGATTACATTGGATACTAAAACAAAGCCCAAAAAATAATAATAAGAAAATATAAAATTGTCAATTTGATTGAATTCAATATAAGTAAAAGTTTCGAGTTAATCTCGAAATTCCTAGAGTTAATGGGGACTAAATGACAATATTAAAAATAAATTTTAATGATTAAATTAGTTTCTACCTTTTTAACTTAAGAAAATTTCACCAATTACCTTTATTTCTCATTTTGATCTCTGAAACTTTTACTATCACCTGTTTCATCTAATTAACACCAAACATATTTCGTTAAATTTCTTGTTTAAAGTATTAATCTCCAAAAAATTAAGCCAAATCCTTGACTAAGCCAAGAATTCCCCATGACAACTTAGTTACTTAAAGTAACTAAAGCCTAAAAATATAGTTCGAAACTAACCAAATCGGTTTCCATCATGTCAAACATTCAAGACCCATAAAATCATGGTCTAATCAATCATTAAATACCTCATTAATGAGAGCGTCTAATGAGAGATCTTGTCAAGATTTTTCTAGCAAATATCTTGAAAGGCAACCTAGTTACTTGGAAGTAACTAGCGGTTACAAAACTAACCGGATCGGTTTTCATCACATTAAGGCATTTAAGACCCATCAAGTCAAGGCATTTAATGTCTTTAATGGCCATTAATGACTCCATTCAATATATGTATTTAATGATATTTAATGGAGAATATATTTTTACCAAGATATCTTAAAGGCAATCTAGTTACTTGAAAGTAACTTGCGGTTACAAAGCTAACTGGACCAATTTCTATCCCATCAATACATTAAATACCCTTCAAATCAATATCAAGTCATTGCATTAAATGACTTGAATGACCATTAATAACAACATGCAATGTATGCTTTTTAATGACATTAAATGGAAAATATATTTTCCAAATCAAGTAACTTGATTATCAAGAGTAACTCGTATTTACCAAGCAAACCAAACTAAAATACATCAAATCAAACATTAAATATACATTTAATGGACCATGTGCAAACATTAAATTATCATTTAAATGTAAAGATCATGTTATTGGTAACTTGTACAGTTCAAACTCTTTGGCTCTCGCCATGAATTATACAATAATAGGTCTTTTCACAATGAGAGCTATACATACATAGGCTTTATATTATGAAAGTTGGTTAGATAGCTTACCCTGTTATTCCATTATTTCAAGAATAAGAGCATCCTCTTTTTGCTTCTTAGCTTGTTTGGTGGGGTAGTTTGTTCAACATTGTCCGATAGCCTTTGCCTTTTCGGTTTGCTAACCAAGGAAAGGTGCATTGCAGTTTACTTATTTGTCCGTTGGCTTGTTCTCTTTCGCCGCAAGGCGGGCTGGCTAAACTAAATGTTGCCCTCTACTTGAAGTCTACCAAAATCTAATAATTGCCTAGGAAATCTAGGTAAATCTTCATCACATGGCTCTACCCCTAGCATTAAATGACATTAAATGGTCATAACTAGCCTAAACCCACCATGAGCAACAGGTTGGGAAAGACTGCGCATTCTCCAATGCACAGGGTACCATGTGCCTATTGTTGATCTCGAGATTTTGATGAACAATTAAATGTTAATGTGTTTGGTGGAACTAATGTGTTTGTTGAGTGTTTTAGAAAAAAAGTTCTATTTATTGATTATATTGAAGTTATCATGAAGAAAATGTCATGGGTGCAAAGATAGAAAATAAAGAATTGAAGAGTGTTGAAGATCTTGAAGAAATTAGGTGAAAATAACTCAATACTCTTATACTCTTAATGCAACCTGAATTAGGATCACACACGACACTATTAAATGAGTTATATTTTTTGTGTGTTGATATGATGAATTTTAGGATCCTAATTAGTGATTAAATATGTGCTCCTATGTAAAATTGAAAATGAAAATTGATCTAAGTGAAAATCATGTTTAAAGTTGAAGTTTAGGATCAATTCAATCAACCGAGAAAAGCTTGGAGCAAAAATTGGTGATAGAACTGACCAACCAGCATCAATCAGTCAACTGATCAGAAAATAATTGGTCAACTGATTGAAACAGTGAGGTTTAGGAGCAAAAAATATAGATCCTGTAACGATCGGTCAACCGACCAAGAGAGGATCGGTCAGCCGATGGGTCTAAGAGTTTTAAGGTGAAAGTCTATGAACCAATTGGTCAACCAATTGGGAGGAAATTGGTCAACCGACTATGCTGAAATTTGGAAGAGGCAACTCTTCGAACCAATCGGTCAAACGACTGGCTATCCTGTTTGACCTGACTTACACGCTATATCAATCGGTCAACCGATAGGCCTGGGATTGATCAATCGATTGTTTCGGTTGAGATTTCAAGGTTCGTAGTCTTCTGGTAAAAAACTAGTCATTTTTTAGGATTCCAAGGAAGAAATTTAGAGAATCTGATCTTGTTGAAGATATGATCCATATATTTTAAACTTATATTGATATGGTTCACATATTAAATTATTCTCTCAATTTGGTTAGTTAAATACTTAATATCTTTGTGGTTGATAATTGAGAAATATTTTATGGACTTATTTAAGAGTTTTGAAAGTTATTGTTAAGTGAAATATCCCAGAATTGAAAGGGATTAATATATGGAGTCTAAGAATGCCTTTTAGAGATATATCTTTTAAAAAGTAGTCGTTGGAGGGTTTGATACTGGTCTATATAATTAGACCTGCAAGATTGTGATAAGACACATCAAGAATATCAGTTCCTAAACTTTTCTAAGAGTTATCATTCTACTATCGAGAGAGATATTGTGTTACTTTCTTGATCTAAAGCGTTGATTGTTTTGGCGTCACCGATTTGTTCTGTCTTGCGATTTTATTTACATTCTTCGGTGTTATCTCGGTGAAATATTTCCAAACTATTATTCCTTATTGTGATTTCATATTATTATATTTTCTTTGTTGTTAAGATCTTTGAAAAATCATTTTCAAATATAAGAGCATAATTTTTTTTTTTAAAACGATTTTGTGTGTTTATATGATTACGTACTTTATTTTGTGCTACCCACACTTATTTATAATCAGATATTAATTTACCTCACATTGTATCCATCACATAGTAAATTTCGAGTCATTAATCAATATATCTGTTTTGAGGTGGTAGAAACTCTTTGTGGGAAAAAACTCATAATTTTGTATTTGTGAGTTTAAGCGGATTAGACACGGTTTGGCTGGTGTCTAGTCAGGGTAGTTAGGTTTCAATCTTTTCATGTAAAAATATTAGGGTTTGATATTTTCCTAAGTATAAAAAGGTCAGGTTATTCTTTTCCCTTGAAAATAAATAGGTTATGATTCTTCCTAAATTGAATTGAGTGAATTGTGAATGTTCCATCCTTACCTGTGAAAATGATACTTGTGAGAGATGTGAGATCTGATCTCTAGCCTATAAAAGGATTAGTTTTGATTTTTAGTCTGTAAAAAGATTAGGTGGTGATTTTTCTTGGAATAGAATTAAATTAGTCTTTAATTTGATAAAAAGATAAGGTTCTTCCTTAGCTTGGAAAAAAAGAAACTCTAAGGTTTGGTTTCTATCTGGGAAAGTGATCAAAGGGTTTAGTACTTGTGAATTTTCGTAGAGCTCAGAAGATTAGATTAGGCAAGGCTAACTTATTAAACCAGGATATATCTTGGTGTGCTGTTTTGTTATTATTTTTATCATATTTTATTTGGATGTGCACTTAGAATATAAACACTTATCCGCTGTATAACGAATGTAATAATTTATTTAGGATAAACTGATTATTTGATAAATTAAGTGTTGAAAGTTTTAATTGTTTAAATTTTTATAATTACCCAATTTACCCTCCTCTTGGGTAGCTCATTGCTCCAACACCTATAAATACCAATCTGTTTTCATTCAGAAACAGGTTTGGACACTTTCTTTCTCTCTTTAAGCTCGAAATTCTCTCTCGAGTCTTGGGATCTCCTAAGCAATACACTCCATAAACACACTTAAATCTTGCCAAAAAGGATCCAAAGAGGTGTTCTTGAGATTCTTAGAACAAAATCTCAAGAAATTGTTGAGGAATAACCAAAAAGATTAAAGAAGGAGAAGAAGGAAAAACACTTAGGGAAAGACTGCTCTCCTAAGTTAGGTAAGTCCTAAACTCCCATTTGATTTTGTTGAAATACCTTTATATTACTTGTATATAGTATATTTGGGTAGTTCTTAGAGGCTTAGATCATGTACATAGTGTAAATATCATATTTTGTATCAAGTACATCAAGAACACTATGATTTGTGCATAGCATCTTTGGCTCTGTCAAGAACACATAAAACCGAACTCCAATTAACCTAAAATAAACTTCCGATAAAGGACTACAAACTGCTAAAACAACATTTACTTTCCATACTAGCTTAGATCACAACCTGGCACTAAGTCTCAGGCCGTGAACTAGTACCATTATATATATATATATATATATATATATATATATATATATCAGCTCATTTACATTCAGGGCCGTTGGATGTCTCTGGATATTCGTAGTCGTTGGATCATCATAACCAACTTATAAAACAAAATAGAAAAATTAGGGTTACACATCCCTCCCCCCGCTGCGTCTGTCTCGCTCTCTCTCTCTATCATCTCAGTCTTAGTCTCTCGCCCGTCTTCCTCCATCGCTATCGCCATCCCCCATCCGACGCCATCTCCATCTGCATTCGGAGCCTCCATCAAAGGCCGTTGTTGTCGCTATCGCCATCGCCACCATTGCCGACCACCACCGCGCCTCTCTTTTCTCTTTGGCCTCTCGATTCTCACAGATCTGGCCTTCTCTTTGAAGGCTGCCGCTCCATCTCCGCTCACCTCTGGCCAAAGGTAAGAGGTCTTCCCTCTTTCTCTCTTTCTCACTCTATTCTCTTCCTTTTGCTCTCTTCTTGCAGCCGGCCACCCCCGCAACACCGTCGAGGTCAGATCTGGCCAGATCGTTATCCCCGATCAATGATGTCGTTGTGATCTGAATCCTCCTCTCCCTTCACTCGCTCACTCCCAGACGCCTGATCTGAACCTTAACGCTGTGAAGACCCCGATACCGAACAACCGCCGCGAACCCTAACACCGACAAACAGATATATTTGTTTTGTAATTATTGTTCCTTTATACGCATTCACCTGATACATTTGTTCGGTTGTGCTAAATTTCAATTCCAAAGCCTAAATTCCATACAACCAAACACCACCTGCCTGATTTTTTTTTTTTTTGAAAAGGGGTTTGATTTTCTAATTGATTTACAGGAACAGTGTTCTAAGGCGTTGGAAACTAAATTAAGGAAGGCTAAATTGTGAAAATGAGAAACTGAACTTCAATCTGCGAATTGAAGGTTTTGTGCAACTAATTATGGTTAGTGTTTCTATTCTGTTCTATTCTGTTTTGATGGGTGTTCTGTTCTGTTCTGATGGGTACAACAGATTCAAAGTTTTTTCGGTTAATGTTTGTTTAAAATTTAGTCTCTTAATCATGAGTTATCATGCTTGAACAACGACAATACTCAATGATCCTTTCATTTTTTTTGTTTGTTGCATTTAACACAAACTCCTGATCTGAACCCTAACGCCGTGAAGACCCCGATACCGAACAGCCGCTGCGAACCCTAACACCGACAAACAGATATATTTGTTTTGTAATTATTGTTCCTTTATACGCATTCACCTGATACATTTGTTTGGTTGTGCTAAATTTCAATTCCAAAGCCTAAATTCCATACAACCAAACACCACCTGCCTGATTTTTTTTTTGAAAAGGGGTTTGATTTTCTAATTGATTTGCAGGAACAGTGTTCTACGGCATTGGAAACTAAATTAAGGAAGGCTAAATTGTTAAAATGAGAAACTGAACTTCAATCTGCGAATTGAAGGTTTTGTGCAACTAATTATGGTTAGTGTTTATGTTCTGTTCTATTCTGTTCTGATGGGTGTTTCTGTTCTGTTCTGATGGGTGCAATAGATTCAAAGCTTTTTTGGTTAATGTTTGTTTAAAATTTAGTCTCTCATGAGTTAGCATGCTCGAACAACGACAATACTCAATGATCCTTTCATTTTTTTTGTTTGTTGCATTCAACACATTCAAATGTTTTTCAGAATGGTTGTTTAAAATAAGTCCCTTAATCACGAGTTAGCAAGATTGAACAATGCATAGTCGATGATTTTCATAGAAAACTAATACGTGAAATATATTGTATGTGGTTTGTGATTTTCATCTTATTTGGCATTTTGTGATGCAACCCTCCACATTCAAGACCTCACCCCTTAGCCCGATCTCTTTGGCAAGCTGTGGCCTTCGATCTAGGTTCGTTTTCTCTCTCTTCTCTAATCTGTTCAGTGTTTCTACAGATTAAATTTTAGGTTACAATGTTGATTATGTTTATGAATTCAATTAAATTTTGGTTTTCCCTTCGACTTAGTTTAATTAGTATTTTTGGTCTATGAATTCGATTGCATTTGCTTACAATATTCTTATTCGATTCGTCAATCGATTCATGCCAATTGAGTTTCGATTCCAGATAAGTGAATTTGTCACTCCCTCTTAACAAATCATTCATGCCATGATGTCAATCATGTCATGTTTTTGCTGCTGCTGTTGTCGTTGCATCTTCGTCTCCCTTGGTCTTCGATTTTATTCATGTAAGTGATTGATTCAATTTTGCATCCAAAGTGAGCCACCAAAATAAGCCTTTTTCACTCTTACTTCGTTGACTCCCGCTCCCTCTCAATTAGGATTAAGATTATTTTTCTTAAATTCTACTCTTTGGTAATTGTCTAAAATTATAGTTAGGTTATTAATTTCTCATGAGGGTTATTTATCGAATTTGCATCACTTTGTGAAATTAGTGTTCTTCATAGACTCTTGAGTGTTTTACATATTTTTTTTCCATTTTTTTTGTGCAGAGCACCTATGTTGAGAACTCAATGATAGTAGAAAATGACAGAGAATTTGAATGATGCTCCTGCTGTTGTTGAATTTGGAGTAGGAAGGGGTTACTTAACACAAATGCTTGCTGATTGCTATGGGATTAAGATAGTTGTATTGGTTGAGAGAAAAGCGTATAAGCTTAAGGTTCATTAATTTTTTTTTTCTATTATGAATGCTTAATCGTTTATTATCTCTCTTTATTCGAGATTCATTGATTGGTGTTTTGCTTGATCTTTAGGCAGATCGAAGCTTAAGACAGAAAGAGAGCTTGATTTTGGAATGATTGAGAATCAACAGTAAGTTTTTTTCATAATGCTTTTGTCCCAATCCCATAATAATGTCTTAAAATCAGATTATTTAGTCCCTCAATCATGAGTTTTAGCATGCTCGAACAACGAAACTCGATGATTTTCATGTTTTTTTTGGTTTGTTACATTCAACATATTTAGACGTTTTTAGTTAATGGCTGTTAAAAATTAAGTCCTTAATCACGAGTTAGCAAGATTGAACAATGCATAATCGATGATTTTTATAGTTGTTTTTTGGTTTGTCACATAATTTGTTGGTTTGCAGATTATCTTTTTATAAATAGATATATAGTGTGTATTTGCTTGAATTTTTGGAAACGCATTAGTATAGTAGGGATTGAATAGGCATTAAATTAGGGCATTGGGATTGTATTATAATTTTATTTATAATACATTTTAGATTTTTGTTTGTTTTCATTTGATTCCTCATCTATGAAACTGTGGTTTAATGCCAATTTTGACTTTGATCTTATAACTCTACAGCTATGCAGTGCGTTACTCAATCCCAAGAATAAATGTCGAGATTGGGGGATTTTAAATTGAGATTGAGAGCTCAACCTAGACTTTCCTTCACAGTTTACTTTCCGAGGTAGTGCAAGGTATGATACTTTAGTTGTTCTCTACACTTCTACGTTTAAGTTGTATTTGCTCCTATATATTTTTTTAGCTACAAAATCATTTTACGTTTTTAGCCGTAGAATCATTCTAAGATTTTTTGACAATTGATTTGCTCCTATATATATAAGCAAGTAGTTGTGTTCGCTCCTATATTTTTTTTTACTTTGTTTCCATATTTTTGTTTATGTTCCAAGTTTCTTAGTGTTAAACACAATTCTAAAGAAATATGATGATAGGTGCTACAGGTTGGGGGTATTAGGAAATAATTTTATTTATTTGTTTCAAGATTTCATAAACTACATGTTAAATCTGTCTATAAAGCCATAAATATATTTGTGCTAATGTTTTTGTTCTTCGTTTCTATTTCTGTTTGTTAATCTAGGGTTTGTGTTGATTGTTGTTTGGAAATTAAGCTTAGTTCTCTTTGTAATGGCATGAATAAAACTTTGTAATGATATCCAGGTTTTGTTGCAGATCTCAATTTCGAAGTATGTTTCATTTTTTTCCATCTAATTTCTTTGTTAATTAATTTCATTTCAATTGGATTTTGATTCTCTGCACGAATATCTCTTAATAGTGAATTCCCATATGGTAATTTTCTTTTTCATTTGTTCAAGCAGTGGCATTTGTTTGGTGTTTCTATTCCCATTTGGTTTCTAATTTCATTCAATTTTTTTGCGAAATTAATCCACTAAAAGTTTGTTTTCACTTTCTATAGATAGCCGCAGTAAAGATAGAGACTTAAGATTTTCCTATTTTTGATTTGTTTGTGAATTAGTTTAAATTCTCATTTCCGCTTTTGTTTACTAGTTCTTCTATTTGTTTTTGTTGAGGTGGAGATCCAGGCATGGTATGGCCTTCACTTCTACTTTAGACGCTTAGTCTTCATGGCATCTAATGATGCTTAAGATATACAAATTACAAAACGTTGTATCAATGTTGGCTGCTTGGAGCTTGCTATGACAAAGTATTTATATGTTGCCAAGGTGATCAGTAGGCTACTAAGAAATGGTGGCATGTGTAGGATTTTTCTCGAACATTTGGGGTTGCTAAGGTGTACCATTTAAGTTTCATTATTGGCTTGAATAGTAAAACAAATTGATATAATTGTCCCAAATGATGATGTATGTTTTATGCCCGTGCCTTCAGGCACGGGTTATACACTAGTATATATGTATATATAAGTCTAGATCATGGATTGGTCCTATATCTCAGACCATGGACTAGCACCTTATATATACTATTACGTCTAGAACCTTGTGGCTAAAAGTCGGAATAAAGGAAGGACCTCTATTCCTTCGAGGATAAGTGTGCACCTTCTTCAGAAACATTTTCGTCTTCTTACTTACGAGTAGGACAGACACATATATGATATATTTTCTTATCTTTTGGACTAACAAAGTAAACCTTAACATTAAACTTGCCTAAGCAAGTAGGTTCGGTTGAAGTGTTATTGACAAAATCAAACATGTATATCCACTTACCATTGGTGTCATTTATGTTTTTATCTTATCTTAAACAAAAGAAAAAGCAAATAAAAAATATAAAAATAATAAAAATAAAATTATATTGTTATGGTGAATTACGTTTCGACTTGATTCGGGGCAAAGACCAGGATCGTAGGCAACCTCATACGGGTTTGGTCGTCTGTTTAAATAAAGCCATCTTGTGGTGAACTTCGTTTGGACTTGATTTCCCGTGAAAATCGGGATACGTAGGCAACATTTACAGGTTTGGTCATCAACTAATAAAATAAATAAAATATTTTTATTTAATTTGTTTTATCTGTTGTTGCTTTAAATAAATGAAGTTTTCTTATTTCTTTACGTAAAAAGACAATATATATATATATATATATATATATATATATATATATATATATATATATATATAAGGGGAGAATTAGTATGTTAACCAAAACCGAAAAAAGTTACTTAGACTTGTTTAAACGTAAAGATCTATATAGATTTAGGTACTGTCTTCGGAAGGTTGTGTTGGGGTGCCTTATACCTTCCCCGAGCATAACCGACCCCCGAACTTAAAAGAAATATCTGGTAAAGATCAATTGCTTTTGAGTCAAAACTAGGGTCATTTAATAAATTAAAATGATTTTAAAAAATCCTAATGAACTAGCACACTATTTAACTTAATGCTAAATGCCGACTTCTTGTTTTAAATAAATTATGGCCCAAAGAATATTTTCAAAACCGGCGCCTAGAAAGCCCCTGAAACTTGTTTTCTAAAAATGAACGAATTTTTGAGGATTTTGAGAGAGATGAAACAAAACCTTATTCTGCTCTTCTTTCCGTTCCCTTCTTCCTCTGTTTTCAAAATCCGGGTGCTGTCACATACCTAACTCTATATAATATAAAAATGAAAACACATGCACACATTATACTAATGGTGGAGCAACGAAACATTCAGCAAAATGGCCTAGCTCTACAAGCACTTAGCTTTCAGTGTGTTCATGAACTAATTGCATGACAGAATTAATTAAATCTAACAACGTTAATTAATTTTTTTTTATGTAATCTGATAACTATTGATCAACAAATCTCTTAATTAATCTATTCACTTTCCATAACAACTCAAATTTAATAAGTTCAACTTTAAAAATATGATAATGCAATTCGTGTTAGTAGACTTTGAGTTGAGATTATTGTCGTTATTCCGAAGTGTTTGTTACTTTCCAAAACACCACAAAGTCTCCTCTCTTCCATCAAAAAATAATAAAATAAAACAAAAGAAAAATTCTATGTAATCTTAAAAAATAAATTCGAGAAAATTTTCAGAATTTCCCAGTAAAATTGAAAGGGAAAAAAAAAGGTTAAATTTCTCTTTGGATGGTGATAGTTTAACCCTTCATGTCTCAACTTTTGCAATTGGCCCATTAAAGTTTGCATTTCATACCAATAGTGTCCAATCACCCATGTGGATAATTTCCGTGCTTGACACATAGGTGATTTTCGTAAAAAAATAATGACGGTGTTAATAATTTGGACTTACTTGACACTATTTGAATACTTCAAAATTTAATGTATTCAAATTAAAAAGATAGAGGTTAAAATGGAATTTCTCCAAAACTTTAAGGGTGCGAAGTGCAAAAACTTATTGTTCTAGATGGAAAGAATTTTAAAAAATAAAAAATAAATAAAAATATAAAACTTTTCAAGAAAAAAGTTTAAAAAATTAAGAGAGACAGAAGAATAATAAAAATACTAAATCACAAATTAAGTGGAAGATGAAGATAGATAGCAAAATACGAAGCTCTAGTGCCCTACCTCACCACTTGAGCTAAAGCCAAAATTGAGCAAATACTTATTTTATTTTTGAATGGAATTATTTTTGGATATTTGTGTGATAATTCTCTTGTTTTATTTTTAATTTTAAAAAAATTTAGTATGTAATTGTAACTTATATTTTAATCTCGCACATTAAAAAATAAATAAAAGACATAATACAAATGTTGCACTATCATATCCAACGTGTCTATAAAATATTTATTAGATATAACAAATATTACACAAATACATGTAATATAATTATATGTAATTTATAATATATAACTAATATTACACAAATACATATAATGAATATTAGACAGGCGTAGAATATAATTTAAAATTACAAGTACATATAACTAATAATAAATTATACTGCTATTTGAGATTAATATCCAATTATCCCATTATTTTTTCTCAAAAGTAATCCGCACCCTTTATTTCCTCGGGGGCAAAATCAATCGTTAAAAATTGTCTAACCCGTATAAGCTAATTTCTATTATGAGTGATCATTTTTACTGTTAGGAGCATTAATCAAACATACCCTATTTAGTTGTCTAAATTATCTTATATATTATTTTATTTTTACGGATCGATTTATATGTCTTTTTATTTACCTAAATTTTCATAAAATTTAAATACTATTTATTTGAATAAAAAAACAATTATTACTGTTTATTAAATTTTAAATTAAATTTTATTATAATTACATGAAAAAATTAATATATGAACCAGAACTAAAATGGTTTAGTTAACTAATTTAACTATTTTTAATATTTGCAAACAAAAACTAAAATGTAACCATTAATAAATTAATTAATTAAAAAATAGTACAATTTAAGTCCCTCATCTTTTTCTCGAAACTCCCTTATAATTTTGCAAAATATCGGTCAACCGCTTATCATCATGCTCAAATACCATTCAATTCTCCCCTAGAAAAAAATTTATTGAAAATTAAATTCTAATAATATTTTTACCTTTGACAATTTAAAATTAATTAAAAATTAAAATACATAAATATCTTTTAAATTTTTATTATTATTTTCTTCATCTACCTTTTTACAATAACACCCATATTTTAAAAAATAAAATATTTTTTATTCCTAAAACTTTTTATAATTACTTTTCTTATCGCACCCCATCTTCTTCCTCTTCTTTTTTTTCCTTATTCTTCTTCTCTCTATCTCTCTCCCTGCAAATCCGGTGCCATCAGCAAAGGGTTCACGGGTGGGGTATAAAAATAATTTTGAAATAGCTTAGGAATGAAAAGTATTTTTTTTATTTTTTTAAATATGGGTGTTAGTGATTTTTTGAATAATAAAAAAGATAAAAACTAATTAAAAAAATAAGAGAAGAATAGTTGTGTTTATTTACACAAAAATTTGTCAAACAAATTGTTTGTACTTAACACATAAGAGGAGAGATTTATGATTTTGGACCAAAGGAGTATTAGTTTGGTTGACAAGGGGAGGTGCTCCATTTTCTTGTCAATCGGGGTTCAACTCTCCTAATGAGCACCTCAAGAATTAAATTTTAAATTTAATCATGAAAACACCAGAAAAATGTGGAAGAGTGCGCTCTCAAGATTATCTGGAGAAGTGATTAGTCGAGATACGCTTGAACTAGCTCGAACAAACCTTAACATTTAATTAAAAACCAAAAAAAAGAGATTTATGATTTTGGACAAAATATTGGCTTAAAAAATCATAGATTAGAGTAATACCCAGACAGCCGCCATCCATCACACCACTAAGCTCTCAACTACGAATGTCGACTTAAAAAATAGTGATTTTTATATTGGGAGATTGGGCCATCACCTTGGTTATAAATAGAGTTTCTTCATGGGTTTCATGAGTCATTAAGAACCAAGCCAAAATGAGTAGTTCAAAGACCATATGGGGTATGATCTTCTTCATGGTGTTATTTGTAAGTGCTGCGTCTCAATTGAGTAGCGATTTCTACTCAACGACGTGTCCGAATCTCCAAATAGTGGTGCGGAGGGCGGTTCTAAATGCGATCAAGTTCGAGATGAGAATGGCCGCTTCCCTCCTTCGCCTTCACTTCCACGACTGTTTTGTTAACGTCAGTTGACCCACCTTTCTTTTATTATCATTCTAACTAGTTTTATACCCGTATAATATGCGATTCTAAAAAAATATATATTTTTAATTTAAATATTTGTTGATTTTATCATTTTGATTCTTGATTTACATATAACAAAAAATATAGATTATTTTTTAAAAGATAAATTTTTTTTAGGGATTCAATTGAAATTTATGTAAATGAGAAGAGTATATGAAATTTTAAAAATTGTAAGTGATTTTTTCTAAAATAAATAAGTGAAAATGTATATTTTTAAAAAATTAAGGGATAATTAGTTAATAGAAGATTTAGAGTCAATATATTAATAGTGGAAAAAAAATATTGGCCATTGATTTTATAGGAATAAAGATGTTAGAAAGATGTTTTGTTTTGAGTTGTGGTTTATTTTTTGTTTTGACTTTCACTTTTAGTATATAGTATATGATTATTCACCAATTTCTAAAATTATGTTTTAGACAAAACGTTGAGTGGTTTTGGTGCTCATGCGATTCAAGTTGCATAAAGAGTTTTTTTTAGGTTTGTCAGCAAGCGCACACCTCAATTTATTGCCTCTCCGAACAATCTTAAAAGTGAACTGTCCACTTTGGTCTAATACATTTAGGATTAAATACAAGATTTAATTTCGAAAGTATTCTTCAAGAGAGTTGAAACAAGGAAATGGACATTTTCTCTTGTCAACTAAACTAACACTAGTGGGTAGACAAAAAGGGTTTTGTAGTAGGAACGAATAATAAAGAAGGCTAAACTCTATTTGTGCCCTTTAAAATATTTCATGCAGCAGAACATCAAATTTAGCAAATATTAATGTCCGACTAATGGGCATAAGTGCACAATTTTAAAAACTTGATTGAAATTATTAAAACTTTAAGGGCATGGTTTGTTTAGTTTTCCAAAAATTTTGACAAAAAGAAAATTAAATAATTTTGACAAAAAAGAAAAAAAAAAAAAAAAGAAAGAAAAAAAAGGGAATTGATCATCCACTCTCCCTTTTAGGGTGAAATTACTAATTAAATCCACATGATTCTTTATGCACCGATCATTCATTTTCTAATTTCACGGACTGATTTACTCCTCTTAAATGAGTTCACATCTTCTTTATATTCGTCACATCTTTAAAAACGCAGAAAAAAATATGATAATAAACTACCAATGAAACTAAAAAAGAAACTTTAAAAAAATTCAATTGTGATTGTTGTTCAATGATTTTTTTCTATACCACAATGATTTATAAATCATAATCTTCAAAATGAGATATAAATTTTTTTTTTTTTTTTTTAGTTCTAGGTTAGTATGCATGTGAATATTATATAATATTAATTGTGATATTAATGACATTGCTACAATCTATGTCGCCGTGAGTTTTGAATATAACATCCAATGTAATAAAAATATCATTAGTTAATGTTGATAATAGCAAAAATTATATGTGTGCTTAATGCGACATGACTTATTAATAAATGTAATTTGGATGTTATTGTAACACTCAATTATGATTTTATAATGTATAAGATCGTATTGAATGTAATATGAATGTGAAAATCGAAAATTCTAGAAATATCAGGTTGAAGATAACACGAATCTCAAACTAATAAAAAAAAATAGTGAATATTATATAATTTTGAAAATCTTATTCAGACAAATTTAAATATATAATTAGATCGTAAAAAAATATGTACAATAATAGTTATTTTGATTTTAATAAAAAAAAAAAAAAGAAAAAAAAAAAGACCAACTAAATCTAAATTAAGAATCAAACTACCATTTAATGCCACCTAGTTTAAAATGAACGAAATACTCACGTTTTATAAAATTGTATGAAATGTTTCGTCCCAATTTCAAAAAATGCGAAAATTAGCATGACCAATTTATTCCTGCTTGATTTGTGAGATTGAAATCTTCTAACAGTTTCACACAAAATTAATAATAATTTTGAAAATAATTTATTTTTGAAAAATTATTTTCAAATTGAAAATCGAACTCATGTAATTTTGTGTCTCTTAGGGTTGTGATGGATCAATTTTACTAGATGGAAGTGATGGAGAGAAGTTTGCATTGCCTAATTTGAACTCTGCGAGAGGATTTGAAGTGATTGACTCCGTAAAGACCGCCGTCGAAGCCACATGCGGCGGCGTAGTGTCGTGCGCCGATATACTTGCAATAGCTGCCCGTGATTCCGTTCTTTTGGTAAGGATAAATAAATTACACTTTATACACCTAAATTATGGTACCAAAGTAAATAACAATTTGCAATTTGGTCCCTGCTCTTCCAAAAAGGATGCATTATTTAATAGATATTTAGAATTAGAATTGCTATATTGAGGCTACGTTTGCCAACTATTTCTACTCTAGTTTTCTTGTATACATTTAAATGAAAAAGAAAAAATCCCAGTCTTATCCCAAAAGTAATGGTATGCTTGGCTAAAAGGATGTAAAAGAAAATAAAAAATAAGAGATTAATATTTTTTTATTTATTATGAAAAAAAATTTATTTTTTCTAGTGTTTAGAAAAAATATAAAATAAAAAAATAATTTATTTTAATTTAATTGACTATTTTATTCGTGTATTATTACAAAAATAACTTAAATACTTTGTTATCGAAGATATAATTGTATTTTTACTATCTTCACGAAATAGTCACCGTCTTTAAATGTGATTATTTTAGTACTAAAGAGCACAAATTATAGTAAACATCTTCTATTTCCCGTAGAAGAAATAGATGTGGTTGCTCCAAGTGGAGGGCCATTTTGGAGGGTAAGAATTACTATCATTATTATTTTAAAATTTTAAGTTTTTGGTGGCAGAGTGGAGGGCCATTTTGGAAGGTAATGCTGGGAAGAAGGGATGGGTTGGTGGCAAACCAAACCGGGGCTAACAATGGCCTCCCCTCTCCTTTTGACCCTCTTGAAACAATCACCCAAAAGTTCACTGTTGTGGGCCTCAACCTCACCGACGTCGTTTCATTATCAGGTTTCATACTCCCACAATTAATCTTTATATATAGCGAAATTTTGGGTGTAAATTAACAATTACTACGAACATTGGGGGAGCAAAATGTAATTTATCGAAGCTACGTTACTGTGTAGGTGCGCATACAATCGGTCTCGCGAGGTGCGTCATGTTCAGCCCCAGGCTGTTCAATTTCTCCGGCACCGGAGCTCCGGATAGCACGATGGATACCAGCATGCTGTCCGATCTACAAACTTTCTGCCCCACGAACGGCGACGGTAACAGAACGACGGCTCTCGATCGGAACTCAACGGATCTGTTCGATAATCATTACTTCAACAACTTGATCGCCGGCAAGGGCCTCCTCAGCTCCGACCAGATACTGTACTCGGGCAACGTGTCGGCGACAAAGGATTTGGTCGTGAAATACAACGCCGACCCGAAGCTTTTCTTCGACGATTTTGTGAATTCGATGATCAAAATGGGGAATATAAGTCCGTTGACGGGTTCGGCCGGAGAGATTAGGAAGAATTGCAGGGTGATCAATTCGTAAATTGCGTCTCCATTCGAAATATAATTCCCTCGTAATATTTCCTACCTTTTGTGTTAAGTTGTTAATATACGTGTAAATGTAATCTTATCTTTTGTCAACACAATTGTCTCATATATCTCAATATTTTTAGCCTCTAGATTATTTTAACCCCCAATTCCGATTGGATACCGAATGAATCCAATCGTATTTGTATGAATTGAGGTATCATATTGACAAATTGTAGCCTGATTTGCCCCTTAATAATGCGTTGTTACCTTCCATTTCAGAATGGTTAATATTTCTGTATATGAACCCCCTAAATTTGCAAATAATTACCCAACGATTTGTAAATAAAAACATGTAAAAAATAAAACACAGATTTCTCCCTCCTCGTCTTCATTGATCCATAATTCGTTTATATAGGAATAGTCTCCATCTCACATTCTTTAAAGTGAGATCTCAATCGTTTTTTTGGAGTACTAGATTGAAATCTGTGTTATATTCAACATGGTATGCGTTACAAAGACGAAAACATAGTGTGTTACATATATAACATGACTGTTTGTAAAAAAAAAAAAAAAAAAAACTTGTCGAGCGCAATAGGCAACTTGTGTGAAAATGTGAGAAATTGAAGTTATCGAGAAAAAAAAATGAAAAAAAAAATTTGTTGATACTAAGATTTTGATGGACAATTAAATGTTGATATTTTTTGTGGAATTAACGATTTTATTGAGTGTTTCAGTTTATTAGTTCTAGTGAAGATATTAAGAAAAATGTTAAATAGATGCTAAAGACATTGACAAAGATGATGGACGTTAAGAGATCGAAGAATTTGAAGAATCTAGAAGAAAATAACTCAAATTAAATTTTTACTCTTAATGTATTCCGATTAGAATCACACACGACACAAAATATTTTTGATAGGATCCTAATTAGCTAACATTTTTGCTCCTATGTGTAATTAAAGAAGAAACATTAATATAAAAAAGATAATTAATTAAAATTGAATTTAAGGATTTAGTGGAGTTAAACGAAAAAAGAAATCAGTTAAAGGGGTAAAAACGTCGAATAAATTTTGTAGAAAATTAATTAAAGAGAGGTGTTTCAGCTCAATCGGTCGACCTACACAAGAAGTCCAGTCAACCTATGAAATGAAGATGGGAAGAAAATTCAGACCCTGAATTGATCGGTCGACAGATAGGTCGACTTATGAAAATTAAATGAACTCTCTGAATCTCTCGGTCGACAAACAAGTCGACTTGTGGCTAAAAGATGAACTCTCTATATCGATAAGTCGATAGATAGGTCGACTTGCAAAACTCTCTGGATCTTCCGATCGACAGATACTTAATGGGTAGTCGACTTATGACGAATAAATTTTGGCTTGGGCTACGTCCTGAATTGGGCGATCGACCGATGGGTATTGGTCGATCAAGCGATGACTAGTTTCAGGATTTGAGATTTTTATGGTTTTGATCCAAAAAGTAGCCGTTACTAGCCATTTTATGGTTAAGATATGAAAGATATCTTAGGGATCTGATAAATTTTGAGATATTTAGTTAATATTTTAATATCTCTATAGATATGGTTTAAGTATTTTGGATATCTTTCAATTTGGTTCATGAAATTCTTTTTATCTTATCTAATTGAGATTGAGTATAAGTTTGAGGGATTAAATTGAATGTTTTAAAAGATATAATTAAGTGAATTATATCAGGAATGAGTTTTTATGATATAAGGGGTCTAATGGAGTAATTTTTTATCATGAAATATGAGAACTAGTCGTGAGAGGACTTGTTCTAAACCTCTATAAATAAGTCTGCGTTTTTTAGATTTCAATAATTCTTATTCATTCAATTCTGAAGAACTATTCAATTCTTGTGCTTTCTAAGAGTTATCATACTGAGAGTATTGTGAGAATCTTCTTCTGATTTGTTCTTGAGAAACCTTGAAGTAGATTCTTGTTGATTGCCGACTTGAAGTACTCATTATTTATTATTATTTTTTCGGTGGATACCAAGTAAGATTGTTCCAAGTTGATTATTATTAATTGATTGTTTGCTATTGTCATATTTTACTTGGAATTTAATCTTTGAAGTTGTTTTCCTGTTTTTAAATTGAAAATTATTTTTGAAACAATTTCTTGAGAAAATCTGATTACGTGCTAAATTGCTTGTTAGCCGTTTTTGTTTAAAATCAGATTTTGAATTTCTCACTATATTTCTATCGCTAGTATCGAGACATTAATTGAGTTTAAATTTATTTGGGGTGGTAGAAACTTCAAGCAGGAAAATCACTTATCAATTTTGTAATTAGTGAGTTGAGTGTCAGATTAGATGCTATTGAGAGTGTCTAATAAAAGGTAACTGGTTTCAATCGCTTCCAGTAAAGAGATTGAGGTTTTAATCTTTGCCTAGAGTATAAAAAGATTAGGTGTTAATTCTTCATTTATAGAATTAATTTGTTAGTGAATTTGTGACGGTTTAATTCTTACCAGATAAAAGGATATTTGGAGCGTTTTTATGTGAGGTTTGATTCTTAGCCTAAGTATAAAAAGAATTAAGTTAATATTTAGCCTTTTAAAAAAAAAAGGGTTATTCCTAAACCTGTAAAAAAGAATTGTAAAAGTTGATTCTGAGCCTATAAAAATAATCGTTTTGTAAGAGTTTGGTTCCTACCTAGTTAAAAGAATCATAGTGATTAATGGGTGTGACTCTTCTTGAGCTCGGGGGACTGAATTAGCCAAGAATAGCTTGGTGAACCAGTATAAATTTTTGGTGTGTTACATTCTTTTATTTATTTATATTTGTGTTGTTTAGTGTGTACCTAGTTGATATTTAATATCCGCTGCTATATAGATAATAATTAATTTAGAATAAAATTTTATTATTTGATTTTTGAAGTATTTTGTTTGAATTAATTTTTATCTACCCAATTCACCCCGCTCTTTGGTAGCTCACTGGGCTAACAATTGATATCAGAGTTGGTTTAGATCGACATACTAAGCTAACAAAGATTACATGGTGCACACAATGAGCACACTAGCTGAGGGGCAGTCTATGCACCATCCACTGTTGTTTGCAGGTAAAAATTATACATTTTGGAAATACAAGATGATTACCTTCCTTCAGGCCACGAATTATGATGTGTAACTAGCGATCAAAGATGGTCTATTTGTTCCAATGGAAATTGGAGTCGAGAAGAAGAAAAAACAGCTAACTGTTTCTGATAAGCAGAAACTCTTAAGCTATTAATATTCTATTTTATTCTTTAGATGCTAATGAATACTCGAGAGTTTCATATTGTAAATCAGCAAAGAGATATGGGACAAGCTACAGATTACCCACGAATGGACAAGTCAAGTGAAGTAATTAAAAATCAATGCTTTTATATAGGAGAAACTGAATCAATTCAAGAGATGTATACTCGATTTAACAATATTTGCAATCACTTTAGTTAACTTGGAAAGCCATACTCCATGGAAGATAGAATTCAAAAGGTCCTGAGATCTTTAACAAAAATATGGGAGTCGAAGGTGACCGCAATTGAGAAAGCTAAGGATCTTGCCAAATACAAAATTGATGACCTTATAGGCAACTTGATGACGCATCAAACGGCGATTTGAGGATATGAAGATGACACCGGAAATAGCAAGAAGAAATCCTTGGCGCTAAAGGCTCAGAAAACTGAAGTAGAGGATGACAGTAATGATGAAAGTCTTGAGTAAGAGAAAGAAGTGGTGCTTCTCACAAAGAATTTTAGAAGAATGACTCGGTGTACATTTCGCGAGAGAAGAAACTTCAACATGAATAATGTGGAATGCTACAACTGTCATAAGACCAATCACTTCCAAACTGATTGTCTCGAACTGAAAAAAAGATAAAGAAAATGAGAAGAAAAGAAAAAAGAATAATAAAGGGAAAAAGAGCAAGAAGAAGTCTATGAAGGCTACTTGAGATGATACCGAATCAAGTAGCTCGAAAAAATCAGAAAGTGAAGAAACGTCCATGTTTGCATTGATGATCACTGGTAGTGAAATAATAAAATGTTCAAATTCTTGTCCTTTAGATTTTGATGAATTATTTGATATTTATCAAGAACTTTCGCATGATTATAAAAACTAGTGTTCTAAAATAAATGCCCTTCAAAGTACAATTAATATATTAAACAAGCAAGTATGGACTACGAATCTAAAAATAATGAATTGAAATCCAAGATGTCGGATTTACATTCAATTGTTCTTAAATTCACCGGCGGTGAGAATAACTTGAAAATATTTTTGGAAAGTTTACGTGTTATTTTTGATAAAGCCGGTATTGGGTTTCAGAAACATCTTAAGCAAAAACGCTTTCATATATTATTTTCTGAAGCTAGAGGTCTTGTTAGATTTTTTAAATGTAATGTTGTGGGGGCATACTATTCGTATGTTTTGCTAAAATATCTAACTGTAGACAAGTTTGGGTTCTAAAAGGAACTAAAATTGTCCCGACTAAGAAGATCGGACCCACGTAAACTGTATACTACTTAGGAACTATTTGAGGTGCTCTTTGCAGGTTATTCTAAAAGTATCAATAAGAAAGGACAAATGGTTCCTATATTCTAAAAGCATCAATAAGAAATGACAAATGGTTGCTAGACAACGGTTGTTCTCGACACATGACCGGAGATAAAGCAAAATTCATGTCTTTGACACCTAAAGATGGAGGTCATGTGACTTTTGGAGACAACACAAATGGTAAAATTATCGGTATAAGTAATATCGGTAATGCGACTACTATTATTCAAGATGTTTTATTAGTTGATGGTCTCAAACATAATTTGCTTAGTATTAGTCAATTATGTGAAAAGGGTTATAATGTCATATTTAATCATAATAAGTACATTATTATGAATGGACATAATAGTAGTATCTTATTCGTTGCATTACATTTTGAGAATGTTTATACTTACTCATTTGATGATTTTACTTCTCAAAATTTTTCTTAATTGAATGCTTTATCTAAAAATAGTTGGTTATAACATAAAAGACTTTGACATGCTAGTATGAAGTTGATTTCTAATTTATCTATGAAGAGTCTCGTACATGGCCTAACTGATTTGCAATTTGTGAAAAATAAAGTATGTGATGCATGTCAATTAGGCAAGCAGTCTAGATCATCATTTAAGAAAAATATGCACACGTCCACGTCTAGATGTCTTGAATTGTTACATCTTGATTTATTTGGTCCAAATTATGTTGCTAGTCTTGATGGTAAATTTTATGCTTTCGTAATAGTTGATGATTATTTTAGACTTACCTAGGTATTTTTCCTTACTAAGAAAAGTGAGATTGCTTTTGTATTTGCTAAATTTTGTAAACGTATTCAAAATGAGAAGCAATGCTCTATTATTAACATTCGTAGTGACAGAGGAAGAGAGTTTAAGAATGATAATGTTGTTAGTTACTGTGATAAGCATGGTTATGCTCATAATTTCTCTGGATCAAAATCACCACAACAAAATAGTATAGTGGAAAAGAAGAACAGGACGCTTCAAGAGATGGTCAAAACGATGCTTAATGAAAACCGTTTACCGACCTACTTGTGGGCCGAAGCATTAAGTACAACTTGCAATATGGCGAATCAGGTATCGATTCATAGAGGGTTTAACAAATCCCCATATGAAATCTGGAATGGTAAGACTTCTAATATTTCTTATTTTAAAGTATTTGGGTGTAAATACTTAATTTTGAATTACAAGGATAATCTAGGTAAATTTGATGCTAAATCTGATTATGGGATTTTTCTTGCATATGTTACTAATAGTAAGGCTCATAGAGTTTATAATAAACATACGTTAGTAGTTGAGGAGTCTATGCATATTGTATTTGAGATAACTAACCCATAAGGTTTTGGATGATGATGATACAGGTTTTTCAAATAACCAAAACCAAGGTGATAATGCGACTAAGGAGTCTCAAAAAGAGGAGGAGGCTAAGGAAGAGGATTCAACTTTACCACAAGCTATAAAGACAATACCGAGACATTCGGTAAAATAAATCATCGATAATTTTGAAAGAGGTGTAAGTACTCGTTCCTCTCTTAGAGATATAATTAATCTTTATTTTTTTTTAATCTCAAATTGAGCTTAAAAATGTAAATGAGGCGTTAACTGATGAATCTTAGATTTTCGCAATGCAAGATGAATTAGTTCAATTTGAGTGGGAAAAAGTATGATGTTTTGTTTCGAGACTGGATTTTCATCCAGTTATTGGTACTAAATAGATTTTTAGAAATAAAATGGATGAATCTGGCATAGTAATTAGAATCAAAGTAAGATTAGTAGCACATGACTATAATCAAGTGGAAGGAAATGAATACGATGAAACCTATGCTCCTGCGGCTAGATTAGAAGTTATTAGAATGCTATTCGCTTTTGCATGTTCACGTAATTTTAAGCTATATCAAATGGATGTTAAGAGTGCATTTCTAAATGAATTCATAGTGAAAGAAATTTTTGTGGAACAACCCCTATAATTTGAGAGTGATAAATTTTCCGATCACGTAATTAAACTTCATAAGGTTTTGTATGGGCTCAAACAAGCTCCTAGAGCTTAGTATGAGATATTTAGCCAATATTTGATCGAAAATGGTTTTAGAAGGGGTATTTGTGATATAACACTATTTGTTAAGCAAATTGATTCTGATATCCTATTAGTACAAGTTTATGTTGATGATATTATTTTTGGATCTACTAATGAGGATCTTTGCCAAGAGTTTTCTACGATAATGCAGGTCGAATTTGAGATGAGCATGATGGGAGAGCTGAATTTCTTTCTTGGGTTGCAAATTAAGTAAACCAAAGAAGGGATATTCATAAAACAAACCAAATACACCAAGGAGTTGTTAAAAAAATATGGCTTGGATGGCGCTAAAGAGTACAAAATTCTCATGGCAACGGCTACAAAGATAGACGAAGATAATACGGGCAAATGTGTTGATGAAAAAATGTATCAAGTTATGATTGATAGCCTATTTTACTTAACTGCGAGTAGACCTGGCATTATGTATAGTGTTTGTTTATGTACTAGATTTTAGTCTTGTCCTAAAAAATCTCATTTAACTGCGATTAAGTGAATTTTTTTATATTTAAATGGGACGACTGACCTAAGATTATGGTATCCTAGGGGGAGTGATTTTAAATTAATAAGTTATTCTGACGCTGATTTTGTAGGTTGCAAAGTCAAGCGAAAAAACACAAATGGGTCATGTCATTTGTTAGGACATGCCTTGGTTTCTTGGTCATGCAAGAAACAAAATTCAATAGCCTTATCCACTATTGAGGATGAGTATATGGCAGCTGGTAAATGTTGTGCTCAAATTTTATAGATTAAGTAACAATTAAATGATTTTAAAATTTGTATGGAGGAGGTCTCGATTTATTGTGATAATAAAAATGTTATTTGTCTAAGTAAGAATCCTACACAACACTCACGAACTAAGTACATAGAGATTAGACATCACTTTATTCATGATCATATTCAGAAAAAGAACATTGTTATTGAATATATTGATACCTCCGACTAGCTTGTTGATATTTTTACCAAATCATTAGCGGAAGATCAGTTTATGAAAATCATTCGCGGTTTGGGTATAGTTAGGCATAACGATGTTTGCCTAGAGTAGTATTTATTTGTAGTTCCCCTTTCCCATTTTTTGAGATAACAAATGGGGAGAATTTATTGTTGTTTTTATTGAATATCTTAAGGGGGAGCTTATCATATTTTGACATTTGTGCTTTGTTGAATATCTTATGATTATTTTGACAAAAATATCAAAGTTAATTGTCATCATAAAAAAGGAGGAGAATTTTTATCCTAAGATTTTGATAGATAATTAAATGTTGATATTTTTTGCGGAACTAACGGTTTTATTGAGTGTTTCAGTTTATTAGTTCCAGTGAAGATATTATCATGACGATATTGAGAAAAATGCTAAATGGATGCTAAAGACATTGACAAAGATGATGGACGTTAAGAGATCGAAGAATTTGAAGAATTTGGGGGAAAAAAAACTCAGGTTAAATTTTTTCTCTTAATGTATTCCGATTAAAATCACACATGACACAAAATATTTTTGATAGGATTCTAATTATCTAATATATTTGCTCCTATGTGTAATTGAAGAAGAAACATTGATATAAGAAAGATAATTGATTAAAATTGAATTTAAATATTTAGTGGAGTTAAGCGAGAAAAGAAATCAGTTAAAAGGGTAAAAAAGTCGAAGAAAATTTGTAGAAAATTAATTAAGGAGAAGTGTTCCAGCTCAATCGATCTACATAAACAAAAGGTCCGATCAATCGATGAAATGAAACTGGAAAGAAGATTCAAACCCTGAATTGATCGGTCGACAAATAGGTCGACTTATGAAAAATAAATGAACTCTCATAATATCTCGGTCGATAAGCAAGTTGACTTGTGGCTAAAAGATGAACTCTCTATATCGATAAGTCGATAGATAAGTCGACTTGCGAAACTCTTTGGATCTTCCGATCGACAGATACTTAATGGGTAGTCGACTTATGACGAATGACTTTTGGCTTGGGCTACGTCCTGAATTGGGCGATCGACCGATGGGTATTGGTCGGTCAACCGATGACTAGTTTCAGGATTTGAGATTTTTATGATTTTGATCCAAAAAATAGTCATTACTAGCCGTTTTATGATTAAGATATACGAGATATCTTAGAAATCTGATAGATTTTGAGCTATTTAATTAATATTTTAATATTTCTATAGATATGGTTCAAGTATTTTGGATATCTCTCAATTTGATTCATGAAATTCTTTCTATCTTATCTAATTGAGATTGAGTATAAGTTTGAGAGATTAAATTGAATATTTTAAAATATATAATTAAATGAACTATACCAGGAATGAGTTTTTATGATATAAGGGGTCTAATGGAGTAATTATTTATCATGAAATATGTGAACTAGCCATTAGAGGACTTGTTCTAAACCCCTAGGACTTGTTCTAAACGCCTATAAATAAACCTGCGTTTTTGAGGTTTCAATAATTCTCATTCATTCAATTCTGAAGAGCTATTCAGTTCTTGTGCTTTTTAAGAGTAATCATACTGAAAGTATTGTGAGAATCTTCTTGATATTTGTTCTTGAGAAACCTTAAAGTGGATTATTGCTGATTGCCGACTTGAAGTATTCATTACTTATTAGTATTCTTTCGGTGGATTCCTGGTAAGATTGTTCTAAGTTGATTGCTATTAATTGGTTGTTTGTTGTTGTCATATTTTACTTGGAATTTGATCTTTGAAATTGTTTTCTTGTTTTTAAATTGAAAATTATTTTTGAAAAGATTTCTTGGAAAAATCTGATTACGTGCTAAATTGCTTGCTACCCGTTTTTATTTAAAATTAGATTTTGAATTTCTCACTATATTTCTATCACTAGTATTGGGACATTAATTGAGTTTAAATTTATCTAGAGTGGTAAAAGCTCTGAGTGAGAAAATCACTTATTAAGTTTGTAATTTGTGAGTTGAGTATCGAATTAGATACTATTAGGAGTGTCTAATCAAGGGTAGGTGGTTTCAGTCCCTTCCGATAAAGAGATTGAGGTTTTAATCTTTTGCCTAGAATATAAAAAGATTATGTGTTAATTATTCGTTTATAGAATTAATTTGTGAGTGAATTTGTAACAGTTCAATCTTTACCGGATAAAAGGATATTTGTAGCGTTTTTGTGTGAGGTTGGATTCTTAACCTAAGTATAAAATAATTAGGTTAATCTTTAACTTGTTAAAAAGATAGGATTATTCCTGATCTTGTGAAAATGAATTGTAAATGTTGATTCTGAGCCTGTGAAAAGAATCGTTTTGTAAGGGTTTGGTTCCTACCTAGTTAAAGGAATCAAAGTGATTAGTGGATGCGACTCTCTATGGAGCTCAGGGGACTAGATTAATAAAAAATAGCTTGATAAACCAGTATAAATTTCTGGTGTGTTGCATTCTTTTATTTATTTATATTTGTATTGTTTGGTGTACACCTAGTTGCTATTTAATTTCCGCTACTATATAGATAATAATGAATTTAGGGTAAAATTTAATTATTTGATTTTTAAAGTATTTTTTTGAATTAATTTTTATCTACCCAATTCATCCTGCTCTTGGGTAGCTCACTGGCGAGCAAAAATGAAGAAGAAAATAAAGAAGTCGAAAGTAACATCAGGAAAATGAACAAGAAAATGTGTCAGTTGGATGAGATGCTTGTGGAATCGGAGGTCCACTGTGTTATAGAAAAGAAGAAACATATGACCAAGAAAGATGATTTAGAAGAGCAGCTCGTAGAGGTTGTCGTTCATTCCTACAAAAACAATCGAAAACCAACAAAATCATTTTGAGGAAATTGAGGGCATGATTGAAATTTTCAATATGGAATTGAATGACAGAGACCATGTAATCGTACAATAAGCCACCAAAATTGCCCGTCTTGATGACCCGGCTCCTGTCTCGCCACAGACAACAACAAAGAGTAAACAGATTACCTGACAAAAGCCTCAACAAACAACTCCCACCTCACTTATGCCAATTTTTGTGAAAAGTTGAGCAAAAATGCAGAAAACTAATAAGGGATCCATATGCGAATATAAGGTTCCAGTCACACAGCCAAGAAGAGTGAGATGAACCTAGAACGACAATTCGACACTAGATGAGCCAGTTACAAATATTGTTATATATGCAGGTGAGACAAGCAAATCAGTTTTAGATGATGATGAAACATGCATCTTGCTTAAAAGGGATGGTGTTGTTGCTCGGCTACATAATCAACAAGATTGGGACAAACTTGACCTAATTTTGGAAAAAAGATAGCTCATCATGAGTTGTCATTTTCTCTTGTTGCTTTCATTCCACTTATCATTACAAAACAATAGGTTGTTGTTTGTTCATTGTTCTATTCATATGTCTACCAACACAGCGTGTGGGGTAGCGAATAACCATATGCACAAGTTTCATTTGTCGAACTAATAGGGCTTTTTGGGGAAAAACAACTAACAAACTTTTTAAGTTGCCCATATTTTGTTATAGTCGAAGACATTATAACCAATGTTGTTGAATGTAACATTTCAACATAAGTGTAAACTTGATGAGATGCGCTTTTTCCATTGACATTACATTCCACACGGCATCATAAAACCATATTACATTCAACAAAGATACACATTAACATGATTTTCACCAAATATCATGTTTTGTTGTATAGATGACTGTGATATTTTAATGTGTTGAATGTAACATTTTAATATGTTGAATGTTACATTTCAACATAAGATTTCTCGTAAATAATTGATGTTGAATATAAATCATATGCTATTGCTATAATGTTGAATATAACATATGATTACATCATCGTTGAATTTTTTATTTTGCTACTCTAGTTATATTCTTATATATATTGTGTTTATCTCATCTCCTATGCACAATGATAGGTGATCAGCAGTTGTGTGGAACTCATTGTGACCAAACAAAGCAAGGTCATCGCCGAACTCAAATCCCTTGGTCAAAACCAACGAAACCAACCTTTTTTTTTTTTTTTAAATAAATAGTGCTTGTTGGGTACAAAGTACTACTTAACACAATATTACATGTAATACACTTAAAGACAATCTTCCAATGTGTATTTCTTATTTACAAACGTGGATTGTCCAAAACGAGACCAATGTGCTTGACCAAGTCTTGAATCCAAGCATACTCGTTGCGTACATCTTCAACTCAACACTAAAGGGCCGACATCATCGACAGGACATTGGACCTTGGTTGGGTTTGATAAGCGACAATCAATTTAGTGACATTATAATTCCATTAACCTAAAAGAGAGGTGATTGTGGATCGCTTCTTTGAAAATACAAAAAAAAAAAAAAAAAAAAAAAGTGTAAAATGGTATTTTGCTTTGGGAAGTTTCGTATATCTATAGTTAACTCTTAATCATCGACACTAAATTTCAGATTGCATATGTGGACCTGCTACTTGCAAAAAACGCTAGGGAACACCACAATAAACGACGATGTACCAAATCAAGATGTTTCAGGGTACGTTAAAATCACCAAAACAATAATCATTGTGTCTCTCTCTCTTATGTCAATACAAGGTCTTTCAGAGTATTTAAAGGACTTCTTGTTCTCATTGATATGGGAATGGATGGATTCCGCATAGAAGGGGCTCGCAATTCATGATTTCCTTAATAATCTAGTTTGATCATGGACCCTCGAGGCCTTTGAAATCAAATTGTCTTTCCATAACAAAACAAGAACATCCTTCATCTTCGCACAAATAATTCAACAAACATTGAAAATGTACTAATTAATTTGAATTGTGATTTTTTTTTTTTCTTTTGTCATAACATCGTAGGTAGCAATTTTTTTTTTTATTTTGCCATGTGAATATCTTTGTGTTTCATATAATGGTTTTGATGCAAGTATATGCATGGAACATATGTTTAATATGCCAAAGTCGTTTTCCTTCATCTAAATTGATATGCCACATGATGATCTAGATGTCATTGCATGTTAAATGCAACACGAATAAATTACTTATGTTTACACGTGTAAGTGTGTTGCTCTTATGATGTTAAATGTACTCGACAGAATAACTTATGTTTATACATGTAACATGAGTTGCTATTTAGATGTTGAATGTAACGTGAGTTATTTTTATAACATGTATGAGTTGTTATACTTTTATAATACTAAGTGGTGTGCTCTAACCACAAGACTTCAAATGTATTTATTGAGTATAGTGGGACATACATGTGAATATACGAGTATGCAAGATATAATCTATCACTCTTAGCAAATAGAGACGTGTCCTATGTGATTAAATTTAATATAATTCACCCGGGTTTTTGGCCAAAGTAGCGTGACAATTGAGATGAGATTCCAATTGATGTTACGAGGAATTATATTGTCAATCAATATAGATATGATAGACAACATCCAAGTACGGTGTATGTGGTGAGTGCATAAACTAACTCACAACATGGATAATATACGTAAGATCTGGCCTTGTATTAGTAAAATAGATAACGTGACCTACAAGTCGCTGATATACTGATAGATCTGATAATAATTCTCCTAAGTTTGTTGGTAACTTAAGGTTTGGATCCATGGGAATAAAAGCGGGTCTACGTCCAAGCATCCCAGTGTCCTGAAGAAGATCAAGGGTGTAATTTCTGTTGGGATAGAGAGATACCTCGTTGAGGCCGAGCAACCTCAATACCAAGAAAATAACGGAGATGTCACAAATCCTTGATGTTGAAAATCTATCTAAGATCCTTCTTTACCTGCTGAATGTTAGGCACATCGTCTCCTATAATAATAATGTCATTCACATAGACTGAAACAATGATGCATTGTCCCTATTGCTGATGATGGATTAAAGATGCATGATTTGAGTGACACTGAGTAAACCCCCATAGTAAGAATGGCTTCGCTGAATCGACTGAACCATGTACGAAGAGATTGCTTAAGTCCATAGATGGATTTTCGGAGTCGACAGACATTGCCCAAATACTCTGCTTGAGTCCCGAAATCCCAATACAGACTCAATTTCACGTCTTATTTGTCATCTTGAGTTTGAGGTGTGATGTTTATATATGATATGAGCCTCGGCCCACTATGCCAAATCATAATCTCACTACTAAAGCCAAACCCTAATCTTACCAGATTTATCTAGTCACCTCATATATATAGACTTTATGTATATCTCTATGATTGTATATGCAATACAAGTCTCTCATGTTCTCTCAACATTACGCCTCTTAGTTATTCTAACACATGGCACGCAAGCTCCTCCAACCTTACCTGTGGTAGTATTTTTATACTTCTCAAAATACCCCTTATAATATTTATATATTGTTTATATAAGAAATAACCAAACCATACCTAACTCTATATAATATAAAATTGAAAACACAGGCACATTATACTAATGGTGGAGCAAAGAAACAGTCAGAAAAATGGCTTAGCTCTACAAGCACTTAGCTTTCAGTGTGTTCATGAACTAATTGCATGAGATAATTAATTAATTCTCATAATATTAATTAATTATTTTTATGTAATCTGATAACTATTGATCGACAAATCTCCTAATTAATCACACAAACCCAATCTATTCACTTTCCACGACAACTCAGATTTAATAATAATGCAATTCGTGTTAGTAGACTTTTTGAGATCATTATCGTTATTCCCAAGTGTATGTTACTTTCCAAAACACCACAAAGTCTCCCTCTGCCAAAAAATAAAATAAAACAAAAAGAAAAAGTCTATGAAATCTTAAAAAATAAATTCGAGAGAATTTTTAGAATTTCCTTGTAAAATTGAAAAGAGAAAAAAAAGGGCTAAATTTCACTTTGCATGGTGATAGTTTGACCCTTCATGTTTCAACTTTCGCAATTACCCCCATTAAAGTTTGCATTCCATACTTATATTGTCCAATCACCCACATGAATATTATCATGCTTGACATATAGGTGATTTCCGTAAAAAATGATGATGGTGTTAATAATTTGGATTCACTTGATACAATTTGGATATTGTAAGATTTAATATATTTAAATTGAAAGACAGAGATCAAAGTAGAATTTTTCCAAAACTTTAGGGGTGCAAAGTGAAAAAATCTATTGTTCTTGATTGAAAGAATTTAAAAATAAAAAAAATTTGCTTTGTAGAAAAAAAATAAAAAATAAATAAAAATACTAAATCACAAATTAAGTGGAAGATGTAGATAATAAAATACGGAACTCTAGTGCCCTACCTCACCAATTGAGCTAAAGCCAAAATCGAGCAATTACTTATCTTTTATTTTTGAAAGGAATTATTTTTGGGTGTTGGCAAGTTCTTTGTTTTAATTTTAATTTAAAAAATAAAAAAATAATATGCAATTACAACTTGTGTTTTGATCTAGCGCATTAAAAAAATGTTAAAAATCCAATATACACGTTGCACTCTTACAGTTATATATATTTAACTTGTGTATAAAATACTTGTTAAATATAACAATTTTACATAAGCACATATAACATACTGACATGTAATTTGTAACTTGTATTTAATATTACATAAATACATCACGTAACGAATATTATATAGGCATTAAAAAAAATGCGGGATTAATACGCAAACAAAAATTAATTTAAAAAATTAAATTAAAAATTATATTTTAAATATAACTAATAACATATTTTACCTGCTATTTAGAACTAATAATCAATTATTCTATTATTTGTTTCTCAAAAGTAATACGCACCCTTTGCTTGCACAGGTGCAAAATCAATCGCTAAAAATTGTCTAACCGGTATAAGCTAATTTCTATTATGAATGATAATTTTTACTGTTGGGAGCATTAATCAAATAGTTGTCTAAATTATCTCATTTTATATATTATTTTATTATTTATGGATCGATTTATATATATTTTTATTTATCTAAATTTTAATAAAATTTAAATAATATTTGTTTAAATAAAAAAAAATGCAATTATTATAGTTTAGTTAAATTTTAAATTATGCTTTATTGTAATTACATGAAAAAATTAGTATGTGAACTAGAATTAAAATAATTTAGTTAACTAATTGAAGTATTTTTAATTTTTACAAACAAATATTAGAATATAATAATTCATAAATTAATTAATTAATTAAAAAGTAGCACAATTTTACGAATTGAAGGACAACCAACAAAATAATAAATTAGGAGGTTTTAATTTTATTATTTACTAGTCTTCATTTTGTCGAAAATCACAAATCTTTCCTATAATTTTGTAAACTATAGGTCAACTCCTTATTATTTTAGTCAAATACTATTTAATTCTTCGCTGGATCAAAAATTACTTAAAATTAAATTGTAAGATGTTTTTACGCTTAAGGATTTCAAATTAATTAAAAATTAAAATACATAAATATCTTTTTAAGTGTTTTTCAGTATTATTTTTTTGTTCTACATTTTTACAATAACACCCCTATTTTAAAAAATAAAATATTTTTTATTCCTAAAACTTTTTGTAATTTTTTTTTATCCTACCCCATCTTCTTCCTCCTCCTCCTCCTTTTTCTTCCTTATTCTTCTTCTCTCTATCTCTCTCCCTTCAAATCTGGTGCCGTCCACCGAGGGTTCAGGGGGTGGAGGATAAAAATAATTTTGAAATAGCTTAGGAATAAAAAGCATTTTTTTTAAACATGGGAGTTAGTGATTTATTTATTTATTTTTATTTTTTTAAAATAAAAAGACAAAAAATAATTAAAAGAAAAAAAAGAAGAATAGTTATGTCTATTTACCCAAAAATTTGTCAAACAAATTGTTCGTAGGAGAGATTTATGAGTTTGGACATGTTAGTTCCGTTGGCAAGGTGAAGTGCTCAATTTCTTTGTCAACCGAGATTTAACTTTTCTGAAGAGTATTTCAGGAATTAAATCTTGAATTAAATCCTGAATCGGCGAGGTGATTAGTAGAGGTGCGCATGAGCTACCTTGAATACACTTTACCGTTTAATTTGGAAAAAAAAATTTATGATTTTGGACAAATATCAATCAATGCTAAAAAATCATAAATTAGAGTAATACCCAGACAGCGCCATCCATCAAACCACTAAGCTCTCAACTACAAATGTCCACTTAAAAATGGTGAATTTTATATTGGGAGATTGGGCCATCACCTTGGTTATAAATAGAGTTTCTTCATGGGTTTCGTGAATCATTAAGAACCAAGAGTCATGGGTAGTTCAAAGACCATGATCTTCTTCATGGCGTTATTTGTAAGTGCTGCGTCTCAATTGAGTAACGATTTCTACTCAACAACGTGTCCGAATCTCCAAAAAGTAGTGCGGAGGGAGGTTCAAAATGCGATTAAGTACGAGATGAGAATGGCCGCTTCCCTCCTTCGCCTTCACTTCCACGACTGCTTTGTTAACGTCAGTTGAGCCACCTTTTTTTTACTATCATTCTAATTAATTTTATACTCGTATAATATGCGACTCTAAAAAAAGTATATTTTTAATTTAAATATTTTTTGATGTTATAATTGTTACTCTTGATTTACATATAACAAAAAATCTAAATCATTTTTTAAATGATAAAAATTTTTAGGGATTCAATTGAAATTTATATAAATTGGAGAAAGAGTATATGAAATTTTTAAGATTATAATTGATTTTTTCTTAAAAATAAAAGGATGAAAATATATATTAAAAAATTAAAGGTGATCAGTTCATAGAAGATTTAGAGTCAAAATATTAATAATAGAAAAGAAAATCTAGGCCATTGATTTGATAAGAATAAAGAGATTTGAGAGATGTCTTTCTTTGAGTTATGATTTATTCTTGGTTCTGGCTTTCACTTTTAATATATAAAATATGGTTATTCACCAATTTCCAAAATTATGTTTTAGACAAAACGTTGAGTGGTTTTGTTGCTCATGCAATTCAAGTTGCATAAAGAGTTTTTTTTTAGGTGTGTTAGCACAACGCACACCTCGATTTATTATCTCTCCAAATGATTTTAAAAGCGAACTGTCCACTTTGGCCGAATACATTTAAAATTAAACACAAAATTTAATTTCGAAAGAAATCCTCAAGAGAGTCGAAATAAGGAAAGAGACATTTCTTCTTGCCAACTGAACTAACAATGCTGGGTAAATCAATTTGTTGATTACAAACAGAAAGGATTTTGTAGTAGAAACGAATAATAAAGAAGGCTCAATTCTATTTGTGCCCTTTAAAATATGTCATGCAGCACAACATCAAATTTAGCAAATATTAATGTCACAGACTGATGGGCATAAGTTCACAATTTTAAAAACTTAATTGAAATTATTAAGATTTAAGGGCTTGGTTTGTTTAGTTTTTCAAAAATTTTGACCAAAAAATTAAATAATTTTGGAAAATTATTGAAAAAATATTTAGTTTATTTTTGAAAAGTTTAAAAAATATTAATTAATAATGTATAAAAAAAAATATGTGATGTGATTGATTAAAATATAATATAAAAAATAATTAATAATAAAATTTGTTGAGTAAATATGTGATAGAGATAATTTATAAAGAAATAAAAAAATTATAAAATAATAAAAGTATAACATTAAAAATAGATAATATAAAAGATTGAATATTATAAAATTTATTTTGTAGAAGTAATTTCGAAGTTTTTTTTATTAAAAAAAATAGTATAAATTTTGTGTTTTTAAAATCCCAAAACATCATTAGAAAGCTTAACCAAACACAAACTACCTATTCCGTGTTGACCGAAAAAAAAAAAAGATTCTTTATGCACTGATCATTTCTTTCCTAATTTCACGGATTGGTTTACTCCTCTTAAACGGATTGGTTTACTCCTCTTAAATGAGTTCATACATTCCTTATATTCGTCGCATCTCTAAAAACGCAAAAAAGAATATGGTAATAAACTATTAATAAAACAAAACACACAATCTTTTTTTTTAAAAAAATCAATTGTGATTGTTGTTCAATGATTTTTATTTTACACTGCAATCATGATCTTAAAAACGAAATATTAATATTTTTTTGGGAGTTTCGAATTAGTATGCATATGAAAGTTATATATAACATTAACTGTGATATTAAAGTATATATCATCACTACAATCTATGTGTTCTTATGAGTATTGAATATAACATCTAATGTAATAGAAATAATATCAATTAATATTGTTAATAGTACAAATTATATGAATGTTTAATGCGACATGACTTACTAATAAATATGATTTGGATGTTGACTGTAACACTTAACTGCATTTTTATAATGTATAAGATTATGTTGAACGTAACATGAATGTAAAAACTAAAAATTCTGCAAGTATCATGTTGAAGGTAACATGAATGTGAAAACTGAAAATTCTAAAAGTACCATGTTGAATATAACACAAATATGAAACTAATACAAAATAATGAATAAGATCTTCACAAAAAAATAATGAATATGAAATCATTTTTAAAATCAGACGAATCTAAATATATAATTATATCGTAAAAAAATGTATACAACAATATTTATTTTAATTTTAATAAAGGAAAAAATGACCAACTAAATCTAAATTAAGAATCAAACTACCATTTAATGTCAACTAGTTTAAAATGAACCAAACACTCACATTTTATAAAATTGTATTAACCGTTTCGTTCTAATTTCAAAAAATGCAAAAATTAGCATGACCAATTTATCCCTGCGTGATTTGTGAGATTGAAATCTTCTAACAGTTTCACACAAAATTAATAATAATTTATTTTTGAAAAATTATTTTCAAATTGAAAATCGAACTCATGTAATTTTTTGTCTCTTAGGGTTGTGATGGGTCAATTTTACTAAATGGAAGTGATGGAGAGAAGTTTGCAGTGCCTAATTTGAACTCCGCTAGAGGATTTGAAGTGATTGACTCTGTAAAGACCGCCGTCGAAGCCACATGCGGCGGCGTAGTGTCGTGCGCCGATATACTTGCTATAGCTGCCCGTGATTCCGTTCTTTTGGTAAGGATAAATAAATTACACTTTATACACCTAAATTGTGGTAGTACATGCACCAAAGTAAATAATATTTTGCAATTTGGTCCCTACTCTTCCAAAAAGGATGCATTATTTAATAGATATTTAGAATTAGAATTGCAATATCGAGTCTACGTTTGCCAACTATTTCTATTTTCGTTTTCTTATATAGATTTAAATGAAAAAGAAAAAAATTCCAATCTTATCCCAAAAGTAATGGTATGCTTGGCTAAAAGGATGTAAAAGAAAATAAAAAATAAGAGATTAATTTGTCCAAATAATCCCAATTTTTTACTTAGATTATATATATATATATATATATGATACTTTTAATGACATTTGAAAACTTCGATATTAAATGGATTAACCAATTCGATTTTTAACTGTGATAAAAAAAATTACTATCTCGATTTTTAATTGTGATTAAAAAAAAAAATCTTACTTTTAATCACACTTCCATTTATCACATTCATTTTTAGGACAAAAAATGGTATCACGATTTTTAACTGTGATAAAATGTTTTTTGTTCTTATAGTACTCCCTCTCCTATAATTACTATCATTATTATTTTAAAATTTTTAGTTTTTGGTGGCAGAGTGGAGGGCCATTTTGGAAGGTAATGCTGGGAAGAAGGGATGGGGTGGTGGCAAACCAAGCCGGGGCTAACAATGGCATCCCCTCTCCTTTTGACTCTCTTGATAACATCACCCGAAAGTTCAATGCTGTGGGCCTCAACCTCAACGACGTCGTTTCATTATCAGGTTTCATACTCCCACAATTAATCTTTATATATAGCGAAATCTAGGGTGTAAATTTAAAACTAATAAAAAACATTGGGGGAGTAAAATGTAATTTATCGAACTACGTCTCTTTGTAGGTGCGCATACAATCGGTTTCGCGAGGTGCGTCATGTTCAGCCCCAGGCTGTTCAATTTCTCCGGCACCGGAGCTCCGGATAGCACGATGGACACCAGCATGCTGTCCGATCTACAAACTTTCTGCCCGATGAACGGCGACGGTAACAGAACGACGGTTCTCGATCGGAACTCAACTGATCTGTTCGATAATCATTACTTCAGCAACTTGATCGCCGGCAAGGGCCTCCTCAGCTCCGACCAGATACTGTACTCGGGTAACGTGTCGGCGACGAAGGATTTGGTCGTGAAATACAGCGCCGATATGAAGCTTTTCTTCGACGATTTTGTAAATTCGATGATCAAAATGGGGAATATAAGTCCGTTGACGGGATCGGCCGGAGAGATTAGGAAGAATTGCAGGGTGATCAATTCGTAAATTGCGTCTTCATTCGAAATATGATTCCCTTGTAATATTTCCTACCTTTCGTGTTATATTGGTAATATACGAATAAATCTAATCTTACATATACTATCTCAATATTTTTGCCTCTAAATTATTTTAACATAGAAATAATTTTTTTAGAGGTGTTTTCCACATGATTCTAATTGGGCATCTATAATATTGAATTTGTATGAACCAAGGTATCATATTGACAAATTGTGGCCTAATTTGTTCCAAATAATACGTCGTTACTTTCCATTCCAGAATGGTCACTATTTTCATATATACACCTATTAAATTTGTGAAATAATTGCACAACAATTTGCAAAGAAACACGTGTAAAAAAACACATATTTTTTCCCACTCATCTTCGCTGATCTATAATTCGTTTATACATGAATGATCTTCATTTCATGTTCTTTAAAGTAAGATGGCAATTGTTTTTGGGGCATGCACCACCAACTCTCAAAATGCGGAATAAAGTATTGATCAAGTCTAGCCACCTTTTTTGCACCAATAACTCATTTTATTTTTTTTGGATCAAAATACCCCTTATAATGCTAATATCAAAACACATGGATTTTTTTATAATTCCTGATATTGAATGTAACATCAACTGAAAACACAAACAAAGAAAATATGCAGGGTGCAAAGTTTAAATAATCAAAATCAAGATAAGAAAAATGCGCATCTCCATTCGTCCTCCCATCTCTCTCTAGATTCGTGCACTTCATCAAAGCTTCCATCTCTCTCTAGATTTGTGCATCTGCATTTACTTTAATCTCTCTCTCTCTCTCTCTCTCTAATTAATTGTATACCTTGTTTGATCTTGATGAATTTCTGAAACAATAACCCCTGAATCCGTCACTCCACTTCTAGAACTTGAATTTGAATTGCTTCTACTCCAACTACCACCACTATTCTGGCCGCAAGGTGAACCATTGACAAAATCAAGTTCTTGTTACTCATGACGCCGCTTATGCTCATAGATTTGGATCTCAATCAAAGTTCTTATTCTTCGTTCATGGTGCTGCATAAACTAGGTAAGGTTATTTGCTACAATTTCAAAGATCAAATCGAAGAGTTGTTCATCTCTATTGACAATCAATTGACTAAAACACATTGGATTTCTGAAGACGTCTGCAGGAGGGGCATTTCAATAATCTCTTCGCCGGTCGTTTTTGAAAATGGACTAATCAGTGCAATAAAAGGTCGGCAATGGGAGTTTTCAGTGTAAGAAAAAGCAGATGGGTTTAAACGGTGAACATTAACATATTTTGGGAGTAAACAATAATTTTTTATTTTTTTTGGAGCATTAAATTGAAATCCATGTTATATTCAATATGGTGTGGATTACAAAGATTAAAAAATATAGTGTTACATATATATAAAATGATTGCTTGTAAAATATTATCTAAACTTGTCGAGCGCAATAGGCAACTTGTGTGAGAATGTGAGGAATTGAAGTTATCGAGGAAAAAAAATACAAAGAAAAAAGAAGAAGAAAATAAAGAAGTTGAAAGGTGTCATCAGGGAGATAAACAAGGAAAGGCGTCAGTTGGACAAGGCGCTTGTAGAATCAAAGGCCCACTCTGTTATCCAAACATGTGACTAAGAAAGCTGATTTAGAATAACAGCTCGTAGAGGTTGTCGTTCATTCTTACGCAAACGGTCGAAAACCAACAAAAACATTCTGAGGAAATTGAGGGTATGATTGAAATTTTCAATATGGAATTGGATAATAGAGACCATGTAATCGTACAAGCAATCGAAATTGCCTGTCTTGATGACCTCGTTCCTGTTCTGCTATAAACAACAACAAAGGGTAAACAGATTACCTAACAAAAGCCTCAGCAAAACAACTCCCACCGTACTTAGGCAGAATATGAAAAGTCAAAAAACTGAAGAGGGATCCATCTACAAATATAAGGATCTAGTCAAACAGACAAAAAGAGTGAGAACAACCAAGAACGACAATTCAACACCAGATGAGCCAGTTAGAGATATTGTTATATACGATGGTGAGACAAGCAAATTAGTTTCCGACGATGATGAATCACGCATCCTGCCTAGAAGGGATGGTGCTGTTGCTCAGCTACTGAATCAACAAGATTGGGACAAACATGACCTAATTTTGGAAAAAGATAGTTCATCATAAGTTGCTATTTTATCTTGCTGCTTTCATTCCACTTATCATTATAAAACAACATATTGTTGTTTGTTCAATGTTCAATTCATATGTCTACTAGCATGTCATGTGGGGTGGCGAATGTGCTTATGCACAAGTTCCACTCGTCGATCTGATAGGGCTTTTATGGGAAAAGCAACTAACGAACTTTGTAAGTTACCTATGTTTTTCTGTTCAAAGACATTATAACTAATGGTGTTGAATGTAACATTTCAACATAAGTGTAAACGTGATGAGACGGCATCATAAAACCATGTTACACTCAACATGGATACACATTTGCATGATTTTCACCAAATATCATGTTTTGTTGTATATATGACTGTAACATTCTAATCTAATGGATGTAACATTTTAATATTTTGAATGTTATATTTCAACATAAGGTTTCTTGAAAATAATTGATATCGAATGTAAACCGTACCCTATTGCTATAATGTTGAATATAATATACGATCACATCATCGTTCAATTTTTTATTTTGCTACTCCAATTATATTCTTATGCATATTGTGTCTATCTCATCTCCTATGCTCAATGATAGGTGATCAATGATTATGTGGAACTCATGTTGACTAAACAAAACATGGTCGCGGCCGAACTCAAAACCCTTTGTCAAAGCCTACCACACTAGATTTTTTTTTTTTTTTTTTTTTTTAAACAGTGCTTGTTGGGTACAAAGTACTACTTAACACAATATTACATATAATATATTTAAGACAATCTTTTAATGTATATTGCTTATTTACAGACATGGATCGTCCAAAAGGATACTAATGTGCTTGATTAGGTCTTGAATCCAAGCATACTTGAGACATTTTCATCAGGTGATCGTTATGTACATTTTCTACTCAACACTAGAGAGCTAACATTGTCGGTAGGACAATAGACCTTGGTTGTGTTTGATAAGAAACAATAATAAATTTGGCGACATTATAATACAATTAACCTAAGAAGAGAGATGATTGTGGATCGTTTCTTTGAAAACACAAAAAATATATAATCGTATTTTGTTTTGAGTACTTTCGTATATTTATAGTCAACTCTTCTTAATCATCGACGCTAAATTTCAAATCGCATATGTAGACCTGCTACTTGCAAAAAACAATAGGGAATACTGCATCAAACAACCTCAAGTGCTAAATATCGATAATGTATGAGATCGAGGTGTTTTATAGTCTGTAAAAATCACCAAAACAATAATCATTGTGTGTGTGAATAATTTGTTCAATTTTTTTTTATTTTTTTTTTGTCTAGGGTTGATTGCGGAGTATTGGTCATTTATGTGATAAAACAAATATTTAAAGGACTCCTCGTTCTCATTAATATGGGAGTGGACGGATTCCACATAGAAAGGGCTAGCAATTTATGATTTCCTTGATAATCTAATCTAATCATGGACTCTCGAGGCCTTTGAAATCAAATTGTCCTTCCATAACAAAACAAGAATAGCCTTCGTCTTCGTACAAATCATCCAACAAACATTGAACAAGGCCTTTGAAATCAAATTGTCCTTCCATAACAAAACAAGAATAGCCTTGTCTTCGTACAAATCATCCAACAAACATTTAACATGTACTAATTAATTTGAATTTCGACATTCAACGTTGGAGGAAATGTTTGGAGGGAAAAGTGTTTTCGTTTGGAAAGAAAAAATAGAATTGTTTCCATTTTAATTAATTAATTTCATCATCCAATTTTTGTTATGAAGACATACAATGAAAAAATGGAAGTTAGGAAAATCCTTGAAAAAATAATATGTAATAATGCTGAACTTTTAAAAGTTTAGAGGTCAAATTACAAATATAGAAAGAAAGGGTCCAGGGTTTTGAACCCTGGACAAATAATATGAAAGGGGAAGGCCTACAATGGTTGGCCCTATACCACTTTCAACCACACCTTTTATGTTTGAGATTTCTATTTTCTTTCTCTTTCTACACTACTGATTTGAATTTTCTTGGCACTTAGATTCAAATCAGAAATACTTTAAATTCTTGGAATTAGAATCAATTTCTTACAAATCCCAAGGATACTATCATTTCTGAGTTTTTTTTGTGTGGATATTATTTGAGGCAACACATTTCTGTTGCTTCTAAGAAAATCATCCTCTATGACTGGTATCTGATCAAATACAACCACTCTTGGAAGAGTCTTCTCAAATCATATCTCGGGAACAACTAGTTTTGAGTCTAAAGCATTGAAAGTTGGTATATCGAATTAAATATGATTTAATTTGGGCATGCTTTATTTGTTTTATGTTGATACAGATAAATTTGATTTAGAGGAACATGACGTTAAATGTGATTTTTTTTTTTTTGTTTTTTTTTTTTTTTTTTGCATTAATCTAGTATTTGTAATATATGGTTCCTTCAATGACTACTAGGTGGCCAACATGATTGGTCTCTCTATGAGAAAATTCGAAAGCAACTCCTTTTCATCTGCAGGAGTGGCCTTTTTCATTTTTATAGGAATCACAATATGGGCTCCTTTTTGCCTCAATATCTATGTCTCCTCTTACGTTATTGTCTTGTTTACCTATCAAATTCACATCAGCATGTTTTGAACAATTTAGGGAGCTTGTCAAGACTAGACTTCGCATAAGGATTCAGTGGGGTTTTATTTCGAGGTGTTGCTGAAGCATGTGGTCTTAAGGGCCACTATTACTGTCCACTTCAGGTGTTGAGACTAGTGTTGTCAACTGCTTTTCACAACCTTCCATTAGCCACGATGGTTCACGAAGATTAATATAATTGTTATACTGACCTTGTGAACTACTACGATTAAATTGTGACTCAACCTTCATGGCTAAGGTAAGGACATCATTTAATATATACAACGTCTGTAGAACCACATGATTTTTAATCACCCCTCTCAGCCCATCAATGAATCTAGCAACTCGTTGGCTTTCCTTCTATATTAGGTCATTGCGAGTTGACAACCAAAAGAACTCTTTGAGATAGGTGTCAATCGTTATGTTGCCTTTGTGAAAATTTTGGTACTGTTGGAATAATATTTTCTCATAATCTAGGGAGCGGAACCTTGATTGTTGGTACTATTTCATCTTTAACCACGTCCTAATTAGACCCTTTCGCTAGCGAATTCGAGATTGTTGCTACAAAGCTGAAGCACCAATTTTCAACTCATACGCCACATATTTCACTTTCTTTCTTCCCCGGATTTCTATGTGATTAGAGAACTATTCTACCTCCCTTAGCCATTCGAGGAAATCTTCATTGTAAAGTTTGTCCATTGAAATAGGGAAAATTATCTTCACTTTGTAATCGCCCCAATATACACAATCTTGGTCTCTTTCAAACCCTGTATAAGGATTCATCACGTACTCATCTTCATCATCACTGCTATTCAGCACGTAGACTGAGGGTCTATTCAGAAGTCTTACATCATAATTGTTAGCAGCACGATAACGAGCCTTTTTTATGTTTTTTTTTCTTTACCATCACCTCAATTCTAGTCAAATGTCATCTGGGTCATTGTCGCTTGCAACTGCTAAAACATATGTGTTATTTCTCTTTGATACTTTAGGAACTCAATCCTTAAAACGACTCCTTCTCCATGACTATTGCTGACAGCGTGTTTCATTTTCACGTCCATTACTTATCATGCCAGGACACGTCAAAGCTCTAATACCATCTGACACAGTAGAATAGTGATTAAAAGATTAAATATTGTTCTCGTAGTAGTGTTCTAGATAATTTGACTCGAGTGATTAACTAAGTGAATGAATAAAAGTGTTTGTCAAGGGCATGTTTATAACCCTCAATTAGTTGCTAGGCTTGTAAGGAAAAACAAAATAGCCCTAGACCTCTAAGGAAAGGGGAAAAATTAATCATACTACTTGTAGGAAAAGAAAATAAACTAATGCTAATACTTTTAGAAAGAAAAATATATTAAAATAGGAAAGAGTACAAATCTTACTTAAAATTAAGAAATCTTTGTTGGTTGTCATTCGTCATGCACTCACTATGAAGAGAGAAAGAAGTCGCACCAAATCAAAAGCTCCTTATGGTTAAAAAAAAAAAAAAAAAAAAAGGGATATAAGAAGAGAAAAAATATATTTTATTATATTTGTTTATATAGAGTGGGTTCTATTCCATTAATTATATAACACAGGACTAGGCTAAATTAGGAATGATATCACCAGAATAAATAGGTTAATAAATCCTGACAATAACGATACCAAAAAAATACATAAATATTATATTTCAACACTCTCCCTCAAGCTAGAGTGAAAATGTCGATGAGTCGTAGCTTGCAAATAACTGATTGAAGAAGAGATAGTTTTGTAGACTTGGTAAACATATCAGTAGCCTGTTCGGAAAATGTGATGAAGGTAAGTGTGATAATTCTTTATTAGACTTTCTCATGAATGAAGTGGATATCCATCTCGATATGTTTTGCCTTTTTATGGAGGTTTGAGTTCGAGGATAAATTTTATAGTAATCTTGTTGTCACAGAACAAATTAGATAAGTTTCTCACAAGATGTTCGAGCTCGGTCAAAAGAGAATGAAGCCAAAGGCGTTCACACGTTCCCTGAGTCATAGTGCGATACTCGCTTCAGTAGAATATCGGGAGACTACTGATTGCTTTTTACTCGTCCACAAGATTAAGTGTCTTCCAAGGAAGGTATAATATGAGGAGGGTAACCAGAGACACAATTAACTAACCATAATAAAGTGAAGAAGCTATTATGTATTTAAGACATCCGGAACACCAACTGAAGGTGAACACCAACGAAGAGCAACAAAGATTGGTGGACGACAAACAATCCGCTACTTATGGCAGTGAACAAGAGCTAGACGATTGCATGCGACAGTGGTAGATGGATAGCCGCAGATACCAATGACAAACATAGAGAAACGATATGTGATTGATGACGGGTTCACGCAAGATAATGATCGAATCTACTGATGGTTCGCGAGGGACTAGTTCGAGAAATGGCTGGTTGGGTTATGGTTTCATGAGATTCTGGTTTGCGAAGCCTCTTGGTTACGAGAGTACTGATTCACGAAACTTGGGTTCACGGCTTTGTATAGAGTGGTTCGCGAGTGTGTAGAGGCTAGGTAAGGGTTTATGAGACTTGGCTGGAGGTTGCAGCGGCTAGTAGTGGTTCACATGCCTTACCTCTAGGATTTCGTGGTTGTTGGTGTTGGTGAAGGGTTCGCGAAGGGTTTTGTGCATGAGAAGGTGGGTCGGGCCTAGTAGGGTTCACGAAGAGTTTGCTGCTAGTGAAGGGTTGCGCGAAGTGATGTAGGTTAGTGCCTGTTTTGTTGGTGATAGTTGTTGGTGAGCAAGGTGCAAACGGTGGTGGCGACTGCTGGTGGTGTGCGCGAAGCTGGTAGTTATGGCAAGGTTGCAGGTCATGGGGCTAGTAATGGCAGCGACGGTTGGCGACGGCCATTAGAGTTAGGGTTTGGGTGAAAAACTTGACTCTAGATATCAAAAACGATATAGGAAGAAAAACATTATATTATATTTTATTTATATATATAGAATATGTTATATTCCTCTAATTATATAACCATAGGTGCAAACTAAATTTTATATATATATATATATATATATATATATATATATATATATATATATATATATATATATATATAAATATCAATAGAATAAATGGATTAATAAAGTCCTACAATAACAATACTAAAAATAAAAAAATAAATACATAAATATCATATTTTAACAAAAGCAAATAATTCTTAAAAATAAACACCATGTTCACCTCAACAAACAAATCTTTGTTCCATTAAAACAAAAGCAAAGGAACCTCCACATTACGTGGATGATTTGACTAATAGCAATCTTGAATGAAACCACCACCACGAAATGCTATTCAAGAAATATAAATGAATAAAAATAAACAAACCACAAGCAAATTAACAAAATCCTTCATGAAGTAAAAAAAAAAAAAAAAAAAAAAAAGAAAGAAGAAAAAAAAAAGCAGCATTATCTGATATTATCTTATTTGTAGACGGCTAAATGCTATTGCGATCTGATACACCTTAGATCAAGAAAAACACTCTTCGAGCGAGTGCCGGTTCCAAAATAGAAGAAGATTGAAGAAGAAGAGATAAATACAAAATTAGAGAGGAAGAATGGAGAAGAATTCAGAAGAAGAAAGAGAATTGGAAGAGAAAACATCTATTCATTGCTTATCATCATTCCTTCAATCAAGAGCTATATATATAGATTCACCTACCAAACAACCCAACAAACCAAACTAACAAAGTAACAAACAACTAACAATACAAACCAATTAAAATAACAAACCTATAACCAAATACCAACAAGAAAATGGAAGGTTCTAAAACCATGAAAATGTTGTACTCTCAACAATAGGCAGGGTCATATCATTCCCCCGTTCTTGAAAAATCACCTTGTCCTCAAGGTGTAGATTAGGGTAAGCCCAACACAGAAAAGAGACCCACGATTTAGGTGTCTTCTGGGTAAAAACTCGTGACAATGCATGCGACGATGGTAAGCCTGTGATAAAATCCATGGTGATCCCCAAAGCCTTCAACTTCTTAACAACTTCATCGTCAAGAAAACTAGTGTGGGGATGAGAAATAACATAAGAATTGGTTTGTGTGCATGTGATTCGTCCTGGAATAAAAAAAACTCCTTGAATGTAACTAATACGTCATCAAGGTCCTTGGGATTCTCCCATTTATCTCCTTCGGCAATAAACTTTTTGAATATTCCACCATCTTTACCGATGTCCTTCACGCTTACCCATGAGAGCAATTGAACATCAAACTGTAGAGTAACATTGGGTGGAATGGTTGGGGGAGAACCATTTTCTCCATAGGCCAACTCAGGAGGAATGGTGACAATGGCATTTTCACCCTTTTTCATTGTCTTAATGCCTTGGTCCCATCCTTTGATCACTTGTCTAAGCCTTTCAAATTTCATTTCAATGTATAAGTCGTTCAACAAATCTAGAGACAAATTCAAATCTTCAAATCTCTTTGGCGATGTAGTATCTCCCGACGTAATTGTTTCAATTTTGGAGTCTTCGGAATCTTCTAAGAACTCGTGCTCCTTTTTCAATTCATCCACGGATAGTGCGTCGATTTTTAACTCCGATGCATTGTCATCGTTAGGGCCAGACGAGTTTTCAGCATCATCAGCCTGGTCGGCCCAACTTTTGGTTCCCAAGGGTTTCTCCAATGTGTGGAGAGGTACAAGAGCAGGGCTAAAAATATTAGGCCCCACATTGGATTTAGTAACAGTCCCAATTATGGATTGAGTGGAGGGACCAAATGGACTAGAAGAACCAAATACATTGTTTCCTGATGAAGAATTTGCATGTTGAAATCCACCTCCAAGTGAAGTAGATTGAGTAGAAGTCGACTAGGGCCAAGAACAAACATCCGGTTTCGCCCCTTCCGAACGAGCCTCATAAGCAGAAGCCATTGCAATTGCTTACATCAAAGAAGATGGTCGCGAAAACAACAATTCACGACGAATGTTCGGCTTTAAACCTGAAATAACAAAAAACTAATTAACAAAGGTTCCGAAATTCCCGTAACTTTATTCATGAAATACTCAAAAACAAATTAAAAAACAGCTACCGAGGAGGTTTGAGTGAGTTTGGACAACTGTTGCATCGTCTGTTGATATGAAATTGTTTGATCCTCGAACTGAGCCTGGGCCGATTTTAGAACCGCGAGCACAAGGTAAGAACTATTGTTGCCATTGTTGGTGTATGAGCCTGATGTGTTACTGTTGTTTACATCAATTTGAGGCAACCTTGAGGATGGAGGGCGAGTTGAGAAATTTATATGGCTATTGGATCGGCTTGTTGAGGGATTGGTTGAGGGATTAGCTTCTCCATTAATCACAGAATCGGCTCTGAAATTTTCAATAACCCTGGTTACTGAAAAGACTGAAAAAAATTCGGCTAGAGAGCTGTTCTGCTTGATGAGATTGGAGTAATCTGCAGTACTCGTCTTTACTTGTGGAAAATTTTCCATGGCCATAGAGGAGTTCCCCACGGAAGTGGCATGCGTGAATGTGTCATCGGCTGGCAAATCGCAAGATAACGAAATGTCGTACACCATATGCAAAGCAATAGGGAAGTATACGTTGAATTCTCTGCTCTTCGCGAACTCCATTTCCGCAATGAAGAGACTACTCATGTCTCTCGAAATCGTCTCCAAACGGCCAACGCTAAACATACTCAATAATCACAACAAATTTCAGCTCTAAATTGACTCACAAATTCGCATTATCAGTGCAAAAACTCAAAATCAAAAGAAAAACAATGAAATAAACTGAAATTAGGGCTTCGAAAATTGCAGAGTCAGATGGAGAGAGAAACTCTCAATGAAAGCACCGATGATACACCTTAAATCAAGAAAAACACTCTTCGAGCGAGTACCAACTCCAAAATAGAAGAAGATTGAAGAAAAAGAGGGAAATACAAAATTAGAGAGGACGAATGGAGAAGAATTCAGAAGAAGAAAGATAATTGGAAGAGAAAACATCTATTCATTGCTTATTATCCTTCCTTCAATCAAGATATATATATATATATATATTCACCTACTAAACAACCCAACAAACCAAACTAACAAAGTAACAAACAACTAACAATACAAACCAATTAAAATAACAAACCCATAATCAAATAGCAACAAGAGAATGGAAGGTTCCAAGACCATGAAAGGTTGTGCTCTCAACAATAAACAGGGTCGTATCACGATCTCAATCAATGAACAATATCAAAAAAAGAAAAAGTTACATCTTCTTCACAGAACAATAAAGAGTGATGGGAAATAAAATCTCTCCACTCTCTGTTCTACCCAATTTTTATACAAGTATAGTTGTTACATCCCCACCCCCCTCTCTCTAAATATCCTTTCTTGGGTCTTATCAATATTGTTCTTCGAAGATATAATATATAGTATCACATAGGCACCAACTGACCTAATGTTAAAAAAAAAAGAAAAAAAAAAAAAGAAAAAAAAAAAAAAAAGAACTAAAATGTTCTACAAAGAGATGTTTGAATAGTTCACCTATTGTTCTACTTCGGTTGTCGATCCTGACGATGCTTCACCAAGAGATGAGCAAATACGAGCTCATTCCATGTATCGGGGACACCGGGTAAGCACCAATGGCTGCAATCCTGGGACCTCAGAAGCGCCGTTTTCTCGTCTTCCGTCAAATTTGGCTTTCTATAGACCGAAGGGTGTGCGTCTTTACGAAAATCAGACATTCTCGTAATGTTCAAATAGAAAACAGGCGTTTTCATCCCATTCAACACATTCTCCAACATTCCTAACATAGGAGGATAGAGTTGAGGGGAAAGATTGGCTTCGTTCTCGATTGGTTTGGTTTCGTCGCATTTTCCGCCTGAATACCATTCTCCACCGCTATAAATAAAAAAATAAAATTAGGATTCTTATCATATAGTCCTCAATATTTAGTTTCGAAAATATTTTCATATTTATAGAGAATTTATTTCTTAATCCCGATCAACTTCTTTTTTATTCCTTCTCGATATTTTAGTTAAACTTAAATATGATATCAAATACAAATTCACAAATTTAATCTAGTTAATGGAAATGGTTTACCTAAAATGTGAGACCGAGTAGCCTCTAAAGAAAACAACTGTCTTCAAGGGATTCACGTTGGCTTCGATCCATCTTGCCCATGTTGTCATAGCTTTACGAAATGCCTCAACAACATTTAATTCCCCGTACACATGGCTTCCTTCTTGATAGTATTCCCTCCTACAAGTTTTTGACAAGTACCACATTTCAATAACACCGATGTCTTCCCATACACAGGCTCATCAAGAACACGAGGAAAAAGTGAGAATAAAAAAAAAAAATACCCGGCGGATGTCTTCTCATGAGTCCACCAATGTCCCGTGTTGAAGACAAGAATGTCTGCGGTCTTGTATTTATCGCAAGACCTCTCAACAAGATCAAGTCTAAGAGTTTCCTTTTTCGATCCATTCGTGTCTGGCATCTCCCATTCTTGAACCAAAAACGGGGAACGAAAGAACTCCACCGAACAATTATAATCCTACTCAATATTCCAACTTATAAAATCAGCAACCAACAAGTTTTTAACACAAAATTATTTGAATCGAACCATAACAAAGGCACCATTCGGTCACATTGAAAACAACACTTGCTTAAAAGCAAAATCCAACATTAAAAGTTAGTTAAATAATATAGAGATAATATCTTAGTGTTATCCATATAAATAATCGCCTTAATTCTAAAGAATTTCGTATAGGATTGAGAAAATTTTGGTAAAGAGGTCCTGATCCATTAATCTCCTAAAATATGAAAAATAACTATTTTTAATTTTTGAAAAAAGAATTTTTACTTTTTTTATTTTTAGAAGTACTTTATGAAATTGTTAAACAAATACTACTTTTTATTTGTAAGTACATTTTTTATAGCTAATGCAATATAGGAATTGATTTTGACAAGGGATTTTTAAAATTTGGAAGGTAAAAATTCTTGTTTGGAAATTTTGAAATGGGATTTAAGGGAGATAAAAATAGCATCTCCAATACCTCCTAAAGAGGTGTTTGGGATTTAAGAGAGATAACAATAACATCTCCAAATAGTAAATCCTTTTGAATGATACCATTTTTTGTTGATTTTATCCCACATCGGATCTGATGTGGAAGGGACTACGGTCAAATTATAAGTGTGAGGGAAAGTCTCACCTCATGAACTAGCTTTGGGGTTGAGAGAGGCCCAAGCCCACTCTACATTTCTAAATTCCATGAAATCATCAAATTCCTTACCCAAACACACTCAAAATATGCAAAGTTAAATGAAGAACGAAAAAAGAAACAAACCGTGAAAAGAAAAGAATACGAGCCCTCGGATCGAAATTCTTCTCTACCAGAGGCTTCAAATACTTTGCTCTTGTCTTCAACTGAATTTCTAAGCAAGCAAATCATTGATTCCCACATGTTCCTATTCAAAGAATCACCAACATAAACCAATCTCTTCCCTCTCAACAATTCCAACATTTCTCTGCCACGCAACCTGAAATTCAAAGATCAACTAAACCAATCTCAATATAACAAGATTAAAATATATATTTATATATATATATATATATATATATATATATATATATATAAATTGTACAAATTCAATGGGCCTAACTCGCTCTCAAAAGAAACCTTGTAAGATGAGGATTATCTTTAGTTTATATATAGCGCGGCGTGGAATTCAACACGCCCCCTCATACGCAGGATGAACTTTGACAAACCACTACGAATATATATCGGGGGCCAACATCGATGTGGGATTCAACATGTCCTCTCACGTGCAAGGTGGATTAATTGACAAACCACTGTCGGATATTGGTTCGATGTGGGATTCAACACACCCAACATCAGACGAGTCAAGTCTTGGCTCTGATACCATATAGGAACCAAAGCGCCTAACACACTCTCAAAAAGACGCATTGAAACAGAAGGATTGCCTTAGGCTTTATATAGAGCTCAAGTAACACATGCGCGGGATTCAACAAAAACAATTGAAATCTTCCTATCATATTCATACTTACCTTGGAATATTGCATTTTTTGGGCTGCCATCTGAATTTCTCGTACCCATTATCAGGCCTTCCATTGAGAAAACAATTGAAGGGCTCATCGATAAAAGGGCATGACCCGGCTTCATATAAAGGGTGCGAATCATCATCCTTTACCCATCTGCCATCTAGAAAATCACAATGGCTCATTGCCTCCACCAATTTATGCTCCGCCATGGCTACACCATTATCTCCATCACTTTCCCTCAACAAAACCGAATCGCTCATCAATGATTTCTCTTCTCTAAACCCTTTAACATAATTTGACGATGAATCCACCGTTCCAGTCTCATTTCTCACAGATGAATTCAATTTCAGAGTCCCGTTCTCAGAATTCTCGAAGTTTCCCTTTACAATCTTGTAGGACTCCGTCTGATTATTTTGCGAACTCTTCGTTGTACCGTTTGGAGATGAAGACCCATTCCGAGGGTATTGCACGCCGGGAATGTTCCCGGGAAATCTATCGGTTTTCCGGGAAAATTGATCGGAAACAAATGGGTTTGGGGAGGTGGTGTTGGGGAAGAAGTAGTGGGAGAAAAACGACGAGAATTGGTACCTGTTCTTCAAAATGCTCTTGAACCAAATGGAGTGGCCGTTGACGGAAGGGCTGTGGAAGACGAAGAAGATGGTGGAGAAGACGAAGGCGAAGGTGAATACATAGGCAATCGCCATTGATCTTCGGGTCCTGAAAGTTGGAGACCTAATTGAAGGATAAGAGAATAGGGCCTTATTGAGCTCCATAATTAAGCCATTGTAATTATTGGTGGCGTTAATTGGCGGTGCATGTGGGTTTCTCGTCGGCAATGGCGGTAGCGATGGTGAATCCTCCATGGCGGAGGAGTTCGACTGGCGAGGGAGAGGAGGACAGAGAGACGAGAGAGAAGGAAATGTGAAATTTGAAAATATGTTGTTGAGAGAGAATAGAGGCAGTTATAATAAGTTGAATCAGGTGGTTTAGAATCAAAGCAAAGCTGTAATAAACAAAAATAGTCAAAAGTCTACACGAACTCAAAATCTTAAATTAGTCTCTCCAATATTTGTGGTAAAAAATATTTGTGGTAAGTGGTTTTATTTCAATTTTAGTAGAAATTAAAATCAAAATTGTCAAAAAAAAGCAAAATTCAAAATCAAACACTAATGTCATGTTTGGTACATAAGATTCATCTTGAGATTGGAATAAAGTTGGGAATGACCATTTCATTCCTACATTTGGTTAGTGGGATTGGTTTTCATTCTCATTCCCAAGTAATGACTAATTCCACAACTCATATGATTAGTAAATTACAAATGAAATGAGATATTATGTAAAAACAAATACCTATATTTCTGTTTCCATATTTTTCACACAAAAAATAAAATTCTGAGAAAAAAAAAAAGTATGGTAGTGTTATTTTTCAGAAAACATGGAACGGAAACAGAAATATAGGAATATTGAATATAAAGAAAATTAAATAATCAAACGAAAATATGTTTCTAGTTATTTTCAACATTTTTTAGAATAACAATTTTGGGAGGACATATAGAGACATTGTTTTTTCAATTCTTCTTTAATGTTCCAAACTTTTTAGTTATATAAACAAAAAATGAAATTGAAAATATTAACCAAATGCCAACCGATTTTTTTCTTCTTTTTTTTTTTTTTTTTTATGGTTTTTTACCACTTAATTTTTATGTCACTTGGCACATAAACATAATATCATTTAGTTTGACCAACTATCATTTATTGGTCAATTTTCATCAAATATCATTTAGTTCTCTCTAAATAAAAAGTTATTGAAATTAAAATTGTAATGATATTGCTGTTTTTAACAGTTAAAAGATAACTAAATAATTAAAAATTAAAATACATAAACATCCCTCTATCTTTTTTATTTACATTTTTCTTCTTCCCTTCCTTGTCTGACAGGTGGCCACCTCCGACGCTGGCCATCAACCATAATTCGGAATTTATTTCTCCAACGGCCAATGTAGAATTTTATTTGTCTTGCTTCTCTCCCTCTTCTTTTCTCTATCTCTATCTCTCTCATCTCCCTTTCCCATCTTTTTCTCATCTCCTCTCTCCATACGCACAGACACGTGTGTGTGTATATATACAAAGAGAGAGAGAGAAAAGAAAAATAAGAAAAGAGGGGCAAATATTCAGTGTGAGAATGAAGGAGAAGAAGAGACAAAAACAAATGAGAAAGAAGAAGAAGAAACAAGAACAAAGGAGAAAGAAGAAGAGAATGTGCTAGTAGGGAACTAGGGTGGGGGGCAGTGAAGAGTAATTTTCAAGGGCTTTTATTATTTAGCCCTAATTTAATAGTGATTTTATATATATATATATTAAACATTTGTGTTGTAATTTAGTCATTTTCTTAGTATTTAATGCTTTGACAGTTAACAAAATTAGTAAACGGATGTTTGCACCCTTGTATAAATATAGGAAACCCCAGTTTTATATCTAAACTCTCTCTCGTTTTAGCCACCCTCTCTCCCTTTCTTTCTATTTTCAGCTGCCTCGTCTCTTTTTCTCTCTATTTTTCTTCTGATTCGAACGTTCATCGTTCGTTCACCACCGTCATTCGCCATTGCCCAGCCTTCGTCCAACCTTCAAATCCATCACCATCTATTCATCGTTTGTTCACCAGCGCCACTCGTCATTGCCCAGCTTCATCCAACTATCGGATCTCTCTTTCTCTCTCTCTCTCCATTTTCCAGATCTGGTCGGCACGACGATTTTGGAAACGAACAACGATCTAGAAACAAATGGAAACAAACGACGATCAGGAATGAGCGGCGATCTCTAGAAGTCACTCTTTCTTTCTTTCTCTCTCTCTCTCTCTCTCTCTCTCTCCAGTTTTTGAATCTGGAAAATTCCAGATCTGGACCTCCGTTCGCCACTGCTACATCATTTGTTGTTTGCCATTCACCGCTGCCTTTTGATGTTTGTCACTATCGCTAAATTTTTCAGATCTTGAGTTTTGTTGTTTATTGAGTATGATTGTTCTTGTTTGATCTCTTTCTTTTTTGCGAATATTCATACCGAGTTTGTGTTTTGGTCAATATTCATTGTGATATGGTTAATGTTTACATCGGTTTGTTTTTTGCGAATCTTAGTGTTTTTTTTTTCTTCATGTTTTTGATTCTTTGTTGTTGGTTAAGCATCTTGAATTTTTCAGATCTGAAAATTTTCAAATCAGGAAACGCACTTCACCGTTTCAGATCTGTTTTGATTTGTTGGTCTTATTGATTTTTGTGGAATTTTTGTTTATTCATTGTGAATATTCTTTGTTGATTTTTTTCTTTGTGAATATTCATACTGGTGTATTTTTTGGTGAATGTTCATTATAATTTCATAAACGTTTATACCAAGTTTGTTTTTTTATGAATGTTCATTGTGATTTGGTGAATGTTCATACCGGTCTGTTTTTGTTGATCTTAAGGTTTATTTTCAATGTTTTGATTTGTTGTTCTTGGTTGATTTTAGTTTCATTCTTTTAATATTTTTTTCCCATGAATATTCAAAACTATTTTAAATAATAGTGTGAATGTTCATAATAAAATAACGTAAATGTTCTTTCCATAATTTTTGTGAACATAACAAAAGAACGTAAATTAGAAGAACATGTGAATATAACAAAAGAACATAATTTGTTCACATAAAAATTATGAATATTCACTGTAGCATAATCAATTCATAAACATGTATTAAATATTTCAAATTAGCAAAATAAAAATGTGAATATTCACGTCTTACTATATTTTACGGAATCACATTTTATGTAAATTATGGAAAAATAATAGTAAAAAAACAGAAGACTATTTTTTAAAAAATCCCTAGGGACTAAAAATTTTATTATAGTAGTTAATGTTCTATTTTATGATTTTTATATCTTTTGAGGACAAGTAAAAAAAAAATTTAAAAAAAAAAGAGTACAAAATGTTTTTTTTTAAATACGGATAAGGGTATTTACGTCTTTAACTACAAAATATTCAGTTTAGGGGATTGATTGATATTTTGCAAATGATAAGTGACAGATGCAATTATGTGTCAAATGGCAGGGGACGTAAATGGCGAAAAATCTTTTTTATTTATTTCACGGATATGATATTACACCCATGAACAATATTTTCATTTTTCTCCCATAGCTTGGATTTGTACCCATGAATATTGACTAAACACAAACATTTTATCAAGCAATTTGAATGGTACACTCAAATTCGATAATGTTTGGATATCATAATCGATGGCGGAGACTCAGAAATCTCCTTACCTACCCAAAAAAATAAAATATAAATATTTAAAAAACAAAAACAAATTTTAAATTTCAATAATTACCTTTGTCCAACAAGCAATTATTATCTCTTAAATCAAATTGATTTATTGTTTAATACTAAAGGATACAAATATTAAAATAGCTAGGTTTGCAGCAGATAATAAAAAATTTAAATCAATTCTAATATATTATATATCCTATGTTAACACTAAAAAATTCAAGTCCTATTGTGATGATTTTGATAAGACAATTAATTTAAATGTTTGCTTGGACTAATATCATGTTTTGTTGCATAGGTACCACCCGTATAGGGATGAACCTAACCCAAAAGACCATTTGGACCTTATAAAAGAAAAAGAAAAGCACAAATGGACTTGCTTAATTAAAGAAAATAAATAAAAGGAAAACTAAAATGCACATTAGGGCATCTAAATATGTGACCTGCGAGAGTGATCATTGAGAATAAGTTAGCAGCCTTGTCATGAAAAGAATTGAGTAGTAGAAGCAAGACTCCATGCGGCAGTGAACAAGAGCAAGAAACAAGGTAATGAATTTTGATTCTGTGTGGCAATGAGTTAGAGAGAGAAAATAAAGAGAGAGAGAACTGTTTTGGCTTGACGGTGGGACGGCGATTCAGACTCTAATTAGGCTGAAATTTCAAGGGGCTTATTCTCGACATCAAGTACTTTGTTTTCAATGGTCTTGATTATTGGTTTCGGTATTTCTCTCTAAACCCGTATTTTGCATTTCTTGTTGTATCCACCGTTTTCAGTGATATTATAGTGGTGATCCAAGAGTTTTTCTCTTGAAGGTGTGAACGACTGTAATTCCATTATTTTGTGATAGTGGAAGGTGAGTTCAAACTTCGGTCCTATGGTTTTTTTCCCGCCTTGGGGTTTTCTACGTTAAAATCATATCTCCCACTTTATTTTGTTATTTGCTTTTATCTTGGTTAATATTATGGATGTTTGAAACCGGCAATCTCATTTTAATCACATAAAGAGGGAAAAGAAAATCTAATTAATTGGTGAATTTTCCAAACAAAGTGGTATCAAGAACTTAGGTAATTGGAGAAGATTTATTTGTGATTTAAAATGGAATATAGTGGTGGGGCCATGGTAAAATTGACATCGACTAATTATGCTATTTGAAAATCTAGAATGATGGACATCCTTTACTGTAAGGATTTGTATTTGCCTTTAAAATCTGATGCGAGTAAACTAAGTGACAAAAGTAATGAACAATGGGAGATAATGCATAGGAAAATAGTTGGTTACATTCATCAATGAATTAATCAGAGTGTATACCAACATGTTATTAATGAAACCAAGGCTCATGAATTGTGGGGGAAAAATAGAGTCTTTGTACGAGCGAAAAACTGGATTGGATAAAGCTAATTTGATTAAGAGAATTGTTCAATTGACTTATAAAGATGGGCAAAATATAGTTGATCACATGAATAATTTTCAAGACCTTATTAATCAGTTGATTACAAGGAAATTTATTTTTGAAGATGCTCAGAATATCAATTAGCAATTCGGTGCCAGATGAAAAGTTTGATAATGGATGTGGTTAAAGACAGTCTCATTAATGAACATGTAAGGAGGAAAGAGAATGGCTCATCCTCAGAGGCACATGCATTGGTTACTGAAAATCAAGAAAGACAGGAGAGAAGTCAAAATAGGAATCCTTGTAATAATGGTTGGTTTAACAAATCGAGAGGTAGATCGGAAGGTAGAAAGAACTTTAGGTGTTTCCACTGCAACAAGCCAGGACACAAGATCCGAGATTGCAGGATATTAAAAAGGGAACAATCGAAAGACAGAGCCGATAAGGGAAAAGAAGATGAGGAGACCAATACAGTTGTTGTTAATGGTGATATTGTGATTCTTTATGAAAATGATGTAAACACAGCATTTTATCCTACTCGGCCTGTGTTGAATCACGTACAAGTTCAAATAAAGTTTAAACTTAGGTTTAAAATAAAGGGAATGAATTTCTACCTGAGATTACACTGTATAATATACAAAATAACCAAAAACATGATAAAATCATAAAAATGTTAAATTTAACAAAATGCAGTTAAGTAAAAGTTTCGGGTCAACCTCGAAAATCCCATAATTTAAAGGGAGTCTAAAATGACTTTATTAAAGTTTAGTTTTCATTAAATCATCTTTAGTACAGATAAAAATTAGCCACTACCCTTAAATTATGAGATATTTCAAACAAATTATTTTGGTTACCTACCCTGACCCTGAAACATTTACAATCACTAAATCTTGTCGGTTTAGCACCCAAAATAATTGTTTCAATTATGCATATTATATCAAATACCACCAAGAAACAATCCAAGAGACCTTAATCAATACTTGGAAAGGTCATGACAAGCCCTAAATCACCAAGGTGATTAAGGACTTGGACTTGGTTTGGATTTACACCAAAACCAAGTTGTCTTGACAAACAACCCTAGGTCCAATGAATTAAGGGCCTAGCCATCATTAAAGGCAACAACCTTTAAATGACCAAGGAACCTTCCGGGAAGTTGCCTAGAAAATATCTAGGAAGGGAATTAAGACACTTAGGATGTGACAAACCATTAGCGAAACTAAACCAATTCGGTTCGCCGCCTAAGTTAGGTATTTAATGAGCATTGAATGCCCATATAATCAAGAATTAAATTCTTGGGATAAAATGGATATGACACATTCAAGGGATCTAGATATTTTGAGCAAAATATCTTAGGTATAACCGAAAACCTTGAATTGTGACTACCTGTTACCGAAACCAAATCAAATTGGTTTGCCACCTACCACCTAGCCTATGCATTAAATGCACATCCTATCAAGCAATAAATTCTTGGGATGAAATGTAAGGGCTAGGTTCAAAGTATCAAGATATTTTACCAAAATATCTTAGGGTAAATAAGGTGGCGTTTGGTAACCGTTTCTGTTTCCATTCCAGAAGTGGGATGGGATGGGAATTTTGTTTTCCTCTTAGGAGTAGAATCGCGTTTGGTAACGATAATTTTTTATTTTTATTTTTTTTGTTTTGGGAAGGGAATTGTGTTTAGTAACGATTTTATCCTAAAATCTTTTTCTTTTTTTTTTTTTTTTTTTCTTCTGTTTTGGCCTGACGGCGGTGCTCCGACACCGGCGGATGGCGGTGGCGCCGGCGACGCCGGAAGGCAATGGTGCCGTTGCCGACGACGACCGGACAGCGGTGGCGGGTGGGTGACAGTGGCCGAAAAATTTTCGGCCGAACGGTGACCGACGATGGTCGTCGGAGATGGTCGCCGGCAGCGACGGCGAACGGTGGCCGGCTGCGGCGGACGGTGGTCGGCCGACAGGTGAACAGTGACCATGTGTTTTGGGAATGGAATGGGAATAATGAGAAACAATTTTTTTTTGTTTCTCATTTCTTAAGAAAAAAGTAGGCACAATTCTCAAATGGGAATGAAATGGAAACGAAAACAAAAATTACCAAACGCTATTCCCAAACAAAATTCCCAAAAATCTGGGAATGGAATGAGAATTTCTGGAGGAAATGGTTACCAAACAGGGCCTAAGGAACTTGAAAACTAACCGTTGGTTACAAGGCAAGTTAATCCGATTCAATCCGAAACCAACCGGATGAGTGCTCACCAAGTCATAACTGATCATAGTGCATTAAATGCAATGGTGAGACATCAAGACCATGTTCAATGCATTTAGAAAGCACTAATGATAATTAAATCGAAATAGTAAAACTAACCAGTATTTAGCCCCTAAACTGAAACGGATATGTCACATTGAGCCATTAATGCACCCATGTGCAAGAAATGTGATTGGAGGAGAGGTAATAATTGGTAATTATTGGAAATCATTACCAAATCTAAGAAACAATTTGGTAATGATTATCAAATCTCTTAAGATCTTTGCTGCCACCTAAAATTCGTTGAACACGAAACAAGATCAAATCAAGATAGAAAGTTTCCTAGGCTAAACACTCCCCAAAGAAGAGGCTAGGTTGGCCTGTGCAAATATAAATGTGCAGGCCCCCAGCCTATAAATAGGGTAATGGGGTCTTTATTTTTTCAAGCCTTGAATGCCTAGCTTCTCTTTCTAAAACTCGAGCCAAGTCTCGGGTGCTAGGATTTTTGAGAAAATATCTTAAATAACACGTTGTTATTCTACTGAAATCCAGTCCCGGAGGTTGATCTTGAGGTTCTTGGAGCAAAAACTCAAGAGGAAGCCGATCGCCGATCAACATCAAGCCAAGGAGATCAAAAAGGAAAGAGAGATAGCTACTTAGGGAAGACCACTTCCCCTAAGTAGGGTGTTCTTGAGGTTCTTGGAGAAAGAACTCAAGAGATCGACGGTGATTGATCGAGGATCAACAAAGAAAATCAAGGAGGAAAAAGAGGTAACTACTTAGGGAAAACTACATCCCTTAAGTAGTAATATTTTATTCTAAACCCCCTTTGTTCCTGGATCAATCTTGTGTATGTTGCTTGTACATAGCATAATCATGTAGTTCATACATTTTAATTTCATGTACATAACATATAAAACCCATAAACAACTAAACAAAAACTTAATTTTTGTTATAACAACCAAACTTTGTCCAAATCAGTCCAAGAACATTCAAGAACATCAAATCATCTAAGAACATGTTAACAACATGTGAGGATTCAAACAAAACTACAATCACACCATGTAGTTGTGCATACTCTCTACGATTCTCTCAAGAACTTTAAACCGACTATTTGCTAACTATTAATACTAACTATATAACTATTAATAACAGAGTTTACTTTCTGCTAAACGTTAAGAACATAGTCAAGTTGGCTTGTGGACTGGAACACACACACACACACACTTACATATTACACCGACAGACCCTTGTGGCTAAGATCTCGGGATAAAAGAAGGGCCTCTATTCCTTCGAGAATATGTGTGATTCTTCTTCAGAAACCTTTCTGCTTTTCTTAGTTACGAGTAGGACTGACATAAATATATAGTATTTCTTTTCATTTTTTAACTAACAACGCACACACTAACACTAACTAATCAAAACAAAAGAGTTCAGTTAAGGTGTTCGTGACAAAATCAAAGAAGTTATGTACATGTAATGTTGTGATTCAGGCTGTTCACAACTTAAAAAACTATTAATAATAACTAGTTAATGTTGTGATTCAGGTTGTTCACAACTTAAAAAACAATTAATAATAATTAGCTAAGGTTGTTATTCAGGTTGTTCACAATTAGAATCAATTAATAACGAAACCAATCTTTAACTAAAACTAGAGTAGTTTTCAATTAAAACCAACCTAGCCTACTAGTTTTCAACTTAATAAGAATGAATTACGTGATGACCTGATCTTTGGTTACCCCCAAAAGTACGTAGACAACCCATAAGGGTTCGGTCACACCTTCAATAATATAAACCATTTTACCCTAGCAGAAATGAACTATGTGAAGACCTAATTCTCATTAATCTAAGATACGTAGCCAACCCACATGCGGGTTCAATCGCATATCCAAATAATTTAATCTTAGCTCGTATTTCATATAGCTTGCATATTTATATTCCTATCTGTAAAGCCTAAATTTTTTGCACATGCATATTTTTAGTTACATTTTAGAACATTTAAAAAAAATAATGGGTTTCATTATACTATTTAAAATTAACATATCAGCCCCTAAAGTTTTAATATCAAACTTTTAAATGCCACAATAATCCCTAAAAGTTTACTTTAAAAGACTAAATTTTTTGCACATGCATATTTTTAGTTGCATTTTAAAACATTTAAAAAAATAATGGGGTTCATTATACTATTTAAATTTTACTTTAAAATTTTTAGGGATTATTAAGTTATTTAAAATATAATTTTAAAAGTTTTGAGATATAATTAATATTTTCTATATTTCAAGAGGGATAATTAGTGTAAACCAATAAATTATATATATATATATGGTTGAGATCATTCCTTCTTAGAGAAGGAAACGAAATAAACCACACACACACACACACATATATATATATATATATATATAAAGGTAGAAGTTGACGTGTGTCAAAACCCAAAAACAAAAAAACAATGGCGGTGAAATGTTGGTGAGCCTTGATCCATTGTGGGTGTATATATATATATATATATATATATTTCATTAACATAAAATATACATCACGTTTAACTTATAGGTTTATTTATATGGACATGTATACATGTATATTTATATGCCAAAAATATATATACGTGAGTTCTAGAAATATAGTGGGTATCGATATATCTAATTTGCGAAGAATACAATTTAAGATAAAATTATAAATTTTATTAACAATTGGGTGATTGATTGGGATGTATCATTTCATGTTACTTATCGTGGTGACATCTAGCGGTGACTTTGTCTATGTAAAGATAGAGAATGACCGTGCATCCAAGATCATCAAAATGAGAGACAATTATCTAGAAACCAGTATCGACTGCAAATTGATACTTAAAGATGTCAAACATGTTTCAAATATTCGGCTCAATTTGATCTCCGTCGGAAAGCTATACGACAAAGGTTACAGTAGTCATTTCTGTGAAAGAAAATAGAAACTCACTAAAGGTTCTTTGGTGTTGGCCAGAGACAATAAATTAAATAGCTTGTATGTGATGCGAGAGAGATTGGATAAATGAGATGTCAATGCAATTGAGGATTTTTTTTATGAAATTATGGCATCAATGACTTTGTCACCTAAGTGAAAAAGATCTTTACATGCTCGCCAGAAAATAACTCCTAGCAGGTATAAAATATACTTATCTTAAAACTTGCACGCATTGTGTTGCTGTTGAACAACATAGAGTTGTATTTTAGAACTTTAATCCATCTAGGAGACATCATCGTTTAGATTTGGTGAATACAAATGTTTGTTTCATAAAAGATAAAACACTTGGTGGTGCTTCATATTTTGTTACTTTTATTGATAATTTTTTTTCAAATAAGTGTTTGTCTATTCTTCGAAAACTAAAGACCATGTATAAGAGGTGTTCAAACATTTACATGCCAAGGTTGAAAGAGAAATAAGAAGGAAGCTCAGGTGTGTGCTTGCAGACAATGATGGTGAATACAAAGACTCATTTGAAGAATACTGCAGAAAATATGTCATCAGACTTGAGAAAGGTATGTCTAAGACTTCTCAGCATAATAGAATTTCCGAGAGAATGAACCAAAGCATTTGTGAACGAATCAAGTGTATGATTTCCCCCACAAAGTTGTCTAAATTATTTTGGGGTGAAGCAATGAGAACCGCATTTAACTTGATCAATTTGTCTTCATCAGTTTTGTTGGATGGCAATATCCCAAAAAGTGTGTGGACCAAAAAAGACATCCCCTACAAGTATTTAAGGGTATTTGGATGTCAGGCATTATTATTTTTTTTTTTGTTCTGAAGGATGAGAGACCCAAGCTTGATGACAAGACAAAGCAATGTATATTCTTGGGCTATGGGCATGAGGAATTTGGCTACGGATTTTGGAATCCAATTGACAGAAAAGTGGTTTGTAGCAAAGATGTGATATTCCTTGAAGATCATAATATCGATGATATTAAGAAAGGTGTAAAACTGAAATCCTTAGTCGAGTATCCTAATCAACATAGATCCAATCCCAACACCCATGACAAATCCACAAAAGAACAGTCCCGAAAGACTATCGATAAAGTATATGTAGGTGATGAAACAGTGCACGAGCAACCACATCCACCTTCTCTAGTTGATGTTCAATTGATAAGGTCCAACAGGGATCAAAATATTTGTACAAAATATCAGTCTAATGAGTATGTGATGCTTACAGATAGGAGAGAGCCAAAAATCTATGAAGCCGTGTCGAGTGAAAACAAAAACGAGTGGAGAAAAGTCATGCAATAAGAGATGAAGTCTTTGCATGAGAACTGCACTTATGACTTAATTGGTGAATTTTCCCAACATGTTTGAGGTATGATGACAATATAAAAAAATATTAATCAGATTTACAATGGATCAAAAATATGATACAACAAATTTGATCATTGAAAGAGAAATGAATGATCAAATAATGCAAGGTCAGTGGCTTGATGAAGAATTTTTCAAGACAAATATTTGTTGTATTTCTAAGGTAAAACATCACTTATATTGTTTAAATTTATGTCATTCCGATTAGGATCACGCACTGCACTTCAATGTGTTAATTGCTTTATATGTGTGTGATTGAGTTATTAGAATGTTTGTCAAATTGATTATACAAGTTTAAGATCAATTTGCTTGGTTAATTTGAGATTTAAAGTCCAAATCAATCAAGTCATTCACCAATTCAGTCACGTGGTCTTAACAGAATTTTGAAATTTTAAGAATCAGGTTCAATGAGTCAACTAAGTAAGCAATTTAGTCGACTGGTTGATACAAGAACTAGAAGAATTAAAAAAGAAGACCAAATTAACGAATAATATAGTAATCCAGTCGGCTGATTGATATAGGTTCCTGAGGATTTTGTAAAGACGGGTGATTTAGTCTATTGATATGCTAAAGCAGACAACTAATGGAATTAGGATCCCAGAGTATTTGAAAAAGTAGTTGATTTCATCGACTATTTCGCCAAAATAGTCGACTGGTTAGATCAAGTTCCAAGAACCTTTGTTAAGAAACTCAATTCAGTCGACTAAATTGACAAAACAATCGACTGGTTTGCTTTGAATTTTTAATTTTTTTTTTAACATTTTTTGAATATTTTTTGCATCGTTTTTAACGATAAATATTTCTAAAATTGTTTTAAATATTCTGAAAATGATACTCTTTTATTAGAAATATTTTTAAAATATTTTTCATGAGAATTATTTTTGAAAATAAGGGTTTTATCAAAATTCTATAATGGTCCTTAATATTTATGTTTTTCTATTTTGTTTGATAAAACTTGTTAACCTATTTTTATGGTCAGTGAAATGAGATGATTTAAGAATTGAGCCTGGACATTATTTTGCTATATACTAAGTCAATTGGGCTGAATTTGGTGGAGATTAGCGAGGGTCAAAAGGGTTAGGGCTAAGATCTAGGGACACCTTTCCTAAAACTAGTCGTTGGAGGTGATCTGAAATTGGGGCTATATTAGTTGCATTTTTTAGTTATTTATTCAAATCTGAAGAGTTTATTATTAAGATTTTAAAAGTGAAAAATTGATATATTCAAAATATTTAAAGAGAGAAAAGAAGAGAGTTTGAATTCAAAGAATATTGTTAGATCTCCTAAGTGAAAACCTGAGACAATTTTTCTGTGGGAAAAACTTTTGATTCTTGAAGTTGATCGTAGACACCGGAATACTTTGCTTTGATTCATACATTCTACTCGATATCCAGTAAGACCGCTCTTTTAAATATTACACTCTCTCTGTAATTTATTTGTTGATATATTATATACAATACATGGAGATATTATTTTGAATAGATATTGACTTGAGAAAATTGAAATTGAAATTTAATTCTGAATTTTTTTTTTTCTAAAAACTCATAGATGTTAATCTTGGAAATTATTTTTACACCAAGTTAAACAATTTTATTTACTTGGGCTATTTGATTATGTGCTACATTGTGTTAAATCAAGATATATGTATCACGATTGTTAAATTGATTACCCTATAATCTTGTGTATTTCTATCACGTTTAGATTAGATTGAACTATAAATTTAATATTTGTAAGTGTTGGTAAAAACTTTATAGAAAAATAAGATTTTTTATTTTGTTTTGTGAGGTTGTAGCACATACTTAAATGTACCTAGTTTGAGTGAGAAAATGTTTGGGTATAAAGAAAATTTACTCAAACATAATTGTTCAGGTTTGATTCTTACCTAGGAAGATTCGAAGTATTGGATTAATTCCCTGTAAGAGCTCAGGGGAGTAGACGTAGGCAAGGGTAACTTGCCAAACTACTATAAAATCTCGGTGACAAAATTCTCTATTCTTATATATTTGTGTATGCTTCATTAAAATGCTTCCGCACTAATGTTAAATCGGATAATATTTGAATATATATTAATCAATAGGATTAATTTTGAAAATTACCTAATTTACCCCTTTCCCCTCCTGCGGGTAGACATTTGGACCAACAGTTGGTACAAGAGCTAAATTAGGTGAATAGGCTTAAAATCCTATCTAAACGGTCACATGAGCACCACTCTCACTAAAGGGCAATACATGCACCAACCTCCACTATTTACCGGAAACAACTACGTCTTTTAGAAAGCCAAAGTGACAACATTTTTGCAAGCCAGTAATTATGATACTTGGTTAGTCATTAAGAATAGTCCATATGCTCCAAGTATTCACAATGATCCTAAAAAGGAAAAAAGAGTTCAACGAGGACGATTACAAAAAAAAAAAAAAAAAAACGCTTAAGTGCTCAAGTGACTAACTTGTTAATATGTGGTTTAGAGGTAAATGAGTTTAACATGATATTAAGTTCTTAATTGGACAAAATGTGTAGAACACCTTACAAGTTACACACGAGGGAACCAAACAGGTAAAGGAATCCAAAATCTACGCCTTGATCCATCAGCTTGAGCTCTTCAAGATGGAAGATTCAGATACAACACAAGAGATGTACACAAGGTTCACAAATATTTGCAGCAGTCTCGATGCTCTTGCGAAACCGTATTTCATGTTGGAGAAAGTTCACAAGATTATGAGATCTTTAACTAAAATGTGGGATCCAAAGGTGATGGTGATTCAGGAAGCCAATGATCTAAACACCTACACTATTGACGAACTCATTGGCAACCTGATCACTCACGAGCCCTCCAACAGAAGATATGAAACGGAGTCACACTCTAATCGATGAAAGTCAATAGTGTTAACAGCTCAAAAAGACGATCAACAGGATGATAAGGTGAGTCCAGACAGTGATAAAAAAATGGGATTTGGATCTTATAACACAGAATTTTAGAAGAATGGCCCGTCAAACTTTTCGTGGAAGAAAAAACTTCTATGTCAACAATATTGAATGTTTCAATTGTCATAAAACAAGACATTTCCAATCAGACTATCCTGAACTGAAGAAGGACAACAAATGAGGTGACAAAAAGAAATCCAAAAAGGGGAAAAAGAAATCCATGCTATTTGGGATGATTCGGCTTCCAACAGCTTCGATACTTTCAATAGTGACGAGGAAATATCCATAGCCTAGTCTAACCGAATTATTAAGACCTAATATAACAATTCTACTTGATTGGGAACATTTAGTATATAAGTTACCAAAATATTTGTGATCTCATTTATTTTAATCATTATTAAAGGGTAATACATTTTCAACTTCGTATCCAATGTTCAACAACAGTATGATACAATAAAAACTAATTAAGAATACATTTTATTAATAAATACTTGAAATTGTAATTTTATAAAAAACAAATCACTAAATGAATAAATAAGATTGACTATAGATGTTATATCCAACAAATATTTCAATATAAATCAATAAATATAATTGTTTAATCTAAGGAAAATATGCAATAATTTACCACAAAATAGAGAGAGTATGATAAAATATCAAAGATTGGATCTGGATTTTGAAGAGATGGAGCAGCCAAATAGAGTCAGGAAAACATAAAATTTAGCAAAAGATGGAGCATTGAGAGGAGAAGCAAAGGAGGAGCTCTCAAAATTTTGTGTAAATAGATCTAAATGGATTATATTGGGGTCTTTTAGTGTAAATAAACAAAGAGAGATTAGGGTTACAAAATGTATCTTTTTTAGGACTAACATGCCAAGAAATGTAAACTATGACAATTGTGCGATAGAAACAATGGTCTCCCTTGTGTTACTAGTTGTAGTCTAAAAACACACATTCAATAGTTCTTGGTAGAAGTTTATTAGTGAAGTAAGCACCTAAATGCAGATAAAATGCAAAACCAAACTATCACAACTTAGAATATGAAGAAGTATGACTATAAAAACGAGAGAATGGCGAAGACCACTGAAGTTTAGAGTAGGGAGACAGTTAATTAAGTGAACAACAATGGAGACCATTATGGGCCAATGATAGAGAAGAATATGGCTTATGAGAAGGAGACTGCGGGTCATGTGTGTTTACGTTCAGCAATACTATTTTGTTTAGGAGTATGAGGACAAGAGAGACAATGATGTATACTAAGGAAAGAGCAAAAGGATTTGAAGGGGCCAATATTAAATTCCCCATCACCATCACTTTGAAATTGTTGGTGGTGAGTGGAATATTGAGTGTACACATAAGCTAATAAATTTCTAAAATGATGAAGGACTTCACATTTGTGTTTCATAAAGTAAAGTCAAGTGAATCGAGTGTAATCATTAGTGAATAACACATAATATTTAAAATCAAAAAGCACTGGAGATTTTCAAACATCAGAGTGAACTAAAGTCGACAAAAAAGAGATTTTTATTGTAGTAGACAAGGGAAAGAAAGAGGAAAATAGATTTACCCAGGGCACATCCAGAACAAAAGAAGGATTTGAATTTGAAAGTAAAGGATAACAATTTATTATTACAAAAATAAGACATAACTTGAGCAGAAGAATGACCTAGACGACTGCGCTATAGGGAAAATGAATTGTGGATGGCAGATAAAGCATGTAGGCAAGGAGAAAATACGGGTAACTTGAAGAGACCATCCTTATATAGTCCGTGATAAAGAAGAGAACCAGTGGCAAGATAAAAAATATAGAAGTGATGAGCATCAAAAGCCCAAAGAACATGATTGTTGGTGCAAAATTAAGCAATAGAGAGTAATTTTTTACGCATAAAAGGAACAATATAGACATTATTAAGAATAAAGGAAGATGAGTTGAGTGGTAGTGTCATGTTACCCGTATAGATAATTGGGAGTTGATCACTATTGCCAAGTTGAACGGAATCATGATCACTGTAGGGTGTGTACTACTTGAGAAGAGTCGAGTTACCCGTCATGTGGGTAGAAGCACCGATGTCAGGATACCAGTTAGGGTCGAAGAGTGTCCCCTAGGGTTTCTGAAGCGGTTGGAGCGAAAAGGATTTCAACAAACGAGGAACAAAATATTTTGCAAATGAAGAGAGCCAAGAGCACTTTTGAGTTGAGTGGCCAATCCCAAAACATAATTGGCACACAAACAAGGATGAGGGTGCAAAAGCAAGGCCAAGAACACCAGAGGTATAGGGGCAATTTTTAGGAGAGGTGGTACTATAGACAGTGTATCCACTACCGAAATTTGTTTCCATGATGAAGAACGGTCAATGGAAATAAAGAAAAAAAAATTGTGAAAAAATTGGATTTCAAATAGCAATTGGCAAAGGATGCGAGGTTATTAGATAAATTCCAAAAATTTTGGCACTATTTCGGAATTGAGGTCATTTTTGTAACTACTTAAAAGGTTTGATGTTGTTTTTGTAAATTTTGGAAAGGTTTGGGGTTGATTCTGTAAGTTAAAAACAAAATTGAAGTTATTTATGCAGATTCCAAGAAGTGATAGGGTTATTTTTGCAAGTTCCAGAAAGTTGTGGAGAACTTTTTACAAGTTTTAGAAAGTTGTGGGGTTATTTTTGCAGGTTCCAAAAAATTGTGGAACATTTTCTGAAATTTCCAGAATACTGTGGGGCTATTTCTGGTGGTATTAGAATGGATTGAGACTATTTTTGTAATTTTTTAGAAAAGTTAGGAACTAATGGAAAAAAGTAAGAATCGAATAGAGAAAGAAGACAAAGGATATCGACTCCAACTATTTAGAAGAAAATGATTGATTCGTGAAAGATAAGAGTTTCACAAGTGCCACGAAGATCGTCGTGAAGAAGAAGAAGAGAAGGCCACAGATGCAACAGTCACGACAAAATAGAAAAAGAAATAAGGAAATGATCGTTTAAGCTGAAACCATGTTAGACGAAGAATTTCTTGTATATTCTTCTCTTAAGAAGATATTTATTTATACAAGTATAAAGATTAAATCTTGAAATTTCAATCCTAAGTTATATCTTATAATTACTATTAATTGATTGCATATTTATTGTTCATCTCTCCTATAGAGCACTCAAGTAATTAAATGTTAAATTTAATTATGAATGCACCAGGCCGATATGGGGGAGTGAACTATTAAGATTGCCCGGTGAGATGATTACTCAATGGACGCGATCGCTTTTTCACATCTTAATATACTCGCAATTGCACGAGGTCAAGTTTTAATATAGTGAACCTTTCGATCGAATATCGTCATCTAGGAAATGTGTTTGATTAATTGAATACCGCGATTTGTTTAGTCTTATATTATCTCGATGGTTCAAGAAATGTTTGAGTTTGAATAATTAAAAACTAAGTTAAACTAGAAACTATTGAGTTAATTCTAATTAAATGGATCAACTAGGGATTGATTTCATTCACTTAATACATGTTTGACTTCGTTTTATTAACAATAACGGTATTTATCCTATCCAACAATCTAGGTATCTCAAACTCGCTTATTACATCTCCCTAGTGTAAAATGAGTGATTAAATGACTTCGCGTTAACGCTGAAGTCCCCCTCTAGCATTTTATATAACACATAGCCACATGAGTCTTGACCCAACCTCATGGATTGCACACTTGCTAACGCCCTCCTGGGTCCTTAGATTGTCATGATATGTTTAACTCTAGTCTGAATCCGGGGTTACCTCTCCCGAGTATCAAATCCCGTATTCTCAAAACCAACCCTAATACCTTAACAAACATATTAAAATTGTAATCAAATGGTAAACACAATTGAATTTAGACAAATAATCGTTAAAGTAACATATTTTCCCTCAAACATGTATTTACATGAGTTACATCAATCCCTAGATAATATTTATCTAGTCTACCATGATCTTAACCATACATATATTAAAACAAGAAGGATTCATAATCATTTGATATAAAAAGTTAAGTTACAAAGATAGAAACAAAGGAAGAACAATCAAATCTTTAAGTGGAGTAGTCCACTGTCACCAAAGATCGGTCCTGAAATGATTTCTCTTCTCTAAATGTTGAATCTCCTCTTCGAGCTCTCAAAATATACTTAAGATCATCTATCACAAGTGTGGAACCGTTTTTGACAAATGGGGAAAACAAGGGTTTAAATAGAAAGTTTCAAAATATCTAGAAAATAGATATTTTCTGCACAGAGAGACCGCCGCGGCGGTGGTTCACCGTTGCGGCGGTAAGTTAAGTCGATTAGCTTCACTACTGCAGTGGTGATTGACCGCTGCGGTGGTGAACAAAAATCTAAACTCTCTGTACTTTCACTGCCTCAGCGGTGAATGATCGCTGCGACGGTAAAACAAAACCTAGGCGCTCTGGACTTTCACTGCCTCGGCGGTGAGACTGGCATAGCTCACTGGACTTTCATTGCCTCAATGGTGAATGATCGCTGGAGAGGTGACTTCTGCACAATTCTCACTACATCTCCACCGCCTCGGCGGTGGGTTTACTATCCTGAAACCTTGTTTCTTTCACCCTTTTTTCACCGTTTTTCCACGACCTCGCTTGTTTGTCACTCAATTACATCACTACACCTGATTTACCTAAAAAAAAACAACAACGCCATAAAATATTACTAAAACACTCGAAAACTATCAAATTCAGCTTAGAAGCAGATAGGTTTTTTTCAACCTAACAAAAACCCCCAAACTTGAAATTTTGCTAGTTCTCGAGCAAACCACCCTAACACAAAAATAAACTAACTATATTAATTAACTAACTTACTACTAAAAATGAATAAACTTTAACGAATAAGAAGTAAATGCATGCGAGTTCCAAGTTCAATTGAAGAAACCAAGTTGTTCCTCCCTCAACAGCCCTCAATCAGCTCAAGTTCGGGAAATAACACATATCACGTGGTGTTCTAGAATTTCAACACTCAATATCAATAAAAACCATTCTAGATCTATTTAAAGTGTGTGTGCGAGAACTCAAATATATAACTATCCAAACACCGGATTGGATTATACAATAACTAAGCTCATGACTTAAACCGTTTAACGATTAGAATAACCATATGCTTGACTGGGCTCGACTATCCACTAATATAGGTTTGGAAATTCAAAGAGATCAATAGAGTTTGGATAGGCATTGGAGAACGGCCAAAGGTATCTCAGGAATAGAAAATAGGTAATCGTTATAATTACAATAATTCAACGATACCCGAGGCACAAACGCTTGTCGCTATATCTCTCTCGTAACCCCAAATATTTAAAACACAACCCTAAACAAAACTTTAAGAACTTTTTATTCACTTGTCGAAAGAACGTAAAGAACAACTATATTCATATAGGGGTTTTTTTTTTTTTTTAGACAAACTAACACACCTCCAAACTTATTCGATTTTGTACAATTTTAAGGGCATTCAAATAGAATTCAAAGAATGACAAGTGAATACACTAATACTAAACCAATAAAATTCATCCAAAACCTGACCGCTCACTTCAAGTAGCATAAAATAATGCTAACTTGATTTCACTCAATTCGTGCGTTTAGATTAGCGACAATGGTTTGAAAAAAATTTAATTGTCTATGGTTTTGATATATGTTCAGAATTGAAAAGGTTATCGGTTTCGACAGGGTAACGAGGGATAAAATTTTCAAGGTTAACTTCAAAGGTTCAAGCGATAAAAATTAAGGCCTAAATCATGTCTCTTGAACTACCTCACCTAGAATTTCGCCTCAAGTTTCCCCCAGTCAAGTTCTAGATTCCTCAAATTTGTCATGAATTTATTACTGAATAATCGGCGTCAAATCGTTCAAAGAATTATACAGTGAGTCTATGCTATCATGCGATTTTAGGATCAAAATGATTTTTACCTAATTGACATGCCAAGAACACAAAACACACATGATTGGCATCACCCCCGACCTCGATATACAATTCAGAGATAATTTTCATCATCGGGAAATGGCCCAGACAAACTCAACAACTCAACACGCAAATACTACTTCATACATAAACATCTCTACATTAAATCTAAATACTAACATACATACACTAATCTAAGCATTTCACATGCAAAAACAAGAAAATTAAAATAGAACTTAACTATATGTTAAAGTCTACAATATACATCTAAGCTTCTACAAAGCGTAACTAAGCATGCATAAAACATCCAAATATAATACATCAAAAATTTTGATCATCATTTTCTAACAAAAACAAAATTGGATGAACATCCCCCAAAACTTAAACAAGGCAATGTCCACATTGACTGAGCAGCAAACCCAATTGCAATATATAGCATTATGAGAAAAACATTTGGGCTCTGAACACATACCTAGGAGACAAGACAAAGAAGTCTCACCTCCTACTGTCTACCTAGAGGAATGTCATCGCCACCACTATCACGTCGGAAAGGAAAGTGTGGCGGTTACAAGAGGTGCCGCGGTAATTTCGGCATTGGTGGATATGCGTTCATGTCGATACCGAGGGGCTCACTAATAAGTCATTGGACTTGATCTTGTTGACGCGTATATTGGTCTAGGAACGTCCCGAGCTCGGTATTTCGGAGATCCAAATTATATTGCCCTTGGCGAAGAACGCGATTGTCGAGCCGGACCTCCTGGAGTTCCTTATAGACCCTCTCTAAAGTGACCTCACCTGGGGCCTCAAATGGTTCTGCCTCTTCTGCTTCGGGCCCTTCCCCTTCTTCAACTTCTGGCTCCCCCACCCCCTTGCGCTGCGGCTTTCCACATTCAATTTATAATAGCTAGATCAAGCGGAACGATAGAGGGGCAAGGGCTATCCCCGATTATTGATACACCGACCCGTCGAAATAGGTCGGTCAAAAGCGAAGAAAATTGAAAACCTACCTTTGTTGTATTGACGGCATGAAGAATAGAGGAGTAGATCAAGTATCCAACATTTATCAGCTTACCCGTCTAAATCGAATATAGCGTCATGGCCCGTTCTTTGGAGACGTCCGACAAGTGAGATGTCGGGAGAAGGCTTCCGCAAACAAAATGGTGCAAAATTTTGGGGATCAGTTTGAGGAACTTAGCCAGAAAAGTGGCTAGACCCGGCCTTGTATGAGTCCATTGGACATTTCCTGAAGTGATGGTTTGGATCACAGTGTCCATGCTGGGATCTCTGCCCTCATATGGTTCGTCAGTGGGTGTCGGGGCCGCCAATCCGAAAACTTCATTAATGAACTCGGGACTGAACGAGATAGGGCGAGTTCAGACCTTTGTCCAGTTGTCATTTGCTTCGGTGATATTTGCATAGAATTCCCACACTAAGGCCACCTCGCCCTGGGGTGGTGATTGGCAAAAACGTTCCCAACCACGGCTTCGGATCACATCCTGAAATTCCGCTGGGAGACTATCTAATTTCCCAAATCGCCGTTGTCGAATGCATGTTCGTTTATGCTCGAAGCAGTTGAAATGCTCCTCGGCCTGTTTGGAAACAAAGCAGGTGGAATCATAGTCGGCAGCGAGACCCCCGACGCGCGAACTTGAACCTTCTCCCCTTGACCTCTTTGATGCGGCTATCTTAGTCATGGCTCCTATCAATCACAATCACAAATACGGCAACCCAATCATAAATGAACAAAGGAAAACAATCCCTCGAATCAACACCGTCAAAACACGTCACAATCTCAATACGCACATACTAATCGCAACGGTTTCAACAAAATTTCAACAATGCAGCATGCAATTTTGTATCACACAATATAACAATCCATAGAAATCTTGTTCATCACCAAAAATCAAACCGAAATTGTATAGATAAAGAAAATCGCGAAAATGGGGTTCAAGGGTTTAGGGCACAATCCAAATTCAATGATTCTTAATATAAATATGCAAATCAACCAAAGATTTCAACATATCGATGAAATGTAGGATCAAAAGTACTTACTTGTTGAAAAACAATTGGTCCAAACGATTGAAAATGGGTGAAATCGCACCTTTTGGTCCTTAAATCCTAGGATTTGAAAATGGGGTGGAAATTGATTTTTGGAAGATGATTTGTGGTGGAAATCACAAATTTTGTAAATGGAATGATGGATTTGAGGGTTTGAAATGGTTTGGGATGATGAAAATGGAAAGATTTGGGGTTTTAAAGGTGGTTGTGGCGGTTTAAATGAGCGGGATACTCTTTATTCGAACAGAGGCTTCACCGCCGCGGCAGTGGAGTGCCTTTTTTAAAACCCAAACAATCTGTTGTATCACTGCCTCGGCGGTGAAGCACCGTTTAAAAAAAAACATTGTAACCTTTTAGTATATGAACCTTTCGGTGGGGTATCATATCCACAAAGATTGGTTGAGATTATTATCGAGTACTGCGATTATCATAACTCGACTTTATCTAGGCGACAAAAATGGTATTTAATTATTTAATACTAATACTAAAATACTAATTGAACTATACTAATACTAAATTGAGATAGTTTTAAGAGAATAGATTATCTAGGGATTAGTTTTGTTTACGAATACGTGTTCGGTCTTGTTTTAATTTATGTTAACGGCGTTCGACTTATCCGACAATCTCAGTTCGTAAACTCCTCCACGAGTGTAAGACGGGGGAATACGCGACTTCGTGTCAACGAATAAGTCTCTATCAACATCTTAACGACCCTAGGCCGCGTGAGTCTCACCCCAACGTCATTGATTGCACACAATCCAACTCCCTCCCAGATTATTGGATTGTCGCGTTGTGTTTATCCTATCGACAATCTCAATTCTAAAACTCCACCGCCATGTCTCCCGAGTGTAAGACGGGGGAATACATAACTTCGAGTCAACGAAAAAATTTCCCTCAACATCTTAACGACCCTAGGTCACGTGAGGCTTGGCCCAACGTCATCAATTGTCCACAATTCAACTCCCTCATGGGTTATTGAATTGTGGCGTTTGTTTATTCTAGTCCAAATCCAGGATTTGTCAAACCCCATATTCTCATAACATCATTCTACGCATTATAAACAAACAATACGGCATACACAATCAAAATAACGAAGAACATCCGCAAACGAAACACAAACTCAACTAAACAACGTATTCATAAATTTATTAATAATTCCTAAACAACCTATGTTTAGCCAATGGCCATAACCATGTATACAATGTAAAATGGCGTAAACATGCTCAATAACTACCAAATAAAGAAAACAAAGGAAAGAAACGAATGACTTAGCTGATATCCAAAGAATTGGCGCTGAAACCGTTGATCGATCGCTTCCTCATTCATCTTTTACCTCGGGTTTAGAGCTCTCCCTAAAAAATCTCTCAAACTCACCCTAAAATAGAGCCTAAGGGGTTGGGGGGTGATTCCACCAGAAGAGATGAAGAGATGAAGAGTTTAAATAGGTAAAATATCTAATAAAATATCTTAAGACTGTGCAGAGCTGAATGCCGCGGCAGTGGAATTCACCGCCGCGTTGGTAAGTATGTCGGTTTAATGTTCGCCTAGGCGGTGGACTTGGTGACATCCTGCATTCTCACCGCCACGGCGGTGGATCTCAGCACTGTGGCGATGGACATTCAGCAAGAATTGATGCACTCTGCATTTTCACCGCCTAGGTGGTGGTCTGGACGCCTAGGCGGTAGGCTGTTATTTTCAGAATCTTGTCTCCTTGCTTGTTTTTTCATCGTTCTCCGACCATTTTTGGTCTGAATTGATTGTTTGCGCTCCAATTTCATACATTTTACCCATACACTGGTTTTAATACAAAAAAAATAAAAACATATTAAAACGTATTAAAAACGTAATAAACATACTCAAAAACCAACAATTTCGGTTTGTAAATATATAGGTAATTTACATCTATCAAATACCTTCAAACTCAGAATTTTGCTAGTTCTCGAGCAAAACACCCACACAATACAAGAAAATATAAAAACTAATTACGAAATTGAAAACTAAAAACGAAAAATACTAAAAACAAAAATGTGTAAGTTTTGATTATCATCTACTGCCGAAAGATTTTTTCCTCATCGGCCCCCAATCCTATCAAGTTCAAGTATAAATCACACTATGTAGTGTTCTAGAATTTCAACGTTCAAAAATAGTAAGCGTCATTCTAGATCCTGTTTAAGTGTGTGTATGTGTGTTTTGAACTCAAATATATAACTATCAATTGATTAGATGGGATTATCCATCAATAGTGTTCATGACTAAAATCTTTAAGGTATAGGGAATCCATACGCCTGACCCAGGATCTATTCTCCACTAATGTAGGCTCGGAGGTTCAAGAAGATCAGTAGGGCTTAGTTCGATTTTGGAATAATGGCCAAGGGTAAATTTGAATAGAAAATAGGTTAACGTCGTTAACTTAATGTTACCCAAGGCACATCACTTGGCACTCTCACACTCGAAACCCTATAGTTTAATTAGAAACAACCTTAAACATACATTTAAAAACGTTGTACTCACTTGTCATGTCAAAAAGAAACGTAATTAATTTTTATTTTTATTTTCACATAACACACCTCCAAACTCTTTCGAATATTTAAATTTTTGGAGTGTGCAAAAAGGATTAAATAACACACCCCCAAACTCATTCGAATTTCTACAATTTTAGGAGTGTGCAAAAATATAAACAATAAACGACAAGCGAGTTCTCGAATACCGAACCAATTTAGAAGTTCGCCCTAAACCCAACCGCTCACATCAAGTAGCGAAATGCTAACTTGATTCACTCACGGTGTGCCTTTGATTAAGCGATAAAGGTTTGGAAAAAGTTCAATCGGTTAGGGTATTTAATAAGTGTTCAGAAACTGAATTGGCATTTTTGCTTCGACAGGGTAATGAGGGATAATGATATTGCATGGTAGGCTTTAAAAGGCTTAAGCGATCAAATGAATGCCTAAATCGTATCTCCTAAATAACCTCGCCTAAGATTTCGCCTCGAATTTTTTCCAAATCAAGTTCTAGAATCCCTATTGTCATGAAATTGAGTGAAGGATAATCGGTTTCAAATCAATTAGATAGTGTTATATTGAGTTTACGTGCTCATGCATTTAGGATCTACAATAACTTTTACTAAACGATACGTTAAGCACACAGAACACACATGAATGAGGTTTACGCTCGACCTCAATAAACAATCAGAGGACAAACTCATCATCAAGTAAAGGCCTAGATGACGTCAAAACTTAGCACAAAACAACTAAACTAAACAACTAATCCTAAACAAACATGCATACGATAAAAACAGTAAAACTTAACTAATAACATAAACACATACTAAACATACCAACACATCACCACCAACTTAAAATAGGTGATGTCCAAAACGACCCCGTCAGCGATCCCAATGACAGTATATAGCATGATAATAAAGATGGGGGTTTAGAACATGTACCTGGAAGGTGAGAGAATCTCGCCTCCGACTCAAATTAGCGGAGATGGATCTAACTTATTTTAGAACTTAGGTTGCCTCCCAAGAAGCGCTTGGTTTAATGTCCTCGGCCCAACACATGCCCTCAAAACTGGCGAGATGTTGCAATGAAAGGAACGCAAGAGTACCTGTCGATCTAACATCTTCAAGCATCCTGCAGGAAAATAAAAACAAATCTACAAAAAAATGCCTAAATTAAAATCAAATTATTTACTCACAATATCAATAATAATCTAAAACACAATCCCCGGCAATCATTACCAAAAACTTGGTGGTGATCGTCGAAGACTGAATTCGACAAACCAATCCCTGACAATAGTGTCAAAAAGTTGGTGGCCGCAATTTAAGCGTTGTCACTTTCACCGCAAACGTACAAATCAAATTTTAGTATATGGACCTTTCGGTCAGGTATCGTATCCACAGGGATTGGTTGAGATTATTATTGAGTACCACGACTGTCATAACCCGACTTTATCTAGGCGACAAAAATAGTATTTAATTATTTAATACTAATACTAAAATACTAATTTAACTATGTTAATACTATATTGAGATAGTTTTGACAGAATAGATTGTCTAGGGATTAGTTTTGTTTACGAATACGTGTTCGGTCTCGTTTTAATTTATGTTAACGGCGTTTGACTTATCCGACAATCTCAGTTCGTAAACTCTTCCGCCACCTCCCCCGAGTGTAAGATGGGGGAATACGCAATTTTGTGTCAATGAAGAAGTCCCTCTCAACGTCTTAACGACCCTAGGCCGTGTGAGTCTTGCCCTAATGTCATTGATTGCACACAATCCAACTCCCTCCCGGGTTATTGGATTGTCGCGTTGTGTAAACTCCACCGCCACCTCTCCCGAGTGTAAAACAAGAGAATACATGACTTCGAGTCAACAAAGAAGTCCCTATCAACATCTTAACGACCCTAGGTCACATGAGTCTTGCCCCTACGTCATCGATTGTCCACAACCCAACTCCCTCACGGGTAATTGGATTGTGGTGTTTGTTTATTCCAGTCCGAATCCAGGATTTGTCAAACCCCATATTCTCATAACACCATTTTAGGCATGATAAACAAATAATATGGCACACACTATCAAAATAACGAAGAAAATCGCCAAACGAAACACAAACCCAACTAAACAACGTATTCATAAATTTATTAATAATCCCTAAACAACCTATGTTTAGCCAATGGCCATAACCATGTATACAATGTAAAATGGCGTAAACATGCTCAACAACTACCAAATGAAGAAAACAAAGAAAAGAAACAAACGACTTAGCCGATATCCGAAGAATTGGCGCTAAAACCGTTGATTGATCGCTTCCTCATTTATCTTCTACCTCAGGTTGAGAGCTCTCCCTCAAAAATCTCTCAAACTCACCCTAAAATATAGCCTAAGAGGTTGGGGGGTGATTCCACCGAAAGAGATGAGGAAAGAAGGGGTTTAAATTGGCAAAATATCTAATAAAATATCTTAAGACTGTGCAGAGTTGACCGTCGCGGCGGTGAGTATGTCAGTTTAATGTTCACCTAGGCGGTAGAGAAGGTAGTGGACTTGGTGACATCCTGCATTGTCACCGCCGCAGCGGTGGACATTCACCAATAATTGGTGCACTCTGCATTTTCACCGCCTAGGCGGTGGGCTGCTATTTTCAGAATCTTGCCTCCTTGCTTGTTTTTCCACCGTTCTCCGACCGTTTTTGGTCCGAATTGATCGTTTGCACTCCGATTTCATATCTTTTCACCCGTACACTTGTTTTAATACAAAAAAAATAAAAACATATTAAAAACGTAATAAACGTACTCAAAAACTAACAATTTCGATTTGAAAATATATAGCTAATTTACAGCTATCACCGGGCTAAACTATCTCTTTCCTATCTTCTTGTCATGACACCTCTTTGTTTTGTCTTTGTAGAGCCTGGCATTTTCATACGCTTCGTTCCAGAATTCCTCCATTTCATTGAGATGTAGGAGACATTGTTCACCTGAAGCTTTGAGATCGAAGTTCAATTTCATTATCACCCAAAGTCACGATACTCCAACTCGACTGGCAAGTGACACGCTTTTCCAAACACCAACCGATACGGTAACATGCCATCGGTGTCTTAAAAGCCGTGCGATATGCCCACAGTGCATCATCCAACTTCACCGCCCAATCCTTGCGATTAGAATGAACATTTTTCTCCAAAATTTGCTTGATCTTTCTATTTGATACTTCGGTTTGGCCGTTTGTCTACGGATGGTACGGCAACGCCACCTTATGCCTCACCCCATACTTTGTCAACAAAGTATTGAACATTTTGTTATAAAAGTGGGTTCCTTCATCACTAATTATGGCCCGAGGTGTCCCGAACCACGTCATGATGTTTCTCTGAAGGAACTTAAGAACTACTTTAGTATCGTTTGAAGGCATCTCCACAGTTTCAACCCACTTAGACACGTAGTCCACCGCTAGTAGAATATACTCCTGAACAAATGACAATGGAAACGATCCCATGAAGTTTATACCCCATATATCAAACAGCTCCATTTCAAGAATAGATGTCAGTGGCAATTCATGCCTTCTTGAAATGTTACCCACCCGTTGGCATCGATCGCAAGTTTTTACAAAAGTGTATGTATCTCTAAACAATAATGGCCAGTAAAAACCTGACTGAAGCACTTTTGCGACCGTCCGAGTCACTCCAAAGTGGCCATCACAAGGTGATGAATGTCAGTGATAAAGAATACTCGCCATCTCTTCCTCTGGAACACATCGCCGGATCACCTGATCAGCACACTTCTTGAATAGCAACGGCTCGTCCCACATATAGTGCCTCAAATCGAACAAAAATTTCTTTCTTTGGGCACTTGTAAGATCCGATGGTAACATTTTGCAGGCTAGAAAATTGATAGTATCCGCAAACCACAGAAGTGTAGTGTCAATTTTAAACAGCTGTTCATCAAGGAACACCTCCGTAATATAGGACGCATCACCGACATCCTCTTGCACCAGCCGTGACAAATGATCATCAACAACGTTTTCGCTCTTTTTTTTTGTCTCTTATCTCCGCATCAAACCCTTGCAACAAGAAAATCCACCTAATTAGACGCGGCTTGGCATTTTTCTTGGCGAATAAGTATCGGATGGCGGCGTGATCCGTATAGATGATCACCTTGGATCCTATAATATAGGACCAGAACTTATCGCATGTAATAACAATCGCCAACATCTCTTTCTCGGTCGTAGTGTAATTCTCATGTGAACCGTTCAAAGTCTTGCTTGCATAGTAAATGGATCGAAAGATCTTCTCCTTGCGTTGGCCTAAAATCGCTCCAACCGCATAGTCGCTAGCATCGCATATTATTTCAAATGGCTTGTTCCAATATAGAGCAACTATTATAGGAGTCATGATCAACTTTTCCTTCATTGCATTAAAAGCTTTCAAGCAAGTTTCATCAAATTCAAATGGGGCATTCTTCTCGAGTGAGTGACACAACGTCTTCACCGTTTTTGAAAAGTCTTTGATAAAGCGCCGATAGAAACCGGCATGTCCCAAGAAACTACAGACTGCCTTCACATTTATCGAATGTGGAAGTTTTTCAATTGTTTCAATCTTGGCTCGGTCTACCTCGAGCCCCTTCAAAGAGACTCGATGACCTAAGACTATTCCTTCTTTAACCATAAAATGGCACTTCTCCCAGTTAAGAACCAAGTGTTTCTTTTCACAACGATCGAGAACAAGCGCTAAGTTGTACAAGTAATTATCAAAGGACGAACCAAAAACTGAAAAGTCATCCATAAAAACCTCCATAATGTCTTCCACCATATCCGAGAATATCGCCATCATACACCGTTGGAATGTGGCTGGTGCATTGCATAGACCAAATGGCATACATCGGTAGGCAAACGTCCCATACGGGCATGTAAAGGTCGTCTTCTCCTGGTCTTCCAGTGCTATGGCTATTTGATTATACCCAGAGTAACCATCAAGAAAACAATAATGATCATAGCCGGCAAGACGATCAAGCATTTGATCAATGAATGGAAGCGAAAAATTATCTTTCCTTGTTGCCTTGTTCAATCTTCGATAGTCAATACACACTTTCCATCCAGTGATGGTTCATGTCGGAATAAGATCATCATTCTCGTTTTTCACAACCGTCATGCCGCCTTTCTTTGGCACCACCTGCACCGGACTAACCCACTCGCTATCAGATATAGCATATATAATTCCAGCGTTCAAGAGCTTCAACACTTCCGCTCTAACGACTTCTTTCATTGCCGGATTTAGCCTCTGTTGATGCACAATGGAAGGTTTGAACAAATCTTCCATTAAGATCTTGTCCATGCATATTGTAGGGTTAATTCCTTTAATGTCGGAAATAGACCACGCAAAGGCGGATCTATGTCGTTTTAGAATTTTCAACAACTTGTACTCTTCCTCCTCCATCAAGGATGATGAGATTATCACTGGATTGGTTAAATTCTCCCCCAAAAAGATATACCGGAGGTTATCCGGTAATTGCTTGAGTATTAATCCACCGTGAGGCAGATTGGATAGTTCGGGAGAACTTACTTCTTCTTCCATCATCGCCATATGAATTGGATCCTCTACGTCTTTAGATTAGCCTCCATAGCAAGAACGTAGTCCACAACACCAACTTTCGTGGTTAAGCCCTCCTCACCAAAATCCCACATAGATAAGGAATTTGTGAGTGTATGCTCCAATTGATCCATATCCACATTTTCATGAAAGAATTTCCTCATACATGAGTCAACAACATCTACTCGATTGCATTTAGGACATTCATCTGGAAAGTTCATAGTTTTGAAAATGTTGAACTTTACCTCATCTTCATTAACTCGCAACGTCAAATTGTCATTATGCACATCAATTAAAGCTTTTCCCATTGCAAGAAAAGGTCTTCCAAAGATGATTGGAATCTCCATATCCTCTTTCATTTCTAGTATGACAAAGTCTACCGGGAAGATAAACTTATCCACCTTCACCAAGACATCCTCAATAATTCCTTTCGGATAGGTCAACGATTGGTCCGCCATTTGAAGGGAAATCGTGGTTGGCTTAGCATTCCCGAGCCCCAACTTCTGGTAGACAGAAGATGGCACCAAGTTGATGCTAGCACCAAGATCACATAGTACTTTGTCAAAATAAGATTTCCCGATAGTACACGGAATCGTGAAACTACTGGGATCCTTCAGTTTTTCAGGCAATTTTATTTGTAGTATAGCACTACATTCCTTTGTTATTTTTACCGTCTCGTATTCCTCCAACTTCTTTTTATTCGTCATAATGTCTTTCAAGAACTTGTCATAGTTGGGCATTTGTTCTAACGCATCCGCAAAAGGTATGTTGATTTGTATTTTCTTGAAGATGTTAAGAAATTTTACAAATTGTGAATCCAACTTCTTCTTTTGGAATCGTTGCGGATAAGGCAAAGGTGTTGTTAGAATCGGTGGATTGTTCGGGAATGTGATCCTCCCCGGAATCACCTTTTGATCTCCTTTCTTCTCTTCCACTTTCTCTTCTTTCTTCTTCTCTTTTTTCTCCTCCATCTTTTCTTCATTTTTCTCCTCCTTTCTCTCAACAACTTCTTCATCAACTTCTTCCTCCACATTTCTCTTTGGTTCATTTTGGTCAACATCATGGCTTACCTCCGACTCTTCCTCCATCGGTCTTCTTGCTTCAACCTCTTTCTCGCTTCTCAACGTAGTAGTCTTGCATTCCCTCGGGTTAGTTTCTGTGTTGCTAGGAAACTTTCCCTTGGTCTGCTCTTGGATCGCACTTGCAAGTTGCCCGATCTGAGTCTCCAATGATTTCACAGTAGCATTTGTGTTTGTACATGTGATCTCAATCGAGTCAAGCCTCGTCTTGTGCTTGTTAAGCCTATTGTGTGCCTCACACAATATTGTTTACGTTTCTTTCATGAAAGATCCCATCATATCTTCCAAGTTCGGCTTTTGATTTAGAATTTGAGGTTGTTGCATTTGGCGATTTTGTTGCATCGAATAACCTTGAGCTTGATTTCCATAACCAGGAGGTGACCGCAACGTGTTCTGATTGTTCGCATATGAAAAGTTTTCATGGTTGCGAAGTCCAGGATGATAGTGAGTCAGAATATTGGCAGCGAGCCTGAAAGTATGCCCGATTGTTGACGAGTGACATTCTTCGAACTCACTATCCATTCCGGGTTGAGAACTACTTGCAACATTCTCAAATTCAAGACTTGACGAAGCATCTTTAGTTGAGAAGGCAACCAATTGATCCGAGAGTTTAAAGACTTGGGCCGATAAAGTAGCAATATGATCAGCTTCTTAAATTGAAGCTACCTTTCTTCCCGTGTTCCTCTCGTTTGGCCATTAGTATTATTGGTCGCCATTTCCTCCAATAGCGCATTTGCTTCAGCAGGTGTTTTGGACAACAAAGATCCTCCCAAGGCAGCATTAACTATGGTCCTTGTTTGGCCATTCAACCCATTGTAAAAGAGTTGGGATTGAAACCAATCTTGATACACGTGTTGAGGGCATCAACGTAATAGATCCTTAAATCTTTCCCACGCTTTGAACAGTGGCTCATAGTCCCTCTGACAAAATTGCGCTATCTCACCTCTGAGTTGAGAAGTCTTTGAAGGCGGGAAAAACTTAGTAAGAAACCTTTGAGCAAGGTTCTCCCAAGTGTTGATACTTCTAGGTTGAATCGATTGTAACCAACCCTTTGCTCGGTTGCGAAGTGAAAACAGAAACAACCTCAACCGTAATACATCCTCTACAACACCGTTGTTTTTCACTATATCACAAATCTCTATAAAGGTAGCTAGATGGACATTTGGGTCCTCATGCAGATTGCCTCCATATTGGTTTTGCTGAACATATTGATTAGGGCGAGCTTTAATTCGAAGTTGTTGGCCTGGATCGGCTGCCTTCGAATTCCAGAGTAGTGTCGAACATTACAGACCGATAGTAGTCCCTAAGGACCCTTTGCGGAACTTCCTGCTCTAGAGGCAGCTGCAGTAGTGCTTGCGGAACCGGCAGTTGTTGAGGCATATGTGGCATATGATCGTCTCCACCGTTGGTCATAGTGTAAGCTTGGCTTCTTCTCTCTCTCTTTATCCTTATCAAAGTACGCTCAACCTTGGGATCAAGAGTAAAGAATTCCAAACTTCTATTACATCGCATGCACTGCTCGATCACAACAAATTAAACAAATTAAAAAATAATGAATTGAAAAACAAATAAATAAAAGAATTGTCTGGATTAATATTCAACCACTTGGTCACAATATCAACCAATTCAAAACACACTTCCCCGGCAACGACGCCAAAAACTTGGACGCGGTCGCTTTTTCACGTCTTAATATACTCGCAAGTGCACGAGGTCAAGTTTTAATATAGTGCACCTTTCAATCGAATATCGTCCTCTGGGAAACGTGTTTGATTAATTGAATACAGCGATTTGCATAATCTTATATTATCTCGACGGTTCAAGAAATGTTTGAGTTTAAATAATTAAAAACTAAGTTAAACTAGAAACTATTGGGTTAATTCTAATTAAATGGATTAACTAGGGATTGATTTCATTCATTTAATACATGTTTGACTTCGTTTTATTAACAATAACGGTGTTTATCCTATCCGACAATCTAGATATCTCAAACTCGCTCATTACCTCTCCCGAGTGTAAAATGAGCGATTATATGATTTCGCGTTAACGCCAAAATCCCCCTCTAGCGTTTTATATAACACATAGTCACATGAGTCTTGACCCAACCTCATGGATTACACACTTGCTAACGTCCTCCCGGGTCGTTAGATTGTCGTGATGTGTTTAATCCTAGTCTGAATCCGGGGTTACCTCTCCCGAGTGTCAAACCCCGTGTTCTCAAAACCAACCCTAATACCTTAACAAGCATATTAAAATTGTAATCAAAAGGTAAACACAATCGGATTTAGACAAACAATCGTTAAAGTAACATATATTCACTCAAACATGTATTTACATGAGTTACATCAATCCCTAGATAATATTTATCTAGCCTACCATGACATTAACCATACATATATTAAAATAAGAAGAATTCATCATCATTTGATATAAAAAGTTAAGTTACAATGATAGAAACAAAGAAAGAACGATTAAATCTTTTAGTGGAGTGGTCCACTGTCGCCAAAGATCGGTCCTGAAATGATTCACCTTCTCCAAATGTTGAATCTCCTCTTTGAGCACTCAAAATATGCTTAAGATCATCTATCACAAGTGTGGAACCGTTTTTGACAAATGAGGGAAACAAGGGTTTAAATAGAAGGTTTCAAAATATCTAGAAAATAGATATTTTCTGCACAAAGAGACCGCCGCGGTAGTGAGTTAAGTCGGTTAGCTTCACCACTGAGGCGGTGAACAAAAACCTAAACTCTCTGTACTTTCACCGCCTCGGCAGTGAAACAAAACCTAGGCTCTCTGGACTTTCACCGCCTCGGCGGTGACTTCTGCACAATTCTCTCTGCATCTCCACCGCCTTGGCGGTGGCCTGATTGCTGCGGCTGTGGGTTTGCTGTCCTGAAACCTTGTTTCTTTCACCGTTTTTTTGCCATTTTTCCACCGCTTCGCTTGTTTGTCACTTGATTACGTCCCTACACCTGATTTACATAAAAACAAACAATAACGCCATAAAATATTACTAAAACACTCGAAAACTATCAAATTCGGCTTAAAAGTAGATAGATTTTTTTCAACCTAACAGTCAAGGTACGCATAAACTGGTCTAAACACACTTTACTATAAAACCAAAAAAAAAATTATCATTATGCAAGTGTTAAAATCACGATGGTTTAACAGAAGCAAAAGCAATGAACATATGCCGTAGAATACAGGCGTTCATTCCAAAGCCATGAACATATGCACAAGAACCACTTGCCTTCATTCCAAAGCAAATGGTGCGACCAAAGCACCAAGTATGAGCCTGTTTGGTTTAAAAATTGCAAAATATTTTTTATTTTCTCTCAGTGATCCTAAAATTGTTCCCAAAACACATCCGAACAAATTCTTTACACTAGAGTTATATCTAAAAACTATTGCTGTTCAATTCTTAAGATTGCTATTCACATTGCAAACCAAATAGACCCAGAACCGGACAGTGAAATAGCACGATCCACGCCTCCTTTGCAAAATCAAAGTGTATTTTCTGTTACATCTAACAATTGAAACCGAACAAAGGGTTTCATCAACATCACTCTAAAAGTTTTGGGGGGTTTAATTGATACAAATCGAAGTTGAAAAACTAGTACACATGATTTGAGATTGAACAATTCTTGTACATTATTTTCAGGAATTCAAATGGGAAAGTTTGTATGCTTGATTCCAAAACATCACATTCGGAATTCATTAAGGTAGCATTTGGTGGCAAGAAATTCAGCCCCTAGAATTGGAATTTGAAACGAAAACATATTTATTTTTTAGAGTATTACACGCGTTTTTCCCAAATTCCAATTCTGAGACTCCGATTCCATAAAACCAAACACTACCCAAGGACAAAGAGAAGTACAAAATTTGTTCTTCAAGAGAGGCCGATAACCTTTCCGCTAGCAGTGTCAATATCAATATCATAGAAACAAGGCCTTGTGGGAAGCCCAGGCATTGTGCTCATTGTTCCAACAAGAGGGTAGATGAAACCGGCGCCAATGCTCGCCCTCACATCTCTTATTGGCAACACAAAACCAGAGGGTGCTCCCTTTTGTGAAGGAATGTGCGAAAATGAGTATTGGGTTTTTGCCATACAAATGGGGAGGCCGGAGAATCCTTGCTTACTGTACATCTCAATCTGTTTCTCAGCCTATGGAAGAAAAAGCACTTGATCAAAAGGAGTTACTTGTTGAAAAGAAACTGGAAAAATGGTTTTACAATTGTGTAAAAGGAGTAGATAAAAAGCTTAAGTTTACGTTGATGGTTTGGTAAATATATTTGTAAAATTAGTTAACAGTAATAAATAATTAAGGCACCGTTTGGAAATGTTTTTTTTCAAATACTTCTTATAATAATAGTAATACTTAAAGAAAAAACTAATCTATTAAAAAAATACTACTTAACAGTAGAAAAAAAAATCAAAAGTATGTTTGACAATATAGATACAATATCTTTTTTTTTTTTTATCCGGAAAAAATATCCTTTTATGCAAAACATTGTCATAGATGGTAGAGAGAACTCAAGTAGAGAGGTCATACTCGCTTGATCTCTAAAATAAAAAATAAAAAACAAGAAAAGAGGAACTATATCTGGCTCAAAAAAATTAAAAATTACTTAAAATCATGTTTTTAGGATTTTTTTTATATTTTATTTTACTCTTAAAAGTACAATTTCTTTTCAGTAAAAACAGACCTACTTTTTATTTAAACACAGTTTAGGCAACACATTCTTAATTATTTTTTAAAATCAAAAATGTAAATTTGACAAAAAAATACTTTTACTTAAAGTAAAAATAAAATATAAAAAGTGCATTTGATACTACTGGAGATAATATCTTAGTATTAGAGTTATTATTTTTATTTTGTATTAAGAGTAGAATAGACGAAAAGTCTATTCTAGATCTTTTTATTGCACCTATACAAGTTATCTTTCCTACGCAGGTTTGGGAAGTCTCATTTGTTTGTCCCTGATTACTCAAATGTTTGTTTTCTTTCTTCTGCCTGTTTGATCGTATTAGGTGCAAGTGGGATTGCACGCGAGGTTGTGGAGTTATCTTAATGGAGTGTTGGTTAAACCCAAAGATCAAAAGGCTAAAAATGAAGCAGCTTTGCTAGACACTTGGGCGGCACAATTCGAAAATTATTACTTGGATCAACAACACTATTGATCATTTGATAGGGTATGCAATTGGCAGAATATGAATATGCCAAAGAGATCTAGGAAAATCTGTACATATCGTACACAAAATGTAACTTTATAAAACAATATTAATTAGAATCTAATATTTGAGCCTTGAAACACCACGAAATGAGTATTCAAGAAATCAACTCTGCTCAAGGTTTTAAATCGCGGCATCGGGTTACATAACAGTAACGGTTGCAGTGCAATAGCATCGGAAGTATCGACATGTCCGTTACAAGAATCGACCGTAACAGTCGTAAATTTTTTAAAATCACCAGAACATCCTCAAAAACTCAATAATAATAATTGTTCTACTCATTTAACCCTTAATAAATACATTCTAATAGATATTATGACATTTAGGATTATATACAACACAATAAAGATATGAAAAAAGACAAAAACGGTTGTACTGAACAGAATAAATATGCAATATATAATTATATATGTATATATAATTATAAATAGTTATATACATAATGTCATAATTACACAAACGCAAACATATATATATATATATATATATAAAATACCTAATTTAAATTTTTAAGTAAAAAACTTACAAATATAGGGAAGAAATTGAAATTTGTATTAAAATCATAATTAAACCGAATTAACCCTAAATTAACCATAATCCAATTACTAATTACAAACCCAACCCCTCCCCCTAATTACAAACCCACCCCCTTCCCCTAATTACAAACCAGTCCACTTTAATTTCCCAATCCAACCCTAATTCCAAATCAGAGAGAGAGAGCGAGAGAACAAACGAAGAGGAGCTGCGACGGCAAGAGCAATGTTCGGCGACGGTGACGGTGACAAGCTATGTTCGGCGACGGATTTCTCAAGTTCGGCAACGGCGACAAGCTTTTTGATTTCAAAATCAGCGAATTGGTAAGTTTTTTGTTTATCTTCAATGTTTGTTCTATATAAAGGATTCCGGTTAGGATTCTATTTGATTTTTAGTTTTCAACTTTCAAACGAACAAAAAAAGGCAGCTCATGGGGCATTGCAGAGACTGAAGAAAGTTGGAAAACAACTATAACGGCATAACGGCGTAACGGCCGTTACAGGCCCGTATCGGCCCAATACACTGTGAATCGGCCCCAGACTCCAATATCGGCCTTGTAACTGTATCGTGGGGGCCAATTTCCATTACGTATCGGCCCAATACACTGTGAATCGGCCCCGGACTCCAGTATTGGCCCTGTATCCGTATCGGGGGGTAGATTTACGTTACGTATCCGTCGTATCAGCCGTTACGTACCATAACAGCCAATACTTAGAACTATGACTCCACTATAACAGATCTTTAAGATCAATTGACCCCCACAGAATCCGCGAAATTACTAGTGTGTACTCCATAGATTGTTCGTAGAGAAAAACAACGTTTGGTCCAATTTTTTATGGCGTTATGTGTTGATTTTGAGGGACAAGGGGGGGGTAATTCTGTACTGTAACCCACTTCTTCGGTTGATTTAGTGGTCAGTGGGCCATTGGCCAAAGAGATATCCTTCAAGTCTCAATTAAAAAAAAAAAAAAAAAAGAATTCACCAATCACCTAGTCCATTTATTCTAGTAGTTCCTTCCAAACCACCTTTTAATCATCAGGACAAACCTTATTCAAGGCCTACTTTTGATGAATGCAATTTTCTATAAGCAGAAAAGTCATTGGAAAGCTCAATAACCTAAATTGAATAAAACGCAGCAGCAGCAGCAACCGCCGCCCCCATAGAAATTTGACAATCAATTGCAAAAAACGACCTTACAAGCCTCTACAGCCAAACACTGCAGCAGTTGTACACTCATCAAACTCGTTTAGGAAACTCAACATCTTCTAATCCCACAATAGACGCCCTTACTGAACAGTTTCAAAAGTTCCTTGCCACACAAGACATGCTATACCCGCCACTTCTTTAGTAGGTTTGTTACCCCTTAGTTCTTCAAGTATGTCTTCCACCATATGGTTCCCAGATTCTAGAGCCTTCATCATATCATCTGACTTGTCATCTTTCGCTTCTTTAAATCCTACATCATTTGTATATGTTATTACTGTTGATGGTACTCCGCTTGCAAACATTGAATCTATTGTCATACCTCGGTTATCTCTTTCTAATGTTTATCATAATCACTATCTTACATTGAATCTTGGTTCTATTGGTCAATTATGTGATTCTGATAACTCAAGTCTTTTTTTCTTTTTCTTCCTGTCATGTACGGGATTTGCAATCCTAGAAGCTAATTGGGATAGGCCATAGGTAGGAAGGACTATATATCTTGGACGAACTAAGAGTACTAAACAATGCAGCATCCAATATTGACTTGTCGTCTTTTCATTTGACTCCTTCCTCTAGTTTTTATTTGTGGTATTCTCGTATTGGTCAAGTTTACTTTCAACATCGTGTTTCAAGTACTTAGTGTCTACAAGAGCATTAGGAAATTTTTCAGCTTCTGATATTTCTTGTTTTAGTGGTTGTAAACTAACAAAATTCTTTGTTTTATCTTTTAATTGAAGTATTTCTTATTCTCTTGCATCATTTAAATAGGTTCATTCTGATGTGTGAGACCTTCCCCAATGGTTACAAAATGGGGGTCTCGATATTATATTTCTTTCATTAATGAATACACTCATTATTATTGGGTTTATCTTATGAAATGTCGTTCTGAATTTTTTTACCATATTTCAAACGTTTCAAGCTCTTATTAAGGCCTAATATTCTACTACTATCAAGTGCTTTAGATGTGATCTGAGTGAGAAGTACACTTCTAATCCTTTTGTCTGAATTGCTTGATTCAGATGGAAACATTCACTTAACCTCGTGTACTGACACTCCTGCGCAAAAGTTATTGAAAGAAAACATTGGTACATTGTTAAAACTGCTCGTTCTCTCTTGATGTTTGCCTCTGTTCCTAGAGCATTTTTGGGAGAAACAATCCTTACTGTCGTGAACTTACTTAATAAAATCTCATTTTCTCACTCTTCAGGTCTGTCTCCATTTGAAAAGTTGTATGAGCATGCTCCTAATCATTCTTCCTTAAGAATATTTGGATGAACTTACTTGATAAAATCTCATTTTCTCACTCTTCAGGTCTGTCTCCATTTGAAAAGTTGTATGAGCATGCTCCTAATCATTCTTCCTTAAGAATATTTGGATGTACTTGTTTTATTCTTCGATTGAGTATAGAGCATAGTAAGTTATCTTCTTGTTTTGTCGTTTGTGTTTTTTGAGATTATGGAGAGGGACAAAAGAGATTTTGTTGTTTTGATTTAATTGCACAAAAACGGTGTCCTGTTATGTTGTGTTTCTTGAACATATATTTTTTTCTCTATTCCTACTAGTACACATGACTAAATATCACTTGCATTGATCCTTTCTCTGATTATACAGATAGTTTATCTCCTCAAAACCCATGCACTATAGATTCTGACTCACCTCCTGCTTCTCGTCCTCATGTCCCTATTGAACCTCTTCCTCTACATTATTCTCTCAACATTCACACTATTAGCTCTGCAGGTACAGATACTTCTAATGTTCTCTCCCATCCACCGGCTGGCCAAGCACCTTTATGAGATTGTGTATCCTCTTCCTCTGAGTCCTCTCTATCCTCAGCACATTCTTAAGTCCACTCATATACCAAATTTCGTTTACTCCAGTTATTCAAATTATTTTGCTTCATTTTTAGCCTCTATTCACTGCCCCTCTGAGCTTTTGTCCTATAAAGAGTCAACTCTTGATCCTCTTTGGCAACAGGCAATAACTAAGGAACTATCTGTTTTGCACAAGACGGATACTTGATATTTGGTGTCTTTACCTCCTGGTAAAAGTACAATTGGTTCTCCCTGCGTCTACAAAATTAAAAGTCTGATGGGTCAGTTGAGTGGTACAAAGCTCGATTAGTTGCCAAAGGATTTTCTCAACAGTACGGTATAGATTATGAGAAAACCTTTGCTTCGGTTGAAAAAATAACAATTGTCCATACTCTTATTGTCGTTGCATCTGTTCATCAGTGGCACATTTCTTAGATGGATGCTCAAAATGCCTACTTAATGACAATCTTCAAGAAGAAGTTTACATGACTTTCCCTCCTACTATTGCTCATAATTTTGGAGAAGATTGCAGGCTCAAGAAAGCACTATATAATCTTAAACAGACACCTTGGGCCTAGTTTGAGAAGTTCTCCACTATGATTACTTCTCTTGGTTGTTGCCCAACTAATCATAATTTGGCTTTTTTTATAAAGTGTTCCACTACATGTCGTATTCTACTTTCTTTATATATTGATGATATGATTATAAGCGGTGATGATGTTGATGGAATTGTAGTATTGAAGTCAGAATTATCTCATCAATTTAAAATGAAGGACTTGGGACTTTACGCTACTTTTTGGGTATTGAAGTAGCATTTTCTCCAAAAAATTGTTTTTTCTCTCAATCTAAGCATGCAACTGACATTCTTGAGCATGCTTGCCTCACCAATATTAGGACAAATGATACTCCTCTAAAGGTAAATGTTTGAGATTCACTTTCTGATGGTGCCTTTTTGTCAACTCCTACCTCATATCGTACTATTGTCGGTAGATTGGTACATCTCACTATTGCTCGCCAGATATTGCCCACGTTGCTCGCATTGTCAATCATTTTGTTATTTCTCCTATTACAATCAATTGGGTTGTTGTTCTTCATATCCTTTGGTTTACTTCCATCGATCTCGTCTTTGGAGTTGCGTGCATACTCTGATGTTAATTGGGCTAGTAATCTCATAGATCGCAAGTCTGTTACTAGTATGTTTATTATTGGGAGATTCTTTTATTTGTTAGAAGTTGTTGTTCCTAGATCTTCCTAGAAGCCAAGTATCGTGCAAAGGGCATCTACTACCACCAAGATAGTTTGGTCACGTTGGTTACTTACAGATAAGGGTGTTTCTCTTTCTCATATCATTCCTATGTATTCTGATAACAAAAGTGCAATTCAAATTGCTCACAACTCAGTCCTTCATGAACAGACTAAGCACATTAAGATTGATTGCCATTGAGGGTAAGAAAAGAGTCTAGGGGTATTTTAGTAATTAAAGGGCGTTACACCTAAATACACCTAGAAAGATTGGGAAAGAGAGAGGAAACAACAAGCAACTCGGTAAAAGGCAAAAGAGAGAGCTAAATCACGCAGTCGTTAAAGTGACTGTTTGACCTCGAACTTGTTGAGGCTAGTCTTGTGATTGCGAACGTATACTATTTGTTGCTTTTTCTTCTTGTTAAGCTTGTTGCTCAAATGCCTTTTCAATCACCGATTTAATATGTGATTTTGTAACATTCAATTAATTATATCATTTATCGTCATTAATAATGTAACTAAGAAAGTTTCTAAAATTAGGCTAGTCTGACGTCTAGTCAACCCAACCGATTGGCAACTTTCCCTTATGCACGAGTAGACGGGGGCATGTTGTCAACACGTCCCCATGTTCCATCGTGTTCCATCATTCATTCCACAATCTTCCTACAATCCTAATATTGATGAATCTTTACTGAGACCCCGCTCTCTAAAGGGTTCGCCGGTGCTAGCAATTTGTGTACGAATTGAACTTCGTACGGCTTAAGGGAGCACGTGTGGTGATTTGCTCTCACACATATATAAACCAATTAAGCTTAAAGATTTTAACTGAATGAAAATAAATTGGCACAGCGATAACAATTTCGACGAAGGTGTCAGGGAAGCTCCGACACGGTGTCGGCAGATGTTTCAGTACTCGTGCCAGTGAAAATGTCAGCAAAGCCATTGGGCGGCAGAGCCAGTGGAGGCAACGTGAAACTCCAATGTCAAAAGGTGCGGATGGAAGCTCTAGCACTGGCAAGATCGCCAGTGACATGCCCTAGTGTCAGTACTAGCGCGCAGAACTAGTAGGTACAGCAGTAAGCTTCGACACATGGCACCGCTGGGTGCAGCAGTGAGTTCGGGAGCCAGCGCTGGCGAAGTAGCCGACGACACACATTGCCATCAATGCTGACACACGGCAATGCTGGATGCGATAGCAAGCTCCGACCCAGGCCTGGCACTGGTTTACACACCACGACGGCTTGTCGTGTGCTCCATGCCCGTGTAGCGACGATTGTGTTGTGGTTCAGAGGTGACATGGCGCCTGTAATTATTTGTTTCCTTCTAACTAGGTAATGAATAGGGGAAATACCTTTTTTGGTAGTTTCCAAATTTGATACCTTCCACAATTGTCATCTCACTCGTCATCACCTTCGCCATGACAGTATTACTTTGCATTTTGTTTCTTCCTCCATGTAGATTTCCTACTTGTTTACCAAGTCGCATTCTATTTCATGCTTTTATTTTTCGGTTGGCAAACGCTCGATGCTTCTTGCAACCACATCGTGAGTTTGAAGAGGAATATTACTATTAAGGCTAGAATAGACTGTTTTTTTCTATTCCAAGTCATTTTCTTATTAGCCTATGTAAGTAATCTTTCTTCGGTATTTTCTATGTAACTCCACATTTTCTATGTTATTCAATGATCTTAACATAGTATCAGAGCTAGGTTCGGAAGCTTTATTTGTTTGTCCCTAATTGTTTGAATGTCGTCTTCTTATTTCTATTTGTTTGACTGCATCACGTGCAAAGCGGGGTAGCACGTAAGGGTGAATGTAAGAATCCCGCATTGAAACTATGAGGCTTCCCAAAGTAATTTATATATGAAAGAAGTTATTACACTGGATACCATGTGGTTTTAAGTTGGAACCTCCTAACACTTAATATTATCCCTATAGATGATATGTATTATCCCTATGGATTATCTCATAATTCAAAAACAGCTCATAGATGATTGGAGGAAAGTTGGTGGAGGTTCCTAGTCCATTAATCTCCATCGATCTCTTATAATCTAAAAGGGCAGCCCGGTGTTACAAAACTCCCACTATACACGGAGTCTGGGGAAGGATCGGATCACTTAAGTCTAATCGATCTCTTATAATCTAAAAAACAAAAAATAATTTTTTTTTTTGTTGTTTGAAAAACATACATAAAATCATATTTTTACTTTTTTTATTTTCATAAAGTACTTTTTTTAAGTGTAAAACAAAAATTATTTTTAAAATCAATACTATTCTGCTTTTAAGCAGCCAAAAAAAAAACTAAAAAAACACTTTATGAAAAACGTTACCAACCGGTGCGTAAAATGTTGAAAATAAGATTTGGGGTTCTAAAGGCATATATTCTGGAGCTTCTAAAAACTAATTGCCAAACACAAAAAAAAAAAATCCAATCCTTCTAGATAAAGGATTGCAAATGCAAATTCGTTTTCTATTCGAACAAATTTTCTCACACACAAAATTATATCCATAAACTCTGTTCAAATTTTCTTGAGATGCCATCAATTCATAAACAAGTTCTGATATTGAAAAACATCAGAAATGTTAATGATGTGTGTAGAAATCCAATGGGCCTAACTCACTCTCAAAATACGCCTTAAATACGCCTTGTAACATGAAGATTACCTCTAGGCTTACATATCCCTCAGGATCGGGTAACATAAGCGATGCGGGATTCAACGATATGAAATGGTCTCACTTTATAAGATGGTGGATCATATTTTCTATATTTTTTAGGAAACGGTTCTGCTTCTCTATGCTATTCTTTTAGAGATTTGATATAAAGAACGGAAAACGATGAAATTATAGCTTACTTGTTCTGAGTACTCGACGCAGCTAGCCCCATATGATTTTGCAATTGCCTCTATCTTCTCTTTGATGCTATTATCCAAAGGATACAAAAACCTTAATGGTTGGGTCACATTCTCACATGCCTTTTGAACTGCAACAGCCAGATCCACCTGAAATCACAAAAATTAAATGAACAACATAGTCTTCCTTCTAGTCTAATGACCATGAGTAGGCTATATATATATATATATATTCTAAAAATCTATGGCATATTTTATATTTAGAACATTTTAAATCATTGGATCAAAAATCAAAGGGAAATCAAATGGTCAACATTGATTGATTATAAAAAATAAACTTCAACCCTTGAATGCAATCGCAGCAAAAACTAATTCATTCCTCTCATTCTCCAAGCCTCCTAAATCCTCTCATTCTCCACGGCCTCTTAAAGCTCACCAGATCACCGCGACGGCCATGTCCATCACCTCCCCCATCGACAGTCCATGAACATCACCACACGTAGTGGTAAATCTCAGGTATGTCTCACTCTGATATCAAACTATTTTCAGGACGATTCCTACAGTTTTAACATTCCTCCGACATTGAGTTCGAGCAATACTTCAATTTGCAAACTGGATTCAAGCTCAATCGATTGTGTTTTTCCAAGGAAAGAAATAGTGAAATTGGCAGTGGAAAAGGCAAGTTACAGGGGCATGAGGCAGCGACCGTGGCGGGAATTTTCAATGTTAGCTTACAATAGAGCGGCCTCATAGGATATTGAAGACAATGTATTCAATTAAAATTATTGCCTAAAGGTACGGAGTATATACTAGTGTGTATATATATGCGCATTTTTAATAGACTTCATATCATTAGATATGCTATAATTCAATGAATTCTGTAACGAATTTTAACCAATTTAATTTTTAAAAATAGGAAGTAAAATTAATATAAAATTAACCCTTACATTTTATTTCAGTAAATTATCAAACTCAATCCCTAGCAGTTTGGTTTCATTAGGTATCCAATAAATGTCAATATATTCACCATGGGGGGAGAGGGACTACTGTAAATAAGTAGGGTTTTATATAAGATCTTTAGTAAATTAAAAATTATTTTCAAATTTTTTAATTAGGGGGGCTTGAGTCTCCTTAAGCCCAAGCTTAATGCTCCAAACATTTTATGGGTTCACCAAGAAATGTAAAATTCACCATGTAAAAAAAATATATATACACACACACATAATCTCCAAGGAAAAAATAAAAAGCTACTAACCGCTCCTTTGCCGCCATGTGCATGATGAGTACAAACCACGGCATCAAACGCTCCAGCTGCTAATGCTGCATTCTTAATTGCATTCAATTCCGCTTCAGAATCCGTAGAAAACATGTTTATACCTACCACAACATTCACTCCATAAGCCTTCGTGTTAGAAATATGGCGTGCCAAATTCACACAACCTGCTTCTACAAGCCCGATGTTCTCAGTTACATAGGCCAGGTCAAGAGGCTTCCCCGCGACAACTTCGGGCCCTCCACCGTGCATCTTGAGGGCCCGTACCGTGGCCACAATCACGGCGCATTGAGGTGCCAACCCACTATACCGACATTTTATGTTCATGAACTTCTCTGTCCCAATATCAGCACCAAAGCCCGCTTCCGTCACCACAAACCCACCTGGGCCCACCAGCTTAAGCCCGATCTTATCAGCCACAATCGATGAATTCCCATGAGCAATATTTGCAAATGGTCCTGCATGAACTAGTACTGGGCTTCCCTCAAGAGTCTGCATCAAAGTAGGGTTAATTGCATCTTTCATTAAAACGGTCAAAGCACCTCCAACTCCCAGATCGTCAGCTGTTATAGGCTCGCCGCTTTTGCTATTTCCAACCACCATTTTTCCAAGCCTCTCCCTCATATCGGACAAAGAGGTAGTTAAAGCCAAAACCGCCATTATCTCACTAGCAACCGAGATATCAAAGCCCGTTTCCCTAACCAGCCCTTTTTCTTCTGGGCCCTGACCAATTGTGATTTTCCTCAAGAATCGATCGTTCACATCCATAACTCTTCTCCACGTGATGGATTCGGGCTCAAAATCAAGCCTAGCGAATTTCTTGATTTCTTCAAGCGTGAGATCTTCGGGTCTGGTTTTGGTTATGCCTAGTTTGTTTAAACGCCTAAACATTATGTCGTTGAAACTTCTTTTGCCTTCTTTGTTTGGAGGGCATAAGCGGTTAAAAAGTGCTTTATCAGATTGCGATGATTCGTGGAAGATTCTTGTATCGATGGCGGCAGCTAGAAGGTTATTAGCAGCTGTTATTGCGTGAATATCTCCGGTTAAGTGAAGGTTGAATTCGTCCATTGGAATCACTTGACTGTAACCACCACCAGCTGCTCCACCTTTGATTCCAAATGTTGGTCCTTGAGATGGCTGGCGAAGGCAGGTGACAACCTAATAGAGAAGCCCGGGGAAAAATATCAAATAAATATTGGCATTATCAAATAGTTCTATAACCATCAAACAATCCGAAAGGAATTGGAAATCTTTCAGAAACCTCTCAAAAGCTCACAGATTTTGGCATCAATTGCTTGTTTCTGTTTTCTATATTTCTAGTATGTCATACAATTCAAAGCATATGTATTCTCTTGTTAAAGATTAATATGATCATAGCTCCAATCAAAAAATAATCCTATAAGATTATCTTTTAAAATTAAACACATTCTACACCCCCAAAAAAGAAATATAGCTACGCTATTCATTCTTTTTCTATTTCGATAAAATAGTAAGATTGCTCCATTGTGGCCTGGAGGTTCTGGATTCAAATCTTGGACACAGCCCCTCTTTATACAGGGGTAAGACTACATACATCTGATCTTCCCCAGAACTTACAATGACGAGAGCCTCCGTGCACTGGACTGCCCTTTTTGTACTATAGTCTATAAAAATCATGCAAATCAGTACCTAGATTCTCCAAAAAAGAAATGAAATAAGAGTTAAGAGGGAAGAAACACGAGGGCGATCGTGTGGGCATACACAAAAAACACAAACACCAATTCATATTTTGACAACAACCAAAAATTGGAAAATGCTAAGGGTTGTTTGTTTCGTTAATCGAGTAGGGTTTTATTTTTTCAAAAACTCAAGACACTACTATTTCTCTTTCAACAACATAACTCAAATTCACTATTAATATTACACTTTTTATTATTCTATAAATTTAATTTTAATTTTTTTTTTCTTAATATCATATTTTTTATTTCTCTACTAATTCATTACTCTCTCTCTTTTTCAACATCATATTTCAATCAATCATATCACCTTTATTTTTCAATTTTTTACCACATTATTAACAAATATTCTCCTTTTTCAAAAGGAAACCAAGTAACTTCTCATAATTCGAAAAGTGTTTTCGAAAACTGTCTTCAAAATTTTGGAAAACAGTTTTTAAAAACTGAACCAAATAGTACCTAAACATCCAAATACAGGGACCAAAGGGATTGCACAACACAACTAATCATGCATCAATTAATTGTATTGTACAACTATTCAGTGCATTTGATCCTCATTTCCCCCAAATTTGGTCCTCATAGCATTGTTTTCGTAAAAACCCAATGGACCTAACTCACTCTCAAAAGACACCTTGTAAGAGGAGGATTGCCCTGAACTTTATATATAGCTCAGGATCCGGTAACACAAGCAATGTGGGATTCAACACGTCCCCTCACGCACAAGGTAAACTTTGACAAACTACTGTGAACAGATATTAGGGGGCCCAACACCAATGTGGAATTCAATACGCCCCTTCACACACAGCGTGGACTTTGACAAACCACTGCGGAAAGATATCGTGGGGGTCAACATTGACGTGGGATTCAACACGCCTAACATCAGACAAAAAATCTAGCTCTGATACCATGTAGGAACCCAGGGACTCACTCTCAAAGACGCTTTGAAATAAGAGGATTACACCTAAACGTATATATAGCTCAGGATTAGGTAACATGCGATTCAAGAGTTTTCTCTCAAATTTGATATGAACTCAAATATTCTCCAAAAGGAAAAAACGATTACGATGAGAGATAGAGAGTAATTGTAAGGCAGAGATAAACCTTTTTATCAAGAAAAGCACCAAGGGCTTGACAGAGACCAACAGTTGTAGTGGACTTGCCTTCTCCCAGAGGTGTTGGAGTAATCCCTCCAACCACCACATAATACCCATCTCCACTCCCTTGAAGCTCGTCAATCACAGATAACAACACCTGCATACAAATACAATTTTCAAATCCAACCCAACCCTCACTTCACAGTGCCCCGTTTGGACTGCATTTCCGAAAGAGAATTAGGGATCCGAAAATTAAATTTACATTTTGGATTCAAAAACCAATTTCAGAAACAATCCAAACAAGCAAATAACATATCAAATTCTTCGATCAACCAACATAAAATTCAAAATCTCCAAAACCAAGTTGTCTTATATCTTAATCATTCAGCATACACTCAAAAATAACAACTACAGGGGAAATATAGTAAATACGTACCTTGGCCTTGTATTTTCCATAGAGATCGTAGTGATTGGGACTGAGATTGAGTTCTTTGGCAATCTCGGAGATATGAAAAGGTTCAACAGAGTTTGCAATGTCTATATCTGCCGGAACTGGCGAGACGACTTCCAATTTCCTCACCGTCTTGGATGAACCCATTAATTGCTACCTCAATTTCCCTTTTATTCTCCTGTAATTTAAATCGGAAAAACTTTGATTTGTTTTTCCTGGGTTCAAGATTTTGGTTTTAGCATCTGAATCTGTCGATAGAGTGCAGTGTGTGTCTTGTGGACAGACTCAAAATTGGAGTGCGGAGTCTTATCTGGGTGAGGTGGAAAGTGAATAACTGATTTGCTAGCCTCAGCGTCCCACGTGCAAAGACATGTTCAGTTGATAGAAAAGAGTTGTTTACATTAAAAATGTTAATTAAATACTTAATTTTTGAAAAACCGCCGTTTTAAATTTTCTTACCAAAATAGAATTAGTGAGAACACCGATTATAGAAAACCGGTGTTACCAACACCGGCATTAAAATAGAAATAAAAATAAAAATAAATTAAAATCGGAGTAACTAATCCTGATTATACAGTTTGGTTTTTTATTTTATTTGCTATTCTTTATTGTCGAAGCCAATGTTATGAACACCGGTTTTAACATTTTATTTTTTTTTTAATTTATTTAATAAGCCCCTATGGCCGGTGTTATTAATACCGGCTTCCCCATGCATGTATTTGAGAGGCCCATGCATGATGCATGTATATTGAGTTTATGGAATAAGCAAAAATAGGAGTGTTAATTGAAGGGCATAGTTAATTGCTATTGGGTAGTTAGTTTTATACTGTAGGAGGGAGTGAGTGGGGATAAAAATAGTTTTCTTTTTAATGTTTTTTATTATTAGTTTTTAAATTATTATTTAAATTAATTATTTACTTTCTTGAATTTCTTGTGATATTTAATTTTATACAAAATTTGTATTAATAATTTAGTATTGTTACTAAATTTAATCTCCATAACTTATGTATATTATATTTTTTATTATGTCTTTAATTTAATTTTTATAAATTTAATATGCATATATTTTATTTTTATAATTTTCATAAATTTAATTCAAATTTAATATGCATATATTATTTCTATGATATCCTTAAATTTAATGTCTAGAATTTGCGTATATTATTCGTTTAATTTAATTTCCATAAATTTAATAAAACATGACATACATAAATTCCCTAGATAAATCACAACCGTTTTTTATCTCCCACAGAAAGAGCCGTCCAGTTTAGTCTACAAAATTAACATAAATATGAATTATGAATATTAAATTGACAAAATTTTTAGAAATAATATATCGAATATTAAATTATGTATATTAAATTTAAGAAAATTATGGAAATAATATATGAACATTAAATTTAGTAATAATACTAAATTATTAAATTATAGAAATAATATATAAATAATACTAAATTTAGTGATAATAGAGATATTAAAATTATTAAAATAATATATGCACGAATTTAGTATTATTACTAAATTTAATATTCATATATTATTTCTATAATTTACTGAAATTTAATATGCACAATTTAATATCTAATATATTATTTCTAATTGTTAGTGAACATTCGCTAAATTTCATAAATTGAATTAAATTTATGAAAATTATAAAAATATTATATATGCATATTAAATTTAGTAATAATACTGAAACATTAATTTTATAAAAATTAAATTAAAAAAATAATATATAGAAGTTATAGACATTAAATTTAGTAATAATACTAAATTATTAACACAAATTTTGTATATCATAATCAATTTAAGAAAGTAAATAATTAATTTAAAAATTAATAATAAAAAACATTAAAAAGAAACTATTTTTATCCCCAACTCACTCACTTCTATAGTATAAAACTAACTACCCGATAGCAATAAACTATGCCCTTCAATTAACACTCCTATTTTTGTTTAGGGGATTTCATTATTTGGTCCTTATAAAAGAATGTATTGAGAAAATGATCATCCAAATGCCTACATTAAATTTTTGGTCCCCGTAACCTTCTTAGAGTTTAATCCATAGTCATTGTCCCTTATTTGTGTTGTATTTACAATTTATGTCATTTTGTTAAAAGATGTAAATGTTCAAATTTTCAAAACCTATCAAATCGCTAAAATCATCTCACGCGATTTACGATTGATAGAAATTAAAAAAAAAAAAATGCACTAAATTAATCCACGAAAAATCCTCTTTTCAACAATATGAATTTCAATTTTTTTGGAAAACTTTTTGTAGATTTGTGAATGTTCATGTTTTTGAAAATTAAGATCTGGGAACGAGAGCAAATCAATATAAACATTCAAACTAACATTTCTAATACACACATTCACTATTTGAACAACAAATCAAAATCTGAGAATATTCATGAAAATTACAAATTCAAAACATATCTAACAAAAAATTGACATGAATATTCACAAAATCGCAAAATCAACATCCACCAACCCACACACTGAGAAATGAACATCAGATCTGATTTTTTTCACATGAACATTCACTGAGATCTAAAAAATGGAGAGAGAGAAATCAAATATAAGAGCATTCAAACTAGATTTGAGACTGAGAAACAACTCAACATGAACATTCAAATAAAACACATAAACAATCAACAAAACAACAATAAAAACAAAAAAGATCTAATCTATTGCAAAACATTTACGGAAAACAAAACATACATGAACATTCACAAAAAACAGAGACACAATAATATGAATATTCACATATGATGAATAGACGATGAACATGGCTGAGATCTAGAATCAACCACCGTAAAATCGATTGTTGTGAACATCCACCACCAAATCGTTCTCCGCAATCCACAACAACTCACCGCCGTTCATGGTCTTCGCAAATCGAAGCACGGTGGCGATGGGCGGTTCATCGTCTTCACCTTCGCAGATCTGAATAAGAGAGAGAGAGAGGTCAGTCACAGATCTGAACGATAGAGGAAGGAGACGAGCATTGCACCGTCGGTTCATGTCGTTGAAGGCGAAAGGACGCGGCATAGACAAAGGCAAACGGGTGGCAACAATGGCGATTGCGAACAAACAGCGGCAGTAACGGCGATTGTGTATATAAAGATGAAGAAGGTGGAGACGGTGGCGATTGTGGTTGGTGGCAATCGTTCAGCGGCGATGGTTGGTTGTCGTTCGTGCGAGCACGACAGACGGCCAATGGAGAAAAACGAACAGAGATCGACGAACGACGGGAAAAAGAGATAAAGAGGGAACGGTCGGCGGTTCATCAGTGGATGTGGCCGACGATTCACCGCGAGCGACGAGAGAAAGAGAGAGAGAAAGAGGCCAACGGTGCACAGCAGTGGATGTGGCTGGCAGTTCATGGCGAGTGGCCGACGATTCACAAGCGATGTTGGTGGATTGCAGTTGTGAGAAAGATAGAGAAAGAGAGCAAGTCCAAATGTGTAGCTTGCGGGTGTGGAATGTAAAATTAGGGTTATTCATGAATATATATATATATATATATATATATATATATATATATATATATATATATATATATATATATATATAAAGAGTATAATTGTCCATTTCTTTTCTTTTTTAATTTTGAAAAGGTCTTTTTTATAAGAATGTTTTTCAAAAGGGTTAAAAAATAACTTTTTTAAAAAAAAAAGTAATTAGTGAGAAAAGAGAAAACTAAAAAAGGTCCAAACAATAAAAAAAAAAAAAAAAAAAAAAAAAAAAAAAAAAAACTTTTGTTTAATCCATAAACTCAAATACATGCATCATGCATGGTCTTCTCAAATACATGCATGGAGAAGTAGACGTTAATAACACCGACCATATATGGGGGCTTATTAAAAAATTGTTGAAGCCAGTATTCAAAAAAAATAAGAGAAAAGAAAAAGAAAGAAGAGCGAAGAAAGAAAGAAAGAACAAGGATAATCTTTATCAAGATATTTCTGCATCTCACTTCAGGCAATTAATAATAATTTTTCTGTGGACTTCCGAAAATCTATTTCATGTAGCATGGCAAGAAAATTTTGAGGCATGGGTACAGGACCTCATACCAGCAGGGGAAAGAAAAGAAGAGGCCCACTACGAGAGGAGAGAGTCTGCCTTATAGATGGATAGATAAATGTTTAGACTTTTGTAATTATTTTTTTAACAAAAATTATTGAATATCAAAAGCTTATTACATGGAATCTGATTTTCTTAAAACGAGTTGAAGGGGTAGGCATTATTGGCTCTTATGCACTTGTCAATTCAGTAATTTTCACATTCTTCATTGACTCTATCCATAAGAGGAGATCATATGAAAAATGTAACCGATTCTTCCGTTTCTTTGGGCCACTGGCCGACCGCCGAGAGTTTTGATTTGAATACCGATATTTTAGCAACAAATCCAATAGATCTAAGTGTAGTGCTTGGTGTATTGATCTTTTTTGGAAAGGGAGTGTGTGCGAGGGGGGAGATCCTCCGTTGTGGTGACCCTTTCACTCTTCCATGGACACACCGGCTTCAACAAAAATAAAATAAAAAAACGAAACCGTATAACCGAGGTTAGTTACCCCTGTTTTAATTTTTTATTTTTTATTTTTAATTTCAACCCTAATGCCGGTGTTAGTAACACCAGCTTCCTAAAGTCTTCCAACACCGACTAATCCCATTTTTGTAAAAAAGTTTGAAACAGTCTTTTCTTCATAAATTAACTATTTAATTAACATTTTTAATGTAAACAACTCTGATAGAAAATGTTGTATTTACTACACCCGCAAGATTTGTATACTAACACCCCTTTGAATATTTTTGGAAAAATTATCAACTACATATATGTAATTACCAATTGATTCTAAGTGTTTAAATTTAAACCAAATGATCTCGTTGTTCAGAAAGTTAGAACCATTTAGTTCCAATTTCAAAAAACGCAGAAATTGGTATATGTCTAATTTACCCATGCATGTTTTACGAGATTCAAATTTTTATATTTAAGTTAACGCAAAATCATATTATTAAATTCAAAATAACTACTATTGTATTTTTTTTTTTCACGATCTAATTATATTCATATTCATCTTAATAAAATCTTCAAAATGATATCACATCTACTATTTTTTCATTAGTTTCAGATTTGTACATTTATGTTATATTCAACACAGTACTTCCAAAAAATTTCAGTTTTCACATTATGTTACATTCAATATAATACTTCTAGAACTTTCAATTTTTACGTTCATGTTACAATTAGCACAATCTTATACATTATCTTTATCATTTAGTCATGTTACATTCAACACGTTTATATAATTTGTGATATTATCAACATTAGTTGATGTTATTTCTATTACATTAGATGTTATATTCAACACTCACGGGATACACAAATTATAGTGATGTTATATACAATATCAACATTACAGTGAATGTTATATATAATATTCACATGCATCCTAATCCAGAACTCCACAAAAAATTAATATATAATTTTAAAAATCATGATTTATAGATTATTGTAGTGTAAAAAAATCATTGAACAACAATCAAGATTGGAAGAAATTATAGGTTTCTATTTCAATTTCATTGGTAGTTTATTACCATATTTTGTTCCGCATTTTTAGAGGTGTCAACACATATAGAAGATACATATTTATTAAAAGAGTCAAATCGCAAGATATGAAATATAACCGCTCATTTAATAGGAGCAAAATTGTCCGCAAATTATCAGGAGGACTGATCCGTGTAAGTTAAACCTCTTGAGTTCATCCAATAGTGTCCATCAGAAAATAGGATTGTTCGGTAAGTGCCCCAATATTTTTTCTGAATATACAACGAGCATCCCCACTATTATCGATAACAGATTGGATTAAAAGAACCCAATCAAGTAAATATTTTCACTTACTCAAACTCGTCTTGGTTTAACTATAGCTTGATCTCGAGATCAAGCAGTATTTCCACCATTTCCTCATTTCGTTGCTCATGTTGCCTTTTAGCCGTCGGAGAAGAAGAACCAACTCATTCGATCTGCCAACTTTCTTTTTCAAATGCCTCTGTTAGCTGACTCACTTCTCCTCCCTCTCCATTTGTTGATCCATTCAAAAGCGCTCGCTCTTCTCCCCCGTCTCCAGGTCTCGATGTCTTGGCAACTCAAGCTATTAGTCGAATTCAAAAACTGTGTATTTAAAAAAACTTATGTTGCTTCACAAACAATATAAACTCATTGAAGTAAACAAAATTTAAAGTCTCTTCTTTTATAAGCACAAAAAATTAGAAAAAAAAATATTGCTTATTAATCACTAATATGTAATAAATATTTATATATTAACAAAAGAAATATAAGTAAATTAAAAGTTGTCGAAAAATCGTTCACCGGACAAGTCACTCGGGGATCTAGAGTATTTAATCTCTCCTAGCTTAGTTCACTCCCACAACTCAGGTTTCTGCAAAACAATGCATCGTAGGTGGGCCTGCTAGCGTGCACCTCCTGTGTGAGAATAAGTCAAGAGTTCTCAGAAGAGTTTGGCAGAGCCTATACCAGAAAAAGAGAATGTACATGGTCAAACCTCCCGAGTCAATATTTATAGGTGTGGGAGGACTCGTTTAGCAAGTCCTCCCTGAATCTTGGCCTATCACAACAATCGTGACGACAATACCGTAATTAAGCGTTAAGGAGCCGGTACTTAGGGAATATAACAACTTATTCCTTATTAAGCGGAGTCGTTATGACACACCCCACCCTGGGCGCCCGTCACCCGAGGCCAGGCATGACACTCCCTGTCCAACCAACCAAACACACCCAAATATATATATATATATATATATATATATACATACTCAGACACACGCGTACCACTATTAGTATTTTTTTTCCAAATACAATACCTCAAACTCATTCTCAAAAAAAATATGGGACACACCCATCTCAAATATATATACAACAAAAATCACCAAAAGAAAATGTTGAACTTTCCCCGGTTCACCTCTAACCGGCCCAACTCCCAAAATGACACTACTTCCCGGACTCTACCTAGTGCCAGTAGTGGACCCACTTTTATTTGCGGCACCTGAAACAAAAAAAATTTATCGGTGTACTGTCTTCATAATAAAAACGGTTTGTATGGATCAAGTATAAGAATTTAAATACCACATTACAAAATATAATATTATATAATCACATACCGTACGAAAATCCAATTTTCCTGTCACCACTAAAAAAACTCATATATTCAAAACACCCAATCCAAATATTTTAAGTCAACCAGTGCAACAAATACTATACATATATACGCCAATTCATTTTAAAGTAATATGCTTAAACCAAATCAATCCATTGTTAAATACACCACACCCCTTTCCTACTAGCCATAGGATCGTTTTTACCTCACGATCAGGAATTGCAACGGTACCGTACCACCCACTAGGTTTGCACTTCTGACGGGTCAAACCACCCTGCAGGACTTGCCTAGTAGGTAATCCACATCTCACAGGTCATATCCTCCTGACGAGAAGAAAATTCACATCTCTAATCATAAACGCCAAACAAGAAGAAAATCCAAATCTCGTATGTTATATCCGCCTAACGGGAAGAAAATCCACATCTCGTAGGTCATATCTGCCTAACGAGAAGAAAATTCACATCCCGTAGGTCATATCCGCCTAACGGGAAGAAAATTCACATCTCGTAGGTCACACCTGCCTAACGAGAAGAAAATCCACATCTCGTAGGTCACACCCACTTAACGAGAAGAAAGACTATAGCATAGTTGGACAAAAACCACCTTTAAAACTCACTTGATCCAAAAATCATTTTCCACCTCTATCACCAAAACCACTTGATCCATATAAGTTGAAAATACGTCCATTTTTAAATAAGCACGTTTTCTACAATTTATACGAAAATAAACTTTGTAGATTTACATAGAAGACAATACATTCATCTCATTTTTCGCGCTACAAAAACGTCACTGTCCAAAACCTACTAGGACGCTGGTGCCTACGAACCTAGTAATGATAGGGCCTAAATTAATATTTTATTTTAAACAACCCTAATATGCAATGCATGGCCCTAAGTTACGAAATTTTCCATTCCCCAAATTTGACTACGAAAAATTACTATTTACCCAAAATTCACGACATTAAGATTTACTGTACGATATTTTTAAAATTAACGATTGTAAATATTACTATTGTCACGATTATTAATTTTAACAATTACAAAAATTCAACGCTAAAAATTCAATTTTTAACAAAATTAGAAATCGGTCGAAATTTTACCCTTTTTACGAATCGTTGAAGTTCACTGTTTTCTGCCCAAGTCTTCACCGCCACTGCGACGGTCTCACTGCTGCGGCGATGCAACAGCAGTTCTGCACGCCGAAGCTCACCTCCGCGGCAATGGATCTCATTGCTGCGGCGATGGTCTTCTTCTTCCCGTTTCTGGTTTTTGCTTTAATTTTCAGACGGTCGCTTCTCTCTCTCTCTCCTCACCAGCTCACCGTCCGACACCCTCAACGATTAGAGCACGCCAAACAAACTATACACACCATCTCGACGATCAAATGAACTCCGACTACTCACCGGCGGACCACCCAACTAGCCGAACTTCTCTCTCTCTCTACCAACTCCGGTAACTGATCACACACCCACCCACAAAACTGATGACAAACAACTCACACACACAACCAACGGAATATAATAGAACACACTCAACTCAACACACACATGCACACGCCAAAACATCAGAGAACACACCCCCACACATGACAATAAAATGGAACAGAGCACACACCCACATGCACAACGGACACACACCAAATGGCGACGACACACCCAACCCACGATCGCTGAATGATCGCTGACAAACACACACACTCATGTCGGAGAACCCACAACGAACAGAACCCACTACCGTCGGCGATCACAAACAACACCGACGACCCCCCCTCCGATCCTCTCTCTCTCTCTGTTTTTGTGTTTCTGATTTCCTTCTTTTGAGATTGAGATCACGATTTTGCATGGATCATTTATATGCATGAATATAGTGCTTCCTCTTCAATCCCTCTTGTTGCCACGTCGCTCCTCCCTCTCTCTGTTCTCGATTTGGTTGATCTCACAGCATATATATATATATATATAATAATCTTTTCTCAAATTACATTATCCTCCCCTAAACTTTCTTTAAATTTTCATTTTAACCCAATTCAAAATTTAAGATTTCTTAAAATTATAAATTCACCCCTAAAATATTTATTTTACATTGAAAATGACACATTCTACCCCATCATTTACTAAACATTCTAAAATGCAACTAATGAATATGAATGCGCGACAATTAGGGTCTTACACGTTATAACCGCTCCCAAGTTGGACTAGTCCCGACACCATGTCTCGGGGTCGTGACCCTGGACGGGGTGAGGAGTTGAGGCTAAGGGGCCAATCTCCACTGGCCAGACTGATATTGAAGTGGATTGATTTAGGGTGAAGTACTACCTAGGATAGTGCTCATTTCGGGGTAGGCACGTTGGTTAACCTACACCTTATCGTAGCTTCTCGTGCCTGTCATGTGTTTGTGGATATGTGGGTGACAATTTGGGCCTCGTCTAACTTTCCCTTATCAGTTGTAACTAATCAAAAAATATTTTCATAAACTTGTTGATTAGATAGATTTTACATGGTATACAACTTTTGGGGTTGTTAATAAGGGAAAATCATTGTTTAAACCTATTACAAGATCTTAATTAATTTTTATTCTATGCATTGAATAATTGTCATTGTTAACCCTAGATGTTTTGATGAACCAATGAATATTAATGTTTTGAAGAACTAATATGTTTATCGAGTTTCAGATTTTAGTTTAGGCACTTGAATGAGAAAATTTTATGAAGGTGAATGATAAAAATCGAGATGATTGCAATGAATATATTGAAGAATTTTTTAGCGAGAAGATTTTTTTTATATTTCCAGGTAAACAGTTCATTTCTTCTTAAGCTCTTAATGCAACCCGATTAGGATCACGCACAACACTTGAAATGAACATCAAATATTTTTGATATGGTCGTAAGTGATAAATTAAAAAAAAAAAAAAAAACTTTATTTTCCTAAGTCCTTGATTAAGAAAATGTTTAAAAAAAATGTTTTTTTGGTCTTCCATCAGGTAGACCGGTCGATCGTTTGATTCAGGATAGTGATTTTCGAGGTTTCTATCCAATCGACCGACAAGGTGAGCGGTTGATTCAAATGCTTAAAACAGTTAACTAACTTGTTGATCAATGGCTAGAAAACTATCAATTATAAGCCATCCTATCGATTATTTGATATGTTAGTTGACTGACACGGTCTTTTTAGAATTTGCCCAAAACAATCTTTAAAGATCTTCTAGCCACTTTTTGAGCTTTTGAACGTTGAAAATTTATATTTTATTGACTGAGAAGTGTTTTTCAAAGATATATCATATATTTTGAATATATTAATAATTAGTCCATATATTCTCTGATTTTGTGATTTATACTGAAAATATTTTTTTCTATCATTTTCTGTTTTAAATCAAAATATTTTTTAGAACTAATCTGAAGATTTTTAAAGGCTAATTTATTGTCAAACTATTCATTGTAAGCTAGATTAAAATAAGGGATCTAAAAGAGTAATTTTTTACATTATCTTTTGAAAAATAACTGTTATAAGATATCATTGAAAGTCCCATAATTAGTCTTGCAAATTTTGAATCGATTTGAGATTCAGCATTACTTTTTTTTATTGAATTTTGGGGGAGAATATTTAGGGCCAAAGATATATGGTCTTAGGGCTTCATGATAGGTTTGAAATACCTATCTACTTCCAAGCCGAATTTGTCAGTTTTCGAGTGTTTTATTAATATTTTAATTGCGTTTTAGTTGTTTCTATTTAAATCAGGTGTAGAGACATGAACAATTGACAAACCGAGCAAAACGGTGGGAAAACGATAAAGAAAAGATGAAAAAATGAGGTTTCAAGACCAGCAGAACCTCCGCTTAGGTGAAGTAAATACAGCCTAGGCGAAGTTCCGTCCGAGAGTTGGGATGCTGAAATTCTGCCTAGGCGAAATAACCACCGCCTAGGCGGAATTCTATCAGAAAGTTGGAATGTTGAAACTCCGCCTAGGCGGAGAACTGTCAGAGAGTTGGAGTGCAGCCATTCGCCTAGGCGAAGAAACTATCGCCTAGGCAAAAATCAGTCAGAATGTATGATGCTAGCCCTCCGCCTAGGCGAATTTCAAACCGACTTAACCTTCGCCTAGGCGAAGGTTCTACCGCCTAGGCGAAATTCTCTGTTCAGATAAAAAGATATTTTTTAGATCTTTTTGAAACCTTAGACCTATAAATATCCCTTTCCCATGTCTAAAAGTTGTTGTTCAGCATCCCTAACCCTAATATAGTGTTCTTAAGCTATCTTTGAGAGATCAAGGAGAAGGTTCATCATTTGGGCAAAGATGAATCATTTGCGGATTGATCATTAGCGATAGTGGATCGTTTCACTTTCAGATTTGATCGTTCTTCTCTTGTTTTTATCTTTGTAATTACTTTTCCATATCTAATGATGTTGAATCACTCTTGTTTTGTATAGTATATGGCTAAGATCATGTAGTATTAGTTAAATGTTACTTAGGTGTTGTTGAAATCATGTAAATGCTAGTTGAATGAATTAATGTTACTTTAATGGATGTTTGGCTAAATCCGATTGTGTTTACCATTATTCTTGATGTTATGCTTGTATTGATAAACCAAGGATACAGAGTTTGACACTCGGGAGAGGTAACCCCGGATTCGAACTAGGGTAAACGCAAAGTGACATTCTAACGACCCGGGAAGGCGTTAAAACGTATGCAATCCATGACGTTGGCTTAAGACTCACGCGACCTAGGATCGTTAAGGTGTTGAGAGGGACTTCTTCGTTGACACAAAGTCGTGTAATCCCCCGTCTTACACTCGAGAGAGGTAGCGGAGGAGTTGTAAATACAGAGATTGTTATAATAGATAAACACCGTTATAGCTAACTAAATGAAGTCAAGTATGCATTATGTGAAAGAAATCAATACCTAAGTAAATAGTGTAATTAGAACTAACCTAATAGTTGTCATTTATCTTAGTAGATTAAATAGAATACAACCAATTCGTGAAAAATTGGGATAATATGAGACTATGTCAATCACAATATTCAACTAAATTACACGTGTTCCCAGTGGAACGATATCCGATCTCACGGTCACTATATTGAAATTAGACCTCGTATACTTGTGAGTAGTCATTACACGAGCAATCAAATCCTCGTCGTACACTCCACTTTAGGGAAGATCTTGCCTTCTACTAGTTGTTAGAGTGATATGAATTGGGGGCTTAAAAGAGCTACATTTTTTCTACTTCAAAATAAGATATTAAATGTGAAATATTCAGATTTTCGGGAGAGAAAATAGTTTCTTAAGGATATGAGAGAGATTTATGTGATTTTATTTGACCTTATGATTTAGTCCCTATATTTTTTTATTTTGTGATCTTTTTGAAAAAAAAAAAAAAATCTTTCTATTCTTTGATTGACTTAGATCAAATTATTTTTGGGACTAAATTGAGAGTTTTAAAACTTATATTTTTAGTCAAATATAGTCGTCGTAAATCTATTTTATATACGGGGTCTATATGTGTTATTTCTATATATCTTTTGAAAACTAGTCTTTATAGTCCTAGTTTAACATCTATTTATATAGACCTGCAAATTTCATCTTTAAAATGATCAAGAATACAAATCAAATAAGATTTTATAAGAATGAGTGTATATTTTCTGAAATATTTTTTAGAGAAATTTTTAAGAAATTATTGATTAAGGTTATTTTTGTGAAAACACTGTCAATTTTACGTTGCTATTCTATACATACTAGTTTTATACCCTCACAACGTGCGGGGTTTTAAAAAATTAAACTAAAATTTATTTTAATAGTATTTAAAATTTGCTTATTAACATTCAGAGTATTTTTTTTTTATTTCATGTTTAATATTTTTTTTAAAAAAGAAATAATACGTTTAGGGGGAAAACAACAACTTTAGATCACTCTCATTTGTTTTCATACCTAATAATAATAAACAATAAAGAGCTAAAAAAAATTAAGTATTAAGATTTAAGAGGAGATATATAATTTTTTTACTTTTTAATGTGTGTTTGAATAAACAACTTTATTTATTTATTTATTTATAGATTTTTAATTTTCTTTTTAAAGTTGGCTTTTAAACAATATAATAGCTCCCAATTTATGATGGTTAGTAAATATTATTATTTAAAAAATTTGTTAATGATTATCAATTAAAAAAAAAAAAAAAAAAAGTCACAATAAAATAGGAAAAAAAGAGAAAATACAAAATATTGACCAATTTTATATGTCATATTTATTATAAAAAAAATAGATATTTTGAATTGAAAGAAAATTAATGAACTACTCGGATAATTATGCCACTAAATACAATTAATATAAGTGAGGGATTAATCTTGACCCTTGATTTTGGTAGGAGTAAGGAGATGAGAGAAAAAGAAAAATCTCAATTGTGGTTGTTTTGAAACTTTTGTCTTCGATTTTTAATATTATAATAAGATATTTCAAGGAAATTCCAATGAGATCACTCTATTTATTTTTGCTTGATCAAATTGATTGTGCTATACTTGATTCATATATATCTCGAGAATTTGAGCTTGTTATTCTTGTGATCAAAAATCATTTTTATTACTGAATACATTGAAAATATGATTGTAAAAAATATATGTGCTTCAATTGCTATAAATCAGATTTGGTATCTCACACATTTCTATCACTAGCCTATTGGGATATTAATTAAGCTTAATTTTTAATTGAGATGGTAGAATCTCATTTGAGAAGAAACTATATTCTTTTTTGTATTTGTGAGTTGTAACTTAAACCTAAACGTACCTGATTTAAGTGAGAGTAAATTAGGCATAAAGGTTGCCTAATCAAGGTTAATTTTGCACCTGGGAAAAAGATAGGATTAATCTTTAGCCTGAAAAAAATAGGTTTGATTATGAGCCTAAGAAAAGAATTAGGTTAATATTTCGCCAGTGAAAATGATTGTAAATGTTTGGTTCCTATCTAGGAAAGGGATCAAGAGTTAGTGGATTGTAAATTCCCTACAGGAACTTGGGGAAGAGGACGTAGACAAGAGTAGCTTATCGAACCTCTACAAATCTTTGTATCAATTTCTTTGTCATTTTCTATTTGGTGTGCACTTAGTTAAATACATTTTCACTAAATATCAAGATAACAACTGTTTAGAAAAATTGAAGTGATTTGATTATTTATTTGTTCAAATTTTTAACTACCTAATTCATCCCCCCTTCCCCCCCCCCCCCCCCCCCTCCTCTTTTTGGTAGATTTTTAGGCCAACAATTAGTATCAAAGCTATATTACTTGAATATGCTTAACATCCTAGCTAAATGATCATGTGTCACATACTATAAATGATATTTTATTTGTATATGCTTTTGAATATGATAAATCCTTGTGTGATAATGTCATTAATGATTCTTGTAATACTAGTGGTAGTGATGACGATAATGCCAATGAAAATATTCATATTGTCATGAAAAAATTACTTATTTTTACACTTCTTTTTGCTAAAGAAAATTTGTGTTTAAAAATAAAAAATCGAGTTTTTTGAAAATAGAGAAAAAAGCTTTTAGAAATCTAAATACATCGGGATATAGAGATTATTATGGAACAAAAGAATTTTCATATGTTATTTTGGAAATAAACAATTTGCTATTTAAAATAAATTGTCTTGAAAATAAATATAATTTTCTGAAAAATTATTTAAATTCTTTAAAAGAAAATGTTTCTATTTTTAGAGCTTTTGAAAAAAGAAAGTGAGGCTTTAAAATCAAATCTTGAGATTTCAAAAATTGAACATGAAAAATAAATTTTAAAACTCAAATCGATTGAAAACGAATATAAAGATTTTAAAAAAATATGATTTTGTTGTGGTTTCTAGGAAAAGATCAGATCTTCAAATAAATATTGATTTACTTAAAGAATATATATATATATATATATATATAACCTCAAGTCTATTTTAAGTGAACCTAAGAATGTTTCCTCGTCTTTTAAAACAATATGGAAGTGGATATATTTCATCATTTCATTCTTCATCACAAGTCCATGATTGTAATTTAGTTATTGTTAAAAATGATTCATCCTCTACATCTAGCTCGTACTATATATTTATGATAATCAGCCGAAGTTAGGATGTAATTATTGCAATAGGGTTGGACATTTTAAAGTGTAATATCCTTTCAAAAACCCTAAATTTATTTCTAACAAAAGTAGATCCAAAATGAAATAGATACCAAAGAACGATATGCAAAAATCTTATGCAGAGTTACATATTGATAGAGCCTAAGCAAGTGGAACAAACAGGAAAGATGTTCGAAAACAAAGAAAGGAAGTCATCAAGAAGTCACAAGCAATGTGTACAAAGAAAATTGTCATAAATTCAAATAGCAAAAAATTAAAGGCGTGGAGGATGCAAACATGCTGACCATACATCTAGATCTGAATCTATCTTCAGTAACAATGAGAGAACAAATAAAGTCGTCCCCGAGGATATCAGTGGTACACCTAATCCTTCTGAATTTAACTTCTTTAAATTTGTTAAAGAGGTAGGTGTTCAGCTTGCCAATTAGGTAAATTGGTAATGATTTCTAAGACTTGTGTTAAATTATGTGTTCATTTGTTATCTTAGAAACACTTCTTGATGATTTTGAGAATCACATCTATTTAAAGTATATTGACATATTTTTATGTGATTTGTTTATATAACTCATATCACGCATTTAGTAATATTTGTGTATTCGATTATATGATTATATAAAACAAGTTATGTGTTATTTGAAGTTGATTTAAATTAAGTCAAATGTTTTGTTCTTACTAGTAAATATTGTATAGTAGTTGCTCTCATCATTATAGTAAAAAATCTTACGAGTATTTATGTAGTACTTGAGTAATTACGTGATATAAATTTGCACTAGTAATGCTTCATGATTTGTTTACCATTCCATATGCATATTAGCAAAATATATTTGTGTGACGTATCCATGCTATATATTATTTATACAAATAGTTTGTATTAAGCTGATTTTCTAAAGAATGCATCTTGAAAAATATGTTTATTTAATTGACATATTTCCCTATATTATATTAGACATATTGAGATATTTCAAATGATAAAACATTTTATCATCATTTATCTTCTTATATGATATATTTATAGAACCCTGATTTGACTAATATATTTTTCAGCATCATGTAATCGCATGTGTTGATCTGAGCCTTAATTAGTTGGATTCATTCTATCAACTTGATGCATCTATAGATAATTTATCGAATTAGTTGTTTCGACATGTGAACATAATATCCCATTGCCAAACCTTGCATAAAATCTGTATCACTTCAATATATAGGACCCAAAAATGCTTTAAGCGATTTTATATGCTATATACTACTTGGAATTAATGGTTTTGATGATTTTATATATATATATATATGCACTCATGATCTTTTTGCAAGTATCTTTCAAGGAGTTTCAAGTTATAAGATAATTCATGGAGAAACATATATTTATATTGAAACTCGAAATTTAAGTCAAGGATAAAAACGAGATTGATTCAAGGATAAATTTAATTAGAGTCTAATCTTCATTCAACTCAGTGGTAAAATAATATTTTCTTTCATGATTATATGCAAATTTATGTGATGTGAAATTATTATTGAAAAAAATTTACATAAATTGATTCGCATCTTTATGTGTTTCACATTTGATCCTCTAGATGGTACATGAACTACTTTATAAACATTATGCTTTGATTATGTGCCTACATAGAATTCTAATATTTGCTAACACTCATTTATTGAATCATGTGATATTTATTAAGCTTATTATATTTCTTGAATCACATGGTATTAAGATATGTTCCATAAAATCAATATTAAGTATAATCTTATTTGTCAGGATATTGTATGATATTAAACTTGCATGGTTGGTATCTTTTTATGGAATCATGTTAATCCATTTTGATACCATCTGTATGATCATATAAATATATATGGCATATCAATTGGTGTTTATTGTTCTAAGATAAATTTAATAAACAATTGATATTTTTACACGTGGATATCTCTATTAGCAATAAGTGCCTAGTTGATGGATATTAGTACGAACTTAGCATATATGTAACTCCTATTTTTAAATGTTTATTATTCGGTAAGGGAGTTGGAGTTTTATGAGATGACATATTTAGAATTTGCAATTATTCTTGTTGGAGTGTGCTTTATAAGTATATCAATTGGTTTCATTAATTTATCTTTATTATCAGGATTGAGATACACTCCGTATCCTGTGCGTTAACGATTACATGATTTTGATTCTATCTAAAGGGAATTTGTCACTGGGTATCATAAAATTAAATATGCTGCTACAAGATTCTAAGTGTTATTGATATTATTTGATATTTTTTGAATACTTGTCTTAATTTCCATAATTGAGCGTTTTGATTGGCTGAAAATCTTATCAAATTGCAAGTAATTTGACATTCCAATGTTTTGATTCACTTTCCCCACTTTTTGAGAGACAAATGGGGACAAAAAGTGATGTTCTTATTTTATGCTTGTTTATATTTTTATGCTTGAGATGAGGAACAAATGATTTTTTTTGTGCATCTTGAAAAGTTTTTAAATTTCATTGTATGCTTGTTTATATTTTTATGTTTGAGATGACAAGGGGGGGGGGGGGGGGGTAAATGATTTTTTTTTTTTTTTTTCATATCTTGAAAAGTTTTGAAATATCTTGAAATTTTTTTCTCACTATGGTACTTAAGTTGAACAAAACCTGCATTCATATTCAGGGGAGTCTTGTTATATATAATTTTTTTGAGAAAACATCAAAGTTAATTGTTATCATAAAAAAATAGGCAATTGTTGACCCTTGATGTTTTGATAAACCAATTAATATTCATGTTTTGGTTAACTAATGTATTTATCGAGTATTTCAGATTTTAGTTTTGGTGCATGAATGAAAAAAATTGATGAAGAGAAATGATGAAAATCGAGATGGTTGCAATAAAGATATTGAAGAATTTTTTGGCAAGAAGATGGTCGACCGACTTGTAAAGCAATGACTAGAAAACTATCCGTTGTAAGCCATCCACTCGACTATTTGATACGTTGGTCGATCAATAGGGTCTTTTCAAAATTTCACCAGAAATATTTTTAAAGATCTTCCAAACATGTTTTAAGCTTTTAAACATCGAAAAATTATATTTTATTGGTTGAGAAGCGTTTTTCAAAGATATATCATATATTTTGGGGAAAATGACTTTTTTGGTCCCTGATAAATGATTCCGGTGGTCCATTGACCCCTCGTATTTGGAAATAGACGCATTTGGTCTTTCATATTTCATTTTCGTTCTAAATTGATACTTCTGTTAGGACAACGTTAACGGTCAACGTGAAATTGAGGACATTTTGGTCATTTCATGGTAAACAATAAGGGTAATTTAGCTATTTTACTCTAACTAATTTAATAGGACCTATATGTAAATTATTCTAAACTTAAGGGTAAAAAATATATTTAATTATTTTCTTCCACCTCCCCACACCCACTTGTTCAAGGAGGTAAGTGTCTTCACCATCGCCGCCGACTGCCTAGCTTCAAAGAGGTAAGTGTTTTCTCGCCTCCTCGCCACAGTTTCGATCACCAGTGGGAGAGTTGAATTTGTAGGGTTTCGGTTAGGTTTAGTGATTTTGCTGAGAGGAAGAGCAAATATGAGGAGCCCACTGCTGAATATGGATCTGGCTATGGTCGCCGGCCGGAACCTAAATTATCGAGTTTGGACTATGGATCTGGGTATGGGAAAAAGACGAGCTATGGAGAGGAGGAAGAGGGAGGTGGTTATGGATCTGGGTATGGAAGGAGGGAGGTGGTTACTTGACAAAATCCGACGAAATGATAGAATCCAACAAAATGATAGAACCCATTCACTCTCTCTCTCTATCGCTCTCGCTGCTCATAGTCGTTTCTCTCACTGCTACCGCTCTCGCTATGGACGAACAGATCCGGATGGTGGTGATATGTGTCATTTACGTGGGTTATGTGGGTCTTGCATGTGGGTCTTATGTTCTATTATATTTTCTGTCTTTAGATAGTGTAGTTGGTAGTGGGTCTTCGTAGTGTATGGTAGTTTATGTAGTGGGTAGTGGGTCTAGGTAGTTTATATTATTTGGAGGTTGAGTTTACGTGGGTTTGGTTTGCATGTACGTGGGTTGAGTCTCTCTCTCTAGGTAATTGTGGTCTTGTTGTATAAAGCCTTATGGTGTTGAATAAAAAATGGGAGATCAATTTAAGAGTGCTCCTATCTTCTTCTTCTTATTCTTATTCTCATTCTTCTCTCTCTTCCTCAACTCTAAATTCCTTCTTATCAGGCGGTTCATTCATCGGCGACGACGGTGCAGACCGGCGAGTGCCTGGACGACGATGGTCGTCTGTGGTCGAAAATGAAGGTGATCCCTACTCTCAAGTATGTGGCAGAAGATCTGAATTTATATTTTTGGGTCAACTAAGATCTGAAATTTGAACAGTTGCAAACCCATGATATGAACACAAGATGTTTGACAAAAATGGCCAAAGAACTATTTCTTTCTCTCTATCTACTCTACATCTACCTACAACATCTCCAACTTTTCTCACTTTCCCATGAACTTGCTATTTGAGGAACTTGCGATTTTTTTTTTAATTGTTTTTTATTTATTTATTTTTGGATGGTTTACTTGATTCAAGTTGTTGGATTTTGTTGGGACGAGCTATGGAGAGGAGGAGGGAGGTGGTTACTTGATAAATCTATCATTTTCTTCATCTCCTTTCGACAATTTTCTTTTGCTTTGCACTGTGATAAAGATTTAGTAAAATATTTGCAGGGGGACGACAATTCCAATGAGGAAGATGAGGAGAAGAAGAAGAAATACCGCTGCCGCCGCCGCAAGCACTAGGATGATTGATTCTGTCTCCTCCGCCTGAGTGATCAATTATGTCATGAATTACTAGTATAAATAAAAAAAAAACAGAGGCCCTATTTCTACTTCTGTTTATGCAAGCAAATTGTGAAAAATCACTTTTTGCATTGTTCCATATTTGGGGGTTTGGGTAGAGAGAGAGGAGATGGGGTTTGGATAGAGAGAGAGTAGTGGATTTGGGTTTGGTATTCAAAATATATATTTGACCCTTAAGTTTTAAATAAAAAATAAAATGATCTCAATTAAAAAATTAAAGGATATAAATGTAATTGAACAATAATTAACATAAAACTTAACAAAATGGCTAATTTGGAAAGAAAATGAAATGTTAAGAACCCAATGTGTCAACTTCCAAATAACATGGGCCAATTGAACACCTGAGCTATTTTTCAGGGACCAAAAAGGTCATTTCCCCTATATTTTGAAGATCTTAATATTTATTCAATATATTCTTTGATTTTGTGATTTATACCGAGAAAACTTTTTTCTATCATTTTTTTTTAAAATCAAAATATTTTGGGGGACTAATCTAAAGAATTTTAAAGATTAATTTATTGTCAAACTAGCCATTGTAAGCTAGATTAAAATAAGGGGTCTAAAAGAGTAATGTTTGACAATATATTTTGAGAAATATCTGTTATAGGATAACTTTGAAATTTCTATAATTAGACCTGCGAATTTTGAATTGATTTGAGCTTGAACTTTACTATTTTAGCTAAATTTTGGTCGAGAATATTAGGGTCAAAGATATATGGTCTCGGGACATGATTTTAGAAAAGATCTTGAGTTTTATTAGCTGTTAGAGTGATTTGAATTGGGGACTTAAAACAGCTTCGTTTTTTGCTATTTGAAAATAAGATCTTAAGTGAGAAATATTCAGATTTTCAGGAAGGAAAATAGTTTTTCAAAGATGTGAGAAAGATTTTGTGATTTTATTTGACCTTATGATTTAGTCCCTATATTTTCTGATTTTGTGATCTTTTTGATAAAATTATTTATGTTCTTTGATTGACTTAGATCAAACTATTTTTTAGAGTAAATTGAGAGTTTTAAAAGTTATATCTTTTGCCATATATAGTCGTTGTAAATCTATTTTATTTATGGGGTCTATATGTGCTATTTTTTTATATATCTTTTGAAAACTAACCGTTATAAGCCTAGTTTAACATCTATGTTATATATTATCTTTAAAATAATAAAGAATACAAATCAAATAAGATTTTACAAGAAAGAGTGCAGATTTTTTTGAAAGATTTTTGAGGGAAAATTTTGAAGAAATTCTTGATGAAGATTATCTTTTCGAAAACTCCAGGTTTGATACTGCATTGCTATTCTATACATCGCTTTCAAGGAAATCCCGATGAGATCACTCTATTTATTTTTTCTTGCTCAAATTAATTGTGTTATACTTGATTCATATATATCTCGAGAATTTGAGTTTATTATTCTTTTGATCGAAAATCATTTTTATTACTATATACTGAAAATATGATTGCAAAAATATTTGTGCTTTAATAGCTATAAATCAGATTTAGTATCTCACACATTTCTATCACTATCTTATTGGGACATTAATTGACCTTAATTTTGAATTGATATGGTAGAAACTCCTATGAGAAGAAATTGTATTCGTTTTTGTATTTGTGAGTTGTTGCTTAGACCTAAACATACCTGGTTTAAGTGAGAGTGGATTAGGCATAAAGGGATTTTGCCTAATTAAGATTTATCTTGCGCCTGGAAAAACAAATAGGGTCAATTTTTAGCCTAGGAAAAGAATTAGGTTAATTTTGGGCATGTGAAAAAGATTGTAAATGTTTGGTTCCTATTTGGGAAAAGGATCAAGAGTTAGTCAGTTACAAATTCTCTGCGAGAGCTCAGAGGAGAGGACATAGGCAAATATAGCTTGTTGAACCTCTATAAATTTGTGTCAATTTTTTTATCCTTATTTGTTTGGTTGTGTACTTAGTTAAACACGTTTCCGTTAATATCAAGATAACAATTGGTTTGGGAAATTGAACTGATTTGATTATTTATTTGTTAAATTTATTTGTTTAAATTTCTTAACCACCCAATTCACCCCTCCCTCTTGGGTAGATATTTGGTATGCGGGATTTGAGACGAGATTGGAATGAACACGAGAATGGTCATTCCATTTCTATGTTTGGTATATGAGATTAAATCTCATTCCTATTACCAAAAATTCTCTTAACCCACAAAACATGAGATTAACCAATACCAAGATAAATTTGGTATTAGTTAATCCCAATTATATGAGATTAGATTTTTATCATTCATCGGCCAAAAAACGTGACCAAATACTAATCAAATATTTGACTTAGAATGAAATTTAATTAAATTAGCAATTATACCGTTTGAAAAATTAATTAGCATGGTAATGGATTTTGTTTCTCCGTTAATTTTTTCTATTTAAATCAATCTTAACAAATCCAAATTATTTTGTTTCTCTAAATATTCCCAAATTACAAGCTAAAGGATTAAGTAGGAAATTAGAGATTGGCCTCACCGAAAACCTGGGGGGCCCCTTAATCCACAAAAGAAATGGTAGGAAGAACTATAAAACGAAAAGATTAACTAGTTGGAAATCTAAGAACTTATCTCTTGTTGGAAGGGTCACCCTTATTAAATATGCAATGTTTTCTATTCCGAGTTATTCCATGCATGTCACATCTGTCCCTCTTAACCTTTGTTGATAGAAAGTTTCTTTGGAGGAATAACATTGAGAAAGGAAAGTCAACTTAATTAATTGCGAAACCGTTGTAAACTCAAAATGGTTGGAGGCCTTGGGATAAGAAAAACCAGAGAAAACAATCTTTCCTTCATTGCTAAAATAGAACGAAACCTAACTAGTGAAACAAATAACCTTTGGATAAAAAAATTCAAAACTAAATATCAAATTGATGGAAGTCCTAATTCTTGGAGAACCTCCAAAAGTAGTTCTCATATTTTTAGAAGTGTTCTCAAAACGAGACCACTTTCTAACAAAAGGAATAAAATGAAGGGTTGGAAATAGAACTTATATCAATTGTTGGAATGACTAGTGTTGTGGTCATGGTCCCTTAGGAAATTATGAGATTCAAAAGGCATATGATCTTAAGTTTGTCCATATTCTGGATGAGAAAGAAAATTGGTACGTCGTCCCTATCCTTCATCTTCTCAGTGAGGAGAAATGTAACCTTATTACTAGTCTCGGGAAACCGTAGGTGTAGGATGAGGACCGCCCCATCTGAAACTCTGGGGCCTCAGGTAATTTTAGTATAAGCTTGATTTATAACCTTGCTTATAATAAGGAAACCTCTAATCCCAGAGAGAACTGAGAATGGATTCGGAAATTCAAAATTTCCCAGAACATCAAAATGTTCATTTGGCTCACTTTTCACAATAAACTCATCACAAACAAGTTGAGAGTTGCCTATATAATTACGGATTCGACCATTGTTAGAGATGCAAGGTTGCCCCAGAGAATATCTCTCATGTCCTATAGGACTGTCCAAAATCGATATTGGTTTGGAATCACATACTTGGACGTTCCATAGGCTTGAATTCATCAAATATGGATCTAAAATAGTGGCTAAGGAAAAAATGAAAGGGAAAGGTCTTAATCCCTCAAAATTCTTTACATTTTTGTTTCTACTATTTGGGAAATGTGGAAAGAAAGAAACATAGAGGTTTTAGAAAATTCTTCTCGAAGCCTCCCACTTCTTGTTTTAAAAAAAATTAGATCCTTGGTTGAGCTTAAAAAAGCATTTTTGAATCCAAATATCTCGGATGGTGTGTCTTTGTTTACCACATTAATTGGTGTAAACCTTCTGCAAGTCTTTACAAACTTAACAGTTAACACAAATGGCAACGCTAAGGGTGTCCCAAGCATTGGATGAGTGGGAGGTCTAATCAGAGATAGCATGGGAGTCTGAATGTGCAGATATTTTTGGACAAATTCTTTCTTTCACTAGCCTTGAAGCAAAGTTGAGGAACATCATGCTAGAATCCGCATTGTCTTGTCTAGAGAAATTCCGAGAGTCACAGTAGAAACTGATTCCAAAGAAGTTGTGAGCTAATTTACAACTCATCCCAAGGGAGGCCAACAAATGTGCAGACTACATAGCTAACATAGGAGCCAACAAGAGCATCAAGTTTAAATCTATCGAGAACCGGCAAAAGATATTATAGAAATCATCTCCATCGACATTAAAGCAGAAGCCTTTGAGTGTTACCCTTATCTTTTCTATACTTTTATGTAGCAAAAAAAATGTCTATTTTTTTCTATGTTTTCCTTTTGTGTATTGAAAACTCATAATAAAAAAATCAATAAAATAAAAACAAAAAAAAAAATTAAGCATAGGTTTTCATTTTTTGTGTTTTTATTTTGGTATTAGGAATCTCAGCCTATGAAGTGAGTTCGATTTTTTATAGTTCCTTGTAGTGCTTAATAGTATTTGTTGGTGTAAATTACCAAAATTTTAAATTAAATACTTAAATAATCATGAAATAAAACTGAAAATAGTTAAACAATTTAAATATGAACATTAACTAAGCATGTATAGGGAACAAAAGTAAGTTCTGGAAATTATGGGTACATTTACATTGTGTAGATTAAAACAGATTCATAATGTAAACATTCACAAAACATATGAAGGGTGTGAACGTTCACAAAACATAAAAAAAAAAAAAAAAAAAAAAAAAAAAAAAAAAAAACAAAAAAAAAACAAGATGTGAAAGTTTGTTGAACATAAACGAAAACAAGATGTTCGATAAACTTTAAATAAATATTTACATGGCTATTCAAACAAATAACGAAAACGAAGTAAATGGAGCCAAAAGTTTGACTCTATATACTTAAAATAAGTTTAGACTCCCCACTAGTTCTAATGGTTAACTGGACATATGTTTCCCAGGGTTCAATGATCGTTAAGTTATCATTACAAGCACTTTAAACTAAAGACTCTAACAAACTAAACCTGTGTTTGAACTCTCACAATTTCTATATGTTTTGTGTTTTGGTGGTAATATTTAGTGATAGATGATGTGAATCACACCATTCAAAATAAATGAGAAATCTCTTATTTATAGAAGCTAAAGAGACACCAATGAATGGATGTAATTTTTGGAAATGGAAAAAGCACTTCTTCAGTGTGAATATAGGCAGAAATTTTAAATATATAAAGATCTATCCAAAAACATAAAAAATCCCTCATGTTGATGAAGACATTTTGCTAGAAATATTTGTATCTAGACAAAAATAGAGCGGAGGAAGGCTGGATAGCCTAGATATTGCTAAAACTTGGCTGACTAGGTTGGAGGAGGTATAGAGAAAGGTTGAGTGTGAGGAGAATGGTGAAGAAAATGAGCTCTCTAGACACATATATGCAGAATCGACTGTGACATCCCATAACGGTCATTACACTAATGTGTAATGAACGTTAGTTCTGTTACGGGCCGTTACGATACCGTTTTGGGCCGTTACGAGTGTAAATCGATCTGCAACTTATATATCGGCCCATAACGGTAACAGAGGGCTGAACTATTACATTACATAACGCCTGATATCTAAATCCATGTTCTTTATATTTAATGCATAAAAAAAATATAGTAAATTTAATCTTATAAGGAGGTGTATTTAGAAGTTTCTAGATAGGATGGGTGAGTGATTTTACCCCTTTGTACTTTCAACCCTTTAATTTATTTACACTCGTTACCCCATATATTTTTAAAATATGAAATATTATCTATCGTGTCCGCGCATATCCGCGATGTGTCTACAACATGTCCAACTTGAAATTTAAAATTTCAATTCTCCATAGCACTTCGATACGTGTCCCTTATGTGTTCGGCTATGTCCACCGTATGTTTGTGTCCAATACTTGTCCGACACGCGTAAGGTGACCTTCTGGGAAGTGTTCGTACTTCCTAGTTTATGATTCACTCAAATTTCCATTTTGTTAGTCTACACAAAGAAACATATAATTACTGTCCTTTAGTTAGAATTTTAAACTATATTTCACTCTACTTATATTAGGAATAATATCTAAAATAAAACTAAGATGGTTATTTAGCTAATTTTAGTGTTTTTAACTCTTACAACCAAACACTGAAATGTAATAATTCATAAACTGACTAATTAAAAAATAGTATAATTTGCGAATTAAAGACCAACCATTGGGCCCTTACTTTTTCTATTTTTTTTTGACAATTTGCTCTCACAAAAATTCTCTTTATACTTGTATTTTTTATCATTAGTACTTTCTCTCATTCTTCAATTCTATTTATATAAATTTGTCTCTTTATTTCTAGTTATGATTTTTAATAAGGCACGAAGTACCGGAAAGTAAAATACAAAAATGTAAATCGTGGAAAGGCGCAGAGTGCATAAAAATAAAATGCAAGAAAATAAATTGCAGAAAGGCGCAGAATGCATAAATGTAAAATGCGGGAAAAATAAAGCGTGGAAAGGTGCAGAAGACTAAAAGCGTAAAATGACTCTCATTTTTTAAATGTTCCCTGGAATGTTTTCTTAGTTTTTTCTTGTTTTAGGTCCTCTATTTCAAGCAGTTTAAATGAAAAATAAAGGTGTAGTCAAGGGGTACGAAGAACTTACCTTTTACCCATTTATCGAGTAGGTGTCCACATCACTGATGGGAGTTGTATTTTGTTTTGCCTGAGACGGCCTTAGACATGCAAGCTCAAATTATATCTACGAGTGTCTATTTGTTGCAGAGTAAATTATCAATGTTGCCCTCAACCCTTTCAAAGAATCTAGGTTCACTTAGTCCTGGAGTTGCCAAGCTCACTTTTTCGATTTTCTGGCAAATCATTATTTCTTGTGAGGTTTTAGATTGCTGGATTGGCCGCATGACTAAAAGTTCAGTTTTCCTCAGTTGCATGGCCAGTTCGAAATTTTTGATGTGATTAGAGGGCCGTTAAAAACGTTTATGAAATCTCCAAATTTGAAAGAAATTGATGAAGTCTGAAATTCAATGTACTGTTAAATAACATTTGAATTTGATTATCTTATTTTTGCAATCAGGATTTGAATAGTTTTAATCAAAAATACATATAAGATTTTAATAGTTTTAGTCACAGGATTGGTTCCAATATCGTTGTCTATTTTATTTTTTTTATCATTGTGCTCACCTGCATTTCATTATTAAGTTTATATTGTATAATTTTATGTTAGTTACTATTCTATTCATTGAGAACATGAGATGTTGTAATTAACTACACTACGCATTAATATTCATTTACAATTACAAGTTCATTATTAATTGTTTTATTATTTTTTTAATAAATAAATATTATTTTTTAATGTTAAATTAACTATAATTTAATAATATCAAATTTAATTACCCGTGCCTTCAAGCACAGGGTATACGTTAGTATTTTATAATGAAAAATAATATGTTATCTCAAACATTGTTTTAGGGAGTTTTTCCAAGTTACACTTAGATGACCTATAGATAAAAAATTAAAATTAAACTAAGGACTCAATAATCATGAATAACAGTATATGTAAATCTGTTTGACGTTCATGAATTAGTTCTTTAATTACAACACGTATCATACAAGAGTGCAAGTGATAAGCGAAAGAAAAGGAGAAAGTATACAAACAAGTGAACCTTAAAATTACCAAGTTGTGAGCTTCATCAAATATAAGTTTGCTATTACTCTACTCAATGGTCAGTTATTTTCTGAACCCATGATGAATAAGAGAGTTATAAGGTCCAAATATGATATGAACATTCTTGTGGAGACATGGTTTAATTAGACTCTGTACCCAACATCACAAGAAAGTTAATTACATTACGCACCCAAGGTAATTTCTATGTCCTTCACCCCCATCACCCTATTGGTTATTAAATAATTACACTTTGCAAAGTATTCAACAAAATAAACAAATTAATTACATTTTGCAAATTCAACAAAATTTTCATTCCTCAACGCAATAATATAAATGGTTTAATTACACTTTGCACTCAACAACATAAATAAATTAAGAGCAACTAGGCATCAAATAATTACACTTTGCAAATCAGCAACATAAAAAAGTTTATTACACTTTTTACCCATTTAAATGTCATTGTCATTCCTCAACCAAACAACGTAAATTGTGTAATTACACTTTGCACCCAATAAGATAAGCAAATTAATAGCACTTTGCACCCAACTATTGATGACCAAATTAATTACACTTTGCAAAAAAAAAAAATCATTAAAAAAAAAAAAAACTAATTACATTACGCACCCATGGAAATTTCTCTGTCTTTCACCCCCATCACCCTATTGGTTATTAGATAATTACACTTTACAAAGTATTCAACAACATAATAAATTATTTACACTTTGCAAACCCAACAAAAAATTCATTCTTCAACCCAACAACATAAATGGTTTAATTACACTTTGCACCCAACAATATAAACAAATTAATAGCAACTAGGCACCAATTAATTACACTTTGCAAATTCAATAACATAAAAACGTTAATTACATTTTGCACCCATTTGAATGTCATTGTCATTCCTCAACCCAACAATACAATTGGTCTAATTACACTTTCCACCCAATTGTCATTTATAAGGCAAGGTGTAAGTGTAATTATTACACTTACATATATCCCAAAAGTGGAGCAAGTGATACCATTAATGAGTGGGTTTATAGTGACATCGATGGGTAAAAGTAGAAGTGCATGTTTAATGTCATACCTACCATCTACAAGGAAATTGTGCTATAAATAGAAAGTCTTGCTTCATTATTTTTTTAATCATATTTGAGGAAGATAGTGGTCACCATATTTGTTCTTACACAGGCAAAGAAGTTATCCTACAAGTAGTTCAAGGTATCTCTTTCTCTAGGGCTTTTAGCTAATACCATTCTCTTGTAGTCAGGTGGCACCGAGAAGCAAAGTCTTCTCCCACCGGCAAAATGCATGCATGCACTGTTGTATGGTGCATTGTTGTATGGTGTGTAGTTGGATTTGGGTGTGACAAACAAATGTGGCACTTGTTTTTTTTTTTTTTTTTATTCTTTTTTTCTTTATAAATTGTTTTAAAGACTGAAACCCTACTTTCTTTCATTTGTTTATTTTATTAGTTCTGCTTCTTTAGTTCATTTTTTTGTTTTTTGGGAAAAAGATCAATTAAATTCAATGGGTTAAAAAAAAAATTTGGCCAATGAGTAAATATTTTTCTAGAATCCCTAATATCTGTTTTACTTCTTTTAGTTAAAAGAGTTCAATTTTTAAACATCTTCTTGTCAGTTATGGAAATAAGTACTCGGTGTTGACAAATTGTTATGTCTAAATCATGCAGTAAAAATACAACAAGAACGGATGATAAAGAAAAGGCACCATTTAGTTACAAGGAGGTTGATTCCAACGAGTACGAAGAAGCTGCACTCGACCACTCGAAGGTCGAGGTTACGAATGCCAACACATCGAACATACCGGCCTCAAATCATGGATTGGATAACTTATCCGACATGAAAATTGCTTCTAAGACTTTTTTGACACACGCCGATGCGGAAATATTTTACTATGACTACGCAAATGCTGTCAGCTTCCAAGTATGCAAGAGCTATCTAAAACGAGACAAATAGAAAAATCTCGTAAGCCAAGAGTAGGTATGTGCATGAGCTAGTCACAGAAAGACCAATTTACAACAAGTACAAGGCGTTCAAGGTGGGCAGCTCGAACAGTCACGTATCGGTTGCGGTGCCACTCTACGGGTCCAGTACGATCATATGGTAAAGAGGATTTCAGTTTTGAAATTTAGTAGAGACTATAATCACGAGATTGGGAATCATTGTTTGGTTTTCCAACGACCACCACATTGCGGATGTGTAATAATTTCCTTAATTTGTCGATTTACTTATCTTAGTTTTATTTGTATTACTAGTATTATTATTAGTATTATTTTTCCGGCGTCTACTGTGATTTAATGTTCAACGCTATATAGGATGGTCGGTCACGCCAAGCCAACATGTCCCGGACAACAACGTTCAGTAAACAATTTTAATTTAAATGATAGCTTGCGTCTACTGGAAGTAATAGTGATGTTTTTGCCGTCACTCCGGACCACAACAATTGTACTCGGGAACGTACAAATGGTTCACTTGTTGTCAGGGTTCTGGATCATATCTTATATGGTGGTGACATTCAGCTAAAAGAGAATGAGGCTCGTCTTTTGCCAAAGCACGTTGATGAGTAGTTTCATAGCCACTTAGAACAGTTGCCTTCCAAGTTTAATGATTTCAACGCGAAAATTTGTCATTTCTTCAAATAGATATTTGTAATGTGTGAAGCATATGCAGAACCTAAAGTTTATGTGTTTGACCAGGATAAAACCCTCTCTGGCGGGATTACTCATTTTGACGTAGGATAATATACGTGCGACCTACAGTGTTTTGTGTTTTTGGAGGGAACAAAAGTGTATATAAAAATCCAAAGAATATTTTACTCTAACGCTTGGTTGAAAATTTTCCCAACTAAAATACGTCCCTACTGGTGGAAACCTTTCATTAATTTGATTTTAGGTTTTTTGTTATCGAATAAAATCTAATATCAAAGACAATAAAATTTGTAAAAATTAATTTAGACACACAGGATGTGCGGGCTTACAAAATAATTATAATAAATTCTTAATATTGAAGCATGAAATACATATTATTTGGTTAGTTTTGTACTAATATCCGAGACTAGATGCATTTTAGTGAGTCCTGACGTTTTATAAATACCGAATATAAATAGATTATTTAAAAATAACATAAATAATCATAAAAGTTAAATAATATTTCTACAAAATAACTTCTACTAATATGCTATAAAATAACAAACAAAAAATCATAAATTAGAATTAGTTTTATCACTTTTTGCAAAACTAACAAGATCTATTTTAACTAGTTTATATTGTATCTTATTTCTTTTTTGGTGAAAATAGGTCTTTCCAATCACACTTGTTTGTATAAATAAATTCTTAAAATATGGATCAGGAAACTGAATTATATATTTGTGTATTCATTACAAAAAAAAATGAATTAACTAAAATGTAAAATAGGAATAAATTAAGGGAGGTCACTCATTATTTGATATTAAAAATATTCCTCTAAAAAGAAATTTTGAAGAACTTAAAAAAAGACTTGAAACACTCATTCTTCGACCTCGTTAAAATCTCCTATCTCCTTTCACTTTTAACTATTAGTATCAGACCAGGAAAAAAATCACCCGTGCAATGCACGGGTTATAAACAAGCAAAATAACAAAAAAAAAATATGTTTTTATATTTCTTATAATAAATAATATAGTCTATATATTTTTTTTATATATTAAAAGAAATTATGATATATAATTTTTCACAATAATAATCTAACAACTCTTATCAACATAAAATTTTAAGTACTTGTTGGGGGTTTTGTTTTATGTAATTTAATTGTATAAGCCAAAATAATATATTCCTATTAGTGTTAAATATTCATATTATTTACTCTTACTATTTGCTTAAATACTAAGAATTTTAACTTTCACATGTTTTTTCAACATTAATTTGCAACACATTAATAATACTGGCATTAAGAATCCATTTGAAAGCCAAAATTTTATCAAAGTAATAATGACCATGAGTTGAACTCCCTAAAAGCCAAGAAAATAGCATTGGACCTCTCTCTTCAATTTTGGTTAGGGCTTCCACTCTTAATATGATAGTATATGATTTTTGGTATGATTTAGTCCGAAAAATAAAAACTACTTATTGTGCCACAAAAACTACTTATTGTGATCTTTTTATATTTTTCTAATACAAATTCGGAATTAACTCACTTCATTAAATGACATGTGTACACTTAGATCTATTGATCCCATAATTCATAGAATGCCCTTCTTAAATGAGGGAAATCACCTAAACCAAGTTCCGAACAAGCAAAGTGTACACAATTAGATTCATTGCAAGTTTATGTCGATCAATCATCGTTAATTAAAGTGTTAATGGGGGAAGTAAGAAGAATAATGACATCTATATTATAGAGATAGAGTATGCTTCTTAAAGGATGTCAACGTAGGTCCATTTGTTTGCCAACCCACATTTATGAATGCTTGCATTTATTGCTCTGACCAACCAAAAGAATCTCATGTTCTCTCTACATAACAAGCATGAAGTCAATTTTTTACCAAATCTGAGCCAGACAAAAGGTATACAAACTTCAGATCATAAGCGTATTATCAAGAACATCTTCAGATCTGAGCATTATAGGAATACCATCTTCATTTGACTAGGTATGTTAGCCACTTGTCAATATCCTCCATCATTTTCTGCTAAATATTGGTCCCACCGGCACATAGGTATATATTCTAGTGGGATCAGCTTCGTCCTTCAATGTTTCCATTGCATGTTAAAATCAAAACCATGCAGTGCCATGTCTTTAAATAAAACAAACATTTCTTTTTTCAAACTTAAACCGAAATATTCTTATGCTCATCCTTTTATTTTGTTTATAAACACTTTGCATATGGAGCAAAACCTATAAATGGTTAACCGCTTCGAGAGCACAATCCGAATTGTTGTCCGAGAACACAAAAGGAAGAAGTGACAGATATGTGATAGAGGCTGGGGGTGAACCAAACTGAACAGCATTGGATGCAAATGGACTTGAAGAAACAAAACCAGTGACTTGTTGATTTAGAGGACGAATAGAATTGTCTTCAAAGGGAAAACAAAGTAATGCAATGTATGCTAGGAAATCAGCTCTCCACGGTACCCATCCACGCGCATAGATATAGGACATGGATCTTTTGTTTGCAAATGGTTGGTGTAATGAATAATTGTTTAAGAAAATGTATTGAACATCAAACTTACAAGTTATTATGCTACAAATCATGTTTTCTCGTCTTTGGTTTACCCGGAATATGAACTTTCATTTATCTACTGCGTTCCCACTAGGATTAAAATTACTCTCTGACATTTTTTTCCTTATTGGGTAAATTTAATGATTGAAACCCAAATCCTTCATGTGTTTTGCAAATAACTCGTCATGAACTTACTACACTTAATGGGTAATTTGGTGGTTGTGAGTCAAATCAGATGTAGGGACTCAAGTATTAATGGAAAGAACCTATTTGATTTGTGCAATCTATGCACTTATTATAAATAGACTACTACTTCTTCATAATGACCTGTACTTATCATTTTTTTTCCAGATTTATTCTCAATGTATCACAGCTTTATTGACATCAAGAGTGCAAGTGATTTTGTATGCACTTGTTACAAATGGACTACTAATTATAATAAATGTAATCGCACTGTATTTGTGCGATTTTATAGCCTAAACTTAGGTTTGTTAATCATTCGAATAGTGTAAAATATTATAAATAAAGTTATTTTAGTTATTTTTGTAGGGTTTTGAAAAGCAAACAAAATGGCATTGATTTGAAGTAAATGGGATTAACAACGAGTAATCCACAGCAATCCGAACAAAAGCAGAACAAAAACCAAATAAACTAGAATGAATTGTTCGATCCCTTAACAATATAAAAAAATTGAATTATTTTATATGGTTTTGTAGGTTTTTGAAAATCAAACAAAATGGCGTTGATTTGGAGTGAATCGGATAAAAAACAAGCAAACCACGGCAAGCCAAACAAAAGTCGAACCAGTCGGAATAGCAGACAAGCCAACGAGCCGCGGCTCGGACTAACCGCTACAGTGAGAAGAGCCAAGCCGGCAGCACGTCTTCTACCTTTTGGAAGCTAGGCTTTGCCACTTGGCCACTTGAGGCCCTCCAACTCTGACCAGCTGACATTTTTTACCCCTGACTTTTACCAACTTGTTTTGAATGACGCTTTTACTCCAATTGATTCCGGTTTTTGACCATTTTTCCCCCCAAGGCTTCTTTTTGGTGCCTATAAATATGACTTGAGGTTGGACACAATTGGATACACATTTCTTAGTCCATTTTCAAGCTATTTTGGACATCAACTAGTCTTAGAGAGGATGTCAATTTCCAATAAGGTTTTGCTTTCATTTTCTATGTATTTCTAATTTTTCTTATACTAAGATTGAGGATGAAATCATGTATAATTAATTAAGTTGTTGTATTGTTCTGATTCCAAACAATTTGTAATGAAATGTTTAAGGTTTTTATTTCAATTAAATAAACGATTTCATCTTTAATATTATGTATTATTGATTATCATGAATTATTTAATGTTTGAATTTATATTGTGAAATAATTAATATCGTTTGATTATATGTTTTCCATTAAATTGTATACATATAATACATAAGAATTACAATTTTTAAAGTAAAGAAAAATCAACTTGAGATTTACGTCAGGCTTAATTTCTAAAACTATCACTAAAAATTTGGAGCCAAAACAATAATAAGAACTAATTAATTATATATTGGTAGATTCTGAAATCTTAGTATCTCTCCATCTTCAATCAAGTTAAACTAATTATTTTACTGTTTATTTAGTTTTCCATTTCTTAAATCACAAAACAAAATCATCTTGAATTAGATTATAATTAAATTAAATTGGATTGTTTGAGTTTTTCTATAAAAAATCCTCATGGGATCGATCTCGCTTTCGTTAACCTTTACTACAATTGATTCGTGCGCTTGCGAGTATTTTTAAAACAAGACAGAACAAGTTTTTGTCACAACAAATGCACTTCATTTGTTCTTCACATTTCATTGACATTTGAGGTAGGAAAGAGGTAGTTCATTTTATTACCATATTTCAGTTACTCTCACACCTGATATCGCCATTGTCCTCTCTAAGTAGCAGTGTATAATTTTTCCAGGTATGTGTTACTAAGTAATGTCATTCACTTCCCAATATGGTAGTAAATATGGCCACTCAGGTTCGGTACACCATAATCAATACGAATAATCTGTCTTGGTTTAAAAAAATAAAGAAATTAGCTTCAAATTAGTTTTGAAATTTTAGGTTTTAGGGTTCAGGCAATAAATTTAAGGAGTTTTTTTTTTTTTTCCAAAACTCTTACTGTAAATCCAAATAGCTTTTAAGACCCACTGACATGAAATATTGTTTGCATCTTAATTTTTTTTTAAAACAAATCCTGCAACAATTGGTAGTAATATTTTTTAATTAAAAAAGTTGAAGCAAAAAATATTATTTTACACACACTAAAAAAAGGGAATGATTTTTGGAATGAAATTATTTATGTGTTGTTGGTATGAAATTATTTTGAAAACAACTTACAAAGTTGCCTACAAAAATTTGGAATTAACTTACAAGAAATTTTCCTAAATTTAATAACAGTTCAATAGTTTTTTTTTACACGTTATCCCCTAATATTGCAAGCTCATGTCCAAACATGTAACTTCTTTGGAACGAACTTGCAATTAGGAGAGAGAAAGTGTATCCCCAAAGGGTTTTTTACAAGTTGCAAGTTCGTTCCAAATAAGTTGCAAGTTCATGTCGAAACACGCAATTTCTTTGAAACGAACTTGCAAGTAGGAGAGAGAAAGTGTAACCCAAATGATTTTTCAGAAGTTGGAAGTTCGTTCCAAAAACGTTCCAAGTTTGTGTCCAAACATGCAACTTCTTTGAAACGAACTTGCAACCAGGAGAGAGAAAGTTTAGCCCAAAAGATTTTTCACAAGTTACAAATTTGTTCAAAAAAAGTTGCAAGTTTATGTCCAAGCATGCAACTTCATTGATTCGAAGTTGCAAGTAGGAGAGAGAAAGTGTAGCTCAAAGGATTTTTCACAAGTTACAAGTTCGTTTCAAAGAAGTTGCAAGTTTATGTCCAAACATGCAACGTCTTTGAACTAACTTGCAACTAGCTTAGAGAAAGTGTAGCTCAAAGGATTTTTCACAAGTTGCAAGGTCATTCCAAAAATGTTGCAAGATAAACATGCAATTTCTTTGGAACGAACTTGCAACTAGGAGAGAGAAAGTATGACCCAAAGAATTTCACAAGTTGCAAGTTCGTTCCAAAAAAAATTGCAAGATCGTGTACAAACATGCAATTTTTTTTTGAATGAACTTGCAACTAGGAGAGAGAAAGTAGCCCAAAGGATTTTCACAAGTTGCAAGTTCATTCCAAAAAAAATGCAAGTTCATGTACAAACAGGCAATTTCTTTGGAATAAACTTGCAATTAGGAGAGAGAAAGTGTAACCCAAAAGATTTTTCACAAGTTGCATGTTCGTTCCAAAGAAATTGCAAGTTTATGTCCAAGCATACAACATCTTTGGAACAAACTTGTGACTAGGATAGAGCCAAAGGATTTTTCAAAAGTTGCAAGTTCGTTCAAGAAAAGTTGCAAGTTTGTGTACAAACATGCAACTTCTTTGGAACAAACTTGCAACTAGGCGAGAGAAAGTATAGCCCAAAGGATTTTTCACAAGTTACAATTTCGTTCCTAAAAAGTTACAAGTTTATGTCCAAACATGCAACTTCTTTGGAATAAACTTGCAATCTGGCTCATCTCTCTTGTAAACTAACATGTAACTTATCATCGAAATATGCACCTCCTTCGGAATTTAACATACAACTTCATGAAACCAGTTTAACCTAAACTAGGAGAGGTAAATTGGTGGCCAATTTTTTTTTAAATGTTACTTTATTCAATCTAAAAAGGTTGGATGTTGACCTAAAAACGTACAACTTATTCATCTTACCGATAAAACATTTTTTTGCCTAGTTAGACTAAGTAATTAATGTTCATGTGTTTTATATAGTAGTTGTTGGCCCAGTAAACTACCCAAGAGGGAGATTGAATTGGGTAGATAAAAAAATATTAGAGAAAAATACTTCAATAATCCAAATAATTAATTTCAATCCTAAATTAATTATTATCTTTATATAACAGCGAAAATATAATATCAACTAGGTGCACACTAAACAACAAAAATAAATAATGAAAAATAGCAGCACACCAGAAATTTATACTGATTCACCAAGCTACTCTTGGCTAATCCAATCCCCCGAGCTCCACGGAGAGTCGCCACTAAACTCAAGATTCCTTTAAAGGTAGGAACCAAACCCTCACAAAGATTCTTTTCACAGGCTCAAAATCAACCTTTACAAATTTCTTTTCATAGGCTCAGGAATAACCTCTACTTTTTACAGGCTCAAGAATAACTTAATCATTTTTGTAACTTAGGCTAAAGAATCAAAACCTCACAAACACTCCAAATATCATTTTACCCGGTAAGGATTGAACATTACAAAATTGCTTACAAATCAATTCAATCAAGAAAGAATTACTACATCAATCTCTTTACATGAAGAGACTGAAACCAGCTACCCTTTGATTAAATACTCCCAATAGTATTCAATCCATCACTCAACTCACCAATTACAAATTGATAAGTGATTTTTCTCACTCGGAGCTTCTACCACTCCAGATAAATTAGAATTCAATTAATATTCCAAGACTAGTGATAGAAAAATTATATATTCAAAATCTAATTTTAAACAAAAATTGGGTAGCACGTAATCAGATTTCTTCAAGAAATTGTTTCAAAAATATTTTTCAATAAAAAATTGGAAAATAATTTAAAGATCAAATTCCAAATATAATCAAGCAACAATTAATAGAAAATAATTTCGAAAGATCTCACGTAGATTCCGCCGAAAAAATAATGATTAGAGATAGCAATGAAACTTCAGATCGGTAGTAGCAATAATCCACACCAATTATTTCTCAAGAATAACTCTCAGAAAAGATCTCACAATTCAATCAATATGATTGCTCTTAGAAAGCTCAAAAGTTGAATAGCTCACAATAATTCTCTTGATATGTCACTTAAATGTAAAAAAATGCAGGTCTATATAAAAGGAAATAAAACAAGCTCTCCAATGGCTAATTCCCACTTGTTATGACATTTAATTGCTCTTATAGACCCCTTATATCATTAAGACTTCATCCTGGTTTAAATCACTAAATTATGGCTTTTAAACTTCTTAATTAAGTCCCCAAAATATTTCTCAATCACAATTAAATAAGATAGAAAGAATTACATATACCAAATTGAGAAATATTCAAATTTAATGAACCATATCTATAGGGATATCATAATATATATTGCATATCTCAAATAACATCAAATTCCTAAGATATCTCTCAGATCTTAACCATAAAACGGCTAGTAACGGCTACTTTTAGAATAAAATTCAGAATTCCACAAAATCCTGAAACAGTGCCATAAGTCAACCGATCAAGGGTCACCTGTCGACCGTTCGATTCAAGATGTAGCTAAGCCAAAAATCCGTCACCCATCGGTTGACCTATCTGTTGACCTAGAGATTCAAATAGTTTCATTTCTGGTCACAGGAAGACCTCCCTATCGATTGATCGATTCAGAGAGTTCACCATTTAAGCTCAGGTCGACCTACCTGTCGACCAAGAGATTCAGCAACTTCACATTCTATGCATCGATCGACTTACCTGTTGACTTACCAATGCTGGAATCCTCTCCTTAATTCGTTTTAATTCATTCTCATCGACGTTTTCGCCTCTTTAACCGATTTTTTTCTCGGTTAACTCCACTAAATTCTTAAATTCAATTTTAATTAATTATCAATATTTCATTTTCAATTTCACATAGGAGCAAATAATTTAACTAATTAGGATCCTATCAAAAATACACATATTTATAAAAATCATTTTGTGTCGTGTGTGATCCTAATTGTGATATTAAGAGTTAGAATTTAACCTGAATTATTTTCTCTAGATTCTTTAATTTCTTTAGACTCTTAATCTTCCATCGTCTTTATCATCATCTTTAGCATTTCCACAATATCTTCATGATCATTTTCATCACTGGAACTAATAAACTAAAATACTTAATCAAACCATTAATTCCACCAAAAACATCAACATTTAATTGTTCATCAAAATTTTAAGATCAACAGTGGTGTTTAACAAAAAGTGATGTCGAAATCATACAATGTGTAATAATCTAATAGCCAACCATATCACCGATAAAGGAAAGACAAAGATGATATAAACTAGTGATCGTGAGTATGATGGAAATGAATCTTCTTAATTTGCGTTGGACAAAAAGAACCTTAGCGGTATCAATACCCACTCATCAAATACGTCAGATGAATGCCTATCGGGCCTAGATGACAGTCAAGATGTACTTCCACAAACATGCCATACAGATTTCAAGAATGGGCTACACAACCTGTCACATAGCATCCAAGATGGTCACAACACCCGTAGATTCAGAAATGTTCTACAATATGTACACCAAAGTAGTCGATTTTAGCGTACGATGAGACATGAGTCATGTTGACAGTAATAATAATATTATAATGCATCGTTGGGTATGCTCAAGGCAAGATCATATAGCAGGAAAATATTTGAAATTAGAGGACCAGAAATGTGAACCGAGGTCTCTAACCTGTGTGGGTTGCGGTGCATATCTACGCATCTTATACAATTTTAAGTACAAATAATTATGTCGTCTCAACATTCGAGATGAAATATAATCACAACCTTACTAACCCAAAGCTTGTTCACTTCCAACATTCTCACCGCCACATTACCAAACGTGACAAAGCGCAAGTGTAATCCATGCATTGCGTCGGGGTTAGAAGTAGAAATATCATGGATTTGATGGTACAACAAGCCATCTCGTATGACGATGTGGGTTTCACTCAGAATGACCTGTACAACTACTTGATTGAAGCTTGATACGAATATGTAATAGATGGTAAAGTTGAGTCGGCGTTGGCTTATATGTGTGCAAAATAAGATAGTGATTTGTTATTCTACTACTGCTACACCGTTGACAACGAAAGCCAATTAACTCGACTATTCTGGAGTGATTCAACTAATTGATCGGATTATGGATACTTTGGGGACGTTCTTGCTTTTGACACTATATACCAAACCAGTGCATACACGAAACCCTTTGTCATATTGGTAGGGTTGAATCACCATTACAAGACAACAATATTTGCGTGTGTATTATTGATGGACGAGACAGTTGAAATATGCACATGGGTTCTAAATACTCTGTTGATAGTTATGAATAAGAAACACCCCAGGGTAGTAGTGACTAATGGCGACAAAACAATAAAGGAAGGCAATAAAAGTTGTCTAACCAAACTTACGACACCAACTGTGCAGCTAGCATTTACATTGTAATGTTGTGTCAAACGTCTGGCCTACATACTTCCTCCAGGACTTCAAGCGGTGCATGGCACTAAATGAAAGCTAAGAGTAATTTGAGCATGATTGGTGAACGATGGTTGAGAAATATAGTCTACAGTCAAACAAATAGGTGCATGACACCTACCGTTTGAAGTATCAATGGGCTGAACCATATCTACAGGGTCATTTTTTCGCAGGCATGAAGAGCACACAATGTTGCGAGGGTATGAATTCCTTTTTTAATGCATTTCTTAAGTAGCGATTGTGATTGTACGAGTTTGTTCGCAATTATGATCGCACACTAGCCAAGTTTTGTAATAACAAAGTAAGGAAGGATAATGAAACAATGAATACAACATTTGTTCTCGTCACTTCCTTAATGCCGCTTGAGAAGCGTGTCTCTAAAGTCTTCACACGTGCTATATTCAACATGGTCCGCCAGCAGATTAGGAATAAGGGAAAGTATTTTATAGTATAAAGAATAGAATGCAGCGACTCAACAAGTTACTATCTAGGAAAGTATTCGAAACCAAATAAGAAATGGCACGTCGTATCCTACTAGCCTGAGAACCGCTTTATATAAACGTGCTTGAAAGTTGAGTCGTTTGGGATACCAAGCTCCCATATCATTGTCATCGTAAAGGTCGAACATTTAAAGGAAATCCCTAAACCTATTTACTTACACTGGGAGTAAAATCAAATTGCCTTCTAGATACAAACATTATTTCGGAGGCGATTTTGCAGGCGACACGACATGGTTTTCTAGGTAGCTCATGCTCAAAATTGTGTTACTATGTATCGCAGACTTGCAAAGCAACTAAGGTTACTCGTTTCGGGATTTTGTTGCTAACTAAAGAAGCTAAATCGGCATGGGACAAACAACAACAACCATCCAGTTGTGTAGAAAGTTCACGTACCCACTTCGGTGTACGAGATCCAGATATTGTAGTGAAGAAATGTACTCCACGCGTTGGAAAGAGTTTGATAAGAAAATCACGTCGATATAGATATTGTCTGTAATTTTGTTAACTTCTCTATTTACTTAGCCTACATTTATTTATTATTCAAATGTCTATAATTAGCTGATATTGTACGCTTTATAGGATGGAAGGTCACACTAGGGCAAAAATTTTGAAGCTTCACCCAGGAAATCATGGAATGAAAGGGTTGGATATAGATCTTAACCTTTCTCAGCCAAGAAGGGATAATGATTCTCTTGACATGATAAGTCTAAAACATACCAATGATAGTGTGGAGATTCAACCAAACCTGCATAGGGTGTATACGAACACAGATCATGTTAATGGTGAGTTCAATTTGCCCCGTGAGTTTATCAGCCCCGACGATTCTACATTCGATCACTTTCAATAGATTTCAATTTAGAGTAAGATAGTATATGTAGTCTATTACTTGGTGCCACTGGTATATTTACCACTCTCCGTCGGTAGGACATTTTGCACTCGAAACCCTAAAATTGTTTAAAAAATCTAAGTTAAATTTGTACTAATGCTTGGTGCCACCAGATCTTAACCCGCTCTAAGTTATATGGGTGGTCTTGCATTGTGCCTATACCGCTCACTGTCTGTGGCACCAGACCACTTGCAGTTTTCCGCCAGCAGGATGCTTTATCATCGAAATTCAAAAAAAAATACCTAACTTAAATGTCTCAATAGGAGTCATGCATGATCTGTTAAAAAATGACATACACATTGAAAAATTAGAACTTCATGGATATAGAGTAAGAGGCAAAAGGAAAATAAACACTAACTGTAATAATTTACAAGCCACCTAGGAACAAAATTCAATTTTATTTCCCAAAAAAAGGGGAAGATCAATCCATGATTCAATTTTTCTGTACCCCCAAAAAAAGATCAATTCACATCAAAATTCCTAATAAGTAAACACGTAGTAATTTTATCAACCCATTTTCAACACCAAGACCATATGAAACACTTGATGACATAACCCAATCACTATACAATTCTAATAGCTCCGCAAGCTTGTTCCAGTAGGTAGGAAGGCTATTGAAGAACTAGCATCAGGTAAATAAAAAAAAACGATGATGCAAAATTAAAACAAAAAAGATCAGCACATCGGTTATTAAACTATAATCACCAACAAGAAACCTGCGAAATGAAAAAGAAAATAAGAAGATTCATTAAAAAAATCAGCACAAAAAATGAGCAGCACCACCTAGAACCTAACCAATAACTGATCTCAGAAAAATTACAATCAACTAAATTAATAGTGAGTTAAAACAATGTTATCATCCCCATAAACAATATGAAAAGATCGGACAACAAAACCGTAAACATGAAGCATGAGATTGTACACAAGTGCCACAACACAATATGTAAGGCTAACATGAAAGACAAATTTATGCATCCACGACACACATACTCCACCATAAAAAGAAGCTAAAAAATTAACTACGTTTAAACTTACACGTGTGAACACGTGCACATGCAAGTGTCAGGTTAATGGTAACCTTGGGGTGCCAATATAGGATATGAAAAACAAAAGAAATTTCATTAAATAAATTACAAAGTATGAAATTATAAAGCAATCTCCATCTTTCTAACTGCATTAAGGTTGTCGATTAAGTAAACGACTTCGAGTTTTAGCTGGTCACAAACATTAAATAAATCTCAAATGTATCAGAAAATGTAGAAGCACTAGCTTTTCTACCAAATCACAACGTTCAATAGCTACATCTCTGTTGAAGAACAAGAACATAAATAAATCCCAAGGAATAAAATCCCAAAAAAAATCATTAAATTGAATTTAATAGGAAAATAGAACACAGCGTAAAACAGTTATAGCATTGTGAGTCCTTACCATTAATCCTCCGCCACACTGTCAAGCGTACAACCTTCAACATCTAGCACTGAAGCGATAAGATTTTCAATCTCCCCTATTTTTCGATTGATATGAGCTATTTTGTCTAAAAGTCGTTCTTGCATTCGTGCAAACCCATCCTCGATTATCCTTTCCAATATTCCAACCTGATAGGCTAAATCACCATTATCACGTCACGTACGACGGGTTTCAGTTTCAAGTAGTGGGGGACGAATTGTGGAATGTACCTCATCCGCCCCTTCCGAATCAGGCCACGTCCTATCATCTAGTCTATCCACATCCTTCTCTTCAATTTTCATCTTTCCCAACGTCCCTTCATCAATGCAACTCTTAAGGGAACAACACTTCTCTCCCTATAGAGACATACCAAAATGTTTGAATATTGTTTTTCAATAATCTTGGGAATAGCAGGATGAATGCCTTCCCTTCATTGCTAACAGCTTTGGCCATTTGTTTCAAGATCAAGTAAGGGACTGAGAACCTAGTACGACATATAAAATCATACAATACCATACAGTCGGTATACTTTACAATATCATGGTGCCCCACTTCGAGGCATCAAATTATCTTTTATGTATTAGTGAATGAGGCATACGTGCGGTCTAACCTTGGTAGAAATTACACAACTACTTCAAATGGACTTGTTGTTAATGCCCTATACATGTCTTCAGTGTCATGGTCTAGGGAACCGTGCAAATCTAATTCAGAGTCAAAATAGTATTTCCTAGGTTCGTTGGGGATCTCCAGGATTTCACTCAAAACTACACAATTCAAACGAATTACCTTCTTTAGAACAAACGAGTTATGCAAATATATTTTGCATTCGCACGCTCAATCACTTTCATATTGCTATAAAATACACGAATAGGCATTTCATAAATGACGGACGGGAATTTACTTAGAGTCTTAATTCCTTGGCCTTCCAAATACTTAAACAATAGACTTTTAAAGATACCCTTTCCAAATTTTAAGTCGCTTTCGTTTTTCAAGGTTCATAAAGTAAAGATACGAACATACTATTGCTTGTCAACTTCATTTTAAAAGAACTTACCATCCATCTTTGTTGCGACCATCTTGTTTGACCCTCTTCGAGATGAGTTGTCTCCTAGGTCAAACGATTGAACCTCACCATCCTTACCACACAGAGTCGTCGCACCATCCACCAAGTCAACTTCATCTTGGGAGAATTTTCCATCCCCTTTGTATGCAACCCTTTTCTTTGGCCTTCTTCGATAGAGTTGTCTCCTACGTCAGACAATTGAACCTCACCCTTCTTACCATGCAGAGTCATCGCACCATCCACCAAGTCGACTTAATTTTGGGAGAACTTTTCATCCCTTTTTATCACGACCCTCTTCATTGGCCTTCTTCAATGAGAGTTATCTCCTAAGGTAAATGATTGAACCTCACTATCTTTACCGCACTTAGTCTTCGCACCATTCATTTAGCCAGCCGCCATATCAGCCTTCGTTCCAACAGGAATCGTCGTCTCCGAAGCATTCTCATTCGTAGATCTTTCGATTGAAGAGTCTACCTTGTGTTTCTTCACTGATCTACCATGTGTAGTAGGAGCCATCAATTTCGGTTTGGAAATTTTGGTTCGAAGAAGAGATGAATGAAACCATAGGTTGAGAGGAGGAGGTGAGGAATGATTGTGGGGGTTTAGACCTAAGAAGCTTGAACTTCAATTGTCAACTAATTTGAAATACCCCGAAAAATTTATATTTTTGAAAAATATTATTTTATATAAGTTAAATATTTTTGGGATTGTTCGCAAATTTATGGTATAAATAATATTTGATAATTTTTTGAGTTAAATGTTAAATTCATATTTTTTTTAAATATTATTTTATATAAGTTTAATATTTTTTGGTTGTTTTGTATATTATGCAAATTTATAAAAAATATTTGATAATTTTCGGGAGATAAGTGTAATTGTTGAATCTAATATAAATTAGTTTATAAATAAGGGTGTTAAATGTAATTTTAGAATTCTTAATCTAGAAGGAACCGATTGTGGCCAAAAAAAAAAAAAATCCGACCACATGATTTCTCAAGCACATGATGTCTCAAGCATTATTCATACTTATATATATATATATATATATATATATATATATATATATATATATATATTGTCACACCCCACCCTGGCACCCGAGGCCGAGCATGACGTTGGCAAGACACTTTCTAACCAACCAACAAAACACAACATATGTATACATACAAACTCAAATGCACGCGTACTACTATCAATATTTATTTTTTTTCAAAACAATACCTCATACTCATTTCTAAAAATAGATATGGGACACACCCGTCCCAAATATATACACAACAAAAATCATAAAAAATGTTGAATCTTCCACGGTTCGCTTCTGACCGGCCCACCTCCAACATGACACTACCTCCCAGACACTACCTAGTGCTAGTAGTAGACTCATTCCTATTCGCAGTACCTAAAACCAAAAAAATTTATCGATGTATTGTCTTCATAATAAAAATATTTTATATGGATCAAGTATAAGTATTTAAATACCACATTTTCAAAATATAAAATTATATAATCACATATCGTACGGAAATCCAATTTTTATATCACCATTTAAATAAATTCATATACTTAAAACACCAAATCTAAATATTTTAAGTCAACCAATGTAACAAAATAATATATTGATGCCAATCCATTTTTAAATAGCAAATCTAAGACAATCAATTCAGGTAGTTCATCGTATAATAAAATACTCCAAACCCCTTTCTTACTAGCCATAGGATCGTTTTTACCTCACGATCGGGAGTTACAACGGTACCATAACTTGTACAAATATGTCATCTAAGTGACTACCAATGTCAGGGCTATTTATTATCCCCAATGGTAGGGGTACCACCCGCAAGATTTACACTCCTGATGGGTCTATCAACTACTTGCAGGACTAATTCTCCTGATAGGTCATAATATCAACAATCACCTGCCAGACTAATTCTCCGGACAGGTCATAATATCAACAACCACCTGTCGGACTAACCCTCCGGACAGGCTATAACATAATCAACCACATGTAGGACTAACACTCCTGACAGGTCATAATCTCAATAACCACCTGTCGGACTAATCCTCTAGACAGGTCATAATATAATCAACAACTTGCAGGATATGCCCTCCTAATAGGTCAAAACCATCCCGCAGGACATACCCTCCTGACGGGATCAAAGTTATGGTATAGTCGGACCAAAAATCACCCTCTATATTTACAAATCTACTTGATCCATGTAAGTTGTAAAATCGTCCAATTTTCTAATAAATATATTTTTCCACAATTTATACGAAAATAAAGTTTGTATATTTACATAGAAGACATTACACTCACTTCGTTCTCTGCACTGCAAAAATGTCACCATCCAAAACCTATCGTGACGCTGGCGCCTGTGAACCTAACAACGATAGGCCTAAATTAATATTTTATTTACAATAACCTAACATGCAATGCAGACCCTAAATTTCATATTTCTCATTCCCCAAATTTTCATTATGAAGAATTATTATTTTATCCGTCTCGCTACATTAATATTTATTGTACCGATTTATTTAAGATTAACGATTATAAAAATATTATTACGATTACGAAAATTTCTATTACGATTGTGAAAATTTTAATACTTAACAATTTAATTTAATCGATAATAATACCCGATTAAAATTTTACCTGTTTCGAATCGTTCGCAGGCCAAGAAATTGGATTTTGGATTTTTTTTATTTTTTATTTGATTTTTTTTTCCCTTATTTTCCGATTTCTGTTTTCTGCGCCTGAACCTTACCGTCGAGGTGAATGCCACCGCCGCAGCAATGCTATCAGGGGTTCTGTTCCTACTTCGCTTCAGACCGATCACTCCTCTCTCTCTCCTCCCCAGCTCCGGCGACTACCCACACACCAGTAGCGATCAACCGCACACACACACACACACACATGCAACCGCATGAATGCACACACCCACAAAATCGACGACCCCCCACACACCGTCGACGACGGAACAACACACCCATACACACTCACATCGTAGGAACAACGACGCTCACACACCCACACACACACATTGGACGATCACTGAACAACACGCACACACACCCGTAATCACAGACCAAACGGCGATAATCACACACGCACACATACCGCTGGACCACCAACGACGATCACACACCCACATGCACGCCAGACGAACGGCGATTAATTATACACACACCCACGAAATCGATGGAATAGAACAGAATACACACACGACTAACCACACACATGCACACGTCGATCACCACCACACTCCGTCGATGAACAGAACCCACCCACACACACTCACACCGGCGACAAAAAGGAACAGAGCACATACACACACACATGTACAACAATCGCATACACACCCACACATAGCAGCGACACCTACATGCCTGATCACCAGATGATCAATGACGACGACACACCCACACACACACTCCCACGCCAGAGAAACCATGACGAACAGAACCCACCACTGCCGCCAACCCACTTCTCCTTCTCTCTAATTTTTTTTTCTGATTTTTTCTTCTTTTGGGGCTCCTAATCCCTATTTGCATGGATGAATCCCTATATATACGCATGAAAAATAGTAGTGTTTCATGATCCCTTGCGTTGCCACGTCAATTCTCCTCTTTCAGTTTTTGGTTTTTGATCCCACAATTGTATGAATGAATATATGTGTGTGTGTGTGTATCTTTTTCCCAAATTACATTAACCTCCCCTAAACTTTCTTTAGGTTATTATTTAAATCCTAAATTCTAAAATGAATATTTCTAAAATTGCCAATTGACCCCTAAACTTTTTAATTAAATTAGAAATAATACATTTCACTCTGTTATTTTCTAAATGTTCTAAAATACAACTAAAATTATACGTATGCGAAAATTAGAGTCTTACATAAATAATTATATATGTGTGTGTGTATGTGTGTGTGCATGCCATGTGCACAAAGAAGAAAAAGACAATAGCTATCATAACAATATATAATATCAATTGACTCTCATTATGGTAATGATCCACTAATACCTTATATATGGATAGATATAGGGGGGGAAAAGGAAGGGGTTACAGTGGACGGGCATATTAACATAGGGAGGATTTTCGGAAGGAGGTGGGAAGGAAATTATATATATATATATACAAAAATACAAATGTTAATATGTGCTTGAGCGAGAATAGTGTTCCAGTTGGATTTCGGTTTCGAATTTCAAATAAAATTTCTAACTCTTTTAATATATGTATTTAAGTTTTTTATTATGGAATTTATGTTATTATTGTTGTCGAATTATAACTGTCAATTTCCGTGAAGTAATTATGATTACATGAAAATTATGTGAAAATTATATCACTGTATTTAATTTGTGGTATTAATTAAATGCACATATTAGAGGAGTTGAAATTCTACTAAGCGTTGGCTCACAACCTCACAGTTTTGATTGCAGGACCGGTGAGAACGAAACGGCGACAAGAAATTTATTTAAATTTCTATTTGTAAAAATTGTATTTATTATTTACCGTTATAAAATTAAATCGACAAATTTGATAATTATGATTATTACTAAATTATAATATATAATTATGAATATAATAGTATAAAGCTGTTACAGTTTATTAAATATAATGGTCACAACCGGGTATAATTAAAATCTTAAAATATATATAGAATTAATATATGTTTAATTATACTTTATGATTCAATGAAATGTATAATTAATACATGTTGATTTAGTATTATAAATAATCCATTATGTTTATTATATTTTAATAATTATATTAAAATATATCCCTATACATATTGATGTATAGAGATATTACACACGTTGCTATTTTTTTTTAAATGTATACATCCATTAATTTAATTAGTAGTTGAATTAATAGTAATACTAATTTAATTATAAATGGTGAACTATTTGAATTTCTATTTAAAATTGCAATAGTTGTATTTATTATTCACTATTGTAAAATCGATTTGATAAATTGATAAATTATAAATTCAATAATAATAATTATCGCTGCCACAGTGTAAATTAAAATATTTTCATAAAAAGAATTATTAATTACTTGTCGCCGTCACATTATAAAATTTATTAGATTTTATAGGATGAAAATTTGGTCAATCGGCTTTAGCATTAATTCTCCAAGGAGAGAAACCACATGGCGGCCCTAGGAAATTAGATCGTTACAGTTTATATCAGAGCGGGTTCGCGACAACCCTAGGCTTGGGTTATAGTACCCATTACTCATAACAATTAAAGTAATATATGAAAATAATAATTTTCGTATAACTCATTAATTCTAATGATATGAAAAAGTTGGGTTATGGTATCCAAGCTACTTCCAATTTGAACCAATTTTGTTTTTTAGTTTTCTGTTCCCTGATAATATGAACATAATTGAATGCGGATCCAAGAGTGGAATAAATAAATATATTGAACTTTAGATTGAATTGTGCTACAGAGTTATGTGATTATCATAATTTAGAATATTTTGCATGTATAGTGTTTTTCGTATGTGATTATCAAATATTATCTACGTTCATTTTGCAATATTATGTTTTGGCCCACATTTGCATGCATGGACATCCATCATGTTTTTTTTTTTTTTTGGTGGTTTGACATTTTGCACCCATGTGTGGTTACTATTATTTCACTTTGGTCCCTACAAGTTTCAAATTGAACGTACTACCATTTTAGGTGATGTTTGATTAATACAACTTACCAATAATAAATTAAATAAGCCTTGGTGAGTGTTGTGTTGGACGTGGACCATAGGATTTGACGTTGAATTGAAAATATTAATTTAAAGGTGTTTAATGTCTTCTATATAAATTATCAAATTATATTTACATATTAAATTGAAAAAAAAATGTTGATAAAAATTGACACTTTTATGATCTTAAATAGATCAAGTAAAATTTGAAAGGTGGAAAAATTATTTTTATTTATCTTGTCATGCCATAGTTCGTTTCGTTAGGAGGGCATGTCCTGAGAGATATGGTTGGTCCTTATAGGAGGACATATCATGTAGGAAGTTGTTGTTGTGACCTAATAGGAGAGAAAGGACTGCAGGTGATTAACTATGTTATTAATATGTTGAGACTTGACAGGAGGGCAAGTCCTGCATGTGGTTGATTATGTTGTCGATATGGTAGTTTATACCATATGTTATTCTTACCATTAGAGATATTTAATGTCTCTGACACTGATAACCACCTTAGATGGCACAGTTGTACAGGTCACGGTACTGTCGTAGCTCCCGATCATGAGGTGAAATGATCATATAGCTAGTAGGGAAATATATGTGTTATATTTTATTATATATCAAAATAATTTGATCTGTTGATTTTAAAGGCATCATTTTATTGTGATGGTAGCAATGGAATATTATTCTGGCTTGGTGTGCGGTTATAATATATTTTGAAAAGTGGTGTTTGATAAATATATTTGGTCCAGAAATTCTTTTTATATTATAAAGACAACGTGTTCATTGTCTTCTATATAAATTGTCAAAGGGTTTATACCAAATACCTCTCTTGTCTTTTACCCTTATACCAGAAACTCTCATTGTCATTTGAAAAATACCAATCAACTCCATTGATTGATATTTTTGGGTAAAAATACCATTTTACCCCTGAGTTTTTTATCAGATATTATATAATTAAAAACATTCCAAGTAAAATTACTGATTTACCCCTATGTTCTTCATTTGCTAGAAATCCTTTTCTCATTCTTCTTCATTGCGTTTGAGATAGATGAAAAGAGGCTAAAGGTCATCGGCGGTTGAGATCTATTTCATCATCAATCAGCTTCTTCGCCGCAACAAGAGTTTTCTAGATCTGCTTCATCATCAATTTGTTTCCTGGCCACTACGGTTGAAATCCCTTTGCCAAAATTAATTTTCATTCTCGCCGCTACGAGAGTTTTCGAGATCTGTTTCATCATTAATCAGCTTCCTAGATTCATTAGGTTTATTCTTCTGTGCTGATTTCTTTGATTTTGCATCGTTATGCATTTTTATTTTTTTTTTGCCATTTTTTGTATCTCCATATTTGATGCATATATGCTTAGAATTGAAGGCTTGATGTCTAGATTTGATTTTATCATCTCTTCAAAAAAAAAAAATTATTTTTACTTAATTTACGCTCTGTAGCCTTCACCATCGTAGCCGTCGGAAGTTGTTTGGTTTCGATCGCTCTCTAAGCTTTAGATTTCAATCTTTTTATTATCTTCTCGTTTTTTGAATGGATCAAAACCTATCATTTTCAGAGTATTCGATTAATTGCTCTCTGGAACATTAAAATCTACTAGCCCTAATTTCTCTCGATCCGTTTATAATCGATCGGAGTTTTCTGATCTTAGTGTAGATATAGGTCGAAATTCAACAAAAAGGAAATCGATACCTTTTATTTTTTAGCTTCATTCGACATCAAAGAAGCTCGATTCTCGAATTTAATGGCGAATTAAGATAATGAGTCAATAGGACATAGTACAAATAGAGCCGCGACAGCGAGCGGTCCCTGAAGGAGTAGAACAAACTGCTCCTGATCGCCAACGTGAGACGGGTCATAAAAAAATATTGTCGGCGAATGCGAAGATCTCAAAGGACGCAAAGGAGACGGTTCATGAGTACTTGTCGGAGTTCACCAGCTTCATCATCAGGGAAGCCTCCGACAAGTGTCCGAGAGAGAAGCGGAAGACGATCAACAGAGACGATTTGCTCTGGGCGACGGCGACGTTGGGGTTCAAGTTCTTGTCATTTAATTGAAGGAAAAAAAAAATTACGTCGAAGGTTTTTGAATTCAATCTAAAGAAAAAAATAAAGATCAAAGAAATATAAATGGCATATTTGTCCAATAATTTAAATTAAGAAAGGATATTTATGTTATTTTATTGAAGTTAATGATTTTGACGGTATTTTTGTCAATAATAATTTCGTGTCAGCGACTGTTCACTGACAGGGGAGGTATATGGTTGTAATTGTAAAATTATAGGGAGGTCTTTGGTATTTGTCAAATGACGTGGGAGGTTTCTGGTTTAAGGGCAAAAGACAGATGATGTCTTTGGTATAAACCCAATTGTCAAATTATATTTTCGTACTAAAATGTGGAAAGAAAAGGTCTATTAAAATGAATTATTTTATAATGTGATGCAGATCAAGTAATTTCTAAATGCAGAAAGTGGTTTTTATTATCCGACTATGCCATAATATGATCCCGATAGGAGGGCATGTTCTGGGGGATGTTATTGGTCCTAACAGGAGGGCATGTCTTGTAGAACGTTGTATATAAACCTGACAGGAGGGCAAATCCTGCAGGTGGTTGATATATGTTGTTGTTATTGTTGTTGATGATGATGATTATCATCATGATATGATGGTTTATACCACGTGTTGGCTCCTACCATTGGAGATATTAAACGGTCCTAACACTGATAGCCACCTTAGATGGCACAGTTAGACCAGTTACAGTACCGTTATAACTCCCAATCATGAGGTAAACAATCCTATGATTGGAAAGAAAGTATGTTATTTTATTCTATGCAAGTGAGTTGACTAGTTGATTTAAATTCGTTTGTTCTGTTACGACGATTATTTTGTTGGGAATTGGATATTACCCAGTGTGGCTATATTTTATTAGGAAATGGATTTTGATAAAAAAAAAAAAAAAAAAAAAAATACTTGATCTATAAAATGCCTTTATACTACGAAGACAGTACACCGATAGAAATAACTCAGATAAATATTGGTCCACTACTATCAATAGATAGATCAGAGTATAGCGTGATTGTTGAGATTTTTTCGAAAAATTTTATACAAATAATACTACTACTTTTATCAGAATAGCGTAATGGAAGCGTGGATGTGACTTTAGGTTACGGGACCCTACATAGGGAACAGCCGTTCTAGAATCGAGTGTGACTAACATAATCATGCGGTGCGATTCGTAACTATTATTGTTTTGAATCAAAATTTTGAGGACGAACTTTATTTAAGGGGGGTAGATTGTAATACCCTGAAAATTTTATATTTTTGAAAAATATTATTTTATACAAATTAAATATTTTTGGGATTGTTTACAAATTTATGATATAAATAATATTTGATAATTTTTTGAGTTAAATGTTAAATTCATATATTTTTTAAATATTATATTATAAAAGTTTAATATTTTTGGGTTGTTTTGTATATTATGTAAATTTATAATAAATATTTGATAATTTTTGAGAAATAAATGTAATTATTGAATCTAATATGAATTAGTTTACAAATAAGAGTGTTAAATGTAATTTTAGAATTCTTAATCTAGAAGGAACCAATTGTAGCCCAAAAAAAATTAAAAATTCGGCCATATGATTTCTCAAGCACATGATGTCTCAGGCATTATTCATACTTATATGTGTGTGTGTGTGTGCATGCCACGTGTACAAGGGAGGAAAATATAATAGCTATCATAACAATAAATAATATCAATTGACTCTCATTATGATGATGATTCACTAATACCTTATATATAGATAGATATAGGGGGGGAAAAGGGGTACAGTGAACGAGTATATTAACATAGGGAGAATTTTCGGAAGGAGGTGGGAAGGAAATTTTATATATATATATATATATATATATATATATACAAAAATACATATGTTAATATGTGCTTGAGCAAGAATAGTGTTCCGGTTGGATTTCGGTTTCAAATTTCAGGTAGAATTTCTAACTTTTTTAATATATGTATTTAAGTCTTTATTATGGAATTTATGTTATTATTATTGTCAAATTATAATTGTCAATTTTCGCGAAGTAATTATGATTACGTGAAAATTATGTGGAAATTATGTCAATGTATTTTATTTGTGGTATTAATTAAATGCACGTATTAGATGGGTTAAAATTCTACTAAGCGTTGTGTCACAACCCACCCCGGATACCCGACCCTATGGGGCCAGTGTGACAACGACACAAACTCACCTGAAAATTTATAAACACTATAGACGGCACTTACACACAAAAATATTATATACAAAAAACCATCTCCAAAAACATATACATCCTCTATTGGGAACCCTCTTGTCCTTACAACAAAAATATCATTTCATTATTTTTATTTTTATTTTCTTTCATCCAACAAATACAACCCAAAATAAAAAAAAAAAACCTTAATTAATCTGCCTCAAATTTAGCATTGTCAAGATACTCCCTCGCTACTGCCCTTCCGGATTTGACCTATTGCCAGTAGGGGACAAACGTCTATCTACAGCACCTGCGAGTGTACTGCCTTCTTAGTAAAAATATTTTTAAAATAATAATACATTCTCCAAACCTTTAAAGGGATCAAGCATAAATATACAAACACTATAGTATAAACATCTCTTCATAATATAAGTAGTGAAAATAAATCAATGAATATATAATTTCATTCCAATCCATTCAGTATAAAACCATACCAATCACCATATGCAATAAATCGCCAAATCTTAGTAAAACACCACATTTCAAAATACACATCTCAACCACATACACACCGGTTAAGCCGTGTAATCGTTTTAACCTCATGATCGGGAGTTGAAACGGTACCGTAACCATCTGTAGGATATGCCTTCCTAGCGGACCTAACTGCGCAGATAAGCACCTACCGGACGTCTCCGGAGGACATAATATAAATCACCACATAATATCAATCACCACCTGCCGGACCACCCTCCTGACAGGACATAATATGAATCACCACCTGCCGGACCACCCTCCGGACAGGACATAAACTATGGCATAGTCAACCCAATAATATCATCATCAAATCACAAATCAATATCCATCTGCCGGACCACCCTCCGGACAGACCATAATATAAATCACCACCTCATCAATACCGTCAAAATCGTTAACGTCTACCTCTTTTTCTCAAAACCAACTTTAGTTCCAAAACCATGTTTTCCCACCTTTTATTTAAAACCCCCCAAATCCAACAAATTATTTATAAAATCATATAGTTTAAGTAAACACATATGTCATCATATATGTACATAGAAAAATAGTTTGGTAAGAAGACAATACACTCACCTGAAAATTCACACTTGCAAGCTCTCCTGACTCTCCGCTACTGAGTCTCCCAAAATTGTGAACCTATTTGTGATAGGACCTAAATTAATAAAGTAGCGAAAATCAACCTAATCGTGCGATGCAAACCCTACGTTCATTAATTTTCCATTCCCCACGTTTTGTTATATAAAGATATGATTTCGCGTGTTTTTGTATTGTTAAAGTTTTTATACAAACGGTCTTATTATTTATTTTCTTCATTTGACATATTAAGGCTAGAAAACTAATTTAGTAAATCATAAAAACTAATAAGAGACATTACCCGCTCCGAAACGGTTGTCGATTCTCTTAGAAATTCCTTAGGATATTATTTTACTCCCCACAGCCTAAGCGGAAACCCACTGCCTAGGCGAACGAGTGCCTGAACTGAACAGAGACGGTCACTGCTTAGGCGATCTTCCCACCGCCTAAGCGAACCAACTCTTCCCTTTCTCAGTTAACACACTAACGGGTCACCGCCTAGGCGAGAACCCCCACCGCCTAGGCGAACACACGATTTCTTGCTCACTGATCTTCTACCGGCTAAGCGAACCTCCACCGCCTAGGCGAAACTTCCTTATAACATAACAAAACAGACTAGCCCTTGATTCCTTTGCATCACCAGCTCCGGCCACTAAATTCACCACTCCCCGTCCACAATCAACCACCCCAAATTTACAACTGACACTACCAACCTTATCCCCTTCAATCCAACCAAAACACACACCAAACAACACCCCAAACCCACCGGTTGCAACCCAAAACAGCAAAACAGAGCACACACACTTCACACCCACATACCAGCTTTCATATGACCCAAAAAGGGTATCACACTTACCTACTCCAACCACCAAGACGACCAACAACCCTTTGAAATGCCCTGAACCCTCACCGGTGATCTCCAACAACTTCTCCTCCTTCGTTCTTCACTCTCTCTCTCTCTCTCTCTCGGTTTTTCTTCTTGAAAAAAAAAATAGTGATCCCTGATCACCATGCATATATATATAGAGAGAGAGAGAGAGATGAAATTGTGAAGTATACTAAGCCACGTTGCCATTTCCTCTCTCTCTCCCATACCTCCCGTCATGATCGCAAGATGCACACACACACATGCATAAGTATGTATATATATATATATATATATATAAATATCTTTAGTTAAAATTACTCTTTCCTCCCCCCAAAATTCTAATTTTCTCTCATTAGTCCCTTTAATTTTTATAATTTTTCAAAAATATAAGATTGGCCCCGTAAACTTTTTAATTGCAATATAAATTATCCCTTTTTATTCTAAAATGCAACTAAATGACGCACAAGCATGAAATCGAGGTCTTACACGTTGGCTCACAACTCCACAGTTTTGATTGCAGAGCTGATGAGAACAAAACGGCGACAAGAATTTTATTTGAATTTTTATTTGTAAAAATTGTATTTTTTATTTACTGTTATAAAATTGAATCAACGAATTCAATAATTATGATTATTACTAAATTATAATATATAATTATGAATATAATAGTATAAAGCCATTACAGTTTATTAAATATAATGGTCACAACTGGGTATAATTAAAATCTTAAAATATATGTAGAATTAATATACGTTTAATTATATTTTATAATTCAATGAAATGTATAATTAATACATGTTGATTTTGTATTATAAATAATCCATTATGTTTATTATATCCCTATACATATTAATTTATAGGGATACTACACACGTTGCTATATATATATATATATATATATATTAAAATGTATTCATCCATTAATTTAATTAGTAGTTGAATTAATAGTAATACTAATTTAATTATAAATGGTGAAATATTTGAATTTCTATTTAAAATTACAATAATTATATTTATTATTCATCATTGTATAATCGATTCGATAAATTGATAAATTATAAATTCAATAATTATAATTATTGTCACCGCATTGTAAATTAAAATATTTTCATAAAAAGAATTATTAATTACTTGTCGCCATCACATTAAAAAATTTATCAAATTTTATATGATGAAAATTCGGTCAATCGTAATTCTCCAAAAGAAAAAACCACGTGGCGGCCCTAGGAAATTGGGTCGTTACATAATCATATTAACCACCCATATACTTTACCATATGTGACATTTTTATCTGTTATTTTATCTTCATAAAATAACCATATGATTTTTGTTTTTTTAATTTAAAACCTAAAATTTTAAAAATTACCCCTAGTGTTTCTAATAAGGCTTGGTTTACTAAAATATCCCAATTTATATTGTAATAGTTCGCGTTAATTAACGAGTTACATCATTGAATTACAAAATTAAAACATGACACATCCCACAATCTAAAAATTTAATGTATAAATTACCTTTCAATAACTGTGTAATTAGTACAATTGTGGGGGTTTAGACCTAAGAATATTCAACTTTTATTACCATGGGGTGAAGTAATTACATCAAGCATCCATATCCTTTACCATATGTGGTATTAATATCTTCTTATTTTATCAACATAAATTAACCATATACTTTTAATTTTTTAATTTAATCCCAAATATTTTATGAATTGCCCACTAATATTTCTAATAATTCTTGATTTATGAAAATATCCCAATTTAGATCACGTTAATTGATAAATTACGTAATTCAATTGGAAAATAATCAAATGACACATCCAATAATCTAAAATCTTTATTTATAGATTACCTCTCTATCATTCAATTACACCATAATTAGTGCAAATAATTTGTTCTTGTTCACCGAATGAAGAAATGACCGTAAAATTAGGGTCCAAATTTTAGGGTTCAGGGTTTTTAAGGTTCAAGGTTTAGAGTTTAAACATATTTCCTAATTGAAGAACTTCATATGATACGAAATAACATATTAAATTTTGATATAATAAAAGTAATAAATTTAAAAGTAAAATATATTTTAAACCCTCTAACTATTGACACATTTCTAAGTAGTCTTCCTAAATTTATGCGTTTTATTTTAAACTTTTTTAATGTATAAACACAGTTTTAAAAGACATTTCTGTTAGAAATTTCATCCAAACTAACAGAATTAGAAGGCAAAATAGTAATTTTTTTATTTTTTAATCAATTTTCTATTTTCTATTTTTCTTTTCTTTTCTTTTTTTTCTTCTTTTCTATCAGTTCTCATCTCTTTCTCTCCCAACACTTCACCAAACCATTTTCTCTCTCCACCGCCTTCTTCCCCCTCCACCACCATCTACGCCGCCGCAATCGAATCCAACCAAATCTGCTAAGCAAATCTGATCATTGTGTCTCAACTCCCAATGTTGTCTTCTTTTCCTTCATCAATATTGCAGCAACACTTAAAAATTCTTCCATGGCATTCATTGAAGAAGCTATGAAGCCTTCCTCATCTCTCATTGCATCCTTGGTTATCTCCTTCACTTCTCCTCCTTTCTTCCATATTCTCTTCCCCTTCTCACCCTCCCCTAGAACCACCTCTATCTTCTCCACTATATCTTCATATCTCACCTCAAACATGGTCCCTCTCGCCACCTCCACGCACACCCCAACTGCCTCCTCCAACATCTTCACGTTGAAAAACTGGTCTGCCGCCATGTCCCACCCTATCAGCGACACCCCATTGCTCAACGATTCGAGCACCGAATTCCATCCGCAGTGACTTATAAATGCCCCTATTGATTTATGCTACAAAATCTCCACCAGGGGTACCCATTTATAACGATTAGACCTCTGTTTTGATCTTTAATCCGGTCTGTAAACCCTTCCGGCAGCCATTCTTCTAGTTTAAACTCTGAATTTATGTCGAACCCAAGTGGGGGTCTAACAACCCAGATGAAATTATTCTCGCTTTGTCCAAAGCCTTCGCCAATTGCATCATCTGAGATGCTGAGATTGTGTTTTGTGACCCGAAAGATACGTATATTACGGAGTTGGGTGGCTTCGAATCAAGCCATTCAACGCATTGCTCTGGGGTAATGGCTGCTCTACCCCCAACACGAGCTCTGTGGTCCTCTGATAGAAGTGTTGGTACAATCGCCTAGATTGGCTTCCTGATTTTGATACTGAAATATGCCAATTCGAGCTTGTCGAACCCTTCAACTGTGTTAAACAGAACTCCATCCGAATCCGACCACGCCAGAAGGTTTTTTCTATGGAAAACCGACCACATATCAGTGCCGTCAGCCGCCAGTACACTCGCGAGCAGCTGGGTGACAAAAAATTTACCCGTCAGTGACGAAATTGATGGTGGCAGCGGCGATGTCCGTGGTGGCGGCGGAAGAAGGTGGTGGAAAGAGAGAAAAGTTTGGTGAAAAGGGGGGGGGGAGAGGGAGAACACTTCAACCGTGAAGATGAGAGAAAAGAAAAAGAAAAATAGAAAATTGCTTTAAAAAATAAAAAATTACTATTTTGCCACCTAACTCTGTTAATTTGGATGTAATTTCTAACTTAAAAGACATTTTAAAATTATGTTGATACGTAGGATGTAATTTCTAACTTAAAAGACATTTTAAAATTATGTTGATACGTAGAAGGTTTAAAATGAAACGCATAAATTTAGGAGAACTACTTAAAAATGTGTCAGTACTTAGAAGGTTTAAAATGTATTTTGTCCTAAATTTAATAACAATTGTATAGCTTAATTTTTTAAAAATTAGTCCATAATACTGTTCTAATAGGAAATATTTATTCGATTTATATTATGTTTATTTAATCATACAATTCAACAATTAAATATCAAATTAATTGTTTAATTTTGATTAAAAGCCATAATAAGATTAATAACAATTGAATAACTTAATTTTTTTTTACAAATTAGCTCCTAATATTTCTTCAATAGAGAATACTATATCAATTTTTGTTCTATTGGTTCAATCATCCAACTGAACGCTTAAATTTACAAATTGCATATTGAATTTTGATGTCAAAATGATAATAAATTTAATAACATTTGAATAACTTCCTTTTTATAATTTAGCCCCTAATATTTCTATAATAGATTATATTGATTCAATTTATATTCTACTTACTTGTGTAATCGTACAATCATTTAATTATACCATAATTAGTACAAATGAAGATACCACATTGAAATAATGACTCAAGGTTTAGGATTTACAGTTCAATATTTTAGGATTTGGGGTTCAGGATTTAGGGTTTTCAAATGTTTTCTTATTAAAGAAGTTTATATAATAGAAAATATTAATGCTGTACTACTTATTTTAATCATACAATTGAACACTTAAATTTCAAATTAATTATTGAATTTGAATATAAAAACGTAATAAATTTAATAAAATTTACATAACTTAACTTTTTACAAATTATCCTTTAATATTTCAGTAATTGGGAATATTTATTCAATCTATGTTCTAATACTTATTTAATCGTCCAATTGAACACTTCAATTTACAAATTATATATTGAATTTTTATATCAACAATGTACTAAATTTAATAAGATTGAATAACTTAATTATTTCAAAATTAGCCCCTAATATTTTTTATAACAATTTAACTTATTGAATTATGTTCTACTGTTTTTAATCATACAATTGAACACTTCAATTTACAAATCGAATTTTCATATCAGGAACATAATAAAATAATTTAATAACAATATAATAACTTCATTTTTTTACAAATTAGTCGCTAATATTCTAAATATGTGATAAATAACATGCAAGTTTACAAGTTACAAGTTTATTCCAAAAACGTTGCAAGTTCATATGCAAACATGCAACTTCTTTTGAATAAGCTTGCAACTAGGAAAAATAAAAGAATAGCCCAAAGAATTTTTCACAACTTGCAAGTATGTTCTAGAAAAATTGCAAGTTTATATACATACATACAATTTCTTTAGAGCAAACTTACAATTAGGAGAGAGAAAGTGTTGCCTAAATGATTTTTCATGAGGTTCAAATTTGTTCTAAAAAGTTGCAAGTTTGTGTACAAATATGCAACTTCTTTGGAACAAACTTGCAACTAGGAGAGAAAAAATGTAGCCCACAGGATTTTTGACAAGTTGTAAGTTCATTTCAAAAAAGTTACAAGTTGATGTCTAAACATACAACTTATTTAGAACAAATGTGCAACTAAAAGAGAGAAAGTGTAACCCAAAGAATTTTTCATAAGTTACAAGTTCATTCTAAAAAAATGCAAGTTTGTGTATAAACATGCAACTTTTTTGGAACCAACTTGCAACTAAAAGAGAGAAAGTGTACTCCAAAGAATTTTTTCCAAGTTGCAAATTCGTTCAAAAAAATTGCAAGTTGATATCCAAACATGCAACTTCTTTAGATTAAACTTGCAATTGGGAGAGAGAAAAGTGTAACCCAAAGAATTTTTCACAAGTTGCAAATTCGTTAAAAAAAAGTTGCAAGTTCGTGTACAAACATGCAATTTCTTTGGAAGAAACTTGCAATTAAGAGAGAGAAAGTGTAGCCCAAGGAATTTTTCATAAGTTGCAAGCTCGTTCGAGAAAAGTGGTAAGTTGATATCCAAACATGTAGCTTCTTTAGAATAAACTTGCAATTAGGAGAGAGAAAGTGTTGTACAAAGGATTTTCACAAGTTGAAAGTTCGTTCCAAAAAAGTTGTTAGTTCGTGTATAGACATGAAATTTATTTGGAATGAACTTGCAACTAAAAAAGAGAAAAAGTGAAACCCAACTTTTGTTTCAAGTTGGAAGTTCGTCTCAAAAAAGTTACAAGTCCATGTACAAAAATACAATTTCTTTAAAATGTACTTACAACTATGAGAGAGAAAGTGAAGCCCAACTTTTTTCCCAAGTTGCAAATTCCCTCCAAAAAAGTTGCAAGTTGGTTTCAAAACATGCAACTTTTTCAACTACCTACTAATTACCTTCTAGCACAAAACCACCTAGAAATTTGGGGAAAAGGTATATGGATAGGACATGGATGGTATAAATGGTGTCACTTATCTATGGATGGGAGATCAATGATTAGGATTTCAATTTGGTATTCGAATGCATCAATACCTTATTGAAGTAAAATCCTGGTTTATTTTAGGAAAATTTTTTCTGTAGTCCCAAAGTTGAAAAAAATAACTTTTGAATGACTATGACTTTTTGGATCATCTCAAAAGCCTCAAGAAAATTTTCTTGCTCATTTTGTCCCTCGGTAGATTTGTTATTTACAAATTCATGCCCCTCGGTGGGCCCTGCCGCCTCTCTCTCTCTGCAGGCAGTGGGCAAGCGGGCCCCGCCGCCTCTCTCTCTTCCTACAGGCGGTGGGCAGGCGGGTCCCACGCCTGCTCTCTCTCTCTCTCTCTTTCCTCTCTTCTCTCACCGCTCTCTCTCTCTCTCACTCACGATTTGGACCCAAAAAGGGGCCCCACTCTCTTTTCTCCCATTTTCATTTTATTCCCTTTATTTAGTATTCTTTCAATTTCAACCCCCATTAATTTAAATGAATTTTTTAATTTAAACATAATTTTATTTTATTTTTATTTTTTTATATTTTAAAATGTTCTTAGAATATTTTAAAAAATAAACTAAAATTGAAATTAAAATAAGTGAAAAACAATGTACGTGGATATCTACTAAAAATAAATTAAGTAGATATCTACTAAACATTATAGAACTCACTGTGTTTCTACAAGACCTGTAGGTGAAATTAAGTAGATATCCACTGAATGTTTAGTAGATATTTACTTAATTTATTTTCAGTAGATATTTACTTATATTGTTTTTCACTTATTTTAATTTTAATTTTAGTTTATTTTTTAAAATATTCTATGAACATTTTAAAATATAAAAAAAAAAATATTAAATTCTATTTAGATATCCATTAAGTGGATATCTACAAAGGGAGTAAAATGAAAATGGAAGAAAAGGGAGTGGACCCCTTTTTGGGTCCAAACCATAAGTGAGAGAAAGAGAGACGGGGGAAGAGAGAGAGAGCGGTGAGAGAAAAGAGGAAAGAGAACAGGAGTGGGGCCCGCTTGCCCACTGTCTGCAGAGAGATAGAGAGAAGGCTGGTGTGTGTTATGAAGAGGGTAATTTTGTCATTACAAAATGTGAGTACGACTTTCAACCAATTTTTTTTTTTAAAATAGGAGTTAAAAAGTTGTTTTTATTTGTATAGGAGTGAAAAAGTTGTTGGTTCTCCAAATAGGAACTTTGGAGGAAAAAACTTTTATTTTATAAGGGTTTGACTTGCCTCAAGTGGGTTGTGTGCAATAGATTTTTCAAGGTTTACTTATTTAGGGAGCTGCATTAATTCAACCACTTTTCTATCGTGGTTGCTTGCCCAGGTGCATTGCACGCAACCCGATATATATGTTTTATATATTATTATTATTATTATTATTATTATTATCTATTTTCTTAATAAATCATGTGAAAACACAATTGGAATATCCAAAATTTAATTAGATCCCTACAAAGTGAAGACAAATTTTTAGTTCGCCAATTTGATGAATTTAAAAAATGCTTAAATTTTGGGTTTAAAATAATTTTTTTTCGAACTTTTTGATTTCACTTGATTTCTTCAAAATTGAACTTTTGAAAATAAAATTGATTGATAAAAACATGATGTACTCTTGAAAATTTCTTCCAATTTGATCAGTTTAGTCCAAAAATAACTTTTGCAAATTTTTATTTTGACCCCAAAGTTTTTCTTTGACTTTTTGAACCTCAATTGGAGTTCCAATTCAAGTCTTTCAAGAATTAATTATTTTTAAAGATTCAATCGAAAAGTTTGAATCAAAATTGATCCCTTTTGGATGTCGATTTTAAGTTTAAAATTCCAACAAAGCTCCTAAATGTTTCAATTTGACAAATTGTCTCAATTGGCTTACTTGGGGATCCAGTTGGGATTATGAGACTTTCATTAACTTAGTTTGAGATTTAATTGAACTTTTAAAAGATAATTTGAACTCTGGGTCCTAATATCAATCTTTTAAATTTTTAATTTAGTCCCAAAACTTTTAAAAGACACAATTTAGATTCCAAAACCTTAATTGGATAACTTTTAACTTACTTGGACTTCATGAAACATTAATTTAAACTTCGAAGATCTAATTTATTATTTTAAATTTCCAATTTAGTCATTAAAGTTTTTCCAATTACAAAAATTCATGCTTGAATTAATTCTTGAAACATTCGAATCGAGACTCTTCATTTTCATTTGGATTTTTTGAAATTCGTGAATAATTGGCTCGGCGAAATCATTATTATTATTATTCTTTATTTCTTTATTTTTACTTTAAAAATAAATGTCATGCATTAGAGGGACAAAATGTGGTGTCTACAATTAGGATGGAACATATTTTGAAAATATATTTTCAATAAATACCTGTATGAAAAATATGAATGGGTATATTTTCAAAAACTTATTCAACATATATTTTCAAAAGATATTTTGAAAGTATAAAATAGATAGAGAAAGCCTAGCAAATACTATATCCCACATCACCCGATTGCAGAAAACGAAGAAGTAAATATTTTTATACAAAACAATTGCAAACTAATGGGTAGACTTACATAATTCAGTGCACTAGGCATTTGATTATACTGGTAGTACGTAAATTACGTCGCTACTTTCACAGCAAGTGTACGAGTCACGTTTTAGTATAATGGGAAGAGTAAGGGTTGTCGTATCCACATGGATTAGAATAGATCGTCGTTAAGTACCGCGATTATCATAACCGAATTTTATTTAGGCGATAAAAATATGTTTTGTTTATAAATATAAATACTAAACTAAAATACTAATTAATTTAATTACACTATTTATACTATATTGAGACGTTTAGGAGAATGGATTATCTAGGGATTAACTTCATTTACTTAAACATATTTAGTTTCGTTTAGTTAACAATAATAGTATTCGACCTATCCAACAATCTCAGTATCGTAAACTCATTCATTCTCTCTCCCGAGTGTAAAGTGAATGAATATGTGACTTTACGTTAATGCCGAAGTCCCTCTCTAGCATTTTGTAGAACACATAGTCACATGAGTCTCGCCCCAACGTCATGGATTGCACATTTTCTAACACTCTCCCGGGTCATTAGATCGTCGCATTGTGTTTAAACCCTAATCCGAATCCGAAGTTACCTTTCCCGAGTGTCAAATCTCGATTTCTCAATATATCTAAACAAGCATATAATGGAAATATAAGAATAGTAAACATAATCGAATAGCGAAGAACAACCGTTAAAGAAACATAATTCAAACAAACGACATTTTCATAAATTATGTTAATCCCAAAGATAATCCATGTTTAGCCAATGACCATAACTGTATATATAATAACAAACGAGTTAAATATGCTCAAATAAACTATCAAAGTTAAGAAATAAAGAAAGAAACGAAGGAACTTAGCCGTTATTCGAAGATCTGTCGCTAAAACCATTCCGAAAGCATTTCTCCTTCTTCACTTTATGATCTTCTTCTTCGGGTTTGAATGAGCTACCCAAAAACTCTAAAAAATATCCTATGTTATCTCTAATGAGGTCTAATGCCCGAAAAAATTAGAGGATGAGAGGATATGGGAACAAAAATATCTCAAAATATTTAAAAAAAAATACTTTACAGGTGCAGGGTTCACCGCTGTAGCGGTGGGTATGTCGGCAATGGTCACCGCTGCAGCGGTGGCTTGATCACTACAGCGGTAGTTCATCAGTGGGCACTCTGTTGTTTCACCATTGCAGTGGTGGACAGACAGAGTGAAATTGAGCTCTTTGTTGTTTCACCGCTGCAGCGGTGGACAATTTGACATTTTTCATCATTTTTCCACTGTTCTTCCACCGCTGTTCCATCGATTAGTTTGATTTTTAACCGTTTTAGCTCTTTTTCGTCCCAAACTCCTGATTTATACAAAAATAAATAAAGGCTAATTAAAACAAATTAAAACACGATAAAAATACTCAAAAACTACCAAATTCGGTTTGGAAATAAATGGATAAATTACCCCTATCATAAACCCCTCAACTCATATTGTTTCCTTTAGTTTAACTTCATTGGCCAATTCGGTAAACTACCATCACCGCCACCACCATAATCAATATTCACCGTCACCACTCATACGACCAATATTCACTATTATCACTATCACAACAAACATTCATATCACCATCATTACCACAACAAATATTAACTATCAACACCACAAAAAAAAAAAAAAAAGATTATTTATTACCACCGCAACCACCACAACAACTAATCAATAACAAATATAAAACTTATACAATTAAAAACATGAAAAAAATACAAATTTTCATTTAAACATAGAAAAAAAATTGCAAATTAACCCCCCAAAAAAATTGTTTCAACATAATAACATATACAAAAAAATCTAAAATTTACATAACTAAGAAAAGAAAAAAAAATTGTAAAAAAAAAAAAAAAAAAAACTACGATCAGATCTGGCTGGCGACTAGATCTTGGCTGTCAATTCACGATCTGGTCATTGTCAACCAGACTACGGTTAGATTTGGTTAGCGAAAACCAGATCTTGGCCGTTAATTCACGATCTGCCCATCGTCAACCAGATTTGTTGAGAGAGAGAGAAAGAGGCCAGTGTTCTTGGTGGAGTGGAAGTGGTGGTCAGGGCCAGTGGTGGTGGTGGTGAGTGGAGACCAGTGTTCTTGGTGGAGTGGAGGCGTGTGGTGATAATTAGTGGCGGTGGCGGGGAGTGGTGATGGAGTGGTGTTCTTCTTATTTAGAATTTTTATTTGGCACATTTGATTGATATTATAGGGTAATTAGTTTTTTTTTTCTTCATAAACGGTAATTTTAGAATTTTAAATTTAATTAATAGAGTTTTTTTTTTTAATTTATTTTTACAAACAATATTTTCTTTAAAAAAAGAGAAAAGTACATTTTAAATCCTTTAGGTTTTAACGAATTTCTAAATATTCTCTCTCCATTTGAGCGTTTCATTTTAATCCCTCTATATATTATTACGTTTTTATTTGATAGTTCTGTCAAAAAATCAGTCAAAAATAACAGAATATAGGGTTAAAATCGTCATTTTACATATTTTTAATATTTTTTTTCATTTTCATTTTCTTCATTTCTTTCTCTCTCTCTCTTCCTTCTTTCCTCTCTCTCCCCGCCGGTCGGAACCACCCTGTTATGAACCACCACCTGTTTCGGGGGTGGTTCTGACCGGTGGGGCGAGGGAAGGAGAGAGGGAGGGTATTGAGCGGGCGAGAGAGGGGGTCAAAGAAAAAAAAGAAAATGAAAAGAAAAAAAATTAAAAAATATAAAATGACGATTTTACCTTCAAAATTCTGTTAGTTTGGACGGTTTTATTGACAGAAGGACTAAATAATAATGTATTGATATATAAAGGGTTTAATATAAAATGCTCAAACAAAAAGAAAGGACTAAATAATAATGTATTGATACATAAAAGATTTAAAATAAAACGCTCAAACAAAAAGAGATCATTTATAAATTCGTCAATACCTAGAGCTAGAGCGTTTAAAATACATTTCTCCCCAGGCTAGTAGTCCATTTCTGGTGTTATTGGACTTGGCTCGGGCAGCCTTCAATACACAAACCCGCACAATTTTATGAGTGGACCCAACTCCCAAGTTTGGACAGCGGATTCGGGTCATTTGCCGACCCATACGTCCCGCAAGTATCTTCAGTTTCCCGCCAATCGCCATAGCCGAGAAGTGGAAGCTAAAATTGAAAGAGATTCTCTCTTGAAAGTTCCCTTAATTTTGCGGGAAAGTCTCAAATTTTCCATTCTGATCACTTCCAATAGCTGAATTCTCAAGCCCAGCGTCCAAAAAATTTCTCCTCAACCACTTGAATTCCTTCCTTATGCTTTCTTCGTAACATTAGGGTTTCAGAATCAGTAAATCGTCACTGTTGCAGTTCGTCATTGCAAGTCGAAAACTTTTTCTTGGGCATTTTTTGTGAAGATGCCAACGCTTTCGTGGAGACACCATACGCTGATTCAGGCTCTGCTATCTCGAGGTCCACTCAAGGAAGAGGAGTTCCGCTCCATTTTCTCCGGTGTTACTGGAAAAAGTCCAGGTTTTTGCTATAATCACGTTGTTTCTGTTCCGCACCTTCTGATGATTTGTGTGCTTTCTTTTGAACATTTCACGGTAAATATAATTTTGCCTCTTCTTATTGATTGAGATTGTTAAATAGCTTTAGCAGTTATGATGCTTGTGTTCTTAACTTGTCCTTGGATCAGTTGACCCTTCGATCGTCTTTAGGTACCCTTCCTCAACCAACGCTAGACCTGAATCATGAGAAACTTGATCTATAGCCGCTAATTAACTCGTTTATTTATGTTATTAATATCTGATTTGCTGTTCTGAGTACTTAGTTTACTCTTGCTCGAAACGTAGAACTAAATGCATATATAAAATATATAGATGAAGGCTTATCTTGCTAGACTGAAGCAGGCCGCCACTGTCTTTTGGAGTTGTTTTCTCCCCAGAATGATAGTGTCACAATAACTCACATGCATAAGGCCACTGATGGTTCATAAGTCATCAGTTTCTTTATACTAATGTTCACTCATTAGTGACGGTCTAGGAACAATTCCCACTATTTAGCTCCTCAAAGATTATTAAGTCTAAAAAGAATACTATAATATGAATAGGAGTTAAATGTCCCAAATGAGTCGCAAGTTCGCAACATATAGCAGTTATGCTGTCTTTCATCACCACCTATCAGTTGGTAGTTAAATTTTGGGCCTTTCTTCTGGGTGCAAAGTTTGGGTCTTTGTTCATAACTAAGAAAATAATCTTGGTTTTAAAACAGAGCTGAATGGTTTCAAAATACAACTCTTGGATTGCCGACACACCATATGTGTGAAGTTAACATATCAGTCAATAATTCTCAAAGTGAAAAATTATTATCTTTTTTCAGTTATGGGAAAGTGGAGGGTTTTTTGAAGTGGAATGAAAGAGTGACCATCAACTCCAATTTCATTTATTTGAATAATATTGAAATAAATTAACTTAACTAATGAGTGACAATTAAGGAAGATCCACGACCCCCTGTTCCCTTCTTTCTTTCCAGAAAATAAATGGTAATACTTTAAGTTTCATGTAAACTATAGTCATCATAGAAATTACGTCCATTAGGCAAGATAACATGATCTGAAAGTGGTAGTCCATTCCATTATGTTCTTTCCTCCATTTGGATTTCTATTTGGATTGCCATTTGACCGATAAGTTCTTTCCGTTACATCTGAGGACTGAGGCTTTGTATGACCAAAAGACAATCCCCTTCAAGAATAATCTGAGTCCAATCTTTTAATTGATCCAGATGTCTTATTAAGTTAAAGAATCTTTAAGATTACTTAGCCCATAAGGCATAAGCTGTACGAAGTCCAATCCGTACGCAAGTCACTAACGGTCATCATTGTCACACCACAAATTCAAGGAGCCGTGTGAGAGAAAATTACTGCACGTGCTCTCCTAAGCCGTTCTAAGTTCAATCCGTATGCAAGACACTAACACCCGCGTGCCCCTCAGAGAGCAGGACTGTAATAAAGACACCGATATCCGGATTCTAGGGAAATTTTGGATTGGAGGATGGAGCACGGTGCTTGCGGGGACGTGTCGACCCATGCGCCCACACGCACCCCCGCTTGCTCGTGCGTAACAGAGAGTTGCCAACCGGTTGGGTTGACTGGACCTCAGACATAAGCTATTTTTGGAAACCTCTTTAATTATGTTATTGATGACAATTAATAACATAATTAATTTAACGTTACAAAACTATATCATAAATTGGCAGCTAAAAGGTCATTTGAAGGAAGAAGCTTGGCAAGCAGAAAAAGCAATAAGCAATATAGTTTTACAATAAACAAAAAGCCTAGTCTAAAATTAGTTTGGGGTCACACATTTAGTCCAACGATTGTGTGACTTAGCGCTCTCTCCCCCTTTACCTAGTTGACCGTCGTTTTCTCTTATTTTCTCAAACTCTTAAGCTCCGTTCTATGTAACACCCCTCCGATTATACCCATCACTTCTTTTATGACCCTCAACACATACCTTGGGCGATTCCTTTGATTCTGATTTCGTTACCTGCCTAAGATACCAAGCTCTCTTTCAATCCTTGAATTTTCGATCTGGTCTTCTCTGTTATGTGTTCAAATAGTTGCTTCTTCGATTTTGCAACCACCGCTGGTAAACCCAAATATTTGTCATTGGCCTCAGTTTCCCCTACTCCCAAAGTGGTCATAAGTTTGTCTTCTCATCAACACTCACATTTTTGCTAAAACTGATGGCAGACTTTCCAAAATTCACTTGTTGTCCCAAGTTCAGTTGATGTATACCGAGACACTCCAAAATACTTTCAGAATTGTTGCCATCTGAAAATTCTGCAATCGTCAGCAGAAAAAATCTAGTTGACCAGTGGGCCTGTTCTACCTTCCTCCCTACCAGTGAGCCCTGTGACATCCTACTAGAAAGGAGAGATGAGAAACCTTCGCGCACAACAAGAATAGATAGGGAGATAACGGATCTCTATCTAATACGTCTTTCAGGCGTAAAATTAGTCATATTGATCCCCATTGCTCTTTAATGAATATGTAACAGTACTATAGTAGTAACACATGCCCTCACCAATTGAATTCATTTATTCTCTACACCCAGCCTTCTTGTGACAGCCATTCTATGCTGTCATATGTCTTATTCGTATCCAGTTTAAGTGTCATATGACCATTCTTCCACTAATTTTACCATTCTAGAGGTGGTTGAATTCATAAGAGACTCAAACATTATCTGTAATGAGCTTCCATGGTATAAACGGAGTGTGCTCCTCGGAGATTATGACATATGATATGTTTAATCCTATTAGCAAGGACCTTTGCAATTAATCTATGCACCACATAGCCTAGGTTTATTGGCCTAAATTGTGTCACATTTTCAGGGGATTTCACTTTAGGGATCAACACAATATGGGTGTGATTTTTAAATTGAAAGTGCGAGAGTTAAAGAAGGAAAGTACCATTTCTGTGACTTCACGACCTACTACATTCCGATATCACTAGAAGAATGCTGTTCCCATTCTACCAGGGCCTGGGGATCTGTTGGGACTTCAGAGGCAAAGCTTTATATACTTCACCTGCCTAAATTGTAGAGGTGGGTGTTTGATTCATTTCAACTGTACCCTTGGACCTGATTGAATCTAGAACGGCCTCTATCACCTCTGAGGTAGGATGTTCAGATCCAAAAAGTCAAATAAAATCCTCAAGTGGCATTTCTTTAATCTGTGTGGGGTTAGGTATCCAATCTGCTGCTGTGTTTTTTAGTTGCGTTACATGAGTGTGTCTTTGCCTATGTTTAAACTTTGCGTGAAAATATGCTGAATTTCTATCCCTCAATTTAATTCAATACACGTTTGATCTTTGCTGCCCCTAAATCCCTTCTTCTTTCATTCACTTACCAATCTCATTTCCAATGTTTTAATCTTGTCATTAACATCAGTAGAAGGTTTCCTCTCCTTAAGCCTTTTGAGCTTTTCTTAGAATCTACTTTCCCTCAGTAGCATGGAATAGAAAGATGAAATATTCTTTTCCCCTTTTCCTTTCTTTCTTTTCTTTATTTTTTCAATTTTCTTTCTTTCTTTCTTTCTTTTTTTGCGGAGTGCCATTGGCAATCCGAAAAGCACCATTGGCAATCCAAAAGCACCATTTGCACAGCAATTTCCCTAGTCTCTCTTCTCACATAAATGGTTTATTGGAGTGCAAATGAAGATTTTCGGGATTGGCGACAGTTTTTTTTCTCTCCTTTTTTTAGAGGAGATCCTTCAGAAACTGCAGATTTACACCGAAGAATGTGTTAATATTACTTCAGCACTAGACCTACATATCTATGCAATAAGATAGGATGCGTATAAGAGGTCTGGATATTTTTCAGCTATCTGATGTCTCAAATTGTTGGTTATCCAGAACTATACGATTATCTCAAATTGTTGTATTTAAATATCTAATAAAAATTCTCGACTTGCTAAAAAGTGACGTGAGAATTTTGCTATATGATACAAATTTCAACTTGATTTTATGATTCATAGTGATTTTGTTGTGTTTTACAATTTGTTCAATTTAAAACAGTGTCTTTAGACATGTGTACACGCTAGTATGTTTATATGCTTGGAATATCAGTTGACAACTCATCAAGCGATTTGTTGCCACTGTTATACTCATTGCAGTTAACCATCAGCAGCTATTTAATGATTATTTACTGAAGATAAACATGGAGCTGTCTTATGCTCAGTTTGAGTTGCGTGCATTCAGAAACCAATATGATGGGATGGTACACTACGGTGTTGTTAATAATGCCTCTGATGAAGAGTCCAAGCTTGGAACAAAATATAATGTTCCTCAGATCGCGTTTTACAAAGGCATTGTAAGTTCCGTGCACCATTCTGCAATTGTGAATTCTTAGAACTTGCTAATGTGGATTTGCCAGCTCCATACATTATCGATGAAATATGTGAGTGAATTTCCAGCATTCGTTTGCATGAAGTTTGGTACACAGGAATGGAATGGATTAGATTCCCGTATACCTAACACCGCGTTAAAGTAGGGATTAACTTGACATCTCTGACCCCAAAACCCCCATCCAGAAAGAAAAAAAAGATGAATGTTATATATGTGCATAATTATATACAACTTGTGTGATAGTCCTAAGAACTTAAAGAGGAAAATCTTTTTATAATTATCACCATATAATCTTTCTAATTTCCACATTCATTTGCCCATTATGGTTTTGTGCAGAGTTACTACAATTCACTAAAACATTAGGCTTCATCTAATTGGTGTGATTGTTCCAAAACATACTATGGTACATTGGCATCTTGGAACGTTAAATTTGGTGATTGGAGATTTTTAACTTGAACTTTGTAAGTTTAAAAGTTCCATTGACAAATAAAAGTTCTCTTATAATTAGGCCTTTTGTTATAATGTGTTACTACTGATTTCATTCTCGAACTAATTTTTTTACATACATTCTCGAACTATAGCTTTACATTTTACATGTAAAACTCTACCTCTAGTGTTCCACATTTTAGGCTAAATGGTGAACCTTGTTCTTGCACGTGTTCCACGTACCGGAACTTCCGAGTTTTGTTTGATGACAGTCTATAATGGATTTTATATGTACTCCACTTGTTCTAAAGTGGGTATAAATTGGGTTGTAAATTTTGATAACATTTGTATCCGCCGATCATTGGGACTTGCTTTCAGAAAAATACAATTTTATAACATTACGGGGACATCTGGTTTCTTAGGAACGACCCCCCCCCTCTCTCTCTCTCCATTTGCAGCTGCTTGTAGCCCCTTTACCTTCATTTCCAATCTCAAATTTTGCAACAAAATGGAGAATTTTTCAGTAACATTGCATGTCTGTTTCAAGGGAGGTTTCTATAACATTATCTGTCTGACAATGTAAGCAAATGGGTTGCAGATTATGGCTGGACGAAAAAAATTTCTATTCAATTATTTTGTGGACTTTTTTTTTTCTCTGTTGAACACTTGATTCTGATTCATGACAAGAAGACCCTTGGATAATTGCAATAGGAGTTATGCTGGTGTTGTTTGTATTTTCAGCCTTCCTGGGGGACATTTCTTGATTAATTTACAAGGCTCAGAGTGAGTTTTAGTCGGATCTAAGTTTTGGATCAAGTTGTGGCCTAGTCCGGTTAATACCACACCATATTAAGACTTTTTCTTCTTGAGGAAACTGTGCAATTACTATTTCCCTTTTCCATTTCTGAGATGCCTCGTACTCTTTGATCTCTTCTATCAGATAGAAGCCATTGTCCAGGATGCTACAGCTCAGGGTAGCATATCCAACATTGATGCTCTCAACATACGATTGGAAAATCAGGTTTGATGAATTATGCTCACCCAAATCAATCTGGCATCACACAATATATATGAGTAGGAGGCTTGACATTACTGATGCACTTGTTTTGCTTGTTTTCACCCTCTTTTCGGTCTTCTACTGGTTTACCTTTGTCATCACAAGATGCTGGATGTGGCAATTCATCCTTTATATTGTGAGGTTGTTAGATTTGTAACCTTAAATTAACATGGGAAATATGTCATCTATTGCCGTGGAAGAATTTTATCCATTTAAATTTTTTAAGTTTTTGGCTTTTAAGTCATTTTTCCATCCAACCCTAGTTGAATGCAGAGTTATTAAATGCTCTAGGCGCACCTAAGCGCACAAGGTCTCCTAAAGCCTAGGCGCAAGGTGAGGCGCTAGCTTGAGCGAAGTCAAGCACAAAACATAAAAAAATGGAGAATAACTTATAATATTTTTATATTTCAAATCTAGACTCAAGAAGTTGAAGTGTGAAACAATGAACCAAATTTACAATTATTAAAAATAAAAAGGAGCCATTTAATTTGATTCCTAAGAAATAGATAATTTATTTTTATTCTTGAGAAATAGATAATTTAGCATAAAAAGAAGAAAAATACCACAAAAGAAAAAGCAAAAACAGGGCCAGGGCAAGGCAAGTAGTCTGCCCTGCTGCCCTTGCTGCAGCATGGAAAAGAATGCACATAGCAGAACTGTAAGAAATGCAGACAGCAAAACAGGGAAGACGAAGAAAAAGCTCAGAAGAAGAAAAAGAAGCACAGAAGAAGAAGGCAAAGGCCAGGCGAGCAAGGTGCACTTTGCACCCAGTGCCTTTTGCAAGGTGCGTGCCTAAAGCCAGGCAAGGCACATGACCTGTGCCTCGTTCCCAGGCACGCCTTTAACAACTACGGTTGAATGGACATAGTCAACTTACCCAAATTGATGCCAGAGTAAGCTTTCCACTTTGAATAATGGAGTCTTAAACAAGAAGAGTTTCGTCCTAAATTATTTTGGAAATTATGTTCTATGAATAAAAACTTTGGCCATGTAATATTCTTGATATTTCCTGAAGTCTGGCCTTGCTATCATTTATCTTGACTTTATGTGTTGCAATCAATTATAATCTGACATTTAAATTACTATAGCACGGTCCTAATTGCCTCCTGAATTTCCTTTCTTTGACAATCCTTTATTTTTTATCCTCCCCCAGGTTTCGACTGGTGCAGGGTCACAGTCTCAGAGTAGTTTAGCTCAAGTTCCTCCAGCATTCAGGAATTTCTCAATGACTCTGAAGGAAAAGGCTATTGAAGAATTTGTTCGGGACCAATGGCTTTGTTCCACCTCAGATGGTAGGATTGGACTAGGTCTTAGATCATTTCTTGATCTCCGAAGTTGGTTCCATAATAATGATGTCCCTGCATGTGAATTATGCAATGAGGCAGGAGTGAAGGTCAGAACATCTCTCTCCAAATATATACACACACATACATATAATTGTTGTATTTCATATGCAAACACTTGGTGCATCATTTTAAAGTTAAGTAGACTCCCAACAGATGTATCTATGTAAATGGGCTCTTTGCTGAAGCCCTAAATATACAACTAAAATAATCCTTTTAACAGTCTGCAATACCAATTATTTTTTCCTCCGTCGCTTCTGATGATTCCTGCATACAATTGCCCAATTAGTTTTTTGGCAATAAATTGTTTACATGCATGTTTGAGCTGGTCTGTTCTACGATCTACATACATGAAACGTGCATATCTGGTGTCATATTAGGATATTGTTCTGACCTTTACACTTGAGTTTTTTGCGTGGCGTAGCAGAACAGAAACATATTTTTCTTGTGTTTGCTTATGTTTTAATGGGAATCAAAAAGAGGGGAAAAAAAGAAAAAACTGAAACAAAAGCACCACATAAATGCAACCTTAGTTTCTTTAACCATAACCTCTATGGTATGTGTTGTTTGTGGATTTTCTTCAAAAAAGAAAAAAATCTCTGATTCTTTTACTTTGCTGAAGCTGTTGAAACTGATTTTCTGTGATTTTTATTATTTCTAGGCAGAGCTGTGTCAAAACGGAAGTTGTAATGTTCGAATTCATCAGTATTGTCTGAAGAAGAAATTTTCCCAGAAAAGGGTAACCTTAAAGATTTCCCTAGCTCTTCGTTTTGCAATTTTAAGGTTTTTTGTTAATTGCAAATGTTAATAATGATTTGAAGGTTGAAAGAGTTTGTCCTGGTTGTGGCACGCCATGGAACTATATTGTGCCCAAGGCAGAGTTGATTAAAGAAGAGGAAGAGGTTTCAATTGTTCCTCCTCGGAACCCTCCACCACCTCCAGGACCAAGAAAGAGGACTCGAGGCACCACTCAGATACCGGATTCCACCATCACCGATGAGGCAGCGCCGCCTTCTCAACCTTCTGATGCCAGGAGGACCACAAGAAGCTCTGCCCGGCTAAAAAATGGTAGTTAATTAAGTCGTGACATAGTTTCTGTTTGTTTAGTGTTTCTGTTCTGTTCCCATAAAAATGAAAACCGAAACAGAATTATGGGAACCCTGATTTCTGGAACATTTTTTTGGGGGTGGCGGCATGATGGAATTATTCCCAGAAACTGAAACACTTAACAAAGGGCGTCGTAGTTTTTGTGAAGTTTCACTTTTGGGAAGCTTTTTTTTACTTCATTTTTTGGGAACCCCATTGTCAAAGCTGTTACTTGTACATTATCGTATGATCTACGGACTGTATATGTTCATAGGCCAAATATGCACAGGTTCTCTCTCTCTCTCACACACACATTTTTTGACTTTTTTTTTTTTTTTTTTTTAAATTTATTTTAAAAAATATTTAAAAAAGCGGTGCCTGTTCATTGAATTGAGTCACCTTTCAAATACTTTTTTTTTTTTGGTAGTCATTGCAATATGTCAACCCCAATAGTTTGGTTGATAAATCTTGTTATCGTGTTATGTTTCGTATCGTGTCATGATTTGGCACGAATATGATAACATGAAACATGAGTATGACACAATAACTTATTTATGTTATCATATTGACAAGATAAGATATGATAAGTTATCATGTCATACAATTACAAGACAGACAAGATATTCTGTGATAATAAAAACTTGTTTAACCTATTATATGTTATAGAGCTATTAACACATAATTTTTATGAATAATTAAAAACACATATTTTTTTATGAATAATTAAAATAAAAAACAAATTGCATATTAGAAACAACAATTACCAAATTCAAGAACAACAAATCAAATAAAAATTTAATTAAAAAAAAAAACAAAATAAGAGAGTTTGATTTTGTTAAAAAAAAATAAAAACTAATCTAAGTAATATAGATAATATAATCTAACTAATCTGAGTAATATATATAATATAACTTATATTGTAATATTAGACAAATATAGGGTAATATTTCTAAAAAAACTATTAATATATTTTTATTTCAAAATAATTATTAAAATTATTATCTCACATATTATGTCATTTCTTAACGTGAAACCTAAAATACGATTAATTATCGTGTCATTTGTGTCAATTATCAAATAAATTCGAAACACTCCATGTTTCTTATCTTGTTTATTATGTTTGACCTGGTAGTGATCCTTTTAACCATTAATTTAGTGTTAGTTTAGTGTAAATATCCATATTGTTAATACTACCCAAAAGTTTGGTTGGATATTGTAGTTGGATTAATTGTATTTTGTCCCTCTAAAATATATGCATGGAGTACTTAACTTTTTTGTACAAAAGTTTTTGACACTTCTTGTATTGTATTTCAATATACAATATGGATGAAAAATGCTGATAGAATTTGGGGCGTGGTAAGGCTTTTGCCACTCAAAACATGTTTTTATGCCCCCCACTATTTACTAAAAAATAAATAAAAAATATAAATAGATTACAGAGTTTGAATTTGAAACACCCCTATCATTTCAATAAATATCAAGGATACCTCTTATTATTTTCATAATACCTAAAAAACTCTTTATCTTTTTTAGTTTAATCATCTAAGACACCTCTATCATATTTTGTTGACAAAAATACCTTTACAACATAATAATTTTTGTTGGTTATTTCATATTTTTTTATTTTCTATTATTTATCTCTCTTTTATTTACTTCGTTTTATTTTTTAAATTTGCTACTTCTATTCAGTTTGTTTTATTTTCTTTTCCTTTATCATGTCTCATTTTTGGAATAAAAAATAAATAAAAATCTAAAAAAAAAAAGGATTTGATAATAAGAAAGTTAAAGTTTTCTTCCTGTTTTATTTTGTAACTTTTGCTTTCTAATTTTACTTTTATATTTTTTTTCTATAAATACCATATAGAAAACATAAAGCAATAAAAATAAAACAAACAAAATAAAAAATGTTGAACAAAAAGAAAAAATAAAAACAAGAGAGATACATAGATAATAAAAAAATAGAAAATAAAAATAAAAACAAAAATTAGAAAATAAAAGAATAAAAAACAAAAAAAATATTACAATGGTATTTTTGTCATGGAAATGTAATAAGGAACGTTTTAGGTATTATAAAAATTATTAAGGGTGATTTTGATATTTGTGAGATGACAAAGGATGTCTCAGGTATAAACTCATAGATTATACAAATTGTTATTACCACTCTAGCAAACACTCCGCAAATAAAAGAGAACCAAATCCCCCCCCCCCAAAAAAAATGCAAAAATCAAATTAAAGGTGCTATTTTGAAAACTATAAATTAATATCTTTTTCTTTTCTTTTCTAATTTTTTTTCTTTAGATTTTATTTCAGACTCTAGAGCCCCACACCACCTTCCACCTCTGGCCACTATTTGAAATTGAGATCTGCTAGTCATACTGGGGATGAGCCCTATAGGTAATCCTACTTGTCATATTTTGGGATTATTTCCGAAAAACAATCTCAAGTAAATTAGAAGAGAAATTTTGCTATTTTACATATTACAACATATGTATAATATATAGTTGTTAAGATACAATATATATTCAACTAAAATGTCTTAAATTTTAATACTGATAAAGCGGAATAAGATTGTAGATATTTGATAATTAATATCCTAAATATTTCTAATCATAAAATTATTAAATTGGTACTTAAAAATTTGGTTAGATTAGTTTGTGGGGTGTTTTCTCTATTCATAGTGGCAAATCTCAGAAGTATTATTATGAGATAGTAGAACAATCATAAGGGGACTTGTCATCAGTAACAAAGGCCTGAACGTGATCATAGTTAGTATTCTATGTTGATAAACTTATTTAATGTCAAAATAGCATATTTGAGTTGTAATGGTGAATTTGGTCTTTTGACTTGCATTACTATTTGTTATGCATGTGTATTTCTATATTTGATAATGCTAAATCACGTGTTCTAGTCAAGAATCTGTGAGGTACTCATTGGGTATACTGAATCATGTATATAGCAATTCGAGTATGTAATAGAAGATCTATCGCCCTTCAACAGAAAGAAAATGTCTTATGTGATAAGATATGATTTAATTTTGTTAAGTCTTTTGTCGAAGTAGCGTGATGATTAGAATTCAATTCTAATTGATATCACATATAATTACTTAAGCACGTATGATTGAACTAGGGGTTTTAACTTTATCCACATCCTTTTAGCTTTTTTCATGACATAGAAGAAAGATTGAATTTTAAGGCAATTACAATTGGCTAGGTTCTTTGATTAAATTCCTGCCAACTCGATACAATTATAATATGTTGGTAGATGTTAACCATAGTTAGTTAGAATGATGCAAAGAAATAATTTATTTACATGGACAAAATTGAAGTAGTTCAAATTATTTAATTAACGAATAAAGCGATTAATTAAACGGTTTAACTTTTGATATGAACTTAATGATTCACACAACAGAGATATATTGAGGTCTTAGTGGTCTTTTAGAAAGAATGTGGATGTATACTAAACAACTTAAAAGCTTCAGGGCCAAAGTATAATATAAGAAAAAGAGGAGTCTAGGGTTTTAAATCTAGATATTATAAATAGCCACTTAACGGATATATGGTCGCCCACTCCATCTGAATAGCTTTCTCTCTCTTTTTCTTCTTCTACACTGGTGTTTTCTTTTAATTTCTATCATAGACAACTGGAAAATACATTTCCTAGTCTTCTTTATTGTCCAGATCCAAACAATTTTTGGGGATGTGAAGGAGCACCAATGTGAAGATTGTGCCCAAGAAATCTGCGGACAAAAAAGAATATGTGACACCTATGGACAATTGGATTGGTGTTGAAGCACGTTTCAAAAGTATTAATCTATCCAACTAGATTAATTATTTTATTATTTTAGTATACATCACAAATTGATTTAGGACTAGAAAATTAAATTGTGAAAAATAAAATAAAATTTTAAATCTGTTGCATTCATGTAGGCTTAGTTTCCTTCAAATGGATGTCTGTGATTAATACAAAATAATTATTATGATTATTTTATAGAAGTCTAAAATGAATTTGGAAGAATGGATATGTGTAATAAATGACAATAATAATTTTTATGTACGAAACATGTATTTAATTTAGTATTTTTGTTGTAGTGGGGTTTTATTTCCTAAAGCATTAAATCACAATTTTCTGGTTCAGAGCACAAAGAAAGTGAATATATTTTTTCTATCGAAAATATTTTGAAATTAATTAAAAAAGAAATCAAAAAGTCCTTGGATGTTGGAAGGGCGTGAGGGTGAAATCACCGCTGCCGCCATCACGCCACGTGTCGAGCAACTACTGGGTAGCCGCAACCGAAAGATAAAAAAACGAACAACCCCAGAGGTATATATAAGTCTATGCTATTAATCAGGACGATGTGGGTTCTACGTTATAATTTTTTGCAATAGAATGGATGAAATCTATTAGTGTACATGTGGACTAAATCTAAACCATTCTATTGACGAGATATTTCATCAATTGGATTATATATTTGAAGAGAACTTAACATTTATAGTTTTTATTGATCATAATTACTTGAAGGGTCCATAGACTCCATACCATTCTAATTTATGATATAAAGTTAATTATCTAAGATAATTAGTTACTTGAAATTTACCATGTATAGTTTTAAATTACTTAAAATTATTTTTAAAAATAATATCCAAACCTACCTTTAGGCACGACATTTATTAATAAAACTACAAAACAAGTCCTGTATCTAGTTTTGATTAGTGAGGTCAATTTTGCATAATTATTCGAAATTCCTAACTGGGCTTTGTTAGCCCAAGGGGTTTTGGCCTCCAAAATTCCCATTGAGTGATTTTAATGATAACCTTATATTTAACGTTTTATGCTATGTATTGAATTTGTGAGTCATGTATCCTAAACAGATAAAAGCTGGATGTTGATATTAAGAAAACTGTGACAACACCAAAAGATCAAGTTACAAGATCTCAAGTGATCGAAAGATGACAATACAAAAAATTAAATGAGAATAGTCAAGTGATCGAGGTTAAAGATAGAAGCGTTCAATATTTAAAGAAACGAAGAATTGCATTTTTCATTTTCTATGTAACAATGCTATACAATTGTAAATAGATGTTGACTCTCCAGAATCACATAGATGCATAAATTTTCACATGAATTTTCATTTGATCCTTAAAAATGATCTTAGTGCTCAAAAATATTTTTGAAAGTGTTAAAATCATGTGTCCAAAACAAATTGGTCGCTCAACCCACCTAAACCAGTCGACCGAGCCTCTGTTGTTAAGCCATTACTTATTCTATTCTACACAACATAGTTGACCAACCCACCTAAACGAGTTGACCGAGTGTTTGTTGTGAATTCATTACTTGTTCCTTGACCAACCAAAATGGTCGATCAGAATCCTAAACAGATTTCCTAACCAAAATGGTAGACCGACTTTTCATAGTTGTCGAATGAGTCCCTCAATTTATTCAAAAGGGAATTTTGACTAAACCGGTTGACCGATATTCGCCTTCCAATCGATTGTCTGCTCCAGAAACATCCCTAGATCTAAACTCAGGCTATACAATTTGACAAAACCTACCTTCATGGTCAACTTACTCAACCAGGAGATTTAAAATTCATGAATCGTGCTAAAATGGTCGACCGACTTAGGGCTTCCCGATGGAATGACTTTCTTAGGGGCTTAGAAATATTGAGATCACAAGCATCCCGGTTAACCGACTGTGAAGCCCAATCGACTAGTCCGCTTAGATACATTTTGAAATTCGTGTTTAGCTTGATGATTTTGATCCAATTTTTAGTTTTAATCAATCCAAAATGTTCTTCAAATTGCTTAAACACATTTTCGAGTATATTAGTACACTTTCTGATGGTTAAATATATTTTTTATTGGTTTTTAAAAGGATTTTAAAAATGGTCTTTACCTTAAAAGTTCCTCATTTTTTTCAATCTAATAATTCTTTTTTAAGATGATTTGTTGACCATATATGATTGGCATGAACTATGGAAGATTTATCTTTGATTTATATATGACGACTTAAATTATGTAATCGAGATCTTAAAGGTTTCATTATAAACCTGAATTATCTGTGAACAAAATTTACTTGCGTAATTGTTATACACGTACTTAATTGGTCTTATTCCTTCAAAAGGAATATATATATATATATATATATATCTGGATCTTGAAATTAATTTTAAAGTTTGACTATTCTCTGACCATACTAATTGCTACTCCCGTTCTTAATTAGTTTGTCATTTAAACAAAGTACATATTTTTTGAGATAAATAGATCTGGAAAATATTTGGATTAATTTTAATATTAAAAATAATATTTTGTATTTCTTTGTTGCTAGATGTGGATAGTTTAATGTGCTCATCGGTATCGAAGATCTTAGTATAAATTTTATTCTGTAAGAATATTTTTTGGCATAATTGTTACTCTTATTCTTGATTTTTCTAATCATTCAAAAGAGAGGAGTATTGAGAGAAATGTCTCTAAAGTAAGTGAAAAATAAGTGAGAAAAATGGATCTGGAAATACTATTAAAAACCCAAAATTCTATTGTAATATTTTTCATTTTTGTTATTACTTTGATTAGTATCTTACTCCTATACTTTGTATTGTATTTATTGTGTTGATCAAGATTTTGTGAGCAGAAATACTAGAGAATTAATTTTGTTGTGAATCTAAAAAAGAGTGTTTAGAAACTTCGTGTGTTTTGTATCTTAGAATACAAAACCCACAATTTAATTGAGTAAGAGTGTTTAATCAAAAGATAGATTTATTTAAGAGTTTTTGCTTATCATTTAATTGTGTATATTAAGAACAAAATTGGTTGACAAATTGAATAATTCATAGACGACAACAAAGAGATCCAATAGAGGAGCCTTTGGAGAGGTGGATCCCTGATCTTGTCGGTGAAAAAGATCGTGTGAATAAATCTTGAGAATGTGAGCTTCTCAAATAGAACAACTTAATCTTTATTGAGGAAAGAGGTTAGTGAATCCAATAGAGTGAATATTGGTGGCTGTAAATGTTGATTTAAGACTGTAAGTGGATTAGAGTGTGCAAGGACTTTGACCCACATATGGGAAGTTAGATCTAGGAAATAGTGGAATAGAAATCTCCATAGGAGCTCTTATGCGTATACGTAGGCAACTCGTCTTGTCGAACTACTATAAAAATATTTGTCTTTTATTCACTCTAGCATTGATACTTAATATCGTTTATTTATTTATTCTTGAATCCGCGACACACACTAGTGCTATACAAATCAAGTTGGTGTTGAGAATTGTGTTTAGGCATATTTAATTTTGAGTAAATTTTTTAAAGAGACAATTCACACTCCCTCTTCGATCATCTCTGGGCCAACAATTAGTATCAGAACTCGATCTACGTCATCGAGCTTAACTGCTTCATAGTAAATATCGAGAATCTTTTTACATCCCTTTGCTGAAAGGAGAAATGATGAACGAACCAAATTTCTTTGGTAATGAGGTAAGATGTATTACTTGTCTACTTTTATGGAGAATATTAATTTTGATAGACCTTTATGTGTTAATGTAGATAGTGATGCATATTGTAGTATTAGTAGTAGTGAAGATGATGTTGAATCTACTCATGTTACTATAATTGTTTTTATACGTTAGTTTGCTAAAGAATTGTTTTTGTTGAAAAGAAAAATCATGTTTGAAAATAAAGAAAATGGGTTCCAAAATTCTAGAGAATAACTTGATTTATAATAATATTTTGAATCAAAGAAATTTTCGAATGTTCTCTCATAAATAAACAATATGATTTCAAAAATAAAATATATTGAAAATGAGAGAAATCGGCTTGGAAATAAAATTGAGTTTTTGGAAAATGATGCAAGTACTTTGAAAAATAATATCTCAGCTTTTAGAAATATAGAAAAGGAAAATAAAGTTTTAAAAATTGATTTTTAGATTTTGAGAATTGAACATGAAAAATAATTTTAAAACTCCAATGTCTTGAAAATAAATATAGTATATTAAACAACGATTTTGAGTTGGTTTCTTAAAAAAAAATATACATCTTGAGGTAAATATTGAAATATTAAGTAAAAGTCTTAGAAAATCAAAATCTGATCCTAAAGCTACCAAATGTTAACTATGGTAATAATTATGCTTCATTGTCTAATCGTTCATCTCATTGTACCAACGGTAAATTAGGCATGGAGAAAACTGGTATATGTCGTACTTTTAATGCTAAGTATCATGTTAAAAGAAATGATGACCATGCTAAGCTCAGATGCCATTATTGTGATATAATTGATCATTATAAAGTATCATGTCTTTATAAGAAAATTTGTGTTGATATTGACCATAATGGATTCAAAATGATTTGGATATCCAAAAGTAGCATACAAAGATGTTTTGTGGAATTATGCACCACAAGTGCAAGAGTAAATAAAAAAACCAAAAAGGAAATACCCATGCAAAATGGGTATCTAACAAGAAGCCAAAAGCTATATTTGCAAGAAAAAAAATACATTCGTATGAAATGGAAACAATAAAAACAACAAGAGGTTTGGAGAATAGAAAAAGGTTGAGCAGAAATACATATCCAAACCAAAAACTAGCGCTAATGTAAACAAAGATAAATTGATTATCAAAGGCACTGAAGGTACCTCTAATTTTTCTCAATTTAAATTTAATGAATTTGTGAAAGAGTTATATATATGACTTGCCAATTAGTTAATTTAGTAAAAGTTTCGAAGATTCTTGCTTAGTATGTGTATATATGTTGTCTTAGAAACATGGTATGATGGTTGTAAGAATCATAAATTGTTGATTACCTATGTATGCCAGTAGTATAAAATCATATAGTCCAGTAACTAGAGCTTAATTGAAATACCTTTATGATCATGTGTTCCTAATTCGATTGAATAGTGTCCAAGAAAGGGCAATCTATGGAATCCTGGGGGGAAGAGGACAACGAAAAGAAGACCGTCAAAAGGCAAGGGTTTACTGAGAAACTCGGCAACAAGGAAGTGCGCCTGATCCTGGTGTGTCGAGAACCTTGGTAAACTTGGAAATTGTACCTTTTTTCTCCCATCACTTTAGCCACCAGACGGTTGAGTTTATCCCTGTTATAGACTTTTGCTTATGTAGTTTCTTTGATGTAATAAAGTTATGATTATTTAAAAAAAAATGCTATTGAAGTTTAATAATTATATTTACTTTTTAGGTGTCCAAGTATATCCATATATTACCCTTCTAATAATGAAACCCACTTACTTAAAAAGTACAATTTTGACAAGAAAATGAATTTGTAGTTAATAAAAATGAGAAAATATGATGACCTTACCCCTAAGAATACCAAAGAAATCCAAAAATCTTCAAAACAATTCGAAGATCAACTGATTCCCAGTTAAGATGAAATGAAAACAGTAAATTTGGGGAACCCAAAATATCCGAAAGAGACCAAGATCAATAAAGCCTTGACCGGCCAAGTAAAAGAAAATCTAGGAGACGTGGTCCTATGGAGACATGGTAGGATAGGCAACCAGCGTCGCATCTCACAAGTTATCGATCAAGGAGGGTATCAAACCAATTAAGCAGAAGCTCAGAAAGATTAGACAAGACAACAACCTAAATGTCAAAGAAAAATGCACAAAACAATTCGAGGCACGTCTCATTGAGGCTTGCAGGTATTATGAATGGTTGAGTAATATCGTCCTGATTCCCAAGAAAAAAAATATCAGAGTAAGTATAGATTATCGCGATCTCAATGGGGCTAGCTCGAAAGATAATTTTTTGCGACCCAACATCCACATCATCCTGGATAATGTCGTCGGGTTTAGAATCTCGTTTTTCCTGGATGGGCTTCGCTAGTACATCAAATCTTGGTCAATGAGGAAAATAAGCATAAAATTGCTTTTATCACACCCTAGGGCATCTTCAGCTTAGGGCTTTGTCTTTTGGACTTAAAAATACTGGGGAAATTTATCAAGGGACATGAAGACTCTCTTCCGTGATATGATCTACAAAGAGATGGATGTTTATGTGGATGATATGATCATTAAATACAGGGAAGACGAGGATCACTTGGGGCACCTGAAAAAGATGTTTGATCGTCTCCGGAAGTTCCAACTGAAGCTTAATCCGGCTAAATGCTCGTTCAAAGTGATTTTAGTTAAGTTGTTAGGCTTCATGGTGAGTCGTCTGGGAATCGAGATCGACCCTGCCAAGACTAAAGTTATAATTGAAATGTTGGTGCTTAGAATGGAGAAAGAAATTTGCAGTTTTCTCTGGAGAATAAACTTTTTTGCCTGGTTTATCTCCCAATTAATGGAAACCTATGAATCTATCTTCAAACTAATGAGAGAAGAGTTGAGGGGAAAGTTGAATGCAGAGTTCCAATCAACATTGAACAAAATCAAGGCCTACCTGATGAATCCTCCTATTTTTGTATTGTCGCAGCAAGGACGCCCCTAATTTTTGTATTTCACCATCTTGGATATCTCCATGGGGAAAATGCAAGGCCAACATGAGGATTTGGAAATAAAAAAGCAAACGATTTACTATGTCAACAAAAGTTTCACTTTGTACAAAAAAAAGTATTATGTACTAGAGCGAACTAGTTGTGCTTTGGCTTGGATTGTTCATCAATTGTGCCACAATTTATTGTGTTTCACCACCCATCTAATCGCTCAGATGGATCCTTTACAATACGTATTCAAGAAGACAATACTCAGGAAAAGAATCGCCAAATGGAAAATGCTACCGAATTCGACATAGTGTATATGACACAAAAGGCAATCAATGGGCAAGTAATCGCAGACCAACTCGTTGACAATCAGGTAGTAGATAATGAACCAATTGAGATCGAATTCCTGGAATCCATCACATTTCTAATCAGTAATGAAAAACAAAAAATGTGGAAAATGTATTTCGATAGGGCTAGCAATTCATAGTGTTGATTCTAAGATTTTGATGAATAATTAAGTATTGATGTTTTAGTGGAACAAATGTTTGATCAAGTGTTTCAGCGATTTAAAGTTCCAGTAATGAAGATGTCAAATTGAATGGATGCTGAATGAAGATATCAAGATGATGAAGAAGTATTAAGAGTTTGAAGAAATTAGGGAAAACAACCCAGGTAAATATTGACTCTCAATATCCCATTTAGGAACGCACACATGACAAAATGAATTTTATCTTTTATGTGTGTTTTCATTAAGTATGATTATTTGCTTCTATATGAAGAAATATTTTTGAATGACTAAAATGGAATCTAAGAATATTAGTGGAGCTTATTTAAAGATAAAAATAGATAAATGGGCTAAATCATAAAAGAAAGTGAGTTAAAAATGAGATTAGAGAAGAGATTCAGAAGGAGATAGTCGACTATCGACCGGAGAAAGAAGCTAAAACATGCTGAATCGAAGAGTCGACCGAGAGGTCGACCGGTGAAAACAACTGAAAAAGAATGACAAACTCTCTGAATCTGCGAGTCGACCGAGCAGTCGACCTAAGCTCACTGCGGCGATGGTTTGGCTGCAAGCTGAGTTGGGCAGTCAATTGAATGTGTTGTTTCAGGATGTAGTTTGATCCGAGTTTAAATCCAAAAGTAGCCATTTTTTGTTAGGATTTGAGAGAGATTTAAGAGATATTCTCTACATTTAAGATATGATTCATATACTAATTAAATCCTTTCAATATGGTTCATTAAATATTAATGTTTCTTAATTTGGTACTTGAAATAGATTCTATACTTATTTATTTTGATTGAGAAAATTTTTGGGGGTTGAATTGAAAGATTCGAAAGATATTTTTAAGTGAAATTGAATCTAAATGAAGTCATTATGTTATAAGGGGTCTATAAGAGTTTTTTTTATTGTCATGACACTTGTAAACTAACCGTTAGAGGGCTGATTACATATCTCTTTAAATAGTCCTGCGAATTTTATTAGAAAAGCTAATCATTCTAAGAGAGTTAATTATTATATATCATTTTGAGAGAGCTTTTTATAAGAGTTAGTATTCTTTGATATTGTGAGCTTTTCTAAGAGTGATTCTGTGAATCAATTGCGATCTATTCTTGCTGATATCGGATTTGAAGCTATACTGTTCTAATAATTAATTATGTGGATTCTGGGTGAGACCTTTCCATATTGTTTATTGTTTATTATTTTATTTTGGAAATTAATCTTAGAAATTGTTTTTAATTTTTGAAGAAAATATTCTTTCTAACAATTTATTGAATCTGATTGCGTGCTCTAATTTGCTATCCATATCTTGTTAAAATCATATTTCTGTATCTCACACATTTCTATCACTAGTTGGGATACTAATTGAGTTTTTATTTATATGGGATGGTAGAAGCTCCGAGTGAGATTTATTACTTATTAATTTGTGAATTGGTGAGTTGTGACGGATTAAATATCATTGGGGATATTTAATCAAGGGTAGCTGAGTTTCAATCTCTTCCTATAAAGAGATTGAGGTAGTGATTCTTCCTGAATAAGAATTGTATTTTTTGAGTGATTTTATAACGGTTCAATCCTCACCGGGTAAAAGGATATTTGAAGAATTTTGGTGAGGTTTTGATTCTTGAGCTTTAGTATTAAAAAGAATTAGTTTATTCTTTAGCCTGTAAAAAGTAGAGGTTCTTCCTTAACCTGAGAAAAAGAAATTGTAAAGGTTGATTTTGAGCCTGTAAAAGAATCGGTGTGCGGGTTTGGTTCCTACCTTTAAAGGAATTTTGGTTTTAGTGGGTGCAACCTCCGTAGAGCTCGGGGGACTAGATTAGCCAAGAGTAGCTTGGTGAACCAGTATAAATCTTTTGTGTGTTGTAATATTTTTAGCTATTTTTGTTGTTTGGGTGTGTACTTAGATTTATAATAATTCCGTTGTGGTATAAATATAATAATTAATTTAGGCATAAAATTAATTATTTGATTTATTCAATTATATTCTGATAATATTTTTAATTACCCAATTCACCCCCCCTCTTGGGTATTCTACTGGGCTAATACATAAGGAGCCGGGATTAGCGTTGTCCTAATCTTCCCGATTGTTCAACACTTTTCTGTGGCAACTTAGCTACAATTCACCAATACAAACAACACTGCTGAGTATGAAGAATGCATCATGGGACTAGAGTTGACTATTGATCTAAAAATAAAAGAGTTGATGGTGTATGAGGACTTGGAGCAAATCATAAATAAGATCACGGATAGATACATGAGAAAATATGCTAAGCTGGTATAACAAAATAATCATCTCATTGACCTTTGCAAAAAATTCTTGAAAGTTGGGTTGGAGAACATACCAAGGTTGAAGAATGATTTTGTTGATGCCCTCGTAACTCTGGCGTCCATGATATCTGTGATAAAAAAGGCAAAAAAGAAATCCCCATAACAACCAAGGTGTACAATCAACTCACTCATTGCAATGAGATCGAAGTGGAGCAAGAAGTGGAACCTTGTTATATAGATATCAAAATATTTTTGAAAGACCAAGAATACCCGGAGAGGGTTGACAGCTTGAGATAAAAAATCTTGCGAAGATTGTCAGTTATTCCTAAGCAACGACACATTATACAAAATATTACCCCACATGGGCCTTTTGCGATATGTTGACGCCCAAGGAAATGGTATGACTAATGAAAGAGGTATATAGAGGACTCTGTAGATCGCACATGAGAAAATTCAAGTTGGACAATAAAATCCTTAGAATGGACCATTTTTGGTTTACAACGGATAGTGACTGCAAAGACTATGTGCATAAATGCCACAAGTGCTAGGTGCATGGTGATCAAATTCACCTATCTTCGATGGAGTTGCATTGTCTGGGCCTCGTGGCCTTTTACCATGCGGAGATCATGGATGTCATCGATCCTATCACACCACCAATTCTATGTGGACATCGCTTAATTCTGGTAGCCATTGGTTACTTCACCAAATAGGTCGAAGCTGTTATCCTTACCCATGTTACTCAAAAGAACGTAACGCAATTCTTAAAAGAAAATATCCTATTGCGTTACGAAGTACTGCAAGTTCTCATAACGGATAACGCCAAGAACCTCAAGGGGGGAATGATGAAGGCCCTCCGCACTGAATTCAAAGTTGAGCACAAGAATTCCTAGGGTTGCCACACGATTTTTTCCTTCAGAGAATTAAAATTAAAACCGAAGAACCAATATTTTATTTTATAAAAGTTGAAGAATTTTTACAATACGACGGTGAAAACCGAATAAAAATCTAAATTATTTTAATATATAATTCTAAATTGTCAGTTTATATGACAGAGATTATGTAACTAGCCCTGCAATTATTATTGTTTATAATATATTATGATTTTAAATCATATTTTAATAGATATGATTAGTGTACCATATTTCATTAGTTGATAAATGAAATTAATAGATTACAATATATAATTAAAATACAACCAATCAATAGTAATAATTTAAATGAAATTCTCTAAATGATAGGATTGCGGTAGTGAAATCATATTTTCAAATATGTTTTTCACCTCATAAAAATCTGGGAAATTTGCCAAACTACGACGATCATTATAATTATTAATTTATCGATTTAATTTTACATCAGTAAATAATAAATACAATTATTACAAATTAAATAGAAATTAAAATTCCTGGCGCTATTTCATTCTCACCAGACCTGCAATCAAAACTGTAGAGTTGTGAGTTAGGGCTTAGTAGAATTTCAACCCCTTTAATACGTCTATCCAATCAAATCTCAAATAAACACATAAACGTGTATCTCACATAATTTTCACATAATACATATTCATAAATATTTTATGAAAAATAACATTTATACCTGTAATAGCATAAACTATATAATACAATGAGAGATTGAATACATATATTAAAAGAATTAGAAATTCTACCTAAAATCTGAAGCCGAAATCCGAACCGAAATATTCCTAATCGTAATATTATATTTTTGCTCAAAAACATTCAGTAAACCTATAACTTTTAATATTCTTAGTGTGTATATATATATATAATAAAAGTTGATTGCTTAACATGTAAGGAAATTTTATTATTATTATTATTATTATATAAACACACACATGTGTAACACACAACACACAAATGTGTTGTCTTCATTTTTTTTTGAAGACAATACATAATTAAAATATATAATTATATATATAATATCTATATTTATATAAAATACCCTCTTAACATAAAAAATATATATTAATTATATCCCAAAATTATTAAAATGATATTTTAAATAGCACAATAGTCCCAAAACTTTCAAAAGTCAATTTAAAATTAACATTTAATCCCAAAAAATTATCAACTATTATTTATCCCATAAATTTACAAAACAATCCCAAAAATATTAAACTTATATAAAATAATATTTTTTAAAATATAAATTTTCGAGGTATTATACTTACCGCCTGAATATGAAAGGAGCGACAGAGGTAGCAAATAAGAACATCAAGAAGATCCTAAGAAAAATGATTGACAATCACAAGAAATAGAATGAGATGCTTCCATTCGCTTTAATGGCCTAGCTAATGTCAATTCGAACCTCAACAATGGCCACACCATATTCACTCATTTAGAGGACAAAAGCATTAATCTTGACTGAGGTAAAAAATTTGTCCTTAAGGATCTTGATGGAAACTGACATAGATGAAGCTGAATGGGTACAACAAAGTCTAGATCAACTATGCTTAATCGATGAGAAAAGACTAACCACCGTTTACCATGAATAATGCTACTAGAAAAGGATGGCAAAAGCCTACAATAAAAAAGATTGTCCACGAATCTATAGCGTGGGTGAACTGGTCTTGAAGAAGATCTTTCCCTTCTAAGAAGAGGCTAAAGGCAAGTTCACGCTAAATTGGGAGAGGCCATTTGTTGTTAAGAAAGTTTTGGGGCTCAGGACTTTAATACTCCAAAAGATAGATGTGGAGGAGTTCCTAAATACCATAAATATCGACGTAGTTAAGAGGTACTACCCCTAAAAAAAGAAAAAAAAAATCTAGACTCATGACTGAAAAGAAGTGAGGGCAAAGGAGAAAAATAAACATGTGACCCGAGACTGTAGTGAAAACTCGAAAGGGTGCCACAGGAAAAAAAAATGTAAGGATCGTGGAAAGATACATAACCACTGACCTAGTGAAAATCTGAAAAGGTATTGAGGTGCAAAAATAAGGGTGTTGAAGAAAAGAAAAGGCATAAAATAAAAAAATAAAAAATAAATAAAAGAGAAAAAAAAGAAGGGGAAGAAGATAGCCCGAAGATTTGGGGTTCATCTAGAGGTAAAACAATTCGAGAAAGAGTCAAGAAGTAAAGAATTCGATTGACAATTCGAGCCACTTCAAAGTTAAAAGAAATAAGGGTCAAAGTTTGCTAGAGATCTAAAGACTTTAAGTCAACATCCGAAATCTTTGACTAAAATTTGTTTTAAGAAATTATAAAGTCAAACGAAAAGCATCATTTTCAAGAAATCCTGTATATGAAAATAATTTAAGAGCAACAACAATATATAGAAAAATTGATTCTATTTTATTCCCAAATCATTCCTCAACAAAGGTTTGATTTTTTATTTTTTTTTCAGTTCTTGTTAATATTTTAGTTTATTTTAACTATGATATCAAACAGAAATTTAACATTTAGGTAATATTAAATGAAAGACAGAAAACCAATTTGAATTAATAGCGTAAAAAAGAACGAAAAAAACATAAGTGGGTTATTTCAAGAACAATATAACTATCTTCTTGAAAAGAATATGTTCTTGTTCCGTTCCGACAAATTTGTTCTAAAAAATATAGAAACAGAAATAGTTGGCCCAAAGAGCTATCTAAGAAGGGGGTAAATTGGATAGCTATAAAAACTTAACAATTAAACACTTAAACACAAATAATTAATTTTCTTAAATCAATTATTATCTTGATTCGCAGCGTATATGTGTTTAATACTGAATGCACACCCAAACACAATATAGATAATAAATCAATATAGCACACAAGAATTTATCCTAGTTTGGTCAAGTTAATCTTGCCTACATCTAGTCTCCGAAGCTCAATGGAGATTCGCAATTCACTAACCCCTTGATTCTTTTATCAAGTAGGAAATAAATCCTTACAACACACGATTCTTTTACAGGCGCATAATCAACTTTTACAATTTACCTTTCTCACAGACCAAAGATGAACCCTATTTTTTTACTAGGCTAAAGATAAACCTAACACTCTCTTACTTATCCTTTACACAGGAAATGATGAACATTTACAAATCATTCAAAATAATTTAATTGCAGGATGAATTAAAACCTAATTCTTTTTTTAAAAAAAATAATAACCTAACCTTTTTACCAGGATAAAGATCAAACCCTAATATTTTTCACAAGAAAAAGATCAAAACCCAGTTACCCTGACTAGATACCGTCTTAAACGTGTCTAATCCATTCAAACTCACAAATAAAAAAATATCTGTTTCTTCTCACAAAAAAACTTCTACCACCTCAATATAGATATACTCGATTAATATTCCAAATAAATACTATGTGATAGATATAATGTGAGGCAATTCAAATCTGATTAATAAATAATGTGGGTAACACAAATTTAGCATGTAACTAGATCATCAGACAAAAATCGTTTAAAAAAATAAATCAGGATTTTAAGTTTAAAACGATTTTCTAACAATCCTAAATCAAGTAATCAAAATAAATATAACTTTAAAAAGCAATTAATAAAATTTTAATAGATCTCACCAGGAAAACACCGAAGACAATGACAATATAGTAAGTAGAGCTCAAATTGGTAACACTAAATAACAAACGCTTTAAATCAAGAACTTATAACGAATCACTCGTAGAAATCTCAGCAAAAATTTCACTCTTATGAAAGCTCAAATTGATGTTCTTGATGTGTGTAATTCAATTCCCGCAGGTCTTTATTAATAGACCAATAATTTGCCCCCTAACGACTTGTTTTGCAAAGATATACCATAAAATGATATACTAAGACCCCATATATCACAACCTTTCATTATAGGTATGTTCCACTAAAAAATATATTTCAAATCTTACTTTTAAGTCCATGAAACTATTCTCAATTTAAAATCACATAAATAAGAAGTATTAAATCATTTAAATTAAGAGAATTTCAAAATATATGAATCATATCACTATGGATTACTAAATAGGTTGTTTATATTCGAAATACATTCAAATCCCCCAAATCCCTCTCTTGGAATCATAAAAACAGATAGTTTTTGACCAAGAGACCAAATCAGTTAAATCCTTGACTAAAGCAGTCAGTTGACCAACCTACTTCAATCGGTTGACCGACTGTGCTAGGATACATTTTAGTTATTGGCACAACACACATTCGATTGACCGACCATACCCAATCAGTTGACCGAAATGATAAGTGTGTTTCCAATTTCCACCATTTCATCTACTGACTTATTTGGTTAACTAACTCTCTTCATTTGGTTGACCGATTGGATCAGTGTGATCACTTCCTTACCCATTTCAGCTACTATTTCAAATGATTGACCAATTGTTTTTCTCGGTTGATCGATTGGATCAGTAGGACTTCGTTTTAACTCCAAATACTCATTGTTTTAATTAGTCAACCGATTGTTTTTCTTAGTTCACCAAATTGACCTGAGAAAATAATTTTTTATACTTTAAAACACATTTTTCGATTAGGTTAATTATCAAAATCATTTCACATAAGGAGCACATACAATATCTTATTTTAGGATCTTAAACTTATCACTTCTTATCATGACACACATAAAATTAACTCATTTCAAGTGTTGTGCGTGATTCTAATTCGGGTTGCTTTAAGAGTATATAAGTAAAGAGTTATTTTCACCTATTTTTCTTCAGCGTCTTCAAAACTCTTCACATCTTTGCATGTCCATCTTACACCATTTATGTTTTCTTTATCATATCTTCTTATTAATAAAATGCATGGAACTCTATATCTAAAACACTTGATAAAACTATTAGTTCACCAAAAACATCAATACTTAATTGTTCATCAAAATATTGGGTTTAACAATCTCCCCCTTTTTTTTATTATGGCAATGAATTTTGATATTTTCTTCAAAATATAATGTAATTACGCTTCTCCTAAATCCGAGGATGAATATTTAAACTCATTTAAAGCACAATAAGGAAAACATAATGAAACAATAATAAAGATATTCAATATAATTTCAAAAACTTTAAAATAAAAAAACTCCTCCATTTAATCAATGCAAGGCTTAGGCGAACAAATCTTAAACATCATTTACTCTTTAAACATAAACTACTCTTTAATCATCAACTTCTCTCTCTTTGCCATCTCAAAAAGTGGGGGCGGAGAACTAAAAACATCACTCTAGGCATACATCGTTATGCTTAGCTATACTTAAATCTCGAATAATTTTCACGAATTGATCTTCAACTAGAGGTTTGGTAAAAATATTAGCAAGCTGATCGGAGGAATCAACATATTCAATAGTCACATCCCTTTTTTGAATGTGATCACGAATAAAATAATGTTTAATCTCTATGTGCTTAGTTTGTGAGTGTTGTGTCAGATTCTTATTTAAGCATATAACACTTTTATTATCACAATAAATAGGGACCTCCTCCATACATATTCCAAAATTTTATAATTGTTGCTTAATATATAGAATTTGAGTACAACAATTATCAACTGCCATATACTCTGCCTCAGTCGTAGATAAGGCAATCGAGTTTTATTTCTTGCTAGCCCAAGAAACCAAAACATATCCTAAAAAGTGGTATGACCCGCTTGTACTTTTAATCTCGACTTTACATCCAAAAAAATCAGCATCGAAGTAACTAGTTAACTTAAAGTCACTCCCTCTAGGATACCATAATCCTAGACCACTTGTCCTTTTCAAATATCGAAAGATTCTGCTGACAATGTTAGATGCGATTCTTTAGGACAAGACTGAAATCAAGCATACAAGCATACACTAAAAATTATGTCAAGTCTACTAGAAATAAAATACAACAAACTAACAATCATACTTCGATACATTTTTTTAATTTACGTTTTTACCCGTATCGTCCTTTTCTATGTTTGTAGCTATTACCATGGGAATTTTGTACTCTTTAGCGCCATTCAAGCCATACTTTTTCAGTAACCATTTGTGTACTTGGCTTGATTAATGAAAATCTATCCTTTGATTTGCTTAATTTGCAACCCAAGAAAGAAGATTAGTTCTCCCATTATATTTATTTCAAACTCAACTTGCATAATCTTGGCAAACTCTTGACAAAAATCCTTATTAGTAGATCCGAATATAATATCATCAACATATATCTGTACTAATAGGATATCATACTCATTCTGTTTGATAAATAATCAAATATCAATAAGACTCTGTCGAAAACTATTTTCGATCAAATACCGGCTAAGTCTCTCAAACCAAGCTCCCAGAGCTTGTTTGAGTCCATATAAAGCCTTTTGAAGTTTAAACACATGATCGGGAAGTTTTATCAGTCTCAAACCTCAGTGGTTGTTCGATATAAACTTCTTCTGACAGAAATCCATTCAAGGATGTACTTTTTACATCCATTTGATATAATTTAAAATTACGTGAACATGCAAATACAAGTAATATTCTAATAGCTTCTAGTCTAGCCACAGGTGCATACGTTTCATCATAATCAATTCCCTCTTCTTGATTATAGTCATATGCTATCAATCTTACTTTATTTCTAATCACAATACCTGTTTCATCTTTTTTATTATGATAAATCCATTTAGTACCAATTACAAGATGAAAATAAGGTCTAGGAACTAGAGACTACACCTTATTATGCTCAAATTGAACTAACTTTTCTTGCATTGCGGAGATCCAAGACTCATCCGTTAACGTCTCATTAATATTCTTAGGCTCAATTTGAGATAGAAAAGCAAGATTAATTATATCCCTAAAAGAGGATCTTGTATTTACACCTTTTTGAAATTATCAATAATTTCTTTTACCATATGTCTTGGCATTGTCTTTATAGCACATGGTAATGTCGTCTATTCACCATTTGGCCTTTTATTCGTTAAATTTTGTGGTTCATTTGTCATCTCAACTCTTTGGTCTTGCTTAGTTAGAGTACTTTCATTATCATCATCTAAAATCTTTCTCAACACAAGCGGATCAAATTTCTCAAATATGACATGCATAGATTCTTCCACTATTAAGGTACATTTGTTATATATTCTATAAGCTTCACAGTAGGAAGTGTACCCGAGAAAACTACCGTAATCATATTTAACATCAAATTTACCCAAATTATATTATCATTTAAGATAAAACGTTTGCAACCAAAAACTTTAAAGTAGGATATATTTGGAGTTTTACCATTCCAAATTTCATAAGGGGCTTTATTAAAACCTATTTGGATAGAAACCATATTTACAACATGACAAATAGTACTTACGGCTTCGGTCTAAAAGTATTTAGAATATGATTCTCATTCAGCATCATTCTGGCCATTTTCTGAAGCATTTTTTTTCTCTCTCCAGAACACCATTTTGTTGTGGCGTTCTTAGTGTAGAAACGTTATGAGCATACCCATGCTCATTACAATAGATTATTATCTTATCATTCTTAAATTCTATGCCTCTATCACTATGGATGTTAATAATGCAACATTGTTTTTCATTTTGAACTCGTTTAGAAAACTTAGAGAATATAGAAGCAACTTCACTTTTCTTAACTAGGAAAAATACCCATATAAATCTAGAATAATTATCCACAATCACTAATGCATAAAATTTACCTCCTAAACTAGAAATGACATTTGGACCAAATAAATCAAGATGCAACAATTCAAGACATTTAGATGTGGATGTATACAACTTTTTTTTAAACGATGATCTCAATTGCTTAACTAGTTGACATGCATCACATACTTTATCTTTCACATATTTTAATGCAGGTAAACCACATACAAAACTCTTCTTAGACAACTTTGAAATTAACTTCATACTTGCATGCCCAAGTTGTCTATGTCATAACCAACTATTCTCAGGTAATGCATTTAAATACGATAAATTTTGAGAAAAGAAGCCATCAAATGAACATTGTATAAACATTTTCAAAATATAATGCAACAAGTAATATGCTACAATCATGTCCATTCTTAATAATACATTTATCATGATTAAAAACCACGTTATAACCTTTGTTACACAATTGACTAATGCTAAGCAGGTTATATTTAAGACAATATATTAAGAGAACATCTTTAATAGTAGTAGATTCATTACCGATATTACATATACCGATAATTTTACCCTTTACGTTATCTCCAAATGTCACATGACCTCTGTCTTTAGGTGTCAAAGACGTGGATTTAGATTTGTCACCCATCATGTGCCGAGAACAACCACTATCTAGGAACCATTTTTCCTTACCTATAGATGCTTTCTGAATAATCTACAAGGAGCCCCTTAAATAGTTCCTAAGTGGGTCCGATCTTGTTAGTAGGGACAATTTTAGTTTCCTCAGAAACGCAAACTTATCTACATTTAGATATTTTAGAAAAGCATTTACTGATGGTATGTCCTACAATGTTACATTTAACAAGATTCCTGATTTCAGAAAAGAATTTATGAAATCTCTTTTGTTTAAGGTTTTTCTGAAACCCAATTCCAACCTTGTCGAAAATACCTCGCAAACTCCTCTAAAGCATTTTTAAATTGTTTTCATTACCCATAAATTTGGGAACTATCGAATGCAAATCATAATTTTGGATTTCAATTCAATATTTTCAGATTCAAATTTCATCACTTGCTTGTTAAGTGTGTTAATTGTACTTTGTAGGGAACTAATTTGAGAACACTGGTTTTTATAATAATGCGTTAGTTCTTGATAAATATCAAATACATCCTCAAACTTTAAAAGGTAAAAACTAAAATATTTCGTTACCTCACCTCTAGTGGCCATCAGAGCAAGCATAAATGAATAATCACTATCCAATTTTTTCGATCTACTCGATCCCGAGTCATCCTAAATGGCTTTCATTGATTTCTTCTTACTTTCTTTCACCTTTTTCTTTTACCTTCTTTTTTTTTTCTTTCTTTGGTTCAGGACAGTCGAATTGAAAGTGTCTGTTCCTGTGATAGTTGAAGCATTTAACATTACTCATGAAATTTTTCTTTCCACATAATGTTCGTCGAGTCATCTTTCTGAAATTTTTCGTAAGAAGCATGGCATATTTTTTTTGCTTGATGTCAAGACTGATGTCATCACTATTATTTTCTTCTTTGTTTTTCTGAACTTTTGATGCTAATGACTTCTTTTTAATATTTTGATCGAACTACATTTTGTGCATTTTTGTACCACTAAACTTAATTTTATTAATTATTTGATCAAATTAAATAATTATAAATAGAGTTATTTTAGTTTTTTTTTTTTTGTATATTTTTGAAAATGAAATAAAACCACGTTAAGATAGGACAAAACGAAAAAAAAAAATGAGCACGCTACAGTATGCTGAATAAAAGCCAAACAAAAACTAAAGAAACCGGAACGAATTGTTCGATCAGATAAAAATATAAAAAAATGAATTATTTTATATATTTTTGTAGGTTTTTGAAAGGCAAACAAAATGACATTGGTTTGGATAAAATTGAATTAAAAACGAAGAAACCACGTGATTCGAACAAAAATCGGCACAGACAGCTCAGCTGAGCCTCGGCTCAAGTGGCTCAAATGTGGCTTCCGCCTGAGTCGTGCACTGTTCATGGCTCAAGGCTGGCCTAGGTTAGCCCATTCATCTCAATCCAACCCATTGAACCGATCCAGCCCATTCCAGCTTGTTTTAACTCGTTTTCAACCCATCTCTAACTCAACCAAGGCAATTTTTGCCTTGGATTTCGTGTACAACAATTTGTAGCCATTTTTTACCAGCTTTGTTTCACATTTCCCATTAGTTGTTAGTTGTTAGGATATTTTGGTTTTGTTTCCCAATTCATTTACATAAAGAGGAACGATTGTAAGCTTGATGAGGGGAGATTGATTGATTTCTAATAAAAATTTGCGGCCAACTTTTGGCTTTCAATTCTCATTTTGTTTGTACACCATTTTTAGAATTCTTGAAGTAAGAGAGTTTTGTTCTTATACAAAGGTGGAGATGGTGTTTACAAGGATTTCATCCAAGAAAACGCCATTTCATGTATCAATAATCGACTAAACTTTTTTCAACCGGGTTAGAATTGTGGTGAGGTATTTTAAATTTATGTAATATTGTGTTTTTAATTTAATTCTGGATTTGAGTAAACCATTGTATGATATGGAATATTGTTCTTCATTGTATTATGAGAATGCATTTATTCTAAAATATTCTTATAGATATTTTAGTTTTAGATTTGGTTATTTCTAAAAATATTAAATCTAGTACCTATGGTGTAAATTTAACAATCATACAATCGTAATTTTGGGGATTGATTGTTGTATTGGATGGTTTATATCTAGATTTTAATTCACTGTAGATTAGTGTAATGCAGGGATTAAATATCGAAGATAAATCATGCCGATAAAATAATCAATTCAATATTTCTAAGTAGTTCCGACTTGTAGTTTGGAACACTCGTTTGCTCAAATTCGCGATAAAGAGAAAATACGAGTAAAAACATAAATTCCAAAATACGGATCCATAATTCCTAACTCGGTTCTCTATTTGTTCATAGATTTAGTATTAACTTTTATTGTATTAAAAATTAAAAATTAAAATCCATTTCTATTAAGGAAAGAAAAATAATTAGAAATTGATAATTACACGCTAATTCCTGTGATTCGACACTTGTATTTAAGCACACTACACTACGATATTTTGCACTTAAATAAGGTATTTAATTTGAGCGATCATATTTCCTATTGTGTCCTCATATCTTCGTATAGCCGTCTCATGGGTCATTTGGTTGCTAATGAACTCATCAATGGTGTAAACTATGTGATCTTTAACTTCCTCAATTGTAGTTACTTTTGGCTCTCAAACTTTCGTCAATGATCTCAAAATATTTCGTACTTTGTCCTCCATAGAATAAGACTTTCCAACTTAACCAAAGTTATTGCAGATATTATTGAATCTTGTGTACATTTCCAGAATCGATTTTGTTTCACCCATTTTGAATAGCTCGAATCGACGAACTAAGGTATTGATCTTTGATAGTTTTACCTGATTTGTCCCTTCATGTGTGATTCGCAATGTGTCCCACATTTCTTTTACTGATCTACAACTTGAAACCCTGGTATATTCATTTCCATTTAAAGAGCAAAACAACATGTTAATAGCTTGAGAGTTGACAAATAATTTATGTTTATCTGAGGGAGTCAGCTGTTCCTTCTTCTTAATTACTCAATTATCCTTACAAATGAATGGACTATCCTCAATGGCTAGCCACACATCATAATTATTATCTTGAAGAAAAGCGATCATTTTATTCTTCTAGAATGAATAATTATCACCTGCAAACAAAGGTGAACAATGCATAGACTATTCCTTACCTAGAGTGCCTATGGGGCTGCGCCATGTGATCTTTCTCAGCTAGAATATTTAGAAAAACGAGTTAAACCAACTCTGATACCAATTGTTGGCCCAAAGAGTTACGTAAGATGGGGGTGAATTGGGTAGTTACAAAAAATTAACAATTAAACACTTAAACATAAATAATTAATTTTTCTAAATCAATTATTATTTTGATACATATCAGATATGTACTTAATACTAAGTGCACACCCAAACACAATATATATAATAAATCAATTTAGTACACAAGAATTTATCTTAGTTTGGTCAAGCTAATATTGCCAATGTCCAGTCCCTCGAGCTCCACGGAGATTCGCAATCCACTGACCCTCCCTGATTTCTTTACCAAGTAGGAACCAAACTCTTACAGCTTACGATTCTTTTACAGGAACAAAATCAATCTTTACAATTTATCCTTTTCACAGGCCAATAATGAACTCTATCTTTTTACCAAGCTAAATATAAACTTAACACTCTCTCACTTATCATTTTTTACAAGGAATAATGAACCTTTAAAAATCACTCAAAATAATTTAATTGCAGGGTGAATCAAAACTTAATTCTTTCAAGGGAAAAGAATACTCTAACATTTTTACTAGGACAAAGATTAAACCCTAATTTTTTTCACAGAAAAAAGATTGAAACCTAACTACCCTAACTAGACACTGTCCCAAACGTGTCTAATTTACTCAAACTCACAAATACAAAAAATATGAATTTCTTCCCACAAGGAGCTTCTATCACCTCAATACAGATATACTCGATTAATGTCCTGAATAAATACTATGTGATAGATACAATATGAGACAATTCAAATCTGATTAATAAATAATGTTGGTAGCACAAATTTAGCACGTAAATAGATAATCAGGCAAAAAATCGTTTAGAAAAGATTTTCAGGCTTTTAAGTTTAAAAAGATTTTCTACCAATCCTGAACCAAGTAATCAAAATAAATATAACTTTAAAAATCAATTAATAAAGCTTGGATAGATCTCACCGGGAAAACACCAAAGGCAATGACAATATAGAAAGTAGGACTCAAATCGATGATGCCAAACAACAACCGCCTTAGGTCAAGAACTTATGATAAATGACTCGTAGAAATCTTAGCAAAAATCTCACTCTTATAAAAGCTTAAACTGATGTTCTTGATGTGTGTAATTCAATTCTCACAGGTCTCTATTAATAGACCAATAATTTGTCCTCCAACGGCTAGTCTTTCAAAGATATGCTATAAAATGACATTCTAAGACCCCATATATCATAACCTTTCTTTATAGGTATGTTCCACTTAAAAATATCTTTCAAATCTTACTTTTAAGTCCATGAAACTATTCTCAATTTAAAACCACATAAATGGGAAGTATTAAATCATTTAAATTAAGAAAATTTCAAAATATATGGACCATATCAATAGGGATTATTAAATAGGTTGTTTATATTCGAAATACATTCAAATTCCCCAAATCATTCTCTTGGAATCATAAAAAAATGGATAGTTTTTTACGAGGAGACCAAATCATCCAAATATCTAACTGAAGTAGTCAGTTGACTGACCTGCTTCAATCAGTTGACCGACTGTGCCAGGTTGCATTTTAACCGTTGGCACAACACACATTTGGTTGACCGACCATTCCTAATTGGTTGACCGAATTGATTAGTGTGTTTTTAATTTGCACTATTTCATCTACTGACTCATTTGATTGACCGGCATTCTTCATTCGATTGACCGATTGGATCAGTAGGACTTCGTTTTAACTCCAAAAACCCATTGCTTTAATTAGTTAATCGATTACTTTCTCAGTTGACCAGATCAACCCGAAAACACAATTTTTTTTTTTTAATTTTAAAACACATTTTTCAATTAGGTCAATTATCAAAATCATTTCACATAAAGAGCACATATAATATCTCATTTTAGGATCTTAAATTTATCACTTTTTATCATGACACAAATAAAATTAACTCATTTTAAGTGTCGTGCATGATCCTAATTCAGGTTGAATTAAGAGTATATAAGTAAAGATTTGTTTTCCTCTATTTTTCTTCAGCGTCTTCAAAACTCTTCATATCTTCATCATGTCCATCTTACACCCTTTATGTTTTCTTCATTACATCTTCTTATTAATCAAATGCATGGAACTCTAAATCTAAAACAATTGACAAAACCATTAGTTTCACAAAAAACCATCAATACTTAATTGTCCATCAAAATCGTGGGTTCAACAGAAACAGTAATCAAGGTTAAGTTCAAATCTATTGCTTCAACCTCAAATTGAACGGGCTCAAAGAGTAGATTAGCTTACCTGGAAGACACTGTTTCAAAACCCTGGAAGTTGGAAAAGAACTCTTAATCATCAAATAATCCATAAAAAACACAAGTAAAAAAAATAGTAAATGAAACTTGAAAATGACTAAATACACAGGTCATAGCACAAAACACATATGATATGAAATTTCTATTTCGAGAAATTTTGTTCTAAAAATTATAGAAAAAGAAACAATAATCAAGGTTAAGTTCAAATCTATCGCTTGTACCTCGAATTGAAGGGGCTCGAAAAGTAGATTAGCTTACCATGAGGACACTAATTCATAACCCTGCAAGTTGAAAAATAACTCTTAATCATCAAATCATCAATAAATAAAATAAAATAAAGCAAATGAAGCTTGAAAACAACTAAACATATAGTTTATAACACAAAACATATATAATATCAAAATTTTGTTTTGAGAAATTTGTTCTAAAATTATAGAAGTAGAAACAATAATCAATGTTAAGTTTCAATCTATTGCTTGTACCTCGAATTGAACAGACTCGAAGAGTAGATTAACTTACCATGAAGCCACTGTTTCAGAACCCTGTAAGTTAAAAAAACAATCCTTAATCATCAAATGATCCATAGAAAACACAAGTATATAAAAAGTAAATGAAACTTGAGAATGACTAAATATGCAGTTTATAACATAAAACACATATAATATCCCAGTAAATGAAACTTGAGAATGACTAAATATGTAGGTTATTACACAAAACACGTATAATACACACACACGCGCGCGCGCGCACATATATTTAGGAAACTAAATCTTCCTACTAGCAATTGCAAAGCAAAACCAAAGAATAAGATATACACACATGCACACATCTACACATACATATACATTTAGGAAAATAAATCTTCCTACCATCAATTGCAAAACAAACCGAAGAAGAAAATAACCATGACAAACTTGAATAAGAGCAGAAAGTAGTGAGTAGAAGAAGAAGTGTGAGGCAGTAGGTAAGGCCGTGTAAACATGGCACAATTTTAGGTATGTAGGAAGGTGTTAAATGCAACGTGGAAGGATAATAGGCTTTTGAACTGTATATGTGTAAATGTAGGGGGAATGGAGAATCGAAAGGCACACTGTGATAGTAGCTGAAGAGATGACATATGTAGGGAGTTGTACATGTACATATCATGCAAAAAATGAGTAAACAGTAAAGGCATAAACGACTTTTCCTAAAGTTTAGGAAAAATCATTTTTGTTGTAGGAAAATGAATGGAAAAAGCATAAATAAAGTAAAAAGGAGTAGAGACCTAAAGGAGGGTGGAAACCTTTGTGCCAGTGAGTCTTGTGGGAGGCGGCGACCGTGCCGATCAAAACACTGAATCGAAACGAGAGAGAATAGGTGATGTATAACCTTGAAATCCCTAAAAAGGTTCCTAAAAACGAAATCATGAAGAAAAGAAAAAGGAAAAAAAGAAGAACAAGCAAAAATCAATGAGATCCAGCAAAATGGAAGCTAGATCCAGGCAAAATCAAATCTGCATTTGGGCAAATAAGAAGAATCATAAATAATATAAGTCGAAAACATGAAATAAAAATGAGAAAATGAGGGTTTTATATCTGTACTGCTGAGGTAATGTCGCAATCTGATGTCGCCGGTGCTAGAGGCGAAGAGGTGGTGGTGACTTCGTACAGTGTGTGCCGCTGGAGCCTATGCTATCCAACACATGAAATGACGAATAAGGACATTAGCAGGGCCTGTTAAATGACACATAAGGACGGAGATTGAAATGAATTAAAATTTTTCCATCAAATATGGAAAATTATGAGAACAATGACTTTGCATAAAATTAACAAAAATGCCATAGAAAAAAGAAAAAAATCCCCCTTGACTCTTTTATATGTTATAGATAAAGGTAATTTAGAGGACCTGTTGCCAATTTCCCCAATAATTTATTCATTGACAATTTCTTTTCTTTTTTTTTTTTTTAATTTTTTAGGCTAACACCCATTTTTATAAAACATATTAATATGGGCCCCAATGGACAAAATCCATACCATCAAAAACCTATTCATTTATTTATTGTTTAAGAAAAACCCATTGTTAGCCAATACACACACGCGCGATTATCTTGAGGGAAGCCCTATGGTATATTTAGAAACAATAAACAAGTCGAAAAAGGAAATTCTTCACCAAAATCTATTGATTTAAACTATAAAAATGGAAGATTTTTGGGTGAATCGTCTTTACATTTTCATTTCTCATTGCCATAAGTTGCAAAACAATTAAATGGGTAACCCTAGACCGCTGAAATTTGATGAACATGCATATACTATGGCGGTGAACAACGACGGCTACCGGTGACGACTGTTGAGGCATTATTGGCGACGATTGCTGTTGCGCTACCTGCGACAAACAATGGCTATCGACAGGATTTTAGGTAGAATATATGTAATATGATTTTGTTGATGTGTGAACAAATCGATACTAATCATATATGTGCAAAAATCCAAGTGTTATTGTTCACAAATGTATAATCATACAATGTTTGTTGTGCAACAACAATTGTAAAGGGATTAAGTAAGGTTATTACTACCAATTATTCAAAAAGTTACAGCACAGTAAGTATTGCCTTTTTTAGGATTAAGTTGTCAAATTTGTAACTATACAGTAACAATGCCACAAGACATGACCCCCATAATTGGAAGTGATTGACGAAAATGTTGTTGTGCAACAACATTGTTGACAAATATGCAATCACATAATTAAGATTCTCACAAAATTGGTCAATAAAGAAACACTTTTCCAGTAAATTCACAAAAAAATATTTGATGGGCGCAACTTTTCAATTTTTTTTGTACTATTTAGTAACCCTTTTCACAAAATTTTACACTACAGTAACATTTTCACAACGATAATGGTGTAGCAAAATTCCAAAACATGATTAACCTTAGCAAAATTTTAATGTATAGTAACTTTCATAAAAATTACAGTGTAGCAAAATTTGAAAGCACTATTAACCCTAACAATGCATTTGAAAACCCCAAAAATGCTTTCAACAATCCAAAAAATTGTCTCAAATTTGGGAAACCAAATAAAAAATTGACAAATTCGAAAAACAAAAAACAAGAGCAAAACTGATTTAACCCTAGACTAACCGTTGTAATGCCGTTGCCAGTGTTGCCGCGAGTATGCACTGTACGCGCTGGCACCTAAGCCTCGTTGCCAACACAAATCTGCAGAACCTATACCCAACGACGACTACTTGCCGTCGCAAGCTCATCGGTTTTCAAATATTATGGTGTAGCAAAATTTAAAAGCACTATTAACCCTAACAATGCATTTTAGAACCCTAAAAATGTTTTCAACAATCCAAAAAATTGTCTCAAATTAGAAAAACCAAATAAAAAATTAACAAATCCGAAAAACAAAAAATAAGAGCAAACCAATTTAATCCTAGACTAACCGTTGTAATGCCGTTACCAGTGTCGTCACGAGTGTGCACTGTACATGTTGTCACCTAAGCCTCGTTTCCAACACAAATCTGCAGAACCTATACCCAACGACGACTGCTTGCCGTCGCAAGCTCACCGGTTTTCAAAAACTCACCGTCGTCGTCGTAACCTAACCCATCGTGGCAACCCCAAGCCTCTGCAGAACCCTAGAATCAACACCAAAATCACCGCCGATGGCTGTCGCAAGTAACCCTAGAATCACTCACTTTCGTCGCAAGGTTTGTCGCCGTGTCTCTCGCAATTGTGCACAAAAATATTCTAGGCGTCAAGATTAAAATGAATCTACAAGGAAACTATTGATTGATTCCCCACCAAAATCCCTATTATCATTTGATCACACAAGCGTTGTCTTTTGTGTGGGAGCTCACGTATGCCATTTGGGTTTTTCTCTCAGGTTATGTTTGCCTGGAAGAATAGAAAAAGAAAATAAAAAATAAAATGAGAAGATAATATTTTTATCTATTATGAAAGAAAAATTATTTTCTGTAGTATTGATTGGTTAGGAAAGAAAAATAAAAAGAGGGAAAATAATTTACTGTTTTACCCTTATATATTATAAAAATAAATTAAAAATTATATTATCAATGGTATAATTATAATTTTATTCATTTTTCATAATTTCCCTCTATAAAATTGTCTTGAAAATTATATTTTTTCTATTCTATTTTTTTTCTCCCATTTTTCATCCAACCAAATAATAATTTTTTTTTTTTTATCCTTCTAACCAAACACAACCTAAATCTAATATATTACAAAGGAATGAATTAATAATGGGATTTAGGTGATTATAATTTTTTTCCCCCTTTTTTTTTATGAGAAAGACAGTCGTCTATTAATAGTAATAGCAAAACAAACAGAGACCGAAGATTGTAGATATGTATATTGCGCCACATGTGCGTAATCTGTGTCAATGTGTATGTAGTCTATATGGAGTTGATTTTGAGCGACAGACTGCTTTGAATTGAGAATTGAAGTGTAAAACCCCAAATGGAGGGTGCGGCTAATGATGCGAAATCGCCGTTGCTGAACGACGGCAGGAAGATGAGCGGGAGCTGGCGACGCGGGCGACTGAGTCGTCGGAACTCGGTTAGCTCGCTGAGGAACGATTTCGTGGCCAGGTTGCCGGATAAGGTCCGCTCTGCCGTTGATCTCGAATCTTCCTCTTCCTCTTCCATCGACGTCTCTTCTAGCTCTGGCTTAACCAAAGGTCTCTCTCTCTCTCTGGTAACTGGAGTCCTAACTCCTTTAAGTTTTATGCTGTTTAATTAGAGATAAAGCCTGGCAAAAGCTGGTTGAGTCATTTTCTTCATCTTTGCTTTGTTTTGGGTTTTGCGTTGGTTTTTTGAAATTGTGATCAACTAACGGATTAGCATTTAGTAATCATGATCAAATGATGAGATATGGTTTCGTGAACGTCCAAAAATTGATGGGAATTTTCTGAATACAGGTTTTGGAGTTGCAAACTAAATAGACAAATACGCCGAAATGAAATGTAATGAAATGGAATAACAATAGAATTGAAATTATTATGGTAATGGAATAGAATGGTTATTATTATTTCTATGTTTGGTAACAAGAGAGATTACATGTGGTATTGGAATGACATCAAAGGGTAAAATAGTAATTTAATTAAAATTTTCAACGGTATAATAGTTAATTTAATTCCAATTCAAATATTTGGTTAGTATTTGGTTTCGTTTTTTGGCCAATGAATGATTAAGACCTAATTCCATGTAATTGGGATTAACCAATACATAGTTTATCTTGATATTGGTTAATCCTATGTTTTGTAGGATTAGAGAATCCTTGGTAATGGAAATGAAATTTAATCCCATGTACCAAACATAGGAATGGAATGACCATTCCTATAGCCATTCCATTCTCATCTCGCATACCGCGTACCAAAGTGTTTTTGGGTGGAGGATTTCGGCAGAGGATTTGATTTTGATTAGGGATTTCTAAAATTCATAATTTAATTTTTTTGTTTAGCTATATCAGAAAAGAATTAATTAAATAGGGTGAAATTACATCAATAAAGTTTCAATGTCAAAAAATATACCCAAACAAGGAAGTTACGAATTTTAAAATCTCATCATTTTAAATTCCACGACTTTATTAAATTTCTTGTCCAAACGCACTCCAAAATTGTTATATATACCGTTTCCATTGACATTCATATACTAGTATATGCACAAAGAATTACATATTGTTTCTCTTAGAATGTAGGCATGTTGATGCATGTATATGTGTTGATTCCATCATTTTCATCAAATTAAACTCAGATTGTCTTTTTGTTTTGTAAATTACAATCTAATTAGCTGTCATCCGGTAAAAGATTCTTAAAATGTGGCTTTTTGGGTCTCAATAAGATTTCAATTGCCATCATTGTTTTCTCACTAAAGTGATATTTTTTAGGAGAAAAGAAATACTACGAAAGACAATTTGCAACCTTAAAATCATTTGAGAACGTTGATATATTGGTGGCATCTGATTGTGTTGAAGAGGAAGATGGCGAAGAGCAATTCCAACAAGAACGGGCAATGAGGATCTCTAATTATGCAAATATCGTACTACTCGCTTTCAAGGTAATCAACCATAGCTTGATGAAATTTCAATGAACATTACTTGTATGAATTTTTATGGGTGAAAATAATGTTGTTAGAATCTCACATCGAATTCCTGAGGCTTCCTAAAATAGTTACTCCACTTGAAATCATATGATTTTAGATTGTAATCTCCTACCATGGTATTAGAATTAAGTTTGGGAAGTCAGGTTTATTTGTCCTGATTGTTTGAATGTATGTCTTTTATCTTCAGTTGTTTGATCGTATCATGTGTAAGATAGGGTTGCACTTGAGGGTGGGTTTTAGAATCGCACTTGAAATTATTTGGTTTTAGATTGGAACCTCCTTACAAATATCTATGCGTCACAACTTTGTTGTCCCTAAAGTAATGTTCGATTAAGATTCCTATATTCTTATGAAAGCCTTTTATGGTTCTGTCCATTTCTTTGTCAAACAAAATGCATTTGGATAAGGAAATTTGATAAATTCATGAAATCTAGAAATGATGGGATATCGAAATTTTGAATTTTAAAATTTGCAAGTACGTTGTTTGGTTATATTTTTTGAAATTGAAATTTTGCGGATGTAATTTCACCTTGTGATGGAGAAATTTTAGCTTATGAATTTTAAAAATCCCTTATCAAAATAAAATCCTCTCTCAAAATCTTTTGGCCAAAGCAGGGTTATAAGTATCGGTTGTTATGTAACTAGAAATTGGCCTGCCGTAACGGCTACAGGCCGATATTTCATGCTTGGGCCGATATCCCAAATCGGCCTGTAACGGGCCAATACGGGTCCGTAATGGTGTCTTTTTCTGTTACGATTCGCCGTTATGGTCGTTACAGGCCATTACGGCCGATACAGGCTATATTCAGCCTTGTGCAGGTCCCTTCCCATCAAATACAAGTCGTATCCAGCCTTGTGCAGGCCCTCTCCTGTAAAAAGACACCCTTCTCATCAGCAAGGTGTAATTTCAGCCTTGTGCAGAGGCCATGTGATGGCTGAAAATTCATCATTTCTTTAGATTTTAGCCTTCCTTAAGCCTTATTGAAGAATTCGTATTTTTTCATATTTTTATCGTGTTGTATATGTAGTTAAATCCCTTAATATCTATTAGAATGTGTTTATTATGGGTTTATTTTTTGAATAAAACAATTATTATTATTGAGTTTTTGAGGATGTTCGGGTGATTTTAAAAAATTCACAGACGTTACGGTCGATTCTCGTTATGGATAGGCCGATACTCCCGATACCGTTACACCGCGACGGTTACCGTTACGTAACCTGATACCACGATTTAAAACCTTTCCAAACACACCCTAATAGAATTTATTAAACCAAATATTCAGGTATTGAACTTGCTTTCAGATGAGAGCAAATATAAACAATCAATACTATGTTGATACACTTCTTTCCTATGGATTTTTGTGTGTGGTGTGCACGTGTTGATGTTAATATGACGCAAAATTTACAAGTAAATGTGTCAATTTTGTTGTGCAGGTTTATGCTACCGTAAAAAGTGGATCCATAGCCATTGCGGCTTCCACGTTGGACTCTCTACTAGATCTAATGGCGGGTGCCATACTTTGGTTCACTCACCTATCCATGAAAAACATCAACATATATAAATATCCTATTGGGAAATTAAGGGTTCAACCAGTTGGAATAATTATATTTGCTGCCATCATGGCTACACTTGGTATGTAGTTGTGCCTTTCTCTTGAATTACTTTCACGCTAATTAGTTATTTCCTTAGGCACCATTTGTTAATGTTCTGTTAAAATACGAAAATCTTAATTTTAAAGGTAGTGTTTGTTTTGCACTTAAAAAACGTAGCTTTGAAAATAAAAAAGCAAAAACATGATTTTAAGTCTTTTTTTTCAAAAAGTAAAAATAGTTGCGTTTTGTCTCTCTCTTTCTCTCTCTCTCACACACACACAAAGAGATTTATGGACATCCCCAAAAATATTGTTTCCAGATTTATCTAAAACTGTCATAGTTTGTATTTCCTTCTAGGTTTTCAGGTGTTGGTCCAGGCAGTAGAACAGCTAATTAAGGATGAGTCTCCTGAAAAGATGACTTATGATCAATTGGTTTGGCTGTACACGATCATGTTAACTGCTACTGTGGTAAAACTTGCTCTCTGGATTTATTGCAAGAGCTCAGGGAACGACATTGTCCGTGCCTATGCAAAGGTATTTCACAATATGCTTTTTTGTCTCAATATTTCAACCAATAATATGGTTCTCTTACTTCTGAATTTTATTTTCCAGGACCATTACTTTGATGTAGTAACAAACATAGTGGGATTAGTTGCTGCTGTTCTTGGTGATGCATTCTATTGGTGGATTGATCCCGCAGGTGCCATCGTTCTTGCAATCTATACAATCACAAATTGGTCTGGAACTGTTCTGGAAAATGCAGGTATGTGTCTCTTCCTAGTATATTTGAAATTACAATCTCTTTTTTTGTCCAAATAAAGTTGGCAACGATACATGGGGGCCTCGGTGTGTGTTCCCCAATTTCTTTTTCTATTCCAATTTTTCTCGGAACAAAAATATATGTTCATGTTTTGTTCCCAGATTCTAAGAACAAATTTATGGGAACAAAACGGATTTGTTCCCAGATTATTTGAGAACAGAAATTCTAACCATTTGTTTAGTGTTTCTGTTCCCAGAAGACTGGCAATAGAAACCATAATATGATAACCAAAAAACAAAAAAATAAAAATAAAAAAAATGTTTCCGATCTTCTTGCGGAATTTGAGAACAAATTTCTGGGAAAAGAGCACAATTGTTCCCCGGTTTTAGTTTTGTTCCATATTCTCTTGGAATAGAAACAAAAATCTAGGAAGAAACTAACTAAACGAACGTCACCTAACGACCTTAAATCTTTATTGCTTCAGCATTTTCTTAGTTTGGTAGAACGTAGGAGTCCTCTAGGTCCAGGGAGATGTAGGAAAAATGTTACTTAAAATGCAGGACGCGCTGATACGTGGAACCATATTTATGGGTAGACTTTGACCAATGACGATAGTAATAAGATAATAATTATAATAAACCATCACTTTTTTTTTTTTTTAACATATTTGAATTTAGCAGTATTGATTTTATAATTTTCTTAAAAAGAAAGAGATGTGGTTTTAATTAATTGGCAAAATTATACGCCTATCAGGGGCCAAGCCTGATTGATATGGATACAAAAAATTGGGGTGTGTGTGGAAGGGGGGGGGGGTTCTTAATACCTTACCCCAAACAAAGGAAATAAAGAACTGGAAGGATTATATCAACTATCAAATCATTTTCTAATGTACCCTAAGCCAGATTCAGAATACAAGTTTTCTAAACAACACATTAATTTGCAGTTTGCTATGATATTGAACTAATCGGGTAACCATGTACAGAATTTTTTTTTCTTGAGATATGTACAAACTTTGCCCATTTAGGCGCCATTAATAACCTTTTTTGTACAGTAATTTTTATTATTAAAAAAATATATTGTCCGAAAGGTAGTAAAGCTAAGAAAACCAAAGTATGTTTGACGGTGTTGAGAACAATTTTTGGTGTTATACCAGCATAAATTCTCTTCATCTAGAGGAATTCTGTAGGTGGTAAACAGACTTTGGGTAGACCTTATACAACCTCAAATGTTCTTATTTTCTAGAAAAAAGAAAAAAAAAGAAATAAAAATAAAATAAAATAGAAGTTTTTGTTTAGATCTCAGAACGTAGACTTTTTTGTTTCTTTCTTTCTTCCTAACTGTTCTTAGACCAAGAACAAAAAGAAAGGGGAAAAAACAGTTAATAAACCCTGCATAAATATTTTAGAACTCTCTCTTTTCAGTTGTCGAAAACTTGCATTCTTTTCAATTGTCTAAGTAGCCATACAATATGTTTCAACTTTCTAGACATTGGGTTCTCTTGATGCAGTCTCACTTGTTGGACAATCAGCTCCTCCTGAAGTATTACAGAAACTGACATACCTTGTGATAAGGCACCCTGAAGTCAAGCGCATCGACACTGTCAGGGCTTACACTTTCGGTGTTCTCTATTTTGTAGAGGTCAGTCTTTGTAATGTTTTTTATTCCTATTGAAGGGTACTATGACTGTTTCCTTAGCTTAACATTACTTACAGGGCTTTCGACGCTTAGTACCCTTGAAGTTTGTCCATTGTCTCACTTTGGCCTATTTACTTTCGATTTGAACACTAAACCTCAAAATTTTAAAATCATCTTAATTTGACCCAATTCTCTAGGGTTTCTTATGTGTTCATATCGAAAACACGTGCCTGAGACAACAGTCAAACTTTGGGGTTCAAACTGTTACACACCCTTTCCATTGTCCCAAATCGTGATTTGAGAATTCAAAATCAGTTGATTAGTAGGCTAAGTATCGTGCACTAAACCAGAAGAAAGAGAATTTAAAACATTAGAACCGAAATTCAATATTTTTTTTTGGGCACAACAGGTAGACATTGAACTCCCGGAAGATCTACCACTGAAAGAAGCACATGCAATTGGAGAAAGCTTGCAAATAAAGATCGAAAAACTTGCTGAAGTTGAACGGGCATTTGTTCATATTGATTTTGAGTGTGAGCACAAACCAGAGCACTCTGTTCTCAAAAGACTTCCCGACAGCGACCCTTGATAATTCACTAAGGTACTATTTAGTAGCACGTAGTAAAGATTTTTTGAATTTGATAATGATACGTGTCAATTTTTTAATGTTCTACATTTGTTCATTTATAATTCCAAATATTTGGCGCACACAATTGTTTAAAGGAAAGTGTGTATATTTTTTGTTTTTAAAGAAACGGGTGAAAAAATATTCACCACTGTTTTTTGCTTGAAAGATCATGAGTTTTTCCCCTCCATTTTTGTTCGTAAAATCATTAGATTGTCAAGTCACTTATCATTCCTTATTCCTCTTTTTCTATTTCTTTTTTTTTTTTTTTTTTTTTTTTTTTTTTTTTCTGCTTTATTTTGTAGTTCTTATGAATAAAATTTGTAGTCTTTGAGGTTGAGGTAATATCACCTAGTTGTTTAATTCTTTAGTTAATATTGATTGATTGTTAAATTCATTTTGTTATTATCAACTAGAGCTAAAAAAAATAAAATAAGTAGGAACAAAAATAAATTTTCGAAAAATAGGACAAAAAACTTAACAAATCTCCAGAAATCCAATGGGTCTAACTCATTCTCAAAAGACGTCTTGTAATATGAGATTTGCCTCGAGAGTTATATATAGCTCAGGATCAAGTAACATGAGCGATGTGGGATTCAACATGCCCCTACACGTGCATGATGGATTTTGACAAACCACTGCGAACGGATATTGGAGAAGCCAACATCAATGTGGAACTCAACACACCCCCTCACGCGCATGGTGGACTTTGACAAACCACTGCGAATGGATATAGAGGGCCAACATTGATATGGGATTCAACATGCCCAATATCAGACCAAAATCTTGGCTCTGATACCGTGCATAAATTCAATGGGCCTAACTCGCGTTCAAAAGATGTCTTGTAAGATGAGGAGGGCCCAACATCAATGTGAAATTCAAAACGCCCCCTTATGTGCATGGTGGACGCATATTGGGGGGCCCAATATCGATGTGGGATTTAACAGACCTAACATCAAATGAAAAGTTTGGTTCTGATGCGATGTAGGAACCCAATGGGCCTAACTCAGTTTCAAAAGATGCCTTGTAAGAAGAAGATTACCCCCGACTTTATATATAGTTCAGGATCAAGTAATATAAGCGATGTGGGATTCCACATGACCCCTCACACGCAGGGTGGACATGGACAAACCACTGCGAATAGATATCGGGGGCCCTAAGATTAATGTGGGATTCAACAGTATCCATATTTTTTTAATTATTTTATTATACACTTCAGAATGAGAAATATTTATATATATATACGAATTCTGCTGAGTATTGAAATGCATAGACCAAATGACTATTTAAATTTGGTTTAAAAAAAATGATGCGTTACCTAGAAACATCACCATTGGTAGCAAAAATTATGTGATCTCCTTCTCTAATCAACTCTATACCATCAATTTCAGCTCCATCTTTGCTCAAAAGTTTGACCGAAGATAACCCAAATTTTTCCTCACCAATCTGAACCAGCTCATGGAAGCTTTGTGGAAGTAACACAAGCTTCCCTGTTACATCACCTTTCTCCGGGCAACTGACTATCACCCGAGCAACATAATTTCTAATTGTACTTTCACATCGATTTAAACCAAATTCATCATTAGGCACAGCCGACGTGATCCCAAATAGCGAATTATGGAAGTTGTTATTCCTTCGCCTTGGGCGTGAAGGAAGTAGGAAAGTCTTCTCATTTCTTTCTTCAGGAAAACGTCGAGGTTTAGTTTTTCGTTTAATGGATTGGAAAAGAATCTTAATTTCTTCATGTCCTTGTTGGTCGGCTAGGTTCCTTGGAGTCCACGCATGCTCGTCCGGTTTGTCAATGTTAGCACCTTGCTCCACAAGGAACTTGACCATATCCGTGTTGGCTTCACGGACTGCCTGGTGGAGGGCTGTGGATGATCCGTTGCTCTTGGTGACATCACCTCCATGAGCGGCAATTTCCTTGAGTAAATCCAAGTTATTTTGTTCGGCAGCAGCGTATGCAAACCGTCCAACATCACCGGAGGATAAATCAGCACCTTTTTCTGTGAGTAATTTAATCGCCAGTTCATGATTACCCATCATAGCCTCCCATAGTGGTACATTCCCTTCCAAATCTGCATACCATGTCCAAAAATACATTCGCGTAGAAAATCAATTGTTTGATTTTTGCCCTGAATTAATGCAAGGGGTTCTTGTTTTGAGCTCCTATAGCACACGCATAATTAATAGTAACTCGCGAACTCAAAATAACTCGAGTCTCAATACACAACTAATGTTGAATGTATCATGTAACTAATAAAGAACACAACCAAATCATTATAAATACGAAGATTAGCACATGCTCTAAAAAAAACGTGGGACTAAAGCACAATTTTGAGAAGAGCACAAAGAACTAAAACTTGGTTTTAAAGAAAAATGCATAATTATGTCTTCAGTAAAATTTAAAATAAGTTTAAAAATATATTAGTGTGTCTATTTAGGGGTTTCCAGCAATTATTCCTTAGTACAATTTATGATCCCCATTTCTTGTGGTCTAAAGAATTTCATTTCAACTACTAAAATGATATGATATGTAGAATTTTAGAAGGTTCCAACCAAAAACCATAAAAGCCTAGTTTGAGAAGTCTCATAAAAGCGATGCCTAGTTTGAGAAGTCTCATAAAAGCGATGTGAGATTCAAGACCCACCATCACATGCAACCTTGGCTTGCACGTGGTCTAATTGACAGACATGAGAAAAACCAAACAACTCGGGGACAAACAAAAAAAACTTCTTAAACCTTGCTCTGATATCATGCTAAAGTAGTAAAGAATAGACCAAGGGAAGAATGAGATGCTTGAAGCTTCAGTGATTAACCTCTCCCTCTATTTATATTAATACGAGGAACTATAAAGAAATCCTAAGTACTAGTGAATTACTAAAATACTTTTCGACATAGAACAAGCAAGCGGAACACATATCTGTACCTCTACGATTGGGATCAGCCCCATAATCTAGTAGCACAGCCAAACAGTTCACATTTCCTTCTGACGCCGCTATATGCTGCATGTACAGAATACAAAATAAAAAATGAAAATAAATAAAATAAAATAAAAATAAAGCCAGGACTTTAGTAAGGGAGAAATTTTGGGTTTTGGAAATAAACAAGAGCTTAGCTCACCAGAGCTGTCCTCCCATTATTGTCTGACTCATTAAGATCATGGCCCTTCCTCAGCAGTTCCTTTAGCAGCAAGTCATCTCCTTCCAGTGCAGCAAAGCATAGGCTAAGAGGTAAGTCCATTCTACCACGACCAACCAAATTCCGTGTCTCCAACAGAACTTCCGCCATAATAGGATCCTTCACTTCTTTCAAATGCTGTTGGTGCCAAATGCAATGCACTAGACTGGTATGATAATGAACTCGAAGAGGATTATATTTTCAATCAGTTTAAATAGTGAAAATTTAGGCAGAATTTCCTTTTGCACCTCCTAGAGTTCATATGCAGTCGCGTATTGCTTCCTAAAGTTTCAATTCTTACATATTTTGCATCTATTTGTCGTTTACGGTTGAATTTTTTCACCAGAGACAGTCACACGAGAGAAAAATAATATAAAAGAAAATAGGTTAAGCTGCACATTGCACCCTTGATTTTATATTGTGGGTTCACTTTGCTACCTACTCCTGCCATACAGTGGCCAGAACTATTTTAGGTTCAATTAGACACACCAAAATAGAAAATAAAAAATAAAAATAAAGAGTAATGTAGAAAATATAAAATAAAAGAAAACTTTGGTGGTCTTGGGTCTCTCTCAACCCCAAAAATTAGGTCATCGGGTTTGTCTTTCCCGCACACTTAATAACTTGACCACCTTCCACATCCGATGTGGGATAAACCCAACAATCTCTCTTTCATACATCGGGTCTTTGGTCGGCTAACTCTCGATCAATCTCTCCCTTTGTAGTTATTGGACCAGAGAAGTTGTAACGTGGGCTTTGGGACCATTGTAGGGTGGACCTCTCTCCATCCCAAAAATTAGCTCATGAGATGAGACTTTCTCTCATACTTATAACTTGACCACCAGTAACTGCCACATTTGATGTGAAATAAACCCAACAAATATGTCATGCCTCTCAAACTTCGGAGGTGAAAGTAAAATTTTACATAGGTAACACACCTGAAGGATATTGTTCATGATAATGGCTCCATCTCCAACATTTGCCTGAACAATATTCAAGAACGTAGCACAGTTGATTCTGAGCAGCTGGGTTAATCGTTTAGTCCGCACGGTGAAGAGCTGAGGTCTATAACAAAGAACTCCTATCTCACCAAACACATCTCCAGTTTTAGCCTCTCCGACAACCTGGATTTGTTTATGACAACATTAGACAGCTTCTCATTCTTTTTTTCTTAAAAAAAATTAAATATATGTGGATTGTACACCTTTCTAAGGATTTCAATACTAAAGATCAGTACTAAAGTTGTACCCCATTAAAATGTAATGGTAGCTAAATCTTGAGCACTTAATTCATCATTAAGAAAACATTGAAATATGAGAATTCAGCAACAGACTTGCCTGCTCAACTCCGTTCTTGAGAAACAGTAGATCCTGTAATATAATCCAAGCATTAGAGACCAAAACGAATACCCTCTATCCCGAAGTTCATGAGGAGGACATCGAAACTTGACTCTTAAGGCTAAATATAATGGATGAATTGCGTTTGTTTGGTCTTTATGTTTGTTTTTCCCTTCTCATAAGCGTAGAAATGCAAAAAAAGGAAAAAAAAAAAAAAAAAAAAATTACATTTTACCCCATTTTATTTTGACATATTTTCAATCTAAATAAGCATTTTTCTCTTCAATTTTGGATTAAAGCGTGACACTAATTTTCGGTTATAGAATTAGCTACAAGGTTAAAATGACCTTGTATTAAAATTAGACTTTACCTCCCTAAAGCGTTGATTTCTAGACTTGAGTGGTGTAAAGTGCACAATTAATAAAATTATTGGAATAAAGTATAATATTTGTATGGGTTTTTTTATAGTCCGTTTAGACCAGGAGAAAGCAAAGGAGATTGGTTGTTTGGATGGGGGAGGGTGAAGAGGGAAAATTTCGAAAGTGAATCCTTCCTTTCCAATCTCACTACTTTATCCTAATTAGTTTATTTTATTACTAACATATCTTTTTTATTCTCTTATCTTGTTACACACACACACACACATATATATACATGTTTCAGGAAGAGGGATGAGCGTCTCATCACATTTAAGAGTGGTTAGAGGAATAGCCAGATAGATTTTGTTCTTATTAGAACGAGTGATCGTTTAATATATAAGGATTGTAAAATCATACCCGGAGAGAGTATTGAGCAACCCAACATAGACTAATGGTAACCGATCTAAAATTTCAGGGGTGGAAACGGGAGTCTGAGAGAAATAGGCAGGCAAGGATACGTTGGAGAGATCTAAGAGGTGAAAAGTTGTAGTTGTTTAAGGATAAAATTAACAATGATGAGTTATGGAAGAGACGTGAGGATGTGAACAAAATGTGGATTGATATGGCGAATCGTATTAGAGAAATAAGAAGAAAAGTTTTAGGAGTTTGTAAAGGAGGATTACGATATAAAGAAAGTTGGTGGTAGAATGAGGAGGTCCAAAAAGTCGTTTGGGACAAGAAAATAGCTTATAAAGAATGACAAAAATATCGAAGTAGGGAGAGTTTGGAGAAGTATAAATATGCAAAAACGGAGGCAAAAAAAGTAATTAAGGAATTAAAATTTAGGGTGTATGATAATTTGTATTAAAAGTTAGATACAAAAGAGGGAGAGAAGGATATATTTAAACTTGTTAGGCGACATGAACGAAAGACTAGAGATATTAGAAGTATCAGATGCATCAAAGACATTGATGAAAAAATACTGGTGAAGGATGAGGAGATTATGAAATGATGGAGAAATTATTTTTATAATTTATTTAATGAAAATGACGCTGGAAAATCTAGATTAGAGTTGCCAAGATTATCTTTAGATAAGATTTATAGAATTCATAGAAGAATTAGGGTTTTGGAAGTTAGAATAACCCTAAGGTAGATGAGAATTGGAAAAACAGTAGGGTCAGATGAAATCCCTATAGAGGTCTGGAAAAGTTTGGGAAATATTGGGATAAAGTGGTTGACTAGACTTTTCAATGACATTTTGAAGACTAAAAGAATGCTTGACGATTGGAGGAAGAGTATATCTTAGTGTCCATCTATAAAAATAAAAGGGATGTTTAAAGTTGCACAAATTATCGGAGTATAAAACTTATGAGTCATACTATGATACTTTGGGAGAGAGTGATAAAATATGGAATAAGACATGAAATGAACATAGAAGAGAACCAATTTGGATTTATGCCCAGCCGATCAACAACTTAAGCTATCTATTTACTTAGGAGATTAATGGAAAAATATAGAGAAAAGAAGAAAGATTTACATATGATATTTGTGGACCTGAAAAAGGCTTATGATCGGGTACCGAGAGAAATTTTGTGGTGAGTGCTAGAAAAAAAACATATATCTAATGTGTACATCGAGGTAATTAAGGATATGTATGAAGATATAGTTACTAGTGTTAAAACAAGAGGAGACGATACTTGTGCATTTTCTATTAATATAAGTTTACATTAAAAATCATCTTTAAGTCCTTACTTATTTATTTTAGTGATGGATGAGCTCATAAACCATATTCAATATGGAGTACCTTGGAGTATGTTATTTGCGGATGACATAGTATTAGTTGATGAAAGTAGAATAAGTCTTAATACTAAGTTAGAAAGATGGAGAGAAACTTTAGAGTCTAAAGGTTTGAAGGTCAGCAGAAGTAAGACGGAATACATGCATTGCAATTTTAGTAATGCCTGAAAGGTGGTGCGATCAAAATTGGAGATGAGGAGGTGCCAAATGTTGATCATTTTAGATATTTAGGTTCAATGATTCAGAGTAATAGCGAAATCGATGAGGATATTATGCATAGAGTTAAGGCAGGTTGGTTAAAATGGACAAGTGCAGTTGGGGTGATTTGTGATCGTAGGATTCCGTTGAAATTTAAAGGAAAATTCTACAAAACTGCTATACCCCAGCGCTTCTGTATGGTTCAGAATGTTGGGCGGTAAAAACGAATCATGTCTAGAAAATTGGAATGACAGAAATGAGGATTTTGCGGTAGATGAGTGAGAAGATGAGAGTGAATAAAATTAAGAATGAAGTTATTAAAGAGAATTTAGAAATAACACCTATCGAAGAGAAAATTAGAGAAAATCATTTACGATGGTTTGGGCATGTGTATAGAAGACCCATAGAACTACCGATGAAAAAATGTGATTTAATTCAAGTGCATAGAGCTATTAGAGGTAGAGGTAGATCTAATAAGACGTTAGACGAGATTATTAGAAATGATTTGATGACATTAAACCTGATGGATGGGATGACCGTTGATCGATCACTATGGCGTAAATAGATTCATGTAGCCGACCTTACATAAGTGAGATAAAGACTTAGTTGTTGTTGTTGTTGTTATATATATATATATATATATATAGGGTATAATAGGGTATTGCTTGTGCCAAAATAGTAGAGATGATTGAACAGCTGTGGGAACCCAAAAAATGGGATGGCACATATGTTCTACTAACAAAATAGATTTTGTCCTCAAGTTTTACTCGTGTGAACAAATGTAGAAACAAAGTCGTTAAGCAAATGCCATGTAAATAATTTACCACTGCTCCTGTCACGAGTATATAGAAGTCTGTAGGTGCTTCATTATGCAAAATTACGTCTTCTTTAGGAGGAAAGTATTCGGCTTTCATCTCCGCCACCTTCAAATTTTACAGATTCAACTCAGCAATTGAATCGACCAAGGAAAAGTACGGGAATTTTATTCCTTTTGAGTCGGAAAAGTTAAAAGAGTAGTGAGATTACCAGCTGGAAAAGTAAGTCATTTGACACCCCACGGAACAAGTAGGCCTTATCTACGAGGGAGTAAAAAAGAAAATGGGAAATGCTGGATCGAATGGCTTTGGGAAGGGAATGAAGCGTCTCTTGTTGCTGCAGCCCTTCCGAGTCTGTTCTGAACTTCAAGGACAAGTGGGCAACCATTTGTTCTTGCAGCCGAACAGGCAAGTGGTTCCTCTGACCAAAACTCGAGGCTGCTTGAATTGTATCCCTCTAATTTCAAAACAAAAAAAAAACACTCATTAGAATTTTTTAAAGAAGCTTAATTAGAACCCTAATGGTCCGTTTGGATTACGAGAAATGGAGGGAAGATAAATTTGTCTTATTTGGTAATTTTAAAGAGGAGAGAAGAGAGAAGAAATGTTCTTTGTGAAGATATTAGTGCCCAAATTAGGGAGATTTGGAGAGAAAAGGCAACATAAAGTCCTTAACCTTTTTTCTTTTTAAATTATTCTTATTATTAGAAATATTAGCACCAACTCCTCTTAAAAAAATTTAATGACAAAATTGCCCCTAATACAAAAAGCTCTTTGCCTTCGCCATCACCCGCCGCTTCTGCTTGTCGTGGCCTCCTCGTTGGCTCGTCCTTGTGGTGGCCCACTTCTTCCTCATCCTTAGCCACCACCATCTTTGTTGAATCCCTCATCTTTTGTGTTACCTAATCTTGAACTATATATAAATCCTAGGGCAATCCTCCTCTTACAAGATGTTTTTTGAGAGTGAATTACGCCCATTGAATTTCTAAGTGATATCAGAGCCGAGACTTTATTTGATGTTGGGTGTATTGAATCCGACATTGATGTTGGGCAATTCTCCTGATAAACGTTCACAGTGGTTTGTCAAAAGTCCACCTTGCGTGTGAAAGGGGGGCATGTTGAATCTCACATTGTTTGTGTTACCTGATCCTGAGCGTAGATAATGCTTAGGACAATCCTCATTTTACAAGGCGTCTTTTGAGATTGAGTTAGGCCCATTGGATTTCTACGATCTTCGTTTTTCGTCACCACCATCTGTTTTTTTTTTCACCGCTTAGTGAAACTTGTTATTAAAATTGTATATATAAAACAGGGATAGTTTTGAAATGATATTCTTATTATACTTGAGTTGATTTTGATGGTCCTTGATTTTGGGAGCGTTGGACAGAAAACCCAAAATTTTATTCTCTCCTCTTCTCCTCCATTTGTGTCAATCCAAGCAGACTCTTGAGTGGAAAAGAAAAAGAAATTACTCACAAATTGTCTAGTTCTACTTGTGCCGTGGACCACCAAATTGGTCATATTTCCGATCAGGTATGCTATGAGGCCGAGGTTAAAGAGCATGTAGAAAATGGTGAATATCATCTCCCTTGTGTTTCGGGCATGGAAATCGCCGTACCCTACAGTCGTGAGGGTCGTGATGGACCAGTAAATTGAAGTGACATAACGAATCCACAAGCTCCTTTGGTGGAAATTGGGCATAGGTGCCCCAATCCATGTATTCATCGGGTTCGGATAATGAGCGGCAAGCAGATAAAAGAAGCACCCAGCACAGTGAACGGCAAAAAGCGTCACCTACAATTCAAGAACCCGAAACCAGTTAAGGATTTTGTGCCCAAAAATGTTTTCATCATATGCTGAAGAAAGGGTACTTTTGGACAGAAACACTTACACAGATGAGCTTGGCACATCTAACCCAAAAGTAGTTGAAATGCCTATCTTTCTCCAATCTGTTAGAACATGGAAGCAAAAAGGATAATGTTTCCAAGCTTGAGAGGAATTTTAAAAGTTAAAGGGAACTTTCTCTTTCATATATTTTATGCGAATTTCACTCTTGTCCTATATGATTTCCTTAATTACATCAGTCTTTTGTACTTATATTTTGCTAAGTGCGTAACCCGTAATCCATGAGGGTGAAAATCACGAGACAAACCCGTACAATGAGACCCAATAGATCAATGCCAAAATGGGCTTAAATGTGTATTAAATACGTATTATATAAGTTGTGATGAATAAGTAATTATAAATTCGAACCGAGAAATTATGGTTGATAATGGTGTCATATCTAAACCTGTCAACTAGGTTCAATTTGAATCCCAAATCGAGGAGAGATTATTTTGGGTGTTTCTGTGGCAAATCTCTTATTTTATCCTTAAATTTTAAAAAAGTCTTATACGCAATTGCAACTCGTGTTTTAGTCCTGCGCATTAAAAAAATGTGGAAGACCTAATACACGCATTGTACTCTTGCAGTTACATGTATCTAATTTGTGTGTAAAATATTTGTTAGATGTAACAAATATTACAAAAGTATATGTAATATAGTTACATGTAATTTGTAACATGTAAGTGAGCACAAGTGGGACTAATACGCAAGTAAAAATCAATTTTAAGGACTAAATCAAAACTTATGTTTTAAATAGGATTAATAACAGATTATACTTGCTATTTGGAATTAATCACGAATTATCTCTATTATTTTTTCCAAATCGAGGAGATATTATTCTCCTCAAATCGCAGGAAGTTAGTTATGGATTTCACTTTATAAATAAAGTAATCCAAAGGTTACTTTTTACATTATTTTATTATGATATCACTCAATTCCTGATTAACTTATTCTCATACCGAGAATATTTGATCGATACCATACTAGTATCCTAAGTATTTATTCTAAGTTTTGCAGGTGTTGATCAAAGATTTGGGTACTGAGATGAGTGACAAATTCGGGCATTATCAGTGGCCATTGCAGTTTAGTTGCTTACATAGGTAAACACAAGTGGGTTGTGTATGACAATCTAGTAAATTTGTAAGAATAATTTGTACCTGGCAAAAAGGCCGCTAACTCTGCGGAGACGCCATAGTCTAAGCATGTTGAATAATCCATAGGAACGAAAAGGTGAAATATGGCGAGCAAGTTCAGAAGGGATGGTTGATATAACATCAAATGCAAACCAAGAACTAACATACTTCCAAGCAATCTGCTTTGGATTGTCAACCAGAAGGTAGGTAGTTTTGTCAAGGTATGCCACGAAAAAGGTAAGAATAATATCAATGGCGAAGAATCCATTGACGACGTTGTCGGCGATGGACAGCGGTCCTTGCGGTTTCTCAAGAAAACCGAATTCGAATGGAGATACCCATGCAGTGTATATAACAAGAATCACCAATAAAGTCTCCCATGCCCTGCACGTGCCATAAGAGAAACTGAAATCAAAATAAAAAAAATCTTCTTTTTCTTTTTTCTTCTTACATTTTAGAGTAAATTTCGGGGAACACAACCCGTGATTGTTCTCATTTTTTTTTTTTTTGTCTTTTTTTTTTTCATTTTTTTTAGATCTATTTACCACTCAACTCCCATGTCATTTTGTCCAAAACCACAAATCTTCTTGTCATTCGGAAAATAACAGTCATCTCCTTTGATCATTTTTTTTTTTTTTTTGTAAAAAGATATGAATGTCCTCTTATATATATATATTTTAATTTTTTTTAAAAACTAAAATCACTAACACCCGTATTTTTAAACAAATATTTTTTACCCCTAGTTTTTAAGATAAATTTATTTGCCTCCCTCCCCATCCCATCCCATCCACGGCCACTTCCCCCACCCCGTCGAAGTCCTTTTGTCCTTCCTCTTTTTCTTCTCTCTCTCGCTCTCTCCCTAGATCCGTCACTCTATGCAAATCCATCACGATTAGACACACATCTGTGCTGGCAAGCACAGATCTAGTGTAGAATTGTAGATTTGGGGAGGGAGAGGGGGATAGAGAGAGAGAAGAAGAAGAAGAAGAAAAAAGAAAGGAGTAAGAAGAAGAAAGAGGAAGGAGGAGGATTCCGGCGGGGTGGGGGTAGTTTTTTTTTTTTTAAAATAAAATGGTGAATATATATATATATATAGTCAAAATGGGGATGTTGGTGTAAAAAGGTAAAAGAGATAAATATAGATAAAAAAAAAAATTAAATGAATATTTATGTAGTTTAATTTTTAATTATTCAATTATTTTAAAATTGTTAAGGATAAAATTATTGTTACAATAATTTTTTTATTGTTTTTTAACCTAAGGGAAACTACATGGTGTTTGATTAAAATGATAAGGGGTTGACCGATACTTTTTAAATGACAGAAGATGTTAGTGGTTTGGACAAAATAATAAGGGAGGTAAGTGGTAAATATCACACACACACATATATCGATGTTGAATGGTGATTGTGGCATATAGATGTTCGATGATTTTATGTGAAAAGTGCTAAAAAAAATCATACATCAATGAAAATTTGATGGAATCTCTAAGTAGTATTTTAATTTAAGTGGTGTTTTATTTTATTTTAAAATATATTTAATTTAATAAATACTTAATGTATTCAGTTTTAATATCTATATCTATAACTATATGATATATATAAAAGCGGAAGCCTCTCCTCAGGAATGAACTAACTTAAAAAATGACTCATCTCTACATTCTTATTAATTTTGATGAATGGATGACCAATATTCACTTAATCTAAAGAATGGACGGCTAACATTACCTTAAGCCACCAAATTTCACTTTACAATTAATTATCCCCACTATCCCTATTTCCAACATTCCAATATCCCCACAATTATTGTTCAAAAACATTAAGAAATTTAAAGTTTTGTAGTAGAAGTAATTTTTTTTTTTAAAAAAAAATAACAATAAGAAGTTTAATTTCTATGATGATTACGATGACTAAAAACATAATTAATGAGACTATTTTTCAAAGAACAAGAATTAAATTAAAGCTAAAAATAATAAAGAATTTATGATCAGAGTTTTCCACCCACTTAAGATAATATAATAATAAAACATATATTGAAGTTTAAAAAAAAAAAGAGATAAGAATTAATAAATTAATAAAAAAAATTTAATTCTTGCAATCTCATACTGCCATCTTCAAAAAATACATACCTTACAGCTCCACCAAACTAATAATATTATCTTTTTCAAACATTATTTATCAAAATTTCAATAATTAGTAGGGGTTTTAATACTTTGAACCCGAAGTTTGACTAGAATCTCACTTTGATCGAAATAGTTTTAACACATTAAAGTTTTTAAATTGTTTAAATAGTTTTAATTTAAGTTTGGACCCCAGCAGTTTGACTATAATCTCACTTTGATCCAAATTATTTTATGACATTAAAATTTTTTAATTGTTCCTTAATTACTAATATAAAATATAACAAAAAAAAAAAAAAAAAGTTCCTCATCAAATTAAAAATATTTCAATTTTTTTTTTTATTTCATGTAACTCAAGAGACTTACTTTTGATCAAATCAATTATTCGTGACTAATAACTTTGAATTATTTTATTGTCTCCTACAATCATTTACAACCAACAAACAATATATGATTTCTTTTATTTTCACATATTATGCAAAAGTTTCATATACCCTATTTCAATTTAATATATACACATGTTAATCTTTTATTAAAAAAATAATAATAAATAATTGCACTAAAACATACAACATGATAAGTACTATCTAAATTAGATTAACTAAATAAAAAATGTAAAAAATAAATTAAATATAAAAAAAAAAAAATACCCGGCGCATTACGCGGGTAGAAAATTAGTTATTAAATGAATTATGAATCACACAATTGATGGTAGTGGTCGCGAGGGACAATGCTGGTCAAGGCTTACAAGAAAATGCGACGATAATTTTATTTTATTTTATTTTATTTTTGACACTCAACTTTATATGTTACTTCATCAATTTTCCTATTACCGTAAATATGAATATATTTAACATTGATGGGTTATGGAGGTAAGGAGGGATTTTTATGTTGTTTATTAGTTTCAATCGGTACCAACATAGTATGGCTCAAGCGGCAAGGTAAACTTAAGTTAAAGTAGTTAAGATACTTCTACAAAATTAGGAATTTGAGCCTGCGGAAAAATAATTGTTGGGAGGGGGTAGCCACGGAACCCCGAATGAGATTAGTTTCACACTCTGTGTGGATGTGAGGATACTCGTAGGTATATCCAAAAAAAAAAAAAATTAGTTTCAATCAGTCGCTAACTATGCCTATGCCACATTGGAGAGCGGAGAGATAAGGATTAGAAACAAGTATGTACTAAATAGCAATTTAAAATAATACTATTCCAAAAAAAAACAATAAATATTGGTTGAGGTAAATAAATCAGGATAGATTTTTCAAAATATATTTTCTTCAAGGGTTTAGATTGATTTGTGAGAAATAAATGGTTGAGATAAAGAGATAAATTATTTTGGACGAAATTTTTTGCACAAGCCTAATGCCCCCCCGCCCCTTCCTTTTTACCCACAACACCCGCTTACCACAACACAACCACATATATAGAGAATATCAATGAAAGGTTGCATATATAGAGAGAGAAACTGTATTGCAATTCTAAATTCATAGATATGGAGAGAGAAACAAAGAGAGAACGTTTGGGGATATGCATAGCATGACCATCGTCACTGCCCAAGCCAACCTATAAGATGTAAACATTATAGTCAATCTTGTAGTTGTACATTCAGTCAGTTTTATCTGTAAAATTGCAATCTCAAGTATTAATAAAAAAATATTTTTGATATTATTCTTGAATCATATTAATGTCGCTACAGACCTTGGATATAAAGTTGAAATGTCTTAACTCTTCAATGTGATTAAAAGACGGAGACTATAGACATTTGATAACTTGTATTCTAAAATATTCCTAGTCGATATTGGATTGTTAAAACATGTCTTTAACAATTTAGACTAATTTGTAGGGTGTTTTCTTTTATGAGAATAGTGAATCTCAACCATTAGTATGAGAGAGCAATCACAAGGTGATTTACTAATATAATATTGGACTAAACGTGATCATTCAAGATATCTCTCATGGCAGCTTTGTGTAACGTTAAAATGAGATATCTGAGTTATAATTGTACTTGTGACCTTTAGACTTGACGTATTATATATTATATGTATGGGTTGCTATACTTTGATAATATTGAGTGTCTTATTCTAATTATAAAATTTCAAAAGCATTCATTAGGTATACTAAAACATACATGTGAATATACGAATATACAAGATTTGATTTATCACTCTCAGTAAAGAGAGACATGCCCTATATGATTAGATTTAATATAGTTCAACCAATACTTTGGCCAGAGCAGTGTGTCAATTGAGATTAGATTACAATCGATATTAAAATGGATTATATTATCAATTAATATATATAAAATCAGATTAGGATTTTTTTAACTTTATCGATACCTTGTCCTTTCTGGAGCATAAGATAGAAAGATCATATAGTTTAAATATCATAATTGAGGGGATTCTTTCGGTAAAATTCCTGTCAACATGATATGGTTGTAATATGTGGGTATATCTAGAGAAGATGCCTTGGAAAATTATTTTTCTAAAAGGAAAAAACTAGAATTGTTTCAATTTTAACTAATTAGTTAATTATTTTCACCATCCAACTTTTGATATGAATCTAATGGGTCACACATGATAAGATATAAATGTTTGGATAATCCTTAAAATGAAATAGGTATATTGAATTGTTAAGAAATTTAGGGGCCAAAGTGGAATAAAAGAAAGTAGGGGTTCAGAGTTTGGAACCCTGGACAATATCTATATAAGGGAGGACACCCATATGCTCAAAATTCGCCCCCCCTCTCTCTCTCTCTCCATTGCTCTACCATTTTGATTCTTACTATCTGCTAGAATCAAAACAGATCTATCTTAGATCTTCGGAATTAGAATTGGATTCTTAGATATTTCGAAGATATTATCTTGCAGAATTTCTTGTTTGGATAGTGTTAGAGGAAAGACGTTTGTATTGCCTTTGAGAGAAATAAACTCGATTTCTATATAGGGATCAAATCTAGTCGCTCTTGAAAAAGCCTACTCAAATCACGCCTTGATGGTACTAGCTTTGAGACTGAAGTATTGAAAAAGGTATAAAATTTAAATATAATCACTCTTTATATGATTTATTTTATTTCGTGTTAATACAGATAGATTTGACTTTAAAAAATCCTAATTATTAAATGGACTTAATATTTTATTTTTATTTTTTTAATTTATTTCGTTGTGTAAATCTTAGTTTTTTAATATCTAGTTCCTTCACAACCACCATTGCACCACCTTCCCGTCAATCGAGAGATACAATGTCTTCACCTTGAACGACCTTAAAAGCGCTTTTAGGCACGTGGAATAATTAGTATAAAAAAATGAGATTCATTATCTAGTTTTTAGGGTTGTGACTTAAAGTTTAGGCTCGTGAACTAGGATAGGACTTTAAACTTTAGGCCTTGTCATTTTTAGGGCCCCCGATTAGGGCCTAGCTTATTATTTTTAGAATTAGTCTGGTTGATAATATAATAAAATTAGTAGTAAATTAGTGGGAATGTTTAATTAATAGGGATTTCTGAATATGATTTGATTTTTTTTTTTTAACTATTATATTTTTTTATTTAATGACTATATTTTAGGATTAGTTGGGGCAATAATATAATAAAATTAGTAGGAATGTTTAATTATATTTTGGTATTTCAGTGACTATATTTAATTTATAAGTAAGGTCCAATGGATTGATTAGGTTGGACTGGGGCCCTATAAAATCTTGTTATTTTTTAGGTAAAGTCCGGCCTGATCATGAACAACCCTACTTTGGGTCTGATGGACTAATTAGGTTGGACTGGGACCCTATATAATCTTGTTATTTTTTAGGTAAAGTTCAACCTAACCATGAACAACCCTATTTTCGTGTAGTGTTTTTATTTAATTATTGTTCATGTTTTCAGAACATTAGGAGTAAAGATAATAAAAAAATTATTTTTGCTCTATTATGAGATTTTTAGAATAAATTCTGGAGAGTAGAACACAATTATTTTCACATTCTATTTTAAAATTTGATTTTTTTATTACAAAAAGAGAAATGGTCAAAAATCGAAAGCCAACATAAGATTTAGAAACGTGACTAGAAGAAATCAAAGTTAAAGTTGTAGACAACAAAGGGGGGTTTTGACACTTTTGTACCCTGAAGTTTGACCAGAATCTCACTTTGGTCCCATAGTTTCAATTTGATCAAATAACAACTTAATCTTAATCATCTCACTACAGTCCAAGTCCGTATCCCTAGTATAACTCTAGATGTAAAACAATCATCTACCATGTACTTGATTGTTTTTAAGAGGCTTTCTGGACAATTTCCAATAACCTCCTCCTTCTATCCCTTTCTCCTTTTGACATAATACACACACACACATATATATAGAATTTGTAAGGGGGAAACGAAAAGATTGGAATTGTCCATAATTTTTTTTAAAAAATAATTGAGTGCATGGCAGTTGACAGTTTGTCATCCAAAATTGTAATGGAGTTGCTGATTTGGACTAATTTCGAATATTACGGAACTCCAGGCAACTATTATTAACATTGCAACTATGGGGTATAAAGTGAAATAATAGTCAAACTTTAGGGGTGAAAAGTGAAAATTAAGAGGTCAAAATCATACCAATAAGGGAGAATAGGAAAACATGCATAGGTGGTCAAAACAAAGTCAATTAAAGGATTCTCCTCCAATAAAATTCGAGAGCACTTTAATTCCTCATATAAAAATCACTTTAATTTGCCACGGCCGGTTTAAAAGTAATAATAGAAAGAAAGAAATAAGAGAAACATGACAAGAAGAGTATATTGTAGATTCAACCCCCGTCCTGTTCAAATTTAAAATTATACAGTGCAAACAGAAAAAACTCATTTAATTTAGAATTTTCTAGGGGATCGATACGATAGATAAATCTAATATATATCCTCAAATGCAATTCCTGATTTGCTTTGCACGAAAGATTTAATTACATGCAATCCAAGATTTGTACGGATAATTTAACTGTGAGAAAATAAGAGATAAATTCTTATAATCTTTACTTTGATACCATGTTGGGAGATTCTAATTTAAAACGATATGGTATCAAGTGGAGCAACTCTTTTGACTTTATAGTGATTTGGAAACTTTGAAGTGATCGATGTAGAATATGAATCTAACATTATTAATATTTAAAAGAAAAACAAAAAATAAGCAAAATAAAATGAAAGAAATTAAACAGAACATTTTTTTGTAAGATACTTTCAAGGCCATAAAGGATTCAATGTCGGTCTGTCCCAGAAAAAGAAAAAAGGAAAGTAGAGGCCGGAGAAAAAGAAGAAGGTGTTAAAAAGAATGATTCTTCAGCTAAATACCTGTAACGGGGATGGTAAGGGGAAACGATGAAAGAGCGAAGCTTGAGTCGGCGATTGCTTGTTGCGACGCCGAGAGAAGGTAGAACACCGGTGGAGAAGCTGTAACTGTGGTGGCTGCCGCCGTCTCTCGACATCTCCATTTCCTCCATACCGCCGCAGGTAATAGGACTCTTTTTTTTTTGGTTTTTTCACGAGTGTCTCCACGCCCTTTTTTAGAGATCCTTCAACTAATTTAATTCAAACGGATCTTATCACATTATGCGCCATTCTTTTTTCTTCCTCCATTCTTTTTTCTTCCTCAACTTCCCTCATTACAATACATGTGATCTCTTGCTCTCTTTCTTTATATAGAACCTGGAAACTAAAGCTAGAGCCGGAGGGAGGAATTGATTTTTTAAAGACTAATACACTTTACACCTCAAACTTTTGGTGCGGTCTCACTTTACCTATCATATTTTAATTATTGCACTCTGCCGTGTTAAGTTTACTTTTTGTATCCAATTAACTTAGAGTGCAACATAATATTTTACTTTACTTTTCTCCAAGTCACATATGTAGCGCATGTTTGGTAATGATTAATTTTTAAGTGCTGAAATTATAAGTGGTGAATTTATTAAGTTTTCAATTTTTTAATATTTTTAACTTCAAAAAATTTTATCTCTGTATAAATTTTTGTTCCTAAAATAATTTTTACAATTTTATTTTTCTAAAATATTCTCTCTCTACAATTTTCTTTTTCTATTTTTTTTCAATTTAATATTTTCTACATCTATAAGTTTTGTATATTATTTATTTGTGAAATTTTACAATATTGGTGTAAAATGTTAGTTGTGATAATTAGATATTTTATGATATCAATTGATAAGTAATAACATGTCACTTAGAGTTTTGAATAATTTTCTAAGTGATTGTATAATTTATATGAAAACTAAACTTTAAGAGGTAAATTGCGACAGTAAAAACATCAAAGGTCGAAGTGAGACTATACTCATATATGAGGGGTTCAAAGTGAAAAGTTTCCCGAACAAATGTTTTTGGGATTTCCGCCTTGTCCCCATGGCCTACTCGCCTCGCCTTCAACAATGCCCTGGTAACTTTGCCAATATTTTAGACTTTCCAAAATATTAAAAAAATAAAATAAAAAAAAAACTTTACACGATATTTTTGGGTAAATTGTATCTTGTCACTTTACCTATATGTAATTCTCTCTCTCTTTTTTTTTTTTTTTTTTTTACTTAATTTCATGTAAATGCACCAATTAAATGAGAAATGTTAAAAATTAGATACTCACTAAAAGTTCCTTTAACGAAGGGCTTCTAGAGAAAAAAGGGGCCGACAATCAGGGGAAAATGAATATTTTTGTTTTGGAGTGGTTGTTTAAGTGCCCTCTCATATTTAACACCTGGACACATTTATTTTTTAAATTATTAAATTTGTTTTAATATCTAATTTTTTTATTTTTTATTTTTGCTTCTCTCTTATTCCTCCCCTTTTTCTCGAGCAAAAATCACCATCACCGCGGCTGTTGGTAATGGTTCTGATGACTCTCTCTTTTTTTTCTCTCTCTCACACACACTCTCTTTGTGAGATTGACATAGAAATTGCGTGATTTTACACTTTGAACCCCTCATAGTATAGTATTTGGCATTTTCACTTTAAATTTTTAAATATCATATATTTTCAAAAGGGGAATTCTATTTTGTTATACTTAAATTTGAAAATTCATATAGTGTATTTAAGCACGGAGAACCCTAGTGTAATTATACAAGAGAATTAGTGATATTTTACGAAAATAATTTATGAATATATTTTTTGGGGGAAAACTCTATTTAGGATGGTTTTCAAACTAGATTAAAATTCAGTAATGAACATGAATAAAAAACTTTATTGTTCATTGCTTGGAATCCAAGCCTCGGCGTGTACTCGACCTTTTCTTTATTTGGAGCCATGAAGAACATACCGACCCCACAGCCATTTACATTGGAAGACCTATCAGTGTAGAGGTGTCAGATCGCTGGGCCTAGATTGTTGGTCGGCTAACCAAAAGACCCAGGATTTGTTTCGATCAGAGTAGGGTGGTTGGTCTTCGGAGTAGGCTAGTCATTCGAGAATGTGAATTGAGCGATGAAGTTGGCAAGGACTTACCCTTTAATGGATGTCCATGGTCAGTATTCGATATGGAACAACCCAAGCTCAAAACCCCATTTCATGAGCCTTCTTGAGATGTTTGGATAGTACAAGATCTGACTTAGGGGATGGTCGGTGAGCACCACTATGGTGTGTGCTTGAAAGTATTCTTACCTTCCTAGAGGCCACCAACAGGAAATAGGTGAGCTTCTCAAACCTCGAGTACCTTGTCTCAATATGTATGAGTACTTTGCTAGAGTAGTACACCGAACTCTAGACACCACCCTCTTCTCTCACAAGGGCAACACTCATCGTAGTTAAAGATGCAGAAATATACAAGTATGGTTCCTCTCTCCCTTGGTGTGCTAAGCAAGGGTAACGAGGTAAGATAGGTCTTGATCTCTTGAAATAAGACCTTATACTCCTCTGTCTATATGAAGGTCTTGTTGTCACAGAGAACTTTGAAGAACGGTAGACATATATTGGAGGCCCTTGCAATGAACTGGTTCAGGGATGCAAGCCTACCAATGAGCATTTGAACCTTCTTCTTGTTGAGTAGTGAGGACATACTGAGTACCACACTGATCTGGTCAGACTTGGTGTCAATTCCCCACTGTGAGACTATGTATCCAAGAAACTTCTTCATTGAAACTCTGAAGATGAACTTGTTCGGGTTAAGATTTATGTGATAAGCTCTAAGCTTGTCGAAGCAACCTTTAAGGTGTGCAAGGTGGTCAAGTGCCCGAAGGCTCTTGATCAACATGTTATCGATGTACACATCCACGGTTTTCCCGATATCCTCCTAGAATATTTTGTTCACAATTCGCTAGTAGGTGGCCCCAACGTTGCGCAGGCCAAAGGTATGAATTTGTAGCAATATGTCCCCTTATCAGTAATGAATGAGATCTTGCTTTTATCTAGGGGAGAGTATCAGGATCTGGTTGTAGCTCGCATATACATCAACGAAATTGGGGAGCTCGTAGCTTATTGTTGCGTCAATAACTATATCGATGTTGGACAAAGGAAAGAAGTCCTTGGGGCATGCCTTGCTCAAGTCCTTGAAGTCTACACAGGGCCTCCATTTGTTCTCTCCCTTTAATGTGAGGACCACGTTGGATAGCCAGTCCAGTAATTTTTCCTCCTCTACCATGTCCGATTTATTAACTTGTCCATTTTCTCCTCGATGATTGCTTGTCTATTGAGATGAAATTTATGCACTTATTCCTAATGAGAGGGTGGTGCGAGTTTGCATAAAGTCGATGCATGGCCACCTTAAGGTATATCCCCGAAAACTCGTCATGGGACCATAAAAATACATTGTAGTTCTTGTGGAGGAGCTTAATGAGCTCTTCCCGTTAATCTCTAGCCAACTTTGCCCCTATTCTTACTGTACTCTCCTCAAATGTCTGGTGGATAGGCACAGCTTCTCACTGTACTCTCCTCAAATGTTTGGTGGATAGGCACAGCTACCAAGTCTTCATATGGCCGAGAGTTGGGCTTCTTGTCGCGGGAGTCCTTGATGGGGACAACGAGCTCAATGCCTTGTACTAGGTGATCGGTCCTCTTTGTTGGTTACTATTTTTTATTCTCAATGGCCCTGCCAGCACAAGCCTTTAGTGCTTCTTGATCACCCTAGACTATACCCATACTCTGCTCGGTGGGAAATTTTATTACTTGATGTTAGGGAGAGCTTACGACCTTCAACGTGGAGATCGTTGGTCATTCCATGATAGAATTAAAGGGTGATGATCTGTCCATCACCAAAAACTTTCTCCACATTGTGGATGTGTATGGAGCTGTGCCCATGATAACTAGTAAGGACACCCAACCCACTGAAGTAACCACAGTTACCCCTAAAATCAACCAGTGAGACTTAGTGGGCTGCAACATGCTAAATCCTATATTTATCTTTTTTGAATGCCCATTTGAAGAAGATGTCCACTGAGTTTCCTTTGCCTACCAGAATCTACCCCGTCTTGAAGTGATTGACTAGGGCGCTGATCACAAGGGCATCATCGTGGGTATATTCATTTCCCAGAGGTTAACTTTATGGAAGGATATGACATTGTGTGAGGCGAAATCGACAGGGCTCACCTCGTACATGTCCTCGTCGCCTTTCCTCTTTGCTCAGTGCTCATGGGCCTTGCGAAAGAAGAAGGTCTCTCCTCCCGAGCTGAATCTTCTATGGATGACATTGATCTCTCTATCCACTATCTGGGAGTCTTCACCCATGACGTCCTACTGCATGGTCTGTGGCTAGCCATGGTTTTATTTTTTTCTCTAACCAGCCAGGGCCTCGTCTCCGTGGTTATCTCCTCCTTGCTCTTCTCCGTCTATTCTCTGAACATAATTTCCCATATAGACCCTCTAGATGAAGGCTTCAATCTTCTCACAAAACTAGAAATAATTTTATGTGGAGTGCTCCCGGTCCCGATGGAACTCACAGTATTTGTTCATAGACCTCCTTATGGGATTTTCCCTTAAGGGCGAGAGATGTGGAAAGAAGTCTTTCTCTGATATCTACGCTTAGATCATTATGACGGTGGCCATGAGTGGTATATAGTCTTGAAGTCGGTGCCTAGGATAGAGAAATGTCTTATGTCCTTGGGAAAATGTCCTAATCTCCTCTTAGTCTGTGGTCTTTTTCAGCCTTGTGTGCAGCTCGGGTCCTCTTGTTCATTTCTTCCCTTACTATTTTGGTTCCCTTTTCATTCTTTTCGGGCTGTTGCCCGTAGATTGGCATTGTGGAAGTGAATGTTGCAATGAAGTGCCTAATCAATGTTGGTTAGGGGATTTACGCTGAGGTCATATGATAGTATCTAGTGGCAGATCCCATCAATAAACGCAGTCATTGCCACGCCTTTAAAGAGCTCGTCACAAGTATTCGCCTCCCAGTTGAAGAGATCGACGTACTCGCTAAGTAACTCACCAACCTCTTGTTAGATGGAAATGATATTAGCTATGGTCTTTGGCCTCCAGCATGAACTGTTAAATGAGTAAGAGATAGATTCTTGAGTTCATGAAAGGTATTGATGGAGGTCGGTCGGATGCTTTGGAACCATGTCCTCATTACACCCGACAAAATGAGTGGGAAACACTTGTATCGCATGACCACAGAAGTTGTCTTTATTTCAATGTGGGACATGAAGATTGAGAGGTGGTCCATAAGGTCTATGGTCTTATCATAGGTGGTCATTTGGAGATATATGAAGTGATGGGGCAGCGCTTCCTCGAGCACCTCGTCCACGAATGGAGATCTTACCTCGGTGGAGTACCCCACTGTTTTTTTTCCTCTGTGGATCTCTTAAAGGAATGCATCCATTTTAGTGAGACGATGCTCCATCTTACCTTCTTGGGAATTGGGACAATGTACTACCCATACGTGGCTGCCCGTTAGTTAGGCACCGTGCTGGTGGGAGGGCGGTGAGTAAAAGCCGACCTTCCTCTCACAGCAGGTCCACAAGTCATACCTTGCCATAGGACAGGGTGAATGGACCATATGGGATGGTCAGTGGTCCTTAGTGCATTGTCTTCTTGGTGGTGGGAAAGGGGCTCTTGACACGGCCAGGGACCTCATTTTTGCTCCCTATACTCGTTGTAGTGGGTTGTGGATGGTCCCCGGGTGCGTACCTATTGGAAAATATCACCCTGTCCCTGGAGAGTTGTGCTCGCTTCTCGCGCCCTGCGCTCTAGAAAGTTGGTGCCCCCATCATGGGGAACTAGCGGCAGGCAAGCAAGTAGCGCTTGAATACATCCTGGGAGCTCTCTTAGCTATCGTTCCAGGTAGTTGATGTAGGAGGCCTCTATGACACCCGAGGTCTGCCCCACGAAGAGGCCACAGGGCAAAGTAGACGGCCCCGTCTTGTCGATGGGCGATGGGTTATCCTAGATGGCTGGAGCCCTACTATCTAATTTGGGGATCTTAGACATAACTGCTACTTCTCTAGGTGGTTGTTCGTTCTAAGGAATATTCAAGGCAAGGTTTTAATTTCTATATCCCACTATATCATACCTTATGATCATCAAGTTTTAGGTGACTGGATAGGGATGATCAAAGGGAGGCTTTTAGTAGTGTTCCCATAGACAGCGTCAAACTGTTGGTGTAAAAAATTGGCTAACACTCACAGTTGGTACAGTCAGGGTCCAGGTGGATTTTTCTTACTAAGGTAGAGTTCGAGTGCTCGGTGATTGGTACACACTAGAAGATCCATAGTCAACGATTCAATGGTAAAAAATCCCTAGTCCTCAATGTTTAAGCTTGTACCTGCACAAAGACCTGCTGAGGTGTGCTTAGCAAAATTCCTCTGGCGTGAGAGTAAGAGATCGGGAAAAAATAGTAGATATTTGCTTTAAATGGGAATGCTTAGAATTACTTAAAGCATTGAATATCTTACTATTTATAATTAGGGCCCTGAGAGCAGTTAATTACCGCAATCCAGCATATGGCCATTAAGGAGGCGCGTGGCATGACTTAGGTAAATGGGCTTTGAAATTCGGCCCACTAAGAGAAGCCCATGGGTTAACCCACAAGGATCGAGAGATTGCGGTCAAACCACAGACCTGCAAGAGCTCGATTGGTGACTTGGCAACTCTGGTAGGTGATCGCTGAGATGAGCTAGAGCTCGCGAAGGTGTTCAGCACAAGGGAGGTCGGCGACGCCATAACTTAGCTCGCTAGGCGATGGTCGTGAGGGACCGGTGCCCCTTGCTCAGTGGTTAGACGTCGAAGGTCCAGTTAGCATACACAGTGGACATTGACCAGTTAGACAGTCTTTCTCAGAGTCCCTACTTTTCCATGTGAAAGGTTGTGCCATGTGTAAGGTTGTGATCGGTCCACAGAGGTTAAAGGAAATACCCTTCACCTCTATATAATAAAAATGCTTTTGGTGTAGAAGAAAAAAATTTGAATGTATAGATCACGACCAAAAAAAAAAAAAAAAAAAAAACAAAAACAAAAACTGGAAATATTATATTGTTGAAAAATATGATTTCCCATGTCATTTTAAACTATACAACAAATTATACTAAAAACAAGTGGCCATCTATGCGATGCACCCAGATTTGAAATTAGAAAGTGTAGAAAACAATCTAATTGAACTATAACTAGGGATGGTCATGGGCTTGGGGGCCCGCCCAGCCCAACCCAAAATTTTTAGGGCTTGGGCCTAAACTTTGAGCCCATGGTTAGGGCTTGGGCTGCAAAGTTTAGGCCTGAGTAAAATTAGGGCCGGGCTTGGTCAAGTCTAATATTTTCTAGGGATGGCCCAACCCAAGTATTAAATTAAATTAATATATATATATATATATATATATACACACACACACACACATTACACTGAACCAGTAAACCCTACTTCATGTGCTGCTCCTGCCTCCTGCCAGACACACACACACACACACACACATATATGTATGTATAGATAGACATTATACTTTCTCAACCCTAATTCATGCGCCGCTCCTACCTCATGCCTGCGATTATACTCTCTCAACCCTAAATCATTCACACCTTGCACCTCTCCTACCTCTTGCCTCCTACTTGCAAGTCGTAACCTCCATATCTCTCTCTCGTTTCATCTTCAACCTCCCTCTCTGCTTGTCTTTCGTTGCCGCTGTTGTCCATCCCTTTCGTTCATCGTGAATTGCTTCTGTTCGCCGTCGATCGCTTTGTGGAGTTATGGTTGATCGTCGATTTTGAGTCTCGCCTGTTGATCGATCATCGCTGCGACGGATTTCAGGTATATTCGATAGAATACTACTACATTTGTAGTTTGTACTAATATGAGAAAGAATGGGGTTGATCTTTGATTCTTTGCATATATTATTTTTATTTGTATTTATCAAAATTCTTGTAGTGCTTGTTGTCGAACATGTGTAAAACAAAGTAAGCAAATTTGTTTGTTTAATTGGCTTGTGTTCATTCAATGGTTTGTCGCTACTGTTGAAAATTTTTGTTTGTGTTAGCATTTGTTTATTGTCGTGGTTTGTCGTGGCTGTTGAAAATTTCTATTTGTGTTACCATTTGTTTATTGTCGTGTTTATCTGTTTAATTTTAGCACATATGGTATTTTGTTTTACCATATTATTGTTTCTATTATTTATAGTGATTTGACAATGGGTAGTGTTTCTCCAATCAATTTGGATGGGGACGACGATCAGACATCGGTGACCAAAAAAAGTAAAACAACATCTAAAGTTTGGGATTAGCTTACAAAGTTACCATCGGATTCGAATGATCAGGTGAAAGCCAAATGCCAATATTATTCTACGGTACTTTTCGCTAAAAGTACTAGTGGTACTTTCCATTTGAGACGTCACATGAATACATATTGTGTTAAAAGGTCGAATCATGATATTAAGAATTATACAAGTCAATGTGAATTGAAATCTGATGGAACTAAAGACTTTAAGAAATTATCAATATGATCCTGCCAAACTTCGTAGAAAGATTACAAAGATGATTATGGTGGATGAGCGTCCATTTAGAGCAGTTGAAGTTGTAGGTTTTAGAAGTGTAATGTCTAAAGCTCGTCCTGAATTTAGGATGATGAGTAGATCTACAATTAAGAGAGATATTATGGCCATATACACTATAGAAAAAGAAAATGTGCTTCTAGAGTTAAGTGCGTGTCTGGGTAGCATCTGTTTGACATCTGATACATGGTCATCTCTTACTGATGATCATTATATTTGTATGACTGCTCATTTTATTGATAATCAATGGAAATTTCATAAAAGGATCATATGTTTTAAGCTTATACCTCCTCCATATGATACTTTGTCAATTGAGGATGAGTTGACCTCGTGTATGTCTCGATGGAATATTGAGAATAAAATTTTTAACATTACTTTGGATAACTTGTCTACAAATGATTGTGTGGCGAGTAGAATTCAAGCACGATTTTTCTCTAAAAAGCTTCTTCCTTTTAATGGTGCATTTTTTCATGCACGTTGTTGCGCACACATTCTTAATTTGATAGTACAAGCTGGTTTTAATTCGATAAGTGATATTATTGAAAAACTTCGACTTGGAGTCAAATATGTGAAACTTTCACCTATTAGGAGAAAGAAGTTTTTTACTCTTGCTACAAGTTTAAACATGGATACTAGGAAGAAATTGTGTATTGATTGCCCGACAAGGTGGAATGCTATTTATCACATGCTTGAAGTTGCTCTTCACTATAAATATGCATTTTTATATTTGGGTGACCGTGATAGAAATTTCAAGTATAATTTGTTAGAGGATGAATGGGAGCGAGTAAGTGTTTTGTGCAACTTCTTGAAGGTGTTTTATGAAGTAACATGTACCTTTTTTGGAATGAAATATCCAATTTCAAATTTGTACTTTAAAGGTGTGTGAAGAGTTCACATTAAATTGTTGGATGTTTTAAAAGGGCCTCCTAATTTTTTATCTGACATGGTACATGAAATGCATTTAAAGTTTAGCAAATATTGGTCGGATTATAGTTTAATCTTGTCTTGTGGTGCAATTTTAGATCTAAGGTATAAACTTAAATTTCTTGAATATTGTTATACTAAAATATATGGTGGAGAAGCAGATTAATACATAAGCACCACTATTGCCACCCTTTATTCTTTGTTTGGTGAGTACATGAAAAAATCGAACTCTTCTATTGGGCCTTCTGAAATGTCATGGGCGAGTCTAATCTTGTGGAAAGAACGGGTGACGAATTTGAAGATTATGCAAGGTTTGAAGGTATTAGGTCTCGCCAACAAGTTGAGAAATCTCAACTAGACTTGTACTTAGAAGAACCTATTCTTGATGTGAATAGCAAGATTGAAATCTTGGAGTATTGGTGTTCTTCTTCATTGAGGTATCCTAATTTGGCAAGAATGACTAGGGATGTTTTGACTATTCCTATATCTTTTGTTGCTTCTAAGAGAGCTTTCAGTACAGGCCATCGAGTCATTAGTCTTTATCAATGTTTGTTGAAGTCTAAAACCATACAAGCTCTAATTTGTTTGCAAGATTGATTTCGTGCTTATGATTCAACAGGTAAATGTTACAATTATTATCGATTTTTATTTACTCGTAATTTTTTATTAAAGCTAAAGTATGATATTTTTAATTCTCAAATATAGGTAAATGTGGTGTTTTAGGACAACAAGTAGATGATGATGTTTCAAGCTCTAGCGAAGAAGACGACGATGAATATTAATTTTTGAGGTTTATATGTGATGTTTCTTTGCTGCTTATTCTAGTTATTTTTGAATTTGGGAGGTGAGCTAATTAATGAGTTACTAATCCTATTATGCTTCTCTTTTTAACTAGTGTTGAACTTGGCAGGTAGTACAATACAGATTTGGAGCATTACCTCAATCAATTTTTTGCTTCTCTTAATTTCTCTGCTTAGTTTCCTTTTTGGTTTGACTTTATGTTATTTTGAACTGTAATTTGAATTCTATGCTTGTTCAGTGTTTGATTTGGGTTGGTTTGGTTTTGAATGTGAATGTAGCCTTTTTTTTTTTTCCCCCGGTAGGATTTTTTTTTTTTTTTTTTTTGATTTGAATGTGAATGTGGCCTTTTTTGTGTGTAGAAATGAATGGTGTGGGACTGCTTATTTTGCAGCAATTGGTGATGAATCTGTTTTTGTGTAGAAATGAATGGTGTGAGACTGCAGCAATTGGTGATTAATCTACAGGCTTGCAAGTTGCAGCAATTGGTGATTATTTGTAGCAATTGCAGATTCATCTAATGATTTTTTTTTGTAGCAATTGAAGGCTTGCAGCATTTGGTGATTAATCTAATGATTATGTTTTTGTTTTTATTTAATTTTTAAATTAAAAAAAAATTATAGGGCTGGGTTAGAGTCCTGATTATTTTGATAGGGCCGGATTTGGGAAAAAAATAAGGCCTGATCTTAGGGCCGGGCCGGGCTAAGGCCTTGCATATTTTTGTAATATCCTACCTAAAGCCCGGTCTAGCCCGACCCATGACGGACCCTAGCTATAACGTATTAAAATTTAGGATAAAATAATATAATTTATACTTATACATTCAAACAAGGTAGTTTGAATTTTTTTTGAACCTAATGTTTAATTATCATATATTAAGATAAAAATTTGAAGTTTTATCTTTATAAATCATATTAAAAATAACAAATTATCTATTGTTTTTCAAATTAGATGAATTTTGCAATCAATCCACAAATTTATCCATTAGAATCTTATCAACTACTTGCCTATTATCTTTTAACCTTAAAATCAAATAAATTAATCTAGCCATCAAAATTTTATCGATTCTAATGTTGCCCGAAAATGATAACACATTGAATTAATAATTTTATCGATGGATCCTAGTAAAAAAACTCTGATGTGAGAGTAAGTATGGTTTGGAGAGGAAACTATGAAATCGATTGCTAGTATCAAATTTTACGTACCTGGGCTCGAGCTAACCTAGTTATATATAGAGTTATTCGACAGGAATAGAAAGAGAAAGTGAGATTGCAATCATGAATCCATTATTGGTGTAGTCATGATTCTATTATTTTTTCATTCCTTATTGTGACTCACCCTTTGCCAACGAACTTTTCACTTGTTCCTACCCGCAGGCCCGATCTTGGGCAAGTCCTAGGCTCCAGGCACTTACGGGATTTTCGAACATCTCGTTCTCTCCTTGGGAGTTCAAGCCCACTAACGATGGTGGACTTGGGCCCTTGTGGCTTACATACGCACCATGCCCATTTCTAGGTTCCTTGAGCTTTTTTTGCTAGGTAGCTCATGACCAAATCCACCACCATCACCCCCCCTCCAATCCTAGGTCAGGTGGTTGATAGGTGGAATTTATCCATTTATTTCCAAACTAAATTTGATAGTTTTTGAGTATTTTTATAGTGTTTTAATTTGTTTTAATTAGTTTTTATTTGTTTTTGTATAAATCAGGTGTTTGGGACGAAAATGAGTTAAAACGGTTAAATATCAAGCTAATCGGTGGAACGGCGGTGAAAGAACGGTGGAAAAATGAGTAAAAACACCAAATTCAGAAATGCAGACCCACCGCTACAGCGGTGAAATAACAGAGAGGTCAGAAAACCTCTGTCTGTCCATCGCTGCAGCGATGAAAGAGCAAAAAGTCTTCTGTTTTACCATTGCTATAGCGATCAAGCCACTGTTGCAGCGGTGAGCCTGCCGACATCACCACTGCTGCAGCGGTGAGCCCTGCACCTGTAAACTATTTTTTTAGATGTTTTTAGATATTTTATTCCTATTATTTGAGCCCTCCTTTTCCATTTTGACTTTAGAACCGAAGAGAGACATTTTAGGGGAGATTTTGGTGGGCTCAACACAACCAAAGGAGAAGATCACATTTCCAAGAAGGGGGAATGATCTCAAAGCGATTTTAGCATCAATTCTTCGGATAACGGCTAGTCTCTTTTATTTCTCTCTTTATTTATTAACTTTGGTAGTTATTTTGAGCATGTTTAGCTAGTTTGTTATTGTATATGTGGTATTGACCATTAGCTAAACATGGATTATCTATGGGATTGATACAGTTTATGAAAATATTGTTTGTTTGAATTGTGTTTCGTTAATGGTTGTTCATGTATATGCAATTGTGTTTACCATTCTTTAATTTTTCTTTATATGCTTGTTATGATATACTGAAAAATAGGGGTTTAACACTCGGGAGAGGTAACCCCGAATTCAAACTAGGGTTTAAACACAATGCAATAATCTAATGACCCAGGATGGCATTAGAAAGTGTGTAATCCATGACGTTGGGGTGAGACTCATGTAACCAAGTGTCATATAGACGCTCAAGGGGGACTTCAGCGTTAATGCGAAGTCACATATTCATTCACTTTATACTCGGGAGAATGAAAGAGTGAGTGAATTTACAATACCGAGATTGTCGAATAAGTCGAATACCATTAATGTAAAACAGATTGGATCAAATACATTTAAGTAAATAAAGTTAATCCTTAGATAATTCATTCCCCTAAACGTCTCACATTAGTATTATAGTATAATTAGTTAATTAGATTAGTATTTTATATTTATAAACAAAAACCTATTTTTTATCGCCTAAATAAAGTTAGGTTATGACAATTAAGGTACTCAACGATAATCTAAACCAATCCCTGTGGATATGATAACCCTTACTCTTCCCATTATACTAAAACTTGACCTGTACACTTGCAGTGAAAGTAGCGACGTAATATTTCGCTACCAAGTTTTTGGCGCCATTGCCGGGGATTAGTTTTTAGATTGTTGTTGATATTGTGAGTAAATAACCTGATTTTAATTTAGGTATTTATTTTGTTTATAATTTTTGGTTTTTAGTTTGTTTCTCTTGTAAGGTACTTGAAGATATTAGATCAACAGATGCTTTTGCATTTCTTTCAACGAGATTTCGAGTCATTTTATTGTGCTTGGGATCGATACAAGGATTTGCTACTTTGGTTCCCTAATCATCGTTTCCCGAGGGAGTATCAAGTACTGAACTTCATCGACAGGTTATTAGCCGCAACCAGAACATGAGTAGAAAGAGAAAACGGTACCACCTCTTTCAACCAACTAACCTCGGAAGAAGCCTATTAGTTGTTGGAAGAGATGGCCGAGTTCGATTTTCAGAGTTGGAATTATTCAACAAGCTACCAATGCTTGAGTGATAGTTTCATCATTTCGGAGCCATGGATTGACACCCCGGACCAATATGTTGAGTCTTTTCCTTCCCTAGAAGAAATGTTCGATGAATTTATGGGGGAGAGCCAGGTATTTTGGAGGGAAACGAATGATCGGCTTAATGAGCATGAGGTTCATCTTGATACTTTTGAGACAACCTGCATTGAAATTGATGTGACTGTAACATCTCTTCAGATGCAAATTGGTTAGCTTATCTGCTTTATTGAGGCCGAGTCAGAAGTGGTGGCATTGAGAGACACACAAGCCACATTCATCGAAAGCCACTAGAAGGAACCGGAAACAAGTGGGAGGAACTTGGATCAATTCAAAGACGATGAAAAACCACAAGATAACACTTGTTATTATCTGCCATTTGAGATCCACCAAGTATTTCCACCATCGATCCAAGACGATCATATTTATGAGGATCCAATGTGGCTTACTTATCCTCCACCGCTTTTAGCATCGTTATTTCATGCCTACCAAACACATGAGCCAGCAACGAGTAAAGTTGAGAATACAGGCCAAACAATGCCAAATCTCACCAGTCTTGAGGGTGTTTTGAATCAAGACCCATATGTGGTGTTATACGACACTTACTATGGGTGGAAGTCACTTTTGACGAGCCTTTCTCCGTGTCAAGCTGAAAACCTTAAATCAAGTGTTTCTTGGGAGGTAACCCAAGTCCAAAAATAAATTAGATATGTCACTTCCGACTTGATTCGGAGGCGAGTTTGTCTCGTCTCCCAGGTACGTGTTCTAAACCCCCGTCTTCGTTATCATGCTTTATTGGGATCGCTGATGGGTCACTGTGGACACTGCTTGTTTTAAGTTTGGGGGTGATGTGTAGTATGTTTTATTGTTGTTAGTTATGTTGTATTATTTTTAATGTATGCATGTTTGTTTAGGTTAGTGTTAGTATGTATTTATGTTATTAGTTGTTTTTGTGTGCTGAGTTTTGTACTTCATTGGGCCATTACCCGATGACGAGTCCATCCCCTAGTTCTTTATTGAGGTCGAGCTTAATGCTCATTCATGTGTGTTCTGTGTGCTTGACAACTTGTTTTAGTAAAAGTTATTGTGGATCCTACTTGCACGAGCACATAAACTCAATGTATAACTATCCAATTGATTTGACTCCGATTATCCGTTAGCCAAGTTCATGACAATAGGGATTCTAGAACCTGATTTGGGGGAAATTCGAGGCGAAATCCTAGGCGAGGTAGTTTAGGAGATATGATTTAGGTATTCTTTTTTATCGCTTGAGCCTTTGAAGCTTACCTTGTTATATGTTTATCCCTCGTTACCTTGTCGAAGCTAGAAAGCCATTTTAATTCTGAACACGTAACTAATACCCTGGCCAATTAAATTCTTTCCAAACCACTATCACTAAACCTAAGGCATAAATTTGAGTGAAATCAAGTTAGCATTTATTTATGCTACTTGAAGTGAGCGGTTGCGTTTTGGGCAAACTATTGATTGGTTCGGTATTCGAGTACTCACTTGTCATTTTTCTATCGTATTTCTGCACCCGTGAAATTGTATGAATCGAATAAGTTTGGGGGTGTGTTTGATGAAAAAAAAATCATGTGTACATACAGTTTTATTTTTCTTTGTTTTAACAAGCGAGTACTAAGTTTTAAACAACTAGTTTGGGATTGTTTCGAGTTTATCTTTGGGGTTACGAGTATGAGTAAGCCAAGCATGTGCCTCGAGTATCGTTAAGTTAATAACGTTAACCTATTTTATATTCCTAATATACCCTTGGCCATTTTTTTAAAAACACCGAACCAAGTTCTATTGATCTTTTTGAATTTTCGAGCCTACATTGGTGGAGAATGGAACCCTATCAGGTACATGTGTTGATCCTAAGATTTTGATGGACAGTTAAATGTTGATATTTTTTGTGGAACTAACGATTGTATTGAGTGTTTCAATTTATTAGTTCCAGCGATGAAAATGATCATGAAGATATTGTGACAATGTTAAAAATGATGACAAAGATGATAGAAGATTAAGAGTTTGAAGAAATTAAAAAACCTAGAGAAAATAATTCAGGTTACATTACAACTCTTAATGTATCTGGGTTAGGATCACACACGACACAAAATATTTTTCAAAATTATATGTGTTTTTATAGGTTCCTAATTAGTTAAATTATTTGCTCCTATGTGTAATTGAAAAAGAAATAAAGATAATTGATTAAAATTGAATTTAAGATTTAGTGGAGCTAACCGAGAAAAGAAATCCGTTAAAGGGGAGAAAACGTCAAAGAAAATAAATTAAAATTGAATTGAGAGAGGTGTTCCAGAAACGACCAGTCAACAGGTAAGTCGACCTGTAGTTATGAGACAAACTCTCTGAATTGTTCGATCGACAGGTAAGTTGACTTATACTTTAAAAATGAACTCTCTGAATCGGTCAGTCGACAGGTAGGTCGACCTATGGCCAAAAGAGGAACTCTTTAGATCTCTAAGTCGATAGTTAGGTTGACTTGTAAAACTTTCTGAATCGTCTAATCGACAGATGAATATGGGCGGTTGACCGATGGGCGAAGAGTTTTTTGGCTTGGGCTACATCCTGCATCGGGTGGTTGACAGATGGGCCTTGGTCGGTCGATAGATGGATCTGTTTCAGGTTTTGAGGATTCTGATCAAACAGTAGCCGTTACTAGCCGTTTATGGTTAAGTGATAGGTGTGATCTACCTATCTATTTCCAAATCGAAATTATTAGTTTTCGAGTACGTTTATTACGTTTTAATACGCTTTTATGTATTTTTTTATAAATCAGGTGTGTGGGGTGAAAAGGTATGAAAACGGATCATAAACGATTAAATCGATCTAAGAACGGTGGAAGAACGGGGGGAAAACAAGCAGGAGGGCATAATTCTGAAAATCAGCCCACAGCCGCGGCATCCAGACCACTGTCGCAGTAGTCAATATGCAGGGAAGGACCAAAATGTTATTGACATCCCACCGCCAAGGCGGAGAAATAACAAGATGGTCTTTAATTCCACCGGCAAGTCCACCCCCTATGCCGTGACTTAACCAACATACCCACCGCTGCAGCGGTCACTCTGCACAGCTGTTAGATATTTTTTTAAATATTTTGTTCCCTATTTAAGCCTCTCCTCTCTCTCTCTCTCTATTTTTGATCCCTTGGCCATAGGAGACCCCTTAGGTTTTTAATATTTTGAGAGTATTTTGGGGTGTGCTCAACTAATTCCAAAGGAGAAGAACACATTGCAATAAAGGGGAAGCGATCGTTGGACGGTTTTAGTGGCAAATCTTTGGACTATGGCTAAGTTCTTCTGTTTCTCTCTTTATTTTCTTAACTTTGGTAGGTTGTTGAGCATGTTTAGCTCAGTTTTCATTGTATAAATGGTTATGGCCATGAGTTAAATAGATTTTGTTTAGAGATTAATATATTTTATGAAATTGTTGTTTGTTTAAGTTTGTGTTTCGATAATGGTTGTTTTTCGTTATTTTGATTGTGTTTACCGTTATTCTTTGATATTATGCTTGTTTAGATAATTAGAGAATATGGGGTTTGACACTCGGGAGAGGTAACCCCGAATTCGGATTAGGATAAACACAACGCGACGATCTAATAACCCGGGAGGGGAGAGAGTTAGAATGTGTGCAATAAATGACGTTGGGGCAAGACTCATGTGACCTAGTGTCATTAAGACGTTGATGGGGACTTCTTCGTTGACGCGAAGTCGCATATTCACTCATCTTACACTCGGGAGAGGTGGCGAGTGAGTTTATGGCACAGATATTGTCAGATAGGTCAAACGCCGTTATTGTAAATTAAACAAGACTAAACACATTTTTGTAAATGAAGTTAATCCCTAGGCAATCGTTTCCCTAAGACATCTCAATATAATATTAGTATAATTAGATTAATTAATTTAGTATTAGTATTAATTAATTAATTATAAACTTCATTTTTTATCGCCTAAATAAAGTTAGGTTATGACAATCGTGGTACTCGATAATAATCCCAACTAATCCTTGTGGATACGACAACCCTTACACCTTCCCATCTATACTAAAATTTGACCCGTACACTTGCGGTGAAAGTGGCGACATAATATTCCGCCACAATTTAGATATGAGAGATATCTTAGGGATCTGATATATTTTAAGCTATTTAATTAATATTTAAATATTCCTATAGTTATGGTTCAAGTAGTTTTGATATTTCTCAATTTGGTACATGTAATTCTTTCTATTTTATTTAATTGAGATTGAGTAAACGTTTGAGGGACTATATTGAAAGTTTTAAAATATATATTTAAGTAAATTATACTAGGTGAATCATTATGATATAGAGGGTCTATTGGTGTAATTAAATGTCATGATTTATGGGAACTAGTCGTTATAGGGCTTGTTTCAAGAGGCTTTAAATAGACCTGCGGATTTTATATGTTAATAGAAAATTAATCAAGACAATCAAAATTATTCTGAGTTATTCAGCTCTCATGCTTTCTAAGAGTAATCATACTGAGTGCATTGTGAGATCTTTCTTGAGATTTGTTCTTGAGAAATATTTGTTGTGGATTATTGCTACTACCGATCTGAAGTGTCATTGCTATTCTAATCATTATTCTTTCAGTGGAATCCTGGTGAGATCTTTTCAAAGTACTTACTATTAATTGTTACTTGATTCTATTATTTATTATTTGGAATTTGATATTTGAAATTGTTTTCTGGATTTTTATTGAAAATTATTTTTGAAATAATTTCTTGAGAAAATCTGATTACGTGTTTAACTGCTTGCTACCCATCTTTATTTGAAATCAGATTTTGAAATTCTCACTTTTCTATCACTAGTATCGGAACATTAATTGAGTTTGAATTTATCTAGGGTGGTAGAAGTTTCGAGTGGGAAAATCACTTATCAACTATTTTTAATTGGTGAGTTAAGTATCAGATTAGATACTACTGGGAGTGTTTAATCAAGAGTAAATGGTTTCAATCTCTTCCGGTAAAGAGATTGAGATTTTGATATTTGCTTAGAGTATAAAAAGATTAGGTGTTAATTCTTCCTTGATTGAATTGGTGAGTGAATTGTAACGGTTCAATCTTTACCAGGTAAAAAGATATTTGGAGCATGTTTGTGTGAGGTTTAATTCTTGAGCCTATGGTACAAAGAGGATTAGGTTGTGATTCTCCCTATAATAGAATTAGGTTAATCTTTCGCCTGGTAAAAAGATAGAGGTTATTCCTTAGCCTGCGAAAAGAAATTGTAAAGATTGATTATGAGCCTGTGAAAAGAATCTTTGTGAGGGTTTGGTTCCTACCTTTAAAGAGGTCTTGAGTTTAGTGGGTGCGACTCTCCACGGAGCTCGGAAGACTGGATTAGCCAAGAGTAGTTTGGTGAACCAGTATAAATTTATGTGTGCTGCATAATTTATATTTTGTTCTTTGGGTGTGCACCTACTTTGATAACACATATCCGTTGCTATAATAGATAATAATTAATTTTAGGATAAAATTAATTGTTTGATTTTTGAAGTGTTATATTTTGATAATTTTTTAATACTACCCAATTCATCCCCCCTCTTGAGTAGGTCACTAGGCCAACAATTGGTATAAGAGCTGGTTTAGCTCGACGCACTTAGCTAACAAAAATCATATGGCGAACATAATAGGCACACTAGCTGAGGGGTAGTCTATTGTTTGCAGGTGAAAATTATTCATTCTGGAAAGACAGAATGATAGTCTTTCTTCAGGCTACAAATTACGATGTGTTGATCCTAAAATTTTGATGAACAATTAAGTATTGATATTTTGGTGGAACTAATATTTTAATTGAGTGTTTCAATGATTTAAAGTTTCAGTGATAAAGATGCAAATTAAATGGATGCTAAACAATGATGTTGAAAATATTGAAGAATTAAGAGTTTGAAAAAATTTGGGGAAACAACCCAGGTAAATGTCAACTATTAATATCCCAATTAGGAACACACACATGACACAAAAAGTATTTATTATTTTTGTGTGTTTTGATTAAGTGAAATTATTTACTCCAATATGTGATTATAAAAGAAATATGTTTAAATGACTAAAATGAAATATAAAAAGATTAGTAGAGCTTATTTAGAAAAGAAAATGGTTAAAGGGGCGAAAAAGTAAAAAATAATAAGTTAAAAACGAGTTCAGAATGGAGATCCAGAAGATGTAAGTCGACTGATGAGTCGACCGGACCAAGCAGCTGTAACTCCCTGTATCTTTAAGTCGACAGGCAGGTCGACCAGCCAAGAGAAGCTGAACTCTCTGTATCTTTAAGTCAACCGGTAGGTCGACCAGTGAAGAAAAAATGAACTCTCTGAATCTACAAGTCGACAGACAAGTTGACCGATGAACATCCTTGGGTACAACCTGAATCTACCAGTCGACTAAATGCGCTATTTCAGGAAACTGTTTATTCTAAGATTATATCCAAAAGTAGCCGTTTTTAGTTAGGATTTGAGAGAGATTTCGGGGATATTTTTATATTTAAGATATGCTTCATCTGAAATATAAATTCTATTAATTTGGTTCATTAATTTTTAATGTTTCTCAAATTGGTAAGTAAAATTGTTTCTATTTTATCTAATTGAGTTTGAAAAATATTTGGGGGACTTAATTGAAAGATTTGAAAGTTGTTATTAAGTGAATTGAACCAAAATGAGCTCATTATGATATAAGGGGTCTATAAGTACTATTAATTGTCATGGCACATGTGAACTAGCCATTAGAAGGCTATTTTCATTCTCCCTTAAATACACTTGTGAATTTCTTATATCATTAAGGAAGAGAAATCATATCATATCATAAGAGTGAGCTTTTCTAAGAGTTATATTTTTAAGAGTTTGTGAGCTATTCTAAGAGTGATCTTGAGAATCAATTGCGATTAATCTTTGCCACTACCGGATTTGAAGTTACATCGATCTATTTATTCTTTATGTGGATTCCGGATGAGATTTTTTCAATTATATTCTATCATTGCATTACTTGTTTATATTTTGGAAATTGATCTTAGAAATTGTTTTTGTTTTTTATTGAAGAAAAATATTTTACAAACAATTTCTTGAATCTAATTATGTGCTCAAATATTTGCTACCCATATCTTGTTAAAATCAGATTTTTTATCTCACGTTTTTCTATCACTAGTTGGGATATTAATTGAGTTATTATTTATCTAGGGTGGTAGAAGTTTCGAGTGAGGTTTTTCCTTATCAATTTGTATTGGTGAGTAGTGTGACGGGTTAAATACTATTGAGGGTATTTAATCAAGGGTAGCTGATTTTTAGTCTCTTCCTGTAAAGAGATTGAGGTTGTGATTCTTCTTGGATAGAATTGCCTTTTGAGTGAAATTTATAACGGTTCAATCCTTACAGGGTAAAAGGATATTTAGAGTGATTGGTGAGGTTTTGATTATTTGGCCTTAGTATTAAAAAAGAATTAGGTTATTCTTTAGCTTGTAAAAAGTAGAGGTTATTCCTTAGCTTGCGAAAAATATATTGTAAAGGTTGATTCTAAGCCTGTAAAAGAATCGGTGTGAGGATTTGGTTCCTACCTTTAAAGAGATCTTGAGTATTAGTGGGTGCGAATCTCCATGGGGCTCGGAGGACTGAACTAGCCAAGAGTAATTTGGTGAATCAGGATATATATTGATGTGTTGGAATATTTACTTTGCTATTTTTGTTATTTGGGTGTGCACCTAGTTAATTATTTAATTCCGCTGTGATATAAAGATAATAATTGATTTAGGATTAAAAATAATTGTTGAATTTATTCAAGTTTTATTCTGATAATTTTTAAATTACCCAATTCACCCCCTATTGAGTATTCCACTGGGCCAACACGATGTGTGGCTAACAATCGAGGATGGTTCGTTTGTTCCAATGGAAAACAGAGTCGAGAAGATGAAAGAGCAGCTGACTGCTTCTGATAAGCAGAAACTTTTTATGAACTCTCAAGCTATTAATATTTTATTTTGTTCTTTGGATGCTAATGAATACTCAAGAGTTTTAGGTTTTAAATCAGTAAAGGAGATATGGGACAAGCTACAAGTTACCCATGAAGGGACAAGTCAAATGAAGCAATAAAAAATTAACGCTCTTATAAGAAAATTTGAATTGTTCATAATGGAAGAAACTGAATTGATTCAAGAGATGTATACTTGTTTCAACAACATTTGCAATCACTTGAGTCAACTTGGAAAGCCAAACTCCATGGAGGATAGACTTCGAAAGATCCTAAGATCTTTAAAAAAAAGTATGGGAGTCGAAGGTGACTGCAATTGAGGAATCTAAGGATCTTGACAAATACGAAATTGTTGATCTCATAGGTAACTTGATGACGCATGAAATGGCGATTAAAGGACATAAGGATGACACCGAAAATAGTAAGAGGAAATCCTTGGCGCTAAAGGCTCAGAAAATTCAAGAAGAGGATAACAGTGATGATGAAAGTCTTGACAGTGAGTAGAGAAAGACGTGGCGCTTCTCACAAAGAATTTTAGAAGAATGACTCGGCGCACATTCCGCGGGAGAAGAAATTTCAACATGAATAATGTGGAATGCTACAACTGTCACAAGACCGGTCACTTTCAAACTGAGAAGGATAAAGAAAAGGAGAAGAAGAAGAAGAAGAAGAAGAAGAAGAAGAAGAAGAAAGATAAGAAGAAATGAAAGAAGAGCAAGAAGAAGTCTATGAGCTACCCAAGAGATGGGTGAATTGGGTAGTATTAAAAAATTATCAGAATGGAGGTATGTTCATCCTCCTCCAAGAAGAGCTCTTCTCACGTGAGATCCAGCAGTAAGAGGATAGGGAAGAGGCCCCACGACTATTAATTCTAGAGAATGGAGATCAAATGAAGAGAGGAAGATGTACAGGGAAGAGTTTGCTCCCGGTTTTTTTTTTTTTTTTTTTTTTATGTACTCTCCTCCCCCTTTTTAATAAAATTTATAGTCCCGTATATTGTTTGTGGCCTTCTCTTTTGTTACTTCTTGTTGGTGACTATTGTGCCAAAACATTTACCTATATTTTGTTATGCTTTGTACGTCTTTCGTCGCCATGTATATCCCTGACTCCTCTGCCCCCAGTACTTTATCCGAACTGGAGTTATTTCGGAGTGGGTGAAGGTTTCAATCATAGCAAGATTCGACATTTTCACTTCCAATAGCTTAGTTTTTTCGATTAAAGTGAGGCTTCTTGAACATGTCTCTCCTGTAGTCACGTGCCGGTTGGCATGCATTCCCGTTACTTCAGGCTGCCTATTTAAGCCCTAGAGGAGGTAACTCCTGGTACTTCATTGCATTCTTCATGTCTAGGGTCTTTTCCTAATTTCGATACCTTGCTTCTCCGGAGTTCACAGTTTGTTGTGGCTCCTGTATCAAAATCTACGTCATAAAACCTTCACCCCAAACTCAACCTTCCACCCTCAATTTGATTTGTTCTCGACTGTGATGACACAAACCATGACTCCCCCCAAGACAATGAGATACCTCTCCACTTCTGGGTCATTACCAAGTGTAGGCTCTAATTTTCACTGCCCCGTATTATTCGTGAGGTTATATCCCATTATAATTTGCTTTTGTTCTAATGCACTCCCAACATTATCCATATTGTGATAGGAGTTGTCGCTTGGTTGTGGCGAGGTGCATAGCCAATACAAGTTACAGGATAGTTATTGTCTTGGGGCTACTACTTTCAACTCTGCGACAACAGCAGCCTCCAAATGGTTGAGGAATTGAACTTGACCAACAAAAGGTAGGACCAGGGTGTTATAATCATCTCCTTGTAACTGGGAATTCTAGGCGAGAGAAACGTAGTTGTGCCCCAAGGTTCCCGAGGAGACGATTCACACTCTTCTACCCATTCATAAGCTTTGTTTCCCATCAATATTTTAAAGAAGGGAAAACACTTATCGCTCGATCGGGAGATGAAATGGCTAAAGGCCGCCACCCTTCCTGTCAGGCTTTGAACTTCTCTTTTGCTTCTTGTCAGTGAATTATTTCGTCGCTACATTACCGCAAGTGTATAGGTCAAGTTTTAATAGTATAGGAAAAAATAAGGGTTGTCGTATCCACAAGGATTGGTTTAAATCGTCGCTAAATACCGCGATTGTCGTAACTCAACTATATCTAAGCAATCAAATTTTGGATTTTTTTTATAACTAAAATAAATATAAATATAAAAACAAAATATAATATGGATTTTCTATGCACTAATGTTCTAGGGGTTTGATTTCATCTCATTATTCTCATGTTTTCCTATTAAGTAATTACTAGTTAATTCGGTTCATTCAACAATCAAAATCTCTAAAACTCACTTACTATCTCTCCCAAGTGTAAAGTGAGTGAATATGTAATCACATTAAAACCGATATCTCTATCAAGAGTTTAGATGATTACATGTGTCTTGCTCCAATCATATGGATTGCACAAGTTCTAATAATCTCTCGAAACATTAGAACTTGAATTGTGTTTAATCCTAGTCCGAATCCAGGGTTAGCTCTCCCGAGCATCAAACCCCGTATTCTCAAATCAATCACAATATCATATACAAGCATACAATGGAAGCATTATAAAGATAAACACAATTGAATTGCGATTCTCATTGATAAATCTAGAACTCGATTACCTTTCGATTTCACAAGATCCTAAATTCCCAACTCGAATAATTAGGTGTTGATTTCTTCCCGAATTCACAACAACCTAAATTAGGTACTCCCAAATCCAATTACGAATTCAACCTCTCCCAAGTATAAAATTTGTAACCTAATATTGTCTAACTCATTGGCCACATGAATCAAACACATTAGGCCTAAGAGATGCACAAAATGGAATTAAATCTAACAATTGACAAAATATTTACAACACGGTTCAAACGATACTATGTCAAGCCCTAGATCTCGATTACGAACACAATATAGAAAAATCCATAGCTAATCTTCTCAATAAATTAGTAAATGTAAGTAGTTTAACACAATATTACAAATACAAACTTAAATCAAAATATTAGAGGGAAGAAAAAGGTAGAGAAAAGCTTATTGTGGGTTTTGGCTCGGATCTTCAACTACACGTGCCACCAATGATGTTTTCTTCGTCGATCTCGCATCAAAACGCCATCAATCGGTGTTTTCTAACCCAAAATTGCCTTTTGTAGCTCCAAAAATTGTCTCCCCTCTTTTCTCCTTCATCTCTCACTCTCCTATTTTCAAAATGAGCCCTAAAATGTCAATTTAATGTTTCAGATCTGATCGTCAGCGTTGCAGTGAGCAAAGGGTAGAAACACTGTTATTTGCGCGCTGTAGCGCGCTCAAGGCAACACTGACATTGGCTTCGTATTTTGGCCGTAACGTCTTCGTACGAACTTAGATTGAGGTGATTCAAAAACCTATAAAAATCTAAAACGTAGATCTATAACTTCCATGTTTTCAGATTTTCCAAAATCGGATTGGATCATTGTCAAAAAGGGCCTTGAAGTTACTGCACCTGAACCGATTTTGCATTTGTTTTTTCCTTTTATTTATAAACCTACAAAACAACACAAAAAACATATTAAACTAAAAAAAATGCGTGAAAACACATAAATATTTAAATCTAAAAGTACTTGATTTGTCGGTAAATAAACCACTCATCACTTCTTGGGGAGAAAATTTCCATGATGGCTTAGATTTGATCTGGGTTCGTGTCTATCCATCTTTTTGAAACCATGAAACCAAGGAACTTACTATAGACCACTCTGAAGATGCATTTGAAAGGGTTGAGCTTCATCCTATGCATCCATAGAATGTCAAAACACCTTTGGAGGTCCATGATGTGTTGTTCCACGATTAGGCTCTTGACTAATATATCATCCACATAGACCTCCATGAACTTTCCAATTTCAGACTTGAACATTCTATTCACCAACCTTTGGTATGTCGCACCGGCGTTCTTTAAATTGAATGGCACCACCTTATAAAAATAGGTTGCCTTATCCATTATAAAGGACATTTTTGGCCTCTCATGGAGAGTGTACATCGGGATTTCATTATACTTCGAGAACACATCTAGGAAACTTAGGACCTCATAACAGCGGTAGCGTTAATCACTACGTCGATCCTCAAGAGATGGAAGAAATCCTCCTGGCATGCTTTGTTAAGGTCCTTGTAATCAACGCATATGCGCTATTTTTCTCCCACCTTCTTGGCCAGTACCATGTTAGCCAGCCATTTCGGGAACGTGATTTTCTCGATCACCTCAGCGTCTATCAGCTTCTATGTTTCTTCCACGATAATGACTTACTTCTCTAGCTAGAACTTACTCCTCTTCTAGCAAACCAGCGAGTGGTTGAGGTTTATAAACAATCTATGAATGGACACCCTAGGGTCAATCCTAAGTAGCTCGAAGTATGACCATACAAAAACGTTCGTATTCTTTCTCAGGAGAGATCCTCAAGGGTTTCCCACATCTTCGGAGTCATCTCAGTTCTAATCTTCATAGTCCTAGTACCATCTTCGAGGTGGATCTTCACAGTAGTAGGGTTCTCATTAGGGGTTGGATATGTCTTATCCCCCCTCGGAACCTCCATAAGCAAGTTCCCTAGCTCATCCCGTAACAGAGCTAACTTAGGCACCCCTGGTGATTACTATTTCACTGCCAGTTGAGGGTCGGACCTCACAGTCACCATACAACACTCATAGGCCATCATTTGGTCCCCCTAACTACCTTGATCCCACTTTTAGTAGGGAACTTCATAGCTAGATGATAAGTGAAGCATATTTCCTTGGGGGAGCTCATGGCAGGACAACCGAGTATAACATTGTAAGTCGACGAATGGTTCACCACCAAGAAGTGGAGCCATATCATGGTCCTTACTAGGTCTTCTCCCAAGGATATCAAGCGGTCAACCCATCTAAGAAGATAGAAAATTTCTTCTCCAAACCCTACGAGAAAAGAAAACACCGAAAAGAACTTCACGAGATCAATCTTTATCTTATCGAAGCATCTACTGAAGATGATATCAACCGAGCTTCCATTATCAACAAGTATCCTTCGGACCCGATAGTTGGAGATTACAACTATGATAACTAAGGCACCGTTGTGAGAAAAGTAGAGGCCTTTCAAATCTTCATCGGAGAAGGTGATCACATTGCTAGGCAATGTGGTCACCAGGACCCCACCCATGTTTCCCTCTATATTTCTCTTGGCTATCCACAGGTGCTCCTTGAGGGCGTCGTTAGAGGTTCTCCTAAAAACGAACCTTATGTGGATCGTTTGGATTTCTTCCTCAATCTTTTTAGGTCACGAGGCCTCATTCTTTTCTTGTCTCTATCTTCCGAGACATGTTCCCTTCTTCTCTCATCGTCTCAATTATTCATATGAACGTAACGCTATAGATAGCTACCTCCACGTCGTATCATATTCCCAATCTTTTCCTTTATCTAGAAGCACTCATCCGTAGTATGGTCATGATCTCTGTAGAACTCATATTATTTGTTCATGTTTCTCTTTTTTCTTTTCAACTTCAATAGGGCGGGCCACTTAAGGTCGGGTTCTTTCCCCTTGATCTCTCGCAAGATCATCTCCACTGGCAGTCGTAAGGGCGTAAACCACTCCAACCTCTACATCAGAGCTCTCCTATCATCCTTTAACCTTCTATCCACCTTGAACTTCTTATTCCCCGTCAATTGGGGATGTTTGTCCTCGTAATTACCTTTTATTTTCTAGGTCCTTCTGCTCAACCTTATCCTCCAGCATGGAGTCAGATTTATTGAAGCTGCCCCATGGGCCAGAGTATCATCGAGGTTCTGTGCAGGGTTATTGGAAAGAGAGTAAAAGAATTTTCCCTCCTGGGGCCCCTTCATAAGGGAAGAGATAGCGATGCCATTGTTAAGACGGTCTATGCCCTTGGCTTTATCCTCAAAGCGGTTGAGAAACTGGTTCAATAGTTCATCCTCTTCTTAATTAATAATGAGGAGTCATGTATAGGTTTTTGACTTCTTTCGGCTGTGCTTGAAGCATTTTAGGAAGTCCCTCTCAAAGTTGATAAAACAAGAGATAGATAGCGAGACAAGTGTGCTATACCACTCCCGAGACTGACCATGTAAGGTAACAAGGAAGGTCCTACACCGCAAAGTGTCGGAGGCTCTCTATAGGTCCAAAGGTATTTTAAACGTAGAGACATGATCGATTGGGTCCTTCGTTCCGTTGTAAGAGGGAATTTAGCTAGCAGGATAGGCAAATAGGGGAGGCACCAACCCGTCCAATATTTTCCTTGTAAAGGAAAGATGAGCGAGAATGGGGCCTCATGCCCTGCATTCTCAGCCAAAGCTTGGAGTCATGCTTCTATTTCCTCAAGATGACGCTCCAAGGCCAGGGTGTGCCCCCCTAAGAGGGAACTGTTCCCAGGCTTGATATGGACACGATCCAACGTGGGAGACCTCTGGAGGCCTAAATGGAGACCTCTTCTAATGCAACTCAGCTCCTAGGTGAATGTAGTTTTTGAGGGGCTTATCATGAGGGTTGTGTACGCAATCAGTTCCCCTAGATATGTGCTCAGTGAAATGAGCAGTACTCCAAGATGAGAGCCACCATGGCGATGAGCATGAACACCCAAAGCAGGTAGTCGTAGAGGTTCCTGGATGACGTTCACCAGCTCGATTATCTAGTGATTGAGCTCCATAACCTAATTTTTTATATGCTCGAGATTGGCTTCCCTGTGTACCGGCACAGGGCCGGGCGCAAGAGGTTCCATCGGTGGTTCCTAAAAAAGAGTGATCAGATTGCAACTCTTGTGGTGGCGGATGACTTTCTCTCAAAGCTACACTCTTTAAGCAAGTGAGCATGAACAGAAAGCCATCGAAGCACAGTAGAGAGAAAACACTTTGGTCGTCGTTCCGCAGATGGCGCCAACTGATATTGCCCAGTAACACAATGAATTTATAATTTTATCCCAGCGATCTTATGTTCCTTACTCCGTAAGGTGCCTACACAAATTCTTAACACCAGGGGGTATGAATCCCCGTCAAGAATTTTCAACGTAAGAATAAGTACCCTTTAGAGAGGAAAATATGAAACCGATTGCGAGTATCAAATTGTGCATACCTAGGCTTACGCTGACTTGGGTATATATACAATTCTTCGGCAGAAATGGAGAGAGAGTAATCATGAATCTGTTATTGGTGTAATCATGATTTTATTATTTCTGCGCCCCTCATGCAACAGGAATATTCTCTGGTGATTTTGTTGTCACTCACTCTTTGGCAAATGAACTTCTTGATCGATTCTGCTTGCAGGCCCGGTACTCGGGTAAGTCCTAGGCTTTGGGCACTTACGGGCTCCCCGAACGTCTCATTCTCCCCCCTTTCTCCCCCGGTAGTTCAAGCCCACTAACGATGGTGGACCTAGGCCCCCCGTGGCTTGTGTATACCTCAGGCCCCTTTCCAGTTCCCTTGGTTTTTTCGCTAGGTAGCTCATGACCAAATCCACCATTATTAGATTCAATTAAGAGATTCAAAATTGAACTTCCCCAAAACAAGTTGATGTCTATTTTTTTAGGTGTCTTTTTTTCAAATCATTAACAATGGTCAATTCACAATTTCTTTTTAGGGATAATTGGTCAATAATTCCAATTAGAGAGTTTAATTCATAATTTATCTTATTTTAATTTTGAGCTGAGTATAAATCTCTTAATTACATTTTACTTTGTATTTTAGTCACGTGGTCAATACTCTCTTATATCTTCAATTAGATGCTTCCAATTACGTTTTGCATCGTTGGCCGCCAGCGTCACTCTCTGTCGCCACCGCCCACCACCGAACCTTAGACCTCTGGTAGCCGAAGTCGGCCACCGACCATCAAGTTTTTTTTAGTTACATGTAACTATTTATTAATGTATTTTTTAGTTACATGTAATTATTTTTCTAGTATATTTTGTAGTTATATTTTTTAAATGTATTTTTATTTACATTTTAGTGTATTTTTAGTTATTTTTTAGTGTATTTTTTTAGTTTATATAATTTTCTGGTAACCGACAACCAAAAAATTTGTTAAATGTAACTAGAAAAATGTAACTAAAAGGTATATGAAAAAAATGTTACTAAAAAATTAGTTGAATGTATCTAAAAAAAATAGACAATTGGTGATCAAAGTTTCGACGGTCGACGGCTGGCAGTGGGCAAAATCCAGCAACCAGAGTCTTGTGGTGGCGCCAATGGAGTGACAATTGACAATGCAACCCTAATTTGAACATTAGTGTTTTCAAATAAAATTAAAATACTTAGGAATTTTTATTAATTTGATAAAAACATCCCACCAACTATTCCTCTTTTTATTCTCTACAATTTGTTTGCCCCCTCTTTTCTGACAATAACGTTATGTTTGGTTCGCTGGAATGGAATACAATAACAATAGGAGTATAATTAGTATGACAATGGAATTGAATGGTCTTTACCACACCAAATATTTGGGAACAAAAAGGATTAAATGTGGTATTGGAATGATCATTCACATTTCAACGTTTAATTAGTGTTGAGTAAATTTACAGTGGAATGCATTTGTACGATAAAATTTTCACTTGAAAAATATATATATGTTTTTTATATAAATAAAGAATATTCGAACATAAACCAAATGAAATTTCAAACAATATATATATGTGGGTGGGGGTGGGGGGAGGGGGGGGGGTAGAAGAGAGAGAGAGAGAGAGAGAGAGAGAGGGGCGGTTGACAAGAAGTGGGGAGTCGATAGAAGTTGGATGGTGGTGTCACTGGCGAGGGTCGAGGTGGTGGTATCGATGAGGACTTGGGGGGTTAAATAGAAGAAGAGAGGATCTAACGCAAACTGTCGACATCGAATTTTCGCCAGAAAAGATGATGTATAGAGGAAGAAGTAGGGGGGAAGGAAGTGTAAAAAAAAAAGAATTAAAAAAGTTGAGGGATATATTTACTAGAAATTGAAAGGGTAAAATAATAATTTAATTAAATTTTAAAATGATAAAATAATAATTCAATTAAATTTCATTTTGATTCTAATATTTGGTTAGTGTTCAATTGTATTTTTTGGCCAATGAATGATTAAAATCTAACTCTATATAATTAGGATTAACCAATATCAAGTGTAATTTGATGTTAGTTAATCTCATATTTTGTGGGATTAAGAAAGTCTTAGCAATGAAAATGAAATTTAATCCCATGTACTAAACATAACAATAGAATTATCATTCTCATGACTATTCCAATCCCATGCAGAATCTCACAGCATAATAGTTTTGTTCATTCATTCTCTTCCACACCAATGCACTTTTCTATTTTATCTTGTATATTAAAATTTTGCCACAAAATAATATATAGATATATTAAAGATTTCAATTTGATGAATTTTAGTAATGCAGATGTTCCTATCTTCTCTCTCTCTCTCTCTCTCTTTAAAATTATCAATACTTATTTAACGAATAACTACAACAGTAACACCATTCTTTATACTTTTGCTAGGTAAGTATTTTCCTCTCTTTTTTCACCCAATGAAATTCGAACCTCCAACCATCTGCCTTGGAGGAATAAACCCCTATCACTAAAAGTAGAAAAAAAAATAAAGATCCCCAGTAATATTCCTTCAACAAGGTACGAATTTAAACGACTGGGTTTATATAAGGTACTTGAAAAATACATTTCTTAAATTTAGAAGAAAGAATTAAATAAAGATAACTTTTAAAAAAATCTTCGAAATAGTTTATAAATCTCCTGTGCACCAGATTCATTCTTTAATTAACTCAATACACTTGATAATCTTTCTTGCCAAAACCTTATAAATCAAATTACTTTTCTAATGTCTGACCCAAACACACAGAATTCTAAGAACAATCTGCCACCACCAAAACAGAGAACGGTTGAAAGAAATTTGTGTTCCTGGAAACTCGTCTGAAGAAAAAGGTGAGTAGAACAGAAACCAAAAAAAAAAAAAAAATTGTTCTCAGATTTCTGTTTCTGATCCCAGGTTTTTAGGAACAGAAACATTAAACAAAACGGTAGTGATCAACAGATGGAAATCACCATGGTCTTATCTAGATTTTCAATTAGATCTTTCTCAGCCGATGCCACAATCAGAAGCAAAAATAAAAATAAAAAAGCAGAAAAAGAGTTGTATAAAATGAATTACTGATAGCGACAGCTTCAATATTAAATATTTTTGAAAAGTAAAGTAAATGTTATTCACCTGAGGCGGATACTCAACTCCTCAGAAATTTCTTACAGTTGTATAAAAAGTCCAGAAAGGTGAAAATTCATTACTTGAGACCCCAAATCAGCATCACCTGCATTGCTTTGTCAAAAGATTAACACAAATTTAACTCCTAGGTTAGACCAGGAATCAAGATACAGTTCGGCCATAGCACACACAAGCAAGGTATAGATTCTTCGACCATTTTTCCTGCACGCGCCAAAAAAAAAATTACACGGTGAATAATTTGAAAAACGAGAATTCCTCCCAAAGTAAAAAAAAAATTCACATAGAACAACTTCAAAACATATAATAAAGAAGTCAATAACAAACCTACAACGGGAGCGTTCTGAACTCTTTCTTTTTGAAAACAAAAATATCACTTGGGGTTTGTTTTTGTAATAAATGACAGCCCAGTACGATGAAGGCTCCACCATTGCGATACAACTCAAAAACTATATTACAAAACAAAATTACCACAATTCTCAACCCATCACAGCAGCTAATTTTAATGAGTCCCCATGCTTGGCACAGTCTTGATTTTTTTATTTTATAGTAAACGGCTTAAAAATGGGTGAAAATAGTTAAGAAATTGAAAAAAAAATAGACATATTAACAAACAAAAAAGAACAAATCATATATTTACTTCACCGCTACAAAGTGTAATATATATTAATTAGATTTAGGTGGACTTGAGCTAGAACTTTTCCCCCAAAAAATCATGAACAACAATCTTAACCCACCTTTTTTGTCAAATAAATCAAAACCATTATGCTATATTATATTGATTAATTTAAAATTCACTTTTTTCAAACTTTTTTCGCTCCTTATTTTCCAACTTCTTTTTTCACTCTCCTCACATTTATCTCTTTCTTTGTCCTCTCTCTTACAACACACTTTTTCTATCACTTTTTAGTTATCTTTTAACACATTTGTTCATAGGCATGCAGTTAAAAATAAAAGTAGCCCAACCAAATAAATTTCATTAACTTTGAAAACCCATTTATAAATTTTAAAAATTTTCGGAAACTGTTTTCGAGTTGGGGAAACAAATATTCCAAATATTTGCAAGTAGTTCATGACTAATTTAACGAAATCATCAAGAATTTACCTTAACGTGTACGCTTGGAAACTGAGATGTACGTAAAGTTTCTTGAGTTTCGTCTCCAGGTTTGCGCCTGGGCACACTCAAAATAAGAGCAGCTTGATCACTAGTGGCAGCCGTCGCCGTAATGCGATATCCAGTATCCCATCGTCTATGGACACCCTCACTTGGATAAAGAAAATCAAGCTCGACAACCTACGAAGCAAAATACAAATCCAGAGAGAGAGATTACAGACTAGTTTGATGCTTAGTAAGAGCACGAAATAATGTTACAAAAAGAGAGAGCGATCAGGTCTTGTACATAAAGCAGAAAAGGGGCATCACAAGTCACAACTGTGTCAAATTATCCCAGAAATTGTTAACTTCTAATGCACTTTTTTATTAGGTTTTTTTTTATTTTTTATTTTAAGGAAAAATATAATGAGGCTTTTTTTTTTTATTATTATTTTAATTTTTAAGGAAAAATATAATGAGGCACAATTTGACAACACTTCTCTTACTTTTTAAGGTCAAAAATACCCAATGAAATTTTCCTTATTGGTTAGCCATGCACTTCACATGTTTCTAACAATGCGAATCGCATCATCAAATTATACAAGTCTGACATATTTGATATATCCAGACGTTCAAATTAAAGAAATTGGATGTCCAACTCTTGCCTATATGATGTGACCGATCAATAGAAATACTCCAACACCCCACCTTTGGCATATATTCCATACATCACGCTAGATAGATATCATATTCATGGACAACGGTACACTTTCAAGATGCCTTCGTGGTGAAATGGTAGACACCACAAAATAGTACTTCTACTTGAAAGCAAAAAGCAATAAATCAAAAGTATTTTTGATAGTGTAGATATAATATCTTAGTATTACCCCTATAAATGATCTCTTAATCGGAAAAAAAAAATAATCACAGATGATTGGCGAAAAGTGGATTAAGAGGTCTTCGAGTAACTCCAACCCACTCATCATCATCCTCGCCAAAACATATAACTACCGATTTGCCTAATAAAAAGGAGCTGCAACGCACTCGTCATCACCCTCGCCAAATCGCCGAGCTCCGGTTTTGCGAGCCATTCCTACTTATAGTCCACAAGTGAGGCAAATCCTTTGCTCTAAAATCTCTATCTCCAACTGTCAATCTCCCTCTCTTCCTACCTCCATGGCTGATTGCTGCTCCTCTACCTCCCTGCTGCTCATCTGCTCCTTAATGACAATGGATTAGGGTTTTTCTCTTTTTCCTTCCTTTGTTATAAGCTGGACTAGCCTGGGCTGAGTTGGGGCAGGCTAGACTGCTTTCAGTTGGGCTGGACTAATTTATTAAGTTGTTTACTTAAATAATTTAGTTTAGATTAAATTAATGAATTAATTAGGCTAATAAATGAAATGTTATATAATCACTTGTTATAAATTGGTATGGAAATTTAATTAAATAAAAATGCCTAATCTCAATGCCTATTTGGGCTAGAGTGTCAACACATTATTTGTTAGGCAAAATACTATTCCACGAGGCATTTTGTCCATTTGGCTGTTTAATTGGGTTGGAGTTGCTCTTAGTCCACCAATCTCGATTGATCTCTTATAATATAAAAATCGAAGAACCAAAAAACTACAATATTTTACTTTTCGAAAAAAAAACGTACTTGAAATCGTTTTTTTTTTTTAAAGTAATTTTTTTAGGTAGAAAACAAATGTTATTTTCGTTATCAAGCACAAAAAAGTACTTAAAAGTACAAAATAAAAAACAGTTTGATTTTGTTGGAAAAAAATACATTTTTTTTAGAAACGTCTATTACAAGTTGAAACTAAGGGACAATCTATATTGATTATTAGGTGTCACGAAGATGGGACAATTATTTTCCTAGTTATTGAATATATTTTTATTTTCATTTCAATTTTTTAGTAAACGAACATTTTTGTAGTAGTCACACTCGATTGAAAACAATCCTTTAAAAATGTTACAAATGGTGCCCAAATTATTTTAGGTCAACTAATATCTTTTGAACAAGGAGTCATCACTCTTTAATAACATCCTCATCCATAAGAAATCAGAAACATCTTTGATAAAAGAAACCACAATGTAATAAGTTCCACCACTTTAACATCTTGTTCTAAATTTCAAGGGTATTCCTAATACCTATAATATAATTTTAGGTCGAAGTCTCCACCAAACTAAAATTGGTACTATGATCGGCATGATTTCTATCTAAACCCAAAAAACAGATAAGAAATTATCCCAAGCAAGCACAAACAAAAAGGAAATTGATGTCCGAGGGAACTATAACCATTTAATGTGAGGTAGACAATTTCTAATCATTCTCTTTTCTTTTTAGTTTCCACGACCTGAAGAGTCCAGAGAGTGGAAAGATGAAATTTCAGAAGCATGGTCTCAAACTCAATGAAAAAGTTGAAAAATAATTCGAAAAAATTCTTGACATCAGTGTAACAAGCTTCATAAACCCCACCACCCACCCCAGACGACGGCAAAAAGAAGCTAAATCTGAAAAATATATGGCTTAAGCCCCCATTTTCCACCTAGAAGATAAAAAAATGAAAATAAAACAAAAAGAAGCAGCCACACCTGATCACTGAAGCCAGCATTGCGAGACATAACAACAGCCCATCGGCTACCAGCAGTTGCCATAGAGGTTACATGAAATCCTTCTCTCCACTTCTTGTTTATCCACTTGAAGGGAAAGGAATCGCTTACTTTATAAGACTGTTGACTATATTGAGTACCTTCAGAAAATTCATCACATCTTCAAAGTCAAGAAGTGAAAGGCTTAGCAACGAGAGTTAATACCAACAAATAGAGACCAGCAATGACATATAAAACATATTGACAGTTCTGCTAGCTCCACAGCTACTCTAGGAAAAAGCTGGAGGAGAGGAATAAATAGGAAAGAAAAAGTTATGAAACATACTTCAATGCACACAAACTGAACTGCAGAATAGAAAGGGACAAGGCTGAACTAGACTGGCTCATATTCTTCCTTGTTCCATGGGTAGCTCCTTGAACCCACCACGCCTTACAAAATACAACCAATAAGGACAACATGCATCACCACCGCCAGACCACCATTTAACCCACCTTCTCTGGCATCTAAGGTGATCAGAAGTCCAGGAAAATAAATGGAAACCCCCACTTAAAAAACATACAACCAATAAGGACAGCAAGGGCCACCACCGCCAGACCACCATTTTAATTTTTAACCCACCTTCTCCGGCACCTAAGATGACCAGAAGTCCAAGAAAAGGAATGGACCACCCCCCCCCCCCCCCCCCCCCCCCACCCCCCACCCCAAACAAAAAAACACAAATGAGGCCAAGAACCACCACCACCATGGCAAGACCATTTCACCCACCTTCACCTGTGGAGAAGGTGCCCGTACATACTGGAAAACAAACATGAATAGAGATTCCCTGATAATTATTTTCTCCATAGTCTGTATTATGGAGTAATCTAAGTTTTGGAGCAGATTAATCAACAAAAAGAAACATCAGTACCAACTATTTCACCAAGTGCAACAGTACGAATAGAGATTCCCTGATACTGGAAAACAAACATGAATGGAGATTCCCTGATAATTCTTTTCTCCATAGTCTGTATTATGGAGTAATCTAAGTTTTGAAGCAGATTGATCAACAAAAAGAAACATCACCACTATTTCACCAAGTGCAACAATAGGAATAGTAAGGGATCATTTTGATTAGTGTTTATGGAAACAAAAAGGCAGAAACAAAAAAAAAAAAAAAAAAAATCCTGTTATGGTATCAATTTTTAAGAAGCAACTTATGTGAACTATTCAGATTTTTCTTTTTCTATTTTTCAGTTTCTTTTTTCTGCCAAGAAAAACAAAATAGCAGAAATGGAAACAATAAACAAACACCATCTAAGGGACTAACTACTTCAAATTTTAGCCTACTTTAAGAAGGGTTTGTTTCATCAAGTACTCATAGTTTCGGCTATCGAAAGAACTGCATTGATCAGTGTAAAATGTAAAATGTTTTCATTTTTCAGCACTCAATTATGCTATCAAACGCCTAAGAACAAGATACTACATATCCTTGGAATCAAAAGCTGCTAGATATCCAAAGAGTAAAAAACTAAGACTTTCCCAAACTATTTTTAATCACAAAAATTGAACCCTAAGCACTATATCACTAAACAAAACTAAATGAACATGAGATTGCAGTGGCACAGGATGGATATGAGTGAGGGAGCCTCTATCGAAGCTGCAATGTTAGGGTAACTTCAGTAACTTTAGGAGGTTAATTTTGGATTTTATTATGATATTTCAAACCAGGGAAACAGTCTCCATACATGGGGGTAAGGCTACATACATGATACATCTGATCCCTGCCAAACCCCACAATGCGGGAGAATCACGCACTACACTGCCATTTTAGTAATTTCAGAATTACATTATATCAGGAGCAAAAGCAAACAAGAAAAGGAGTGCACGTAAGCATGCAAAATATCAACCCTACATGGATAGCATGCACAGAATCACACATCAAAACCATGTACTAGTGAAGCAAACAAACCTTTTGACATCACCACCAACGAGCTTCCATTGCCAGCACCAGCAATAGAACTTATGTAGAAGTTCTTTTCCCACTGTTCCATGATCCATTCCTGTAATAATTAGAGCATCAAATAAGTAAATGCTTCAATGTGTTTAGATGAATGCAGTAAGGACACATGTACATTTCAGGGACGCGACCATTCACCTTGTGTAAGAAGAAAGGTGACAATTCATAAACTTGGGTTGAGAAACCAGTTCCAGCATCCATAATAAGAGCCCATAAGTTTGAACACGATGCCACACAGCTTATAAGTAAACCATCTGCATTTCCTCTCTCCACATGTTGTGCCAGTCTTGCATCAGCAACATTATAGTGATACCTAATAAAACAACAAATGAGCAGTCAATTTGACACTATAATGGCGGAAGAAAAGAGAATGTTTTTCATAAAACGAAGCACATAGTAACAGTCGCATCAAGACTTTGAAGCAGTCACACAGAACTATCCAAGGGAAGAAAAGAAAACTAATCCGCCTGAATTAAAAATAAAATGAAAATCAAAAGGACATCCAGCAGTCCTTTTACACGCTTCCTTATCTGCAAAAGTAAGAAGGTTCTTCGGCGTAGAAGTTATTAGTGGCTACACTTCTAATCCATTGCAAACTATTCTGGCCTCGACATGAAATGGTAATAGTCAGGGAATCAAGAGCCAATTTTATAGCATATGAGCAGAGGGTAACTTTTTAAGCTCTAAAAGCTTCCAATTTCATAGATAGTATATTGAACTTAAATGCAGGCAACTAAAAAGTACGGACTATAATATCACCATATAAATTGAAAAAGAAACGGTGACAAAACCATATAATATGAAAAGAGAAATGGTGACAAAATATGTGTAATACAGTTCAAAAGATGATGAGGAAGACCCAGTAAGCCACTGGTTCAGTTTAAAAGGGATACACATACTTAAAGATTGCAAGATGTGTGTTGCTTCCATTGGGACTTGGGAGCAAAGTATAAATCCATATCGGTGTAGGGCAAGTTTCAAGGAAGACTGCCAGGGTGAGGGTGACTCTAGGGTACGATGGTAAGGTTACCCCATTGTGGCCTGGAGGTCCTGAGTTCAAATCATAAAATTAATTTTCCATTGTACCTGCTCTTGATACCATGTAGAAACCCAATGAACATAACTCACTCCCAAAAGACACCTTGTAAGAGGAGGATTACCCTCAGCTTTATATATAGTTCAGGATCAAGTAACACAAGCGATGTGGGATTCAACACCCTGCAAGGAGGTGGAGCTTTAATTTTTTCTTTGTTGTATATGAAGCGGTGTAAGTGCACAAAGAGATCTTACACAGAGTTGTCAAACTGTTTAATGGGAGGTTGCTTTACAAATGGTTTGTGGGAGACATGAGCAATGATACCTATAGCAGCCTTTGCATTCTATGGAAAGAAAACAATAGAAGGAACTTTATGATACATCTACATCTATAAATAGATTTATGGAATAGCATTTGTAAAGCTCTTTTTTGGTGTAGGTTTCGTAGCCCCGACAATAGCATATCCTTTACTATGTTTTGGGAAGTACGCTTCACTAATTAGCTTTAGGTCTACCCCCCTCGACAACATTTTAATTCATCGAATTTTACTTATCAAAAAAATGTAGTGTAAAAAAAGCGTCAATAGGAAACGAAAACCGTGTAACATAATGATTTTGTTGAACCCGTAGTTTTGCCAATCTCCTTTTCACCAACACAAAAACTGCAGGATCTGAGTCCACCATATAGACACTACTCTTACATAACAATGATTCCTTCATTAAGGCATGAAACCAACTCGACAAAACTTGAACTGTGCTGTGACATATAATAAACAAAGAAATTGCATAAAATATCTTCAATCACCAAAATTATGCCACAGCATGATCGGAGAACAAGATATCACAAAGCCAACCTCAACAAAATTCAGTGTTTGTACCAAATATTCCTCGTAACGATTTCATTTACACATGCAATGAAAAGGAATCAGTTTAAGGAAGCAAGTTCAATACCTTCAGATATAACTGCAAAAAAAGAAAAAGAAAAAGTTCTGACGGCAGAACAATACAAGATCATTTTGAACTTTGCTAATAATAGGCACAAGCACAACCATTCCTGCCACTGCATGCACACAGCTAACTTGGGGGGCAAGTGGAAGGAGTATCGCGGGCAAAATGCATAAAACATAAACTGTATGTCCATGCCCACCGATGATAATAATAAGCACAGAAAGTAAAACCAATTACTTTATGAATGAAGAGATGTATAACACAGGATGCAAAACAGATTTATACCTTTGCTTCATAGGTAGCCTGGCATTGTAAATGGATATCCACTGTGTTGCAGGAACTCCCATGCGAACCTTCTTCTTAGGTTGCCCATCATCTTCCTCCTCGAGATTTAACCTACCCCGTTTTTGCCCAACTTGACAGAGAATCTACCACAATGACATAAGTTAACCACAACGCTCAATAAATATCCAAGGAAGAGAAGGGAGGAGGTAAATTACAAAAATTAATCCAAATATCATTACATCACCTTTTGAGCACCATCTGTGTTTATTGGCCGAAGAGCAGGTGGACCAATCAACCCATCAAATAGAGATATAAGCTTTGAATACTTTGGCTCCTCATCAAATTTCATATTCACCACTATCTCAAGAAACTGTCTAAGCGGTGGAGGGCAGAAGCAGCATAACATTTCAGGTGATGTTGCCATCTTTTTCTTGCAGACTAGAAATGATTTATTATCTCCCTATCATCCAGGAAAGGAATAAGAACACAAAACGAACCAAGCAAATTATGAACTAAAAATAATATTTGGAGAGTTGGATGAAGAATTGGGATCTACCTGAAATCCTTGCCATGGTAACCTTCCTCGATGAAGAAATATAAGAGTATACGCAAGAGATTCTAGATCGTCCCTTCGACTAGCAGTCCTTCCCAAGTGAGCATGTGTGCTAGCATATCGAACAGTCCCTCTAAAAGATGCATAAAGTAGGTGAGCACAACTTGAAGTAAAGAACTGAAATATCCAAATTACAGCCCAAAAATATGAGCGGCGATCTAGAAAACGTGGACTCATATGCAGGTATAACATTCATAAACAGGTATAACAATTCTCAAATTACCCAATACAACATTTTTCTACCAAACCTAAATAAGTAAATAACGAAATAAAAAGCTACTTAAGCAAAAGATTAGACAAATATTATTTAAAAGGCAAACTCCAAAATATTTGTAGAAGCCCCGATATACTTCCAGTACCCCCAGTGCATCCGTCCAGATACATCCCAAAAGTAGAGGTATAGATATTTTGCTGAAGTATGACCAACTATCTGAGCCTATTGGAATTCAAAATCTCAGCCAAATACTTCAGAAAAACATCTGAACCTATTAGAATCCAATAAATGCATTTGATGATACGGACTCTTCAGTTGTGTTTGGGTAAGGGATTTGGGGGAGGGATTTCATTTAGGTAAGGGATTTCATAATCCCTTTTCGACAAATACCTTGTTTGGATATTTATGGAAAGGAATTTATAAAATACTTTTATCTTAAAAAAAAAAGGGTGAAATGAGTCATTTTAAAATCCACTTGATTTAGGTGTCATTTGCCAAATCCATCAAAGAGAGGATTTGTGAAATTGAGCCTCGTTTCTTCGTCGTCTGAGACCCTCTTCTTCGCACCTCTTCTTTGCGATTGAGCCCTCTTCTTCTTCGTTGTCATTCTTCTACTTCTTCATCACCGTCGTCAGTCAATCTGCGCCGCCTTGTCCATCGTCTTGTTCATCGTCGTCATCCACCTCTCTTTGTCGCCGTCATCCATCGATCTATGCCGCCTCGTCCATCGTCTTCTTCTCCATGTTTCTTGCTCAATTTGGTGTAGATCTAAGTTTGTTTGTTTCAATTTCTAGTCCATGTTTCTTGTTCAATTTGGTGTAGATCTAACGGGGAAATCATATTCTTCTTCGACGTCATCGTCGAGCATCCACCGGATTTGAATGACCCACTGGTTCTCGTTGAAGGGCGTATTGGAGGGCGTGTTCATGGCGGAGTGGAAGGAAGGAGAAGAAGACGTGTATTTTTTGAATGTTGTTTGGATGATAATCAATGTTAGGGAATCAAAGCTCTGAATTAGGTACCCTTCCCTCTTTGTGGTGATTAGGATTCCAATTTCTGTTGTTGATTAAGGTTCCAATTTTTATCTAGATTTGAATTTGTTGATTAGGGTTCTAATTTTTGTTGTTGATTTGAATTTGTGCATTTTGTGGATTTTGGTGTTTACAAATATTTCACCTATCCAAACAATGGAATTATAAAATTACACAATCAAATTATTTAGCTAAAATAGTTATCCAAACAATGGATTTGTCAAATCCCTTACCCAAACGCAACCTTAGGAAGTATTGGCACTTTCTAGAAAATAGTTCACCTGAACATATCAGGACGCTGATCATATTCAACATGCTGCCCGTTATTGCTCTCTCTCCACTTTGTTGCTGCATTAATATGTCAAAATAAGTACTAGAAAGGAGTATAACCTAACAGGAAGAGATATTCAAAAAGTCAATTAAAATTGCAATTTCCTAACCTAATCCAAGGTCAACAAGAAACAACTTCTTCTCTTGAACTGTGGAAGGCTGCCCAAGCAAAAAGTTCTCTGGTTTCACATCTCCATGCACATAACTGCAACAGAGATCCGTAATCTTACAAACAAGTTGCACATCGAGTAGAAATATTTAGAAAAAAAAATTCCACCAAAATCCAGTCAACAATTTAACTTATCTCAAAAAAAATAACTACATTAGAAAGCACATTAAAAACAAAAATGAATTGATGGAAAAAACAGAAATACATTACCCCCTTGAATGCATCTTCTCTAAGATAGACAAAGATTCAACAGCTATGCATGCTACCATTTCAGAGGACATCCTGCAAGCATACAGTTTAGTAAGCCTTGCCCTGAAGAATCACATATACGCTTCTAGTACAGGTAAAACGTTGAATCTGAGTGAGGAATACTGTGCAAATTAGATTTTCCTTTTATGCACAAAAAAGGTCTTCGTTGAAAATGAAGTTTAGAATTTTAAAATAAATTATTAAAGAAGAAAAGAAAGGACAGTATTGAAGCTAGTCCATATCTAAGCAAGTCCATTTTGCAACATAGGTCCACCAAACACTTTGAACTAAGCAATCTGTGATTTCAATAACTTTTTGATGAAAAATAGCATTTTGAATTTCTAAATAAACCAATTCAGGAAGAAAAGAAAACAACACGAATTGATTCTGGTTCATATGCAAGCCGATTTTGCAACTTGGGTTCACCACACGTAACAAGTAAACGCTTTGAACTAAGCACTCTGTAATTTGAAGCAGACAATTAACCCATGTTCATTAAAGTAGAGCACAAATTATAGCAACTTTTAGATTTACTTATATTTTTTCCATAATATAAAAACACATGCATCCTAGACATTAAACCCTCCTTCCATAAAAAGATACACAATAAAACTTCAAGCTGTACTAGCACTGAATCGAAGCAGGTAATTAGCATATGTTTTCGGCATAAACAAATAAACACGTACAACCTAGATGGTTAATCCCCCCTCTTCCAAAAAAAGGTCCACTAAAAAGCCAACGTTGGAGTGCTAAAAGAGAATTGTTAGAGTCTCAATAATTCAAAACCTCACCCGATCCCAGGCTTCAGCCATTCTATTCGGTTACTTTCTTCTAGCGAACACAAACAAAGACATAGATAAACAGCTTTGAGTAATGCTACCTGACAGCTAAACGATAATGGAGCACAAAACAGAAAGCAATATCATGCACATCATACAAAGTCAATAACCGTGTAATATAGAAAGCAAGAGAAAGCATAGCTTATTGAAGTCAAAGGGTTTGTATACTCACGATTGTCCTGAAGAATTCCAGACATCCCATAAGCTAGGACCTAGCATGTCCATAACCTGCAAATCAAGTACAAAATATAAATCCTACAAATTATATTTCTAGATATATAGAGAAAGCCAAGATATCTATTCTACCATTATATAGTAATCTCCTTGCTTTCCTTTGTAGTGTACTTTAGGAACACCATGACTGCCACCGAGAGTGCTGCTCAACCAGAAACGTTAAAGCATTAATTCCATCAATCAAATGCTAAAAGAAGACACATATATATCAAAAGATATGCCGCATCCATACTTGTAAACTTGCCACTCATATGGAGGACCATAGTTACAGCCTTTGCTATTTTTGTGCTCAAATTTAAGTGCTACCTGGTAGAAACACCCAAAAAAGATATGAAAACGAAAAAGGACAAAGTTGAACCCCAATTATAACTGATACACGAAACTTAAAGCAAGAAACATAATGTTACCTCCATAGCCGCAGCACCAGTCGCGCGTTCATTTCCACCTGAAATTCGACGACCCACAAACACCTGCCCGAACCCACCTTTACCTAACTTCCTTTCAATCTTATAAATTGGTGATCCTCCAACTTGAACCTGAAAACCAACCCAAAACTCATTCTTGTCGCCATTCAAACAATTATAACTGCAATATATTTTCATAGATTTTTGGCATGAAAAAAAGAGAGCACTTAATCCCAAAATTTTGCAAATAAATACCGTTTAAACATTATATGAATTACACTCATGCCTATGAATGTCCTTACATAAGCAATGTGTACAGAATCCACAGAAGTATATATGTAAGGATGTCAGAAAGATATTTCCATGCATAGGGAGAAGGAGTTTACCCTTTCAGGGAAAGGAGTAGTATTTCCTTCTTCCTCCTGCCCAGTAACTTTATTAGCACTTAAACCACCACTATCGTCGCCCATCTTCTTCTTCTCACCTTCTATTTCTTCACTCCCACCCTCCTCGGCAATAACAACTTCCTCTTCCTCCTTCCTCTTCCTGGACCTCCTCCTCTTTCCCCCTCCCTCTTCTGCCGCCTCTCTCTCTTTAGCTTTCGCCGCCCGAGTCTTTATATAATTCCCAACCAAATTCTCCGACTTCCGCTTCACCCCTGAGCTCCGGCGCCGATGTTGCTGATCTACCACCGGTCTACGACCTTTTCTCGCCCCACTACGCAGCTCCGGCATTCTGTACCCATACGATTCGCGCAAAACCCAACTGGATGGACCATTATCGTCTTCAAAACAGCTCAAGAATCCTAGACAGCACCGCAATTCGAAGCAATTATTTGCTATCAAACCCTAACAAATATCAGAATCAAAATTTACAACAACAGTGTATACAACAGGACTCCGCCCAACTTGATTACAGAAAAATCAATCAATCAATGAAGAAAATATTTTTTTGGGACGATCGGAAACTAGGGTTTGTTAGAAAAGACGCGTACGTATGAGCATAAATTTGCAAGAAATGTTCGGTGAAAGATCGCAGCATTTTACCACTTGTACTGGGAAGAGAAATTGGATGGGAGAACGTGTAACATGCCCGCCTACCTTCGATTAATTTGGCCTCCCTAATTTTACACCCTTGTGCTAGAAAATTATATATGAATGGTTGGCCCAAACAACCGGGTTGAATTGAATAGTTATAAAAATTCAACAATGATGAGGGTATTTTTAGACATCACCGAATCAATATCTGGGACCCAATCATTTGTCTGTCCTCGTAGTGATATGGACGCATTCCGAAATCTATGATGTCATGCTGGAACATACGTTGTTCAAGACTCCTCCATAGAATCTCATTTACGTCTAGGGAGGAGCAAAGTGCCCCATAGGGACGTGCCGCTCTGAACTCTACGTCGTACCCTAGACAGCGAATTTAAGGGACTCAGTTGTTCATCTCGATCGGCTCCTTATTTGAGCTCGCTTCTCCTCCAAGACTCCATGGATATCTACTCTCCTCCATTAGCTCACCACCACATGCCTGACAAAGGCCCCCAAGCTTCGCCAAATGGTCCCAAAAACCAAATGATTATCTCCTGAATGCCATGAATTATCGACTAAATACATGATTTCACCTAATTAACCGTGCTTAGGCCTAACTAATCATCTCAACGCCTATATATACTAGGGGGCTATGCAAACCCAAGGTACACTTTATTTTACGCGCGAATGCTTTGAGTTCATTTGTTTACTTGATGTATTTCTGTACCTCTTCTCTTTGAGCTTTTATTCTCACGCCAGAGGGATTTCGCCGAGATAAATCCCGACTTGAGCCTTCTGCAAGTACCACTCCTTGAGAAACAGTACTCTAGACACAGTAGGTCAGTCCTCCCAAGACTCAATAAAGTCCACATGAGTAATTTTCAACCGTCGACTCTACCTCAGCAAAAGGACACTTGTCACTCGACTGTACAAGACTCCAAGGCCATACCCCCACCTCCTACCAATGAGGATAACTACCCTCCTAGATCCGGTAGGGCCATCTACCCTGCCACCTAGGGCTACGGGACAAACCTCGAGAACCATGGAGATATCTTAGATTGATCTCCTCGAGCACTAGATAGTTGAGTTCAAGTCATGTGTGCAGCTCATCCTAGCATGCCTATCGCTGCCTCCCGCCCAAGAAGACCAGCTTTCTAGACTGTAGGGCCCAAGGAGCGACTCCTAGACCTCGATATTCGTATAGTGTCTTCGAATGGGTGTACGCCTAGGGACCGTCATCCGTCTCACGACCACGAGTCTACATGACAAGAGAGGACCTTCCTGGCAACACCAAGATCCCAACCTCCTCCATTGTGTGGACATACAGTCAGGGACCTATCAGTGTCCCCTGACAATCGAGCTCCCTATCGACCAACCAAGTCCGATCAAAGGGGATGGCACGGATATGAAATTAACTTTTATTCGCCCTCTTCCGTCATTCTGTGGCTCGAGCTGCAGGCAGTCATATACGGGGGGAGCTCCGAGCAGAAGAGGTCGTGGAGCACCGCCTGGCTGACATGGAAGCCCATCTCCAAGAGGTGAACAAAGGTCGGGCAGGATAAGACATTATTATGGAGGAAAGGTCCCCGTTCGTAGAGGAAGTTTTGGAAGAAGTAGCGCCAAGGCACTTTACTCACCCCCAGATAAGTTCGTATGATGGGACGTCAGATCGTGTTGACCACTTGTTCATGTTTAAGTCTCATATTAGTATGTAGGTGGCCTCCGTAGCTCTTCAGTACAGAGCCTTTCCCATTACCCTCACAGGTGCAGCGAGGTCTTGGTTCTAGGGTCTAAGGTTGAAATCCATCTCTACTTTCAAGGAGCTTGAGCAGTTGTTCCTAGCTTGTTTCAGCCATTCCCGGCGAAGGCCGAAGACCGTGGCTCATATTTTTACTCTTCAGCAAGAGTCCATTGAATCTTTGGGAGACTACGTCGAGCGCTTCAACCAAGAACCAAATGCGTGTGATGACCTTCCTGAGAGTGTAGCACTGAATGCCTTTATGGACGGGCTCTGGCATCAGAAGTTGTCTTATGACCTTTGCTCCAATCCTACTCCCACTCTCGATCAAGCTCTAGACCGAGGAACTCGGTTCCATGGTGCTGACCTTCGTGCTGCAACTAGGAGGAAGAAGAAAGAAGTGAACAAGCCGATGGAACCAAAGAATAGAGGTCCAAATCAAGCCAAGGGCCTAAAAAGATTATAAGATGAAGAGAGATTAAGACCTATGCTGGGGGACAGAAAGCCACTTCCTCCCCTAGGGCGTCACCAACCAAGGTTTACCCCACTCACGGCCTTAGTGGCCAACATCTTCGCAGAAAACTCAAGGCATAATTTATTCCCTCATTTGCTGCCCCTAAGAGGGAGGCCAGTCAGGAGATTAATGAACAAGTATTGTGACTTCTACTGAGACCGGGGTCACTCTACAGAAAACTGCCTCCAACTCCAACAGGGGATTGAATCTCTCATCCGACGCGGCTATCTCGGGAACTATGTTCAGGAAAGAAATTAGGAGCAGCCCGATGAAGACGAACCTTGAGGAGAGCCTAGGTCCCAAAAAAGAAGAATGAAACCACGACCATCCACCTCCCCAGGGGGCTGAGGCCAGGGATGATCACTAACCTGTGGATGGTGAAATTAATGTCATCCATGGCAAATTCAGCTCCAGGGACGTATAGAGTCACCAGGGTCACACGTCCGGGCACATACGATTTTGAAACAGAAGAAAATGTGTCGCTTAGGCACTCACAGAATGCTGACCAGCTGAAGCACAACTTCTGTAAGGAAGACCCACTTCTGTGAACAACTTTTAGTTTTAACAAAGTGTTGTAGTTTTGCTTATCAAATAACGAAGGTGTTTTGTGTAATGTGTTTTGTGTTCTTTCTAGTAAATAGCATTCCGACCCCCTGAATCGCGGATAATTCTCCAGATCGACATCCTGACTCCCAACGTCGTGAATAATTCTCCTTAATGGCATTCAAACTACCCAGAGTCACGGATGATTCTCTAGATCAACATCTCGACTCCCCGCGTCGTGAATGATTCTCCACAGCGGCATTCCGATCCCCTAAGTCAAGAATGATTCTCCAGATCAACATCTCAACTCTTGACGTCATGAGTGACTCTCCACAAATGTCATCCTGACGCTTAGTGTCGAGAGTGATAACTAGACCCTCTCCAGAGGTCAATAGTCTATACCCGGGAAAAGACCAAAATCGTCCACCAAGGGCGGGGCATTGATCAAGTCTGAGAGCCTACAGCTAAGTACCTTTCCCCACTAGTCGACTATAAGTCCAACGTTCTAAAGGAGAAGGTGCTCCCGCATGGACTAAATGGAAATAACCTGAAAGGGTTCTTGAATGAGCCTGACTACAAAGAACTCCCTAATGACCAGCCATGATAGACCAACCATTACGTTGCGCCCCTACAGACCGAGAGGACCAGGCAACCTGGGAAACCCTCTTCCTAAGTCTACGACACAATTTTCTCACAATCAACTTATGTCCCGAACTGGGGGGCTAGTAGTCCATGGTCTTGGGTAGAGACAAGAAGTTTTTTCAAAAAAAATAAAAAAATTACAACTCTGAAAACAGGATCAAACAGAAAGTGACTTGAAAAAAATGTCGGGAGGAAATAGTAGACTTTGAAGTACCATAGCTATGTAGTTCAGAAGCTTATGCGTTCGGGAGCAGAAAAACAGGAATAAGTGAAAAAGAGTTTACAAAATCCTAAGTGCTGAAGAAGTGACGGTCCAAAGCTTAATCCTCTCCACCCTCATCCTGAGAGAGGTCCGTATGAGGAGAAGTAGTGTCAATCTCGCCCTCCTCAGGGGGCCCCTCATCAGCACTGTCCTCCCCGGCATCTTTCTGCCCAATGCCTTTGTGCTCAGCATCGTCTTCCAGCTTTGATAACTTCATCTCCACAAGGACGACGGGGAAATCTGGTTGCAGACAATGGATACCATCATGGTGGCCTAATTCCCTAACTCCAAGAAGTCATTGGTTATCTTCTCCTAGAGCTCCAGATATTCGGGGTCCTTCCTTCACTTTTCTACCACCTCCAATCAGGTTTTATCCCTGACCCCTGTCAGCGGAATCCCGCCACTTCTGTATTATCATGTCATTCTAGGTTCGAACAACAAAAACGTTGGCTCGAAGACTGACCTCAACCTTGTCATTCTTTCTAAATTGTGGATCAGTGAGAATCCAACTCGGTGAGAGATTCGCTCTCCAGGAAAAAATGATATACTAGCCTAGTGAAAGTAAGTTGGGGAAAGAAGGTAGAAGATCAGAAGAGCTCCGCTCAGAACTCCGCTATGTGGTCTCCGACTAGAGCTCCGCGGAAGGCGTCCAACTCTTTGCTCTTTGGTCTCTGACCGAAGCCCTCCAGCATCTGAGCTCTCCGTTCTGTTCTCCAACAAAAGCCTTACACAACCCAAGTGATGGTTGGTTCAGGTGACAGGCGATGTGAGGCTATACAAGTCTGAATTTTGCGTCGTTTAGAGGTCAATGGTAAGAAAAGCACTATTCATAGGAGCTTCACTCAGATCTCGTGCGTCCAAAATCTCTTTGCTCAAGATGGTTCGTTAATGGGTTGAGAATCACCATTCAAAATTCTGCCTATTAGCAGTTCACTTAGAATCTCTTCGCACAAGGTTATTTGCTAACAATTCAAAAAAGTGTCATTTAGAATTCCCAGAAGGTTACCCATCCCGGAATTGTTGCCGCCCAAGCATGCTTAACCACGGAGTATAGAAATCTATCACCCAGAATTTCCAAAGGATCATCCATCTTAGAATTGCTGCCACCCAAGCATGCTTAACTGCAAATTTCATAAATCTATCACCCAGAATTCCTAGGGGGTCACCCATCCCGGAATTGCTACCACCCAAGCACGCTTAACCGCGGAGTTCAAAAATCTATTACCCAGGAATCTAACCTCCATAAGCCAGCAATTTGCCTCCCATAAGCCAACAACTTGACCCTAGTAACTTGCCTCCCAGGAGCTAGCAACTTGACCCCTGAACCTCGCCTCCTAAGAGCTAATAGCTGGACCCCATCAGCTCACCTCCCAGGAGCCAGCAACTTGACTCCAACAGCTTATCTCCCAAGAGCTAGCAGCTTGACCCTAGTAGCTTGCGTCCTTGGAGCTAGGAGCTTGACCGCTTTGGAGCCAACAACTTAACTTCTAGAGTCTGCCCTCTATAAGCTTGACCTCCAGGCAGCCTTCCAGGGGACGGCTACCTAGGATTCTACCCGTCAAGAGAGCCGCCTAGAAGACATAATGGCCTGAGCTTTACAAAATCAAAGATCCTACCTAAGGCCTACCTCGAATTCACCCCCTGAAAAAAGTTAATTGTAGGAAAAATGTCGACCAAAGGTATTTCTCGTACTTCGAAATCTCTAGGATACTCGTTCTAGCCAGGAATTAATACCCCTGATTGTCTTGCTTTCCTCGCTGCATAGGGCTAGAAAGACAACTGATGAGGGTATTTTCGGGCACCACTAAGTCAGCACTTGGGACCCAATCACGTGTCCATCCTCGTAGTGATATGGACGCATTCCAAAATTTGCAACAACATGCTGAAACATACGTCGACCACGGCTCCTCCTTGGAATCTATTTTGCACCCAATGAGAAGCAAGGTGCCCCATAGGGACGTGCCTCCTCGAGCTCTATGTCGTGCCCTAGACAACCAACTTTAGAGACTCAGTTGTTCACCTCGATCGACTTTCCATTCCAGCTCGCTTCTCCTCCAAGACTCCATGAATCTCTACTCTCCTCCACCAGTTCACCACCACAAGCTTGACAAAGGCCTGCGAGCTTTGCCAAATTGGCTCAAAAATCCAAGCCTAATGATTATATCCTAAACGCCCCTGGATTATCGGTTAAACACATGGTTTTACCTAATTAACTATTTTAGGCCTGACTAATCATCTCCAATGCCTATATATACTAGGGGCTATGCAAGCCCGAGGTACATTTTATTTTACGCCCGAATGCTTTGAGTTTATTTGTTTACTTGATACATTTTTGTACCTCTTTTTTTTGAGCTCTTATTCTCACGCTGGAGGGACTTCGCTGAGACAAATCCCAACCTAAACCCTCTGCAGGTACCACTCCCAAAGGAGTAGGACTTTGGGTACAACAAGTGAGTCCTCCTAGGACCGAGTACAACTTATGTGAGAAATTTTCAACCATCGACTCCATCTCAGCAAAAGGACACTTGTCATCCGACTGGACCATACTCAAGGTATGTACCAATTTTATACACCAACAAACATAAATAATTTATTTTCCTAAATTAATTATTATATTTATACACGGTGAATATGTGTTTAATACGAAGTGCACACCCGAACACAATATGAATAAGTAAATCAATACAGTATACAAGAATTTATTTGGTTCAGTTAAGCTAATCTTGCCTACGTCTAGTCCCCCGAGCTCCATAGAGATTCGCAATCCACTAATCTCTTGATTCATTTACGAGGTAGGAACCAAACTCTGACAACTCATAATTCTTTTACAATTTACCCTTTTTCGTATGTCAATGATGAACCCTATCTTTTTACTAGGTTAAAGATAAACCTAACACTCTCTCACTTATCCTTTTCATAGAGAATGATTAACCTTTACAAATCACTCAAAAAATAATTTAATTGTAGGATGAATCAAAATCTAATTTTCTTTAAGGAAAAAAAATAACCTAACTTTTTTACTAGGGCAAAGATCAATCTCTAATTTTTTTCACAAGAAAAAGATCGAAATCTAGCTATCTTGACTAAACAAACGTGTCTAATCTACTCAAACACATAAATACAAAAATATGAGTTTCTTCCCACAAGGAGCTTCTACCACCTCAATACGAATATACTTGATTAATGTCCTGAGTAATTACAATGTGATAGATATATTGTAAGACAATTAAAATCTGATTAATAAATAATGTGAGTAGCACAAATTTAGCACGTAATGAGATAAACAGACAAAAATCGTTTAAATTTTTTTTTAGACTTTTAAGTTCAAAACAATTTTTCTAATAATCCTATATCAAGCAGTCAAGATAAATAAAACTTCAAAGCATATTAATAAAGCTTGGATAGATCTTATCGGAAAAACATCGAAGGCAATGACAATGTAGCAAGTGGAACTCAAATTGATGACGTCAAACAACAAGCGCTTTAGATTAAGAACTTATAACGAATATCTCGTAAAAATCTCAGCGTAAATGTCACTCTTATAAAAGTTCAAACTGATGATCTTGATGTGTCTAATTCAATTCCCACAGGTTTCTATTAATAGACCAATAATTGACCCTTCAACGGCTAGTTTTTCAAAGATATACCACAAAATGACACTTTAAGGCCCCAAATATTATAACCTTTCATTTAAGATATATTCCACTTAAAATTATCTTTCAAATCACTCATTTAAGTCCATAAAACTATTCTCAATTTAAAACCATTGAAATAGGAAGTATTAAATCAATTAAATTAAGAGAATCTCAAAATATATGGACTATAAGAATAGGGATAACTAAATAGGTTGTTTAAACTTGAAATATATTCAAATCCCCTAAATCCCTTTCTTGGAATCATAAAAAACGGAGAGTTTTTTACCAAGACACCAAATCAGCCGAATCTGTACCTTAAGCAATCGGCTAACCAACCTGCCCCATTTGGCTGACTGATTGTGCCAAGCTTCCAATTTAGCTGTTGGCACAACACCAGTCGGTTGACCAATTGGATCAGTGTGTTTCCAATTTTCACTATTTCATCTATAGACTCAAATGGTTGACCAACCCTCTTCATTCGATTGACTGATTGGATCAGTATGGTTACTTCCTTACCCATTTCAACTATTGTTTCAAACGGTTGACCGATTGGTTTTCTCGGTTGACCGATTGGATCGGTAGAACTTTGTTTTAACTCCAAAATTCACTGTTTTATTTAGTTGACCGATTGTTTTTTTCGGTTGACCGAATTGACTAAAAAACACAATTTTTTTATACTTTAAAACATATTTTTCAATTAGGTCAATTATCAAAATTATTTCACATAAGGAGTACATAAAATATCTCATTTTAGGATCTTAAACTTATCATTTTCTATCATGATACACATAGAATTAACTAATTTTAAGTTTCGTGTGTGAACCTAATTCGGGTTGTGTTAAGAGTACATAAGTAAATAGTTATTTTCATCTATTTTTCTTCAACGTCTTCAAAACTCTTTATATCTTCGTCATATCCATCTTGCACCTTTTTGTTTTCTTCATCAAATCTTCTTTTTAATCAAATGCGTAGAACTCTAAATCTGAAACACTTAATAAAACCATTAGTTACATTAAAAGCATAAATACTTAATTGTTTATCAAAATCTTGGATTCAATAGGAATAATCCGTAAATAGAGGGTGTAATTTATTATTTATCCTAATCAAAACATAAATTTAAAACTAATCCCTTAAATTGCGATTGAATTTTGTATTAGTCCAACACGTACTCACGCATTGTATGTGGAGTGTATAGAGAGATTGATGACTGGTTCTCTTCAGATAGTTAGTTTCGGAGTTTTGTTGTGTTCTTGATCAATTTTGCGTCATCAAGTCAGGATTTTGGAGCTGTTGATAAATAAAAACGACGTTTTTCAGAGAAGCAATAACGTAAGTAATAATTATCATTTTCGGCTATGTTTTTCATTGAATTGATGATAAGTTGTTAATGCTTATAATGCAATTTCGTTATATTCAAAAAAAAATTATTGCTTTTTCATAACGGATGGATTGAGATTTATTAGTTAATTAGATTTTTGTGTAGAGAATGTGATGTTTCTATTGTGATATGTGTGGCAAATAAATGTGATAGATTTGGCAATCTTTTTTTTTATGTGGAGGATTATGGTATTGTTTGTCGGATTTTGTTTACATGTCCTGGAGATTTGAGTTGTGTTAATCATTTTTTTATATTTTGCATGTGTTTTGTGACTGTTCGATTTGATTTTTCATCTAGATGATTTTATATTTTTTTTGTTGTTTGCTTTTTATGTATATGGAATATTTTGAGTTAGATTTAGTTTGGTTATAGTGAAAGATTTGTTACATTCTACTAGTAATATTGTAAGTTTTAAGATTTATTTACATTTTATACTCGTTTTTTTGGTTACATTTTTAGCTAGATTTCAGTCTTGCGTTTTTTGCTTTATTATTTTGTGCAGTTATTTTTTCATTTTATATATGTTTTTTGTTTTAATAATTAGTTCTTTGTCTCCCGTTTTTGGTTTTTTAAAAGTAATGGTTTATATTAGTTAAGTGTTTTTTTGTGTGTTTTGTCATGTTTTTCTGGTGGCAATTTCTTCATTACATATAAGATGTTAAACTTGGTGATTGCTTTGTGCAAATACGAGGATTACAGTGGAATTGTGAAAACTGAGAGTGATATTAGTTTTGTTAGTTTTGTAGAAAAGATTATGTCTCGATGGAATTGCATGTCACCAATTCCATTTGCTTTGCATTCCCTCCCTAGTCATCCAAATTGTATGTTATGTGATCAAAATGACTATAATGGTATGATTGTGTTGATTAGATTATTTAGGATTCATTTTGTGGAAGTTGTGATAAAAGACAATGATATGATCCTTGGATACAGTTTAAGTACTACATCCGGTAGTGATCAAGCAATGTAGTAGATGGTGCATCAGGTGAATCATCTTTATGTGTTTACAATGATGAGGATGGTGATATGTTGTCTTATTCTTGGCATCGTGAGAAGAATTACTTGCAATCTTCTAAAGAGGCAAAAGGTATTAGTTTCATTGGGGCAATATTTTGAAGGTGGGGCAGAAGAATTTCAAACTATACTAAGAAAGTATTCAATTGAAATTCTAGTTATAGGTACAAGAAAAATAATAAAGTTTGCAACACTGCATATTATTTATTCAGGAATACAAGAGGTTGTAAGTGATTCGTACATGGACATGTGAATTGTATGAATGGATTTTTTAACATAAGGGAATTGGTGAATGAACATACATATGGTGCAAGATATAGAACTATGAAGAATAAAAGGATAAGCTCAAATTTTGTTGCTAGTTGTTTGTTGGAATCTATGATGGATAAACCTGAAACGTGACTTATTGTGGTACATCATGACTTCAAAAAAGGTACAGTCTTGAGATAACGTACAATCATGCTTGGCTTGGAATTGAAAAGGCAAGAGACCATCTTTTGGGGATCACACATCTACATATGATCAGTTGAGACACTATGCAGAGGCATGCAAGAGAACAAATCCCAACAATTACCTGTTGTTGGAGTAAAAAGGTGGCACAAATCGTTTTAAGCATTTTTTTTGTTGCTTTTCATGAATGCATTCTTGGGTTTCAATTTATATGGCCTATGTTATTCCTAGATGGAACATTTTTTAGTGATAGATACATAGAAGTTCTTCTTACTACTTGTGGTAAGGACAGTGACAAAGGTAATTTTTTTTTTTTTTTTTTTATATTCATAACATGTTACTTTTTATTTACGGTTACATGTACCTAAATTATATATTATTTTTATAGTTAGCTCATTTTTTTATAGCATGTCACTTTTATGTACATTTTACACGTAATATTAATGACATGTAATTGTTATACATTTTATAACCCTATTAAAAGACCGAATTGTATTTTGCACTTTTGTGGTATTTTCGTCACCACTTATACCTCATGTTCTTTAGACTTAATTGAAATAGTTGAAATTTAACAAAATTAAGGGTAATTGCATTATTTCATTTAAAATTAAGGGTCATTTCATCACTTACTAAAATTAATTCAATGGGTCAATTTAAAAAATCATCCAAACCTTAAGGGTAAAAAGTGTTTTTTCTTCATCCCTTCTAAATCCCTATGTTCGTGTTTTCTCTCCCTCTCTTATCTCTCAACTCATCAAAACCAATCCATCATAAAAATGAATCATAGCCGGAGATCTAATTATGCTTTTGCTTACTTGATTCTTGATTCGATGCTCTGTTCAAACAAAATCTACATGGCAATATCAAATCCATCATTTTCGGCAGCCAAAAATGTGTCCACACCACCCCAAATCCGGCGATGACATCATTATCATCATCAAACAGAGGGGTGTAATATATATATATATATATATATATATATATATATATATATGTATATTGTTGATGTCGAATTTTAGATAACCTCAACGGTATAGTCTGGTTACTGTTGATGAAGATCTTCTCCCTTACTGGGATGGGGATGAAGAGGTTCAGGATCAGTCCATCTGACCCCAAATGGGCAAAGTTAGAATGACCCGGGATGGATCCTGAGCGGTGAAGCAACTTGGGAGCCTTTCGATATGTGGAGAGTCTTTTTATCTGCGAAGAGCTTTGATAAAAGAAGGGATGGATCCGAGCTGGGATGGACAACAACCTGACACCTGCACAAAGGATTTGCTGGGATAGACCCAGATTGTCCCCTCCGGCGTGAGAATCAGGGCTTAGGGGAAAGATTTAAAAATATTCTACCGATAAGAGTGAGCAACTTTGGTGTACCTCTGGGTATTTGTATTCCCTCATTTATTTAGGAAATGGATTGATTAGTTTAGTGTATTAAGCAAGGATTAGTGTCCCATCTTAGCGCTTAACCAATGAGAGGGCGAGTGAAGAGCTTAAATGGGTGGGCCTGGGCTTTTTGGCCCTTTTGTTAAGGCCCATAGACTCTTTAGCAAGTGGAGAAGTGGCCTAACCCATGATCTAAGATGAACTCATCCTGCTGCCCACGAGATGGGGAGTTCATCCCCTACCTTTCTCGGATAGCAAGAGACGGGAAGAGAAAGTTTGGAGGAGTTTCATTTCCTGCCCTTCTCGAATAGCCGGAGACAGAAAGAAGGGCATTTTATTGAGGATCTTGTGGAGTTAATTTTCGATATAAGTAGGACCAGCATGAAAGATCATACCGAGATGGAAATAGATTTTTCCATCCCAATGGCAGCTGGCCTACGACTTTCAGAGGATACTGTTGGTGAGGTCTTAGAATGGCCGACATGAGCATAAGGTGTGCCTCTTCCTGGCACAATCTTTATACTTAGTATTTGGTAGGCACGGGCCCTATTTGAGAATTGTTGACATGTGTAGGTCCTTCATTGGTTACGTGGGAGTGACTATTTTTACACTTGTCATTTTTCCTCCACGACCTAGTATTGAGAAGGAAATGAAAGCACTAGGGACTCTACTCCGAGCATTTTCCAAAGTTATGGTGATTTTGTGGAGTATTTCGAGATGTTTGGGCTTTTCTTGACCCTAGAAGGGTGTTGCGCAAGAAACAGACCTTCTTCCAAGAAGGAGAACGGGTTATCCCGAGATGGGAACAACCAGTCAGAATGGGGTAACGCTCAACTCTTTAGAGGCCTACAAACAACTCGCACATGCTACGTACACGTCCAATCAAGTCTACGACTCTTCAAAGATCCCTGAAATGCCGTCTGCACAGTTAACGGATGGAAGACATGTATCCATACGGTTTTGAGCGGTGCGCCATTCCAAGTGATTACAAATCGCCCGCCTTCGTGACGATTCGGATGGACAGGGGATCCCTATATAAAGGGGATACTCCACGCTTTTTTTCACACTTTTGTAATTTTTGAAGCACCTCTCTTCCCAGCAGGTAACCATTCTCTTCCCGACATGTCTTCTACTTTTTCTTTTTTCTCTTCTCAGCTTGCGTCGGGGTCCTCTTCAGGATTTTTATCGGGGTCTGCCTCAGGGTCAGGTGCAAGTTCAGGGTCTGCTACCCCTGAACAAGCCTTCAACGTTTCCCTGATTCAGCAGGTTGACCCTGTATTGGTATTGCCCCTGCCCAAGGGAACGAGTGAGTTCTTCAAGTGGTGCCAGTCCTTCTACTCATCATGACAGTGACAAGGGTACTAGGCTTACTGGTGGTCCCACCATTGATGTTAGCTCAGGCGAAGTGAGTGAGGCCAATTCTGAGGATAATGTAACGGAGGCCTCGCAACCCCATGAGGCTTAAGAGGATGTCGTTCCCCAGGGAAGTCTCATTTAGATGGTTGGGTCCAAAATGACGAAGGTGGAGGTTGAGTTGTCCCGGAGCAAATTCACCTTCCCGGAAGGGGTAGAGATCCAACTCCCTCTTCCCAGAGAGAGGGCTTGTGCTCCCCCCGAGGGCTTCATCATTGTTTACATAGAGAAACTATGAGGTGGTTTGAGGTTCCAGATCCATCCATGGATATAGGCCCTCTGCATAAAGTACCAGTTGTGTCCGTTACAGCTAGCTCTAAATTGCATGAGGGCCTTCGTGGCCACGTACATTATTTGCAAGGCTAAGGGGATAGAGTTATTCGTTGACCTTTTTAAGACCATTTTCTTTCCAAACTCAATGCCATCCGGGAAGGTTTGGTGTTACGTGGTAGCTAGGAAGTAGTTCTTCTTGGGTCTAGAGTCTTCTGTCAAGAATTAAAAACCCTAATTCTTTTTCCTAGAAGGCACCGATTGGGAATTTGGCCCAACGGATGAGGAAATCAACCCTATTCTAAGGGAGTAGGGTGTTGTAGGTGAGAATAAGTTTGTTTATGAGCAATTTTTGATTGTGTAATCCATTAGCAGCTTGATTGTTCTTTTGTGTTTTTCTGTATGCAGTTTTGGAGAAAGTGAGTGGCAAAAGACTACGACCCAACCCATTTATTTAGCAACAAAAGAAGGTGATCCTTAACATGGAGTTTAAGAACGTCGAGGATATGTTGGAATCGACTCTGTACGACTGCTATTTTTATCGTGCTCCAGGTTTTCCTGTACCAAACATTAACCCGAACACCAAGAATGGTGAGTTTTCTCCCCTTCCCAAATTTTTTTGAATACTCGAATTTTTTGGCACTTTTTTCTTCTTTGCTTGTTTTACTGTCCTGGTACTCCCTTGGCAGAGATGGATAAGACAGTGATGAGGAGAATGTTGAAGGAGAGAGCTGCGAAGGACGCCACCGAGAAGGGACAGGCCTCCCAACCCCAACAAGGGGCTCCTCAAGGGGAAGCCCCTTAGGGAGGGAGGAGAGGTGACTATTGCACGAAGATCACCATATGAGGCCCGGGGATAGGTGGAAGTAGAATTGAGAAGGCCAAAGAGAGAGCAACTAAGAAGAGAGGCGAAAGCCGCAGCGAGAAGAGAGACACCGTCCCAGTCGGAGCAAGTTCCCCTGTCCCCATTCGAGAAGAGCGGTGCGAGAGAGAACAAGGACAAAGGAAAGAGGAAGGTAGCAGAAGTTGGGGCTAAATGGTAGAAGGCTAGAGCTGAGAAAATCATATCGGAGGTCCCCACCGAGGAAGAGACAGTTTCTGACGCCCCCTAGCAAAGCAAAGTTTCTACTTTTGCAATATTTTTGGTTCGGGACACAAATTTCCTCCTTAATCAGAGGATCCTAGACTATCTTGAGCTACTACCAGACTTCGTCCATCTCATCGCTCCGCCTCATGATCAAGAACGAACAGACTTTAAGCTAGATGTGAAAATCACCACGGTGCTACAGAGGGATGTGGCGTCGGTAAGGCTCTTCACGATATTGAAATTCATTTTGGTTCCTCTCTATACTTTATTTTTGGTTAAGTATTTGACATCTTTCATGCAGGGACTTTTTAAGGCTGTCTTTTTATCTACGTACTTCCACTCAGTGCTGAAGAGAAAGAAAAACCTTAGGGAGAACCACGTATAATACTTGACCCAAATAAGGAGATTTCATGAATTAAACAAAAAGCTGATGAAGAGCGAGAGTGGTTTCAGAGCGAATGTGACCAAGTTAGCTGGTGAGAAAAATGAGCTCGAATCTCATTTTGGCAAGCTTGAGGCTGACCTCGCTATCGTGCAGAAGAGGATGCAAGAGATGGAATAAGAGCAAGAGGTAATTATTGCTAAGGCCAAGGAGGATGCTGTGGAAGAATGAAAGCTCACCCCTGCCTACAAGGAAATGAGAATGGAGTTGGCCATGGAGATGGTAAACAACAGTCATAGGTACACAATCTGCAACCTGGACAGCCAACATCCGAATTTCCCAGCTAATAAAATTGGTATAGACTATTTAGACTTTGAAGAAGAAGCTGGTCTCGAGTATGAGGATGCTAAGATTGGGCAGAGAGATATTGAGATTGGATAAGAAGAAGCTGAGGTCGGGTAGGGAGAGCCCAAGGTCGGAGAAAGTGAAGCAAGCCCCTCCACAGTTACTCAGTAGGAAGCTCCATTTCAATCCCAAAAACTCAGTCCGAAAAACTCTAAGAACGTGTACTTTTTTTTTTTTTTTGTGTTTCCTTTTGGCGTCCTTACCCATTTGCCTTGAAAGGGCCTTTTTGTAATGGGCTTTGGGACCTTGTAGTTGTAGCGACAATTTGAATGAACAAAGACCACTTTTTGATTTTATCTCGGAATATTTTAAACACTTGCATTATTTTCTTCAACGTCTTTTAAATTTATGTTTGTCCTTGGAGAATTGTTACCTTTGGAATAGTAATGATTCATCTTCCCATCGGTAGAGCTTTGCCCCATCATGTTTTTGGAAATGCCAGGATGGGAAGGAATCTCATCTTGGCTAGGTACCTAAACATGAAGCTTAGCTTCCACTTAGTGAATTGCCCGAGCACATCTCAAAAACAGACCTAAGCTCTGCTTGGTCATTCTTGGGGACTTGAACATTTTTTCTATTATATTCGTCTTTTGTCCTTTGCCTTAGTCAGTTGGATGTCCTTCACAACTCTTCCCGATCTCGGTGGTACTCTACTCTAGACGGGCAATCCTTGTTACTTTACTGTTTTTATTCATTTTTCCTTTTTTCTTCCTTTAGGCTTTATGCTGGATGTTCCATTAGGAATATTTGTTTGCGGCGACATCGTTCATAGTTGGAATGTGCTGAGGTTGGTGATAGATGTAAATTATCTATCTATTTCCAACCCGAATTTGTTAGTTTTCGAGTACGTTTATAGTTATTTTATATGTTTTAATATATTTTAATTCTTTTTGTATTAAAACAGGTATGTGGGGTGAAATGGTATGAAATCGGAGCATAAACGATCAAATCGTATCGAGAATGGTGGAAAAATGAGTAAGATGACAAAATTCTGCAAACAAGCCCATCGCCGCGGTGGTGAAGATGCTAGGAAGAAAAAAATACTGCTGACTGCCTCAGCCTAGGCAAAAATTCTATCGCCTAGGCGAAAATTCCTCCGCCTAGGCGAAAATCCAGCAAATTATTTTCCACAGCCACCGTTGACTCCACCGCCTAGGCGAACCTTAATCGACATACTTCACAGCCGCGGCGGTCAGCCTCTACGCAGTGTTAGATATTTATTTAGATATTTTGTCTATTTATACCCCTTTCCTCCTTCCTCTTTTGCTACTCTCATGCCATTACAACCCTTAAGGCTTAGGTTAGGATATAGAGAGAGTATGGGGAGTACTCAAACATATCCGAAGAAGAAGATCAACACACGGAGAATGAGAATCCTTCGGTGGATGGTTTTAACGGCTAATCTTCAGATATCGGCTAAGTTCATCCGTTTTTTCTTTTATTTCTTATCTTCTATTTATGTTTGAGCATGTTTAGTCTAGATTCAATTGTATAAACGGCTATGGCCTTAGGTTAAACGTGGATTATGTATGGGATGAATATTATTTATAAAAGCGTAGTTTTGGTTTAGTTTTGTTTCTTTGATGATTGTTCATCAATGTTTGAGTGTGTTTATCATATTGTTTATTTATTGTGCTTAGATTTATATATCGGGAATACGAGGTTTGGCAAATCCCAGATTTGGATTAGAATAAACAAACGCCACAATCCAATAACACGGTCGGGGTTAGGATTGTGGATAATCTATGACTTTGGGGCGAGACACACATGATTTAGGGTCGTTAAGACATTGAGGGGGACTTTTTCATTGATTCAAAGTCGCGTATTCCTTGTCTTACACTCTGGAGAGGTGGCGAGGGAGTTTTAGAACTGAGATTATCGATAGGGTAAACACAACGCAAGAAATCAATGACGTTGGGGCGAGACTCACATGACCTAGGGTCGTTAAAACGTTGAGGGAGACTTCTTCATTGACACGAAGTTACGTTATATCCCTCGTCTTACACTCAGGAGAGGTGGCGAGAGAGTTTACGAACTGAGATTTTGTGTGCGATCAATGAGGTTGGGTCAAGACTCATACAACCTAGGGTCGTTAAGACGTTGAGGGGGACTTCTTCATTAACACGAAGTTACGTTACATCCCCCGTCTTACACTCAAGAAAGGTGGCGGAGGAGTTTTAGATACCGAGATTGTCAAATAGGTCGAACACCATTATTGTAAACTAAACGATATCAAACGCGTTTAAGTAAATAAAGTAAATCCCTAGATAATCCATCCCATAACTATCTCATATTAGTAATTAGTATAGTTAAATTAGTATTTTAGTATTAGTATTAATTAATTAAATTCTATTTTTAGCGCCTAGATAAAGTTAGGTTATGACAATCGCAGTACTCGATAGTAATCTCAACGAATCCCTGTGGATACGATACCCTACCGAAAGATCCATTATACTAAAACTTGATACGTACACTTGCGGTGAAAGTGGTAGCGCTTAATTAGCGGCCACCAGCTGACATGAGATCTGATCTTGGCCAATTATCCCATCTCACCGTGTCTGTTAGGGGAAGATTTGTTTAGGCTACACCTTTCTCGGTCATGGAGCCTAGGTTCAGCATAACCTTGGGTTGGCTACAAAGTTAGTGTCTGTAGTTTTTGTTTGAAAAATTTAAGTTCTTTCCTTCTGGGTTCATGCACCTTCTCGGCCAAGCAGCCGAGAAGAAATCATGTCATCCCTTCTCGGGCAAGACATTGATATGTGTTGTTTCACCATATCCATATCTTCCCAGCCCTCCAGCCTAGCATCCGAGCAGAGCTTGGGTGATAGGTTTTAGTTTAGGGGTGGTACTCATATGGCTTCTGGCCCTCACAATCCCCAGGAGGTGACAATCGGTCGACCCCCTGTGGCCGGTCGCAGGTGGGTTCTCCTTAGTGAGGCCCATCCCTGAGCCTTTTTGGGTTATCCTGAATTATCCTTACAGGAGCATCGTCTCTTTGTGTTGCTTGAGATCAACTCGGCTGTCAGGGTTGAGACGCTTACCCGTAGGCCCTTAGACCCGATTGATGTTCCTTCATCGAAAGACGACCACGGTCGGTCCCTAGGCACAAACTATCGACCTGTGGAGAAGGTCTAATTATACCCTCAACGCAATGCGTCAGAATACCATTTCTTCTTAGAGATCACCCTCGGCGCGATTCACCGAGATGATGTTTCTTCTTGGAGATCATCCTCGGCATAATGCGCCGGGATGCTATTTCTTCTTAGAGATAAGCTAGGCACATCTCTGTCAAAGATGGGACAGAGGACTGACCATCTCGGTATGCATTCCGTATGGAAAATTTGGAGAATAGAGAACATATTGAACTAAAGATTCCGTTCATTGATAGGTAGTTGTATTACAATCTTCAAAAATGAAATTATTATAAGTCCATGGGATCTTTCTCACTGGGGTAGGAGCACTTTAGATGGTCTGCGTTCTAGGGATATCTCAAGGGGACACCATTTTTCCGTTTTCATCTTATAGGTGCCAAGATGGGCAATATGAGTGACGCAATATGACCCTTCCTTGGTTGGAGCTAACTTGCTTGCTGTTTGATTCTTGGTGGCCAGGGTCACTTTTTGAAGGACAAGGTCGCCAATGTCAAACGACCGAGAGCAGACCTGTCTATTATAGTACCTGGCTACCGTTTGTTGATAAATTACTTGTTGGACACTGGCACGCTATCTCTTTTCTTCCAGAAGCCCTAGGTTAAGAGCCAAGGAAACGTCATTCTCATTCGAGCTAAAGATCACTACTGTCCGCGAAGATGGCATGCCAATCTCGGTAAGGATCACAGCTTTAGATCCGAAGGTCATCACGAAAAGAGTTTCTCCTGTGGGGCCCCTTGCCATGGTGTGATATGCCCTTGAGAATAGGATACACGTCTTCAACTCATCATTTTTTCATTTTATCTAGTCTAGTCTTAAGTCCATGGAGAATGGTTCAGTTGATAACTTCCACTTGCTCGTTTGCTTGAGGATGTCCTAGAGAGGCAAAGTAAGTTTGAATCCACATCCCAGCACATAATTTTGAAAAAAGATCATTGTTGAACTGCTTCCTATTATTGGAGACGATGGCTTTGGGTTTTCCAAAATGACAAACTATGCTTTCCCAAACGAAGTCTTTGATTATTTCTTTCGAAATCCACGTAAGGGGCTTAACCTCTACCCATTTTGTAAAATAGGCGATTGTGACAACAAAGAACTTCCTCTGTCCAGTCCCTTGGGAGAATAGTTCGAGAAGGTCAATGCCCCCACCGGGCAAAGGGCCAAGGACTTGTCATGGGGACGAGAACAGTTTGGGGGATCCGAGGATAGAAGGCGAACTTTTGACATTTATCGTATTTTTTCGCAAACTCTATGGAGTCCTTATGCATATCCGGTCAGAAGTATCCATGTCTGATGAGCTTGTGAACCATGAACCTTCCTCCTGAGTGGTTTTCACACACCCCTTTATGAACTTCTCTCATTACGTAATCAGCATCTTCTAGGCCCAAGGAGCTTGAGTACGGTCCTGAGAAAAATCATCGATAAAGAACCCTGCTGATGAAGGTGTACCTTGCTGTTCTGTAGCGCATTCGCCTGGCCTCGGCCCGGTTAGAAAGAGATGTTCTGTTCTGGAGATAATCCTTTATCGGGTCCATCCAGGTTAGTCCATCAGAGAAGGCACATATGGTGGACACTTGGTCAGAAACTGTTGTGCTTGGCTCTTCTAAGTATTCGACGGGTACACTTATCTTCAGAGTGAATTCTACCGCGGAGGCCAAGTTGGCCAGAGCGTCGACATGTCTATTCCCTTCTCGGGAGATCTGGCTCACTTGGATATTTTCAAAATTTTTCATAAGTGCCTTCACCCTCCCGATGCAAGCGATCATGCTTGGATCCTTAGCCACGTATTTGCCATTAACTTGGTTTACAACAAGTTGTGAGTTGCAAAAGACTTAGAAAATCTTAGTGCTGAATTTCCTCACCAACCTGAGTCGGGCGAGAAGGGCTTCGTATTCAGCTTCGTTGTTGGTAGCCCGGAACCCTAACCGGAGGGCATATTCAATCTCTTTCCGATCTGGGACTACCAAAACCATCCTGGATCCATATCCTTCGACATTCAAGGAACTATCCGTGAAGAGCTTCCACTTATCTAGGCCATAACCGTCACTTGATCCAGGATGGGATGAGGTTTCTTCTAGGACTGGCACCTCTGCTAGGCCGAGATGGGCCTCTTGCCGGGCAGGGTCATGGTCATCCGGGATGGGTTCTTCCGGGAAGGTCAGCTCAGTAATAAAATCAGTCAGGACTTGCTCTTTAATGGTTGTCCTAGGCCGATAATTCATATGGAACTGGTCAAGCTCAAGGTTGTATTTCATGAGCTAACCGGAGATATTAGGCGAGTGAAGAACTTGCCTTAGGGGTTGGTTAGTAAGGACAACAATCAAATGCCCTTGAAAGTATTGTCTCAGCTTTTTTGACGAGATGAGAAGGATGTAGGCCAACTTTGTGAACCACTGGTATCTTGTCTCGGCGTCGGTCAACACTTGGCTGGTATAATAGACGAGCCTTTGGACCCAACCCTCTTCTCCGATTGGAGCTGCGCAGATTGCAGTGCTTGATACGGCGATGTAGAATAACAATTCATCCTCATCCTTGGGGGTTCTAACCAGCAGTGCCGAGAAGAGGTAGGTTTTGAGCTCTTGGAAGCAGTCTCACACTCGGCTATCCACTCAAAGGTTTTGTTACCCCACATAGCTTTGAATAAGGGGAGGCACTTCTCCGAGGAACATGAAATAAAACGGTTCAGGGCAGCCAACCTCCCGGTGAGCATTTGGACTTCCTTCTTTGTTTGCGGAGATGCCATTTCGAGAACGACACTAATCTGATTAGGGTTGGCATCGATGCCTAGCTGGGATACCATGTAGCCCAAGAACTTTCCTACTGAAACTCCAAAAATGCATTTAGAAGGGTTTAGTTTCTTACGATGGGCCCAAAGTTTGTTAAATGAACTTTGGAGATGGGCGATGTGATCGGATGCTTTGGTGCTCTTCACAAGCATATCATCAATGTAAACTTCCAACGTCGAACCAATTTTTTCTTTAAATATCTTATTCACGAACCTTTGGTAGGTTGACCCAACATTACGAAGGCCAAAGAGCATCACCTTATAACAATAGGTGTCTCTATTTGTGATGAACGAGGTCTTCTCCTTGTCCAAAGAAAACATAGGGATTTAATTATATCTAGTATAGGCGTCGAGAAAACTCAAGAGCTTATGCCTCGTCGTAGCATCTATGACCAAGTTTATTCTTGGCAGAGGAAATAAATCCTTGGGGCATACCTTGTTGAGGTCTTTGAAGTCTATGTAGAGACGCCACTTATTCCTAATCTTGGGTGCGAGGACAACGTTGGAGAGCCAATCGGAAAATTCCACCTCTTCCACCACGACAGATTTTACTAACTTGTCCATTTTCTACTCAATGAGTTTCTGGTGTCCTGAGTGAAATTTTCTTCTTTTTTGCTACACAAGGGGGTGATGAGGATCGACATTGAGACAATACAAGTCTATGCTTGAATCGATCCCTGGAAGTTCTCTATGAGACCAAGCAAACATGTCATAATTTTTCCTGAGGAGATCAGTGAGCTCTTCCCGCTACGCCACGCTGAGCTTAACACCTATGCGGATAGTCCTCCCCTCGATGGTAAGATGGATGCGTACTTCCAACAAATCCTCGTGGGGCTGCAGACAGGGTTCCGTCTCCCGGGGATCATTGATCGGCACGATTTTGGGATCAGACAGGGCCATAAACTCGGCCCCGTTGTTCTTAGTCCCAACCACTGATTTCTATTTACTCTTCTTGAGCACTCTTTTGGTGCATGATCTCGCTATCTTCTGATCTCTACGCACTTTCCCACCCCTCACTCTGTGGGGAACTTCAAGGATTGGTGATAGGAGGAAGACACGACCTTTAAGGTAGCTAAAGTCGGTTGCCCAATGATGACATTATACGGATAAGGTCAGTCCATGATAAGGAATTTGGCCCAAACCATGGCTGAGGCGGGCGTGACGTTGACCATGATCGGAAGGGAGATCCAACCAATGAGGCTTACTACGTTCCCGTTGAAACCGACAAGGGAGGAGGTAGTGGGTTTCATGGAGCCCGAACTCACGTTTATTCTATTGAAATCCCATTTGAAGGTGATATCCGCGAAGCTCCCTCCATTGATCAGAATTCGCCCCACATTGTAGTGGTTGATTAGGGTCGAAATTACTAAGGTGTCGTCGTGAGGTGTATGCACCCCTTGGAGGTCGGCTTCGCTGAAGGAGATGACATTGTGCGTGGCAGCATCAATTATGCTCACCTTATACACGTCCTCATCGACTTTTCTTTTCGCCTTATACTCGTACCTCTTTCGGGAAGAGGTTGTCTTCCCTACGAAGCTGAGGCCGTCATGGATCATATTTATCTTACCATCTACCAGCACGTCATTAATGTATTCTTTGACTTCTCTTCTCGGCGGGGTCCGCCTTGGTTTTTCCTTCTCGGTTGGCCCTTGCGCTTATCTCGGTGGCTGCTTTCCCTGGAACCTGTGTTCTCTTTGCAGACGTAATGACCAAGATATCCTCACTTTATGAGGGCCTCAATCTTTTCTCAAAGCTGGTAGTATTCGTCCGTCGCATGACCGCGATCACGGTAGAATTCCTAGTATTTAGTGGCAGATTTCCCCATGGATTTTTCTCTGGGGGGAGGAGCAGGAGGGAATAATCATCTTCTTGCATTTTTAGTGAATATTGTTGCAATAGACACTATTATAAAGGTCAAACCTCGATGAGTCCCGGGGGTTGGAGGAAGCCTCTGATCTCCGGGAAGGGGTCCCAAACATCCCTCAGCCTGCAACCTTTGAGAACCCTAAGCTCCACTCGGCATCTCTTCTGTTCAACCTTTTTTTTTCTGACTCTCTTCTCGGTCACGCTTTACGGTGTCCCTAAGGTCTGCCCCGAAAGAAGCTTGTACCCTTGGCAAGGGTGGTAGTAAGGTTGGGCGTGAGTCACGAACATAGGTCGTAAGATAACCTCCGGTAACTCAATCCATCAATGAATGCGTTTAGGGCCATGGCATTCGAAAAGCTTTCGCAACACAAACTTTCCATGTGAAACCTACTCACAAAATCGCCTAAAGTTTCTCCAATCTCCTACTAGAGGGCGAGGATGTGAGTTGCTGTTTTAGGCTTTCGCCGGGAGCAGTTGAATCGGATCAGGAAAAGCTGTTCGAGCTAGGCAAAGGTTGAGATCGAGGTAGGAGCCAAGTTCCGAAACCAAGTAATGGCCATCTCGGAAAGGGTAAGCAATAATGACTTACACCTAATCACGATGGAAGCCGTATGCATATCCATGAAAGTAACAAAAATGGTGACGTGATCGACGAGGTTAGTAGTCCTATCGTATGGATCTATCTGAGGACTAAGGAACTTGTACAAAACTATTTCAAGCACGATCTCATCAACAAAGGGAGACCTTATCCCCGAAGAGAGCCCTGCGGCCCCCCCAGGGCCTCGTATCTAAATGAGCACTGCCTCTATCTCGGCTATGCGCCTCTCTAAGGTGGCCTCTCCCCTAGGCGGTGCTGCAACTTGGCTCACAGTTGCTCTGGATCCCTGCCTCTCGGTGGGAGGGAAGTGGGAGCTTTCATCTCGAACACGACGGATCTTGAGCTCGGCATGGGTGATGTTGCTGTAAGTTCTTCCCGGTCGGGACTCATGGCGATCTTCTATTCGGTGACCCTATGAGGGCAGAAATACAGAGTCTGAAGCAGCCAACGTGGCAAAATCCCATTCCCGAACTGGACAGTCACGATGGTGAGACTGATCTCTTAGGATATGCCTTTCAGAGTGAATCACACAATCTTATTCCTCTTGGCGTTCCTCTCCCCCTGCATTCCGGAGAACTAATCCCCCTTGAGCCAGGGCCGGTGTCAGGCGGAAAATGATAACATCAAGGGATGATTGGAATTGACCTAGCCGGCGCTCTAGATTATCAATTCGTACCACATCTATAACTCTAGAGACTGGCCTGACATAAACTTTCGTGGGCGAAGCCAACGAACCAGCCTGGTCAGCTGGAGGTATGTTTCATTTTTCCTCCAAGATGGGGACTGAAGTCCACACATCCGGCCTGGGGACTCTTGACATTTCTCCGGGCGAGTTGTTGTTCACCGCGTTGTTCGGGTCTCTCAGCCTTGTAGAATGACCAAATCTTTTGATCATCGAGACTCTAGCCGAAATGGGAGCTAATGATTAGAAAAAGGCTTTTAGTAGCATTTCCCATAGACGGCGTCAAACTGTTGATGTTAGATTTTGGACGACCTCAATGGTATGGTCTGGTCACTATTGATGGATATCTTATTCCTTGTTGAGATGGGGATAGAGAGGTCCGGGATCAGTTTATCTAACCCGAGATGGGCAAAGTTGGAGTGACCCGGGATGGATCCTGAGCGGTGAAACAACCTGGGAGCCTTTCCATCCATGGATAGTCTTCTTATCCCTGGATAACCTTGGTAAAAGAAGGGATGGATTTGAGCTGGGATGAGTCTGAGCTTGGATGGGCAACAACCTGACAATTGCACAAAGGACTTACCGGGATGGACTTGACATGTCCCCTCCGGCGTGAGAATCAACTCTTAGGTGAAAGATTTAAAAATATGCTACCGAGAAGAGTGAGCAAATTTGGTGTACCTTTGGGCATTGGTATGCCCTCCTTTATATAGGCAATAGATTAATTAGTTTAGGGGCTTAAGTAAGAATTAGTGTCCCATCCCGGTGCGTAGCCATTGAGAGGGCAAGTAGAGAGCTTAATTGGGTGGGCTTTGGCTTTTTGGCCCTTTTGTTGAGGCCCATACACAAGTGTATTAGCAAGTGGAGAAGTGACCTGGCCCATAATTCGAGATAAACTCGTCCTGCTGCCCATAAGATAAGGAGTTCAATTCCTTACCCTTCCTGGATAGCCAAAGACGGGAAGGGAAAGTTGGGAGGAGCTTCTTTTCCTACCCGTCCCAGATAGCCGGAGACCGGAAGAGAAGCGTTTTGTTAAGGAGCTTGTGGAGTCGATTTCTGAGACAGACAGGACCAACGTGGAGGATCATGCCGAGATGGGAAGAGATTTCTCTATCCCGATGGTGGTTGACCTGCTACTTCCGGAGGATACTGCTAACGAGGCCTTGGAATGGCCGGCATAAGCTTGAGGTATGCCTCTGCCCAGCACAATTTTCATACTTAATCTTTGGTAGGCACGGGCCTTATTGGAGAGTTGTTGACATGTAGCAGTCCTTCATTGGTTGCGTGCGAGTGACCATTTTTACCCTCATCATATATGTATATATATACATATATATATAGTGAGAGAGAGCTTAGATCTCTCCCTCAATATATATATTTGTGCATATGTATGTTTATATATTACAGAGAAAATGAGATAATAGAGAGAGGGGGAGGAAATGGTTGGAAGTCATTTAATGGTGTGGTGGTGGTCATCCGTTCTTGTGGTGATAGCTGTCCATTCTTGTGGTAGTGCCCATCGGTGGTTCGCAATTGAAGCAGCAGTGGTGGTTCACCATTGGAATGGGGGTGATAGTTGGTTGTTTTGCCCGTGAAAGAAGATGGAGGGGTAGTGGTTGGTTCATTTGTAGAGCGTGCTCGGATTCATTGATGGAGGGATAGTGGTTCATTTACAGAAGGAGGGTGGTCTGGTTCAATTGCAGAGGAAGAGAAAACATAGATTAGGTGAAATTGCGTTTAGTGCCCTCAAACTTTTAAACGTGTTTCTAAATCATCCCTTTTAAATTAATTGAATGTGATTCATTTAATTTGGAGGGCATAAATGTTATTTAACATTAATTGATAGAAAAATATTAACTTTTGCCTTTTAACCATTAAATTTAATGAAACATTTAACTGTTGCACTTAAATCTTAAGTATAGTGGGTATAAGTGGAGAAAAAAACACCATAGGGGTACAAATTGCAATTAGGCCTAACCGAGGGTGCAAATTATAATTAACCTTTTGATTTTTATATATTTTTTTGGTTATAACTAAATGCAATATAAGTATATTTTTTACCTTTTTGTTTGTAACCACCACTGTATATTGTTGTTATTTTTATGTCATGTTTTGTATAATATTTGTTCTTTTTTATATGCCAAAAAAAAAAGTATTTTTTTTTATTTAAGTATGTTTCCACTTGCATTGGGCATTATTGATGCTGAAAATGATAATAGTTGGTTCTGATTTTTGACACAATTGGTTCTTATATTACCTTCCAAACATGTCGTAACATTTATTTCTGAATTATTCAAGGCATTCGAAATATTTGTCCTCGTTGCTATCATATATTTTATTTGTAATATCTAAAACTGAACCTTAGAGCTGTACCAAGTGGACACAAAACGAAAACAAATGAGTTTTTTTGGTAAGAAAATTGTCTGATTGTGCTTATGTAACAACTCCTAAAATATACAATATAGCATATGAAGAAATGATTGCGTAAGGTAAAAGGCATGTGGAGAAATTTATGAAAGACTTGCCAAAAGAAAGATACAATCGAGCATTCTTTCAAGGCACAAGGTATGACAAGATGTCATCAAATTTGTTAGTCATTTAATGATTGGATTAGAATTATAGGCGTATGCCTAGTATTTTAATGGTTGACAAGATAATGATTTTGTTAATGGAATAAATGTTTGAACGAAGGAATAACTTATTATGATTAACTGGAGTAATTTGTCCGTATTGGAACGCAAAATTGTCACCACACATTACTGAATGTCGAACATGGATGGTTAGCAAGGTAGCAGAAGGAATATATGAAGTGCATTGTCACCCTTTTGTGCATGGTGGCATAAATAAAAGGACATGCTCATGTCAAATGTGACAATTAAATAGTTTCCCATGCTCGCATGCTTGTGCAAGAATCATGAAGATAGGATCACATGTATACTGGTTTATAGAAGATTACTTCCGTTGTAGTTTCTATCGTGAGAGTTACTCAAAAATCATTTATCTTTTGTCAAAATGGGAACACCTATTCTTCAAAAGATATAACCTGTTACAATGCCCCTTTTATCAAGAAGGCAACCTGGACGTTCAAAAAAACAACAAATTCCTTTGACGGGTAAGGTGATAGGTTGAAAATACTTATCTACTTCTAAGCCGAATTTGGTAATTTTCGAGTGTTTTAGTAATATTTTATTGCATTTTAGTTTGTTTTTATGTAAATCAGGTGTAGGAACGTAATTGAATGATAAACAAGCAAAGCAGTGGAAAAACGGTGAAAAAAACAAGGTTTCAGGACAGCAAACTCACCACCGCGGCGGTCAGGCCACCGCTATGGCGGTGGAGATGCACGGAGAATTATGCAAAACTCACCGCTGAGGCGATAAAAGTCTAAAGAGTTTAGGGTTTGGTTCACCGCCGCAACGGTGAAGTTAACCGACTAACTCATCGCCGCAACAGTTACTCTGTACAGAAAATATCTAATTTTCTAGATATTTTGAAGTCTTCTATTTAAGCCCTTGTTTCCCCCATTTGTAAAGGATGTCCCACACAATATAGTTTTGATCTTAGGCTATTTTTGAGAGTTCAAAGAAGAGATTCAACATTTGGAGAAGATGAATCATTTGAGGACCGATCTTTGGCAACAGTTGACCACTCCACTTTAAGATTTGATCGTTCTTTGATTGTGTTTACTATTTTATTACAATTTTAATATGCTTGTTAAGGTATTAGGGTTGGTTTTGAGAATACGGGGTTTGACACTAGGGAGAGGTAACCCTGAATTCGGACTAGGGTTAAACACGTCACGACAATCTAATGACCCGGGAGGGCATTAGAAAGTGTGCAATCTATGGGGTTGGGTCAAAATTCATGTGACTATGTGTTACATAAAATGCTAGACGGGGACTTCAGCGTTAACGCGAAGTCACATAATCGCTCATTTAACACTCGAGAGAGGTAATGAGCGAGTTTGAGATACCTAGATTGTCGGATAGGATAAACACCATTATTGTTAATTAAACAAAGTCAAACATGTATTAAGTAAATGAAACCAATCCCTAGATAATCCATTTAATTAGAATTAACCCAATAATTTTTAGTTTAACTTAGTTTTTAATTATTCAAACTTAAACATTTCTTGAACCTTCGATATAATATAAGACTATGCAAATTACGGTATTCAATTAATCAAACACGTTTCCCTATGGATGATATCCGATCAAAAGATCCACTATATTAAAACTTGACCTCGTACACTTGCGAGTAATTTAAGACGTGAAAAAAGTAGACGCGTCTAAATTTTTGGCGTTGTTGCTGGGGAAAGTTGTTTTGATTTAGTTTATATTGTGACCAAGTGGTTGAATATTAATCTAGACAATTCTTTTGTTTTATTTTCTTTCAATTAAATTCATTATTTATAATTTATTTCATTCGTTGTGATTAAGTAGTGCATGAGACGTAGTAAAAGTTAGGAATTCTTTACTCTTGATCTCGAGATTGAGCGTACCTTAAGAAGGATAAGGAGAGAGAGAAGAAGTCAAGCTCAAACTATGGCCGACGGTGGAGATGAATGTATGCCACATATGCCTCAACAACTGTTGATTCCACAGGCACTACCGCAGCAGCCTCTGGAGCAGGAAGTTCCACAACGGGTCCTTAGGGACTACTATCATCCTGTTTTGTTCGACAACTACCCAGGAATTCGAAGGCACCCGATTCAAGCCAACAACTTTGAGTTAAAGCCCACCCTAATCATTGTGGTACAACAAAACTAATATGGCGGGAATTTGCATGAGGACCCCAATGTCCATCTGGCTACCTTTCTAGAGATATGTGATACAATAAAAATCAACGGTGTTGCTGAGGATGTAATACGGTTGAGGTTATTTCTGTTCTCACTTCATGACCGAGAACGGGGTTGGTTATAATCAATCTAACCGGGAAATATCAACACTTGAGAGGACCTTGCTCAAAGGTTACTTACTAAGTTTTTCTCCCCTTCGAAAACTTCTCAACTCGGAGGTGAAATAGCGCAATTTTGCCAGAGAGACTTTGAGCCACTGTTTGAAGTGTAGGAAAGGTTTAAGGATCTATTGCCTGGTGCCCCCAACATGAGTATCAAGATTGGTTTTAAACCCAAATATTTTACAATGGGTTGGATGGCCAAACAAGAACTATAGTTGATGCTATCTCGGGAGGTTCATTGTTGTCAAAAACACATGCAAAAACAAATGCGTTACTAGAGGAAATGGCAACCAATAATTATCAATGGCCAAACAAGAGGAACACGGGATGAAAAGTAGCTTCAATTCAAGAAGCCGATCATATTGCTACCTTATCGGCCCATGTCTCAAAGCTCTCGAATCAAGTGGTTGCCTTCTCAACTAAAGATGTTTCATCAAGTCGGGAAGCAGAGAACGTTGCAAGCAGTTCTCAACCCAAAGTGGATAGTGAATTCGAAGAATGTCACTTTGTTAACAATCGGGCTTATACTTTTAGGCCCGCCGCCAATATTCCGACTCACTATCATCCGAGCCTTCGCAACCATGAAAACTTTTCATATGCGAACAATCAGAACACGTTGCAGCCACCTCCCAGTTATGGAACACAAGCTCAAGGTTATCCTATGCAACAAAACCGTCAAATGCAACAACCTCTTAGTCAAAATCAAAAGCCAAACTTAGAAGATATGATGGGTTCTTTCATGAAGGAAACGCAAACAATATTGCGTAAGACGCACAATAGGCTTAACAAGCACGAGACGAGGTTGGACTCGATTAAGACAACATGTACAAACACAAATGCTACTGTAAAATCATTGGAGACTCAGATCGGGAAACTTGCAAGTACGATCCAAGAGCAGATCAAGGGGAAGTTTCCTAGCAACACGGAAACTAACCCGAGAGAATATAAGGCTATTACGTTGAGAAGAGGAAAAGAGGTTGAAGTAAGAAAATCGATGGAGAAAGAGCCAGGGGTAAGCCATGATGTTAACCGTAATAAACCAAAGAGACAAACCATATTATTTTAAAGCCACCGCGATGAGCTAGAAACAAGCAGAAGGAGCTTAGGAGAGTTCAAATATGATTACTCAAATGAGCCAGGAATCCAAGCATGGATCAACGATTGTGATTCGTCACCATTGGAGATCTAAATAGTAATGCCATAACCAATCCAAGACGATCATATCTACGAGGATCCAATGTGGCTCACTTATCCTTCGCCGCCAAAAGCACTGCTCTTTCATGCCCACCAAGCCCATGAGCCGATGGAGAGTTGTGTTGAAAGCTTGAGCCGATCAGAGCCATATCTCGCCAGTCTTGAGGGCGTACAAAATCAAGACTCGTACGTAGTATTGTACGACACTTTCTATGGGCCATATTGGGCTGAGCATAATAAACCACATGATTCTTGGGAGGCAACCCAAGGTTAAAAAAAAAAAGTTAAATCCGTCACAGGCAACTTGATTCGGAGGCGAGATTCTCTCGCCTCCCAGGTACATGTTCTAAACCCCCATCTTCAATATCATTCTTTATGCTATCATTGGGATCTCTGATGGGTTGTTGAGGACACTATCCATTTTAAGATTGACGGTGATGTATAGTATGTTTTATAGTTTGCTATGTATGCATGTTTGTTTTAGATTAGTTTGTTTAGTTTAGTTGTTGTTTTGAACTGATTTTTGACTTCATCTGGGCCATTACCCGATGATAAGTCTATCCCCTGATTGTTTATTGAGATCGTGCTTAAAGCTCATTCATGTGTGTTCTGTGTGCTTGACGTATCATTTTAGTGAAAGTTATTGTAGATCCTAAATGCACGAGCACGTAAACTCAATGTATAACTATCCAATTGATTTGAAAACGATTATCTGTTAGCCAAGTTCATGACAATAGGGATTTTAGAACCTGATTTGGGGACAATTCGAGGAGAAATCTTAGGCGAGGTAGTTGAGGAAATATGATTTAGGCATTCGTTTTTATCGCTTGAGCCTTTGAAGCTTACCTTGTTACATGTTTATCCCTCGTTACCCTATTGAAACCAAAAAATCGTTTCAATTTTGAATACGTATCACATACCCTGGTCGATTGAATTTTTTCCAAACCTATATCGCTGAACCGAAAGCACAATTTGAGTGAATTAAGTTAGCAGTTGCAAATGCTACTTGAAGTGAGCGGTTAGGTTTAGGGCGAACTTTTAAATTGGTTCTGTATTCGAGTACTCACTTGTCATTTTTCTTTCGTTTTAACCATACCCGTGAAATTCTAATAATCGAATAAGTTTGGGGGTGTGGTAAGTTTGTTTGGGAAAAAAAAAAAAACTTATGTAAATATCGTTAAATTCCTCTTCTTTTGACAAGTGAGTACTTCGGTCTTAAATGTATTGTTCAGAGTTGTTTTAAATTTTATCTGTGGGATTTCAAGTGTGAAAGTGCTAAGTGATGTGCCTCGGGGATCATCAAGTTAACAAAGTTAACTTGTTTTCTATTTCCGAAATAGCCTTGGCCAAATTTTTCGAAAAGTAAACCAAGTCCTAATGATATTTTTGAATTGCTTAGCCTACATTAGTAGAGAATAGAACCCATGTCAGGGTTATGGATTCCCTATACCCTAATGGTTTTAGTCATGAGCTTATTTGAGGGATAATCCCATCTGATCGACGAATAGTTGTATAATTGAGTTTTATCACACACACATTGATAGGATCTAGAACGACGCTTACTATCATCAAATGTTGAAATTCTAGAACATCACATGGTGTGATTTATTCTTGAACTTGATAGGATTGGGGGCCAATGAGGGAAAAATCATTTGGCCGGTAGATGATATTCAAAACTTGTATATTATAGTTTTTAGTGTTTTTCATTTTTTTTAATTTCGTAATTAGTTGTTATATTTTCTTGTATTGTGTGAGTGTTTTACTCGAGAACTAGCAAACGTCCAAGTTTGGGGGTAATTTACCTATCTATTTCAAAACTAAACTTGATAGGTGTAATTTACCTATCTATTTCCAAACTAAACTTGTTAGTTTTCGAGTATGTTTATTTTGTTTTATTACATTTTAATAAGTTTTTATTCTTTTTATTATAAAACAGGTGTGCTGGGTGAAAAGGGATGAAAACAGATCATAAACGATCAAATCAGATCAAGAACGGTGGGAAAACAAGTATAAGGGCAAAATTCAGAACTGCAGCCCACGGCCACGGCGACCAGACCACAGCCATAGCGGTCAAGATGCAGAGAAGAGCCTAACTTGCTGAAAACTCACTGCCATGGCAGTGAAACAACAGAAAGGTCTCTGATCCCACTGCCGAGGCTATGACCCAACAAACATATCCACCACCACGGCGGTGGGCGCCGAGGCTATGACCCAACCGACATACCCACCACCATGGCGGTCACTTTGCATACAGTTTAGATATTTATTTCGATATTTTGGCTCCCTATTTATTCCTCTTTCCTCTCCATTCGTTCAAAAGAGAGCCCATTAGAGACCCCTTAGGGCTTAGGATATTTAGAGAGTGTTTTGGGGAGTGCTCAACCAAATTCAAAAGAGAAGAACACGTTGTGAAGAAGGAGAAACGATCGTTGAACAGTTTTAGTGCCAAATCTTCGGACAACGGCTAAGTTTCTTTCATTTTTCTCTTTAATTTCTTAACTTCGGTAGGTTGTTAAGCATATTTAGCTGTATTCTCATTGTATAAATGGTTATGGCCATGAGCTAAACGGATTTTGTCTAGGGATTAATATAAATTTATAAAAATGTCGTTTGTTTGAATTGTGTTTTGTTAATGGTTGTTCTTCGCTATTTCGATTGTGTTTATCGGTTTGTCATGATTATATGCTTGTTTAGATATAGTGAGAAATCAGGGTTTGACACTCGAGAGAAGTAACCCCAAATTCGAACTAGGGTAAACACAACACGACGATCTAATAACTCAGGAGGAAGTTAGAAAGTGTGCAATCAATGACGTTGAGGTAAGACTCATGTGACCTAGTATAGTTAAGATATTGAGTGGGACTTCTTCGTTGACGCGAAGTCGCATATTCACTTGTCTTACACTCGGGAGAAGTGGCGAGTGAGTTTACGATACAGAGATTGTCGGATAGGTTGAACACCGTTATTGTAAATTAAACGAGACCAAACACGTTTTTGTAAACGAAGTTAATCCTTAGATAATGTTTTCCCCTAAACATCTCAATATAGTATTATAGTTTAATTAGATTTAACTAACTTAGTATTCGTATTAATTAATTATAAACTTAATTTTTTATCGCCTAAATAAAGTTAGGTTATGACAATCGCGGTACTCGATAATAATCTCAACCAATCCCTGTTGATACGACAACCCCTACTCATTCTCATCTATACTAAAACTTGACCCGTACACTTGATGTGAAAGTGGCGACGTAATATTCCGCCACCAATATACGCAATAAGGATGCCCATATTAGTTTTATATTCCAATTTTGGTCATATATATACACAAAAATGATCACATCTTTGAAAACCAAAGGTCTTGCTGCATAGATAAATAAAAAGTCTTTTACAAAAAGATTCAATGCATGTATCATCAATCACATCATTGTAGTAATTATTATGTTCATATAAGTACATGTAACTCGATAGTAATCCTAGTTACACATTCTAGTTACTTGTAGCTAGATTACTTTTTAACTGCGTTACATGTTACTAGAAACATATACATCTCACGTGTATTTTTATTTAAATCTTAAATTTAAATATTTTTTAGTTAGTTACATCTTACTATATTATTGACAAAAAAATAAAATAAAATCAATACTCAAGAGTATAAAAGTCTTTTATGCATAGAGAACAAAGAGTTTTGTATGACTTAGTTACATATAACTGGTTTAATGTTATTTTAGTTACATTTAACTGACTTAGTGGTGTTTTATTTAAATTATATACAAATAAATATTTAAGATATTACTTGTAATTAGGAAACACATACACCGCCACATGTTTTTATTTAAATAGTAATAAATTAATTATATGCAACTATATTAGTTAAAAAAAGAAAATAGTAAAGAGTATAAAAAATGAGTAGACATTGTCTTAGACTGAATACGACAAGTTAAAAAAACAATTCATACAAAAAACTATACGAAAATCAAAGCATCAAAATGAAATTGTCCAAAATATTAAGGTAGATTAAAATGATATTATCCAAAATAATAAAGTCTAATTTTGAGGTAGATCATTAAGTTTTGCTGATAACTTGTTGGTCAGGTAGACATTCATGGTCCATGATTTTGTCAGATCATGTAATAGTTATTCTATAATCAATGCCCTCTCTCTTCTGATCCCATCCCTCAAGAAATGTAGGTCAATTTTTTCCCCTTGCGAAATTCGCTTCATGAAGTACATAACAAATTTTCCATAATCTTTGTAGGATTTTTGATAAAATATTAGTATTATCATTCTAAGAAGTTTAGCACTAACAAAAAATAAAAGATCTTACCATGAAGGAGCCTGCTATGGAGTTATTTTTTTTAACCCAAATTATTCTCGAATCAGTCTTTCTTTTTTTTATGTGTGTTGTTTGTGATGTTTCTTAATTATGTCTTCAACAAACACTTTCTGTAAAAACAAACATTATATATGAAACTATTTTAGAAAAAAAAAAAAAAAAAACAAATATATAAGGTCCTATTTTTAAATACCAATCTCCTTCCATCGCTAACGTAGTGATCAACTTCAGGTCTTTTGATTCTTACATGCAATAAGTTGTAATGACGCCACGCATTCTCATGTGTATCAAAGATAAGCAACGTCCAATGAAACTTTGTTGCACATTGCCCAGGAGAGTTCACTGGAAAATGAATATACTTGTCATCTTCATTCAAAGCCTTTTCCAGTTGCAGATAGAAATATTTCTCAAGGAATGTTATAGATATATCTGCCATCGTTTTCAGATTTATTTTTCATATTCAATGATTAGTGCAATATAAATATAAGAAATTTTGAATAATTTATAAAGATTGATTTTTTTTTATCTTACCCATGTTGTGCTTATCTTGAAGAATGACTTGCTTAGCAAAGTCTATTGTGAGAGACTGTCAGACTAAGCTCTATAAATTTTTGCTCCTACTTCTAGTTAAAAATCTCAACATATGCATTTATAACTTATGAGAAATATCATTTTTGTTAACCCAAAAGGATTCAAGTTCTTGTTTGATGATTTTAATGATCCAATTAACTTGAATATTTGTTTCAACTAATATGTGTTTGAGATATGATGACAATATTAGTCAGATTTATGATGGACCAAGAAGATAATATGAAAGAGATGTGAATCATCAGGATAATGCAAGACAATGGCATAATGAAGAAATTTTGAAAGAATCAATTTGTTGCATTCCTAAGGTAAACAACACTTATATTGTTTAAATTCATGTCAACTTGATTAGGATCATGCACTGCAGTTCAACATGTAATTAACTATTTTATAAGTGTGTAATTGAGTGTTTAGAGTGATTTACTGTATGATTAAATATGCCTTGAATCTTCCTTACATGAGTTAGGGGTTAAATAGTCCAAATCAGTCAACTCATATGAAAAAACCAGTCAATTGGCCTTAACCGAAATTTGAATTCTTAAGGAATAGGTTCAATGAGTTGACTGAATGAGTCATTTAGTCAACTAGTTGATGTAGGGATCAAAGCAATCGATTGATCTAATGAACCAATCGATTGATTGATATTGGTTCCCAGAGGTTTTATAAAATGGAATGAAACAATTGACTGACTGAGTGATCCGGTCGACTAATAGTTACAATTTCTCAAAAGTTTCAAAATATTAGTTGATTCAATCGACTAACTTGGCTAATCAGGCTGACTTATTGATTCAGGTTCCTAGTACCTTTGGTGGAATGATCAAAACAGTCAACTGGATTGGTTGGACAGTCGACTGATTTGCTTTGATTTTTCAAATTATTTAAACATTTTCTGAAGATATTTTGCTTCGTTTTTAAAGATAACTATTTCTAAATTATTTTTTAATACTATTAAATGATAATATTTTATTAAAAATATTTTGAAATATATTTTCATTTTTGAAAATGAGGGGGTTTATTAATATTTCATATTGGTCCTTAAAGTTTCTAATTTCCTAATTTGTTCGGTAAAATCTTCTTAACCTATATTTTTTGCCAGACATTTGAATCAATTTGTAACTTGAATCTGGACTTTATTGTGGTTAGATTAGTAGTCAAATATGCAGAAATTAGTAGGGTGAAAGGGATTAGGGTTTAAGGGCTTGAATTGTGGAGTATTTATTCAAAACTAGCCGTTTGAGATCTTTTGAAAATCAGCTTATTTTAAGGTGCGTTTTTTGGATTTTAAAATATAGATTCAAAGAGCTTAATTATTAGATTTTTGAGAAATAAAAAAAAATAGAAATTCAAATATTCAAATAGAAAAATAAGAGAGTTTGAAATCGTAGAAAATCTTTAGATATTGTGAGCAATTTTTTATAGTTTTCTAAGGGAAAATTTTTTGGTTCTTAAAGTTGATCTATATCGCTGGTATTTTATGATTTGATTCATTCATAAAATAGAAAATTTGTTGCGATTTTTCTTAATTATTATCTGCTCTCTATCATAAAAATTGTTGATCTATTGTGTGTTATATCTGGAAATATAATTTTTATTAGATCTTGACTTGATATTTAAAATCGAATATTGATTCCAAAAAAATCGTTTTCTGAAAACTCATTGATCTTTATCTTGGAAATTAATTTTACATTGAGTTAAAATGATTTGAATTATCTAGAATATTTGATTTTGTGCTTCATTATGTTAAAACCAGATTTGCATAATACGATTTTTAAATTGATTATCTTGTGAATCATGTACACTTCTATCACACCTAGATCAGGGTAATTTTTTTTTATTTAATGTTGGTAGAAACTTTGTGAGAAAATAAACTTTCACCTAGGAAGAGGATCAGAATTAGTGGATTAATCCTCTAAGAGAGCTCAAGGGATTAGATGTCGAAAATAGTAGCTTGACGAACTACTATAAAAAACTAGTATTAAGTATATATATCGTTATTTATTTGTGTGTGCCTAGATATAATGTTTCCTTATTAAATAAGATAAAATATGAATAGGTTTTAATCAGTTAGATTAATTTTTAAAACTACCTAATTCACCCCCTCTTGGGTAAATCTTTGGGCCAACAATCGGTATCAAAGTTTAATTAGCTAAATATGCTTAACATCCTAGCTAAAAGATCACAAGACACACATTATAGATAATATCTTATATGTTTATACAAATAATCTTGTATCCCCAGCTTGTTCAAATATGTCTAATAATTAGTGTTCTACTAGTGGCAACAATATTGATGATGAAGAAGAGGTTTTTCATAAGTCTATTGAAAAACTAATTGTTTTTACAATTTTCTTGGCAAAGAACACTTACGACTTAATTAATAAATGCTTTTCTTGAGAATAAGAAATTTGACACAATTTTGTCTTAAAAAACAAGCTAATTTGGAATAATATTTTGAAACGGAAGAATTTTCAAATGCTCTAAATGTGAAGCTTTACATATTGAATTGGAGAATCTAAATGTGATCTTGATAGAGATTGATTGAAAATTATTTCTATTGGAAATGATTATAAAATTTTAAAATCTAATTTTGAGTTTCTCAGCAATAAAAAAATTGGCATTAAAGTAAATATTTTGTTTTTTTTAACAAACTCTTGAAAAGACAATTCTTGAACTCAAAAAGGTTGTTGACAAATTCAAAGGTTCTCAAAAATTGATTTATCAAACGAATAAACCAAGAGTAACTTCTTCATATCATCATCAATATCATGCACCTGTTTGAAAATATGGATGTGCTGAACATCACAATAGATATCCGATATACGGATATTATGAATTTAACAAAAGCGTTGAGTGCTATCACTGTGGTAAATATGGTCACATCGAAAGATAGTGTCCTTATGTACATATGTTACGTACTAATCAGTATGGATCCAAATTAGTTTGGTGACCAAAACTGCACACCAATTACGCTTTAGGTAAAAAATCAATTCCAATCAAAAGTAATGAGATAAACAGGTATGTTAGTCTACATGACAAACAGGAAAATCTAGGAAAGAATGGAGTGATTTATAATCCTCCTATGAATAAGGTCAAGCCTCAAGAGACTGTGAAAGTGGACTCAAACAGATCATATGTTATCAAAAGGACACAAACAGAAGTAAAACAATAATAAATTGTTATAAAGGTAAGACTTACATGTATTTATTCAAGTTTATAGATTTCTCGAGCTTGATCTCCGCTTCCTTGATGCCGAGTTTATTGATTTGGAGGATGAAGACTTTTTTGTTGCTACTGCCAGGCTGTAAACCGCCCAAGACTCTATTGTGGTTGGAACAACTCAAGGCATCATTAATGATCAATCTTTCATTGCTTCAGATTAGATCAGTAATCAAGAATACCAAGCATTCATTACAGCCCAATCCAATGGTGAGGCAGGTAACGCACCCAGGTTTTTGGAAAAAAAATGAAGAAGAGAAGGGGAAGAAGATGAAAATAAGGTTTTTTTTCCCTTCATCTCAAAATCCTCAAAAATTCGTTCATTTCCAGAAAATAAGTTTTCAGGGGCTTTTCAAGGCGCCAGTTTTAACAACGTTCATTGGGTTTAGATTTATTTAAAAAATGGAGTCGCCTCCTAGCATTGAGTTAAATGGTGTGCTAGATCACCAGGATTTTTAAAATCATTTTATTTTAGAAATGCCCCAAGTTTTGACCAAAAAAATACTTGGTATTTACCATAGACTTCTTAAAAGTTTGGGGTCGGTTATGTTCGGAGAAGGTGTTAGGTACCCAAGACACCCGTCTGAATCCCGTCTGAAAACAATATCTAAGTTTAAATGAATCTTTACATTTAAACAAGTCCACGTAATTTCTTTCAGTTTTGGTTAACATACTAATTCCCATTTCTTAATATTTTTGTCTTTTTATGTATTTTTGTATGTAAGAAAACACTTATTTATGAAAAAGAAACGGATGAAACATATTGAAAATAAATAACAAATGTCTCACTTTTAGACCGCCGATCAATTATAGAAGAATCGACAAATTTAGCCCCGGGGGGGATTTTTATTTGGACACTTTAAAGAGAGAAAAAAAAGTATAGCATTTTAACAACACACTAGTTTTAGCCCGCACAATGCGCAGCTTTAGACAAAAATAAAGAAAAATCATATTAAGTAAGAATGATTGATCTTTTCAAAATGTAATTTTTAATCAAAGAATTTGTGATAGAGATGTATTTTGTTTGTTTAAAATAATATGAATAGTTGTTTACTATTTGGATGCTAAACCAATAGGAATTATATTTTCTTTCTAATGATATTTGCATTTGATACTCTTGAAAAAAATGATTGAATACCCAAGTTTTTTGTAGTAAGACCTGTTTTGAAAAAATATAACAGAAGTTAGAAGTCATAAAATAAAAAAACAAAATAAAAATCACAAAATTGTGGAATGGCAAAATTGATTTCTGACCTCGAAACCAAAAAAAATCACAAAATTATCAGTATATTGCATGTGTTTTCAAATTTTGTAAAATTACTATGAATTAGTAGACTGTATGGACATAATTTTTTTTTTTTTTTTTTTTGTGAATAGTATACAGACTTAAAATTTTAGCCAATGTATTCCATATTGATACAATAATTTTTTTATGAATCCAAAATTATTGTACTACTTTAAAATAATTCTAATTTTCATATACAAAATTACAATAACTTTTGTGACATACAATGACGTTGATCTTAAGATTTTGATGAACAATTAAACGTTGATGTTTTTTGTAGGACTAATGGTTTGTTTTAGTGTTTCACTTTATTAGTTCTGAATGATGAAGATTTGATGATAAAGATAATGAAGGATTAAGAGGTTGAAGAATTTGAAGAATTTAGGGAAAACAACTCAGGTTTAAATTTCAACTCTTAATATCCCAATTAAGATCACACACAACACAATTTTTTTTTTAAATGATATGTGTATTTTTTAATAGGATCCTAATTAGCTAAATTATTTGCTCCTATGTGTAATTGAAAAAGAAATATTTATAATTGATTAAAAATTAGAGTTAAGTATTTAGTGGAGCTAATTAAGAAAAGAAAATGGTTAAAGGAGGCGAAAACGTAAATGAGAATGTATTAAAAATGAGTTTAGAAAAGAGATCCAATATGCATAAGTCGACAGGTAAGTGGATTTGTACTTAAGAATGAACTCTCTGAATCTCTAAGTTGACAGAGTAGTCGACCGATGAAGAGAAATGTAACTCCCTGAATCTCTAAGTCGACAGTTAGGTCAACCGATGGGCACAAAATTCTTGACTTGGCTACATCCTGAATCGAGCGGTTGACTCGACCGATGATGCAGTTTCAGGATATTGAGGATTCCGAATTCATATCTAAAAGTAGCCGTTTTTAGTTGTGATTTGTGAGAGATTTTAAGGATTTTATTATATTTAAGATATACTACATCTATTATTTAATTCCTATTAATTTGATACATTAAATTTTAATATTTCTCAATTTGGTACATATAATTGTTTCTATTCTATTTAATTGAGATTGAGAAATATTTGGGGGACTTAATTGAGAGATTTAAAAGTTATAATTAAGTGAATTGAACTAAAATGAAGTTATAATGATATAAGGGGTCTAAGAAAGCAATTAAGTGTCATGACATATGGGAACTAATCGTTAGAGAGCTGATTTATATTCCATATATATAGACTTGCGTTTTTTTCATATCATTAAAAGAGATTAAGAGATCAAAAGATCATATTGAGCTTTTCTAAGAGATATCATACTGAGTTTTTTTGTGAGAGCTATTCTAAGAGATAATATTGATAATCATTGGCTGTTAATCATAACTGCTATTGGATCTGAAGTAAATACACTCTAATTATTTTTTCGGTGGATTCCGGGTGAGATCTTTCCAATTATTTTCTATATTGTATTACTTGTTTAATTTTTTAAAATTGATCTTTAGAAATTATTTTTGATTTTTATTGAAGAAAATATTTTATAAATTATTTTTTGAATCTGATTACATGTTAAATTACATGTTACCAATCTTTTGTTAGAAATCAGATTTTGGCTATCTCACATTTTCTATTACTAGTTTTGGGATATTAATCGAGTTTTAATTTATCTGATGTGGTAGAAGCTCCGAGTGAGAAAAATTACTTGTCAATTTTTATTGGTAAGTTGAGTGACGGATTAAATATTGTTGGGTATATTTAATCAAAGGGTAGCTGGTTTCAGTCTCTTCCTATAAAGAGATTGAGGTAATAATTCTTCCTGGATAAAATTGATTAGTGTGAATTTTGTAACGGTTCAATCCTTACTGGGTAAAAGGATATTTGGAGTGTTGGTGAGGTTTTGATTCTTTTGCTTTTGTGTTAAAAAGAATTAGGTTATTCTTGTGCCTGTAAAAAGTAGAGGTTCTTCCTTAACTTGTGAAAATAATTTTGTAAAGGTTGATTCTGAGTATGTAAAAGAATCGTTGTGAGAGTTTGGTTCCTACCTTTAAAGGGATCTTGCATATTGGAGGGTATAACTCTCCGTGGGGCTCGGAAGATTGGATTAGTCAAGAGTAACTTGGTGAACCACTATAAATTTCTGGCGTACTGCAATCTTTAATTTGTTTATTTTATTGTTTGGTGTGCACCTAGTTGATTTCGTAATTCCGTTGTGATATAAAAATAATAATTAATTTAGAATTAAAATTAATTATTTGATTTATTAAAGTATTTTCTCTCTGATATTTTTAATTACCTAATTCACCCTCCTCTTGGGTATTCCACTGGGCCAACAATTGGCATCAGAGCTGATTTTAGCTCGTTTGGCTTAACATCCTAGTTAAACCGATCACGTGCACACAACATGGATAATATTTTTTGTGTCTTGTCTCTTGATAGTGATAGATCCTTATATGAAAATGTGATTTATGGTTCTTGTGATTCGTGTGGTAGTGATGGAGATGATGATAATGAAAATATCCATATTATTATGGAAAAATTACTTTCTTTCACACTACTTTTTGCTAAAGAGAGTTTGAATTTAAAAAGAAAAATTGTTTCTTTTGAAAATAGTGGAAAAAGTGTCCGAAAATCTAAAATGCATTTGGATCATTATTGTAGTATAAAAGAATTTTCAGATGTAATTTTTGAAATTAATAAGTTGCTTTCTAAAGTGGATTCTCTTGAAAATGAAAACAAAATTTAAAAAAATAATATTGAGATGATTTCTATGCAAAGGTCAGATCTTGATTCAAAAATCGATTTACTTAAGAAAAATTTTGAAAAATCAAAATCCAACCTTAACACTATTTCAAAAGATTTTGAAAATAAATTTTCTAGATAAAGTGGATATACTTTTATCATCTCATCCTTCATCACAAGTTAGTGATAATTATGTGACTATTATTAGAAATGATTCTTGCTTTACATCTCGTGCTTTCTTTGATAAATCTAATTTGAAATGTTATTATTGCAATAGGGTTGGGCATTTTAAAGTATCATATCCATTCAGGAACCCTAAGTTTATGTCTAATAAGGACGGATCCAAAATGAAATAGATACAGAAGAGAACTATTGAAATGTCTTGTGCAGAATTACATAATGTCGGAAGTGGACCTGAAGGAGCAAACAAAGAAGTTATATCAAAGTTAAAACAAGAAGTCACTAAAGATCCACAAGCGACGCATACGAAGCGAAAAGATACACCAAAGACAGAATGTGAAATTACTAAGAAGCCACAAAAGAAATGTGCAAAGAGAAAAGTTGTACAAAAACCAAGATGGGATATCACCAGGAAGCCACAAGCAATACGTGCAAAGGGAATCGTCAATGAATCAAATGGCAAAAATCAAAAGTTGAGAGGATATAGACAGGCCAAGAGGAATTATACACCTAAAGTAATAATGAGTACAAATGAGGTAAAAAATAAAGTTTTCCTGAAAGATATAAAAGGTACTCTTAACTTTCCGCATTTTAAATTTATTAAATTTGTTAAAGATGGAGAATCCCGACTTGCCAAATAGGTAAGTTAGTAATGGTTTCTAAGACTTATTTTTAAATGATGCGTTCACTTGTTGTCTTATAAATATTATATGGTGATTATGAAAATCACATTTAGTTAAAGTGTATTTACATATTTTTATAATGTACATAAGGAGTCTCAACAAGAGGAGGAACCTAAGGAAAATGATTTGACTTTATCAAGAGCTATAAAGACAGTACCAGGACATTCGATAAAAGAAATCATCGATAATTTCGAAAGAGGTGTAAGTACTCGTTCCTCTCTTGAGGATATAATTAATCTTGTGTTTTTTTATCTCAAATTGAACTTAAAAATATAGATGAGGCATTAATTTATGAATCTTGGATTTTCGTAATGCAAGATGAGTTAGTTCAATTTGAACGAAACAAAATATGGTGTCTTATTTTGAGACCGAATTTTCATCCAGTTATTGATACTAAATGGGTTTTTAGAAATAAAAATGATGAATCTGGGATGGTAATTAGAAACAAAGTAAGATTAGTGGCACAGGACTATAATCAAGAGAAATGAATTGATTATGATGAAACCTATGCTCCTATTGCTAGACTAGAAATAATTAGAATGCTACTCGCTTTTGCATGTTCACGTAATTTTAAACTATATCAAATTGAAATTAAAAAGTGCATTTCTAAATAGCTTTTTAGCTGAAGAAGTTTACATAGAACAACTCCCGGGATTTGAAAGTGATAAATTTTTCGATCATGTATTTAAACTCCGCAAGGCTTTTTATGAGCTCAAACAAGCTCCTAGAGCTTGGTATGAGAGACTTAACCGATATTTGATCAAAAATAGATTTCTAATGGGTATTTGTGATATAACTTTGTTTGTAAAGTAAACTGATTCTAATATCCTATTAGTATGAGTGTATGTTGATGATATTATGTTTGGATCTACTAATGAGGATCTTTGCCAAGAGTTTGCTAAGATAATGCAGGTTCAATTTGAAATGAGCATGATAGGAGAGTTGAATTGTTTTCTTGGATTGCAAATCAAGCAAATCAAAGAAGGAATATTTATAAACTAAGCTAAATACACTAAGGAGTTGTTAAAGAAATATGGCTTGGAAGACGCTAAAGAATACAAAACTCCTATGGCAACGACTACAAAGATAGAAAAAGACGATACGGGCAAAAGTGTTAATGAAAAAATGTATCGAGGTATGATCGGTAGCCTGTTGTATTTAACTGCTAGTAGACCTAACATTATGTATAGTATTTGTCTTTGTGCTAGATTTCAATCATGTACTAAAGAATCGCACTTGACTGCGATTAAGCGAATTTTTCGATACTTAAAGGGGACGACTGATTTAGGATTATGATATCCTAGGGGGGAGTAATTTTAAATTGGTAAGTTACTCTGACGCTAATTTTGCCGGTTGCAAAGTTGAGCAAAAAAACACAAGTGGATCATGTCATTTGTTAGGACATGCTTTGGTTTTTTGATCAAGCAAGAAACAAAATGCAATAATCTTATCCAGTACTGAGTCTGAATATATGACAACTGGTAACTGTTGTGCTCAAATTTTATATATTAAGCAACAATTAAATGACTTTGGAGTTTGTATGAAGGAGGTCCCGATCTTTTGTGATAATAAAAGTGCTATTTGCCTAAGTAAGAATCATATACAACACTCACGAACTAAGCACATAGAGATTAGACATCACTTCATTCGTGATCACATTCAAAAAAAGAACATTGTTATTGAGTATATTGATACCTCCGACCAGCTTGCTAATATTTTTACCAAACTACTAGCGGAAGATCAGTTTGTAAAAATCATTCGCGGTTTGGGTATGGCTAGACATAATGATGTTTGTCTAGAGTAGAATTATTAGGTGTTCCCCCCTCCCTAAATTTTGTTTTTGAAGATGACAAAGGGTGAGAATTAGTTGATATTTTATTGAATATCTTAAGGAGGGGTTTATTTTTATATTTGTGCTTTATTGATTACGTTTTTTAATATCTTCATTATGATGCTTAAATAAGTTATAAAACCCGAACTCGGATTCAGGGGGAGTGTGGTTATATTGTTATTTTGAAGAAAATACTAAAGTTAATTGTCATCATAAAAAATGGGGAGATTATTGATCCTAAGATTTGATGGACAATTAAACGTTGATATTTTTTGTGGGACTAACGGTTTATTTTAGTGTTTCAGTTTATTAGTTCCAAATGATGAAGATTTGATGATAAAGATGATAAGAATTAAGATGTTGAAGAATTTGAAAAACCTAGAGAAAACAACTCAGGTTTAAATTTTAACTCTTAATATCCCAATTAGGATCATACACAACACAAAAAGATTTTAAATGATATGTGTGTTTTTTAATAGGATCCTAATTAGCTAAATTATTTGCTCCTATGTGTAATTAAAAAAGAAATATTTATAATTGTTTATTTTTGTTGTTTGATGTGCACCTAGTTGATTTCATAATTCCGCTGTGATATAAAGATAATAATTAATTTAGGATTAAAATTAATTATTTGATTCATTAAATTATTTTCTCTTTGATATTTTTAATTACCCAATTTACCCCCCGTCTTGGGTATTCCACTAGGCTAACAAATGACTTTTAACTTTTGAAAGAATTATTGATTTTTCTTAAAAAAATTACCATACAGAGTGAATTAGATAAATTGTAAATCACAAAATTTGGATTAAAAAAAAAAAGAAAAAATTATTTTTAATTTATGAAATGCTTATCAAGAACTGATTTTATTTTTTTTTCCAATTATAGAAAAAAAAATACATTCAATTATGATGCGAATATATCAGTTGCACCAAGGGAGCCATTTCATGTTCCAATCGGCCTAATAACTAGAGTAAAAGCTAAAAGATTCAAAGAAACACTTAATAGTGAAGAAACCCTAAGTTAGTTTCGGGTATCACTAATTTTTGGTAGGTTCGCATCAATTAGGATAAGATTAATGCTAAAATAGATTATTGGGAAAAAGAATGTCTTTAATGAACCATCATTTTAAGCCCACAGGATTCATCATTTTTTTTTTAATAAAAATTAATTTAATTATTTTTTTTAAAATTCAATATTATGGATATGTTTTTTTGTAAAAATGAAGTAAAGTTCAAATTAATAATAATAACGAAACAAAAATAAATAAATAGAATTATTAATTAAAAATAATTTTACTTGAATGAAAATTGATTTATTTTTTATTTTTAAAATCCAATATTATGAATATAATTTTTTTTTTAAAGAATGAAATTTCGAATTGATAATAAAAAACAAAACAAAAATAAATAAATAAATAAATATAATTATTAATTGACCACATAGAATTGGAATTGGAAGTAATTTTTTTTTATTATGGATATGTTTTTTTGTAAAAATGAAGTAAAGTTCAAATTAATAATAATAACGAAACAAAAATAAATAAATAGAATTATTAATTAAAAATAATTTTACTTGAATGAAAATTGATTTATTTTTTATTTTTAAAATCCAATATTATGAATATAATTTTTTTTTTAAAGAATGAAATTTCGAATTGATAATAAAAAACAAAACAAAAATAAATAAATAAATAAATATAATTATTAATTGACCACATAGAATTGGAATTGGAAGTAATTTTTTTTTATCCATTTTCAATTTTATTAATAGGAATGTTATTGGTAATGGGAAGAGGATATCTTGGTCATTGATTTGATAGGAGTAAGGAGATTGAAAAGATTAGTCATATTTCATACTAAAAACTTGTTTTCCACTTTTAAGTATTATAATAAGATTTTTCATAGGAATGTGGAAAACTATGTTTCATGTATAACAAAAAGTAAAAGTCTTAAAAAGACACTTATATAAAACAAAAATACTTATTTGTGAATTTTTTTTACAAAGACAAGGCTTTAATATTTTAGAGTAAATACCAAGTATTTTCATATTGAAAATACTTATATGAAAATCTCCTTCTTTTTTTTTTTTTTTTTTTTTTTTTTTTTTTTTTTAAGAAAGGCAAGAACAAATGTGACATATATGGTATGTGAATATGCACATTTGATTTTGTCAAGAACACTCCAATCGAACCTACTTGCTCAAGCAAGTTCAGTGTTAAAATTTACTTTGTTGTCTAAAAGGAAATAAAATATATAATATATGTGCTAGTCCTACTCGTAATTAACAAGACGGAAACGTTTCTGAAGAAGGTGCACACTTATTCCCGAAAGAATAGATGTCCTCTCTTTATTCCGAATTTTAGCCACAAGGGTCTAGACAAAGTAATATATAAAGGGTGCTAGTCCATGATATGAGATGTAGGGTTAGTCCATGATCTAGGCTTATATATATAAGGGTGCCAATCCACAAGCCTGAGATGGAGGGTCAGGCTGTGATCTAGGCTAGCGCGAAAAGGCGCAGAGCATGAGAAGTAAATATTAGTTGTTAGTAGTTAGTGGTTAGTAGTCCATCATCGGTGGTTTAGTTTATAATCATTGAAGTTTGGTTTCATGTGTTCTTGACAAGGCCAAAGATGCTATGCACAAACCATAGTGTTCTTGATGTTTTTGACACAAAAATATTATGTACACTATGTATATGATCTAAGACACTAAGAACTACCCAAGAAAAATATGTACATCCAACACTTAAATACTAAACAATCAAAATTAAAGAGGAATTTAAGTGAACTTACCTAACTTAAGGTAGTAGTATTTCCCAAAGTGTTTTCCTTCTTCTCCTTCTATAAATCTTCTTCTTTTTGTTTGGTTGTTCTTCAAGAACTTCTTGAACTCTTGTTAAAAGAGTGTCAAGAACACATTTTAGGATCCTTTTTGGAAGGATTTGAGGTTGTTTAAGGGGTAAAAGACTTAAGGATTCCAAGGACCCGAGAGAAATTCGAGCCTAGAGAGAGAAGGTGTTTGACCAAGCTTGTTTCCAAATGAAAACAGACTGCCTTTTATAGGCAACGGCATGCTTGCGCATTCACCAATGCGCAGGCATGGCCAACCTATTTCAAATGACCATTTAATGTTATTTAAGACCCTTAAATTCTATTTAATGCTAGATCACTAGGCATGTGCTCAAAATCTCCCTACATCATGTAGGCAATCATGAAGATTTGGTAATGATTCACAAGATCTTGCCAAATCTTGATCATTAATGCCCTATTAAATGCTCCCATTAATGCTATTTAATGCATTTTTAATGCTTGATTTGATGGCCAACTAGTTCGGTTCGCATCATAAGTACTAGTTACTCTTAGTAACTAGATTTCATGATGAGATTTTTTGTTAGAGAATCTCTCCGAAAATCTCTTATTGAAATCCATTTAATGCTTTCATAAATTTCATTTAATTCTTGATTAAATGCATGATTTGAAGGGTCTTAAATGCTTATCATAATGGAAACCGGTTTTGTTAGCTTTGTAACCACTAGTTACTCCAAGTAACTAGATTTCATCATAAGATTTTTGCTAGAAAATTTTGCCAACAGATCTCTTATGAATTTCATCATTAATGCATTCATTGAATGTGACATTTATTGCCATTTAATGCTATGTTTAGTTAGCTTTGGACTAAGTTTTAGGCACTAGTTACTTTAGGTAAGCACTAGTTACTTTAGGTAGCTAAGTCTCATGATGAAATCTTGGCTAATCAAGGTTTTTTTTGCTTGATTTTGAATATTAGTACTTTAAACAAGAAAATTAATCAAATATTTTTTATTATCAATTAGTCAAAACCGGTGAAAATAAAAGTTTCAGGAGTCAAAACAGAAAACAAATGTAATTGGTGAAATTTTCTCAAGTTAAAGGATAGAAACTAATTTAATCATATTAGAAGTGGTATTCATGAAAAATCCACTTTTACTATTGTCAATTTAGTCCCCATCAACTTTAGGAATTTTAAATTTTGACCCAAAACTTTTCCTTATACCGATTTTCAATCGAATTGATGATTTTGTGTCTTCTCATGTTTTTGTCCTTTTTGTAGTATCAAAGGTAATTTAAGACAAAAATTCATTTCCTTTAAACCTCAATTTAAAGTTGATTCGAATTTACACTTTAGACCTAATACTTAAATGAGTGAAAAAAAATGTCTATAGTAGGCCAAAGGGCGCCTTGAAATTTTTGCCAATCATTTCGAACATTGGATGCTTTGGATGTTTATCATTAATACCTGCGTTAATGATTACTTAATTTATGTACAATCCGTCAGGCAGTGTTTTGGAAAAATATTTAACTATTAATTGTAATTTGACACTTGATTTTCAACTTTTTGTTACTTTTTTTAATCCCTTATTGCCTATTTAAAGGCCATTCCTTTTGATAGTCTTCATTGCTTGACTAGTACTTCTTCCTTCTCGCCTTTCTTATTATTTTTTCCTTCTTTACTCTTTATTTAACCATGTCTTCTCATGAATCAATTGAGGATGCCATGCAAAAGAAAAATAAACAATGGCTTCGTTTCAGGCGCCTGATCAAGGGCGCAAAAATGGAGAAGAAAGAGCACCCACGCCTTCAGTTGATGGAGGAAGCCTTCTCGCTGTATCATCAGCTCGATGTGGTCTATTATTCTTCCATTTCGGAGTTGATAGAGTTGTAGACCGGTATGAGTACAAGGATGAGGAGCTTGAAGATGCTGAATCTCGAGTTGAGCAACTTAACAACGAGGTTGAGGATCTAGAAGCTCAGGTGCGGATCACGAACTGGCGCTACAATAAGGTCATGCTCGGAATAAGGCCATGAAAGATAAGATTCGACTTCTTATCCATGAGCTCAAAACATTCAAGGACATGGAGTATAATTCCTCTTTTGAGGACAAATGGTCTCCTTCTCTATTCTGACGTGAGCTTTCTCCTCCCCCCGGTATCGATTTTTGAAGAAGAAGTCCCCACCTTGCAGTCTGAAGAAGAAAAAGAAGAATTCCCCCTCTTCCTGTTTTGAAGAAAAAGAAGAAAACCCATCTCCCTAAAATATATATGTATTTTTAGTTTTAGTTTTATTTTGGGAAGTATCATAATCCTTCCCATATGTTAGGAGGTTCCAACTTCAAACCATATAGTTTTAAGTAGAGTAACTCTTTTGATTTTATATAGTGGCTTGTGAATTTTCAGATGAGCGATGTGAGATAGAAATCTAACACCCGTCCTTGAATATAACTCCCAGTTTACACGAATAATTTGAGTACGAAGGAATAATGAGAAATGTGCAACCCCGGCTTGCACGGATGATTTAACTACGACAGAATGAGAGACCCATAACCTTGGCCGTTTGTATTTATATTATTGCACCTTATTTGCCCCCATAACTTATCTGTTTCTGTAAAAACAGATAATTCATGCTTTCGATTTTGTTTCCATAGACTATTTTTCTGTTATTTGTTAGTCTTGTGATTGTTACTGGAGTTATTGCCTTAACATGCGAAAGTATTCTCATCCCAATAATGTTTGTGAAGTAAGATAATTCGTATGTTTGAATAAGTATGGAAAACTTTGTAAATACTTTTTTTTTATTTGATTATTTGAATCATTCGGAGATTTCCTAATTTTTAATCCTCATGAACGTTTTCAAGCTGATTGGTTTGGTTCCCAATTGTTTCGGTAATTCAATGAACTCCACTAATTTTCTTCAAAATTGGCGTACTGAGCCATTTGAATGGTTTGGCAAACTGAATTGTTTTGAATAGTTTGGCGATCTGAATTGTTTTAGACGATTTTAGAGACTTTAACTGTTCTGAACAGTTTTGGAGAATAGAATCGTTTTGAATGATTATTGGCGATCTGAACTATTTTCAACAGTTTTGGCAAACTAAATCATTTTTAATGATTTTTGGCGACCCTAATCGTTTTGAACAGTTTTGTCGAATTGAATTGTTTTTTGAACGATTTTTGGTGATCCAAACTGTTTTCAATAGTTTTGCCAAACAAATGCATTTTGAACGATTATTGGCGATCCGAACTGTTTCAATAATTTTGGAGAACATAATCGTTTTGAATGATTATTGGTGATCCGAACTATTTTCAACAGTTTTGGAAAACTGAATCATTTTGAATGGTTTTTGGCGATCTGAACCATTTTGAACGGTTTTGGAAATTTAACCATTTTGAACTGTTTTTAATAATTTTTGCGAGCTGAATCATTTTGAACGATTTTCGGCGATTTGAACTGTTTTGAACAGCTTTGGTAAGTTGAATTGTTTTGATTGGCTTTGGTGAACTGAATTGTTTTCAACAGTATTGGCGAACTTAACTATTTTGAATGGTTTTTGTAAAATTAAACGGTTTTGAATTCACAGCTTGAAGAAAAATCTTAATATTTCATTAACTTGAAGAAAACATACAGTGAATTGAATGAAAAGACTTACACGAAATATGTTCTACGATGTCCGATGTTCGATGGCTTTGGAATAGGAACACTTTCTAAATCTTCTAACCAATAAGTGCTACGCTGATTAATCATCGTCACAGAATATAGACCCTCCTAGTTTGGCATTAATTTCCCAAGTCGAGCTTCCGATCGATGCGGCATCACATGTAGTACCAAGTCTATGATATTGAAATATCATGGGTAAACTGCATGATTAAAAGATTTGGCTGCTCTAGATTTTTATGTCGTCATTCTTAATTCAACTTTTTCCCTCCACTTTCCAATTTGATCAAACTCGTGCCATAATGATGATTCATTATTTGCAAGGTCGACTCTGTTGCTGTGCCTTTTTGGCATACAAATCTCTACAAGGACAATTGCTTTTGTGCCATAAGTTGATGAATAGGGCATTTCTCCTGTCGGAATTCTTGGAGTTGTGCGGTATAACCACAGGATTCCATGTATTTCTTCCATATACTTTGCATTTGCTTTGTCAAGTTTTTTCTGTAATGCTTCCCTAATAGATCTATTTATCACTTTAGCTTGTCCGTTGACCTATGGATGAGCTGGGCTTCACATTCGATGTTGTATCTTCAATTCTTTACACAGTCTTCCCACTTTGTCTATTGTAAAAATAGTTTCGTTGTCCGAGATCACAGCTGATGAAATCCCGAAATGACAAATAATACTTTTTCGAAGGAAATGTTCACCTCATTTTCTCCAATTGTAACGAATCCATCTGCTTCTAACCATTTTGTAAAGTAATCAATGACAACATAGATGTAGCTCTTGTTAGCGGGTGCTGGAGTGAATGGACAAAGGACGTCCATTTCCCATAGGGAAATGGCTATGGACTAAAGATGTGGCTTTGATTCTGAGCAGGGGCTTTGATGTCGTGTGCAAACCTCTAACATTTGTTGCATCTTCAGACATAATATAATGCATCATGTCCTACTAAGGGCCAATAATACCCAATTGTGAGGGATTTGTGTGCTAAGGTACGTCCTCCTTGTTGATTTATAAACCTTCACGAATTTCTTACTATACATCGTTTACTTCCTGCTGACCTAGGCATAGCAACAATGGTTGTGTCTCTACAACTTATTATCAAGAATGAGATACCTGGAGAAAGGATCTTGTTGGCTAAGTCTTCTTTCTTTTAAATACTTTACTAACGATGTTTTCCAGTTCTCTATTTCATCCAGTTAACCTGTGCTTGCACAAAACGTTGGTTGGCGATGCGATGGAAGGTAGTTATGGGAACTCTACCATCCCCAATCTTTGTTGGACCTGATTGATGATGTCAGCACATACAACACATTATCTATCTTGTTCTCTGCTCTTGGTATCGCCTCCAAATGACAACTTTCCAACATAGTCATCAATCATTTTACTTTCTACATGGACAACCGAAGTTGTTCCTCTTCAATAGTGAAGGATCCACTAACCTAGTTTACTACCAATTGTGAATCTGATCGGATTTCAATGTTGCGAGCTCCCAAATTCATTGGCAAATTCAATCCGATGGTTATGGCTTTGTATTTCGCCACATTGTTTGATTTTGAATCTGAATTGAATTGTATGTTCAATTCAGTCCCTTTTTGAGGTTTCCAATACTATTTCTGCTCCACATCCCTTCACCTTCGTTGTTCCATCCACCCAGACTTTCTAAAGGCCATGATTTGCTCTGGAAATTCTCCATCTTTTCTCATTACAACCTCTCCATTTGTGAGTTCGACAATGAAATCCGCTACCGCTTTCCCTTTGATTGTAGCTTGAGGTCAGTATTTGATGTAGAATTTACCAATTTCCACTGCCCATTGCATCTATCGACCTGAAGCTTTAGGTCGGTACATAGTTGCACACAGTGGATACAAAGTCATTACATTGATCACGTGCACTTAAAAGTAGGGTGGCAGGTTTTGAGTTGATGTGATTAGGGCCATGGCTAATTTTTCAAGCTCTGTGTACTTTGTTTTGATCGATACCAATGATTTGTTGATCTATAATACACTTTGTTGCTTCTTTTGTAATTCTTTTATCAACGCCGCATTAACTGCTTCATGCATTATTGCTAGATAAAAATATAACTCGTCTGTGGGAGAAACTTCCGCCAATGTCTCTACCAAGCCGAGGTAATTCTTTATGGATTGCAGAGCCTCTTTACATTCAGCATCCCAAATGAATTTTTTGTTTCCCTTAAAAAACCTAAAAAAAGATGCGTAACTATTAATGAATTTTGAAATGAATCTATTTAAAGCTACTAACCTTCCGGTAAGGACCTGGACCTCTCTTATCGTTGTTGGAGATCTCATGTTCCAAATTGCCTTGATCTACCCTAAGTCTACAGTGATTCCATGTTGATTTACTACAAGACCAAGGTACTTACCTTATGTAACTCCAAAAATGCATTTCTCATGGTTGAGCTTCCTTTCGTATCTCTGCAATTAGGGGTGGGTAGAGAGCAAGTTGGGGCAAGTTGGGCCAAAACCACGAACCAAATCGATACTATGTAGGTTCAACTATTTATTTAAACCATGGTCTGCCTAATAATGTGCGGGTTAGGGTGCGTTGGAGTGTGCAGATTTACTAGATTAAATCGTGGATCGCCCAATAGTGTGTGGTTTGGGCTTAGTTTCGGGTTGGGCTAATTAGAATTATGGGCTACCAAGTAAATCCATAACCTATTAATCCAATAACTTGAACACATTAAATCCTATAAATTCTGAGCATATAAATTTAGAACCTATAAATCCTATAAATTCGAAAAATCAAAACATAAAAAATAAAAATAAATTTGCTAGAAACATAATCGATACTAGAACAATAGTATAAATTATTGGATGAAAACAACACCTATACTAGTTTACCAGAACAATAGTATACCAAAACAAGAACAAACTATACCAGAACACGAACAAACTATATCAGAAACTATACCAGAACATGAACAAACCATACCAGAAACTATACAAATTAAATAATCACTAATAAATTATACTAGAACATAAACAAGAGTAATCAAAAACTTTTACAGGTTTTATAGGTTCCGAACAAGAGCATGAACACAAAGACAAATACAAACTAAACATGAACACGAACAAGAGTAATAAAAAAAATAGAAACTTGAACATACCTCTTCAAACTTTTATCAATTAACTGAGTAAGAACACATCACGACTCACATATTATATAGTGGTTGAATCAGAAGAACAAAAGTAGTGGGCTAGTGACGTGCTTCCATTTGAACGCTTTCAAAGAGCGGAGTTCTTCCCTGATTTCTAATTTGAACCTAGGGATTGCAGGAAAACAAAATCCATCATCGAGATGGAATTCTACAAAAGGAAAGTTTACGATGCTTTAAGTAAATTGAATATTGAGAAGGATTTGAAATCAATCATTATATTCATTACTGAAGAAAGAAGAATGGAGATTGAAGAAGCAGCGACGGAAAAACGATTCTAAGATTAGGAGAAATTCAGAAGCCTACAATGTCGCTTTGTAATATGATCGGGCGGTTCAGGTCCACTCGTATGCAAGAAATGGACATCCGCTTCCCACCTATGCATTGCGCGAGTTCCTGCTCTAACACCCGTGTAATGTGCGGGTCACTCTTGCGGTACGATTTCTCAAGTAGGGTGGGTTTGGCGAGTTGACCCACTCGTTGCACACCCCTATCTGCAATATATTGAAATCATCCTTCAGGTGCACTAGATGGTCATCTTTTTTGGCGCTTTTGACAACATGTCATCTATGTAAACTTTCATTATTTGTTCAATCTGATCTTGAAACATTTGGTTCACCAATAATGATAGGTAGCTCCAGTATTCCTTAGCCCAAAAGGTATCACTGTATAGCAACAGATGCCTCTTAGTGTGATTAATGTGATTCATTCTTCAACTAGTTGATCTATTCTAATCTAATTGTATATAGAGTAGGCATCCATCAAATTTAATGATTTATGAACTACCCATGTATCCACCATTTGATCTATTCTAGGCATAAGATAGTAGTCTTTTGGGGAAGCCTAGTTGAGATTGGTGAAGTCGACACGCATCCTACACTTTCCATTCTTATTTTTTACCAGCTCGAGATTGACTAGCCATTTCAGATAAATTACTTCCCTTATGTGCCCAATACTGAGCAAGCACCTGAATTTTGCTTCTATCAATTCATTCTTCTGCGAGTTGAAGATTCTCATTTTTTGTCGTACTAGTTGGTATGACCTTGAAATGTCGAGCTGATAAACTACTACTTCAGGGTTGATCCATTTCATGTCTTCCCCGGTCCAAGCTAAGACATCCAAATTTTGCCTAAGTGTTTTGACAAGCTGCTGATTGCAAGATGAGTTAAGCATCACTCCGATCTGCAATTTTTTTCTTTCTGGTTTGAAGAATACTTCTTTGATATTTCTGCAGCATAGAAAACATTTATATTCTCTTTAAAATTGTTTATTTCCTCTACCAAACCTCTTGAAGGAATGACCTCCAACTCGCTTATTCATTGTTATTGGTTTTTTTTTTTTCTTCCCCTTCATAGCTATGGCCAAACTTTCCCTGTAAGCCACTAAATGATGTATGAGAGACTCCCGTCAATAAATCCTCTTTTATCTGCTAGGCAGGCTTATCGTTTGGCCCAAAAGAGAGAATCCAGCCTAATGGATTTGCTCCCTCATGAATCATGGAAAGCCCGTTAGTATAGTCGACAAATGGGTCTCGCAGTCCACCCAACCATAAAAAGAAATCCGAAGTTTGGCCCTTGAAATACACTTGGATCCCTATGCAAACGTGCCCATTAGACATATCACAATCAGTGTAATGAGTTTGTTAATCCAAGTGTATCGACTATGGATCGTGTAAAGGTACATAACCAACCACTCTACACGATCAATGACAAACGCATGCATAAATATTCAATTTCCAGTGTAATCATTTTATCTTTATTTTTTCTCTCTCAGATAATGTTAACTTATTCTCATGCAGAAGGTTCTTTGATTAACACCACACCGGTGTCATTCTTAGTCTTGTCAGTATTGCAGGTTAATAGGTTCAAAGGTAGAGATTTTGGTCTACATCAACCACCACACCTCCACCCATGCCCTTTCGCATCCCAATACCAATTGTTCTAATTTTTCTAAATTGATTGGATGAGTTATTGTCTTGTGATATCAAATTTGTATATATGAATCAAATCTCAAGAGACCAAAATCCACCATTGGAAAAAATATTAGAACAAAAAGAACATAGATCAAAAGAACTCCAAGATAAGAGAGCCTAATTTAAGAGCAAAATAAGTACATGGGAGATCAAGTTCTAGGGACTTGGATCAGAAGTTTTATTTTAAACAGTTAAGAAACAAAGTCTGCAAGATCTTCCACAGTGCCAACGCCGCCTACCCCCCTCCAGTACCCCTAGATCTAAACCCTTGTGTTTCGATTGTGCCAACGTGGAAGCTTCATAATTTTTTTGAATCTATGATCTGAACCCTTGTGTTTATATTTTTCCATTACTGAATGATAAAAAAAAACTATGGAATGAACATCTAAACACTTGTGTTTCTTCCTTCGTTTTTTGTGGTGGTTTGGGAATTGGGAATAGGGTACTAGCTTGGAGGTGCGACTTTAGTAGGGGTGCTCATGGATCCTCCATACCCAACCTACCCGAGGCACCTGCCTGACTTGCACCAGCGAAATTCGAGTATTTTGTTACCAAATGGTTGGATCAGTTGAAAACAAAATAAATAAATAAAAAAATCAGTATTTTGGATCAGATACCGGTTTTAATCTAAACCCAACCACAACAGCAGATCCGACCGTATACCTCACCTTAAATACAAAGTTTCTAGGGTTTATTCATTTAATTGTTCACATTGTTTGTATTGCTTTCTCTCTCATTTATTCATTCTCCAAAATAGGGCTCTCGAAATCTCTTAGGCCTCTCTAGAGTTCTCTTTGTCTTCACTCATCTCCCTTCGTCTTTTTCCCACTCTCTTCATCTTTGCTTTGTTTTCATTCCAAATTCCTAATAAGTTTTTGATTTTTTTAATTCCTATCTACCGCTCTCTTTTCCCATCCAAAAATACCTATAAATTTTCAATCCGCATAATGTGCATGCCTATAAGGCTGTGACCCTACGATGACGGTGAATGAAAATGCCACAATAGTGAAAACATTAGGCGACGCTGAGTTTGATTTATTTCTATTTATGCTATTTCTTTCTTTCTAGGTTTCTGTTTCTGGTCTAACTTTAAATCATTAGTATTTTTATTTCTGCTCTAATTTGTAGTTTTATTATTGTTTCTATTTCTATTCTAATTTCTAAGATTAGTGGTTCTGCAGTGTTCTAAGTTCTAGCAGCATTAATGCTTTTGCTTCTGTTGATTGAATCTATTATGTTTTAGTTTTAGTTGATCTCAGAATCTCAGTTCAATGTTTTCATTCCTCAATCCTTATCTCATTCTCATCCTCTATTTTTTGACTGGAACCCGAAACTATACGTTAACATCGGATATTTGACAATACCAGTCGATAATTGGTTCAAAACATTTTACCCGGTTGACTACGGTTCGGGTGTCGAATCCACCCAAAACCAGTCCTACCTGAACCTATACACACCTCTAGGCGTTAGCACCAAGTTTGGAAAATTATATTTTTTGTCCCTAAAGTATGGAGTGTCTATATCGACCCTAAAATTAGCCAAATTACACATTTCATCCCTCAAATTTCACATTCATTTTAATATCTAAAATTAAACAACGTTCTTCACGATTTTAGATAGAAAATGAGTTGATTTCAACACTTAGCCTTCTAATAGGGATATATTCATTAGTTAATCACTTTGCTAACTCTAATATGTTTTCTTTAACCTTTTCTTAAAAATGAATTGTTTAAAGAATGAGAGAGAGAATTTTGAATCGTTGTTAGGGAAAAATGTCTTAAGTTTACTCGAGTGATAAAATAACAAAAATACCCTCATTACTAGGGCTGTAAATCGGTCGGGCAGGTCGGGTGGGAAGGTTTTTTTGGGGCTAACCAAAACTTTTATTGAGGGGGTCAAAATCTGACCGAACCCAAAGGTTCTAGGTCGAACACCCTTTGGGTTCAAGTGTTTTGGGTTTTGGGTTTTAGGTATTAGAAACCCTAAAAACAGTTCAAGGCTTAGAGCGCGAGAGGAAATCGATGATGTTGTTCAACAAATTCTGTTGGATTCTTTGTTTACAAACTCAAAAAAAAAAAAATGATTCGTTTGAGATATAAACCCTAAATTTACATATCTAAATAATTAAACAATTAATTTTTTTTTTACAGATCTCAAGTCTAAACAATGAAAAATTACAGAACAAACCATAGCAGCGCATGATGATGGAGCACGGAGGCAGCGGTAGGGATGGTTTGGTTTCATATAAAACTAAAACTAAAACCATTAGACATATACCAAACCAAAATTGCTATTTTTTTTAACTATTTTAAAACTAAACCATTTAAATTTATACAAAACCAAAACTGCGAAACCATTTAAAACTTTTCAATTTTATAAAAAACCAAAACCAAAACCAAAACCAAAACCAAAACAGTGAAACTAACATAACTAAAATATAAAACACAAACTCAAAAAAAAAAAAAAAAAAAAAAAAAAAAAAAAAAAAAAAAAAACTACGAGACTATTAATTGTTACAATAAACTTTCTTAACCAAAATTAAAATACAACCCTAACACACACACATATACACATATATAGGAGGGATTAAAGTGTAAATAATATATATATATATATATATATATATATATATATATATATATATATTAGGGGTTAAACTGTAAATATATATATATAAAAAAAAAAGGTAAGGATATATATGTCGTAAAAATATATCTAAAATATCGGTTACATGATTAGGTTACATGTTTCAGTTTCCTGGTTCAGTTTCGCAGTTACTATCCCAAAATCAAAACCAAAACCAAAACCAAAATTTCTTCAATTGCTAGTTTCAAAATCAAAATCGCAACCAAACTATTTAGTCAATTTCAAAATGGACCATTGGGTGCAGTTTTGCTAGGTTACCCGTCGATTCAATTTTTATTGCCATCCCTAAGCAACAGCAGCGAAGCGCATGATGACGGAGCAATGAGCACGGAGGTAGCGACTGCACACTGTAAGTAGACAAATTGACGAAGCATAGAGGCAGTAACGAAGCACCAGATCTTCGCCGGAGGACTGAGATTTGAGAGAGAGAACTAAGGAGGAGTCGAGTAGATGACTGAGAGAGAGAGAGAGAGAGAATTGAGTAGTGAGGAAGAGAGTGACGACAGGTTTGAAGAAATGAGAGGTAGGGTTTTGTTTTCATTTTTATATATAGGGGTTTTCGGAATATACCAAGTTTAGGTTTTTTTGTTCTGTAATTTACTAAAACAAGGTAATGGATTAGGTTGGGTTCGGGTGGATCGGGTATGGGTAGAGGGTCACCTGATCTAATAGAGTTATGGATTCAGGCGGGTCAAGTTCAAGTGAAACAAAAAAAATAAGAAAAAAATCCAACCAACCCGCCATCGGGTCAGGTCAGGTGGTTGGGGCGGGGCAGATTACACAACCCATTTTTTTCCAAAGTCATTAACAATATTTTCAATTTTACGAAATTGAAACTAATGTAGAACTTAAAGGATCGAATATGCAATTTAATAAACTGTATGATCTACATAAACATCAACCCCATATTTTAGAAAACAAAAATGTAATTGAAGGGGAATAGAAAAAATAAGAGAAACAAGAAAAAGCTAAAAAAAAAAAAAAACACAGATTATGCTTTATCCCTGTATTTTATCTTAGTATCAGTTTACCCCCTCCATTTTAAAAACCTCCACTTTACTTCCTTCTACTTTAACAAGAGTGGAAATTGAGTATATTCACTCTAAGTAAAGTGAATTAGCTTAAATGAATTTCAATCCAAGTATTTAGAAGAAATAGACAAAATTGCCCTCTTGTTTGAACTTTGATTTAATTTTTATCTTTAACATTTTAATAGGGAATAAGAAAATGTAATCAAGTCATTGCCCCTTTGAGCAAAAAGTTATTTTCTTTGGCTTCTTCAAATTCAAGTCTTCTTCACCCTCTTTGGATTCAGATCTTTTTTGCCCTCTCATGGGTTTTGTTTACTTGAGGAGTTAATCAACAAAGTGAAGGGAAAAATTAATAAGGAAATTCAACAAATCAATTCAGAAGGTTCCAAAGGTTCCAGCAACACTGCAACTAATTCCACCTCATAGTTAGTTTGTTATTTGTTAGTTTGTTGAATGGTTAGTTTGTTGAGCTGATTGTTACAGCCATGGATTGTAGCCTATATATACTCTCTTGGAAGAGTATTCATTTGTAACTATTCATTCAATCAAAAGAATAAAAAGATGATTGAATATTCTTCTTTTTCTTCTCTTCTTTAATTTCAATATGGTATCAGAGCATATCAAGACTCACGTCTGATATGTATTTGATATCACATTTCTTTTAGATCCTTTCTGCGTAGTCTCTGTCAAGAACTTGAAGATCCAAGTTTAACTCTCATGGTAGCTGAAATACCAATAAGTTTAACAACAAGCTTAAACTTGCTAACTTCGAATCTTAACAATTTAGTTCAGATCAAGTTAGACAGTTAAATTATGTGGTTTGGAGATCACAAATACAAGATGTTCTGGATGATCATGATTTGTTGGAGTTTGTTATTGAAAAAATTCCTTGTCCAGCTCAAGCTATTACAGATTCAACAGGTAAAGAAATTCCAAATCCTTTAATTTTGATGTGGAAGATGATTGACAAACGTCTAAAGAGTTGCATTACTGCTACAATATCTTCATCTATTCTACCTTTAGTTATAAATTTGAAACATGCTCTTGAAGTCTGAACTATTTTAGAGCAAAGAGTCAACTTTCTATCAAGAGCCCATATTCATCAGTTAAAGCATAAGCTTCACAATAAATCAAAAATAAATTTAACCATTACTCAATATGTTGATCAAATTAAAGCCATTAACGATAGCTTATCTATTGTTTCCATAATAATTGATGATGAGGATATCGTGCTGCATACTCTAGATGGTCTTCCTAAAGAGTATGATTTCTTGAAAACTTATGTTAGAGTTAGGCCAGAACCTATTACTATCAAAGACATAAATTATCTAGTTCTTGAGAAAGAATTACATATTCTCAAACAAGCTCAGACCATTGAGAATAATAACACCTTTGAAAGTTATACTGTTTTTCAATCATTTCATCCTAATAATTCAAGAGGAATATGGAGAAATAATTCAAGAGAAAGGGACAAAAACTATAATTCCCAAGCAGGTAGAAGAAGTTATGGAAATTCTAGGAGAAATGGAAGAGGTTCTAGTCCTCATCAACTAGAAAAATCTCAAAATCAACAGTTCTTAGTATATCAAATCTGTGGAAAGTACAATCATTCAGCAACTGATTGCTGGTATAAATTAGATATGTCCTATGATAACAACAAGTCTAAAAAACAAGCTTACTATACTGCTAGTTCAAGGCCTAATTTTGGTTGGATTTTTTATACTAGTGCTAATCATCATGTGACTAATGATTTTGGGAATTTCTCCATTCACAATTAACCTTATCAAGGCACTGATGAAGTAATAGTTGGTAATGGTCATATCGTGGATGTTCATGCTACAAGTTCTAGTAACCTTCTCACCTTTTCTTCTTCTTCCTTTAAACTTCAAAATATTATTTATGTTCCACAAATCTCCTCCAATCTTGTATTTGTTCATAAGTTTACTAGGGATAATGATTGTTCTATTATATTTCATTGTCATGGATATTTTATTCAGGACAACAAAACCAAGAAAATCATTTTCAAGGGCGAATGTAAAAAATGATTGCATCTTCATCATCTTCAAGCTCTTCTATTCTTAAGTGTTGCAGCTCTTAGTTGCTCAAGTTGCAGCAGAATCAACTCTGAATTTTTGTTGTGGCACAATAGACTTGGTCATCCTTCTCCCAACATTCTCAACTCTCTGGCTTCTGAGTTATAATTTTCACCTTGTACTAAGAAGTTTTAATGTGAACATTGTGCTATTGCTAAGAGTCATTAGCTTCCATTTTCTAATTCTAACATTGTTATGATGCAACTATTTACTTTAATTTATTCAGATGTTTGGGGTCCTTCCCCTATTCCATCATTTATTGGATTTAAGTACTATGTTTCATTCATTGATGAGTTTACTAAATTTTGTTGGCTTTATCTTTAAATCAGAGGCTTATGATAAGTATACTCATTTTACTACGCATATTCACACTCAGTTCAAACAGATAATGGGGGTGAAGACACTAGTGCTCAATTTGCCTTATTTATTCAAAGCCAAGATATTGTTCGTCAAAAATCATGTCCTCATACTCCATAACAGAATGGAGTTGTTAAAAGAAGATACAGACATCTTCGTGAAATTACTCTTACTCTTCTTCATCAATCTGGCCTTTCAGCTTCTTATTGGCTAGAAGTATTGTCCACAACTAACTATCTCATAAACAGGATACCTAGGCATAATTTGCAGCACAAAACTCCATTTTAACTTATCTGTCATTCTATTTCTTCTTATTCTGATATGAAGGTGTTTGGTTGCTTGTGTTTTCCTTGGCTTAAACCATATATAACTATCACAAACTTCAACCTAAGTTTGTTCATTGTGTGTTTCTTAGTTATTGCCATAATACAAAGAGTTATAGGTGTTTAGATGTCAAAACCACAAGGGTACATGTCTCTAGACATGTTCAATTTTTTTAGAACATATTTCTATTCAAACCGTCTCCTTCTAATCAACCTCCAATTATACCTACTCCTTCACCACATACTCAATTCTCTTCCTCTTTTCTTTTACATGCTGCCACGCCTTTTGTATTGCCACCCATTTCCCAACATCACATGTCATCACCTTCACTCAATACCAACCCCATTTCTAATCTCGTTCCAAATTCCAATTCATCCAGTTCTCACTCCATTTCTATTTCTTATTCTTCCTCTCACTCTTCTACTTCTTGTTCTCCCACCACATCATCACCAACTCTTCTTCATCCCTCTCTATCTCAGTCTCATTCTATGGTTACTCGATCCGAAATTGGCATGCATAAACCTAATCTAAAATATGCCATGCCAGAGATTATTTTCGCACCACCTTCTGAACCTCAAAGTTATTGTGAAGCCTATCAATTATCTCAGTGGCAAGATGCAATGCAGACTGAGTATCAAGCTCTCATAGATCAAGGCACTTGGGAATTAGTTCTTCTTCTATCTCTTAGAGAACCTATAGGTTGCAAACGGGTTTCTAAAGTGAAAACGCATGTTGATGGTACTATGGCAAGATATAAGGCCAGGTTGGTTGCTAAGGGGTTTTACCAAGAATATGGAGTAGATTTTTCTAATACCTTCAGTCCAATAGCTAAACAACCAACAATTCGAATTGTGTTAACCTTGGCTTAACATTATCAGTGGTCCTTGAAGCAGTTGGATGTCTCCAATGCCTTTCTTTATGGTTTGTTGGAAGAGGAAGTGTATATGAAGCAACCTCAGGGATTCATCAGTTCTAGTCATCCTCATTGTGTCTGCAAGCTCAGAAAAGCTTTATATGGTTTAAAACAAGCACCAAGAGCATGGTTTTACATTTTCTCAACTCTTGAAGTCTCAGCAATTTCAGATTAGCAAGGTTGATCTTTCCTTGTTCATTAGGAAGACTCCAAACTCTATTCTTGTGCTTTTGTTATATGTTGATGATATTTTGATTATAGGTTTTGATTCTACCATCATTAATAGTTTGGTGACTATCATGAGTACTAAATTTTCTATGAAAGACTTGTGATTTTTAGCATATTTTCTTGGCATTCAATTCGACCCTACTGCTATTGGGACTTTATTACATCTAACTAAATATGCTACAGACGTTTTGCATAGAGTTGGTATACTTCAATGTAAGTCTTCTCTATCTCCTACAGTTAGTAAGCCTTCTGCATTCAAGTCTTTTTCTGGTTCTTCAACTCTTGATGCATCTCAATATAGAAGCATTGTTGGGGCACTTCAGTGTTTGACAATTACCAGGCCAGATATTTCTTATGCTGTCAATACTCTTTGTCAGTATATGCATAGTCCAACTCTGCAGGATTTTGCCTCTTTGAAAAAGACCCTTCGATATGCTAAGGGTATTGTAATCATGGTTTGCTTTTCAAGACAGATCATCTTTCTCTCGCTGCGTATTCAGATGCAAACTGGGCTGGTAATGCTTTCGATCGAAAGTTCACCTCTGGCTATTGCATTATTTTGGTTCTAATCTCGTTTCTTGGAGTTCTAAGAAGCAACAAATTGTTGCACACTCCTCTACTGAGGCAGAATATAGGTCCATGGCACAAACTACTGCTGAAATCAGTTGGTTGAAATATTTGCTCCAAGATCTTCATGTTGTTCTTCCTCAACCCTCAATCCTATGGTGTGACAATGTGTTTGTTATTCATTTAGCTACTAATCTGGTCTTTCACGCCACAACCAAACATATAGAAGTGGATTATCATTTTATTCGTGAGAAAGTTATGGCTAAGCAACTTCAAATTGGCCATATTTCTTCTTCAGATTAGATTGCAGATGTGTTCACTAAAGCCTTGTTTATTTCTCAATTTCACTTGCTCAAAGACAAACTCATAGTTCAACCACTCATGAGTTTAAAGTGGAATAATAAGCAAATTCAGTAAATCAGTTCAGAAGGTTCCAACAACACTGCAACTAATTCTACCTCATAGTTAGTTTGTTATTTGTTAGTTTGTTGAATGATTAGTTTGTTGAGCTGTTTGTTACAGCTATGGATTGTAGCCTATATATACTCTCTTGAAAGAGTATTCATTTGTAACTATTCATTCAATCAAAAGAATAGAATGATAATTCAATTTTTTTTTCTTCTTCTCTTCTTTAATTTCAATAAAAATATGTTTGAAAACCAATGTGGGTTATAAATCTCATGTGGAATCAATTCTCAATGGGAGGGTGTCACGAAAGAGACGATGCGACTCAATATTTTGGTAATTACAATGTTTAGGATTTGGAGTTCTTCTAGGTTTCCATTTTCAGCTTTATATTCCAAACCAAACATACCCTTAATTTTATTTTTCTCTCCTGTGAAGAACCATTTTTCACATTGCTTGAAAAATTTTCACATATTGTGGAGCCACTTTCACCCGTTGTAGATAAGGGTGGTGATATTTGATTGTTGTACTTAATTCAATTTTACCAACCATTTTATCCAAAACAGGATCTATTTATCCTATGTACTGCAATGTCAATTCCAACCCAAATAGTATTTTCGTTATCCAAAATAGTATTTGGTTCATGAATAGTGTTTTGCCTAATAAAAATTTGGAGTTGTTTTTCTACCTTGTTAGCCAAATGAATTAACAATTAATATTTTTATTTTTATTTTGACTAAGCAAATATTTACCAAGTGGGTTGAAGTAGATAATATTAATATTGAATAGGCACATTGGTGGTTAAAACTTCCCACTAATTTTTATCTAACCTCTCCACCTAAATGATTATTGAGATAATTATTAAGTAAAATGGCTATGACAATGACTCTTGGGTTAGAGTTTAAATTTTAAAATTTTGTTTGCCAAAATGGTAGTTGTACCATTTGGCTCTTGAGATAATTAGTGGGTTAGAGTTGTTAGGGTAGACATATTTTTATTTCATGTGTTTCTTTGTATAAATCAACAACTTAGTGCTACTTTGGTCAAGCTGTAGATTTTTGTTATAAATGTTGTCTCTGAAAATCAGTTTAAAAGTGTTAATATAAAAATCAAGTCAAAAAGCAAATTGGTAAATAGATGTACGGTTTGAAATTGTTATGTATAAAAATCTATTTAAATGTGAGTACTTTGATTGTGTATCGAAAAGTGATTTGAAATTATGTAATATCAATTATACCCTGTCATACATATTATTTATGTTATATATACACTTAAAGAAAAAAGATTAGATGGTATATTAATCTTATCTTATTTGAGTTAAGCATGGTAATTTTTAAGTTTGATTTAATTACTTAGTTAATTTAATAAATTTAACAACTCTGATTTGAATAATTAATGAAAGTGAAAAGTTAATTTTATAATTTAAAATCTATGGAGATAATTATGTGACATTTGTATTGATCTAAGGTAATAAAGTATTATTATATTATAATAATTTGGGGTGAATATAATTACTAATTAGTAATAGCCTGACATTTATAGTAGTATAATTTAATTAAAAAATAAAAAGTGAAACTGTAAAAGAGAAAAAAAATATATATATAAAAAGCCAACTGTAAAAAAATGTGCTTGGTCAAAAGCACTTTGAAGATGCTTTTACCCAACCATATTTTTCTGCGGTTTGATTTCCAATTGCACGTTACAAACGGAGGGTGTTTGGGAAAAAAGTGTGGTGGTTTGGAACCAATTACACTTCCACCGCACTCTGAAACTAGCCCTCATAATAACTATTTAGTAGAGTGAATCTATGTATTGGAGATGTTTAGATTAATTAAAATCATTGATCCATGAGTACTGAATGAGGTATGATTCAACAAATTAGAGGGTAGCGTTGTGGTGGTTTTTGAAGGGCCACTTAATTGATTTATGGTATAATTAAAGCTAAACCCAATTTTAACAGTAAAATTAGAATGAGATCCAGTTCAATTACATATTTTGACAAAACCCCATTTATACATTAATTTTTTTTAAAAAAATAATAAACTAAAAATAAATTATCATAATTACCCTTAATTATTAAAAAAATAATTTAACCCTACCCAACAACCGTGAATGCTCTCTCTCTACTCTCTCACTTTTATGGGGATTACCACCATCTCCACCTAACAACTCCGGCCACACCTCTTCCACCGTCACGCCACCATTATCGTGCTACCATAAGAATCGCTCCACCTTCCCATCTAAACAACCATGTCTCTCGCTCTCTCTCTCTCTCTCTCTCTCTATGTAACCAAAGCATGGTTGCAATCACCAGATTTGGTGGTGGGCGTGGACAATCTGGCCGTACACGACCAGATCAGGGTCTCCTATCTCTCTTTCTCTCTGACCAAAACACGACTACCACCACCAAATTTGGTGGGTAAACATGTAAGATCTGGCTGTAGAGGGTCAGATCTAGGCCGCTGCTATCACTAGAGATGAAATTTTTTACGTCGTATTTGAAGATCGCCATTGTTTCGGCTACGATTGGAGGTTCAGTGGAGTTCTTCAAGATCAAGACCCGCTTGTGCATGGAACCTTCATCTCTCTGTCTATCTCCTCTCGATTTATTTGTTTAATTTCTTTGTGTTTTGTCCATCTATGTTTGTATATGTTAATATCTTCATTCAACAAGCTTAATTTTCTGTTCCCCCCCCCCCCCCCCCCCCCATTTTATTGACATAATTTCAAGATTTGAAATAATAACAATAAATTTATTGAACTAGATGTAAACACACAACATCTTAAATTTTACCGTAAAATTTAATTTTGTTTGTTGAAATTTTGTTGAAATTTACTGTAATGTTTGATTGTGATTTCTAAAATTTAGTGTAAAAGTTGATTTTGATCTGTTGAAATTTATGGTGATATTTGATCATGATTTCTAAACTTTGTTATTGATTGTTTAATTATTTAGTATGTTAATGGTGGTGTAAGAAGATAATAACGGATATTTATTATGATGGTAGCAGTGATGGTGAACTTTTGTTATAGTGGTAGTAGTATAGTGGATATTTATTGCGGTGACGGTGGTCATGATTGTGAGGGGATAATGAATATTTGTAGTGATTAATTTTTATTATTAAAAAAAATAATCAGGGCATTTTTGTCTGAGAAGATAATGAATTTTCTCAAAGATAGGGATAAACATAAAAACTAATAGCTGTTGGGGCCCAATTTAACTCAGCCTTGATTTATTTGTTGATTTACGGCCAAAATTTTAAGGTGTTAAAAGGATTAGAGCTTTTGTTGTGCAACAATTAGTGTTGCTATGATGTGTTTACCTTGTAAATCGAAAAGGTGAGAAATGCTTATTCATATCGATTAGGTTTCTTAACCTAGCGTCGATGGACCAAACCCAAACCCACTTGGGTTTAATAATATAAAATAACAAAGCAAAAAGCCCACGAGGGCTGGATTTCGCCTGGCCTAAAATTTCAGGGTTTATTTTCGATATCCAATACTTCGTTTTCATCAGTTTTGATCTTTAATAACTCTCTTCTAATTGGCGATTCGGTATTTCTCTCTAGACTCTTATTTATCACTTCTTGTTGAATCCATCATTCTCGATGTTATTTATGTGGTGATCCAAGAATTATTATCTTGAAGGTATAAACGATTGTAATCCTATTATATTTGTAATAGTAAAAATTAACATAAATTATTCAATATCTGTTGGAACCTATTTTATTTCAAAAGTATCAAAATGGAAGATGGTACAATATCTCTAACAGTTGTTAAAGACGCTCTTGTATCTCTTTACAATCTCTTTACAAGGACCAAAGGAGAGTGCAGTCTTTACAAATAAATTCATCATACTTGTTGAACAGCAATTTTCTCTGTCCTTTCATTGGATTCAATTTGCACAGTACATTGCAAAGTTAAAGTACTATTGTTTTTGTCATCCAACGATGTCCAGAAAAACCAAATGTAAGTAAATGCAAACCTTAAGAACAGAAACAAGAAAAATAGACTACAACCTGCATCCAAAAATGAAGTCAGGTTGCTCAAAAACAAAGCAAATTCATGTGATTGATGTCGATGAAAATTACTGAAATTTCGAAATTCAAAATAAATACTTAAATTATCGTTAAATAAAACTAATAATAATTAAACAATATCAATGTGAACGTCAACTAACACGTATAGGCAATAAAATCAAATTATGAAAATTACGTGAACAATTACAAAGTGTATATCAAAGTAAATTCGAGATGCGAATATTATGTAGAATGTGAATGTTCACAAACCAAAAACAGAAACAGATTGTGGGTGTAAACATTCACAGAACAAAAACAAAAACATAAACAAAAGAAAATGTAAACGTTCACAAAACATACAGAGAAACGTAAGCAAGATGTTTGATAAGCTACAAATGAAGACTTATCCAGATATTCGAATAATAAATGAAAAAAATAAAGTAAATCGAGAGTAGTGTTTGACTTTATACACCTAAAGCAAATTTGTGCTCCCACATTGGTGCTAATGTTTGAATGAACGTTTGCCTCATTGGATACAACAATCTTCAAATTTATGGTACAAACACTTGAAACCAAAAATTCTAGTGAATTGAACTTATATTTGAACTCTCACATATTTTATATGTTGTGTGCTTTGGTGGTGAAACGAAGTAATGAATATTGTGAATCAAACAATTTCGAAATAAAAATGAAATCTCCTTTTTATAAAAGACCAAAAGAAACCAATGAGAGATGCGTTTTCGAAAGGCACTCATTTGGTGTGAATGTTCACACCGAATAGCCAACAGTTAACAGAGGCATTGGTTCAAGCATAACTAGTCCACAACGTCTATAAATTGCCAATAACTGCTGCAAATATTTATTTAAATAAATTTTGTCCAAAAAATAATAGTTGGAAGGGTCAAGATCTGACCCAACCCAGACATAGTCCCAAACTTGATTTCAACCTGGTTCAGTTGGACGGACAGCAACATCGCACGCGTAGTTAGATATAGAACCCCAACAACGCACGAAAGATTATATTCCCAAAAGGCTTGCTCTTTATTTCCAACTTAGAACTTGATATAGTGTTCAAGTTCTTTCTCCACATCAATGTGGAATTGCTTGTTCATTTCAGTCTTCAACTAATCTCAAGTGAGTATTTTGATAATTAAAATATCATTCAAATCATAATAATTTTTTACATATAAATATACTACATCAATCCTCAAACCACTGTTGTGAAAGGCGCGCCTTGAGGCGCTGAGGCTCGCGCCTAGAGGCGAGGCACTGAGAAATCGCCTCTCGGTGGTGAGGTGAGGCGCCTTCAAAGAGGTGCGCGCCTCAGCAGAGAGGCGCTTCTGAGGCGCGCCTCTTTGAAGACGACGACTTCTGCTTCGACGATTCGACTTCGACTTCTCCTTCTCTTTCTCCTATGCTTTCGACTTCGACAGCTTCTCCTTCAACGACGACGACTTTGATTTCAACTTCAATTTCTCCTTTGACGACTTCGCCTCTTCTTCGACTGCTCCTGCGACGACTTCAACTTCAACTTCTCTCTCCTGTAAGTTTTTTTTTTTTTTTTTTCTGTTATTGTTTTATTTATTTGTTCAACTCTAACCAAAAAAAAAATTGTTTAACTATTTATTTATTTAACTAAATTTAATTTTATTAGGATTTTAGATTTTAATTAACTTTTTTCATTCAATCTTCTTCTACAATTTAAAAACTCCCTTGTTCAACAACTTAGGTTCTCTATTTTCTGGGTATTTTTGTTTCTTTTTCTGTTATTATTTAGTTTTATTTAACAAAATTTAATTATATTAGGGTTTTAAATTTTATAAACAAACAATATATATTTTATTTTGGTGGAATTTAAATATTTTTCGCGTCCGATAATAGAAAAACACATACTTAAAATGTGAGTCTCACTTCAAAGAAGCCCATGCCTCACCTTGCGCCTCGCCGCCTCGGGGGTCATTGCGCCGTAGTGCGCCTGCGCCTTAAATAACAATGCCTCAAACAACCAGAAAAGCATTCGAATACAACTCAATTAATTAATTAAAGAACAATTGATTACTCAAAAACCGAGCCGTCTAAATAAAATTCAAAGTAAAGAAACACGGGTAAAGTTCCATATTCACGGTTCTTCTAATTGAAAACCCACTAGAAAACATACAGATTCAGTTGAATTGGGATTTAGATCTGATAACAGGGAAAGATGGAAGGCGTAGCACGGCTTCCTCCGTCTCTATCGGGTCCGACCTCAGTATCTATGGAAACAAAACCAATCGTCAAAATTTCAATCCACAGAAGAAAAATAAAAATCCGCCCAATAAACTGCAATTCTCGGAACTTCCAACAAAAAATATCACGGTAGCGCTTGAAATCTTAAGGAAAAAAAATGTTAGATAAATGACATAACGATTGAGAGAGAAGAAAGAGAGAAATCGAATCATTGAAACCGAAATCGAGAACATATAGCAAATTATTTCGCTTAATTTCGAAGTTGTAAGCGAAAACTTAGATTAATCGGAACAGAGGGAGGGAGAGAGAAAATGTATATTACCGGGTCGTGGAGGAAAGGCTTGCTGTCATCTTGAACTGGTGTGAAAGGGGGTTTGCATTTCTTCTGAAGCTTCGCTTCGCTCTCTCCTTTTGTTTTCGTCGGAACTTCTGAGGAGTTCATGTTTCACTCTGGCATGGACGCGGGCTTCCCCCTCTCTTCTGCTCAAAATTGAAACCCTGGTATTGGGTAATGTGCATTTCCGTCAATTAGTTTTAGGGATGGTGCCCGAGCCCCGTCTATCCCATCAAACTCGGCCCTAATTTTTTAGCCCTTAAGCTTTAGTTTTAAACTCATTAGCAAAATTTGGACTTTCATTTTTACACCCGATCAAATTTAGTACCAAATTTGGACTTAATTTTCTTTGATAAGGCCAAATTTGAACATGAAAGTAGTGTCCGATCATAGGGTCGAGTTGGACTAGGGTCTAATATTTTTTTGTAATATCCTAACAAAAATTCAGCCCAAGCTCGGCCCGACCCAACTTAGAACCACACCTAGTTAGTGGAGTTACTGGTGTAAACATTAAAGGATTGTTCTAGATGTAAACATTTTTTTCCGAAAACCCCCCACCCCACCCCAAATAAAAAATATTTAATTTAATTATCATTTTTCTCTTTAAATTATTAATACATATATCCTTTCAACTTTTCATTTTTTACATATTCCTCCTTTCAGTTCTCTTCCTTCCTCCTTCACCGTCATTGTGCCAGCAATAAAGTTATCTCTCTCTCTCTCTCATCTCCTAAGCCCCGGTTCCCCAACCCCCACATTGTCGGTCCCCCAACCCCCTACCACCACCACCACCACCACCACCACCATGCGCCAGGGCCACCTCATCTCCTCTTTCTTTATATCCATGGCGAAGATCTGTTGCGGATCTGGACAGATCCGCGCGGATTCATTCAGATCTACCATGGTAGACCGTTGTGGGGGGAAAGAGAGAGAGGAGAAGGAAGAAATAAGAGAGAGAGAGAGAGACTAACGGGGGCATGGGACTTCTAGCATGGGTGGGGGTGGGAGTGGTTAGTGTGTTTTTAAGAAAAACTAAGAGGTAGAAAATTATTTTATTTTTAAAAAAAATAATATATATATATTTATAAAAAGAGATATACATATAGAATTAGCCAACAATATAATAGTGATACAGCAGAGAATAATTTGGGTTTTTGGCATGACACCCCCTACCGTCATTGAGAGAAGCATCACCACCACGATCTTTTGCCTTTCATCAAATAACAAGAAGACGTCCTATCATAAATAAATATGACCAAATTATTTTTGCATTTTTTTATTTTTTATTTTTTAACATAAAAGATATAAAAATAAAATATTATATTATATAACTATTTTGCCATGTATGTGCGCCAATGTAATTTAAAATAAATTAAACTATAAATAATTTAAAATTATATATCAACAACAAATTTAGTATTAACAATCTAAACATACTATGTAGTTAAAGTCTAAAAAATCATTTTAAAGTGTTAATATCATTTCATATTTAATATTTTAGACGTTAAAAATTTAAAAATCACAAAAAATATATGTTCTTCAATCTTTATCTTCTACAACATTTAAATCTGCAGAGGCGGATCCAAAAATTATATATAGTGGAGGCATCTTAAAATTTTTATTTAATATAAAACATTTAGTACAAAGTTCGATTTCATATATTTACAATTTCCCTCCATGATTTTTCTTATATGACTACAAAAAAACCATAGAAAATTAATTAAGCAAATGAATAATAATTTATCAACTAAATAAATAAAATATTTTTTATTGTTTAGCCCTTTATTTATGTAAGAGTCTTTTTAGTAACGAGTCCTTTTAAACAATAGTGTTATAGTTTAGTCATTTTTTAAAACATTTTAAGTGTTTAGTCCTTAACAATATATGCCCTTGTGTATATCATGGAGGATACCTTAATCCTCCCCTTCATTTTCAACCACCCTCTCCATCTCTCTCTCTCAGTCACAAGCCCCACCATTACCACTGCAAACGCCGTATCCGTTGCCTTCACCATCTCCGCCTTGTTTGTTGCCTTCTCATTCGCCATTCCCACCATCCCAACCATCACATCCGTCTTCGTCTCATTCATCTTGTCTGCAGCCATATCCGTCTTCGTTGCCTTCTCCTACGCCATCCCTCTCTATGTTGCCGTCTCCTCTGCCTTGCCTCCGTCCATCTGCGACCTCTCTCACTCTCTTCGAAATTTTTTAATTTGGAAAATTCCAAATTGGCAAACCTCGGCCGCCACCACAAACTAGTCGTCGCCGCCAATAGATCCTCTAAATCTATCACCATCGAAATCGAAGCCCAACATCATAGTTGCTTTTGTTCACATCCACCGTGCCGACCATCACAATCGTTAAGCCCTCTGTTCACATCCGCCTTTATTCAGCCCTTCTTCCTCTTTCTCTAGAATTTTTCAATCTGGAAAATTCTAGAGTTGAATTTTTTGATCTAGAATATTTCATACCTGGAAAGTTCATATCGAAATGTTCATGACGGAATTTCAGAACATATGTCACACTCTGTTCATTGTTTTTTGTGAATGTTCATATCAGTGCGTGTTGGGTGAATGTTCATCGTGGTTTGGTGGATGTTTGTACCAATGCATTTTTTGTTGATCTGAGAGTTTTCACTTTCAATGTTTTCTGTTGGCCCAAAGAACTACCCAAGAAGGGAGTGAATTTGGTAGTTATTTAAATTTAAACAATTAATTCATTTAAACACAAATAATTAATTTCCTTAAATAAATTATTATCATGTTACGCAGTAAAAATGTGTTTACTTCTAAATGCATACCCAAACACAATATAAAAAAATAAGTAATGAAGCACACAACAATATATTCTGATTCGGTAAACTATTCTTACCTATATCCTATCCCCCTAACTCCACGAAGATTCGCAATCCACTAAACTTCTTATTCATTTTCTAGGTAGGAATCAAACCCTTACGATCTCGATTCTTTTCACAGATTCAGAATCAATCTTTATAATTATCTTTTTCATAGGCTCAGGAAAAACCTTATCTTTTCACCAGGCTCAAGACTAATCCAATTCTATTACAAGAAGAATCAAAATATAATCTCTTTAACAAGTTAAACATCAAACCTACCTCTCCCCCACACTTTTACACTTATCATTTTCTCAGGTTCAGGAAGAACTTTTACAATCACTCAATTTTATTACAAGGGGAATCAAAATTTAATTTTTTTCAAGGAAAAAGAATAATCTAACATTTTTGCAGGACAAAAATCAAACCCTAATCTATTTCACAGGAAAAAAATCGAAACCTAACTACCCTAATTAGACACCGTCCCAAACGTGTCTAATCTGCTCAAACTTACAAATACAAAAAAATATAAGTTTATTCCCACAAGGAGCTTCTACCACATCAATACAAATATACTCGATTAATGTCCTGAATAATTACTACGTGATAGATACAATGTGAGGGAATTAAAATCTGATTAATAAATAAAGTGGGTAGCACAAATCAGAGTGATCTAATTTCCCTTCAATTCTCCCTACTGACTCAAACGATTGATCGACCCTCTCTATTCGGTTAACCGATTGGATCAGTGTGCTCACTTCTTTCGCCAATGCAGCTACTGTTTCAAACAATTGACCGATCATTTTCATTCGATTGACCGACTAGATCAGTAGCACTTCATTTTAACTCTAAAACTCACTGTTTGATTCGGTTGACCGATTATTTTTTTCGGTTAACCGAATTGACCCAAAAATTCAAGATTTTATATTTTAAAACATATTTTCCAATTAGATCAATTATCAATTTTATTTCACATAAGGAGCACATATAATATCTCATTTTAGAATCTTGAATTTATTACTTCTTATCATGACACACATATGATTAACTCATTTAAAGTGTCGTGTGTGATCCTAATTTGCGTTACATTAAGAGTATATAAGTAGAGAATTGTTTCTATTTATTTTTCTTCAAGGTCTTCAAAACTCTTCACATCTTCATTCCGTCTATCTTGCACCCTTTATATTTTCTTCATGAGGTCTCTCTTTAATCACATGCATGAAATTATAAATCTGAAATATTCGATAAAACCATTAGTTCCACAAAAAAATATCAATATTTAATTGTTTATTAATTCGATTTGTTGTTGTTGGTTGCGTCTCTGGGGTTTTTCAAATATGTTTTGATTTGTTGGTCTTTGTTGATTTTGGTAGAGTTTTTATTTATTCATTGTGAATGTTTTTTTTTATTGATTTGTTTGTTCTTTGTGAATGTTCATATCAATTTATTTTTTTGTGGAAGTTCGTTGTGATTTGGTGAACATTCATACCAATTTTGTTTTGGACAGTGTTTTAATGGTTCGCTGAATATTCATACCAATTTATTTTTGTTGATCTTAAGGTTTATTTTCAATGTCTTAATATATTGTTCTTGGTTGATTTTAGTTTGTTTTTTTTGTTTTTTTTAATATTTTCTCCCTGAATCTTCACAATTATTTTAAATAGTAGTGTAAATGTTCATAATAAAAGAATGTAAATATATTTTTCCGTAATGGTTGTGAACATAACAAAAGAACGTAAAATAAAATAATGCGTGAACATAACCAAAAACTTAATTGTTCAAATAAAAATTGTGGACTTCACAGTAACACAACTAGCCTGTTAATATGTATTAAAATGTTTAAAATAGCAAAATAAAATTATGAAACATTTTATGTAATTTATGAAAAAAAGATGGTCAAAGAACATATGACTATTTTCTAAAACATCTACGAGGACTAAAATTTTTATTATAGTAGTGAATGGTCCATTTTATGATTTGTAGATGTGTTTGGAGGGCTAAATAATAATTTTTTTAATAATAAATTAAAATTAAAATTAAAGATTACATAATAACACTACGTTTTACTATGAGTAGGTATTTAACAGTATAACCGGAGGGCTACCGTAAATACTTTTCATACATAAAAAGGGTTATAATTGCTTTTCATTCCCTTATATTTTTGTCTTATTTCATTTTAAAAACTTACACAATATTCTCTTGACTAAAAGTAAAAACTCATATTTTACTAAGAAAAATATAAAACTGTATCAATTTTTTATTACTTTTATTTTAAACTTAATATTTAAAAATAAGAAATGAGAAATTCTCTCTCTTCACCTCTCTCTCTCTCTCTCTTTTTACTTCTACTTCTCTTCTTTTTTTTAATAAAGACAAAATAAAATTAATTTTATCCATTTTATGTAAAAAAAAATTGGAAAAAAAAATATTTTTATCTATTTTTTTTAGCATATTCGGTTGAAAAAAAAAAAAACTTATTATAATAAGTAGAAATGAATAAAATGTAAATGTTTAAAGTAGAGAGAACAAAATGGAGCAACATAAAAGTCAAGGGAGGTAAAAGACAATTAAGCCTATATAAAACAATAAGCACTAGAACTTTGAAGCGGAGAACAGACTTCCAATGGCGAAATTTCTACTAAATCTCTCTTCTTTTCTCGTCGTCCTCACCGTCTCCTCGATCCTCGGTTCTTTTCTCACAGTTCTCGCCGCCGGAGAAAAATTCCAATTCGTAAGATCCCTGGATCGGAAATCCCTAGAGCTCAAAAAAGAGAAGCTCAGCCACTTCCGATTTTACTGGCACGACATCGTCAGTGGCCCAAACCCAACCTCCGTGGCGGTGGTGACGTCGCCGCCCACAATCCGCTCGTTCACCGCCTTCGGACAGCTAAGCATGATCGATAATCCCCTGACGGAGGCGCCGGATCTGAGATCTAAGATGGTCGGAAAATCACAAGGGTTCTACGCGTCGGCGTCGCAGCAGGAGGTCGGGCTTCTAATGGCAATGAATTTCGAGTTTATAGAAGGGAAGTACAACGGAAGTACGATCACGGTGCTGGGGAGGAATCCGGTGTTCAACGCCGTGAGGGAGATGCCGGTCATCGGCGGCAGCGGGCTTTTCCGATTTGCTCGAGGATATGTTCAGGCGAGAACTCACACTTTTGACAGCAAAAAGGGTGACGCGACTGTTGAGTATAATGTCTATGTAATTCATTATTGAATTTTCCTTTTTTTTTTTTTTTTTAATAATTTCCGGTTTTTAATAATTTATGGTGTTGGCCACTCATTTTGTGCTTATGGCTTTACAGCCAAGCGTGTTCTGTGTTTCACTTGAATTTGCGCAGATTGATTTATTAATAGATTTTTGTTCATTTTTGTTGCTGACCTATACAGCTTGAAACAAAAATAAGAAGAAAAAAATGGTATAATGACACTTTTATTCCTCATTATTACGGTGTTTAATTGAATCCTGTATTTAAACATATTCATGTTAGTTTCATAACATTTCAATTTTGTATTAATTTTGCCCTAATTATAAATATGTTAAGATCAATTGTAACGGTCAAAGGGTATTTTGCTTATTTTGCGTTAAAATCCAATGTTTGTTGTTCAGCTTATATGAATTAATTACACTTTGTATCTTTTTGTTTTTAAAATTATATTTTATATCCTTAATTTTTTAAATAATTATATTTATTTCTCATTCTATCCCCACCTTCTCACCGTCACTGTCCCCGTGATAGTGATGGCCGGAGATGATAAAAAGAACATTAAAAACAAATAAAAATAAAACAATATTAATTTATAAATTTATCTATGTTTCGTTTATTAGATAAAATGATTAATTAAAATTGTAATTAAAAGATAGAGACTTTAAAGTGAAATGGTTCCTGACCATAAAAAATTTGATCAATAATTAAATGATTAAAAATACAACTTTTTCTTAAAATAAATATTTAGTACAAAATGGACCTACAAGAGAACATAGTTTTGTACACTAGTTAGAATTTTAGCTATTTTACTAGTAAATGAGAGGTTACCAATAATTGTCTCGTTGGGCGAATTAAAGTAGGTTTCATTTGTTTCGTACCTTTTCTTTCACATTCCAAAAGATTCGACGCTAGAAAATTATTAATTTTTACTAGTTTATTGTGAGATTTTTTTTTTTTTTTTTTTTTTATGAAAGTAATATTTTAAGGCTACTTTTGGTTGGAAAGAAAGATGTTAAGGCCCCGTTTGGTAACCATTTCCATCCCATTCCATTCCCAGATTTTTGGAAATTCTGTTTGGGAATAGCGTTTGGTAATTTTTGTTTCCGTTTCCATTTTATTCCCATTTAAGAATTGTGCCCACTTTTTTCTTAAGAAATGAGAAACAAAAAAAAGTTGTTTTTTATTATTCTCATTCCATTCCCAAAACTCATGGTCACTATTCACCTACCGGCCGACCACCGCCGGTCACCGTCCGGCCGGAAATTTTCCGGCCACTTCCGGCAGTCACCGGCGACGGCGCCATTGTCTTCCGGCCGACGTCGCCGGCGCGACCGCCGTCCGGTCATCGCCGGCGGGGGGCACCGCCGGCTCCGACACCAGAGAACCGTCGGCGGCCGTTGTTGGAGCGCCGGCCGGGCGTCGCCCGAGCACCGCCGGCCGGCCGGCGACGGCGCCACCGCCGTCAGGCCAAAACAGAAAAAAAAAAAAGAAAAAAGAAGATTTTAAGATAAAATCGTTACCAAACACAATTCCCTTCCCAAAACAAAAAAAAAATTATCGTTACCAAACGCGATTCTACTCCCAAAAAGAAAACAAAAATCTCATCCCATCCCATCCCACTGCTGGAATGGAAACAGAAACGGTTACCAAACCCCACCTAAACTTTTGGTTGGAAAGAAAGATGTTAATATATATATATATATATATATATATATATTATTCACCTTAAAAAAAATTATTTTTAAAAAAATAGGTTTGGTTAAAAAAGAAAAATGAAATGATAAAAATAATTCACTTTAATATAATTTATTATTTTACTTTTATATATTACAAATCTAAATTAAAAATTCTATTATTAAGGATATAATTGTAATTTTACTTATTCTCTCCCACTTTTCTTTATTTTCTTCCCAAAATTTGTGTGAAAAAAAAAAAATTGTCTAAAAAATTGTGTATTTTCCTTCCTATTTTTTTTCCCCCTTTTTTGATGTGGATGGAAACCTGTCGACCTCTAAGTGGCTCCACCTAGACCTCCCACATAAATCGAACGAGGACACGCCATCAAACGGCTTGATCAGCCCAGTTGCATGTTGGCCCAGCATCTCGTCAGGTCGGTCATCTTGAAGGACTTTAGCAATCACCCATCATAAATCTTTAGCATTTAACATGAGTATAATCGACGAGGAGCAGGTCGGCATGACAACCTCAACGTCCGTGCCGGTACCCGGGCCAACCCACTAGTCTTGATGACTTGGCCTATGGGCTCATCCACTAATGTTCAAGGGCCCAAGTCTATAACTCTAATCCCATCGAAAGTCTTCCAAGTGCCGTATTAGGGCAGATAACCGAGCTTAGGCCCTTAATTCCCGGGACACTAATCACATTCCCACCTATAATAGGAAGGCGTGGACAAGCATTTTGGCAGGTTGGAAAAGAGAGGTAACAGTTTTAATATCTCCTAGCGACCTTAAATTCTTCCCCAAGCTTTTACTCTCACGCTGGAAGGGACACGCTGGGCCAACCCCCGCAAGTCCTTTGTGTAGGTACCGACCCGCAGGTCAGGCCGAACAGCGCCAGGCCAGCTCGGCCAGTTACAGATCTGCGAACAAAGAGACTCAAGATCCAGTTTCTCCAAGGGCAGCTTCCAAATCACCAAGTATTCTCCACATGGATGCCGATCAGATCATAATGTTAGGCACTCCAATTTTTTACACCAATAGTTTGGCGCCGTTTGTGGGAAGTGCACAAAAAGCTTTTCTTAGGTCATCAACTCCCTACTCAATTAAGATTTGATAATCACAAGGCCAGGTTATTCAGCAAAGAAATCGAAACACTACAATAAATAGCAACCTGACCCGAGAGATGTCAAGAACACCCAGGTCGGATATGTCACACCCCTCCCCGAACCACTATCGCCCCTGGTCAGGCGTGATGTCGACTTGACGTTACCTGATCGACTAACAAATATACATATGTATATATATATATATATATACATGCACCGCTATACTTTTTTTTTCAAAAATATATTTACCCATTTCAAAATTTAGGAAATACACCCGTCCCAAATATTCACAACAAAATCACAAAAAGAAAATTGAACATTTCACTGTTCATACCTGTCCAACCAAACTTCCAAAACGACCCCCCCTTCTGACTCTACCTAGTGTCAGTAGTGGACCCGTTCTTAACTATGGCACCTGAAACTAAATATTTTATCGGTATACTGTTTTCATAATATAAAAATATTTTATGAATCAAGCATAATTATCAAATACCACTTTTTCAAATATAATATAATATAACCTGACACCAAGTCATAATAAAATTCCAATGTCATTATTGCAAGAGGATAAGGTATTTAAATCAACCAATCCAAACATTTCGACATATAATAAAATACTGCACTCATATTTTCCTATCAGCCATAGGATCGTTTCACCTCACAATCGGGAGTTACGACAGTACCGTAACCTGTACAACTGTGTCATCTAATGTGACTATCAGTGTCAGGGCCATTTAATATCCCTAATGGTAGGGGTAGCCAATTGCAAGATTTTCACTCTTGACAGGTCAACATATATCCACCTTACAGGACTTGCTTGACAAGTAACAATAAAAATATTCATACTGTAGGACTTGCCTGACAGGTAACAACGAATTTCCACCCTGCAGAACTCGCTTGACAGGTAACAATATATATCCACTCGCAGGTCTTGCCTGACAGGTAATTCACATCTCGCAGGACATGCCCTCCCAACGAGAAAACAACTATGGCATAATCGGATAATAAAAATTACTTTCCACATTTAAACATTTACTTGATCTGTGTAACGTTATAAAATAATCAATTTTAATTAACCTTTTTTTTTTTTTTTTTTACATTTTAGTACGAAAACATTTACTTGATCCTGTTTGCCTCCGGCCCCCATGCAAGGAGGGTCGGATCTCCAAACCACAGGAGGAGTAGAGTGACCTCAAGAGTCCAGAGATTGAGTGATTCACTCTCACGGATATGTGCCCTAGGCCTGGCCACGACCTTGTGACCGAGCAAATAGAGAGAAGGATTTGGCCCCCTATTGTCTCGAGGACATCAACCCAGCCGTCTCACAAACGCTGATATGAAGACAGACAAGAATCTCCATCAATTAGGGCGTCCAGTTACGTGGTCTGATCGAAACACCAGTCCCACCGGACTCGAGAGATGGATTTTTATTCTCCACCACTGGCTCGAAAGCGTGAAGCTTGGGCATCTACCTGCCAGGCCGCGGCACCACCCAGAGAAGAAGTACCTATGGAGCATCGTATGGCCAAGATAGAGGCCACACTCCACCAGATACAGGGCATTGGAGGTGTATCCGGGCTCCCTGTCGGGCTGAGATCCCTCTTTATTGATGAAATCATAGGGAAAACTGTACCTCATAGGTTCCCCAATCCCCCAGTGACCTAGTATGATGAGACCACGTACCCTATGGACCATCTTTCTATTTTTGTATTCTTCATGGATATGCACACGACCTCCGTTGCGGTAAGGTGCAAGTTCTTCCCTTTCACCTTAACCGGTCTAGGCTATACATGGTTCAACGACTTAGCCCCAGCCTTGATATCCATCTTCATTCAGCTTCAACGGCTCTTTCTAACCCGATTTAGCCATTCTCGACGCAGGCCAAAGATCGTAACCCACATCTTCTCCCTCCAATAAAAGGTTGGGGAGAATTTAGATGATTACATGGATAGATTTTGGAAGTAGACTCTTGGCTGTGTGGGTCTCTCAGATGCCATAGCCTTAAACGGGCTTTCATCGATGGGCTGAGGCACAAAAGGTTATCTTACAACGTGTGCTCACGTCTAGCTTCGAGCCTACACGATACTTTGGATTGTAGTACCAGTTTCTATGAAGCCGATCTATTTGACATGGTGAAGAGAGATCGTGAGGGAATCTAGAAGAAGAAGGACCGAGCTGAAGAAGGGTCGAGCCGATCTCAAGGCTTACAATGACTACAAGCCAAAAGGCGGTTAGGACCTCTACCTAGGGATAGGAGACCTCACCTACCCCCAGGGCCTCGACAGCACGGGTTCACCCCCCTGACAGCTTCAATCGCTATGATTTTCGTCGAGAATTCCAAGGAATGAAATTTTCCTCCTGCCCCTACCTTAAGGGAAAAACCCATGGGCAAGTCGATTAACAAATATTATGAGTTTCACAGGGACCGCGGCCATTGAACCGAGGAGTGCTTCCAATTAAAGGAAGAGATAGAGGTACTCATCAAAAGAGGGTACCTTGGAAGCTATGTTCGCAGAACGAATAGGGAACCCCAATTTGGGAGAAGTAACCACTGAGATGACCACAGAGGTTAACGAAAAGGGCGAAATAATAGTCGACCTCCACTTCGGGACAATAACTTCGATGATGATGGCGACCAACAAGTAGACGGAGAAATTAACGTTATCCATGGCGGACTTGGTCTCAAAGGGGACACGTCTTCTTACCGAAAAAAGATATGAGCACAAGGCGAAGAGAAAGGCCAAGCAAGACGTGTATGAGGTGGGAACGGTTGATGCAACCTCACACAACGTCATCTCCTTCAGTGAGGCCGACCTTAAAGGTGTACATACCCCCCTCCCCCTCGGATGATGCCCTGGTTATATCGGCCCAGATTGATCACTTTAAGACAGGGAGGATTATGGTCAATGGAGGCAACTCTGCCAATATAATTTTTAAGTGGGCCTTCGACAAGATGAAGGTGGACTCCAGTATTGTGCAACCCGTGAAAGCTCCTCTCATCGGCTTCGGGGGAGATGTCATCAGTTCGATTGGATGGGTTTCCTTGCCTATCACGGTAGGGTCTAAACCTAGGTTGGCCTTGGTATGAACCAAATTCCTTATTGTGGATCGACTCTCTCCTTACAATACTATCATGAGACGGCCTAATGTAGTGGCCCTGAAGGCCTTACACTCCCCATATCACCAATTGACGAAGTTCCCCATAGATCAATGAGTGAGAGAAGTGCGAGGAGACCAAGAATCAACTTGGCATGCGTCAGGAGGGAGCTGGAGAAGAAATAACAATTACTAAAAGGGCTCGAGCCCAGGGAGCATTGCCAGTAATTTCCTGAGCTTATGGCCCTTGACAACAGTACCAGGATCATCCCGATAAATGACCCTCGAGAAGAAGAGTTTGGCCCCCGACCTCGTGAGGAACTAGTGGAAGTTCCTATTCACGTTTCTATTGAATAACAAATTGTGAGAATTGGAGCCAAGATCGGTCTCCAGTAGCGTGCTGAGCTTACCGACCTGTTATGTAGGAATTATAACATGTTTTCTTAGTCACACAATGAGCTCCTGGGGATCGACACTCGTGTGGCTATGCATCAGCTACACACCGACATACCAACACCCTCTTATTCGGCAGAAGCGGAGGAAGTTTCACCCAGACCATCACAAAATCATTGAGGAAGAAATGGATAAGCTCATCAAATCCAACACCAGGAGCTAAAGAAATATCTCTCTTCAGCTTCACTGCTCAGCACGCCAAGGAGAGGGAAATAGTTATTTCTTTATATTGCGACGTCAAACACGGCAATGAGTGCCGCCCTGGTGAGGGTAGAAAATGGCGTCTAGAGCCCAGTTTATTACTCTAGTAGGGCCATCACCGACGTTGAGATAAGGTACACGAGGTTTAAGAAACTGGCCTACGCCTTGTTGATTGCATTAAGAAAGCTCAAGCAATACTTCCAAGCCTATACTATTATCATTTTGACCGATCAGCCCCTAAGGTAGATCCTCCACTCTCTCGACGTTTCTAAACAGTTGATAAAGTGTAGTCTCAAATTGGTCAATTCCACATTGAATATCGGTCTAGAACGGCGATTAAGGAGCAGGTTCTAGCCGATTTTATCGCCAAGCAGGTTTTCCCAAATGATGAGCCAAACTCTAACCTAGAAGTATTCCAGAAGACCTCTCCACTAAGCAAAAGGGTCAGCAAAGTCCTAGCTGGGGCATCTGACTTGGGACCAGATTCATGGTAGGTTTTCACTGATGGTTCCTCCAACTAGAATGATTGTGGTGCCAGGATGGTCCTTGTAGCTCCAGACAGGGAAGAAGTAGAGTATGCACTTCTGCTCGGGTTTTGGGCTACGAATAACGAAGTAGAGTATAAGGCCCTTCTTGTCGGGCTGAGGTTAGCCAAGAAATTCAACATAAAGACTCTTCAGATCATATATGATTCCCAGCTCATGGTCAACCAAGTGAATGGAAAATACCTAACTAAGGACCCGGGCATGGATGCAACCTAGAGAGTGTAAAGATCTTAATGAATGAATTTGAGAGGGTACAAGTCCGAAAAATTCCCCTAGAGAAAAACAGGCATGCTGACACGCATGCCAACCTGGCCTTCGCGGTGGAATACAACCTCAAGAGAACGGTATCCATGCAGTACCTGGCCAGGTCTAGTACAACTGATTCTAACGAAGTGACGACTATATGCGAGCTCAGCTTCGGGCCGGCCTGAATGGATCTAATCAGGAACTATGCCAAAAATAGAACGTTGCTTGGGGATCGAGCTGAGGCCAAAAGGGTGCACTACCGAGCTTCATGGTACGTCATCCTTAATGGTGTATGTTATCGTAAATCCTTCTTGGTCCCCTACTCCCAGTGTCTCCGACTTGAGGAGGCCGAATACGTCATGCAAGAAGTCCACGAAGAAGTCTGCGGCAACCACTTGGAGGGCAAATCCCTAGCTCGGAAATTACTCCAGCACGGATACTACTGGCCAAGAATACTGGAAGAAGTAGGTGAGTTCTTGAAAAAATACGACAAGTGCCAGAGGTTTACTACCCACTCTCACGCACCGCTAACCGAACTAGTGCCCATGACTAGCCCTTGGCCCTTTACCCAGTGGGACATCGACCTCCTCGACCCGTTCCCTCTGGGCACTGGCTAGAAAAAGTTCCTGGTCATGGTGATCGATTACTTCACAAAGAAGGGGCAGAAGCCCAATATTACTAAGCCCATGCCGGGCTGGAAAAAAAAATAACACTACAATTTGAGTTAGCTGGGTTGGGTGGTTGACTGGCCATTAGAGAGCCACCTCGGCCTAGTTCCCTCATGCGCCTCCATTAGTACTAGGCTCGACGTTGCCACCCTGGCCTTTACCATATTCCATCTTGGGGAATTCCATTCGGATAGTTGTGTAATTGAAGCTGGGGAGCTGGCATCGGAGGGAATAGATAGTAGCGTTAATATCTACTTGTATCACTGCGGCGGCGATCTTGGTCTCAAGATTCTTGTAATCTTGGCTCCGTATCCAGGCCTCAACAGCTCCCATCTCAGTTTGTTCCACAGTCACCGCCTTGTCTGCCTTGCAGGCATTGAGCTGGTCAATCGCCTTATTGAGGTTCTCCTTGTACCGCTCAGCCAGGCTGATTAGAGTCTATTTGTCCTTACTTAACTACTGGTTGTCTCTCCTTAACTGGTTGACCTGGGCCTGGTTCTTCAAAGCTGCCTCTTCCAGTTCACGTACTCTCTCGAGGGCAACGTTGCGGCCCGTCACAACCTCGGTATTCTTCTCCTCCAAGACACTGATCTTTTCGTTGGCCTGGTGAAGACATATGCTCATCTCCGCAACCTTAAAAAGGCTCTGCATTAGCGAAAGAGGAACGATCAGTAAAGAAGAAATTTTTTTACAAGTTTAGAAATAATATTGAAAATAAAGACTTGCCGACGTGACATCTTTATAGACCTTAGTGGCCAGCCTGGTGTCAGTCTTGGAGGCTATCTTACTTCGGTTGTCAGGATGGGTGATCTTGTGTATGAAACTCAGAAGGATATTGGGCTGATCGAGGTTACGATTCCCGAGCTTGAGGCTAGTGTCAGCAACAAAGGTCACAACTTGCTTTGGCTGGCTTTCTCTCCTACTCTTGTTTTGGGGCTCAACCTCCACCTCCACCATGGACACCTTCCTCTTGCCCTTGTCTCTCTTCTTAATGGGGGTCGAGCTCTCATCCTCCATGGGAATGATTGCATCTGGGGTTGAGGCCCTCTCCTCCAATGCTGATCTCGCCAGGGTTCCCTAAGAGGTTACCCAGGCAAAGGTGTACTCCACTTCTTGGCTGGGATCTGGGCTGAGAACCCTGCTGGGAACCGTGCTAGGATCCTTATTGAGAACTGGCTTGTTCAGCACCCCCTTTCTAGGTTTGCTGCTCCATAAACAACCTCTTCATAGCAATAATGTCCATAAATATGAACGGAGGACAGTGTTAAGTCAAAACGAATATCATGAAAGTTTTTTAAGTGTAAGAAATTTTTCGAGCCGAGGTAAGAAAACTTTATGTTCTTGGATTTTTTGTTGAGGACCGGCGTGGAAAGAAACGTATCACTCCAAAAATAGATATTATACAAGGTCGACGAGATTAGCGCCTTGACATGGTTGTTGGGAGCCTTCATGACCCAGTTTCTCTCCGCAATAATTTTCGGGCTGGGCTTGTTATTCTTCTGGGCTAAGAACATAAGAAGAAAAGTTAGATAAATTTATCGAGGAGAAAAACTCAAACTCACGCTGAGACTGACACTTACCCTCTGTCCCCCAATGCACCTGGACCGGATGCTCTATGTCCGTCGGCGAGCTAAACTCCCATCATTTCCCTCCAAGAAAGAATGAGTTGGTCTTCCAATCCTTTATGGAGTCATCATAGCCGTGGATGAATTTTTGCCGGGTTGCGATATAGCACTAACCCTTACCACCGGGCATCGACTGTAACGAACAAAACCCAAGGTCCTAACAGATGGCCATCATCCAAAGATAAATGGAAAATTGCAAGTCAGCCAAAAGTTCCCCTCGTACACCGAGGCGTACCCCTTAGGAGGGGCACAAACTCGGTCATTTTCCTCGGGAACCTTTAGATCTACTAAGCTAGGGAACGTATACTTGGACCAAAATTTGTTTATATCTCTCTCCATCAAGAAGGATTTGAACTGCCAGACTAGAGCTTCATGAGGGACCTAGCAGACGGGCTGGTCAGGAACCAAACCAGCCGGCAAGGCTCGACCCGACGAGGGTGAGAGAGCGTCAACTGCTAAGATAGATGGGCCTGTGGCACCAAGCTTGTCGGTAGGACCCGTATCGAGCTCAACACTAGGACCCCTAGAAGAGCCTACTTCACTTTTGGCTCTCTGGCATCGAAAGCTACTGGTCACATCTAGAAGCTGGGAAGGCCCCACTCCAGCCGACCTTTGAGCCCTCTCGAACGATAAGGTCGTCCACTCAACCTCTGTTGTAGATGAACTGCTCTCGATTTTCTCTATAGGAGAATTTAACTTGGTCTGTTTAGAGTCAGACGGGCTGTACCTCGGGGAATATGAAGAAGGCATGTTAGAGGGAGAAAAGAAAAGAATACCATGCTCTGAGGTTGGTAGGAGCACTCACGATTACTCTGGTGCAAAGAAATATGGGTGAAATAAGGTTCTATTCATAGGCGGGCAGGAAAGTCGAATGGTCGCATTAATTGAACGTCGAATAGAGCCTCGATCCTCGCACTGTCAGGCCACGTGTCGCGCATCCGCTCAGGAGGCCATAAGACTTCTCGTAGAAGTCAGGTAGCGACCAACCGAGCTTCTTTTGGATACCGAGCAGTTTTACCTCGAGCCCGAAATCCCATTCTCTAACGATCACAGAGCAGAACCCTCAGTGCCTCATGTTCCATTTCCACGCTAAGGCTTGGGGAAAAAGCTGATATAGGTAGAAACCCACTGACCTCTAAGTGGCTCCACCTAAGCCTGCCACATAGATTGAAGGAGGACACGTCATCAAACAACCTAATCAACCTCGTTGCACGTTGGCTCGGCATCTCGTCAGGTCGATCGTCTTGAAGGACTTGGACCAACCCACTAGTCTTGATAGCTTGACCCATGGGCTTCTCCACCAACTTTCAAGGGCCCAATTCCATAGCTCTAATCCTATCGCACGCCCTCCACGCATCGTATTAAGACGAATAACCGAGCTTAGGCCTTTAATTCTCGGGACGCTAATCACATTCTTGCCTATAAAAAGAAGGTGTGGACAAGCATTTCAGTAGGTTGGAAAAGAAAGCTAACAGTTTTAATATCACCCAGCGACCTTAAATTCTCCCCCTCGAACTCTTACTTTCAAGCTGGAGGGGACATGCTGGGCCAATCCTGACAAGTCTTTTGTACAGATACCGACCCGTAGGCTAGACTGGATAACACCAGGCCAGCTTGGCCAGCTACAGATCCATGAACAAAGAGACTCAAGATCCAGTTTCTCCAAGGGCAGCTTCCAGATCACCAAGTATTCTCCACATGGACGCCAACCGGATTATATTGTTGGGCACTACAATTTCCAACGCCAACACCTTCTATTTTTCATCCATACCAAACAATTTTTTTTTAATCTTATTTTCCTTTTCATTCTTTTTCCACCCAACTAAAAGCACCCTAAGTTATTAACCTTTGACATAAGGCCAAATGAAAGAAAATATTAAGTGTATTATATAATTTGTATATATAGCGTATTACTAGTGTTTAAAGGCGAAGAGAAAAATAATAATAATATTTTTTTTTAAAATAATACTTAGACAATAAAACAAGATGATGATTAAATTACAAAATAAAATAAAATAAAATTTAAACTTAAATCTTGTGAAATGTAGTTGAGGTAAGAGTCACATTTGTTGATTAGATCTTGCAAAAAAAAAAAAATCAAAATTTTCTCTCCAAATATGATACATCTGCCAAAAAAAAATAAACAGTAACACAATCAAGTACAAATGTGAAAATAGATTTGTTTTTAGTTCTGAATTGTTCCTACTATTTTTTTTATTCTCACTCTTTTATGAAAGAAAATATGTGAACATAACTGAACAAATAGCCTGAATGAAAATAAGGGGCATTTAATCTAAAAATTAATTCTGCAAATTGTCCCACTTCTAAAAGCATATTTACTCGCAATCCTTTTGGCAATTTCGGATATAAATACCTATTTTTATCCTATATTCGATAGTTTCATATTCCATAAAAATCAGAGCTATCAATGGATGTTATTTGACTTCCTATATTTAACAAAATAGGTTAATACATTAAATATCATTAAAAATACCATTTTGTTAACATTTTAACTACGATTTTTTATAGTTTTGATGGCAAATTCTTGTTTTGCATTAAAAATTAATATATTAAACATCATAAATTAGTTTCAACAAATATGTTGGAACTAACATATCAACAACTTTTGGATATGCACCAAAAAATATACAAATTGAATATATTTTTGTGCGGTTTTCAATGCAGAACACAAATCTGCAATCAAATCGATCAAGAAATTCTTAAAAAATCTCTCTAAAAATATATTACAGCAAAACCTCTCTCTTTTCAAATAGCTAAATTAAATCTCTTTTTTTTTTTTTTTTTTTTTTTTATATAGTTTTAACTAAAAAACGCACGTTAATATCTGGAATTTAATCCCTATAGATTTGAATCTATAACATCTAACGCAACATGTCAAATCATCAAGAATTCTATATTAACACGTATATCGCTTACCTAGATCTATTATGAACAATCGACTATCGATACGGAAATTTGCAACGATCAATCACGAGTAAGGCACGAATCGCGTGGATACGTGATCTTTCTCAATCAAAACTCTCGAGTTCCTCAATGAGATTATTGATTCTCTTCCAGATAGGGAGAAGGGAGCTATCAAAATGTTTGTTTGTTTTTTATATTGGGGACCATAACCTTAACTTTTCTATATATATGATATGATTAGGGTTCCTACAATTCCCTAATAATTCCAATATTTTTTGGTATCTACATATTTAACCCATATTCTTTTGAATAGTCTACGGGCTTACCCAAATTAATTAGATCACTTAATTTTAGCCCATTAATTTAAATAACAAATATAATTGAGAAATAATAACATGTTGCCCAATATATATTAGGAAACAAAAATTTCGCAACAATCTCCCAGTTGGGCTACATTTTATTCCTGTAACAATTATATCACAAAATTCCTTAGGCGCGCATCCGTATGTTATTTATCCTTAGATTTCTCCTTAAACAATTTGGTAAATTTCATATACTAGCAATGGAATTACCATGGCTTTTATCACAATATAGTCATGACTAAACCATGATAATTACCATACTAATGCACTTAATGACATAGATCAAATGTAAATGAGTAGCATGAAAAATACATGCAATGTGATCTAAAAAATGCTTCTTACCAACTGGTCCTTCTTTAGTTTTTAGTGAGATCAATCCTTAATCTTTCTACTCTTATTTTAAACCACAATTAGAAAGAATACATTCAAAGTAAATAAAATTTAATCCATCTACTTTATTCTACAGAAATCAAATATACGTATCTAATAAAATGTGAATGAGTAGTATGAAAATTACATGCAATGTGATTTCAAAAATGCCTATTTCCAACTGGTCCTTCTTTGGTCTTTAGTAAGATCAATCCTTAGTTTTTTTATCCTTATGTTAAACTAAAATTAAAAAAAACACATTCAGAATAAATAAAATTTAATCCATCTACTTTATTCTGTAGAAATCAAATATACATATCTAATAAAAAAACATTCAATAGACACAAGCTCCCACTAAACTAGCACATCATCAGATAAAATCACACCCATACGAGCAGTGTGCTCATGAAATACCTTAAGTGACAAACCTTTAGTGAGCGGATCTACAATCATGGAGTTTGTTCTCATATGTTCTATAAATATTATCATACTCTGAATTATCTCTTTAGTAATTAGAAACTTGATTGAAATCAGAATGCCCATTAATCTCCAAATGATCTGTCGTCCGATAAGTGAGCATGTAATCTTTTATTTTTTGTAAATACCTTATAACCCGTTTGGATGGTTTTCAACGATCCATCCCAGGGTTACTTAAGTATCTGCCCAACATTCCAAATATGAATGCTAAATTCGGACATGTACATACTTGAGCGTACACAAGACTCCCTACTGCCGACGCATAAGGAATCTTTTGCAACTCTTCATTTTCTAACTTATTCTTGGGGCATTGAGTGAGACTAAACATGTCTCATTTAGCGACAGGAGTATTTCCTAGTACACAATCGTTTATGCCAAATCTAGCAAGTACCTTATCGATATAGCTATTTTGTGATAACCCAAAGATACCCCGATAGTGATCTCAGTGTATCTTTATTTCTAATACAAAATAGGAATCCCCAAGATCTTTCATTTCAAAATTCTTAGTTAGAAATCTCTTCGTTACATGCAATAAGCCTATATCGTTGCTAGCCATCTGTATGTCATCAACATATAGCACTAGAAAAAGTAATTTATTCCTACTGAACTTGTGGTATACACAATCATCAACTGCATTTACCTCAAAACCATATGAGACAATGATTTGATGAAATTTGTGACACCATTGACATGAAACTTGTTTGACAAAACTAGAGAGAAAGTCTCTTTATAATCCACTTTTGAGAGTCTGAATTTTGTTTGACTTGATGGAAGTCGATTGGAACATCTTTCGTAGTCCCTATGTCAAACTTATGTCTTTGAAGAATGACAATATAATTATCTGAAATCGCACTTCTCCTCTCCCTAGTGGATCTCCTTAATGGCACTTCTTGAGGTTGTTAAGTTTGTTCTATAGGTTGTGTTTGAGGAAGAATATCATTGTTGTCTTGGTCTGGAACAATGTCAGGAATAGGAGCCTGAGCCTGAACATTGTTATTTAGAGTCAGAACTGTGTCTTGAACAGTAATAGGTATAGAGACTTGATCACCGTCAATAATAGGTTCCTCTTCAAAGAAAACTATGTCTTGAACACCAATAGGTACAGAGATTTGATCATCCTCCATAGCATATTTTTCTTCAAAGACAACTTTTCTTATGTTTCATTCCCCTCAAATTCAAAACCCTCAAGGAATTTTGTATTTTCTGTCTCAAAAAATTTCCAATCCGAGGGATTATAAAACTTAAATCCTCTCAATCATTCAGTGTACCCAACAAAGAAGTAGCTGAGTCCAGTTTTGTTTTTTTTTTATTTGGCCTATAAGGCCTTGCCTTAGCTGGACAACCCCCATCGTGTAAATGCCTTAGGCTAGGCTTTACGCCTAACCATAGCTTATAAAAGGTTTTAGCTATCGCTTTACTTGGTACCCTGTTCAAGATATATGTTGCAGTCTTAAGCGTTTCTCCCCAGAGTGATTCTGGTAAAGAAGAATGAATTATCACTTCTTACCATGTCCTTAAGCATTCTATTTTGTCTCTCAGCAACACGGTTCATGCCAGGTTTGCCCAGTATGGTGTACTACGAAATTTTGCATTCCTCTAGAAAATTAGCAAAAGATCATGGATGTTGTTTTCTTAATCCGTCAAATCTCCCGTAGTATTCACCACCATGGTTCGATTTACCAACCTTAATTTTCTTGCCTAGTTGATTTTTAACTTCAGCTTTGAAAGCCTTAAATACGTCTAAGGATTGAGATTTCTCATGAATCAAATATAGGTACTCATAACGAGAGTAGTCATCTATGAACGTAACAAAATACTATTGTCCAATCCATGATGTCGTAGGGAATAGTCCGCAATATGTATTAGTTCTAAGACACTAGAACTCCTATTGGCATCCAATTTCTTTATGTTTGTTTATTTCCCTTTTACACATTCAATACAAACTTTGAAATTTGTTAAATTAAGGGGATCAAGAATTTCTTCAGAAACACGCCTCTCCATTCTCTGTTTAGAGATATGTCCGAGACGCTTGTGTAAAAGCATGGCAGAATTCTCATTAGCTAATTTGCATTTTGTACCACAAGTAGTTGTCTATAAGGTTTTATTATGTGAAGCAATAGTATTCAACAACTATATATTATCAATTAAAGAACCAGTTGTAATAATATTTGAATCTTGAAAAAGACTGAGGTTATTATTTCCAAATGAACAAGAAAAACCAAATTTATCCAAAGTAGAAATAGAAACCAAATACTGTCAAAATGACGATATTACATATGTCTCTTTCAAACCCAAAAAGTAACCAGTCTTTATAGATAATCTAAAAGTCTCTATTGCCCCCACAGCAACTGTTTTTCCATCGCCCACATAGATGCATCTTTCAGCATCAATTAGATGTCGGTTCCACAAACAACCCTGCATAGACACACTTACATGAGTAGTAGTACTAGAATCTACCCACCAAGTGTGACTAGGTACATAAGCTAAATTAACCTCAAAACAAACCATAGTGAGAAGCATACTCTTATTTACACACCATAAGACGTACTTAGAACACTCTCTTTTCATATGTCCAACTTTCTTGCAAAAGAAACAGAAAAATTCCTGATCCTGATTATTTTGCAATTTGGATTGTTGTAGTGTTGTGTTCCAACAGTAACTTTCTGACCTTTATCACTTCTTAGAGGTAGTGGCTAAGATAGCACTTTCTATTTTTTCTCACTTAATTCTTTTTTCTTCCTGTACACAGTCATATATAAGCTAATTAAGAGTCCTTTTATCCTTTTAAGTATTATAACTCACCGTAAACTGACTGTATTGTGTAGGAAGAGAAATGAGTACTAAATGCATGAGCAAGTCCTCAGACAGCTCTAACTTTAGTGCCTTTAGTTTTGAAGTGACATTTGACATTTCCATAATGTACTCCCTTATGTTCTCTTTTCCTTTATACTTTATCGAGACAAGATTAGCTAAAAGCGTACTTGTCTCTGCCTTTTCATTCTTTTTTTCTATTTCCTCAAGGAACGTCTCAGTAGTTACCTTATCGGATATACCGCCCCTGAATGTTTTTGAAATGCTACGTTTGATCATCATAAGACTTGTGCGATTAGAATGGTCACACCTCTCATGTTTTCTTTTAGCCTTAGGGGAACTTTCTTTAGTGAGAAGTGAAGGTTATTCTTTTCTTAGTGCAAAGCCAAGACCCATGCAACTAAGAATAATTGAAATATTCTCTATCTAATTCTTAAAGTTCGTATTGTTAAACACCGAATAGAATTCATGTTGGTAGTTATAGAAGTAGTAGAAGTATTAACTAAATAGAAAACAATGACGAACACAAGCTCATAACATAAAAGTTCATATCAAATTAAAACTTTAACACATATGACATAAACAAAATAATTGTATTGGTAGGGCCTATCACAAGATACCTAACACAACATTGATGTTTAGCCTTTGGGCAGAAACATCAACTTGTAAGCGATACTCTTAATGTAATAATAAAATGTTGACAATAAATCACATCAAACAATGAGCCTTTCTTTGGACCAACTTACTGTTCACATAAAACTTAATAATCATTACACATTTATTCCTACAGACATGTTTATTATCTAGTCAAACAATAATTTTCATTTGGGTCGATTATTGATTGCATAAATAATAACCATACGTATATCAATTTCAAGTCAATGTTTATAATTTAGTTGAACAATAACCTTCCTTTGGGCCGGTTATGATTCACGTAAACAACAAAACACCAAATTAATATTCATTATTCGGTCAAACAATAACCTTCCTTTGGGTCAATCATTGTTCGCATAAGTAAGAAACGTTCAATTAGTGTTCATTATTTTATCAAATAATAATCTTCCTTTAGGCCGGTTATTGCTCACATAAATAACAAACATCATCAACCACCATTACTTATTATTTGGCTAAACAATAACATTCCTTTGTGCCGACTATTGTTTGTATAAATAACAAATATCAACATCATAATATCCAAAAATAGAAGAAAACTATGCAACAAAGATTACTTTGGTAACATATTATTTCATTTTAATTTATTTCAAGATATAATATTTTATTAGACGACCTTCCTAATGGTCCATTGATCAAATGTCGTGCAACGGATTAAAATTTCTAATGTTGGGGTATTGAATTGATCGACTGGCCTTGAAAATTGGCTTGACCGAATTGGACAGAGGCTAATTGACTCTATTTTGAAGCATTTGGTCTACCAACCGTGAAGGTTCATTTAACCGTTTCTCTCAGAACCCAAAAGGCGGCATCCAGCTGCAATCGGTTGACCGATTTCGTTAGAAGTGCAGGTGCAGTGACTTCAAGCCTGATTTTGACCATGATGAAATCTGATTTTGGAAAACCTCAAAACATAAAAATTGTATCTTTCTTTCTGATATTTTTACAAAATTTTGAATCACCTTAATCGGGGTTCTGACGAGAATGTTATGGCCAAAATATAAATAGGTGTCAAAATGTCCAAATGTAGTAAATTCAAGTCCGATTTTGACCACGATACAATCTAATTCTGGAAAAACTTAAAACGTAAAAGTTATACATATCTTTCTAGACTTTTCACAAAATCTTGAATCACCTCAATTGGAGTTTGGACGAGAACGTTATGGCTAAAATACGAACAGGTGACAAAATTGTCCGAACCTTTCCTGACCAAATCGATTGACCGATTTTTTTTTTTCAAATCGGTTAATCGATTTGATCAGATATGAATTTCTATAGCAAAAACACACAAAATTTTTCAAAAATTATAGTTTTTCTTTCCTTAGATTCATAACAAATTTGTAGTATTTCACAAAAATTGAATCAAATCACATAAACCACACAAAAATCTTAATGTTTCTTCCCACTATTTCACAAATAATCAAACTTTAGTGGAAAAAACACAAACCCTAAATTCTACGAACATGAAAAACTCAAGAACTTTAATGATTCAACATGAAGTAGGCTCTGATACCACTTGTTGGGATTTAATCCCCATAGATCTGAATCTATAACGCCTAACGTAATATGTCAAATCATCAAGAGTTTCATATTGATACATAAATCGCGTACCTGAATCTATTATGAACAATTGACTACCTATGTGGAAATTTGCGATGATCAATTATCAGTAGGGCACGGATCGAGTGGGTATATAATCTTCCTCAACCAAATCTCTTAAGTTCCTCAATGGGATTATCGATTCTCTTCTAGATGGGGAGAAGGGAGTCGTCAAAATGATTTGGTGTATTGGGGACCATAACCTTAACTTTTCTATGCATATGGTATGATTAGGGTTCCCATAATCCCCAAATCACCCCAATAGTTTCTGGTATCTACACATTTAACCCATATTCTTTTGAGTAGTCTACGGACTTTCCCAAATTAATTAGATCACTTAATTTTAGCCCATTAATTTAAATAGAAAATATAATTAAAAAAATAATAATATGTTGCCCAATACCTATTAAGAAACAAAAATTTCCTAACACAATATATATAGGATTTAAATAATGCCTACAACAGCTATATTTTCAAAAATAAGCTCATAAATGCTATATATAGACCCCATATATCAAAACCTTTTAAATCTGAAATATTTGACACAAAAATACACTTTTAAAACTCTCGCCCAAAAATATTTTGATTTAAGCCTCCTAAAGATAGAAAGTAATTTTCTCGGTAAATCTCACAAAATCTGATAATTGGACTAAATCATAAGATTGTCAAAATATAAGGTATATCCATGAAAATCAGTCAAAACCCCTTTAAACAAGATTTTCCAACATTCAAAGCCATAAGATTAGGCGTAAAAGATCTCGAAAAAGGTTATCGTTGACCGGATCATCCATCGGTCAACCGGTTAGACCTTCAAGGGCATCCTACTAATAGAACACTAATTATTTGACAAGTCAGAGCAAGCAAGAGATATTTAGTTATTTTCAGAAATACATAAAACATTATACATAGTGTGTGTCGTGTGATCGTTTCGCTAGGATGTTAGGCTTACTAAGCTAATTTAGCTCTGATACAAATTGTTGGCCCAAAGATCTATCAAGAGGGGCTAAATTGGGTAGTTTAAAATTTTAATCCAATTAATTATCCCTAATTAATTTTATCTTGATTATATGCAAAAACGTGACCAACTAATACACATACAAAGAGTAAAGGATAGAGAAATTTACACACAAAGTTTTGTAGTGGTCTAACAAGCTACTCTTACATATGTCTACTCCCTTGAACTCATGCAGGGAATTCATTCTACTAAACCATACAAACCTTTTTCTTAGATAAGAATCAAACTCTACACTAATTCTTTTCACATGTAAGAACCAAACATTTACAATCATTGATTAGGTAAATTTTCCTTATTCCTAATTGCAATCTCACCTAAACCAATTCCACTTAGGTCTCAACTAGAAACTCACAAATATAGAAAAATTCAAATTCTTCTCACAACAGCTTCTACCAACATAAAACAATATAAACTTGATTGACGTCCCAATCTAAGTGATAGAAGTATTTTTGTTGATCCCTAAGTTTTGATGGAATATTAAGTGTAGATGTGTTTAGTGGAACTAATGTGTTTGTTGAGTGTTTCAGAAAAAGAGTTTCATGTATTGATTGTGTTGAGGATATCATGAAGAAAATGTTAAAGGCACAAAGATGGACAAAGTGAAGAAATGAAGAGTGTTGAAAACATTGAAGAAATTAGGTGAAAACAACCCAATACTCTTAATGTAACCCGAATTAGGATCACACACGACACTATTAAATGAATTATCTTTTGTGTGTTGAATTGATAGAGTTTAGGATCCTAATTATTGATTTATTGTGTGCTCCTTATGTGAAATTAAAAATAATATTTGACCTAATTGAAAATAAAGATTAAAGTACAAAAAAGTTAAAGTTTAGGGTCAATTCAGTCAACTGAAAAAAGCAATCGATTAACTAAATCAAGCAGTGGGTTTTGGAGCAGAAATGGTGTAGGAAATAACCATCCAGCATTAATCAATCAATTGATCAGAAAAGATCGGTCAACAGTTTGAAACAATGAGGTTTTCGGAGCAAAATGTGAAGTCCCTGCATCGATCGGTCAATCGATGGGCTTAAGGGTTTAAAAGTTAAAGTCTCTGAACGAGTCGGTCAACCGACTATGTTGGAGCTTGGTAGGGAAAACTCCCTGAACCAATCGGTCAACCAACCAAAAGAGGATCAGTCAACTGACTGGCTGTTTTGATTGGCCTGGTTTCTACGCTATGTCAATCAGTCAACCGATGGCCAGGGATTGGTCAACCAATTGTTTCGGTTTAGATTTCAAAGAATTTGGTATTTTAGTAAAAAACTAAACATTTTTTATGATTCTAAGGGAGAGATTTGGGGGATTTGAACCTATTGTAGATATGGTACATGTATTTAATTATCCCTATTGATTTGGTTCACATAATTATGATTTTCTCAATTTAAGTAGGTAAATATTTCCTATCTTTACAATTGATAATTGAGAAATATTTTATAGACTTATTTAAGAGTTTTAAAAAGATATTTTTAAGTGAATTACATCAGAATTGAATGATTATGTCATATAGGGCCTAAGAGTGCCTTTTAGAGACATATCTTTTAAAAAGTAGCCGTTGGATGGCTTGATATCAATCTATATATATAGACCTGCGAAAATTAGATGAAACATATCAAGAATAATCAATTCCTGTGTTTTTTTAAGAGTTATCATTCTACTGAGATTTTTCGAGCGAGATTTTGTGTTAAAGTTCTTGATCTAAAGAGCTGATTGATTTGGCGTCACCGACTTGAGCTATCTTGCGATTTTGTTTTCATTCTTCGGTATTTTCCTAGTGAGATCTTTCCAAGTTATTAATCTTAATTTAGATTTCATATTATTATTGATTGCTTTGATTTAAGATCATTAGAATATCGTTTTTAAATTTAGGAGTCTAAAAATCTTTTTAAAACAATTTTATGTGTGTATCTAATTACGAGCTTTAATTTGTGCTACCCATACTTGTTTATTAATCAGATATTAATTTTCCACACATTAAATCTATCACGTGGTAAATTTTGAGACATTAATTATGTATAATTGTATTGAGGTGGTAGAAGCTCCTTATGGGAAGAAACTCGTTATTTTTTGTAATTATGAGTTTGAGTAGATTAGACACAATTTGGTTGGTGTCTAGTCAGGGTAGTTAGGTTTCAATCTTTTTTGGTGAAAAATATTGAGATTTGATCTTTATCCTAAGTATAAAAAGGTTAGGTTATTCTTTTTCCTTGAAAGGAACTAGGTTTTGATTCTTCCTGTAATTAAATTAATTTTGAGTGAATTATAAAGGTTCAATCCTTACCTGGGAAAATGATATTCGTGAGAGTTATGAGATATGATTCTTCCTGTAATAGAATTATGTTAGTTTTTAGTCTGGTAAAAAGTTAAGGTTCTTCCTTAACCTGAGAAAAGAGAAATTGTTAAGATTGATTCTGAGCTTGGAAAAATAATCGTAGTAAGAGTTTGGTTCCTACCATTAAAGAAATCAGGGGTTTAGAGGTTGCGAATCTCCATAGAGCTCGGGGGACTAGATTAGGCAAGGCTAGCTTGTTGAACCAAGGTATATCTTGGTGTGCTACATTATTTATTTTCTTTATATTTTGTTTGAGTGTACCTAGAATTAAACACTTATTCGTTGCGTAACGAAGATAATAATTGATTTAGGAAAAAATAATTATTTGATAATTAAGTGTTGAAAATTTATTTGTTTAATTTTTTTTATAATTGCCCAATTCACCCCCCCCCCCCTCTTGGGTAACTCACTAGCCCAACAACTTTATCAATTAAAGTACGTTAGAATCATTAATCTGGATTTTTATCAATTTAAGCACAGAATCAAGTATACCAGATATTTCTAATCATTTTAAACTTTTGAAAGAAGAACTTTCATGAAAGAGATTCAAAGATTTAAAAAAAATAAACTTTCACAGATATTTCAATTCAATATCACAGGCTCAAAAAATGAAAGATAATCAGATAATATTATAGCACGGAATTTTGAGCACACAAATTAATCAAGAATAGTAATAAGAGCAACATCACCGAGAATCCTTCAAATTATTTAAGCAAGATCGCAATAGCCTCGATTTTCACAAGATAATCAAAGTGCCATCAACATAATTTTTCTTGATCAAACTAACACTCTCTCGATCTAGGTTTTCAAAAGTGTTTTGCCTTAAAACAAATTTTATGAAAATATTTCTTTCTCTAAAAAAACTAATATTCTTTATGTTTAAAAACCTGAAAAAACAACTTTTAATAGGCCAAAATTCAGAGTCTTCCAACGTCTAGTTTTGAAAATATATTTTTCACAAATCTCTCCCTTAATCAATCAATATTTGATTCCACCAATTATGACTAGTTTGACCTCTTATCCAACCTTTATAATGTCTAGATTAAGCCTAAAAAAAATTTAGATTTCGATCCTATATTGCAAGGAAAGAAGTTTTACCGAAAACACCACAAAATCCAACAAATAAAGGACTAAAATGTGTTTTCAATAAATTTTTTATAAAAATATTTCTAATCATTTAAAAATAATTTAAACCAATTAAAATGAGTTACAAATATTTAAACACGAAATTTGAGACAAGAATATATTGGAATAATGTTCAGATCATTAAAAAAATTACCAATCGTCCAACTGGTTCCATAGTCAATCGACCAATTCTGTCCAACGTTGAAAAATCCAACTTTCTCAAGATGTTTTGGTCGGCCAGTATTCCTTGTCAGTCGACCAATTCTAAGCTTGTATCTATCCTCAAATTGATCAGTCAACCAAAACCCCTATTTACTCAATTTTTTGGAATTTTAATTCGCCAATCGACCGAATCTCATGCAAGTCGACCGTTTGATCTAATTTTCAACTTTTAACAATATTTCAAAAACCAGTTACAATCAGTGGACCAATTTTTCAAACCAGCTAACCGATTCTAACTCTATTTTTCTTAAAACCTCTTTTACAAACATATTTGATCACTCCTAATCACATAATCAATCATATAAGTTCAATTCATGTACAATGCGTGATCCTAGTTGAGTTATATCAAGAGCTTGTGTTGTTTTACCTAGAAATACAAAAATTATTTAATGAAATGATTCTTCATCATCTTCCGTTGGTCACTCCTACCTTCTCTCTCACATTCGAATCCCATTTCTTCTCTCTAATCGTTAGCCAAAATCGAGAAACACCGTTGTTGCTCAACCTCTCTCTTTCACCTCTTCAGTGCACTGGAATTCAGTAACCCCATCGCCACAATCCACCCCCTTCAGCCTTGCCTCCATCTTCAATCCTCTGCCGATATGTCCAGGTATCAATAAATCCTATCGCCATGCAACCTAAGCTCTCTTTCTCTAACTATTCCTCTGTCAAAAATCGACAAACCCAACTATTTTCCACCCCATGTGTCTTCTCTCTACTCTTCCCAAAAATAGAGAAAAAAGAGATAAATTCTGGGATTTTGGGTAAGTGTTCTCATCTCATCCCATTCCTTGCAATTCCTAGATTTTTGGGATTTATGTTTAGGAACACCGTTTGGTAAATTCTGTTTCCGTTCTTATTTCATCCCAAAACCAAGAATCCATTCATTTTTCTTAAGAAATAAGAAACAATTTTTTTTTTTGTTTCCACCTATTCCCATCCCAAAAAAAAGGACACGCTGGTCATTTTTGAAATTATTAGGAAGGTCTGAGCTTCAACTCTTATAAACCTTTTTTTCTTTATCTTTTTTTTTTTTTCTTTCTTTTTTTTTTTTCCCTTTTTTTTTTCTTCTATGTTTCAACATTGTTCTCCTCCTCATTTCTCTGTTTTCCCTCATCTGCCTCCTCGTGTTCCTCATCCTGGACATCGTCTTCATTGTCCTTATTGTCATCGTCTTTCTCATTCTTGCCATCGCCTGTCACCATCGCCAATCGATTTCGTCATCCTCTTATGGTTCGAACATGAAATTGATTTCGTCGATTTCATCAAACCTTGAAATCGATTTCAATTTTGTCGATTTCGATTTAGGGTTTAGGGAAATTGATTTTGATTTAGGGACTAAAATTGATTTTGATTTCGATTGGGGTTTCGATTTCGATTTCGATTTCAATTAGGGTTTCAATTTCGATTGGGGTTTAGAATTAAGATTTCGATTTCGATTAGAGTTTCAATTTCGATTTCGATTGGGGTTTAGGGTTCGATTACTTGATGATTTCTTGATTGTGGTTTAGGGTTGTTTTTTATTTCTCGATGATTTATTGATAATTTATTAGAATTAGTGTTCTTGATTTCAGATGGGATGGGATGGGAACACTACCAAACAGACTATTAATTTTTGGATTTGTCAATTTATTGGGTTTCGTATTGGCTTGCTTGTCAAGATTAAAACATTGTAGATCATACTTCAACATTGTATAACTAGGGACATGTAGATATTGCTATAGACAATGCTCTACTAGTCGTTATAGTTGTTGGGAAACTCTCTAATGTTGTGGAGGGTGTTGACTTTGATTAGGGATATAAGGAATCATGTTTCGATCTACCATTGTTACAAGGAAGTTAACACAACTGTTAATTTTTTAGCAAAGATTGGGAATTTTAGTGAGAATCAGAAATTTTGATCTAGATCAGATTGTTTGGCTTAGTTCGCGATTGTCTAAGGCTTGATAAGTTTCATTTCCCTAATTTTTTGGAAAGTAGAAGGTGGCCACTAATTCTATATTCTGTTTACAATCTTTTATATTCGTTTAATTTTGTTTTTTGCATTTATCATTTAATTTTTAGTTGCTTTGTTATAGAGGTCAAATTTTAGCCCCTCTTATTGTGAGTTATTTACCTAATAAATATAAAAAAAAAAAAAAATTATGACACCGGATATATTTAAAGTTATTTACGTATCTCGTGTATTTCGGGGTTGGTAATTCCGGAAACTGAGATCCCGGGATTGCCAACCCCGGGATTTGGCCGATTAAATTTTTTTTTTTTTTTTTTTGGACAAATGGTCCTGGGGTTACCAATCCTGGGACCCTAAGCTACAGCTGCATAAAGCAGCCAGTCATGGACAGACTGCTTTTGCAGCTGTCCGTCCGGTTTTGAAAACCACCCCCCTCCCCATATAAACCCCTATCGGCATGCGGTTGAGCCCCATATAAACCCCAACCGGCCTCCTCCATTTCATGCAACTCTCAGCCTTCTCCTTCTCCTTCCCCTTCTCCATCTCCTTGTTCCTTCCTCAATTTCACAAATTTTGATCATTCCATTTTGAGTGTAAAAATTTAACGAAGATTGTTCATCATTTATTTGCTCGATTTTCTTCATCAATATTTGACAAATTTCACAACTTCACAACATCTTCCTCCTACTACAAAAGGTTAGTTTATTTTAATTTTTTTAATTTATTTGTTAATTAGATTAGTATGTTTTTTACTTATTAAATTTACTTACTTGTTTAATTGTTAGTTTAATTTTTTTGTTTAATTTTCTTGTTTGTTAGTTTCATTGATTACTTGTTTTTTACACATTATATAATACACTATTTAATAAATTAGTTAGTTTAGTTGTTAATTTAATTTTTTTAAAACATGAAAAAAACATTAGAGGATAGTTTAATTTTAATTTGTTACTTGTCTAATTTGTTAGTTAATTTTGTTTATTTTGTTAGTTAGTTTACTTGTTTAATTTCTTGGTTCGTTAGTTAAATTAATTTGTAAATTAGTTAGTTAGTTTAATTTGTTAATTTAGTTGTTAAATTAAAAATTACACTATGGCCCCTTTCACATGTGTAGAAAAATATAGATTAATATATTATTTAAAAACATTGTTAGTTAGTTAGAAAAATACACTTTGGCCCCTTAAAGTATAACAATTAGAAAAATATATGATTTAATGTATTGTTTTAGAAAAGTTTTAAAATAAATTGTTATTTGTTTTTTTTTTTTTAATTTAGTTAAAATATTGAATTATTTAGTTTAATTTATGAATTTAGTTGTTTAATTATAAAATTTTAATTAAAAATTGTGCACTTTGACCCCTCAAAATTTGACAAATTATAAAAATTAAAATTAAAATATATTGGTTTAAAATAAATTCTAAGTTAATTTGAGTTTATTTTTTGAATTTAGTTGTTTAATTAAAAAAAATACATTTTGACCCCTCAAAGTATGACAATTACACAAATATAAAATTTAATGTATTGTTTTAGAAAAATATAAAATTTAATGTATTATTTTAAAATAAATTGTTAGTTGAGGTTTTTTTTTTTTTTTTTTGTTTTTTTTAAATTTAGTTAAAATTGTTAATTAGTTAGTTTAATTTATGAATGTAGTTGTTTAATTATCAATTTTAATTAAAAACTGTGCAATTCGACCCCTCAAAATTATGCAAATTAGAAAAATATATATATTGGTTTAAAATAAATTGTAAGTTAATTTGAGTTTAATTAAAAAAAATGCACTTTGACCCTTCAAAGTATGACAATTAGAAAAATATAAAATTTATTTTATTGTTTTAAAATAAATTATTAGTTGCTTATTTTTTTTTTAATTTAGTTAAAATTGTGAATTAGTTAGTTAAATTTATGAATGTAGTTGTTTAATTATCAATTTTTAATTAAAAATTGTGCACTTTGACCCCTCAAAATTATGCAAATTAGAAAAATATGTATATTGGTTTAAAATAAATTGTAAGTTAATTTGAGTTTAATTAAAAAAAATGCACTTTGACCCTTCAAAGTATGACAATTAGAAAAATATAAAATTTATTTTATTGTTTTAAAATAAATTGTTAGTTGTTTATTTATTTTTTTTGATTTAGTTAAAATTGTGAATTAGTTAGTTAAATTTTAAGTTAAATTTACGAATTTAGTTGTTTAATTTATAAATTTTAAATTAAAAATTGTGCACTTTGACCCCTCAAAATTATGCAAATTAGAAAAATATGTATATTGGTTTAAAATAAATTGTAAGTTAATTTGAGTTTAATTAAAAAAAATGCACTTTGACCCTTCAAAGTATGACAATTAGAAAAATATAAAATTTATTTTATTGTTTTAAAATAAATTGTTAGTTGTTTATTTATTTTTTTTGATTTAGTTAAAATTGTGAATTAGTTAGTTAAATTTTAAGTTAAATTTACGAATTTAGTTGTTTAATTTATAAATTTTAAATTAAAAATTGTGCACTTTGACCCTTCAAAATTATGCAAATTAGAAAAATATATATATTAATTTAAAACATACTCAAAGCCATAAAAAATTAACACTGTAAACATTGGTATAAGAACATACTTTTATGATTGAGTTTTAGTTGATGATATTATTTTCTTGTTTTGTTTTGCCTTTTGAAATGATAGCCACTTGAAATGGATCACGTTCATTTGTTATTATATTGGGGTGGTAGAATATTGGAAGGTACTGAATTCGGGATTAGTTACAGTACATCAGTTATAAAATCTTTGGTTGTTCATAGGGGAACAACCTTAGATGAATTAATTGAGATGATAAAACCGTGTGTTCTTGAGAATGAGACTGATGGGAATTTGAAACTGAAGTGTAGGATGCCGATGGCACTTTTCGGGGCGAATTATAAATATACCCTATTTTCTATCGGGGATGACTCAGCATTAAATCAAGTACTTGAGTTACCACTTTACATACCCTTGCTTCTTGCTGTTGAGGTGTATGTAGAGGTAGAACGAGCATTTGCTGATGGTTCGAATTTTTTCCCTCGAAGTGGTCATTTTACCAACTTAATGAGTCATAGTTTTAATCCGTACAGTAGCCAATCTGATGGCCAATTTTTTGGCACCTTCCCCCAAGCAGTCTAGTCTAATTATATTGTCCCACCCCCTTACATTCCAGAACAATATCATTCCCACAGTACTCCTATGCCGCACCCCCAATCTGATCATGATCAGGGTACCAGCTCTGGTATTCCACATCACCATTATTCACCGACTAGTCCACTGTAACATGACACAAGTAATTATGGTGGTGAGTTTGATACAATTGATAGTCGTCATGATGTGTCAGAGGAAGAGTTAAATGCAGATGTTGTGTTTGACCCAGACGAAGTTGTAGATGCTAGGCTTAGTGGGAAAAGGAGTGAGAATCAACAATTGCCGTTGGAAAGGGATATTCCATTTTTCAGTAACTTGGAATGGGGTGACGACGACGATATGGCAAAATACGAGCCGAAATTGCGAAAAAAAAATTGGACACCAGAGATGGACGAATTTCGTGTTGGTATGGTCTTTAAGGATAAGGAACATATGCAGCAGGCCGTTAAATATTACCACGTGAAGAAAAATAAAGAGTTTCGTGTGTTGGAAACGAACAAAAAGGTCTGGTCAGTTCATTGTTTGCATGGATGCAGTTGGAGGTTGCGGGCGGGTAGGAAAAAAAATCACGGTATGTTTCAGATTACGCAGTATGAAGGGCAGCACACATGTTTTTATAATCATATTGTTGTAGATCATAAAAATCTGGATTATGGACTCATTGCAAACCTAATACTTGGACAAGTCGAACAGGATCCAGAATTGAAGATTGGCGTGATTGTGGCTTACGTCAAGGAGTCTTAGGGATTCACCATCTCCTACCGAAAAGCTTGGATGGCTAGAGCTAAAGCCATCGAGACCTTGTTCGGAAATTGGGACGAATCTTATCAAAAGTTGCCGAAGTTTATGTTCGCATTGCAGCACTATAATCCGGGAACGATTGTCGAGTGGAGGACTGTATCGACTGATATGCCTGCCTACAAGACATTCGACATGGTATTTTGGGCATTCAAAGCTTCAGTTGACAGATGGCGTTATTGTCGCCCCGTAATCACCATCGACGGGATGCACTTGTATGGTAAATATGAGGGAAATATTTTAATCGTCATTGGAATGATGTCGTCTAACAAGTGCTACCCATTGGCATTCTCCATCATACCGACAGAGGACTACCGATGCTGGCGATGGTTCATCTACATGCTTAAGAGGCATATTGTCGAAAATCGCCCTGAGGTAACATTGATATCGGACAGACACGGCGGAATTACTAGTGCCGTTGACAGTATTTGGCTTAATCAACATAATGAGCCTGTCCGACATCATCGATTTTGTTTGCGTCACCTTTGCAGCAATTTCAACAAGATTGCTAAAAATCAGCATCTCAAAGATTTTGCTTGGAATGCGGGTGCTGCGACACAAATTCGAAAATATAATGCTATCATGGAAGAGATCAAAAAAATTGATGTTCAGGCGCATGCATAGTTGAGCAATCATCCACCTTATAAATGGACCAGGGCACACGACGATGGTAAGCGTTGGGGAGTGATGACGACCAATTATGCAGAGGTATTTAACAACTGTTTGAAGGGTTCAAGAAATGTTCCAATTACTGCATCCGTGAAGATTAAGTTCTACAGGATGGTTAAATACTTTGATATTGGTCAACAACAAGCTCTAAAGGACTCGGCCGATGGTTATGTATATGTTAAACACGTCGTTGAGAAAATACTGAAATCTCAAGCTAAGTCTAAAACATACGAAGTTCAAATATTCAATCGTTAATTTATTATTTCTTAATTATTTTCATGTTACATATAACTGCGTCGACACATATTTGATGTAATATAATTTTTTTTCTAGAGAGAACATGATCTACCACATGAAAACTAGAAAGACTCTCATTGGGGGCCTGATCGCTCATGAAGTCACATTAGGGGATGACTCTAATTGCACATGTGGAAAGTATAAAATTTGGCGATATCCGTGCTCTCATATGCTTGCGGCCACCGAGTATAGTGGAGTTGATGCATTTCGCTATATTGCAGCTGAGTACACAATAACAAACCAATTGATGGCATGGGAGTCATCGTTTCGCCCGATTATTCACGAGGACTACTGGCCAGAGACTAATTTTCCGAACCTGATTCCAGATCATGACAGACTTCGGATTGTGCATCGTGGTCGACCAAATTCCACTCGCATTCAAAACGAGATGGATCAATCGCGGAGAATAATGACAAATCGTTGTGGTTTATGTTCCCAAACTGGACATGATAGGCGGATGTGTCCATCCCGACCCCGTCATACGCCCAATTAATCTTGTCGGTTCATTATAATTATGTTTATGCTACTTTATTTGTTTGTTATGTCAACTTTTGTATATTATAAATTCCATGCACACATTTCTTCATGATCAATGCTATATTTTGTTTATAAATGTCATTAAATTTTAATTTCATACTAACAAATTTACCACAAGTGTTGACGGACCAAATTTCAGCTATGTCAATCCCTGGACCCGAAGATGTTTCAGTTCTACATATGCAGGCGCAACATAGGTCTGAAGTAGTCTGGGCAACACAGGTAAATATTTAGGCTATTGCATTGTATTAATTTTTTTATTTTAGTTTTTAAAAAATTTATTGTTATTTATTGTGTCTTATTTAATGTTTCAGGATATTCGTTCTCTTGACTGTCCTGGATCTGATGGAGGAGAATGGAGAGAAAACATCCCCTCTCAAATTATACAATTGATAGAATCAGCCGATTTCTACGGCCTGTTCAGGTTGTGGCCCAAGCAGTTAGATAGGGCTCTCATAACTGCATTGGTAGAGAGATGGCGTCCGGAAACACACACTTTCCATCTACCCATCGGGGAGATGACCATAACGTTACAGGACATTGCCGTCTTGTTGGGGTTACCCGTGCATGGGAAGCCGGTTATCGCCAATGAGTCAGCGCGAGCAGGACCCGAATGGCAAGCACTTTGCCTCCAGCTCCTTGGAGTAGTACCACCAGAGCCACAGATTAGGAATGGGTGTTTGAAGCTCAAGTGGTTACGGAACACCTTTGCCGAAGTTCCTGAGGATGCCGACGAGGAAGTCATGCATTGCTACGCACGTGCGTATTGCTTGCTTATACTTGGGCAGATGTTGTTGCCTGATAAATCGCAGAACAGCGTCAAGCTAATCTACCTCCCATTGCTTGGTGACTTGACACCTAACGTCAAGTATAGCTGGGGCAGTGCGACGCTAGTAGTCCTCTACCGCAAGCTATGTAAGGCGTCGAAGGCCAACACGAAAGACATAACCGGTTGTCTATTTTTGTTGGCGTGTTGGGCCTGGGAGCGGTTGCCGAGGCTTCGACTTGAAGTTATCCCTGAACCCCAATATGACATCGCAATCGGAGAGCTGGACATCGGTAATGGTGTGACGTTCCCAGCTGCTCCAAGGGGTGCTTGGTAACTAATTCATATTTTATTTTTAATTTCATTTACCATGTAATAAATATTTATTTATGGATATTAAACTTATGATTTATATGTTTGTTGTACAGGTGGACCCTTGAGTTCAATTTAGAAAATTTGTCGATGCATGTTCTAGTGGTGTATCGCGATCAGTTAGATCGCTTGCAGAATGACGAGGTTACTTATTTATTTATATCAAAATTTAAATAAATTTATTTATTTCTTTATTTAAATAAATTTATATTTTGTTTTGACAGGTTATTTAGATGCCCTATATCTTGTCGACTTTGCCTCCATATACTACAGATGGTGAAGATATATGGATAGCATCGCTGCCTCTCATTTGTTTCGAGGTCGTCGAATACACGTATCCCTTGCGCGTGCTACGACAGTTTGGTTATCGCCAAGGGGTTCCTCAGCCGGTAATTATGGATTGGGACTTGCACAAAATGACTCGGCGAGAATACTTTAGTGTAAACTGGACTAAGAAGCACCACGCACATATAGTTGCATAGAATAGACGACGAGCACCAGATGTGCGCAGATTTCAGCAAGGGATAGGGGTTGACCAAGGATACATGGACTGGTATTGGAGAATCACACAAAGGATCTTGGTCAACCCGGTGTACCGACTTCAGTTTGAGTATCTAGCAACGGGAGGACGAGTTATGTTAGAAGTATGGCCCCCATTTGACTGTACCATCTGTTTAGTTATATGAGTTTGATTATGTTGTTATTATTCATGTATTAATTAACCAATTATATGTATTTCGTAGGATATGGAGGTATCAAACCTGATACGCTTGAGTGACCTAACTCTGCGGTCGGGTACTACGGAATCAGGTATCGCGTTGGCTCATGCCATCAATGATGGCACCATTGGGAGGATGCACCGAGGAGTACCGCGCCATGTGGCAGCTAACGTTCCTCCATCTCCTCAGCCTGCTCATCAGTCTCCTCCTCAGCCATGGACTTCTGATGCGTACTATCCAGATAGTGTGGGTGATGTCGGACCATCCACATCGTACAACATGGGTGCTTATGACGGACCATCTAGCACGTACGGATTGGGTGACGTTGCTGGGCCTTCCGACGTGTACCAGATGCACGACCCTTATTCGCATGAGCCATTGCAACTAGGTACACAACCGTCACCTTCATTCTTCACTCCTACGATGGACGAAATTGTCTCAACTTCAGGCGTGAATCCTCCAATGGCATTTGTCCAACTGACAAGATTGGAAAGACAAGTGTCACCGGTGCCATGGTTGGGGGACGATGGACAAGTTATACAGCTTCATGACGAGGTTAAGGAACCTTCGATTGCTCAACGCCGAGGGCGGAGGAACGTCCGATGTAGGCCTTGTGGTACATAGTTAATTAAATAGTAGATAGTTTAAGTATAGGATTGTAAATACAATTTTTTGTAAATAATCTCTTTTTTTTTTTCTTTTTTTTTTAACGTTTGTAGAGGTTAAAAAGTTGTTAATCTACCGTATATATTTATTCTTCTTGAATTTGAAAGAAAAATTTTCGAAGGTAGACATGATATATACAAGGTATAACAAACGCAATACATAACAAAGACAATACATAAAAAATAAAGTACATAACATCACGAAAAATAGTTGTAAAAAAAACATTAAAGTAACAAACTAACTAAGAAATTAAACAAGTAATCTAACAAATTAAATTAACTAACTACTTAACAAATTAAAGTTGAGAAGTTAAAGTTTCTAATTTTTAATTAAATAACTAAATTAATAAATTAAATTAGCAAAATAACTTAAAAAATAAATTAACTAAATTAACAAATTAATTATAAATTAAGTAAACTAATTGATTAAATAAGTAAAAAATATAATAATCAAATTAACAAATATATTAAAATTACCTAAAGATCTGAGAGATGAAAGAATTGTAAGAAGGGGTCGGTTGGAGAAAGTCGGGAGAGGAAAGAGTTCCAAACAGTTGCTGAAGGGTTAGATTTCGCGGATTAAATTTTTTTTTTTTTTTTAGACGGATGGTCCCGGGGTTGGTAACCCCGAGACCCGTCAGCCGCCCGGAGATGCCATTGGACGGCATCTCCAGGACGGCATCTGCCCGAAGATGCCGTCCGGAAGCCGTGACAATAAGATCCCGGGGTTGGTAACCCCGGGATGATTACGGCTTCTGCAGCTGTTGCTGCTTTAGCTGCTTGCACAAGCAGCTAGCAGCTAGCAGCTGCAACTTAGGGTCCCGGGGTTGGTAACCGCGGGACCATTTGTCCAAAAAAAATAAAAAAAATTCAATCGGCCAAATTCCGGGGTTGGCAATCCCGGGATCTCAGTTCCCGGGATTACCAACCTCGAAATACACGAGATAGATAAATAAGTTTAAATATATCCGGTGTCAGAATTTTTTATTTTTTATTTTATATTTATCACGTAAAGAACTCCTCTTATTGTGCATTCTTTTTTAGAGATTAATAAAGTTTTTTTCGCATATCCGCGATTCCCATAAAATAAATAAATGAATAAGTAAATAAGTCAAAGGTTACATATTGATTCAAATATATTTTTTTAGGTTCGTTTTTTGTATTCATGCCGGCACAGGTATATATATATCTACTATACCTATAACATGTACTTATATATAACTTACCTTGATATGTTTTGGACAGTCTACTTGTTTTAAGGATTAATTTAATATACTTCCATCTTATATTTAGCATCAATTAGTATTTCACTGACTTTTATTGTTATTGCTATTTTTGAGTCTTAATTTGACAGTCAACTTAAAAATGAGTTATAATTGATTGACATTTAAGTATGATTATTGCCGACAAAGGCATTATTGTAAGATTATCAGATTATAGATTAATTTTCAAAATTGATAATATTAAAATTTACACAAATTGTAAAAATAGAAGTACTCTAGAAATTATTCAATTTTTTTTATATAATATAATATATATGTGGATATGTTTCCTAATTTAAAGAATATCTATATCTAATCTAATCTAATTTAATATCTAATATCTAATCTAATACTAATACTTAAAAGTGAAAAAAAAAAAAAAAATGTGTTTTAATGAGGTTGAAGAATGGTACTTTCAAGTATTTTGGTGAGTTCATATATTTCTTTTTATTATTTTTTTTTTTATATATCAAGTAATAAATACCCTATTCATATTTTTTCTTTTTTGTTTTTGTTTTAATTATATTTAATTTTTTAATTAATGCACAAACATATGATTAATTTTCCTAGTGTACATTTTAAATTATTTAAAAAATAATTGTGACTGAAAAAACATTTCCAACAAAAAATAAATTAGATATGATATAAATTAATGAGGTGGAAAATACTTATTTCAAGAATTTTGGTAAGCTCTTATACTTTATTTATTTATTTTTTATTTTTTTATATTTCAAATAATGAGTGTCATACACAATTTCTTTCTTTTCCTTTTTTGTTTTATTTATATTTAAATTTTTTTCTAATTAATACACAAATATATAATTAATTTTCCTTATGTATATTTAAATTACTTGAAAAAACAATTGTTATTGAAAAATATTTCCAACAAAAAAAAAAGATACAATATAAATTAAATTAGAATTTATTAAACTTGCAAAAATTGATAAAATTAATCTTAATTTATGGTCATTGTAGGACGAAGGATTCGATCCTCACGTATTGACTACTCACAAGTGTACGAGGTCAAAGTTTTAATATAGTGTGATCGTGAACAATTAGGTTATCGTATCCACAGGGATTAGTGTCATTACTAACGAGTACCGCGATTGTCATGACGTAACTTTATCTAGAATAAAAATAAATGTATTTAATTAATTAAACTAATACTAATATAACCTATATTAACTATACTAATATACTAATATGTTTTAGGGGAAAGAATTGTGCCTAGGGATTAACTTGTTTACAAATACATGTTCGATCTCGATTTACTCACATTTAGGGTGTTCGACCTATTTGACAATCTCAGTATCTAAAACCCTTCTGCCACCTCTCCCGAGTGTAAGACGGGAGATATAACGCAACTTCATGTCAACGAAGAAGTCCCCCTCAATGTCTTAACAACCCTAGGTCGCGTAAGTCTCGCCCCAACATCATTGATTGCACACAATCCAACTCCCAACCAGGTCATTGGATTGTCGTGTCGTGTTTACCCTATCGACAATTTCGGTTGTAAAACTCCATCGCCACCTTTCCCGAGTGTAAGACGGGGGAATACATGACTTCGAGTCAACGAAGAAGTCCCCCTCAACGTCTTAACGACCCTAGGTCACGCGAGTCTTGCCCTAACGTCATCGATTGTCCACAATCATAACCGACCGAGTTATTAGATCATGGGGTTTATTTACCCTAATTCGAATCCAGGGTTTGTCAAACCTCGTATTCTCTATCTATCTAACTAAGTATAATAAACAAACAATAGGATAAACACAATCAAACTACGAAGAACAAATATAAACGCAACACCGAAATCATCCAAACACATATTTATAAATTTATTGTTAATCCCTAAACAATCCACATTTAACTCGTGGTCATAACCGTATAAACATTGAAATCGAGCTCAACATGCTCACAAAATCCTAAGTTAAAGAAACAAGGAAAGAAATCGAAGAACTTAGCCTTATCCGAAGTTTAGCCGCTAAGAACGTTCAACGATCACTTCGCCCTCTTCTCCTCTTTCGGAATGTGAGCTCTCCCTCTAAAACTCTTTTATCTACCCTTAGATATATTCCAAGGGGCTCAAAATACCAAGAGAGTCCGAAAATGAGAGAGGAAATGGGATATATATAGGCAAAATATCTCAAAATATCTAATAAAAATATATAAGTTGTGCAGAGGCCACCGTCTAGGCGGTGGGATTCACTGCCTAAGCGGTGAGTAGGTTCGTTGATTGATCGCCACGAAGGTGAGGACAGCGGTGGATTTGGAAAACATTCTGCAATTTCACCACCTAGGCGGTGAGTGTCCAGCAAGAATAGGTCATTTTCTGCATTTTCACCGCCGCGGTGGAGGTCTGGACGCCGCAGCGATGAGCTTCTTTCACAATATTGCCTCCTTGCTCATTTTTCCACCGTTCTTCGACCGTTTTTTGTTCGATCTCATCGTTTTCGCTCCAGTTTCCTATCTTTTTGCCCCACACACCTAATTTACACAAAAAGTATAAAAACTAATTAAAACATAATAAAAATAACTATAAAATACTCTAAAACTGACAAAATTGGTTTGGAAATATGTAGGTAGATCACACCTATCAGTTATTTATTTTTTATTTTATAATATATTAGTAAAAGCTAATTTGTAGAAATATTATTTCACTTTTATAATTATTTAGTTAATTTTTAATAGTATATTTATTTTCGATACTTATAAAACACCATTACTCAATATCCGCTCTCGAATATTGTTATCAAAGTAACCAAATAATATTTATGTATTTCATGTTTTAATATGAAAAAATTATTAAATTTTTTTTCTAAACTCAAGCAATAAGCGGGCCTAAACTAGTATAATATTGAAAGTAGGGGTGTGCACGGGTCGGGTGGGGGAAAATTTCAGGAAACCCGACAACCGACCCGATATGTTTCGGGTGAGAAAAATCTCACCCGATTTCAACCGAATGGTAAGAGTAATCCGGAGGAGGTTGGGTCCATCAGACATCAGGAGGGTTCGGGAAGGTTTGTTTCAGGCGGGTGAGGGTTCGGGTAGTGGTTTAAGCACAAAAACAAGGCCTAGAATCGAAGAACATTGAACTAGGTAAACAAAACAAAGATCGCAATCAAATGAAACAGAAACCTAAATCGAAACAAATAGAAGGACTAGAATCAGTAAAACCATATTCTTGAAAAGAACTCACTGTTGGTTCTTGAATTGTCACCGCCATTTTCGTCTCACCGCCAAAGCCACAAGATTGTCACACAATTTTTGTCTCACCGTCAAAACCACAAGATTGTCGCCGTTGTAAGACCCTCTGGTGAGTTACGAGAGAGATGATTAGAAGAATTCGAAGCAACAAAAGAATAGGAAAGGGCCGAGAAAGAGGCGACTGTGGTTCGGATGGAAGATCAAACGAATACATGAACTCAGAAATGATAGAAAACCCTAGAGAAATGTCATTATATTTGGGCATACGGACGGGTCGGATCTGGCGGTTGGAGGAAAATTTGAATTGTTATCCGATCCAAAAATCAAAAGGCTTAACATGTTTCACTCGACCCGACCAGTAAGCAGCATAACACCCTCCATTTTTGGGTACGAGCAGGTCGGATCTGGCAGGTGGGTCGAATCTGGTGGGTCCCTTGCACACCCCTAATCAAAAGTGAAAGTTTTTGCCTAAGTTAAATATGAATACTCCAAGCACGAATACTTGCTTTTGATGAGTTTACTATTTTAGTTTTCAAAGATAGTGGAATTTTAATGTTACTAATGTAAATTAATTGAACCCTTGTACTTATATTAATTGTGCTCATTTTATATTATCCAAGTAGTTCAATAATTTTCTTCTGATTCAAAATAAATGTATATTCTTTTTAAGAAATATGGCATATTAAATTAGACAAAATAATTATATTTTCTATTTTTTTTTTCTCTTTTGATGTGAATTTTTTGTTGATAATCATTATTAAAATTTGTAATAATAATAACTATTAAACAATATAAAATGGGAGCTACTATAGGTCAGCTTTTTAAAAAAAAAAAAGTGAACATAAATAAAGTTGTTATTCAATCACACATTAAAAATTAAAAAATTATACTAACAAGGTGTGGCTCAAGTGGTAAGGCCAACTTAAGTTAAAGCAGTTAAGAGACTTTTGTAAGGTCAAGGGTTCAAGTCTGTAGAAAAATACTTATTGGGAGGGACAGTCACGCACACCGAACGAGATTGGTTTTATCTCCTGTGCGGGTGTGGAGGCACTCCAAAAAAAAATTATATATCTTCTCTTGAAACTTAATAAATAAAGTTATTGTGTATAATTTTGTAAGTGTGAAAACAAACCTGAGTGATTGAAAGTTGTATTGTGAATTTTATTTTTTTTATTATTCTTTATTAATTATTGCCTCATTTCTATAAGTTCTTATAATTCTTTTTTTTCATCAATAGGCCTCTTTGGCCTCCACCATTATCAATAATAATTGATTATGCCTTCCACCTAAGTTTTTATGTGTAAAAAACTAGAATAAGAAGTCACAAAATTTCATCTTGACATTAGTAGTTTTTTAGGTTATATATTTTTTTTTAAAAAAAAATCAGTAAATTTATTTTTGTTATATTTTCATAAAATATATTAGATATAATATTAAAAATCAATTGTGCCTATGCGTAATATTTAAATAAAAATATATATTAATATAATTTTTTTCTATACCGAAATATATGTGTCTAAAATTTGTTAAATTTAAAAGTAATACCCTTGGATTATAATTGACGCCCCATGCGAATGTCATTGTGTAGACCATCATACAAAAGGGTAGACCATTGTGTCTTTGATTAGACTTTGATTATTGCGGGTGGGTGGGTGGTTCGAAAGGAAAAAAAAATCATTATTGCACCGACGACTAAAAGTCTTTTGATTGCCTTCGACCAAATTTCGTTTGGAAAATCTACACGTCACATTCCCAAAGTGGGGTTGATCAAAGACCACTATATATATATATATATATATATATATATATATATATATATATATATTCATCTTCCATATTTTTACACTAATATCCCAATTTAAAAATATATATACTTTTAACCCTTTTATTATACAAAATAAATAAACAAAAAAATCTTCCGCTCCCCTCTCTCTCTCTCTCCACCACCAACCCCCTCTTTCTCTCTGTGGCGATGGCGGTGGACAGTGGTGGTGGCAATGGGCTGGTTGAGGTAAGGTGAGAGATAAATATAATTATTTAAAAAATAAAGGGTAAAAAATATATTTTTAAAAATAAGGGAGTGTAAATGATTTTTTTATAAAAATAAAAATATATTTTTTCCCAAAATAATAAAAGGGCATTTATATCTTTTAACACACAAAAAAATTGGTCAATGGGATTGAATGATATTTGAAAAATTACGGGAAGGTATCCAGTTTAAAGTAAAATGACAAGAGAGGTGAGTGATATAAACCCTGTGTTGGGGAGGGGTTGAACATTAATAAATCTTCCACAAGGAACTAAAAAAATAATATTGATTTGAAAAAAAAATATATTTAAATAATAAAACAAAAAAATCAACTATAATATTCAATAAAATATTGTACAAAAAAATATCTTTTGATAATATAGTTTAACTCTATACCCTTTCATATTTTATTATATAAATATATACTTATTAAAACACAAATTATTCAATATGCATACGCTGTTTTGAAATTTGGTAGAAGAAAAATAATAATCATATATTAACACATGACAATAAGTGTTCAAAGAATAAATATAGTAAATATGCCTGTTGAACAAAAATTAAAATAATATCGGTGATCATATACGAAGTCTTCTATCTAACTTTTTTCCCTATTTTAGAATAATTTATTTTTTAGTCATTTTCAACTTATTTTATAGTCCTACTTGATATTCAAAAAGTTGCTTAAAAAATAAATAAGAGAAGAAAAGGGCTTTAATACTTGTCCAATAAAGATAGAGAGATAAGGAAGAACCACACCTTATTTATGTTTGGGTGAGAATATAATTTTTTCCTCACAATTAATTTTGATTTTTACCATTTATTTTAAATCTAATGGCAAACAATTTCTCTTAAAATGTTACTCTTTCCTATTTTATTACACAAATCAAAAAATAAATAAAAATAGAAAAATATGGGTGATGGAATTTGATTTGTTTTTTAATTTGAAAAAAAAAAAAAAAAAAAAAAAAAGAATAAACTGAGGGGCTTGAAAAATGACTAAGAGAAAAGAAGATTATTAAGATATTTATCGCTTGAGATGGAAAGAAAGAGAATCGATGAATAGGGGATGATATACGAGTATCTACAGGCCCTAAATCATCAACAGGCACCCCAAGCACGTTGAAAACTCATCCGAGAGTCGCTCACCAACCGAAACACTTAGGTGGCGTTTGGTATGCAGGATTTAAGATGGGATTGGAATGACCATGGGAATGGTTATTCCATTCCTATGTTTGGTACATAGGATTTAATCACATTCTCATTATTAAGAAATCCTTAATCCCACAAAGTATGGGATTAACCAATACCAAGATAAATTTAATTTTGGTTAATCTCAATTATATAGGATTAGGTGTTAATCAATAATTGGCCAAAAAAAATGAGACCAAATACTAAATAAATATTTAAATTCAAATGAAATTTAATTAAATTAACTATTATATTGTTTAAAAATTCAATAAAATTACTATTTTACTCTTTGATGTCATTCCAATACCATATGTAATCCCTTTCGTCACCAAATATAGGAATGGTAATGACCATTCCATTCCATTCCACTACCATACTAATTTCAATCCTATTGTCATTCCATTCCAATGTACCAAACGCAGCGTTAGAGGAGCTCCTGTGTCAATCACTTCCATTCCTCTCGTTAGACCATCTATAGTACTCATCGCAACAGTTGGCTTGAGAGAGAAATAAAAATTCTGAAGAATGGAATAAGTTCTTTCCTACAATATTTTCTTAAAATATATTTGAAAAATGTATAACGAGTTGTTCTATATATATATATATAGAGAGACCTAAGGACAACGATCGAAAGCTTTCAGCTTCATTTCCTCAAAGATAAGATCTGTAATATTTTCGAGGAGGTTCTCATTTTTAAATCAGTTCCGCTTTCCTCTCCCTTCTTGGCGAAGAAGTCCACACATTTTTTATTCTCCCTAGGACTAAGTTGGAGAATATAGTTGTTAGTTGTTCATCTCGAGAAATCTCTTGTAATGTTTTACCCAATATTTTTTTAAAATTGGCGTCTGAGGACAATCTTCCGTGAGTAGCATAATCCGCTTTGCCGTAATTTGTCTCAACCACAACTCTAGGAAAGTGTTTGTTAGATGCAATTCAGATCCCCGTATAGATGATCCTAAGTGAATTTTGATCCCCTTGCACACTGAGAGGATCCAAAGTAACCCACTTTCCAGACTCCAAGGTGATCTCTGATGAGACCTCTTATGCCTCATATGCCTATGTTTCCTTTAGCACTCTCATCCGTACTAAGCTTGAAATAAACTATCATAGAAGGCCACCAATTAGAAAAGAAATAAAACGAAACCCATCTTAGATGTGTTGGGGGCCGAAACACCTCCAGGAGCTCTCTCGGAAGGCAAGATTTCTTGGAGGAAAAAACAAAAGTATCTTAGGGTGATCCCTCAATCACTTCTTTATTTCGATCCTTCCACACTTTCTTAATGGTGGCTGATGAGAAGGAATCTGAATGGGGCCCAATATTCACCACGTGTCCTTTACTACCAGACACATGGCATGAAACTACAAAGACCTACTGCTCCTGAATTAAGTACTCTCCTGAGCATGATCTCTCTACAACAGATTGATGCCCAACACCACCTCAACAAGAAGAATTAGCCCAAAGGCCTCATTTACCGTACCCTAGGAAGGCCCATCAACCTCGAATACGCCAATCGTCGTCATTCTCGCTCAAGTGCAGTCGTAACGGCCTAGTCTTGATTAGGAAAAAGTTGTTATTGTTATTAAAATAAAAGGATGGGGGTCTATTCAAGTACGCATACTTGTTTCTAGCCAACACTCTATCAAATTTCTTGGAGAAAACACTATTGATTCTCAGATTGGAGGTGCAACCCCGGTAGGTCCACCTAACATGTTAAGAAGCCCCAAAAATGAGTTATAGCTTATTCATGTTGAAGTTCATTGCGAACTGATCGTACTCGTCAAGCAGCGATTCCATGACTAGGTTCACGACTAAGTTGTAGTCCAAAGCTCACTCCAACTTTTCCACAAGTAGACTCGAGTTTGGTTCGCAAATATCTGTTATCTTTTTTTACCAACTCGATGATTTGAGAATTAGAGCTTATGAACCCCCTCTGTTGGCAAGTTCTCAACTGGATGATCATCTTAAGGACGTGATCCCCAATCGATGATCCTGCTAGTATCTTAGCAGTAAAAAGCTCATTCAAGACATTGCACCTAGAAGTATGACTTTGCTCGCCAAAGAGAGACTCCAGGCATTACACAATGGCATATGAACTTGATAGCCCTTCGGATTATTTTTAAAGGTCATTACTCATTGATACTATAGTATAACATTGCGCTTGCCTGTCATTGTCTATAAATTTTTGGATGGTAACACATTCCTCGTCAATATTGGCATTGTATGCCACGAGAATTGGACTCTCCAAAACGTAGTCCAATTTATGAGAACCCCAAAAGTAGCTTGAGGATTCTCAGCCAATCCGAGAAGTTTGGTCTAGTTAAAGTATTTTTCTAATGAACGTTTTGCAATGGTTTTGACATTATGATATCTGCTAAAGAAAGTTGAGAATCCAAGAAGTTTGGTCTAGTTAAAGTATTTTTCTAATGAACGTTTTGCAATGGTTTTGACATTATGATATCTGCTAAAGAAAATAAATGCAACGTATAAGTTAAGCAGAAAAGTAATGAACATTAATTTTAGATCAAAAATATTTTATAAATCTAAATGTGCTCCCACTAAATTTTTTGAATCTCATATCCCTTTAGCAAAATGGGTCCATTCCAAATGTTCATAGCAAGAAATAAAATAATCCTTACACTGTCAACAACCCTACATCGTCCGCTAAAGGCCTTGTGATCCTTCGAGGATAAACAACTCTTTCCATTTACCTTTAGGGTAAGTTCCAATTCATACTTGGTCTCTAGTTTGAATATGACCTATATCATTAGTTGAAGGCACATCACCCTGTTCAGTTACAACTCTCCCGGCATCGTCGAAGCAAAACCTAATGAACCCCTTTCCTCGCATCGTCAGTTAAAGAAACTCACTAGTCTATTATTTACGTGTTATTTAGATAACGATAAGTTCACATAAGTTCGGTTTTCAGAACAAGGGCCCACATCATCAATTAAGGGCCCACTTTAGTTTTATGGAACTCCATTCCGAATAAATCCCCCGATGTAAGACCACGATGACAAATATCTCATACGTCCACGCTTACAACTTAAGATTTGAGAGAGACTAATTTTAAATCTCATTGTTTACTTATTTAATTTGTTTAACATGCATCTCATACGTATGACAAAATAAATAATGCCCCCATATATACATGCTATTTTGGCCACAGATAAATCAACATAAATATAATTGTCCAATACTAGCATATAAATAAACTATAATGATCATGGACTTTTAGTTCGATTCAATTCGAGCCACTGGGTCAAATATATGTTTAATGAAGTTATATTGTAATTATTTAACTAAATATGATTAATGCCAAAGATCTTCCTATTGAACATTCAATGTTCTGGTCTCTAGCACTCCAAGCTCTAATTGGGCTCCTCATTTTCTCTGTCAACATTGGGCCTCCTCTTCATCTTCTTAAATTACAATGAGATGATAATAAGAATAAAGAAATACATTTCGGGGGAGAAAATGATACAAGAGGAGAAAATACAACGAAAAGAAAAATGAGACAAAACATGCGAGCTCTTAAAACACCCACCATAAAAAATAATAATCTTGTTGGAATAAACCATCCAACTTCAAAATTAAAACCATTAAATAAAACCATCAAATAGCCCAAATAGTGTAAGTTCACTGATTATCCATAACCAATATAAATAATACATCACATGTAAAATATAATTACATGGTTAATCTTATTATGCAAATCTGGATCGTTATTAAATATCGACACTTCTTAATCTGATTAAGAAAGTTCCATTATATTATGAGTGTTAGAACTTTTAATTCAAAGTAAACCAAATTTTATGTCTGTTAAAAATTATCTCAAAATAATTAAAATTGAATGTAATTTAAATTTAGAAGTAATTCCATATCCATTAAAATTATTCATAATATCAAAAATGAATTCACTAAAAAAACATGTGAATTTTCCATATTATTCTACATTTTAAATTTTTTTCTATTAAATTAAAAAATATATATATTTGAATATGTAAATATCAAACTTAAATAAATAATAGTCATTGTCTATAAATTATTATCTCACTACATTTAAAATACAATATTAAATATTTAATTTAGGAAGGCAAATTCAAATTTAGGAAAAGATACCAAATTTGGTTTAGAAAAATAAATTTAGAAATTCAAATTTGTTTCACGATCCTATTTAGGGAAAAGTTAAAATTTGACCATCCTTCCAAAATATCCAAAAATTGAACCTTCCCATAATCCATAGCGAATAACAGGCAGCATGCATTTGCTGAGACAAACACTAGACACCCTGAAACACCGCAGTCTTGCTGCCACAACATTCATGCCACGGCAACCCCTACAACCCAACAGTAGTGGCCTACAGCTGCTAGGTAATGTATTGTCATGGCAGGACTGCCCAACAGCAGCGTTGCTGCTACAGTTTTATTAGCACATGACAATAGCATATGGCCGCTATCGCGAAGCCGCTGGCCTCCTAATGGCATTGCGGTTTTGTTGTGATGTCATTTCCTCGAATTTCTAGATTTCTGATTTTAATTTGATTCAAAATAGTTTTAAAAATAAAATAAAAACTTTTTGAATTAACATGTTTCCGTTATTATTGGAGGAAAACACTAAAATAATAAATCTTGCCAATCTTATTACGATCAAAAATTTCATAAACATAACCAAATTTTAATTTTCATTACTAACATATATGCCTTTGATACCACTCGAAAGAACAAGATAGTAAAATCAATAGATTTACCGAGTGGAATTTAAAATTTCAAATCAATTTAATAAACTAGGTTCCTTAAGTCCAGATTTGCATGTATTAACATAAAATAGAATAAATAATTATACAAAATAAATTGTATTTAATCATTATACCTCTTCCGATGCCTGAGTCTCTTAACCAGTTGATTTGAAGCGTGATTTAAGAAGACTCTTCCAAGAGCGACTCAATTGATCCCAAAACGAACCAAGTTTTATTCTCTTAGAAGTAACACAATTGTCTTACCTCTAATAATATGCACGTGAAGAATTTCGTACCAATAGTACTTATATCTAAGAATCTAATTTTATATAGTTGAGGTAGTTCAACTTTTAATTCCATATGATAGTAAGAATTAAGGTTGTAATACAAATTCGGAGATGAAAGGGCTTGCCCAAAACACATTAATGGCTGAATTTTTGGCTTGGGGTGGCGCCACTATGGCTTCCCTTATTCTTCAACTGTCTAGAATTCAAAATCCTAGACCCCTTCTTTCCTATCTAGCATTTTGGTCCTAAACTTCTAAACAGTTTAACATTATTATCCATTTATGTGTGACCCATTAAGTTCATATAAAAATTTAAATGGTGAAATTAATTAATTACTTAATTAAAATTGAAATAATTCCAATTTTTCTCCTGTGAAGAAACAATTTATCCACAACATTTTCTTCAACTGTAAGTCACGTCTACCTACATCTCATAACCATATCCATTCGATAGGAATTTCACTAAGAAAATCCTCTCAGTTTTAATTTTTGTACTAGATAATCTTTCTATTTTGTGTTCCCAAAAAACTAAAAGGAATGGATAAAATCAAAAAACCCTAGTTCGATCACATATATATCAATTGATAATATAATTCTTTATGATATCAATTGGAATCTCAGCCCAATCGACACATTGTCTTGGCCAAAGTATTCAATGAATTATGTTAAATTCGACCACATAAGACTCGTCTCTCTTTATTGAGAGTGATAGATACTATCTTGCATACTCAAATAGTCACATGCACATTTCACTATACCTAATGAATATCTTTTAAGTTTTGTGGCTAAAATCCAACAATAAATATTATTAAAGCATAATAATACATGCATGTGATACTCTATACCTAAAGTGTGAAGATCGGAAGTATAATCACAACTCTAATATTCTATTTTGACATTAAGCAAATGTACCATTTAAGTTATCTAGGATGATTACAATCAAGGCTCTTACTACTTTAGTAAGTTCTCATGTGACTGCTCTAATATCTCATACTACTAATTGATACGCCATTCTAAAAACAGAAAACACCACACAAGATAGTCTAGACTGTTAAAGAGCCATTTTAACAAATCCAATACCTACTATAAATATTTAGGATATAAGTTAGCAAAATATCTATGATCTCATTCTTTAGTCAATATCAAAAGCTAATACATTTTCAATTTAATATCCAAAGTACTACATAAATACGACATAAAATACAATTATCAAAAGACACATTTTATTAATACTACTTGAGATTTCGTTTCTAAAATAATAAAAGATTTACTATAGGGCTTAAGCATAACAGTAAGAATTGAAAAATAAAAAAATAAAATATTTAAAAATAATGAAAAATAAACAAAGTAAAAAAATTGAAAAAAATCAAACTAAAAATGAAAAAAAAAAAAATTAAATATTAAAAAAAAAAAAAAAAACTAAAAGCGAAAGAAAAATAAAGCTAAAAAAATAATATTTTATAATATTGATCTTAATAAAAATAAATTCATAAAAAAATAATATCAGTTCAATTGATTAAAAAAAATCCAACAACAACTTTAACATTTATTGTGAACAAATAAAAAAGATGTTAAAATTAAAATCTTCATTGAAATGACCCAACAATATTTAAGTGAAAAGTGTTTGGTTTAATATTTTATTTACATTTCGATTTAATTTTTAAGTAAATTTAATTAATTAAATAATTTTAATTATATTTATCAAACAAACTTAATTAATTAAATATTTAATATAATAAATTAATTTTACATTCTTAATTGATTATGAAAAAAGCCATAATATTTCATAATAAGAGATTGTTTTACTTGTGCACCTCCTCCTTGCAGGAATTTTAAGATGTCCTTACAGGTTCTATTAGTACTCACTATTTTGATAAACCCATTTAGGTTGGAGAGAATAATAATGAAGTGCGAAAGTCAATTGAGTCCTTAGTTAGGTTTATCCAACATGAAATGAGTTGGTGGTCACGTGTGAGAAAAAACCTCACCTCATGACTTAGCATTTGGAGTTGAAAGAGACCCAAGACCACCACAATACAAATGTCTGAGCTCTCACTTGGTGATTATTAAGTTGGAGTTGTTATAACTTAAACTTTAATACCAATATAGGATGGTCTTAGACCTCTCCCAATCCAAAAAATTAGCTCATAAAATGAGATTTTTTCTCATACTTATAACTTAAGTATTAGTTCCTTTCATATTCGACGTGGGATAAACCCAACAAGAAGATATAATTGAAGTATTGAACTCCCACGATCCTCAGTAAACCAAAGAAGTAGACAAACAGGAGAATCCGAGGATAAGAAGAAGAACTATGTCAGGAGAGCCACATCCATCGATCCCAAACATGCTGAGCCTGAAAAACGACACGCCTAATGATTTGTGACAAGTAAATTTTAATGCACGCATCTTGAAGAACTTGAGGGGCTAAGCTTGGTAACCAAAGCATTCTAGTCTACAAATCACTAACCCAAGAAATCCATAAAAACTTGAAAGAATAATGAGGAATCGTTCGACTTCCTACAGCGTTCCTGAGAGGAAAATCAATTACTTTTACACCTGGATACATATCCATCATTCTCGATGTACCTGAGGAACTATATCCAGATTACATATATGGAGGTGGTAAAAATAGTCTTTCCAAAGTATAGAGAACTGAAAAGTTCTCTCTCTGCAAATCCAGTGGCAGTCAAGAAATCATCAATAAAGATGGTGACCTACACGAGAGAATCATAATCTCAAGTTTTATCCTTTTGGATCTTTTCGAGGTGTAGCGTATATATGCATAGATGATCTACATAGACAAAGGGCATTCAATTGATCTCGGGAAATGAAAAATAAAAAAAATAAAAAAATCATATTTGATTGGATGGAAAATATAAGTGAGAAGAAAATAGAATAGATAAGACACAATTTTCTTAACAATTTTTTTTCCTCATCCTCACAAATTTGAGAGAAAAAATGGCTAAAAGTATCAAAATTACAACTATACCCTTAATAATAGATTTTTTAATTTATTTTTGTAATATATGAGAACAAAATAGTAAATTACATTCAAATGAATTATTTTCTCTCATTTTATTTTCTTTCCCAACCAAACAACACTAGAGAAAATAATTTTCCTTTCACAATGAATAAAAATATTATCCTCTCATTTTCTTTGTTCTTTTCTTTTTCCATTCTTCCAACCAAATATACCCTAAATCTAATACTAAATCGAGATCCTATGCTCATGCTTATAGAAGACAACTTGAATAAATCCACTCCTTAGGATTGTCACACGGAATCCATTTCAATCATCCTCCAGTTACCCCTGAGAGTCAACAGTCTAACACATTCTAAAATACGCAAAAAGTGTTAGTCTAGTTGACAAAGAGAGGTGCTCCCTTTACTTATCAACCAAGGTTCGACTCGCTTGAGAAATCCACTCCTTTACTTATCAACCATGCTTATAGAAGACAACTTGAATAAATCCACTCCTTAGGATTGTCACACGGAATCCATTTCAATCATCCTCCAGTTACCCCTGAGAGTCAACAGTCTAACACATTCTAAAATACGCAAAAAGTGTTAGTCTAGTTGACAAAGAGAGGTGCTCCCTTTACTTATCAACCAAGGTTCGACTCGCTTGAGAAACACTTCAAGAATTAAATCTTGAATTTAATCATAAATGCACCAGACCCATGTGGGAGAATGCGCCCTTAAGATCATCTAGGAAGTAACTAGTCGAAATGCGCATAAATTGACCCGGACACAGCTTGCAAATAAAAGACGCTTTTCGTGATAGTCATGATCTAGTGACCATACTTGCTTGTATGCCTCTTGCAGCTTCTAAAAAGATAAATAAGTTTTCAAATATTTAGCTTCTTACATTATTCTCTCCAAATTGGAGTTACTTGGTTGTTTATTTATTCATTGTTTAAAAATCGTCAAAGACCTCCTTCATGAATTCTCCATTAACCCTTGGCTCTTCATTATTGTATATATCCTGAGTCCTTTGTCTAATTCATGACAAAGAGGGAGAGAAATAATTGCATGCATTATCTCTCTACATGAATAAAATAAATAATATGCAATCAATTATTGTCATGTGCACAATTTAAGGGGGAGTTCTTAACTCTAGTGGAAGTTAGTTATTCACTATTACAAATACTTTCCATTGTTGAATTATCTTGATACAATGACGGTTTGACGACTATTTCAAGTAATAAGCCACTAGACTCTATCCAGATCAACATACTTATATCTAAATTTGGAGGGTTTTGAAGAAATACGTGTAATTTTTAGTTTATCACTTTTGGTCATTTTCTAGATGGGTTAGAATTATTTGTACTTAGTTGTTCTGTCACCAAATTGCACAAGGAGAAGATTATTAAGTCCCTAGTTTTTGTGTTGACTTAATTTAGGGATTCATCCTGATTTTCTAAGTTCAGTAGGTGATAATGTGTACTTCATCATCAAAAGACCAAAGTCACAGATTGCCCTCAACATCGAATAATCATCTCCAAGCAATTGGGTTGCCTTCGACAAGTTATCTCCCATTGCAGATCCCAACACGATTTTTAAAGGGAAAAAAGACTTAAAAACTGGGGAAAGTGGAAATGGTCATTTCAAACATTCGGACATCTAGTTTTAATATCCAAACGTTGTTCGGGAATAAGGGAAAATGTATATGGCTAGACAGAATGGTATATTAGAATCCTTATGGACTAAAAGTGGCAATATCTCTTTCATTCTAGATTATTGAGGCTATGGAAAGCTAATTTATATACGTTTAAAATTATACCTATTAAGCATGGGTTAAAGGTGTCCTTTCTAGTAAAAAATGACCGTTACTTCAAAAATCAATAGCTGGACAAAAAGAATCTCAGTACGACCTTTGTTCATTAAAAATGGTTTATCCTTCAATGTTTATCCAAATGATATAATTCTTGACATTAGAAAACTAACTCATATAGATTTAAAATAATACCTATTAAGCATGTGTTAGATTGAAAAGTCTTGAAATATTTTGAGTGTACTAAAGCTCCATTTTGTAAGAATCAATTACTTGTTGCAATCTTGAGTAAAGGTTTTACTTAAAAAAAAAAAAGTGTTATGAGTGAAACATATTCACTCTAGATTGAAAAGTCTTGAAATACTAATTTCTTAAGTGACAATTGTAGAAGGTTTAATCTTCACTCATAAGAAGATTAAAAATTAGTGAATTGAAATCACCAAAGGAGTTCGGGAGAATAGACGTAGGCAAATAGTTGCTGAACTACTATAAATACCGTTGTCATTCTCTCTTACTCTACTCTTTATTTTTTTATTTTGATATTGTGTTTTTGATACTATTCTTGCTTAATATTCCGTTGTGCACTTAATCACTATCACTTGAACACAAGTTTAATTTAAGTAGAATAGATTTTGAAAACTTGTCCAACCCAATTCACCAACCTCTTAAGTAGTATCTTATGCAACAATTGGTATCAAAGTTACAATGCAGTAGAGCTACTTTGTAATGATCATTTTTTATTAACAAGACAATTTTAACTCATGCTAAATAATTTTCATTTTAAAGCTATGTGAGTTAACTTCCCAATGTCTCAAGAATTAGATCATTTGGACAAGTATTGAAGGAGATATACCATTTTTTACCAGCAAGGGCACCATTAATATATGTTTAATAGGTATCATTTTAAAGGTATATGAACTAACTTTCCATAACATCAAGAATCAGATCATTTGGATAAGAAATGAAAGAGATATGCCACTTTTATTCCCTAAGGGCCCTGACATACCATTTTTTCCAGCTATATGCATTTTGAATGAAAAGTTGTGTATTCCATCTATAAAAACATCCCATGATGGTCTAAATTCAGATTACACAAGTTGTATAATAATAATGATCATCCCATAGGGTTGTACAACTTGCTTGTTATTAATTATAACCTTTTTCATAGCATCTTATAGCACACTGTCTGATGAGGACCAAGATCAAACACTTGGAATATTTTTATCAAAGTAAAAAACAGAATTTGTCACGAAATTGTGCCAAAATATCAATTAAACTCTAACCCAATGTTATAGACTTGATTCTAGCACACATATCATGTAGACACATCAATCAAGTTTGTAGTAACATGATTTTGAGTAATATTTGTTGACTATTATCTTGCAATTTTCAACGAGTGAATATTATCATACGAATATTATCATACGAGCGAACAATGCCATAAGCGCGAACAGTACGCATTTTCACCGACGATAAATAGTGGAATATGCATGAATAATGAATTCCACATGAACAGCAAATCATGTATGCGTGAACAGTAAAACACATACGTATGAATAGTAAAACGCGTACGCATGAACAATAAATGCGTTCTGGACTTTTCAAGAATACCCATTTTGCCCTTCTCTCAAATTATAAATAGGAATCAATTTCATAAGTTTATATGAATCAAGACAAGATGTAGCCTTTGAGGGAGAAAGGCAAGGGCCTTTGGCCATAGCCAAGGAGAGACCATAGGTGAGCCTTCGAAAAGAGAGGGATATGCTCAAGCATTGAACAAACACAAATAGAAAGCTCGATAGGGATAAAATTGAGTGTGTGAATTGAGAGTGTAGAGATTCATCTCCCATTTTGTAATTCCTTAGGATATAGTGGAATTGGTTTCTCCCCATGAACATAGACAAATTGTTAGTCGAACCAAGTTAAATCTCTTATGTGTGAATTTGCATTTGTGTGATTGATCCTTAGGCTAAGAAATGTCATTATTTTCATTACCCAACAATTGGTATCAAAGCAAGGTCAAGTCACCGGAGCAATTTTCTTCACTGTCATGTACCGGAGTATTCTCTTCAACAAGCTTAAGCCAAAATTGAGTAGCTAACGGCATCAGATAATATTTTGTTAGCTGGACAGAATATTCACAACATAAGATTAGTTAGTTGTACAAACTGGAGGATATTGTTCTCACAGGGAGCTACTGTCAAACATGGGTCTAGTAGTACAAGCAAATAAATGACATCTGGACACCTTGAAAGAAATTGTCCTAACAATAGAAGCAGGTTCAATAAATTGCTCCAAAAATGATGCTAATAGTGTTTCTCACGCTTGGGTGGAAAATGATGCTCTCTGATAAGGGCATGAACATCATTTGTCATAACTAATAAAAATGCCAAGATAAAAGATGTATTCCATTTGGTGGGTCCATAGAAGCACACAAGCACTATATTCATAGCTGATGCAAGTTGTGTGGTAGAAAACGATGTCGATGGCAGATAAAACTTCCAGAAAAGCGAAATATAGAAGTTTGCACCATAATTTTTCTGCAGTGATTTTTCGAAATGTATCGAAGTTGGAAATCATAAAATTTTCTAATTCCAAGTGTGTATGTTTTTTTATGGTAGAGCATGATAATTCTCAATTTTGAGAATTATGACTATCAGAGTAGACACTGTTTTGTATAGCATCCGGATAAAGGGTTGCTGACATCCCGGTGAAGAGGTATAAGGCAATGTGGTAAAGAAGTTAGATCGTCCGCTGGCGAGGGCAAAAGCATCCCGATAAAGGGTGATGGCATCCCGATAAAGGGGTGTGACCACTTTAGGTGGCAAGGGCGAGATCTTCGAATGTTGTCAAGTATATTCTCAAGATGAGCTATGTTTGTGGGGAAGCTAAACTAAGTTGTGTTTTAGACCAAGTTTTGCCATAATGATATTCCTTCTCTAGAAAAGTTGGAGAGAATTTTTTCCCAACGTTGCAAACTCAAGCCAAAGGGGATATTGTTGAGTATTGTCTTGATATTTTTAACAAGTGAATAGTATCATATGCATGAATAGTGTCATACACGCGAACAATAGGCGTTTCCACTAACGATGAATAGTGAAATACGCATGAATAGTGAATTCCACATAAACAATAAACCGTGTACGCGTGAACAATAAAACGCGTACGTGTATACAGTAAACGCGTTTTGGACTTCTAAAGAATACTCATTTTGCCTTTATCTCAGATTATAAATAGGCGTCGATTTCATAAATTTATGTGAACCAAGGCAAAATGTGCCTTTGAGAGAAAAAAGCAAGAGAAAAAAAGCAAAGGTCTTTAGCCATGGCCATGGCCAAGGAGAGACCATAAGTGAGCCTTCGGAAAGAGAAGGATATGCTCGGGCATTGAATAAACACGGATAGAGAGCTTGATAGGGAAAGAATTAAGTGAGTGAGTTGCGTGTGTGGAGATTTACCTCCCTTTTGTAATTCCTTATTATATAGTGGAATTTGTTTCTTTCTGTGGACGTAGATAAATTATTTGCAAAACCACGTTAAATTTCTTGTGTGTGAATTTGCATTTATGTGACTGATCCTTAGACTGGGGAATGTCGTCGTTTTCATTCCTAACAATGTCAACAAGTTTTGATATGAAAAACCAATTTCAAGTTCATGCCAAAAAAGTTGTCAAATTTGGTTTTAAACCTTGGAAATGATTTTGATCAATTAGACAATACAATATAATTTGATCAAATTGAGTGTTAGGTATGATCCTAAACACCTTAAATAAGGTATAAAAACACTCCAACTTTCCAAAAGCAACCGAGGAACACCTGAATTTAATGTGGAGCACACACTAACCTAATTCATAATATAATATATTATATATGGGGCGAGGGAGAGAGAGAGAAGAGAGTCGCAAGAGATGGAGAAAAACAAAGAGAAAGAAGAAGAGGGGCTAGGGACCATGGCTTAAGGGGGTAGAGAAAGTGGTCTTCGTAAATTTTTTAAAAAATAAAAAAATTTAAAAAGAAAATATCATGGAATTATTTTGATTAAGAACAGAATAGTAATTTCAAAAGCATTTAATTTTATTTTATTTTTTAAATGAGGGAGTATATTAGAAGGGAAAAAAAAAAAGGAGAATGTACATATAGAATTACCCTTATTTTCTAAAATAAAAATTAGGATATGGACAAAGAAAAATTAACACGCAATTGAAAATAAATTCAAAATTGACTATATTTTAGATTTTTACTACATTTATTTCCAATTCAAATTGCAAGGCTCAAAATACATGCAACCAAACACTACCTAAGACAAAATAGAAGTAATTTTCCGACGTACTCCAATTCTTCTGGGGAGCAAACAGTTACCAAATTACATGGCACCATTAGCTCGTTTAAAATAAAATAAAAAGGGTGGAGTTTTATAAAATATTCAGCCTTTTCTTGAAAAGAACATATATATGTATATACCTGATGAATGAGAGGTTCATGGTGTAAGAAAATTGAGCATTCAAGTCCATTTCAAGCTTCCCACCACCGTCAACAGCTGATTTAGGGAATCTTTCAGTTCTTTCAGTTCATCTCTCTAATTGTATTTCCAACAAGTTATCGAGTAACAATTCACTACCATTTATAATCTCTGTCCTATTCACCATCAAAAGTGAAAAATTATCACTCCCTTCTCTAAGGCTTTCAAGCCTTCCAAGACATCCTCATAAATTGTACTAATCATAGATCATGTCCTGTTGCCATTCCAATTTCAACTTGAATATTTCTCCTTTTCTCCACAAATTCAGCCTTTCGACTTCTTTCTTGGTTTTCTAGTGCACCAAATTCTTCAATTTGACGGCCTTTTCTCCTTGCGGAAGAAAAAGATTGAAAATGTTTGGAGACAAGTTTAAACCCCTAACACAACTGGCATTTATGAGCAATTCCAATAAAGAGGCATTAAGCTATTCAAATCTCCCTCAAGTCTTGTGAAAGATATTTGACAAACGCAAGTACTGGGTTCGTAAATGATAGAGTTCTGTGATGAATCCGGTAAAACTTCATTGTAAGCTCTTGAAAAGTCAGAATAACTCAAATGTCCAACTCACTTACTGAAGTTGAAACATTCTTATCACCAAGATCGGTCTTACATGGTTTTGGTGATGAAATTGTTTCAATCTCAATAAGTGAGTTGATACATTTGAGGTATGTTGACTTGCCAAGCTCTTACGATCGAGTATTGCCAGATTTTATCACAAAACTCTACCATTTACAGACATTACAACTCGGGTTTGAGTTTGTTTTCGAAGGATTGCAACCCATTCCGATTTGTAAGTCTTAAAGGTCAAGAGGTGATAATTTTCGAGTTTGGATAGTGAATATGGCAGCGTATTAATGGTAGCAAATTGTTACTTGAGAATTTGGTGGAAACAAAATTAGAGAGATGCGACAAGATTAAAGAAATTTCAATGCTCGGACAATCACCAATTCTTCGGCTGCATTTGGATGCAATAGAAAAAAATAAATCAGTAAAAATGTCTACCATATTATTTAGCTTAGATGGACTAAGAAATTAAACAACAAAACATTTTTTCAAGGAAAGAACACATGCTGCTCAATTATATATCCATGAATGAAAACACAATTAAACCAACCCATAAACAAGTAGAAGGATACCATTAGTGTTTTACAAAAGCTAGTACTAGTAGTGCATCAAAAAATGAATTCAAAGAGCCGGGAAAAATAAAAAAGTGGGGTGGATGGGGGGTGGATGTAAAACTCAGTTGATGATCCGAACCAACTTGGCCTAACCCGAATAAAACGCTACTCTATTCAACCCTCTATCTCTCAAGTTCAATAGCGCCCCTCTTCATCGCTCTCCATCTTTTTTCTTTTGGGGGGGTACGAATGGAGGGTTAACACTCAGATCTCCCCCAAGGGAAGCAAACTAGGTAACCGCCGCTAGCCTACAAGGCTTGGGTTTCGCTCTCTATGTACAGATATATTAGTATGATATACAAAAATTTAAATCTGCATCCGTTGTTCGGAATTGAAAAAAAAAATGATTTTCAACGGATTAAGAGCTACGAATAGCAGATCCGCTTTAATTGAAGATTGGTTATAAATAATTTTTCAAATTGACTGCAACCTGACCCAAATGGTAAAGACGATGGACAAAAAAGCAAATATGCAAAAATAAAGCACAATAAATTTGAGCGAGAAGTAGGGTTCCGCAGATCGACTGATAGTTACTGTTAAGAAAAGGGATTGTTGTGACGAGATAAACTTAGGGCTTAGTTTCTGTTGGTAAGTTTCAAAGATGGTGATTACAGAATAAGAAGAGAGAGAGGGAGAGAGAGACCTGTAGCTAAGGTAGAGATGGAGCGACGGCGGTGGAGATCGACCGACTGCTCGTGCTGCTGTTACGGCGACGGCGTATTGAGAGCGTTGGTCGAGAACTTCAAGAGAGAGAAGGTTATGGGGCGAGGAGAGTGGAAAAAGTGGAAGCTGTCTTCCACCGAAAGATGGGGTAATTCTACAAAAACGGGGGATGTATATATAGAAGAATTACCCCCCGGATAAGCGAAACTGCGGATGCAAATTTCCATATTTTTTTAAAGTTGCGCCGACGTACCAGATTTACCCTATTGGAGCATCTCCACGAGAGACATTATATTTTGGTGCGCCATTTGAAAATATTTTTGATAAAATTTCAAGACACTCCACGACAGTTGTTATATTTTGATATGTTATTTTTTTATTTTAAAAAATAAAATTAAAAAAAATGAATGAAAATTTTAAAATAACTGCTAAATTTTAATTTAATTGTCAAAATTATTTTTTTTATTTTAATTTGATCACAAAATTTTAATTATTTATTTCAATTTAACTGTGAAATTTAATTTTTTTTTTTGTTTCAAACTAAAGCGTCAAAATTAAAATTAATCTAATACAACCCAAATAAAATGAACTAAACTACACTACACCAAACCTAATTAAATCCAAATAAACAGAATAAATTTAAATTCAATTAAACCCTAATGCAATCCACCCCTAATTATAAACTAACCTACCCTTAATTATAACCAACCCACCCCAACCCTATAAACCCACCCCAACCTAGTTGTCTAAACCATAGTTCGTCCAAACCCCAATATCATATATATATATACATTAGCGTATGACCCAAGCCTGAAGGCACGGATGTAAAAAAAAATAGGTTTTTTAATTTTTTTGACATAAATTCCTCTATTTATATAATATTCTCACCTATTTCATTTGAACATTAATAATAACATTGCACATTAATAGATAATTCAAACAAACCGCAAAATAAATAAACCATCATATCAAAATCAATACCAAAAATCTAAACAAAAACACAAATATAAATTACAAAAGGTAGAATCCAAATAAGATATGTAGCAACATACAATAGTCCAAGAAACTACTGGCATCAAAATAAATAACACACCATTATTCTAATTTTGATAATTATACAAGGAACGCAAGAACAATATGAACAACCTAACATACAAAGCATAATATTGAACATGTACATGTACATGTACAAAGTCAATATCAAAAGTAAATTTCACTTTTTATCCATCTAGTTAAAAAAATAATTAAAAAATATTAGAAACATGAACATAGTTAGTGGTTTATCAAAATTCGAAAAAAAAACAAAACTCGAATTAAAAAAAAAAAAAAAATGCAATTCAAAATAGAACCAAAAACAAAACAAAAAAAAAAATTAGAAAAAAAGTAAAATAGAGTTAAGAAAAAATATGTACGGCCAAATAAGTGCAAAAGAGGGGTTTAATGAGGCAAATAAGAGTTTAAAGAGGCATATTGGCAGTAGTGTGGTATAGTTAAAGATAAGTGATACTAACCGGCGGTTAGTGTCAGTATTAGAGATTTTATAAAACATTTTAATGGCAGAAACAAAAAATAGAAATAGAAATAGAAATGGTAAAATAAATAAATAAAATCTGAACTTATAAATCAATCCTTAAAACATGAACTTATAAATCAATACTTCTAAAGAAAAAATAGAAACGGATAATAATTATTCATATAATCTTTACTATAATTTTATGAATCAAACACAAATAGTGAAAATGCATTTTTCACTCTTGCAACATGAACTTATAAATCAATCATTCCATTCCCCAATTATTCCATCCATCTTTATGTCACTCAATCACACACAAATACACACGAATCAAATAATTTATTTATTTTTATATGCCCATAAAAATCTAGATGTATAAAATATAAAGAATTCACCACTTACCAAAATACATGTTAGAGAGAAAGGGAGAATAGAAGACGGTGGTATGGTTCTCACACATCCAAGGGTGAACATTAGCGAGAGCTATTTTCGAGGCAATAAACCTACGAATTTTCAACAAACGGGGAAACATTTTAAATCAGCAAAAAATGCGGAAAAAAAAACTATTACATGCATGTGCCTTCTTTGATCTCTCAATTGCACACAAATATACACAAATCAAACACCAAATTTTCATATATGGACATGCAAATCTATATCGATATATAGTGAAATGGAACACAAATATATATATATATATATATATATATATATATATATATAAAGTCAGTAAATCCCCATCAGCTAGCGTTCAAATTCCAAAACTCTACAAACAATCAATTACCATGAAAAAGAACAGGAAGATAAATAACAAAAATTGACAAAAAAAACAAAATGCAGCCACCTACCACTGGAAAGAAATCTCTCCACAACCAACGACATAGGATCGACGTGAGCCAACAACCCCTTCTTCATAAGTGTGCTGCAAAATTCTAAAAAATAAAACAGAAAATGGTTTATTTGTTCCTATATTTTCTGTTTCTTGTTCCAAGTTTATGGAAACAGAAACATAAATCATGGAATAGAAGCAAAAACAAACGCCACCTGAATCACCACCACAAAATCAAGAGGAATAAATCAGATTTGATAGAAATGAACACGTATACAGTTCTACATTTTTGCTGGAACATATTCATGATGCAAATTAGGAAATTAGGGTTTCAGTTAAATAATCAATGTAATGAACTAAAATTTCTGATATGGACATAAAAATCTAGATCTATAAAATATAAAGAATTCACCACATACCAAAAGACATCTAGGGATGAACGTTAGGAAGCGCCATTTTCGAACGGGTAAACATGTGAACCTGTAATTTCATGAAACTGTTCCTAATTAAGAACAATTAATTCGCAGATTTTCGAGAAAATTGGAACAAAAACAAACAATTAAGATCAATTAATTCCCAGATTTTCGATTTTTTAGGTTTAATCGATAGGAACACAACATAAAAACTCACTTATCATTCAGATCTGTCAATTTGCTTGTTCTAAAAATTTTCACTTAGTCGCAACTCATGTCGGTGCGTCTTCACTGATCGATCCCCTGAAACTCTCAAATCAATTTCCTCTGCCACGATTCGGTATCTTCTATCACACACACACACAAATGAAATCAGAAATGAAGGAAGATAATCAAATCTTAGAGAATGATGTACCTCATAGATTTTTCGATCTGAGACGGCGATGGAGATGGAGATGCAGACGGTGATGGAGATGGATGGGAAGGCGGCGAGAGAGATGTAGGGTGGGGAATGGAGAGAGATTGAAGCAAGTAAGATAATAGAGAGAGGGAGAGAGAGCGTTTATCAATTATCCATTATAGAGCATTAAATGAGAGACTAATCGGTGAGAGAGGGAGTGAGCAAATAATGACATAATTAGAAGAGTTGAGGAGGAGAGGGAGTGAGAAAGAAATAAAATAAGGAAATAATTAAAGGTGGAGAGAAATTAAGAATTAGGAATTGATTATAAGATAATAAATTTAAAGGTGACAAATTTTTTCCATTAATTTGGTGTTTCTATTTAGAGAATTAATCCTATGAGAGAGAGAACTAAGAGATAGAGAGATGAAATGAAGTAATTAAGAAATTATATATTTTTTTGTCATTATATATGTCTTTATAAATCAAAAACGTCCATATATATAATTTTATTTCTATTTCAGCAAATTTAGTTACCTTATACAGTCCTTATCTTATGTCGCCAAAATGTCCTAATCAGCAATTGTTTGTCCTAATCATATTTTTGTTTGTCCTAATAATAAGTTTGTCCTAGTCAGCAAAAAAGCCGTCATGTTTTATATAATATATATATATATATAGAGAGAGAGAGAGAGAGAGAAAAAAAAAAAAGTAAAGGCATTCGGTGATTAAAGAAGATGAGGCGTTCGACTATCTACGATTGAAGAAGACGAGGATCCGAACAAGTTCGGTGATCTGCGATTGAAGTCGTTTTGCGATGACGTTTGGCGATTGAAGACAAGGATTTGGCGTTCTACGATGACAAGAAGCCATTTAGCGACAGCGATTCTGGCGACGAGGATCTATTTGGCGACAACGAGGGTCTGCAACGGCTACGACGATTCTGGTTTGTGCATTTCTCTGATTTCATGACTGTTGGAATAGCCGTTGCCACTCCAACAGTCATTTTGGCTTGCCATCAACTTGTGCCAAATATGGCATGGCCAGACCTGATGTGCCAAATGGCACACCAAATGGCCTTTCCATTGGAGCTGATTTTCAGCGAAAATGACCAAAATCCATAAGGCATACTAGATAGCACTCCCATTGGAGATGCTCTAATATTATGAAAGAAAATTGATACCCTATTAAAAATTATAGATAAATTTATAATTATACTCTTTGACAGTCAACTTTATATTTATTTTCTAAAATTAACCCTAATATTTTATAAATAAGACAAAAATACCATTATTTCTTTTTATCGTTTTTTTCTTTTTCACTCTTCCCCCCTCCCCTCCCTCTCTCACTTTCTCTCTCTTCTTTACATTTTGCAATTCTATGTAGGTAGACGAGAATAGGGTATTGGTTGGTGTCATTGGTCCCCGTCGCCGACCATCACACCATCGACCCATTCATTGTCGTCGACAATCAAACACCATTATTCCATTCATCATCGTCGACGACCAAGACACTGGTCCCTTTCATTGTTATCGAAGACTACCATGCCATCATTCCATTCACTGCCGTCATCAAGCACCACGTCAGTATCCCATTTATTCTCGTTGAAGACCACTACAGAACTGTCATATTCGTTGTCGTCGATGGCTACCACACCACACAATCATTTCAAATCTGGACATTTGTTAAGATGTTTTTAATTGGTATTTGCAAATTTATGTTATGATTTTGTAGTTTCTTTTCTTGATTTAGATGGGATAGGTATAGATAGTTTGAGAGAGAGATGCGGTAATTGATGGCAGAGAAATCTGCTATGGTGGTGAAGATTGACTGATGTGGGTATATGGATGGGTTGAGAGAGAGACGGTGGTTTATAGTGGAGCAGATTGGTCACGGTGATTGATAGCGGAGGAGATTGACCATGGTAGTGGTGGTCAACAAAAGTAGATATAGATGGGTTGAGATGGTGGTGGTGATCAACAAAAGAAATGGATATAGATGGCTAGAGAGAGAAAGATGGTGGAGAACGGAGAAAGAGAAATAAAAAGTAGAAAATGAAAAAGTTGGTATTGAGGGAACAACGGTCATTGCATCATTATATTTTTATTCAATTTAAAGTAAGGGCAACTTGTTCAATTTGCCTATGTAAGGGTTTCACTGGTAATTTCGATAATTGATGGAATGTTAGTGGAATTTTAAAAAATAACCAAGGGTGTCTAAGATAATTTTTCCATGTTTGAAAGCCTTTAGGTTGTGTTTGGGTAAGGGATTCGAGAAAGGGATTTCATTCGGATAAGAGATTTCAAAATTATTTTTTAACAAATACCTTATTTGGGTAGTTATAAAAAAGGGATTTGTCAAATCCTTTTATCTTAAAAAAAATGGTGAAAAGAGGGATTTTGAAATACCTTTGAGAGAGCTGTCATTTGCCAAATCCACCCAAAAGAGGATTTCACAAATCTCACACCATCTCCTTCGCAACGAGCCCTTCCTTCTCGCGTCTATCGCTTCTTCATTGAGCCCTTCTTTCTCATGATGACGGCTGATAACGAGCCCCTCCTTCTCGCAACGATTAGGGTTCGTTTGATTCATTCGATTATGGCTCGCAATCGTTCCTAGGTAAGGATTCAATTGCGATTAGGGTTCGCAATCGATACATTAGGGTAAGGGTTCACAATCATTTGTTCGCAATTGAATGAACTCTAATCGTTCGCAATCGTTCATCTGATTCCGATTCCTGGGTTCACAATCGTTCGTTTGATTAGGGTTCACAATTGCTCGTAATTGATCAGTTTTTTTTTTTTTTCAATAGGTAATGTTTGATTTTTGTTCTTTTGTTTTTGTTCTCAATTTTAGAAAAACTTTACAATGGCTTCTAATGTATCCAAATAAGGAAATTATAAAATCAGTACTTAGTTCGGTTATCAAACATGGCGTTAGACTGGTGCAATTGATAAAGTAAGGAAATAAGGTAATTTGTACATATCGATAGGTTTTGTCGAGCAAATTTAGTCGAAGTTAATGTCCTACCTAATTGGAATTGAATTGAAATTTAATTTTTGTGAAATAAAATTCTAAATATTATAATTTTATAATATTAGAATATTAGAATTCCATTATTTGGTAGTATGTTATAATTCAATTGTAATTGCACGATAATTCTAATTGTAATTCTAATTCCATCATTTAAATTATCAAATAATTCATTTTTAATTCCACTACAATTAATATTATCATTTTAACTATAAAATATAACAAAAATTCATAGAAAAAAATACATTTCACATATTTTTTATTGACTTCTACACAAAAAGTAATGACATTGTTTCGTATATATAAAAAATCAAAATTTTCAAGCACATAAACATCAAGTTTTTTCTTTTGTTTTTCATTTTTTACTTTTATACTATATTTTTATTTTTTGTTTTAATTATGTATTTTTTAAATTTTTACTTCAAGATTTTATTTTTTTTTGTGTGTGATATTTGTAGAAAAAAAAGGAAACTAAAAATCTAGGAAAAATGCAAAAAATAAAAAATAGAATTTGAAGGGAAAAAAAAGAATTAAAGAATATATATATATATATGTGTGTGTGTGTGTGTGTTTTTAAATTTAATTTTTTTTTTTATTATATGTGTTTTATTTTCTAATTTTTTACTTTTAATTTTTTTCTATAAATACCATATACAAAAAAATAATAAATAAATAAAACGAAAAGAAAATAAATAAATAAATAAATAATACAAATAGAAAATAAATAATAAAAAAATAAAAAACAAAAGATGTTAAAATGTTAAAATGATATTTTTTTTTCCATTAAATGTGATAAGAAGTATCTTAGGTATTATGAAAATTATATGGTGTGACCTTGATATTTATCAAAATGACAGAGATATCTTGTGTATAAACTCAACAAAAACATAATCATCTCACGAAAATATTTTTGGTCCAATTTTTAAAGAACTGATTTTACAATTCTTCACTTGAATTATAGCATTCACATTTAAAAATTAAACTCTATAAAATTATAAATAAAAATCAAATTTAAAGTCTAGTAATCTAAATAAAAAAAATTAAAATTGACCTTTTAATTCTAATTCATGGAAAATTGACCTTCCAATTCCAATTCCAATTCCATAGTCCAATTCTAGTAAATACACCATGCGACTTTTGAAATTTTTAACTATGTAACAATAATTATAAAAGTATGTTTGGTTGGAAGGAAAAAAAAAAATAAAAATAATATTTTAATAAATTGTAAAAGAATTTTTTTTTATTTTTTTTTAATATTGTTTGGTTAAAAAAAACGAAAGAAAGAAAAATAATTAATTTTAATATAGTTTATTATTTTACCCGAAAAATAAATTAAAATTTTTATTATTAAAGGTATAATTGTAATTTTTCTTTCCTTTTAAAAAACTTTCCCTTATATTTTTTTTATTTTTTTCTAAAATTAGTGAGAAAATAATTTTACTTAGGAAATTATGTATTTTCTATTTATTTTTTTTGTTTTTTTACCAAATAAGATTTTTTTTAATTTCTCTTTTTCATTTAATTCTCCCATCCACCTTTTCCAACCCAACCCAATGCATCTTAAGCGTACCTACAGTTTGCTTAGTCACGTGGATATGGTTGGCTCTTTTTATCGGTAAGGGTGTAGGTACTGGGAAAATTCGCCAAGGTAGCCACGTGGCCCACGTTAAGGCCGGGGTAAGCATGTGCTTAGTGCTTCCTTCCCCTGAATTTTAAAATATTTCACTGAACAAATATTATTTAATAGTGTACTGTCCACTTTATATCTTTGACATGAAAATAAGGCGTGTTTGATAACCATTTCCATCCCATTCCATTCTCAGATTTTTTGAAATTCTGTTTGGGAATAGCGTTTGGTAATTTTTGTTTCCGTTTCCATTTCATTCCCATTTGAGAATTGTGCCCACTTTTTTCTTAAGAAATGAGAAACAAAAAAAAGTTGTTTCTCATTATTCCCATTCCATTCCCAAAACCCATGATCACTATTCACCTACCGGCCGACCACCGTCCGCCGCCGTCGACCGCCGCCGGCCACCGTCCGCCGCCGCCGCCGCTCATCTCCGGCGACGGTCGCCGGTCACCGTCCGGCCGGAATTTTTCCGGCCACTTTCGGCAGTCGCCGGCGACGGCGCCACCGCCGTCTCCGACGCCGGAGCACCGCCGCCGGCCGGCCAAAACTGAAAAGAGAAAAAAAAAATAATAATAAAAAAAATTTTAGGATAAAATCGTTACCAAACACAATTCCCTTCCCAAAACAAAAAAAAAATTATCGTTACCAAACGCAATTCTACTCCCAAAAAGAAAACAAAATTCTCATCCCATCCCATCCCATTCCCATCCCACTGCTGGAATTGAAACAGAAACGGTTACCAAACGCCATCTAAGATTATGACATTTTGTTTTCTGGATTAAATTTTATTTTTTTAAAATTAATTTTATCTGATCAAATCAATTAAAACAACTTGATCATATGTTAAATTAAAACTCAAAAAATGACAAGTGTAGAGAGAAACTCCCAAAGAGAAAATCGTGGAATTCTCTTCTGAAAAAGAAGATGGGCTCTAGAGAAGGAAAAAGAAAAAGATAAAACGTGACGAAGAAAATGCAGAATAAACAATGGAAATGGATGAAATGGAGAAATGCGATGATTCAAGCCAGATAGAGGTCCCAATCCATGATATGGAGATGGGACCTCCACCAGAGCAGGAAGTTCAGACTGAACTCCACATATATGTCCAGACAAGATCATTCCGGGATGTCTTGAATGGGAAAAGTGAACAACCAAGAAAAGTCCTTCAAGAGGTCTATTTCGATGTTGATGATGAGGACATGGTTGAAAAGGTAAACCCTAACGCAGGGTCTGAGGAGGATAAGTATAGAGATGACATACTAATCATCAGACTTATGGGAAGGTCGATTGGGTATAAAGTCCTCTGCAATAGAGTTAGGATGCTATGGAAACTTCAAGGGGACTTTGAACTCATCGACCTTAACTATGGGTTCTACCTGGTCAAATTCGACCGTATCTTAGACGCTCACAAAGTGCTAACGGAGGGACCGTGGGTCATCCTTGAGTTCTACCTTACGATCAGGAAATGAGAGGCAGATTTTAGGCCAGAATATGTGACTAAATCGCGCACAGCTATGTGGGTTATACTCCCTAATATCCCCTTCAAGTACTATAAATTGTCGGTTCTTTACAACATTAGAAGGAAATTAGGGCGACCTATCAAGATTGATGGGAACACAATGGAATCGTACAGGGGTAAGTTTGTGAGGTTATGCGTTGAAATCGATCTTAACAAACCGCAGGTACCCCGATTCCATATGAGGGGTATAGTGTTCAAAATGGAGTATAAAAGCTTGTATGGACTATGTTATGCCTGTGGCCGCGTCAACCACCATATGGAGATGTGTCCTTATAAGAAAGTTCAAGCAGGGGAGGCCAGAGCTTCACCGGAGAAGGAAATCGAAGGAGAAGCTTGCTCGCCAACGGTTGACGACACTAGAAACCAAGTGAAGACCTGCCACAAAATCAACGTCACGTTTACAGTGACTGAGACATGGAATGAGAAAGCCATTGTTATGGACAGCGGTGATAACGGATATGGGCCCTGATTGCTGGTCAAGATGCAGTGGAAATTCGAGTTAAATAGGCCCAAGGGAGACCAATCTTGGACTAGTAAAGGGCCCAACGCAGTAGCCCAGAACTATAATCCTGGAGATAATGGGCCGAGGGCAAATAAGGCCTAGAGAGGAAACCCGGATAGGGTTGGGCAGAAAAATTAGGCCAATGGATCTAGGCCAGGAAAGGCCCACCAAAGCAATAATGGGAAAATCCCGTCAACCATGGTAACCCATGGGGAACCGGAAAAGAGAATGGCTAAGAACCCTAGGGCTAACTCCAGGTCAGAACCTAACCACGTTGGGATGAAGGATGGTGCAGAGGCTCACGGCTTGAAGTCTTCTAATGGAGAGAAATCCTCACCCATGCCAAAGAACACGCCTGCTCGTTCAATGGGCAATGGCCTGCAGAAGGCAGCGACGGAGGCATCTAAAAAAGATGCGAACTATCATTTCACTGCCACCATCCCGTTTGTCACATCCAATAAAGCCTCGACGTCGTCCTTATTGTCTGGCTCTCCCATTTCTCAAGCCTAGAAGAATCCCTCTCCCAAACACCCATCATCCCCCACCAAACCTCCAAACGATAATCTAAACCTCAATCCTAACTATGGAAATGATTCAAGTAAATCACCTCCAAAAATACCCATTCTTTATGTTTCTGGAGCAAATGAAGGATGTGACTTAGTGTGTAGAAGTATTCTGGCTAATAGATACAATGAGATTGAAGGTAAGAACCATGGATCGACGAGCTCCAAAGCCCCCTTTATGGAGATTTCAATCGAGAGTGTGAAAGCATGGGAAATGCTAGTAAAGAGGTGTAAAACCCTACTGAATCTAAGTAAGTCGAATTACTTACCGAGTTTTCCATCCAAAATCTCCATGTGAATTCTCACGTGGAACTGTCAAGGTGCCAGAAATGGCCACTTCTAAAATATTTTTTGGGATATTTTTAATTCTAAAAGGCTTGAGGTTTTCGTGCTTATAGAGACGAATGTGGAAATAGGAGCCATGGGGAACTTCTTTGTTTCTTTTGGGCTTACGGCAGTAACCCACATTGACCCTGTTGGTAGATCTGGGGGTATATGGGTCTTCTGGTGCCCTAAAAAGGTCACCGTTAGCCAAATCTGATGAGTGTAAAAATGGTCACTCCCACACAATCAATAGAAGATTGCCACGTGTCAACAACTTTTCAACGAGGCCTGATCCTAACTAAGAATGAAGTGTAAAGATTATGCTGGGCAGGGGCACGTCTCAGCCCATGCCGGTAACCCCAAGACCTCACCAACGACGTTTTTCGGGAAAAGCAGACAAATTGCCATCGGAATAGGAAAACCTCTTCCCATCTCGGTGTTATCCCCAGACCCACACTGCCCATCTCGAAAATCAACTCCACAAGCTCACTAGCAAGACGCTACCCTTCCCGTCTCCAGCCATCCGGGAAGGGTAGGGAAGAAAACTCCTCACACCTTGGGCGGCAGGAAGGATCCTTCTGGAGTCATGGGCCAGGCCATTTGTCTCACTGCAGAAACTCATCACCCATGGGCCTCAACAAAAGGGCCAGGAAGCCTAGGCCCACACGCTTAAACCCTCCACTGACCATCTCATTACCATGTGCCGAGATCAGGATCCTGATCCCTGCTTAGGCCCATAATCTTCCAAATGCTAATCAATCCATTGCCCATATAGTAGGGCATACCAATGTCCAAAGGTACATCAAATTTGCTAAACTTTCTCACTAAGCATATTCAAATCTTTCCCCCTAAGCGCTGATTCTCATGTCGGAGGGGACATGCTGGGTCCATCCCGGAAAGTCCTTTATGCAGGTGACAGGTTGAAGCTCATTCCAGCTCAGACCAACACTCTTCTTGGACCAAGACTCTTCTCGGATCAGAAGCCCCCCTGGTCGCTTCTTGATCTGAGACCCATATCGGATGTAACGACCCGGTTTCCCAAGGCCGTCACACGATTTCTCCCCTTGGAGAATAAACACTAAACCAAATAACTAATATTTTAATTTTCATAAATCCGTTCTTAAATTTCAAGAATATAACTAAATTTAGTTTGAAAAAAAAAACACAAAATAAAATAAATATAGTTGTATTTTCAAACTACAATTCCAAGGCTCCAAATCCCAACATCAACGTGACTAACAAGGCTTTTTCGACTAGTAATACTAATTTATTACTATTTTTAATAAGTAATTTTAGCAATAATTATAATTATCACAATTTTTTAGTCGATTTTATAACAGTAAATAATAACTATAATTATTACAATTTCTAAATACAAATTCAAATAAAACTTCTAGCGCAGTTACATTCTCACCGGCCTTACAATCGAAAATTGTGGGATTATGAGTCAACGTTCAGTAGAACTCCAACCCCTCTAAGACGTGCATTTAATTAATGCGACAATTAAAACACCTTGACATGATTTTCACATAATTTTTTACATAATCATAATCATTTCATATAAATTAGCAGTTAAAATTCGACAACAAAAATAACATAAATCTCACAATAGGAAAATTAAATACATATATTAAAAGAATTAGAAATTCTACTTGAAATCTTAATTCGAAATCCAAATCGAGATCCATATTTTTTTTCTCCGCTCCGAGACATTATATAAACATTGAGTTTTTTTTCTTTAACCATTTTTTTTTCTTCAACATCTCCCCTAAATTCTTTAACTAAAATTGATATATATATATAGGATACTTATTATATTGATAAATATATATACACGTATAAGCTCATTTGTTTGATCATTTAATATGATAATCAATTTAACAACAATGATCACACATGTCCTTTATATAATATTATATATATATATATATATAGAGAGAGAGAGAGAGAGAGAGAGAGAGCGTATAACCTGTGCCTAAAGGCACATGTGTAAAACAACAACAACAATTTTTTTTTTAAAAATTGTCTCAAGCTTATCTATTTCAACATTTCGCACTTATTTCGTTTGAATATCAATAATAACTAACAATCGAGATTAACATTATGTATCTATTTCATTTGAATAACAATAATGACTAAGAATTAAATATCAATAATAATTAACAATCGAGACAAATTTATACAGGTATAAAATAATGGACATAACACAGATTATATGCAAATAATAAATAAATATAAATATCATTTTACCGATATTATCAAGTCCTATTAAGAAACATAATTTTATATATTCTTTACAAATATATATTATTTATATACCAATATAGAGATTCCAATAGATTCTCTTTTTAGTTTCATTTACACTCTGAAAAAAATTCCAAAAAAAACAAAAAACAAATTTGGACATAAAAAAATAATATAATATAAAAAAATCCAATAATATTCTACAGTTTTATCTATAATTTAATCTGCACAACAAATTACAAAAAAATTAAAAAATATATATCAACAATAAAGAAACTGTACAATCCAAATACTGTTACCAAACTATTAGTGCATCACATATGCCTAAAAACACTATTTTGCTTCATTAAGAAACACTCATTACAAATAAACACTTACAAAATGCTTCAATAAAAATCTTGTCAAATAGAAACTCCTAGAAAACGCATTAAATAAATATCTTACGATAATAACTCATGTCTTAAAATGAATCTCACATGAACATACACGTTCTTACAACATTGCAGGGAAAATCAATAATAATATTGCCTTACCTTCTTCGGATAACATACACATTTTTACAACAACATATGAAAAACCCATCTTATCTTCTTTTATGTGGATAGAATCAAAGTACAACTTACAAAAAAAAAATGTATACACCGAACAAACTATTTACACTGGGATGAAAAATAAAATAAACTCGTAAAAAATTTACATTTTCCTAAAAACTAAAAAAATATAAATGAGTGCACGAAACTTCAGGCAGTGCATAGGTTATTTGGTTTCAGAAAAGAGAGTAATCTCTTGCACCTGCACCTAATAACAACAAATAATGAATAAGGAAAAATTTAGAACTGGACCAACACAATCTAACAAAAAAAAAATTGATATTTTCGGGAAAAACAAAATCTTCAAACTATGACATTAAAAATTAGATTTTGACAGAAAAAATCATTTAAATTGATCCAATTCAATGTTATCAAAGTATTTCATTAAAGATTCCAAGTAATTGTAGTATGAAACTAACTGAAAATATCCCTATATTAATTCAAATAAATGTGAAGAAATTACCCACAAAACCAATTGAATGGAACACAAAAATTCAAGTTATTATTACAAAACAAATTTAAATATTCAGAAAAAGCATAAAATACAGCTAACAAAATGAGAATAAAAATCAAATTGATAAGCTCAAGAGAAATTACACACCGTTTAGGGCAAGAATCGAACCACGGTAATCGTGTACACCATTTATCACTGGTGGTGGTAGTGAAATTGCTCTGACTGTTTAGTCAATGAAGAGAGGTTCCGATAGTGAATTGAACGAAACAAATAATCTAAATAAATGAAAGTCATTCATACATGTGGTTGAGATTGAAATAAAAAAATAAAAAATAAATTAATAAATATATATATATATATATATATATATATATAATTTTTAAAAAGAGTGGTAAGCATTTATTAGTGTCCACAAAATGATTTATATTCCTCATTATTGGAGAAACAAAAACTACTATATAATACTTTTAGTTAAAGAATGATATTACTTAAAAAATAAAAAAATAAAATCAAGTGTTGCCCCGATAAAAATAAAAATAGTTTAAACAGTTTGAAGAGACAGAGCAAATTGAAAACTCCATGAATGTGAAAATTAACATTATTTTACCAAGAAGAACATTACAAATGTAAAAAATACCAAATAAAAAATTATTTTTTAGAACACATGAAATAATAACAAAAACATTATATTTGAGACATTACAATCATGTAAGCATATTACAAATCAAGAAACACTTAGAACCAATTGAACCAAGACACAATCCGTCATAGATGGAGCTTTATAAATTAAATCAAATAACAATAGTAATGTTGAAACCAGAGAGACGCAGAGCGAGAGAGTGAGAAGACATCGAAAAATATTAATCGATTAAACCTATACTCATACCATAACCATTACAACTCAAGAAACAACAACTAAAATAGAAACTACACAAAATCTGTATCTTCGAAGAAAAGAGAGAATTTCAAAAACTAATAATCGACTAAACTTCATAAAACATAAGCGTCATAAATAAAAAAACATACCAGATTTCCTTTTGAAACTAAATACAATTTATAGAGAGAATTTCAAAAACTATTGATCAATTGAACTTCTAATAACTAACATTACAAATCAAGCACAATGTTAACCAATAAGACTATTACTTGTTGAAAGTAAACAAAATCTATAGAGAGAGTTTTTCAAAAACTACTGATCAACTAAACCTCATTTAATATCATAACCATCACAAATCAAGCAAAATATCTAGTTGAAACTAAACAAAATCTAGGGGAGTTTTTCATACCTGTTTTTCAGGACTACATTCTATAATTTCCAATAATTTTAATCGTTGTTTTAGAAGGAACACACATAAATTCATTTTGAAATCGGAGTTTGATCATAACTCAAGCATAAGCCCCTATTCGGATGCCGAGAAAACTGCAATTGGTATAGATGAAAAAATGATGTAATTAATTAGAAAAAAAAATGGATTAATTTTGCAATTGTTAAACTTAATTACACGAATAAATAGTGCAAAAAAAAAATCATAAAAAATCAAACATATCCAATTATGAGCAAAATGAAATGTGAAACTGCCTATTACCTTGGAAGCTATGCCAGATCTGGCCAATTCAGACCAAATCAAACCGAGATTTAGCCAAATCGACTACCACTACCGCAATACTTCACTTCCTTAATCGCCAGGCCGCCATTGACACGCTAAACCAAAGACGTTGCCCTATCTGCCACATCAAACCTACACTTCCGCTGCCTATGCTTTGCCAAACCAACGCTACCATCGGTGTCCCAACTTAGATCCAAATAGAAATCTATTTCAAAATCCAAAATTGAATTAAAAAAAACCTAAACTAATTGAAACTAATATAAACTTAAATGAAATTGAGAATCAAAACATAGATAATCAACCCATCTATAGGTTGTGAAATTTGATCAAACCGAAAAAATGTAAAACAGAGAGGAAGAGGAAAGAGGGAGAGGGATGGGTGAAGAGTAATGCACTTTGATTACCTGAGAGTGAGGAAATAGAGCGAAAGAGATTGACGCCAATGGCATGGTGATGATGGCTCTGTGACAGCGATGGCTGATGACGATAGATCTGTAATGGAGATAGTGTGGCAATGATGGCTCTGTGATGGTGGTGGTCATGGTGTGCGATGGTTTTGTTCAGAGGTGTGCAATGGCGTGTTGGTACATATGTGTATAGAGAGAACAGAGAGGGGGATAAATCGGTTATGGACCTTATGGTGGTGGCGGCCGCCTGTGAGAAGAGAGAAGTTTAGGGAGCGAAAGAGAGAGGAGAGATAAGAGAGAAGAGAGAAGGGAACTGAGAGTGAGAGAGAAGCAAAAGGGAATAGATGGAGCCAACATGCGAGAGAGGAAACGGTTCTGTAATCCTAAACCCTAATCGTTTACTTTTAATTTTGATCGAATGGTTGAAAAATATCTAAAGCTTTGTCTCTTATCCAATGGCAGTGAATATCCTATCCCATCCCACTGTTGGGATGGGATAGGATGAGAATTCTGTTACCTTCTTGAGAGTAGAATCGCGTTTGGTAACGATAATTTTTTTTTGGTTTTGGGAACAAAATCGCGTTTAGTAACAATTTTATCCTAAAATAAATAAATAAATTGTTTTGAGAACATTTTTTTTTTGTTTTGGCCGCACGGCGGCGGCCGGACTACAGCAGCAGCCGGTGGCGATAGTTGACAGTGGCCGGTCGGTGGAAGCGATGCCAAACGGTGGGCGGCTGGCAATGTCGGAGGTGACCGACTACAGTTGCCAGAGATGGCTGCCGGCGGCGGACGACAGATGAACAGTGACGGTCATTTTTGGGAATGGGATGGAAATAATGAGAAATAATTTTTTTTTGTTTCTCATTTCTTAAGAAAAAAGTGGGCACAATTCTCAAATGGGAATAGAATAGGAACGAGAACAAAAATTACCAAACGCTATTCCCAAACAGAAATCCCAAAAATCTGAGAATGAGATAGGAATTTCTGGGATGGAAATGATTACCAAACGGGGCCTTAATTTACTATTTCAACCTGATTTACAATAGTCTAAATTCATAACCTGATTTAATAATTTTTTCACCTAAAATCAGCTTATTGTAAATTCTATCAAAAGATATCATACACTTAAGATAACTGAAAAATGAAAATCAACCTTATTGAAGAAAATGCATACAGTTAGACACTTATTGAATGGAAATAGAACATGCATACACTTCAATTATATTTGGCAACAAACTTCAATTATATTTGGCAGAAGCAAAATTCAACCATATCTGAACTAATGTTTTAGAATACAAATATGACATCAAACAGAATGTTGAATTCAGTGATGTGTTGTAATTAGGGCTGGAAAAACAGGTAACAGGTAATAGGTCGTGTAACAGGTTATTACACGATAACATGAAATACGATAAGATCCAAACACGAACACGACACGATAAACATATCGTGTCAAACTACCCAAACATAAACACGACACGAAACCTATCAGGTAAACACGACACGATAAAACCTGATAGGTTTCCATTACACATTAACCTAACTATTACAAGTTAATCCATTACACATTAATGACCTGTTAACCTGTTAAGTTGACTAAACGAGTAGGGTTAGGGAAATGTGAATATAGATATTAGGTACTAAATTATAATATTTGATAATTTGGGGGTGTAAAATAATTTATTAAATTAACGGGTAACCTATTAGATCTCAGATTATCGTGTAATCTGAATACACGAAATTCTTATCGTGTCTTATCGTGTAACCTATTGGGTTATCAGGTCAACTTAATAACCTGCACTATTTCTTATCGGGTTATCAGGTCTGACACGATAATAACTCGATATCTGATAAGCAAAACCTACACCTGATAATTTCGTATCGGTCTCGTGTCGTGTCATCGTGTAAATACCTGTTTTGCTAGCCCTAGGTGTAATATATGAAATTAGACAGAATACAACACAATGAAACTATGAAATCGGAATGTGAAATGTCTAATCAGAATATGAAATCAGTGTACAAACACACACATGTGGTGCTCAAGTTGAAAAGACAAATATACAGACATAATACCAACAGTTCATAATATGAAATTGGACAGAATACAGACATAATACAATACAATTAAAATATGAAATCAAAATTTGAAATGTGTAATCAGAATATGGTTCAGTTTTTTATTTAATCGCAATATGAATGTGTAATCAGAATATGAAATGTGTATATAAACAAAAATATGATTTTTTGGCTCCTGAAGGTAGTAGCAGTACGACTGTGTCATCGCCATATGAAATAAGAATAGAAATGGAATTGAAAGTTACGTTAGCAACTAATTGTTTGAAGCGAGGATTGATTGTTGTGATGATATCGTCTTATGTAAGGGTCTCTTATAAGCCATGGAGAGAGAGCTGCGAGAGGGATGGATTCCATTTGGGCACATATTATATTCACAAATTAGGGCAAAGATTGATAGGTATGATTAAGGAGGCGAAGATTAGGGAGGCAGAAAAGAAGATGGAGATTAGCATCTCCGATCTAGATGAAAGCGATGATGAAGGCGTTGACGCTCTGCGAGATCCGGGAGCATCGATCGCGGCGGAGATAGGCAAAATAGAAGATGGAGATTAGCTCTTTGATCTAGATGAAAGCGATGATGAAGTTGGGTCTTTAAGAGGCGAGATCGGGGAGCATTGATCGTGGCCGAGATAGAGAGGAGATGAAGTCGACAAGGAATGGAAACGATGATCGCGGCGATGATGAGCGGTGATCGGGAAGAGATGATCGAGCAGCGGGGATCAGTGAGAGGATCGGCCAAGAGAAGGGTAGAAGCAGCAAAGTGACTGTAACCCTAAAGATCTATCATATCCTTTTAATTTTGATCCGACGGCCTTAAAATGTCTAGAGTTTTGTCACTCATTCGACGACCGTGAATATACCAGTCTTGATTTATTATATAGATATATGGTTGATTTTTGCTTCCTTCTTCCCGAAGGAATAATTTTGGCCACCTATTTATTTATTTGTTTAGTTATTTACGTTAAACTTCCCTTAAAATGAAAAAACAAATATTAATTACATCTCAAAACTCTTAAAAATATATTTTAAATAACACAATAGTCTAAAAAATAATTAAAAGTCAATTTAAAATTAACATTTAATCTAAAAAATTCTCAAATATTATTCATACCAGAAATTTACAAAACAGTCCCAAAAATTTGAACTTATCTAAAATAAAATTTTCAAAAATATAAATTTTCGGGGTATTACATCGGATCTCTCCATCTTTACTCCAGCAAGGAAGAAGACCTCCGGTGCAATGACCAGACCATATCGTTGGGGTCAACCAATATTCGACATCAACAATTTGGTGTCGTCTGTGGGAAGCACTACTAAAAACCTTAGTCCAATCATCAGCTCCTATTTCAGCTAAGGCTCGATAATCACAAGGTCTGGTCATTCTACACGGCCGAGAGACTCAAACAACACGGTGAATAGCAACCCGGCCGTAGAGATGTCAAGAGTCCCCAGACCAGATGCTAGGACCTCAGTCCCCATCCTGATAGAAGAAGGAAACATACTCCTCACCGACCAGGCGGGCCCGTCAGCTCCACTCTCAGCAGCTTACATTAGCCCGACTTCTGGAGCTGTGGATACATCAAGGCTTGATACCTTGGAATGCTAGTTAGGACAGTTCCAATCTTGCCTCAAAGACATCATCTCCCACCTGACACCGGCCCCAATTCAGGGGGCCGATTCTCCGGAATGTAAGGGAGATGAACGCCCCCAGGAATCGGATCGCGTGATTCACTCCGAAGGGCATATCCCATAAGATCAGCCTTATCCCCGCCATTATCCAATCCAGGAATAGGATTTAGCCCTGTCGGCTGCATTGGACTCTGCGTTTCTGCCCTTCTAGGGTCGTCGAACAAAGGACCGCCGCAAGCCCCGGCCAGGAAGAACCTACAATAGCATCACCCGTGCGGAGTGCAGGGTTCACCATGCTCGAAAGGTAGATGCTCACTCTCTTCGGTAGGGATCTTGAGCAGCTGCTAGCCAAGTCACAGCATCGCCCAGGGGAGAGGTTGCCTTAGAAAGGCGGATTGCCGAGATGGAGGCAGCGCTCTTGCAGATACGGGGCTACGAAGGGGCCGCTGGACTTCCTTTAGGATAAGGTCTTCCTTTGTTACTGAGATCGTGCTCGAGGTGGTTCCATATAGGTTCCCCAGCCCACAGATAGCTCCCTACGACAAGACTACTGACCCCGTTGATCACCTCTCTATTTTTGTCCTCTTTATAGATATGCATACGGCCTCTGTAACGGTAAAGTATGAGTCATTTCCTCTCACCATTTCCAGGATGGCCAACACTTGGTTTTGAGACTTGGCCCCAGCCTCAATCTCAATATTTTCCCAACTTGAGCAACTCTTCTTGACCCAATTCAGCTACTCTTGGTGAAGACCTAAAACTGCGACCCTTGTCCTCGTCCTCCAGCAGGAGATTGGAGAGAATTTGGGTGATTTTGTAAATAGATTCCATAGGGAAAGCTTATGCTGTGAAGGCCTCCCGGATGCCGTAGCCTTAAACACTTTTATTGACGGGCTAAGGCACCAGAGGTTATCTTATGACCTAGATATAATAAAATTCCTATGTTCCTCCCCTGACAAGGGCAATACCTCATTCACTACGGACAGAGGCACCTACTGCTACAAGGTTATGCCCTTTGGCCTTCGTAATGCCGGGGCAACCTATCAAAGGCTCGTAAGATGTTCAAGGAAGAGATGGGCTCAACAATGGAGATTTATATAGATGATATACCCGTGAAGAGCACTAAGGCATCTGACTACATCGTCCATCTTTAGAACTGCTTTGACAAACTCCGAGCCCACCGCATGAAGCTGAACCCCTCTAAGTGCATTTTCGGGGTCTCAACAAGAAAATTCCTGGGCTACATGGTGTCCCAACGCGCATTGATACCAACCCCAATCAGGTAAGTGTTGTTCTCGGAATCGCCTCTCCACGGACAAAAAAGAAGGTACAAACGCTCACCGGGAGGTTGTCTGCCCTGAATCTCTTTATTTTACGCTATTCGGAAAAGTGCCTCCTTTTCTTCAAGACTCTGTGGGGTAACAAAACATTCGAATGGACAAAAGAGTGTGAAGCCACCTTCTAAGAGCTCAAAGTTTACCTCTCCTTGGCATTGCTGCTAACTACCCCCAAGGTTGAGGAGGAATTATTCCTATACATTGTTGCTTCGGACACTGCAGTCAGCGCGACTCTTGTCCGAGAAGAGGGTAGAATCCTAAGGCCAGTGTATTACTAAGCCAAGTGTTGACCAACGTCGAGATGAGATATCAGCGGTTCGAGAAGCTAGCCTACGCCCTTCTCATCACATCAAGAAAGTTGAAACAATACTTCCAAGCGCACAATTTTGTTGTCCTTACCGATCAACCCTTGAGGCAAATTCTTCACTCCCTAAACGCCTCTGGCCGGCTCATGAAGTACAGTCTCGAGCTCGGCCAATTCCATATTGACTACTGGCCTAGGACAATCATCAAGAGACAGGTCCTGGCCGACTTCATTATCGAGCTGACCTTCCCAGAAGGGCCCTGCTCGGATAACCAAGACTCTGCCCGGCAGTAAACCCATCTCGGCTCGGCAGGGGTGCCGGTCCTAGAAGGGACCTCATCCCATCCCGAATCGAATGTTGATCTCAACCCTGATAGATGGAGACTCTTTACGGATGGTTCTTCGAACATAGGAGAATATAGGGCCGGGATGGTTCTGGTAACTCCGGACCAAGAAGAGATTGAATATGCCCTCCGATTAGGTTTTTGGGCCACTAACAGTGAAGCTGAATACAAAGCACTTCTTGTTGGACTCAGGCTGGAAAGAGAGTTCAAAGCCAAAAATCTCCAAATCTTCTACAACTCACAACTTGTAGTAAACCAAGTCATTAGGGAGTATCTAAGGTCCCAAACACGATTGATTATCTCGGGAGGGTGAAGGCACTAATGAAAAATTTCAAAAATGTTTAAGTAAACCATATCCCTCGATAAGAGAACAAACACGCTGACGATTTGGACAACCTAGCCTTCGTGGTGGAATTTACCTTGAAGAGAAGTGTCTTTGTCGAAAATCTAGAGGGACCGAGCACAACTATTTCTAACCAGGTGTCCACCATATGTGCCATTGATAACAGTCTGACATGGATGGACCCAATAAGGGATTATCTCCAACATGGAACGCTCTCATCCGACCAAGCAGAGGCTAAGAGGATGCGATACAAGGTTGCAAGGTACACCTTCATCAACGAGGTGCTGTACCGACAATCCTTCTCAGATTCATACTCCCGATGTTTGAAGCTAGAAGAGGCTGATTATGTGGTAAGGGAAATTCATGAAGGGATGTGTGGCAACCACTCGAAAGATAGATCCACGGTTCACAAGCTCATCTGACATGGATACTTTTGGTAAGATATGAACAAAAACTCTAGGGAATTCGCAAAAAAAATGTGACAAATGCCAAAGGTTTACCTTCCATCCTCAACTGCCCCCAACTGTCCTCGTCCCCAAAATGAGTCTTTGGCCCTTTGTCCAATGGGGCATTGACTTTCTGGGGTCGTTCTCTCAAGGGACCGGGCAGAGGAAGTTCCTTGTTGTTGTGATCAACTATTTTACAAAGAGGGTAGATGCCAATCCCCTTGCACGAATCACGATGGAAAAAATTAGAGACTTTGTCTGGGAGAGCATAGTTTGCTATTTTTGGGTACCCATAGCTGTTGTCTCTGACAACGGATAGTAACTCGACAACAATCTCTTCACAAAAATCTATGTCGGGCGGGGATTCAGACCCACTTCGTATCTCTAGGACATTCTCAAGCCAGCGAAGAAGTGAAAGTGACTAATCGCACCATCTTTTGTGGGCTCAAGACTAGACTGGATAAATCAAAGAAAAGATGGGTTGAAGACATGTATTCTGTTCTCTGGGCGTATCACACCACAGCAAAGACTCTCACGAGAAAAACCTCTTTTGCAATGACATTCGAATTAGAGGCTGTGATCTTTGCCGAGATCAGCATGCCCTCTCCCCGGATGGTAGTGGTTTTTCAGCCCTAATGAGAATGACGCCTTCTTGGCACTTAATATTGACCTTTTCAAGGAGAAAAAAGAACGTGCCCGTGTGCAACAAGAAGCTTATCAGCAAATGGTGACGGGGTACTATGATAGAAGGGTCCACCTACGATCTTTTGACGTTGGCGACCTTGTCTTCCGAAAAGTAACCCCGGCTACCAAGGATCAAACAGCGGGCAAGTTAGCTTCGACTTGGGAAGGGCCATCCCGCGTTACTCACATTGTCCGTCCTGGTACCTATGAGTTGGAAACGGAAAAATGAGTTCCCCTGAGGCATCCCTGGAACTCAGAGCACTTAAAGCGCTACTACCCTAGAGAGGAAGTTTCGATGAACTTGTAAATTTCACTTTTGAAGCTTGTAATGAAACTACTCAACAATGAAATAAACGTTTGGTTCAACTTGTTCTCCATTTTTCAAATTTTACTAACGACAAAGAAGAGCAGCCCCTCGCATCATCTTTGACGGGGATGAGCAACCCTCCTTACAATCTCCAAAGTAAAAAGGCGGGATGAGTAGCCCTCTGTCCCATCTTGGATGGGGACGTGTAGTCCCTAGCCCTTCGCCAAAAGAAAATAGCATCTCGACGCACAGCGCCAAGGGTGATCTCTAAAAAGAAACGACATCTTGACGCGTGGCGTCGAGGGTGATCTACAAGAACGAATCTATCCCGGCGTATCGCATAGAGTATGTGACCGGACCCCTTACACAGGTCGATAGTTTATGCCCAGAGACTAACCAACGGTCGTCCTCCGATGGCGAAACATCGATCGGGTCTGAGGGCCTGCAGCCAAGTATCCTACCCTTGACAGCCGAGCTGAACTTAGGCGACATAAATGGACGATGCTCCTGTAAGGATGAATTGAGATAACCCGAAAAGGCTCAAGAATAAGCCCTACTAAGGAGAGCCCACCTATGATCGACCTCAAGGGGCTGACCAAAAGTCAACCCCTAGGGACTGTGAGGGCCAGAAGCCATGTGAGTACCACCCCTAGATTGAACCCTACCACCCAAGCTCAGCTCGGATGATAGGCTGGGGAGATAGAGAAGATATGGGTATGGTGAGACAACACAGAACGGCGGCTCAACGGAAAAAAAAATACGAGCCGAGAAGGAAAAAACATGATTTTTTCTCGACGGCTTGGCCAAGAAGGCGCGTGAGCCCATAAGGAAAAAATGCAAAATTTTCAAGCAAAAATTGCAAACACCAGCGTTGCAGGCATCCTCAGGTTATATTGGGTCTAGGATTTTGTGGTTGGGAATGATGCGGACTCAACGAATCTTTCCAATCGGCATGCCAAGATGAGCTCAAATGAACATACTTACAGGAACAGGCGAGAGTGCCTGAGCTGAGCTTAGGCGTCCGCCCGGGATTAGCTAAGTGGCCGGGATCAGACAATGATCTGACCTCAGCTATGTGCCGAGATTAGATCTCATGCCAGTCTTAGGACACTCTGCAAACTTTAAACTACGTCGCCATAAACAAATACCTCTAATAGGATATCCGGCATATAGCCTGAATGAGAGAAAGTGAAAATGAATAAAGTGACCAAGTGACAAGAATTGTTCGACCAGAGCGAAATACAACCGAGATTGGGAAAAGTTGGGAAGCTAAAGCTTTAGCATAAGTCCCATCAACTCAGACAAAGGATAAAAGACGAGTATAACAGAAAAATGTCAAAGTCTACAAAAACGAGCAAGTGGGGCTCTGGTCCACTTCCAAGATGACCTCGGGCAATTCATCAAGCAGGGGCTAAGCTCTATGCTTAGGCATCTTGCTAGGCTCAAATTCCTTACCCACTCCGGCCATCGCAAGGATCAGGCCAGGAGCAAAGCTCTGTCGACGGACAGAGGAATCATTATTTTTTTAAAAGGGACAACCTCCAAAGAATAGACAAAAATTAAAGAAGTTGAAAAAAATAATGCAAGTATTCAAAGTAGGCCGGGAAGAGATCAAAAGGATCTTCATTCATATAACTGTCATTACAATTGATGGGTCCCTAGCCTATTACATAACGCCCTTGAAGGGTAAAAGGACAGGGACGCAAAAAAAAATAAAAAATACGTGCGCTAGAAATTTTCAGGGACTAAATTTTTTGGGTTGAAAAAGCTGTCTACTGGGCGGCGGTGGAGGGGCCAGTCTTATTTTCTTCGGCTTCAGGCTCACCTTGCCCGACCGCAGTCTCACCCTGATTGGCCTCAGTTTTGGCCTGTCTGACCACAGCCTCGCCCTGCCCGGCCTCGGCATTCTCCTGCTCGAGTTCAGCTTATCTCTTGGAGTCAGATAAGTCCATGCCAATCTTGTCAGTTGGGAAATTCGAATAGTGGCGGTGCAGGTTACGAATAGTATACTTGTGGCCATCATCCACCATCTCTATGGCTAGCTCCATCCTTATTTTCTCATAGGCCAGGGTGAGCTTCCACTTATCCACAGCCTCCTCATTCGCCTTAGCAATGGTTGCGCAATGCTGCTACTCCATCTCTTGTAACCTCTCCCGCACAGCAACGAGGTCAGCCTCAAGCTTGCCGAGCTGGGATTGAAGCTCATTCTTCTCACCAAACAGCTTGGTCACCTCAACCCTGAAGCCACTCTCACTTTTCATCAGCTTCTTGGATTAATCGTAAAATATCTTCAGCTGATCCATGTGATACACATGCTCATCTTTAAGATATTTCTCTTTCTTCAAGATCGAATGGAAGCGCGTGGACATGGAGGCAGCCTTGAAAAACGTCTGCACGATAAATGTAAAGGACTTATCCAAAAATAAAATGCAAGGAAGAATCGAGAAGAATTTTAGTACCGTAAAGAGTTTTACCGACATAACGTCCTTCTGTAGCTTAGCGGTTATCTTCACGTTTAGCTTGGAGTCAATGAGCTCATGGTCCTAGGGCCGTGTGATGAGGTAGACGAAACTTGCCAGTAGCTCGAGGGTGTCCAAAATCCTATGATTAAGGGGAAGGCCTGTGTTCGGCACCGAGAAGGTCGCAAAAGCATGGGCTATACTTGGCTGGAGAACATCGGATGCTGCCTCTCCTTCCACAGGGACCTCCAAGATGATCCTTTTCGCCTCGGCTTTCTTCGGGCTCTCAGCCTTGACATGTACCACCTTTTGCTTTCCCTTATCCTAGACCTCCCCAGTGGCGCTCTTCTTGACCGAGGATGGGGAGGCCAACTCCGGTTGAGGGGGTGCATCCTTTCTCGGTATCGGCCTTGCTGACGCTGACGATTTTCTTCTTAGATGTTCGCTCCTTGGTGTTCCTTTCGTCGGTGTAATCTCCACCCATCCCGGAGCCTCGTACGGGGAACTCCGAGCCGTAGACGACTCTCCGCCCTCAGAGAATTCCTCTTTAGGAGCCCCTTCCTGGGGCTGGGATACTTGTCCCTTCTCAGGAACCTCCTTCGCTGCCTTCTCCCACAACATCCTTTTCAAAACAGCTTTGTTAATCTCTGCTAAAGAAACACCAGGACAGTTAAGCGAGGAAAGAAAAGAGAAGCGCTAAAAATTCAAGTATTTGAAAAACTTGGACAAAGGGAGAAAATTTATCGTTCTCCGTTTTCTGGTCAATGTTAGGTACCGGCAGACCTAGGGCGAGATAAAAGTGACGATCGTAGAGGGTCGACTCTACCAGATGGTCGACGTTGTTAAATTCAGTATTGTGGACAATATTCCTCTGTTCCTGAATAAGGGGGCTCAGTTGTACTATCTGACCACTCACTTTCTCTGGAACTACACAGAAGAAAATGCAAAGGGATGCCAAGTTACAAAAAAATTTAAGATTAAAAAACCATTCGTAGACAAGTTAATTCTCACCTACAGTACCCTACTCCCTTGTGATGGGGTTAACTTTCTCCTTCTCCGTCGGGCCAAACTCCCAACCAGTGCCTGAATGAAAAAAGAATTGGGACTTCCAGTTTTTTTACAGAAGATTCCAAACCCTTACTGCTTCCAAGCAGCAATGTAGCACCAACCCTTCCCGGATGGCATTGACTTAGGGAAAAAAAAAGACTTAAAGAGATCGATGGACGGTTCAATACCCTTTGCCCGGCAAATGACGTACGTGGCCATGAAGGCTCTCTTACAGTTTAGAGCAAGATGCGATGGATACAATTGGTACTCTAAGTAGAGAGACCTTACCCACAGGCGGATCGGGAACCTTAGGGTGCCATAGAGATGCTCCATATACACGATAATGAAGCCCTGAGATGGAGCACAGGCCTTCTCCCCAGGGAGAAAATAGCGAATCTCCACACCCTTCGGACAGATGAAGTTACTCCGAGCTAAAACACGCTCCTCAGTTGTTAACCTTGACTTGACCCTCCAGATGAGGCTTTTTAGAGGAACGGTGCTAAACTAGGGCTGAGGGGCCTCCATCAAATCCTCTTCAGACCTGGCTTCACTAGTCGGACCTGAGCTAACCTTAATGGTAGGACCACTGGACGACCCAGTACTACCACCCTCATTGGGGTGACCAGACATTCCAGCCGCTGAGATAGGTTTCGAATGCTTCGTGCCACCAGAAGAATTTGCATATTCCTCCGAGCAGGGGGTAAAACTAGGGTAGGATCAACTTGCTGGAACAGAGAGACCGATAGAGCCCGGCCAGAGGTGAAAAACCCTGAACCAGTTCCGGACCCTAAAGAGAACCCCAAAGATGACCCCAATAAAGACCGAGAAGAAGAAGATGAAAAAGCAAAAGACATGGCGAGAAGAGAAAGGGTACCTACCAGGAAGGTAAAGGTGCTCCAGAAATTGCTCAAAGTGAAAATGAGCTTGGGATACCCTATTTATATAGGGGTTGTTTCCTTTTCAACCGTCATAAAGGCAGACGGTTCAAATCGTCTGGATCAGCGTGGCGGTCAGAGCCATACGGATGCATATCCGTTATCCGTCAGTTGGAGAGACAAATTGTCAGGGAAATCAAAGCAACGCAGGCCTAACGTAATGTTCACGAGGCGTTTACAGGCCTCTGGCGGGCCAACCGTTACCAATTTTGGGCCGTCTATTCCCATCTTGGGATGACCCGTTCTCCTTCTCAAAAAAAGCTCTATTCTCAGCATGACACCCCTCTAAGGTCCAAAAAAAGACGAGCATCTCGGAATACTCCATAGGAGTGCTAAGACCTTAAAAAAGATGCAGAGCGAAGTCCCTAATGCCTTAAGATCCTATTCAATACTAAGTTTTGGGGGTAACTGATGAGTGTAAAAATTGTCACTCCCATGCAACCAATGGAAGACTGCCACGTGTCAACAACCCGCCAATGGGGCCTGATTGTAACCAAGAATAAAGTGTGAAGATTATGCTGGGTAGAGGCACATCTTAGCCCATACCGACCACCCCAAGACCTTACCAGCGACGTTCTCAAGGAAGAGCAGGCAAGCTGCCATCGAGATGGGGAAACCTCTTTCCATCTCAGCATTATCCGCAGACCAACACTGCCTATCTCAAAAATCAACTCCATAAGCTCCTTAGCAAGACACTGCCCTTCCCGTCTTCGGCCATCTGGGAAGGGTAGAGATGAAAATTCTTCGTATCGTAGGCGACAAAAAGGATCTTTCTAGAGTCATAGGCTAGGCCATTTGTCTCTTTGCAAAAACTCATCGCCCATGGGCCTCAGCAAAAGGGCCAAGAAGCCTAAGCCCACAGGCTTAAACCCTCTACTTGCCCTTTCATTAGTCACGCGCTAAGATCAAGATCGTAATCCCTACTTAGACCCCTAATCCTCCAAATGCTAATTAATCCATTGCTTATATAAAAGAGGGCATACCAATGCCCAAAGGTACACCAAATTTGCTTAGCTTTCTTAATGTAGCATATTCAAATCTTTCCCCCTAAGCGCTGATTCTCACGCCGGAGGAGACACGCCGGGTCCACCCCGGTAAATCCTTTGTGCAAGTGACAGGTTGAAACTCATCCCAACTCGGACTAGCACTATTCTCGGACCAAGACTCTTTTTGAATCAGAAGACCCCCTGGTCGCTTCTTGATCCGAGACCTATCTCGGACTTATTCATTTCCACTCCAGCAAGGAAGAAAACCTCCGGCGTAGTAACCATACCATACCATTGGGGTTGACCAATATTCAACATCAACAAAATCCATGTTACCAATCAAGTTATTCATGCTAAGGTGTCCATGGTGGGATATGAAGAGTGGATTTTGTCTGCTGTGTATGGTCAACCGAACCCCAACATGAGGAGAGAGCTTTGGGAAGAGATGAAAAACTTTTTCTAACTCAATGATTCTCCCTGGTTGGCAGTGGGGGACTTCAACGACATTAGTGCCCAAGCTGAAAGAACTGGAATTGTGAGCGCCTTGGACATTCGTCGGATTAAGTCCTTTAACTCCAATGTTGCAACTTATGGCTTGAATAACCAGGGTGCCAGTGGATCGACCATGACTTGGTCTGGAACCAATGTGCACAGTCTTAGGGTGAGTAAGAGGCTGGACAGAGCCTTGGCTAATGAGAAATGGTGCTCCACATTCACTGAGGCTAGGGTAAAAAATCTTCCGCGTACGTATTTTGACCACTCCTCTATTCTTATTCATGTTTTAGGAGTTAATATTATGAAGTTCTCTATTAATTTAGATTTGAAACCATGTGGTTCAACTACCTTGACTTCAAATCATTTTTAGATAATAAATGGAATAGTGCGAACATTAATTTGGATAACAATCTGTATAACTTTACTAAGGAAGTTAAAATCTGGGACAAGGAGGTTTTCGAGAATATTAAAAAGAAAAAAAAAAACTCTTTCTTGCTAGAATTAAGGGCATTCAAAAGTTTCAAGATACAAACTTTTCCAATAGACTTGATGCTTTGGAAAAGACCCTGAAAAAGGAGTATGTTGATGTCCTTAAGAGGGAAGAGATCTTTTGGCACCAAAAATCTAGGATTCAGTGGTTGTTCTTTGGGGATAAAAACACTAGGTTCTTCCACGTTGCTACTAACCAAAGAAGAAGTAAGAATAAGATGTCAATGATTAAAAATGTTAATGGCAATTGGCTTGACAATTAGGAAAAAATTAAAAATCATGTTAGGATTTATTTCTATGAGCTTTTTTGTGAGAATCCTCCTAATAGCAATGGCATTAATCTTGCAAAAATTGTATGTGATCACCCTTTAGATCCCAGCAATGACATTAATCTTGATTAAATATGTTAATGGCAATTGGCTTGATAATCAGGAAGAAATTAAAAATCATGTTAGGATTTATTTCTATGAGCTTTTTTGTGAGAATCCTTCTAATAGCAATGACATTAATCTTGCAGAAATTGTCTGTGATCACCCTTTAGATCCCAGCGATCACCAATCTCTTTGTATGGTGCTAAATGATGATGAAATTAAAATGAATCTCAATAATATAAAGGACCTTAAGGCCCCATGACCTGATGGCTATCAAGTTGTCTTTTATAAGAAGAACTGGGATAAAGTGGGCAGAAGCCTATGTGATTTTGTCAAAAAATGCTTTAATGATAGAGATATGCTGCCCAAAATGAATGGGGCACTTATTGTGTTAATTCCCAAACTAGACATCTATGAAAAAATTAACCAGTTTCGACCGATTAGTTTGTGCAATGTTCCTTACAAACTGGTTACTAAGGTTTTGGTAGTCAGGCTCCGTCCTCTTCTGGCTGATATTATTAGTCCTTTTCGGAGTAGCTTCATTCCAGGTAGATAGACGATTAATAATATCATTGTAACCCAGGAATTGATCCACAAACTTAAAAAATCTAAGGATAAAAGAGAGGAATGACTATAAAAATTGATCTTGAAAAAACTTATGACAAGCTTAGTTGGGACTTTTTGGGAAATACTCTTGATTTTTTTAATTTTCGTAGAAGTTTGATTGAAATGGTTATGAACTGTGTGAGAAAAGCTTTTTCTAGGGTCCTGTAGAATAGAGAACCCCTTGAAGGGTTTTCTCCTAAGAAAGGCCTTCGACAAGGAGACCCCATGTCTCCTTACTTGCTTGTGTTATGTATGGAGAGGCTCTCTTGCCTGATTAACAAGGAAGTTGTCCAAAAGAGGTGGAAGGGTCTAAAAATTGCAAGGATGGGCTGACCCTTACGTACCTGTTCTTTGCGGATGACATCCTTCTATTTGCGAAGACATATAGTAAAAGTTGTAAGTCTATAGTCAACATACTGTCTAAGTTCTTGGCAGCCTCGGGTCTGGTTATCAATCTTCATAAGTCTAAAGTCTTTGTGGTGCCCAAGGTGAGTGCCAATGCTGCCAGAGAAATTAGCAGCAACTTGGGGATTCTTCTTTGTAAAGACTTGAGGTCCTATTTGGGCACCCCGTTGTTTCATGAAAAATTTAGTGGCAGACATTTTAATTTCATTCTGGAAAAAATGAAAAAAAGGCTCACCCATTAGAAAGCCTCGAATCTGTCTATCGCGGATAGGGCCACTTTGGTCAAATCTGTCCAAACTTCGATTCATCTTCACTCGATGTAAACTAATCCCCCCCCTTAAAGTCTGTGATAAAATTGACAAAATTCCTAGGAACTTCCTTTGGAAGACTTAGACAGCAAAAGAAAATTTCATCTTGTCAACTAGGACAAGGTTTATTTTCTTTTAAATTTAGGAGGTCTAAATATCTGGAAAACTAGATTTAATAATCTCGCCTTTATGTCTAAGCTTGCTTGGAATATTGTCTCAAATGATAACTGTTTGTGGGTTGATATTGTTTCTAACAAGTATAAATTAGAGAGAAACCCCGTGTCTTGGGTCAAGAGACAGGAGGGTTCTCACATTTGAAGAGTCATCTTCAAAACCAGGTCCTTCATCTCTAAAGGGATAAAATGGAAAATTGGTAACGGGGTCAATGTTAATCTTTGGACCGACTGGTGGTGTGGTGACGGGCCTTTGGGCAATGATGAGCTTCAAAAGAGCTACGACCTTAAGGTTGCGGATATCTTGGATGATTCAGGTAGTTGGTTTGTCACACCCCACCTCGGGCGCCCGTTACCCAAGGCCGGACGTGACGTCTGCATGACTTTCCATGTCCAACCAACCAAACCAAACACACCTATATATACATACATACATACATACCCAGACACACGCGCACCATAATCAATATATTTTTTTCCAAAAATAATACCTCAATCTCATTCCCAAAATTATGGGACACACCTGTCCTAAATATATACAACAAAAATCACCAAAAGAAAATGTTGAACTTTCCCGGGTTCGCCTTTGACTGGCCCACTTCTAAAATGACACTACTTCCCGGACTCTACCTAATGCCAGTAGTACACCCTCTCTTATTTGCGGCACCTAAAACGAAATTTTTTTATCGTTGTACTGTCTTCATATTAAAAACATTTAATTCAATGGATAAAATAAAATTGATAGATACTACCTTTCAAAATATAATATTTTATAATCACATACTCGGTTGAAAATCCAGTTCCACTGCCACCAATAAAATGTAATAACATAAAGCTAAGCGTATATCGTATCCCATACTGAAACCAATTTCCAAACTGTCACCCATGTAATGAAATTATATATTTAACACACCCAAATATTTTAAGTCAACTAGTTCAAGCAGTTCGTCGTAAAAATAAAATGCCCCACACTCATCTCCTACTAGCCATAGGATCGTTTTTACCTCACGATCGAGAGTTACAATGGTACTGTACCACCCACAGGTTTTGCACTCCTGACGGGTCAATTAACCACCTGCAGGACTATTCCTCTTGACAGATCATAATATCAACAACCACCTGCCGGACCAACCCTCTAACCAGGTCATAATATCAACAACTACCTGCCGGACTAATCCTTCGGATTGGTCATAATATAAACAACCACCTGTCGAACTAACCTTCTGGACATGTCATAATATAAACAACCACCTGCTGGACTAACCCTTTGGATAGGTCATAATATAATAAACCACATGCTGGACTAACCCTCCGGACAGGACAAAACCATTCTACTGGACATGCCCTCCTAACGGGAACAAAACTATGGCGTAGTCGGACACACACAAAATTTTCACATTTTTCCCTTTTCCATTTTCACAAAATCCACATTTAAATATAAGTCACAAAATCATTCATTTTCAAATCAACACATTTTTTTTCTCCAAGAAACGTATTTCTCCACAATTTATACGAAAATAAGATTTTGTAAATTTATATAGAAGACAGTACACTCATCTCGTTTTCTGCACTACAAAAATACCGACGTCCAAAACCTACTGGGACGCTAGCCCTTGCGAACCTAATAACGATAGGGCTTAAATTAATATTTTATTTAAAACAATCCTAATATACAATGCATGACCCTAAGTTACGTAATTTCCCATTTCCCAAATTTGATTATGTAAAATTACTATTTGCCCCAATTCACGACATTAAGATTTATTGTACAATATTTATTGTACAATATTTTTAAAATTAACAGTTGTAAATATTATTATTGTCACGATTATTAATTTTAACAGTTATGGAAATTTTAACACTAAAAATTCAATTTTTAACAAAATTAGAAATCGGTCGAAATTTTACCTTTTTTACGAATTGTTGAAGTTCACTATTTTCTGCCCAGGTTTTCATCGTTGCGGCGACGGTCTCACCGCTGCAGCGATGCAACTGCAGTTCTACACGCAGAAGCCCACCGCCGCGGCAATGGATCTCACCGCTGCGGCGAGGGTCCTCTTTTTCATCTGCTCCTGCTTCTGTTTGCGTTCAACCCCCAACGCCACTCTCACTCCCCTTCCGCCGTCAATCTAACACTACTCACACACCCACACCCTATGACGACCAAACACACACACACACACACACACACACTGACGACACCGACAGACAAACCACACACACCCACACCCACTGTCCAACCAACGACACATACAGTCGCACACACGCTAGTAACTGAACGCCGACGATCACACGCACACACAACAGACAGTCTCACACATACACACAACGATCACATATCCGCACACGTCGATCACCCATGCATGACGACAGACCCACGTCAACCCACACTCATGCACACGACGAACTAGAATAGATGACCCCCCCACATTTCGACAATCAGAACACACACACACCCAATCTGATCATCCACACACACATTGACTGAAACACACACCCATGCACAATCACCTGATGAATGACGACAACGACACCCACACCCACACCGAAGAAATGACAACGATCCGAACCCACCACTGCCGATCCTCATTCTCTCTCTCTGTTTCCAGATTTTTTCTTCTTCTTATTTTTAGGTGTTGAGGCTGTGAATTGTATGCATGAGCATTTATATATGCATGATTCTAATGGTGTCCAATGATCCCTCGTGAAGCCACGTCACCCCTCCCTCTCTCTTCCTTCGGTTCTTGATCCCGCCGGTATATACATATACATATACATACATATACATATACATATATATATTAATCTTTTTTCCAAATTACATTATCCTTCCCTAACTTTCTTTGAGTTGTCATTTAAATCCCAAAGTTTAAAATAAATATTTCTAAATTTGCTAATTGACCCCCAAACTTTTAATTTAAATATTAAGGCCCCGTATGGTAACCCATTCATTCCCAGAATTTTCCATTCCATTCCCAGATTTTTGGGAATTCTGTTTGGGAATAGCATTTGGTAATTTTTGTTTTCGTTTCCATTCCATTCCCATTTGAGAATTGTGCCCATTTTTTTCTTAAGAAATGAGAAACAAAAAAAAGTTGTTTATCATAATTCTCATTCCATTCCCAAAACCACTGGGCATTGTTTATACGCCAGCCGACCACCACCCGCCGCCGTCCGTCGCCGCCGGCCACCCTCCGCCGCCGCAGTCCGGCAACCGGCCACCTCCGACAACCTTCGGCTACCATCACTGGCCACCTTCGGCTACCGTCACCAACGACCTCCAGCTACCGTCGCCGGCCACCTCCAGGAACCTCCGATAATCGTCGTCGGCCATCTCCGAGAAACTCCGACGGCGATCGCCGGTCACCTTCGGCGACCGTCACCGCCGCCACCGCCAAAACAAAAAAAAAAAAAAAAACTCACAAAAATAAAATAAAATTGGTTTTAAGATAAAATCGTTACCAAACGCAATTTTATTCCCAAAAAAAAAAAAAAATTATCGTTACCGAACACGATTCTACTCCCAAGAAGGAAATAAAATTCTTATCACATCACATCCCATTCCTATCTCACTGCTAAAATGGAAATAGAAACAGTTACCAAACGCCACCTAAATGACACATTTCCACCCCATATTTTCCTAAATGCTCTAAAATGCAACTAAAATTATGTGCGTTCTAAAATTAGGGTCTTACATGGTTCATTCTGCTAATCATCCTTCTTATCTCGGATAACCAAGTTAATGACATTCTAAACTTTGAGCCCCTCAACTTGCTGAAGGATGATACTGCCATTTGGTTTCGAAAAATTCTGGGAAATTTTCTGTGAAATCGGCTTATTCGATCATTTCGGATTTTGGCACTACCAGCTCCCCTTCCAAATGGGAGTGGATTTAGAAGCTCAAAATCCCTCAATCCATTAAATTCTTTCTTTATTTTTTTTTCTTCACAAAAGACTAATGACTAACTCACTAAGAGCGAAGTGGTCAAGTGATGTCTCAGCTATTTGCATGCAATGTAATAATACTATAGAGTCCTTGGACCATGTGTTGAGATCTTTCCCAAAGGATTGGACTATTTGGAACGTGTTCTTACACAGGGATTCTTTGAGGCGGGATCATGGCATGGACATTCAGGGCTGAATTGCCAAGTTTATTAAAGGGAGATCTATCAAACCCTTTTCTATGTATTTTTCATTGCCATTATGTGGGAGATTTGGAAGGATAAAAACAAGGAACTGATTGAGGGATCCTCCCAAAACTCTTCCTTGGTTGCTTCCAAAATATCTCGTTTTGCGACTGATATGATGAAAGCGTTCTATCCTAGTCAAATCCGAAATGGCTTGTTCTTGAATCCTTGTCCTAATTGGCTACCTCTCCCTGCAGGCTTTTTTAAACTTAACACTGATGGTAGCGCTCTTGGAAATCCAGGGAAAGGAGGCTTCAAAGGGCTCATTAGGCATATGGATGACACTTGGAAGATTGGGTTTTTCGGCCACATTAAATCTTGTAACTATTTGGAAACGAAGATTAAAGACATCCATGCCGAGATATACTCAGCGATCACTAGAGGCTTTCCGAGGGTTATGGTGGAGTCAGACTCTTTGGAAGCGGTTAATCTCATTAAATGGGACTGTTCGGAGACCCATTTGCTGAGAGGTTGGGACATGGAATGCAAGCATATTCTTGAGACCCACAATTTTGAGATCCAAGCCACTAGAAGGGTTAACAACCGGTGCACGAATTTCTTAGCCTGGATGGGAACGAATAGCAGATCGGAGATGCACTACTTGGAGGAACCCTCGGAAGGGCTAGAGAGGCTCCTTATAGCCGACATGAATGTCGAGGCTTATCCTCGCAGTCCCTAGTTTTTGTGTTGTTTTATTTTTTCTACCAAAAAAATAATCTAAAACTCAAGAAGTACTCAAGAGGGGTTAGTCCGGTTGGCAAGGGGAGGTGCCATTTTTCTTGTTAACCAAAGTTCGACTCTCTTGAAGAATACTCTAAGAATTAAATCTTGAATTCGATCCTGAATGCACCAGACCGATGTAAGGGAGTGCTCCTTTAAGATCGCCCGGTAAAGTGATTAGTCGAGATGCGCGTAAGTTACCTCAGACACACCTTACCGTAAAACCCAAAAAGAAAAATAAAAAACGTTAGTCCGTTTGGCAAAGGAAGATGTTTCTTGACCTTGTCAACTAGGGTTTGACTCTCTTGAAAAACACTCCAAAAATTATATCTTGAATTTAATTATGAATGCACCAGGTCGATATGTGGGAGTACAATTTTATAATCATTCAGAGAGGTGATTTGATGAAGTAAACCTGATCCAGACACGCCTTAGTGTAAAAAAGAATACATATATATGTCAAATTAAAATTTGTACTCTTTTGTCCATTTTAGACTATTTTTCAGGAAGCAATCTCTCTCTTTCTCTCAAACTTTATTCAATTTTCATTTTTTTTGAATCCTTTAAACTGATGAGTTTGCAAGGGTCAAAAATTTGTTATTTCAAATTTTCTCCACTCGCCCAACAATTTTTTAAATATGCCATTCTACTCTTCTCTACGTTATACATAATTTCATCTCGATTTTTTTTGGGTTCTACGTAATTTCATCTTGATTTTTTTTAGGATAATGGGTGGGAAGGCCCAATTAAATGATGAGTTTTTGTGATTTAGTATTTTTGTGAAACATTGTTACTGTTTAGTCTTTTGGCCGTTGACCAAATTGATGAACATATGTTTATACCCTTGTCTAAATATATAAAACCCTAATTTGGCTCCCTAATCATCCTCTTTTATTTTGAGGCGCCATCTCCATCTCTTTCTTGCTCACCCGCAAGTCCCACCAACAATGACAGGAGAGTTTCCTATTGAATCAATGTTGGTTATTGGTCCCCTTCCCTTCGGGATTTTTTTTTTCCTGAGAACAGACTCATATTTCTTTGGTTCAATGTGTAAGACCCCGATTTATAGATGCAAACAATTTATTTGCATTTGACAATTTACAACAATATCGAGGCGGTTGGCGATATTTATTGTGTGATTTACAAAAAATTTAGGGGCCAAATTGAAAATTTTTAAACATTAAAATAAAATTTGGTTTAATTCATAAACTTATCTAAAATAAATGGGGTTTTGTGCAATTATTGTTTATATATATATATATATATATATATATATACACAAATGGTGGTGAAAACAAATGGAGGAGAGAGGGGCCACCTGTCCGGCCTTATGATCACACGCATACACATACACACACACACACACACACACACACACACACACACACATATATATATATAGAAATAGGGAGAAGAATCGAGAAGCGACGAGAGAAAGGAAGAGAGAGAAGCTGTCGGTCGGTGATGGGCTTGGGTTTTTCAGCATATGTATATATACATACATACATACATACATACAAACACAAACACAACATAAAAAGAAAGAGAAAACAAAGAGAGATGAAGAGGGTGGCCAGTGGTGGGTTGCCGTTTGACTGTGAGAAAACCGAAGAGAGAGAGGATCGGTGGGCGTGTCTCGTCGTCGGTATGGGTGTTTGGGTGATTATCGCCGCCGTCGATAAGTGTGTGTGTGATTCATCTATTTTCCTTTAGTGTGGGTATATGTGTAGGTTGGGTCGTTCCGTCACCGATGGTGGTGATGATCGTGTATACGATTGTGTGTATGTGTGTGTTTCTGAGCATGATTATGTGTGTGTGTGTTTCATTGTGTGTATGATGTGTGTGTTTTGTCCGTCCAATCGACAGCGTGGTTGTTCACTCCGGTGGGGTGTCGCCGGCGGTGGGTTAGAGAGAGAAAACTCGTCGGTGGTGTTGCCGTGTGTGTATGTGCACGATTATGTATGCGTGTGCGAGTTTTGTGCGTGAGTGTGTGTGCTGCTAGATCAGTGTGTGTATGGACTGAATGTGTGGGTATGGGTGTATTCAATTGTTGCGATGTGTGCGTGTGTTATTACGGTGTGCATGTAGGTATGTTGTGTATGTATAGACATTCAGGTGAGGGTGATCGGAGTGACGAGGAGAGAGAGAGAGAGACTGAACCAGAAACACAAAACGGAAAATAGAGGAGTTCGCTTAGGCGGTGGAGGATTAGTACGCATAGCAGAAAGGAAGGGGATCGCTTCACCGCGGTAGTGGGGACTTCGCCACAGCGGTAAGGCTGAACTAGGAGTGCAAACAGAAGCAGGAAACGGGAAGAAGAAACGCTGGAAAAGAGGGAGAAAGAAAAAGGAAGGAAAAGGAAAAAGGAAAATTACACAAACCTCCCTAATAAAACCTAAAACTCATCTCGCGGACCGGTGGAAAATAGGGGAAAAGTAGAACTTCGAACTTCTTTAATATATGTATTTAATTGTCTAAATCGAAATGGTGATAGGAAAATAGTGAGACCGTTCACATGAATAAATTCGATATCGTAAACTTTAACGGAGCGATATTAGATGAATATAAATTTTTCGAATAAAAGACGGAGAATAGGAAATATGGAAAATTAGGGCCTACATAGTGCCGATAGGGTATTTTTACATAAAATATTAACTTAGGCCTTGTCATGAATAGGTTCGCGGGCACTGGAGGATCAGTAGCATATAGATGTTTTCGGAGCGGATTACCAGGTAAGTATATTGTCTTCTTGCAAACTTATTTTCGTATATATATGATGAAAAATGTGTTTACTTAAAATTAGATGATTTTATAAATGATATGGATCAAATAGGTTTTGAGTGAGTTGGTAAAGTGGATTTTCGTTGAATTATGTTGGTTTTAAAAAGAAAGTTGAAAAATGATTTGTTGGGTATTGTGGTTTTAAACGAGAGTGAAAAAATGTCTGATTTTCTAAAAATACCTGGTTTTCTAATAACAAAGGTGGAAAAATGATTTTTTGTTGAAATTAGTTGTTTTTTTAAAAGAAAGTGAAAAACATGGTTTTTAGATTAAATCGATTTTGAAAATAAAGGTTGATGTTTGTGATTTGACGATATTTTGTTGTGACGATGCTATTGATTTTATCAGCTTCAACAGAGTAGTGATTATCTGCTTCGGCAGAGTGGTGGTTGTCTGCTTTGGCAGAGTGGTGATTGTTTGCTTCGGCAGAGTGGTGATTTTTCTATTGATTTGTAGTTTGACGATGTTATTGATTTGACGATGTTGTTGGTTGGACTATGCCATAGTATTATGTCCTGTCCGGAGGGTAGTCCGACTGGAGGTTGTTGATATTATGTCTTGTCCGGAGGGTAGTCCGGCTGGAGGTTGTTGATATTATGTCCTGTCCGGAGGGTAATCTGGCTAGAGGTTATTGATATTATGTCCTCCGGAGACGTCCGGTAGGTGATTATCTGCGCAGTTAGGTCTGCTAGGAAGGCATATCCTACGGATAGTACGGTACCGTTACAACTCCCGATCGTGAAGTTAAATGATCACTATGGCTAACCAGTGAGTGATGTGGTGGTGTGGTGTTTGAGATTAGGTATTTTATCATATTATTTTATACTGGATGGTTTGGATAGATTTCATATATTTAATATATATATATATGATGATTCCGAAATGGTAGGAAAAATGAGTTTTCTCGTGATATATGATTTTTATACTACTGTTTAAATTGTGTTGGTTTATATACGTTATGCTTGATCCATTTAAATGTTGTATTAATTAAATTGTTTTACCATTAAAAAAGTTTTTATTAAGAAGGCAGTACACTCGCAGGTGGAGCAATTAGGAGTCGGTCCCCTATTGGCACTAGGTGGAGTCATATGGGAGTATTTTGAAATGAGTTGTCAGAGGTGAACCAGTGAGAGGTTCATGGGTAATTTATATTCCAGTATACTTATATTTGGGGACGGGTGTGTCTCTATATGAGAGATTATGTATATCATGTATAGATGATTGTATAGTGATGTATGCATAAGAATATATTAGTTGATTGAATATTCAGGTGATGTCATGTTGTCGTCACGCCGGTCCTGGGATGACGGGTGTCTGGGACGGGTCGTGACACAATGTGTTGGAAATAATGGTGAAAATACTAATATAAATTAATATAATTAAATATTATTTAATAGTATTTTTCAATAAAGATTTCCAAATATGTCACAAATATATTTACCATGAAATAATACTCTTAAGTAATAAAATTCAACTCTTAGTGAAATTTGTTGTTGAATGTAAAATATTATAAAATTTAAAACAATTCACAATAAATATTTAGAAACCCAATACATGCAACAGTAAAAAAAATTCAGATTATAAAATACATAAAAATGGCAGCCCGATGCTACAAAATATTTTAGCGGTGTACTGTTTTCATAATATAAAAATAATTTATGAATCAAGTAATTTTAGCAAAACCCATTTTTCAACACAAAATCTAACCATGATAAACAGTATTAAAATCCATAGATATAATTAAGATATAGCGGCTAAATATAATCAACTAATTAAATCACTTTCATATAATAAACTACCAGAAGCATACTTCCCTACTAGCTATAGGATCGTTTCACCTCACGATTGGGAGTTTTGACAGTACCGTAACCTGTACAACTATGCAATCTAAGGTTTCCATCAGTGTCAGGGTCATTTAATATCTCCAATAGTAGAAGCCAACACGTGATATAAACCACCATATCATGATGATAATCATCATCGTCAATAACAACAACGACGACAACAACAATAGATATTAATCACCTGCAGGACTTGCCATCCTGTCAGGTCTTAATACAACATCCTACATGACATGCTATCCTGCTAAGATCAACAACATCCCGCAGTATATGTCCTTTTGTCGAGATCACACTATGTCATAGTCGGATAATAAAATCACTTTCTACATTTGAAAATTTACTTCATCTGCTGTTATTTTTTATTTATTTATTTTTTTAAGGTGGAAACATGTATGTGTATATATATATGTGTGTGTGTGTGTGTGTGCCTACATTAGTTTAGGCGATTCACTGCCTTTCAACATTTTTTTTTCAATTTTCCACTTGTTCGGTTGCCCCACATGTATATATGTGTGGTTTGTGGTTGTTTTCTTCTTTAAGAAGGAAACAACCTCAATCACATTTTTTTTTTCTTATTTTTTCTTTCTTATTTTATTTTTTTGTTTATTTATTTACACTAATTATCCCTCTTGAAATAAAAAAAAATATTAATTATATTTTAAAATTTTTAAAATTATATTTTAAATAACTTAATAATCCTTAAACTTTTAAAAAATCAAAATTAAAATTAACATATTAACCCCTAAAGTTTTTAATGTCAAACTTTTAAATATCATAATAACCCCTAAAATTTTTAAGGATAAAATTTAAATAGCACAATGAACCCTATTATTTTTCTAAATGTTCTAAAATGCAACTAAAAATATGTATGCTAAAAAATTGGGCTTTACAGTCGGACCACATATAAAATACAAGTAATAGTAAATAAATAAAGTTATACTTATAGTCCTTTATCAATGACAAATCTAGAAATTTATATTGATCGAGTATCGTTTAAAGATATTTTCTTAAAGCAAATTTCTCTTCCACTCAGGTGTTCATGGTTACTCAAGCGTTTACTTCCCAGGATACAACGATCACAATCCTTCGATACTAACACTCGAAATCAAAGGATACGGCGAACAAAACAAGTGTTGAACTCTCTCTCAATAATAGCCTAACATAGACTCTAGTGTATGTGTAATGCAAGATGTCCTAAGTTTTCATACCTAAATGATAATAATACAAACTTATTTATTTATAGAGTAAACAAATAAGTAACTCTAACACACCAAAAGTCTTACTTTAAAGCCATTGAGAACACTTTAAAGCCACTAAAAATTAATCACATGTAACTCCTTATAAAAATGAGTTAGAAATATGAAAAAACAAGTTTTGTTTGGTTAGAAAAATTACTAGAATCAATTTAAAGAAAATTCTAGAAAGAATTCTCTTTACTTGAATCAACCCAAGTCCAAAACCAAATCCATGATCCATGACCTGACCCGGATCCACAATCTAAAATGGATTATAAAAGTGGTTTAAGTGTTTTTCATGAACCAATGTGGAATTACTCATTTTACATACTTCAATCAATTTCATGAGACTACATTGAAAGACAATTTCTCATTCACATTTTAATGATGTTTGACAAATCAAAAGTTCACTTTCGTCTTCTCACTAATACTAACGTATTGATAAATAAACATATATCAACCAATAATTAAATCACATAAATAATTAGACTTAAAATAGTTTAAAATCATTTTTTGTCCAACATAATGTAGAAAGGGAATGCATCTCCAAGGCCATCTTTAGACAAGTTTGGTATGGGCTTCACAATAACATGATTTGGCTTAGCCATCAATATGTAGCCTTTCTTAATGTTTTATTGTTGAAGCCATTGTACAAATGCCAAGGGTCTATTAAGGACAATGTATCCCATATCCATTTACGGGATTGACTGAGCAACAAAGGTAGGGATCTCATCCATGAACAGATCCAAATCGCCGGCACTAGTTCACTATGCTCTTTCTCTCTGTGATCTGGGAAATTCCATGTTTGATTTTTTTTCCAAATCTGGAATTTCTAGATGTGGAAAATTCTAGATCTAAAAAATACAAAGTTTGTCGTCGTGCTCGCCATTTGCCACTATACTCGTCGTACTCGTCATTCGCCACTCTATCATGTCTCTATCAAATTTGGAATTTTTAGATCTGTGAATGTTTATGTTAATTTTTATTGATTTTTTTTTTTTTTTTTTTTTTTTTGTGAATGTTCATACTGGATTGTGGCTTGGTAAATGTTCACAACAATTTGTTTTCGCTAATCTTAGATTTTTTTCTTTAATATTTTTGATTTGTTCTGAAATATTAAGTGAACACTCATAAATGTGTACATTCATAACAAGATTTTTTCAATATTTTTTATTGTTCTGAAATATTGAGTGGACATTTATACAAAAGTGTACATTCATAACGATTTTTTGATTAAATGAGTGAAATATTGAGTGAATATTGGTGAAATATTTGTTTTGACATATTTGAGTGAAATATTGAGTGAACATGTAGTGAAATGTTGTTATATATCACATGACATTTTATGTCAAGTAGAAGGAAATGATGGTAAAAGAAGATGGACTATTTTTAAAAAAAAAAATATTTGGGGACTGAAAACTTAATTAAAGTAGTTGGAGGTCTTTTTTTTCATAGGTTTTCTATCTTTGGAAGACTAAATAATAATTTTTTCTTAAATGGTTCAGTGTATGTGTGTATATATATATTTTCTTTTTTAATGTTGAGAAATATTCTTTTGATGGTGATTATAGTTAACATTTTAGTCCCATTATTTTATTAAGTAACATTTTTATCCTTATTTTATAAAATAATAAGTAAATTAATTTAAACACAATTATCAAACCGTCGGACAACCACCGATAGCCGCTGCCAATTGCTAGTCGCTGGACCATCGCCCCCGAACCTACACCTCCGACCACTGTAATTGGACCACCATCGTATTGAAGTAACAAAATGTAACAAAGAGTATTTTAGGTACTTCAATTACAATTATACTAAATTTATATTAATTAGTGTAAAGTAGTGGAATGTAACCGATATATTTTAGATATTTTAATTATAAATATAATTATAATTAAATTATATTTAATTAGTGTAAAAAAGCGGAATGTAACACAGGGTATTTTAGTTATTTAAAATTGATTATATTAAGTATTTATTTAATTAAACTTGTTTGATAAATATAATTAGTATCATTTAATTAATTAAGTATTACGTAAAATTAATGTAAACTTTTCAGCCAAGGATAGGTCACTTATTTTTTTAGAGATGAATATGCTAAGAGGTTTTTTTCTAAAAATAATTTCTGTTGTGACCATTTTGCCCTTAAAATATCTACAAACCCTCCCCTTTTGTGTTGGGTTTTCTCATTTCATCGTGTAGAGAAAAGAGAGAGGCGAAAAGGGAGAAGAGAGCGGCATTGTGTGAGAGAGAGAAGGGGGAAGAGAGACATGGTTGGATAAAGTCAAAAAATCCTAGTCCAATCATATGTATATTAATTGATAGTATAATTTCATGTGACACTGATTACAATCTCCTCCTAATGGTCACATTGTTCTGCCCATAATTTTGGTTGAATTATATTAGATTTAATCATATAATACACGTCTCTCTTTGCTAAGAGTAATGGATCTTATATTTCATACCCTTATAGTCACATGTATGTTTTTCTATTACCTAATGAATATATTTGAAATTTCGTGGGTAGAAAAAAACACTTAGTATTATCAAAGTATAATAACTCATACATCTAATACACAATATCTTGAGTCTAAAAATCAAAAGCAAAATCAAAATTCAAATATTTTATTTTGACATTGAGCAAAACTATCATATAGGATATCTTGAATGATAACGTTCGAGACGCCTACCACTCTAGTAAGTCTATTTGTAGTTGCTCTAGTATCTCATATTAATGGTTGAGACTCACAATTCTCATAAGAGAAAATGTCCTACAAGGTAGTCTATATTGTTAAAGACCCGTTTTCATAACCGAATACCGACTAGGAACTCTCAAGATATATGTTACCAAAATGTCTACGATCTCCTTCTTTTAATCTCATTAAATATCTATGACATTTTTAACTTTATTCCTGGATTTACAACAATATTGATATAATTCAAGAATGATACCAAATAATACCTTTTTTTAATACTTGATATTGTAATTTTGCAGACAAAGTCACTGCATGTAGTAATATAAGATTGACTATAGGAATAGTGACGTAGACATTTTGGTGGTAAAGTTGGATAAAAATTTAGTTCAATCTATTTTTAAACATATTTCGTTAATTTAAAATGAAAAAGTTAGTTTTTTATTTTTTTTAAAAGTAAAAATCGGTAAAATGTCGTTTTTTCACGTTGGAAAAATAAAATGTTAATCAGGTAAAATAAAGGGGAATAAAAGGAAATTTGCCTAAAAGGAAATTGTTATCACTCAAGAGGAAGCTTTACAATAAAAAGGATCATAAAACCTGAGTAGACCAAAGAAATATCCAGCCCAACAGAATAGGCGTAACAGGCCAACTTTGAACCCGGCCCATAGCAGGAGCCTTTCGGCACCGGAGACCCAATTTTCCACCGAACGGAGGTCCCCGTTTCACAGTCGGCGAAGACGAAGGATGTCAGCCATCGGAGATAGAAGAGAGAGACCATAATCTCTCTCTCTCTCATATTCGGCTCTTCCTCTCAGTTAGTGCACCGTTCTTTCTCCGTTCGGTATGTATATGAACTCGATGCATATATTTAGCACGTTATTATATAGATTATACTTGGTATTATCTGTGAATGAATGTAGGTTTGTGTATGATTGTGTTGATTCAATTTTATTTCCGACCTAATTTCATCTGTTGAGTCCGAAAGGTTCGATTTGCTTAGTAGCGCTAATATTATTACGTCTATGTTTCTTGTTTAATTTTTTGATTTTTTTTTTCTGTATAGTGTTGTTCAGTTAATTGGAGAATTTTCCGTAGTAGTGATAGATTTCCATCTCTTTTATTTCGAAGGGGAGTTAAGTTTGGTATGGTTGTAGAACTGGTTGCAAACTTGTACTTAACATTGTTAACATGAATAATTTAAAAGTGAAAGGGAGAAAAAAAGAAGAAAACAAATTAACATTGTTGCTATGCAAGAACTGAAATGAACGGTTGACAAGTTAATGGAATATTTTGAAGTTGTACAGAGTGGTAATCAGGCAAGAAGAGATGGAACTTTGAAAATTGCTTTGCCATTTATGACAAGAACTGGCAACTGCCCGAGCATGACGACCAAAGACGATGTATTGTGAACATTGGGATGAGTAAAAGGGGGTTGGTTAATAGTTTAAAGTTTAAACACCCAGATGCATGTCAGCTTGACATGTGATTTCTTCCTTAGAATTTGTTTCAATGCATTACTAGTGATTGAACAAGGAAACCCTTTTCTTAGTGTAGGAAATAAGGGGGCATTTTCAAACACCTCTTGAAATCTATCATTCTCGTTTGGTTGTTTTAGGTACAGATGTAAAGGAAGGTAAATTCGAAGGAGAACGTGTAAAAATGTAGGTTAATGAAATGGTGCTGTTGTCATAGAATGGGGAGAGACCGACATATTCTGAATAAACTACTGGGAAAAGGAACAAAATTTTTAAATGGCTGTGCAGAACATTTACTTTTTTATTTATCCTTCCTTTCTTGATAGCTTTTTCTTTCTCGTTTTCCTTACCGACTTCCCCTATTGACCAAAGATAGTGTTGGCCTAAAAAGCTGCCCATGAGGGGGGTGAATTGGGTAGATAAAAAATTTGCTAAAGTTTAAAAACTCAGACAATTTACCAATTTTTCAATATGATCATTGTGATCACTTAGTACAATTTTCGCGGAAACGTTAAATAGATAAACACACAATCAAGTACACACAAACGTAATATATAGAGAGAGGGTTAGAGCCACTTGACACATAGATTTATAGTAGTTTGGCAAGACCTACTTGCTTACGTCTAGTCTTCCGAGCTCCCATGAAGAGTTCTAGTTCCACTAATCTTTGATCTTCTTCTCAGGTGATAATCAAATCCTTGAACTTCCCTTTCATTTACAAAATCAGTCTAGCTTGAACTAACACCTTAGTTCAAGTCTTACAATCAAATTCATTACGAATAAATTCTTTTATCAAAAGGAACTTCTACCAACACTTACAATTTCAATATATCAATTTGATTGTTCTAAGTGAAGTGTAGAAGTGTATTCTTTTTCAAGATAGTTTAATCTTTATATGCAAGAGTATAATGGTGCTGAAAATTGAACACGTTATAATTTCAACAATAATTTTTGATATTCCAGATTAGCACGAAAGATTTGTACAACACGTTTTACTCCATAATATCATTTAAACCAATTTTAGTATGCGATTAAATTTACGCCTTATAATCAATCACTTATAAATTTTCAGCTCAATAAAATTATCACAAGTCAACTTCGCTGGATTTTAACGATGTATACTGAAGAAATTATATTCCACGTAAAGCACGTGAGTTATAATCAAGATAAGCACAAAACCTCAGAGTATATTTCAGATTAAGCACAAGATAATTACGAATATAGATTTCTTGGCAAAAGATAATCAATTATCAGAATAAGCACAATATGAGTCTAGATCAATCTCACCAGATATTAATTGAAGAATGAAACAATGAACCTTAGATTGGAATCTAGAAAACTTTGATCATAAATATCTCGGATTTTTCACGTGTATAAGCTCGACAATTTTTTTCACAAAAATCTTCTCTTTTTTTTCTCTCAAAACTCAAGAAGAATATTCAACAATTTTCAGAGAGTTTTGTTATTGTTTTCTTGTTAATTTTCGTGCAATTAAATGCTTATTTAATCAGAATTCAAAACATCAATAGTCTGAGTTTTTGTTGCTAAAAATCTAGCCTGTTTGACTCTCACAACAGCTAGTAAGACGTTCTCATTGAAATATTTCAATTCTCCAATGCGTCTAGCCTTAAAATAACTCTAGATACATGAGAAAAAATTCCAAAAACGTGCAGCATCTTGATGGTCACTCAAACACCCCAAACTAGGCAGTGGTCAAGAGAGAATCATATAGAATATCAATGAAATATTTTTTTAAATAAAAATATTTGAAGATTAATTTTCCAACACTTTAATCTCTTCAAAAATCATTCTAATATCTTCAGAAAACATTTGAAAAATTATTAGGAACAATTTAGAATGAATAAATTTGAAGAGTGGGATGAATTTTTGAACAAAAATGTGAAGAATATCAAATTTCTGCGCAAAACGATTGATTGGTCATGAGCATCGGTCGGCCGGTTTTGTTAAAAATTCAAAACCAAGATCCTTCTGGTTGAGTAAGCCAACCGGATGAGGGAGTTCGGTTGACCGGCACCTGCGGATGGGTTAGTTTGATCCCCAGTTTCAATCAGCCGACCTAATGGTAGCTTTCTGTCAACGATTTCCTTATAAGTTCAATTCAAGGGTTTCCTATTCAATGCAGCCGATCGGATTGCTATGGTCAGCCGACTGGATTGCTATGGTTAGAACTCCATTTATAACCTATTTTCATAACCAATTCAAGTATTGGTGGTCTAAACGCTTATCCTAACAACTTTCACGTATACTATATGCCACTTAATCACGTAATGATGAACAAATCAATTTCAAATAAGTGAGCATGCTTTGTATGTGATCCTAATGAGTTAAGGTACATAAAAAACCGTAAGTGCTGTTTTACCTAGCAAATCAAAAACAAAATCTTGATCTTTGAGTCGTCAAGTCTTTCATCTTTAAGCTCGATCTCATTGACTCTTGATTATTTGACTCATTTTTTTTTTCGATTCCTCATCTTGTCATCTTGTGAATACTTGTATCTTGATTGCAAGCTCATCTGGCTAAGGTCCAATCTCAAGCAAAACATAGTAGATGACTTAAAACGTCAAATGTGTTGTTATCATCAAAATCATTCAACCAGGGTTAAGCCCGTTAGGGGTAACAAATTGCTTGAACCACGAGATTTAGTTGTGTAGGTATGCATATAACCAACTAGGATGGTATCGGTTATGGTCACATGTCAATGTTATTAGGAAACAAACACCCTTTGAAGCAGTACTCTTTTTGGATTTTTTTCTTCTAATTTCTTTGCCAATAAATTTCTTTGTTCCGTACTTGTTATATTCTATTTAGACGAATCAATTGAATTGTTATTCATATTGAAACGAATTGAAACTGAAAACTAAGAACACTTTTTTTTAAAGGATTATTTGGTATGATTAGATCGATAAGTCCTCAAATCGATATTCAATCTCTTGTGAACCTTCGTGTAGTGTTATCTTGAATCTAGGTTGTTCACTATCAGGTATGGGTTATGCATTTGTGCTAGACCTTCTGTAAGATTGCGTTGTTTGTTGAAGCTAAAATGATGCAGGGTGTTGAAATTATATAGCCTGTGCATTGCAAGCAGCTTAAACTAATATAGTGTGCAAGTATTTTAATAAAGTTCCTAAAAGTCACTAGAAATGGATATAGCGAAAATGCTGTCCAGAAATTGTTGCCATTAAAATAAAGTGAGTTAAAAACCACTTCTAATGTTGCATGCCTTTCTGTGACAAAATTTTGTGTCTAACAAACACATATATTCCTGTCGACATAAGTAACCTCTTCTTTAGTTCGCTTATGATAATAACTAGATTTATTTAATTAGAGAAAATATGTCATAAAATGTATCAATTGTGTTATCTAGTAATGTATTATTTGTATTTATTTTCCTTACTGTTGTGGCTTAGGAATTTAGGATGTTAATTATCTTTGGTTGAGAATTGAGATGAGTGATGCTTGAATGGTAAAAAATTGTGTCGAACCATACAAATTGTTTTAGTTTATCATTTATTTGGTTCCTAATGGATTGACCTCATATATAAAAGCAAGTTTTGTATTTGAAATGTCCTTTATGCTTCAATGCTCTCTCTCTGTCTCTCTCTCTCTCGGAAAAGGAAATGTTATTGTGTCCATGTCGTGATGTTCAATGTTCCCGTGCTCATACTCAACACTTCCTAGAATTTGAACGCTTTGTTCATCTAAGAATTACGAACATTTTAAGGTCAGTTGCCCATGTCACGGCACCAGTACTCTGTTAGAATACTTAAATCCTTTTTTATTGCTAATTGAAAACCAAGTACGTGAAGGCGGTGGTGCGTTTTGGGGCTGGTCGTGGTGGTGAATTTGTGGGTTTTTTTGTCCTGTTTTAAGCTTTAGATCTCTTCTTCTCTAATCTGTGATGGTGGTGGGTTTGTGGCGCTGGTTGTGGTGGTGGAGGTGATAGTAGGTTTGTGGTGTTTCTATTTTCTTCTGATTTTTCTGTTTTAGGCTTTCTATGTCTTAGTCTCTCCCTTTCATCTGATGGTGGTGGTGGGTTTAGAGGATGCAAGGTGGTGGCGGGTTTTGGGAATTAGACATGGCGGTGGTGATGGGTTTATGGGGCTGGTCCATGATTTTAAATACGGTCGTGGTCCGTGGAGTGGTATCGGTTGCGGTGATAGAGAAATGGGGTGAAGCGGGTGTAATGTAACGGTAACAGATACTTCAAGCGTTATTTTTTTTTAAATTGAAAACATTCATAAATTCAAGAAATACATATTTTGATTAAAAATAAATTCAAATTAGCATTTATATACTCATTTGTTGTCTTATTTGACAATATAATTCATTATATTATCATCTATTAACTAGGAAACACCGACACTTCGCCGGAGGCTGAGTGTCAGTATCCAACACATGTTGGATACCAAAACTGGCCGACACGCCTCCGACACGTGTTGGGGCATGTCCAATTTTTTTATTTAAGATTTTGACATGGCATCAACACGTGAAATGAACGTGTCAGACACTTTGGAAGCCGGTGTCGTGAATCTTTTGGGGGTTAGTTTTATATTTTTTTATTAACTTACTGTAATTATATTATTATTTAAATTCCGACACGGCACTGACACGTGAAATGAAAGGGGTGTATCTTGTAATTTGATATTAAGGCCCTGTTTGGTTAGTGTTTTCATTCCAACCTAACCCAATCCAACCCAAAAATTCTGGGATTGATTTTCGGGAACGCGTTTTGCAACACAAAATTCAACCCAACCCAAAAAATGAGAATTATTTCTCAAAATTCTAAGGAAATGAGAAATAAATTTTTTTTTTTTTTTTTGCGCCAAAAAAACTCAACCCAAAAATAAGGACACGCTGGGAATTATTTTAAATGTTAATGAGACCATCATTCGACTTCTACTGAGCTTATTTTTTTTTTCCTTCCGTTCGTCTTCTCTCTGCTCATCTTCCGTTCGTCTTCTCTCTGCTCGTCTTCATCGCAGATCGTCTTCGTTGCTCGAAGCTCTCCATCGTCGTCCCCAAAGTTCCTCCTTCTCGCCATGCCTTACCGAGCTCACCGTCGAAGCTCACCGTCGTTAGGGTTTCGAAGCTAAAATCGAACAGGTTTAGGGTTTTGATTTTGATTTCGTTATTGAAATCGAAAACAAAATCGATTTCAATTTTCGATTTCGATTTCATTGCTCAAATCGATTTAGGGTTTGGTTTTTTATTTTGGTTTAGGGTTTCGATTTCGTTACTGAAATCGATCAAGAAATCGATTTCGATTTTAGAAATCAATCAAGAAATCAATTGATCAAGAAATCGAAATCGATTTGATCAAAAAGTTTCGATTTCTGCTTCTGTTTCTGTTTCAATGTTTTTGTTGACAATGTGTTCGTTGCTTCTGCTTGTTTCGTCAACGTTTTTGTAGGTTTTCAAGTTTGTTCGTGCTGGGTTTTCAATTTCTTTTTTGCAGGTTTTCGTCACAATTTTGAGTGATTGATGATTTCTTGTTTCTCTGTTCAGTTTGTTCTTGCTGGTTTGTTTTTTGTTTTTTTTTTTTTGAATTGCTGATGATTTTTGGATTTTTGGTCAAGAAAAAAAGTTCTCGCTTTAATTTTTGCATTTTGGTGCGGAAACAATTCTAGGATAATATCATTACCAAATGCGATTCTGTTCCTAAAACAAAAAAAAAATTGTCGTTACCAAAGGCAATTTTGTTCCTGGTAGGAAACAAAATTCTCAACTCAACTCAATCCAACCCAACCCATCCTAGTTGGGTTGAGAAAAGTGGGAACACTAACCAAACGCCACCTAAATAACCCTATTAAACAGGTCTTTAATAATTGGAGAAACGAGAAATGAGAAAAGCAGAATGCCAACTGTCTTATTCATCGATGAAGGGTGTGATGATGATAATCAACCAATCATCCTCGAGTGATTTTTTTTTTTTTGCTTTTGTTTATGGGAATTTTTTAAATGTGAAAGTTGGTTTGAATTTTGAAGATTTATGATTATTGACTTAATGGTTTTTGTTGAATCAATTTGCTTAATGGCACATGTCTTTCGTTATTAGGCTAACATATATAAAAAATTATATTTATTTATTGATGTGCCTTGTCCGTGTCGGGATTTTTGATAAATTGTGGTGTCGTTGTGGCTGTGTCGTGTCAGTGTCGCTTATGTGTGTCCGTACTTCATAGTCGATTAACATATTATTATTTTTACAAGTTTAATTTAATTGTAATGGTTTTTATCTATTATACTTTACCTATTTTGGTCCATTAATCAAACCATGGTCAATAGTCTAAAATCTATTATACGGATGTTAATTAAAACCATGGGCTGGTCGTGGTGGAGTTGGTGGTGGGTGGAGCTTGCAATAGGGAAAAATATAGGGGAAAAAAAAATTAACTGGGTCAAAATAGGATCTGGGTCAACCCAATAATTTGGGTATTATTGGGTCGACCTAACTTATATTTGTTTACCCGCATATGTTTTTGAAGGTATAATGACCAATTAGAAGATATTTTTTGCTGATTTTTTACTTTTTGAGACTATTATTTTTAACAGAAAATATAACAATCACACTTTTGTTGCATGGTGGTGGTGGTTAAGTAGTGATGTAACGAAGACAGAGGGGTAAAGTGCAACTTGGGAAAACCACAGAGGTACTGAGCAATTTATCCTTTAAAGTTTCATTTTCGTTTTCTTTGCTGAGTGCTTATTAATGCTAAACAATATAAAAGAAGTAAACTCTTTGTTGTTCAGCTATAACTTGTATGAATTGTGTTTTTCTTGTTATGAATGATGCTTACACGATAGAAGTTATTCTGGAAAATACTTATTATTTTCAGCTGGTTTTGAAATTTTATTTGATTAAAGTACTTGTTACTTTCACATATGGGGACAGTCGAAGCCTGACTTTGTACAATAGTTGATGTACGTAAGAAATGCAGGGAAAATATATGTTGGATGTGGAACCATATTAAAATTTATCAATAACTTTGTGGACCACGTGTAATTGTTAAATAGAATTATATGAAAGGCAAATTATTAAATGACAACCTCCAAATTACGTGATTATATAAAATTCAGAAATTACTTATTTTTTTATTGGTTTGGGAGGAGGTGGAGATGGTCCTCTGAGCCGGAGGTAAGCTTGTTCTTGCCTTGTGCACTGGGGTCCTTTATTTTGATTTGGGAGGTGGTGTATACATTTTGCTTTCCAAGTGCCAACTAATTAGATGCAAGGTTATTTCAAAATGTGTTAAATGGTCTGTTCTTTGTATCTTTGTTCTTCTTGCAGTTTTTAGGGCTTGATATGCTTTGTTAATGTTTTGTTGATTGGAACTTGTATTAGGTCTTAATTATGGAATATGGCAAACAGAATGATCAAAGCAAAAGTTCAATGATAGAAGAAGGTGGTAATGAAACCCCAGGTAATGTAATGAAATTTCTAATTTGATTGTTGGTGATTGTTTGCACTCAATTTGGATCTTTGGAATTTAGATTAGAAATGAACCATTCTACATGTATTATTTTATACCTCTGTTCACAGCATAGTTTACGGTGAATTTTTAATCCGTGTGCATTGTAGTTGGAGAGTGACCTTCCGTCAATAGAAAAGAGAGCATATTACTTATTCTCTCTCAACTGTACTTTTTCACGATTTATGTTTTTTGTTCATCTCATTCGAGTATGAGGATCATGTGGATTAAGGATATAGTAAATTGGAGATTAGGTGGTTATAAGGGTTGATAGGTTTAGAGACATGTAATAATAATAACAATAATACTAATTCAAGGCAATCGAGAAATTGAGGACAGAGAAACATAAGAGTTAAGATAGAATGGTTAAAGTGGAAAGCTTGGGGTGATATGCGACTGTAAGATACCATCCAAATTTGAAAGCGAAAAGGAAATTCTATGAGACTGCCATAAGACCAATTATTTGATCTGGAATGTTGAACAAGAAACAAGAACCATGCACTGAAAGTAAGTGTAACCGGAACGAGGATGTTAAGGTCGGTGAGTGGCGATGGGAGAATGGATAAAATTAGGATTCAACTTACTAGATAGAGGTTAGAAATAAAACCCCTTGAGAACAAGATGCAAGAAAATCGTTCAAAATGGTTCAAAATGGTTTGGATACGTGCATAAACAATTTGTAGAAACACCAGTTAGAAAATCTAATTTAATTCAGTTGAAGTTGAAGTTGAAGAAGCCTCATGAGGGAGAGGTAGGCCTAAAAAAATTGGGAGAGGCAGTTAAGAATGTGTTGGTCCAACTCTATCCAAGAGGGGGGAGGGGGAATTGAGTAGTGTGAATAACTTACTAGTTTTTACTCTCTTTTAATTTACTCTTTAAAACACATTTAAGCAATTCAACAATCTAGAATTTAAAGCACATTTAAGCAATTCAACAATCAAGAATAAGTGTAAAAGAGGTGCAGCGGAATATATAAGTAAACAATGAAAGCACAAGCATGAATATAGAGAGAGATAGAGATAGTATAGACACAACGATTTATAGTAGTTCGGCTAAGGTCCCTCCTTGCCTACGTCTATTTCCCCGAGCGGCAGATTTCTAATCCACTAATATTCGGATCTTCTTCCCTAGTGAAGACCTAACCGTTAACACTCAAAGGTAAGTTACGCGTATACCTTTTTCACACTCTCACAAGATAAGCTATATTTATATCTCACTACACTCTCACAAGGTAAGTTACGTTTATACCTTGCGACACACTCTCACAGGTAAGCTATGTTTATACTTCGCTACAATCATACTCAAGGTAAGCTACGTTTATACCTTGACACAATTCTCTTAGTTAAACTAACATCCTGATTTAAGTTACAGTTCACACCTTCATAGGTTGAATTTTTATCTTTTTGTTAGTTTTAACGAGCCAACCCTCGGAGCTTTTATCAATCACCTATAAATCAATACACCCTATATTGACTTAGTAGGCCCTTATAGAATTGTGTACAAAAGATATGATATTGCTAGAGCACGTACATAAATAATCACTTATGAAATATAATCAATGTAGTGCACGTGATGCAAAGAATCAATTAATCAATTAAGCTCAAAATATCGCAAGTATGATTCTTTTCAATATGAAGCTAAGATTGTTTTCTGTTTTCAATATCGAATATCACTCTTAGAAAAATTAGTGAAAACGTCCAATTAGCTTACCTTGTGTTAGATTGGTACGTGGGGATTTAAGATTTTGATGAGTAACTTAATCTCGCCTGCGGTGCAAGTTCTTCCCGTGTTCAATATATCAAATTTAACAATTTCGTGATGTTCTTAGAAGACGCTTTTTGATTCTCTAATAAAAGCTTAGGTTTCCTCAAAACGATAGATTTCAAGTGTACGCAAAATTACGCTTATAAAGTTTGATGTGAAATCTCAAATCGTTTTATCACGAAGTCAACAAGATATATATAACAAGATCTAGAATAAGGATATGATCAATATGAACAAGTCTAGATGTTAGTATATTCACAAGTAATGGACAATTAAGTACAAATAATATATAGATAGGTATGGAACAAACTTATCGGTAATGTTTAGGATGTGTATGAAGTACATAATACCAGAATTGTATTGACCTCAGCTAGAATTCCCCCACGATATCACCAATTTGATATGAAGATTACTCTTATAACAATCCAATCTAGTGACTATCTCAAATGCTAATTCTTTTGATAAATGTAGTGTTATTGCAACACTATTTCACTCAATGTAGTGGTAACAGTGCTTAACACAAGAATTTTACTCCAAGAATATAGGTGTGTTAATTTCGGGGAATTATGTCTCTTGTTCGGAGGTTTTCTAGACAGGTTTATATAGGCCTTAGATTTGAGCAATTGAGCTTGTTATTGGAATGAATCAGTTATAACTAATGAGGTGAATGTGAGGGATATTTGATCTGATGGTTATACACTCTTAGAACGTTCTAATCTATCCAATTTGAGCAATAAGCCATTAGAGACAAGTAGCTACAAAAAAGAGGCTACATTATAGGGCTTAGAAAATGGTACATTTATTTTTCACTATTTGCCCATTAATCAACTTTCTTAATTTGAAATAATTTATTCAATCAATAGATAAAAAGTTTAACTAACATTAGAAACATGTTTCTCAAATTTGTGTTTTTGCTCAATGTATCAAAACAACTCTCGACAATCAGTTGACCGGTTTGGTATTCGGTCAACCGATTTTCTTGATTAGCCTTTCTAATTTGTTCTTTGTTGCAATCGGTCGACTGACTGGTTGATCGAGTAATAGTTTTGAACCTTTTGTCCAAATCGGTCGACTGGTTCCTCCAATCGGTTGACTGGTTCCTCTAATCGGTTGACCAATTACATGTTTTAGCCTATTTTCTTAACCAACTTTAATTTTTTTTTAATCTTCATTGACTTAATTTTGTTTTCATCATCTATAAGCATCTTAAACACACACAATTCACAATAAAAATATGCCACATAATCAATGCAAGTGTGTGTTTGTCCTAGACGAGTCAATGTGTATTGGAGTTATAGGGAAAGAGTTTACCTTATTTTTCGATACACAATTGAGTTTATTTTAACCCTGCCAAGCGTCTTGATCTTCATCACGATCTTCTTCGGCTTGAATCTCCAATCTGATTGGTTTTGATCAACATTTTCTTAATATTCCTTGTCTTCGTGCCATTTTTTCATTCTTCTCAATGGTGATGTTTCTTAAGTGCATTCTTTCCTATACTTGGGCACTCAACACTCACGTGAAATATAAAACCACAAATATGTTGTTACCATTCTCAGGGATTCACACACTTGGAGTGAACATAATGATTTCATTGTAGTGAACTTAAAGGATGGAATGACCCTAGAATGATCTCTATGATGCGAACAAATTCATGAGTTGTAGGACAAAGGCTTCACTGTCGTTGCTGTATATGATCAGAATAGACGCATGTCACATATCTAAATGCATTTTTTTTTGCGCCCGCCAATTTCTTGATCTCTCTGGCTGATATTTCGTTGATGGATGAATTTTGCATTTGAATAACTGTTATGCAATTTACTTGTTTAGGGTTTAAATTGTTATTTCCCTCCCTGCTCAAAGGGGTTTCCGATAAGTCTCATGCATTCTAATGAAGTATTGTTAAACCATGCAGGTGATTATCCCTCACAAATTTTCCAGTTATCTGAAAGTCATTTTTTTCCTGAAAATTGATTCATTTTCCTTTACAATTTTTATTGCTTTTTCCATGTGCATAATGTTTTTATGTCATACAAAGCATACATCGCTGGGCCACTAGTTTATGCAATTGGTCATTTGATGTGCTGTAGTGAATGATGTGAAGGAGCGGTGTTGGGATCAAAGAGAAGCGCTTCCCGGGGAGCCCCGATGTGTCATATGTGGTCGTTATGGTGAATATATATGTGATGAGACTGATGATGATATTTGCAGCTTGGAGTGTAAACAGGCTCATTTGAGCAGGATTGCCAAATTAAGGGTGCAGGTTGGTCTTCCACGTACGCAGAGACTACCTGCAACTGATGAGTGCTTTTATGTTAGTGATGATGGCTATAATTCAAAATGCCAAGGTTTGACCCATGATCAGACCGAGCTTCTAAGGAAGAAATTTGACATATTGGTGAAGGGGGACTTTGTCCCAGCACCCATTTTGACTTTCACTTCTCTGGATCTTCCTCAAAAGCTACTCCAAAACATAGAAGCAGGTGGATATGAAATGCCAACTCCTGTGCAAATGCAAGCAATCCCTGCTGCTCTACTAGGTCAAAGCCTGCTTGTGTCAGCTGAGACAGGTTCAGGGAAAACTGCGTCTTATTTGGTTCCAATAGTTTCATTTTGTTCAAAACTAAACAGTGAAGAGAATGCGAATTCAAAAAAATTATCTGCAATGGTCCTTACGCCAACTAGGGAGCTCTGCATACAGGTGGAGGAACAAGCCAAGTCTCTTGGAAAGGGTTTACCTTTCAAAACTGCACTTGTGGTTGGTGGAGAGGCCATGGCTGGGCAACTCCACCGCATCCAACAGGGAGTATCGTTGATTGTAGGAACTCCTGGAAGACTTATTGATCTCTTAATCAAACATGACATTGAGTTGGATGAAATTTCGATTCTTGTTTTGGATGAAGTGGATTGCATGCTCCAAAGGGGCTTCCATGAGCAGGTAATGCAGATTTTGAGAGCTTTGCATCAGCCCCAAGTCTTGATGTATTCAGCAACAATTCCAAAAGAAGTTGAGAAGATGGCGAACTTGATGGCGAAAAACGTAGCTGTCATCTCCATTGGAAAGCCAAACAAGCCTAATGGGGCTGTCAGGCAACTGGCGATTTGGGTAGAGTCAAAGCACAAGAAACAAAAGCTCTTTGACATATTGGCAAGCAAGCAGCACTTCAAGCCACCCGCTGTGGTATTTGTGAGTTCTAGATTTGGGGCGGATCTTCTGTCTGAAGCTGTGACAATTACTACTGGGTTGAAAGCACTCTCAATCCATGGGGATAAATCGATGAAGGAGAGAAGGGAAGTTCTGAGGGCATTTTTAGTAGGAGAGGTTCCTGTACTTGTGGCAACTGGGATATTGGGCAGAGGAATTGATTTATTGGGTGTTAGGCAAGTTATTGTTTTTGATATGCCAAATTCCATCAGGGAATATGTGCACCAGATTGGAAGGGCATCCCGGCTAGGGGAGGAGGGTACTTCAATTGTCTTTGTTAATGAGGAGAATAAAATTTTATTCTCAGAGTTGGTTGAAATCCTGAAATCATCTGGGGCTGCTATTCCTCGGGAGCTTGTTAATTCATGTTATGCAGTGCGTTCTTTATCTGTTGGAAAGGGTAAAGGGAAAAGAAAGCATGGTGCTTGAATTTTTCGATGCTTCATATGTTCTGTGGCCTGACTCCTAATTCAGAAAACGAGTACCCGTATGCATTCTCTTCTCTGTTGGTACACTTGCTCTTGCACACTGGATGGTTCTCCTCTCTCTCTATTGAAGGATTTAAACTTTGAACTGAGCCAAAAAAAAAAATGTTTTCAGCATTGTCTATTCAAGTTCCAGAACAGCTGGAGAAAGACTTGGTTGTACTATGGGGCCATGATTAAAGCTGCTTCATCTCAAATTAGAAGAATTATTTGCCCTGGGAATGACAGTTTTTCCTTAAGCTGAAAAGGGCAGCAATCCAAGGAAGAGGATCTGTGCAGGTTGTGTCGCACAATAGAGTATTGAACTTTAGGGCACAGGGTGGAAGAGCAAAAGTAGCCCAGTGAGCCATCCGAAACCTTTCAAGTTGTGTTCTGCTTAATGAATTTTCAATGACAATTTCAAACTTGACTTTCAGTCCTCTTGCTGGAAGTTTTTGCTGCAGCTTCTGTTCTCTTTCAATCTTTACTTGTTCTTATTTCATATGAATTGCGAAACTCTGTACAGTTACATAATTTCTGTAATAAGCTTCCTTCACAAGGAATTTCGTTGTGTTCTTGTTTATTTTAATGATTTGGAAGACGCCCCCCCCCCAGCGAAAATGTTGATCTGCTTATTGCTATGGTCGTCATTTGGAATTGGATTTTCGCTAAGAGGCATGAGGACTGGACGAGAGTGCTGGTCTTTGTATGGCTGAATACAAGTGGGTAGCGATTTGAACTTAGTTCCAGGCTTCCAGCATATTGATCATTACTTCGAGTTATTTACTCTGCTTTGATATGGGGAGTTGAAGATACTACCTATAAGGTTTTGGGCTGCAAAGGATTTCAGATCAAAGCTGATGCACCAAATGAAGTGGTTTTTTATGAATGGTCGGATTCTTGTCATGTCGCAAACATCTACAACTTTTCAGAGTAAGTACCCGAGATTCTATCTATCTGTTTATTTCTTTCTTATTTGGACTCGAGTTTTACTCTCTTATTGGGTCAAGTCACATTCTTTCTTTTTGCTTGTTGCAAGAAGGAACACTCATTTAATACTATATATAAAGAGAGGAAGGAGTACGTAGTTATTTTTCGGGTATATCAAAATGTGAAATATCCATAATACCCTTATTGCAAATTAATTGTAATATAGCTTTAATTTAGGCACCATTTGATAACGCTCTTCTAAGTAATTTTATGCTTTTTAGCAAAATGGTACTTCGTTTTAAAATTAGGGCTTGTTTTGCACTTTAAAAAGTAATTCAGAAAAAATAAAATATATTTGAGTATTTTTTTTTAAAAAGAAATTAGTTGCTTTGTTTATTTGATTATTATTTTACAAGAGATGATGGAAATCAATAGATTAGAATACCCTTTTTTTTTCAACCATTTGTGAATTTTTTTCAGATTAAAAGATGATTTAGAGGGATAATGCGAAGATATTATCTTTTCATTACGAAACACATTTTTGATTTTATGCTTTTGCGTTTAAGTAAAAGTTTTTTCTTCTGTCAAGTTGCATTTTTTTTTTTTTTTAAATTTTAAAAAGTACTTAAAGTAAAGTTACCAAACGGTTCCTTAGCTTACAGCTTCTAGAAATTGTGCACACACTGCCAAATTACTAGTGATTACTGAAATCCAATAAATCAAGATTGTCTGTACTCCTTTTCTCTGTGTCTGCTGCTTCGTGTGCTCATCCAGGTTGTCTGTTTGTATGTAATGAGTCGATGTTCACTATTAGTTCATTACAAACTTCAAAGTTTTAAACTTTCAGCAACATTTTAAATTCATTCTCATTTTCATTTTCCTCGCAGGATGAAAATTGAACTGTCAGCTACAAGGGATAGCGCTGTGTTAAAAGAATATATGAAGGGTAGCTATGGAATCATCACATTATGTCTTCATTGTGGTCGATTACTCGTCTCGTGCTCAAGGCAATCAGAATTTATGAAGTACCGACAATTCTCCTTGCACCTTAAGGTTTGTATCATAGTTGTTAAAGATTCTACGCGCACCGAGGCGCACAAGGTGTCCCGGAGCCTAGGCGCTAGGCGCACGGCGAGGCGTTAGCCTGAGTGATACCAGGCGCACGATATTTAAAAAAAATATAAAAAATAATATATAGCACTAATTTGTCCGTCGCTAGCCATTTAATTTGTCCTAACTCCTAACAAACAATTAAACGAACAAATAATAACAAAAATAAACTTAATAAATAATTAAACAATTATTTTATAAACAATTAATATAAACATAAACATAGATGATCCAAAAACAGAAACAGACTAATTCGAACAGATTTTACAGATCAATCAGGAAACAAACGGGCAAATAATAATAAAAATAAATAATTAAGTAATTATATAAATAAAATAAATAAAACATAAATAATTAAATAAATAAAAGTAAATAAATAAATACACAGTTACCGCTGAGCAGAGTGAACGACGATCAGTCGGAGGAGAGCAAATGACGAGCAGTGAGCAGTCGGAGGAGAACAAATGACGAGCAGCGAACTGGCGGAGCAGTAGCAACAATGAGCGACGAACTGAGGAGATGAAATTGAAGGAGAAATCGAAGGAGATTCGAAGGCGAAGTGCGATCTTAGGGCTAATTCGATTGTGTGAGGTCGATTGTGCTCAGGTAAGGGATCTGGGTACTTATTGGGGACTTGGGCTAGGGCCGCTAGGGCTAATTCGAGAGTTAATCAAGGCCACGATGGAAAAAAACGATTTGTCCACCACAAGCGTGCCTCAGGTGATGGTCGCGACTCTCGCCCAGACGGTAAAAGCGATCGCTTATTGTACATGCATCGCCTAGACTTGAGCGAAGCGCAGGTCCTGCGACTTGAGGCATCTTGCGCTTGGGCCTGCGCCCAGGCGCGACTTCAACAACTATGGTTTGTATCAAGTTTATTTCTTCACTAGCACATTCTTTTCCGTCTCCATATAATGTGTGTTGATTGTCCCGTGTTGACCTTTATTTTTGGCAATTCAGGTGGCGTTTGGTAACCGTTTCTGTTTCCATTTCAGCAGTGGGATGAGAATGAGATGAGAATTTTGTTTTCTGTTTGGGAATAGAATTGTATTTGGTAACGATTTTTTTTTTTTTTTTTTGGTCGGACGGTAGTGGCGCCGTCGCCGGCCGGACAGCGGTGGCTCCAGCGCCGGCGACTGCCGGACGGCAATGGCGTCGGCGCCGGCGACGGTCGGACAGTGGTGGCGGGTGGGTGACAGTGGCCGGTGGCTGGAAGTGGCCAAAAAATTTCCGCCTAGACGGTGACCGGCGATGGTCGCCGGTGACGGCAGCGGACGATCGTCGGCGGCGGGCGGACGCGGTCGGCCGGTGGGTGAACAGTGACTGTATGTTTTGGGAATGAAATGAGAATAATGAGAAACAATTTTTTTTTGTTTCTCATTTCTTAAAAAAAAAGTTGGCACAATTCTCAAATGGAAATGAAATGGAAACGGAAACAAAAATTACCAAACGCTATTTCCAAACAGAATTTCCAAAAATCTGGGAATAGGATAAGAATTTCTGGAATGGAAATGCTTACCAAATGGGGCCTCAGCTTCCCGTCTTTTAGGTGTTTGCTGTTATTTGGTTTATGGTGTTTCCCAATCTGTAGTTTGATATCTCCATCATATTTTCCTGGATTAATATCTTTTTACCCCCTTGTGCTTCGATTTTGTTTTATTTTGACCCCTCTATTCTAAAAATGTACACTTGACTAAAGGTAGAAACTAGTATTGTGTTAATAAAGTATAAAATAACTTAATTTTCCTGTATATTTTCAATTTAAATTTAATGTGACACTAACATTCTTGCTCTCCCGCTCACTTGTTTTCTCTGTCTATTTCTATTTTTTTTATATATGAAGATAAAAATAAAATAAAGATTAAAATAACGGGTAATTTTATTTATTTTATGTAAAAACTTGACGGAGAATTTTATACCCATTTTTTTAACATCCTTTTAAGTCAAAACAGAAAATGCTAGTTTTACATTCTAGTACAAATAGAAGGGGTTAAAGTGTAGGTTTTTAAGATAGTAAAGCAAATCAAAGTACATGGGGCAAAAAGAAAATCAACCTCTTTCTAGTATCTAGCAAAAGTAAAACGAGAGAAGCACTAAAACAGGCAAATTCGTCTTTTATGGAAATTAGGGTTTGCGCCCCTCACATCCCCTGTTATTTTATACACTATCACGTATTGCCCATATCATTTTACAAATACCACAGATTTTATAGTCCTAATTTTTACTGACTTAAAATAATTAAAAAAAACCAATGAAAGAAACTGACCAATTTACCTTGTATTTTTTTATCTTCTAACATATTTTTGTTCTTTCTAATTTTTTCTCTTTTTCTCTTCCCTCAACACCTCATGCTCTCTCGCCTCTTCCACGTCTTAGCTACAGTGTCCTTCATTGTCATTAGAATAAACCAACAAGGCATTTTCAAATTGTTCTCAGATCTAAAGTCAGACCTATTGCAACCCGAGTTTAACCGAAACCCAAACGTCATAATCATAAATCCGAACAATTTTGAAAATCCAATTAAATAAAATCTAACAATCGGAATTAAAACCTTTTCAAATCTCAATCGAAACCACAAATCACTAAACAGAGAGGGCGAGACAATTGATCAGGAGTACAGAGAAGCAATGATTGTAAATATAATAACCAAGAATAGAAGCTCTCTCTCGAACAGCCGGAGATTCCCAAAAATTAAAAAATCAATAATTGTACAAATCCAAATAATTTTAAACATACCCATTTCACCAAGTATTAAAAAAAAAAAGGAAATTGAAGAAAGAAGGTTAGGTAGAATAGAGCGCAAGTGGTTGGCGGTGGCTGGGAGTGCTGGCTTCTATGGAAGAGGGGATGGAAATTTTGAGAGCATATCGTGAATAGAAATTCTTCTATGGTAAATTACACCCAAAATTGAAATTTGTGGTAAGAAATTTGATAAATTCATAAAATTTGCAAATTATAAGATTTCAAAATTCTAGATTTTGAAATCCCATAATTTACAAATTCTTTGTTTGGATAATTTTTGTAGATGAAGAATTTGCTTGTGTAATTTTATAGTTTCCTTATTTAAATAGACAAGTATTTGTACGCAAAATTTTGAAATCTATTAATTTTAGTAATAAAAAATGTGAAAATATATCTTATAACGTAATTTTTTAGTAAGTTAATAATATAACTTTTATACTTCTTGTAGTAATACAATTTTAATTATATGTGACGATTTTAATAATATAATTTTTAAACCTAGTTAACAAATATAATTTTATTATGTTATATACAAAGAGGAGAGAATTTTGAAATTCATACAATTACAAAATAAAAAATAAGATTGAAGTGAAATGGATGAGAAATTAAAAAAAAAAATAGCAAATTCCTTAGAAGGATTTAGAAATAACATGTGTTTTGAAGGGATTTACAAACCTCTCTTATTATTTTATTTTATAAATGAATGGATTTCATAAATTCCTTTTCGTAGTACCCAAACAAGAAATTTCCTAAGGTTGCGTTTGGGTAAGGGATTTGATAAATCCAAGAGATTTGTAAAATGAAGAGATTTTAAAATTCTGCATTTTAAAATCCTTTCATTTCATAGATCCGTTGTTTGGATTTTGATCCCACTTCTGAAAAACACACACACACACACACACACACAACAGAAACAGAGATGATGGACAACCATGAACAAAGCCAAGAGATCGAACGTGTTCTTCGATGAACAACCATGAACAAAGCCAAGAGATCGAACGTGTTATTCGAACCTCATTTCGTCGTTGGATTTCGATTTCGAAATCGAAACCCAAATTGAAGCAGAAATCGAAACCCTATTTTCATTTTGAACCCTGTTTCGATTTCGATTTTGAAATCAAACGTGTTCTTTGATTTCGATTTCGATTTCAAAAACGAAATTGAAATCGAAATCGAAATCTACCGAAGATCGGAGAAGAACGAAGCAGAAGACGAAATCCACGATGAAATCGACGACAAAGCAGACGACGAAGAACAAAGAAGAAGAATGAAGTAGAAGACGAAATCCATGACGAAGAACGAAGAAGAAGCAGAAGATGAAATCGACGACGAAATCGACGATGAATGAAGAAAAAGAAGAACAAAGCAGAAGAACGAAATTGACGACGAAGAAGAACGAAGCAGAAGAACGAAATCGACGAAGAAGAAGCAGAAGACGATGAATGAAGAAGAAGCAGAAGCAGACAACGATAGAAGGATTTCACAAATTCAGCCTGTTTCAAATGTATTTTGAAATCCTTCCTTTCACCCAAAAAAGGATTTGACAAATTCCCTTTCCTAAAATCTTTCCACTTCCCAAACAAATAATTTGTCAAAAAAAGATTTACAAATCCTCTATCTAAATAAAATTCTCCTAGAATTCCCTTACCCAAACACAACCTAAACAAATTTTGTGAAATCCCTTGCGAAAATGAAATTTTCACTTAAATTACCTTTCCTAAACACAACCTAAGTTCAAACCTCTAGCTAGGGGTTGGTTATGGGCTCGGGGGCCCGCTTAGCCCGAACGGCCTAGTCCTATTTTTTTAGGGCTTGGGCTTAGGGTTTGAACCCATGGGTAGGGCCTGAGCCTAGATATTAGGGCTTGATCGAATTTATGGCCAGGCTTGGACAAGGCTAAAAATTTTTTAGGGCCGGCCCGGCCTACCCCGAAAAATAATTAAAAATATACACACACACACACGCGCGCGTACACACACACACACACATTATACACCCATTGACCCAAGACAACCCTAGTTTCCTAATTTGTTCACACCGCGCCGCTAGAGAGAAAACTGAAGTGAGAAGTGAGAGAGAGTCACGATATATACACAAGACACAACCCAACCCTAAATCACTCCTCCATTCCCCACCACCGCTAGAGAGAGAGAGAGACAAATCTGACATTCGTTTCCGACTTTCCCCGCCGTCGCTGCCGCTAAACACAACCCCCACACTAAACTAACAACATTTCACGCATACAGAGCTCTCATTCGTTTTCGACTTTCTGCCGACCTCTCTCTCGTTTGTTTCTGACTTGTCATTGAACGTCGCCGCCGCTGCTACTGATTTCAGGTAATTAATTTATGCGTGTGATCTATTGTTTTTTATTTTTCTAATCCGAAATTGAATTTGAATTTTTTTTTTCCAGTAATTACTGTGTTGGTGATGATGATGTATTTTTTTTTTCATACTTGAACTGAGAAATAACATTTTCAAGTGATGCATATACTTTTGTGATTGAATCTCACTTATGTTCCCAAATTTCTATTTATGTTCTGCTCCCAGCTTTCTGACCTTCAGATCTATTCGTTTTGTTTTGTTCTGTTTTTGTTGTGTTCTGTTCTCTGTTCGTTTTGTGTTCTGTTCGTTTTGTGTTCTGAGTGTTTTGTGTTCTATTTACTATATTATTGTTTGTGTTCTTTATAGAGTTTTGACAATGACTAGTGTTTCTCTAATCAATTTGGATGGCGATGAGGTTAAAAAACCCTTCACTAAAAAGAGCAAAACAACATAAAAAATTTGGGATTGGTTCAAAAAGTTGCCGTTGGATTCGGATGATCAGTTGAAAGTTGAATGCAAACATTGTTTGAAGGTACTTTATGCTAAAAGTACTAGTGGTACTTCCCGTTTAAGACGTCATATGCTTGAATATTGTGTTAAAATGTCGAATCATGATATTAAGAATTATACAATTCAATGTGAAACGAATTCTGTCGGTAATAAGATTTTGAGATATTATTAATACGATCCTGCTGAACTCCGTGGAGAGATTGCGATGATGATTGTGGTGGATGAGCGTCTATTTAGAGCAGCTGAAGCTGTAGGTTTTAGAAATGTAATGTCTAAAGCCCGTCTTGAATTTAGAATGATGAGTAGATCTACAATTAAGAGAGATCTTATAGGCATATACACTATAGAAAGAGAAAAAGTGCTTCAATCGTTAAGTACATGTCCGAGTTGTATTTGTTTGACAATTGATACGCGGTCTTTTCAAACTGATGATCATTATATTTGTGTGACTGTGTACTTTATTGATAATGAATGGAAGTTACAGAAGAGGATAATATGTTTTAGGCTTATACCACCTTCATATGATAGTTTGACACTTGAGGATGAGTTTACTTCATGTATGTCTCGATGGAATATCGAGAAGAAAGTTTTTAGTATTATTTTGGATAACTTGTCTGCAAATGATTGTGTGGCTAGTAGAATTCAAGCACGACTTTCTATAAAAAAAACGTCTTCCGTGTAATGATGCATTTTTCCATGTACGTTGTTGTGCACACATTCTTAATTTGATAGTACAAGCTAGTTTTAATTCGATAAGTGATATTATTGAAAAATTTCGACCTGGAATTAAATATGTGAAACTTTCCTCGATTAGGATAAATAAGTTTTTTACTCTTGCTTCAAGTTTAAACATGGATATTAGGAAGAAGTTGTGTCTTGATTGCCCAATAAGGTGGAATGCTATTTATCACATGCTTGAAGTTGCTCTTCATTATAAAGATGCATTTCTGTATTTGGGTGACCGTGATAGAAATTTCAAGTATAATTTGTTAGAGGATGAATGAGAGCGAGTAAATGTCTTGTGCGACTTCTAGAAGTTGTTTTATGATGTAACACGTAGTTTTTCTGGAATGAAATATCCGATTTCAAATTTGTACTTTAGAGAAGTGTATAGAGTTCACCTTAAATTGTTGGATATTTTAAAAGAGCCTCTTAATTTTTTATTCGGCATGGTGAATGAAATGTATTTGAAGTTTAACAAATATTGAGCGGATTATAGCTTAATTTTGTGTTGTGGTGCAATTTTAGATCCAAGGTATAATCTAAAATTTGTTAAATATTGTTATACCAAAATACATGGAGAAGAAGCGAATTGATACATAATCACTACTGTTACCACCCTTTATTCTTTGTTTAACGAGTACATGAATAAATCCAACTCTTCTGGTAGTTGTGGGCCTTGTGGCATGTCAATGGGCGAGTCTAATATCGTGGGAAAAATGTTGGACGGATTTGAAGATTATGCAAAATTTCAAGGTACTAGGTTTCGCCAACAAGTTGAGAAATCTCAACTAGACTTATATTTATAAGAACCTAATTTTGATGTGAATAGTGAGATTAAAATCTTGGAGTATTGGTCTTTTTCTTCAATGAGGTATCCTGATTTGGCAAGAATGGCTCGGGATGTTTGACTATTCTTGTATCTTCTGTTGCTTTTGAGAGTGCTTTCAGTACAGGCCGTCGAGTCATTAGTGCTTATCGATGTTCGTTGAAGTCTAAAACCATAGAAGCTTTAATTTGTTTGCAAGATTAGTTTTGTGCTTATGATTCAATAGGTAAATGTTACAATTATTACAATTATTATCGACACTTGTGAATTTTATTTACATGTGATTTTTTATTAAAGTATGATATTTTTAATTCTCAAACACAAGTAAATGTGGTGTTTTAGGACAACAAACAGATGATGATGTATCGAGCTATAGCGACGAAGATGACGATGATGGTTATTAGTTTTTTATGTTTATATGTTATATTTCAGTTTTAGTGATTCTAGTAGTTTTTGAATTTAAGAGGTTAGGTAATCACGATTTACTAATTATGTGATGCTTGACCTTTTGAGTTAATTTGTGTTGGACTTCGCAGGTGTATTTTTGGCTAATTGGTTCAGATTTTAGCATTGCCTCAACCGGTGTTTGGCTCGGTAATTTCACTTTGGCTTAGTTCCCGTTTTGGTTTGACTCGGCAATATTAGTATTAACTGGTTTGTTGAACGTTTATTGAACTTTTATCTTGTTATTTTAGTATTTATTGTTGTAATATTGGTTTGACTCTAGTATTTATTGTTGGAATATTGATTTGCCTTTAAATTGTAATTTTAATATTTCTTGAGGGTTTGGTATTGTAATTTTTGAATTTATTTTTTAAATTAAAAAAAAATAATAGGGCTAGGGCCAGGGGGCCCTAGTTTTTTTTATATGGCCGAGCTTTGGGCTTAGGTTTTTTTTATAGGGTCGGGCTTGAGCATGAAATTAATGCCCGACCATAGGGCTGGGTCGGGCTCGGGCCTAGCATTTTTTTGTAATACCCTCGTCTAAGCTCGGCCCGGCCCGACCTGACCTAGCCCATGACCACCCCTACCCCTAGCGAAATTGCAAATGACAAATAAGAGAGCCCAAGACAATCAAACAAGAGAAAAGAGAAACAATAGTTGTAAATGAAATAACCAAGATTCTCTAAAAAAACTAACAGAGATTTCCAAAATTTGAAACATCAATAATTTTGCACAAATCCAAATAGCAATATCAAAGCTCTCTCCGCCCCAATTTATTTCAAACATTTTTAAACATACCCAATTCACCAAGTAGTTAAAAAACAAAAATTGAAAAAGAAGATTAGGTAGAATAGAGTGGAGAGTGGTTGGCGGTGCTTGGGAGTGCTGGCTGCTACAGAAGAGGGGATGGAAGTTTTGAGGACATATAGAGAGAGAATGAATATAATTTCTTTTATGGTAAATTTTCCAAAATTGAAATTCAAACCTTTTATGTTCAAACCTCTAGCGAAATCACAAATCAAATCAGAGTGGTCAAGGCAATTAATCTTAGAGAAAGAGAAACAATGGTTACAACAATAATAACTAAGTCTTTGTCCCAATTAAATAGGGTCAACTACATAAACCTGTTTACGTCATAATAAACGGCCAAGGACAATATCCTCAGTCAGGTTTAGTGCCATCAAATCAATTCTATAGTCTCGTCTCAAGTCTTTTTAGGCTTACCTTTCTTTCTAGTAGTCTCTCCGCACTTGCACTAAATTGTATTTTCTCACTAGTGCTTCTATGAATCTTCTATGCACATGTTTGAACCACTGTAACGATTTTCTCTGATTTTCTCTCTTCGATGATGCTATTCCGAAATTCTCTCTAATAGTTTCATTTTTTATTTTATCCAGTCTCTTTTTCCCATTTATCCACCGTAACATCTTCATTTTTGTCACAACAATTTTCTGGACATATTTTATTTTTATTGTCCAACATTCTGAACCATATAGAAGCGCCAGTCTTATTGCAGTTTGTATAATTTTTCTTTAAGTTTCAGCGATATCCTACGATCCCAACTGCGCCTCTCCACTGGTTGCATATCACCCTAACTGTACTTCTCCACTTCAACTACCATACCTTAACTCTATGAGTAATATTTTCCTCGATTTCGCCATTGTTTTGAATCTTGAACCTAAATATCTAAAATGATAAACCTTTGGACTTTCATCATCTTTAATTTTAACCGCACCATCATTACTTTAGGCATTACTAAAATTACAATGCATGTATTCTGTCTTGTTTCTGTTAACCTTCAAATCTTTAAACTTAGTTTATGTCCATCTTTCTAACTTAGTATTAAAACTTGTTCTATTTTCATCCACTAGTACTATGAGTTTATGTCATCCGAAAACAACATACTCCAAGGTACTACATCTTAAATATGTTTTGTGAGCTCATCCATCACTAGAACAAAGAGATAAAGACTTAAAGATGATCCTTGATGTAAGCGTATATTAATAAGAAATGCATAAGTATCGCATCCTTTTGTTCGAACAATAGTGACTATACATTTATGCATATCCTTAATTACTTCAATATATACATTAGATGCATGTTTCTTTTTTAACACCCACCGCAAAATTTCTTTAGGTACCCGATCATGAGCCTTTTCTAGGTCTACAAATACCATATGTAAATATTTCTTGTTCTCTCTATATTTTTTTCATTAATCTTCTAAGTAGATAGATTGCTTCAGTAGTTGATTGGTTGGGCATAAATCTAAATTGGTTATTTTCTATGCTTGTTTCATGTCTTATTTTATATTTTATCACTTTTTCCCAAAATTTTATAGTATGACTAATAAGTTTTATTTCCCGGTAGTTCGCGCAATTTTGAACATCCTCTTTATTTTTATAGATGGGCACTAAGACACTCTTGCAGTCATCAGATATCCTTTTAGTCCTCAAAATGTCATTAAAAAGTCTAGTTAGCAACTCTATCCCAATATTTCCCAAACCTTTCCACACGCCTATAAAGTTCTCATCTGGCCCTACTGCTCGTCCAATCTTCATCTTCCTTAGTGCTATTCTAATTTCCGAAACCTAATTCTTCTATAAAACTTATAAATCCTATTTGAAGGTAAACTAGGTAACTCTAAATTAGATTCTCCAGTGTTGTTCTCATTAAATAAATTATAAAAATAACTTCTCCATCATTCCATAATCTCTTCATCCTTTACTAGGACCTTCTCATCATTGTCTTTGATGTATCTGACACTTCCTATATCTCTAGTCTTTCGTTCGCATCGCTTAACAAGTCTAAATATGCCAATTTTTCCAACTTTTGTATCTAACTTTTGATACAAATTATCGTACGCCCGAAAATAACCAAGAATAGAAGTTCTCTAAAAAACCTAACCAGAGATTCCCAAAATTTGGAAAAACAATAATTTTGTACAAGTCCAAATAAACATTTCAAAGTTCTCTCAACCCCAATTTATTTGAAACGGTTTTAAACATACCCAATTCACCGAGTAGTAAAAAAATAAAAATTGAAATTCAAAACTCTAGCAAAATCACAAATCTTAAAACAGAGAGGTCGACACAATAGACCAGGAGAAAAAAAGAAGCAATGGTTGTAAATGAAATAACCAAGAACAAAATCTCTCTCCAAAAATTAATCAGAGATTCCCAAAAAATGAAAAATCAATAATTTTGCTCAAAAGCACGCATTTCAAAGCTTTCTCAGCCCTAATTAGTTTGAAACAATTTTAAACATTCCCAATTCACTGAGTACTCAAAAAGCAAAAATGTAGAAAGAAGATTAGATAGAATAGAGCAAATAGTGGGTTGCGGTGGCTAGGAGTGGTGGCTTCTATAGAAAGATAGGATGGATATCGAGAGAGAATGAAAGAAATTATTCTACGGAAAAATTCAAACCTAAAGTACAAACCTCTAGCAAAATCACAAAACAAAGGGCAAAACAATCGATCAGGAGAAAATAGAAGCAATGGTTGTTGTTGGTGTCAGAAATTGGTACTCACTAGTAATATGGTCTGGTCAGCTTTCGCGTGGAGAGTTGATAGAGATCTAGAGAGTGTCCTCAATAGAGCTGCATTCCTCAAGTCTTCAGAACCTCAATCCTGAGCATGTCTGAGTTAGGGTGGCGCTGTCCGGCCTGATCTCCGAGCTGAGATGAGCTATTTGGCCTGACCTTCTGGGTTGTACCTGTACATAGGACTTACCAGGGTGTGCTTGGCGTGTCCCCTCCGGTGTGAGAATAAGAGCTCAGGGGGAAGATTTTGTATGTTTCAAATTAGAGATTGAGCATTACCTTAGGCTCCCTTTGGGCATTGAAATGCTCCGGTATTTATAGAAATGAAGACTGCATAGTGATGGACTTGGGCTTTTTGGCCCATCAGGAAAGCCCATTTGCCTTGGAGGAGGTATGTCTAGTGAACTAAGCTCGGCCATCATCTGGTCTACACGTCTTGAGGTTTGAGCTCAGCCATGCATCGAGGTCGGTGGTAGCTGGGAGTAGTGGCGCAGAGTTTTAAGTATCGGTCGTTATGTATCGTAACGGCCGATAAGTAACGAAACATAGGAGTACCATTAGGGTTATAGACCGATACTTTTTGCTTGGGCTGATTCACATCGTAACAAGCCGATACAACCTGTAATGGTGTTAAATCTCGTTGCAGGGAGACGTAACGACTGTATTTTCAGCCTTTCCTAGCTGGCCCTTCCCATTAGTAGACAGTAGCTGGAATTTCAACATTTTTTCAGGCACCTCTATGATGTACGAGTACAATTGACTCTTTTATTATTTTCGTATAATATATTTTTATTAAATGATGTGTGCATCATCTTATTTTTTTAAGATTGTTTAGTACGATGATTTTTCGTTTTTTAATATCTTTATTATGTTGTATGTGTTTTTAAATGCAATAATATCTATAAGACTGTATTTATTAAGGGTTAAATGAGTAAACCAATTACTATTATTGAATTTTTGAGGATATTTTGGTGATTTTAAAAAATTTACGATCGTTACGGTCGATTCCCGTTACGGACATGCTGATACTTCCGATACCCCTAAACCGCAACTATTACCATTCCGTAATGCGATACTGGAATTTAAAACCTTAGGTAGCGCTGGTTGTGGCCAGCAGAAAAGAGTGAGGAAAAAAAAAAGAATAAAGAAAAAAGTGTGATGGAGACAGTGCTTTCCACGAAAAGAGAAAGAGAGAGAGACTTAATTGACGGCAGTGTGGGAATAAGAATAGTTGGCGATGGTGGCACAGTTGGTGGTGATGGTGGCGACAATTTGTTTTACTGTGTTAGGGTTAGGTTGGCAAGAGTGATGAGTGTGTGGAAGCAAAGATGAGAAGAAAGAAGAAAATAGAAATGGATAGTAGAAAGAAAAATAAAAAATAAAACGTAGGTAAAAATAAATTAAACCAGGGGATATTAAATATTTTCATGTTTAATTGGAAGGAAAATTTGTCATTAAAATTAAATCCAATTAATCTAAGGATATTTTTTTTTCTTCATAAAATAATAGTTTTTATAACTTGTGAAATAGAGGGATACTAAATGGTGGTTGATCAAATATGATAGGGTTGATTGTTATATTTCAAATGATAGGGGATTCCCGTGGTAAGTTGCAAGAACAGGAAAGGTAAGAGGTATAAACCATGAAAATTGTGCTGGTGGTGACAAAGATCAATTTAGGGCACAAATTTTAGCCCCCTAATGGAGTATAAGTAGTACTGTTTTCGACAAAAAAAATTGAAGGCCGAAAGGAAATTTGGGTTGATTTTTGTTTAGCACGACACTCAACATTTTAGGCCGAACGAGCCAAAAATATACTGCCTGATACATAGGGCACTTTTGGTTGCCTAAATTATCATATTTTATGAATTATCTTATTTTTGATGTATTGATTTATATATTTCTTTCCTATGATTTAGTCGAATTTATATAATATTTGTTTGAACTAAGAAACATACAGTCGTTTTTTAGTTATAGTTAACTTTTTAAGTTATATCTTACTCCAGTTACATCAAAAATAGCATTTTGGATTAGAACAAAAATGGTTAGCTATTTAGGCCCCTTTTGGTAACCATTTTCATTCCAGAAATTTCCATCCTATTCCTAGATTTTTTGGAATTCTGTTTGGGAATAGCGTTTAGTAATTTTTGTTTCCGTTTCCATTTCATTCTCATTTAAGAATTGTGCTCACTTTTTTCTTAAGAAATGAGAAACAAAAAAAAGTTGTTTCTCATTATTTCCATTTCATTCCCAAAATATACAGTCACTGTTCACCCGTTGGCGACCACCGCCGTCGGCGACCGTCCTGCCGGAAACTTTCCGGTCACTGTCACCCACCCGCTACCGCTGTCCGACCGTCGCCGGCGCCTGCGCCATTGCCTTCCGGCTGTCGCCGTCGCTGGAGCCACCGCCGTCCGGCAGACGGCGGCGCCACCGCCGTCAGGCCAAAAAAAAAAAAAAAAAAAAAAAGATTTTAGGATAAAATCGTTACCAAACACAATTCTCTTCCCAAAATAAAAAAAAATATTATCGTTACCAAACGCAATTTTATTTCCAAGAAGAAAACAAAATTCTCATCCCATCTCAGGAAGAAAACAAAATTCCCATTCCCATCCCACTACTGGAATAGAAACAGAAACGGTTATCAAATGCCATGTTCTTACAATCAAAACCTATACTATAACCATTAATAAATTGACTAATTAGAAAATAGTAGCATTTGCGAATTAAAGGACAACCAAATGGGCTCGGAGTTTTAGTTTCTTTGTAGTATAGTAGCAATACACCTATTTGTAACTTTCACATGTTTACGTCTTATCAACAGCTCATCGTCTCTTTCAAATTATCAAGGAATAAATTACAGAAAATATTAATACATATTTTTTTTTTTTTATAAAATTAAAATTTTATATCCTCTTATCTCTCTCTCTCTCTTTTCCGGGGTAGGGGTGGGGTTAATGCTAAATCCTTCCTTTCATCAATTGCACAGGGTTTACTGGGATTTGCTGATGTGCCTTTACATGGGATGTTCCGATTCAGTCCGTTACACATGCTGCAGAAAGGTACACATCAAATGCAAGAGAGGAGAAATTCAAATTATTATATATGTAAATCACTTAAAGCAGCATTTGGTCAGTCATCTTCTCCTGTTTATAATCCTGTTTTGACTCAGAATCGAACGGCATTTCAACGTGTTTATCTTAAGATTTTGATGAATAATTAAAGATTGATATTTTTTGTGGAACTAATGGTTTGATTAAATATTTCAGTTTATTAGTTCCAAATGATGAAGATATGATGATAAGATGATGAAAGATTAAGAGGTTGAAGTATTTGAAGAATTTAGGGAAAACAACTCAGGTTAAAATTTCAACTTTTAAAATCCCAATTAGGATCACACACAGCACAAAAAGTTTTTTAAATTATTTTTATAAATATGTGTGTTTTTAATAGGATTCCAATTAGATAAATTATTTGTTCCTATGTGTAATTGAAAAAGAAATAATTAAAATTGAATTTAAGTATTTAGTGGAGCTAACCAAAAAAAGAAATTGGTTAAGAGGGTGAAAATGTCAATAAGAATGAATTAAAAACGAGTTTATAAAAGTGATCCAGCATCCATAAGTCGACAGATAAGTCGACCGAACAAAGAAGGAAAACTCTATGTATCTCTCGGTCGACAGGTAGGTCGACTTGTACTTAAGAATGAACTCTCTGTATCTATAAGTCGATAGAGCGGTCGACTTGTGAAGAGAAATGAGACTTTCTGAATTTCTAAGTTGACAGATAGGTCGACCGGTTGGCACAAAATATTTGGCTTGGCTACATCTTGAATCGAGCTGTCGACTGCTGATCTTGGTCGGTCGACTGGTGTGTCTGTTTCAAGATATTATGAAATTCCGAATTTCAATTTGAAAGTAGCCATTACTAGCCATTTTTTTGTTAAGATTCAAGAGAGATTTTAGAGATTTAATCTTATTTAAGATATACTACACAGATTATGTTTTTCCTATTTATTTGGTTTATTAAGTTTGAATATTTTTCAATTTAGTACATATAATTGGTTCTATTCTATTTAATTGTGATTGAAAAATATTTGAGGGACTTAATTGAGAAATTTAAAAATTATAATTAAGTGAATTGAACCAAAATAAAGTCTTAATGATATAAGGGGTCTAAAAGAGCAATTAAGTGTCATGATAAATGAGAATTAGCCGTTAGAGAGCTGTTTTTAATCTCATTTATAAAGACCTGCGTTTTTTCATATCATTAAGAGAGATTAAGAGATCATATTTGAGCTTTTCTAAGAGAAATCATACTGAGTTTTTGTGAGAGCTTTTTTAAGAGATATTCTTGAGAATCATTTGCTGTTAGTCATTACTGCTATCAAATCTGAAGTAACATCGCTCTAATTATATTTTTGGTGGATTTCGAGTAAGATCTTTCCAAATTATTTTCTATATACTATTACGTGATTAATTTTTGGAATTTGATCTTTAGAAATTGTTGTCTGATTTTTATTGAAAAATATTTTTTAAACAATTTTTTGAATTAATTTGATTACGTGCTACCTATTTTTGTTTAAAATCAGATTTTGAGTCACTCACTTTTCTATCACTAGTTTTGGGATATTAATTGAGTTTTAATTTATCTGGGGTGGTAGAAGCTCTGAGTGAGAAAAATCATTTGTCAATTTTTAAATTGGTAAGTTGAGTGGTGGATTAAATACTGTTGGGTGTATTTAATCAAATGGTAGCTGATTTCAGTTTTTTCCTGTAAAGAGATTGAGGTAGTAATTCTTCTTGAATTGAATTGTTTTGTATGAATTTTGTAATGGTTCAATTCTTACCGGGTAAAAGGATATTTGGAGTGTTTTGTGAGATTTTGATTCTTTAGCCTTTATGTTAAAAAGAATTAGGTTATTCTTGAGTCTATAAAAAATAGAAGTTATTCTTTAGCCTGTGAAAATGAAATTTTGTAAAGGTTGATTCTGATCCTATAAAAAAATCGTTGTGAGGGTTTGGTTCCTACCTTTAAGGGAATCTTGAGTTTAGTGGGTGCGACTCTTCGTGGAGCTCGGAAGACTGGATTAGTTAAGAGTAGTTTGATAAACCAGTATAAATTTCTGGTGTGCTGCAATCTTTACTTTATTTATTTTTGTTGTTTGATGTGCATCTAGTTGATTTTATATTTCCACTGTGATATAAAAATAATAATTAATTTAGAGTTAAAATTAATTATTTGAGTTATTAAAGTGTTTTTTTGACATAAGTTTTTAATTATCCAATTCACCCCTTTTGGATATTTCACTGGGCGAACACATCGTATGTATATTTCGTAAGACCATATTCTACTACTATCGCTTGATATTGCTTGCATTCGTAAGAACATATTCTATTACTATCGCTTGATATTGCTTGCAGTTTCTTTTCCCTGCATAGAGTTTGTCCTCTAATTTGTGAAGTGGAATGGAGTCTGAGAATATGCTTACGTAGTATTATCATTAGCCAAATATGGTGCTTCACCTTTATATGTGCAGAATAAGAGGATCTGATTGACCTTTTTGTTTGTTTCGAGTTAAATTGGATGATTCGTAAATACTTTGCTTATTAACTCATTTGATATGAATTCTCAATTCTCAAGTAACACAAATTCTAGTAAGAACCATGTTCCGTAATTCTATATCGGATGATTTTTTGTTTAAATTTCATTCATTCCCATCAAATACAAATACCTTGGGTACGCTAAGGAAGCTAATGAATGTTTTATGTTAGTGTGTCCTTTGCGCACCTCCTTAGCTTACTCCTTTAGCTATAAATATGGGTTGGAAGTTACTAGCCAACTCATTCCGATGATAATTACTGTAAGCCCAGATGTCTGCTAGCAAAGAGCGTTGGACAGATAGGGATAAGGAAGGACAAGGTCCCGGGCTTCCCTCTCCTGTCTAGGAGGGAGGAAGTCTTCCTACGGATCTTGTTTTTCCAATGCACTCATATTAATTTTGTTGAACTGAATTGTCGGATTAATCAAATATAATGTTTTGCCCAATGGAGGATTTAAATTCAGAATGTTGAAATAGAAGTCGGCCGAGATTGAAAAAACGTCGGTCGAAAGTTCCTAGTCCATTTATCATTTATTATATGAAAATTGAAAAATAAAAAGTAACTTTTTTTTTTAAAGGAAAAAGTGTTTAAAAATCATGTTTTTATTTTTTGATTTTTCAAATTATTCTCTTAAAGTGTAAAATAAATGTTATTTTTAAAAAATAAATATTATTTTTAAAAATAAAAATTATCAAACGGTACCTAACATGGTTTTAAACCGTTGTATCGGATCGTAACGGTCGTAGTGTAATAGTATTGGGAGTATTGACTTGTTCCTAATGGGAATTAGTCGTAACGGTCATGAATTTTTTAAAAATACCAGAAGATCTTCAAAAACTCTTTAATTATAATTGTTCTAATCATTTAACATTTAATAAATACATTCTAATAAATATTATGATATTTAACTATACATACAACACATTAAAAATATAAAATAAATAGAAAATAGAAGTTAGGAACTGTCGTATTGAGCAATCTTTAAAAAATAAGAGGATAAGAAAAATTCAATAAAACATAAGTTACACAAACATAATGAAAGCGTCAATTGCACATTATATTATCATATTACAAATAGTACGCTCAAACGCAATGATCAATAACAAAATAAATTGTGTAAAGGCTCTTCATAGTCGGAAGGTGGCTGGTTGGGTTGGCGGAGGAATGGAAAAGGGGTTGGGTGTGAGGAGAAAAGTAAGGAGAATGAGTTGTCCCGGTTAGATGATGAAGTATCGGATGTAATGGCCAGTAATGGTGGTTACATTTACGCGTAACGGCCATTAGGTCCGTTACGGGCCATTACGCCTCGATAGTGTGCTGATTCGCACGTGAATTGGTCTGCAACTGATTTATTAACCCGTAATGTTAATAGAGGGCCAAATTTACGTTACGTATCGACCGCTACACAATGTAATGGCTGATACTTAATGATTGGTACCTAAGTTAATTTATGCTACAAAAAATATTTCGATTTCGTTTTCTTATATATTAAACTTTTGGTTCCACTAGTAGGGTGGAAGTATTGTGAGCATCTTTGGTTCCAAAGTTTCAAAAAGAATAATAATGGGAACCCAAAAATTCTATTCCAATTTTATTAGCTTTGCGCAAAGGTTTCAATTCAATTGTGTCATTTGATTCTTATCCTCAAACACCTCGTTGATTTGTTGTTGAACTAAAATCTTACTTTGAGTGTAAGAAATGCTTACTCTTATTATTCTCTTAGCACATACTATTAATACCCAATTTATTTATTCCTACCTTGGCGTATGGGACACAATGAGTTAATGATCTGTTCTTGATTTTTGGTTTCTGTTCTCGAAAGGCTTGGAACAGAAACTAAAAAAAAAATTGACACAAAAAAGAAATCAAGACTGAAACACTAAACAGAATTTGCCGTACGCAAACAAAAGAAACATATTTTAAATCAACAATGCATCCCCCAAACGAGGAAAATGGGTTGGATATTAATTACTAAATAATTTTATCTTACAATTTAACCATGCCAAAATGCAACCTAAATTGAATATCAACTTGATCTAAAATTAAAATCGGAATGATTTTGGTTTCGATTTTTTTTTTTGGTTTTTAAATTGTAACCGTGAAATCGAATTGCGAAATCGAACCATTTACTCAAACTACAAACCAATCTGCTTAATCAACACTTTAGTCTTATTCCCTTTTAATATTATCTATATTGGTTTTTATACTTTACCTCTTTTATATATATATATATATATATATATATATATATATATATATATATATATATTTTATATTATGTTAACCAGTGTAGGATTTCTTCAAAAACACTAACGGCTCATTTGGTTGGACGGAATAGAATGGGGGTGGAATGGAATGGAAAAAGTAATGAAATAAGAGAAGAAATGGAATAGAATTGTCAATAAAATCACTATTTCAATAACTTGTTTGGCTGGTATGAAATGAGAGAAATAATGGAATAATAAAATATAATAAAATTTTCATACCTTTATAATAAAATTTTATTATATTTCACTATTTCAATTTTCAGTTTCTGTTATCTAATTTTTGTTTTTGTTCCCAATTTTCAGTTTTTGCTCTCTAATTTATGTTTCTGTTCTCAATTTTCAGTTTGTGTTATCATTTTTTAGTTTTTGTTCTCTAATTTTCTGTTCTAAATTTTCTGTTTTTATTCTTAATTTTCAGTTTTCTAATTTTCAATTTCTGTTATCAATTTTTTGTTCTCAATTTTCTGTTTCTGTTCTCATTTTTCTATTTCTATTCTAAATTTTTTATTCTCAATTTTATGTTTCTGTTCTAAATTTTTTGTTCTTTAATTTCTGTTTCTGTTATCTCTAATTTCTGTTTCTGTTTTCTAATTTTTGGATTGGGCTGGATCAATGATTTTTTATTTATTTATTTTTTGTAATTTTAGTTTTGATTTCATTGGGTTGGATTTAATTCCATCCCATTTCAAATGATATCACATTCCCTTGATTTTCATTCAAATGGAATCATAAAAGCGATTCTATCGGAGAACCAAATAACGGAATAGGAATCGAGAGTGAAATACGATTTTATTCCGCCCCCAATTCCGTCCAACCAAACATGCTGTCAAGCTGAACTAAAATTGATCCTTTGCATTACCTAAATGGTCATGAACAGGGGTGGCCTACTTTTAATTAAAAAATAAAAATCAAAATCAAAAGTACGCTTGACAATATAGAGATTATATCTTAGTGTTATCCTATAATCTATATCTGAAGGTAGAGACTAAAAAAAATGCAGAGTATCAAAATATAGTATTTAAGTAAGGAAAAAAAAAGCTCACTAATTTATAAGATATAACAAAGTTAAAATTTACATCACATTTTAATAACCTAAAATTTTTAAATCGAAAATTCAATATAATAGTATGAAACAGTTACAACCAAACTTCAAAATAAATGATATTTATTGTGAATAAAGATCTATCTTAATTGAAAATTGATCAAATTTTTGTTGTCTACATTGTATTACCTCATTCTATCCATCCATGGTGATTCAAAACTGGTAGAATTATTCCCTCACAGTGCATAATAACTAAGCAAATGGATTAATAATTCACCATGTGGAATCTTTATTGTAGGTCAATAGTTAATAAACAAAGGTTTCAGACACAAATTTGAAGTTTTTAATTTTAATCTATTGTAGATGCAAGTTCAAAGTTCCAAATAGAATCGAGCAATTAGATTGGGAATGAAAAATGCATTTTAGACAAATAAATGAAAGATAACACGATTTGTAATAACTCAAGACCATAAATGAATAGAAAGTACAATTTTATTTAATCATTATACACTTGGAACCAATCGAACCCAAAATATATTAATAAAAGAAAAAGAATAATTATGATTTTCTATAAAAAAAAATAAAATCACAAGTATATTATACCTGCTCCTTGTTCATCAATTTATTCATCTCCATAGACAACTACAAAAATGCATCAAATCTTTTGGAAAAGAACACGGTCTTTTTTTTCAAAAGTAAAAATTAATGCACATAATACACGAAAATCGAACACCATAAAATCATAAAAACCGTCGAATGTTTAAGACGTTTGAGTATTATAGAGATTGACATATTGGACATGGGAAGAACTCGCACTACAATTGAGATTAAGTTACTCATGGATATCTTAAATTTTTCATGTGCCATTCCAATAAGAGATGAGCTAAGTTGGACATTTTTCATTGGCCTTTGAGTTAAACTGTTATCTTGAAAATTTCTTAGCTCCAACGAAAAGAATCATACATGCTATATGTTGAGCTACACTAAAAAACTGATTCTTTGTATCACATATACTTATGTGATAACATTATATATGTGATGAAGTGTGGACTACCTCTCAAGTTAATTATGAGCGTAAAGTTGCCCTTGTTGATCTTAGTTGAAAAAGGTTAACCAAGTATCATGAACACGATGTTATGACTTCCTACTTGCTCTTACTTGCTTAAGTCTATCATGATCATTGTCACCGTGTGTTGGTGTCGAAAATTGGCGAGCACCCACAGTATGGTCCGGAAAGGCACAACACGCATAACAGAGGTGAAGAACTGGAGAATCTGAAATTTTTGACGTTTTGGAGGTAGTTGCAATCCGACCTGAGATCCTATTTAGACTTCGAGATGAATTCCTCTCCGGACTCTGTCCTGATCTCTGGGCTGAGCTCCACTCTTGCGCTTCGAGCACTTGCATACAGACTCACTGGGGTTGTGCTCGGTAAAGTCCTTCGGTGCGAGAGTAAGTATCCGGGGGAAAGGGTTAAGAATGCTCTAGTGTGAGTAGAGAGTGTGTAACTTTGTGGCAATGGATGCCATGGCGTATTTATAGGCGTTGGACTCAATTAGCGCTACGAAATTAGGGAGCCGAACTCGGTTTAATTAACCTAATTCGTCTAACAACCAATGAGTTTGCGGATTAAGGCTCTAAGCACCTGGACTGGTTTTTTGAACCCATTTGTAGAAGTCTATGGGCCAGCCTACTTGAAATGGAGAGTAGTGGTCCGTTTTTAGTCCCTCCGGATGGTCAAGAGGTGGAGAGGGCATCGAAACGGCTTTGGAGGCTTCAAAACTGTCTCAAGAGACCCCAAATATTGAGGATCCGAGCTGAGAGTATTCAGACTCGTTAGTTCGGCACGGTGACCTTCAAGACGGAACAAGGGAACCTCATTTTGGAGAATCCGAGCTGCGAGTACTTGGACTTGCCAACTCGCCATGACTTCTTCATAATTCAATGAGGCTATCTTTTGAATAAGTTCGAGCTGCGAGTGCTCGGACTCACCAACTCGGCATACAACTCCAATCTTCATCGAGGGTTCCTATCTTGAGCGATACGAGTTGAGAGATCTTGAGTTTGTCAAATCGGCATGGTGATCATCAGCTCGGCTCGGTCAGGGATGTCCCCTTATTCTGGTGGATCCGAGCTGCGAGTGCTCAGACTCTCCAACTTGGAGGGTACCTTCAAATCCTCTTAGTGGCTCCCAAACTGAACACGTCCGAGTTGCGAGTGTTCAGACTCGCTAGCTCGGAGGGTCTCTTCAAATTCTTTTGAGGGTTCCCATATTGAGCAAATCTGAGTTGCGAGTGCTCGAACTCGTCAACTCGGAGGGTGTCCAGAAATTCTCAAAGGCTTCCCAATTTGCGCACATCAGAGGTGCGAGTGCTCGGACTCGCCAGCTTGGAGGTTATCTTCAAAAACCACCCAAGGCTTCCCAATTTGGGAAATCCGAGCTGCAAGTGCTCGAACTCACCAGCTCGAAGGATATCTTCAAAAACCACCTGAGGCTTCCCAATTTGAGAAAATTCGAGCTGCGAGTGCTCGGACTCCCCAGCTCGGAGGATGTCTTCAAAAACCACCTGAGGCTTCCTACTTTGAGTACATCTGAGCTGCGAATGCTTGGATTTGCCAACTCAGTGGTTATCTTCAAAAACCACATGAGGCTTCCCAATGTAAGCACATTCGAGCTGCGAGTGCTCGGACTCGGACTCGCCAGCTTGACGGATATCTTCAAAAATCATAGGAGGCTTCCCAATTTGAGCACATCCGAGCTGCGAGTACTCTGACTCGCCAACTCGGAGGATATATTCAAAAACCATAGGAGGCTTCCCAATTTGAGTACATCTGAGCTGCGAGTGCTCGGACTTGCCAACTCGGACATTTCTTGACACTTTGACATGCGGATGTGTCTCTTAACATGGGCAATCTCCGTGACCAAATTTACCTCCATCACTGTGTATTCATGCTATATCCTCTCTGTGTGATTAATAAATAAAAGTGATTGAACACTTGCATAAATGGGCTGAATCTTAAAATTAGAATTGAACCTTAATGAAGACATCATTAGTCTAGTTTACACTTAACACTTCAACAATATTAATAAAATAATGTGAACATTGCACGTGAGCACAAAACACTAGACGATCTATTTTTGATATACATCTTTAAGAGAGCGGTTAGAAATTTCGTCAGACTTTGGTTATATCACAACGTCTGAAGTCACTTGTCCAATATACTTAGATTGTCAAGTGTGTGCATATCATATCTACATCTTATTGGGACAATACATCATTGGGACGATACTGCATGCTTCTTATTTTGCAATATTATTTGTGGTATTGAACTTCAATTTTGCTGCAACAGGTTAGTGTTGTCTGGACGGGGAAATAATCATTGCACCAATTCCTAATCCCTTAGAATTATTGGCCCCATCGAAATACATTTTCCAAATTGCTTTATTCGTCCATGCAGATTATTGATTCGTCGGGAAAGAATGTCTCTAGTGGATGGTGATTAGCTCACGTATTAACAACTAACTGATCAGCTATTTGTCTGGCCCTTGTCTGTTTTTTGAATGACATAGATAATGTCGAACTCGGTGAGCAGCATCTGCCAATTTAATATTCTACCTTTTGATATCAACTTCTTGAATATGTACTTTAATGGATCCATTCGGACATCAAATGGACCGTGAAGCTGAGCAAGTAGTGCCTTAGCCCTTGGGCTGTCCAGGGTAGTAAGTAATAGGTCTTTTTAGGATTGGAGTAATTTTTTTTGTTGTAGGTAAACTTTTTACTGACAAAGTAGATCTTCTGCTCTTTTCCCAATTCGTTATGCTGGCTTAGGAGGCCTCCCAATGATGTATCCACAACAGTTGGATACAACAATATAGGCCTCTCTTGCTGAAGAGACACCATAATTGGCGGGTGCATAAGATACTTGTTAATGTTTTCCAGTGCCTCTTAGCATTCTTCGTTCCAATTTCTATTCAATTCTTTCCTTAATAACTTGAAGATTGGTTCTCATGTTGCAGTTAGGGGGGATATGAACCTCACAATGAAGTTTACTTGGTCTAAAAATCCGTTGATTTTCTTCTCCGACTTTGGTGTAGGCATTTCAATTATGGCTTTCGCCTTAGTTGAGTCAATTTTGATCCCATGGAGTTTTTGTTCAATCTAGCTTTAATAAAATACTTTATGAGTTTTGGAATGGCAAAATCTCAAATATATCACTTTTCAAAATTTTTGGTTAAAAATGTTTTATTTTAAATGATAAAGATAATTTGAGAAAATTTGATGCCAAATTTGATTAATTTATTTTTCTTGGATATGCTTCGGATAATAAAGCATATAATGTTTATAATAAAATATCTTTAGTTGTTGAGGAATAATTGCATGTTCTTCTGAAGAAACTAAGCCGTTTTGTCAAGAAAAGATTTGGATGAAGATGATGCGGTTATCTAGGCAAAATAGAAGGATCAAAGAATTGAATCTGGAAAAGAACCATAAGATCCTCCTGAAAAGTCGCCACCAGTTGAGGAGTTTGTAGACCTGATTTTTATTATTTTATTGGTACTAAATGAGTTTATCACAATAAAAAAGATGCAACAAGAATAATAATTGGAAATAAGGTAACATTAATAGCACAAGGCTATAATTAGGAAGATGACATAGATTATAATGAAACCTATGCACCTGTTGCCAGATTAGAGGCTATAAGAATGTTGTTAGCTTTTGTTTGTTCTCGTAAGTTTAAAATATTTCAATTGGATGTTAAAAGCACATTTTTCATTGGTTTTATTGCTGAAAAAGTTATGTCGAACAAAAACCTGGCTTACATAATTATGTTTTTAAACTACGTAAAGTTTTGTATGGTCTCAAATAAGCTCATAGAATTTGGTATGAGAGACTAAGCATATATTTAATTGAAAAAAGTTTTCGATGTAGACATTATTTGTTAAACAAACTAATACAGACATCCTTTGTGTAAATATATGTAGGTAACATAATATTTAGATTTACTAATAAAGATCTTTGTCAAGAGTTTGTTAGGATAATGCATGTTGAATTCGAAACGAGCATGATGGGAGAATTGACTTTTTTTTCCTTAGGTTGCAAATTAAGCAAACAAAGAATGAAATTTTTGTTAATCAAGCTCAGTCTGTCAAATAGCTTCTTAAGAAATATGGCTTGGAAAATGATAAAGAATACACAACTGCTATGGGGATGAAAACCAAACTAGACAAAGATGACAAAAGTAAAAGTGTGAACGAAAAGTCCTACCAAGGTATGATTGAAAGTCTTTAATATCTTACTGCTAGTAGACCAAACATTATATTTAGTGTGTGTTTGTGTGCAAGATTTCAATCTTGCCCTAAATATTCTCACTTAGTTGTTGTTAAGAGAATTTTTCGATATTTGAAAGGACCTTGTGATCTAAGATTACGGTATCCTAAGGGGAGTAATTTCATATTAATTAGTTACTCAGACGCTAATTAGTCTCTTGAATATGTTGATACACAAGATCAACTGGTCGACAGATTCATAAAACCTTTGGCGAAAGAACAATTTTCTAAAATCATTCGGGATTTGAAAATTGCTACGCACAATGATGGGTGTATAGAATAGTTATCATTATCATAATTTCAAAATCGCATTACGAAATTTGTTTATAAATATGCATGAATTTTTTCAATCATTTAAAAATTGCATAACCATGTGCATTGTATTACAAACTGTTCATAAATATTTAGACATTATTCTATTTACTTAGCCAAAAGGTTCTCACAGTAAAGGATCATTGATATTTTGATATGAAATGCATTGTGTCATATCAAGTAGTCCAACATTTTTTATTCACGCCCCCCCCCCCCCTCCCCCAGAGATGTCATGTTTTCTTTTTACAAAGGGGAAGAAAGTATTTGATTTTTTTAAAATCTTTTTACAAAGGGAAAAATGTCCTCTATATTGATATGGAATCTTCTTATAGGATCTTGAATCAAAAAATTTTCTCATTATAATCTAATTAATTAAACAAAATCCATTCTCATATTTAAGGGGAGTGCGGTTATTAATATTTTTTTTTTGAGAAAATATAAGTTAATTGTTATTATAAAAAAGAAGGAGATTGTTGACCCTAAGACATTATTTGAATTTTTGATGAAATAATTAACTTAGATGTTTTAAGGGACTAATGGTTAGTGTTGCTTACATAATTCAATTTTTGGTATCCAAATTATGAAATGTAATGAGAGAGTATTTTTAAAGTTCAAGGTTGGTTGCAATGGAATTGTATTACTTGTAAAACAACTTAATTCTTCTTAAAATCTTAATACAACTCGATTAGTATCACGTACAGCACATAAATAAATTTATGCGAATTTATGTTTATGGTCAAAAGAGATAAAATCACTTAAAAAGAGTTTTCTAAGATAATGATTGATCGAAGTTTTAAAAAAGTTCAAAAAAGAGTGAAAAAGTATGTTTTGGTCGACCGATAGGGGTTTTGATCGATTGCCAAATACAGGTTCTCAAAGAATTTGAGTTTTGAATCAAATCGGTCGACTAACATATTGAATGACAAATACAAAGAGCAAATCAATCGACTGACAAGGATTTCTAGTCAACCAAATTGACTTAAAAACAACTAGAAAATTGAACATTGAACATAATCGATCAACAGGCTGTGAATCCAATTGATAAAACCCTTTTGATTTTTTATTTTGACTTGCACATTTTTCAAAGATCTTCTAACCATATTTTTAGCATGTAAAAATCATACTTTATTGATTGAAAATAATTTTTCAAAAATATTATATATATTTTGAAGATCTTATGTATTATTTAATCCCAATATTTTCTGATTTTGTGATTTTTCTAGAAAAAAATATTTCTATCCTTTATGGGACTTTGATCAAATTATAACCGTTATAAATTAGATTTGTAAAAATGGCTTCTATGTGTTAATGTTTTAGGATATTTTTATAAAAATTAGCCGTCATAGGATATTTTTGAAAACACTATTTATAAACCTACATTTTTCAAAATTCATTTATCAAAAATCATAAGATATATAAAGAGTGAAAAATATTTTTCTAAAATATATTTTTGAGATTATACTTTGAGAGAATTCACGATCAATAAAATAACGTTCTTTGCAAAAAAGTTTACTACGCAAGCTATCTGTGTCAATATTTTTCTTGAAGAAATCTCCGCAGATCTCTCTAACTACATTTGCGTGCTCAAAATAGTTGTGCTTTAATTGAAGTATGCATTTATGTTTTTGAATTTTTCTTATTTGAAAATTGTTTTTGTTGAAATTACTTAAAATCCTTTCTCAAATCTGGTTTCAAACTAATTTTATGTGTAACTTGATATATTCTAGATTTATAAATTTCTCACACTTTGCATATACACGTCTGTCACTAGTATCATGACATTAATCAAATTTATTTTAAATTAAATTGGTAAAATCTCTTGTGAGAATAAATAGATATTTTTCGTATTTTGAGAGTTGCAGTTAAGACTAAAGTTAAATGATCCAAGTGAAAATGTTAATTAGATATAAAGAGCATAGAGACCTTACGTAATTGGGGTATAAAGATGTAATTCTTACCTAAAAAAGAATTAATATAAAAGTTTGATTCTTGGAAACAAATGTTATTGGATTCGAATTCTGAGCTTAGAAGACGTAAGTAAGAGTAACTTGCTAGACTACTATAAATCTTTGTGCGTCAATTTCTCTATCCCTCAACTTTTTGTGTGCGCACACTTAGTAATTAGCATTTCAACATACTAATTAAGATAAAAATCAAGTTAAGATTGCTGAATTTGTTTATTAATTTTTAAAATAACCAATTCACTCTCCCCTATAAATATAAAATTACATGATTGCAAAATCAAGTGGTTCAGTCAATTGCTTTCACACAATGTCTACTATCAGGTTCATTTAATTTCTTCTTAAATAAAAATTTGCTAAGTCAAGGTGGGGCGTCATTGGTTTAGTGTTACAGCTCCGATTTTCTGTTTCTGTTCCCACTTTAAGAAGAGAAAAGTGAAAAACAAAAAATGTAATTTGTTCTGTTCCCATATTGAGAACAAATTTGGGGAACTGTTGCGAGAAATCAAGGAATAGAAGCCTCTTAGCGTTCCTGTTTACCAAAAGCTTCAAGCCTACAAAATTTACAAATCTGGGAACGGAAGCATTACCCAAATGGGACCCAAAACATTACCTTCAACAAAGCCATTTTCCAGACGCTCATCTAGCACTGGTTATTTATATCTTCGTCTCCTTGAAGATGAAGCTGGAATTCTATTATGCTGAACAGCACTGGAAATCCACCAAAGAAATTTATTCACACGAATTAGGAAACCAAAACAATTTGATAAAAAAAAAAGAACGAAAGATAAGAGCATCAATCAGGATACCTGTCTTCCAGCCCTGCTTGTAATCGATCTTCTTCAACAAATGATGCAGCATCAAATCAATAGAGAAGTAAACAAGAAATAGTAGGCATAGTAAAAGGTGCCTGGTAAACATTTTCTATAATATGATAGACATAAGCAATTCCAAGTTTCATACAAGAATTTGGGTCACGAAAAGGTGCTCCAGCTCCATTCAGTGATCATATTCCATGAAATCATAGAAAGAACTAGCATAGTAAGATTTCAAACTGAAAGTTTCATGCCAATCATAAAAGCTAAAACCATGTTCAAAGATACAACAATTCATGTCCAGCAAAATGGAACTTCTTACTACCACTACCCACCTGCTAAAAAGGGGTAAAAAGGTGAAAGATGGGGGGAAAAAAGGAAAATTCATAGAAATTTCCTTGGATTGATTCAGATAAGAGCATGGAGAATGAAAAGCATTCAACGCCTCCACCCGTACCAGACGAAAATGCGTAAGAAGCAAACTAAGTGTATGTACTTGGTAGACATATATCCAGCGTCTGCACATATGTGAAGAGACTTACATTAACGCAGGAAAAGACGACTGGTCAGTGGTCACCGTCGCCAATGCTCTTCTCTGACCATCCATCTTCCGTTTTTTCATCCATGGCAGCACCACCCTTCTCATTTGCTGCATCTTCCATAGAATCATCTCTAGCAGTTTTATGCTCTGAAACCTCCACATTATTATTCTCCTTCATCTTCACTTCAATAGCCCCTTCATTGTTCTCTTCAGATACCTTCTCGTTATGCTCATCCATGGCTGCACCACCCTTCTCATTTGCTGCATCTTCCATACAATCATCTCCCACAGCCTCATGCTTCGAAACCTCCGCATTATTATTCTCCTTCATCTTCACTTCAAGAGCCCCTTCATTGTTCTCTTCAGCTACCTTCTCGTTATGCTCCTCGAAAGAATGAGCATCTCCATGGCTATCGCTTTCGTTTTCCGACTCATTCTCCAACACTTCCTCTTGTATTTCCTCAACTTCATGGTTCTGTCTCTCTAGACACTGCAGCCTCCACCTCAAATCACCCAACTCTCTCTCCATCAGGAAAAGCCTCTCCTTCAGGATAAGATTTTCTTCTTCCAAATGAGCTATATGAGTATCTTGATCATCCACACGATTCTCCAATACATTGTTATACTCGCCACCGGAATTGGGATAGATCATCTCGAAACGGCTCAAATCATGATCCAATCTCCTCTCTACCTCAACATGTTCCTCCACATCGCTTTCACTTGATCCTCCTTCATCTTCATCTTCGTCTTCTGGTGGATCTATTTCATTTCCAGGAGATCTAAGCCTGATCAACCCCTTCATGGAACCATAACCATCAACCCCCCATTCCTCCTTTGCCATGTCGACCAAAACTTCCCTAGATGGAGAGAAGATCGGGGTTGGAAGGACAGCCGGAGTCACAGGACAAGGCGAAACTAATGATGCAATTCCACCCGATTTCTTCGCCCTGATTATGTATGATGATGTGTTCCGAGGAGCATAAGGGGCAGAGCGACTATTATAATTATTGAATTTCTTCTTAAAGAATCTCCGAGCCTTCAATCGATTCTGGTGTTGCAGTTCTCCCAAGGTAGGTGGTTGATAACCTCCACCGCCAACAGCACCACCACCAACAACTCCTCCGCTTCCACCGACACCAATGCCATTAGGACCAGGTAAGGCTGATTTTTCTTTTCTTCCGCCGTCTTTTCTCTTATCGTTTCCCTTCTTTCCCTTCCAATTGCTTCGTCCCAACGGCTTTAATTTCTTAGAAGCAGCAAAACCACCAGGCGGCTTCACAGGGTTCTGGAACTTCAATTGATCCATATGAGAAGGCCGCCATATGCCGTAATTCCGGTTCAACATTTGAGGCTGAGCCTGATTCATCATCATCTGAGGCTGATTCATAGCCTGCGACTGAGTTTGGTTCATCATCATCGGAGATTGGCCAATTATCTGATGGGTCTGACTGATATTCGACATCGGAGGCTTGTGATTCATTACCTGCTGTGGCGGTTGGTTCAACATCTGTGGTGGTGGTTGATTCATACTCATAACATGACCCTGATTCAAACTCATCATCTGCGATGGATTCATCATTTGCGATTGAATCATCATCTTTGCCTGTTCGTTCATTGTGTATATACCAACTAATCAAAAATTATAAGACAAAACAATACGAAATATATATCAAAACAACCACAACAGCGATATAAATCGCTGTTTTCGTCCGATCTGATCGAAAATTGCAGAATTAGACTACTAATTTCAAACGACAAATTAAAAAAAAAAAAAAAAGAAGAAGAAACTCCTGGAAGAGAGAATAATAGGGTTTAGAAAATTGAGCCCTCGGAACTTTGATTGTACGATAAATCAAATTATCACAAGAACAGAACGAATATGTGAATTTCTTTCTCCAGAAATCTTAGTTGTTTCTCTCCAAGAGAGGGTTATCGATCTCGCCGTCGTCTCTGAAACGTCGTTTATTCGGAATTCAACGTCCAACTTACAGTGGCGATTTGGGTTTGCAGAAGTTTATATAGCAGATGAGGCGGTGCGATGGAAGGCTGAGATTGACGGATGAAAAGTGGGCGGCTCAGATTGAATATCACGTGACCATGGCGACTGATTCGGGTCGAAATTGGGTGAATACGACCCGAGATTAGAATATGGAAAGTTGGGAAAGAACGAAGCTGGCGCCTTTTTGCCTCTTTTATTTTTAGAATAAAAATAAGAGAATTTGAGATAAAGATTCTAGAGAGAAATCATACACCACTATTAACTATTAAGTTTTCAGATCTTATTAATTCTTTAAAAAAAAATTTCTTCATTCTGATTTTCTATTAACGTTTATTTACGATTTTGTTATTTTATCCTATGTAGAGACAAAAATATACACATATGACGTTAATGTTAACTTAAAATATTATTACATTTTATGTTCTTTTTTGGGTGTCACGTTAACTCATCGTTCTCATCTATTTTTGTGTTCGTTAACGTTAACTCATTCATGTTCTTGCATTCGATATTCTTTTTTTGTGTGTTCACGTTAATTCACTGTCTTCATCTGTTTTTGTGTGCGTTAATGTTAACTCATTTTCACTACCGGACTGTGATTTTATCGTTAACGTATTTTGTTTTTTGCTTAAATATTTACGTGGTATTTTGTTCTTTTGACTTGATGTGTGTTTGGGTTGGATTTGCGTTAATGTTAATACATATTTTTTAGTTCTCTTTTATGTTAAAATGTTAACTCACCACCACTACAACAAAAACAGGTTATAGCGACAATTATTTTAGCGACAATTAAAAAATAGTCACTAATAATATGTTTTTAGTGGTAAATTATTTAATTGTCGCTAAATGTTATAATTTTGGTTCCAAAATGTGGCACCAAATAAAAACTAATTAAAATAAAATATAAAAATTAAAAAGAATTATTACATTATTGGAAAAAACTAAAATTAAATACGAAAAATATCATTTAAAAAAATAAATAAATTAATAGCGCCTTTATAAATTTAATAAAATAACTAAATAAAAAAAAGAAAGATAAAAACTAAATTAAAAAATCACTATGCAAAATATGTAGTTTTGGGATTGGCGCCAAACAATTTGTCCCTCTCCCGCCCTTCACATTTAGGGATTGTGCCATATGAACAAATGAACCCTAGCCAAACGCTTCAATCCTCCTCTTCCACCATTTTTCAGCTTCTTCAATCGTCGAAATCCAACGAACACTTTAGCCCTCTTCTTTTCGAACAACACCATTCCGCCCCTTCTTTGGAGATCGATCGGGATCATTCCACCGTTCTTCAATGATCGAACCAAATAATCGAGAAAAACCGACCCTCGCTTTAGTGATCGAACAAAACAATCGCAACCATCATTCATCGCTTCAGTCGCTGTCCATCACTTCAGTCCTCAACCATCGTCCATCGCAAACTGGTACTGCTCTGTAAATCATTGCTTCGTCTTCCTAAATTGATGAGTTTCTGTTCTCCAATTCGGATTTTTTTTTTTAGTGTTTTTCTAATTTGTTTAATTTTTTCTTTTCAACTCGTTTCTAATTTGATTTCGGTTCTTAAATGCTTACTGCTTAATGTTTATTGCTTATTGTTTATTCTAGGGTTTGGCTCCTCCATGCTCATAAGACGCTGACAATAAAGTTTCCCCTATTCCTCGGTCATCCAAACATTTTTGGTACTAGAGAAACTAAATTTCGGCTAACTATTTTGTTCATGGAATCTGAGATTTTTTTCTCTTCAACTCGTTTCTATTTGCTCCAATCGAATTATCAATTTTTGTATTTATTGATTTGGGTACACTCAACACATGCTTTATATTTCCTTTTATTTTCCTCCCCTGTAGGAGAGTTTCATTGTCCAGTATTGAACAAGGTCTTTACCAAATACACAAACATAGTTGCAGTAAAGACAATTGAAAGCGTATTCTGCTATGAGGTAGATCCACCCGCTTCTCCAATCATTGTTTGTAGTATTTTTGTTTTTCAAATTTGTTTGGCTCTTTTATTGGAACGACTCCCAAGTAATGAGACCTAGCTGAGATGCTGCAGATGGATGGGCTGCTGAATTTTCGCAACATATAGTAGAACATGGCGATCCTAATGCTTGGGTGAACTTTCGCAACATATAGTAGAACATGGCGATCCTAATGCTTAGGCTCAGTCTTTTGGGAAAGAATATGGTGCCAGTGGTTGGGCTTCTGAGTTTGAGCATGTAAGGAAGATTTAAGGGTAGATTATTTATACTAAATGTGTTTGTAGATTTATGGGCATCACACCTATCAATATTAGCTAGCTTTTTACCTACTCGTCACTTGGACATTTTTTAAAGAAAACTCCAAGCTGCATGTGTGTAAAGGGCTAGTAACTTTTCTACATATTGATTTCTACACTTGCTCCCCCCAAAAAAGAAAGCAAAATGAGATGAGGTAATTGTTTGCTTTCTGCACTGATTAGCTTGATGTTTCTTGGTTCATCATTTAGCCCATGTTCATTGAAATTTGATAATGTTTTCCATTCATCAGATTCTCTTCCGCAGTCATATGATTTGAAAACTAGTATCATGCATATGCTTCCACTTCCACCTTTGTTCTCTTGTTGAACTGTACCTTGACATGTGGGTTTGCTATATGAATTATGTTGTGTGCACACAGTTAGCGAGCTAATTTTTTCTTCTTTTCTAAATATACAGGAGCAATCTCAGGTCACTAGAATGGATCAAATCAGAGGCGTGAATACTTCAAATTTAGATGCAATGGAGCAATGTCGTATGCTAGCGCACACGTTAGCTCAAAATGATGACCCTAAATTCCAGGTTTATATTCTATTTCTAACTATTGTATTTTGTTAATTTTGACATGGTACACCATTGTACTAACGTTATATGGTTCCGACAACTTAGATTGGCACCGAAATAGAAAAGTTAGGCCTAATGATGTTCTGAATCTTCTGATGAATTACTTATTTATAGAATGGGAGTTTAGCTCTGATTATGTTGTGATGTAGGATGAGTTTAGGCTGCATTTGATTAGTGTTTCTAATTTAAGAAAACTTGGAATAGAAAATGAAACCAAAAGAAAAAAATTCATTTATGAAATTTTATTACTTTTTGGGGAAATTTTTTTAGGAAAACGGGTTGGCCAAGGCAGCTAAAATGCATGTTGGAGTCATACAAGTTACTTGGAATGCGTGTTGAGGAATTACAAGCAGAGGTGAATCTCCTGAGGGTAAAAACAGAAAATTTCAGCAATGAGTTTCAAGAGGAAAGGAGTCGCCATCAGGATGCATTGGCCAGATGCAAGGATCTACAGGAGCAATTGCAAAGGTGAGAATTGATCATTTCTTTTTCTAGAATTGATGATAACCTGAGATTTATTTTTTATCGATTGATCACTTAGGCTTGAGTACCTGTGCCAGCTTCATTTAGGCTTGACTACCTGTAGTCGTGCTGGTTTGCTGCAAAAGTTGATTTTGCCAAAGAGATTTAGAGAGAGGTACAACAATTGGACTAAAAAAGGGCGTTAAAACTAGATGCTTTCACTTACAACACAATCGTTAAGGTATGTCTATTGTCTGCATCGTGACATATATATATCTAAAAAGTTATTTTGATTGTTTTGTTCTTTTTATTATAAAAATCTGCTATACGTGCAGGTGAATATGTGTATATGGTTAAATCTGTAATCATTGATCCCTTGAAAGTCACGAGAATGACTTTGGTTGATGGTGCAAAGTCTAATTCTTTTTTCTTTTTTTTTTTCTCTCTAATTTTTATGTTTTTTTCTTTAAAGTAAGATTGACACTTGAATATTTAATATCTTGAGCCATACAAATTCTTTTTTTCTCTCACTATTTGCAGTAAGACTGACACTTGAATATTTAATATCTTGAGCTATACAAATTCTTTTTTTCTCTCACCATTTGCAGTAAGACTGACACTTGAATATTTAATATCTTAAGCTATACAAATTCTTTTTTTCTTTCACTATTTGCAGTGTGACATCACTGATGACAACAACCGAAACAATTACGATCGAACTTTCCAAGGATGAGAAGAAAGGTTGATCCATATCTGTTCTGTTTTCAGACAAAAGAAGATGGTAACTCAGTTCTGCATTTGCACTTGTTAATTTCATGATCTCTCTCTCCGTCTATAATGGGTTTCAGTTTTTAAAATGACTAAATATTAAATTACATTTTAACCATTTCATTGAAAACTGAGGAATATGATAACATATATTTTCCCCAGAACAATTGGGTGTTCTTTACCTCTTAATTAACAAAAATATCATTTTTTTACTAAAAAATATATGTGCTTGAGAAAATTCCCAAACCCACTGAATCGATAGTGGGACTTCCCATTTTGCTATACTACTCCAGGTTAATCCCCAGATATTAAAAAAAAAAAATTGAACCGGGGATTCTTACCGCAGTTATAAGACGTGTTTTTTTTCTTTATACCTCTGGCTTTTTAATAGGACAGCCGTAGGTACCACCTCTGGCCTTTATATGCCAATTGCTAAGAAAGACTTTTGATTGCAGCTGATTTGTACAAATTCAAATCATCCAATAATTCTTTGCACCGTTGATGCCAGGGTGTTCATTCCAGTGAGTACATCCCGCCTCTTCTTCATTCGGTAAGGAAATCATTTCTTGCTGCATGATTATAAATAGGCTTACTCTGTTTAGTTGTAAGGAATTAGCTTGAAAGTGTATAAATTCATTCTCTATATATAGTTGTCATGCTTTTGTTTTAGCGTTTTTTCAAATGGAGCTACAATTTTAGTCTATGAGCTCATTAGTAGCATAAAATTTTAAGATATCCTTCCATCAAAAATTCAGAACCAAGATATTGGTGTTCAACTGCACAACCGATGGTATGTTCCCAAGTTTTTGTTATTCTGTGATTTTGTCTTCTTATTAATCTGCCATTTCATTTTGTGTTAGTGTTTATGCTTTTTATATTTCTTTTGTGATTCTGATGTTTCTATTTCTGTATATGTACAGGTGTGTTTTTTACTAATTGGGCGTGTGATGTTGGTTTCATTCTCTTTTAAGGGAGTTTAAAAATTACTAATTTAGATTTGATTTACATTATATCAGGAGTAAAGTTTTATATTATTTCATTGATGTAATTTTTTTTTTTGACGTTTTTTAGTTTTGGAAGGTTAGGTTTATGTCCTCAATTACTTGCATTTTCATTCATATTTTTGTTGATTAAAATAAAGTACTTATTTCGTTGAGATTCTCTTAAAATATTTATTGACTAACTTGTTATTTGCCACTAAATGTGAAAATAAAATTTAAATATTTTTAGGGGTATTTAATTTTGCCGTTATATGAAAAATAAAATAGTCGATAAATGTAAAACATTTATTGGCTTAATTGTCATTTGTCTGTAAATATAAAAATAAATATATTTTTTTTAAAAAATTCGAGGCATTTAAATTTGTTGCTATATAAATAATGCAATAGTCGATAAATAAGAAACATATACCGGTTATTTTATCATTTGCCACTAAATGTAAAAATAAACATTTAATATATATATATTTTTTTAATTTTTAGTTGTATTTACATTTGTCGTTATCTGAATTTAAATAGCTGCTAAATTATTTATATTTAGTGGCTAATTATAAATTAGTCGCTATATCCTATAGCGACTGCATTATTAACGGCAGTTATATGAATTGTCGCTAAAACTTTTAATGGTTAAAATATGAGTTTTTAGCGGCTAATTGAATTGCCGCTAAAATCAATTTTTCTTGTAGTGCGCTTGTGATATTTGTCTTTTTTTTTTTTTTTTAGCTTGGTGTGTGTTAACGTTAATGAACATTTTTGGGTTTCTGTGTTAAAATGTCAAAGCATTTTGGTTTGTGTTAACGTTAATAAACATTTTCCTGGGGTCTCCCGTGTTAACATTAACGTATTGATGTTGTCTGGAAATCCATATGTAATAAATCAAAAAGCAAACACATTGACACTAACGTTAATGCACATTTTTTGGGGTATCATTTGTGTTAATGTTAACACATTCATGTTGACCAGAAAACCATATGTGAAAAAAATCATACAAACACTAACGTTAACATAAACATTAACATCCTATCCACCTCCACCACCATCGAGTAAAATCAATCTATATTTCAACACAATTAAAAAACCATTGAACAAAACCTAGAATGAGCAGCACGAAATGAACAAGATCTGAACGCCACAATAAAATCCAATTCAGATCTCAAAATTTCCTAAGAAAAAATCAAGAACAACTAAACAGACTTTAAGAAGAAATCAACAAATTAGAGGTTAGGGTTTTCAGCACCAATTCAAACACCCAAACAAAAACAACAAAAAATAAAAAATCGAGAAAACCCAAATCTCTACCATGAATAAGAAGGAGAGAAATTAGACCGTGAACAAGAAGGAAATAGAAAGAGAAACCATGACAAAAATTAGACCCAAACAAGAAGTAAATAGAGATAGAAACCCATATTTCTACCATGAACAAGACCATCTCGAACCTCTCTTTGCTGTCGAAATCAGACTTCTCGTCGACGGTGAAATCCTGGTTCACTTCTTAATGGCGTCAGACCCAATGCTGGAGCGGTAATTCATTGCGTCACCGTTGGCCGAAGTCTCTGGAGACTCTAGGATATATTTGGTGGCGTATGGGTTGGGCTTCGACAGCTTGGAGGTGCAAGTACCCATGGTGCGGCGGTGCCCCTCTCCGATCGGAGACTAGTGGTTGAGAGATTCAACGACGTAAAATTTGTCGATGATTACTAGGTATTAGAAAGAGAGAGCACATTAAGAGAGAGGTTTATCTCACTAGGAGAGAGAAAATGAGAATTGTGGAATGAGTGACCGGTTAAAGAGAAAGAGAACACGTTAACAGTTAACGTAACTGAAAGAGATAGGGTCTTGTATTAGGGGTATGTATGTCTTTTTACTATCCATTTTTGTCTTTGGAGGACTAAAAATTTAATTGATTATACCTTGAGGTCTGAATCCTAAACAAACTGTTCAAAATGATTTTTTTTTTCTACATAATCTCTTAAAGAATAACTAAATAATAAAAATCTCTAGAAATAAATAATAAATAAATAAATAATAATAATTCGTTAATAACCTCAAAATAAATTATTATATATTTCTTAACAGATATATAAATCGAAAAATAGACCCCCAATTAACATATTAAAATAGTTCTCAGAGATATTTTAGAAAATAGTTCTTTTTTGTTTGACCATCTTTTTTTCTTCTTCATAAATTACATAGAATATCATTCTATAAAATATAACAAGTCGTAAATATTCACATTTTATATTTTGTTATATTTTTAAACATATTAATACATTTTAACATTGATTGTTTTGCTGTGAATGTTCATAATAACATTTTTATTATATTCACACGTTCTTCTATTTTACGTTATTTTGTTATGTTCACAAAACCGATAACACAAAGAATATTCATGTTCTTTGTGTTATGATTATTCAGACTACTATTTTGAAAAAATAAATCTAAAAACAACCCAAAAAAAAAAAACAAATAAAAAACATTGAAAATAAACCCTAAGATCATAAAAAACAAACTCGGTATGAATATTCACGGAAAACTAACCGATCAAAAAAATTGAGAAAAACTAAGAACAACGAAAAAAGAAGCAATGCTAACATTTTCACCAAACCAAATAAACATTCACAAAAAACAAACAAAGAACACAAAATCAATAAAAACACAACCGAAATAATCATTCACTAACCAAAATGGCACATTCACCCTGAAACTAAAAAGCAATATGAATGTTTACCGTATCACAAACAAACATTCACCAAAACCCCAAATTGATATGACCATTAACTGGGAAATAAACCAAAAGAACATTCACAATGAAATAAACACAAAACTCCACCAAAATCAACAAAAGCCAACAAAATTAAAACAGATCTAAAAAGCGGCGTGAACATTCACGAAATACAAATTAAAGAATATTAAAAAAAAAAATCAGTAGAAAAATCACATGAACATTCACAGATTCAAAAATAACGATGACCACTAGAACATTCTCATTAATGAACAGAACTGGAAAAATCCAGATCTAGAATTCTCAGATCTGGAAAATTCCAAATATGGAATTTTCCAGATCACACAGAGAGAGAGAGAGAGAGAGAGAGAGAGAGAGAGAGAGTTGAGGAAAATGAACGACAAGTAGAGCACGAGGTCGTCGTCGTCGAGGGTGGAGCAATACGAGCATCAATTGCGTTGGCGATCACGGAAGATGAACACGAACAACGAGCAGAGCACATGTGTCATTGCCGTCGTCGTTGGAAGGAGCAAGACGAAGGCAAAATGTCGGTGTCAAATGAGTATCTACGGTTGAAGATAAGACTGGAGAAAAGAGAGAACGAGAAGTCTTCATCGTTGCACCGGACATCGATCGCCGACGGACAACTCGTTTTCTTCACCGAACGCCTCCTTCGCTAATGGATGTTTTCATCAAAGATTCTTTGGGAATTTGATTTCTTTGGTGCATGGTGAAGAATGTAGTTTTGGTGTCTCAAACAGGTGATACTAGCGTGGCTAGTGTAATGGACAAAGATACATCCCTGGCTTGGATTATTTGTCGAAACAAGCTTTTTATCTAGAGTTACTTATCACCCGTTGGTTTGAGAAAATGTGATGATCTTTGTCTTCCTTCAAGTACTAGCTCTTTGTCTTTCTTCAAGTACCAACGCGGATGAATGAGAGAGTAAATGAGGGGGCTAGGCTTGCGAAATGAGAGAGTTGGCTATGGTTTCATATGTTTATGAAAAATGGTATAATTGTCTGTTCATTATATTTTTAACTGACAAAGGATTAAATAATAATAGAAGGATTACATAATAACATTTTTATTTAAAAGGCTCGTTGAGGAAAAGGAGTATAAAATTTGGGCTAAACAATAAAAAACCCTAATCTCAATTAAATAGTTTAATCTATAACTTATCTAATTTTAATTTTAAATTAAAAATAAATTATTTCATTATGTTTTACTGTGTTTTGATCTCATGGTCAATACTCCCTTATATATCTTGTCAATTATTTTCAATTAAGATTTTCATTGTTGGCCGCCAGCTCTATAATCTGTCGCCGTCCTCCGTCGGGTTTTGAAAATAAAATTTAGGGGTCGTGCACCTAGCATTGATTTTATTGGTGTGCTAGGTCACCAATTGTTTTTATCGAAATTGATTTATGTCCCTTTCTAAAAAATGACTTTTTTTGAAAGAATTTTTTCAAAGATTCTAAAAAAAAATGTTAGGAGGTCACTTATGCTCCAGGAAAGTGTTAGACACCCCAAAATGTCCGTCCAAAAATAGTAACTTATCAACATTATTTTATTTTATTTTAAATTTAAATGCTTGAAGTGAGAGTTTTCTTTAAAAATATTCCTTATCAGATAGGATAAATTTTAAGTTTACATGATATTGTCAATGCATGAAATCTAAAAAAATGCACATGAATGTGACACTTATGCATGTAAACATGTCATGTAAATAGCCTTAATTTTTAAGATATATGGATTTAATGTGTGAGATGCAACGTACATATACTGACATACAAGATACTTGGACATGTATATGGCATGTGTGAGAGATTTAGATATGTTTAACATATAAAGGTGCAGAATAAAACCGACAATGACTTTAACATGTAAATATTGGAGTAAAACCAATGTATGTTTCATGTGTGAAAAATGGAGTAAAACCAATATGAATTCAACAATAGAAAGTGGAGTGTTAAGTTATGGTTTGATAGTTTTAATGATTCAATTAACTTGATTGTTTGTCTAATATCGTGTTTGAGATATGATAACAATGTTTAAAGATATTAATTAGAATTATGTTGGACCAAGAAATTTGATAACGATTCTGAAGCATTGATTAAGAATATTGTTAAATCCAATATTTTGATGGACAATTAAGTATTGCTATTTTATGGGACTAATATTTTTACTAAGTAATTTTAGATTTAAAGTTCTATGTAATTTGATTAAGGGAAGAATATATAACAGGTGCAAAATGGAGATGATAAAGACTTGAAGAGTATTGAAGATAACTAAGTTAAAACAACTTTTTACTTATATACTTTTAATGCAACCTGAATTAGGATCACGCATGACATTTTAAAATGAATTAATCTTATATGTGTTGTGATTATTTTAGGGGTCTAAAGTGTGCCTTATAATATGCTAAGTCTATGAAATGGTTTTGGTAAATGACCTAATTGAAAAAATAGTTTTAATGCTTAAAATTATGATTTTTCGGGTCAATCGACGAAAGGGGTCAATCGACTAACCAAAATAATGTATTTTGGAAATGGATTGGGTGACCTACTAATCCATTCAGCCAACTGACAAGATGGATCGGTCAACTGATGAGAACAGTAGACGAAATATGAAGGATTGGAGACCTTTTGGTCTAATTGGTCAACCGACTAGACCAGCCCAACAATCAATTTAATAACCATTGTGAGAAGTTGGTCAATTGATCGCAAGGAGTCAATCGACTAACGTGGTCAGTCAAATCTTTAATGGTTTGTTTTATGGTCAATCCAATTCAGTCTTGATGATTCCAAGGGAGGATTTTAAGAGAATTTGAAATTTTTTCGTTATACACCATGAATTATGAGATTCCTATTTAATTGGTCCATTTAATTAAATATTATTTAAATTAAAGTGATTAAATACTTTTTATTTCTATAGATTTCGATTTGAAAAGGTTTTAAGGAACAAAATGAGTTTTTCCAAGAATATTTTTTAATGAAAAAAATATCTATTATGAATATATATGATATATGGGGTCTTGGGATGTCATTTAGAGTCATGACATTTGAAAACTAGCCGTTAGAGGTCTAATTTTAGGTTTATTAATAGAGATTTGCGGGATTGTGATTAAGCACATCAAGAACATCAACCTTCTATAATTCTAAGCGAGATTTTATTTCTGAGATTTATAAGTGAGATTATATTCGAAGTTCTTGATCTAAGGCGCTCATTGTTTGTGTCACCGGTTTGTGTTCGTTATTGTGAAATCATTATCACTTTTGACGAATCTCGGTGAGATCCTTCCAAACTTTATTTATTTATTTATTGCTTGGTTAAGGTTTATTAGAAAAATCGTTTTTGAACTTAAATTTTAAAAATCTTTTAAACAAATTTTAATTGAGAAATCTAACTATGTGCTACTTGTGTGTTATATTCGGGACATTAATTGAGTATATTTGTATTAAGGTGATAGAAGTTTCTTGTGGGAAAAAATTTACTATTTTTTGTATTTGCAAGTTTGAGCGGATTAGGCACATTTGGGTCGGTGTCTAATCAGGGTAGTTAGGTTTTGATTTTTAGCTCGAAAAAAAAATTGGGGTTTAATCTTTGGCCTGCAAAAATATTAGGTTAGTCTTTTCCCTTGAAAAGATTAGTTTTTAATTCTTCTTGTAATTGAATTAAGTGTGATTGTAAAGGTTCTTGCTAAGCCTGTAAAAAAGATAAGTGTAATAGTGGTAGGTTGATTATTAACCTATAAAAGAATCAGGTGTGTAAAGGTTCATTATGAGCCTGTGAAAAGAATCAAGATTGTAAGGATTTGGTTCCTAACTATGAAAGGAATCAAGGGTTTAGTGGATTACGAATCTCTGTGGAGCTCGAGCAACTGAACATAGGTAAGACTAGCTTGCAGAATTAGGATAAATCTGTGTGCTGCATTGTTTATGCTTTTTTGATTGTTTGGGTGTGCATTTAGATTAAACATATTTTCGCTGTTAATCAAGATAATAATCAATTTATGGAAATTGAGATTTTGTGTTTGAATATTTAATTGTTTAAATTTTTGTAACTACCTAATTCACCCCATCTTGGTAGCTCTTTGGACCAAAAGATTTTATAGGATTGTCGGATATTGATATTTTATGTGTTACAACAATTCACACTTATATAGTTTAAATTTATGTCAATCCGGATAAGATTACTTACTACATGTCAACATGCGATTAAATGCATTATATGTGTGTGATTAAGTGTTTTGAAGTGCTTGATTTCATGAATTAGTATGCCTTAAACCTACCTTTCATGTGTTAGAGGTTAACTTAGTTAAAATCAGTCAACTAGGTTTAAAATTCAGTCAATTGATTGTAAACAAAATTTGAAAAAATGAGAAACAAGTTAAAACGGTCAACTGATTGGTAGAACTAGTCGATTGGTTAATTTAGGGACCAAATAATTTATGAAAGGAACTGAAACAAGTGACTAAGTGCTTGAACTAATCGATTGAATGATTCAGGTTCCCCAAAGACATATGTTATTAGAAATATTTTGAAAGTGATTTTTATTAGAAACGTTTTTGAAATCGAGGGTTTTTACCAAAAATTCATTTCGGTTCTCAAGTTTTTTGATTTTGTGATTCATTCGGTAAAACTTCTTGACCTATAGTTTTGGCCTGGCTTTTGAATTGATTGGTGACTTGAATCTAGACTTAATGGTGGTTGGATTTATAGTTAAAAGTCCTAAAAATGATAGGGTCAAAGAGGTTAAGTTTTAAGGGAGAGAATCAAGGAAAATCTTGTCAAAAGTAGCCATTGGAGATCTTTCAAATTTTATCCTATTTTGGGATACATTTTTTTTTTTGCATTAACTATACAGATTTTGGAAGTTAAATTATCATATTTTTGAAAGAGAAGAAGAGATAAACTGAAATATTCAAAGAGATAATAAAAGAGAGTTTGAAAATCGATGAGAAATCCGTACCAGCATGATCATGGTGGTGAGGTTAGATTGGAGAGACCAGAGTGGTGAACACAGGTAATAGGTTAGATCAGTGTGTGGCATAATGTTAAATAATGAGGTTGTTGAGCGGTGAGCGATGAATGCAAACTCTTACTGCAAACTTGTTCAACTCTTGATCTCTCCCTGTTCTCTTTCTCTTCGCCTCTTGGAATTGTTCAGTAAATTCTTCGCTACTACATGAATGAAGGACATTGAGTGGTGAGCGGTGGTTGCTGGTTGTCCACTCTTTCTCTAATTGGCTGTTTTCATTGTGTTGTATTATTTTTTTTGAAAAAAATATCACATTTTGAGATATGTTTTTAGTGTGCTCCTGGGCCCATGGTCCTCATGTCCCCCAGCCTATGACCTGAGCTGGTATAGATTTGGTCGGATTGTGGGTTAAGGACCAAAGGTTTTCATGGTACCTGGTCCTTACAGTCCTCTAGAGTACAACACTTAGGTCGAACCATGGTGGCCAATCATCTGTGATTTATCTGTAGTCAAGCCCATCCCCTAAGCCCTTTTGAGTTAATAACTTTAAAGTATAATAAATATTTTATTTTATTTTATTTTAAGGGGATAGTTAGTGTAAATATTTTAAAATAGATAAATAAATAAAAAGGTTTATATCAAAGACCTCCCCTGTCTTTTGGTCTTATACCAGAGAACTCCCCTGTCATTTAACAAATACAAGTCACCCTCTATAGTTTTACAATTTAAATCACTTACCTCCTCTATATATTATTAGTGACTAAAATATCCTCAAAATAATTTGACTTCAATAAAATTACATAAATACCCTTTCTTAATTTAATTTATTAGACAAATATACCTCTTATTTCTCTTCCTCTTACTCCCTGCATTTTTCAGTTTTTTCCATGGCAGCCACTGAACGTTCTGATGAGATCCCCTGTCTCGTCAGACCTCCGTTCCAAGTACAACATAAGGTCGATGTTGGTGCGCCAGGACGACCAGGTGCAAGTGGGTCATGAGGGAGTTTTGGATCTTAAAAAAAAAAAGTGGAGAGAGAGATAGTCAATCGGAGGGTGGGGAGCCAATTGATGAAGATTTTTGCGTCGTAGGTTCGAGTATTTACAGGGAGTTTCAGCTGGGAAATTGAGGGTTCATGCTCCGGTGGCATCGTATCGGCAGTTATCGCTTTTCACGGTCATATTTGGTGGGTTACTGCCATCGTATCGCCATTCCTGCTCGTCCCATAGATCATCAAGGCGGCGATCTCACAGAGAGAAACTTCGGTGCAGCTGTTGAACTGAATCACCGCGAGCAAGTAAAGTGATGGCGTATGAGTGCTCATCGCTGCCTTCTCCATTAACGATCCTTCACTCCCTGGATTTTCCAAACAATGAAAACGAATCCATTTCAGAACTGCTAGAGAGAAAAATCTAGGGAAGCTCTTCGTCGCCACCGCCGCCGCCGCCGCCGTTCCAATGATGAACCGCTAGAGAGATAAATATTGGGAGAGAGAGAGAGAGAAACATAGGATGGAAAAAAAATGAAAGGAAAAATACATTTTACACCTAATAATTTTGGATGACTTTTATATTAACCCTATAGAATTTGTTAGAGTAAAATGACTAAATTACTCTTAATTTCTAAGTGAAAGGACACAATTGTCCCTAATTTTAAACGTTAAAATTAGGGTAGTTGTGTCATTCACGTTGAAATTAACGGTAATTTATTTATTTTGTTCTAATTAATTCACATGGATCTATTTGTAAAAAGTTTCAAAATTAAAAGGGTTGAAGTGTATTTTGTATAACCCATTTCTGTTTTGTTTTCCACACCTTCTGCAGTACTCCAACGGATTGATCGGTCACCACTTCCGACCATCAACACACGGCCACCACAACCAACCATAAACACACGGACACCACACTTCTATCAACCAAAACACGACCACCAACTCTAACCACCAACATACGGCCACCACCTATCTTCATTCTCTCTCTCTAAAAATTCTTTTGGGTTTCTCATTACCTGCTTATGGAAACCCCATCCCCGCCGTCTTTTGGTTCCTTTGCTTATGGTGGGACCAGATCTGTCTCCACGACAAGGGATCTGCACCAGATCCTTCGCCGCGGCGACAGATCTAGGAGATAGAGACCTTCAACCCCGACGATCCTCCGATCGATCAATCTTCATCCGACAACCTTGATGATGTTTCTACTCTTCGACGACGACGACCAAACCAAGCAACCTCCGATGAGATCCCAATGTTTTGTAGATTAAATTGCTGAACAGATTTAAAGAATAAATCGCAGCTGGAGCCAAAGAAATCTACTCGTGTTTGGTAGATTAAATTGATTTCTTCATCTTCGGTACCATTCCCCATGCACTTTCACTTTGAATCTCGCCGTATTCTTGCTGGTGGGGAAAACATTGGCTCGGACGATGAATGTCGCCGATGTGGTCAAGGATTGGATCTTGATTGCCTTTTCGTGATTGCCGGTATGGCCAAGAAAGAAGATCAATTCACAAGGTGAAGAAATGAGTTGAAATATTTTGTGCACATGGTGAGAGAAGAAAAATCAATAGTGGTAAATCGGTAATTTTACTTAAACTTTTTAATTGAATAATATCTTATAAAAAGCCAGGGGTAAAATGGTCTTTTCACACAAAAATATTGGTTAAATAGAGTTGACTGGTATTTGTCAAATGATAAAGGAGGTTTCTGGTATAAGTGTAAAAGACAGAGAGGTATTTGGTATAAACCCAATAAATAAATTGTAAATGTGTTGTCCTCTTTCAAAAGAGGACAACGCATCAACACAATGAAAAATAAAAATAATATATATATATATATATGTGTGTGTGTGTGTGTGTGTGTGTGTGTGTGCGCGCGCGCGCGCACACATAAATAAATAGATTAAATTGATGATCATTTACCGTCTTTTTTCTCTCTCTCTCTCTCTCTATATATATATATATATATATATGTTTTTTTTAATTAATTTTTTTTTACCTTATTTACTCTATTTTTCTCTACCATTATTTTCTCTCTATACTCTCTTAGGTACTCTTCTCACTTAAAACTTTATATTCTTTGTTTTTTATTTATGCATTGTGTGTGTGTCTATATATATATATATATATATATATATATATGATTAGGGTATTTTTTGGAACCTCTGAGTCAGCACTTAGGACCCAACCAAGTGTCCTTCGTCGTAGTGATAACGATGCATTTTGAAATCCACAATGCTACTCTAGAACATACGCCGACCATGGCTCATCCTTGAAATCTCATTTGCACCCAATGAAGAGCGAGGACCCCTGCTGAGACGTGCCACTCTGAGTTTTGCGTCGTGCCCTGGACGATCAATTTCAGGAACTTAGCTGTTCACCTCGATCGACTTCCTCTTCCGGTTCGTTTTTTCTTTAGGACTCCATGAATCTCCGTTCTCCTCCACCAGCTCACCGCCACGGCTTGGCAAAGACTAGCGGACTTTTCCAAATGGGCCCGAAAGCCCAAGCCTAGTGATTATCTCCTAAACGCCTCAGATTATTAGCTAAACACAGAGTTTCGACTAATTAACCATGTTTAGGACTGACTAATCGTCTCCAACTCCTATATATATCGGGGGCTATGCAAGCCTGAGGGACGCTTGAATATGCTTACATTACGCGCGAGTTCATTTGTTTACTTACTGCATTATTGTACATTTTCTCTCTGAGCACTGATTACCACGCCGGAGGGACTTCATCGGGACAAATCTCGATCTGAGCCTTCTGCAAGTACACTTCCTAAGGAGTAGGAATCTGGACGTCATAGGCCAGTCCCCCCAAGACACAGCACATCTTGCTCGAAGAATTTCCAACCGATGACTCCACTTCAGCAAGAGGACCCACCTATCATCCGACTGAACTATACTCGAGGTGTGTATTAGTTTTATACACCAACAATTTGGCACCGTCTGTGGGAACGTGTAAAAAGCCTTGCCCTGATCACTATTCTCTGCTTAGCTGAGCTTAAGTGATCACAAGGTTCAGTTAGATAGACACAAAACAGAAGAACCAGAAGATATGTCGAAAGATCCAAGGGCACACCCCTCAACTCCCACCAACGAAGATAACTGCCTCCTCCATGGTCAGGCAGGACCATCTACTCTGCCACCTGAGGCTATGGGATAGACCTTGGGAGCTGTAGAGACATCTTGAGTTGATATCCTTGAATGATAATTGGAAGAGTTCAAGTCAAATGTACAACTCCTCCTCGCGCGCTTGCCACCCTCCTATTTAGGATGGACCAGCTCTTCAGCCCGAAATGCCCGAGGTACTACCTCAAGACCGTGATGTTATCATGGACATTCCGAATGGGTAGGAGCCCAAGGTATCCCTCCACCTCGTAACCCTGAGTTTGCAGGATAAGAGAGGGCCCTCTTGTAATGCCTCATTCGCCACGCAAATTTGTGCCAAAGGATATGTCAGTATCCCTTAATGATCGAGCTCTTTATTAGCCCACCAGGTTTGATTACAGAGGTTGGTGTGAGTGCAAAATTGACTCTTACTCACCTCCCTCCCATCACCCTATGGCCCGAGCTGCGGGCAGTCAGATCCAAGGAGAGCCCCAAGTAGGGGAGGTTGCGGAGTGCCACCTGGACAACATGGAAGCCTGTCTCCAGGAGGTGCAAGGAGGTCGGTTAGGACCAGGTGATATTCCAGAGGTGAATTCTCCTTTTGTTGATGAGTTTATGAAAGAAGTAGTGTCGAGGCACTTCACCCAACCCCAGATGAGTCCGTATGATGGGACTTCAGATCCCGTTGACCACCTATTTATGTTTAAGTCTTATATGGACATACAGGTGGCCTCTGTAGCTTTGCGGTATAGAGCCTTTCCCATCACCCTCATAGGTGCAGCAAGATCGTGGTTCTAGAGTTTGAGGCTAGCGTCCATCTCTACCTTCCGGAAACTCGAGCTGTTGTTCCTAACACGTTTCAGCCGCTCCCGACGGAGGCCGAGGACAGTGGCTCATATCCTTACTCTTAGACAATGGCCCACTAAATCTTTGGGTAATTACGTTAAGTGTTTTAACCGAGAAGCAAATATGTGCAACAATCTTTCTGAAACTGTTGCGCTAAATGCCTTTGTTGATGGGCCCCGACATCAGAGATTATCTTACGATCTCTGCTCCACCCCTGCTCTTTGACTTGATCAAGTTCTAGACCGTGGAACTAGATTCTATGGTGCTAACCTCCGTGCTGCAACCAGGAGAGAGTGAGAAGGGGCAAACCAGCCGAGGGAACCAAGTAATAGAGGTTCAAATCAAACCCAAGGCTCAAGAAGGTTACAGGTAGAAGGAAGATTGGGACCCCTGCTCGAGGAGAGGAGACCATTTCCTCCCCCAAGGCGTTGCCAACAAGGGTTCATTTGGAAATTCAAGGTGGGATTTTTTTTTTCTTCGCCACCCCCGAGAAGGAAGCCGCTCAGAAGAGCAATAGCCAAGTATTGTGCATTCCACCAGGATTGAGGATACTCTACTGAGGACTACTTCCAGCTAAAATAAGAAATTGAGACCCTCATCTGAAGATATTATCTTGGGAACTACGTTCGAAGGGGGAATCAAAAGCGCCCCGCCGAGGAAAAACCACCGGTAGAGCCTTAGGCCCAGTGGAGACGGGGGAACCGCCTACGTCTGCAGCCCTAGTAGACTCGACACTGGGGGTAAAACATTATCTTCTAGAAAGAGGCATGAGCGAAGGGCCAAACGAAAAGCGGATGGGGATATATGAAGTAAGCACCATAAATGCTGTCGCGCACAATGTTATATCCTCCAGCGAGGCTGACCTCTGGAAAATACATATACCCCACAATGATTCCCTAGTTATCACTGCCCTGGTCAGTTATTTCAGGATAGGGTGTGTCTTGGTCGACGGATAAAGTTCAACTAACATCATCTTTAAATAGGCATTTGACAAGCTGGGGACAGAGGTCACTGCTCTGCAACCCACTAAATCCCTCCTAGTTTGTTTTGGGGGGGGGGGGAGAAGTGGTCAATTCCCTTAGATGGGCCTCCTTGCCTGTCATGATCGGGACAAGTCCAAGGTCCGTGACGGTATGGGCTAAGTTCTTAATTGTGGATAGACCATCACCCTATAACGCTATCATGGGAAGATTGACCGTCTCAGCATTCAAGGCTGTTTGCTTTTTGTACTATCAAATCATGAAATTATCCTCCAATTAGGGGATCATATAGGTTAGAGGTAACCAGGAGGCATCACGCGCCTGTGCCCGGAGGGCACTGGAGCAAAAGAAATAGCAACCAGTGGTAAGGCCTAAGCCCCAAGGGTTTGAGCTAGCAACTCCTAAGCTCATGGCACTAGATGCTGAAGTAGTCCTGGTGCTGATTAATGACCCCAGGGATGAGGACCCAGGCCCTTGCCCACATGAAGACTTGGTTGAAGTTTCGATTCACCCAAATCTTCAAGAGAGAACTGTTAGAGTAGGAGTGAAGCTTGCCCCAAGACAACGGGCTGAGCTCACAAAGCTACTATGAAATAATGTCGATGTATTCACCTAGTCCCATGATGAGCTCCTTGGAATTGATCCAAAAGTGGCCATGCACAGGTTGCGCGCAAACCCACACCATCCTCTAGTCAGACAAAAGAGGAGGAAGTTCCACCTTGAACGCCAAAAAATCATCAAAGAAAAAAATGCAAAAATTGATCAAGTCTGGTGTCGTGGAGGAGATGACATTTTCGGACTGGCTGTCTAATGTTGTGCTCGCCCCTAAAGCTAGAGGCAAGTGGAGACTCTGCGTTGACTTTAAGGACCTCAACAAAGCCTACTCCAAAGACTTCTTTCATCTGCCGATGATTAATCTTATCATTGATGCTACGGCGGGTCACGAGCTCCTTAGCTTTTTGGACGCTTATGCTTGCTACAATCAGATCCCCTTGTTCCCCCTAACAAGAGCAAAACGTCCTTCATTACTGAGAAGGGAACATACTGCTACAAGGTGATGCCCTTCGGTCTGCGCAATATCAGAGCCACCTACTAAAGGTTGGTCAACAAAATGTTCAAGGAGGAGATTGGTAAGACCATAGAAGTTTACATTGATGATATGCTGGTGAAAAGCGAGCGAGCTCCCGATCACCTGGTGTACCTCTAGAAATATTTTGACACGCTGAGAACCCACCAGATGAAACTCAACCCCACCAAGTGCATCTTGGGCGTCTCTGCTAGGAAGTTCCTTGGTTATATGGTCTCTCAATACGGAATTGATGCCAACCTTGACCAGATCACCTCTACACTTGGCATGTCCTTGCCACGCTTAAAGAAGGAGATCCAAATGCTAACCGGCAAGCTTGCAGCCCTGAACCAATTTATCTCTAAATCTTCAGAGCGATGTTTGCCCTTTTTTAAGGTGCTTTGTGGGAACAAATACTTTAATTGGACAAGTGAGTGTGAAGCTACATTTTGTGATCTGAAATGTTACATTTTCTCAACTCTCCTAAGGTGGGGAGGGGGGGGGGAGAGTTGTTCTTATACATTTATGTTTACTCAATCGCGGAAAGCGTAGCTCTGGTGAGAGAGGAAAATGGTGTTCAAAACCTGTTAAACTACTCCAGTAGGGTCCTCTTGGATGCTGAGACCAGATACTCGAAATTTGAAAAGTTGGCCTATGCCTTGCTGATTACCTCCAGAAAACTCCGACAATATTTCCAGGTGTACACCATTATGGTTTTGACCGACCAACCCCTAAAGCAGATCCTGTATTCTCCTGATGTCTTAGGAAGGCTGATAAAGTACAACTTTGAGCTGGGATAATTCCATATTGAATATCGGTAGAGAATGGCCATTAAAGGCCAAGTCATTGCCGATTTCATCGCAGAACTCACCTTTCCGGAAGAGAAGGATCCGAAAGTAAATCATCAGAGGCCCCCATCTTAAGGAGACCCGAGGACCTCCTTCAACCCATGCAACTTCGACCCGACAGCCTGGCAACTCTTTACAGATGGATCATCCAATGTGAGCGGCTGTGGGACATGAATGATTCTGGTAGCCCCTGATAAAGAAGTTGTTGTTCAGGGCTACGAACAATGAAGCTGAGTATGAAGCCTTGCTCGCTGGTCTCTGCTTGGCAAGAGAATTCAATATGCAAACTCTCCTGGTCTTTTGTAACTCGCAACTCGTGGTCAACCAGTAAACGACAGCTACATGGCAAATGATCCAAGTATGTTGGCATACTTGGAAAGGGTTAAATCACTTTTGACAAATTTTAAAAAAATACAAGTGTCTCAAATCCCACACGAAGAGAACAGGCACGCTGACGCCCTGGCGAATCTAGCCTCGACGGTAGAGTAGACTCTAAAGAGAAGCATCCTTGTAGAGTACCTTGGCACCCCAAACATTGCAGCCTCAAATCCAATGGCCACTATCTATGAACTTACTGATCAGCCAACTTGGATGGACCCAATCAAGTAGTACCTGGAGCGAAGTACCCTCACAAGGGATCAAACGGAGGCGAGGAGGGTATGCTACCGGGCAACAATGTACACTCTCATTAACGTAGTTCTTTACCAGAAGTCATTCTCAGGCCCTTATTCCAGGTGTTTCCATCCTAAAGATGCCAAGTATGCCCTGAGCGAGACTCACAAAGGATTGTGCGGCAACCACTCGGGGGGTAGATCCCTCGTCGAAAAACTACTCCGCCAAGGATATTTCTAGCCCAAAATGCATGAGGATGCCATGGAATTCATTAACAAATGCGATAAGTGTCAGAGATTTTCCCCATACCCACACGCTCCTTCCACCGTACTGGTTCCGATGACAAGTCCATGGCCCTTCGCCGAGTAGGGCATTGACCTGCTCGGGCCCTTTTCCTAAGGGACCGAGCTGAGGAAGTTTCTGATCATCACCATTGATTATTTCTCAAAGTGGGTCGAGGTTGAGCCACTGGTGCGAATCACCAAGGAAAAAATCTGTGGCTTTACATGGAAGAGCATAGTGTGCCGGTTTGGGGTCCCAAGAGCTATTATGTCCAACATTGGTACCTAGTTCGACAACTCCCTCTTCATAATCTTCTGTACAGATCTAGGGATCAGGACGAACTTTGCCTCCTTCTGCCACCCTCAATCAAATGGCTAAGTGGAGGTTACAAACAGGACCATCCTGCAGGGGTTGAAAACAAGACCTAATAAGTCAAAAGAATGGTGTATGGAAGACATCTACCCTGTTATCTGGGTGTACCATACCACTCGAAGAATTCCAATTGAAGAAACACCTTTTGCGATGGCCTTCGGCTCTGAGGCCATTATCCCCACGAAAATGAGTGTGCACACTATCCGAACTACCGAGGCCTTTGACCAAATCAAGAATAATGTGTCGTTATTACTAAGCCTTAACCTCCTCGAAGAATGAAAGGAACAAGCCCAGATTCGGCAAGTTGCCTATCACCAAAGGGTATTAAGTCATTTGACAACGGTAACCTTGTTCTCAGAAAAGTTACTCTGGCCACCAAAGAACAAGGTACCGGGAAGTTAGCCCCCACTTGGGAAGGTCTGTATAGGGTCACCGGGATCACGCGTTCAGGTACCTACAATCTTGAAACAAAGGAAGGTGTGCCACTGAGGCACCCATGGAACACCGATCATTTGAAATGCTACTTCTGTAGAGAAGATCCACCTTTGTAAATAACTTCTGCTTTGTACGGTGTAATAGTTTTTTCTTATCAAAATAAAGAAGATGTTGTGTACAATGTGCCTTGTGCTCCTCCAAGTAAATGGTATCCTGGCCCACAGGGTCACGGGTGATTATCCATAACGGCCTTCCAACACTCAACATCATGGAGGACTCTCCACAATTCTCATCCAGGTGCTCAGCGTTGAGGGTGCAAACCTGACCCTCTTCGGAGATCAATAGTCCATACTCGGGGAAAGACTAAGGTCATCCACTAAGGGCAGGGCATTGATCGTGTCTGAGGACCTGTAGCTAAGTACCTTTCCCCACCAGTCGACGATACGTCCGATGTTTTAAAGGGGAAGATTCTCCTACATGGGCTAAAAATGAGATAACTTGAAAAGGTTCAGGCGACTAGGGAGAACTCGTCAATGACCGGCCACAGGACACCAACCGTCGTGTTGAATCTCTATGGACCGAGAGAACTAGGTGCCCTAGGAAACCATCCTCCTAAGCCCGTGACACAATTTTCTCACGATCAACTCATGTCCTAGATTGGGGGAGGGGGGGTAGGTAGTGGTCCAAGGCCCTAGACGGAGACGAGAAGTTCTTGAAGTTTTTGTTTAGAAAAGTTTTTATAAGCTTTTCAAAATTTTACAACTCTAAAAACCATACCAGGCAGAAAATGATGTGGCAAAAACTTCGGGAAGAAGAACAGACTTGTAGAAGTACACATACAATAATTTGCATTCATATGTTTAGAAGATGTACAAGAATGAGTCATCAACCCGTTAAAAAATAGGGGATCGTCCACCCAATGTAAGTCGACAAAAAGAATAAGTAAAAAGTCTACAAAAACTCAAGTGCTGGGGAAGCAACGACCTAGGGATTAGTCCTCCCTACCCTCAAAATGAGGAGTGTCTGAGAAGGGAGAAGAAACATCAAGCTCACCCTCTTCAGGGATCTTCTCAATAGTATAGTCCCCCTTATCATCTTCTTGTCCAACACCTTTGTGCTCGACATCATCTTCCAGCTTAGAGAACTCCATCTGCACATGGATATGGGAGAATTCAGGGCACAAGCAGTGGATAACCTTCATTGTGGCCTTGTTCCCAGTCTCCAGGAAGTTGTTAGCCATATTATTCTGAAGCTCTTCATACCCGGGGCCCTCCTTCCATTGTTCCACTGTCTCTGATTTGCCTTTCTCCCTGGCCTGGGCAGCGGTGGCTTGAGACTTCTTCTCCTAGTCTTTAACACCCCGTTTGTATGAGGCTAACTCGGTCTCGAGTTTATCAATCCGCAAATTAAGATTCTACCAATAAGTTTGGAGTTCTAGATTCTTTGTCCGAAGTGCAGACAGATCAGTGTGAAGTCTGGCCTCCATCTCATCACTCTTTTTGAGAGAGGCTCGTTGAGAGTCCACCTTGGCAAGGAGTCCGCCTTCAAAGAAGATATGTTCTGCCAACCTGTGATACCAAAGGGCATCATGCTGAGAAAAGCAAGTTGGGTAGATAAGAACATGTTTGAGAAACTCAAAATGATTTGCAAAGAATACAAGCACTGAGAAAGAGTGAAACACTTAACCCCCATTAGGTCTTTGTAGATGTCTCCGGTAAGTCGCTCAAGGCTGGTACTGGCGATCTTTTTCATATCAGCCGGAAGGGTACTCGGCCCAAGAACCCCGGTGTAAGCAATGGGTTGTCTAGCAGGCGAGTGTTAACTTCCACCTTGGTATTCCCAACTTTGAATAAATCGGGCCAGTGCAAGCGCTGGGTTGTCCTTGGTCGGCTCCCCGACAAGGCACTTGCCCCTCTCCTATGGAGTCACCCTAGTGTCCGACCCTCATGCATTGGGACCAGAATTTTTGGTCTTCGCCTTGGTGCGCATTGAAGGCTGGAAAGGTGGAGCACCATCCTAGGAGGATTGCCCCCACTTAATACTGGGGCTCCCTGCGGTGGCCTAACCTCTCTCTTAGCAGCAATCTTCCTCAGTAAAGCAACATTGTCCATACTTGCCAAGAAATCACAGCTCAGGATATCGAACATTAGGCATGAAAAATAAATGATCAGGAAAAGTTGTTACTGTGCTCAGGCCTCGACGGGAGCTCAACAGGGGGCAGAGACAGAGCTCGATCGAAGTGGATGTCGTATAGAGTTGAGCTCAACAACTTGTTTACTTGGTTGAAGGGTGTCCTCAGGATCCTCTCTCTCTGCGCAGCGATCTCAGGACACAACTCTTATACCTTGTGCAACTTCTTACCCAGTTTTCGCCGCTCTGTAAAAACAAGACATAAACCTAGTAAGCGTAAAGTACCCGGAGCACCGTTCTCTCTCTACCACCCCCAAGATTTCCTTACCAGTTTATCCCCAGTGTCACCAAATGGGATTCAGGTGGTCCTCTTTGTCAGGGCCAAACTCCCAACCGTTGCAACCAAAGTAAAAGTACCTCGACTTCCACTTTAGTGAACGAGCTTCCGTGTTAGATAGGAATGCCGATCTGGACGACACGTAGCGTAGCCCAGCATACGGTGAGAGAGACTTAGCAGAGAAGAGAGCACAAAAAAGTTCCAGGCTTGGCTCAACCCCCTCCACCATGAAGATAATGTACGCCGCTATTACTATCTTCGTACTGACTGGAGCCAGTTGTGAGGGACACAAACTAAGCTCCTTACAGATCGCTCGGACCTAGGGGTGGATGGGAAAGCGAATTTCGATAGTCAGCTAGTGGAAGAACACGGTTATAAAGCCTGGGAGTGGCTGGTGTGCCCTTTCATCAGCATAAGGCATATTCGTCACGACGGAATCCAAGAAGGTGTATAGGCTACGAGATTTTACCAGGTCCTTCTCAGTTACGTTGGACTGAAGATCCCAGAGAAGACTCTGGACAGGAATAACAAAATGCAAAATCTCAGGCCCTGGACTGCAGACAGGCCACCGCATTAAAGGAATCGCTTGGAGGAACACCGTATGTGTTACGCAGTCCTTTTTCTCCAGAATGACCACAAAAATGGGCTCCCGCAAGGATCCTTCTCCTCCGCGCTCATCAGGGTAACTGATCACAAATACCAGGTCGGCCAGGGAGGGTTTTTCCTTGGGCGATGATGTCCAAACCGCCAAAGAAGAAGAAGATGAACTCAGGGTACTCATGTGCCATCCGGCATCCCAGCAGAAGAGGAGGCTAGCTCTGATGTGCCGGAGCCTAAACTGCTCCCTAAGCTACTCTCAGAGGAAAAAGAATATTCAGAGATAGAAATGCGAGAAAACATTTTGAAAATAAAAATATTGTACAGAGAAACTTCTTAGAAAGCGCCCAGAGAACTCGAATGAATTTAAATGAGGTTTTCTCTCTTTATTTATAAGAAAATTAGCCCTGGATCGACGAGTATGTCGATTAGCACACCTGGCGCACCACCTAGGCACTCATGGCGCGCCAGATGGCCTCTTTTAGGGCCAGCATATGTTGGTCCCTGGTAGCGGAATATTACGTTGCTACTTTCACTGCAAGTATACAAGTCAAGTTTTAGTAGAGTGAGAAGAATTAGGGTTGTCGTATCCACAGGGATTGGATTAGATGGTCGTTGAGTATCGCGATTATCATAACCGAACTTTATTTAGGAGATAAAAATTAGGTCTTTGTTAATATAATATACTAAACTAAATTAATTAAACTAATATATTAATATTGACGTTTGAGGGAGTAAATGTTTAAGGGATTAACTTCGTTCATTTAAACTCATTCATTTCAATCTAGTTTATATTAACGATATTCACATTATCCGACAATCTTGGTATCGAAATCTCACTCACTACATCTCCTGAGTATAAAGTGAATGAATATGTGATTTCGCAACAAAGCCGAAGTCCCTCTCGAGCGTCTATATGACACTTGGTCACAAGAGTCTCGCCCGAACCTCACAGATTGTATACTTTCTAACACCCTCCCGGGTCATTAGATTGTCACGTTATGGTTAAACCTTAGTCCAAATCCGGGGTTACCTCTTCCGAGTATCAAACCCCATATTCTCAAAATCAACCCTAATACCATAACAAACATATCAAGATTGTAATAAAATGGTAAACAGAATCGGATAAAGATAAACAACCGATAACGAAACAAAGATTTAACCAAACAACGTTTTTATAAACAAATCGCTCCCTAGACAATGTATGTTTAGTTTCTCATGGCCATAACCACATATACAACAATATACAAGCTAAACATATACAAAACTATTAACCAAAACTAAGAAATAAAGATAGAAACAAGGAGACTAGTCGTTATCCGAAAAACCGACGTTAAAATCGCTCTGAGAACATTTTCTCTTTTTGGCTTTGTGATCTTCTCTTGGTTGATAGGCCTTGGAGCTCCAAAAACACTCCCAAAAACATTCTTAATCTATTCTCAAAATGGTTGGTAATCAAAGAAAAAAGAATTGGGGCCGAAATATCTAATAAAGTATCTAAAAAACACTTTATAGTAGGGGTTTGACCTCTGCAGCGGTGGGGATGTCGGCAGGCTCACCGCTGCAGTGGTGGACAGTCAGTGGCATTCTACTATTTCACCGCTGTAGCGGTAAGCAATCAAAAGATTTCTGCTTCTCTGTTGTTTCACCACTGCAGCGATAGATTTGCTGCATTGAAACTTTGATCCTCTTGATCGTTTTTTTACCAATTTCCTCGCTTTTTGACCGTTTTCGCTCCTAACCCCTGTTTTGAATAAAAATAAATAAAAATGAATTAAAACATAACAAGAATACTCAAAAACTAGCAAATTAAATTTGAAAATAGATAGATAAATTTCACCTATCAGTCCCTTTGGGGTTAGCGGGTGCTAGACCATGGCCAACATGCGGGCGAACCCCAGTGGGGCCAGCCCATCGTGCGGTGTAGTCAGGTACGACTTGACTCATCGTGCGCTCGGCGCGCGCTACTCGTCTCGGGTCATCATCAATTTTTTTTGTGGTGAAGGCCAGTCCGTGCTCATGGATTGTTCAAGGTGAACGTGTGTTGCCCTAAAAATCAAAAAAATTAGGGGCCGCCTTGCCGTGCTACCTGACCCCGGACTCGGCCTTATGGGAGCCTATTTCATATTAGCTCCTCAGAAATTCTAATCGTAGGAAAAGCGATGCCCTAAAAATTGAAAAAATTCGAGGTCGCCCTGTTGTGCTACCTAACCCTAGATCCCAGCAGTATGGGAGCCTATTTGAAATTAGTTCATCTGAAAAGTTCAACTCTTGAAAAATTATCGTCCTGAAAATTGAAGAAATTCGGGGTCGTCCTGCCATGCTACCTGACCCCGGACCCTGACCATATGGAGGCCTATTTCGAATAGGTTCTTCAGGAAAAAACTAACTCTTGGAAAAATGTCGATCATAGGTGTTTCTCGTGCTTCAAAGTCTCAAGGACGCATGTTTCATCTAGGAGTTGATACCCCTGACTGCCTCACTTCCCTCGCTGTATAGGGCTAGGGGGCAACTGATGAGGGTATTTTGGGCACCTTTGAGTCAACACTTGGGACACAACCACATGTCCATCTTCATAGTGACATAGATGCATTCTGAAATTCACAATGCCATGCTACATCATACGCCAACCACAGCTCCTCTCTGAAATCTCATTTGTACCCAGAGAGGAGTGAAGAGCCCTGCTGAGACATGTCACTCTAAGTTCTGCGTCGTGCCCTGGACGATCAATTTTAGGGACTCAACCGTTCACCTCGACCGACTCTCTCTTCTGGCTTATTTCTTCTCCAGGACTTCACGGATCTCTGCTCTCCTCCACCAACTCACCATCGTGGACTTAGACAAATGGGCCCGAAAGCCCAAGCCCAACGATTATCTCCTAAACGCCCCAGATTATCTTCTAAACATAGGGTTTTGACTAATTAACCATGTTTAGACTCGACTAATCATCTCCAACTCCTATATATATTGGGGGCTATGCAAGCCCGTGGGACGCTTGAATATACTTACACCACGCGCGAGTTCATTTATTTACTTGCTGCATTACTGTATATTTTCTCTCTGAGTACTGATTACCACGCCAAAGGGGCTTCACCGGGACAAATCTAGGACTGAGCCTTCTGTAGGTACACTTCCTAAGGAGCAGGACTCTAGATACAGCAGACCAGTCCCCTCAGGACCCAACACATATCACCCGAAGAATTTCCAACCGAAAAATTATATATCAGATTTATAATTTTAAATAAAAATATTTAAAATGTGAAAAAATTAATTTAAAGTAAAAATTGTAAATTTTATTAAAATAATAATATTTAGTATTTTGTTCACTAATAAATATTATTAACGGTTGGTTAATATTTTTCTATAGATTAAATTATTAATTAGAATTTTTTTAATTGTTGTTATAATATTTTTGTACAGTTAATATGGACTTAAGAAATGAGGCGTCTAATAAATTTCGTATAATTAAGAAAATTTGGGAATAGAAAAATTTGTATTTTATTGTCACGCATTGCATGTCATACTAGATTTATTTTGTTAAATTCTTAGTTTAGCTCCTGCCATTTGTTAGGTTCTCAAGTAATGCTGACTATATCAATATTTTGATAATAGCCTAATAGCAACACAATAATCGAGGTGAATGTACTGTTTTCAATGTAAATTGACAAATAATATTTTCGTATTAAATTGTGAGAAAGAAAAGATTTATTAAAATGGGCAGATTTATAACGTTACATGGATGAAGTAAAATTTTAAATGTGAAAAGTGATTTTTATTATTATTATCCTACGATGCCATAGTATGATCCCGAAAGGAGGGCATGTCTTGCAGGATGTTATAGGTCCTAATAGAAAGGCATGTCTTGTAGGATGATGTGTTGTAACCTGACAGGAAGACATGTCTTGAGGGTGTGTTGTGACCTGACAAGAGGTCAAGTTCTGAAGATGGTTGATATATATTGTTGTTGTGATGATGATTATCAATGTGATATGGTGGTTTTACCATGGTTGTGATTATTGGTATGATATGGTGGTTTTACCATGTGTTGGCTCCTACCATTGGAGATATTGAATGGCTCTGACACTGGTAATCTTAGATTGCGCAGTTGTATAGGTTACGGTACCATCATAACTCCCAATCATGAGGTATACGATCCTATGGATAATAGAAAATTATGTATGTGGTATTTTATTATATTAAAGTAAGTTGAACAATTGATTTAATTGTTTTATTATAATGATATCTGTGCGATTTTTATATTGTTCAATTGTGGTTATATTTCTGTTTTGAAAATGGATTCTCATAAATGTACTTAATCCATGAATTATTTTTATATTATGAAGATAATACACCTATAAAATATTTTGTCCTAGGTACTCCAATTAGAGACAGGTTCACTACTGACATTAGGTAGAGTCAAAGAGTGTTGTGGCTTTTGAGACTGTCAGGACAACTATTGGAAGTGAGTGGTTTGGATTTTTTGTGGTGTTGTAACGGAATGGTTTGTTATGTATAATCCTTGAATTTTAAGTTGGTAATTATTTTTTTAAAATCTATGTCAATTGACAGTTAGTGTATATTTTTTATTGGTTGGATAATATCAAGTCGAGGTCACGCCTAGCCTTGATCGCGGGGTCCGGAGTGGGGTATGACAGGGAGCTCGTTGGTCGGTTGGTGGAATACTCATCTCCATCTATGGTGGGATAGAGGGTTACTCAACTCTGCCTCTAAGTTGTGCTCGTTAATCAACCGGAAGGCTACACGTCTCCGTCCACAATGAGACGGATGGCTGCTTAGATCTGCCATTGAGGGGAGCTCAGTGGTCAGCTGGAGAGCTACTAATCTCCATCTATGGGGGAAGAATAACTACTTGGCTATGCCTTTTAAGGGAGCTCGTTGATTGGATAGAGGGTTACTCATCTTTATATGTAGCGAGATAAAGGGCTACTCGACTTTGTCTCTAAAGGGAGCTCGTTGATAGGCCGGAGGGCTACTCGTATCTATCTATGGGAAATGTAGGGCTACTCGATTTCACCTTTGCGTGATGATCTTTTATCAACTAAAGGGCGATTTGTCTCTATCCATGGTGTAGCGAAGAGCTGCTCAACTCCGCCTCTGAGCGGTGCTCATTGGTCGGTTGGAGAGCTACTTGTCTCCCTCCATAACGGGATGAAAGGTTGCTCAGTTCTGCCTCCAAGTGGTGCTTGTTGGTGGCTAGAGGGATACTTGTCTCTATCCATGGCGGGACAGAAGGCTACTTGACTCTACCTTTGCATGATAATCTTTGGTCGGTTAGAGAGATGCTCTTCTCCATCCATGGCAGGATAAAGGACTGCTCGAATCTGATTCTAAGTGATGCGCCTTAGTAGGTTGGAAGGATATTATTCTCTATCTTTGGGAGGATGGAGGACTGCTCAGATCCGCCTCTTATAGGTGCTTGATTGTCGGTTAGAGGGCTGCTCATCCTTATCAACAGTGGGACGGAGTACTACTCGCTCTGCCTTTGAGCAATACTCATAGGTCGGCATGAGGGCTACTTATCTCCGTCCATGGTGGGACAAAGGTGTACTCGACTTTGCTTTTGTGCAATGATCTTTAGTCTGTTGGAGGGCTACTTGTCTTTATCCATGGTAGGATGGAGGACTTCCCAGCTCTGCCTCTAAGTTGTGCTTATTGGTTGATAAGAGGGTTACTCATCTCTATCCATGGTAGGACAAAAGACTGCTCGACTTTGCCTTTGCGTGATAATATTTGGTCGGTTGGAGGAATACTCGTCTTCGTCCATGGTGGGGCAGAAGATTGCTCAGCTCCATCTCTAAACGGTACTTATTGTTCATCTAGAGGGCTACTAATATTTGTCTATGGAGGGATGGAGGATTGTTGGCTCTGCCTTTGAGCAATGCTCATTGGTCGGCTGAATGGTTATTTATCTTTGTCCACAGTAGGACATATGGTTACTCGACTCTGCCTTTGCATGATATCTTTAGTTGGATGGAGGGCTACTTTTATTCGTCTATGGTGGGATAGAGGATTGCTCGACTTTAATTTTAAGTAATACTCATTGATCGGCTTGAGGGATACTCTTATCTATCTATGGAGGGATAGAGGGCTACTACACTTTTCCTCTGAGCGGTGCTTGTTGGTCGGCTGGAGGGCTACTCATCTTTGTCCATGGTGGGACGGAGGGTTGCTTGGCTCCATCTTTGAGCGGTTCTCATAGATTATCAGGATGAATACTCGTCTTCATCCATGGTGGGATGGAGGGCTACTCAACTTCGCCTTTGTTAGATGATCTTTTATCGACTGTAGGGCTACTTATCTCCGTCCATTGTGGGACATAGGACTGCTCAGCTCTACTTCTACGGTGTGCTCGTAGGTCGATGAGAGGGCTATTAGTCTCCGTCCATAGTGGGATGGAGTAATATTTGACTCCTCTTTTGCGCGATGATCTTTTGTCAGCTGGAGGGCTACTCGTCGCTGTCCATGGTGAGATAGTGGGCTTCTTGGCTTTGTCTCTGAGAGGTGTTCATTGGTCGGATGAAGGCTACTCATCTTCATCCATAGTGGGATAAAGGGTTGATTGGCTTCGTCATTGAGCAATGCTCGTTGGTTGGTCAGAGGGGCTACACATTTTCGTCTATGGTAAGACGGAGGACTGCTCAGCTCCTTCTTTGGGCGATGATCTTTGGTCGGCTGGAGGGTTACTCATCCCTGCCTCTAAGAAGTGCTATTTGGTCGGATAGAGTTCTACTCATTTCCATCCATGGCAGGACGGAGGACTGCTCAGCTTAGCCTTTAAGTAGTGCTCATTGATCTGTTGGAGAGATACTTATCTCCGTTCATAGAGGGACAAAGGGCTACTTTACTCCACTTTTACACGATGATATTTGGTCGACTAGAGGGATACTCATCTTTGTCCATGGTCGGACAGAGGGTTGCTCGACTCTACCTCTAAGCGATGCTTGTTGGTCGGCTGGAGTGCTACATTTCTCCATCCATAGTGGGACGGAAGGCTACTATAAGACCCATTTTTTTCATGTGTATATTTTTAATTGCATTTTAGAATATTTGAAAAATATTTGGGTCTAGTATGTTATTTTAAAATCTTACTTTTTATAACTTTTAAGGGTATGATATTTAAAAATTTAGTTATAAAAACTTTGGTGATTAAATGTTAATTTTAATCTTGACTTTTAAAAGTTTTGGGATTATTATGTTATTTGAAATGTAATTTTAAAAATTTTGGGATATAATTGATTTTTTTTTGGGAGGGATAATTAGTGTAAATGTTAAATTAATGATTAAATAAATGAATAAACATTTGAATGTGTTGTCTTCATTCAAGTGAAGACAAAACATCACATTTAAATGTGTCACCGTGTAGTACCCTTTGGATACGACACGTGTACAAGTTATTAAAAAAAAATATGAAGTTGAGATGGATATTGACTGCCTACCTCATATATACACACACACACACATAAAAAGAAATATGACATACCATTTTCTTTTAGAGAGAGAGAGAGAGAACACTAAGGATGACAAAAAAAAAAAAAAAAAGGTTAAAAAAAAATATTATCCATATATATATATATATATATATATATATGTATGTGTGGGGGGGGGGGGGGGTTGGAAATTATAGTGGGTTTATATTTATATATAGATATATCTATTTGTGAAGATTTCAATTTAAAGTAAAACTTGTAAATTTTATTAAAATGATAATTTTTAATATTCTGTTGACTAATAAATGTTATTAATAGTTAGTTAATATTTTTCTTCTGTAGATTAAATTATTAATTATAAAAAATTTGTAATAATTTTTATAATACTTTTTGTACAGTTAACATTGGATAAAGAAAATAGGGTGTTTAATTATAATAAATCTTATATAATCAAGAAAATATGGGAATAAAAAAAATTACATTTTAGTGTCACGCATTGCATTTCATATTATATTATTTAGATAAATTCTTAGTTTAAATCTTTCTGTTTGTTAGGTTCTCAAGCAACGCCGAGTCGATGATAACCTAATAATAGTGAAATTATTGAAGTCAGTGTACTGTTTTCTATGTAAATTGATAAATTATATTTTCATAATAAACTGTGAAAAAGATTTGTATAAATGGACAAATTTAAAATGTTAAATGGATTGAGTAAATAGTTAAATGTGAAAAGTGATTTTTATTATTATCTTGTTATGTCATAGTGTAGTCCCGATAAGAGGGTATATCCTGCAGGATATTGTTGATTTTTATAGGAGGGCATATCCTGTACGATATTGTGTTGTAACCCGACAGGAGGGCATGTCGTGCAAGTGTGTTGTGACCTGACAAGAAGACAAGTTGTGCAGGTGGTTGATATATATTATTATTGTTGTTGATGATGATGATTATCAGTATGATACGGTGGCTCCTACCATTGAAGATATTAAATGGCCCAGAGGCTGACAACCTTAGATTGCGCAGATGTACAGGTTACCGTACCGTCATAATTTCTGATCGTGAGGTAAAACGATCCTATGGCTAATATGGAAATATGTATGGTATTTTATTATATAAAATATATGGATAAGTTAATTTAAATTAAGTTGTTTCAGTTTGATGATAAGTTTGTGGTTATATTTTGTTTTGGAAAATAATTTTGATAAATGTACTTAATCCATAAATTGTTGTATATTATGAAGACAATGTACTAATAAAATAGTGTCTCAGGTAGTTCAATTAGAGATAGGTTCACTTCTGGTGTTAAATAGAATCAGAGAGTGGTGTCGCTTTTGTGGTAGTCATGGCAGGTGTTGGTATCGAAAGGTTAGACTTTTGTAGTTTTGTCATGGAGTAGTGGATATGTGTGATCACTGAATTTTGGGTTATATAATTATTAATTAAATTTAGCTCGGTTGAATACGTATTGTGTATATTGCGTTTGTTCCTCGTTGGGTAATATCAAGTCAAGGTCACACCTAACCTTGGGCATAGGGCCTGAGGTGGGGTGTGACAGCTACTTGACTTCACCTCTGAGCGATGCTCATTGATCAGTTGGATGACTACTCATCTCTGTCTATGGAGGGACGAAGGGCTGCTGGCTCTACTTTTAAGCGGTGCTCACAGATTAGAGGGAAGACAACTCGTCTCTGCCCATGGTGGGACGAAGGTTCTTGCCTTTGAGCGGTGCTCATAGGTTGACAAAACGACTATTCATCTCCATCCATAGTGGGATAAAGGGCTACTCGATTCCGTTTTTACGCAATGATCTTTGGTTGTCTAAAAGGATACTTGTCTTCGTCCGTGGTAGGACGCTGGAGTGCTAAACTTTGCCTCTGAGTGATACTCATTGGTTGGTTGAGGGGATACTCATTTATGTCTATGGCAGGACGGAGGGTTACTCGACTCTGCCTATGAGCGATGCTCGTTGATCGGTTGGAAGGCTAGTCATCTGCATCTGTGGCGAGACAAAGGGTTGCTCGGCCCTATCTCTGATCGGTACTCATAGGTCAGTGGGATTGCTATTTGTCTCCATCTATGGAAGGATAGAGGGTTTCTCATCTGTACCTTCGCTTGTGGCTTTTTTAAGCCCTGAGCTTGGCCAGGACCTTCTTTCCTTATTCCTTTATTGTTTTGAGTCCCCTGTTGCTCTTTTCTATTTGCAACTTACAGGTCGACATTGTGGAAGCTTGTGCTGTGATCTAGATCTTGGTCGAGGTTGGCGGCGGAGTTGGCACAAAGGTCGTATGACAGCTTCTGATGACAGAGCCCGTCAACGACCGCATACATCGCCAAGTGATCGTTCTTGAATTGTATACTTGAAACTATAATTTTGATGTTCTTTTAAGCTCTTTTTATACATTAATAATTCAATTTAATGATTCTTTCAAAAATAATGTCCAAGACGATAACTATTGGGAGTTAGAGTTTAAAACATGGGTATTAGTATTTTCAACAAGTGAATAGTATTATACGCGTGAATGGTGTCGTACAAGTGAATAGTACGCGGTTTCACCAATGATGAATAATGGAATACATGTGAATAGTGATTTCTGCGTGAATATTAAACCTCGTACGCATGAACAATAAACGCGTTTTGAACTTTTCATAATACCCATTTTGCCCTTCCCCGAGATTATAAATAGGAGAGGCATTATGCATTCTAGAGACACCTTTTAACTATTCTTCGTAGGCACAAAGGCTAGGGTTCCCAAAAGGAGAACAGAAATGTCGATTTTGAGGATTTCATCCAAGAAAATGTCGATCTACGTAATGATGAGATGCTAATCGCCTTCAATCAGGTTAGGATTATGAAAAATTATTTTGGGTTTATGAAATTTCGTGTTTTCAATTTAATTTTGGATCTGTGTAATAATTGTATGACGATGAATCTTGTTCTTAAATTGGTTTTAATGTGATCGAATTTATTTTCAAAAGTTCTTGAAGAAATTTTGGTTTTTAATTTAATTCTTTCTCAGACATTAGATCTAGTACTTCTAGTCTAGATCTAACAATCATACAATAGTATTTTTGGTGATTGATTATTGGATTGAATGGTTATATCTAGATTTTAATTCACCTCATATTAGAGTAAGTAGGAATTAAGTACCGAAGATAAATCATGCTAGTAGATAATCAATCCAATCTTTCTTAGTAGTTATAACTTGTAGCCGATGACGCTCCTTTGCACAAATCCGGGTTAGAAAGAGAATGTGACAATATAATTTCCAAAATATGTAATCCATAATTCCTAACTTAGTTTTCACAATGAACTTAATATTTTATTCTGTTTTATTCAAAAATAAAAACTTGAAATCAAAATTTGTCTTTGTTAAAGAGAGGAGAGTAATTAGCAATTAATAATTACAAACCAATTCTTTTGGTTTGACACCCTATTTTAACACTGTATTACATCAGTATTATAGTACTAAATAAGGGTATTATTTTTTAACAATCAAATTTTGGCACCGTTGTTGTGGATTCGGCATCACTAATTATTAATTTCAAGTATTTTTTTTCTTGTTTAAATCCATATTTCTTTTCCTTATTTTCTTATTTTTCGATGTAGATTTAGATAAAGTGATTAGACTTCATAAAAAAGCTTTCAACAGGAAATTGGGTGAAACGATCCAATTTGCAATTTTTTTCCTTTAATTTTTAAATTTTTAGTAGTTACATTTCTGTTAAGTATGTTCTTTGGAAAATTCTGTGCAAGAGATCTTTGGAGTGTGCTCTCTTTTATGCCCAGGTAAAAACAACCCAACCTTCAAGACAAACTCAACCTTGATAGAAATTTAGGGAACATGCCTAGGAAACCTTGAACTGAGAATAAAACCAATAGAACTACAAAATTTGAACATACCAACTAGGATATTGAACCCCCCCAGACCACTCTGGGAATATTATATTCCTTTCAGTTTATACATTGCTTTCATACATTTGGTTGCCTGAATTATAGGGTGCGACCTCGTTTGAGATTGAACCCTCGACTATCCAAATGCTTCCATCCTTCCATGGGCTTACTATCGACCACCCCTATAGGCACCTCAATGACTTCCTTGAGATTCATACTACGTTTAAACTGCCCCACCTATTTGAAGATGCTGTCTATCTCAGACTTTTCCTGGTATCTTTAAGAGATTGGGCAGAAGAATGACTCCACTCTTTGCCCCCTGTAGACATTGTATTTTGTCCCTCTCATTTAAATATCGGATCTAAAGTGCAAGTTCAGATAAATTTTAAACTGAGATTTAAAGAGAATGAATTTATGTCTTAGATTACGTTAGATACTACAAAAATCCAAAAAACATAAAAAAAAAAAGTATAAAATTGTCAATTTGATTGAATTCGGTATAAGTAAAAGTTTCAGGTCAACCTCAAAATTCTTAAAGTTAAGAGGGTCTAAAATGAAAATATTGAAAGTAGATTTTTCATGAAAATCATTTTTAATATAATTAAATTAGTTAAGACCCATCAAGTCATGGTCAAGTAATGGAATTTAATGTCATAAATAAAAATTAATGGTTCAATTCAATGTATGCATTTAATGGCATTAAATGGAAGAGATATTTTTACCAAAATATCTTAAAGGCAATCTAGTTACTTGAAAGTAACTAGTGGTTACAAAACTTACGGGACCAATTTTCATCCCATTTATGTATTAAATACCCTTCAAATTAAGGTCAAGTTATGGCTTTAAATGACTTGAATGACCATTAATGATTCCATGCAATGTATGCATTTAATGGCATTAAATGGAGAAGATATTTTCAAAATCAAGAAACTAGATTACCAATAGTAACTAGTAATTTTGAAGAAAACCAAATCGAAATCCATCAAATCGGACATTAAATGTGCATTAAATGTCACATGTGAAAACATTAAATCGGTAATAATGGCAAAGATCTTGTGATCATTACCAAAATCTAATGATTACCTACGAAATCTAGGTAAATCTTCGTCACATGACTCTAATACTAACATTAAATGACATTAACGGGTCATAGATAACATTAACACACTATGTGCAGCAGGCTTGGACACTTCCCTTATCTTTCTAGGCTCGAATTTCTCTCTCGGGTCTTGGGATCTCCTAAGCATTACACTCCTTAAACACACTTAAATCTTGATAAAAAGGCTCTGAATAGGTGTTCTTGAGACTCTTAGAACAATATCTCAAGAAGTTGTTGAGAAATAACCAAGAAGAACCAAGAAGATTAAAGAAGGAGAAGGAGAAGAAGAAAAAAACACTTAGGTAGAGACTACTCTCCTAAGTTAGGTAAGTCCTGCTGAGCTCCACTTTGATTTTGTTTAAATACCTTTATGTTACTTGTATATATTATATTTGGGTAGTTCTTAGAGGCTTAATGGTAGCGCATAAATTACGTCGCTACTTTCACCGCAAGTGTACAGGTCAAGTTTTAGTAGAGTGGCAAGAGTAGGGTTGTCGTATCCACATGGATTGGATTAGAATTGTTATTGAGTATCACGATTGTCATAACCTAACTTTATCTAGGTGACTCAATTTATATTTTTGTTAATAAAATAATATACTAATTTAATTGACTAATTATACTAATATTACTAATATTGACGTTTAAGGGAGTAAATTGTCTAGGGATTAACTTCGTCTACTTAAATGTGTTTATTTCAATCTAATTTACATTAACGGAATTCATCCTATTCGACAATCTCGGTATCGAAATCTCATTCACTACTTCTCCCGAGTGTAAAATTAATGAATATGTGACTTCACGTCAATGCCGAAGTCCCCATCGAGCATCTATACGACACTTGGTCACATGAATCTCACCCCAACGTCATGGATTTCATACTTTCTAACGCCCTCCCGGGTCATCAGATCGTCGCGTTGTGTTTAAACCCTAGTCCGAATCCGGGGTTACCTCATCCGAGTGTCAAACCCCATATTCTCAAAATTAACCCTAATACCAAAACAAGCATATTAAGAGTACAATAAAATGATAAACACAATCAGATAAACATGAACAACCATTAATGAAACATAGATTTATTCAAATAACATTTTCATACATGAATCGCTCCCTAGACAACATATGTTTAGTTTTTCATGGTCATAACCACATATACAACAAAATACGAGCTAAACATATACAAAACTATCAACTAAACTAAGAATAAAAGAGAGAAACGAGGAGACTAGCCGTTATCCAAATAATCGACGCTAAAATCGCTCCGAGAATGTTTCCTCATCTTCGCGTTGTGATCTTCTCTTGGTTGATAGGCCTTGGAGCTCTCAAGACACTCCCAAAAACGTTAACCATGTGTTTGGGGAAAAAGAGACGATATTTATATGATCCAAAATATTTAAAAAATATCCTAAAATATCTAAACTGTCTGGCGCTTGACCCCTCACCGCTGCAGTGGTGGGATTACTGCTGTAGCGGTGGAGAGGTCGGGAGGCTTCTGGCGAGTGATCGTTGTAGCAGTGGAGAATTCAGCACTCTCTGTACTTTGACCGTTGTAGTAGTGGTTTCACCTCTACAGTGGTGGATGCAGGTTTTGAAAATTGTCCGTTTTGTTCTTTTTCTCCACCGTTCTTCTACCAACTTACTCGTTTATAGACTGTTTTAGTCCCTTTTCACCCCAAACACCTAATTTATAACAAAATAAATAAAAACATATTAAAATGCTATAAAAATACTCAAAAACTACCAAAATCGGCTTGGGAATATATAGACAAATTCCACTGATCACTTAGATCATATATATACTGTAAAGATCATAGTTTGTGTCAAAAACATCAAGAACACTTTCGTTTGTGCATAGTATCTTTGGCTCTATCAAGAACACATGAAACCGAACTTCAACGAACCTAAAACAAACTTCTGATGAAGGACGACTAACTACTAACTACTAAAAACTAACATTTACTCTACTACAATAGTCTAGATCACAGCTTGACCAATGTCTGAAGCTTGTGAACTGACACCCTATATATATTATCACGTCTAGACCTCTTGTGGCTAAAAGTCAGAATAAATGGAGGACCTCTATTCCTTCAAGGATAAGTATCCACCTTTTCAAAATCATTTCCGTCTTCTTAGTTACAAGTAGGACTAGCACCTCATATATATTACTCTATCGAGACCCTTGCAGCTAAAAACCAGAATAAAGAGTGGACCTTTATTCTTTAGGGATAAGTGTGCACTTTCTTCAAGACCGTTTTTTTCTTCTTAATTACGAGTAGGACTAGCATGTATTTTATATATTTTCTTATTGTTTGGACTAATAAAGTAAACCTTAACACTTAACTTGCCTAAGTAAGTAAGTAAGTAAGTTTGGTTGGAGTACTCTAGACAAAATCAACGTTGCATATCCACTTACCATTTATGTTATGATTGTTCTTGCCTTCCTTTAAATAAACAATAAATAAATAAAAATGTTAGAGTGAACTACGTTTTGACCTGATTCTTGGTAAATACCATGACACGTAGGCAACCCTATGTAGGTTCGGTCGTCTGCTTAAATAAAACCTTGCGTGTGAAGTTAAACCATCAAAGGCATATATCACTAAGACCCTATTTGGTTAGTGTTCCCATCCTATGCCATCCCATCCCATCCCCAGATTTTTGGGATTGATATGCGGGAATGCATTTGGTAAATTCTGTTTCCGTTCCCATTATATCCCAAAATCTAGAATCCATTCCTCTTTTTCTTAAGAAGTTGAGAATCAATTTTTTATTTTTTTTTGTTTTTTTATCCCACCTATTCCCATCCCCAAAAAATGACATATTTGGGATTTTTAAAATTGTTAGTGAGGTCTGGCCTTCAGCTTTTATAAACATCTCTTTTCCTTATCATTTTTTTTTCTTTTTTTTTTTCTTCTTTTATGTTCATCGTTGTCGTCTTCTCTCTTCGTGGTGTTCCTATCTTCTTCGTCCGTTGTCCTCCTTCTTCTCCTCCTCGTCGTCATCGTTGTCTTCACTGTCCTCGTCACCGTCGTGTTTCTCGTCTTGGTCATCATCTTCATTGTCCTCGTCGCCTTTATCTTCCTCGTTCTCGCTATCGTTGTTTCTTCGATAATCAGCGTCGTCGCTTGTTACTATTTTAATCACCATCTCCATCGCCATCGTTCGTTCTTCTCTGTTCTTCGTTCATTACTATCGCAACTGGAATCGATTGCTAGGGTTCAATTTCTTCTCTGTTCTTATTTGATCCCCATTGTTCATCACCATTGCCCTTACCTCTCTCTTTGGAAATTAGGGTTTGATTTCGTTGCTGGAATCGATTTCGATTTCGTTACTGAAATTGATTTCGATTTCAATTTTCAATTTCAATTTTGATTTTGATTTTCAATTTCAATTTCGATTTCATTGTTGTCTTCGATTTAGGGTTGGGTTGCTGAAATCAATTTAGGATTCGGTTACTAAAATCAATTTAGGGTTCGGTTGCTGAAATCGATTTCATTGCTGAAATCAAATTAGGGTTCTCGAAATCAATTTTGATTTTTTTTTTTTTACTGTTTTTTCTTAATTTTTCTAATTGTTTGGTTGCGCAATGTTTGATTTTTATTTTTATTTTTTACAGTTGAATTTGTGATTTTGCTGTATAATTTTGAGAATTAAACAATTCTAGAATTATTCGTTACCAAATGCGATTATGTTACGAGAACGAAATAAAATTTTGTCATTATCAAACACGATTTTGTTCTTATAAGAAAATATAATTCCCATCCCATCCCATCCAAAGTGGCATGGGAAAAGTGGGACCACTAACCAAACGTGACCTAAATTGTTGACGAACAAAACATCCATTGAATTTGTACTACTATAATCTCCATAAATACCTAAGAATATTCAATAATAAAATAATTACAATTGTACATAACAATCAAATTCGAATTTCCACAACAGTTGGTAAATACCCAACAACCTAATTAGATGGAACAAGCATGCAAAACTATATATTGATAGAGTAAATAAAATGAATAATTTTCTAATGAAAGTCACTGACTATGATCACTTTTTCCTTTATGATAAGATCAATGATTCAGAAGTCACAATATTCCCAATGATAGGGGCCAATAATTCATAAATCTAATTTAGAATAATTATCAATGTCAAAATCATATCAGTAAGTCCAAAATATCATAGTGTGAATGTATAAACCCTAATAATCAAGGGCCAGGTCATAGTCAGGTTAAAAGTTAATATTCTTCAAATTTGACAAAACGATAATACTTTCATAGAAAATAATCAATATTTCAAATATTCATCGTATAATTTTCACAATAGACAATATTCCAACTATTTATCAAAATAATAGTTTATTGAGAATAGTCAATATTCCAAACATTTATTAAAATCACAATTCTTTCGCAATAGTTGATATTCCAAATACTTATAAAAAATAGTTCTTATATATTTAGAGGATTTAATTAATATTAATATATATCATAAATAACTATTAGTGAGGGAAATCCTAATAAGACCCAAATCATTGCCACATGTCAACAAAGCACGTGCCATGCACTAGAAGCTACCTAGCGTTATTGGCTAAGATACAAACCTCGGCATAAGTCACTATCCTGAGTAGTGTCATTCCCCAAGGGTGTCAGTTCTCAACATTATCCTGACTAGGGAAGGTGGGCATTGAAGCCTCAACACTTTTCCCAATCAAGGTTATAAACCCCGAGACACGACGTCACTGCCCTTCCCACTTGAGAACAACTATAGCACCTCTCACTTATTATATAAAAAGTCATTATTAGTCCTTGAATAATAGCTCATTACTCTATACTTCTCCATTTCCTTCATATTAATAATAATGGGCCGAGATTCAGGAAAAACTTCTCGAACAAGTCTCCATTTGTCTACAAATACTAGAAGAGTGATCTAGCTAGGTATGCAAATTTTTTCCTAGCCAACACTCTATTAAATTTACCTCAGAACAATCTACAAATTCTCAAATGGAAGGTGCAATGCCTATAGGACCCGTGGTGCATTTTTTTGTAGGAACTTGAGCAAGGAGTTTACCTTATTCTTAATCCCAAAGTCCCATATCTAACAAATAAGATTTTTGCTTCATCAGATTGGCGTCGTCTGTGGGAATGACTAATCGTCTTTCTTGTAAATTTTTAAATAACATTTATGGTTATGTAGAGGTCAAGAATAATGACAAATGACTAAGAAGGCGAGAGACAAATACTTCGTACGGTTGATTATGGAGTTGTTCCATATAGGGATTCACCTTCGTTTCTCATGGAGTTCATGAGAAAGATATGCGATCTCTCCTAGAGCATTAAACGTCTGGATGGTCAGGCGATCTAGAGCTAATTTTCCCTACCACCACCTATTCTATAAGGGTATGTGCCGTCGTACAGTGAGACACAAGCCACTATAGATGAAGGACGAAGATTACAATGAGATTAACGTTAGGAAGAAGATAGGTAAATAAGAAATATGATCTCTAGCAGGAGCTGGAAATAATATGAAGGAAAAAGAGTAAGCTTCGTCGGGAAAGTCAGAACAACTAACACACTCCTAGAGTCCCACCGTTAGAAAGAGTACCCAGTGTGCATTCATGGCTCGGTCAGCGCACATCATCGGTGTACATAAGAGATAAAAAACAAAATGCCCATTCGAAGGAATGAGACACACCTAATTTATGTATTAGAAAATGATCCTCAAGTGCCCCGGGATATTCTCCAATTTTCTATAGAAGCCTCCTCGGTGACCTGGTTGAAAAATCAGCGGGGTGATCATGACCTACAAGTTGACAAGGATCTTCAAGATCATGTCAATGCTATTAATCAGAAATTTGGGTAGATCAGTAAGAAAGAGCCCAATATTTGTGAGATCGCGAAGAGAAATGCTTCAGCGTTCACCACTCGCCTACTTAGAGAAAAGGTCCTAGCGAACTTCAAAATCTTGTCCCAAATTGGGATTCATTATAGCAATAGTGACCTAGTTGAACAATTAGATACTTACCACACCCATATGGATTCATGTGGAGCATTAGACTCAATGAAGTTCCAGACATTCCATATAACCTTGGCTGGGATAACTAGGAAAAGGTACAAGCTATTAAATCCAGGTATTTTTGATTCATTTGAGTCTCTAAATATTTCATTTGTGCACAAGTTTGTGAGTAACAAACAGTGGGCTAAATTCCTGTTGCACCTCATGTCAATAAGCAAAAGAGAGACGGGAGGTTGGAAGTTTTCCTAGAGAGTTTTTGTCATAAACCTGATCAAGTTGAGGAGCTGAACGATGGGATGGCCGTGGCAGATTTATTGTCGGGGGTGAAAAAAAGGCCCATTCTCATATGAAATGGCCTGAGCACCACCAAAAACATTAGTAGTCGCCTTTACCTATCTACTGAATTCACCATGTAGAGGACATATATTGGGTATTCATAAAAGGCGCTCATTTAGAGCAAGACAAGGACAAGGACTCTCATTAAAAGCACTCGAATTTTTAAATAATAAAAGCCCCCATCCTGTGGCTGAGGAGAAGATTAGGGAGTAATTTATAAAATATGCCTCTACCTTCTGCTATGGTGAAGGTAAAGGAACAATGTATAAAATTTGTCTCAACCTGTGGCTAGGGGCTCGATCAGTGAAAATTTTATAAAATGTACCCCAGCCCACGGCCAAGGCGAGACAACATGCTCAAATAGGAATGCCGTTATGGTTAGGATGGAAAATATAAGAATGAAATATGGATAGTGTACAACCAAACTTCTAAAGGGTGGCCTACATATCCTAACATTGTCAAGATTTCACGTATATTTAAAAAAAAAAAAAAGACAATTTTGGGAGCAAGACACAAATGCTCATAAAATTTGCTCATTTAGAGCTAGACAAGGACAATAATGCTCATTCAAAGTACTCAAATTTTAAATAATAAAGCCATCCCAGCTTGTGGCTGGGAGAAAGATAAGAAAACAATATATAAAATGTGCTCCAACCTATGACTGAGGATGGACTATTCAAAAAGTTAGAAAGGAGACCCATTAGTTCAAATGAGGACAACATGTAAGACTTATCGCGCTGAGAGATGTCCAAGAGAGAATTGGCCCATCATGTGGTAAGAAGAATTTTAACTCATGTAAGAATTTATGCAACAACAAGCATTGACCTACTTATTTCATCATTTTATTTCGAAGGAAACATTGATCATCTTTGGGTGATCTACAATTTTTTATTTTTTATTTTTTTAGGGTATGTTTTTAGATTTGAAATTTGAGGTCCTTCTCTCTCTTTGAATTGAATAAGATTTCTATTTGACCCAATAAGTAGATTGAAAGGATTAGTGTAGTCTTACCTTCATGGTATGGACTCACCTTGGCCTTTTATATTATTCTCTTCCATTGGCTACTAGGATTGATTCTAATGCTTGGGATCCAAACCCCTTTACACTTTCTATTTTAATCAATCCTAGTAGCCAACTTTCCATGGTGATACTTTCGAGCAACTGAAAAAAATGTTTCTCAATTTTTTAATTTTTCTATTTTTTGTTTCATGTATTTTTTCCTATCCTTTTTTTTTAAGAAGCATATTTATTGCATTGCATATGATGAACAAATCTCCTGATATTACAAGGGTATTTTTTGGTGGTAACTTCGCTTTATGACATATTGCCTAGTCGTTGGACAAATTTATCGACATTAGTAGATCTTTTTGGGTGGTGAATTTGTTTTATTATGGATTGCGTAGCAATTGAACAAAACTTGGGTGGTGGATTTGTTTTATGATAAATTGCCTAGCTGTTTTTTTTTTTTTTTGTTGGTGGCTTTGCTTTATGACAATTGCCTAGCCATTGAACAAATCTTCTAACATCAACAGGTCTTTTAGGGTGGTGGATTTTCTTTACGATGGATTTCTTAGCCATTTAGTCTTTTTGGTCGGTGGCTTTGTTTTATGATAGATTACCTAGCCGTTTTTCTTTTTTGGTATTGGCGTTTCTTTATAAAAGATTTCCTAAGTGTTTGATCTTTGGTTCAATCATTGCCTTGACCATTCAATTTCTAAGGTTTGAAGATGACAAAATATGGTATGGTATTAATAGGAAATACAATGTCATTTTTACAGTCTAATCGACCTTCAAGAAATGTGTATTCCTAGTTGTTGAGATCAAAGAAGTAAATTAAGGGCTTTAGAGAAATGATTCCTTGATAGTGGGTGGAGTTCGACAATATTTTTTAATCAGGAGATGCCTGAGGTTCAAGGATAGAACCTTTCAAACTTCTCACACTTATGTTATTTTATTTTATTTTAATCAGGACAAGTTATCTTGCTTCATTTCTTTTCAGATCGAAGTCTCTTCTAGTATCGAAATCATATTGATCATACTCAAATTCATTATCAATGCATAGATTAGACATAAAACAATTTGTAACATCTGAAGAATTGACAATAAACATTTGAGACATACTATAAGTGACACAATAACACTTATTGAAATATTCAAGCCATCTCCATCTAGAAGGCTAACTAGATGGAGAAATGGATTTTAGAGTTTTATCTAATTTTATCAAAATAAATCCCAGTATACCAAGAGGACTTCTTTTCAAATCAAAGTTTCTTCTAATATCGAAATCATATTCATCATGCTCAAATTCATTATCAACACATAGACTAGGCTTTGTCTTGTGACATGAGTGTGTTTTCTAATAAGGTTTAGGAGTGCTTTATCTTGTGACTTGTGGGTCTCTTCTAATAAGGTTTTGGAATGCTTTGTTTTATGACTTGTGGGTCTCTTCTAATAAGATTTTGGAGTGATTAAAGTTTTATCATAAGGTGGAGTTTGATGAAATCCCTCCTTTGGCACACTGAATTGTTTTTGGAAGATAGGGTACTGGGCGTTTATGGCCATTTGGTGGAGGAATGGTATCATGAGATGTTGGATGGAAACATTTGGACTATTAAGGTATGATAAGAATTTGAAGTCGATAATTCAAGGTATTAGGGTAGGGTATGGTTTTGATTTTGGAAAATTACAAGGGTACCACTTGATTTGGAGCCATGGGCCAAGTAGGTAAATCAAGCTATTGGGTAGGGATGATAGGAAATTTTTCAGTTGGGTGTGGTTTGGATTTGAGATTTTGATTTTGGTGAAACTGCAGGGGTACTATTAGATTTGGTAATATGGGCCAATATGATTTTCTATTTATAACCATTTTATCTCATTTGGGAGGAAAGCCTTGAAAGATTTTTTAGGTAGCCTGTTGATTTTTATTTTATTTTTTTGCATGATTCATTCTTGAATGACCAAATTTTCTTCAAATTATTCAAAGCTGATCAACTTATTGGTCCATGTGAATTAAAGGGGGCCTAGGATCTATTCAACTTTGAGGTTTCCAGCTGATGATTATTCGAATAAACATAGCAATTGGGCAAAAGAACTTCCATCCATATGAAAATTACAATCCAAACTAAAGAAATTTAACATATTATTGTGACCATACCGGATGAGGATTATGAAAATTCTTTCGGCAGTCGATTCCTTACCGGTATCGAAAACTTTAAACTTGTTTAGTTCTAGGATTTCCCAAAAATGTCATCAATTCATGCATAACATGTAATATACTGAAGTCCTCTTCCTTATCCTACATAGTGTCCTATGACGGTTGCTGAGGATTACCATATGAGACTCACGCCTTCCTTCTAAAGCATCTTAGCTTATATTTAGACCTCTATTGTAGTATATCCATACCTGGTCGATAATTTGAGCGAGGTACTTTCAGTACCAATCCTAGAGAATAAACCAGTACTGCTAGACATACCTACAGGCTTCCTCTATCTAGTCTTATGGGGTTTTATCATTCGGGACAATGCGGATGCAATGCGATTGTGCTTGTGCCATGGAAGAGTGTACAACATAAACAATAATACGAGTAAGGGAAAAGCAAATATATGTGTAGAAAATAAATATAGGATAGGAGAAGATAAATAAATATACCAAAAATAAAATCCATCACAACACACACTTATTTAGAAATATAAATGAAAAAAGATAGAAAAAAAATAAAATAGAAAATTTGGACTTGGATTATTTGAAATTATTTGGACATTCTAGTCTCGACTAAATTATCCCTAGTGGAGTTGCCCACTGATGCTCCCTACTTTCCTAAATATAAAGAAAGAAAGTGTTCTTCAAGAAAAACAAAGAGAAGGGGTTCGTAAACGCATCGGTTTTCTCATAAAACTACTTAAGGCCAATTTTAGGAAAAGAAGTCGCCACCTAACTTTGAGTTTAAATCATGTGCTAGGTCACCGGATTTTAAAGAAAATAATTTTAAAAGGACCAGAGTAAACTTTAACTCCAAAAGCATAAACTAACCAAAGATTTATTTTAAACAGTTTGGGGGTAGGTTACACTAGGGGAAAGTGTTAGGCATCCCACCAAGGCCGTCCAAAAATGGTACCTTATATCCAATTAAGTCCAATTAGTTTAAGTCCGAATATTTATATTTATTTTTAAATACTTTTCTCTTATTAGGAAAATCTTTTTGGGGGGTTTTAAAATTAAAGTGAGACAACGTCTTCGTATTTTCGAAATGTTCCTCCAATATGAAATCTTATCAAATATTAACTGATTTGATAAGGATGACCCCTGAGGGGGAGTTTTATTAATGTCATCAATGAATTTCTTTAATTTGAAGGAACAAATTAATTTATCTAAATTTAATTATCTAGTGAACATGTGAATAAAAAAATACGAGCTGTAATAATATTGTAAACGAATTATTAAACTATATGAAATATCTATTAGTAGCTATTAAACTATATGAAATATTTATCAATCTTAATGATATCTCAATTCTCCCGCTTAAATCAAGGAAATTCAAATTTGACATCTTCTTAAATTCTATAGGGATGCGAATCAAGAAGATGTCTTGGATATTAATTTTTTTATTTTTTTTAAGTGAAGACATGTTTAACTTAATAGTACTAAAACATAATGTTTTCTCATCTAATGCTCCGAGGGTAAAGTAGAAAGAGTACCCTCCTCAAGGAATTTCATTGAATCATAGGACTGTAAATTGTGGTAATTTAAATGTAAAAAAAAAAAAAAAAAAAAAAAAAAAAAATCCAAGAGATAGAGAAAAAAATTAAAAGAAAACTAATTCTTAAAAGTAAGAAAACATACACATCCTAACGAAAATCCTATGCAAACATGTTTTTTTATCTCAAAGGTGGCTTCCCGAATGGGTTTTCCTCTGAGAGTTAGCTCCCAGATAAGTTTTTCTCTGAATCTTGGCTCCCCTAATAATGAGAATGAGGGCTCTATTTATAGAAAAATGTAGGGAATGAAAAAACTCTCAAACCCCTAAATATCCTATTATGGCTGCCACTTTTCCATCATTTCTTAGGGTTTTCTAGACATGGAAGGCATATTGTTGGCCCTTTGCATCCACGTGGATAGGTATCCACACGAGATAGTTGTCCCGCAATGGAAAACTTCTTTCTAGGGGAGCACAATGCCCAATCGTCCTTCCATTTTTAATTTTTTTAGTTTTCTTTTATTTCTATTTTATTTTTTGTTTATTTTCTCTTTTCCATTCTTATTTTCTCCTCTTTTTCTCTTTTCTCCCTTCTGTTTTTTAATTTATTTTTTATTATTATTTAAATATTTTCTTTATTATTATTGTTTGTTTTATTCTTCTAAATTTTTTTTGAATGAAAATGGAAAAATACATTTTAAACCCTCTAACTATTGATATATTTCTATGTAGTCCAATAAGGTTTGTCGTTTCAGTTTAAACCCTCTAAGCATAGACTCAATTTTAAATGGTAATTCTGTTACATTTTCTATGCGATCTAAAAGAAATAAAGGGTAAAACAATCTTTTTTCTTCTTATTTGTTTTTTTCCTTTTTCTTCTTCATCTCTCTCTCTTTCTCTACCGCTCAACCTTTTATATCTATTTTCCTCCCTTCTTTTGTCCCTCTCCCTCTCCCCGTTGGACACAAAGCCCACCATCTGTTTAAAACACGGGGTGGTACACCCTTTGTTTCAAACCAATGGTGAACGGGGGCAATTCACTACCTGTAATATGGGTGGTTCACCCCCTGTTACGGGGGGTTCACCCCCTATTATGGGGGTGAATCACCCCCGTTCACACTTTGTTTGAAACAGAGGGTGAGATCCGTGTCCAACGGGAAGAGAGAGATGGAGAAAGGGAGGGAGAAAGAGGGAGAGGGTTGAGTGATAGAGAGAGACAGAGAGAGGTGAAGAAGAAAAAACAAAAAGAAAAAAAGAAAAGAAAAGAAGAAAAAAATAGTAAAAAACTATTTTACCCCTCATTTCTGTTAGATTGGATGGTGCTCACTAAAAAAAATACTAATTAATTAAAATCAATCAGACACACAAGCCAATAAAAGTAAAGAATAGGGATAAAAGAAAAAAACCAATATTTATAGTAGTATAGGAAGACCTTACCTCTGTCTACACCTTCAAGCTCCAACAGAGAGCTGTGATCCACTATTCAATTGATATTTCTTCCCAAGTGATTATCAAAACCCTTACAATTTCTTTATTGACAACCCTTCACTCACAAACCACTCTCTTGAACAAACACTATTGTCCAAGTTTTATAGATTTCTTCACCAAATATTAATTTAAAATTTTCTCACAAGGAGTTTCTACTAGCACTCATCAACAATAATACATATGAGACTCATTAGAGTGCAGTAAAGAACAAAATCTGAAAATTGTTACAAATGACAAATAACACTTTGAAGTTTTTTGGGGTCAATTTTTGTCCTCAGTTGCTTATATTACAATCTATTTAATCCAATTATTTTTGTTCATAAATCTATTTCATTGTTGGACATAATTTTGGAAATGTTTGGAGTGAATTTAGGCAAGTTATAACAAATTTGGCAAATTTGATTGTAACTAGTATTTTGACTAATTTGTCGAATTTGTAAGAATATAATAATTCAAATGGAAGCTAAACAATAAAAATTGGATCATCAACCAAAGAAAACCGAAAATCACAACATACCTCTATCTATTGCACTTTCTCTTCTTCTCTCACTTTGTTCACTATTTTGGCACTTCTAAGCTCTCAAAACACTCAAATATAGATGGTGTATATGCTATAAGTTGATTGGTTGAGCCTAGGGACCAAAACCCCTTATATAGCCAAGCTCCCATCAAAGCTTATGGTTCTTCCGTTACCATTTTTTGAGTAAATTCCATGGGTAATAGTTGAAACGTTTTCTAAATATTAATGGAATTCAATGGGCCATATTTATGATCTGCTTAAGAAGAAGGATCAATTACATTCTCCCACTTGGTCCATACGTTTAACCTAATGTCTCAACTTAATCCCATTAATTATCTATCTTAAGAAATAAACACATGAATCATGACGATAAGTCCTCTTACAACAAGTATTACCTTCCATGTATTACGATGTATTTAGTTCCTCAAGTAAATTTCTTAATATGGTAACTATACTTAATGAATAAACCCTATGTTTAATCTGGTCCATTACAAATATATTTTCTCAAGTAAATTAAGGTGCACATGTAAATGAGAAAACATCACAATATATAAGAGTTTAATTAATAAACTGTATGTATACAATTACAAAGGGTAACTAAGCCCTATTTTCTCTACATGATCCTTGAATTTCAGTGGTGGCATGCCCTTAGTCAAAGGATCAACAATCATAAACTCAATGCTAATGTGCTAAATGACTATGTTTTTTTTCTTTTACACGTTCTCTTATTACCAAATACTTAATGTCGATGTGTTTACTTCGTATCCCACTTTTGTTGTTTTCAGCTATAAAAACAGTAGCAAATTGTCGCAAAGAATTTTCAATGGCCTAGAAATGGAATCCATGACTCTAAGCCCAGAAATGAAACTCTTAAGCCATACACCATGCGAAGTGGCCTCAAAATAGGAAACGAACTCAGCTTCTATAGTAGAAGTAGCAGTTAAGGTTTACTTGACACTCCTCCAAGAAACAACTCTACCAGTCATCATGAAAATGTACCTTGATGTTGATTGGTGAGAATCAACACAGCCAGCAAAGTTTGAATCTGAGTAGCTAATCACATCTAGATTGTCCGTTTGTCTATACATAAGCATGTAGTTTTTTGTTCCTTGAAGATACCTTATAACATTCTTTTCATCTCTCAAATGGTATATACCTGGATTACTCTGATATTGCCCTAGCATCCTAATAGATGTAAATTACTTATGTATTTCTAATCCGAATTTGTTAGTTTTTAAGTACGTTTATAGTTATTTTTATATGTTTTAATATGATTTTATTCTTTTTATATTAAAATAGGTGCGTGGGGTGAAAAGGTATGAAATCGGAGCGAAAACGATGTGATCGAACCAAAGCGGACGAAGTTACGGTGGATAAATGAGCAAGGAAGCAACATTGTGAAAGAAGCCCACTGCCTAGGCGTTCAGACCTCCGCCTAGGCTGTGAAGATGCTGAGAACATTTCCAAGTCGACCGCCTACTTCTTCGCCTAGGCGGTCACCAAACCTACAAAACCGGTACAGGTGCTGTAACTTCAAGACTATTTTGAACTACGATTAAATCCTATTTTGGAAACACTCAAAACATAGGAGTTGTAGATATTTTTCTTATCTTTCCACAGATTTTTGAATCACCTCAATCGGAGTTCGGATGAAGAATTCACAGTCAAAACAAAATGCAAACATGCAGTAACTTCGCCTAAGCGAAAATCCAGCAGAAAGTTAACCGACCTAACTTCGCCTAGGCAAAGGCAAAAACCTCTGTGCAGAATAGATATTTTGTAGATATTTTTTGGCTTATTTAAACCCTTCTCTCCTCATCTCTTCTTTCTTCTTGAGCCCCTAAGGCCTTAGGCCATATTTTAAGAATATGATTAGGGATTTTTTAGGGAGAGCTCTCAACCCGAGGTGGAGGATGAAGAGGGAAGCGATCGTTTGACGGTTCTAGCGCCAATTCTTCAGATATAGGCTAAGTCACTCGTTTATTCTCTTTGTTTTCTTCATTTTGGTAGTTGTTGAGCATGTTTAGCTCATTTTACATTGTATAAACGGCTAGGGCCATGAGTTAAACATGGATTGTAATAAGGATTAATGTATTATTTATGAAAATATAGTTTTGGTTGAATTTGTGATTCGTTTATGGTTGTTCCTTATAATTTCGATTGTGTTACCGTGTTTTCTATGATTATATGCTAGTTTAGATATATTGAGAATATGGGATTTGACACTCGGGAGAGATAACCCTGGATTCGGACTAGGGTTAACACAATACGATAATCTAACGACCCGGGAGGGCGTTAGAAAGTGTGCAATCGATGACGTTGAGGCGAGACTCACGTGACCTAGAGTCGTTAAGACGTTGAGGGATACTTCGACGTTGACGCGAAGTCACGTATTCCCCCATCTTACACTCGGAAGAGGTAGCGGAGGAGTTTACGAACCGAGATTGTCAGATATGCCGAACGCCGTTAATGTTAACTAAAACGAATTAAACACATTTAAGTAAATAAGGTTAATCCCTAGGAAATCTACTCCCCTAAACAATCTCAAATTAGTATTTATCGTATAGTTAACTTAATTAGTATTTTAGTTTAATATTAGTATTAAATTAAATTCCATTTTTAGCGCTTAGATAAAATTAGGTTATGACAATTGAGATACTTGATAGTAATCTCAAAAAATCCCTATGGATACGATACCCGACTGAAAGGTCCACTATACTAAAACTTGATCCGTACGCTTGAGGTGAAAGTGGCAGCGCTTACTTAGCGACCACCACATCCCCACAACAAATGCAATGTCAGGTCTAATACAAACCTGAGCAAACATAAGGCTTCCGGCAGTAGAAGCGTATGAGATGTTTTTCATTGATTCCCTCTCAAAGTCGTTATTCGGACATTGGTTCAGATTGAACCTATCACCCTTCACAGTGGGAGTAACACTTGGTGAACAATCCTTCATCCGAAATATCTCCAAAACCTTATTGATATAAGTTTCTTGTGACAAACCTAAAATACCTTGAGGTCTATCTCTATGGATTTTAATGCCAATGATATAAGATGTCTCATCCATATCCTTTATGTCAAAAAAATTTGGAAAGAAATTGTTTCACTTTATGCAGCAAACCCTTATCGTTGGTTGCATGCAAAATATCATCCACATATAAAACAATAAAATAAATCTTACTCCTACTAACCTTCTGGTATATACAATTGATCCATGGGATTTTATCCAAATGAAGAAATTACTCCATGGAATTTAAAATACCACTGACGGGAAACTTGTTTTAGACAGTATATAGATTTCTTAAGCTTATAAACCAATTGCTCACCACCACTAGAGGAGAAACCTTCAGGTTGTTTCATATAAGCCTCTTTCTCTAGATCTCCATTAAGAAATATTATTTTTACATCCATTTGTTGCAAGTCAAGGTCAAAATGAGCAACTAAAAACAAAATTATATGAAGAAAATCTTTCTTAGATACAAGAGAAAAAGTCTCCATGTAATCGATTCCTTCTTTCTGAGCAAATCCCTCAGTAACGAGCCTTGCCTTATATCTCTTAATGTTTCCTAATGAGTCTTTCTTGGTCTTAAAAACCTATTTACAGCCAATGGTCTTCGCCCTATTAGGCAACTTTACAAGATCCCAAACTCCGTTGTTCTTCATGGAATTCATATCATCCTTCATAGCATCGTGCCACAAATCTAACTCTTTGCAACTCATGGCCTGTGAAAAGGTTTCAGGATCATTTTTTACTCCAATACTATGTCAGATTCTTGAAGATACACAACATAATCACTAAAAATTGTTGATCTCTTATCTCTAGTAGATCTTCTTAATGTTGTACCAACGTCTCCCTGAGGAACTTGTGGTTCAACTTTGTTGGCCCAGTAGAATACCCAAGAGGGGGTGGTGAATTGGGTAATTAAAAATATATCAGAATAAAACTTGATAAATCAAATAATTAATTTTAAGCCGAAATTAATTATTATCTTTATAACACAGCGGAATAATATGATCAATCTAAGTGCACAGCCAAACAACAAAAATAGTAAAATAATAATGCAGTAGACAAAAGATTTATATTGGTTCACCAAGCTACTCTTGGCTAATCCAGTCGCCCGAGCTCCACGGAGGTCGTACCTACTAAAACCAAGATCCCTTTAAAGGTAGGAACCAAACCAGCACACCGATTCTTTTACAGGCTCAAAATCAACCTTTACAATTTCCTTTTCTCAAGCTAAAGAAGAACCTCTACTTTTTACAGGCTAATGAATAACCTAATTCTTTTTAACACTGAGCCTCAAGAATTAAAACCTTACCAAAAAATACTCCAACTATCATTTTTACAGGTAAGGATGGAACCTTTACAAATCACTTACACTAATTCTATTCAGGAATAATTAATACCTCAATCTCTTTACAGGAAGAGACTGAAATGCAGTTATCTTTGATTAAATATCCCCAATGATATTTAACCCATCACAACTCACCAATACAAAAATTAATAAGTAGTAAATCTCACTCGAAGCTTCTACCACCCCAGATAAGTAAAAACTCAATTAATATCCCAACTAGTGATATAAATATGTGAGATACAGAAATATGATTTTAACAAGAATATGGGTAGCAAATTGGAGTACGTAATCAGATTCAAGAAATTGTTTGAAAGAATATTTTCTTCAAAAATCAAAAACAATTTCTAAGATCAATTTCCAAAATATAAAATAATAAACAATAAATAATATGAAAATATCTCACCCGGAATCTACAGAAATAATAATTAGAACAGTATAGCTTCAAATCTGGTATCAGCAAGAATAGATCACAATTGATTATCAGAATCACTCTTAGAATAACTCACAATAACGTAGAATACTAACTCTTATAAAAGCTCTCTCAAAATGATATAGAATTATTAACTCTCTTAGAATGATTAGCTTCTCTAATACAATTCGCAGGTCTATTTAAAGGAACATGTAATCAGTCTTCTAACGGCTAGTTTATAAGTGTCATGATAATAAAAAGCTCTTATAGACCCCCTTATAACATAAGGATTTCATTTAGATTCAATTTCACTTAATAAAAACTTTCAAAACACTCAATTAAACCCCAAAGTATTTCTCAATCAAAATAAATAAGTATAGAATCCATTTAAGTATCAAATTGAGAAACATTAATATTTAATGAACCATATTGAAAGGATTTAATTAGTATATGAACCATATCTTAAATATAGAGAATATCCCCGAAATCTCTCTCAAATCCTAAAAACAAAATGACTACTTTTGGATTTAAACTTGGATCAAACAGTATTCTAAAACTACGCGTTCAGTCGACTGAAAGATACTGGAAGTAGCCCATGCAGTTCATCGGTCGACTACTTGGTTGACTCTTCGATTCAGAGAGTTTGTCATGCTTTCACCGATCGACCTGTCAGTCGACTCTTCAATTCAGAGAGTTCAGTTGTTTTTACCGGTCGACCTGTCGATCGACTTTTCGATTTAGAGAGTTCAACCACCATTGGCCGGTCGACTTCTCCCTTCTAGATATTTTCTCTTATCTCATTTTTTACTCACTTTCTTTTACAATTTTGCCCATTTATCCATTTTTATCTTTAAATAAGCTCTACTAATATTCTTATATTCCATTTTAGTCATTCAAAAATATTTCTTTTCAATTCACATGGGAGCAAATAATTACACTTAACCAAAACACACATAAACGATAAAATTTATTTTGTGCCATGTGTGTGTTCTTAAACGAGATATTAAGAATTAAGATTTACCTGGGTTGTTTTTCCTAATTTCTTCAAACTCGTAATTCATCTTCATCATATTGATATCTTCATTTAGCATCCATTCAATTTGACGTCTTCATCACTGGAACTTTAAATCTCTGAAACACTCAATTAAACATTAGTTCCATCAAAATATCAATACTTAATTGCTCATCAAAATCTTAGGATCAACAAACTTGTTGTTTAGAAGCTTGTGGAAATTTTTGAATTGCTTGATCTATTAGAAGATTGTCAGCAGCTTGTGGAACCTCAATAATTGGTTGCTCAATACCAGTTTGAACTGGATGGGTGCTATGAACTATAATCAATCTGTCACTAGATGTCTAAGGTTGAGACTCTGTATAACCATGTACATAAACTATGATCCTAAACCGATCACTCCCACTTATCATGTCATTCTCAAGAAATATAGCATTTCTTGATTCCACAATTCTAGTAGTATGAGAAGGACAATATAATATATATATAACCTTTGGATCTTTCGGCATATCCAATGAAAAACCCACTAACGATCCTTAGGTCCAGTTTATTCTCTTGTGGGTTATATAGCCTTACCTCAGACAGACAACCCCAAACGCGCATATGTCTCAAACTTGGTTTCCAACCTTTCAATAATTTAAATGGTGTCTTTGGGACAGCCTTGGTTAGAACTCGGTTTAATATATATATTGTCATCTTTAGTGCTTCAGCCTACAATGATTTAGGAAGATTGGAGTTGCTAAGCATACTTCGTACCATGTCCAGTAATATTCAGTTTCTTCTTTTTGCAACACCATTCTGGTCCGGAGAACCGGGCATGGTATATTGGGCAACGATCCCCTGTTCTTGAAGAAACTTGGCAAAGGGACCAGGTGCTTGTCCATTCTTGGTGTATCTTGCATAATATTTTCCACCTCTGATCTCACAATATAGATTTGCTTTCTGTATTGGTTCTCAACTTCAGCCTTAAATATTTTGAAGGCATCCAATGCTTCATTTTTATTATGAAGTAAATATATATACATATATCATGAGTAATCATCGATAAAAAAGATGAAGTATTTCTGACCATGTGCATCCATATCTAAACAACATATATCAGTGTGAATGATTTCTAATATGTCTGAACTCCTATTAGCACATTTCTTGGACTTGTTAGTTTACTTTCCCTTAATGCAGTCCACACAAGTCTCAAAATCAGTGTAATCTAAAGTACTAAGTACCTCGTCATTCACTAATCACTTAATTCTTTCTATGGAGATATGACCTAATCTCCGGTGCCATAACATGGAGGAGTCCTCATTAATATCACACTTGTTAGTGCCAGTGTGAACATGCATTGAACTGCAAATAGCATCGTTTTACAAGAAAATACGATAAAGACCATCAGATAAAATACAATTCCCAACACAATCAGATTTATATAATAAACCAAATGATGTGTTTTGAAAGTTAAAGGAATATCCAAACGGTACAAGTCTTGAAATAGAAATCAAGTTTCGTGAGAAACTTGGTACATAAAAGATCCTCTCTAATTTTAAGACAAAGCCACTACTTAAAGTTAAAACATAAGTTCTAATTGCCTCCACATGTGAGCTCATCTTGTTGCCTAATAAGATGTTTTGCTCACTTCTCACTGACTTTCTTAGGTTTTGTATACCTTGCAAAGAGTTTGCAACATGGATTGTAGATTCATAGTCAATCCACCAGGTGTTAACATTAACATTAACCATATTAGATTCATAACAAACAAATGAGGTTGGTTTACCTTTATTCTCAAACCATTTTTGGAGTTTGTCACATTCTTTCTTCATGTGTCCCTTCTTTTTTACAGAAGAAACATTTTGTTTCTTTCTTGATATCAGCTTAAGGTGGTATTTTACCTTTCCCCTTTCTGATTAGTTTTATGTTTGGCATGAGCTTTGTCAACTTTGTTCCTCACGCGGTTTATTGCCAACAATGTTCTCTCACCTTGCTACATCACTAGCCTCTTTTCTTCTTGAACACACATGGTCACTAATACGTTGATTGACCATTTGTCTTTATGTGTGTTGTATGAGATCTTGAAAGGCCTATATTGTTGTGTAAGGGTGTTCAGAATGTAGTGCACCAGGAAGGATTCTGATATATCAACTTTAAGGTTTTTAAGTTGAGCCGCAATGTCTCGCATTTGCATTATGTGCTCGCGCACACGTTTCTCATTTGTGAGTCTAAGAGATGAAAACTTCATTATAAGGGTGTTTGCTAGTGCCTTTTCTGAAGTGATGAACTGCTTGTCAATAGCTTTCAACAAGTCTCAGACATTCTCATGTTGGTCAATAGAACCATGTATCCTAGCAATTATCTTGGTCTTGATAAACATCACGCTGAGCCGATTGGATTTCTCTTATCGCTCATATAGCGCGATCTCATCTGGAGTGCTGGAATCGGTGATTGTAGGTGATTTGTCCTTCTTAATAGCATAATCTATATCCACACACCTTAAATGGAAGAGAATAATCTCTTTTCATATCTTATAGTTATCATCGCTAAGTTCAGGAATATCACATTGGATATCAAGAAACTAACATATTGAGAAACTGTATAAAACCCAAAAAATAAGACCTAATAGTCTAAATTGCATGTTTTACCAATATAAAACATGCAAAAATGAATCTCATGACATAAAAATTGTTTGTGGGCAAAACCCACAAACAATTTTTAATTCAAGTAGATTCAAATTATCGTAATGATAGAATAATCAAATTATATATTTAATTTCATACATTATGAAAATAATTTAATTTTCTATCTAAAATTTTTACTTTATGATTAAACTATCAAATTATATATCATTCATAATTCATGTGGTTAATTATGAAAATAATATGATATTTTATCCTAATTAATTATATAAATATAATAAAAGTTCCTGAGGGATAAAATTTATTATATTAAGTATAATTAATCACAATATTATGTCTAATTTCTTATGTGATCCTTATTATAGCTTAATATATATATTAATTAACTAAAGGTGTTGTGGCTAATCTCTAATTAATTAATATAATATGGATCATTAGACATTTTTTAAAAAAAAATTATGCATAAAATTAAATTTTATAAGAATAATCTTAATTTTACATAATCTAACAATATCTAAAACTAAATAATATGTTATCATATGTAAACATAATTCTAATAAATAAAATATAAATTGCATAATTGAACATAATATTATGCACTTAATTTAATTCTATGCACAAAATAAACTCATTCTAAAAGCACAAATTAATAACATAATATTAATGTATAATATGAGCATAATAAATTTAAGTTGTACAAACAATTTAATTTATCCTTATATTGCATATATATTATTTTAAACATTAATGAATAACTTATGCAAAACCAAAATAGGCATAAAACAAATAGATGCCCAAGAATTATTTTATTTTAGTTTATTTTCGTTGCAAAAGGAATAAAAATGTCATTCTATAATCAATGGCATTTTCATAAATAAAATAGCAGAAAATGAGATTTCCTAATTTTTATAATCAATGGCATTTTTGTAAATATTATGATAATTGCAATGCTCTCTTTCCTTTTCAAAAATGGCATTTAACGAAATAAAGGCACACAAAGGAACAAAGGCACAAATAAAGAGGAAAGGAAATGATATATACAACCTTTCTCCTTTTCTTTTCTTTTTAAAAAAAATGGCAAACATTGATAAGTGGAAGTGTAGGGCCCACTTTCACCAAAATCATAAATGTTGACAATTTGGACAGGAGGAAAGTGATATTTATGAAACTTTAGGGGTGCAAAGTGTCAAAAACCCCAAAGTTTTAGTCATCTTCAAGCTCTTGACGGGTCGACCCGACCTGATACAAACCCGTTTTTATAAGCCCATGACTCGGTCGAAAAATAGCATTTTTTACACCAAAAACTCCATTTTTAATAACAAAAAGCTTAGAAAATCAATATCCAAAAGATTTTTAACAATATTATTCCCCAAAAACAACTCAAAACAAACTTTATTTTTAAAAAAATTCTCCACGGCCAAAACAAGAGAATGTCAAAGGTAGAGATATGAGTGCTATGATACCAACTTGAAGAATATAAATGATCCAAATGGAAGCTAAACAAGAAAAATTGGATCAACAACCAAAGAAAACCCAAAATCATAACATACTTCCATCCATTGCACTTTCTCTTCTTTTCTCACTGTTTTGACACTTCTAAGCTCTCAAAACACTCAGAAATAGATGGTGTATATGCTGAGAGTTGAGTGATTGAGCCTAGGCACCAAAACCCCTTATATAGCCAAGCTCCTGTCAAAGCTTATGGCTCTTCCATTACCACTTCTTGAGTAAATTCCACGGGTAACAGTTGAAATGTTTTCCAAATATTAAAGGAAATCAATGGACCATATTTGTGATCCGTTTAAGAAGAAGAATCAGTTACATAATTAAACCATCAGAAACCATCACAAAATTAGTTCATAATCATTGTAACCCTTTAGTATATGCGTCAATTTAATTCCAATAGTTATGGTTAAGTTTATTCAATCAAGCAGACAAAATATATCTAGTCATCATGATTAAGATAATCAAGAAACATATATGGCATTAATCAAGATATGAAAATCCTTTTGAAAATCATACTAAATTATACCCTAACAACTTTGTAATGTTTATGATGTATGAAGTAAGTTTAAACAAGTTGTTAATGAAGTTGGATTGGTAAAACACCAAATAGGATTCAAAAAGCAATGTAGAAAAAGATTTAATATGTTTGTCTAATGAAAATGATCGACTGAATTCCTCAACCAGTCCATCAGAAAGTTCTTAAGTTCAAGAATTTTGAGGTTCTAAAAAATTTAGTTGACCAAATAGTTCTTAATCGGTCAATCGTTTCAATGTTATTCAAAAGAATTGGCTTTTTTGAAAACTCAATCGACCAGATTATCAAGGATGGTCGACCGTTTTAGCCTTGAAAAGAATTTTTTGACTTCCTAGAAACTTTAGACAACTATTTCTAAAAGGTTTCGACTGTTTTAGTCTAGAAATTGTTTTAGGAAGTTGGTCAACCATTTTGATCTAGAAACACATTTAGGCTTGTTAGAAAGGTCAGTCGTCCATTTTATGAATGTAGGTCTATCGTTTTAGTTAAAAAATAGTCATTAAGGCTTCCTGAAAAAGTCAATCTACCAATTTTGCTAAATTGGTCTATCATTTTTCGTGAACTTTATTTTTTTTCCCTTTTTTAAACTGTTTTGAGGTCCTAAAACATTGTGCATCATTTTTTATATATTCCACACATTAAGACCATTTCAATTAAGATTCATTCATTTTTTTAAAAAAAACACTGATCAATTTTAATATTACTATGAATTATATGATTGGTGTGCGTATCGTAATGAGTCAACATGTATTCAATCTATCACTTAAAAAAATAAAAACATCAATTTATTGATTCTCGCTTATCATGGTCCCTTACATCTTCATGGGCCCTTACATCTCGTTCTCCCACAAAGATCTAATGCAATATGTGTTTCAATTTTCCTTGAAGATCAATGAATGCCACATATCCTCCTAGCTATCTTCCAGGAATATATCTCAAGGTGCACATTTCAGTGGCGTGTGGTTGCAAATAGACCTGATGTAGGTGGCCTATTTTCTTTATTCACTTAGTTGGTGTTAGCTATATCGAAGGCTTGGAATGATGTTGCTAACTCTGTATTCTCGAGTTCAATTACTGGCACAACAAGAGATTGATAGATTCCGTGATCACTTTTTGTGTTTATTATAATAATTACGTCTTCATCGATGAACTTGAGCTTTTATTGAAGGGAGGATGGCATTGCCTCGACTACAAGGATCTATTGTTGACCCAATATGATAGTGTAGGAAGTTGATATGTTCATCACGTAAAAGTTTACTTGGAAGGTCACTAGCTTTATGGTTATGGGAAATGTGATATTCTCTATCGATTCTTTTATTTATCCGTTAAAGGATTAGATCATAATGGTGTTGATTCTTATGCCTCTCTCATCTACTCTAAATATTTTCCAAGTTGTTCAGCTGGCAGTAGTACTTGTTTGAGAACGGAATCCTTGCACTAGACAACAATATTGAGCGACTTGATATGCCCCCCAATCAATATCATCGACAAAGGAGATGTTATTCGAGTTGAACACCATTTGATGCATATTTTGGGTACACCTCAAAGGTCATCAAAAGTACCAATATGGAGATTTAGGCAAGTGCATTGCTCAATTATTCCACTATCTTGTACTTGGTATTCTGTGTGGCTTTCAAACACTCATTTGCTTCTTATTCTGTGGATCATTTGTCTCTTTGTCAAGTACTTTGAACAGATCTGGTCCTTGTCATTATGATCACCACTCCAACAGATTTAGTGATTTATTCGGGCATTTCGATTCTAATAGTGGGATCTAGCTTTATGACACCTATCTAGTGGTTTGAGTATAATGGCCTGTGACTTGAAAGAGGGATGGATAACTAGAAGATGCTCAGGTAACCACAAAAATTCTAGATCCATAACCTTCTCTAGATCTAACCACATGTAGAAAATTCAATCATTGCCAACATGCCTGACATGTCTATATGGAGGTCGATGGTACCTTCCTGACTGTATCTATCATACTAGTTTTGATTTTAATAGCACAAATCAAGTTATCGGCCAAGGTTGTTGTGCTGTTATTGCTTGGCTCTTATTTTGCCAATGATTTTATGACTCAATATGCCTTCTTGCAATTACAAATGGCTATCTATTCTATTCTCTATCATACGTCATGGGTAGCAGCTTCTTATGGTTACTCTTCTTGGAAAGAATGGCATCATTACCCCATCCAATAGGGATTAAATGCACATCCTCCTTATTCTTCAAGACTAACGCTGACAAATCTAAGCAATATGTTTTCTCATAGTTTAGGGACTCGACGTAGACGGACCTTGGGGATTTTGGATCCTTATTTCAAGTTATGAAATTCTCCTATCCATTTATATCCTCTTCATAATCTATATTGAATCCATCCATGTTCACTGCACGAGGTGGATCCTCATTCTTTGGCAAGGGGTTCTATTGAAAGCCATTCACCATTATTGGGAAAAACATGGATTTAGCTTATCAATCCAATGTCTGAGGTTTTATTATTTATCTGTGTCGGGGCCTGGTTCCCTATAATAATAGGCACATAATAATCTAGCGTTAAAACTGGATGCTTGGGGATTTCGACGATGAGCTCAAATGCACTTCAAACACTCTTGATAAATGCAAGATGAGAATTAGTCGAGTGGTAAAATATTTTTTTATTTTCTCATGGGGAGGACCATGAGGTCTATATGGAGTAGGGTATGGAGGTTGATGAAGATTGGGAGCATATGTCGATTGTTGGTTCCAGTAAGGAGTGTATGGGGAAGGACCTAGAGGTGGGATTGGTCATATCAGGTTCTTTCCCTCTTGGAGGAGTGGATTTCTTTCCTTTATTATCAGGTTTATGAATATTTTTTGTACAAATTCTTTCTTAGAAATATTTTCAAACCCATAAAATCTCCAAGAAAAGGCCTATGGAGACTGTTAAGGCGTGTTTCATACTACTGATGCGGTTGTGTTTTGATAAACATTTGCACTATCTTTGTTTTTCTCCGATAGAGTGCATAATCCCAAAAGGATTATCCAATATTTGGCCTGAGGTTTTGAAGTGAGATCTTGTTTGGGGAGATCTCCTTGTTGTAAGCTTATTTTTTGAAAAATATTCTCACAACATCAAGGAATTTCTTTAACTCGGTTTGATCATGCTTGTGTACCAATGAGCAGCAGCTCCCGTTACCGTTAGGTACTTGAAAAATAAATAGATGGGGAACCTCATTCTGAATATAGTTCTTACAATTAAATTAGTATCGAGGTGTGTCGGAAAGCATTAGCCGGAATATTGATTATTGACAAGTTTTCTTTCCATTTTGTTGAGGATGAGAGTTTCTGAAGGTTTATGCATGTTGTTCAACCAAAATGATAAACACTCCATCTCATGTCACAATTGTTATGAGGTGTATTTGAGAGGGAAAAAAATTGAAAATTGTTTTTCGAGGACGAAGAGTTTGTCTTACCATAGACACATGGACTTCCATTCAAAATTAAAATTATGGGTCTCACTACTCATTTTATTGATGGTTAATGAAAAACGCACAAAAGAGGAATGAGAAGGTGAAGAAATCTCTTTAATGCTATGATTCCTATGTGACACTTAAGAACGGGAATAGTTCTCATGATCCAGAGGTGGGTCAATAATTGGTGAAAGAGGAATGTAGTGGTGTCCCTAAAGGTGCCAAAGCATTTAGGATCTCTCAATTTAAAAAGTACTTGACAAGGTAGGTATATTTGAAAGCAAAAATGAAGTACAAAAGTATCTAGCTAAGAGTGTTGCAGATGATGTAGATGAGTTTTATGTATTAGGTTGGTGGAAGATTAATACCCCTAGATATCATGTTCTTTCTATTGTTACACAACATCTTCTTGCAATTCTAGTGTCTATGATCGTTTTAGAATCGACATTTAGCACATGAGGTCATATGCTAAATCGTTTTCAGAGTTCATTGTCACCAAATATTTTTTAGGTTCTGATTTGTGCAAAAGATTTTCGTTCTTCGACAACTCCAATTAGCCTTAGAGATGCAATAGATGATGTTGAAGAATTGGAGAATCGTACTTAAAGTATTTATACATTATATTTTACATTTAATATTTATCTATTTATTTTTATTTTACATCTTGATCTACTTTTTAATATTCTCAATTTATGTTGTAGGACATGTGGATCATAATAATCCTATTGAATTTACATCGATGATCATCTATTGTGATAAAAGTTTGAAATAATATATTTTTTATTGCTCTAAATAGTTTGCATTTTGAAGAGGTTTGTTCTTACTTCTTATGATGGACATTGGACATTGTGTTTATTTATTAAGGATATTGGAATTTGAACATTTGTTTTAAGTTATTATTGTTGTTTAAATTTTAATATAGACATTAGAATGTGTTAAATTATTAGTGTTTTTTTTAAAATATTAGTAGTCAAAATGTTTTATTGTGTACTGAAAAAAAATATTATTTCTCTAATGGAAAAGCAATATTGTTGTAAAACACAAAAATAAAAGTTTCGGTTGGGCCCAGGAACATCCCTCATGAGCGCCCTCTACCCCGATTTACAACCCCTAGTGCATAAAAACACTGAACATTGCTAAGAGTTGAAATGAATATTCCCTCTCATTCCAACTAATCACAATTATTGGAACTCTAACATCACCCCCAAATTAGAAACAATTTACTTTGAAATATAATTTAAAAAAAATAGTACTTTTTCTCAAGCCTTGAAAAGCAGTTGAGGCCAATCATTCAAAAGCTTACAATATAAAAAATTACACCAACAACAGTAACTAAACCTTTGTCTCACTTATATAGGGTCGATTATATGAATCCATTTACACCATAGTGATCGATCAATGGTCCTTCCTTCCGTCAAGTTTAATGTCAACAAATCATTTCTAATAGTCTCATCTAACGTCATCTTAGTTCTACCTCTCCCTCTAGTAACCCCCTGCACTAGAATTAAATCACATTTTCTCATTAGTGCTTCTATAGGTTTTCTTTGCACATGCTCAAACCATCGTAAATAATTTCCTCTAATTTTCTCTTTGATCGGTGTTATTCCTAAATTCTCTCTAATAGTTTCATTCTTAATTTTATTCATTCTCGTCTTCCCACTCATCCACCGCAATATCCTCATTTATGTCACCCTAATTTTTTAGACATGATTCATTTTTACCGCCCAACATTCTAAACCATACAGAAATGCTGATCTTATAACAGTTTTGTAGAACTTTCTTTTAAATTTCAACAAGATCCTACAATCACAAGTCACTCCAACTGCACTTCTCCACTTTAACCAACCTACCTTAACTCTATGTGTAATACCCTCCATGATTTCGCCATTACTCTAAATCATTGAACCTAAATATCTAAAATGATCAATCTTTGGCACCTTCTCATCTTCAATTTTGATCGCACTAACGTCTTTCTTGACATTACTAAAATTGCAATACATATATTACGTCTTGCTCCTACTAACCTACAAATTTTTAGACACTAAATCTTCTCTCCATCTTTTTAACTCAATATTAAGACCTATTCTCCTTTTGTCAATTAATAATCATTTCTCGTAGAGTTATGAACGATGAAAAAAAAATTGAACAGGAAAAGTGGGGCTCGGGCTTAAAACTCTTCTCTTTTCTTTAAATTAAAAGATAATTATGTAAATATTTTGGGTTTCAATTAATTTTTGCCCTCAAATTATAAAGTAAAAAACAAATATTATAGAAAGAATGAGGGAACCCCCTCTCATCCTTCTTATCAATTTACTTTTGCACATCACTAACTCGTAGATACAAATAATCTTTTGGTTGTGCTTCCTACTCTATAATGTAACTTTTAGTTATAGCAATCGTCGCACCTACAATCCAACCAATTAAGAGAATCAATAGATTCATTTCGAGCTGCTATTCATTCTTCCCAAACGCAGCATACTACACAAACTCTAAGTGTGCTGCTAGTTCCCCCACCCAACCAATACTGAAAAATCGATGGGGTCACTCGAAGTAGATAACCCAAGGGCTATCCGCCAACAAAACATACCAATCATGAATGCGGTTATCATCGCCATTCACCATTAAAAAATAAATATGAAAAAATAGTCTACATTATATTTTCTTTCAAATCTTTGCCGGAGAAATAATACAAAGTATTCTGAGTATATTTATGAAATAAAAGTTACCTAGCAAACCAAAATAGAAAAAAAACTGGCTACACAAAAGCCATAATACAAAGCGGGAAAAAAATTAAAAATCACCCGAGCACATAGTGCTTACATAAAATCAGTAGGCACCATGGTACTGCAGCATACTCTTTATGTACAAGAATAGCCCTCCGGATCTCAAATGATTTTCTCAAAGACCAGTATTGGGGTTGTTTCCGGCAAGAATGAGAGATATTTCCAGTCCACGACTGAACGCTTGGTTGAACATAAGTCGGGTTTGAAATGTCGATATGAAAGGGAACCACGAGAAGAGTGCGATTGGGACAAATATAAGCATCCCCATACTGGCATCAAATAAGCGTGCAATTGAACGAACTGATTTCCATAGTCCCACTTTCTTCATCAGCGGTTTCCATGCCGCAGCAATCTGGCAAAGATAAAATAAGTAAAAACACAAGCAAATGTTGATTCGTTCGATGAAAACAAGAACGCAAAGAAATTGAGTAGAGAGAGATTTTGTTTAGATGATATCTAATGGAAGAGAAACAAAAACATAATAAAAAGGAAGGACCTAATAAATATATTTATATTGTCCATTAAGTTCTCTATTCAATTTTAAATTCTCCTTCCTTCCAAAATGAATGTTAATTTCGACCGAAGTTAATCCTATGCATTCCACGTCTGGAAAATTTTGGCAAACTATTTTCTATCTTTTTCCTTCCCCTCAGGCCTCACCCACTTGCTCTCTCTACTTGCAGATCCACTTCTCTCCCTCACCACCATACCACCTTCCCTCTCCCCTTTCCCATCCTACCCCCACCACAATTCTAGCAATCGGAACAGGAAATATCCAAGAACTACCACCACATGATCATTAATCACTACCAACATTACCAATACACACCCAATGGATCCAACCACCACAGAGAAAACCTTAATATTCTGACGATACCAAACTCTACGATCGCTGATCACCCTCATCTTCAGTTGTGGTCTAACCATTAATAGAGACTGGACATGCCAGCGATCTTAACAACCAGAACAAGCTCCAGTGGCAGATCCCAAAATTTAGTCCGGGGGGGGGGGGGCTTGTGTAATTATAGGATTTGATTTTATTTTTAATTCAACAACAGCAAAAAAAAAAAAAAAAAATTATACATAGCTACGTAGACATATTCAAAATATAAATACCTAAATAATAATACAGTTTCTATTTTAAACTTTTACAATTTGCCCCTTCGAGTCTGTCTTTTGAAAATTTTCCATGATTACATCATCAATAGATTCAAATACGTCTCTCTACATGAATGTAACCAAGCTATCATTCAACCATTCATCACCCATTTGATTACGAAAACGATTCTTGATAATATTCATAGCTGAAAATGCTCTCTCAACATTAGCTGTGGCAACCGGTAAAGATCAAAGCCAAAGTCGTAAGCAAATAAACAAATGGATATATTTTAACCCTACCCATCTTCATCATCTTTCTAGCAAGATCACTGATGCCACTCAAATTTGAAAGGCAACTACAAGAGCTCATGTCAACTGTATTAGTGTCCAATCGATCATAAAGGATCATAAGCTCAAATGAAGTAAATTTTTTCGAATAAAATTCAGTAAGAAGAATGAGAAAAAGAGAAAATTGGATTCAAACATGCCACACAAAGAAGCAACTCTGTGTTTCTCATTGAGATGAGTATTGGGTTCTTGAATTTGCATATCTAGAACGGTGTAGAATATCTCAACGCGGTAATGATGCAAATATGTCCTCTCTTCGGCATTACATCTACTTTGCCCACGAGGTACCAACATGCCATCCAAAAGAAGAAACCTTGTCCAGTAAAGAGGAGGTCCATCCACTCTCCCTCATCATTTGGAGCCCTTTTTTTAACACTTGAACTTAACTCACCACATTCACTATATCCTGATCATTCCTTTGTAAAGCTTCTGATCACTTGTTTCTGATTCCCAATAACCTTTCACTAAATGAAGGTGGAATATAAATCGAAAAGATTGCAATAGTTCCACCACCTCTTTTGCTTCCACTGTTGAGTTGAGTTTGGAACCTCTTTATTATCATGAGTGAATCAATTACTGCATCAAACATGGTTGCTAAGCTCCCCAAAGTGTTATAATATGAGCCCCAATGTATATCACCACTCCTTCTGAGGTTTGTTTCTTGATTCAAACCTTGTCCGGTTAAGAGCTCACCCATATCTAGTGCCTTCACAATTATTTCAGCTTGCTTCTCTCTAAGAAATCTCGAAATTTACAAGATGATCCAAAAACGTTCAATAATTTACTACCAAACTAAAAGGCAAAGTAACACGATCATTATTCTTGGGCATCGAAACAAGGGCAAATTGAAATTGACGAGCAAAACAATGAACAATATAAGTGCTTTAGGGCCATTAAACTCACCTTAATGCTTAATTACATATCCTTTTCTATCCACACGCCTTATTACATTGGCCATTTGCTCCTTGATTGATATGTCACGAGCTTCACCAATCAAGAGAAAATTATGCATCGCCAAGATCACTAATAATCACTTTGAAGGTTTCTAATGCAACAGGAGTCGCAATATCTTTTAGCAATTCAGGAGAAGTTAACTTATGGTTCTGAGAAGCATTGTAAGCATCACTGCTTTGACTTCAGTACTATTTCTAGCAAGGAACTTCAAAAGTTGAATAAAATTTCCACGATTACTTGAATCTTTAAATTCATCATGAACAAAATCGAATACACTCGATTGTTGCATTTAAGCAAGTTCGATATAATCAAGACAAACTTCTTTTGATTGTTTATGGAAACTTATTTCGATATGTTGCTCTTGGTTCATCAAGTCTTGACACCTGCCCAATGCTTTATTATGAGAACTAGTTGGACTTCCTACATGAATAGCAAATTTTTCTCTCTTCTTCCAATTTGACAAACGTCCAACAACATCTTGTTTAAATGATAATAACATAAACAATTAGCGGCATGTTTGGCTACAATATACTCCAACCAAGATGGAACATCAGTGAACCAAGCATAATTGAATCGTCCTTTTTGCTTTCCAAATGCTCTTTCCCTAGAAGTATAGTTACGCGAATGTATTTAGAGACAGTACACTCATCATCTCCTCTTGGTGGTGATATTTTTTTGAAATACTTTTCTATAATTGTTTAAAATAAGAAAACATCATTAAAATTTAGTCTTGTTTTCGAGATTTTAAACCTAATTTGGTCAATAAAAACTCCAACCTAATTAATTGCAATTCCAACACAAACACTTCCATATCCAATAAACCCTAGATCACCAAATATCATTACCAATTCTAAAGAACCTCAATTAATTAGAATATTAATACAAAACAAGATAGAATTAGAATAAAGAAAGCATATATTCTAAAATTATTCATAATTTCACAAAATAAGTAAAATCATTAACCTCAATGTGAATTGAAACTATTAAAAAACTAATCCACTCTGACCTCTGTAACTTTGTTGCCTTTGGCGTCGTTTATCTTCTTGAGAGAGATTTAAGAACGAGAAAAGAGATACAAGCCAAAAGAGTAAGAGAAGAGACGAAAGAGTGAGTCAAAGAGACGACCTCACTTCAAAAAGGAATCGAAGAGAACAAAGCCAAAGGGAAAAAGCATTTGCCTTTTCGTGAATAATGAGTAAAGGTAAAAAGGATAAAAATCGTAATAGTTTATTTGTCAAGGATGAGTCGATAAGAGCTCTAAAATTACAATTTGATAGATTTCTTTTTCAATTATACCTATAATTTTTTTTCTAACTTATACCTTTCTAAATTTCTACTCAAGCCCCCTCCCCCATATATCTTAACTCCCTTTGCTCCTTGCCCATTATAATCTTTTTTAATTTGGTACTTTATTAAATTCTATTGAATATATTTTAATTTATCGAAATATAAGGTATTTTAATGTAACGAATAAAATGTAATCACAAAACAGGCTCACGCCGCTGCTACTATTCAGCCCCCTCCCCCATATATCTTAACTCCCTTTGCTCCAGCCACCACAGATCCAGCCACCGCAGCCCTCCATCCAGCCTCGTGCGCCGTCGCAACCCTTCATCCAGCCTCGTGCGCCGTCGCAACCCTTCATCAAACCTTACGTCGCCACCGCAGCCCTCCATCCAGGCTCACGCCGCTGCTACTATTCAGTCACGCTGCTGTCACCATCTTTGTTCAACCAGCCTCGCTCCATTCAGCCAGATCTCAGCCGCCTGCAATGAATTCTCCCGTGACCTAAAGGGGTAAACATTTCTCTCCCCCCCCCCCCCCCCCCTTTTAATTTTTGATTTGCTTTTTTTCTTTATTGTTTCACTTTCATTATTTAAAAAAGGGGTAAAAAAGCAGGGAAAAAATAATAATAATAATAATAATAATAAAATAATATGTCTCTCTTCTAAAGCTCTACATTTGTTTTTGTTTCTTTGTTTTCCCTTGCCTACGTTTTTTAGTTAGTTGTCATATCGGCGGGTACTAATGTCGATGGTCTCACCACAACTATTAACGATCCGGCAGTTAAATTGGACCAACTATTGAAATTGGTCTAAAGCTATGAAAGTAGCCGGACAAGGGAAACACCATCTCACGCAATCTGCCTCGGCGCAAGATGTTAAGCAGTATGAGGAGTAAATTCAAGTGAATGCACAGATTGTATCGATGTTGGGGATTTAGCTAGAGCCTCAAGTTGCTGATATATGTACTCATTTGGATACATGCAAAGCAATATGGGAACATCTTCGTCTGTTGTATTCTAGTAATCTTACCCGAATGTATGACTTAATAGTCGAGTACTTCCAGCTCCAGCAAGCCACGCAATCCATTACGGATTATATTGCCACATTCAACAAACTTCATAAGGAGTTAAAACATTGTTCTCCCTATGACCACCGATATAAAAGAAATGCACAAGCAATGTGAGCTGATGGCCGTTGTGAAATTCTTAGCCGGATTATGCCCAGAATTTGAACTAGTCCAATCTAAGATTAAATCTCAGATTCTTTCCCGTGCTACTCTTCCCTCTGTCACTGAAACCTATCATGAGTTTTGCATAGCACTAACAAGGACAGTGTTTCTAGCTCCAGTTCATCTGCGCAATCTGAGCATCCGGCCCTTCCTATATAGATCCCTTCACAGGATCGTAGTGTTTAACCCATGGGTAGTAGTAGTAGTAGTCCCTCTTCGTGGTACTAGTCCTCGGGATTGACGCAGTGGCCGTGGTCGTAGGCCACATCATCCATGCTCATTTTGTGGTAAGGAAAATCATACCAGAGATACATGTTGGGACTTAGTTGGTCGTCCATCCAAATTCGCCAACACATCTCATCCAAAGGATCCTGCTTTAATTCCAGAGTCCTAAGCGGCCAAGGACATCTCTGATTAGGAACTTGCCCAAACTACTACGAACAAATATCGGGGAAAGAGTCCAACATCGATGAGGGATTAAACATGCCGTCTTAAACGCAGGGTGGACTTTCCACTGCAAACTGATTGGGCAAAACTCACTCTCAAAAGACGCCTTGTAAGAAGAGAGTTGCCCTAGACTTTATATATAGCTCAGCAACAGGTAATACAAGTGATGTGGGATTCAACACATGTCATGGAAAATTTTGACAGAATCGGATGAAATACTTTAAAAAATCACAGACTTCGTTTAACCAAGGCTATAGGGATTCATTTCTTAATTTGAGACATGCCCCAACTTACTGTTTGGTTGCATGAAATTGGAACCTTGCAATAAAAATTAGAAATGAACGCATGTAGACAAAATAAAATATTACATGCATTTATTTTGATTTTCAATTCCATGGTTCAATTCCGTGCTCCCAAATGCCACTTATGAGTTGAAATTAAAAAAAATAAAGAAAAAAAGGACACAGAAATAAAACAAAATGAAGATGAAATTGGAAAAACTTACACACAGAATTCCCCAGCCAGTGGGCACGAATGCTAGGATGCAAGCAAATATATCCGCAACAGATAAATCAGTACGGACGACAGCAACAACTAAACCAGCCAGTGCAAGCAAGAAGGAGACACCTTGAATGAACCGTAACACGAGCTGAAAATTTACTGATATCTTCTGGCTGAAAGTGAATACCTATAGAACCAGAATAAGAAAGTGGTCACACATAATAGTACTTGCATCCAGAAATTAACAGAACGTAATTATAATTTCAAAGTTATATCCAGACCTTGAAAAGTATTATAAGCACCACAACGACAATCCATGATAACCCATACACCTGCATGAAATAGAAAGCGGCATTAGATGGGAGTCCTTTCTTCTTTGCAAATAAGTTGACTTGCCAAATTCTTCAAAACGACATCGACAACAACAACTACAACAACTAAGCTTTTGTCTAACAGAGTCCGTTACATGAATCCGTTTACGCCATAATGAACAATCAAGGTGTTGATCCTAAGATTTTGATGAACAATTAAGTGTTGATGTTTTGATGGAACTAATAATCTGTTCAAGTGTTTCAGTTAATTAAATTCTTGTGATGAAGATGCAATGACAAATTTATAAATGGATGTTAAATGATAATGTCAAACATGATGAAAAATTAAGAATTTGAAGAAATTAGGGAAAACAACTCAGGTGAATTTTAACTCTTAATATCTCAATTAGGAACACACACGACACAAAAAGTTTTTATTGTTTATGTGTGTTTTGATAAGATAAAATTATTTGCTCCTATGTGTGTGTAAAAAAAAATATTTATAATTGAGTAAAATGGAATTTAAGAAATTAGTAGAGCTTATTCAGAAAAGAAAATAGTTAAAAGGGCCAAAACAGAAAAGATAACGAGTTAAAAACGAGTTCAAAAAAGAGATCCAGCATATATAAGTCGACTGGTCAGTCGAGCGGACAAAGCAGTATGAACTCTATGTATCTCTAAGTCGACAGGCAGATCGACCGGTAAAGAGAAACTAAACCCTTTATATCTCTAAGTTGACAGGTAGGTCAACCGGTAAAGGTAAATCAAACTCTCTAAATCTCCAAGTCGACAAATAGGTCAATCAGTAAACGCAGTAGCTTTGATCCTGAATCTAGCAGTCGACTAGTCGATCGACTAAGGGCGCTGTTTCAAGATTCAATGCATTCCGAAACCATATCTAAAAGTAGCCGTTTCTTATTAGGATTTGAGAGAGATTTAAAGGATTTATTGATATTTAAGATATGCTTCATCTATTATTTAAATCCTATTAAGTTGGTTCATTAAGTTTTAATATTTCTCAATTTGGTACATGAAATTGTTTCTATTCTATTCTAATTGAGATTGAAAAATATTTGGGGGACTTAAATGAGAGATTTAAAAGCTATAATTAAGTGAATTGAATAAAAATAAAATCATAATGACATAAGGGGTCTAAGAGAGTATTTAAGTGTCATGACACATGGGAACTAGCTGTTAGAGTGGTGATTTATATCCCATATATATAGACCTACGTTTTTCATATATGATTAAGAAGTGAGAGTGATTAAGAGATCATATTGAGCTATTCTAAAATATATCATTCTGAGATTTTATGAAAGTTATTCTAAGAGACGATCTTGAGAATCATTTTCTATTAATCACTGCTGCTACCGGATCTGAAGTAACATCGCTCTATTTATTTTTTCTGTGGATTCTGGGTGAGATCTTTCCAATTACTTTCTATTGTGTATTGCTTCTTTAATTTTTGGAAATTGATCTTTAGAAATTGTTTCTGATTTTTATTGAAGAAAATATTTTATAAACAATTTTTTGAATCTGATTACGTGCTTAATTATTTGTTACCCATCTTTTGTTTAAAATCAGATTTTCAATCTCACACTTTTCTATTACTAGATTTGAGATATTAATCGACTTTTAATTTATCTGGGGTGGTAGAAGCTCCGAGTGAGATAATCTGCTTATCAATTTGTATTGGTGAGTAGTGTGACGGATTAAATACTGTTGGGGATATTTAATTAAAGAGTAGCCGGTTTTCAGTCTCTTCCTGTAAAGAGATTGAGGTAGTATCTTTTGTTTAAAATCAGATTTTCAATCTCACACTTTTCTATCACTAGATTTGGGATATTAATCGAGTTTTAATTTATCTAGGATGGTAGAAACTCCGAGTGAGATAATCTGTTTATCAATTTATATTGGTGAGTAGTGTAACGGATTAAATACTGTTGAGGGTATTTAATCAAAGGGTAGCCGGTTTTCAGTCTCTTCCTGTAAAGAAATTAAGATAGTAATTCTTCCTAGATAGAATTGATTTTGTGTGAACTTTGTAAAAGTTCAATTCTTATCGGGTAAAAGGATATTTGGAGTGTTGGTGAGGTTTTGATTCTTGAGCCTAAGGCATAAAAAGAATTAGGTTGTGATTCTCCCTGTAATAGAATTAGGTTATTCTTGAGCTTGTAAAAAGTAGAGGTTATTCCTGAACCTGAAAAAAAAAGAATTTGTAAAGGTTGATTCTGAACCTGTGAAAAAAATCATTGTGAGGGTTTGGTTCCTACCTGTAAAGGAATCTTCAGTTTAGTGAGTGCGAATCTCCATGAGACTTAGAGGACTGAATTAGCCAAGAGTAGCTTGGTGAACCAGTATAAATATCGGGTGTGCTACAATATTTAATTTTGTTTATTTTTACTGTTTGGTGTGCACCTAGTTGATTATATAATTCCGCTGTGATATAAAGATAATAATTAATTTAGGATTAAAATTAATTATTTGATTTATTGAAGTATTATTCTGATAATTTTTTTTAATTACCCAATTTACCCCCCTCTTGGGCATTACTTTGGGCCAACACAAGGGTCTGCTCAGTCTGGTTTGTTGTCATCAAATCAATTGTAATAGTCTCGTCCCAAGTCTTCTTAGGCCTACCTCTCCCTCTAGTAGCCCCCCACACTTGAACTAAATCACATTTTCTCACTGGTATGTGTGCAAGTCAGTCGGGGGTATGTGTTGATAGGGGGGGGAGTCCTTTGGAGATTCATTCTGGATGTTTCTTTAGGTTGGGATAGGATACAGTTATAAAATTGCCAAAAAAAGTGCAATAACATTTCCATCTACTTCAGAATTAATTGTACATCATGTCATTTCAGAAAAATTATAACCCATTATGACTCAAATTGATTGAAAAAGTGAAGTAATTTACTGATTTTGATTGACCGTTTGAGATGGTTAAAGGTTTTCAGTTAAAAAAAGTACCATTTATTTTGGATGAATATAACATTTATTTTTTGGGAATAACTTCTTTGGTTAGTCATTGTCCTGAACCATTGGCCCAATCCGAGACTATGTGGACCAAGTCCAAGTCATTCTATCTATTATCTTTTGAGTCCCTAAATCGCACAAAATTGTTATAGGGTATTTAGATCATCTCTGTACTAATTAAGGTTTTTGTATAGAGGGAGAGTCTAACAATTAGTAAAGTCGCCTCATTCTTTTCCTACTGTTCTTTATCATGGTATGATAGAAAAGTAATTCAAATAGTTTGGTTCTTCCATTTGTTTATAATTTTATTTTATTTTCGTTCTTTCTTCTCTCTTTCATTTCTGGGAAAGAAAAAAATCTGCAGAACAAATTCGTGCGTGCATTGTCCAACCCTAGCCACCAATAGTAGCTGCAACCTAAACCCTAGCTGTATCCTTTCCCTTAATCAGCCCCAAACACAGTCCATCCTTGGTGCCTGTCATTCTGCGCTGATTGTCAAAGGAGCTTCGCTGACCACATCTCACAATGCTGCTACAGTTCTCACCATCACCACCTCGATTCCAACCTTCGTCGGCCCTCCTTCGACCTTGCCACCGTAGTTCAGGTTCTCATTGGCCTCCCCCAGCCTCGCACAAATCTACTGATCGAGCTCCTATCGGAAACAAATAAGGTCATTGTTTTTCTAATAATTATTAATATTTTTATTATCTTCTCCTTTTCTTTATAATTAAAAAAACAAAATGTCCTTCACCTAAGCTGTATCATTTCATTGTGTTTGTTTGTGTCCCTTGTCCATAAAAGTTTTGTCCAAGTTATAGTTGTGTTGAGTGTGGAGTCCCCCCAATTCCCTGTGTATTGTCTCATACATTTCGCAGGGCACTATTGTCGACGGTTGCACCCCAACCGTGGATGACTCGCAAGTTAAATGGGACCAATTATTTAAATTGGCCCAAAGCTATAAAAGTAGCCTTTACCTTACAAGGAAAACACAGTCCTTTCACGAAATCTGCCCTAGCACAATATGATAAAGTATAAGGAGTGGATTCAAGCTGATGCGCAAATCCTATCGGTGTGGTAGAATTCAATTATCCTTAAGTCCCTGATATGTATACTCAAGTACTCATTTGGATATGTGCAATGCGATATGCGAATATCTAAGTGTGTTGTATTCCAGAAATATTACCAGAATGTATGACTTATCAATAGAGTACTTCTAGCTTCGGCAAGCCATCCAACTTGTTTTGGATTATTTTGCCACGTTGAAAAGGTTTCATGAGGAGTAATGGTCTAGCTAACCTATGAGTACCAATATGAAAGAACTACACAACCAACGTGAGAAGATGGCCATCACAAAAACTCTTAGCCAGATTACGCCCAAAATTTGAGTCAATCCAATCTAAAATCTTTGTCAGTTCTCTATCACTGAAACCTGTTCATGAGTTTTGGCGCTTGTAACACAAATACCACCATGGAATCGTGGTGATCAACCTAGTAGTGGTCATGGTGGTCCGTCTCGTGGTAGTCGTTGTAGTGGCCGTCAGGGTGGATGCAGTGGTCGTGGTCGTGGCCCACATCGCCAGTGCTCCTTCTATGGTAAGGCACATCAAACTACAGCCGTTGGAACTTAGTCAGTCGTCCACCCAAATTCATCAACGCAGTGACATGTAATCCAAATGATCCTTAGTTCCAGAGTCTCAAGCGTCCAAGGACATCTCTAATGAGGAATATGTCCAATTCCTTCAGTACGAAGGCATCCCAGTTGGCATATCTTCCCACCGCATCTTTAGCCAAACGAGGTAATTCTACCGCTTTTCTTTCGATTTGCCCTTCCCCTCACACACCTTGGGTTATCAACTCCGTTGCCATTGATCACGTGTTAAGTAACTCTTCCCTATTTACACATATTCAGTCATCTCCTTCGCTGCTTCATAGTTCTGTGGTTGATGGTTCAACAGTCCCTATTTGTGGCATTGACACCATGGAATCATCAACCTTCTTCTCTCTATCCTTTGTTTCCACAGTAATCTTACTAAATTAATTGCTCTGTTGCATTTTTACCTGATCCTGTCATTATCCAAAAATTGAGAAAGTGAAAGAGGACTGGCACAGGGCTTGAGGAAAATTGCGTTTACTACTTTGACAATCACGACAACATTCCTATTATCTCACTTATTGCATGTCCTGTTGTTGCATCGGCCCACCAGATTCATTGTTGGCTTGGTCATCCCTTCTTTGCAAACCTCAAGTTACTTATTTCTAATTTACATCATTTGTCTACCTTAGAGTGAGTCTTGTCAATTGAAAAAGCAACATCGTAGCTCATTTGCTTCTCAGGTTCATATTCGATAATTGAGTCCTTTTAGTTTAATTCATTCAAATATTTAGGATCTTTCTCGTATTGCTTCTACATTATATTTTCATTACCTTGTTACATTTGTAGATTATTTTTCCAAAGTTACATTGCTTTACTTAATGAAAGATTGTTCTAAATTATTCTCTATTGTTCGTGCGTTATGTATTGAAATTAAAACCCAATGTAATGTACCAGTGCCTTACTTCAAATTGATAATGCTCAAGAATATTTTTTCTCAGTCAATTACTTCTTTTATAATTACTTCTTTTATGTCACACTCTGGTATCTTGCATCAGCCTTCTTGTCCTCACACCACAGCAAAATGGAGTCACTGAACGTAAGAATCAACATCTCCTAAAAGTGGCTCGTACTCTACTTCTTGAGATTAATGTTCCCAAACACTTTCGGAGTAATGTGGTTCTTACAACTTGCTTCTAGATAAATAGGATGTTGTCATCTACCCTAAATGGCAATGTTTCCCATTCCATTCTTTTTTCTCGTTCTTTCTTGTTTGGTTTACCTCCTCGTATATTTGGGTGTATCTGTTTTGTTCACCAATTGACTCCTGGTAGAGATAAGTTAGATCCAAGTGCTTTAAAATGTGTCTTAATAAATTATTCTCGCACACAAAAGGACTATATGAGATAGGGTCCTAATGAAACTAAAAAAGTAAATTCTATAAGACTACAATGACAACTAAAGATTTACATGGTTCAAAAAGTTCACTAGTAAAGAAGAAGAATGTCCACAAGGGAAGTGTGACATGAGGATGTTAAGGTGAATTAGTGATAATACGAGAATTGGTAAAAACTAGAGCTAGTCAGTGAACGGTTAGGAATAGCACTATAGTCATCAAAGGCTCAAGAGAGACCAAAACACGAAGGTCTTCTCGATCCTAGGCACAAGGTGAGGCATGGGCTAGTGAGTCACAAAAGATATAAAACTAGTAAAACATATATAAATATATTGGCAATAAAGATATTATAATACTTAATTCAATTATATAGCATTCCTTATAATACATTTAATTAAATATTAGTAAGCCACATAAAAAAAAAGAGCGATTTCAAATATTATAATTGTTTAATATCTTCAATGATCACAAAGTCCAAGAGAGCAACGACATTCAATGATTTCAAAAGACATGTTTCAAGTGACAAAAGAGAAATAAAAGATCTAAAATCGATGGGACCAAGTAAATGTGTTAGGCCTTTGTAATTGAAAAGGTGCACTTCAATCTTCTATAGTTAGGAAATGCATGGGAAATTAAGACCTGATTTTTTATAACAAGGTATGTGAAATATGATCCAACACGGTCACTTTACTATGAAGCAATTCCAAGCCAACTTAATAAGTGGTGTAACACACGTCAATGCAACCAGGTTTTTGATAATTTGTGACGTGCAGCCTGGTTATTGATAACTTGGTATGTGAATATGATCCAACACAAACGCTTTACTATGAAACATATAGTGAAACACTTCCAAATCAACTTACGCTCTCCAGAGAACCGCAGGAGTTGTGCCTTTATGCGTTTAGAGTCTAGGCAAGTCTTTGACAACTATGAATAGAATCGAGCATAAGATGCAAGAAAATTGTTTAAAATTGTTACAACATGTGTTGAAGCACTCGTTGAAAAAGTATAATTCAACTCAAGTGGAAGATAATATTAGAGAGAGGAATAGGCCTAATAAGACTTGAGAAGAAAAAATTTTGAATGATTTAGAGATATTGAACTTAATGAATGAAATGGCCCAAACTATATCTATGGCCCAAATAGACTGATGCGACTGTTCCTATATATGTCGAGAAAAAAAAATTCTGTCGTGCTGAGGGCTATTCAAATCCAATCAACTTTTCAACATGGAATGGAATCATGAAAACTAATCGGTGATTCCCTCAAAAGGAAAGAATATTTATTGCAAAGGAATACCAATTCCATAAATATAGGACATAACAAACATTTTCAATGACTTTTTCAGATGAATTCTCTCTCTTCGGAATTTTCAACCTAAAACCAGTTATGAGTAACTCCTTTGAATAATATGCTAGTTTGAGAAGTGTTTTAGGACACTCCAAATTAAACTCCTAATTCTATTATAATGACATGAGCAAAATTTCATGTTTAATGAATGATTTTGTTCACTATAATTCTCTCTTTTGAGATTTCGACCTAAACTGAATAATAAGCTCATTTGAGAAGTGTTGTAGGACACTCAATATTAAATTCCTAATTCTATTATGATGTCACTAAGCGAGGATAAGAGACAGGATATATTGGAAACAGGTTTGAAATTTGGCATTACTAAACAAAGTGGTTCCTTCCAATGAAAACAGATAAAATGTACCAAGTAATTCCGTGGATTTACATAAAAAAACACCAATTATCAGATATCATAAAATTCAACCTCAGAAGCAAGGTTCACCAGACTCCTTCACTCCATATTTTCTCCTCCGCGATCGTGTACCGAAACCAGTTTGTGGTTCCGTGGTCTGGTAATGGCATTGATACCAGCTTAAAAGGTCCAACCAAAAACAATATGTTATAGATAGAGTAGCTCATTTGTTTAATATGCTAGTTTTATAAAGTCTTATAAAAGGGATGGTTTATAGCAAACTCCACTACCCCTGTGATTCCGCCAAACCAACCAGACCACATAGGTATATATGCCATTAATCTCATTTTTATATTCACTCCTCAACATTGTGTATTCCTTTCCTTCTGACGAGTCTACCACAAAATTTTCAATGAGCAAAAGCAACTTCCACGTGACCGATTAGGAGAAAAAAGAAAAGCAACTTCCAAGATGTTCTTTAGTTTAAAAGACTTGGTGTTCACGAACCATCATCTTCAGCAATAAAACACAACCACATGGACACCAGCAACCATAATGGATCCATATCAGGTAACCCAAGCATAAACCATGGTCATAAATTAATGAATATGATAAGAATCGAGTAAGTCCATATTCTTTTCCACCACACATCTTACCTGCTACACAGAACAAGAATACTACTTTAGTGGGAAGGATTTACCGCCGATTTAAAACATCTTACCGTTAACGAAGTATTATTTCCTTGTAGATCTAGCTTGTAGACAATGCCATATTGAAAAATGAAAAATCGCAGACTCAGTATGGTCTCCAGTACCCTCCCCCTGAAGGTTTTAATGTGAATCTGTAAACACAAAATTTTACCAACATCAACTAGGAAAAGAAGGGGATAAAACAAAAGTAGCAAGATATTAAAAATCTGATAAAGGACGAAAGTTCGATGCATGACTAAAAATAATAATGCAAGCAGATGAATGAATGAAAAGACAAAAGTTAATTCACAGATCTAAACCAACTGATTGCTACCATTCCAAAAGAGGCTTGCTTTAACATCCCATTTCAAGATACTCATGCGGCTACATTTTAAAGCTTCAGACCTCAACCAGTTTTTAGTTTCAAACCCAAATCGAGTCATGGATTCCAAAGAAACTCAGTTTCAAGTTGCAGCATATCTTAATTAGTGCACATAGCCACACAATAACTCGAGGCGCAAGGAGCACCAGATCACCAAGGTCTCCTTTGAGCTAAAGCACAAGCAGCACAATGAGAAGCGCATCTGACCGAGAATAGCCTTATATTATACAAAAAAAAAAAAAAAAACAAATTGACAGCCACAAGGAGATGATTGTCTCAATTGAAATCATATAGCATCAGTCACAATAATACATTGTTATAGACCCATGTATAGGAAGATATATCTAGAAACCTGATACCAAGTTCATTAAAGGCCGAGGCACAACGTGAGTCGAGCAGTTTACAAAATTTAGGCATGCATTATACACAGCATGCAAACTGTAAATTACATCTCAATAATAAAGTCATAAAGAGAAGTTATTGAACTAGTTTTTACTATATTGTTGGGCTGGCTGAGAGCATGCCCAGATCCCCTATTTGAGAGTCTCGATTTGAATTATATAGTATAAATCAAAATAATGAACTTTCATAAAGAATAATATATGAAGATATGTTTAACAAACAATATACAATTATGTTACCAAGTTTGGATATCATAACCATCTAATATCAATGATCAAAATGTAATAAAAGCGAAGCATACAAATATTTCAAGAGACCACAACAAAAATTACAGACACTGAAATCTAATCATCATAGAACAGCGCAATTAAAAGATTGAGCTCCAAAAGAAAACAACAAGTGAGCTCCAATGATAATAATACTGAGATGCATAAAGGAATAAGGAGCTTTCGGTTTTGTTGACTTGGTAGGCCATAGGCATGATCTAATGCACGCATCAAAACAAAGTTCAATTTAACTCATTAATCGGTGTAACAAGTGACTGCAATTAAATTAAGAATTTTCAATCAAATGTGCCCATTTTTTGGTCTAGGGTATCCATGTGTACATCTAGGTGAATTCCCTTGCCTTGAGATTGGGAAAAACAACTTCTTTAGTGCTTGGAGCCTAGACGCACTTTGGAAACACTGTCACATGCAAACGGGAATATAAAAATTCTAGACTAAGAAATCCACTACTTGTCATGTAAATAAGGAATGCACGATTGGTCTTTGAGTTTTGAGTTTTTGAAAGAAATTAATATTCTATGAAGAACAACAATGTCATCTTAAGGAGTTTTATCTTATTTATCTGATCTGTCAAATTGATGTTCTAGCTGCATTGGACCAATCTTATAGAGAATCATTTTATAATTGTTAAAGTGAAAAGAGAATAGAACAAAAATGAGAACCCCGATGGTCAGTCGCTCCCTTATTTATATTCGACATTCCCCGTCAAGTTTGAGGGGGAGTGTTGAATATAAATAAGGGAACGAGTACGACTGAATGCTAGAAAGGAAGCTAGCAGCCCATGGCTGGCTGATATATCACTCTTTCACCAGCAGCATGGGAGCTTGATAGAACTGCTAGTTTATTTTGAGTCAAGTAGTAGGATATGCAGCTAAACAACCAATCCTGCCTTATTACAAATGTATTCCTTGAGCCCCCTCTATCAATTTAGTAAACAAATTGGCTAATTGATCAACTAAATTCACATGATGTGTCACTCAAATTTTGTAACTTTTCTTACATAATGTGACGATTGACTTCAATATGCTTCATCCTCGCATGAAATACTGGATTGGAAGCAACGTGACTAGTCACTTGATTATCACACACTATATTCATCGAACGAGAATGCTCAAAGCTAAATTCCGCTATAGTAGATGTTTCCACTAGATCAACTCATATGTAGTATATGTCATACCATTTACTCATTCTACACTCGACCGAGCAACTACTGTTCGTTTCTTGTTTTTCAAAGAAACCAAATTGACTCTAACAAATACACAATAATTGATAATATATTTTTTATCTGATGGAGACTCAGCCTAACAAGCATTGGTATCTATGAGGGTATGACCTCGACTTTCATGCAATATACCACAACCCAGTACACCATTCATGTATCTGACAATGCATACAACTTCCAAGTGACTAGGTTGTGGATGATCTAAGAACTGACTCATAACACTCATACATGTCAGGTCGAGTATCTGTCAAGTAATTCAATTTTCCAACTAACAATCTGTATTTCCCTGAATCTGTTAATAATTCTGCATGATTTGCCCGTTGATTTGCCCGTAATTTTAGGTTAGGATTCATAGATGAGTCAACTGGTTTAGCTCCTAACATCCCTGTTTCGCTCCACAAATCAATCACACGTTTCCTCAAAGAGAGGTAAATACACTAACTAGATCAAGCAACTTCATTACCCAAAAAATACTTCAATTAACCAAGTCTTTCATTTGAATTCTCATACAAAAACAGCTTGAGTGCTTGAATACCGCTCTATTCATCTCCCATGATCACAATAACGTCCACATACATAATCAATAATATTTTGTCAGTTGTAATATGCATGAAAATTGCATAATTATCGACCCCAAATTAGTGAAGACCAAACTCGATAATCATATCACAAAATCTCCCAAACCATGCTCGAGAAGATTGCTTAAGGTCATAAATAGATTTCTTCAAACGACATATATCATAATTGACTTCCCCTAAGCAGCAAACCCTAGAGGTTACTCCACGTAAACCTCCTCAAGTAGATCACCATGCAAGAAAGTATTCTTGATTTTGAACTAATGTAAAGGCCAAGAAAAGGTAGCTAAAAAGTAAATCAACAAGCGAATCGATGTGACCTTTGCAACGGGAGCGAATGTCTCAGAGTAATCAAGGTCGTATATCTGAGCGTAGCTTTTGGCAACCAAACGATCCATCAATTGATCCATGGTTCAATCAGGACAAACTTTGACTGTATATATCCATTTTGGTGTAAGGCGCACAAACTCTCTCTTCCATTACATTCTTCTACCCTAAAATAGAGTTAGGGAGAGCAACAAATGACAGAGAAGTGATTAAAGAATAATATAAAGTTGATAAAGTCGCATATGACGCAAAATTAGATATAGGATGTGAAATACAAGAGCGCCTACCCTTCCGAACCGCAATAGGGATGTCTAAGTCAGATGGACTAAGAATAGATAGAGCAGAATCATAGGACAATGGAGGAATTGGTGAGACAGCCAAGGCTGGTGGGACGGCCTCCATATTTTGACGACGAATATTAAAAGTTTTATTAGAGAAAACAGTGAATTTGCTTCTCTATTGATATTGGGAACTACAAGAGAATATATAGAGTAAAGCAACAACTAATCTTCCACAAATTAAAGGATGTGATTCTAACTTAGAATAAGAAAATACTCCTCTAAACTATGAAACTAGATCAGGAATAAAATCGAGTAACAACGTGCCTCAATCTTCTTATTTACAATACAATAACTAAAACAATATACAGCTATAAACACCTCAAAATCAAGACTGATACAGACAAATTTCCATACTCCTCAAGTTGGCTTGTAGATATTAACCATGCCCAGCTTGGAATTTAATTCTTCAAAATTAGTCTTGTGGCAGAGCTTTGGTGAAGATATCTTCTAGCTGAAGACCTGTTAGTGTGAAGGCAAGAGTCATTGTTCCTTCATCGATCTTTTCCTTGATGAAATGGCGATCAATCTCCACATATTTAGTCCTGTCATGATGAACAGGGTTTTAGCAATACTTATGGCATCCTGGTTGTCAAAAAAACATTTTCATGGACTTCTGAACAAGAATTCTCAACTCCGTGAGTAACTTTTTCAGACAAATTACTTCCCACATGTCGTGATCCATAGCTCAGAATTTTGCTCATGTGCTACTTTACGCTACCACCGTTTGTTTCTTGCTCCTCAAAGTGACTAAATATCCCCATACACAAGTACAGTACCCATAAGTTGATTTTATATCTATTGTTGAACCAGCTCGGTCAGCATCAAAGAAGAATTCGATGTCTCTGTTTGATGTCTTTTTGAAGTATAAGCCCTTGCTTGGTGTCATAAGTAAGTATTTTCAAGTACGAAAAAATGCACTCATGTGCTTCTCAATAGGATTGTCCATAAATTGGCTCACTACACTAACACGAAACCTAATATCAGGTTTTGTGCATGAGAGATATATGAGTTCTCCCACAAGTCGTTGGTACCAACATTTGTCCATTGGAGCACTACATTCCACTATACCTAACTTAATTGCATGGTCCATAGGAGTATCATCATGCTTACACCCCAGCATCCTTGTTTCTTTTAGGTCCAGGACATACTTGCGTTGGGAGAAAGCAATATCCTTCTTTGACCGAGCCACTTCCATGCAAAGGAAATATTTGCGATTTCCTAGGTCTTCGATTTTAAACTCCTTGGCAATGAAGCTCTTTGAGTTTCCACACTTCTCCTACATAGTCTCCTGTCAGGATACTATCATCCACGTATACAATGAGAATGTTGTCTTTCCTTTGGGTGAATGTTTGATAAATACAGTATGATCAACCTGATACTGAGAATACCCACACCTCTTTACTGCTTTTGTAAACCTGTCAGACCAAGATCCCGGAGACTGTCTGAGACCATATAGTGACTTCCTGAGTTTGCAAACTTTGTCAGCATTTGCATGCGTTTTGAGGCCCGAAGGGATTTCTACGTACACTTCTTCCAAATTACATTTAGAAATGCATGCTTGATACCTAGTTCATGAAGAGGCCAATCTACATTGGCGGCCAATGATAGCAAGATTCAGATTGTGTTGATTTTGGCAACTGGGGCAAATGTCTCATGATGGTCAATGTTATAAGACTAAGTAAATCCTTTGGCATCCAGCCTAGTTTCGAACTTGTCCATACTTCCACCCGCCTTGTATTTGACAATGAACATTCATTTACAACCAATTGGACTTTTCCCTTTCGATAATTCAGAGATTTCCCATGTTCCATTCTTCTCTAAAGCCTGAATTTCTTCCCAAATGGCAGCCCTCCATTCTAGCACTTTGAGAGCCTCGTGGATATTGTTAGGAATTTGAATGTTGGTAACACTTGTAACAAAAACTCGAAAGCTAGATGATAATCCTTCATAAGACACAAAATTACAAATTGGATGTCTTCTACATGATCCAACACCTTTTCTCAAAGCAATGATCCGAACAAGATTATTATCATTAGAAAACTGACTATGAACAATTTGAGAACTAGTGTTACCTGGAGGAATTTCAATGGGGCTTGGTCTCGGTTCAGGCCCTTGTACTTGCTGATGATGTGTTTGTTGCTCAATGTTTTCTTGAGTATTTTTCTTTTTGGGGGAATAGACAATGAACTCACGCATTTATGTAGGTTGTGTGACAATTGTGCATTGTGACGTACTCGGAGGATCCGCCAATGAGTATACTGATTCGGTTTGGGGACTAGGAAAATCAATTTGAAGGTTATGATAGCCATGAGACTCTAGAGGGTTAGATTGAGGACAAGATGGTTAAATAAGTTACAGTACCCCACCCCCCACCCCCGAATATCTGATTTCGGATAATAAGGTTGATGTTCGAAAAATGTGACAACTAGGGAATGAAAAACTCTTTTTGTGACTGGAGAGTAACATTTGTATCCCTTCTAATTTGGAGAGTACCAAAGGAATATGCACTTGATTGATCTCTCGATCTAGTTTGCTCCATTGTCGTTGGAAGATAAGCGGAGCATCCGAACAATCCAGTGGGCATAGTGGTGATAATTATTGAAGGATATCACTTGAGAAGAACTTGACAAGGTGCTTGAAATTTCAAGACTCGAGAGGACATCCTATGAGATATCTTGCCGTAAGGACAACTTCACCCGACAGATATTTTGGAACATCATGTGTAGTAAACATAAGTGATCGAGCAACTTATATAAGAGGTCTAGTTTCTCTGTGCAACCCCATTTTGTTGGGAAAAATCACCACATGAACTCTGATGCACTATGCCTTCTTTTAATAGATATTCCCCACGACAGATTCAAAGGAAACATTGTTAGTTCTCAACACCTGTATTCTAGCTTGGAATTGAGTGTGAATCACGTTATGAAAATTAATGAAAACTTGACATACTTCAGATTTTCCCTTCGTGAGAAATATCCGAGTGATTTTGATACGATCATCCACAACAACACAAACCATCTAGTTCCTATTAAGATATTCACTCCAGGGCACCAAACATCACTATGGATCATTGAAAAAGGATGAGCTGATTTGTATAATTGACAAATTTCAAAATGAAAAAACTAGGAACTTTTATAATTGAATAATGAAGGAAAATGTTTTGCAAGATACCAGAAAACATAAATTTAAATGACCTAATCGATAGAGCCATAACATGACTACACTGTCATTATTAGACTTAACAACTGGAACAGAATGTTTGTCAAATTGATTTTTTAACGAAACACAATCTGCTCTATGAGGTTGTCCTTCAAGATGATCATAGACTTTGAGAAGATAATTGTCCCGAACACATCTCAACATTGCCAATCATTTGTCCCGAATCCAATTCCTGAAATTCACATCGATTTGGGAAAAAAATAGTAACACATTTCAGTTCTCAAGTAAGTTTGCTAATAGATAACAAGTTGCAATCCAAATGTGGAACCAAGAGTACAGATTCAAGGAACAGGTTCTTCGAAATAATAACAAAGCTTGTATCAGCCACCTTTGAGAGATTACCATCCAAAATTCAAAAAGTAAAATTCTTACCACATGGATTGTATTTATGAAAAATAGTAGCATCTCCAGTCATATGATATGATGCACTTGAGTCCACGATCCATGAACTAGATTTATCTTTTTTTGCATTTAAGGCATGAAGAAAATCACCTTTTTGTGCCACAGATCCCATTCCAATGATGGAGGTGGCAGAATTTTGTTGTGACTAATTGAAGAAAATCACATTTGGCTTCCAGTCTGCTGGTTTGCCATGAAATTTCCAACAAATCTCCTTGGTGAGACAAGTTTTCCATTGCTGGTTATCGCTGGAGTGATATTGGGTTCCTCTAACAAGAAGAGTGGAGCATTCGGTGGCTAGAGTGAATTGAGATCCCATCACCACCTTTTTGTGCTTTCTTCACTACAAGCTTCTGAGAAGGTTTCTCAAATGTTGGGAAGAGGTTTTATTCCCAATATTCTTTCTTGTACTTCATCAAGATTCTTGTTGAGTCTCAACAAGAACTTAAATATTCTTTTTAGTTTCAACAATCTTCTCATACTTCATTCCATCTGCAGGATACTCCTAGTTGTGTTCCCCAGACATGTCCAATTGAGTGTGTTAAAGTATTGGATGACAGATAAACCTCCTTGCCAAATATCATGAAGAATGCTTTCAATCTCAAACAGTTCTACTGTGTTTCCATTGTTCGAATAGGGCTCATTTGCAACATCCCATATCTCCTTCATTGTTACATGGAGTAGGAAATTATCTCCTATATTGTCCATTCAGTTAATTAACCATTACATCACCATGTTGTTTTCTGCCTTCCAAGCTTTAAACTTTTGATCGTCCTTTTATGGAGGGTTTGAGACTCCTGTGAGATAATCGTCATTCCTTTTTCTGCAAATAAACATCATCACCGTTCGAGATCATTGAAGGAAGTTATGCCCATTCAGTTTGTGACCTGTAAAGGGGAGATGAGAGCTATTTTATCCTTCATTGTTACTTGGGATCGTAGCTTCCTGATTGAAGGTGAATTTAGGTTTACAAACTGGCTTCTCGGTAGCATCCCTTAGTTTGTCCATCGAAGGATTTAGGATTCAGAGTATCATGAAGTTCTATTAGAGAAAATGTGAACCTAACCGAATCTCTCTATTTACAACATATTAACTAAAATAATATACAACTATAAACCCCGACAAAATAAGTACTAATAAAGACCAATTTCCACAAGTATAAACCTGCAAGTTATGAACGACTAAGGGGGGCAAGGGTGGTGGAAGGTGGTGTGTGAACAAGAGGAGAAGCATACAGTATCTAAAACAGAAGGACATCGTCAAGATCAATAGAAGTACGTATCCGCAAATATTAAGGTTTACACTACTCAAAGATAGTATCATCGTTACACACGAAGAAACATCGTCACACAAACCTAGACCTGCAACACCTATATCCCTTTTGAGTCTCGCAATACCCCAATGTTGCGTTTGGTATGCTAGAATGGAATGGAATGATAATAGGATTGAAATTAATATGGTGGAATGGAATAGTCATTATCATTCCTATGCTTGGTGACAAAAGAGATTAGATGTCGTATGAGAATGATCATTTTCATTCCAATGTTTGATTAGTGTTGGAATGAATCAAGAATGGAAAGTATTTGTACAATAAAGTCTCCATTTGAAACACATATAATTTTTTTAAATAAAGAATATTCGAACATAAATCAAATGAAGTTTCAAATAAGAAGGGGGGGGGGGGGGGGTTGTAGAGAGAGAGAGAGAGAAAAAGAAGAAGAAAAGGAAGAGAAGGATGATGATGAGGAGAAAGAAGAAGAAGAAGAGAAAGGAGACAATGAATAGGGGGTGGGCGGTCGTGTTACCAGGCCAGGGTCAGGGATGGTACCAGTGGGGACTTAGGGGGTTAATTAGAAGAGAGACAGAGAGAATATCTGGGGCCAACTTCGGATTCTTGCCGGAAAAGACGGTGTAGAGAGGAGGAAGGGGGACCAAAGTGTAAAAATAAAAAATAAGGGATATGTTTGTTAGAAATTCAAAGGGTAAAATAGTAATTTAATTAAATTTTCAAAGGGTAAATAGTAATTTAATTAAATTTCATTCTAATTCCAATATTTAGCTAGTGTTTGGTTGCGTGTTTTGGCCAATGAAGGATTAAAACCTAATCCCATGTAAATAGGATTGACTAATACCAAATTTATCGTGGGATTGGTTAATCCTATGTTTTGTGGGATTAAAAAATTCATGATAATGGGAATGAAATTTAATTCCATGTACCAAATATAGGAATGGTATGATCACTCCCATGACCATTACAATCCCGTGCCGAATCCCGTATACCAAATGCAGCGCAAGAATACACATTTAATGGAAAGAGGTCCTTGTATCTACAAGGTGCAAGTTGATGAATACAATACAAACAACCAAGAACATGGGTGCATGCAATTAATTATATAGAAGATTGCATGCGAAATAACAAGCACGGAGAACTGCATCAGCACAAAAACTCTTAAGAATCTTCGTTTGAAGTTATGAAGTGCGACTAACATTAAAAAGATGTTTATCCTTGTGTTCAACAACCCCATTTTGTTGGGGAGTGTGAACACAAGACGACCTGTGAATAATACCCGATTGAGTCATGAAAGACCTAAAAGACACCAAACAGTATTCTTTGGCATTATCCCTCCAAAGAATAGGCACAGAACACTAAAGTTTCAGCACAAAAGGCAAGAAAAATCGAAAACAACTCAAAACAATCTCATTAGATAAGACCAAGTGACCTGCAAGAAATCACCCACAAAGATAACAAAGTAGAGAAAACCGAGCGTAACAGACACGAGGAGGATCCAAAACACATCAAAATGTACTCAAATCAGAATGTACTCAATTCACGCTTGTTAACACGAGAAGGAAATGACACACAGCAATGCTTTCCTAATTGACAATATTTATAGCCTAAAGATGGCAAATAGTTTCAAATTGGCTAAGGATGGGTGATGAAGCGGACAAAGAATTGGTGCAGGGAAGCTATTATGTGATATGCAATTGGAGAAGGTTTACCCAAAGTAATAGAGGCAGTCAGACTCGCTTCGTTCACCAATTGTCTCCCTCCTCCTCAAATCCAAAATAATCAATCTCTCGAAAAAATAAGGGAAAAAAAAAACATAACTTTGATCCTTAAGAGGAAAATGACTGAAAGTGACTGAACATGTGACAGGTACCGGGAATATGATCAGTGCCAGGCTGCTAGCGGAATTGATGACACCAATGAAGTCAATTTGAAAACATAACTATGATCCATGGTGTTGGCTTAAAGTACGAAAACGCAAATTTCGTTCAACACTGAGCAAATTAAGGATGGCAATTGAGAATGTCAACCAACTTATTTTATTTGGGAAGTCTAATACCAGTTCTTCATCCCACCAAGCTTCCCAGCTTTCTTCTCCCTTGACTCCGATTCCGCCTCTATAAAGAAGCCAGTTGGTCCAATCCTTGAAGTCTTCTACTGTCCTGGAAAAGACAACAAATACAGTGATTATGTATACAAAAATGTGAAAAATGTCGAACCAGAAAAGGCTTCTTTTTTGTTAAATAAAAGCTTACTTCTGCCACTCAAAACCAGAAGGATTGAACAAATATGGAGCAAAAAGCCATGAAATGGCCATGAACCAACTGCTAACAGAAAGAAGAATGTAGGATATTGCCCCGCCTTCATTATATCCATATGCAAGATATACTAGCAAAAGAAGTACAACTTCTAATCTGGACAAATTAAAATTTACTAATAAATTAAATGTTTGAAATGTATCAACTATTAATTGATTTTGGGGTGCTTGGGTGGGGGTAGAGAGTACCCTTTAACAAAATGACTGCGGGAATAAAGTCTGTAGTTTTCGGCAAATCTGATATGGCGAACCACAAATCCCCTTCCAGTTGCTTGGTACTGTAAAAAAAAAGGTTATAGCACCTCATATACCTGTACAGGAAAAGATGGAACCAGAAGAAGAGCTAAAGAACAAACCCGTGCACCACCATGAAGAATAGTCCGACCAAAGTAGTGTGTTCTTGTGCCCAAAGAGAATGTGAAGAAAACAGTACAGAGCTGGAACTGCATTGTTACAAAACTAACAACGGCCTGCAACAGCAATAAAAGGGTTCATAGTCTTTATCAGTAGTCGTGTTTTCCAGATTTTTGGAGATGTAAAATAAAATCACAGGAAACTGGTTTAAACAAAGTCCATGTCATGCAGCAAATAGTTTAGGTGTTTCCACTTCTATAAAAATAAAAAAATAAAGAAAAATATCCAGGGTAAAACAATTAAACAAACAAACAAAAAAATTCAGAAATTAATTAAAAAATTATGTGTACTTTCTCAACTGTTTCAAATTCCCCTTCCCTTGGGTGGGGGGAAAGATGCAAGTACAACTGCAAGGAAAAAAAGAAAAAGGAAAGGATTTATTATGTGATCAAAATTCTTGTACAAACTTTGTCTGTTCATAATTGTGTTTACATGCTCCTGAAGTTCCATTAACCACGACGACTCACCCAAAAATCGGTCATTGACTTTCAAATTTGAAGATGAAAAGGAAAGGAGTTGAATTGTCTTCTTCGACAGGCATAATACAGCAGGCATTTTCTCATTACTTTCGTATTGTTTCAATTATTGGTAAAAAAAAAAAAAAAAAAAAAACAAAGGAAAACCACAAGCTTGTTTTTTTTCTTCAATATTGATTCCCAATTTCATTCTCTAGGTTCCCCCCTAGTAGGATCACATTTAAACTATTGGTTCTACTTGACTTTTAATCCATTTTAACACCAGTGAGTCAGGCCCAACCTATTTCAGAATCCTGATTAGCTAGTTTTTCCTTTATCCACCTATCCATTAGCACAAACTGATTCAATTGCCTATCCCGAAACATTTTCACCAGGCCTCGTAAGAACCTCTCACTCCTCAAATTTCTCCAAAATTAGATCAGATGATAAATGCAAGGCATGGTAGTAAATGTTTCACTTTAATTCCTAAATGTAGAGCCCCAGCAAAAAAGGGCAGCAACAGGTAACAACCAACAAGGATCACATTATAAGTGCACACATTAATACCTCCATCTATTAAAGGGGCAAAAAGTGTGAGCCATTTTAGTGATTAAACTTGAATATATGAGAACCAGTTATTACTTTTTAAATCAATCTCATTACTATATATGTATCATTAGTAATAATCACAAGCATTATCTATCTAAGACAAAGAAACCCTTCAACCATTTCGTAAAGAATAATACAATATAGCGTAGGTAAGACTGGTAACACGAAATACATACTAATTAAACTATATGCTTTGCAAAAAGAAGTATGAAAGATAAATTACGTACTCTTAGAAAACCCTGTTCCAAGATGAAGCCCAGGACCATGGGTACAGCAGTAAAAACACCGATTTGAAAGAGAAACTGGGTATTAAGTGCAGTACTTATAGCAGTATTATGCAATATATTGGCCCTGCCCTCAATATCTTCTCCAATGCCAGACAAGGCCTGCAATAAGCACACGCACCATTAAGGAAAACCTATACTTCTCCAGTGGGAGACTATCCCGCAAGTTCTAGGAATCCACAGATTAGAAGATCAAAAGACCTTCAGTAGTCTACAAAATAAAAATAAAGCTAAAACAATAAACAGGAATATATGAGCTGGAGAAAATAATACTCCAATGCTAATTCTCTCCATTTGTCTACAAGATGAGACTTTAAGAACTCACCAAGTATGCCTTCCCATAAAGGAAAATGTATACAGTAAGCACCGTCAACTGCACAACAATTAGAAGTTGTGTTAGAGATTGAACCAAATGGCTAACACTAAAATGCAGCATCCAAGTCATGAACAAAAGGTAGTCCTTTGCAGCAAAACCATGGGTAGCATAACAACGGCCTCCTCATGTGGTGCATTGATTGTAGAAAGGAAAGGAAAGGAAGAAAAGAGAGGACGGAATAGCATTCCAAGGGACCCAGCATTAGAAGAAAAAAAAGGAAGTTAAAAGACACATTTCCTCTATTTTTTAAACAGTTCTATCTACTAAGCTTTCCATGCAAACCATACTTCACATACATAGCCAGCTCTCAAACCTCAATCGAGTTAACCAACAAATTGTTTTAAAAGGAAAGGGCATAAGCATTAGTCTTGAGGGTAGGGTAAGCCACAATGCCTGTGGACAAGCCTCATGATGTTTTCTTAACATATTAAAATACATGACTATACGGAACAAAAATAGTCAAATTACTAAAATGAAAACAAGTAATAAAAATAGTAAAATTACTATTTCACACGTTTACAAGGAAGCTAACACAATTGGAAGTGCTGGAAAAAATCGGATTTTTTGGTCTTAATCAGAATGTCCTGCAACTATTCGAGGAAGTCTAAGACAGGATAAGCTTCGCTTCCCCAACATTCGGAATAGCAGGGGCAGTTCTTAATTGTTTGTTATATGTTAATTCTTGAGATTCATTAATTTTGTTCTGTTTTTACATTATATTATAAGTTGTTGCTTGAATTGTTTCAAAGGTCAGGCCCAGATGGTGATCATGGGCCCGAGGGCCTGCCCAGCCCGAACAACCCGGCCTTATTTTTTTAGGGCTTCAGCTTAGGCTTTGAGCCCATAGGCAGGGCCTGGGCCTAGATATTATGGCCCGATCAAATTTAAGGCCGGGCTTGGGCAAACCTAAAAAATTTTAGGGTCGGGCCGGGCCGAAGAATAGTTAAAAATATATATATATATACACATTATACACCCACTGACCTAAGACAACCCTAGTTTCCTAATTTGATCACGCCGCGCCACTGGAGAGAGAACTGAATTGAGAAGTGAGAGAGAGTCACGATATACACACAAGACACAACCCTAACCCTAAATCACTCCTCCATTCCCCACCGCCGCTGAAGAGAGAGAGAGAGAGAAATCTGACCTTCGTTTCCAACTTTTCCCGCTGCCACCGCCGCTAAACACAACCCTAACCCTAAACCAACAGCATTTCACGCATACAGAGCTCCTTCGTTTCCAACTTTCCCCCGAGCTCTCTCTCGTTCGTTTCTGACTTGTCATTGACCGCCGTGGCCGCTACGGATTTCAAGTAATTGGTTTATGCGTGTGATCTATTGTTTTTGCCTTTTCTAATCCGAAATTGAACTTGAAATTTTTTTTCAGTAATTACTGTGTTGGTGATGATGATGTATTTTTTGCTCCCAGCTTTCTAACCTTCAGATCTGTTCGTTTTGTTCTGTTCTTGTTGTGTTCGTTTTGTGTTCTGAGTGTTTTGTGTTCTGTTTGCCATATTATTGTTTGTGTTCTTTACAGAGTTTTGACAATGGCTAGTGCTTCTCCAATCAATTTGGATGGTGATGAGGTTCAAAAACTAGTGACTAAAAAGAGCAAAACAGCACCAAAAATTTGGGATTGGTTCAAAAAGTTACCGCTGGATTCGGATGATCAGTTGAAAGCCGAATACAAACATTGTTTGAAGGTACTTTCTGCTAAAAGCACTAGTGGTACTTCCCATTTAAGATGTCACATGCTTGAATATTGTGTTAAAAGGTCAAATCATGATATTAAGAATTATACAATCCAATGTGAAACGAATTCTATTGGTAATAAGATTTTGAGAAAATATCAATATGATCCTGCTGAACTCCGTAGAGGGATTGCGATGATGATTGTGGTGGATGAGCGTTAGTTTAGAGCAGTTGAAGCTATAAGTTTTAAAAGTGTAATGTCTAAAGCCCATCCTGAATTTAGAATGATGAGTAGATCTACAATTAAGAGAGATGTTATGGGCATATACACTATAGAAAGAGAAAAAGTGCTTCAATCGGTAAGTACATGTCCGGGTTGTATTTGTTTGACAACTGATACGTGGTCTCCTCAAACTGATAATCATTATATTTGTGTGACTGCGCACTTTATTGATAATGAATGGAAGTTGCAGAAGAGGATAATATGTTTTAGGCTTATACCACCTCCCTATGATAGTTTGGCACTTGAAGATGAGTTGACTTCATGTATGTCTATCGAGAAGAAAGTTTTTAGCATTACTTTGAATAACTTGTTTGCAAATGATTGTGTGGCTAGTAGAATTCAAGCACAACTTTCTACAAAAAGATCTTATTCCTTGTAATGGTGCATTTTTCCATGTGCGTTGTTGTGCACACATTCTTAATTTGATAGTACAAGCTGGTTTTTATTCAATAAGTGATATTATTGGAAAACTACGACTTGGAATTAAATATGTGAAACTTTCCCCGATTGGAAGAAAGAAGTTCTTCGCTCTTGCTTCAAGTTTAAACATGGATACTAGGAAGAAGTTGTGTCTTGATTGCCCAATAAGATGGAATGCTATTTATCACATGCTTGAAGTTGCTTTTTATTATAAAGATGCATTTCTATATTTGGGTGACCGTGATAGAAATTTAAGTATAAATTGTTAGAGGATGAATGGAAGTGAATAAATGTCTTGTGCGACTTCTTGAAGTTGTTTTGATGATGTAACACATAGTTTTTCTGGAATGAAATATTCGACTTCAAATTTGTACTTTAGTGAAGTATATAGAGTTCACCTTAAATTGTTGGATGTTTTAAAAGGGCCTCCTAATTTTTTATCCAGCATGGTGAATGAAATGTATTTGAAGTTTAACATATATTGGGCAAATTATAGCTTAATCTTGCGTTGTGGTGTAATTTTAGATCCAAGGTATAAGCTAAAATTTGTTGAAAATTGTTATACCAAAATACATGGAGAAGAAGCGGATCGATACATAAGCACCACTCTTTATTCTTTGTTTGACGAGAACATGAATAAACCCAGCTCTTCTAGAAGTTGTGGGCCTCGTGGCATGTCAATGAGCTAGTCTAATATCGTAGGAAAAACGTTGGATGGATTTGAATATTATGCAAAATTTCAAGGTACTAGGACTTGCCAACAAGTTGAGAAATCTCAACTAGACTTGTACTTAGAAAAACCTAATATTGATGTGAATAGTGAGATTGAAATCTTGGAGTATTGGTCTTCTTCTTCAATGAGGTATCCTGATTTGGCAAGAATGGCTCGGGACGTTTTGACTATTCCTGTATCTTCTGTTGCTTCCCAGAGTGCTTTCAGTACAGGTCGTTGAGTAATTACTCCTTATCGATGTTTGTTGAAGTCTAAAACCATAGAAGCTCTAATTTGTTTGCAAGATTGGTTTCGTGTTTATGATTCAACAGGTAAATGGTACAATTGTTATCGACACTTGTGAATTTTATTTACATGTGATTTTTCATTAAAGTATGATATTTTTAATTCTCAAATACAGGTAAATATGGTGTTTTAGGACAAAAAACAGATGATGTTTCGAGCTCTAGCGACGAAGATGACGATGATGGTTATTAGTTTTTTAGGTTTATATGTTATATTTCAATTTTAGTAATTCGAGTAGTTTTTGAATTTAGTAGGTTAGGTAATCACGATTTACTAATCATGTGATGCTTGACTTTTTGAGTTAAATTGTGTTGGACTTTGTAGGTGTATTTTTGGCTAATTGGTTTGGATTTGACCATTGCCTCAACCGATGTTTGGCTAGGCAATTTCGCTTTGACTCAGTTCCCATTTTGGTTTGGCTCGGCAATATTAGTATTAACTGGTTTGTTGAACGCTTGTTGAACGTTTATCTTGTTATTTTAGTATTTATTATTGTAATATTGGTTTGGCTCTAGTATTTATTGTTGGAATATTAGTTTGCCTTTAAACAGTAATTTTAATATTTCTTTGAGGGTTTGGTATTGTAATTTCTGATTTTATTTTTTAAATTAAAAAAAATTATAGGGCTAGGGTCGGGGGCCCTAGGTTTTTTTATAGAGCCGGGCTTTGGGCTTAGGTTTTGTTATAGGACCAGGCTTGGGCATGGAATTAGGGCTGGGCCAGGCTCGAGCCTAGCATTTTTTTGTAATATCCTAGTCTAAGCCCGGCCCGGCCCATGACCACCGCTAAGCCTCGTCCTCCTCTGAATTTTTTATTCTTTACATTTATCAATAAAATATTCCTCGCTCCACCAAGTTTCTCAAAAAACAAAAAAAACTAGTTGCGTTACTACCATATAAAACATGCAACTCCGAGAAATATGCGGTCAACAAGAAACTAGATGTGGAAAAGGGGGGAAAGCATAAATGAAAAATAACCTTGGAGCACATGGCGAGTGAGGTTTTTGTAATAGACAACTACACATTTAAATAGCAGAAAAAGCTTACCATTGTGCAGACGTAAAAACCCACTGTAGTAAAGTAGAATGATAGCATTCGGAAAAAATCTAAGAGCTGCCCAAGTCTGTAAATGTCCCTGCTAAGAACTTGTTCACCATTGCCACCAGCCACTTTACCTTCGAATAGAGCAATCTGATTAAGCCCAACATCTCGTCCTTTGCCAACCTGTTGAAATTGAATTAGAAAATTTATACGCCATAAATTTCCAAACTGAATACAGGCTAAACCTTTACCCGAATGTATTCATGGTGAGTAATATTTCCCTGGCGCAGAGTTGAATTAAACCCTGCATTTTTACAACAAGTTTATGTTAGAATCGAGAAGCACTCTGCCATTGACTTCAAAAGTGATGGATCATGGATGCAATCTTCATGCACATGAAAATTAATGCATTCACCGAGTTTGCAAGTCTATCCTTAGCGTTGATATGTCCAAACGAATTAAGAATTGTGGTCCAAATTAAGAGAATAAATATTGTCAATCTAATATTTCACATGAAAAAAGTGGTTCACAATGATGTTTAATTGGAAACAAGAAGAAACGTAATCACTAGCAGTACAGGAGATTGGAAACTGGAAGCAGTTGAACCAGTAGCAGTACAGAAGATTGAATATAAAGTGGTTCACAAGGACAATTAATTGGAAAGTGCAAGCAACGTAAATCAGTAGCAGCACAGAAGATTGCACATAAAGCCGACACAAACAGCCCAAAAACCTAGTCTACAAACATATTGGAGTATTCTAACCAATTTGTGTAACGGAAAATAATCATCAAAGACCATGCCTACCATTGTCTCCTAAAAATTCATTTCAAAACTATAACAGTTGTTAAGGAGCATTGAAAAGCATTAAACATGCACAGTATAAGGGGAAAATACAAGGCAATAAAAGAATTGCAGTCAAATTGCACTTCAAACATATGTACCTGCATATATATCTTCACTAATGTTAATGACACGAGAGGCTTTGCTGATACCACCTCGAGTTATATGGAATACTCTATCGAAAACATCCGGATGGCCATAATGCATACGAACCCTAAAAGTCATATATTATCTCAGTCCTCGAAACACAAACGATTTATAATTTACAGAATCCAGAAACACTCCATAAAACAGAACTTACTTCAGTGGATTTGCTAAGACACGTTGACCAAGAGTCACAAAGCTGGTTTCTTGATTCGACATAAAGGACGCTAAGGAAGACACACTGCATAAAATAATGTCAAGAGCTGTTCAAATAAGACCAAAAACCAAAGTCGAAAACAATTTATGAGATATACCTTCCAGTAAAAACATGCTCCCTAACACCAAGGATTGTAGGACGGCGTATACCATGATCACGATTGAATTCTCCAAGAAGATTTCGCATCTTTAAAGCTTCTTCAAAGTAATTATCCTACAAAAAATAGAGCAGAAAATTTTAATTGTGAATACAATGAAAGAATACAAGAATGACGCAGAAGGGGGCAGAGAGGGGTTGGCGACCAATTGAATGTCAGAGGTTTGTAAGTTGTGGCATCCAAAAAAGTATAGAAACCTTTTAAACAAATATATTGTGCATTTAATTACTGAAACAGTATATCTATGAAAATAAGATATTACACTTGGTTATTAGGAGTTTTATATGAAATATTCCATGATAAAAATAGATAAATAAAAACTTAAAACATTAAGAAATAATAACAACAATAATAAAACCTTTAATATGATTCACACGCTAATCTGGAGTACAATGGTTATCAAAGAAAGCTTATACAGTGCTGAGAACGAATGGCCAGCAAAAAACCAAGAAAGAAGCACAAAAATAGAGTGTCAAATTTTAGAATGGTGAGCAAAAACAAATTTAGAATATGTAAAATATTAAGTGGTAAAGAACCCAATATAAGAAAGTTAGATAAAGAGAATCAAAAAGAGCAGACTGCTAGGGAAGACATAAATCATAAAAGCACTCAGCCTACTTCAGGGTGTACTCGGCCGTAACTAACAGACAAAACAGTGAAAAAAAGCAATGCCATTTTGCACTGAATAAGAGTCTACCTGGAACAACCAGACCCTTAAAAATCACAAACTTGTCTAACCATTTTTTCGCGTTTTTCCCCTAAGGTGGCCCTTGGCAGCAGAGGATATTAATTTTCTTTTGCTATTTTTTCAGCAAGCACACGTTTTGCAAATTACATATCATATAACCTGTTATAACATGAATCCAAAAGGCCCAGCCCATATGTAGCCCCATGTATTAGGTGTCCAGCATAAGGGTAGTGTAAGTGAGATGAATATGCATGGGTATTTACAAATTCCAACTATAGCATATTAATCTCATAGATCCAAAGCAGAGTGAAATATCCATAGTTCAGCTAGAGGAGGAGAGGCACTCAGGCTCAGCATTCTGCTAGGGCAGATTTAGAAAGCCAATGACACATATATGTCTATTGCCTCATAGTCCATTAGTGCAAGTTGGTAGAAATTGATGAGGCTTCTATGTTGTAGATGATGCTCGACAGAAAACTCCTTTCTGTTCTGGATTATCATATTTTGCCTTCAACCTCTCCCCTTATCTCCAATTTAATTTACTTATTTATGGTACTTATTTCCAGGTCTGTTGGGAATGTTGAGTGTTGATACATGGTTCAACTAAAGGTTGTCTAGTACCAATACCACCATCCTTGGGTGCAGTTACCAGGATTGGAGATCAATCTGAAAGAATGATTAGGTCCAGATGGCAGGACGGGCAACAAAAAGATATTTGAATATTTAATCAAAATTAGAACAAAAAGGAAAAATAAAACCCAAGTTCTATAAATGTAAGGTCGAGCCTAGACCAAGACATGGTTAGCAAACCCAATTTAAACCCTAGCCTTTGAATGTCCTTAACCTCAGGTAGAGGGAAATACATGTGCCTTTATTCCTAACAAAGATCAAGCCCATACAGACCCAGCTAGACATCAGTGAGGAAAGAGAGATGAAATTGCCAAAAACAAGAAGCCACATTATTTTAAATCTAGTTAGTTTTAGCTCCTAAAAGTCCTCGAAAGATTTTCCATGTTTCGCTTTTCCATTTTTTTTGTTAAAATCAACAAGCCACAACATGTTTGTATCTAATTAGTTTAGTTGCGAAAAGATTTTCGAAAAGTCGTGCATTTTCATGTTTCATTTGCTTAAATAAACAATTTTAAAGCAAGACGACCAAACAAGTTTCGGTAAGACAGGCCTGAAAGGTACAAACAGCTTTTAAAACCAAACCAAAAACTGCCAAAGCAGACTTGTTATATTTCTTTGGAAAAAGATACTCATCATAACACAGTAAGCTGTGCTTATCAAAGTGTAGTACTGCATGGCCATTCAAGGAATTATAGTACAGTAAAAACAGCACATTACACAAGTAGCACCCAAAATTTCAAAAGAGGCATCACGCATTACCAGTTTACTGACTGAATAATATATGTACCACTTTACAGGATAAAACCGTGAACACAAGTCACCTGATTCATGTCAATTGTTTGTATAGCATCTCCACGCGTAAATATAATGGCATGATTTTGATTTTCGGGCTTCCCTTCACCGAGTTTTGGGTCTCCAGGCAACTTTATGGAGTAAATTTCCTAAAATTATAAAACAAAGAAAACAAATTAGTAGACATCAAAACATCAAGATAATGGAGACAAAATACAAGGATAATCAACTCAAATTTGTCAGAAAATAAATGAGACAATCATCCAAGTCTAAACGAGTTTAGACTGTGATATCCTTGTTTTTAAAAGGAAATAAAGATTCTTTTCACCCCTACATTGATATGGAAACAAAATAATTTGGCTGCCTCAGATTTGGCTAAGAAGTATTTCTTGAAAGAATTTGAAAGAGATTCAACCAAAACCAATTTGGAAATCAGTAAGATGTTTGGATTCTTCATGTGAAAGTGAATCAGCACAGAATGAAGTTATTGGAGTCAGGATATGTTCTACAGGTGAAATTCAAATGCTCATCATTCCGTGAGTTAGGATTTGGGGTTTTAGAAATTTGACATGTGAGGCAATGTTGCAAAAAGCGTTTTCTGGGCGAGCCCTGAGCAAGCCCAAAGGCGGTGCATAGTAAAACGGACCCTAGGCTATGGGTGGGGCAAAATACTCCTCAGGTGTACACCCCAAGCTCCGCCCCTAGACGTACAACTGGCAGAAGCCCAGGGCTTCGGGCATAAGCCCAATGTTCTCTTTCCATTTTTCCATTTTTTTTATTTTTTTAATCCAATAAATTAAATGATAATTAAATAAGTTATTTTAAGATTTTAACTAAGATTAGCATTTAATATAACTCAAGTTACTGTAAAAAAATAACCCTAAACTATAGTTAAAAATCTTCATCTTCCCTTATTATCTCAATTGGTGATTAAATATTTCTAACGAGAATAGAACTTGCATCTTTGTTGATTTACATTTCATTATCCTATAGAAGTTTTCATTGTTTTACTATGCCAGTAACTTAGGATACATAATATGTGGTCCACTATTTGTTTTTGGCAGTCTTACATTTTTCCTACTATTCTTTTTCTATTATTTCTAAGCATTTTTTAATTCTTCTATATTTTTAAAATATTAAAAATCCGTATTTCATGGGGCTTACGGCCTGTTTGGGACAGGTTAAGACGTCCGGCCTCGCACCCTGGCCTTTTACAACACTGATGTGAGGACATTTCATTGACATGAAAGGAGTTGCCTTAGTGTCTAATGGAAGTTGTCCAGGGAAGCGAACGGTTGGAAGATATTCTTGCAATGTGCACTTTCATGTAGTATTGGAAGGACATGAAAAACATACTTTAGTGTGGAGTTGCCTCTAGTAAGGATCAAGACGACAATGTATCCATGACTAGATAAATTATTTGCAATGTTGTGCTATACCAAACCAACAAATCTCAATAAATACAACATGATATTTATGGCTACAGAAAACTGTAGATTTCGATTCCTTCCAAGACGAACTACTTTAGGAAGTTAATCAAAATAATTGATTTTAAGGGGGAAAAAAAGGTAGCTACTAGAGGGGAAACAACTCCTTGGATAGGCATCGTAATGGCAACATTTGCAATATATCTAGCTAATAGTTTGGATAGTTAGCATTTTTGTTTTATAGGATGAAATTTCAACAAAAGAGAATCTGGTCTATATTCTTTTGGGTTTCAAACCAAAGTTGCATTGTCTATTCAAAAATTTGGGAGGATTTTTTCATGCTGATTTTTATTTTGTGTGCATTGGTTCATCCCCCTTGGCGAGTAATAATACAATTAAAACCGGAAGAACAATTGTACTCTAAGTGACTATTTACAACATCAAAATGAGAAGTATTAAACTCCAGGGACAAAAAAACAGAGTAGAGATAACGGTGTAGAGATACAACAATGAAAGAAACACGAGGCTTTTTTAATAAGGAAAGCAGCAAGCACAGAAGAGATTAATTACTGCCATTGTTAAAGCAAAAGAAGGAAAATTGAACCTTATCTTTCCCATTGATGTCAGCCTTCACTAGTTTTGAGTAAAATTCAGTGAACATTCTGCCGTCCTTTAGAGTTTCGACCATGTCAATGAAAGCAACCCGGAGAGCTTCATTTCTATACAGAAAAGTGAACCGAGAGAAACACATGATGTCAATAGCACATATAACACACACGTGTGTGTGTGTGCATGTGTGGGTGAGTGAGTGCATGCGTGGGTGCCTATGTGGATGTGTGAAGAAGTAAATCATTTAGAAATTCATAAAAGCTCCACCTCTGCATTAGCAAAGCAATATCTGCAGCCTGAGGTTTTTGCTCTTCCTTTTGTTTGCCATATATTTGGCATGTCACTACATATGTAAATTTCAGATCTGCCTGAGCTCTTGCTTCAGGGGATAACTCGAACCCTCGAGTATCAGTAGGATCGTTTACAGAAATCGCAGCTTCAACATCTAACATAGGCGACAACAAATAAGAGAACTGAATATCACAAGTTAAATAAAATAAATAAAAGAGATTGGTTATTGTAGGTGTATGTGCAAACCTCCGAAAGTCAACCTCTCTATATAGGTTTGCAGCATAAGAGCTTTCCTGTAGTACATCATTCCTCGAACTGAAGAAGTAATCATTAAGGAAATTATTAAAATGAGCAAGCAAATAAACAAGTTAAAGACATTAAAGTATGAAAAAGATACACAACACATGTAGCACGATCGATGTGTGGCAAAGAGATATTTTGATAAGCACAGAGCTAAGCAACATTCTAATTCTGATAACAAGGGAGTTACTCCATTTTAGCTATGTCCAATATATATTTGGTAATAGGTTCATTTATTACAAGTTAACAATAATAATAATAACACTCCCTCGGTCTCTATATTATTCTCCTTTGACGAGGCACAAAGTTTAAGAAATGTTTTGACAAATTTTTATTTTACTTTTGACAAATTTCATTTTACTTTTCTACCTTTTGGTAGAAAACAAACAAAAGAAAAAAGACAATTGCTCCATATAATAATAGTCCTAAGTGCCTTTTCTTTCACCATTTCAAATCCAAATACTTCATTGCACTATGTTCAGAAAGGTTAGAATTGGTAAATAACTTTTTTTTACATTCCCACAAAGGAAATAAGACAAATATTTTGGAAAATCCAACTAAGGAATGTAATATAATAATTTAGGTATGGAGGGAGTAATTAACAATAAAAATAAGAAGTTTCTATCTAAAGTCAATATGAAGTTGCCCCAAAGTGCTTATGTTTGGGGCACATGAAATCTTACACCAAAACAACAAAATGCTACTACATCAATTAAAATAATAATTAGTTGAAATTGCCAAGGAAATTGGGACAGGTAACCAAAAAAATCATGAAAGTAAATCCCACAATGCTCACCCAACTACCACAAAAAAAGAAAAAGAAAAAGAAAAAAAAGAATAACAACAATAGAAGGCACAAGAAAGGAAGCAACCAGTTCTGGCTAAAGTTTGGCCTCGATAAGATGCCCAAAACCGGAGCTCAAGAATGTCATTAGGATTGTCAAGTTCCGATTCATGTGTATTCTCATCGCGTCCAATCCGAGCAAGAAAATTTTTCCATTCATCTGAGAATAGAAAGGAACAGTTCACATGTTGAGAAGTTTTATGAAAGACAAAAAAGTCCAGCTATATAGTTAGAGCAGTGAGTCAAATAACAAGATGGTATATACACTAAAGAAAGAAAAATGGCCAATTATGTTGCAAGGAAGTTCCAAAGTTATACTTCGACCTAAATGACCGAAGCTTCAAACAATTGTTTCGGGTATCAATTTCCATCCGCACATTCAAAAACTTCCGTACATGCATCAATAAACATCAGTCTTCAGACACATGATAAAGACAAGGATGAGTTCACGTGTCGATTTCTACAAATACGATTATATGAAAGAAGTCCACCATCCATATCCCAACATGCCTGGGCTTAAAGGATGTGCATGCTGTATGAAACTAAGACGCATCTATTTGGTATTCCAAATGTTTGTATCCATAAAGATCAGTCTTAAGACACGGGACTAAGACAAGGATGAGTTCATTTGAAGATTCCAAATATGATAATACGAAAGAAGTCCACCAACTATACGATACATTCCTAGGCTTGAACACGTGCATACTATATGAGACTGACTTCCAACGATTTAACTATTTAGCTTATTAAAAATCGTCAAGATTTTGTAAAGCTCCAAACTCCATTAACTCAACAATGCGGCATCGACAGACTATTTCGTCATCCTTTGCCAACAATAAGCCACTAATTTAACATTAGCCATGATCAACCAATCTATCTTTGGCTTGCCGTTGGGATCGACAATCAAAAAGAAGAAAAGTAAAACAATGGCATTTCAAGAGAGTTCTACCACATAGCATATTTATAATAGGTACAAATAAGATAGGAAGCACTAAAACTTCCAACAAACCAACGTAATGGAGACAAAGACTGTGTGGACATGCCCGGATATTTATCCAACACACCCAAATTTGTGTCCTAATATTTTATAACTAATTTATTGCTTGGACACTTCTTGGACAAACATATGGGGACAAGAGGGACACCCTAATGGATACTTTTAGTAACATTTAGGAATTAACATTGTTGAATGTGCCAAGATATATGAAGATGAAACAAGCTCTAATTCCATATTCCAAGGGTTAGGGTTTGGGCAGGGAAATGAATCTAACTCTAATACCATGTACAAAACCAATAGGCAAAACTCACTCTTAAAAGACGCCTTGAAAGAGGAGAATTGCCTTTAGGCTTATATATTCCGCAGGATCAGGTAACACAGGCGATGTGGGATTCAATACGCCCCCTCACGCATAGGATGGACTTTCCCAAACTACTGCAAATGGATATCGGGGAACCAACATCAATGTGGGATTCAACAGTGAGTGTAGGTGGGTGTCATCAGATTTTAAATGGTGTTCTCATTGTAAATGAATTTGTAGACAACCGTTTAAAAGAAAGGATTGTGGGCATTCACTGCAAGTTGGACACCAAGAAGGCCTTCGATCATGTTAATTGGGGCTTTTTGCACCTCATTCTACGGAAAATGGGCTATGGAGAGAGATGGATTAGATGGGTGGGTTGATGCATCTCTACTGCTAAAAAGCTCATAATTACTGGCTATGGTTATTTCACAAGGTCTACTCAAGCTTGGCTCCCATCAAAAGAAAACTTCAGAACATCAGGGTCTTTCACGCATTGACCGAACAAGGGTTATCATTAGCAAGGAGGATGGACTAATTAGAGAGGGCAAATCAAGAGGCTCCTTTTCAGTAGAATCCTTTTACACTATCCTGGTCAGTACTAGTATCTTTGTGACAGATCTACAATGGAAGAATATTTGGAAATCACGTGCCCAGCCTAGAGTAACCTTCTTTGCTTAGCTGTTGCTAGGAATGCAACTCTAACGTTGGATAACCTTCAGAGAAGGGGACTCGGACAGCCCAATTTATTGAGAATTGCAAGTCTTTGTCTCCCTAAAGAACAATATGTTCCTCAATTTTTTTGTTCTTTCCAAGAGGCCTATGGGACAAGATTTTTACTAAGGTTGGGATCAGCTGGTGCATGCCGAGCTCCTGCCAACATATGATCAGATGCTGGGACGAAAACTGCCCTAATAGAAGATCAGGAAATGTGTAGAATCGGCTGCATTCGGTGGAATTGTGATGTATTTGGTTAGAGAGGAAGACAAAATTGGAAAAAAAAAATGAAAAAAAAAAAAAAAACTTTCATGTACTTGTTATTTCTTTCATCTCAAGGGACATTATTCCTCAGGCAATTCTCTTATCGACTTCCTCGAGAAACTGGCATAGCCTTGATATCTCTCTGTACTTGGTTGACGCGCCTTTGTGTCCTATTTAAAGAACCCTTACGTACTGAGCAAAAGAAAAAAAAATACAAAGCAATAAAAATGCCAGACCATGATTTAAGGTTCAGTAAAATGACAACCTAGAGATTATCATCATATGATGGTCCTTAAAAAAACACATATTCTTTTCAAGTCTTGAATACCCATAGATAAAAAATGTAAAGGTGCTACATGAGTTCATACGCACGTAGTTAGCCAGGAAGAATTCTATCAAAAACTTGAATAGCCCCAAAATTTAGGCCCCATTAACCAGAACGATTCTACAAAGTCCCCACTGCACCTCACCTAAGCTGGAAACCTAAGTTCTATGAAGCATTGGTGCTTCTAAAACATACAACTATTAGTGTTGGACACGCACCCCAAACGAGTGATTTTGGGACTCTCCTACATGCACATCCAACCGTTAGCAAATTGTCTTAAAAGTGAAAATTAAAAATAAATAGAAGTTTCAAAACTGCATATGGTATTCTTCGGGAATGCTTTGAGATACTCCCAGTTTAGTTCCAACCACAATTAGAGTACATGCATCCCTGCCACACCCGCACCACAGAATTTTAGCAATTACTCGAACCAAAATTGCCATCATCAAATTGCGCCCTCATACCCATGCTTCATAAACAAGGTTCTCAGTTGTGGACTTGTGGTCGATTCATTTCCATTCAGCTAAACATAAAGATGAAACTCATCAGCTTTTTCAAGATTTATAAGCTTTCCTATCAGCCGCTAAAGTTATATTCAATCCAGTCGGGATGAACACAAAACATTATGCACACTTGACTGTAAAATACAAATCTTTACAAGCTTGCAAATATACCTCTATTATCGAGATGTCGATAGACGTTGAACATGATGTTCCAAAAATCCAAATTGTAAAAATGGTATGCACTAAAACGCAAGTGTTGAATGGTAATGGGTTTTTAAATGTAAGCAGAAGTAGAGTAAAAGGTAGAAAGAACGAAAAATTCCACAAGACGAAGTGGATGTGCAATAAACTTACCAAGAGATAAGCCTCAGAGTCAATAAAGTTGTAAAAAACATAGCAGCAAAAGTGATACCTGGATATATCTTCTGAAGGTAAAACAAAATTGAAATGCCATCTTCATTTTTCTTAAGCAGTTCCGGCATACTATAGAGCACAATCTCAGAATAATATGGAGTGAACACACTGCATGTAACCATAGTATCAGCAACACAGTAGACACTTCACACTAGAAACACATCAATGGAGATCATTGCATGACAAGTGATACTACCTAAAGGACAATATCTCACGAACTGGTTTCGCCGGGGGTATATCCATGAAAAGAGAATTTGTAAAGAATTCCAACCTACGCCTGGCCTCGAGATTCTGGGGAACATTTGCAGCTGAATCTTGGATTGTTAACAATGAATATAGTCGTCTGACTTGAGCCCTCTTCAGACATTGCACACTCAATTTAGGTCATCGTGGGAATAGAAAAAGATATAGCAAAGAACAAAAACAATAGCATCAACCAAAAAAAATTTGAAGTGTATGTTAACAAAAATATACCAATTCAGCATCCTTTGGCCAATTTATTGCTTGAAACAAACGGCCTTCAGTCCTAGCTTTTGACAACGAATTCCATATATCATAATGTTCCCTAAAAACACACACAAACATTGTTATGCATCTGAAAACCTGGGAGCACACAAATCACAGATTATGAAACAAACCTCATGTTGATAACAATAATATCATGCCGCACAACATCATAGAGATCTTGAATAGTTTTAATCGCACCATTTCGTAATTCTGGTGTTTCAACCTCTCTCTGTTCAAGAAACATTATAAAAACGGTATGAGCATTAGGAATGAGGACAGAAAACCGAGGAGAAGATACCCTGACAGTCCTCTAATCTATCTAACTTAGGATCCTCATAATCCATCAATATCAATTAAAACTTCACCCTACTCTAGAGCTCAGACTAGCTTAATCCATTCTACTCAAGAATTATACAAAGAACCCCATAAAAAATGACCTGAATACAGAAAATGACCAAAGACATAACTCCCCTTCTCCCTAAGATTAGAAAGGGAAAGAAAATATTACAGCTTACATGGTATACAATATATTTATTTGGTGCATTGACATCTCATGCACTACTTTTATATTTCAATCAAAAATAAAAGCCAGCTTAAAATATTAAAAGTTGAACACAATATTAAGCAACTTAAAAGGCTCTAAAACACCGGCCTTCCCTTTCCTCGCATCCCCACTGGAACCCCAGTCCGCAATGGTCGAATATTCTTCCCCCTCCCTCAACTCTCAAAAAAAGCTCTCTAACCCCTCCCCCCCCCCCCCCCCCCTTCTTCCACCGATCGCACCTTGTCTTCCCACCTCTATTCAAAGCCAAACCCCTGTTGAACCTTGAACCGTTACTCATTCAACTGCACAGCACATCCATCTCAAATCCTTCATCCCCCACCCCAACACCATCAGGGACCAGATCCTCGCTTCAACAACCCAGTCCACCCCCCACCCCTCTTCAAGATATTTCTTTTTGATTAAAAATGTGGTTATTTTATCATCACATTTTTTCCCATGTGTGACACAGTTTCAGTTAAACAGGATCATGTTAGTTTCATATTTCGTCAAACAATCTGCAAAATTCGAGGGGGTTATCTTGTTATTCAAAAGTAGATGAGGATTAAGTGATACATAAACAACTACAGCAACTACGCTTTTGTCCCACTTAGAGCTTTAACTGACACATATAAAGGCAAAAAATCAGTCAATACAAACCAGTATCCCCATAAGTGCTTTGACTTTCTGAATCAGAAGTGAAAGTTTATTTAGCTGAAAATCATCATGAATTGTTCGCTCCGATATACTGACTTGAATGGCCTTATATATCGTTTCCACCCTGAAACGAATACATAATTAATTTCCGAAATTCAGTAACCTGTTCTCTTGAGAGCGTTTTACATATTCAACGTCAACTTACCACAACTTTCCCTCATGATCCAATATTGCTGTCAAAATAAGCTTAATTGTGTAGTAGCACTCCTCAACAGCATATTTCATGTAGTCATCCCTTGAGATTCTATCCCAAAGATCTACCTGAGATTCTCCACTCTCAAGTGCCATATCTTTTGCAAGAAATATCTACAAAAGTTAACATAAAAATCGATGAACAACACATGAAAAATCCAAACGTCCCAAGAAAAAAAAATTAATAACAACTATAAAGTGTAAACACAAGGGGAAGAAATTGGAACATAGGCATCAGGTTTAAAATCATATATTATCTCCACCTTGCTGGCGAGAAGAAAAAGGGGCCACTGAACTAATGGAAGACCCTCAACGTTTTTAGGCATCAAAAGCAACTCCATCTCCCTGCAAGTGCGAAAGTTTACAAGTAAAAAATTAAACTAGGTGGGAAAATCGTTGCACTAGAAGAACATCGAAACCTCAACCACCACTCGGCAAAGAGAAGTAATAAACTCACCAGTTCGTAATATAATCTTCTTCGCGCAAATTCCAGACTATTTCATTCCAAAATGGAGAGAATTTAGCAGCATCAGCTTTGTTCTTCTCAAGAATCTACAGATAGATATAGCAAGTTAATAATATGAGCAAACATAAATTTAAAAGGAAATAAACCCAGAAATTTGAATAGAGAAAAGGCAATCACCTTATTGCATTAGATTAACCCTCACTAAAAACTAAAAAGATTTTTGTTTCTAAACATGCTATGAAAATGGGAAGCAGTATAAAAGAGACCCCAACCCAAATGTTCAAGAAATATCAAAAAAAGTTGGGAACAGCAAACTTAAAAAAAACACATCGAAATATCATGCACAAAATCAGCCACCAAGACTAGGTGTTCAACCATGGTTCGTTTATTCATACAAATATTCAAGTTCAAGCCGAGCCTCTAAACATAAATTCAAGCTGGGTTTGACTATTTGCTGGAGCTATTCGTGAGCTCAGGTAAGCTTATTCGAGCTTGATTTTTTGAGAAACAATTATTAATTTAATTTTAAAGCTTAATAAAAATTTAAATAATACAAGTGATTTAATAAAATCAGTATTCATTATTAACAAAATCAGTATTCTTCTTTTTTTTTTTGAATATATATAAACAATTATGAGTTCTTTGCAATTTAATATAGGGAAAATTGATTAAATGTCCTATGAATGGAACTTTTCCTAAAAATTAACCCCCACAATATAAAGCATTGATATTTAATGAATCAACAATAATATACCTATTCCAAACAAAATGTAGACTTCATCTTGTCTTGGTTATTTCTCTCAAATTTTTTTAGATACTACCAAAAAAAAAGTTATATGTATATAAAAAGAGAAAAAGAGAAGCTCTCTCAAATTTTTTAAGATAAAACTAAATTAAACACAAAAAAAAAAATGAAAGAAAGGAAAAGAAAAGTTCTTTAGATCATCGTCTCCCTCCCTCCCCACTCTTGAACCTAACAAGATCTCCGTGGCTACTATTGTGGCCTTCACAACTTCGATTCACCACCACCACCACTAAGGAGACCCCAACCCACCATGTGCACAGATTCGAAATCCCTCCCCTCCCCTTGTCAAATATCTACAAATACATGCGTAACACGTGTCAAATCTAATATAAGTACTGCGAACCCCATTCTCCTAGACTTCTCAGAAAAACGCGGTGCCACAAACTCTTGCACTTGGCTTGAAGCAAAAAGAAATATGAAAAAAGAAAAAAGAATTGGGGGGGGGGGGGGGGGGGGGGGGGAGTAAATCTTCACTTAGAGTAAGGGTTAATTAAATAATTTTACGAATAGGTTTCAGATAATGGTTTGAATTGGAATTTAGTCAATGACATTGCCTATTTCGGCAGTATGGATCTTCTTGCTAGTAAACAACACACAGGAGGTTTCGTGGTTTCATCTCAAAGACATGGTGTCAGTTGCAAAAACCGTTTAAACTATGGAACTAATAACAATCTATGAATTTTTCCAAATAATCAATCTAATTTATTAGTTATAAAGAAACTTAAATAACATTATAAACTTAGTTTTAAATTGAATCAAGGTTTACAATGATTGTATTGCTAATTAAATATATTAATAAAAAGTCAAAAAAGTTAGAGAGAGAAGCTCTGGAGATTTTCACCCCTCCAAGGCGCTGCGGCCACCGATTTGAGGAAAGCTCAGTTTATCACCGCCCTTATCTCTGTCGATTCTTTGCCGATTTGTTCCTACGATTCCTTGTTCCGGATCTGGTCTACGGTTGCGTTGCCAACATCATCCCCAGCCGCAGATCTGCTACAGTGGCTCGTCCAGATTGCATCTTCAGTGGGTTTGGGTCGGATCGATCGTTGCTGCAAAGAGGTGTTTCAAGTGCCAGCAACTGTTGGTTGTCGGCTTCCAAGCTCCGAAATCGACTAGAGGTTAGCGACGATACTCTAATTTATCATTGCCTTCCATCTAGCCGCCGGCGACTCCTCTTTCCATTGCTAGTGTTCCAGCAAGTGTTTTTCCTTTCGGTTTTTTTTTTTTCCAGTTCTTTATGCTGAAAATTTAGTGTGTGGTTATGGACTCTTCCGGTAATACCCGGAATTCGGCTGAACCAGTCTTGTCTTCTTCGACATCTAAGACAGTCCCTTTTGAAGCAAAATCATTTGTAAGCCTGTTCTCTGGCAAAACAGAGTCTGATATTATAGCGATTAAGCCTCTCTCATCTCATAAGGGAGAGCCGGCCATTTTTTTGACCTCAGACAAAGTTAATTTGTTAGCGGCCCCGTTCAAGTTTGCTCTTATTGGTAAATTCTCGCACGGGAAACCTGCTTTTGAGGAACTCAGAAAAGCCTTTCACTCCATTGGGTTCGAGGCTGCTTTTGAAATAGGTTTTCGAGATTCCAAACATTTGCTCATCCAATTACATTCGGAAGAAGATTTTCAGAGACTTTGGATTAAGAATACAAGGTATATTAAAGGATTTCCCACGAGAACTTTCAAATGGACTCCAGAATTCCGAGCTAATCCAAAATTCTCTTTGGCACCGGTTTTGGTTGATTTTGAATTTCTTCTCATTCATCTTAACAACAAATACTTCCTATTCTCTTTAGCTAAAGCGGTGGGTTCACCAAGTTGTGCAGGATCTCAAACGTTACACTTATTTTGATGATGGCTTATTTTGGGTTTTCTGGAGAGAGCCTATCCATTGCGATATCTTGATCAGCAATGAACAATTTGTGATGGCTAAAATAACTCACAGACAGATTCGAAAGGAATTCCTAGTTGCTGTTGTTTATGATAAATGCTCTCGCAGGGAGAGAAGAGAGCTGTGGGATCAAATTGGAGAGATTCACAATGACTTTGCTCTTCCGTTGCTTTTAACAGGAGATTTTAATGTTACTCTGGATAGATCTGAGCGCCTTGGGTGCTCTCATTTTGATTCTCAAGCAGCCACTGATATGTTGGATTATATTGACATGTGCGGATTGATCGAGTTGCCATTCTCCGGAAATAAATTCACTTGATGCAGTTCTAAGCATCAGGCACAAAAGAAATGGAGCAGATTTTATTGAACTCTGATGAATAATGACTAGCAAGATCTTTTCCCGATTTCTAAAGTTCGTCACCCAATTAAAGTTTGTTCGGATCATAGCCTCCAATTGATCAGATGTGGAGACATTCAACATCGCCGCAAAGGATCCTTCAAATTCATGAACTTTTGGTGTCAACACCAAAATTTCTAGTCGGTTGTTAAAGAATCTTGGACTCAACTTATCTCTGGCAATCCGTTCCAAAAGTGGCATAGAAAATTAAAAAGGCTCAAGTCAATGCTCCATGAATGGAGTTTGAATGCTTTTGGAACTATTTTTGAAAAGATCAAGAAGCTTGAGGGAAAAGTGGACAAGTTAGAAATACAAGCAGTAGATGATACTAGAGTTGTTCCTAGGCTTCAGGAAATTGAGGCTCAACTCACAAAGACCTTATCCCAGGAAGAAACTTACTGGAAGCAAAAATCTGGAATTAAACGGATGAAAGAAGGAGACAGAAATACGAAATATTTTCATGCATGCGTTAATCAAAAAAGGAAGAAGATGTTTATCAAAAAGATTAAAAATGATAGAGAGGACATGGTCAATCATGATGAAGGAATCCAACATATTCTGGTTAGCCAATTCCAAGGATACCTATATAACTCATCGAATACGGAGGTCAACGATCTGATTCATTGTATTCCTGGAGTGTTGTCCAACCAAGACAATCAAGATCTGGTCAAATGACCGATATAGAAGAGTTGCAACAAGTGATTAAGGCTATATGGATGGAGATATTGCCTTAGGTCCATATGGCTTTTCCGGGAGATCCTATGTCTCGTGTTGGGAGATTATCAAGGAAGGCTTGCTTAATTTGGTGACTAGTTTTTTCTATGGTGCAGATCTCCCCACTAGTTTGACTAGCACATTGGTTTCCCTCATTCCTAAAAAGGAAAATCCTGCAAATACCTCCGAATTCAGCCCTATTAGCTTATGCAACTTCTCAAATAAAGTGATATCCAAGATCTTGGTCATTAGAATTGCTAATCTGTTGCCAAAAATCATATCACTGGAAAAAAGTACTTTTGTTCAAGGTAGAAATATCTTGGACAACATTCTGTTAACGCTGGAGATGGTCAAGCGATTTAATCAAAAGGTTCAAAGAGGAACTATTATTGTCAAACTGGACATGGCTAAAGCATATGGCCATGTTTCGTGGGTCTTCCTGATTTATGTGTTACAAAAATTCAGTTTTTGTGAAGCTTGGATTGATATGGTGTATAGGGTGTTGTCTAATAACCACTTCTTTGTCTTAGTCAATGGGGTTGCTAGAGGTTTCTTCAGATCTCAGAGAGGTTTGACGCAAGGGAATCCCCTATCTCCTAGCTTACTCATCATCGCTGCGGAAGTTTTCTCTAGGGGCCTTAAAGAGATTTTAGCTAAAAGAGATATTCAAGAGCTCTCTCAACCAGCAAATGAAAATCCGATCTTGCACCTTTCATATGCTGATGATGTGGTGGTTTTCCTTAATGGAATGAAAAAGTTTGTGGAAAACATTATGAAATTCCTTAAAGAATTTGTGGCATGTTCGGGCTAGAAAAATGTGGATAAAAGCCAAAACCAAATTCCAAATAATCTTGCACCCCCCACAGAAACTGGATTCTCAGACATACAAGATTTAAAAGAGGTGAATTCCCTTTTATCTACCTTGGCTGCCCGTTGTATGAAGGAAGGAAAAAAATGTTTTATTTGAAGACATTCTAAGGAAAATTAGACAAAAGGTTGCTTGTTGGCAAGGAAAGTTGTTCTTTAGTGGCGGATGCCTAATTCTTTTGAAACATGTGCTTCAGAGCATGATTTTCTATTTGTTTTTGGCGATATCTCCTCCAATCTCTGTTATTCGAGACGTTGAAAAAATTCTAGCCTTGTTCTTTCGGGGATCCACTCCTCAAAGAAAGAAATTGCATTGGAAGCATTGGAATAAGATTTGTTTCCCCATAAATGAGGGTGGCCTAGGGATTCGTGACTTTCAAGATGTTATCCGGGAATTCAAGATGAAACTTTGGTGAAGATTCAGAGAAGGATCAACTCTGTGGGCTCATTTTTTGAAAAATAAGTACAACTGCACCGATCCTATAGTGAAATGCAAAAGTTTCTCCTTCCAAAGCCATGTATGGCATGCTCTACTTGAAGGTAAATTTTATGCCGAGGACCATATTCAATTCTCAATAAGAAAAGGGTGTGCCTCTTTTTGGTGGGACGCGTGGTTCATCTCAATTCCGCTCGATAAAGTCCTGGTGGATGATTCGGGTTTGTCAAATCTTTTAGTCCAAGATGTCCGTCTTCCAAACAGTGAATGGGACATGCAATTTATTCAAGCTCTCATCCCTGAAGACTATGTGAGAGAATTGGGAAACCTTCAGGCTCTTAATTATTCTAAAAAAGATGTCATGATTTGGATTCCAACCAACTCAGGAGGTTTTTCGGTGAAATCAGCATGGGAAGTGGTTAGAAATCATCAGAATGCTCATTCGTTTTTTGACAAGATTTGGCACAATTCCCTTCCAATCAAAATTTCATGAAAAGGCTCCTTCATAGCGTTGTTCCGGTTGATGACGCAATTCAGCAGAAAGGTGTGAAGATCGTTTCCCTGTGTAATTGTTGTTATAGGCCTCAGGTTGAATCTTTGCTTCATCTATTTTCGCAAGGAGATCTTGCTAAGACCGTGTGGTTTGCATTCGGAGCGACTTCTTGGGATGGCGAAGTGTTTGATAGATTAGTTGGTTAGTGGAAACATCAGAGTTCGTCCCCTCTTAAAAAAAATTATGATACCCTCATTCCTTCTGTGCTCTGCTGGGAAATAATGCATAACAAGATTAGATTTGAAGAGATCAAATGTGATACTCAAAAGGTTATTGTAAACATTCACCAGACATCAGCTAAGATTGCTCTTCTGGTGAGAAATCCAAAAACTAAAAGTTCAGTTGGTTTATTGGAATCCTCCTCGAGATAGACTCATGATTAATTTAGATGGAAACTCTAAAGGAAACCCAGGCTTTATTGGCAGAGTGGGTACTTTACGTAACTCTAATGGGAAGTTGTTCATTTTGCTCATTTTTTTGGCTTTGGCTCCAGTTTGCTCGCTGAAACTAAAACCCTTTGGATCGCGCTTCAGTATCGTGTTGACTTTGAGTGGTTTGCTTTTGATTTAGTAAGTGACAATGCCCTGATAGTAGACATGGTTGCTAGTAGAGCCAAAGTCCCTTGGCGCTTAACGTCGCTAATTAGAATTATCAAGGATATGGCTACAAGGGTTCAAGCGTCTATCTTGCATTGTTACAGGGAAGCTAACACGTCTACAGATATGTTAGCTAAGTTAGGCAATGCTGATGAAAATAGAATTTTCCGTTCTAAATCAGAATGCCCAGCTTCTATTCGTAGATGCTTAAGGCTCAACAGGCTTCGACTTCTGAACATTCAGAAGACGAAAGATATGTCTGTATCGGTTTTGTCTTAAATTGTTTCTTGTTTTGCGCTTTGTATTTTTAGGCTCAAAGGTCAGATCTCGTCCCCCTCTGTGAATTGTTTTCTTATCTTCAATTAATAATATTTCTCCTCGTTTTTTTAAAAAAAAATATATATATTAAATTAATATTTCTAAACTTACACTTAATTGAATATTTTTGAACAATAGACGTATTTGTAAAGAGTACTAATACTAAGAAAGTCAATAAAGGTCTTCATAAACGTATTCGAGTTCTTCACAAACATTGATGATCCAAGAAAGAGCATCTGATGTTCATTTGTCAATAAATGAGCATAAACAAAAATTTATGAGTTAAGAACGAGATATTCAATAGCGGAGAAAAAGTAGTTTATGAACAACTTCGTTCATTTACAGCCTTATGTGGCAGAACGGTGTTCTGATTCTTATATAATTAGCAATTACTTGACAAGTGATGTGTCGGTAGGACAGGATTCAATCTGCCTTTCATATGTATTATACAACAAGAAACTAGTACCAATTAATCGAATGATATCAAGTCATGGAGTCTGCAAACTTGCCAAACAAACACAATAAATACCCGCTATAAAGGAAAAAAACAAATTCGACTAAAAATTAGCATATGTGAATTTAAGTCAATTATAACAAACTGAATAATAAAGCTTACCAGACCAGATAACCTGTTGGGAAGTCACTTGGCAAAGAAAATTCGCATATGTGAATTTAAGTCAATTATAACAAACTGAATAATAAAGCCTACCAGACCAGATGACCTGTTGGGAAGAGGAATATGAAGTTTATCCATAAAAGCCCCAGGAAACCTCTCAAAAAGCTTGTGAACAGCATCCAAAGATCTAATCTGAAGATCAAAGATGAAAGATGAATTATAGAAGCAGTGGAACTCAGAAATACAACACAATTATTAATATAACAATTCCTTCTCATCGCCTTCTATAATACGATAAAAACATGAACAAGCAAGCGATACAATACTTCCACAGAAAATAGAAGGTTCTGGAAATTGATATTATACTCAAAAAAAAAAAAAAAAGGGGCTTACTTCACCAAGGCGATCTCTTGCGCCCATCAAGAAACCATAGACAGCAGATATAATTGTGTAAAACACGTGGATATCTAAGAGATAGATCTGCAATATAACAGTGGAAATGACCAGGAGGAAAATGGAAACATACTAGTCAATGAGAGAAGTCATTTATCAAGGAGTCAAGAAACAAGGAGTCATTTATTTAAAAAAGGAGAATTGCATTTTGACCCATTGTACTTTGGTGTGGGCCATTTTTCTCCATGTAATTACGTAATAAGCACTTAACTCCCAATACTTGTAACTAAACAGCTCTGTAAGTAAAAGTCATTACATATAACAGGAGATGCAATGGATGCATCCACAAGGTTTTGACTTGTTCGTCCAATTAGATTTATTTTCCCCAAAAGTACACTTCCTTTTTTTGTTTTAACAAGTCCTAAATTGAAGGGCATCTAAAAAATAGGGCTAAATTTTTACATGCCCTAAAGTTAAAGGGCATTTAATGTAATTTTCTCCCTTATTTTGTATCTGTGGCTCAGGGGTCTAATTTCTTCCCCTTTTTTCTATCTCTTTTTTCTATCTCAACTCTTTTTTTTTAAGCTCCATTTCAGTTCCAAAGAATGACGTCCCCAACAGGAGGCGGTCGCAGTCTGGCCACCTCCAATCGCCGTCGATGTCCACCAGCCAGAAACACTGCTCCCCCTCCCAAAACACTTAAACCTAAACCTAAAACCCCTTTACCACACACCTGATTTCCACCTACCTCCACACCGGCCGCCACCAACCTCTGAAACCCTTACCCCAGCCTGGAAATCAATCGCCATCACCCCAATACCCGCACCACGCCCCCAACAACAGTGCCCTCTTCTCTCCATTATAAATTCGAAAGTCCTTCCCCATGCAACTCCAAAATCCAGCATCCCGAGCCAAAAAACTCCACTCCCAACCGTCAACCCCGCCCAGACCTCCAAACTCCCCAACCAATGGTTCCAAAACCTAGAAACCCATATCCCCTTGCAAAATATTTTGTTTTTCTCTCTCCCATTATAGACATGGATACATTCATATATGCATGTGTGTGTATGGTTTTGCCGAAGAGGAAACTTTAAACGAAGAGAAAGTCACCTAGCAAGGAGAGTACGGCGATGGCGGCAACGTTCTTCTGAACATTAAATACGGGAGTAATGAGAAGAAAAAAAAGGCGCACCGGAGGGGGGGGGGGACGTTAGGGGTATATTTTTTACATTTTTTTAACAGAGTTTCCACTGTGCAAATTAGTTAATAGTCGGAGGGAATTAAGTGCGTATTAAGAAAGTAATAGGGGCAATTCACTCTTGCACCAATGTAAAATGGGTAAAAATTCAATTACTCGCAAAAAAATAAGGAATCAAAGCAGCATTCACTACTAAAAAGGTCTATCAAATGCAACTTCACACGTACTTGTGTAGTAAAGATGCATGCACCAAAAGCTATGATCAAAACATTTGATAAGGCAGGCAAACTTACAGAAAAAACTGGTGCCCACAAACAAGCGATTGTCAAAGCATTATGATTGTCTGCAAGGCCATAAACGTTGAAAATAAGATCACGAAAGTTAATAAAATCAATTAAAACCTAAAGGACAGCCATCGCAACCATTCATGTTATAATAAGCTTATGTTGTCACTTTAATATGAACACAAGCAAAGGATCTGTTTGATAACACAATTTAGCAGTTAAAACTGATTACATTTATTCAATAAACTGTGTTTGATAAAAAATAAATAAACCACTTATAATACCAAGTGTCACTTAAAAATGGATCAAAACTTTTAAGTGATGTGCACATGACTTGTCTCTTATCTCCTACCACTTAAAAGTAATAGAATTCTTATTTATAGAAGTATCACAAAACTATAAATCATTAAAAAATATAGACAAAAATATATAATATAATTCTAGAGAGTGTAAGTACGACAACACTTGCCGCTTAAAGTAATAAAATTTTCATTTATACGAGTATTGCAAAAGTATAACCATTAAAAATATAGAGAAAGATATATAATACAATTGTAGAGGGAGTAACTACTACAAAGAAAAAAACGACGACAGAAAATTGAGAGAGATTTTTTCCAAGATCAAATTATAAAGAAATTTTTAAAAGTAAATTGTAAAGATACAAACTTACAGAGATCAAAAATATTTAAAAGAAAATTAATTAGCCAATTTAGCACTTAATAAATTCAGCACTTACATTTAAGAACATAAAATTCAGCACTTACCAATTTTCAACAATTAATTTCCAGTTACATCAAACAGACCCTAAAATTGTTGCAATTGCCATTTCCAAGGTATTTAAAAAAGAAAAAAGGTCATGAAGGACACATGGACATCACCACCACGACCAAAATGTCTCCTTCAAACACTCAACAGACGAGCAAAATGTCATTGGGCAAGGGCCACAAGGCAGAAAAAGAAAAGAAGAGTGGCATTGACTCCCATGACATCAATGCACAATAAAAATGAAAAATGGGTTAGTGAGATGTCACCACAACTAAATAAGCAACTTTATATGGTTGACAGAGGCAATTCCAACCCACTCCTAAAACCAAAGAATAGCTCTTCCACATAGAGAAGAAATAAGGTCTTTCATGCATCATTACAACAAACACAGGTGCAACAGTTCAAGGGCATAAACTAGTTAGCGACCAATTACAGGAGGGCAGGTAATCACCACCTCTGAATCCCCAAATGTGTAGCTGGTGGAGACCAAACACAACAATGAACGCATGCAAAAGAAAAAAAAAACATAATATATGTCATGGGTGTGCAACTTACAAACTACAAATATATTCAATCACATTCCCAACTTCAATTTTGTTTCCCAACATATTGATGTCATGTCCGCCACACCAACAAACCTTCATCAATAAGAACTAAGAAGAAGCAAGGTAAAGAAGCAGTTCCATATCATATAAGATGTTCTTGCTATGATTTATTAGCACCTTGAGCCATTTCCACAGTAACAAAGTGAAGTACTTGTGGGGCTCAGGAATGATTCCCATTTTTCTTGGGTAATATTTCTACAAATCCGAACTCCTCACTATGACAAGAATAGTTAGGTTGCGTTTGGGCAAGGGATTTGGAGGAGGGGTTTGATTTGGGTAAGGGATTTCAAAATTCCTTTTTGACAAATACTTTGTTTGGGTATTAAGTAGGAAGAATTTATAAAATCCATTCAAGTGTCAAATAGTCAAATAGTGGTGAAAGAGAGGATTTGAAAATCCTTCCAAAATAGGTGTCATTTTAGAAATCCTTCCAAGAAGGGATTTCAGATCCAACCACTGCCAATCCCCACCAACCACCAACATCCGACAACAGCCGGCCAGCCACCGTCGCCGCCGTCGACCACCGCTGGCCACCGTTGTGTGCCACCTCCCGGCGCCGTCGCCGACCACCATCACCCGCTGCCGCAGCCGACCCCCACAATGGTGACGGTGGTTATCCAAACAAGGAAATTATAAAATTACACGATCAAATTCTTCGCCTAAAATAGTTATCCAAACAAGGGATTGTTAAATGATGGGATTTCAAAATATAAGATTTTGAAATCCCAATATTTTACAAATCCCTTGAATTTATCAAATCCCTTACCCAAACGCAACCTTATTAAACAAAAAAAAAATGGAAGAATCCAAATTGCATTTCATCATAAATACTAGTTCAAAAGACGAAACAGGAGAAAAGAGAGCAATAGGAAGAGAGAGTCAAAACGAAACTAGAAATGCAATGTCGGCCACACAATCAAGTTTCTCAGATTCAAAAAGAGCCAATATATTTTAATAGGTTCTTAGTGTAACAAGTGTCGTAAAAGGTGGGGTCGAGGTGGGGCATTCGAACTAAACGGGCGAAGTGTGAGCCCTAAGGAGTGGGGCGTATGTCCCGCAAAAAATGAATTTTTAATATTCTAAAAATATTAAATATATTTTAAAATGCCCAATATTAATAAAGAAATGCATGAAAAAAATACTGAAACAATTATAAGATTACATAACATGGATAACATATATATGATCATATTCCTATATAAGTTTCAACAACACATTCAAGTTTCTATGCTTGATATGCATGCTTGAAAAATAACGAAAAAAGAGAAAAAAAGTTTACAAGATGGAAAGAACAAAGAAAGTTTTAATTAAAAAGAAAAGAAAACAAGAAAGCTGAAAATAGAACCAAAAAATGGAAAAACTTGGCCAGGTACACCTAGATACGAAGTTGGGCTTTGTTCAGCCCTCCTAAGCGAATGCCGAATAGAATTTACGTCCTCCTCATCACCACAGGGAAATTTGAGAACGCCCCACCTCTATGCTCGCCCCGAACAGACAATTAAAACACCGAGTGCAACATCATTCACAATCCCTGGAAAGATTGTTTACTAATAGACCGAAGGATAAGTAATTTGCCTTGTTCATAATCAGATCATGAATTTTCAGAATCCTTTATTATGCAAGGAGACATTGCTTTTGCTTATAAAACTAAAGGAATTAAGATACCCATTTGGGCTCTGAACAATATAAGCAAGTTAGTAGCTTACTCCTAGATACAAAATCATGCCAAGAATACCGCAGATCAGACATGTCCACAATAGCTCTCGTGGGACGCACCAAGGGCCGAATCTATCCAAGGAATCAGATGTTAAATAACAAGAGGTTAGGAATTCAAACGATTACCACTGAAGCAACATAAGACTAATAATTTACAAAATAACCCCTTACTTGTAGAAAATAGGTAAAAGAAAATTTGGCCCCCAACACAATGAGCCAGAACAGTGCGTACCTGCATCACAAGGAAGTTAGCATACAGAATTACAATACTGAATTACCTACTTGAACTTAGGAGAGTAGGAAGAAGTCAGACCTTAAACCTACGACCTATTGCTAAGTGAGATTATAACTAAAAAACTTGAAAGCGATGACAAAGAGAGAAAGAGACCTTGACACATTAGGAAAGGAGATGAAAACTAAAACGAACAAAACAACAAAAGAAAATAGAAGCAGCAGAAGTTGAACTCCTCAATACTCTAAACAGAGAGCGAGGAGTAAATGTTGATCACCACAGTAACAGAAGTTTGACAAGACCTCCAATGCAACAACAACAACTAAGCCTTTGTCCCACTTATGTAGGGTCGGCTACCCTTTACGCCATAGAAATCGATCAAGAGTCATCCCCTCCAACAGGTTTAATGTCGTCAAATCATTTCTAATAGTCTCATTCAACGTCTTCTTAGATCTACCCCTCCCTCTAGTAGTCCCCTAAACTTAAACTAAATCACATTTTCTCAGTGATGTTTCTATAGGTCTTCTATGCACATGCCCAAACCATCGTAAACGATTTCTCTAATTTTCTCTTCGATAAGTGTTATTCCTAAATTCTCTCTAATAGTTTCATTCTTAATTTTATCCATTCTCGTCTTCCCACTATCCACAGCAGCATCCTCATTTCTGTCACCCCAATTTTCTGAACATGATTCATTTTTACCGCCCAACATTCTGAACCATAAAGAAGTGTTGGTCTTATAACAGTTTTCTAGAATTTTCCTTTAAGTTTCAATGGAATCCTACAATTATAGATCACCCCAATTGCACTTCTCCACTTTAACCAATCTGCTTTGATTGCATATTATCTTCCTTGATTTCGCCATTACTCTGAATCATTGAACCTAAATATCTAAAACGATCAACCTTCGACACCTCCTCATCTCTAATTTTGACTACACCACCGTCTCTCCGGACATTACTAAAATTGCAATGCATGTATTCCATCTTGCTTCTACTAACCTTCAAACCTTTAAACTCTAACGCTTTTCTCCGTCTTTCTAACTTAGTATTAAAATCTATTCTATTTTCGTCCACTAATACGATGTCATCTACAAACAACATATTCTAAGGTACTCCATCTTGAATATGTTTTGTGAGCTCACCCATCACTAGAACGAAGAGGTAAGGACTTAAAGATGATCATTGATATAAACCTATATTAATAGGAAATGCACAAGTATCGCTTTCTCTTATTTGAACACTAGTGACTATACCTTCATACATATCCTTAATTATCTCGATGTACACATTGGATACATGTTTCTTTTCTAGCACCACCACAAAACTTCTCTGGGTACCCTATCATAAACCTTTTCCAAGTTCACAAATACCATGTGTAAATCTCTCTTCTTTTTTCTATATTTTTCCATTAATCCCCTAAGTAAATAGATAACTTTAGTGGTTAATCGGCTGGGCATAAATCCAAATTGGTTCTCTTCTATGCTCATTTCATGTTTTATTCTATATTCTATCACTCTCTCTCAAAGTTTCATAGTATGACTCATAAATTTTATGTCCCAATAGTTAGTGCAACTTTAAATATCCATTTTATTTTTATAAATTGACACTAAGATACTCCTCCTCCAGTTGTCAGGCATTTTCCTCGTCCTCAAAATGTCATAAAAAAGTCTAGTCAACCACTCTATCCAAATATCTCCCAAACATCTCCCAAACTTTTCCACACCTTTATAGGAATTTCATCTGGCCCTATTGCTTTTCTAATTCGCATCTTCCTTAGTACTATTCTAATTTTCGAAGCCGTAATTCTTCTATGAAACCTACAAATCTTATTTGAAGATAAACTAGGCAACTCTAGTCTAGATTCCTCGACGTCATTCTCATTAAATAAATTATAAAAATAATTTCTCCATCGTTCCATAATCTCCTCATCTTTCACTAGTACCTTTTCATTAGTATCTTTAATACATCTGACACTTCCAATATCTCTAGTCTTTCATTCATGTCACCTAACAAGTTTAAATATATCCCTCTCTCTCTCTTTTGTATCTAATTTTTTATATAAACAAGGAACAAACATTTAGTTTTATGTCCGAAAAGCAAATAGATATAGACCACCAACAAAAGGCATCTGCCGAATTATAACCGCACCACTAAAGATGGGACCATGTTCAATTGTTCACATTAAGGGTATCCAACTTCATGCGAATGATTTCCCCCAATTAAGGTGAAGAAAGATAACTACTGAAATCTAAACCCCTCATGGTAAACCCCATCATCACAAGAAAGATCGGCCAATTCTTTGAATAACAACTCGTAGTTAACTATAAAACTTCCATTTATTTACAAAAAATTGATTCTCACTTATTTAGAAAAAATAAATCTTTCACTTGGACAATTTTTCCAGATGAAACCACTTGCACAATATCCTTGCCACTTAAATTTCTAAACTAAAATCCCAAGAGGAACTACTGACGAGCCTCAAAAGACACTATTATAGAATTATTTAACGTAAAGTTTTTCAGACTCTCTTTACCTAACACAATTACTCCCAGGCACCTTTGGGACTCAACCCTAAGCTCACCTAAAGGTTAAACCATTCCAAGAAAAGCCTCAAGCCTCATGAGCAAGGAACGAGTCCTATTTGCAATAACGCTTTTACGCCCCAAGAGTTGACCGAGCCATAAAAGATTCGCCTTTTGCATTACTATCGAATGGACTTATGCTTTAAGAAAACTAAGACGGATTAGTATTTTTATAAAACAATATATATGAGTAAGGAGATTTCCATGGGGAAAGTGACGAGACACAAGTCAGTTTTTTCTAATAGATATCGGATGATGAGATTGTTTGGTCTTCCCCTTATTCTCCATCGGCAAGTTTCGAATTTGACAAGTTTTATCTTTCCAGTGGACATATGGCTAAAAAAAAGTTCAATTTAATTTTCTTCTAGTTACAGTATTTTTTTTCTTTTTCCTTTAACAAATATTAGCCAACCTAAAATTAACTTCTTCCCAATGTTTTATGTATCCTCACAATTTCTAGCATTATTCCCATGCAGCTGAGATTACATCCCAAAAAAAAAAAATAGAAAAAAAAAAAAGGGCACTAGAAATAAAACACTCACTTGATATAGTCAGAAGTTCTCTCAACCATGCCACGACCAACATAGTAATGTTCCTTAAGAACGCACATGAGACAAACAAACAAAGATTAGACGATGAATTCAACATAACTTTGGGAAAATCCAAATAAAAATTAGAACCACAATTTAATATCTTAAAGGGGAAAAAAACACCTGGTGCATCCACTTGATAAACCGAACAAAAGGCCAGTGATCGCACTGATTTGTCAGGCGATGACAAGCCGGTATTCGCATGAGGACACTAAGACAGAACTGGACACCAGCATAGATGCCCAGAACAATAACATAAACTCTGAAAAAAACCGAATCATTTCGATTGCCCGACTCCCCAAGAGCTCTCCTGTAGTCAGAGGAGAAAAAAAAATTGCGCAATTTATCAGATTAACCAAGACAGCAAGGGACTGGCAAAGACAAGCAAAAAATCAGAACTATGCAAAATTAACCAAGTAACGAGGGGACGTACACATAAAGGAAACATATGACGACAGAAGCGAAGCTAAAGCAAAAGAAACGGAGAAAAATGCGCGAAACAGCCAAGCGCCTTGTTGTGGAATAAGCACCATACATCATTAAAATGTCCAAGACACCTATGAAGAGAAATAAACGCCAGGAGAGAAAAATAAATAAATAAAACACAAACGATACAATCTCAGTTAGAACTTTCTATTGTCACTAAAATAGAATGCCTTTACAAAGAAAGTCATCCCAAATAAAAACCAACACAATTCACAAGATTATCAACATACTCTGAAAGAACTTCATCACTACATAAGTTGGCCCGAGACTGAGCACTTCCCGTAGGGTCTTAGAATTGAAATTGCCATTATTGAATGCAATGATGGTAAGTCCCTGAGAAAACAGACAATGCTTAATTTATAGAACCAAAACTATTTCCTTCGGCTGAAAAGGAACTAAAATAACAGGAAAAAATAGAAATGAAAAGAAGATGAAGAAGAAAGAAAACATTGAAATAATAAAATAAACATATCCGAAAGAGAAGAAAAAAATCAATATAAAAGGTGCAATTGATAGTCTGTATAAACATAATAAGTGGTTAAAAATAACATATTGAAAAAAAAAAATAGAAGAAGAAGAAGAAACAAACAAAACAAGGGAAAAAGAAATAGTCAAAGCCAAAAATATAGAATAAGTGAATGAGCTTAGCAACAATACAGAATGCTTCTAACTAACTGATGGAAATTCAACATAGTTTATAACCTATAAGAATTGAGTCCATAAAATTAAAAGATGTTACAAAATAAGCATGTAGTTCAACAAATTGGTTTATTCATCAAGAGGACAAAAAGAGGAATAATAAAATATGCCATAAGATTAGATGTAAACCTGAAACATCATAAAGAGGAATATCCACAGTCGATGAAAACTATGGTAAAGGTGAAGAAACGTCCGGTGTTCAACAAATGAAGTTTTTCCTTGACGTTTACTAGTGCCAGATTTAAGCAGATTCTGTCAAAAAGGAAAAAGAAAAGTGGAGCAAAGATCTGTTAAAATAATAAAAAGAGAAAAGTACATAATTAAACAAAAGGAAAGTTCCTAATCCATCAGTTACAAAGATGCCAAGGAACTTGAGAGATTACCAATTACAAGCAGAAATTGACATAAGTCCATTTCCAATCAATTTCATTAAAGCATGCTAGTGATTAAGCATTAATGAATCAGCTACTGATCAATCCAAAAAAATATGAAGCAATAACTCAGAGGTTTAGGACTTCGAAGATGGATTTATGATATAACTACAAATAATTGTTCCATCTAACTTCTTAACTTTTTCCTGCTTCCATTTACAGGTGGCGTCAGCATGAGGGTAGGGGGGCTTCGTTGTAAAATGGGTTCAAATCTCAGATGCAACTCATCCATGCAAAAATCCGACCTACCCAGACCTGACAAGAAAGAGCTTTGTACTCTAAATGCCAGTTCTTTTATTACTTTCCTCTCACAGGAATCCCAGGAAATGGAACGTGACAACTAACGTATTACCGACAAAGCACTGTCTCATCTAAGTGGTATAAGTATCGATAACCAACACAGATACAACATGACAATGGGCAAATGCCGGAGTAGTAGAAGGAAGAAGATGAAGAATAGAAAATTAAAAATACATTTTTCGCCATTAAAATTAGAATAATTTTTTAAATAGAGCCCATTGAAATATTTAAAAAAAAAATTGCGAGATCACCCCTAATTTTAAAAGCAAAATGATGATCTTACCCTTAATGAAAAGGTCATGTGCCTGGTACATGAACGATTTCCGTCCACTTTCTACCACCGTTAATAATTTGTCCTTACTACCACCGTTAATAATTTGTCCTTAATTGAGACGATTGATATACTTTAGGGCGTTATGTGTTTAAATTGAAACTACACGGACCAACGTGGAATTTAGGTCAAACTTCAAGGGTGCAAAGTTTCAAAAACTCTATAATTAATAAAGCTTAATAAAGTTTCCCTCGCTCCGCCGAGGTGCCTCTAAGAAAAAGGAAGAAATTCTACAAATAAGGCCCAAAACTAAGGGTGAAAAACAGTAAGTGTTTCCAGATATTTTTAAACATGATAAATTTGGGTTCAATCTTTAAAGAGAATAATGTCAAAAAGGGGAAAATGACTTTTTTGGTCCCTGACAAATGCCTCGAGTGTCCAATTGACCCTTGATATTTAGAAGATGACACATTTGGTCCTTCACATTTCATTTTCGTTCCAATTTGGCCCTGCTGTTAAGTTTTCTGTTAATTACTGTTAAATTACATTTATACCCTTTAAAATTTTAATTAGGGTCATTTTATTTTTCATCTAAAACTTAAGGGTCAAATGTATATTTTGAAAACTATTCTCCTTCCTCTGGCCTTCTTCCCGTCTGCCACCATCCACAACGCCAATCTCCACCTTCTTCACCTGCAACATCTCCAGCAACCACCAATAACAGCCTGCCACCACCACCAAAACCACACACTATTTCTCTTCTATAATCTACTCTCTCTTCTCTCTTCTCCCTGTTGGCGGTTGGTTCAAAATGAACATTGACTTCCATGACCATTGGTTTCCACAGGAAACATTTTCAGCATACTAACAAAATGACCACATCACTACAGGATGCAATAGCTGGGAAAACTAGATTTTGATATTAAACATGAAGAACCACATAAAAACTTGGCCTACAATGAGGTGTGACTATCAAGAATAACAAAACATGATATGGCAAAATCTGTTCCAAACAATCAAAAACCAACAGACCACCACAAACAAAAGATAAAACAGACAAATACCTTTGACCTTGGGGTAGGCTTCAGAAAAAAGGATGAAGCTTTGTTCCATGGCCAAGCAAGTTCAAAGCAATGGCGTGACCTACAAAAGTAAAAAATTAGCCACAGAGGAGGAGGAGGATGAGGAGAAGAAGAAGAAGCAGAAGAAGAAACAAACAAATAGAAAAACACCAATAAGGAGAACAGTTTAGTCAACAAACACAGATCTCAAGTATAGCTCACCAAAAATATTCATTAAAATCATCATAATTTCTCCAGGCAGAATGAGGCGCTCGACCATTATCATTGTTTGAAGCTTCCTGCCCCCAATAGCAGAGTTAGAATAATTGTACAACCCACAATGTGATATTTAACTCAGAACAATCAAATTAACTGCAGACTTGAACTATCTATCTATAACGCAAGGCGTGGTGTTTTCATGTCGTGCGCGGGGCGTAAGCCACGAGGCGTGGGGCCTAAGCCCCATGAAATATGAATTTTTAATATTTTTAAGATATATAAAAATTAAAAAATACCTAAAAATAATAGTAGAAAAAATTTAAAAAGACAAAAGGAAAATAATGAACAACATATATAAAAAATTTATGCCAAGTCTAAGTTAATAACAAAGTAAAACAATGAAAAGTTTTATGGGATAATGGACAGTATATAAGCAAAGATGAAAGTTCAATCCTCCTTAGAAATATTTATTTAATCACCCAATAAGATAATAAGAGAAGACGAGCACTTTTAATTATATTTAGGATTATTTTCTAATAGTAACTTGAGTTATGTTAAATGTTAACCATAGTTAAATCCATAAAATAATTTACTTTTAATTAATATTTAATTTATTGAAAGAAAAACTGAAAAATCACATTCGGCTTACACCCCAAACCCTGGACTTCGCTCAATTTTTACGCTCAGGCTCTGCCCAAAAAATCTGGGGCGTACACCCAAGGAGCATTTCACTCCACCCATAGCCCAAGGGCATTTCTATTACGACCCGTCTCTTGGCTCGCCTAGAAAATGCCTTAGCAACATTAGAAAAAAGTTATTCAGCGAAGCAGGGCACCACCGCCAGAATCTAATTGAATTTTTAATAAGACACAGAATGTATAGAAGTGAAGAAGAGTTAAAAAAAATAGAGAGAGAAATAAAGTAACATAGAATAATTAGCCATTGGGACATACCGCAGCAATGACCTCGTATAAAGGATATATTACTTGATCAACAAAAGATACACCAGTCCCAGAAACACAACTGTTGGCTGGCTGCGCAATCTGCTGACGTAATATTTGATCCAATTCCCTTCCCATCTGCTTGTGAAAATATAGTTAAACAGGAATAGAGAGTAGTTTATGGAAAAAACAAGCCAGAGAAATCAATACCAATTAAAAGCACAAATCAAAAGGACAAGTGGCTGAAGCACGTATAAAACTACTCACACAAAAGAAAGGAACAGCATTGACCCCTCAACCAGGTAAGGGAGTTCAACAGCCAAGGCAACAAAGAGTGTATCCCTAACAAACACTCCTCTTGCCCCATGACACTTCCAGAGTACTTGAAGCCCTGCACCTTCCGTAAAAGGAGCAAGAGATATCACTTCACTTAACTATAACCGTAGAAATACTTCCTCTTTTTCGCCAGAGTATGGAGGTCCAAAAAAACAATCCATTGAATAAAAAATGAATGCCCTAATTAACAAAATGGATTTTCAAGGAGGTGTAAAGTTGTCAAATGGACCTTCAGACAAAAGTAACTACAAAAAAAAGTTACCTAGAAACATGAATATCAATGGATCATGGGTAGGGTGCAGGAATCCGTGCTTTGTGGATATGCATTCAACAATTGAAAAAAAAAATGTGTGGGTGCGAATGGGATGGATTAATTTCAGCCACACCCATGTACTTTTGCAAACCAACAATGAGATCCATAGTCATTTTACAATGACAACAACGCCCCCTGTCCTTTTGATTCTACTAACACTGAGACTCCCTTCCTTTAAAAGAGCTAAAAGTGTGACATATATACTCTCTTGGACATTAAAATCTCACTTCAAATGACAAAAGCAACCTTCCTTACCAAATAAAATTCTCATTTCTTTCATTCTCTTTGGGAACAGTTTCTGTAGGTCTTTGGGAATAACCAAGAACAACTTATGTATCCTTTTCTCATTTATGGTGACTAGCTTCTTCATCCTTATAAACGTCCTATGTTTTGAATTTGTTATATTGTATTTTAGATGATATCCACCACAAACACTTGAAGAACAGACAACTTAGACGTAACATTTCAAAACAGATTTTGTCTTTATGGGGAAGATATTGCAACCAAGATCATGAAGATTGAAATACATGCAACAGGTAAATTATTCTACTGTTGTGCTACACATGCTTGCAAATCCTGTGTTACTTAAATCCAAATACAACCAAGTCAACTTATTCTAGAAGGCCACTAATTGATGACATCCGCACTACTCCATGTGAGACAGGGAAAACAATGTGAGATTAAATAACAAATTGATGAGATGACTAAGATCATCGAACTTCGAATACTTCTACCTATTCATTACATGCTTAGCTGAAAGTTTATGAATGAATTCAAGTGGTGATGAAAGATTTTGGTGATAATTAGTTTTATAATCTTACTGCTGTTATTTGTTTAATAAATAGCCAGTGAAATGCAGAGATATTTGTTTCATTTGACCACTAGTAGGCGGTGTCGTTGTCATTTGCAAAAGAACAAGGAGTATTGTTGTCGGTATGCAAAAAGACAAGAGGTGTGACTGAAATTAACCCCAGCAAGGATACATATAAATACATATACAAACACATATACGTACCCAATCCATAATGATAAGTGCAAATGCATAAACACAACAAGAAAATAAGTAACGATGAAACACAAAGTAAAAGAGTTGTTTAAACTTCCATAATATGGTTTTCAACACAACATTCAATGAACAAAAAGAATTTAAGCTTTCATTGTAAATAAATAAAATAAACAAGAGAACAATCAGGTACTTTCTTTTAGTATTAAAAGAAGAACAAATAAGAAATAGTTTGACGACCTCAAAAATGTTAGTTATTTGAACAAATAAAATGTACCCTAATTGGATCTAGTTACTTTAACAAATAAAATGTACCCTAATTGAGTCCAAGCAAAATATCCCGCAATGTAACCCTAAAAACAAAAAATTTAAAGTTTAAGATATTTTGAGATCTCGGATACGCATCTTGAAGAATTCCCAGAGCACTTGCATCTGGTGCATGCCCGACACTAGTCCTTCAATGTTTCAGAAGCACCCGGCTTTATAGATGAATATCGATTCACTTGGTTAGGAAGTGAACTCCTACTCATTTTCGCACAAAGATAATATTCAACGAGATCTTTATAAACTTGAGAAACATTAATCAAAGATAGGCTAAAAGCTATAAACCTGTGAACCGTAACCACGTGTATACACCAAAACAGACGAGAAAAAAAAAAGAGGTAATAACAAAAAACGATTCCAAATTAACCTACCTGGTGAAATATATAACACAAGCATTCCGGAAGAAATCGAATGTTGGCGGCTTCACCCCATATCAAAAAGTACAGCGAAATTAACAACAACTTCTTCTCCTTACTGATTGCCTCCAAACTGCCATAGATCAACAATATAATGTGAAATGCTGCTTGGTAGAAAAAATAACTAAATAAACATCAATTTTTTTCACATTAGAATCAATCATGCGACATATAAATGATGATTTAAACTATATGAACAAATCAACCCAAATTAAAACATAATAAAAATGATAAGTCTTTATAAAACCGTAAAATATAAACATTAACAAGCATCAATTATCACAAAACAGTCATCTATATGTAAGTACATATATCACTTAGGTTGAAGATATCATACTTGCTCCATGCTAGCGGGATGGACAAATAGTTAGCCCATTTAATGTAGTTCTCCAGGGACTTCAAAAAAACCTTCTGCACGGCTGCTTCATCCAATTTCTGAAGCAAAAAAGAATCAAATCTTAACTTAAAGACGAAATAGGATGTACTGGGAAAAAAAATCAGAATGGAACACAATGAAGTTTATCAGATCTATCATAAAACCGAGCACAGAGGCGTCAGATTATACAGTTGCAATTGTTGAGCAATAACCCAAAGGAAAGCAGAGAAAAGGTCTTAGCAAATTTTAGTTATAAGAAGTCAAAAGAGTCATCAATTCCTAAGCAGTAACTGACATAAAAAAGAGCAACTCCATTTGAATTTATTCATTTTAAATCAGAATGAGTAGCCAAACTTCTTTGATACAATTTCTAAAGCATTAACATTAACCATTGGAATAGTAAGAAAACTGCATTCACAAAGTTCTCTACTTTTGAAGGAAACTACGGACACTGTAAATCTTTCCCAAAGAGGGTTATCTCCACCACAATTTCCCATGTCTAAAAGAATATTGAATTCCGTCTCTAACCAAGTAAAACCAGTATACTGATAGAATTGGCTACCCAAACACAACATGCATTCTCTGGGCCAAGGGGCAAGGGAGTTTGACTTGAAGGCAAAATGCTACCTTCCCTTCACTGAACCTTGCCCCTTGGCCCACATGATTTATGTCATGTCAAAACACAAGCAAAAAGAAAAGATTACAGTTTGTTTGCCAAAGCTCCAAGAAAAGCACGAGACGAGAGAATTTGAATTGTAGAAAGGACGAGGAAAAAGAGGAAAACCTAGCCCTGTCGATCTTGCTTCGAAGAGTCCAGTCAAAAAATGATTTATGGCCAAGGACTTGAGGTCAAATTTTTGGCTTCTCACGCATGTTCGTTGTACTTCAGCATTTGTGTTTGGCTCCGAATAAGTGTCAAGGGAGAGGAATGAGAGTGGGTATAGTGTGGGGATTGAGAGCTGGTACAAGTGCGTGTTGAAGTCTAGGAAGTTCAAGGATTTGAATTACAGAATGCACAAGAAGCATCAATCTTTTATGATCATTATGTTATGCTTTTCATTGAGTAAAATAAATTAGATTCGACATATGATATTTTCATAGCTGATTTTGGTTTTTAAAAGCCATACACCATTTTTTCCAACATAAAAACAACTTTTTTCAGCAAAAACATTTTTAGGCTGAAGTATATGAGGAGAAGCTATCATGAGGTCTAACAATGAAGAACGAGGTTCTAACTCCATGGGACTGAGGCACAAGCATTAAGCACCTAATCGCAAGCGTAACATGAGAGTGGTCTGTTTGGAAGGTTTCCGCGACAAGTTCTTGAGCACATAGCTTCATCTTTGAGTTGTGAGTGAGAAAGTAGTGTAACATTTGAGCAAATGTTAAAAGTCAAACTGGTTCTAAAATCTGAGCAAGTAGTTTTGGATTATATAACAACTTTGTCTTGGACATATTAAACTAGCTCGACCAGAAAGCCTTAAAAGCTTTTGTCTCGCTGAATTTAGTCAAGATGCCTTAATATATGAGGGCATGCCTAACGTGATGGACTGCATCAATCTAACTAATCAAGTAACCTTAACTTAATAATCTTGATCACTTGGTCGAATATGTCTGGAGGCAATCTAGTATTGGCTATTTTAATCAGAATGTAGTGGATTATGTTTGAATATCCTTTTATAGAAGTTGTAATTCGGCTTTGTCATTGTTGAATTCCACGTCACCTTCAAAGCGGATACAAAGCCAGCCTATAAGTTATGGGGCTACCCCACCTTTTCCACATGATTCTGGGTTGGCTTGGCACCTGGTACTAAAGATGGGTCTCCATCATTTATCCATGGATCATAATTTATCCCTCGAGTCTTCAAGCTATTGCTGATTTATGGCCACAACTTTGTCAATCGCTCCATGCATGAGTCGAGATTGCACATGGGGGCGGGTGTTAGACTTCTCAGATTAGTAAATAGGTCGAGATATAATACTTCACCAACAATCATACGGTTTTATGCGCCTTCGACTTGTACACTAGTTTGGGAATCCACATTGAGGCAATACACTTGTTCTTGTTTGGGATATCTCTTGTCTAAGCTCTTCACTCGTTTCCCTTGTCCATTGTTTTTATATAATTAGTTGTCGTATTGTTGGGCACCAAGGTTGACAGTTTCACCACAATCGTTAACAACCCGCAAGTTAAATGGACAAATTATTTAAATTGGTCCAAATCAATGAAAGTGGCCCTTAGCGGACAAGAGAAACACCGTCATCTCATGATATTTTCCCTAACAAAAGATGATAAGAAGTATGAGAAGTGCATTCAAGCTGATTCATAGATAGTATCGATGTTATGAAATTCGATGGAACCTCAAGTTGTTGATGTGTGTACTCATTTGGATATGTGCAAAGCAACATGGGAATATCTTGATGAGTCGTATTCCAATAATCTTAACTAGATGCATGACTTGTCGTTGGAGTACTTCCAGCTTCAGGAAGCCACGGAATCAGTTACAGATTATTTCACCATGTTAAACAGGCTTCTTGAGGAGTTAAATATTGTTCTACCTTTGACTACCGATATAAAAGAAATGCTCCATCATGAAATTCTTAGTTGGATTCCGCCCAGAATTTGAATCAGTCCGATCTCAGATCCTTGTAAGTGCTACTCTTCCCTCTATCACATAAACCTATTCACGAGTTTTATGTAGCATTAACAGGACAGTGCTTCTAACTTCAGTTCATTTGCACAATCTAAGCATTTGGCGCTCGTTACACAAATCCCTCCACGGGATCGTGGTGATAAACCAGTGGTGGTCATGGTGGTCCTTCTCATGGTGGCCGTGGAGGTGGCCCTTGGGTGGAGGCAATGGTCATGATCATGGCCCACATCGCCAATGCTTCATCTGTGATAAGGAGAATCATACCAAAGAATCTTGTTGGGACTTAGTTGGTCGTCCAACCAAATTCGCCAACACAATGACATCTAATCTAAATGAACTTGCTTTAATTACTGAGTCTCAGGCGGCCAAAGATATCTCAAATGAGAAATATGCACAATTTCTTCAGTATAAGGCATCCCTCCCCATTACTTCTTTAGCTGAACGAAGTACTTCTATCACTTGCCTATTGATTCGCCTTCCCCTTCCACGCCCTGGGTTATAGATTCTGTTGCCACTGATTAAATATCAGGTACCTCTTAACTATTTATTCATATTCAGTCATCTTCATTGTCGCCTCTTGTTATTGTGACCGATGGTTCCACAGTCCCCACCTGTAGAATCGGCTATGGATCCCTTAGCCTTCTTTTCTCTATCCTTTGTCTTTTATATTCTTTCATTTTCTTTTATTTGATATCAGTCAGTAAGCTTACAAAACATATTAATTGCTTTGTTTCATTTATCCTTGATTTAGTCATTCTTCAAGATTAGAGGACGCGAAAGACGATTGGCACAAGACTTGAGGAAAATGGCTTTACTACTTTGATGATCACGGTGAGAGTCCTACTATCCCACCTACTACCTGTCCTGCTGTTGTATCGGCCCATCAAATTCATTATCGCCTAGGTCATCCCTGCCTTGGCAACCTTAAGTTACTTGTTCCTGATTTAAGTCGTTTGTCTTCCTTAGAGTGTAAACCTTGTAAATTGGGTAAGCATCATCCTAGTTCATTTGCTTCCCCAGCTCATGTTCGAGCATCGAGCCCTTTTAGTTTAATTCATTCGAATGTTTGGAGTCCTCGTGTTGCCTCTACATTAGATTTTCATTACTTTGTCACATTTGAGGATGATTTTTTTTTAGAGTTACATGGATATATTTAATGAAAGATCACTTTGAATTATTCTCCATTTTCCGTACATTATGTGCTAAAATTAAAACTTAATTTAATGAACCAGATGGTATACTTCGAAGTGATAATACTCAAGAATATTTTTCTCAGCCATTTACTTCTTTTATGTCACACTCTGGTATCTTACATCAGTCTTCTTGTCCTCACACACCGCAACGAAATAGAGTCATTAAACGTAAGAATCGACGTCTCTTGAAAGTGGCCCGTACTCTTCTTTCTGAGATGAATATTTCCAAACACTTCTGGGTTGATACGGCTCTTATAACTCGCTTCTTGATCAATAGGATGTCGTCCTCTACCTAAATGGCAGGGTTCCCTATTCCATTCTTTTTCCTCGCTCTCTTTTGTTTGGTTTACCTCCTCATATAGTTGGGGGTGTCTATTTTGTTCATCAGTTGAATCCTGGTAAGGTTAGATCCTCGTGCTTTAAAATGTCATTCTCGGCTATTCTCGCACACAAAAAGTCTATCGTTGTTATAGTTCATCGTTACGTCCCTCATGTGTGTATACAAATGTTATCTTCTTTGAATCCACCCCTTTCCTTTCTGCCCCGTCCTCTTAGGATGATATGGATGTTACACTTCCTTTGCCAAGCCTCCCAAACACTCCACCATCTCCCTCCGTTCTAGAAGTTGTTCTGCCTAGTTGTTCCTCACCTTCTTTCCAGGTATACTTTCGTCGCCAGAAGGTAGCTTCCGTCGTCGCGCCTATTGTCCATGTGTCCTAATATTCTTCTCTAGTTCATCAATTCACGTCTAACTTGGACATACACATTGTCGTCTAGAAGGGTAAGCACACATGTACTGACCATCCTATTTCTAACTTTGTCTCATATGCACACTTATCACCTTCATACTTCTTTTTTGTTGCTTCTCTGTTCTTCGTTTTTATTCCTAAGTCTATCTCAGAGGCCCTCGCTCAACCTAGTTGGACGACTGCAATAGCAGAGGAAATGCTAGCCTTACATCAGAATGGTACTTATGATCTCGACTCACTTCCGCCAGATAAAATAATAGTATAATAGTTGGATGTAAATTGGTATACATAGTCAAAGTTCATCCGAATGCACCATTGATCGACTCAAGACTCGCTTAGTTGCCAAAGGCTATACTCAAGTATAATGTTTTGATTACTTTGAGACTTTTTCTCCTGTTGCCAAGTTCACTTTTGTTTACTTGTTCATCTCTCTGGTTGTCATCTTTCGTTCGCCATTACATTAACTCGACATCAAGAATGCTTTCTTAAACGGCAATATGACTGAGAAAGTATGCATGAAGCAACCTCCTGGGTTTATTGCTCAGGTGGAGTCCGCTTTGGTATTATCGCTTGAAAAAATCTATTTATAACCTCAAGCAGTTTCCTCAAGCATGGTTTGAGAGATTCAGTGAAGTGGTCACTGAATTTGGTTTTCGGTGTTGTGGAGTTGATCATTCCGTGTTCTACAAGCATAGTAAGTCAGGGGAATATTGTTAGTTGTGTATGTGGATGCCATTGTGATTACTGGGGACAACCACGGTGGTAAACTTAAAAAGTTTTTGCATAGTAAGTTTCAAACCAAAGATTCAGGTCAATTGAAATATCTCTTGGGGATTGAAGTTGCTCGATCGAGTCAATGCATTTACCTGTCTCAAAGGAAATATGTCCTTGATCTATTAAGCGAATCAGGAATGCTGGGAGATAAACTGATTGACTTGCCTATGGATCCAAACACCAAACTATTGAGTATTGACAGATCAAGTTGTTCCATTGACAGATTCAAAGCCAATACAGACAGCTAGTTGGGAAGTTGAATTACCTAACGATTACTAGACCAGATATTTCCCTTGTTGTTAGTGTTATCAGTTAGTTCATGGATCGTCGCACAACTTGTCATTGGGATGCAGTAATTCGTATTCTCCGATATTTGAAAGGTGTTCCTAGTTGTGACTTACTATATCAGAACTTTGGTCACACTCAAATAAAGGGCTATATAGATGCAGACTGCGCCGGATCACCCTCGGATAGGAAGTCTACTACAGGGTATTATGTGTTTGTTGGAGGTAATCTTGTCTCTTGGAAGAAAAAGTAGGCAGTAGTGGCCCGGTCAAGTGCAAAATAGGAATACGGGGCAATGGTTCATACTACTTGTGAGTTAACTTGATTGAAACATTTTGTCGGAAAAACTTGGATTTGAACACACGTCACTGATCGACCTGATATGTGATAAGCAACACTTCACACTGCATCCAATCACGTCTACCAAGAAAGGATAAAACACATTAAAATTGATTGTCACTTCATTCGAGAAAATTTGCTAAAGAAGTTGATTGAGACCAACCATGCAAATTCAGTTGATCAATTAGTTGATTTATGTAATAAACGGTTACGGGCTCGAGAATAAAATACATTTGTAACAAGGTAGTAGCATGCAATATATATGTTCCAATTTGAGGGGGAATTTTAAAGAGTATTTCTATCATTCCCGTATTATTTAGGGTTTCCTGCATTGTTTAGGGTTTCGGTATGGTTTCCTAATTTCTATTCTAAATAGAGGGAGGGCCAACGCAATTGTTGAGCCTTCTCATTCTTTTCACATTCTCTTCTTACTTTAAGACAATAATTATAGCCTAATGCAACTTCCTGTCCCATACACTAATATAGGTTATGTCTGAAAAAATTAGCAAGGAAAGATAGAAAACTGGAAGTCCTTTAGATATACATGACATCATGGTAGGTAACTCATAACCAATGCAAGCATGACTGAAGGCTTGGGAAAGAGAAGTTGAGATAAAACAGAGAGAGCTGACAGAAACAGCTGCAGATGCATCTCAGTCCTAAGATTTCATTTATATAGTCATTTGTGTACAAGTTCAAAGATACTCACATACTAAATAAGACTCGCAACTCTATTTTCCATAAATATACTAAAGGAGAGGGCCTTAAGTGTCACGGAATCTCCTTTCACTTATAAATACTTTGCACATGAATGGCATGGGCCTCGGTCATTAATTTATCATAGTTAAACAAAGATGAGTAAAATGAGAATTCAAAACAGAAATCCCATCATAAAATGCCCCCCTAGACAAAAGGCAAAAGTAGATTGCACACAAGAAAACAATGGGCATACAGAATGGATAAGATATAGCAACCTCGTGATGATGACCAGTTTCACACTTTTATCACGATATGATCATAGATAACAGAGAGCTCCCAACAAACATTAGGGAAAAAATATGTTTTCATCTAGAAACATCATATCAGCAGCCACTTATACTTTCAGAAACATAAATAATAAAATACAAGGACATACTGGATCAGGATCTTCAAGAATACCAAGCTGACTTTGCTCATTTGCAAGGAGGTGAACTATATGTTCACGCTGATTGGAGACGTTATCTTTCTGCAGGAGCCATTATACAAAATAATCATTAAAATTATATGATCATATCAAATCAGACAACTAGGTCAATTATCCCAGTCCTGAACTTATTATAAGTTAGAGAAATAATACAAAATAAGAGCACATCAAGCCAAGATACATGTATTGGTAGCAAAATGGTAGAATGCATACTTGAAGTGTCTTGCACTCCAAAATACTAAACCATACTTATAATGCATAACCAAACAAAGACAATATTCCTTCTTTCCATTTTTATTTTTTATTTTTTTTGGGAACCTCGATGGAGCCAGGAAAACTTTATTGTTTAATGTAAAGAATACAAAATTCAAAGTAGGACAAGGCCTAACCTCTGAAACAAAGCAAAAAACGAGTCATAAATAATGAATACAAATAAAATAATAAACGACTATAAAGAATTAAAACATAAAAGAGAATTAGGAGCTTCCCTTTACTTTCGAATGTTAGGGAAAAAAGACAATATTCATTTTGCATAACCAAACAATATTCAAATGTACAATGGAGAGAGATATAAGATCCAGAGTTTTTTTTTTTTTAAAAAAAAGGAAAACCATGGTTATGCAAGGGAGGATTTATTGATCACTTGAAAATGAATACAAAAATGAGAGGGGGGCTTATAAAGAATACAAGAAATGAATAAGCTAGGATGAATGCAAAAGTAAAAATTAAAAGAAGAAAAGCTAATTAAGAAACTTCCTTTTACTTTCCGAAAAATAGGAAAATGAAGCCTATCCAGCTTTAGACAACTGTGAACTGAATCCAGGTAATACTAATATAAAATCTGGAGTTGATTACACAGTTCATATTTTGAGTTCAATATCATATTGGGTTGGAGATGCTCTGCAGAAGTAACAATCAAAATGTGAAGATATATGACACAGATAAATAGAGCTACTTTTCCGTAGTGTGCCTGAATTTTTTGGACTCGATGAGACTTAATGTAACGAAAGAGAACTGAAGAAAGGCATAAAAAGAAAATGCGTAGACACTATTTGTCTGCTCATTACAAATATCAGCTTGGAAACCCAGTTAGAGATGTGCCTTAAGCCGACTCTTGGCAATGAGAATTAGGCTTAGCCAGAGTACACTTCTATGCATAATCTCTGCCTGGTTGGACTACTTTATTGGCACTTCTTACAGTCTTCCTTAATTGCAACACAAAAATTGAAAAAATAAATAAAACAGTACAGGGAACCAGAACTTTGACACAACTCTATAAGCCTTTACAGCATGTTTGGTTGGAGGTAATAGAATTCGATTCCATTACCTCCAACCAAACATGCCGTTAATGTTTCCTAGTACAACAACAAAGAAAAAAAATGTTATATCCACCTGTAAACCTAAGCATGTAGGCCGGGCATGAGAAATTCTCTACAGATGTGCAAAAATCATGTCAACATGGCATAAGAACTTTCATATAGTAGCAAAGTTAAGACCAAGGAAGGCTCCTTTTTTCAAAAGCGAGGCTAACGGGAAAACTTTTAGCCAAAAAAAGATAGTTTGGGTAGTAAAGGAAATCAAAAACTGCTATTAACATATGATCCACATATATACATAATGTGCTCACATATAGTCGCATCATGAATATGTGTGCGTGATGATAAAAAATAATTGCAACCATAGATGAAAAACTAGAAAGAAAGAAATGCAAAATACTCTAATTTTGCGATCCCAGGTAAGATCGGTTCCGGATCTTGGGCTCCTTTTCTATCAGCTAGGCACACCAAATAAGTAGTAGAATCTAAAATTTTCCGGTAACATAAGTAAATTCAAAAATTGTCTCGGAGTCTAATCAGGACAATTTAGATATCAATCAGTTTCCTAATATTCAGGTAAGAATCCTTTAACAACTAAATCCAAATTTATTAGGGAAAAAAGCCAGACTATTTCAACACAGATCCAGAGAGAGACGAAAAAACCACAGAATCATCAAAACACAGAACCTGAAATCCAAACACATAATGCAGAAAATCAAGCATATCTGCATCCCTTGTAGCAGGAAGAGGGAAGTTTCCTGGCAACTTTGGAAGGCCCCCGAAATACTTCAAGCCTGAAACTGCAGCTCGTATCTGATAAAAAAATTATATGAGCAAAATGCCACAAAAGCAAATTAAAAAAAAAAAAAAAAAAGGTCACCTCAGGGAAAGAAACGATAGCATTAGTTATTGTAGGGGCATCCAGCGGAATAATGTTATATGCAACTAGATCCTCTGTCATGGCAGCATCTGATTCCATCACGCGTTTTAGCTAGAAAAATTAAAGAATCATACAATCAAGTAAGAAGAACATTCACAAACCATTCGGCAAATAAACAAAGAAAAAACACCACAAACGTGAGGGGAAGAACAGAGGGATTTAGGTACCACCTTTCTAAATACCATTTGAGCATACAGAGAAACACATGATACACATTACCACATTGGAATAAGTAAGAAACCATAGTAAATTCAAAATCTTGTCCACCACTCAAACTACAAATTGGATAAGTTCATAAAGCTTACTTCATAGTCTCAAAGTTCATAGTGACATTACTAAATGTTCAATATACTATTTTAAATGCAAGAATCAAGGTAATGTTATTCCTTCTCCATTGATCTTTTTGCTCTGTCAACGGAAAAAAGGGAAGAAGAAGAAGAAGAAGAAAATATCTTCTTGGAATTGAAATTCAGCAATATGGTAGTGCAAGAAGGAAACTTTTCATTTGGAAAAATTAAGTGGGTCTCCTCCGAGAACAAACTGAAGGGCGGAAGTGGTGTCTAAGTGCTTGCAAAGCATTAGATACCACATCTTCTAAACATTCATTTTCCCTAACATATATGAAGCAACCAAACTCACCTTCACCTCATCTCATGGACGTCACTAGATTTATTCAGCAAATGTTTACATAGTGATCCTTCCAGCTAAAAAGACAATCAGAATAAAATCTCCTTGGACAGAAAAAGTCTCCAGCATAAATAAAAAAACAGTAAGAAATTCCTTTAATGCATCTATTTTGTCGCAAATAAGAATTTTCATTGTTAGTTCATTATGGTAGTTGGAAAAATCCTGTGATCGCAGTATACCATGGATCAATTATTTATAGTTTCGCTGTTTCGGTTTGAGAAACTTAGTCATATCATTGCCACACTGGCCTTGATTGGAAAGTGGTCCCCATGCATACGATATTTTTTTGATAAGTTCCATGCGTGTGACATGTAGTTATGTTGTCTTGCATTTTAAAAAAGTAGACTTATTGAAAACATATTTTGTGAAAATATGAGAACATGCCTTAAAATTGGATTAGCCATTAGGCTCATGTGTTTAAATTCTTCTTTACTTGAACATATCAACATACGAATGTGTCACGAGCAGGCCAACTGTTATGCAGAAGTAATATTTCATACAAATATTCTACCCCAAGAAAAAAGGAATCTAGTAATAACTCATAGAGGAGGAACAAAGTTGAAGATTTAATGCAATCACAAGTCAGGAGGCAATTTAAGCAATTACAAGAAATCAAAAAATCTAGCAAATATTAGAAGAATCGGATATCAAACCTCTTCAGGTATTACTCTCTCTGCATCTTCAGGTGAAATTTCTTTAGTCAGCTGCTCCAGGACAGTCCCTAAAACCTTAAGAGTAGTGAAAACCTTTTTCCTTCTAACAGTTTTCCGCTCCAACCTAATTCAACCAAAAGAAGAAGTGAAGTGATTAAAAGTTTGATGACAAAAAATGAAACGGTATTCCTTTTTTAATTTATGTTTTTATTCCGGGCACATGAAATGGTTCTAAATCGCACTCTAAATCCGCAAATACGATTTCAAAAGGTATTCACACTTATGAAGACATGTTATATGCATCTAGCCGAAGGAGCTTAACACTTTGGGCTAGGTGGGTGCAAAAATTGACCCACTAAGCCTTGGGCTTAAGCTTGCTTTCGTAACACTAGTTCATCCTCTCCCCCACTTTAAGAGAACAGATTAGTGAAGTGGAAACACAACTGGTAACAGAAGAAGGCCTTAAAACTTTTCAAAAAATCTTCCTTCAAATCCTTTTTTTGGCCAAGCAATACATGGGGATCACCCGAAAAATCATCTAGATAACATTTTAAGACTAGCCTAGAGAACAAAAACCATAAAAATTCATACAGAAACACAGGCTCCTAGAAGGAACTGCCTGCATTAATCATGTGTTCCTATAGATTCTACAAATATCATTTCTATTGGTTTTAATTTTATTTTTATTTTTTTACGAGGTAAAGAAGAAAATACTATATTATGTTATAAATAAAAAGATGTGAGGGGCATCAATACGATACACCTATGAAGCCTTGAGCCCTCCAAGAAAATCGCGAAGCTCATAACTCCCTTAGACAAAATCAGTGTTGGAAAAGGCATTTTCGAGGCAAGCCCAGAGGCAGGGCATTGTAGAAATGCCCCTGGAGTATGGGTGGGGCAAAATGCTCCTTGAGCGTACACCATAGACTTCTAGCCAGAGCCCTGGGCATAAAAATTGGGCGAAGCCCAGGCCTTGAGGTGTAATGTGCTTTATAATTTTTTCATTTTTTTATTTCACTAAATTAAATGTTAATTAAAATTATGTTATTTGAAGGTTTTAACTAAGGTTAGCATTTAACATAATTCAAGTTACAAATAACTCTAAAATGTAATTGAAAATCTTCATCTTCCCATATTAACTTGCATCTTTACTTATTTACGTTCCATTATCCTATAGAAGGTCTCATTTTTTACTCCGTTAACAACTTACCATAAGTTTTTAATTATATGGTCCACTATCTTTTATTTTGCCATCTTACATTTTTTTTCCACCATGTTTTTTCTATTATTTGCAGGTATTCTTTAAATCGTATATATTTTTGAAATAATAAAAAATCATATTTCATGGGGCATACGCCCAGCTCCCACCCACTCCTTTTACAACACTCGACAAAATGGCTCCATTAAAAATACTTCGGTTCTTATCCATCCAAAAGAGCCCAAAGACCCTAGGAACAACTTACCATAAGTTTTTAATTATATGGTCCACTATCTTTTATTTTGCCATCTTACATTTTCTTTCCACCATGTTTTTTCTATTATTTGCAGGTATTCTTTAAATCGTATATATTTTTGAAATAATGAAAAATCATATTTCATGGGGCATACGCCCGGCTCCCGCCCACTCCTTTTACAACACTCAACAAAATGGCTCCATTAAAAAACTTCGGTTCTTATCCATCCAAAAGAGCCCAAAGACCCTAGGAACAACCTTTAAACTACATCCCTGGCGACACATGAGAAGGCCAACACTATAACGACCTAGTTAGCAAGAAAATCTCACCATGCACCCGACCAAACATCAAGAGGTGATTGACAGAATTTTCCGCTCCGAAACAAATGTCACACCTACTCAGAAGACAAAATCTCCGCTGCCTTTTAATATTCTTCACCATGAGAATAACATCCTAAGTCATTGATCAAGCTTCAAAAAAATCATTTTCACCGGAAGTTATCCCTCCATGGAAACCCATCAATAACCCATGGAAACATTTAAGAAGAAAGCACTCTCCGCTTCCCAAAGGACTCCAACCTATCCTCCAAAGTTCTTGACCACCGTTTGGAAGAGAGCAAGAAATAGTTCCAACTTGGGCAATTCCCAATCAAATGGATCATTCAAAAATAAAAGAGTCCATGACAACACTTCCCCTGAAGCCATAAAATTATCATGCACCAAAATTCCTTCTTTGTGTACCACCATAAAATAAGGATGAAAATCTAGTATAGAACTTCGAATTCCCGAGCCATCAATCCTACCAAAAACTGCACTCTCTCATTATCGACCAGGAAGCTAATTTGAGGCAAAAGATCATCCACAATACTCAAAATCACTGTCAAAATCCCTACTCCGAGCCAGCTACCAACCCTTCTTCCAGGCTTGACCAACCTAATCTACCGATAACAAACCTCACAACCACCACCCATATTCATAATATCTATGGTTCAAACGCAACCTGCCACCACCACTTGCCCAAAGAGTTGATTGAAAGCTCTCACACTGCGAGTATCGAGGACAACAACACAATCAAGTGTATCTTTTCTTTCCTCCTACAAGTCGCCCCACTGAATCTTCTCCAATTTTCTTTCCACCCAGTAGCAAAGTAAATAGGACATATAATAGATTAGCATATCGGCCAGCGCACTCTCGACTAGACTGAGGTTACCACCTTATATAGGTACCTCAATTTCCACCTTTCCAAATGCTTCTAATTCCTCTCCATCACTAACTTCTAACAATTAAGACTTGAATTTAGCCCCTACTATTTGTATTTGGATGGAATGATTACGACTGAACGAAGTTGGTATATAGATTACTTGAAATTCTAAATATATAGTCAGATGCAGTCTAGTAATATATGTTAGATATTTCCTATCTTAACACCCACCTTGGATCAATGCACAAGATGCAAATGGAAACAAGATTAGAGGATCGAATGCACAAAATAATGTCAGAGAGTTAATGAAGAGTTTAGAATTAAGAGCCTATAAAATCAAATATGTCTACTCGAACTTCACCTAGTACCAACCCAAAACCAGCAAGAGGCCAAAAAGCATCCACAACACTAGTGGTCACCATCCAAATGCCTAATGAATCTAAGCCCCCAACCACACTCGTGCAGACAACCACCATAATCTTCCGATAATGAACCTTGCCCATCACTCATCTCCATAATCTCTCTGTTGAAATTCAAACCGCCACATCCACTAGCCTTGAAGAGCCTGAATGAAAGATCTTAGACGGTGAATCAACGTCGCCCAAGAGCAAAGGCTAAAAAATCTTCTTCCACCCAATCAACCAGATTGTTCTTTCTTACCCCGAATAGCTCCAAAGAAAATCCAAAAAAACATGTAAACACAAGTTATGCGTCAATGTACCAGACAGACAAGGCAGGTTATGTGTCAATGTCGAAATCCATATGAATCTTTTTCAAGTTCCTCTCCACATACACCAACAAAGTAAACAGGGACATATAATTGGTTGCAAAATTGGCCAGACTAGTCAAGTTGACTATAGTGAGCCTGCTCCTTAGATAGAAACCTGGATTTCCACCCTGCCAAATGCTTCTGAAACCTCAATCACTGGCTCCCAAATAACACTAGACTTGAATTTAGCCACAAACAATTCGAAGTTTGTTGGTAGGATTGGGAATAAATGTAATTGGCATCCAAGGAATATAGATTAGACTTGGAATTCATACTAAATACAAATTTAATTGCAGTTCTGGTAATATATGTTAGATATTCACTCTGTTATCGCCAACTCTAGATCATTGCACATGATGCAAATGGAATCAAGATGGTAGGGTCTAATTCATAAAACCTCATAGAGATAATAAAGAATTAAGACTTAAGATCCACTAGAATCACCACAAAAGGATATCTACGTGAGTTGCACTTACCACCACCACCACCACTACCCCAAAAAACAACAAAAAGGAACAACTTAATGATGTTCAACCTCTAATATACTCCATAATGTGAAAGTGATGAATAGTAAAAATGGAACATATTTGTAGTCTAATTAGTGTAAATAGCGCTTGCTAAATGAAAATTAGAAGAGAGGAAAAAAATATTGCTCAAACTCTTATCAAAAGAATTGCTGTTGCTGTTTTCCAGCTAGAAAATTATTCACAAGATTTATGTTGTATTATTTCTCAAATATATTTTACACTCTCACCCTTTGATCGCCCAAAAACACTGAATAAACAAAAATAAGAAAAAGCTTCCTAAATTCATCATACTTAGTCGTTGAGGGAGAAGATACAACAATGGAGAGGTGGAAATATAACCTTTTGCGGAGAAACTCAATCTGGAAGGTACAACAATGGAGAGGCCAAATGGATTCTTCGTCTTAAAAATTTATTTACAGAAACAAAAACAAGGAAATCAATATCTTAATATATGCCATATCTTTATTCTAAGTAAACAAAATGGAAATGGGAATTATACCAAATCCAAATAAAAACAAAAAAGCGAGACACAATCTCTAAGTGTCACTACGATAGCTGATCGAGTTTGGTTCACCAATTAAAAGGAACAATAAGTTCCACATTATAAGCATCAACCAGATGTTCAACGAAATTCCACAAAAACCATGCCAACAAATATGCCCATGCACAAAAAACATGCAACAGCATGCATAAGGAGAACGAATTACAGAGATTATCCAACCACTAGGAATAAAAAACGGAATATTGTGATGAGAACATCACTATAAACCAACTCATTAAGATAAAATTATCTTGTTCGAAAACATACTTTCCAAGGTTACCACTGAAAGCACCAGACTCCCTCAATTTCATTTCCTCTTCCCGTAGCTTGTCTACATTGTTCCTCTCTCTATAAAGCTTATAAAACTCTTGTAACCGAGCAATGTCTTGGCTTCTATCAATTGATCCACCCTCCTTCCTCTTTGCCAGCTTTTGCTGCAGGATTGATAAAGAGAAGAAATGGAATTCAACAAACGTAGAAGAAATATTGACCATCCATGCTTTAAGAAAGACTATCTACCATTACAAAATTAAGTCCAACCGTGGTCGTAGTACTCAACAACGTAAAATTTTATGCCCTCCAATCATTTAATTCACATGTAACATGGAACATTAAAATCCGCACCTACTTGCACATGCGACAAGCAAGAAAAATAGCACATCTAGAACATTTAATTAACATGTAATATTGAATATTAAAATATGCACCTACTTGCACGTGCAGAAAGCAAGAAAAATAACACATCTGAATTGTCCAAATACTTATACGCATACAATCACCCTGAACCCCGCCAAAATATGAATGTGTGAACTGATAGCATGCACATTTGAACAGGTACTATATGACAATTACGTTGGATGCCAATATCCACTGCAAATATTTAACTCCATTCTTGCGAGTATGCACGTTCAGGTAAGAGAGAAAAGTGTATACTTGGCCATACAAGCACATTGCTTCCATATAGAGTTGAAAATGAAAAAGATAGAGCTTTCAAGACGCAAAAATTAATACCTTGATTACAGACATCAGACCAGTCTTGAACTGTAAGACACCCCTCCCCTCACTATTAGGATCCAGATTTTGAGCCAATGAGTAAGCATGCTCACACACTGCAGCAAATAAATAGAATGTTCAGAATCAGATGACAAAAAGCTTACGTCAAGTTCAATAATCAGTAGAGACTGATATGATGGAGGAACGGTGATAGAAGGTTCTAGTAAACATCATACATGCTTAGCTTAAATATAGAAGGCTGCTTATATAGCAATATATATACACTCGTGCATCCAAAGAATGAAAGAAATCTAAAGCAACTAAAAGAAATTGGGTATAAATCTATCAAAGACAGTTGAAATAAATTTTCAATGAGGATCAAATCGATTAGCAATTGAGGATAGAAGGCCAGACTTTGAAGTGCATGTGAAGAAATTTATACTCTTAAATGAAGAAAGAAACGGAAAATCACCTCGGAGAACACCTGCTACAGAGCAAGAGGCAACTAGACAATTTCATCGCTTTAAGTTAAAGTGTTTGATTACGGTTAGCCAAGCCTGACCACGTTCATTTTTTGCACTCATGTATACAATAAGAGCCTTAAGAGTTAACAGCAAAATCTTAAGAGAATTTTTTCTCGTTTTTCTTTTCTACTAAGTAGCATCTTCCGTATGTTGTCAGCATAAGGGATCATAATGGAGGATACATGTTCTTAGGAGTTAAGAATAGTTTACCGAATATTCTCCATCCTGTACTTCAATAAGCTGACACATGTTGTCTGCTGCTGGGAAGACACTAACTAGTTTAATGTCACCTGTACAAACGCTACATGGGTACTTACCGTAAAACAAGATATACCAAATATAACCTCTTTGAATCTTTAACTACATGTAAAAATTGTTTACACTGGTGGAAGAGACTAAGAAAGGGCATTCTCCATCAACTGAAGTGCAAGAAGTCCTTTAACTTGATGGAACATGCATGCCTCACGTATAAGTCACTATGCTTTCGTACTTGCTTAGTACAAAATGAGAACCTTATCACGTTTAAAAATGACAGCGCAATATCAAAATAGAGTTTCTTCTAACTAGAACAAGGATCATTGAGATGTAATAATTGCAAGATCATATCCAAGTATAGCTACACAACATAAATTGATTGTGATTTGCATAAATTAAGGCGGAGTTAAAGCTAAATAGGGAACCAAGATACAACGGAGAAGTCTTAAAAAAAATAGAGGAAAAAAGTGTTCTACGAACTCTGGAAGAGACATAGCGAAGTTAGCAACCTGTGGGATGACATGGCTAAGTTTAAGAGAGCCAAGAAAGATGAAAGTATGAGAAGGCGGACCACAATATAGGGAAGCACGTAGGTGGAATGAAGAGGTTCAAGAAATAGTTTGACATAGGGTGTGACAAAAGCCGGCCCGGCCCTAGAACAAAGCAAACTGCTTTCTGCCCCAATAATGGAGGGCAACATAATTATTTAGGCCCAGATAGTAGGTATCTTCTTTTGTTTTTCAAATAAATCTAGTCATGGGCTTGGCAACTAAAGCACTGGACCATGGAACATGGAAGAACCAGCCCATTTGAGTGTCGTGGAAACACCAACTCATTTGAGCGTTGTCTTTGATCTTGGGCCTAGAAAAAATGGAATATAAGTAGTTGAAGTTTGGCCCCAAAAAAGCACGTGGAATTTGGCCCAAAAGAAAGCAGGTGGAGTGGCGAACAACAATTGCTTTGGTATCAAAGGCCAGGGCTTTCAAACTCGGCCTTTTTAGGAGTCATGTTGTAAGTGTTGGTAGAAGCTCCAAGCATGATTAAAAGAAAAATGATTGCAATGTTCTGAGGAGTTAAATTGTGAGACTTGATCTAGTGTGTTAGGTCAAGCAAGGGTGTGATAGAGTGAAAAGGTTTTTCACTCTAGAGAATGTACGGGTTTGATATTCACTTGGGAAGAAGATCGGAGAATAGTGGATTGAAACTCTCTGTGGGAGCTCGGAATAGCAGACGTAGGCAAGGAGTTCCTTGTTGACCTACTATAAAAATCACTGTGTCAAATTTCTCTATAGCTCTCTACTTCTTTATTTTGTGTGATTAAGTGTTTCATTGTTTCCGTTGTTATTACTCAAAAGTATATATTCATTATATTAAGAAACTTTATAAGGTGATTCTCATTTGCTAATTTTAATTACATAAATTGCCCTACCCAATACGCTCCCTCTTGGGTAGTAATTGGACCAACAAAAAGATTCAACTGGTTTATTCGAATCCTCCTCGAGATAGGCTGAAGTTGAATTTAAATGGGTGGCAGTGGCACTCTTCGAGATAACAAGGGCAATTTAAATTTTGGGTTCCCTCAATTGATTGGATTTGAAACCAGTTTGCTTGTAGAGACTAAAACCTTGTAGACAGCATTGCAAACCCCGCAATGGTGGGAGCCTTCGTGCACTGGGCTGCCTTTATTATTTATAGCATTGCAGATTTCTGTCGATTATCCCAAGGGACATGTGGACATTGTTCCCGACAATGCCCTACTGGTTGCAATGGCTACTGGGAACTCTGGTGCCATGGGGGGCACAGCCTTTGATTAGGTACATCAGGATTTTGATATCTCGAGTGCATATGTCAGAGGGAAGCAAACACAGTTGTTGATCTTTTGCATAAGCTTGGGAGTGCTGGTGAGAATCGTCACTTTTGGAATGAATCAGATTGTCCGATTTCTGTTCACGGTTGTCTAAAGCTGGATAGGGTTCATTTTCCTAATTTTCGAAAAGTGAATGTCCTTAATTAGCTTTGCGACTTTGATTATTTTGTATTCTTTCAATTTTTTCGTATGCATTCATCCTCTCTTATTAATATGTTGCATTCATATAGAGGCTAGGTTTAAGCCCCCTCTTAATTCAGCATTCTCTTTTTAGTGATCAATAAAACTCCCTCGCACCAATGAGGTATCATTAAAAAAATTATTTATGAAATGAAATTGATACTCGTTCTTTCATAACAACAAACATGTGCCAAATAAATCAGATTTTTTCAGTTTGAAAAAACCACAAATCAAACCGAAGAATTAAGATCTGGTTCAGTCCGGCTTGGTCAAAGTTTGGTTTGTAAATTTTGCAAACTAAATTATTTGGTTCTATTTATAAACAAAAGTCAACAACCACAGAACTGAACCAAAACATTTGTCGCCCTAATCACTATTAAATTTTATTTTAAAAACCATTTAGGGCACCAAAATGTTGTTTGCCTTGGACACCTAACTACCTAGGGCCAACCTTGGACAAAATTGTATCAGTAGAATCTGGAGAGGTACAAATGGGTTAAAAAGGAAACGAAAAAAAAGAATCATTCATGATTCAGTGTTTAGGGCTTGTGACGATTCATATAAAAAGCTGGAAACAAAAAATGGATAGGAGAGAGAGAGAAAGACATATATACACAGACATGAAAGGAAGAATAAAGATTCAGATAATATTAGATGCATCAAAACGTGGACCGATGAAGAGATAATCGAAGTTATTCTTATAGTTCATTTAATAAGAAGACTCCATTTAGAACAAGGTAGCTCGTCTCCAGGTAAGACAACAATGTTTTTACGAGAAGGAATTGAAGTGCTTAAGAAGATGTCCAAAGTACGAATTATCAACATATAAAGATTGTGAGTCATACCACGAAATTTTGGAACTTTGGAATAGAGTGACAAAATATTGGGTAAGGCATGAGACGAGCATAGAAAAAATAATCGATCTAGATCCACGCACAGCCAATCAACCGTTGAGAGCATATATTTAGTTAGGTAATTGATGGAGAAATTTAAATACAAGAAGAAATACTCACATGTGGCCTTTGTGGACTTAGAAAAAACTTATCATCGAGTACCCAGAGAAGTGTCGTGGTGGATTTTAGAAAATAATGAAGTTTCAAATGTTTATAATAGAAAGTAATCAGGTTTCAAATGTCTATACTAATGTGATTTAGGACATGTATGAGGGCATAGAGTATAGGCACTAGTGTTCGAACTTTACAAGGTTACAATTGTGCACTTCCAATTTATATAAAATCTTATATCAAGGGTCATCTATAAGTCCTCGCCATTTTATTCTAGTGATTGATGAGCACAAACATATTCATAATGCAGTACCATGGAGTATGTTGTTTGCGGATAATAATATAATAAAGCAATAGTTGATGATACCCGAGGAGGCTTTCACAACAAGTTAAAAGTGACAAATTTGAAGAGAATCTTAGAAGCCTAAAGGTTTAAAGATTGGTAGAACCAACAAGAAATAAATGGATTGTGAATTTTAGTAATATTTGGATAGATGAGGATTTAGTAAACATCCAAGATCACGTGGTTCCTAAAACCATCTCATAGCTAAATGCATTCATGTAGCCAACCCTACATAGGTGGGACAAAGGTTTTGCCTTTGTTGTTATTGTATTTAAGCTCGAGTTATTTTGACATTTGGTTATGATGGATGCATCATGGGTATGAGAATCTAGAATGATAGGAGCAAGTTTAACATGAGATCTAAAAGAAAAAAGCATCGAGTCCCGAGTCTGACGCGGGAGCTTGACATTTTTATATTAATCTTGCAACAAAGCTTAGCTGTACAAATCTTTTAATCCTCACAAGGATACCAAAAAAAGTATTATTACATTCAGTAATTCATATATGAAGGATAAGCAAAAAAAGCAAAAAAAAATAAATAAATAAAGAAAATAAATAAAGAAAAGAAAAGAAAACCATCACCATTCACAAAAGTAAAACGTAATTTCCATATCTTATAGTTTTTTAGATAACATGTAGTAAACAACCACTATAAAGGTAGATTGATAATTGAAAATAAATTTATAATTTCACCATTAAATATTTAAGCACACTAGAATGCCCTCTCATTCATCTTGCACAAGATATTAGAGGGATTCAATTGCAAGTTAAATTTTAGACCAAAGATTCATTATATCCCCACTATTTCGAACATTGTCATGATGTTTCTTTTTATATCTGGCACTCTGACAACCATAATCAAATTGTACAAGTTGCTAAGTTGCAATTTTTACTGGTGGAAACCCAAGAGAAAAATAGTTTTCCAGGTGATAAATAAAGAGGAGTTTTAGTTGTTTTACTCATTCAAAATATGTTCCAACGCAAAAAACAAAAAAATATAAAATCCATAAAGGGTTTTCATACAAGTCTTTTTGATGGTTTACAAAAGAGACTAAAAGTACATTTAGGAGTTATTGAGGCTCAGGAGCAAAAAAAGGCGACAGAGGAATGGGTTCATTTTTCTTTATGAATGCTCAACATCAATTATGGTGGGAAACTAGAAATATAACTAGTAGAGCATTGTTATTCGCACTTGTTACACCGTGCGTTAAACTTTTCAAGTTTGAGTATGAACTATTTGTTCCCAGTTTGTCCGTACCCAACTCATTCAGATCATGACATAAAATTAGAGAAAAGGAATAGCATATCCAATCCAATGAGAAAGCTCAGGTAACTTTTTTCTAATGGTTTGTCTATCTTGCACAGAAAATGCGTAAAGGAAAATGAACGAAGAAAACAAAATGACAAGGGAGAGAAATACATACATATTCTAGAAACAATTGGGTCCTCATCTTGAATCTCATCTGCTGCTCTTAAAATGGAATCAATGTCCCTGTTGTTCGCAAGTGAAGTTGGAACATTTGCAGCAATGCCACTCTCCGGTCGACCATAAACATCAGTACCAGTCCTTTCTCTCCATAGTGCAGCACGCACCAAGCGCTCCCAAAGCTCCTCAACTTGAGACATTTTTTATACTACAACACAGATAAATTTGTTTAATTCCAAGAGCAAGTTTGATTGATATATCCCAAGGCCCAAAGTGACAATTCAAAACAAGGTTTTTTATAGTTTAAAAAAAGACACACGCAAATATATGGTTTTTATACCAACTTACTAACTATTGTCCGATTTTGTTTTTTCATCCGGGAATCCATTGTCAAATTGTGCCAACATTTCTCTTTGAACTAGTACTTAATTGATAATATGACTCTGACTAATCGACTTCATCTTTATAAATTATTGATCTCCCTGTATCCAGCATGGACTACAACGTTGCCTGGTCTTGCCTAACCATTTTAGATTTATTCACTCATTGCAGTGGCGAAAGGTAGATATATTTTGTATCTCAACAGATTGAGGATGCGAAGCAGCTATGAGTATCACAAACTGCTATCTTTCCAACCGCTATGAACAGTAAATTCATGAGAGCTTTTGCAGAACTGACAAACTGTAAACCGAAGTATAATATGTTTGAGCATCCAAAATTTTTTAATAGCAATTCATAAAACAATAGCATAGTCTAAAAAAATATCGAAATTGCTGAAATTTCTTCAATAGAGCATCCGTTGAAACCAAAACCGTCAAGCAGTAGCTCCTCCTTTGGTGATATCCAGGCCTTCCATTGTTGACATCTCTGTCGATCTGTCGCTCCGCCGTAATCTCTCTTTTTCACTTGTTCCTCTCTCTCCCTCACTCTCTCAAATCATCAAATCAATTATGGAGCAAAATGCAATTTCGAACCCAAATGAAGATTATAAAACAGAAACTCACCTGATCGAGGATCTCCCGAGTATGTCAACGGAAAATTGCAGGACCTATTTTCGAAACATTGAGCTTCAATATGCGAGCAGAAAATGGCGTTTTAAACCCTAGAAATTGAGTAGAAGAAATGTCGACTTTGAAAAGGGGGAAGCTAGGGAGAGAGCTAAGCACTTGAAATGCAGGAGACGGAGCACGAATCTTGGGGCACGACAGGAAAGGTGGTGGACCGGTTTTACCGGTTGTAGCCGGTCTTACACGGCCTTTGAATTGTAAGACCGACGCGGACTTAGTTTCTTCGGAGCAAAGGAAAAGGTCTCAGACCGTGTGTTCTATATCTCGTTGGGTAATTCGAGACCCGTTCATTTGGTTCGTAACCACAAATCTCCGGTGTAATTTGCAAAAAATCGAAAAATATTTTTGATTCATTTATTTATAAAAACAAAAAAAACATAATCGCCCTCATGGTCGTGCAAAGGACAAGCCAATGCTACTTTGATTCGGTTTCGTTTATACCACTCACCTCCACAATCATTTTGTACTAAATTATATATTCTTTATCTTACTTTACAAATATGAATCAGTACTCTTGTCATTTTGGTCAAAGACCACTTACTTCTCTTATATTCCCTTATAGATAAAAAAACACATAAATACTCTTATATTATGTTATATATATATTCATGAACAACCCTTTATTTTTTAAAATTATAATTTTTACCCTTAATTTTTTAAATAATTATATTTGCATCCCACCCTATCACACCCTCTCGCTGCCACCACCAACGCCTACTGCCACTGCCACCGCAACCTCCACCGTCCACTGCCACTTTCACCGTCACCACCATCCCTCACACTCGCCGATCAATCCAACCTCCCACAATCGTCGTTCACTCTCACGTTCATCTGCTTCCGCCAATAAAGCTCAGATTACTTTTAACCCTTCTTATCTTCACCCTAATTGAACAAATGCGCTCTCTGTATTCCACCGCAAATACGATTTGGGAACTCCCCTCTCTCGTTTCTCCACCATCAATCGAACTCCCCTGCTGGCCAGGTAGCTTCGATTCCTCGTCACCCCCCACTTTTCTCTCCACCTTCAACGTTCGACAACATCCCCACCTCTAAAGCACAACAATCTAGTAGTAGGTTTGAATCCAGGTTTTCTTTCTTCCTCTTTCTTCATTGATTAGTTGAGTGTGTTTCTAAATTATATTTTGTTCATCGCAATTGATTCTCGATTCTTTGTATTTTATTCCAAGTTGGGTTTTCTGAATTAATGGTTGGATATCAACTAAATTTTGGGTTTTCTAATTCGTGGAATACCATTTTGTCTTTGATTGATTCATCTGCTGCAATTTAATCTTTGTTTGTTAACTGTTTCTGTTTCAGAAACCAAAAAAAATCCAGAGCAAAATCTTTTTTTTTTTTTTTTTTGCATTTTAGTAACTGTTTTTGTTTCAAGATTGTTTGTTTCCGCCGTTGAATTGGGAAATGAAGTGGTTGGTGTTTTTAGATTACTGTAATATTTGAATTCTTTGATTATTTGGATTATGTTTATGAATTCTATTAAATTTAGTTTTTTTTTCTTCGATTTAGTTTGATTAGTGTTTTTGGTCTAGGAATTTGATTGCATTTGCTTACAATGTTCTCATTTATTTTTTTACCTCCTTTTGATTTTCATTTTCGAAAACAATTAACAAATGGGTTTGCGATGTACATCTCTCTGTGATGAATACAAAGATTACGTGTCCGATGTAAACCCATGCTTCTGTTTTTGTGTAATCACTAAGGACCCGTTTGCTAACCGTTTCATGCCTATCCCATGCAATGGGATGGGATGAGAATCATGTTTCCTTCTTAGGAGCAGAATCGCGTTTGGTAATGACATAATCTTGCTTTGATCTGGGAACAGAGTCATGTTTGGTAACGACATAATCTATTTTGGTTTTAGAAATCAAGAACGAATTATAAACCACAATCAAGAAATCATCAAGCAATCGATCCCTAAACCACAATCAAGAAATTATCGAACAATTGAACCCTAAACCACAATCAAGAAATCACCAAGCAATCGAACCCTAAACCCCAATCGAAATCGAAATCCTAAACCCCTATCGAAACCCTAATTGAAATTGAATTCAAGACCCCAAACGGATCGAAATCGAAATCGACGAAATCGAAATCAATTTCGATTTCGGGTCGAACAAGGAAATCGATGACGAACACGAAATCGACGACGAACATGAGGAAATCGACAACGAGGAACAAAGGAACACGATAATTGGCCAAACCGAGGAACAGGACAACAAGCCAAGACAAGGACCATGACGGCGATGAAAAGTGGGATGGATGATGACGAAGAAGAGAATGAGGAAGCTTACAGAAATTGACGAGGAAAATGAAGTGGAGGAGGCCAACACGAAGAAGAAGAAGAATGAAGAAAAAAAAAGGCTTACAAAAACGAAATCCAAACCTCATTAACAATTTTAAAAATACTTAGTGTGTCTTTTTTTTGGGATGAGAATAGGTGGAAACAATTTTTTTCTCACTTTTTAAGAAAAAAGTGGGAATAATTTTTGGTTTTGAGATGAGAATGAGAATAAAAGCAAATTTACCAAACACTATGCCTAAATAGAAATCTCAAAAATCTGGGAATGAGATGAGAATTTTTTAGATCGAAACGGTTACCAAACACGGCCTAAATGTTTTTGTTTTTTCTTTTATCTTCCACAGATCCACTGGAAGGAATTTATCGTTTTCCTTGGTCGGACCATTGCCAAACCTAATGCATTGATTTTAGGTACATATTTTTGTTTTTCTTGAATTGCTTATGTATTGTACTTCGTAAATGAAAATCTAATCAAATTTATTGATGTTTGCAGTTTCTGTATAGAAGATTTACTGTGAAGTTTATGAATTCGGTGTCTTACATGCAGAGCTCGAGAAAACAGAACAACATTGTCGGACCTTCTGTCACCACTCGCCGGTGTCGGCTTCGATTTAGTCATCGCCGGTCATCACCACCATCAGACCTTCTTTCAATTCCTCAAAAACATATAGGTCTGGAGTTCTAAGAACAAGAGATGAAGTGTTTCGGGGTTGGAGTTGGGGTTGTTTGCTGGTTTATGAATGATATGGGTTGGGGAAAGAGGAAAATCAATTGGGTCTGCAATGAGAAGTTTTGGGCCCGTTTGGTAACCATTTCTGTTCCCATCTCATGCAGTGAGATGAGAATGGGATGGGATGAGAATTTTGTTTCCTTTTTGGGAGGAGAATCGCATTTGGTAACGACAATTTATTTTTGTTCTGGGAATAAAATTGTGTTTGGTAACGATTTTATCCTCGAAATGAAGAACGAACCCTAAACCATATATTTAAGAGCAAATCCTAAAACAAATTCAATAATAAATCCAAGAACAGATTCAAGAACACCAAGAACAAATTCAAAAACAACAATCGCAAATCCAAGAACAACAATCACAAATCCAAGAACAAATTTGTATAACACTAAGAACAATTTCGATTTCGAAATCAGAAACCCAAAATAGAACACCACAAATCTAAACCCAATTTTGATTTCGAACAAATTCAAGAACAATCACAAATCGAAACCCGATTTTGATTTCGAAATCGAAATAGAGTTTCAATTTTGAAATCAGAATCGAAGGCGAAACAGACACACATGACCGAAGGTGAAGCAAATACGGACAAATGAAGACGAAGAAGATTGAAGACAATTAATGGATGAAGACGAAGACGAAGAAGACGAAGAAGATTGATGGAAATAGAATCATTTCGATTTCGAAATCGAAATCAAAACTGAAGAAGATAGCACGAAGAACACCACTGAAATCGAACCTTAGGGTTTCGATTTCGAAATCGAAATCGAAACGGATACCGAAGACGATGGCGACGAACATGGTCAAAATCGAAACCCTATTTCGATTTCAATTTCGAAATCAAAATAGGGTTTTGATTTCGAAATCGAACGATATGGAAAGATCAAAATCGAAACCCTCGCGACGAACACGGTTCAAGAAGATGAGGTAATGGAGAGCACGAACAACGACGAACCAGAGGAGACAACGACAACGACGAACGTACTGGAGATTGACCATGGCGGACGACGATCGATGGTGAAGGTGAAGGTGATGAACACGATTGATGGAGGTGATGAATCTTTTTTTTTGTGTGTGTGTGTGTGTGTTTAGTTGTTAGCCTGTTTTTTTGGTTTGGGAATGGGATGGGAAATCTTGGGCACAATTTTTTTTTATTTCTCAAGCCAATATAAAAAAGTGGACACAATTCTAAAATGGGAATGGAATGGGTATGAAAACAAAAAAGTGGAATGGATTACTAAACAATATACTTAAAACTTAATCCCAAAAAAGTGGGAATGGGATGGAAATTTTTGGGATGGGAGTGGTTACCAAACGGGACCTTTGTTATCTATTTTTCTAGAAACCATTTAGTTCTTTTGGTATCCATTTTCCATTTTTCTTAAAAACATGAGTATAACAGGGTATATTTATGTATTTTACTTTTTAATTATTTAATCATTTTTAAATAGTTAAGGGTAAAATTATCATTATTATAAAAAATTTATTAATGTTTTATCTATACGGGAGGTATGTGGTCTTTGACCAAAATGATAAGAGGATTGACTAGTATTTATAAAATGACAGGGGAGATATCTAGTTTAATGCAAAATGACAAGAAAGGTGAGTGATATAAAATCTTTCTTTTAATTACGTATAAAATATTATATAAATACATCAAATGAACAGAAAATAACAATAAACACAAATTTAGAGCTCACAAGTCACTTTTATTAGGTTTAGCCTTCCAAGCTCGCTCACCTTTATTTTTTCTTCTTCAATATTAATAGTGTCTCGAGGCTGGTTGATATTATCATTTGAAGGCATATCACTTTATTTATAAATTACAACCTAATTGAACCAAAATAATAGAGCAAAAAGAAATTAAATTCAATATTTAATTCTTCCTTCTTGGGTTTAAATAGTTCTTGTTTTAGTACTTTTAGTTTTTATTTTATACATTTCGATTTTTTGTGTTTTATTGTCATTTATTTTCAATTTGTTCTTATTATTTTAATTTTTGATAGTTGATTTATTATTTTGTATTGTTTTATTTTAATTCTATTTTTTTCCATTATTCACTTTTTTTGTTCTTTATTTTCTATTTTTAATTTTTTTTTTGTCGTTTTATTTTGCGTTTTTTGTTTTTCGTTTCTATTATATACTACGGACTAATAAACAATGAAAATATTAAATACTAAGAAGTAAGGTGTAGCTACAATTAAATTTTAAGGGTAAAATTTGTAATATTCTATTTAAAAGTTAAATACGTAAATTGAAAGGTGATTTGCTTATTTTCAAATGTATGAATATTAAAATATTAGGAAGTAAAAGCCAATACTTTATTCAATTTGGAAATTGAGATGATTGTAAGAATATATACAATCCAAACGAAAGCTAAACAATAAAAGTGGATCAACAACTAAAGAAAATCCAAGTTCGAGACATACCTCCAGCTATTGCACTTTATCTTTTTCTCTCACTTTTTCTCACGGTTTTGGCACTTCTAAGCTCTCAAAACTCTCAGAAATAGATGGTGTATATGCTGGAGATTGAGTGTTGGAGCCTAGGGACCAAAACCCCTTATATAGACAAACTTCCATCAAAGCTATGGCTCTTCCGTTACCATTTCTTGAGTAAATAAATGGGTAATGTTTGAAACATTCCAAACTTAATGGAATTCAGTGGGTAATGTTTGAAACGTTCCAAACCTAATGGAAAAATGTTTGACCACATTTAAGTTTAATCTGTTTAAGAAAACGGATTAGTTACATTCTTTCACTTGGTCCATACGTTTAACCTAATGTCGCAATTTAATCATATTGATTATCTATCTTAAGAAATAAACACATGAATCATGGCGATAAGTCCTCTTACAACTAGTATTTCCTTCTATATATTACGCTGTATTAAGTTCCTCAAGTAAATTTCTTAATATAGTAACCATACTCAATGAATAAACCCTATGTTTATTCTGATTCATTACAAATATATTTTCTCAAATAAATTAAGGTGCACATGTGTTGACCCAGTAAGTTACCCAAGAGGAGGATGAATTGGGTAGTATTAAAAATTATGAGAATATAACACTTAAAAAATCAAACAATTAATATTATCCTAAAATTAATTATTATTTTTTATAGCAGCGGAATATGTGTTATCAATTAGGTGCACACCTAAACAATAAAATATAAATAATGCAGCACATAGAAATTTATACTGATTCACCAAGCTACTCTTGGCTAATCCAGTCCCCTCAAGCTCCACGAAAAATTGCACCCACTAAACTCAAGATCCATTTAAAGGTAGAAACCAAACCCTCACAATGATTCTTTTCGCAGACTCAGAATCAATATTTACAATTCCTTTTCACAGGTTAAGGAATAACTTCTATTTTTTTACCAAGCAGAAGATTAACCTAATTCTATTACAGGGAGAATTACGACTTAATTATTTTTATACCTTAAGCTCAAGAATTAAACCTCACACAAACACGCTCCAAATATCCTTTTACCCGGTAAGGTTTGAACCATTACAATTCACTCACAATTTTATAAAGAAATAATTAAAACCTTATTTTTTTATACTCTAGGTAAAGATCAAAATCTCAATCTCTTTATCGGAAAAGATTGAAACCAGGTACCACTGATTAGAGACTCCCAATAGTATCTAATTCGCACACAACTCACCAATTACAAAAATTGATAAGTTCTTCCCACTCGGAACTTTTACCACCTCAGATTAATTAATACTCAATTAATATTCCGAAACTAGTGATAGAAATAAAATGAGAAAATTCAAAATCTGATTTTAAACAAAAAAATAGATAGCAAGCAATTTAGCATGTAATCAGACTTTCTAAAGAAATTATTTCAAAAAATATTTTTCAATCAAAATTCGGAAAACAATTTCAAATACCAACTTCCGAGAAAATAATAATAATAGCAAATAAGTAAATAACTTGGAACAATCTCACCAAGAATCCACCGAAAGAATAATGATTAGAATAACAATGATACTTTAGATCGGTAGTAACAATAATCCACAACAAATGTTTCTCAAAAACAAATCTCAAGAAAGATCTCACAATACACTCAGTATGATTTTAGAATGATGACTCTCAGAAAGCTCAGGAACTTAATAACTCTTGAATTTTGATTGATTTGGATTGTTGAATCTTTTAAACTTAAAAAACGCAGGTTTATTTATAGGGATTTATAACAAGCCCTCTAACGGCTAGTTACCATATATCATGACAAATAATTACTCTATAAGCCCCCTTATATCATTAAGACTCAATCCTAGTATAAATCACTTAAATATATCTTTTAAAACATTCAATTTAGTCCCTCAAATTTTTACTAAATTTCAATTAGATAAGATAGAAAGAATTACATGTACCAAATTGAGAGATATCTAAAATACTTGAACTATATCTATAAGAATATTTAAATAGGACTATTCATATCTTAAATATATCTATATCCCTAAGATATCTCAATTAAGTAAATAAATAACGGCTAGTTTTTGAATAAAATACAAAATTCCACAAAACCTGAAACAGGCCGTCGGTTGACCGACCAACACCCACCGGTTGATCACCCAATTTAGGACATAGCCCAAGCCAAAAACTATTCGCGCATCGGTCGACCACCCAACCTTTATCTGTCGATCGAACGATACAGAGACTTTCACAAGTCGACCTAACTGTCGACCTAATGATCTAGAAAGTTCATCCTCTAAGCATAGGTCGACTTACCTGTCGACCGAACGATTCAGAAAGTTTCATAAGTCGACTCACCTGTCGACCGAATGATCCAGATAGTTAGCCTTATAACCTCTGGTCGACTTATCAGTCGATTAACCATTGCTAGAACACTTCTCTCAATTCGATTTTAATTCATTTTCTTCGACGTTTTCGCCTCTTTAATCGATTTCTTTTCTCAGTTAGCTCCACTAAATTCTTAAATTCAATTTTAATTAATTATCAATGTTTCTTTTTCAATTATACATAGAAGCAAATTATTTAACTAACTAGGATCCTATAAAAAAAAAATATATTTGTAAAAAATATTTTGTGTCGCGTGTGATCCTAATCGGGAATCATTAAGTGTAAAAATTAACTTGGCTTGTTTTCCCTAGATTCTTCAATTTCTTCAAACTCTTAGTATCTATCATCTTTGTTAGACTCTTTAGTATTTAACATCCATTTCAATTTCTTCATGATAATATCTTCATTGGAACTTATAAACTGAAATATTCAACAAAATCGTTAGTTCCACAAAAAACATCAACATTTAATTGTTCATCAAAATCTTAAGATCAACAACATGTAAATGAAAAAACATCACAATATATAAGAGTTTAATTAAAAAACTGTATTTATACAATTACAAAGAGAAACCAAGCCCCATTTTCTCTCCATAATCCTTGAATTTCAGTGGTGGCATGCCCTTAGTCAAAGGATCAGCGATCATTAACTTAGTTCTAATGTGCTCAATGACCACTTTTTTTTTTTTTACACGTTTTCTTATGGCTAAATACTTAACGTCGATATGTTTACTTCGACTCCCGCCTTTGTTGTTCTTAGCCATAAAAACAACAGCTGAATTGTTCGAGAGAGACATTACTAAAAAAAAAAAAATCTTCTTAAAATCCAATACTTCAACCAAACAAACCATAATATTTTACAAATATCACTCTTTTCCACCATCTATAAAACCTGAAAAACACCAATAACAAGAGCAATCTACATATAACAACAAAAACATCTTACAAAACGTCCACGTTCAACAAACGAATTATACTATACAATCCACCAGCCAACTAAAAAACTGTCTTTTGCCTTCAAAATACAGCAGAAAAGATCTCAACAAATAGAACACCAACATTTCCCAACTCTCATATCTGATTTCTGAAATTTAGAATCAGAAAAATTAGCCAGGAAAAAAAAAAACACATGTAGAATCTCCAAATAAAAAAAGAAGCAAAACCCTGTACTGATCAGTTCCCAAATCCACAAAAATAGTTTTTCTATTCCCAAGTCCATTTAAAAATACCAACTTTGAAAGGCAGATTGACATTAATTTGTAAGTTCTTTTCTCAAGAACACCAAAACAATAGCATAAATATTACCAAAACATACCCCATTCAATCTAAGAAGTTAGAGATGGAGAGGAGAAGTAGGAGGAAGGAAGAGATTCAAACACACGAGCATACTAGAGAAATTGCATATAGAGAGGAGAGGAAGAGCACATACCAGTTTTGCCAGCGCAATAAATTCGAGCCCAGAAAAATTTCGACGGGAAGCTGTATTTCCTGTTTATTATATTTCTTGTGCTGTTGTTCTAGATAATTGAGAGAGATGGACTGAGTGATGGAGCTGAAGAGTTAACCCTAAACCCTAAATCGATTTCGTTAACAACCCTAAAACTAAATTGATTTCGCCGACGAAATCTATTCAGCAAATAGAGAGAGAGAGAGCTTACACAGACGAGCGGCATAACGAGCGATGACAACGATGAGGATGACGAAGACAACGGCAAAAAGGACGGTGAAGATAATGGCGAGGAGGAGGACAACGAAAACGATGGTGAGGAGGAGGAGGAGGAGGACGATGATGACAATGACGACAACGAGCACAACTGGCAATGAATGAAGAACAAAGAAGATGGCGAGGAACAAAAAAAACTAAGCCGATGAACAACAACGAATATGCATAGGATGAGGATCGCTGAAGGCATCTCATAAATAATTAGGAAAATACTAAGTGCGTCCCTCAAATGGGATGAGAAGGGAAAAAATAGTTTTTTTTTTCTTTCTCACCATACCTCCTTAAGAAATGTGGGAATAATTCCCAAATTTTGGGATGGGATGTGATGGAATGAGATGGGAACACTAACAAAACAGGGCCACCTTTCCAAATATAACATTTGAGCGTACCGAGAAACGCATGATACACATTACCACGTGGGAATAAGTAAGAAACCATAGTAAGTTCAAAATCTTGTTCGCCACTCGAATTACAAATTGGAAAAGTTCATAAAGCTTACTTCATAGTCTCAAAGTTCATAGTGACATTAGTGGTTGTTTAATATACTATTTTAAATGCAAGAATCAAGGTAATGTTATTCCTTCTCCATTAATCTTTTTGCTCTGTCAACAGAAAAAAAAGAAAGATAAAGAAGAAGAAGAGGAAAAAGAAGAAGAAGAAAAGATCTTCTTGGAATTGAAGTTCAGAAATATGGTAGTTCAAGAAGGAAACTTTTCATTTGAAAAAAATAAGTGGGTCTCATTTCGAAAACAAACTAAAGGGTGAAAGTGATGTCTAAGTGCTTGCAAAGCATTAGATACCACATCTTCTAAACATCTGTTTTCCGTAACATAGATGAAGCATCCCAAATCATATTCACCTCATCTCATGGATGTCACAAGATTTATTCACCAAATGCTTACATTCTAATCCTTCTAGCTAAAAAGAAAATCATAATAAAATCTCCTTGGATGAAAAAAATCTCCAGAATAAGTGAAAAACAGTAAAACATTCCTTTAATGCATCCATTTTGTCGCAAATATGAATTTTCATTGTTAGCTGATTATGGTAGTTGGAAAAATCTTGTAATCACAGTATACCTGTCACACCCCACCCCGGACACCCGTCACCCTAGGGCCGGCGTGACGTCAACACAATATCACCTATACGTTCAACCAACTAAAAAACGACATTATGCATACATAAATATAAAATCACATGTACATGCCATATACATCCTCCCCTATGGGGGACACACCTGTCCCCAACAATAATAGCCACCCAAAAATATAATAACTACGAACCTCTCACAGGTTTTCTTTAAACAACTCATCACCAAAAACTTCCACATGACTCCAATGCATAACTCTACCTAGTGCCAGTAGGGGACCGACTCCTAGTTATTGTACATGCGAGTGTACTGCCTTCTTAATAAAAACTATTTTTAAATAATAATAATACAGTCTAAATAATACAACATTTAAATAGATCAAGCATAACACGTATAAACAAACATATTTTTAACAGTAGTATAAAAATCATATACCACGAGAAAACTCATTCTTCCTACCATTCAGAATCATCCTCTCTCTCTATATATAAAATATATAAAATCCATCCAAACCATTAGCATAAAATAATATGATAAAACACCAAAGATGATAAAATAAAATATCACACCACCATATATGATAAAACATCAAATACGATAAAACACCACCTCTCAAACACCCCACCACACCACATCACTCCACACCACACCACACCTCGGCTAGTCATGTGATCCTTTTAATCTCACGATCGAGAGTTGCAACGGTACCGTATCTCATAGGATATGCCTTCCTAGCGGGATATAACAACGTTTCGCTGGACTGTGCCAGACGGGTGAAACAACGCTCTGCTGGACTAAGCTAGACGGGTGAAACACCGCTCCGCTGGATTGTGCCAGACGGGTGAAAATCCACCACTAATCTCCACCTCACCACAATAACAACAACTCATCTCCACCTCAACAACAACAACTCATCTCCATCTCAACAACAATAACTCAATAGAAAACATCAACGTTCTGCCAAAGCAAATAAAATCAAAAGTATCGACAAAACAATAACAACATCATAAAACTACAATTCAATAATATCAACATCTATCTCTAAAACCGATTTAATCCAAATATCATTTTTCCATCGTCTTTTAAAACCAATTAGATTTAACAAATAATTTCTTTCCATTATCTTTAAAAACCAACGAAAATCACATTTCCAAATCACCCAAATCCGCTTGATCCATATAAATTATAAATGCGTTCAGTTTTTAAGTAAACATATTTTCCATCATATATTTGAAAATAGATTTGGCAAGAAGACAATACACTCACTTAGTTATCTGCTCTGAAGATTTTTTTCAACTATCATCTACCAGTATTCCGGTGCCTGCGAACCTAACAGTGACATGACTTAAATTAATATTTTATGTAAAAAGAACCTAACCATGCAATGCAAGCCCTAATTTTCATAATTTACTATTCCCCGCATTTTATATTACTGTTCAACGAGTATTGCTGCGTTACAGTTTACGATATTGAATTTATTCATGTGAACGGTCTCAATATTTATTATCGTCATTTTAATATTTTCGATGCTAGTAATTAGTTTCATAATTACCCATGAGACAATTAAATATTATTAAATACATATATTAGTAGAGTTCAAAATTTTACCTTTCTCGAATTTTTCACCGGTCCGCGAGATGAGTTTTAGGTTTTATTGGGGTAGTTTGTGTAAATTCTTTTTTATTTACCTTTTTCTCTTCTTCCTTTTTCCGTTTTCCTGTTTCTGTGTCTACTTCGGTTTGGGTCTCACTGCCGACCTCCTTCCCCTATCTCTCTCTTCCTCTTCCTTCATTTTCTCTTTTCCTTCCTTCCTCTTCCTGTTTCTGTTTTCCTTCCAGCCAACTAACGACGACACACCCACACACCATCGGAGGAGCCACACATAGTCACACATATACCTACCATCACCGTCTGAACACCACCGTTGGACAGAACGACAATCCACACGAACACACAGCCAACGCTTTCTCTCACTAACTCACCAACCAGCCAAATGACCGTCACCAACCACCACCCTTGCAACCGTCCACACACACATACGCCGAACACACCATCGGCAAGACCACCGGCAACGGAACAGGGACATTCACACGCCACCGACGAGTTTTCTCTCTCTAACCCACCGCCGGCGACGCCACACCGGAGTGAACGACCACACCGTCGAATGGATGGACAGCACACACTTAACTCACTATCGGCCCGAAACAGCGGCAATCACACACACACACGCTGCAACGATGACGGAAATAGAGGACCCACACGCTCACCAGACAACGGCGACGAATGGCTCACATTGCTGGACCGATCCCATCCCCGACAGACAATACCTCCTTCCTCGCCGGAGCTCTATCGCCGATCCTCTTTCTCTCTCTATTTTCTCCGATCGTTTTTTTTTCTCTTGTCTCTCTCTGTCTATATGTATGCATGTATGTATATACACACACACACACTGAAAAAGAGGCCCAAACTTCCTCTCTTCTCGATTTTTCTCGATTCTTCTCCGTGTATCTATATATATATAAATAAAACGTCGCCAACTTGGTCAAATTGTCCCCCCTTTCTTTTCCTTTTTTTAATTCCTTTTGTACCCCTTAAAAATTCTATAAATTGGATAGATGGGTAGAGTTAAAATACCAATTCCTGTACTTCAATTCTAGAAAGAATACTAGCATTTTCTTGTACGCACCCATGAGCGGCTAATTTTTCCTACATCGGGTTAGGATGTAATGAGGTATGTTGAATTTATGTAATATTATATTTTATATTTAATTGTTGGATATTGTATAAACTATTGCATAACATGAAACTCGTTCTTTAAAAAATGATTTTATTGTAATTGAATTTATTGTCAAAATATTCTTGTAGAAATTTTGATTTAAATTTAATTACTATTTGAACATTAGAACTTGTACCTATGGTCTAGCTCTAATGATTATGCAATCATATTCTTAGGGATTGATTATTAATCTGGATAGTTTATACCTAAATTTTAATTCATTTTAAATTATTGTAGTGTAGGAATTAAATACCGAAGATAAACCATGCCAGAGAATAATAATCCAATTTTTATGAGTTGTTCCGCCTTGTAGTTTGGAACACTCGTTTTTACAAATCCAAATTAAAGAAAAAAATACGAAAACAACATAAATCTCAAAATACGAATTTATAATTCCTAACCCGTGTCTTGTATTTTATCAAAACTTTAGTTCTTTGCTATCAAAATTTTCAAATCATCACTTCAAAGAAAATAATAATTGAAAATTGATAATTATAAAACCGATCCCTGTGGTTCAACACCTATACTTAAGCACACTATACTACAGTATTTTACGCTTAATTAGGGTAAGTAATTTGACCAATCAAATTTTAGCGCCGTTACCGGGGATCCGGCATCGCTAATTATTAATTTTTTTATTTTTTTTTCACTTGGATAAATTCACCATTTTTCTTTCTTGAGTTTTATTTTTTTTGTAGGTTAACCAAGATCCAATCTTTCATTCCAAATCTTCAAGCAAGGATTCAGTTTAATTTGTTTAATTAAAAAAATAATAATAAATAATAATAATAAAAAAAAAATCAATTTCACTAATTTTTTTTTTAATTTTTTTTCTTTCTTATTATTATTGTAGAGGTCGGCTGGCTAAGACCACCACACTCATTTTTCTTTTCTACTTATTATTATTGTAGAGGTCGGCTGGCTAAGACCACCACACTCATTTTTCTTTCCTGCTTATTATTATTGTAGATGTTGGCTGGCTAAGACCACCACACTCATTTTTCTTTTCTGCTTATTATAATTGTAGAGGTCGGCTAGCTAAGACCACCATTTTTCTTTCCTGCTTATTATTATTGTAGAGGTCGGCTGGCTAAGACCACCATACTCATTCTTCTTTCTTGCTTATTATTATTGCAAAGATCGGCTAGCTAAGACCACCACACTCATTATTGATATAATTAATTATTTAAAAAAAAAACATATAAAACTGTGCAGAAAGGTTGTGGGGTGTGCTCGTTATATGCCTGGGGAAAAATCCAACTTTCACGACCACCTTGATAAATTTTTTAAAAGTGTGCCTAGGAGACCTAGAACTGAAAAAACATAAAAGCTGAACTGAACGAAATGGCCGAACCACCTAGACCACTTCGGGAATATTACATTCCCTCAGTCCACACCTCACCCCCATGTATAAGGTTACCCGAACTAGGAGGTGTAGCTTCATTCGAAATTAAGCCAACTATTATTCAAATGCTTCAATCTTACTATGGGCTTAATAGAAAACACCCCTATCAGCACCTCAACAATTTCCTAGAGGTTTGCACCACTTTCAAACTACCCCACTTATTTGAGGATGTGGTTTTCCTCAAACTTTTCACGTTTTCTTTAAAAGATCGGGCTAAAGAGTGGCTCCATTCTCTGCCCCTGGGATCAATCACTACATGGGAAGGGCTTCAAAGGGCTTTCCTGCAAAAATATTTCCCAATTGGCAAAACCAATCAACTTAGGAAATCTATAACTTCATTCGCCCAAAAATCCTCTGTAGAGTTCCATGAAAGTTGGGATCGAATGAAAGATCTTTTGAGAGAATGTCCACATCACGGGGTACCCAAATGGCAAATAGTGCAAATCTTCTATGAGGGGTTAATCGAACACAATCGCCTTATGGTGGATGCGTCATGTGGAAGAACTTTCCTTGTAAAAAACGAGGAAGAGGCATGGAGCATGTTTGAAAATCTAAGTGAAAATTCTTTGCAATATGCATCCACTATTAGGCGAGACAATATCGGACAAGAGCGAGGAGGAGTGTACGAGGTTAAGCAATCGGACCCCAATACATAGTGCATTGATATGATAAAACAAATAATGGGACAATTGCAGTTACAAAATCAATCAATCACATCCTCCTCCACTATTGCTTGTTCAATTTGCTTGAACCCATCCCACACTGTCCTTGAATGTCCTATGGGAACACAATTCCCTGAATATGTTCAAGAGTATGCCAATGCTACTCAGATGTTTCCCAGGCAGGACAATAATCTATACTCCAATACTTACAATCCTGGGTGGCGAAATCACCCCAATTTCTCATGGAAAACTTCAAATCAATGACAACCTCTCACCTCATCCTATAAGCCTCAGTATCAAAATCAACCCTCGGGATTTAACCAATCCCAAGGTTAAGGGACATCCTCCCAACCAGCCCGAAATGATCAACCCTCTGAGATACACCAAATCCTAAAAATCTTAGATAGACAAAGCCGAATCTTAGAACGGCAAGACCAAAGGGTAAACTCAAATTCCCAATCCATAACTCGACTAGAAAGCCAAATCGAACAGCTCGTCGACACTATACAAAAAAGAGACGAGGGAAAACTTCCTAGCCAACCACTGAATAATCCTAGGGGTCAACACTTTATTGGAGAGATGAGCGAGCCTCACAAGCATGTTCAATCCATTACAACCCTTAGGAGTGGGCGAACAGTTGATAATCGGGTGGGAATTGAGGAGATGAGTCCAGAAAATGAGAGTGAAAATGAAGAGGTGGGTGAAGGGTCGCCCCCAAGCAAGAAAGTTGAGGAACCCAAATGGTTGAATACTGAGCTAGATGCATCTAAAAAAATACATTCAGTATCTCAGGCACCGTTTCCTCAATGCTTGAACCAACCTTCACCATTTAATCGAAATAGTGCTAGAATGGAAGATATCATTGAGACCTTTAAACATGTCAAAATTAATCTTTCGTTCTTGGATGCTATCCAACAAATCCCCGCATATGCAAAGTTTTTGAAAGACCTTTGTACACGGAAGAGAAAGTCTAGAACACATGTGTCGAAAAAGGTCTTGTTAACACAACAAGTGAGTTACATCTTAGGATGCGAAACTCCACCAAAATATAAAGACCTAGGCGTCCCGGTCATTGCATGTGTAATAGGAGCCCAACCTATTGCAAAGGCTCTTTTAGATTTAGGCGCAAGTGTAAACTTGTTGCCGTTTTATGTTTACGAGCATCTAGGTTTGGGGGATTTAAAACCTACTTTGGTGACACTTCAGTTAGCCGATAGATCAATCTGGAGACCAAAAGGGATTATTGAAGACGTGCTAGTAGGGGTAGAATTTTTTTTCTAACCCGTGGATTTCATAGTTCTGGATATGGAACCAATCCCCAACCCAAATTGTCAAATTCCCGTTATTTGAGGATGACCTTTTCTTGCCACTGCTAATACATTGACTGTCAATCAGGTGTTATGGCTATTTATTTTGGAAACATGAAGGTATGACTCAATATTTTCAAAGCGATTAATCAACCCCCTGATAAAAACACCTTTGACTGTTTTTGGGCTGATCAAATTGATGAATTAGTAGAAGAGTCTCTACCTTCAATGTTATCCCGAGAAGATCTTAGTAAAGATGAAGGAGGGGAATCCAATGAACTGAGAGACGAAATCCATGAATTACTAGCAATATATAACACTGATATCTCGTGCTTTAGAAATATTGAACCTTTACCACCATTGGCAGATGTCCCTTTAAAGCCATCACTTGAATCACCACTATCACTAGAGTTGAAACCATTCCCGGATTCACTCAAGTATGCATTCCTTGGCCACAATGATACCCTACCTGTGAGTATCTCGGCCGACGTCATTAGAGAGCAAGAAGAGAAATTGATGAATGTTCTTCAACATTTTAAAAAGGCCATAGGATGGAATGTGGTAGACTTGAAGGGAATTGACCCTTCGGTGTGTATGGATAAAATCCACCTCAAGAATAATACAAAGCCAACAAGAGAGTTTCAGAGAAAGCTGAATCCTAATATGAGAGAGGTGATAAAGAAGGAGGTCGTGAAGCTATTAGACGCAGGTATTATTTACCCCATCTCTGATAGCAAATTGTAAGCCCAATTCAAGTGGTCCCAAAGAAATCAGGGATCACAGTAGTAAAATATTCCAGGGGAAAATTAGTTCCCACTAGAGAGTCTATCGGGTGGCGAGTTTGTATCGATTATAGAAAGCTTAACACCATGACAATGAAAGATCACTTCCGGCTACCATATATTGATTAGATTATTGAGAAATTGGCGGGTTTTCCTTACTGTTGTTTCCTTGACGGATACTCTGGATATAACCAAATTCCAATGTTTCCAGAAGACCAAGAGAAAACGACATTCACATGCCCATTCGGCACCTTTGCGTACAGAAGGTTGCCATTCGGGTTGTGTAACGCACCAGCGACTTTTCAAAGATGCATGATTGCAATTTTCTCAGACATGATTGATAACTTCCTTGAAGTCTTCATGGACGACTTCTCGGTTTTTGGGACATCATTTGAAGGATGTCTTGACAACCTTAAGAAGGTTCTAACAAGGTGTGAGGAAACAAATTTGGTGCTAAACTAGGAGAAAATCCATTTCATGGTACAACAAGGCATTGTTTTGGGACATGTCGTCCCCAAGAAGGGGATCGAGGTGGACCAAGCAAAGGTTGATATTATTGCAAATTTGCCACCGCCCATAACGGTTAAACAAATTCGATCTTTCTTGGGTGATGCGGGATTCTACCGATGTTTTATCAAGGAGTTTAGCAAAATTGCACGACCCCTCTGCAATCTGCTTGCCTTGGATGTACCTTTTGTTTTCAATGAATCATTCCGAGAGGCGCTTGAGACACTCAAGAAAAAACTGATCTCTGCCCCTATAATTCAGCCTCCGGATTACTCTCACCCTTTTGAGATTATGTGTGATGCATCTGATTATGCAATCGGTGTTATTTTAGGGCAAAGAGTGCACAAGGTACCACATGTGGTATATTATGCAAGCAAAACACTTGTGGAAGCACAAGTGAACTATACTACCACTGAGAAAGAGATGTTGGCCGTTGTCTTTGTTTTAGATAAATTTCGATCTTATATTCTAGGGTTGAAAATTATCATTTTCTCTGATCATTCAGCTCTAAGGTATCTCTTGTCGTAAAAAGAAATAAAACCTCGATTGATTAGGTGGATTTTCTTATTGCAAAAAATTGATATTGAGATTAGAGACAAGAAGGGAGTAGAAAATATTGTGGCTGACTACCTATCTCGAGTTTTTATCGTGGAGAGTAAAGGGAAAGAAGCAATTATGGATTCATTCCCTGATGAGCAACTTTTCTCTGTGACTCAAATGTCCCTGTCTTGGTTTGCGAACATTGCAAACTATCTCGCTATAGGTGAAATTCCTTCTTAGTGGACAAAGCAGGATAAAGACCGATTCTTCTCACTGGTCAAACATTTTTACTGGGAGGACCCTCACCTATTTAAGCATTGTACAGACCAGGTAATAAGGAGATGTGTGCCTGGAAATGAGTTTGACAGTATTTTAAATTTTTGCCACTCCTGGGCATGCGGGGGGCATGCGGGGGGAAAAGGATGGCAACAAAAGTACCTCAAAGTGGATTCTATTGGTCATCCCTATTTAAAGATGCGCACCGATTCTGTTAGTCTTGTGACCGATGCCAGCGCACGGGATTAATATCCCATTGAGATAGGATATCCCTCCAACCTATTTTGATAGTGGAGATTTTTTATGTTTGGGGCATTGGTTTCATGGAACCGTTCCCAACATCCTTTGGTCACGAATATATCTTGTTAGCAGTAGACTATGTTTCAAAGTGAGTTAAGGCAATAGCTACTAGAACAATTTACCATAGGGTGGTGCTTCGCTTTTTGAGGGATAATATTTTCAGCAGGTTTGGGACACCCCGGGCAATCATTAGCGATGAAGGAATGCATTTTTGCAATAGGCCATTTGAGGCATTGGTATGAAAGTACTCTGTGACTCACAAGGTGACCAGACCTTATCATCCTCAAACTAATGGTCAAGCAGAGGTTTCTAACCGACAAGTGAAGCAGATAATAGAGAAAACGATATGTCCTAACCGTAAGGATTGGTCGGAGTGCTTGATTGATGTATTATGGGCGTACCGTACAACCTACAAAACTCCTATCGGTATGTCGCCTTATCGGTTGGTGTATGAAAAAGCGTGTCATTTACCTATCGAGCTAGAGCATCATGCTTATTGGGCTACGAGAGCATTAAATTTTGAGATGAAACGGGCAAGGGATGAACGTAAGCTTTAACTTTCAGAGTTGGACGAATTGCGAAACGAAGCCTTTGAGAATTCAAAAATTTATAAGGAGAGGACGAGATCTTTTCATGACAAAATCATTAACAAAAAATCATTTCAACCTAATTAAAAGGTATGGTTGTTCAATTCAAAATTGAGACTTTTTCCAGGAAAATTTCGATTTAGATGGAATAGCCCTTTTAAAGTTGAAAGAGCATATCCTAGTGGGGTAGTGGAAATCATTGACTTGAGAGACAACCAAAAACTTAAGATTAACGGCCAACGGTTGAAACATATGGTAGGCTACAAAGAGCGGGGCATCATCGAAGCAGTAAAATTGGTTAACCCAATTTATTTATGATGCCCCATCACGTCCGACTAAAGACGTTAAACTTAGCGTTAAGTGGGAGGCAACCCACTGTTGTTTTAGTTTTCTTATATTAATTTTTATTTTTATTTGATGAGTTTCTTTTAGTGTTTTGACAAATAGGTTTACAAGCATTCAAATCAGGCCAATCAGTTCAGTTACACCAAGGTTGTATATTTCCTTAATTAATTTCGTAATTTTCACATTGAGGACAATGCTAGATTTAGGTTTTGGGAGAGGGGGGGGGGGGGGGGGTTTAAATGCTTGTATTCAATCTATCCTATGTTGACATATCTGTTAAATACAAACTTGAGTTTGCTAAAATAATCATTGGAACATAGAACTGATTTTTAAAAAAATATTTTATTTTTCAACCTTTACATTCATGCCAACTTTATTTTATTTTAAATTTAGTATATAAGTTGATTTACTGAATTTGACGTGAAAATAACCTATCCTTGAAAATAAAAAAAATCTGTCTTAATGATGAACTTTCGCTGAGTAACCGGGTCTCTTGCCTCAGTAAGCTTCGAGATTCGCATAAAAAAGGGAAAGGGATTTGTTAAGACGATAAGTGGCTCATTAGTTTCGAAGCCTAATTTGTTCGAGTTATCAAGCCTGATGGGTGTCTTAACACCTAATGCCCCGAGCCAACTGGATTGGGATTATTGGCCTATCACTCGCTACACGAACATCTTAGAAAGTCTAGTGGGAATAACATTGCACGGTCATTTATTTAAAGAAAATTATTTATTAAAGAGAAAAAAAGAGAATGTTGTTTATAATTGCGTTATAAATTTTTATATTAGGGAAAATGTTATTGGATTGTTTAAATTTAGTTGACTAACTACTATATGCTAAATTCATTATAAACAGGAGTTGTATGTATGTCGTGGGTGCAAAAATGAATATTGTTAGAAATCACGTGTTATGAGATTAATGACTATTTCAGTAACTCTTATTTGCCCTTAATTTGATATGTTAACATTGGATAGGATTGCTAGAAATTTTGTGAGAAATAATATGCAAAAAAAGAGATTTGAGATGTTTGTGGGTAGCATCACTATAAACTCTCACGAGACTATACCCGTCCACTAGGGGAAACCTAGGAGTTTAAAGGTTTATTGCATATGCTAAATGCAATCGTGTTCCCTACGAAAATGGTTTTTTTTATTTAATTATTATATTTTTGCTCGAGGACTAGCAAAATTTAGGTTCGGGGGTGTGATCGCACCGCATTTTGTGCGATTTAGTACCACTAAATTAAGTTTTGTTAATCTTTTAAATAAATTAAAATATTATAAATTAAGTTATTTTATTTGTTTTTGTAGGATTTTGAATTCGGAATAAAACGACGTTAATTTGGGACAAATCAGATGAAAAACGAACAAATCACGTCAAGCTGAACAAAAGACGATTTTTTTTTTAAGAAGGGCGGCTCAACTGAGCTGCCCCTGAGAGAGGAGCCGAGCCACCAGCTAGCCATAAGGCCAGCCTATGTGGGTTGTGGGCTGCCAACCCATGGGCTGGTATAGCTAGCCCACTTTGTGAGCTGGCTTTACCAGCCCATTCGACATCATACAGGCTGGCCGTCGGCCAGCCTGTTGGCTAACTTGGTCAAGTTGGCCCCCTTTCTTTTTGTTTAATTCCTTTTGTTCCTCTTAAAAATTCTATAAATAGGATAGAGGGGTTAGAGTTTAAATATCAATTCCTTTACTTTCAATTCTAGAAAGAATACTAGCATTTTCTTGTACCCACCCATGAGCGGCTAATTTTTCCTACATCGGGTTAGGATGTAATGAGGTTTGTTGAATTTATGTAATATTGTATTTTCTATTTAATTGCTGGATATTGTATAAATTATTGCATAACATGAAACTCATTCTTTAAAAAATGATTTTATTGTAATTGAATTTATTGTCAAAATATTCTTGTAGAAATTTTGATTTAAATTTAATTACTATTTGAATATTAGAACTTGTATCTGTGGTCTAACTCTAATGGTTATGCAATCATATTCTTGGGGATTGATTATTAGTCTGGATGGTTTATACTTAGATTTTAATTCATTTTAAATTGGTGTAGTGTAGGAATTAAATACCGAAGACAAACCATGCCAGATAATAATAATCCAATCTTTATGAGTTGTTCCAATTTGTAGTTTAGAACACTTGTTTTTACAAATCCAAATTAAAGAAGAAAATACGAAAACAACATAAATCTCAAAATACGAATTTATACTTGCTAACCCGGTGTCTTGCTTGTAGTTTATCAAGACTCTTGTTCTTTGCAATCAAAATTTTCAAATAATCACTTCAATGAAAAGGAAAGAAAATAATAATTGAAAATTGATAATTATAAAATCGATCTCTGTGGTTCGACACCTGTATTTAAGCACACTATACTAAAATATTTTGCACTTAATTAGGGTAAGTAATTTGAGCGATCAGCTTGCTTTCGTAACACTAGTTCATCATCTCCCCAACTTTAAGAGAATAGATTAGTGAAGTGGAAACACAACTGGTAACAGAAGCAGGCCTTAAAAAATTTCAAAAAATCTTCCTTCAAATCCTTTTTTTTGCCAAGCAATACACGGGGATCACCCGAAAAATCATCTAGATTACATTTTAAGACTAGCCTAGAGAACATAAACCATTAAAATTCATACGGAAACACAAGCTCCTAGAAAGAACTGCTTGCATTAATCATCTGTTCCTATAGATTCTACAAATATCATTTTTTTTGCGAGATAAAGAAGAAAATACTATATTATGTTATAAATAAAAGATGTGAGGGGCATCAATCTGATACACCTACGATGCCTTGAGCCCTCCAAGAAAATTGAGAAGCTCATAACTCCCTTAGAAAAAATCAGTGCTGCAAAAGGCATTTTCGAGGTGAGCCTCGGGCGAGCCCTGGGGTATGGGTGGGGCGAAATTCTCCTTGAACATACACCCCCAGACTTTTGGCTTGAGCCCTGGGCGTAAAAATTGGGCAAAGCCCAGGCCTTGAGGTGTAATGTGCTTTATAATTTTTTTCATTTTTTATTTTATTTTAATAAATTAAATGGTAATTAAAATTATGTTATTTGAAGAAAGCATTTAAAATAATTCAAGTTACAAATAATTAAAAAAAAGGGCAGTTCGATGCTATTAGGTTCCTACTATGCACGGGGTCTGGGAAAGGGTCGAATCACTAAGATCTGTTGTAGGCAGTCTTATCTTACTTTTACAAGAAGCTATTTTCACGACTCGAACCCTTGACCTTCAGGTCACATGGCCACAACTTCTAGCGTCGCGCTAAGGCTGCCTTTCAAGTTACAAATAACTCTAAAATGTAATTAAAAATCTTTATCTTCCCTTATTGACTTGCATCTTTACTTATTTACATTCCATTATCCTATAAAAATTTTCATTTTTTTACTTTGTTAACAACTTACCATAAGTTTTTAATTATATGATCTACTATTTTTTGTCATCTTAAAGTTTTTTTGTATTATGTTTTTTCTATTATTTGCACATACTCTTTAAATCTTATATATTTTTTAAATAATGAAAAATCATATTTCATGAGGCATATAAAAGGTTAGCATATCGGCCAACACACTCTTGGCTAGACTGAGGTTACCACCTTATATAATTAAGACTTGAATTTAGCCCCCACTATTCATATTTGGATGGAAGAATTTTGAGTGAATGAAGTTGGTATATAGATTACTTGAAATTCTAAATATAAAGTCAATTGCAGTCTAGTAATATATGTTATATATTGTTATGTTAATACTGACTTTGGATCATTGCACAAGATGCAAATGGAATCAAGATTAGAGGGTCGAATGCATAAAATCTCAGAGAGTTAATGAAAAGTTAAGATTTAAGGGCCTATAATATCAAACATGTCTACTCGAACTTCACCTAGTATGGACCCAAAACTAGCAAGAGGCCAAAAAGCATCCACAATACTAGTGACCACCTTCCAAATGGCTAATTAATCTAAGCCCCCAACCACTGGTGCAGACTACCACTGTAATCTTCCGATAATGAACCTTGCAACCACCACTCATTTCCATAATCTCTTTGTTGAAATTCAAACCGCCACATCCACTAGCCTTGAAGAGCCTGAATGAAAGATCTTAGACTGTGAATACTGAGGTCGCCCTAGTGCAAAGGCTAAAAAAATATTCTTCCACCCAATCAACTGGATCTTCCTTTCTTACTCCAAATAGCTCCAAAGAAAATCCGAAATAACATGTAGACACAGGTTATGCATCAGTGTACCGGACAAACAATGCAGGTTATGTGTTAATGTAGAAATCCATCTGAATCTTTTCCAAGTTCCTCTCCACATACACTAACAAAGTAAACAGGGACATATAACAAGTTGGAAAATTGGCCAGAGTAGTCAAGTTGACTATAGTGAGCCTGCCCCTTTGATAGGAACCTGGATTTCCACCTTGCCAAATGCTTATGAAACCTCCCAATCTCCGACTCCCAAATAACACTAGACTTGAATTTAGCCACCAACAGTTCGAAGTTTGTTGGGAGGATTTTGAATAAATGTAATTGGAATCCAAGGAATATAGATTAGACTTGGAGTTTATGTTAAATACAGATTTAGTTGCAATCTGGTAATATATATTAGATTTTCCCTCTGTTATCACCGACTCTAGATCATCACACATGATGCAAGTGGAACCAAGATGATAGGGTCTAATTCATAAAACCTCATAGAGATAATAAAGAGTTAAGACTTAAGATCCACTAGAATCATGACAAAATGATATCTCTATGTGAGTTGCACTTACCACCACCACCACTACCCAAAAAAATAACAAAGAGGAACAACTAAATAATGTTCAACCTTCAATATACTCCATACTGTGAAAGTGGTGAATAGTAAAAATGGAACATATTTGTAGTCTAATTAGTGTAAACAGTGCCTTCTAAATGAAAATTAGAAGAGATGAAAAAAATATTGCTCAAACTCTTATGACAAGATATATTGTTGCCGTTTTCCAGCTAGAAAAATGTTCAATAGATTTATGTTGTATTATTTCTCAAATACATTTTACACTCTCACCCTTTTATTGCCCAAAAAAACTGTATAAACAAAAATAAGAAAAAAGCTTCCTAAATTCATCATACTTAGTCGTTGAGGGAGAAGATACAACAATGAAGAGGTCGAAATATAACCTTTTACGGAGAAACTGAATCTGGAAGGTACAACAATGGAGAGGCAAAATGGGTTCTTTGTCTTAAAAATTTACGTACAGAAACAAAAACAAGGAAATCAATATTTTAATATATGCCAAATCTTTATTCCAAGTAAACAAAATGGAAATGGGAATTATACGAAATCCAAATAAAAACAAAAAAGTAAACAATCTCTAATTGTCACTATGATAGCTGATCGAGTTTGGATCACCAATTAAAAGGAACAATAAGTTCTACACTAGAAGCGTCACTCAGATGTTCAACGAAATTCCACAAAAACCATGCCAACAAATATGCCCATGCAAAAAAAGCATGCAAAAGCATGCATAAGGAGAATGAGTTATAGAGATTATCGCACCACTAGGAATAAAAAACGGAATATTGTGATGAGAATATCACCATAAACCAACTCATTAAGATAAAATTATCTTGTTCAAAAACATACTCTTCAAGGTTACCACTGAAAGCACCAGACTCCGTCAATTTCATTTCCTCTTCCCGTAACTTTTCTACATTGTTCTTCTCTCTATAAAGCTTATAAAACTCCTGTAACCGAGCAATGTCTTGGCTTCTATCAATGGTTCCACCCTCCTTCCACTTTGCTAGCTTTTGTTGCAGGATTGAACAAATGGAGTTCAACAATCATGGAAGAAATATTGACCATCCATGCTTTAAGAAAGACTATCTACCATTCCATGATTAAGTTCAACTGTAGTCGTAATACTCTACAACAAAAATTTTTATGCCCTACAACCATTTAATTCACATGTAATATGGAACATTAAAATCTGCATCTACTCTCATGTGGGACAAGCAAGAAAAATAGCACATCTAGAACATTTAATAAACATGTAATATTGAATATTAAAATATGTACATTCTTGCACGTGCAACAAGCAAGGAAAATAACACATATGAATTGTCCAAATTCTTATTCCCATACAACCACCCTGACCCCCGCCAAAATATAAATGTGTGAACCGATAGCATGCATGTTTGAACATGTACTATATGACAATTACCTTGGATGCCAATATCCACTGCAAATATTTAACTCCATTCTAGTGAGTATGCATGTTCAAGTAGAGAAAGAAAAGTGTGCACATTGCTTCCATATAGAATTGTAAAATGAAAACGATAGAGCTTTCGAGACGCAAAAATGAATACCTTGATTACACACATCAGACCATTCTTGAATCGTAAGACACCACTCCCCTCGCTATAAGGGTCCAGCTTTCGAGCCAATGAGCAAGCATGATCATACACTGTTGTAGCAAATAAATAAAGTGTTCAGTCAAATGATCAAAGCTCATGTCAAGTTCAATAATCAGTAGAGACTGATATGATGGAGGAACGGTGATAGAAGGTTCTATTAAACATCATACACGCTTAGCTTAAATATAGAGGATGCTTACATATCAATATATATTAAACTCACGCATCCAAAGAATGAAAGAAATCTAAAGCAACTAAAAGAAGGCCAGACTTTGACGTGCATGTGAAGAAATTTATACTCTTAAACGAAGAAAGAAGTGGAAAACCACCTCGGAGAACACATGCTACAAAGCAAGAGGCAACTAGACAATTTCATCGCTTTAAGTTAAAGATTGTTTGATTACGGTTAGCCAAGCCTGACCACGTTCAGTTTTTGCACTGATGGATACCATAGGAGCCTTAAGAGTTAGGAGCAAAATCTTAAGAGCATTTTTTTCTCTTTTTTCTTTTCTGCTAAGTAGCATCTTCCGTATGTTGTCAGCATAATGGAGGATACCCAATATTCTCCATCCTTTACTTCAATAAGTTGACACATGTTGTCTGCTACTGTGAAGACACTAACTAGTTTAATGTCACCGGTGGAAGAGACTAAGAAAGGGCATTCTCCATCAACTTTATCTTGATGGACCAATACCATGCATGCCTCGCGTACAAGTCGTTATGCTTTCGTACATAGTTCGCAGACTCTATTTCAGCTGTCTAAATTAATACTTGTTGTTTGTAACCTCCTAGCCATCAACTATTTAAGAGAGCAAGGAGAGATGAAAGTATTTGGAGGCGGACCACAATATAGGGAAGCTTGTAGGTGGAATGAAGAGGTTAAAGAAATAGTTCGGCATAAGGTGGGACAAAAGCAAACTGCTTTCGGCCAGATGGTAGGTATCTTCTTTTGTTTTTCAAATAAATCTGGTCATGGTATTGGCAACTAAAACACTGGGCCATGGAAGAACCAGCCCATTTGAGTGTCATGGAAAAACCAGCTCATTTGAGCCTTGTCTTTGATATTGGGCCTAGACAAAATGATTATTGAACAACACCGAATCCAATTTTTCCTTCTTTCATAGCAACAAACATGAATATGAAGTGGAATAGCTCCGTTCAGGAAAACCTAAGCCCGTGACCCTAGCTACGTCACCCCATGCGGCGCCTCATCCCCTGTTGCGTCGCTACCCCTGCCCTCTCAACCCTAGTTTGCTCCCCCTTGCAGTGCGGCTACCCCTGTTCGGCCTTGCAACCCTAGCTCCGCCACCCCTACTGCGATGCCACTCCTATTGGCCCCGCAAACCTAGCTCCGCCACCCCCTGCCGCGCCGCTTCCCCTGATCGCCGGCGCAAGCCTCCTGCGAACCTCATCATCCGATTCTTCCCAGCAGCCTCAACCCTCCAGCATCCACTCTTTGCTTCATCTCTCCTCTGCCATTCACTTCCCACAAGCCTTCAAAACCTCATTCTCCAACCCTATCCAATCCACATCTCCGACAATTCTTTCCGGTTGGCGTAGCTATAGGAACTGCCGGTGATGGCCGAAGTACATCTGCTCTAGCGGCAAACCCTAGTGCAGGCCTTACCCCGGAGGCGAATGAATCAACAACAAATGAATAGTAATTTTTTCCCATTCAAAGCCAAATCACCCGCAATTTTTTCTTTTGGCTCCAACTTTGTTGTTGTCGCGGAGTTGAAGCGTGTGGCATTGCATAACGGAGATCAATGTTTTAAAGTTCAAACCGGACATCGAACCAGAAAAGTCACCAGGTTACTGGTTCAATCGATGGGCAAACCGTGGTTGAACCATGACGTAATAATTACGTGATTAATAAATAAATAAATATCTATATTTGTAACATATATAAAATAGTCGGTGACAATTTTGTAATTTTCCAATCTCATTTTGTCCTTTTTTTTAAAGACACTTTGGTTAATTTCTTCCAAGTTCTAACGTTGGGCGGGATGTTATGGTAATTGATGGCAAATATGTAATTGAATTTTATTGTTGTCCTCATGTGTCATTTGATAAAGTCCGCCTTCCAATTCCTTTCAACAGAGCATTATCATTGTTCACTGGTCATTTCTGGGTCCTTTTAACAAAACATTGTTTCTAAAATTAGGGTTTAGAAATGACGAAGAGGGAGAGCGAGGAAGAGACGAGAGAGAGCGACGATGAGAGAGAGAGACGAGGCTTCGGCGGCTATGGAAGTTGAATCACTTCTCACTGGTCCGCCGTCAGTTGTCGGTTGATATTGGACACAAGGTAATGGATGGGAAATGTTCAAAACCGCCCCGGTTCGCTAAAAACCGGACCAGTTCACCGGTTCACGGTTAAACCGGTTTGAACTGGCCAGTTGAACGATTTAACCAGTAGAACGGTTTTTAGCGTATTTTCGAATCGGAAAGAGGACTGGTCGACAGTTCAATCGGTTTGACCGGCCGGTCCGTTCCGGTTTTTAAATCATTAATGGAGATACAACAATTTTTCTTTCTGATAATGAAGTCAATTAGCTTGCGACCCCCTTCCAACATGCCCTGATCGGTAAGTTTTCACACGGTAGACCAATTTGTTGACCCTAGATGTTTTAAGAGAGTAATAGTTTTATTGAAAAACGATTTCAGATCATAGTTCATGTCTTTAAATGAGAAGATATTGTTGATGTCAAATATTAGTCAGTTACAACAATATGGTCTGGTCAAGGTGTTTTCATATTTTCTGTGTTGAGGTAGAGCAGGAGTGGTTCAAGATGGGTTATGTTTGGTCAAGTAATCTGAAAAGTCTTGAGGTCCGAGACGAGTCCTAGCACGTCTTGGGATGAGCTCCAAGCTGCTACCTGCACAAAGGACCCAATGGGGTTGTGCCCGGCGTGTCCCCTCCGGCATGAAAGTTAGAGCTCGGGGGGGAAGAATTTAAAGCTGGTTTGAATATTCTAAAAGCAATTACCTTTTTCAACACTGTTCACCTTTTCTTTTATAGGCTGTAGTCTGATTAGTGTTTGGAGGATTAGTGACTTAAGCTGGGATAATTACCCTAAGCTTGGTGCGTGACCACTGTGCGGGAGTGCGAATAGATTAAGCATGTGCGCTTGGCCTTTTTGGCCTTCTGAGGAGAAGCCCATGGGTGATTCGTGTACAGAAGCGAAAAGATGGCCCGGCCCACGGCGCTTAGGTGTTTTCCCTTCGTTCTTTTGGTCCATGAAGTCCTCTTCTTAGCTTTGATCAGCAAGACGAGACCCTAAATGGATGTTTTCAAAGACGAGTTTGTTGAATTGGGTTACTGACGTAGGAGTATCCCGAGAAGAGGAAAGGTTTCCCTAGCCCGGTAGGGGATTTTGCCCAATGTCACCAAGGATGCTTCCCTGGACGTGACCGGTCTGAGCTGGTTTGGGTCCATAGTCTGCAAAATCTTCAGGCTTCGTCACCAGTAAAATTGGATCCCACTTGGGATTTGTATACACGTGGCGGTCTTCTATTAGAAGTTTGGGGATGACCGATTTTTACACTCATCAGAAATTATGAAGAGAAATGATAAATATCAAGCTGGTTGCAGTGGAAGACATTGAAGAATCTTGATAAGAAGATTTTTTTGTATGATTAGGTAAAACAACTTATTCTCTTTGTTTACTCTTAATGTAACCCGACTAGGACCATGCACGACATGTAATGATGACATGATTTTTTTTTTTTTTTAAAGTGGTCAAAAATGGTAAATTTATGTTATAAAAGAGTTTTTTTAAGTAATCGATCAAGAACCGTTTGAAAATTGTGAGAACGTGTAAAAAATGCCATTTGGGTTGATTGACAAGGGAATTGGTCGATCGCTAGAACCTAGATATGTGAAAATAGGGTTTTAGCCATTTTGGTCAATTGACTGGTTGGATTGAAGTTTCAAAGCATAAATTGGTCGACCGACTTGTGTTGCAACAACTAGAAATATTGACGTCGGGAGCTAAGCGGTCGACTGACAAGTAATTTGGTTGACCAATCTGTTCTTTTTCTCCGTTTTGACCAACACGATTTTCAAAGATCTACCAACCTTATTTCAGCATATGAACGTTATAAATCCTTATTTTAATAGCTGGAATATATTTTCAAATATATAAGAGAAATTTATGTGATTTTATTTGACCTTATGATTGAGTCCTTATATTTTCTAATTTTATGATCTTTTTGATAAAATTCTTTACATTCTTTGATTGACTTAGATCAAATTATTTTGGGGGCTAAATAGTTTTAAAAGTTATATCTTTGGTAAAATATAGCTGTTATATATCTATTTTATATATAGGGTTTATACGTTCTATTCTTTTATATATCTTTGAAAAAAAGCCGTTATAGGCTATCTTTAAAATCTATTTATATAGACCTGTGAAATTTATATAAATTAATCAATCAAGAAAAAAAAATGAGAATTTTATTATTTAGTCCTTAAGAGATTAGAAAATCAATCCTAATTACTATAATAAAGTTTTTAATTGTCAGAGATGTTTTAGAAAATAGTCATTTGTTCTTAACCTTCTTTTTTGCATAATTTACATAAAATGTTATTATGCAAATTATAGCAAAGCATGAACATTCATATTTTAAAAAAAAATAAAAAATTATACATTTTAACGTTAATTGTCATATTGTGAGTGAATGTTCACATTTTTATTCACATTTATTATGCTCACAATATAATTATTTATACTGTTATTTAAAAAAATTGTGAATGTTCAGAGAAAAGTGTAAAAAATTGAAAAAAATAAATCTAAAAACAACCAATGAACATTCATCAAAAAACAAAATGAATAAAAAAACAATAAAAAATAAACCAAAATTAACAAAAAATAAACGAATAACAAAAATCAAATAAAAACAATCACAATGAATAAATAAATAATAACTTCACCGAAAATCAACAAAAGACAGACAAATCATAACAGATCTGAACGTTGACCAAATAACTACCGCAAAATGAACATTCACCCTAAAACAAGAAAAAAAAAATGAACATTCCCCTTAGATCAGAAAAATTCCAAATTAACATACAAAAATTAATATTGAGAGAGAGAGTGTGTGTGACAAATACACAGTACTGAGACATGAATAGTCAACGACGAGCGTATGGAAAGTATGGAGCATAACGAACAGATCTGGAAATTCCAGATCTGAATTTTTTAGATATGGAGTTTTCCATATATATATATATATATATATATAGAGAGAGAGAGAGAGAGAGAGAGAGAGAGAGAGAGAGAGAGAGCACGACGAATGGCCAACGACGAAGGGGTGAATAGAGAGCGGCAAATAATGAAAGAAATAAGAGACGGCACGGCTGGTGATTCACGCTGGTGATGGTTCGTGGCGATGGATGTGGCTTGCAATTGTGAGAAAGATAGAGAGAGAGATAATAGAAGGAACAAGATTGAAATTTGAAAATGGAATATAAAGAAAGGGCGAAGGGCAAACAGGAGTGGCGAACGGCGAGAGAAAGAGAGGTAGGGCATGGCCGGTGGTCGGCGTTTATTGCTCGCACAATGGAAGTGGTGCGGTTGTCAGGAACATAGAGAGAGAACAAAGAGAGCAAGACTGAAATGAATTGGGAATTAGGGTTTTGTATTATGTAAGGGTAAATATGTTCATTCATTCTTACGAAGGACTAAAACTAACCATGTTTTATTTGATGACTAAATAATAACCTAATTTTTTACAAAGTCTATTGAGGAAAGAAAAAGCAAAATATGGACTAAACAATAAACCCCCCCCCCAAAAAATCAGATTTTAAAAGGAGAAAAATATTTTTACTGAAAAATATTATTAAAGCTATATTTTGAGTTTGTTCTTGATCAAACGAATAAGTTTTGCAAAACCAAGGTTACTAGGAAGCTGTTCATTATGTCAAATATTTCTTGAGAAAACTCAGTGAGATCTTTTTAGTTTATTTGTGTGCTCAAAAGATTTTGTGTTTTAATTGATCTATATTCTTTATTTTGAGCTAAATCTTTTTTGAGATAAAAAAATCCTTATTGCTGAAATACATATTCCTAATTTATTTTTGCTCAAATCCTGTGCTATAACATAACCTAAATATCTTTTATTTTTGAGCCTATAATATTAAATTGAAATATCTATGAAAAAACGTTTATGAAAATATTGAATATTTTTATTGAAAATCTTCCTTCCAAAGGTAAAAATGACATGAAATACCTGGTTTTCTTGAATTCGTGCTTAAATTGACAAAAATACAGTTTATTGATTCTAATGTACGTTAATTGATATATATTTTGTGAAATCACTTCTATCACTTAGTTTTGGGGCATTAATTGAGTTTACATTGAACTAAGGTGGTACAAGCTCATCTGAGAAGAAACTGAATATTCTTTTGTATCTGTGAGTTGTAGCTTAAATCTAAAAGTAATCGGTCTAAGTGAGAGTGTTGATTAGGTATAACGGGACCTTGCCTAATTAAGGTCTAAAAGTTTGATTCTTACCAAAGGGAAAAAGATCAAGTGTGTGGTTGTAGCTTAGACCTAAACGTAGTTGGTTTAAGTGAGTTTGTGATTGGGCATAGATGGAACTTGTCTAATTTGACTCTAAAGGTTTAATTCTGAGCTTGGAAAAAGAATTATTGTAAAAGTTTGATTCTTACCTAGGAAAAGAATCAGGATTGGTTTAGTGGATTGCAAATCTCTTACGGGACTCAGGGAAGTGGACATAAGCAAGAATATCTTGCTGAACTACTATAAATTTGTGTCTCATTATCTCTTTCCCTCCACTGTTTGTGTGTGCATTTAGAAATTCAAGTTTCCTCATGATTAACAAGATAATAATTGGTTAGGGAATTTGAAATAATTTGTTAAATTTTTGAACTATCCAATTCACTCCTCTCATCGAGTAGATCTTTGGGCTAACACAACATTTAACAAGTTGCAAAAAGCATTTAATTCAATTGCACTTAAGGTTGCGTTCAAGATTGGATCTCCGGATTCCAAATATCTGCTAATACAATTATATTCCGAAGAGGATTCCCAATGTCTTTAGATTAAGAATCTTTGCCATATAAAGGGATTTCCGATAAGAACTTTCAAATGGACGCCAAAGTTTCTAGCGTCGGAATCATCCTTGGCACCACTATGGATTGAACTAGAGTTCCTTCCGATTCATCTCCGTAATAAATTGATTTTATTCTCTCCGTCACTAGAGCGGTGGGGTCACCCATGAAATTGGATGCGGCAACAACTTGATTATCCAAACCTGCTCAACTCGGATATATGTTGAAGTAGACCTTCAAAAGGAACTCCCGAGTTGAGTTCGGATTGGCCAGGGGGAGTTAGGATTTTAGCAATCAATAAAGTACAAAGCGTTCCCCAAATACTGTTCTCATTGCTATAGCAGGGGCATTCCTTTCAAGATTGTAAACATAAGAACCGACCCACCCAGCCTGTGTTCGAAGCATCTATTATGCTTAAAGATAATAAGAAGAGAGAGGATGAATCCGACAAAGGTAAAAAGGTGGTGTAGGATTACAAGATTATTAGTGATGTAGCGAAAGAACCTATGTTATCAGTAAAGGAAACGTTAACACAGAAATGTGAGGAATTTAGAAAAAAATAGTACAAAAAGGGAGGATCAAAACGAGGATGAAGAATAAAAAGAAGATGATGGAAATGATGGCCAAGTAAGGGCTCTTTTAATCATAACCCGCACATAGTTACATGCAGTATAGGTCTAGAGCGAAGTAAGGGCCTTTTTAAATTTCTGAATTTTTGTCGCCAACATCATGAGTTTGTTAACATGGTAAAGAAATCGTGGAATCAAACAACCTCCGATAATCCATTCCAAAAGTGACGAAGGAAATTACAAAGGCTTAACTTTACGTTACATGATTGGAGCTTTAACACCTTCAGGAATATTTTTTACCAGGTAAAGGAGCTAGAGAGGAAGGTAGTTGATCTTGAAGTGCAAGCAATTAATCATCCGAAATTAGTCCCATAGCATCAAGAGGCTGAGGCTCAGTTGTTCAAAACTTTAAGCTAGGAGGAAGTTTTCTTGAAAGAAACAGGAACACAAAATACTTCCATGCTTGCGTCAAATAGAAGCGAAAGAAAATGTTCATCAAGTTGTTTAAAAATGTTAAGGGTGAATGGATTCACGATGATAATGATATCCAAGAAATATTGGTAAAGCATTTTCAGGAATATTTGTTATCCTCTTCAGCCACGGAATCTACAAATTTGATTTAACATATTCTCCAGATTGTGTCAGAGTATGAGAATCAAAAGTTGGTAAAATGTCTTGAGCTAGGAGAGCTTCAACAAGTAGTCAAGGATATGAATGGAGAGAGTGCCCCAGGTCCACATGACTTCACTAGAAAGTTTTATGTTTGCCACTGGGAAGTGATTAATGAGATTTGCATAACATGGTGCTGAGTTACCTACCAATTTAATTGGTATTTTGATAAATCTTTATCCCTAAGAAGGATAACCCCATATCAGTTGCGCATTTCAAGCCTATTGCTTAGTTTTTGTAACTTCTCCAACAAGGTGAAAACTAAGATCATGGTTAATAAAATTACGTTTGTGTTGCCTAATATTATTTCTTCTAAACAAAGTTCTTTTGTGCAAGGAAGATATATTCTTGACAACATTCTTTTGGCCTAAGAGATGGTTCATAAATTTAAGCACAAAGTGCAGGGTGGTAACATCATCATCAAGCTGGACATGGTCAAAACTTATGATAGGATTTGTTCGAGTTTTTTGATTGATGTGTTAAATAAAATTGGTTTTTGCGAGGTTTGGATTGATAAGGTTTATAGGGCCATTTAAATTTCAATTTCTCTGTGCTAGTCAATAGTGGGGTCAATTTTTTTTATTTTATTTTTTTCCAGATTTAAAAGTGAGGTGAGACAAGTGGACCCGTTATCCCCTAGTCTTTTTATTATTGCCGCAAAAGTGTTCTCCAAGAGTATTAAAAAAATTATTGAATCAGGTGGCATCCAACTGTATACACAACTGGAATTTGATTATCCGATATCTCGTCTTTCCTACACAAATGATATGATGGTGTTTTAAATGATAGGAAAGACTCCGTTGGTAACTTTACGAAATTTTAGATGGTGAATGTGAATAAGAGCCAATTCTTCCTTTCTGAGAATTTAGCTCTTCCTCATACACATCGTGTGTTGTGGCATACAGGTTTTAGAGAGGGTAATTTCCTTTCAATTACCTAGGTTGTCCCTTGTATGAGGGTAGGAAGAAATGCTCATTGTTCAATGATCTTCTTAGGAAGATAAGGCAAAAAGTGACAGGGTCGCGAGAGAAACTTCTATCTAATGGTGGGAAACTTGTTCTTTTGAAGCATGTAATTCAAAGTATGACGTTCTACCTACTCATGGCGATTTCTCATGTATCAGGTATTCAAGAAACTGATAGAATCCTACTTGGGTTCTTTTGGGGTTTTACTTAGGAAAACAAGAAGTTCCATTGGAAGAGATGGAAAAATCTTTGTTTACCTATTGATGTGGGTGGCCTGGGGATTCGATACGTACAAGAGGTCATTGTAGCCTTTCGGATGAAGCTTTGGTGGAGATTTAGAGAAGAATCGACGCCTTGGACCTCTTTTTTGAAAAGGAAGTACTGTGGGGATTGCGCTTTAGCTAAGTATAAAAACTTTACCCATCAAGGTCATGTGTGGGGCACTCGGCTAGAAGGGAAATCCTATGATGATGATCATATTCAGTTTTTTTATGGGTATTGGGCATGTTTCCTTTTAGCGAGATACTTGACTAACTTCAATTTCATTGGGAGATTTGCAATTGGTAGATACAAGATCCTCCAATCTTCAAGTTAAAGATATTCGGTTGGCTAATAGAGAGTGAATATGTAAATAATTCAGACTTGTATTCCTGCTGATTATGTGATTTAGTTAGAGTGTATCCAAGTGCTAAATGTTTCTATCTAAGATGCTATGGTTTGATAACCTTCTAATTTAGGGAAGTTCTCTGTTAGAACTGCTAGGGACGTCATCAGGAAGCTCATCTTTTCTTTTAGGAATATTTGGCATGAGTCCCCACACTATATAGTTCTTGTGGATGAGGTGATTCAGAAAAAAAGTGTAATTGTTTGATTTCAGTGTAATTGTTGTTGTAATCCTTAGATTGAGTCATTGAACCATCTACTTTCTCAAGTAGAGGTTGCTAAGACTGTGTGTGCTGCCTTTGGGCTTATAAGTGGAATGGTGATGTGTTTGGGCAAATCGTTTTTGGGTGATAGCATCATAGGTCACCAAACCTTCGGAAGCACAATGCCTCACTGTTTCTTTCCATTCTTTGCAGGGAAATCTCAAAATGCGAAATAAGTTAAGATTTGATGGGTCAACAAGATGTCCAGCAAGTTATGTACCATATCTGCCTTAAGGGTTTAAACATTCCAAAACACATGTTGAATGATTTCGATGATGACATATCATTTGGCGTTTTACGAGAACTAATAAGATTTTGTCAAGTGAATATCTTAGACAAATAAAAAAATGATACGACAACAATTGGAAGATCAAGAATCCAAGCTCTTGAGAAACAACAATATGAAGAATCAAGAATCGAGGAATTAAGAGATTAAGCTAGAAGATGAAAGAGACTCAAGATTCAAGAAAAAACACTTCGTTTTTTTTTTTTTTTTTTTTTTTTTTTATATATATATATCTCGACTTGTTAGGATCGCATACACGCATGCTACAGTTACATGAATTCAATCTAGCATTATTATATGTTAAGTGGTGTTTGATTTGTGTAAACAGTACTTGGGATAGGCAGTAAGATAGTTAGAAATTGAATCCAATGTCAAAAGGGCTTAAAATTGAATGCCCTACTAGTTGCTATGGCGGCTGGGAACTCTGGTACCATGGGGTTGCTGCATTTGATTAGGTACATCAAGATTTTGATATCTCGAGTGCATAGTTCGATCTCTCAATGTCAGAGGGAAGCAAACACGGTTGTTGATCTTTTGCATAAGCTTGGGAGTGTTGGTGAGAATCTTCATTTTTGGAATGAATCAGATTGTCTGGTTTCTGTTCGCGGTTGTCTAAAGCTGGATAGGATTCATTTTCCTAATTCTCGGAAAGTGAATGTTCTTAATTAGATTTGCTACTTTGATTATTTTGTATTCTTTCAATTTTTTTCATATGCATTCATCTTCTCTTATTAATATGTCACATTCCTTATAGAGGCTAGGTTTGAGCCCCCTCTTAATTCAGCATTCCCTTTTTAGTGATCAATAAAGGCTCCCTAGCTCCAATAAGGTATCATTAAAAAAATTATATATGAAAAGAAATTGATACTTGTTCTTTCATAAACATGTGCTAAATAAGTCAGATTCTTTCAGTTTAAAAAAAAACACAAATCAAATCGCAGAATTAAGATCTGGTTCAGTGAGGCTTGGTTAAAGTTTGGTTAGTTCGGTTTTGTAAATTTTTCAAACTAAATTACTTGGTTCTATTTATAAACACAAGTCAACAACCACAAAATTGAACAAAACATTTGTAGCCCTAATTCATATTAAATTTTCTTTTAAAAACTATTTCGGGCTCCAAAATGTTGTTTGCTTTGGACACCTAGGGCTTATGACGATTTATATAAAAAGCTAGAAAACAAAAGATGGATAGGAGAAAGAGAGAGAGAGACATATATACACAGACATGAATGGAAGAATAAAGATTTAGGTAATATTAGATGCATAAAAAACATGGACCGATGAAAAGATAATTGAAGTTATTGTTATAGTTCATTTAATAAGAAGACTTAATCTAGAACAGGGTAGCTTGTCGCCAGGTAAGATAATGTTTTTACAAGAAGGAATTGTAGTGCTTAAGAAGTGTCCAAAGTATGAATGATCAATGAATAAAGCTTGTAAGTTTTACCACGAAATTTTGGAACTTTGGAATAGAGTGATAAAATATTGAGTAAGGCATGAGACGAGCATAGGAAAAATAATCTATCTAGATCCACACATAACCAATCAACCATTGAAACCATATATTTAGTTAGGTAATTGATGGAGAAATTTAATTACAAGAAGAAATACTCACATGTGGCCTTTGTGGACTTAGAAAAAACTTATTATCGAGTACCTAGAGAAGTGTCGTGGTGGATTTTAGAAAATAATGAAGTTTCAAATGTTTATAATAGAAAGTAATCAGGTTTCAAATGTTTATACTAATGTGATTAAGGACATGTATGAGGGCATAGAGTATAGGCATTAGTGTTTGAACTTTACAATGTGATAATTGTGCACTTCCAATTTATATAAGCTTATATTAAGGGTCATCTATAAGTCTCTACCATTTTATTCTAGTGATTGATGAGCACAAACATATTCATAATGCAGTACTATAGAGTGTTGTTTGTGGATAATATAGCAATAGTTGATGATACCCTAGGAGGCTTTGACAAAAAGTTAAAAGTGACAAATTTGAAGTGAATCTTAGAAGCCTAAAGGCTTAAAGATTAGTAGAACCAACATGAAACAAATGGATTGTGAATTTTAGTAATATTAGGATAGATGGGGATTTGGTAAACATCCAAGATCACGTGGTTCCTAAAGGTTGATCATTTTAAATACTTAGTTCTCATGTTCAGCGCAATAAAACATTGACGAGGAGAATAAGCAAAGAATTAAAACAAATTGGTTAAGGTGGATAAAAGCATTTTGGGTGAAAAGTGATTGTAGGATACCCTTGAAGTTCAAAGACAAATTATGTAGGACTATCATAATCACCGATTTTGTATGGTTCAAAATGTTAGGTTGTATAAATAAGCACTTTCAAAAAGTAAGTGGACCTAGGTAAGAACCTAAATGTGGATGAGTGGTAAGAAAATAATTGACAACAACTAGCAATGAGGTTATGAGAGATAGGCTATGAATCGTACTTATTGATGATAAGATGTGAGAAAATTGTTTAAGATTGTTTGAAAATATACATAGAAAACAAACTAAAACAACAGTTAGAAAGTGTGATTTTAATTCAAGTGGAATTTGCTACAAGAGAGGTAGACCTACAGAAAAACTTGAAATGAGTTAAATATATATGATTTTATAAAGGTGGAATGGCCCTAAAACCATCTCGTAGCATAAATGTATTCATGCAGCCAACCCTACATAGGTGGGACAAAAGGTTTTGCCATAGTTGTTATTGTATTTAAGCTCAAGTTATTTTGACATTTGGTTATGATGGATGCATCATGGGTATGCGAATCTAGAATGACAGGAGCAAGTTTAACATGAGATCTAAGAGAAAAAAACATTGAGTCGCGAGTCTCACGTGGGAGCTTGACATTTTCTAGACTAATCTCGCAACAAAGCTTATTTGTACAAATATTTTAATCCTCACAAGGATACCAAAAAAAGTATAATTACATTTAGTAATTCATATATGAAGGATAAGCAGCAAAAAATAAAAATAAAAAAATAACATCATTCACAAAGTAAAACGTAATTTCCATATCTTAATGCCCTCTCATTTATCTTGCTCGAGATATTAGAGGGATTCAATTTTAAGTTAAATTTTAGACCATAGATTCATTATCTCTCTACTATTTCGAACATTGCCATGATGTTTCTTTTTATAGCTGCCACTTTGACAACCATAATCAAATTGTACAAGTTGCTACTTGCTAAGTTGCACTTTTTACGGGTGAAAACCCAAGAAAAAAAATAGTTTTCCAGGTGATAAATAAAGAGGAGTTTTAGTTGTTCTACTCGTTCAAAATATGTTCTAATCCCGGGAAAATAAAAAAAATAAAATCTATAAGGTTGCATTTAGAATTTGGGGGATGGATTTGATTTGTTCAATGAATTTCATTTTTTTTTTTTTTTGACAAATCCCTTATTTGGGTATTTATTAGGAAGAATTTGTAAAATTCATCGGATCTAAAAAATAGGGTAAATGGAGAATTTTCAAATCATTTTGTTTAAAATGTCATTTACAAATCCATCCAAGGAGAGATTTCAGAATCGACTGTTGCCGCCACCGATCACTACCCGCCGGCGCCACCCGCCGCTGGCCACCACCATCGACAGTTGCCGCCGCCGCCGCCACCTGCCTATGCTGACCACCACCGCCGTCTCCGACCATTGCCGCCGTTGACCCCTACAGTGATAATGGTGGTTATCCAAATAAGGAAATTATAAAATTATACGATCAAATTATTCACCTAAAATAGTTATTCAAATAAGGAATTTGTAAATAATAGAATTTTAAAATCCAGAATTTTGAAATTCCATCATTTATAAATCCATTGGATTTTTCAAATTACTTACCCAAATGCAAAAAAAGGCAACAGAAGAATGGGTTCATTTTTCTTTTGTGAATGCTCAACATCAATTATGGTGGAAATATAACTAGTAGAGCATTGTTATTCGCACTTGTTACTTGAGTATGAACTATTTGATCCCAGTTTGTCCGTACCCCACTCATTCAGATCATGACATATAATTAGAGAAAAGGCATAACATATCCAATCCAATGAGAAAGCTCTGATAACGTTTTTCTAATGGTTTGTCTATCTTGCACAGAGAATGTGTAGAGAAAAATGAACGAAGAAAACAAAATGACAAGGGAGAGAAATACATACATATTCTGGAAACAATTTGGTCCTCATCTTGAATCTCATCTGCTGCTCTTAAAAAGGAATCAATGACCCTGCTGTTCGCAAGCGAAGTTCGAATATTTGCAGCAATACCGCTCTGCGGTCGACCATGTACATCAGTACCAGTGCTTTCCTTCCGTAGTGCAGCATGCACCAAGCGCTCCCAAAGCTCCTCAACTTGAGACATTTTCTATACTACAACACAGACGAATTTGTTTAATTCCAAGAGCAAGTTTGATTGATATATCCTGAGGCCCAAAGTGGCAATTCAAAACGAGGTTTTCTATAGTTTAAAAAAAGGCACACGCAAATATATGGTTTTTATACAAACACATAATAATTATTGAAATTTCAAAATAAATACTTAAATAATATTAATGTGAATATTAATTAATCATGTATGGACAACAAAATCAAAATATGTAAATTCCGTGAAGCAATCTAAAGTGTATACTAAACTAGAATCGTAACGTGTTAACGGTTACACAACAAAAATTGTAAATAAATTTACCCGAATATTAAAACAATGAATAGAGTTGAAGTAGATCGAGACTAGAGTTTGACTCTATACCTTTAAAGCAGATTTGTGCCCCCCACAATAGTAGTAATGGTTAATTGGACTTCTGCCTCCCAAGGTACAATAATCTTCAAGTTTCTGGTACAAGCAATTGAAACCAAAAATTTCGGCGAATTAGACTTGTGCTTGAATTCTCACAAAATTCTAAAATATTTTGTTCTTTGGTGGTAATATGAAGTGATAATATTGTGAATGAGACAAATTGAAATGAATGTGAAGTCTTTTATTTATAGAAGACTAAAAGACACCATTAAATGAATGCAACTTTGGAAATGCATCTGTTCACGTGAATGTTAACACGAACCGTCACCAATGAACTTTCATAACTATTCATTAGTGTTAATTCAAAATTAACTGTTAAGCAATTAATTAATTGCTTAACTGCCATTTAATTAAAGTTGAAATTGTTTTGGCGGGTTAAGATCTGACCCGACCCCAAACAGCCCAAACCCGACCCGGACCGAGTCTCTGCCCGATTCGAGTTTAAATGTTTGATGGTTAGTGACTTGCTGTTATTCCCAACTTATAAGTTGATATAAGTTTAAGTTTCTTTTCCACAACTAATGTGGGACAACTTACAACTTAACTTATATCTTGGCAAGGTGCTCAAGTTCTCCCTTCCCAAGTAATGTGGGATAACACATCCATTATAATCTTCAACCAATCTTAAGTAGATTTCTTTGAGAATTAAAATCTCATTCAAAACTTAATAATTTTTGGCATATAAATATACTACATTGATCCTCCAACGACGAGGAATGCAACGAAATACTAACTCGATTAATTTAATTAATATGTCTCATCTTTACTCCTTAGAAGATAAACATAATAGTATCTTGCGCAATTATCAATAAAGTAATAAAATACTTTTTACCACCTCTAGTTTGTACAAATTTTAAATTACAAATATCAGTGTGAATTGACTCTAGAGGTTCAATATTTCTTTCGATGGATTGGAAAGAAGTTTGAGTTAACTTGGACTCCATACAAGTCTCACATTTATGATTTGAACCAATTTTGCATTTTGGCAATAAATCTAAACTAATCAATTTACATAAAGAATCAGAATTAACATGTTCTAATCTAGTATGCCCAACATTAATTGACTCAATCATATAAATGGAAGATGTAGTTTTATTAGCTTTCAAAATCATAGTAATTACATTCAATTTGAAGAGGCCTTCATTCATATCGCCCCTTCCCACATACACTCCACTTTTGATCATTACAATCTTTTCAGCCTCAAAACCTATTCTAAAGCCCTCCTTACGCCTCAGGGATCTAGAGACTAGATTCTTGCGAAAGTCCGGCACAAGAAGCACATCATTCCTTGTCCTTCAACTTTAGAAGTCAAGGAGTTTCCTAAATAGAGTTGTTCATTTTGATCCGCCGGTTGATAGGTGATAAACATTCTCTTGTCTAAGCAGATATGGCGTGTAGCTCCAGTTTCCATGTACCATTCTTTCGGGTTACCAACTAGGTTGACTTCAAACACCATTGCTGAAAGATTCATTTCAGAAACATTTGAAGTAAGGTGCTTGAATTCAGTCACATTAGCTTGATGTGTGGGTCTCTTTCCATTACGTTTCACACGGCATTCACTTGTACGGTGTCCAGCTTTTCCATACGAGAAGCAGTTCCTCTTGAATTTCTTCATTTCCCAAGGCCATTAAACTTTCATTTCTTAATAGTCTTGTGAACCTCCACAATATTTGCCTTCGAGTTCATGGAATAACGACTATCAGGATTCTCCGCAAACTAATGTTCTTCTTCAATTCTAAACCTCACAATCAAATATTCAACAATCATCTCTTTGCGTTTACGCTTGAGATAATTTTTGAAATCACTCTAAGTCGGTAATAACTTCTCAATGATAGAAGCTACTTGAAATGATTCACTTAATGACATTCACTCAACGATAATGTCACGTATAATGACTTGAAGATCTTTTATATTTTTTATCCAAGGATTCCCACAGTTCTTTAGCGGTTGAAATCCCTCCATATACTTTATACGGAGAGTTGTTAAGAGCACTGAAGATGTAGTTCTGACACAGATAGTCAGAATCCTTCCATACTTCTACTACAGCCTTTGTCTGAGCATCGGCATTCTCATCAAAGCTCGAGCATTTTCTTTGAGAAAACAAACCAATCTCAAAGTCGTACGATAGAATATCATCTTTTGTTGCCACCTCTTAAAGTTGCTCCCATCAAATTTGTATGGCTTTTCAGCCTTATGCAATGGAGTAGGCACCGTAATTATAATGGTTTGAGTTATAAAAGGCATCACATTTGACGTGTCAATTGGCTTAGTGTTTTCATTTGCAATCACAAAGTAGTATGTCTACAATGTTAACAAATGTATAATAAACACTTAGAAAATTTAACAGTAAATACTTTACAACCTAAGCACAAACTAAAGATTCAAACGTTTCACAAACCAGAAGTTGGTCGTTAACGCCCACACAACAATCAAAAATCAAATCAAAACGTTAATATTCACACAACATACTCTGTACGTGAGTGTTTATAAAATAGATACATAACGTAAATGTTTACGAAATTAATTTGGTACATGAATGTTTACGAAATTGATTTAAATCATAAACATTTACTAATTTGCACAATAACTAATTTTTGTTCACACATACAATATTCAGATAAAATTTAAATGACCAATAAACAAGTATTGTCTCAATAATATTCCAACTAGATAGTCTAATATTGTTTCAGAATCCAAGTAATCAAGAATTTCCAAATTTAAAAATACACAAACTAAGAAAATTATTTATTTTAAAATTTCAGAATATAAAATCTGAATCTGCTTTAAGATTTTTGGTAATAATTACTGAAATTTCAAAATAAATACTTAAATAATCATGGAATATAACTAATAATAGTTACATAATATTAATATGAATATTAACTAATTATGTATGGGCAGAAAAATATGATTTTTTTTGTAAAATAATATAAAGTATATATTTAACTAGAATTGTAATGTGAACATTTACATAACAGAAACAAAAGTAACAACAAAGACGAGAAGTAAACTTTTACGTAACAGAAGCATAAGAAAAAGTAGTTACAACATGTGTTAACATTAACGTAACATTAACTGTAAAATGAACTTACCCGGATATTGAAACAATGAATAGAGCTGAAGTAGATCGAGATTAGAGTTTGACTCTATGCCCTTAAAGTAGATTTGCACTCCCACACTGGTACTAATGGTTGAATAGACGTTTGCATCTCAAGGTACAACATTCTTCAAGTTTCTGGTATAAGTACTTGAAACCAAAAATTTCGGCAAACTGGACTTGTGCTTGAACTTTCATAAAATTCTAAATGTTTTTTGCTTTGGTGGTGATATGAAGTAATAATGTTATGAATGAGACAAATTGAAATGAATGTGAAGTCTTCTATTTATAGAATATTAAAAGACACCAATGAATGGGTGCAACTTTGGAAATATATCTGTTCGCGTGAATGTTAACGCAAACCGTCACCAATGAACTTTTATGACTGTTCATTGGTGCTAATTTAAAATTAACTGTTAAGCAATTAATTAATTACTTAACTGTCATTTAATTAAAGTTTAAATAAATTTGGCGGGTCAAGATCTGACCCGACCCGGATCCGACCCAAACACGATCCAAATATGGATCGGATTAACCCGATCTAAACCCCGATCAGAATTTAAATGTTTGATGGTTAGTAACTTGCCTTTATTCCCAACTTTTAAGTTGATATAAGCTTAAGTTTCTTCTTCATAACCAATATGGGATAACTTACAACTTATATCTTGACACGATACTCAAGTTTTCCATTCCCAAGCAATATGGGATAACACATCTATTATAATCTTCAACCAATCTCAAGTGGGTTCTTTTGAGAATTAAAATCTCATTCAAAACTTAATTATTTTTTGCATATAAATATATTACATCAATCCTCAAACGACTAGGAACACAACAGAATACTAACCTGATTAATTTAATTAATTGGTCTCACTTTAATTAATAAAAAATTCAAACACTTACTAACTGTTGTCCAAAATTTCTCGTTGAACTAGTACTTAATCAATTATATGACTCTGACTAATCGACTTCATCTTTATAAATTGTTGATCTCACTGTAACCAGCATGGACTACAACATTGCCTATTCTTGAATCATTTAAGATTTATTCACTCATTGCAGTGGTGAAAGGTAGGTAGATTTTGTATCTCAACAGATTGAGGATACAAAGCGGATATGAAGCGAGAATGGATTATCACAAACTGCTATCTTTCCCACGGTTATGAACAGTAAATTCATGATAGCTTTTGCAGAACCGACAAAATGTAAACCAAAGTATAATAGGTTTGAGCATTCAATTTTTTTTAATAGCATAGTCTAAAAAATATCGAAATTGCTGAAATTTCTTTAATAAACCATGACCATCAGTTAAAACCAAATCCATATATCCAGCCATTCCATTGTTGGCATCTCTGTCGATCTGTCGCTCCATCGTATTTCACTCGTTCTTCTCTCTCCCCCACTCTCTCAAATTAATTATGGAGCAAAATGCAATTTCGAATCCAACTGAAGATTATAAGACACAAACTCACCTGATTGAAGATCTCCCGTGTATGTCAATGGAAAATTGCAGAAGCTATTTCCGAAATATTGAGCTTCAATATGTGACCAGAAAATGGCTTTAAACCCTAGAAATTGAGTAGAAGAAATGTCGACTTTGAAAAAGGGAAAAGCTAGGGAGATAGCTAAGCACTTGAAATGGAGGAGACGCGGACTAGTTTCTTCAGAGTGAAGGAAAATGTGTCAATTGCAAAAGGTTGATATTTTTGATTTTTTTTATTTTCTAAAAAAAATCACAATCACCCTTACTTAAAAATAATAATAATTCTACCCTATTTACTCTTCAAACAAAGTTTTCACTCCTTAAAACCCATCTACCCCACCCTCCGGCTTTCCCGTGGCAAGATAGGATGTCTGGATAGTAGATTTAGAAGTTGGATTCAAGTTGAGTGTCTGAGACATGGATGGTAGCGGTTTGTGAGGGGGCACTGGATCTAGTTTTTGCAAATAGTAAAAGAGGGGGTCTGTGTTGGATCTTTTCTTGGGTGCTGAATCTACATCACTGCATCCAACATCGGAGATTCGGCGCCAATTTTTCCTTCGGCATCGATTTTTCTCTCCCTTGTATTTTGTATTTTCATGCAAGGAAACAAGAAAACTTTAATTATTTAAGGCAACAACAAATAAAACAGATTAAACGTAAATAGTTTATTTATTTTTAGTGACGACCAAACCTGTAAAGGTTGCCTATGTATCCTAGTTTTGAGATTAAATGTAAATAATTTATTTATTTTTAGTGACGACTGAATCTGTAAAGTTGCCTATGTATCCCGATTTTCATGAGGAATCAGGTCGAAACGTAATTCGCCCTTTCAAAATGTTTTTTATTTAAACAGGCGACCAAACCCGTATGTGAGTTGCCTACGTCTTGGAATTTACCAAGAATCAAGTTGACACGTAGTTCATCTCGAGATGATTTTATTTTTGTCTTTTATTTTTATTTATTTAAGACAAGACAAGAACGTAAATGGCACCAATGGTAAGTAGATATGCATGTTTGATTTTGTCAAGAATACTCCAACCAAACTTACTTTCTTAAACAAGTTTAGTGTTAAGGTTTATGTTATTAGTCCAAAAGGAAAGAAAATATATCATATAGGTGTCAGTCCTACTCGTAACTAAGAAGACGAAAATATTTCTGTAGAAGGTGCACACTTATCCCCGAAGGAATAAAGGTCCTCCCTTTATTCCATTTTTAGCCACAAAGGTCTAGATATGATAGTATATATAGGGTGCCAGTCCACAAGCCTGAGACATGGGCCAGACTGTGATCTAGGCTAGTGTGAAAAAGTAAATGTTAGTTGTTAGTAGTCAGTAATTAGTGGTCATTCATCGAAAGTTTGTTTTAGATTCATTAAAGTTCGGTTTCATGTGTTCTTGACAGAGCCAAAGATGCTATGCACAAATAATTTGTGTTTTTGATATGAACTTTGATATTTACACTATATACATGATCTAAGCTTCTAAAAACTAACCAAATATACGATGTACAAGCAATATAAAAGTATTTAAACAAAAGCAAAGAGGAGTTTGAGAGGACTTACCTAACTTAGGGGAGTGGTCTTTCCCTAAGTATTTATCATTCTTCTCATCCTTTGATCTTCTTGGTTCTCTTTGGTTGTTCCTTAACAATTTCTTGAGATCTTGTTCTAAGAATCTCAAGAACGCCTCTTTGAAGCCTTTTTGGCAAGATTTAAATGTGTTTAAAGGTTGGAAGGCTTAGGAAATCCCAAGATCTGAGAGAGAATTTCAAGTCTAGAGAGAGAAGAGGAGTGTTCAAACCTTGTTTTGAATGAAAACAAGTTGCTATTTATAGACACAGGATACCCTGCGCATTGGGGAATGTGTAGGCTTTCCCAACTTGTTGCTCGTGGTGTGTTTTGGCTAGCTAGGACTCTTTGATGTCAATTAATGCTAGGGTTAAAGACATGTGGTAAAGCTTACTTAGATTTTCTAAGTAATCATTAGATTTGATAATGATTACCAAATCTTGCAAATATCTAAGCCATTATTGCTCATTTAAGGCCTGCACATGGGCCATTAAATGCTCATTTAATACTCGATTTGATGTATTTCGGTTTGGTTTACTTGGTAAGTACTAGTTCCTCATGGTAATCAAGTTATTTGATTTGAAAATATCTTATTTCATTAAATGCCATTTAATGTATACATTGAATATAGTCATTAATAGCCATTCAAGTCATTAATTCCATGATTTGACATTGATTTTATGGGCATTTAATGCATTGATGGGATGGAAATTGGTCCGGTTAACCTTGTAACCACTAGTTAATTTCAAGTAACTAAGTTGTTTTTAAGATGTTTTTGTGAAAATACTTTCTTCATTTAATAAATCCATTGAATGGAGTCCTTAATAGTTATTCAAGCATTAAATGCCATGATGTGACATTGACTTCAACAACAATAACAATTAAGTCTTTGTTCCACTTAAATAGGGTTAGCTACATGAATCCGTTTATGCCATAATGAACGATCAAGGGTCATCCCCTCAATCAAGTTCAATGTCATAAAATCACTTATAATAGTCTCGTCCCTAGTCTTCTTAGGTCTACTTCTCCTTCTAGTAACTCCCCGCACTTGAACTAAATTGCATTTTATAATTGGTGCTTATATGGGTCTTTTGTGCATATATCCAAACCACCGTAAATAATTTTCTCTCATCTTATCTTCGATGGGTACAATTCCTAAATTCTATCTAATAGTTTTATTCTGACTCTATGATGTGACATTGACTTGATTGGTCTTTAATGGCTTAATGTGATGGAAATCGGCTCGGTTAGTTTTTTAACCATTATTTACTTCCAAGTAACTAAGTTTCCATCAAGATATTTTTCTTAGGAAAATGTTCACAAGATCAATGCTCATTAATGAGGCATTTAATGCTTTATTAGACCATGATTTGTAGGTCTTGAATGTTTGTCATGATGACATTTAGTTTGGTTGGTTTTGAATCATGGCTTTAGGCATTAGTTACTTTGAGTAACTAGATTATCATGGTAGATTTTTGACTTTAATTAAGGCATTGTCTTGATGTGGATATTAGTACTTTCAACAAGAAATTTTTAAAAAACATTGGGTGTTAAATAGACAAAACCAACAATAGTAAAAGTTTTAGGGGTCAAAACAGAAAATAAAGGTAATTGGTGAAATTTCCTTAGGTTAAAAGGGTAGTAACTAATTTAGTTATATTATAAGTGATTTTCATGAATTTTTTTTTTTAATATTGTCATTTTAGTCCCCATTAACTTTAGGAATTTTGAGGTTAATCTGAAATTTTTACTTATACCGAATTTAATCAATTTGACAATTTTATGTTTTTCTTATGTTTTTTGGCTTTTTAGTATCCCATGTAATCTAAGGTGGAAATTCGTTCCCTTTAAACCTCAGTTTAAAGTTGATCCAAATTTTCATTTTAGACCCAATACTTTGAAAACTTAAATAGGTGGGACAAAATGCAGTGTCTACATTCGGCCTAAGATGATTTGAAATAGATAAGACCTTAAGGACTCGAGATCCCTTCTTACCCCAAAACTGGCAGTGGATTAATTTCTAGGGAAAAGTACAATTTAGACCCTCTAACTATTGACACATTTCTATGTGGTCCCTCTAAGTTTCGGCGTTTCATTTCAAACCCTCTACATTTCGAAACGACTTTAATTGGTCCCTATGTTAGAGATTCTGTTAAATCTAACAGAATCTCAGGGGTAAAGCACCCCATGTAATTTATGGGGTGTTGACGAAGGAAATGGTGGTATTTCAATGGCGTTGTGGGTGTTGATTTGCAGCGGTGTGGGTACCCTTTATCGCCGACGAAATACTGAGGTATTTCGACAGCGTTGATTTGCAGCGGTGTTGACGAAGGAAATGGCGATGGGATCGACGGGGAGGAGTCTGGCAGCGAGAAACCAAGTGGTAGGAAGATGAAGGGGTTGTTTTTGGGTATCCACATGGTACTTTAGCAATGGCTTCGTTGAATGTTTGTTGTTGAGCAATGAGGTTATTGCATGTCGTCGTGTACTCTGGATCACAGGTGTAATCGGTGAGCTTCTCCATTCAATGATTTTTGTAACCCAGTTGAGTGATTTCTCTTTCATCTTCGCCGCGAGATGATGAGTTGCCCTGCGTATGAACGACTGGAATTGAACGTAGTTGTCGGAATGCTCCATTAAAACGGCAATCACAGCGTTTTGGATGTACTCCCAAACTTCAACGATGAACTTCGTCGGAGCTTCGGCAATGGATTTTACTCTCATCTGTAACACCGTGAGGAAGACAGATCAAGGAATGAAATTGGGTAAACCAATCCCCTATGCTTCCTCTAGAACGCACATCTCCAGCTCGAAATGATTTTGCGTCTTCTGAAATGGGTTGATCTTGATTCAGAGATTTATGACCGCACGGCTGACAGTCTTCGTTGATGATCATGTTGATCGGATAAAATCGCACTGATCTTTTGGTGCCGTTGCTGCTTAGCTTTCCTCTTGAAGATGGAGTTTTGCTTAAGCATGATCTCGAGAAGGAAGAATCTGATGAACATGTTGATGAATTAGCAGACTTTGATATCCTCTCAAAGCTTTTGTCGCCGACGTAACCTGCGGCAAATGACATGACTTTTGATTTCTTCGCATTTCCGACGCCGGCGAAAAGGGAATTGAGAAAGTTCGGGAACTTGCCTCCAGGAGAAATGGGTTGTTTCACCTTCTTGATATCACCGTAGATCTTCTAAGCTTTCGACTTCATCTTTACGAATCCCCCTTCATGCTTCGGCTTCTACTCCAAAACGTAATGTTTTCTCTCCGACTGAACCGTAAAACTTGTTCGAATTGGTTTTGGCCTCTGCATAGCGTAATGGAATGAAGCTCCGTACACTGATTCAACTTCGGAAGATGAAAATCCTCCACCGGAGCTCGAGTCCGACGAAGTCGAGCTCGAGTCACGATCACACAGTGAAATTCTATTAAAATCAGCAACCGATTTCAAGCGAACAACCACATTCTCGCTGACCCTTTTCTCCATCTATTTCTCAATCTCACAGGCACGTCGGAGACTCTCCGCCGCAAGTTTATCCTCCTCGAACCCGCCATTGACAGAGAAATTGCTCTGTTCTTTCCTCGTTGTCTCTCTGTAAAGAATGAACTCCTTTTCTTCTCCGTCGATGGAACGGTAAATGGCGTTGAGGCTACTTTTCTTGTTCTTCACCATGTTGTCCACTATCTCTCTCTCATGTTCACATGTTGCATGCCTCTATCTCTCTACACGATTGTATGCAACACTTTTTCTCTACCTCACCCACAAATCTGTCAACCTCTGCTTCTCTCTCCTAAACCAGTGTTGCTCTCTCTAAAACCTCTCTGCTACTTCGTCTATGCAAAATCCCGAAAGGAAAATTCATACTCTTCTCTCTCATACCCATTTTATCTCTCTTCATTGTTCTTCCTCTCTTTTTCTCCCCTCTGCTTTTCTCACCGGCGTCACCGCCTTCTTCATATGGCTTGGAAGCTTCAAGCTCCTCCTGTTTGGAATTGATCAGGGTCCTCTCTATTACCTTTAGATTCAATTTCCTCTTCTTTGTTATTATTCTTGGTGGCTTATTATTTTCAACCTCATTTCTTTGGTGGCTCATTTTCTTCCAATAGAGGTGTGGCCCTAACCTTCTCACTGATCCTCGCTGATCTTCTTGGTGTCTCGCCAGTGCCCCAATCAAACTCCGATATTTTTCGATTACTTGGGTGAGATTTCAGGTACTTCTCCAATTGCTTTCGGTTATTGATTTTCTCTCCAGTAAGAGCAATAAAAGTGATCTCACCACCTGCTCCCTCACGTACGGGCATACAACCTGATGCTCTCTCTCTAAAACCCAGAACTTTCTCTCTCTCTAGAAATTCTTGATAACAATTTTATATGAAGTGGTTAATGGTCCCCAGCACCAACAGCCTTAAAAAGTGTCAGTTAACTGTGACTGTAGCCAAACGACCCTTTCATCCCCTCCAAAACTCTCTATTTAAACCACCCTTCCCCTGTCTCATTTCTTCACTCAAACTCACTCTCATCTCTCTCTCTACAAAGCTTTCTTTTTCTCTCTCATGATGTATTTTGCTTCTCTCTCTTATCCCTTTTTGGTCTCTCTCTCTAAATCTTATCTCTCTCATGTTCTATCATTTTCACCCCTGTTGCGGGGTGGTTCACCCCCAAATAAGGGGGTGGCACCCCCTATTACGGGGTGATCCACGTGAGTTCCACCCCTGCAACAGGGAGGTGGTGGGGAGGAGATGGAAGTGGCAGGAAGAGGGAGGGAGAGAGGGAGAGAAAGAGAAAGAGAGAGAAGAAGGGGAAAGAAAGAGAGGGGAAGGGGAGAAGGAGAGAGAAATCTCATAAAAAGGAAAAATATATATTAATAAATTATTAAAAATAAAAAAATGTGAATTGACACATTTACCCCTGAGATTCTATTAGATTTAACAGACTCTCTAACATTAGGACCAATTAAAGTCGTTTCAATATATAGAGAGTTTGAAATGAAACGCCGAAATTTAGAGGGATCACTTAGAAATGTGTCAATAGTTAGAGGGTCTAAATTGTACTTTTCCCTAATTTCTATAAAAGTGTCAGACTAATTCTCTCAGTTTTTGGTAAAATTCAACTCAAAAATTTGGAATTCGTTTTTCATGTCCTTCTAAATACGTTAAAGTTAACCATAGGATCTTGAAAAGTCATAGACTACTTAAGAGAGCTATGATGAGTATGATTCCATATTCTTCTGCAATTGGAAGTCTCATATATTTTTGTGATATGTTCTAGACTTGATATCAAACACACTGTTAGACTTACCAATGGATATCAATCATATTCAGACTAAGAGAACTGACTGGTATGGAAATATATCCTAAAGTACTTTGGAAGAACTGATATTATATTTCTAAAATATGGAGAATGAGAACAACAAATATTAGACTTGCAAAATCACATTTCAATTTTGATGTGAATGACCATTAGTCTTTTTAAGGATATACTTATATCTTGATAGGTGGGGTTGTTAGTAGGAGGAGTAATGGATTAGATACAAAACTTTAGATTCAACTACTAAGGTGAAGTTCATTACTGCATCAAATGCAATAAATAAGGGTGTAAGGATTTCCAAGTTCAATTATCGAACTTGGTTCCAACTATTGGGTCAACGATACATTAGTATAATGAGTTGATGGGGCTATAGCTCAGGTCAAGGAATCTATATCTCATAAAAATCCAAACACCAGGAGTAGAGATTTCATGTAATCATTGAAAGTTGATATATCTATTTCAAGAATGAGCTCAACGAAAAACCTAGCAGATCCACTCACTTGGGGTCCTAGCTTGACAGTAGTTAGCTAGTTAAAGTATTACATACTTGACTAGATTGGCGATAGTTGTAGTGGAATATTGTTGGGGATAATCCCAATAGACTATCCTAGTTGGGATTAGCTCTGGAAATAATGTCAAGTAATTAATTAATGAAGAAGGGCAAACTTGGTATTTTACATACCAATTTTGTATTCTACATATCATTATGCATGTATTATATACCTGTTAATATTATATGGATATTCAATTGAAATGCCTTACCTTTTAATGAAAGATTACAAGGTTTGAGATTGTAAACATTTGGTAATTGATATATTAAATGTTCTTAATCGTAAGATTATTAATTAGTACTTAATAATCAAGATAGATTAGTTTGTGGGGGTGTTTTCTTTGTTGTGAATGGTAAATCTCAAATCCATTGCATGAGATGGAACAACCAAAAAGGGACTTGTTAGGAAGTAACAAGGGCCTGAATATGATCATACTTGATTCCCTATGTTAGAAATATTGATTAAAGTCAAAATTTAATATCTCAGTTGTAATTATGCATGTGATCTTTCAATTTGAGGTATGCTTTGTCATGTGTGTGTACTCCTATACTTTGATAGTACTAAATGTTGTCTTCTAGTTATAAAACTTCAAAGGTATTCGTTGGGTATAATAAACATATGTATTATTATTTGAGTTTGCAATAAAAGATCTATCGCTCTTTATAAAAAAAGAAATTATCCTATGTGACTAGATATGATTTACTTGAAGTTTTTGGTCAAGCATTATGATGATTAGGATTATATTCTAATTGGTATCAAAAGCAAACTACCAATGAACAATATATATAATCAAACTAGGGGTTTTGACTGTATCTTGTCTGCTTAGTTCTTTTGGGACATAGAGATAGTAAGATTGAATTGCACGATAATTACTCTACTCTAATTAAATTTATATTAACTGGATATAAATATGATATTTGGGTAGACATGACTCATATTTGGTGGGGATATTGTAAAGAAAAGTTCTTTACAATTGGAAAAATTAGAACTATTCTAATTTAATGATTAATTAATTAATTATTTCTGTCGTACAACTTTTGATACAAACTTCAGGGATCACAGACAAATGGAGAATGAAAATTTGAATAGTCCTTGAAAAAGGAATGTGCAGTAATGCTGAACTGTTTAGAAATTTGTGGTCAAAGTGCAATACAAGAAAAAAATAATGTCTAGGGTTCTACTGTATATAAAGATTATAAATAGGCACCACACCATGTGGCCACCCAATTCATCAGAGGGAGCCAAAATTCAGCTTCCTTCCCTCTTCATCTCTTGCACTATCGATTTGATTTTTACTACCACCAAGAATCATATCAAGCTTACCCTAGATCTACCTATTTAGAATTAGTTTCTCAGATAATTAGTAGGCACCATTCAAATGGAGTTCTTTATGTGGATATCGTTAGAAGGTGGTACACTTGTGCTTCTATTCGGAGTTCTACACTCTTGCAAGATTTGTTCTTGCCGCTCTCTAAAGAGTCAAATCTAATCACGCCTCAGGAACTACCGGCTAAGAGGCCAAAGCGCACGAAAAAGGTATTGAATCTTTTATAACATCCATTTTATATTTTTGTTGTGTATTATCATAAATTGATTATGTTCTTAAAAATTAATTATTAAATTCAAATTCTGTTGCATTTGCATAAACTTGGTTTCTTTCAGAAATTTGATCACATTAAGAACACTTATTTTTCTTATGTCCATGGGAAACTAATCCAGCTCATGTAGGACTTTCTTTCCCAACTCCTTAATATCCCTAGAGGCGATGTGCTCCCTCAAACTAATAAACTTTGGCTTCATCATAATGTTAATTTTTCTCTTTCTAGAATTAATCAAACTCTTTTTTTAGGGTAACCAATCGGCGATAGATAGGAATCTCTCTATAATTCATAGGTTATTCCATTCTATCATCACTTACTCCCTCACTCCTCGTGGTGGCAATTGTACCACGATCAAGAAATTTTATGCAAACCTACTACATTGCATATTGAATGGAGTAAGGGTTGACCTTGCTAAATTTATTATAGAACATATTCAATATCAAGTAGGTTCTACAGCTCGTGTTCTTTCCTATGGGAATGTGCTCACATATCTCTTTGTATTCTTTTAGGTTACCCTACATTTTAACCTATTTTTATTGATTGAACATGTCTGCATTTGTTTTAATGGGGTTTTAGTGGGTGAATAGGACTTGGATAAAAACATTTGATGTCCCCATATCCATTGAGAATGCATCCACACTTATCATTTCCCTAGATGAAATCTTGTTTCACGCAATTGAGAATATGCGTTACCATCTCATCAACGACAAATGGATCAAGCAAGATGAAGTTGGAAATTGGTCGTCCTCGCAAGGGAGAAAGATGAAAGGGAAAGTAATTGAGTGAGATGAAGAAAGAGAAGAATAAAATGAGTAAGTTGGTGGAGAATGAGATTTGGAGAATGAGATTTTTGATCATACATGGCTCAATGGTTTATGAAATAGATGCTAGAATGCTTAAATGGATAATCACATCGGTAGTTTTGAAGGGAGAATGGATCGATTCGCTAAAGATTTTCAGGAGCTGAAAGTTCAAGTTTCTTCTCATGTTCAGAACATGGATGATCATTTTGATAATGTGCAATCATCCATTGGAGAGATGTCTGCATACCTACACATGTATCTTTCGTTCCATACGCCGCACCAAATCCTTAGGCCATAGTTTTTTGCTTTGCTTAATTTATTATTAGCCTGAAATATTGTGTTCTAAATGGAACATCTATGAGTTGTAATATGTTGACTTATGCTTAATATTTATTTTGGATATATAATATTTTATAGACTGATGTATGCTATATTTTTTGGTCATGTACTCTGATTCTTATATATCTATTCTCAATGTCTTATCTATTTTGTGATATATCTATGCTTATCTTACATCTTAATGTTCATGGTGATTATACTGACCTATCTTGACTATGTTGTGTAATGAAATGCCTTATGAGACTCTTGATTGTCCATATCAATCACACACACCCATACACACACTCACTTTTTGAGATGACAAAGGGTTAGAGATTAGTGATTTGATATGTTTTTTTTATTCATGTATATGTCATATATCATTCTTGTTTAAGTACTTGTACTTATTGTCTTATTCTTGTTGTTATACTAAAATTATGCTTTAGGTTGCGTTTGGGTAAAGGATTTGTGAAATGATAGGATTTCAAAATCTTAAATTTTGAAATCCCATCATTTGACAAATCCCTTATTTGGATAACTATTTGAGTTGAAATATTTGATCGTGTAACTTACAATTTCTTGTTTGGATAGGTAAAGTATTTGTAAACAGAATTGTTCAAAAAAAAACTTTATCCCTCGTCCTCTTCCCTGCAAAATCGATTCCTGAGTCATCTTTTCTCTCCTTCCTCGTCGCCGGCCGGTTTAGACTTTCATTCCGGAATCTCCGAGAAGATCATAACAAAAAGTTTTGATTATTTAACAAATTCAGGAAGGATTGATTTGTGGTTGGTTGGATTTGCTTATATTTTTGTGTGTAGGGAGGAAAAATCCGAGAAAATCCTAGTCAATCACAAGCCATCACAACCAATTCGAAACCTTCGTCATCGTCATCTTCCTCCAACTGAACCCTAGTAGTCACAAGAACACTAATCGCAAGCCCAATCGAAACCCTAATCGCAACCCCAATCGAAACCTAATCGCAACCCTAAGCACATTCGCAACCCCAATCGAAACCCTAATCGCTATAGCAACCGATGGACGACGACGACAAAGGACGAAGCTGCGAAGGAAGAAGTTGCGATGGACGAAATTGCGATGGACAATGACGACAATGGCAGTTGCAGCAGTGAGACGATCAAGGACGCGAGGAAGGTTGAAGAAGAAGATGGCTCTGGTGCAAAGAGAAGAGGTGCGAAGAAGGGTCTCAATCAGTCGCGAAGAAGAGGTGCGAAAAAAATGAGGGCTCAATTTCACAAATCCTCTCTTTGATGGATATGGAAAATGGCACCTAGATCAAATGGATTTCCAAATCCCTCTCTCACTACTATTTTTTCATAAAAATGATTTTACAAATTCTTTCTCATAAATACCCAAACAAGGAATTTGTGAAAAAAGAATTTTGAAATCCCTTACCCAAATGAAATTCCTCCCCCAAATTCCTTACCCAAACACAACCTTATCATTCATATTTCTGCATTCGCATATAATTGTTAACAAAATACTATTCCCATAGTTAGGAGGAGTTTCGGTGCCATAAAAATTGAGAAAACCATCAATTATCTTGTCATCATAAAAAATGAGTAGATTGTTGGCCCCAAGGGTGTGAATCTCTAAAAGAGGATTTTGATAAAAATAATATATTTGAAGTTTTTCATTTAATGTGGTCGTTGAGTGTGTTTAGACAGGTAAAATCTATTCCGGATACAACCCAAGAGAATGGTCAAGAGTGATGATCAGAGGATGCTAGAGAATGATCAAGAATCACAAAATGACAAAGAGTGAAAAATTATGAAGAATATAAACCCAAGAATGAGGAGTCGAAAAACAATGTAGGCATAACCAAGACCAAAGCTACAAGACATTGAAGACAAAAATAAATATGCAGTCTATTGAAGACTGAAGAGGCATGGCAAACATTAAAATAAACAAAATTATATATCAAAGATAACTCTTTTTCCTTACTATCTGAATACACATTAACTATACTACGACGCACAGGACATATAGCACTTGCATTATTATGTGACACCTTAGATTATGTGATATGTATGTGTTATTGCTTTTAGAATGTGTATAATTAAGTTGAAAATATAAAATGAAAAAATAAGTTGAAATAAGTTGAAAAATAGACTTGAAAGCGAAAATAAGCTAGAACCGGTTGACCAAACCATATAGCCGGTCATCCGATCCTACCAGTAGCCTAAAATAAAAAAAAAAAAAAAAAACAACTTTCATTGGTCAACAAAATCCAAGATCTAGGCAATCAATTTTACCAGTAAGCTAAAATGTTAGGGAAAAACCTTAATCGGTCAACGAATAGGTGCAAGTCGGTCAACCAATTAAGACAATAGGTCCAAAACTGATATGCTCAAAACAATCGGTCAATTGATCTATATAGCTAGTTAACCGATTACACCAGAAGGTCATCCAGGACACCAAAATATGGATATTGGTCAATTGATCCCCGCAGTTAGTCAACTAATTTACGGGACTAGTTTGATATATTGAGCACAAATGTGAACTTGAGTTTCAATTGAACTTGATATTGATTCGAACATGTTTAGTACTTTAATTAAACATTTTATTTTTTATTTGCCATTGTAGATCGAAAAGTTTCCATTTTTCAATCCTAAATTGTAGCATTTTTTCTTACTACTTGTCTGCGAACAGTCATATACTCAATTTGGGATGAATTGGAACGTTATAAGACTTGTATATCATCTGATTGATTATCTTTAACGTCTACCACATTAATTTACAGTGGATTTATTCCAATTGATGAACTACCACAACAACAAAAACTCGCATTAGTGACAATTCAATTAGCCGCAAAAAACTCATTTTTTAGCCGCTAAAAGTTTTACTGGCAATTCATACAATTGTTGCTAATATTGTTGTTACTATAGGATATAACGGCTAATATATAATTATCCTCTAAGATTTAGCCGCTAATATAAAAGATTTAGTGGCTCTTTAGATTTCGTATAACTACAAATTTAAATGGCACTAAAAAAAATATATATCAAATATTTATTTTTAAACTTAGTGGTAAATAACAACTTAGCTGGTAAATGTAACGACTATTATATTTTTCTACCACTAAAAATTATCTGCCACTAAAAATAGAAAAAGGTTACATTTAGTGGCAAATAACAATTTAGTCGATAAATGTTTGTATTTTTTGTGTAGCTACAAATTTAAATGTCACTAAAAAAAATTTAAAAATATATTTTTACATTTAGTGACAAGTGCCAATTTAGTTGGTAAATATTTTAAGAGAATTTCAACGAAATAAGAGGAACTTTATTCATCACAAACAAAAAACCAAATGAGAATACAAATAATTGAAAATGTAAACCTGATCTACCAAAAATAAAAAATACATCAATGAAATAATATTAAATTGGACTCCTAATTTAACGTAAATCAATATAATCTAAATTAATAATCTCTAAATTCCTTTGGAGGAGTAGAACCAATATCAAATGCCCAATTAGAAAATAACAAAATGCACTTTTACGTATACTGAAACATAGAAACAGAAACAACAGAAACATCGGAAACACAAAAGAAACAGAAATAACAAAAACATTAAAGCATTTATTTTGGTATTAGTTGTGGTTGAAATATGAATTTAAATACACAAATATTTTCACACAATTCTTTTGTTTATGTGACATTCCAAAAATACTTGTCACCTAAACAAAAAAATATCAACTACAAAACAAACAAGACAATAACCAACACAACCATAACAAACAAAGTAGTTTTCAACAATTATCTTCAAAACGAACAATAAAAACAATACGTAAGTCCACTACCCCAGACACTGGAACGCTCCACCCTGGGTTCCTGGAGCATACCTTAAGCATGGATTGTCAAACCATAGAATCTCTCAAATCTCTCTTTATATCATTTACGAGGAAACATGTGTCTCTTTTTCTTCTAGCTTTCCATTTACAATCCAAATGAAGTAGCATATCAATAATATATTAAATAATCACCTAATATTATTGAAACCTAAACATAAATCTGGGAGGGGCAAATTGTGGGAATAAAAAAAACAAAAACAACGAAGTTAGTAACCTACTTGTCCGCATGGTCATTCCTTCTCCTCTTAACAATTATTCTCTCTATGATTTATTTCCTTCATTTTCCTTTCTTTAGGTTGTTCTCAGAGATAGATCATGAGATGTCCTTCTCCAGCAACCTTTTAATATCCATATTCAAGTGCACAAAATCATTTGTATTGTGACCACGGTCTCGATGGAAATCACGATACTTACATTTATCTCTGCGATTCGAATTAGTGGTGATCCTCGATGGCCTATTCACCTTATCTAAAGACTTGATCTCATGTAGGATCCTTGAGATTGGTATCTTCGTTCTGGTAATACAAGATCGATGTATTGACTTGACCAACCTTCAACGCTCCTTGAATTACTCTTGACAAAGTCCTGGGCTCCCCTAGATTTCCCAGGTTCATTTTCGCTTCTTCAATGTTGTTCTCTATTGGACAATCTGTCCTCTCTAGCCGATCTCATATCTTCTAGCTTGATGTGAGTCTTGGCCTGCTCCATCAGTTTAGTCATGTTTTGCAGGGTGTGCTTAGTCAACGAGTCTTGAAATCAACCTTGCTTCAGGCCTAAGGTGAAAGCATTAATGATGAGGTTCGAGTCACAATCTTCTATGCATGTCAGCTCTTCATTGAAGTGTATGAGGTATTGCCTGAATGATTCTCCTCTGTTTTGGTAGAGTGATAAGAGGTAGTCTGCTCCCTTGTTTAACCGTTGACACGTAATGAAACGGTTAATAAACTGAGATGGAGTAAGGTCACAACCTATGAAACCACTAAAGGTTGAGCCTTTGAGTATTGTGGCAAAGGATGTATTAAGTGACAGACATGATTAGTGCGGTTGTGTGACGGGCATGATTAGTGCGATTGAATTTTCTTTCCTACTTCTCCAACTTGGTTGGGTCGAGCTTATGGGAGAATAGTTCCTCCATGAGATCAACTATGAATGGGGTTCGGCTGCTCAAAGGATGATCTCTTGATCATCCAAAAGTGGCTCAACACGTTGCTCATTGACATGCTTGCTTATTCTTCTGAGCTCTTGTTGTTTTCTGAAAGCGATAGATTCTAGCCTATCTTCTGTCCTTAAGTGGTTGATACGGGGACATTTCAACTCAGCCTTCTTACTATACTATGAGACCATGTCACCTTGTGGGTCTTTTATAGCATTCTCATTTTGCTGCAAGGGTTGCGATGGAAGCTTTGATGAGTTCGCCTTCTCGTTTGGGTTGTTTTCTAACGATGATGCTTTTAACTGTTTTTTTGGTGCTTCCACCATCTGCTCCAGTAGTACACACAGTTTTTTGACCTGTTGATTAGCGAAGAAATCTCTTCTAGAGCCGGATGGTCTATAGGTAAACCAATGTTCACATTGTCCAAAACCATATCATTGCTTGTTTCACGTCTTGACCTCAACTAGGGCATGAAGTACACAATGCCTTTTTTGATCGTTTTTCATAGACAATGCTAAATGACATACCCAAAAACCTTCTCCGTATAACAAGTCACTTTCTCCAATTAGTAGAGGGAACACGACATACTGATTTAACGAAATCCGAATGCAAACGGAACTAATGCAAACACCTGTAACAACCAAAAAGCCAAGGGGACACAGGTTTTATATCGGTCAAAGATCCTCGGACTTCAAACTAAGTTAATATGTTTTGAAAAATATATAAGAAAAGAATACCTATTGAGTACGTTGACAAATAGCTTAAAAGCGATGGGCTTTTCTCCTAATGAGCTTGTTCTTTTGATCTAGACTTCTTCCTTGAGCTTCCTTGGGCTGGCAACCCGCAGTAGGATGGGCCGTTCTAGTTGGGAGGCCTAATCTCGTTGCCAGGCCCACTCTTGTGCCCCCTTATACTTTGAGGATTTATGGGCTGAAATCTCTCTCCCATCATCTCTCATGACGAGTTAACCATTTTCAAGTTTCACTTCAAATTCAATGCCGATTTGTTTAGTCGAGAGACGCTAGAGAGAGAGACAAATGGAAGTGTGTGTTTCTCTTCTCTAATTATAGAAGATCAGTCCACAAACACAAATATCTAAGACCAAGTTCTCATACCACACGTAACGAAAGAAAAAAACCACACATTAAATTAGAGGAGAAGAGTTCCACATTAACCCATACAAGACGCTTAAATTAACTAAAATTTAACTACACACTACTCATAATACTAGTACAAAACATTCCCCCCCCCCCCCCCCAGTATCAATACTTACTTTTGTACCAAAAGACACCTTTGCCCTTGCCCCCCTCATCCGGCTCCACGTATAGACACTCCCCCGCTTCCCTCCACATCGCCTTGTAGAAGGGCGTGCCGTCAAACCGGTAATACTCCCCGAGTATCGGCTTGATCGCCCGTGTGGCCTCCACTGCCCGGTAATGTGGCATCGTCGAGAAGAGGTGGTGGGTCACATGCGTGTCGGTGATGTGGTGGAAGACGGTGTTCAAAATCCCATAGTCCCTGTCCACCGTTGCCAGCGCCCCCCTCATCCAGTCCCACTCAGTCGAATCGTAGTGCGGTAGCGACGCATGCGTGTGCTGCAAGTACGTGATTAGGACGAGGAACGCGTTCACGATGAGTAGCGGGACGCCGTAGACGCAGACAACCCAAGGGAGACCGTTCTCTACCGAGGCACGATAGAGGAGATAAGCCGATGAGAGGACACCAACATCAGAGATGTAGATTTGGAGCCGCTCACGGTCATTGTAGATTGGGCCGTGCGGGTCAAAATGGCAGGCAAAGCGGTCGTAGGGGCGGCCAGAGACGTTGAAGGCTAGGTACAAAGGCCAACCCAGGGTGAGGGTGAAAACTAGGGTTAGGAATCGTCCGGGGGGGTTGTTTAAGTATTTGGAGAACCAAGGGATTTTGGATTTGGGTTTGGGGACAAAGACCTCGTCACGTTCGAGAGAGCCGGTGTTGGAGTGATGGCGACGGTGACTGTATTTCCAGGAGAAGTAGGGGACGAGGAGGGCAGAGTGGAGGACGAGGCCGACGACATCATCGACCCATTGGTAGTCGCTGAAAGCGTGGTGACCGCATTCATGGGCAATGACCCAGACGCCAGTGGAGACGCAGCCTTGGAGGACCCAGTAGAGGGGCCAGGCAACGTAGGGAAAGGGGTGGGGGAGGGAGGGGATGTAGGTGGTTGCGAGGTAGTAGAGGAGGAGGACCAGGGATAGGTCGTAGACGACGTAGGAGAAGGAGTGGAGGAGGGAACGGTTGAAGCAGTGGGGAGGGATGGCTTTCTTGAGGTCGCCGAGGGTGAACGGGGGTTTTGAGTGTGGGACGCGGTGGAGGGGAGTTTCGGTTTGGTCACGCTTGGCGGGTGGGGTTGGGTTTGACATGCGGCCTCCGGCTCCCATTTTGGCTGTTTGTTGGATGCTCAAACCTGCAAAACTGTGGAAAAAATTTAAGTTTAAAAAAAATATGATTTAACTACAGAATCATAATTCCTTATGCAACAATGCTTCAATCGGTTGATTTTTCACAAACCATAATCGAAGGCATGTGTGGATCATGGAATTGAGACGAAAAAGAAAACCCATTTAGAATTCATAAAGAAAGGCAAAGCCAACAAGTATGTATATATCGCCATATTCAAGATTTTAAATCCTTGAATTGAGGGTTGATACTATAAAAACTTATCTGATCTTGTCAATTGTTAAATGGATTCTTATAAATCATGGATATACTCAGATACAATTAAAAATCTCATCAAAAGAATCCATAAAGAAAGACAAAGCCAACAAGTATGTATAAATCGCCATATTCAAGATTTTAAATCCTTGAATTGAGGGTTGATACTATAAAAACTTATCTGATCCTGTCAATTGTTAAATGGGTTCTTATAAATCATGGATATGATCAGATACAATTAAAAATCTCATCAAAAGAATCCATAAAAAATGGTAAAGCCAACGAGTAAACAGTTAAAATCAATAAATAGGAATGTTAGCCGAGTTGATAAAAATGTGAAAATCACATAACCCTTATGTTCTGCTAGGAAGAGTCTGGAAAATAGAATGCGAATTTTAAGGAGGTTTCCATGGTTAAAAATGGAAAGAGAATTGCATATGGAATTACACCTTTTCTTTATATTCTCTGAAATATATTTAAAAATGTATACTGACCTATTTGATTATATATATAGACATATATGTTTGGTTTCTGTTCCAAATTTTCTTGAATGATAACTCAAGAAAAAAACAGAATTAAAATCTCTAACCAAATGACAGCTAAGGTAAGTAATGGAAGGGCCCAACTTCAGGTTAAATCAAGTTATTTAAGACGCGCAAGAATTAGAAATGGCAGGGACCACAAAATTTACTTAGATTAAAAGGGTGAAATAGATAGGGAACTCTAAATGACAGTAACCAATCAGTCAACCAAGATCAAACAAATGACAGGACAATAACATTTCCATGTGGGGCTAATATCACTACTTTTCTTTTTTTTTTCTTTTTCAATCAGAGGAGTTAATTGTATCCAGCTCATGCCCCAGACAGAGAGGGCCAGGCAGTAGTACTTCACCAAGTTGAACTGAAAGTCACATTTTTCTACCTACAGTACAGTCGTTTAAGCAATCTTATTCAAATTATATTTGCTTCCAAATTTTTAATATGCTGTAAATCGTTTAACCGAGCAATGGATCCTCCACATTCCTTTTAAGGAATGTGAACAAACTATTAGCATGAGAATGGGGAGGTATGCCCATGATACGCAACTTTATTCCATTATGTTCAAGAAACATAATGCCTAATTTCTTAGAAGCATAGACCGCTTGGTTTTTGGTGAGTTTATCTGGATGTAAACGAGACTGGTGGTCAAGTTATGAGACTCTCACCGCATTAATTGTTTTTCAGATTAAGAGAGACCCGAGATCACTCTAGTATCGGAATCCAAGTTATAATATCAGAATACAAGTTACAACAATTTTGGCTCAATAGCCACAAAGGAAGAGACTAGTCGAGACCCAAAAGTTATCCAACCAAAGGCCCAATATGCTAGAGGAGATTGTTAGGTTTATCCCACATCGAATGTGAAAGGAACTGGTGGCTATATTATAAATGTGAAAAAGAGTCTTACATCATCATCATGAGTTAGTTTTAATGATGATGAAGACCCAAGATCACCCTATAGTTTCTTCCACTCAAAAAATCACGAACTTGCAATATATATATATATATGTAAATCTCTCTCTCTAGGACCACAAATCCTTCCACAGGTTCATATCCAATCAAATGCAATTGATTTAAGCCACTCGCTAAAGATTTAAAACGTACCGTAGCATCCTCCCCTAGTACATCAAAACTCTAAAAGAAGCCGTCGTTAGTTAGTTCCTTCGTAAAACTGTCACGTCATTCACCCATTCGGTATGATGTATTAAGATAACGTATATCCTATGCAAGGCTCTATTCATCCCTCAATGAAAGAGTAAAGATATAACCACTTACATTTTAGGTTTTAAGTCCTCAAAATTTAAAGTGTTGAATATTAAGTGCAAAATTGATTAAGTGTGGAATATATTAAGTATTCAATCTTTTAATAATTTTAACTTCAAAAAATTATTTTTTATAAATTTTTATTCTTAAAATAATTTTTACAATTTTATTTTTCTAAAATATTCTCTCTCCTCAACTTTCTCTCTCTATTTTTTCTCAATTTAATATTTTCTTTATTTATAATTTTTTTTTGTATATAACTCTTTTTATGAGATTTTACAATATTGATGTAAATGTTGGTTGTGATAATTAAATATTGATGTAAATATTGGTTGTGATAATTAAATATTTTATAATATTAAGTGATAAGTGCTAATTTTTTTTTAAGTAAATCATAGATCGCTTAAAACTTTAAAATTTTGAAAAAGTTTTTAAGTGAGGCTTATTTTTTAAGAGTACTTAGTTTTGTTATCAAATTTTGTTATCAAATGCGCTTAATTTGACAAGTACTTAATACAGTCAATTTTAAGTACTTAATTACGTTATCAAATAGGACATCAAAAAATTATACACAAAAAATTATAAATAAAAAAAATATTGAATTGAGAAAAAATAGAGAGAAGAGAATATTTTAGAAAAATAAAATTGTAAAAATTATTCGAAGAACAAAATTTTATACAAAATAATTATTTTTTTCTTAAATTAAAAGTATTAAAAAATTGAATACCTAATATTCAACACTTATAATTTTATAATTTCAGCAATTAAATTTTTAACACTTAAAATTTATCAAACATACCCTAAAAAACTATTATTTACCAAAGCTATATTCCTAAATAATTGTCGTGAAAACCTATAAAATGGATCCTAATCAATTGAGAAATCACATGACAAATAACTTTTTTGGCGGGTAAAATTTTCCATGAAATAAGAACAGAGTATTCCAATGGGCAGGCAATATAGAATGTTTGAGCCTAGAACTAGAAGCACGAACATGAATGTGGATACGACATATAGGGAAAGTTAGCTTACCAGTAATATTAATAACCTCTTCGCATGTCTTCTAAGCTCTCATGACACATCCTGGACATGCTCTCGTTAAACGCAGTAGTTTCAAAGCGTGTAAAATATTTCACAAAACCATCTCATATGTATTTGGGTTGTCAATTGTGATTAATAAAGCTGCTGATCAAAAATACAATTACTCAAAAGTTGTTAGTCGGGCTGGTAAAGGGAGGTATCATTTTTCTTGTCAAGCAGGATTCGATTCTCGTGTGTAGTTTAATTTTGAATACATAAGACCAATGTGGGCGAATGTGCCGTTAAGAGCTAGTTTAGGCACACCTTACTGTTTTTTGTCCTTCCTTTGTTGATTTATGGCGAAGATTTGTGAATACTAAAATAATTGTATGACAAGCAGGCGCAGATCCCACTTTGATGGCTATGATGATGAAAGGTGGCCTGAATTTACTTTTGCTTGCACGTGAGACAGAACTTTAATGTGAAAACAATCAATGAATAAGAAGGCAAACCTTACTAAAATTCTCTCTATTTCCGCTTTCGGGCCAAAATTCAAAAAACATCTTGACAAAAAAACATTAAAAAACGACGCCTTCTCGGTAGAACAACCAAAACAACAATCGAACAACGTGCATTTTCCAGATTCATAGAAACAACTGAAAAGCATGCTCACAGAAACACATTATGCACTAATCCTTTCACGAATAATTACGTAATTGTACGGAAAATCAAAAGCATTGGCGCTGGCTATTGAAGGCACGCTAAAATTTCAAGAAATCAGGTGAATCGCAACAACGATTCACAGATCCATCAATAAAACGGCAATGCAGCCGATGAACGACGAAGAAACTCGAGAAGAACGAAGAAAATGGCACATAAACAAACATGAATGCTGATAATCAGAAGAAAAAGCAGAGTACCTCGAGGATCAGATAAGCGCTTCAGAGAAGCACTTTTGCTCTCTGAAACTCACTCTCGCGCTTCGTTGTATGCAACAGGAGGAGGGGCTTTGAGCCTCTCGTTTGCTGCAGACCTTCTCTATATAAAAGGCTCCCATGGCTTCAAAACCCTCTCCGCATGGGCCCCACAAACATCTCCTCCTACAAACGCGCTCACTCTGATCAACTTCTCCCTCTACACGTGTCGACTGATGACCCAGTCAATTTATCTATGATCCAATCGATCGGTTGTGATCTTGCTGGAACAGAAGAGGTTTCGTGAGGTCGTGTGCATGGGATATGATTTTGGAGTTTCTGTTACGTGCGAAATGACGAAAAAGGGCTTGCATGTTGAGGGGCGGTGGAAGAGAAAAACCACACACTTGGCTGAGAAGGGTGATGGGTGGAATCGGGCAAGTGGCGATTGGGATCCACACGTGACGGGTCACCTAAGTGCCTCGGATTCCGTGTGCCAGCTCAGCTCTCAATTGTATTTTTCTTTTTCTTTTTTTCACGAAGAATATTTCTCGTCCGCCAAAAGTATCTTCCCTAGGTATTGTCCCGTCGACATAGATTGATTTTGGGTTTTTCCGTCAAAAAAAAATTATTATGCCAAAAATAATTTTAAATACAAAAGCCGCTCACAATCCAATACTAAAAATTAAAATTGAAGATTTAATTATTGTTATCTCTTCAATCCTGACTCACTTTCCATTCAATTCAAATGGGTAGTTAAAATTAATTTTGACCAACATTAATATATTCTAATTTAATAGAGGGTCAAATATATCAATAAAACAAAAATACAAAAAATACTTAAAAAATAAAAACAAAAACAAAAAATATATTAACATTAATTTATTATTTTTTTTAAAATTATAAACACAAAAACTTTATACTCTTTTAAAATTCCAGTGATATTCAATTAAAATTGTAGAATAAAACAAACTCTCATATTAAATCATTATTTAACATTATATCATATACGATATAATTTTTTAAAATATTAATCAAAAATAAAAAACAAATTATCAAAATAATTGCACATAATTGTACCAAAATGTGATTTTTTCTAACTATAGTATAAATACAAAAATTAATTTGAATACTCACATTTCTTTAAAATTAAAATTATGTCAAACTAAAATTCATTATTGCATCAAATATTAAATAATACTTTTAATTTTAACAACTAAAATTAAAATGTTCTAATAATTCAAACACTTCAAAATAATACATAGTTCACCCACATAAATAAAAATAAAAATAAACACAAACCCCACTAATAAATACAAAATACTTTTTCAAAAAACAATAAAAAAAAAAATTACATTTAAATATCACCCTCCTATCTTGGCACTTGAAGTAGGCGTTGGAAGACATGGGGTATCATTCGGTCACAAAATCATGACAAACATTATAAGGAAGTAGAAAAATAAAATGGTTAAACATAATCTCAATCTATATACAGACACCTCTGTTATGGCTGTGCAATTTTTTCCGTAACCCCCGAAATAACCTGCCCAAGCTGAACCTGCGATCCAAACGGGCCTGCATTCCTCAACCCGAAAGGCCCATGGGCGGATTACGGGCCTAAACATTAAAATCGCGGGTTGACCAGCCCGCCCGTTCCGGGGGAGGATTTAGAGTTTCACTTCAATAGTTCAATACTTCATAATTAAGGTTCATTCCTCAAAACTTTAATCCTCTTCAATCCTCTTCATTTTACATCTCCATGGGGTATCATTCGGTCACAAAATCATGACAAACATTATAAGGAAGTAGAAAAATAAAATGGTTAAACATAATCTCAATCTATATACAGACACTTCTGTTAGGGCTGTGCAATTTTTTCCGTAACCCCCGAAATAACCTGCCCAAGCTGAACCTGCGATCCAAACGGGCCTGCATTCCTCAACCCGAAAGGCCCATGGGCAGATTACGGGCCTAAACATTAAAATCGCGGGTTGACCAGCCCGCCCGTTCCGGGGAGGATTTAGAGTTTCACTTCAATAGTTCAATACTTCATAATTAAGGTTCATTCCTCAAAACTTTAATCCTCTTCAATCCTCTCCATATTCGGTAAAACTTTCCATAGTTTTACATTTTCATTTTCCTTTTCGAAGTTCGAAAACGCCTCTATATATTTGATTTCATGTTCACATTCGATTTCAAGGTACGATTTCATATCCCCAACTAGAGTTCACCTTTGCCCGCCATCAGCTGATTCGCAGGCTCCATAGCCACTGTTCACAATCCACTGGTGGATCGACGCTGGAATTTCCAACACAAACATGTACAAACGTACGTCGATCACGTTTCTTAGAGTTTGCAATTCATCAAATGCTTGATTTCTTCTGAATTTTGAGTTGTTTGTTCTAGTTTCTGTGTAATAGATGGATAGTTTCTTCAAATTAGGTTCAGATCTCCCTTTCTACATAGTTTACGAACGTAAGTCGATCACGTATGTGTGATAATTTGTTGTAGCAATGAGTTAATACTATATTTTCACTTTGATTTGCTAATCAGATGCTGCCAATGTGTGTTAGATCGTCCTGTTCCAGTATCTATTCCAGTAGCAATTCCTAGTTATGATTTTCTGTTTCTTTTTTAAGTATCTATTTCCAGTATCCAATATCTATTTCATGTTCAATTTCCAGTATCCAGTACCTGAGTGTTCTTGAGCATCAACTGTTTGATGACATGCTCCAATAAGTTTAACCATTTTTTTCCTCTTTCAATAGTATGTGAAATGACTTGTAAGTTATCTGCTTGATGACCAAACTAAAATTCTAATGATAATAATCAAATAGAAAATTAATCCCTGAACAATTTTGCCATCAGCTCAATATATATCACATATAATGGTCATGTTGATGCACTACTATTGAAATGCATCTCGAATTGTTGAATTTGGTTCTTGAATAGGTTTATGTTTGTTCTTCATGTTCACGGTTTTAATTAACTCAACCCAAAAATAGTCTTAAATTGCACAATGTTGGGTGATCCACGGGTTGAACTAACCAACCCGCACACTCCAAATCGCCCCAACTAGCACGCTATTGGGTGGTCCATGGTTCAAATTAGTCCAAACCGCATAGTACGGTTTGGCTTGCGGTTTTTGCCCAAATCGCCCATTGCCCACCCCTAACCTCTGTAGATCTCTGTATAGACTTCACACATATCAATATAATTATCTTATATTTTTTCTCAATATTCTGCCTCTTAATAATTTTAATATGGTATCAAGCCAATTTTTCCTGATCTTGTTCTTAGTATAATTCCACAACCAAAACTTACGTCGTACCTTTGCCTACAACGCGTAGTTTCACCATTCAACAATCCACCATAAAATCCTCCACCACCACCGGACTCATCTCAGAAAGACGAGTCCCACACCAACAAAAACAAGTAAAAAAACTTTCTCACGCGCTCCCATGTGCTACCACAAATGCTTCCATTGTCAACTTCGTTGACACCTATAGGCTTCAAGATCACTTCGACATCATCACCCACCACGTCATCCAAATCATCTCGTCGAACAAAACACTACTAACCACACTATTATCGGAACGCTCAAGCGTCTTCACCCGTATCCAGAGTTCACTACTAATCCGTCGTTTAGTTCCACGCACTGCAAGCTCGTCCATTTGGCCCTAGCCACGTGTACGCCACCTTAGTAGGAAGGCCATGTCACTAACCACCACATCCGGCACATCATCTACCATGTCAGCATCAACATCGAACCCGGTGACTGCGTCAGTTGCCACCTCATTGACACGTCAACAAAGAGCAACATGCAGAAGACACGTGAGCACCCTCATCAGCCCATGTGCCACATCATTTGTCTACCTCAATGTGACAACAGCACAAAGGCCTTCCAGTGGTTGCCTCAGCAACACTACATCAGCGCCCCTGACTTGGTTATTTTGCAAGTCATTTTACCTGCTCACTCACCTGCCACGTTTTCAGTTCAACTCATTACATTTCTTTGGATCGGTTCATGATATTTTTGAATGATTTTTGCACAATTTGGATCGGGACCAAGGTTTTTCGACCTTCTGAATCCATCCGTGGCCACGGTGTATTCATTCAAATCAATATACTTTTTTGGGTTTATACCACTTACCTCTCATAGCTTTTTGTCGTTAACCAGGTATCATTCTCTGTCATTTTACAAATACCGGTCAATCCCTTTTGTTGACCAGGGTTTTGACAACAATTGTCCTGTGACGAAGGTCTAGGTGTGGGTCAAGTCATAGTCGAATGTCGTGGGTGTTTGTGTGTGTTGAATGCATTATAAGGTTAGGGTATATGCCTTTCCTAACGCCAATTGATTTTAGGATGAATGGTTGTGCCCGAGGTCCTACAAGCGGTATCAGAACGAAAGTCACGAGTTTGATTCCCAGCGGGAGAAATTGCTGAGGGGGAGATTGTTGGCCAAAGTTTTGGCAACAATTGTCCCATGGCGGAGGCCTGGGTGTGGGTCAAGTCATAGTCGAATGCCGTGGGCATTTGTATGTGTTGGATGCACCATAAGGTTAGGATATATGTCTTTCCTAACACCAATTGGCTTTAGAATGAGTGGTTGCGCCTCATGTCCTACACCTTTGACCAATATTTTCTTGTAAAAAAACATGAATGCCCATCTCTTTTTTAAAAAAAGATAATTTTTTTAATCTTTTATTTTTAGAAAAAAATCACTTAACTCCCCCTTCTCTTTTTAAAATATTTTTTTCACTCTTAACTTTTTTAGCTTTTTTCGTTTTTTTAACAAAAAAGAAGAAGAAGAGTATTCTTCTTATTTTCCCCTTATCTCTCTCTCCCCTCCACATTCTCGGAACAATTCATTAGGAAAAACAACAAAAATTGTTCCAAGATTTTGATTTTTGTTCCCAGCTTTCTGATAATGAAAACAAAAATCCAAGAACATGAACAACAAATTTTAGAAATATATATATCTGTGTGTGTGTGTTGAACCTAATATTTTAATGAACAATTAAATATTGATATTTTATGGAATTAATGTGTTTATTGAGTGGTTTTAGATTTAAGATCTATACATTAAAATGAGAAAAAGATTTGATTAAAAAGAAAAATCGTTGAAGAATTTATAACGGGTGTAAAATGAAGACAATCAAGATTTGAAGCATATTGAAGACATTGAGGATAATCAGGAGAAAACAACTCTTCACTTTTATACTCTTAATGCAATCCGAATTAGGATTACACACAACACGTTAAAATAAATAATTATTGTGTGTCTATTAATTAGAAGTGATAAATTCAAGAATATAAATGATTTTTATGTGTTAAAACATAAAAATATTTTTGGTTAAGAGCCTGATTGAAAAAAAATAGTTTTAACACTTCAAATTATGATTTTTTGGGTCAATTCGGTCAATCGATGAAAGAGGTCGATCGAATAACCCAAACAATGAGTTAAGGAAGTAAAATGAGTAACCTACTAGTCAATTCGATCAATCGATAAGTTGGATCGGTCGACTAATGAATCCAGTATTTAAAGGAAGGAAAAAAAAAAAGTCCTATTGGTTCGATTGGTCAACCAACCAGACCAGTACAACGGTCAAAATTTTGCCCGCTGTACATGGTCGATCAACCGACAGTCTCAGTCAAAATATTGATTGGTTTTGTTTTTGGCCAAATCACGCTGGTTTTGATGATTTCAAGAATGTATTTCAAGGGAATTAAGTGTATTTCTCAAACATATCATATATTATATGTTTCATATTTATTTGGTCCATATATTTATTTATTCTATTGGTTAAATTGATAAAATACTTCATATTCTTAATTTGTTTTTATTTGAAAAAGTTTTGAGGACTAAAGCAAGTTTTTCTAAAAGTATTTTTTAATGAGACATACTTATTTTGAATATATATGGTATATGAGGTCTTAGAGCGTCATTTAATATCATGACATTTGAAAACTAATCGTTATAGGTTTAGTTTTCAGTCTATTAATAGAGACCTGCGAGATTTAGGAAAATCAATCAAGAACATCAGAATTTTTGCTATTCTAATAGAGATTCTTTTGTTGAAATTCAAACATGAGATTATTAAGAGTTCTTGATCAAAGTGCTAAGTGTTTGTGGTCACCGGTGTGTGTTCTTTGTTGTGCTATCGTAATCGTTTTCAACGAATTCCGGTGAGATATTTCCAAGCGATTTATTTTGCTTTCTTATATAACTGGTTTAATAGCTTGGATAAGTTGTTTTAAGAAAAATCGTTTTTAAATCTTATTTCTTGAAAATCTTTAAAAACAGTTTTTATGTAAGAAATCTGATCGTAAAATATTTGTGTTATAATTTGTTTAAAAGCAGATATGTGTCTCACATTAAATCTATCATTTAGTATTTCAGGACATTAATTTAGTATAATTGTATTGAGGTGGTAGAAGTTCCTTGTGGCAAGAAACTCAACAATATTTTGTATTTGCGAGTTTGAATAGATTAGACTCGTTTGGGTCGGTATCTAATCAAGGTAGATAGGTTTTAATATTTAACCTGTGAAAAAGATTGAGATTTAATTTTTGGCCTGAAAAAAATTCAGGGTTTGATCTTTAGCTTGCGAAAAAGATTAGGTTTTAATTCTTCCTGTAACAGAATTAAAATGACTGTAAAAGTTCTTCCTAAACCTGAGAAAATGATAAGTGTAATAGTGTGAGAGAGTAATAGGTTAACTCTAAGCCTGTGAAAAAAATTAGGATTGTAAAAGTTGATTCTAATCCTATGAAAAGAATTAGAATTGTAAGGTTTTGGTTCCTACCTGGTAAAGGAATTAAAGGGTAGTGGATTACGAAATCCCTGTGGAGCTTGGGGGACTAGACACAGGTTAGATTAGCTTTGCCGAACCAAGATAAGTTATTGTGTGTTGCATTGTTTTATTTTTTTGTTTGTTTGGGTGTGCACTTAGCTAAACATATTTTTGTTGCTTAACAAGATAGTAATCAATCAAGAAAATTGATATCTTGTATTTGAATTTATTACTTAAATTTTTATAACTACTCAATTCACCCTCATCTTGGGTAGATCTTTAGGATATATATATATATATATATACACACATACATAAGTAGAGAATTCAAAATAATTAGAGACGATGAAGCTGAGGATCGCTGGTGGCGGAGTCTTTGATTTGCTGGTCGTGGATAAAAGAGATGATGCAATCGATGAACATGGTGAGCAAATACTAGTCGAGCCACAAAAATTGCCTAAACCACGTTGGATTTGTGCTCACGGGCACAACCGGTAGGGATCTGTACCGTCGAGCACATATCCAGTACCATCCCGGAAGAGAGAGAAAAAGAAAAAGAAGGAAAAAAATATAGTGGCGGGGAGCGATGAGGAAGAAGAAGAAGAATAACGAAGCTCTTTTATATATATATATATATATATATATATATATATATATATATATATATATATATAGGAATATTAGTGTAAAAAAGTAAAGAATGAAAATATATATAAAACAAATTTAATGAGTTATTTATGTATTTTAATTTTTAATTATTTTTAAATAGCTAAGGGTAAAATTATCATTAAAATAAAAATACACAAAAAACTCTTGTGAGATTTGTGGAATTTTTTACTAAGGAAAAACTTATTGACGATCATTTGGGAAACCAATTTTTGAGACTTATTGACGATCATTTGGGAAACCAATTTTTGAGACTTCGATTCAAAACATTTTACGAGAATTTCGGTAAGATTGTTCTTGTTTAAGTCTTAAATCTCTTTTTAATATATATTTGTGCTCTATGCTATGCTTAATTGATATTTGATTGTAGGATTGATAAAACAAGTATTTACGCAATAACACGAGACGAAATCGATACGAAATTATCAGGTATGGGTTTTACTTATCACGTAACGGGTCATTACCGTATCTGACCCAATGGCACGATAAGAAACAAGTCAAGTTATCGGATTGACTTGATAAGCCAATAGGTGACACGATAAGACACGATAATAATTTTGTGTATTCAGATTACACGATAACTTGAGATCTAATAGGTTACCCGTTAATTTTAATAAATTATTTTTACACCCCCAAATTATTTAATATTTTAATTTAGTACCTATTATATATACTAATACTCCCACGACCCTAACCCTAATTCTATCACATTTCTCTCACAACCGCAACCTACTCTCTCTCTCAGACTCTCATCCTACTCTTACTCTCAAACTCTCAGTAGCTCATCGTTCCCTCTCTCCCTTTTTCTTCTTATTCTCGCTCCACGCCGCTCATTGCTCCACGCCGTTCTCATTCTTCTTCTTGCTCTTGCTTTCTCTCTATCTTCTACTAGAAATAGACGCCACCCTCTCATCTCTCTTAGCACCAATGAAAGTACGAATGTAATCGATGGTGGTCAACTTGGGTCAGCAGTGGTCGGCGAAGGTTGTTGATGGTCAGATCTAGGTGCGAAATCATTTAGGTACTATATTTATTCTTCTTCTTCTTCTCCAAACCCTAAACTCATATATCCATGTCGCTGAAAGTACCATCGCATCTGGTTTCATATTTGTGTGCAATTTGTGTCCAGATCTTGAAATTTCTTTCTTCAATTTCTCAGCACACCACGACCTCTGCTGATCCAAGCCATTTCTCTGTTCTGTCACTTTTCTTTTGGATAGAAGGACATACCCATTGGTAGTAATGATAAATTGATCAAACAGGTAAATTGTTTCTCTTTTTTTCACTTGAAATCCCATTTTATTTTTTATTTTGTTGAAATTGATTTGGGTTTTGATCAGGTTGTGGATGAGTGCAAAGGACTTCTATTGATTTGTTGAACCTCATCGCCCTGGTGAAAGATTCAAGGTTAAAAAATGTAAAAAGACATTGATTTGTTTGATGTGTTTGTTTTTTAAGTTTGTAGAAATTCTACTCAAATCAAACACAAAAACATGTATTGATCTCTTATTTTATCTGTCAATTTGATATCAAATATGTAATTTTTTTTCCAGAGATTTCTGATTGAGTTTTATATGTTATTATTTGCTTGAGTTTTGTATGTCATTATTTGCTTGAGTTTTAATATCAAATGTGTATTTCTGTGCAATTATGAGATGTATCTCTGTTATACCTATTATTATCTATTTTTTTTTTTTTTTTTTTTTGTGAGAATTCTTGGGAAATAACCCCTAAGATTGAGGCAAGACAAGTAGCTAATCTGTGTAATTAAAAATTGCAGGTCTAGGATGTTCATTAGTTGGATATAGAGAAGTACAAGAGCTTGAGTCATTTTTAATTAAAAATGCATCCCATCTTCAATTCAACAAACATGCTTGGTGGTAATTTCATTTTTTTTCCTAGTTATTTATGGTTGGGTCTTAGATATCATTATTTGCTTGATCTATTTTTTGTTTCTAATTTTCCAGAAATTCTTCTTGTTGAGTTTTTATCCCATCGAATGTGTAATTTTTGTTCTTTTTCTATTTATTTCTATTGATTTTGTGTATTTTTTTTTGCAAAAATTGTCCTTAAATAAGGTGATATTTGAGGTATGTTTTTAATCTTTGTTTAGGCTTTATTTTCGTTGATAACTGTATTCATTTTTTATGAGCATTGCTTTAACTTTTGTATATCTTGCGTTGATTTCAAATTATCAGGTATTTTTGTGTTTTAGATTTGGTGGTATTAATCTCAAATCTACGATGTTCCCCCAATAACGACCTAAGATGTGGTCATCTACAATATTATTTTGAAATCTAGGGTTATTTTAATTTGATTTTGATTTGAAATCAGTATTTTAGTAATTGTTGAATAACGATATTATAAATTTTCTATTTAAAATAAATTTTCTTTGTTTTGTAGGAGAACTGGACAGGTGCTTGGAAGGCCATCTCTGCAATTTTAAGATATTTTATATTTGTTGGTTGTTTATATGAATGTTTGTTTTGTTCTATTGTATATTTGTGTTGGTAGATTATTTTTTTTTTTTGGTTTTGTTTGGTTTGTTTTTATTTAAGTTGTATAATTTTTTTTTTTAAACGTGTCTATAGGTCTTTAATATGTAATGAGTAAAACAAGTGTTTATTGTGACTTGTTATCTTGTCGTATCATGTCATGTCGACCTGATAGATTTCGTGTTATCGTGTGACACGATAAATGATCATGTCGTGTCGATACTATAATTTTCGTGTCGTGTTTGTGTTCAGGTTTTATGACACGATAATTTATCGTGTCGTGTTTGTGTTTCGTGTTATCATGTTCGTATCAGACCATGACACGACACGAAATACGCCTTGTTGACACGAATTGCCAGCCCTATTTGATTGTGATAAGATCTTGAGCTTATTCTTAAAATCAATTTTTGAATCTAAGAAATCATTTTCTACAGAACTCACTAGTATTTATTTTGAAAATCTATTTCCGAGTTAAAACAATTTAAAATATTTATTATATTTAATTATGTGCTCCACTATATTAAAATCCATATTTATATAAACACGATTGATTAATTGATAATCCTCTGAATCGTGTACACGTTTATCACATAGTTTGGGCTATAAATTAAATTTATCTTTATTAGTGTTAATAGAAGCTTTTTGTGAGAAAACACAAAGAATGTTTTGTATTGTTGTAAGGTTGTAGCTCAAACCTAAACATACCTAGTGTGATTGAGTATAAAAGGAACTTACTCAATCGGAAATGTATGGGTTTAATTCTTGCATGGTAAGAGGATCAAAGGTTTAGTAGATTAATTCCTTATGAGCTCAGAAGAGAAGACGTAGACAAAAGTAACGTGCTAAACTACTATAAAATTTCTGATGTCATATATCCCTATTCCTATTTGTTTGTGTTTTCTTAGAATAATGTTTCCGTGCTTAATCAAATAAAATCGGCTAGAGGTTAATTATTTAATTAAAATTTTGAAAATTATCTAATTCATCCCCCTTTTGGGTGAATCTTTGGACCAACAATTTCTATTGTCAAGTTTTTTATATGAACCTTGTTGGCTTAAAGAGTTACCCAAGACGGGGGTGAATTGGTAATTACAAAAATTTAATCAATTAAGTCTTTTAAACATAAATAATTAATTTTTCTAAATCAATTATTATCTTGATACACAGCGGATATGTGTTTGATACAAAGTGCGTACCCAAACACAATATAAATAATAAATCAATGCAACACACACAAATTTATCTTGGTTCGGTCAAGCTAATCTTGCCTATATCCAGTCCCCTTAACTCCACGGAGATTTGCAATCCACCAACCCTTTAATTCCTTTACCAAGTAGGAACCAAACTGTAAAGCCTAGTTCCTACATGCATATTTCTAGTTGTATTTTAGAACATTTAGAAAAAATAATGGGGTCACTGTGCTATTTAAATTTTACTTCAAAAATTTTAGGGGTTAATATGTTAATACCAATTTTGACCTTTAAAAAGTTTAGGGATCATTAAGTTATTTAAAATATAATTTTAAAAAGTTTGGGATATAATTAATATTTTCTTTATATCAAGAGGGTAACTAATGTAAATAAATAAATTAAAAAATAGAATATAACATAAAAACGTTGCCTTCCCAATTAAGGAAGGCAACGAATATTAAAGTATTGACAAGTGTCAACACGTGAAACACAAAAAAAAAAAAATATATAAGGCAAGGGTGGTGGACGTACACACACACACATATATGTATGTGTGTGTGTTTCAGCTATTAAAAAAAAACCAGAAACTTTCGGCTCTTCTTGCAACAGGTATTTTCTTTCATTCTCTCATTTGTATGTATATATATAATATGTATATGTATTGTATGTAAGTATATGCGTGTATATATATATTATTAAAATAAAATAAAATATATATCATGTTTAATTTATAGGACTATCTATACGGACATGTATACATGTATATTACTTGTCAAAGACATATACGTGGATTCAAGAAATATAGTGGGTATAGATATATCAAACTTGCGAAAAATATAATTTAAAATAAAAAAAATTGTAAATTTTATCAAAACGACAATTTTCAGTATTTATTTGACGAATAATATTTTTAACAGTCGATTAATATTTTTCTGTAGCCTAAATTATTAATGGAAAGAAATTTGTAATTGTTGTTATAGTAATTTTTATATAGTTAATATTAATTGAAGAATTGGATGTGTAATAATTTCGTATAATCAAAAAATTTGGGAATAAGAAATAGTGCATTTTAGGGTCATGCATTCCATATTAAATTTATTTTAAATAAATTCGTAGTCTAGGCCCTTTTACTGGTAGGTTCACAAGCGACGTCGACCTCGTAACATTTTGAAGATAGTATTGTAGTAGCGCAAAAATCAAAGTGAGTGTATTGTCTTTTATGTAAATTGATAAATTATATTTTCGTACTAAAATGTGAAGAAAACAAAAAAGTTTATTAAAATGGATTATTTTATAACGTTATGCGGCGGTTCAAGTAAATTTTTCAATGTGAAAAATGATTTTTATTATCCGACTATGCCATAGTGTGATCCCGACAGGAGGCATGTCCTGCGGGATGTTGTTGGTCCTAACATGAGGGCATACCTTATAGGACGTTATGTTGTGACCTGATAAAAGGGCAAGTCCTGCAGATGGTTGATATTTGTTGTTATTGTTGACGGTGATGATTATCATCATGATATGGTGGTTTTTACCACGTATTGGCTCCTACCATTGGAGATATTAAATGGCCCTGGCATTGATAGCCACCTTAGATGACACAGTTGTACATGTTACTGTACCGTCATAACTCTCGATCATGAGGTGAAACGATCCTATGACTAGTAGGGAAATATGCGTGTAGTATTTTATTATATATCAAAATAATTTAATTGATTGATTTAAATGCATTATTTTATTGCAATGATAGTTGTGGAATTTTGTTTTGGCTCAGTGTGCGGTTATCTGTTATATTTCGAAATATGGTATTTGATAATTATGCTTGATCCATATAAATTATTTTTATATTTTAAAGATAGTACACCGATAAAATATTTGGTCTCAAGTGCCGTAGCTAGAGACAGGTCCACTACTAGCACCAGGTAGAGTCCGAATGTGGTGTCATTTTTGGAGGATTGGCTGGATAGGTGTAAACCGTGAAACGTTAAATTTTTGTAATTTTGTTATGAATATTTGGGACACGTGTTTTTCTGAGTTTTGAGATGGGTAAATATATTTTTGGAAAAAAAAAATCTACTATAGTACATGTTTATATAAATTTATTCTTATTGGATGGTCGGGTAATATCAAGTCGATGTCATGTCCGGCGTCGGGCGTTGGGGCCCCGAGGTGGGTTGTGACACAAACCCTTACAACTCATGATTTTTTTTACAAGCACAGAATCAACCTTTGTAATTTACTCTTTTCATAGGCCAATGATGTACCCTATCTTTTTACCAGGCTAAAGACTAACCTAACACTCTCTCACTTATCCTTTTCATACTGAATGATGAACCTTTACAATTGACTCAAAATAATTCAATTGCAGGATGGATCAAAACCTAATTCTTTTCAACGGAAAAGAATAACCCAACTTTTTTACCAGGAGAAAGATCAAACCTTAATTTTTTTCACAAGAAAAAGATTGAAACCTAGCTACCTTAACTGGACACCGTCCCAAACGTGTCTAATCCACTCAAACTCATAAATACAAAAAAATATGAGTTTCTTCCCACAATGAGCTTCTACCACCTCAATATAGATATACACGATTAATGTCTCAAATCATTATTACATGATAGATACAATATGAGACAATTAAAATCTGATTAATAAATAAAATGGGTAGCACAAATTTAACACGTAATCAGATAATCAGGCAGAAATCGTTTAAAAAAGATTTTCAGGTTTTTAAATTTAAAACAATTTTCTAGATATCCTAAATCAAGCAATCAAGATAAATATAGCTTTAAAAAGTAAGTAATAAATGCTGGATAGATCTCACCAGGAAAATATCGAAAACAATAGCAATATAACAAGTAGATTTCAAATTGGTGACGCCAAACAACAAGCGCTTTAAATCAAGAACTTAAATAGAATCACTATTTGAATTTCAGCAAAAATCTCACTCTTATAATGGCTCAAACTAATGTTTTTGTTGTATTTAATTCAATTCCCGCAGGTCTCTATTAATAGACCAATAACTAGCCCTCTAACTGCTAGTTTTTCAAAGATATGTAATTAAATAACACTCTAAGACCTTATATAACATATTCTATCAATATAGATATGTTCCACTTAAAAATATCTTTTCAATCTCACTTTTAAGTCCATAAAACTATTCTCAATTTAAAACTGCAAGAATAGAAAGTATTAAATCATTTGAATTAAGAGAATCTCAAAATATATGAACTATATCAATAGGAATTACTAAATAGGTTGTTTATATTTGAAACACATTCAAATCCCCAAATCCCTCTTTTGAAATCATAAAAAATGGATAATTTTTTACCATGAGACCAAATCAGCCGAATTGCTGACTGAAGCAGTCGGTTGACCGACCTAGTCCAATCGGTTGATCGACCAATGCCAAGGCTAAAATAGTTGTTGGCCTTATACCTATTCGGTCGACCGACCTTACCTAGTTAGTTGACCGATTTGATCAGTAGGCTTCTAATTTTCACCATTTCATCTACTGACTCATTCGGTTGACCGACCCTCTTCATTCAGTTGACCGATTGAATCAATGTGCTCACTTCCTTATCCATTTCAGCTACTGTTTTAAATGGTTGACCGATCGTTTTTCTTGGTGACCTATTGGATTAGTAGGAGTCTATTTTAATTCTCAAAACTCACTGTTTTAATAAGTTGACCGATTGCTTTTCTCGGTTGACCGAAATGACCCGAAAACACAATATTTTTTTTTACTTTAAAACATATTTTTAATTAGGTTAATTATCAAAATCATTTCACATAAGGAGCACATAAATTATCTCATTTTAGAATCTTTAAACTTATCAGTTCTTGTCATGACAAACATAAAATTAACTCATTTTAAGTGTCGTGCGTGATCCTAATTCGGGTTGCATTAAGAATATATAAATAAATAGTTATTTTTACCTATTTTTCTTCAGCGTCTTCAAAACTTTCATATCTTAATCATTTTCATCTTGCACCCTTTATGTTTTCTTCGTCAAATCTTCTCCTTAATCAAATGCATTGAACTATAAATTTGAAACACATGATAAAATCATTAGTTCTACAAAAATATTAATACTTAATTACTCATCAAAATCTTGGATTCAACAAACCTAATGGGTCACAGGCAAATAAAGAATGAAAGTCTGGATATTCTTTTGAAAGAATAGATAGGAATGTAGAACAACTTAAAAGTTTGGGGGGGTCAAAGTAAAAATAAGAAGAAAATGGAACTAAGGAACAAAAACCATGGACTCTATAAATATAGTCCAAGACCAGATGTAGGCATAGGATCAGTCGTCCCTATCTTTCTCTTTAGTACTTTCGGTTTTTATTTTTGATTACTAAAATCCTTCTTGAACCTATCCTAGTTTTATCAATTTAGTATTCAATAATTAAAGAATCAATAACCATCAAACGAAGGGAACTCATCTTGTAGATATCATTATAGGTGAGATACTTATGTTGCGCTTTGGAGAGCCTAATCAACATCACACCTCGGGATGAACTGTTAAGGTAATATATCTATTCACTATAATAGGATTTTTTATTTTTATTTTTGTGTGTATTAATATAGATGATTTAGGGGGAAAAAAAAACTACCAAAAAATATTGTGGTAATCCTTGGAGAAGAAATAAAAAATGGGGGAGTTTGATTTAAATACATTTTTACTTGAAATTCCTTAACTATAATAGTACGTGTTCCAAATAATTTTGTGAATTAGGCTGAAGATCTTTAGGTCATCATCCATGACATTCTTGCTGAAAGAATGTCATTGAGTGAATCATACCAAGTACCTTCTATTATTAAGAATCTACCACCTTAATGGAGTGATTTAAAAAATTATCTCACGCATAAACACATTAAGATAAATGTTGAAGATATGATCGTGAGCTTAGGATTGAAGCGTAACATCAGTTTGCTGAGAGACAGGATAGTCACAATTTGATGGAGTTAAAGGTGAATGTTGAGGAGATGCACAAGACCAACAACAAAAAAAGTTTTATGGCCACAAATCGAGTCAAAAACCTTGGTACTAAAGGAAATAAAATAAAGAAATTCAAGCAGAAATGTTTGTCGTGTAAAACGATTGGACATCGTATGAGTGAATATTATATGAAGTATAACATGAAAAGGACTATCCCTTAACATAATGTGCCGAAGGTCGATCACCTTACATTTTTTGTTTCCTATATGATCTTTTCAGCTATGGTGTCTGAACTCAACCTAATTGACAATCCAAGAGAGTGGTACATGGACACTAGGGAGACATATTATATTTGCTCATACAAAAAGATGTTTACCAACTATCAACCGATGGATCAAGATGAACAATTATACATAGGAAACTCTTCTACTTACAAATTTCAAGGTCGATGGAGGGTTGTACCGAGATGACTTATGGGAAGGATCTTACTCTCAATGATGTACTACATGTTCTTGAAATTAGAAAAAACCTTTTCTTTGGATATATGACGAGTAAGAAGGGCTTCAAAATGGTCTTCGGGACGAACAAATTGGTGATCACCCAAAGTTAAATGTATATAGAAAGGAGATATATGAATGAAAACCTCTTCAAACTGAATGTAGTGATTGTGATTCCAAAAGATAATAAAACTATATCTTATGTTTATATGATTGAATTAATTAATATTTGGGATGCTAGATTAGAATATATTAATTATGATGATTTGCATATATTATTTAACCTATAATTATTGTATTGGCCTATAGATTGACCCAAAGGGGGGGGGGTGAAGTGGGTCTTTAAAAACTTTTCGTAAAATCTTTATATTAAAATCTCAAATTAAACTTGTTAGTTTTTGTGATTGTGCGTGTAGCGGAAAAATTAATCACATCAAAATATTCAAAGTAAAGAGTAAGGGATAGAGATAATAAAATCACAAAATACAAGAGATTTATAGTAGTTCGGCAAACTCTTTGCCTACGTCTACTCTTCCGCACTTCCGATAGAAAATTCTAATCCACTAATTAGTGCTTCTCACATATATCACTCAAGAGGATAAATAAACTTTAAGCACAAAAGTGATCACACAAGAAGTGTAAGAATAAGAATCAAAATGATATTGCTAAAGAATATAGCATGAGAACTTGAAGATCTTTGGTATATAACCCTTGTAAGCTCTTGTATGTGATTCTTGCTAATCCTAGCTGTTTGGCCTTTATTTATATAGCCAAAGATGGTATAATATCAACCAATATATTCAAAATTATTTATGACCGTTGAGACTTGTCGTCTAAAGAGTAAAAACAAAGAAGGCTCCTAGGCACAAGTATACTCAGTAGATTCCAAAAATTCTACAGCTTTGTTCCTGCGAAAATCGATCCTATTTTTCAAAATATACAAGTAATACCCATATGCATTTATCATGGTTTTAAATACCTTTGAATAATATTTTCAACCATATGTTTCTTATCTTATTTGGACTATAGAGTTGAGAGAGATATGCTATTTTGAATAGACAAAGGTCCAGCTTAGATTTTTATTGGCAGCTACTGGTTATTTGCATTAATAAGCATTTTGACCAAATATTTTACTTTCAAGGGCATTCATATGAAGCACAATTATAAATAGTATTAAAGTATCTTTCAAATAACTCAATATTCAACTCATCTAGACATGTAATGAGTGAAATATGATCATTTAAGTAAACAAAGGTCCATATTGCGTTTTTCAAACTAACTGTTGTTTTCTAAGAAAACGTTCAGATTTGGACACTCAAAGAACTTGTATTGACATGAAATTAACATAGAGTGAAATATATTCGAATTACTTTTCTAACCATATAAGATTCATCAATTGTGGACAAGTATTAAGAGAGTTATGCTATTTTGAATATACAAGGGTCAAGATCCAGATTTTCTTGTGGTCATTCGAATAAAGAGTATAAAACCATTACAATGATCATTAATACAAACCATGTTTGGTCTTGTCTATAAAACAAGTAGGTGAAGAAATAAATATAAAATAGTGAGAATATTTGGTTCCATGGCATTAATGAGAATCATTATAAAAGTCAAATAAGATTGTTAAAGTAAGATTTATTTATACTCTTATGGAATCTTATATATATGTATAATGTATATAAACATTTCGTGTATGACATTTATATACCATGTATATGAGTCATATTATATATATCATCACATAGGTTATCTGCATGAGACAAAACATGATCAAACATATAGTACAACAAATTTCATGCAAAAACATGATTTTTCATGCATTAGAGTGAAAATGTCAATTAATCATCAATCCAATATTATCAACTTGATTATATAATATATATATCATGAATATATTTTAATAAATCATATAATAACATATTATGAATAATGACAACAAGATTCGTCATGAAAAACCAAGTTTTCTCATTTTAAGAATATTGATCAAAATATGAAAATTATATATATGCATGTATGAATCAAATTAATTATATATATCATGATATAAACTCATATTGGACATGTTGAACATATTATATCATGATGGAAATATATATTGAGCATTTTTAGCATGTTGGATCAAGTATTTCATGCAATGTGTATTGAACACATCATATCATGACATAAACATATAATTGACAAGTTGAACATATTAAATCAAGTATATCATGAGTATATTTAGCATGTTGGATCAAGTAATGCATGCAATATATCTTATAATCATACTGAAAATAAGTTTTCTCAATTTAAGCATATTGTGATCAATATGTGAATTTTTCAAATAATCATGTGTTGGACAATTCAATCACATGTATCATAATATAATCAAATAATGATTATGTTCAAATCATAATATCATGAATGTATGCACTCTGTGTGTGTGTGTGTGTGCGCATTCTAATGAGTCAAGGTATATAATCTCTTCAAGAATAATATCCTATAAACTTAACCTTAATTATATGGGCTTAAATCTTATGCTCTTGATACAGAAATTATACCTGTACTTCACATTCAATATCCGAGAATGGTTAGCGCACGCAATGTATAATTGAATCTTAATACTTGCACTTAAGATATCACACTAGTTAGTTCACTTAAGATATGATTCAATTTAATATACATTAGAACATATAATTTGTGTCTAATAATATCAATCTGACATTATCATCATATCACTAATATTGACATCATCAAAACACATATTGTGACATCATCAAAACACATATAGCAACACGTTGTTCGAATAGAAAATTTATTCCAATTATAAATGTGAGAATTGTGTAGAGTGTAAGTTAACTCAGAATTAAATTCAATTTATTAAAATAAGTACCGAACCCTAAGAGTTAATTTACACTGATATTTGTAACTTAAAATTTGTACAAACAAGATTTGGTGTAAAGTATTTTGTTATTTTTATTGGTGATTGCACGAGATACTATTATGTTTATCTTCTAAGAAGTAATGATGAATCCTTAGAAAAGTTTATGTAATACAAGCAAAAATGTAAGAATCAACTTAACAAAGAGATTAAGATACTTCGAGGTGATAGAGGTGACGAATATAAATCGTCTTTTGTTAAATTTGTTACTCAACACAGAATTATTCATCAAACACCCATACCTTATTCATACAAAAAATGGAGTAATTGAGAAAAATAATCAAACATTAAAGAAAATTATTAATGTCATGTTGATAAGTTACGGTTTACCGCAGAATAAGTAGTGTAAAGCTTTGCTTACTGCCAGTTATGTTCTCAACAAGTTGCCACATAAAAATATTGGACAAGGTTTCATATGACAAATAGAGAGGTAAGAACTCAAACTACAAATTTTTAAAAATATGGGGTTGTCTTGCAAAGATGGTTGATCCTATTCCTAAACGGAGTAAAATAGGACTCAAAACAATTGATTGCATATTTATCGGGTACGCCCATAAAAGTTGTGCATGTTTATTTCTAACACACAAGTTTGAAATTGAAGATGTACACGAAAATCTGATAATAGAATCTATAAATGCATTCTATGATAAAGATGTATTTTCTTGTAGGACCTCGTGTGAGTTGATATCCGAAAAGAATACTTGATACTACGATTAGTGAAGACAAAAATGAAAGATATGTGGAAGAGATTGAACCTATAAGTAGTAAGAGGGCTAATATTATAAAGTCATTTAGTCTTGACTTTCTTACTCACATAAGAAAAAGTGATCCTCTTCGAGGAGGTGATCTCAACTCTTGCAGGACCATTTTGGAAAGAAACCATTACTTGTAAAATTGATTTCAATTTGCAAAAACATACATGGGAACCAATGAATCTTCCATCTAGTTCAAAACCCCTTGGGTGTAAATGGATCTTCAAAAAGAAGGTTAAAGATGATGGATCAATCGATAAATATAAATATAGACTTATAGGTAAAGGTTATAAGTAAAGAGAATGTATTGATTACTTTGACACCTACGCACCAGTTACAAGATTAACTTCCATTTGAATGGTAATAGTCATAGCATCAATAAATACTCTTGAGATAAATCAGATGGGTATTAAGACAACCTTTTCTTAATTAGTGAACTAGATGAAGAAATCTACATCGAACAACCTAAAGGAATTTTTGCACTTGCCAAAGAAAACGAAGTGTATAAACTTGTTAGGTATTTGTATGGACTAAAAAGAACACCGAAACAATGTCATGAGAAATTTGACAAAGTTGTGATATCAAATAGATTCAAAATAAATAAATGTGTCTACATTAAACACACACACACACACACACATATATATATATATATATATATATATATATATATATATATATATATATATATATATATATATATATGTTATTGTATGTCTCTATGTAAATGGCATGCCAATTATTGGTAGTAATAATTATGTCATTAAATCTAACGAAAAAGATGTTAAACAATAAGTTAGATATGAAGGACTAAATGTTGCTGACGTTATTTAGAACCAAAATTTCCAGAATGTTGAAGGACTAGTGTTGTCTCAATCTCATTATATGAAGACACATGATAAATTCAACAAGTACTAATTTTTCTACAACACCTATTGATATGAATAGTCACTGGTGAAAGTATCGCTCAGTTAGAGCACGCACGAATAATAAGTAGTCTAGTGTATTTGATAAAATATGCTAGACCTTAAATGCCTACAAATGAGCAAGCTGAGCAGATATACGAGAAATCTAGGGAAGGCGCATTCGAATGTGATAGTTAGAGCTCTTAGATACCTAAGGTATACAATAAACTATGGTTGCACAACACAGGATATCTAGTTGTACTTGAATGTTACAGTGATGCTAATTGGGTATCAAATACCAAATCCACAAGTGGATATATCTTATCACTTGGAGATAGAGTTGTGTCCTGAAAAGATTCCAAACAAATATGTATTCAAAGGTCTACAATGGAATCTAACTTTATTGCTTTAGACAAAACAAGTGAAGAAGAAAAATAACTTTACCAATATAGACAAAACATATGCCAACTATATGTATACACTGTGATAAACAATCTACAATTGGTAGGGCATATAGTAGTATATATAGATGTCGGTAGGCCTGGAATACGACGTAGGCATAATATCTCGAATGGAGTTATCATTATTGACTATGTAAATTCAAAGATAACATTATAGGTTCGCTAACCAAGAGTTAATTAAAAAGTGACATAGAGATAATATATTGTTCATTGAGGGGAATGATATTAAAACCTACAACTAAATAGTCACCTTAATGGAAACCTAACCTAGCTGACTAGAGATCCTAAGATCTGTTCAAAAGGATAACCTAATTATATGTAGAGAAAGTAATTTTTTGGACAACTATAAGTTCTATATCCATTCCTATGATGAAACAGTGATACCTTTAAGTGTTAAGGATAAGTTGTGATTAATGATTCTTATAGCTATAAAAAAATCAAGTGGAGTATATAGGATACTGTTGATAGTTAATCACATAAATTAGTGAAGAACAAGGTTGGTTCTATAAGAATGAAGGCAAAATTATAAAGAGCACTCATTGAAATACTAGAAAATATTCAAGGCCAAAATAAACACAACCAAAGAACTGCCTGTTAGAAAGTACTTGTGTGAATTCTATTGTTTTGATATACACAAACGGATGAACAGTTCAAGACATCGCATTCATTAGATAGCTAAGTAAATCCAATAGTCTTTTTACTAGAGAAGATTTAAGTCCAAAAACTACCTATGTCGATCAAGTTGCTTTCTATATTGAACTCTTTATAGCATGTCAAGATTATATATGTATGTTTATCTAGTTAACCTCACTCATGTGGGGACTGTTAGAATGTTTGACAATTTTAATGATTAATTAATCTAGGACTCATTAATTACATTAATCGAGTTATAGTTTCAACCTGTTACTCTTCAATTGGAGATTAGCATAATATATTTACATGCAAAAAAGTAAAAAAGTTTGAATGAGATTTTAATTCTCAAAATACACACTCGAGGGTTGTTGAAAACTTGAATGGAATCCCTTATCGCTTGTGGGAGAAAAACTTCGTAGTATATAAATTTCCAAGCCAGGAATAAAAAGTAAAGTCATTTAGGCATACATTCTATGTTGCATTGTGGGTTTTCTATAATTAACTACCTCTGCATGCACTTCTATCATAGATGTCAGTCCGATCACCAAGCCGAGCAATATCGTGCACCAGTGTAGATCGGGGTATAGGTTGGGGTTGGGCCTTGGCCCAACAATGTTCTATATTTTTTGGTAGAAATAATTTAATATTTATGTTGGCCCAAAGATCTACCCAAAATGGGGTGGATTGGGTAGTGACCAAAAATTTGAACAATTAATTAAAACACAAGTTATCAATTTTTCTAATTGATTATTATCTTGTTAAGTAGCGAAAATGTGTTTAACTAAGTGCACATCCAAACAATAGAAATGTAACAATGCAACATACAACAATTTATCTTAGTTTGACAAACTACTCTTATCTACGTCCAGTCCCCTAAGCTTCACAGAGATTTCGCAATCCACTAACCATTTGATTTCTTTCGAAGGTAGAAATCAAACCTTTACAATCCTGATTTTTTTCGCAGGCTTAGAATCCACCTATACACTCTCATACTATTACACTTATCATTTTCAAAGGCTTAGGAGGAACCTTATCTCACTCTAATTTTATTACAGGAAGAATCAAAACCTAATATTTTAAAAGGCTATTAACCTAATCTTTTTCGCAGGCTAAAGATCAAACCTTAATATATTCTCAGGCTAAAGATTAAATCCTAACTATCTTGATTAGATACCTTCCCAAATATGTCTAATCCACTCACTCGCAAACACAAATTTTTTTACCAGTTTCTTCCCACAAGAGATTCTACCACCTCAAAATAAATATGTTGAATTAATGACCCAAATACTACGTGATAGAATTTATGTGAGACACAAATCTGATTTTAATCAATTTAAAGTATAGACAATAAATAATCAGATTTCATAAATAAAAATCGTTTTAAATGATTTTCACGATATTAGATTTGAGAACGATTGTTCTAAAATACTAAATCCAAGTAATTAAACAAATAATCTAAGAAAGAAAAATAATTAACTAGGAAAAATCTCACTGGGATTTCATGAAAATGATTATGATAACTCAGTGAAGAACACAGGCCGGTGATAAAAAAAAATTCACGCTTCGATTAAGAACTCTTTCGGTAATACTCCCTTGTAAATTTCTCAGTATAAAATTCTCTCTTGTAATAGCAAAAGTTGAACGTTCTTAATTACTTCATTTGAAAAACGCAGGTCTTTCTATATATACTTTAAATTAAACCACCAACATCTAGTTTTCAAATTACAAAAACCTTAAATGACTCTTTAATACCCCATATATCGTATACTATCAAAATAAGTATATTTCAGTTAAAATTATTTTTAGAAAAGCTCGATTTGGTCCTTAAAACATTTTAGATTCAAAACTCTTAAAGATATGAAGTAGTTTTACCAATTCAATTAAAAGAATAATTTAATATATGGATCAAATAAATAAGAAATTAGTAATATATGATATATAATAGTAAAATACCCAAATCCCTTAAAAACCTCTTTGAAAATCATTCAAAATAATGTGATTTGGCTAAAACCCCTAAACAATTAATTGTTGACTGTCTAACCATATTGGTTAATCGACCCATACATCAGTTGACTGCCCTTGCAACGGTCAACTTTTTGACCGTTGCACTGCCTGTGGTCGATTGTCCGACCTCCTCGTCGGTTGACTGAATCGCTTAGTGTGTTTTCCCTTTTTTTCTTTATTTCAGCTACTGATTCGTTAGTAGACCGACCCAAACTGTCAATTGACCAAACTGACCAGTAGGGTCACGTATTTAACCTCCTTAAGCTGTTGTTTTCATTAGTCGACTGACTCATTCCGTTGGTTGACCGAATTGACCAGAAAACACATTATTTTATGTGTTAAAACCATTTTTTCAATTAAACGCTTTACCAAAACTATTTTTATGATTTAACACTTTATAAAAATCATTTTAAGACCTTAAACTTGTCACTTCTTACTATAATGCATATAAAATTATTCATTTTAAAGTTTCGTGCGTGCTCCTAATTCGTGTTGCATTAAGAGTATACAAGTAATGAGTTGTTTTTACCTAAATGTCTTCAATACTCTGAACATCTTCATTATCTTCATCTTGCACCCGCCATGAATTCATTTAATTCTTCAATAATCGATTCATGAATTCTTCAATGATTAATCTTTTTAACCCATTCTTTTCTCATTTCAACCTATGGAACTTTCAATCAAATGTGAAACAACAAAATTTTTATACATCAATTATGTGCAAATAATTCTCTTTAAAATGATGTATCAATCATATTTTTTGGAGCTGTTTATCATAATGAGTATGAATGTTACATGTAACATTTATTATTTAGACCATGTTACATGTAACATATACTTACGATCGTCTCTATTTAAAATGTTAGTGTGTTGAATGTAACATCTAAACAGATTGTTGAATCATATTTCATGTAAATATTACATGTAATATCTTGTAGTTCGTGTGACACCAATATTGAATGTAATATTTATTATTTGATATTAATATTTTTTTGGGGGAGTTCTGAATTAGGATATATGTAGATATTATATATAACATTAACTGTGATGTTATTCTGTGTGCCCCGTGATTGTTGAATATAATATCCAATGCAATAGAAAACTAAAAAATCTGAAAGTACCATGTTAAATATAACATGAATGTGAAAACTGAAATTAATGAAAAAAATATTAAATTTAATATCATTTTGAAGATCTTATTTAGACGAATCTGAATATATAATTAGATTGTAAAAAAATATATACAACAATAATTATTTTGGTTTTAATAAAATAATTTTGTTAAATATGGAAACTCTCAATCCCCATTATCTTGCAAAGAAATCAAATAAAATGATTTTGCTAAATATAGAAACTCACAATCCCCGTAGATCTAGTGAGGGCAAATTTGTCAATGGAAAATATGCAGATTTGAATTTGGGGACTGCACTGTGCATGTAAAATATGTTCTAGGAGTTTTTGGTTTATTAGCAAATAAGTGGAATTAGCCTGTAATTTGGTGTCTAATTAGGGTCCTCCCGGTATTTTTTCCTTTTCTAAATTTGCATGTCTAGTTATCCTTAACTTGTGAAATAATTTTTTGTTCCTATCACAATTATTTAATTTTTTAATTAATTGAATATTTAATTATTTTTCACCAGTTAATGTCAATAATTTTTTTTTCGACTTATTCAACTGCAAACAATACCTGTATAGTGATGAGATCATGTTAGACAAAAATTAGTTTAGACTATTTTAAGTTTAATTATTTTTATGTGATTTAATTATTGGTTGATATATTTTTGCATATCAATATGTTATTCTTAGTGAGAAGACTAACGTGAAATATTGATTTGTCAAAAATCATTAAGATGTGAATGATAAATTTTCTTTCAAAGTAGTCCTATAAAGTTGATTGAAGAATATAAAATGAGTAATTTCACATTGATTGCTTAAACCACTTTTATAATCCATTTTGGATTGCAGACCCAGGTTGGGTCATTGGTTTGGGTTTGGACTTGGGTTGATCAAAGTAGAGATAATTCTTTCTAAAAATTTCTTTAAATTGATTCTAACAATTTTCCTAAGCAAACAAAACTTATTTTTTCATATTTGTAACTCATTTTTAATAAGAAGTTACATGTGATAATCCTTAGTGGATTTAAAGTGCTTTTAGTGGCTTTAAAGTGAGACTTTGATATGTTGGGATTACTCATTTGTTTACTCTATAAATAAAGAAGTTTGCATTATCATTTAGATATGAAATTTAGGACATCTTGCACTACACTTACACTTTGAGTCTACGTTATAAGTTTATTCTTGAGAGAGAGTTCAACACTTGTTTTGTTCGCCGGATTCTTTGATTTCAAATGCTAGTATCAGATGATTATGATAGTTGTATCTTGGGAAGCAAACGCCTGAGAAACCGTAAGCACTTAAGCGGAGGCAAAATTTGCTTTAAAGAAATATCATTAAACGATAGCTTTGATTATTATAAATTTATGAGATTGTCATCGGTAAATGAACGTAAGTATAACTTTATTTATTTACTTATTTTATACTTTATTTATTTACTGATTTCCATGTATTTTAATAATTTATTATTGAAGAATATAATTTTATAATGTTTGTTAATGTTTTAGAATATTTGTTGTCATATATTTTATAATCTAAAATATTTACTGTCGCATGTATTGGGTTTCTAAATATTTGTTGTGAACTATTTTATATTCTGTGATATTTGATGTAAGTTACATTCAACAACAAATTTCACTAAGAGTTTATTTTATTGTTTATGACTATTATTTCATTGTTTATATATATTTTTAACATCTTTAGAAATCTTTAATGAAAGTAATATTAATTAATATTAGTATTTTCACCATTATTTCCAACAAATCCTTCTAGCATTTTCTCAAAGCCTACATCCTATGCCATGACGTGAAACTGATTTTTTTTTTTCTTACAAATGATTGGGGAAGGAATTTTAAATACTAGACTTCTCACTAGAAAGACACACTAGATAACCGTTAGGCTACAAATCTTGAGTTATGTGAAACTAATGTATTATAAAACGTTAGGTTCTGTTGTGAATGGAAATAAAAATAGGATGAGACAAATGTATACTTGTGCTGTTTTTAAATTTCAATAATAAATTTTGAGGAACAATACATAATTGTTCATATATTTTAATTTTGGAAAAGTAGGCGATTAGTCCTACTTTTAGGGTCTAATTCGCGATAAGTCCTTTCTTATTATTAAGTTTCGATTTAGTCCTTTAAGTTGGATTTCATTTGAGTTTTTGTCCCACATTGCAGGGATTTTAGGAAGAACTTAGTGAGTAAATTCGGTTTTATAGTGAATATTAGTTACATGTAACGAATATTAGTTACAATTTCATAATTGTTATTTTTTTATATATATATCTGTGTATTTTTTGTTATATGTAGTTATATAATATTAGTTACATGTTACAATTACACACATATATATATGTGTGTGTAATATTTTGTGACATTTAACAAATATTAAACACATAAATTAATTTAATATTAGTTACATGTATTAAATTTAATTACTTGTAACTAATTACATATATTTTGTGTGATTTTTGTTACATCTAACAAAATTTTACACATAAAATTGTTACATTACAAAATACAGTAATATTTGTAATATGTAATAAAATTTTATACACAAAGTTGTTACATACAATCGCGCATGTGCAGGGTTTTCGCCTTGTTCAAATAGACGGGACTAAAACTAAATTTGTTTCCACCTCTTGGACTTTTTACCAATTAAGGGTGAAATAAGGGATCTCCCATCGATTACCCCTTTAATTTTTGCTTTAAAATAATTTTTGGTGGAAGCACAAATTTGGGAGCCAAAATACGAAAAAAGAAAATGCAAGTTTAGCCCCATTTATTTAGTGTTGTTTCCAGATTTCGTTTAAAATTGGAAACAGAAACCAAAATATGAAGAAAAAATGTTTCCAAATTTTTTATTCTAATTTGGAACAAAAACACTAAACAAAGTCCACAAAATCAGAGATTAAAATGTGACTTTTACGATTCTTTCAATTTAAAGTAGGAAAAAAATTATGACTGTTATTAGAAAATTGAAATTCTTGAGAGTTAATTGAGACAACTAAGATATTATGAACTTATTTGTGAAAGAAACAAAGTTGCTACTGTTAGGAAAATAATATTGTTTTGATAATAATTTAAATAAATATTAGATAATAATTTAAATAAGGATTCAGACTATCCCATGAATATAAGTAATAAAAAAGGGTTGAATAAATTAACTGTTTTGTGAGTTTGTTGTTGAAAAGTAATGATTACCTCCTTACGTGAAGATTTTGACAATGGTTACTCCAAAATATAACTGTTGCTCACAAGCACGTCCTCTCGAAGTTCACGTTCACTAAAAGATTAATGAACCGTTTTTATTGAATTATCCCTAAAAATAATATGAAAGTATATGATTAAGAAAAGGAATAACTCTTTGAATGATTTCTATATTCACCAAAGAGTAACCGACCTCACTTTTGTGTAGTGTAAAAAATATAAGAGTTACAAAAGAACAATTAAATAGAATAAGTGACTATAAATCCAAAAAATTAAAAAATAACATAATAATTATAAAATAAAAACATAATTTTTTTTATAAATTATAATCGAGATTTTAAAATTTTCATTAATATTTAAAAAAAAATAAAAAATTAAAACTTCATAAGAGTTACACCGACAAAGAATTCCCTATTTGCTCGAATTGGTTCTTTATTTATTTTATTTATTTATAAACATGGTGTTTCGCACGCCCTGTATTTTATTTCTCGATTTTAGTTAGCAATTATTAGAAGTCATGCTAAGTAGTGGCTGCTTAGGAATTTCAAAGAGTGTTTTTTTCATGTTGAAAACATGAAATCCATTTGAAGCAAATAAACTATGGAGTTTTCACGCTCTTTCTGCCCCCCAAAAGTTATTGTCATGAAAACCATGTTTTCCATGCTTAGTACAATTAAAATGTGTTCCCTAACGGATCAGCTTACATACCTTGATTAAGAATAATCTTGAGGGCGCACTCTCCCATATCGACCTGGTACATTCAGGATTAGATTCAAGATTTAATTCCTTGAATACTCTCTATAAAAATCGAATTTTAATTGACAAAAAAATGGAAGACATTTTCCATTCCCAATTGAATTAACACCAATTGGATGTACAGTTGTGATATTTGATAGGTCGTGTTTAACTTTTAGTTTTTATTTTTTCCATAAAATTAGAGCATTATCATTGAAATTGAAAGAAGGGAAATTTATATTTTTTAAATATGGGTGGGTGTCTATGTGGATTTTCAAATTCTCTAAATTTCACATTGGTCCCTCTAATTTAACATTTATTTTAATCCATCAAAATTAAAAATGCTTATAATAATTTTGGATGGAAAATGGGTTGTGCTCAGTGCGTGGCCTTCTAATAACAACATTTTCATCATTTCATCACTCTATTAAAAATAAAATGTTTTTCCCTAACCTTTACCTAACAACCATTCATTTGAAGAATGAGAGAGAAAAATTTAAATCATGATTAAAAAAAGGACTTATGTTTAGTGAAGTAATGAAATGAGAAAAATATTCCCATTAGAAGTCCAAGTGTTGAGCCCAATTCATTTTCTATTCAAAATCATTAATAATGTTTTTTATTTTGTAGAAACAAATGTGGAATTTCAGGGGATCATATGTGCAATTTGACAAATTTCTATATTCACATAGACACATACCCCTATATATTAGCACCAAAAATATAATTTCCCTTGAAAGTTATATATATACTAGCATATAATCAGTACCTGAAGGCACGGGTGCAAAAGAAAATTGAACCTAAAAAAGATTTTTATTTTACATATCATTTATTTATACAACATTATACACATGTTTGATACTAATAGTTTATTATAAATATAATATAATATGTATCAATAATATTAATAATCAAGTATTAATATAATCACCATGACATACAAAATACTTCACAATAGAGAGGAAAAAAAAATCTAAAGGGTACTTTTTCCTATCCTCTAAGAAAGGAAACAAACATTTTTTTTAATAGTTGAATTCAACTGTTACTTCTAGGTTTTTAATAAATATATATATATATATATATATATATATATATATATATATATAAATAAATAAAAAAAACCGAAAACAACTCTAAAAAAACCTCTTCCAAAAAAAAAAAAGAACAAAAAAATATCCAAAAACTAAAAATATCTCATTTCCCTCACCCAAATCATGTGTTTAGACACAATGATGAAATGGAATTCAATCACTTGAAAAGGAAAAAAATATATATGTACCAATATTCAACTAAAGAAGCAGTTCAAAGGAAAAAAAAATACAAATTGATCCCACTCTTTTAAAAAATTGCAAATTGACACCCAATTTTAATCAACCATTGACGAACCTTAAAATTTTGCAGCCCTTTAAGCATTACATTCTGTCACAATTCACAAATACAGCACACAATGACACAATACAATTCTTTAAGGTAATAATTCATTTTCATGAATCGGTAAGAAATAAAAAATAAAAATAAAATCTCCATGACATACAAAATACTTTACATTAAAGAAAGAAAAAAAATAATCTAAAAAGTACTTAAAACATTGTTGGGGACAGTGTCATGACATGGAACACTCCAAAAATAAAAAAAAAATCAAGTAAATGAGAGCAATGAGGCAATTTTTTTGCGAGCAAACATAATTCACTTCAACAATTCGAGAAATTCATCACATTTGACCGTAGAAAGTTTACAATCCTCCGAAAAATGCAATAATGAATTGATAATATAAACGTCTTCGGATTATATTCAACCGACAAAAATGGAAATGGATAACTCGTATAAGTTGATAAACAATTGGAATTAATATGAAACCAGAAAATTCCATCAAAGAACAGAAAGAATCACAAAACCATTAAAATCCTACTGACCTGCGATGCCTATGAAGTCCATGATTGGGATAATTAAAAGAATAAAACCAAAACATTTAAAAACCATTAATCAGAAAAGCAAGAATTGATCTAGAAATCTAAACTTAGATTTCAAACCTTTTGCCAAGAAACCTACAAAGCAAATCAAGCAAAAAGAAAGGCAACAAACCTATGATGCTCACACAAACAATACCAGTTCCATATTTTATGTAAAAAAAAATAAAAAAATAGATCCACATCAGAAAGATCAAAGAATTAAAAAAAATGATATCCTACTTGATTTTAAAGCTTTTAGTGATGGGTCCTAGTGTCAAATAATATTGTCTATTTTAAAAAATTAAATAGAACCCTTGATGAGTGGGTGGGGAATCAATTCATTAAATATAGGTTATTTTTTAGAAAAATATCCACAGCATATGAATTAACTTTTCTTTTCATTTTCTTATATACAAAAAGGGAAAATATGTTATTACTCACCTTGCCCCCACTCATATCTTCAATGGCTTCAGGAATGAAAGAGAAACCTGTCATGGGACAATCCAAATAAAACTTCTCGTCGTTAGTAGGGAAACAATAGATCATCTCAGCAAAACCATTTCCATTTGGGTGAGACAATAAATCTCCTTCCTCAGATAAGAGCACAGATTTAACTGAACTATCACTCTTGATACCCAAGCACTGCCTACTACTTGGATATAATAGATTTACATGATGCAATCCATTATTCAACTTGAAGCTTTTTAACCTTTCAAATGGAAGTAAAGGTCAAACACCATAAGAAGCAGTACTTTGGGGGAAAAAATACAGAAATAAGGGATACAGTGACTGATAAATTGGTGGTGGAGATAAGAAATCGAGAGCGTCCAGATTCGTTATACGAAAAAATAGAAGCAAAATTGACAAAAACACAAAATAATTAGCATGAAGATGAACTCAAACCCCATATTTGGTGAATCCCTTAAGTTCAAATCACAATAACGATTCATTCAACAGATAAGAATTAAAGAAGCAATCATCCAAAAATTAAACTTTAAACAAATTAAAATAGGGGCGCTTACCAGATGGTCCTCAAAAGAAGAGAAAACTACAGTATAAACCTTTTCCAAAAACATGTTACCAAATAGTCTTTTTTATTTTTTGGACAATTTTACCCCTGCGTTACTGTTCATCCGAGATCCATTACAAAAAAACTCATCGTCACAACTCCAAATCCATCGTTTAATCAACAAAAAATAGAGAGATTCATTACATAAATCTATGTAGAAACTTCATCAAACACTTCAATTTGAAAAAATTCAAACAAATGATGAAAGACGGTATTTTCATACTGCCAGATCTGTGTTAAATATAACATCATGTTATATTCAACATGATATCATCCTGTTTTAAATCATGATAATTCTTAAAAAATACGAAAAATATTTTGAAAAAAATAAATAATGTTTGTAAATAAAACATTATTGAATATAACACGATTGTGTTATATTTCAACATGGTATCATGTTGTATTCAAATGGAAAAATGAATACAACAAATCAGCATCATGTTGAAAATAACATGATGTTATATTCAACATCACATATTATCACAAAAACACAAAACAATTACAGCAAAACTCTTTCCAAAATTTAATGCATCACATTAAGAAAATAACATTACGTTATATTCAATATCACATTATTTCATAATCAATTCAAAAATCTTGATCCACGCAATTAGAATCTTGAAAACTCCACAAGTATTCGGATCAGTGTGACGTTGAATATAACATCATGTTATATTCAACGTCACACTGTTGCACAATCTATTCAAAAATCTTGATCAACGCAATTAAAACCCTAACAATTCAACCATCCAAATTTTCTCCTGCAAACTCACCCAACAACGATCTTTTAACAAAAAACAACCACAAACAACAATTCTAATCTCAAATCCTCACTATATGCTAACAAACTCGTAAGTACATGGTTTTAGCTCCTTGCAAGTTGCAGCCACAACCACAATCTCAAACTAAAACTAAAACTTGGCTAATCAAATCGTCTTCAATGTCTTTGGTGAAGTGCGAACCCTCAATCGATCCACATAAATTTCTCAATCATTAAATAACGAGTACAAACTGTAATACGAGCTCCAATCTAAATGAAAATTGAAACTTGCCAACGGAACCGTATCTGAAGGTTCGATTTTTGTACAGACGCGCGACAAATTCGAATTGGTTGCCACGAAAATTCACCGAAATACGATAGAGCAAAACTAGAACCGGATGACAAGCGTACCATTATCTTAAGGGGCAGACTTGTGGACGCAACAGCGGCGCCGACAAGTATTAGAGCTCGGCCATGGAGGAGCAAAGAACTGCATAGAGAGAAGAGCATCGGATTGAAGCAGATTCATAAGGGAAAAAATAAGAAATGGGGAAGGGTAAAATCGTCATTTAACCAAAAAAAGGCCCATCTTGTGCATACCGACGCTTTTTAAAGGACCATCTTGTGCATACCGACGTTTTTTAAAGGACCATCTTGTGCAAAAAAAAAATAGTGGACTATTTTGTAGATTTAGCCTTTTAAAGAAATTATTTGGTATTTTTCCCATTAAAATATGAACCATATGAACAAATCATAGACAAAGAACATATTCAAATTTTTCAGAAAAGAAATTCATATCTATGTAAGTTGATAATTCAAAATTTTATAGACAAAATAACCATTACCTTCATCCAAATCCTATGTCTCTTGAAGCAAAACTATGTAAACCAAATCCCCTGCGAAATGAAACAACAAAATGTTATCAGAACATAACAGAAACACCAACCCTAAACCTTTAATTTTTCGTCACATTCAAGCTTCGCCCATTAGAACAGACCAAAAACACTAACCATAATTAGTTGTACAAAACCTTCAACTCAATGTTATTTGGATTGAGGCTATGCGGGATAGTGTAGGGAAGGCCAAATCTGGGCAATTCGAACCCAAATATGGAAAATCGAATGTAGGTTTGGCCAATCGTGGATGTGATGATAGAAGAGAACATGTGTGTTGGTGGTGGCTGCAGTGTTTTGCGACGTCGATATTGGGTGAGGGAGGATTCAACACTCAGTGGTTATGGTAGAGAGTGTCTAGAGAGACTGAGAGATGAGATTAAGAGAGAGGGGGGCAGCAACAATGGTTCTAGTGGCGGTTGGGTAGCGTTGTGGCATGCGTCGATTAGGAAAGCAAGAGACAAAGAGAGAGAAAAACATACCTGGGCGTGGTGATGGCAATGGAACAGAGACGGCATCGCGATGGCGATGGAACGACGATGGCGCAGTGATGGCCATGGAAGGGCAATTGCAAAGGGTTTAGGTAGATGGGAGCGAGAGAGATACAATTGTTTAGAGAGAACGGTGGTGTTATGTTAATTAAAGAGACAATTAGGGTGAAAACTTGACTATAAGGAAAGTAAGAAAATTAGGGGAATTAGACATCTTTGTTTCCATAATATTGATAGGCGATTAGGAATTAAGAATTGAGGAAATTAGGCATTTTTTCCCATAATTTCGGTGTCTTTATTCAAGGAATTAAGGTTATAATAGAGAACTAAGAGATAAAGAGAAAAAATTAGGGAATTAAAAAATTATATATCCATTTTGTCATTATATATGTCCTTATAAATCAAAACGTCCATATATATAGCCTTATTTTCATTTCGACAAATCCAGTTTTTGTTTATGGCCCTAAATTTATGTCTCGAAAATGTCCTAGTCATATTTTTTGTTTGGTCTTGTTAGTAACTTTGTTTGTCTTAATCATATTTTTTTGTTCTAGTCATAAGTTTCTTCTAATTAGCCAAAAAGTCGTCATATTTTATATAATAGATATTTGATGCCTAAAAAGGATTATCGGACACGTCACTTCTAAGGTTTAGGGGGACGGAGCGTCTTCTGGTTTTTCTCACTTTCCATCAGTTAAGGTTCCTGCAAAATAATGCATCGCGGGTACGCTTGCCGGTGTTGTACCTCCGGTGTGAAAATCTGTCGGGAGTTTCGAAAAAGAATGTAGCAGTATGATAGTTGGGAGAAGGTGTGAGTGTTCCAGCGTATTATCGTGTGAACTTTTTTGGTACCTTAGGGCATCCGTTGTTCTGGTATTTATAGGGAGGGAAAAGACTTATTTGATAAGTCCTCTCTAATTCTCAGTGCACCATTATGGTGAATGCGCAGATCTCGGTCCCGTTATCATAGTGATGGCGATGATCGCGGGTGGAGATCATGGAGCCATTACATAGAGAGAGTAATGGTAATTTCCTTACCAGGCAAAGGCAACTCAGATTGCTTTCGAGCAGGAGCGTCTTAGCGCTCGCACCCAAGGAGGCATGACCCTACCCTAGTGTGGATAAGAGGCCTAATGGAGCTGGCCGGTTTGGAGTCCCCGTGTCAGTCACGTGTTGGTGACACGTGGCACCCTTTTAGGCTTAATCAAATTTTATATCACCTGGCACACTCATCAATCCTCATGTTCGAATATTTTTTAAAACAAATTTCCATGATAAAAATATAAACATTTTTTTTAGGCACAATTTGGTACTTTTTATCTTCGAGTGTTTTTTATAGTGAAAAAGTAATAAAACAAGAAAGCTATTTTAATTTTTTTTAAAATAGCATGTTTGATGACATGGAGATAATATCTTAGTATTATCTATATAAACGGTGTCTTAATGTAAAAGAATGTCATCTAATGTTGAGAAACTTTGGGTAAAAAGGTTTTAATCCATCAATATGTTAAAATAAGAAATCGAAAAAATAATAATTATTTTTTACTTTAAAAAACAAAATTCTCTCTCTTAAATTTTGAACTAATTTTATTGCACAGTTGCTATCATCATCATTGCAGCCCTTGTCGCTCGTCGTCATCATCTCATTTTTTAACCAGATCTAGCCTAGATCTGGTTCATCCCTGCCATCTCAGCTCGTAACTACCGTCACCGTTGTCGTCTCATTCATCCCCCGCGGCCCATGTCCTTGTCACCCACCATTGTGTTCATCCTTGTGCCCGCTTTGTGATTTCTCTTATTTCTAAGTAGATATGATTTCTCTGATTTTTTTATTTCTCTAATTTCTTCCTCATAACGTGTTCGAGAGTCTTGACTTCTTGAATCTCTATGATGTACTTAAATCGTTGTTTGATTCTCGCATTTGTAGATCTTAATTCATCTCCATCCATCTATATGTCCCATATTTCAAAATATGTTATTGATCGAGTTTATAGGAAAATCATATGCATATGAATTTATCACTTCTGACCACTTTTAAAAATATTCAAGTTATGTTCAAGTGTTGTACGTGATTCTAATTGAGTTGTATTAAAAGCATAAGAAGAAATGAGTTGAATTACCTAGAAATATAAAAAATCTTCTTGCTCGAAAAAAATCTTCAATATCTTCATTGCAACAATCTCGATTTTTCTTAGATATCTTCTTGAAAATCACTCTATTTCTCATTTTGCTCAACGGAACTAAAATCTAAAATATTTAATAAACGCAATAGTTCCATAACACATCAACGTTAATTGATTCATCAAAATATCTAGGGTCAACAGTGACAATTAGGATTAGATTCCGATTGGTGTTACAAGAGATTATATTATTAATTAATATACATATAATTAGACAAGGAGTTTTCGATTTTACATATACCATGTTTGTCTTTTTGGGAGTAAAAGATAAAAAGATCATATAGTACGAAAATCATAATTGGAAGTTTTTCTTGGTGAAATTCCTATCAACTGCATATGATTGTGATATGTGGATAGATGTGACTCATAGTCAGAGAAGATTCCTTGAAAAAATAATTTAAACGACAAAATTGAAATTGTTTTAAATTTAATTAATTAATTATTTCTACCGTCCATCTTTTGATATGAATTTAATGGGTTACACACAATGAGCAACGAAAGTTTAGAAAGTCCTTTTAAAAAAGAACGGGTAGTAATGTTAAACCCTAGACAGTGTTTTTCGGGCAACTTCTTTATTTCATGTATTGTTCTATTATTTTGATTCTTACTACAGAATCAAAACAAATCCACCTTAAATCTTTGAGATTAGAATTAGATTCTTAGATATCTCAAAGACACTTTCATTATGGAGTTTCTTGTGTGGATATTACAAGAGGCAAGACATTTGTGTTGTTTCTAAGAGAATCCTACTCGGTTTTTGATTTAGGATCAGATCTAGCCGATGTTCGGAGAGCTTTCTCAGATCATGCCTCGAGAACTACAGGCTTTGAGGCTGAAGCACCAGAAAAGGTATATTGATTAAATATGATTTAATCTTTATCGTTTATATTTGTTTTATGTTGATACAAATACATATGTCTTTAAGGAACCCTGTTTATTAAATGTGATTACTTTTTTCTTTTATTCTGCCTTGCAAATCTAGTGATTTTAATATCCGGTTCCTTGAAGTAGTACCAGAGCCACACCCGTAATTAACACAAAATAATTTTGGTTATGTTGTATAATATATTTGATTGTACTAATATTGATAAAATTATTATTTTTGGGTCTTCTAAAAAAGTAGTAGCGAAAAGATGTAGATATGAAAGAGTTTAATTAATTTTGAAAATTACTTTTTAAATCAAAATTAAAAAAAAAATAAAAAAATTAGAGAAGTCAAGGGCATGGTATTGCGGCAAAAAACCTTGTGTACATATCTTGGATTGTTTCTGTCTCGCCCATTTTGGAAAGCTCAAAGTGGTGAACCAGAGCGCTGATTTTGGATTCTTTCACTGTGTAGCCTAAAAAGTATCCCATATTTCTTTTCCCGACTCACAAACTGATATCCTGTTCTATTCATTCATATCTAATCCACATAACAACAGATTAATAGCTTAGGCATTTATAGATAATCTTTTAAAATCATCCCCATCATAATTATCTTCTTTCTCATCAACACCTTGAACAAAAGGAACATACAAATCATTTTTAATAACTAGCCATGTTTTGTAATTTGTAGCCCATAAGAATGCAGTCATTTTGGCATTCTAGAAAAATAATTCTCACATGTAAAGAGTGGTGGACGGTGCATAGATTGCCCCTTAGCTAATGTATTACTCATGTGATGTGTCATGTGATCGTGTTAGTTAGGATGTAAAGTCTTTTTGGCTAATTAAGATCTAGTACCAATTGTTGACCCAAATATCTACTTAAGAGGGAAGGTAAATTTGGTAGTTTAAAAATTAAAATAAAATTTCCTAACCAATTATTATCTTGTTAATATACAAAAACGTGAATCACTCAATGCAAACCAAACAGATGAGGGAGAGAGAAATTGATACATAGGTTTATAATGATTCGACAAGCTCCTCTGAGCTCTTACAGGGAATTTGTAATCTAGTACCACACCTGATCCTTTTCCCGGGTAAGAATCAAACTTTTACAATCATTATTTTTTCAAGCTCAGAATTAAAAATTTATCCTTGATTAGGCAATATCCATACCCAATTAACACTCTCACTTAAACAAGTTATATTTAGGTCCAAGTTACAACTCACAAAAATACAAAAGATTTATTGGTTTATTTTCACAGGAGCTTCTACCACATCAATTCAAAATAAACTCAATTAATGGTCCCGATAAAAGTGATAGAAAAATGTATGAAAATCTTAATATGGATTCTTAGCAATAAGAACAAAAACATTTTTAACCATATTTTCAGAAAAATCATTTTAAAAATATTTTCGATCAATTCAACAAAAAACGATTTTATATTGCAATACAGCAAGCTCAAAACTTTAGATATATCACGTATAGCACAACAATGTTGAGCAAGTAATACAATAAGAATGATCTCACCAAGATTTTCTCAAGAATTTCTCAAGAAGGACGAAAGCAATAGCAACGTTGTATCAAACCCGGTTTTTGCAAATGAAACATTTTTCTTGATCAAGAATTCCTCAAAACTTTTCTCTCAAAAACATATTTCAGAAAATATAATCTCTCTTTTTTGAAATCTGAAATCTTTTCGAATTCTCGATATTTGAAAAGTTAAAAACTCAAGTCTATATACAGGGATTTCAAAGATTGCCTATAATGACTATATTTGAAAAGATTTATCCAAAAGTAGTAGATATAGATCTCATATATAAATCTGAATTTCGACAGCTAGTTTTGACAAAAAAAAAAAACTTTTAAAACTCTTAATTTAGTCCCAAAAATATTTAATTTAAAATCGAAAAGGATAGAAAGAAATTTTCCGCTATAAATCACAAAATTAGAGAATAAGTGGACTAAATAATAAGATTTTCAAAATATATGTTATGTCTTTGAAAAATAGTTCATAGCTATTAAAATATAATTTTTCAACGTTCAAATGCTTGAAAACTAGCTAGCAGATATTTGAAAAATGTGCTAGTCAAAACAGAAAAAAGAACACATCGGTTGACCGACTTCCATGTTAGTCGACTGGCTAGTCCTCAATGTCTACATTTCAAGCCTTTGCAGCACAAGTCAGTCGATCAGTCAGTCGACCAATTTAGGCCCTGAATCTCCAATCCAACCAGTTAGTCAATCAAAATGGGTAAAATCCCAATTTCTGGTATCCTGAATTTAGCGGTCAACTGATTCATTTGTCAGTCAATCGAAATTGCCTATTTCTCATTTTTTAATTTTTTTTCAAGCATTTCTTGATCGATTACATTTAAAAATAATTTGTTAACATAATTTTTTTACTTATGACTACTTTAAAAATATTCATTTGCTATCATCATGTGTCGTGCATGGTTCTAATCGCGTTGCATTAAGAACTTAGAAGAATTGAGTTGTTTTATCTAGCAATACAAAAAATATATTTTTTTTCAAAAAATCTTTAATATCTTCATTGCAACCATCTTGATCTTTATCATTCTTTCTTATAAAAGCAATCTCTTTTTCATTCAATTAGTGGAACTAAAATCTATAACCATTTTTCAATAAAAATCATTAATTCCTTAAAACATCCAAGTTAATTGGTTCATCAAAACATTTAAGGTCAACAGTTCTACTTGTTAGACACAAGACACACCCAATGACAAAAAAACCCAGAATTCTACCCCTTTCAATTCCAAGGCTAATAGGTGTTCTTTAATGACTCTTAGTGAAATTGATGGGCCTCCCAACCTAGTCATTCTACGGAGCCCTTCAATTTTATAATTGGTACCTTTTTTTTTTCCTAGCACCCTTAATGATGTGGTGCACATCCTTAGAACTAATGCAGAATCTCCTACCATGTACATTTAAAGAAGAAGAAATCTAGTCAAATTTGTCCACAAGCCATTGCAATAACTTCCTAGGCAAAGTTTTAAAACTTAGACCTAACGGTCCTCCAAACCCCAATTCATAGAACACTTCTTTCTGCGTTTGTTCAAACTATTTGATATATCCATGATTAACCTCAAACCCAACTTGGTCTCGATGGGGGGTTTCAAAGACAAACAATTCAAAATTTCAGTAAACGTTGCATATTTAATAATTGTTTCACCTTTAAAGAAAATAACTTTTAACTATTTGAATATTCAATTAATAAACTTGAAAATTGGTTTGGAGAAGTAATCTTAAAGAGGACTGGTAGCATTGGATATAACTAAATTTATAATTTTTTAAAAATAATATTGTAACTATTTAGGAAACTAGTTACTTTGGCATGATGGCACCATTTATGGTGCCACCAATTGTTAGTCATACAGTTGTACCACAAAAACTTGTCATTATTAACCCTGAACTTACAACATTGGCCAAAAAAAAAAAGAAAAATTGTAACATTCACTAATAAAATTGATATTTTTAATAATGACAACTCATAGCATGGTATTCCCAATTAATCGATTTTAACACGTACCCCTGAGCATGGTGCCAACAACTGTTGAAGGAAACTAATACCCAATTAATAAAGGACTGGTGCCACTAGGCCTAACTTATGGCGCCACCAATTGCTTAAGGGAATGAATACCAATTCAACCGAGGATGGCACCGAGGTTAGGTTACGGTGCCACCAGGCCTGAGTCATTTGTTTACACCAGGAAAAACAAGTAATTATTACCCCTAAACTTGCAACGTTGTTAAAAACACTAGTAACTTCAACTATTTAAGATGTAATTTTTTCATGAATGCTAATATAGCAGAATATTGGTGGCACCGGGCCCAAGTTAAGGTGCCACCAGGTTTAGCACATTTTGTTCCACCAAGGATAAACAACTCACTATTCGATGGGAAACCATATACATGAACTAATAAAAGTTCTCTAAACCTAACTGACTTGGACACGAGGATGTGGATCACTTACCTTATAACCTCCTAATTTATCATAGACACACCAATTGAGGCATCCGCCTTCTTGTTCGACCTAGAACCATTGTCATGGCAATCGAGCACAAACTCCTTGCTCTCTATTTCTATTAAGGCAATCGCCTGGTTTTCGTAAATTATTTTCGTTTTATCACTTACCTTACTCCAATTCTTGCCTATAATGCTTCTCCCCTGCAAAATATTAATTCATTCTCCTACATTACAAACAAATGAATTTCATGAATTACTCTTCATAGTACTTAAACAAAAAAATTCCTAAACAGAATTTGTGATATTCCTCACCCAAATAAAATCCTCCCTTAAATTACCTTATCAAAACACAAACTCATAATTTTCAAGTTTTTTATTTATAGTTGATTAATCAATTTTTTTTATTTTTTTGTTTTTTATATATATGAATTTAAAAATTAATATAGCTCTTCTACGAAATCCTTGCTTTATAATATAAACAAGTTTTAGACTCACGTATTACGGTCTTAGAAAAAAAATTATAATAATTCTTAATATTGAAACATGAAACACATAGATATCATTTGGTTATTTTGATAGCAATATCCGGGAGCGGATGTATAAATTTTAGTGAGTAATGACATTCTATAAATATCAAATATAAATATATCATTCAAAATTACATAAATAATCATAAAAGTGAAATACGATTTTTTCAAATTAACTTTTATTAATATACTATAAAAATAAGAAAATTTTAATATATAGACCCTAAGAGTTGTACTAATCATAAATGAACCTTCAACTGCCTAAATAAATTTTTTAATCCTCACCAATTTCTTAGTGAATGGTCCCTAACATTTGCCCATCAATTCACATTGTATTTAGATTGTCATGCGAATAAGTGCTCAGCAAGAACCAATTTTCTTTATCGGATTCGACAATTCCCAAATATACACATGTCGTCTGCAAAATCAAGAGATTTGAACCAAATTTGTCTTCGAAAATTGAAAACAAGAACATCAAATTAAATTACAGAAAATCCTCTTTTTAATTATATAATTTGTGATATTTTTGGGTGAAAAATGAATACTTATGAATGTTCATACAGACTGGGCGTTGTTCTGACGGCGATAAATCAATGGTTGTATTCCTAAAATAGCATTGTCATTAGCCCCCTAATCAATTAACCTACCATATAGAACTCCCTCGATTATAGATACTTGGTCAGTTACCCATAAACACTCCTCCTCTCACTCGAAAATCCCGAAAAACCCTAAATTGAGCTTTTTGCGGCGTCCCTCCATCGACAATGGCAAAAATGACTGATTCGCATGCCTCGCCGTCCAAAGAAAGGGATAATCCTGATCGTTCACAAGGTTAGTATCCATATTCTTGGAGGTCATCTTATAAAATTGTGAATATTCATTGTGTCATTTGTTTTCTGGTGGATTTCATTTTCGTTATCGCAGTTGTTTGAATGTTTGATGTCCTATTTGTACGACAATTGGTCGAATACAGTCAGAGCACGTGTTATATAAGTCTTCCTAAGTTCTAGAGTAAGTTGGAGTAGTGTTCATGTGGGCCACATGGGACCGCTTTGTTAAGTAAAAGGTTAATTTCTTGACTGTTCAACCCCATATGAGAATATTTTGTTTGGCATATTCTATTTCCACACATGAATGTTCATGCATGTGATTCATAAGTCGACTGTTGTTTTGTCATCCATTTCATTCGAGTGTTCATATTTGTGTTGCTGTCAAAACATTAACCTCTTATGATTGTATGAACATTCATGGCTACATATAGAGAATTACGCATATTATGCACTTATGTTGAATGTTCGTTCTTTTTCGGTGTGTCGATGTATGTACTTTTGCATATGAATGACAATGTGTGTGCCATCTTCCCCTCTCTCTCCCCTTGTGTGAATATTCGTAAAACACTAATTTGTGTTTGCAAAAAACAACTGGGTGTGTAATTTTTGATGTTGATGTACTTGGGCTCCCTTGAATAGTCAGTCCAAATGTTGTGTGTGGAAAACATACAATCAAAACACATCCACAATCAAAATTTCACCGTGTAAACTATGCAAATCGTTTTTGGGGTTGATCATTTGCCATTCGTCTCATGCTGTGACAGTTGAATATTATTTAAAAAAATTTCAACGTATTAACTCTTACTGCGCATACACTCTATGTATGTTCGAAAAACTGAATTTTTTACATTGGCGTTTGTGGACATGCTTTTGTTGCATTGCGAAACATAAAACCAAAAACTAAGAATCAATCTCAATCTCAAAGTAGATTATTTTCGTATCGGTCTAATCTCAAGCAAACATGTGATCTGCTGAAGGAGTGCAAGCTCACGGCAAGGCACATGGAATCGTTATCTAGGACACCTATTTGTTGAGTGAACGTTTGAGCGGACTATTTGAGTGAACATAGAATTGAGTGAATTGAAATAGTGTCATGAACATACGAGTGAATATTCATACAAATTTTTGAGTGAACATCAAGCGAACATAGAATCGAGTGAAATTGAAATATTATTGTGAAAATATGATTGAACATTTACACTGAATATTTGATTGAAATCGCCCGAACACAAAATTGAGTGAATTGGAATATTTGTCCTGATATTGAGTGAACGTTTATATAATTATCAGAATAACATATTTCGTAAATAAAAATAATCAGGAATGATATTTGTTGGAGACTTTTTTCTATAATTTCTTTAAGTACTATAAACTTAATTATTTGAGTCAAATATTTTTTTTTTCACAATTTTATTATCTTTGAATGACTAAATAATAAAAAAAAAAAAATCAAAAAAACAAGAAAAGGAAGAACAACATTGTCTAACCTCGTTAAAATCTTTATTAGATTATATTAACAATCACATAAGCCTCAACTACTTTCGTCACCAAGGCCTCGTCAGAGTCACTTTATTTGCTGGCCACCAGTATCTACAACCCTCCTCCCCTGCTCCTCCCTCTCTATATCTCACTCTTTCACAGACACACACATTCATCTATGGAACAAAGTGTACGGTTCAGTCCTGCATAATGGAAACAAGTGAAGAAATCTAGCTGCACACAAGATTATATGCACCAAAAAGAAGTCGGTAACAATTTGGTGGTTGTTTTGATTCATCCATAGCCTATCTTTAGCATCTAAATGGACTGGACCATTCAGGCTGCCGTAATTTCTGAAGGCCTGTTTTGAGGGATTGCGATAGAGTTGTCGAGTAAAGCTTGTGGTTTTGTTGGTGGATTCTTCACTTCTTTTCCAGGTATTATTTTCCTTCTTATATTTTTCTCCAATTTGTAGTGGATCAATAGATTATTTTGTTTCAGATGAATAATGATCAAGCGACACTGTTTAGATTCAAATATGATTAAACCCCTTTTTAGCTTGGTTTTCGTAATATTATCTGACCTTTGGCTTTGATTTGTTCAAATTTAGTCTGCACGCTATTTATAACTTTCTGAATTGTTTCAATCTTATTTCATTTGTTTGGAATCAAAGTACTTAATGTAGAAAATCTAGTGGGCCAAACTGACTCTCAAAGAACGCATTGTAAAATGAGGATTGTCCTAGGCTTTATATATAGCTCAAAATTAGGTAATACAAGCGATATGGGATTCCACACGCCCCCTCATGCGAAGGGTGGACTTTTGATAAACCACTACAAACGGATATCAAGGGAAAGGCCGAACATTGATGTTGGTTTCAACACGGCACCTCACACACAGGGTGGACTTTTTGATAAACCAATATTGGAGGACCCAACATCAATATGGGATTCAACTTATCCAACATCATACAAAGAGTCTTAGCTCTCATATCGTTTAGAAATCCAATAAGCGGACCTATCTCACTATCAAAAGACGCCTTGTAAGATGAGAATTGCCCTAGGCTTTATATATGGCTCTGGATCAGGTAATACAAACGATGTGGGATTCAACACTATAACATTTAAAAGACAACTAGTGGTAGTGGTTCTGTTGATTATTCCTTGGTTTAATGTTGAGTGATTGGATCTATGAAAAACCATATGAATGTTGAAGTTACGAGATTCATTGAGAATATGTAGTGTAGCTGATTGGTTGACTCTAATGTTGACTTTAGATTTTGCGTTGCAGTCTAATTAGTGACATATAAAAGAATGAATGTTGTTGTGGAGTTCAACACTGCCTTAAACATTAGAATTAAGATGTAGTTGCGACTTGTCGCCATGGTTTTTCTTTTGAAGAATCACATAAAATGGCAGACCAGTGCACAAAGGCTCCTGCCATTGTGGGGTCTGCCATTGTGGGGTCTGGGGAGGGTCAGACGTACGCAACCTTACCCCTGTATAATTATTATGGACCTGAGTAATTATTCTTCTACCTCATATTTGAAATCAACAGGACATCGGATGTGTATGAAGCTCTTTCGATTTTTTTCTTGTTCAAGTTGTGTGTTCTGATGATGTTTCCGGTTAAACCAGTTGAGGAACTTGAGGCTCATAGTAGATTCTATTAAGGATAATTGTTTTTGTTCATTTTATTTTATCATCCTTCTCAAGGAAAGAAGAATATCTTTAGTATACAGGGCTTGTTGGCACTTGGTGAATATTAGAATGTGAGCATTGATGGCGTTAACTTGGTTGATGTGTCAAAACTATTCAAAGGTCGTGCACTTTTTTCATGAGACTTCTTCGGACTATGAGAATATTAAGGGACGATTTGACGACTCCTTTTTGAATTATTTTTTATGTTTTTTAGCAAAAATACTTACCAATGAAAGCAGCGATTGTTTTGCATTTTTAGAAAGTACTTTCAAAAGTCAAGATTCAAGAATGTAAAAATGCTTCTTCTTTTTTTAAAGCAAAAATAGGTTTTTTGTATTACTTCAATTTTATATTTTATGAAATTGATGGACTAGTACCTTACTCAAATTTTCTCAACCCCTTTACGAAATTATTTTGGGAACTTAGATAATTTATATAGATAACACAAAGATATCTGATAAGAGAAATTCCGAGAAGGCCCAAACCTCAGCCATGTGCCACGTCCGCCAATCACGTGCCCCGCACGTGATGCCCGAAGGCCCCAAACAGACCATCAAACCGATGAGAAGCCACAAAGGAGAACCAGGACGAGCAAGTGAAGGTTGGAGGGGTACAACCCAAAACTTGTTGTCGACGTTCAACCCAACTATATCCGAGCTGAGGATAAACACGTCATCTCGGACCAAAGCAACTAGCCAATGCGACTTGTGCCATACTGAGCAAAATCAAGCGCCCGGAGGCATGATCAACATCCACCCACTCTACTCAGAAAACCGTTACAACAATCCTCTAAATTAGGATCGGTTATGATTCCGAATTAACTGCTTATTAATCCCATGATTTTACTAAATCCAGAACATTCATGGGGATTGACCACGATTTATGGAAGACTTGCCCAACAAATCTTCCATCTCTTATAAATACTACAAGAGGTCTAGACAAGGTATGCACACTTTTTCCCAGTTGCTACTTTGTCAAATTTCATTCAGAACTACTTATTCTCATACTGGAGGTGCAATGCTAGCCGGGCCACCCGCATTGCATTCTTTTGCCGAAATCCAAACCCAAAGGAGATCATATTTTGAATCTCGAGAATCATCTTTGACGATCCAGTTTTTGGCTTCGTCAAATATGCTTATAATTTTTGCTTTTTGTTTTAAATAAAAACTCTTTTTTTTGTTCAATTAAATTATTTTATTATAAAAACACATGAAAAATCTTAGAAAATGGTGTTTAAGTTAAATATTCTAATATAGAGAATTTTGCTTGATGTGTATTCACCTTTTTATGAGTTACTTTGCGAGAAACTCACGCAATAAAATTGCTTGTGTTAGGAAAATGGAATTTGCTTTGATCACCTTTGATGATGTAAAACTAATTGAAGTCTTTTGACTTGCCAAACCCATAGTTGTTAAAGGCGTGTCTGGGCGCACACCTGGATGCAAGGCGCATTCAGGCTCCACTTGTGCACCTCGCCTAGGTCATGGCACAGGCCTTGCATAAGGCACGCGTCTTTAGGGCCTCAGGTGCATGTCTCCAAGCGCCCCTCAGGCTCTTCTATTTCTCTGCTTCCTCTGCCTCTACTGCTACTTTTGCTTCTCTGCTTCTTCTTCTGATGTTGCTGCTTCTTCCCTTCTTCTTCTTCTTTTTTTTTTTTTTTTTTTTTTCTTTTTTTTTTTTATTCCAATTTTCATTTTTTGTTATTTTATGTTATTGTTGTTTGTGGAGATTTTTGTTTTTGTGCTATAATTGTTGATCAATTATTTAATTTTATGCTCAAATCTCTATTTATTAGGAATCAAATTAGTTTATTTTTATTTATTGGATCACATGAGAGCGTGCTTTATTTTTATTAATTGAATTTTAGTTCATAGTTCCACATTTTGAGTGTAGTTTTGCAATATAACTATACTATAAATTACTTTCTATTTTCTGTTTGTTGTGCGCCTTACTTTGCTCTGGCTCGCACTTCGCCTAGTGTCTTGTGCCTAGGCTCAAGTTAACCTTTGTGCCTCGGTGCAACTTAGAGCCTTTAATAACTATACCCAACCCAATAGAAAATTAAGGTAACTAATGAGACTCTGAAGATAGTTTTAGCGTCTATGTAGAACATGCTTCCCAAAGCTCAGTTTTAGGCGTTTTGGACAAGTGATATGATCTGATAATCAAATGTTGGAACGTGTTTTGGTCTATGTAGACAATGTGAAGAATTGTTGAAGTCCATATGTAGGTAAAAAAGGATCATTAAGACCAAGAGCGAGTTTTATCTTTTATGAGTTCGATTTAAAACCAAAAAAAAAAACTGATTTAGGAAAGGCTGCAGAATGGAGGTTTTAGACTGATTTTGGGGTGGTTGAAAATAGCAGGATAGAAGTTAAGGTTACCGGGGAAAGGCAGGTGACAAACCACTTTTGCTTAAGCCTTGATCTCCAAACGTGAGATTCTTTGGTATCACATACAAGAGGAGGGAATCCCATCACACAATCCTGAAAGGGCTTAGAAAGTTTGCTAATTCTAACAGAAATTGAACTAATTATTAGGAAAATGCTGATGACTAAAATTTATAAAGATCTACTAATATTGCATATATTACTACCTAAAAACCTTAATAAACTCGAGCTAAGATCCATGGGATGGGTTGCTACTACGACCCTCGTCCAAATTTACAAAAAAAAAATCCCATATAACCTTGACTAAAAACCTTAGATAACATAGTTAACTTCAGATTGCATGAAATAAACCAAAAATACACTTACAAATTATAATAAGACTCAATATGGCTCATTTTACAAAGCTCTGCCAAGCCACAACTTGAAATTTGGAATTTTCTTTGAGAAGTGATTTGTATAATCATGTGCACGAAAATAAAATGTTTGTTGGAAGTATAGAAAGTGAGTGGATACAATTTTCATTCATGAAGGGAAGAAAGTTTAACTTTCTTTTTTCTTTTTGTTTGATAGAGCGAATGGAAAAGTGCGAGGAAACATTTTTACTTGTTTGGCATTGAGGAAATATGAGATAGGAAGCATCGACACTTAGTAGACCAACGTATCCGTGTTCGATATTGTTGTGGACATGCTTGGATAAGTATTTAATGCGCCTAAATTTGTGGATTAATATGTCCTACTATTTTATTATTAATTTATTGTTTAGACACTTTTTCGGCACGTAAGGATAGACGTAGGACACACCAAGGGGACATTTCTAATAATATTCAGGAATGAAGGGGGTTGAATGTGCAAAAATATATAGAGACAAAACCAGCCCAAATGTCATGTTCTTGGAAAAAAAACCATACACCGTCTCCTCTTATTATGTGAAATAGGAAACTATTGAATTATTGGGTACTACATGGCATCATGTGGGACGAAGTGTTCTTTTTTTATTTGTTTATAATTCTATTTTGAGAAAAGATTAGTAATTTAATTTATATTAGTATACACATATAAAATATATATAATTATCATTTGTCGTATCCTAGTTATATCCTTCTAATTCTTTTGGGATTTGACTTGTTCCCATATCTGTGTTTTGTCATATTTGCTTCCCAATTCGTGTTATTTGCTTCTTAGAGTATGAGGGAGAGAAATATTAATTGTTAACATTTCGAAATTTTCCCTTCCAGATAGTTAAATAAGGGTTATTACCACATAATCCCTGTAATTTTAAATATTCCTCCGACATCCCCTGCCATTCTAAAATTACCATAGGAATCTCTTGGTGGAAAAAAAGAGTAAAATGACCATTATACCTTTGAGTTTATGCGGGAAAAAAAAAGGGGTAAAAAAACTAATTTTAATGTTATTACTGCAGGAAATTGCCACCGACACTCTCGTATTTAAGATGTTGACCAGGGTAATTGCCTGTCTTTTGTTAAATACCAAGGACACCCATTTTTTTTTCAATCGGAGCACTTGAACTCCCAAGTCAGAGTTGACCTGCTAATCTCATCCTTTAAATTTCAATATTACCCTTACAATATAACATTTATTCATGAAATTACCTAATTGCCCTTCTTACCTATTCGGCTGACTTTGACAATTTTTTCTTCTCTTTTTTTCATTTTTAATTTTTTTTTTCCTTTTCTTTTATTTTTTCTCTTCTCTCTCTCTCATCTAGATGAACCCATCCCCCACCCTACCCCCATTCATGCCCCCCTCCCTTCCCACCACCACCATTCATATCCCCTTACTAGCTCACCACCACCGTTCACCCCTTTACCAGCCACCTCCATCATCCAATCCTCTCTCTCCCCAATCATACCTACAACCACCACCGTTTAGCCCAACACCATCACTGTTCATCCCTACCACCAGCCCACCACAACCGTTCATCCCCCCTAACCAGCCCACCACCACCATTGGCAACCATCTTTCAGCCACTACCACCATCTAGCTCTTCTCTCTCTCCCCCCAACTGTACTCACCACCACTGTCCAGTCCAACAGTCAACCAACCACCAACATCAACCCACCATCGCCATCTCCACCTATTTCGACTCACCACCATCTTTGCCTAACACCACCACAAACGTCTAGATCCACTACCAACATCAACCCCCTTCGATTTCTCTTACTCTAATCTCCTCTCTTCTTTATAATATATGTGTGTGTGTGTGTGTGTGTGTGTACACATTATACGTATGTATATTTCATAGAGAGAGAGAGAGAGAGAGAGAGAGAGAGGAGGAGGAGATGAGAGATAGACAAAGAGAGAAATTGAAGGCGATGATGGTGGCTGAGACAGTGGTAGGAGGTGATGGTGGTGGTGGCAGCTATGGTGGCAGGAGAGGTAAGGTGATGGTCGTGAATTATTGAAGTAAGTTGGGAGAAAAGAAGGGGGGGAGAAAGAAAAGAAAAAAACGACAAGGAAAAAAAGAAAGCTAATTATAAAATGTGAAATAGTAATTGCATCTGTTTCATTTTTAGTTTTTTTTATTCTTAAAAGATAAGGGTAAATTAGTAATTGAGCACTATTTTTCTCCGACAAAGGGTCTTCATGGTATTTTGAAAAAAAACAGGGATTTCCGTGATCATCGTCTCAAATATAAGGGGTGTCAATTGCGCTTTCCCATAATATTGTTATGCCCTTTGTTGTTTTGCTTTAAAACACATTAATATTTATAATATTTCATTTTTTTTCCTTTTTATTTTTTGTTTTCTTGATCTTTCATCATCTTTCTTGTTCTTAGTAGCGAATAAACACCACCATAGGTATCCATGGTCACCCCTATGCCAGTCCATCTACCATGATCAACCACCACCTAACTACCTGAGCAATGAACCACCACGACCACGAACCACCCCTGCTCTGTCTCCACCATAACTACTTTTCTAAATCTAAAAGAATTCAGACCTCGTCTGTGTTCGTGTTCATAAGTAATGACACTAGGCAAAATTCAAACAATTTGGTAACTTCGATCCTTCTTGATCTCTCCTCATTTCGGAAAATGTTTGTGTGGGATTTTTTCGACTCTCGCCGAGATATACACATAGCTTAATTGCACAAGGGGAAGGAATTTCACCAGCATAGTTCTAACGATAGTGAAGATGAAGTTGATCTTCTTTAATCTCGACTCCATCAACACTTGGATTCTCCTTGATTTTATTATACTAAGAGATCTGATCCAGAAAATACATTTCACTCGTTGCCTTCCCTCCCAAATCAATTCTATTTCTTACTCTTGCCATCTTGAGATCCATCATCCTATAACTATAGACATCAGACTTGAAACTCTCGAGTCTTGATGAAACCATCATTTTGTAGCAGATCTAGAAAAATTACAGATAGAGGATGCCTTAGGTAATCAAATTGAAATGATGAATGGTGTCTCATGTATTATTCAAATTATAGGGGGTGTCTTTGGTATAAAACCAAATGACAAAGGGTGTCCCGAGTGTTAACTCACTGAAAATATTAATGTTAATTTCAAAATTAAAATTTGTTGACTTTCACTACGCTTGGGGGTCTCAAAGAGAGAGATACTTCGGAGGCTTTGACCTTTTTCAAGGTGTAAGTTTATGCAAGGGTTCTTCTCTGTCCATTTCCTCCTCGGACTCCCCCACTTCTAACAAGCCCTACTTGGCAGAGTTGTCTTTTTCTGGAGGATGCAAAAAATGGTAGTATAATAGGCATTTTGTTTTTAATTTCATGTCCTATGGTGTTGGTGTATTATGATATTATATTATAAAGGATTTAACAAGTTGTTTGAATAATATAAGGGATCGTTGTGGTTTCATTGGAAATAATAGGGGATGTCTATGGTACTAACCCCAGATAAATAAATTATAGAAAAGTTATATGTTGGTGATATAGAAGTAAATTAAAATCTTTCCTTCCAATTTTCCTCCCAAAATTAGATTTATACATATTTTCCATCTATTTTTCCTTCCTTCCCATTATCATTGAGTACCAAACAATGGAAAAAATTATTTCACTCACATTTTATTCCTCAACTTTCCTTCCTTTAATTTTTCTCCATCAACCAAACGGACCCTCAACCGAAAGGAAAAGGAAAAAACCAAAGGAATTACTACCTATTGGCATTTGATTATTTTACAAAATAGTGTCTTGAGATAGTTTTAAGCATATAAATTGGTCAAAAGAATGTTGTTGGTCCGGAAGAGATGGTAACAGAAAACTAGTTAATAATTAAGGGGAAATCATTCACATTTTTCTTGTCTAAGTTTTATCTGTTATGTTACCAAATTAAGGATTTTGTTCTTTCTATTGATGTCTCTCATGTTCATGTCAATTGCGTTCACTGGATGTACTGCCTTCCTTGAATATCTTATGGAATCCATTATTTTTTAGTATAAATGATTTTAGTAGAGGTTCTCTTAATTTTTGAGACGTTTAAGTAAATCCTTCTATATGCATAGATATATAGTCATCAGGCTTCTTCTGATGGATAGTACAAAATTAACCAAAATGGAACCTCTTAATAACTAGAACATATAATTGTCTACTTGAAAAAATTTCAGGATTTTCCTTATTTTGGATTAAGGTTCTTTTAAAATATATGTGTGTGTGTATATATTTGATATGCTTGCTTTCTTGTTACAGTCATCAAACTGTTCCTAGCGTCTTGAGTTGCTTGTGTCTTTGTTTTTTGGTACAAATGGTTGGGAAGGTGGATTTTAAACACTAGACCTCCCACTAGAGAGGCACGCTAGATAACCACTAGGTTATAAACCTTGGGTTGAGTTGCTTGTGTTTCATTGATGCTCATTGTTCATTCAATAAATGATCTTGTTTATGTTATTTATAGATGTTGAATCTAATGCAGGCCTAGTTGAAACCCATCTTTTTATTGATAAAACTGATCGTTTAAAACGAATAATCTTGTTTATGATACTGGGTAAGTGTATCTAATTCTTGAATTTCACTCAAAATAAGTTAGTTTTTTCAAGTAATTAATCAAATTTTACAAGTTTTCCTTACCTTAAAGTTTGTGGTTTGTTTTTGTAGTGCAAGAGTTCTTCATTGGTGATGTGGAAGAATGGACAAAATTCAGAGAGACTACTGGGGTAGTTGTAGAAGTCCAATGGGCCTAACTCATGAGGATTGCCTTAAACTTTATATATAGCTCATGATCAGGTAACACAAGCAGTGTGGAATTCAACATGCCCTTCACGCGCAGGATGGACTTTCGACAAACCACTGTGAATGGATATCGGTAGAATGGCCTAACATTGATGTGGGATTCAACATATTTCCTTATAGAATTTTTTACAAACACTGCGACTGGATATCAGAGGACCCAACATCGATGTGTGATTAAACACGCTCAATATTAGACAATGGTCATGTTTCTAATACCATGTAGAAATCGAATGGGCATAACTCATTCTCAAAAGACATCAAAAGGTGCCTTGAAAGAGAAGGATTGCCCCACATTTTATATATAACTCAAGATTAAGTAATACAAGCGATGTGGGATTCAACACATTCCTTCACGCACAGGGTAAATTTTTGACAAACCACTGCAAACGAATATCGGTAGAAATGCTCAACATCAATGCGGGATTAAACATGTGTGTGTGTGTGTCAGAGAGAGAGATGGTGCAAGTTAAATTTTTACATAATTTACACAAGCATTTTTCCCTATATGCTGAGTATCTTTTTATCTATAGGGCTAGTAGTCTTCAGAATAATAACACAATAAGTTAAAAGGGATTCTCCCTTGTGCTATATAATCCTACAATAATTAGTTTCCGGCACCATCCTCTGGCCGATCGGCTCCAACTAGGGCCATCTCTCTGGTCACATTATCATCATTAGCACCTTCAACAACTCTATGCTCTCCACCCCTTTCATCAAACTTTGGCCCTTGTTCTTGTTCCATTGATTTCCCTTGCAAAAATTGATTGTCTAAAGAACAAAAAATACAAATGTGTCAAGAGCCAAAAAAGAGACAAAAACACTATTTACATGTGAAGAAATTGGTGCAAATTCAAAGGAAACACGACCCTTTTTTTGTTAAGAAACAACTGAACTATATTAGGTGCCACTCAGATTCCAAAACTGGAAAGTTCATAGTCAGATCACTGCATTTTTACAGAGCAAATTGAAATCACAACAAAAATTATGAACAAGAACAGATGCATTACACAACAGGAGCATTCCATTTTTTTTTTAATTTAGTTGTATGAACTGGTTATGTGATGTAGTAGTAGTCAGTTATTACCACTTTCCTCGTCTGATGCATCTTCAATACGTGAAATAGCATCAATCAAGGCTTCCTCGTGCTCCTGCAATTTCATGACATCAGAATCACAATGAAGAAAGAATTGGTTCGGTATTTCATGCGTAAAACAAGATCTCAATTCCTACCTTGAGCACTTTTTTCACTTTGTCGATATCTACAGGATCGGGATGGCCAGCGCTGAAGACTTTCTCCACCTATTAAAGTTCCATCAGCAACAACAGAAAAGAAATTTACACACACACACACACACATTGATGTGGATATCTATTTACACGGCAGTGTTTGGGAGCACGTAATTGAAGCCATGGAATTGGAATTCGAAATGAACGCATGTAAATTTTCAAATTTTTGCTTGCTTTCATTTGTAATTCCAATTCCCAGGCTCCAATTCAATGCAACCAAACACTACCTGAGAGAGAAATATTGAAAGCGGAGCGCAACTGGACATTTTGAAATTACACTATTCATATGTAAAATAAATCATAACATTTTTGAAAATGTCATACAATTAAGGAAGATTGTTTTGACTGGTTGATTATGTTCTATGAATTTTTTAGGAGAAATTTTCCTTCCAAACCCATTTCCCAAAATGCACAACCCGACAATCTTCTTCATTATCACCTTATTGTGAATGTTACATTTACAATTTACATAACCAACTCAGGCTCCATTTGGATGGATGAATTTCAAATCGAGAGATTTAAGTAATTTAATTGCAAGAGCGATTGCTCATCAACGAATTAATGTTATTAAATGGGACTCTAAAAACAAGTTTGCAAAAAAAAGGAGGGAAAAGCTAAAAACTACTATACTATTCAAGTTAGTAGGGTGGATTTGAAATAATGTTTTTCACTAAGTCATTTCAAATTCTTCGATTTGGACTCTTAAAAGTATGTTTTCACTTTATTGATATTTGATATTGATATCCATATCTTGTATAGGTTCTACATTTAAGTAATAATTTTTCACTTTGAAATCTGTTCATTTCAAATCCTTCAATCAAAAACTCGGCCTCAATTCATTTATAAAATTCAATTACAAACAGTTTTTGGTGGCTTTAACCACGGGAAATGACTATATATATATATATACATATCACCAGTTAGCAATGAGGTGTGATGTTTTAAGAGTTGCAGACAAACCTCTTTAATCAGAGTGTCCGTGTGAAGTATTTCAATATCAACTAAAGCCTTCTTTCCAATCCCGTTCTGCAATGGAGGAAATTCCTTAATAGACTGACTCTTTGTGATTCCTCTACCTCTTCCAGCACCAGGAACTGCACCACCACGGGCCATAGACTTCTTAGATCCACGGCCAGGTCCATTATGACCGCCTCTACGAGAAACACCAGGTTCCACATTTTCCCATCGAATGTCTTCTGGAGATATCTGACATCAGCAACAGATAATGTTTTTCTTTATTCTACTTGAATGACAATTACATTGTCCCCATAGGAAAAAGAGAGAGAGAGAGGGAGAGAAACAAAACTAGATCTTACTCATTTGAATGTGATCTCCTAAAACCCTTCTGCTTCATCATCAGTTGAATAGCCTTAAAGGCATAAGCTCAATTATGCATCATATGCTTTACAATTCAGCCAAATAGTAATACTTTCTAGTCTTCAAAAGATGAGATATTTCTCTTATTATAAGGAATGAAGACCACTGGACAATTTAATCATTATATAATTCTTATTTCCAAATAACGTTAAAATATCTCTGATTTCGTAGCTATAATTCCTGAATGTATTCCATATTGTTACACGAACAAGTACCGATACCTAAGAGCCTTCTCAATTTAATTATAGAATAAGTCAATTTAACGATTAATCAATTTTTAAAACATATTAATTGAATTGATTTAAGTTAATAGTTTTTCTTTTACTTGTTCGACTGGAAATATTGGTTTTGTTACAGTGTTAGGTTTTCTTGCATTTCATAGTTTGAATGAAAAATATTTTCTTTTCCTTTTTCTTTTTTTCCTTCTTTTCGGGGGGAAACTTGGCAGATTATCATTGAAAAGCTCACACTTAACCTTTTTATCCAAACTTTTTTTTTTTTTCCAGTTTTCCTAATCCCTTAAATAAAATTTCTTTATTTTAGCCATAAAATTTCTTTATTTTAGCCCTGCCAGTCGTTGGAATTGTGAACGAACAAATTTTCCCTTCGGTGATATTCAACTCATAATTTCAACATCTATATCATTAATTGAATTAAATAAAAGCAGACATATCCTAGGATTGAATTCAACAAACAAAATGGAACTATCAACGAAAACCACCACAAGAAATTCAAGTATTATCACCATATACCAATACAATTGAATTCAACTCAAAATATCAATGGCTAAATATAGAGTTGGATTCGCCTAGACTCTTCCGCACATATGTTTGGGTTGAATTCAACTAATATATACCGAAAGTTTCACCATTCATTTGGTTTTAATTTCACCATTTTTCATGCGATAACACTTTATTTTATAGGCCATTGTTTTTTCAGGAAAGACTCGGTCGTAATTATTCCTGATTATGCAATACATTGCGCGTGATGTGCTATTTTTACTGATTAACCTTCCCAACAATTTGCTGAAATGCTGGAGTCTTATTTGTGTAATGACTAAACTTTCATTAGAAGTTTAAAATGTTCTTAGTGCTTCAATTTTGAATTCCCTGGTTGCAATACACGCATTTTTGTGATTTTTATCTACATGAGTAGATTTGAAATATCAAAGAGTAAGAGAAAATTTAAAAGCTACATGATTTTTCTCTACATTCCTATGTTTTCTGTGATTCACCCCGATTCAATGCCCTCAAACTGTCACCCATGCAGTTGCAGAGGATCTTCGAAGATTTTTGGGCGATGAGGAGCATCTTGTTAAGGATACTCCTCATCAGTTAAAAAATAATATTTTATGATGTAGCTATGTATACGGTGAACTGCCATTGGCAACCAGTTACCCCGCATTATCTCTTCCAACAGAGAAACAAGTATATGGAACAAACTTTGATATTTTATATTATATTGACAAGGCACGACTATTACCGAATGAAATTTTGAATTCATTTTGACATTTATTAGTTGCAAAAAAATTTAGATGAATTATTCAAGCAATATTTTGTGGTAAAAATATTTGTCTTAAAACAAAAGTTATATAGATGTGTGCGTGTACGTGTGTTTGTATTTCCGTAAGAAAAAATAATCCATAAAGGGCGGCAATAAAAGATGGATTGGTATCTCCACTCTCAAATTGACAAAGGGCGGAAAAAACATTTATTATATGTTTTTTCAATAGCACGTGATTTCAATGAAATTCAAACATGGCTTCTTCTTTTTTTGTTTTGGGCGGGGAGGTGGGGGGGTGTCAAAGTACACTCATTAACAAATAAGATAAAATTAACAAGGAGAAAAGCTCAACATGAAAGAAAATCTTCACCTTACCTCTTTGAGGTTGACCCATTCCCATGTTTCATCTACTGTGTTAATATCATAAACAAGAGCATGTCGACCCTGGCAATGTTTATAAACACAGTTTTTAGTCCAGGTCCACCAAATACTAGAACATGGTTTAGTCAAGAGTGATGAATACCTCAACAGGGTCGTAATCTGTTATGACAGCCTCATAGAAGCTTTTGTCTTCAGGCCACCTTGTCCATACTTTCCTGCCTACTAAAGAATTGAAATTTGCTGCTTCAACTGGTTCTTTTACAGCAAAACCTGGCGTACCCCGACCTGAAAATTGAGCCCTTCCAGTTGAAGGGCCCTGCATTGATTTCGAGAATTAAAAAGAATTAAGATAGATGAACCAAAAACAGAAGTTATGCTGAAAGATGGGGGGTGTCGGTACTTCCTATATTCAAAAAAAGGGTCTCTTAATCCAAAAAAAATCATAGATGACTAAAAAATTTGGGTGAAGAAGTTTTTGTCCATCGATGATAATATCTTAGTTTTATCCCTATAAACGGTCTCTTAATCCAAAAAAAATCATATATGATTGAAAACTTACGAGTGTTGATTTTAAGTGCTAAAATTATAAGTACTGAATTTATTAAGTGTTGAATATATTAAGTTTTTACTTTTTTAATACGTTTAACTTCAAAAAAATTATCTTCGTACAATTTTTTGCCCATAAAATAATTTGTACAACTTTTTATGTTTCTAAAATAATCTTTCTTTTTTGTTTCTAAAATATTCTTTCTCTACAATCTCATCCTCTATTTTTTTTCTCAATTTAGTACTTTCTCTATCTATAATTATTTGTACATTCCCTTTTTTGCAAGATTTTATAGTATTGATGTTGAATGTTGGTTGTGGTAGCTAAATATTTGATGGTGTGAAATGAGAAGTGCAAAAAAAATAAGTGAGTCTTACATAACTTTAAATTTTGAACAATATTTAAGTGATACATATATTTTTAAGTGGTTGATTTATTTTGTTATTAAATACACTTAATTTGATAAGTACCCAATTCGTTCAGTTTTAAGTGCAGAATTGTGTTATCAAACAAGCCCTAAGTCAGTTCAGATTAAGTCTAACTTACTGATTTTGGCTTCTTGCCCCTAGCTGCTAAGGCAGGGACTTGCTTCAAAGCTGATGAAGAGGGATGCATTGATGGGCGCAATGTTGGAGATGGTGCATCCAACGACTGCGATGTCTTTTGTTTCTTCCGTGATCCTGAAACAGTAGGACTAGGCACGGAGTCATGAACATGTTGGCTGCCCCCAAGCATCCCAGGTTGGAGCCCCCGTGCCTTCCTCCATTCCCTGATGACAGTCAAAATAGAATCCAATTACATTGACTGAAATATAACTTCCTCAAAGTTCCACATAAAAGGACAATATAATATTACAAGTGACTTGGCACATTTTATGCGTGTGCAATTTTTATAAACCAGGGACATTAAAATATACTTATTAAGGGTATTATGGATCTTTAACATGCTGATACACCAAAAATAAAAACCACCCGTTGTTCTCCCTTTATGTATAGTATCAGTATAGATGTTATTATCAGACCTAATCCTCCTGATGATGTCATCACCATTAACCCTGGAGAGGAGCTCTCTGTGTTCCTCATCTGATACTTTCAGCTCTTTCCTGAGCTCTGTAATCAAACTTTCCTTCTCCTACAATACACAGTACAGAGCTCAAACCTCATTATTATAATTCAGGAAATTAGGAAGTAAAATATTAAAAACAAAGATTTAAAAATATATATATATATACACACACAAGCAGGAACATGTTGCTTTAAGTGATAGGACACAACACCTTTATTTACAGAGCTTCTATAAAGTACCAACATTCTTTTGTTGTTATAAGTTAATTGAGTAGGAATAATTAGTCAAGTATAATGAGAATGTGAAAAATGTACCCAAGTAATGGCATCAGATTGAGCTTTGAACGCCCGCAGGATTGAACTATATGCTTCTTGCTCTATGTTGTGGATCTGAGTCTCCATATCACTATGTAAGACAGAGAATGGAGCAGTACCTACAAAAGCAGATCTTCCATTCCCAGAAGCACGACCCCTATTTGAAAATCTATTTTGATGTGAAGGGGGAAGGTCATCATCTGTTCCTGCATTTATATAAGCAGCATTGTAATGATATTCTTCTATCTTGTGGAGTACCAGAATAATTGGAAAACTATCATTATTATTAAAAGGCTAGCCATTTTAGAGAGACATAAGCCTCATGGCGTGGGGCGTAAGCCTCGTGATTTTATTTTATTTTTATATTTTAAAAATTTATAAATATAATTATAAAAAAAAAAAAAAAAAAAAAAAAAAAAAAAAAAAAAAAATCAACATTGTTAACAAGTTCAACTTTTATTGCCCCAATATTAACTAAAATGAATAAAAACCACAGTTGAGTCAATGTACCCATGAAAAATATCAAATCCAACAAATATGTGAAATGCGTCAACTGTCAACACAACGAACTATAAATATTCTTCTAAAGCGTAAATGGAAAGGCAAAAGCACAAAAAGTAAGCTTTTAAAGATTCAATGTAGTCCAAGACGAAAAAACACCTACGCATTGAAGGTTTTGGTGCCTTTATCATGAGGAATGAGGTATTTCTTGACCTCCACACCTCAGGGCAAGCCCCGGGCGAGTCCGGACATTGCCTTTTAGAACACTGATATTATGTGCTGAACCGTGAGAAACAAAACAACTTCTCATACAGTCCAACTTAGCAGGTCACACATTGTTCGTTTGCCATAAAATAAACAGATTAAAAACTATATCCCGAAAGATCTAAAATTGCAAAGTGAATGCGCCCAAAGCTGGAAATTGAGCAATAATCAAGTAGAGGACAAAAGCCAAACCAAAATAGTGAGCAATATGATACACATTTTTAGTGCCCTCTTTGAACCCCAAGCTTTGTATACTAATCCAAAAGATGTCGGGTTTTCAATAAGATTAACTTTTCAAAGTGTACCATGAACTTAAGCTAAGAGATGATCTTGATCGTTTAACTTGCTAAGAAATGATCTTGATAGTTTAACTCAACAATATTCTTCAAGCAAAAGGTGAACTAGAATACTGAACCCTAATCATCGATATAACCCGAATTAATGGCAGTCCTGATCCTAACCCTAATATATTCAGATATAAAAAGGTGAAGAAATAACAAGAACATTGAACCCTAACCATACCATATCTAAAACTGTATACAAACCTCAAAATAAACAATCGATTGGAATAATAATGAATTCTTCATGAAAATGCCTGAAAAACAACCAAATATATGCACATGTCAAGATGCAATCCCCAATTAACTTACCACTGCTATCGCTAAGCTCGTATTCCATGGCCGTTGATTGAAAACAATAAATTTTCGATTGAATAAAAAAACAAGTTCACATGAACAGAAGCAAAACTAAGAGAACCATCAAAATTGGAGAATTCGAGAAGAGGAAAGACGAAATTCCGAAGTTATGCATAGAAAAAAATGAAGGAAGTATCATTAGCCATTTAGGGTTTGAACAGCCGGACAAAATTCAAAAAATCAAAAAGAACCAGGATTTGCCTCTCTGGAGCTTCCAAAAGGGGAGGAAGACTCGGAAGAGTTCGTGGTCGGATCTGATTTGGTGGTTCGGCGGCCGTCCACGGTGGTTCGGAGAGAGAGAGGGTGGATGTGAAAGACTGCGACCGAGCAGAGAGATTGATCAACGAATAGGAAAAATTTCACTTTTACCCTCAAAGTCTTGGATGTGTGTCGAATCAGTCCCTATAGTTCCAAAACCAAGTAACCATAAATTTGGGGTGGATGTCCAATAGATCCACAGACTCCACACTTCAGAGAAAAAACTTCACGGAATTGGTCATGTTAAGGGGCACTTTTGTCAATTCACCTCAAAGCATGTTTTTTCACTTTTTCTTTTCTTTTCTTTTTTTCTTTTTTTTTGACAAGAGTTTTTTCACTTGACTATTCTATATGTACAACCCATTATATCTCTACTAAAATCATTATCATTTATTCACACATAAATTTAACAATATCATTTATTAAAATAATAAAAAATATTTCTCCTTACAGATAATCTAGGAGTTTGGAAGGTGAGCTATTATGCTAGCATTGACAGTTGCACTGCTTTAGAAGTTGAACTCAAAAATTTAGCAACGGGTATAAAAATTTCGAGAAACAGAGACTATCCTATAGTTCCAATTGCGATGGTTTCGGCGGAGGCCGTTATCCTGATTCAAAACACTTGTCTTGAAAATCACCGATTCAGAGATTTGATTAAGGAGTGTAGAGATCTTCTTCACCTCTATAACTACACCATTTATTTTGCTCCACGGGAAACTAACATTTGTGTTGATATTTTGACTAAGAGAAGTGCTAAGGAAAATTACAACCTAAAGATTCTTGACACTCCAAGTATGGATATTGAAGATATTCTCTTTCAAGAGATGGATAAAAAGGCGTTTGATTTATTCCCAGAACCTAGATTATTCTTGTTTGTTTTGTTTTGTTTGTTATATCTTTCACTCTACCAAAAAAAAAAAAAAAAAATTAACTCATACACAATCTTAAAACTCCTTGCTCTTTTTTTTTTTTTTTTTCCCCTTTTCCTTCCTCCTCCATCCTCTCAAACACAAACCTTCTTCTCTAAAACAAATCATACTAACTGTCTTTTCCCATTATTTCAGGCAAAATTTTTATGAAACTAAAGAAGTCATGAGTAGTGAACAACCAAAAGAATCAATGGTAAACTTTGAGGTTATTTTTCGTATTTTTTTTTTTTTAATTTTTCTATCACTTTAAATCCCTTGGGATCACATTTTGTTCAGACCTGTAAGTTTGAATGAAACGGATTTTCACGGACTAGTAAATCTATGGTACCATGGGATTGTACATGCCTATAGGTCCACAAAGTTCTGGGACACACGAACATGTAGGTCAATATTGTCACACCCTACCCCGGGCACTCATCACAACAAACACATATACAAACGCACTCGCCTACTTGTAAATTTTCCTTATAAAATATATATATACCTGAACTTTCCACGATTCACGTCCGACCGACTCACCACCAACAAGACGCTACCTCTGGACTCTCCCTAGTGTCAATAGTGGACCACACCTAGCCGGGTTACCTGCACCCCAAAACTTTTATCGGTGTACTGTCTTCATAATAAAAAAAAAAAATCATGGATCAAGTATAAATAGTAAACACCATACTTCAAACTATAAAATAATATAATCACATACCCGATTCCGCTGCCACCAATGGAAAAATATAATATAATGATAATACCACATTCGTAACCAATTTTCTTCTGTCCACAATGTAAAGAAATAATGTATTTAAAACACCCAAAATAAATATAAAATTACAAACTGTACGGAAATCTAGTTTCCCTGTCCTCAATGAAATAAACCAATATACATAAATACATTAAGAATATCTAATTCAAACATTATAAATCAATCAACCCGATTATTTTAGATCAATTTATCCATATATTTTAAAATAGCCGGTTCAAAATATTTTTAATCGATCCGTCCAAGTATTTTAAACCCACCAGTCTAACATCTCGTCACCTCATAAAATATTCCACCAGTCAACCAAAATAATATATATTTATACGACAATCCATTTTCAAGTAATATAGATATATATCCAACCGAAACAATCCAAATAGTTCTTCGTATACTAACAATACACCACACCACCATTCGGCTAGCCATAGGATCGCTTTAACCTCACGATCGGGAGTTGCAACGGTACCGTACCACCCGCAGGTTTTGCATTCCCTAATGGGTCAATCCACATCCCTTTTGGGAAGAATATCCATATCCCTTATGGGAAGAAATGTCCACATCTCTTACGGGAAGAAATATTCACATCCCTTACGGGAAGAAAACTATGGCATAGTCAGACCAAACACCACTTTCCACCTCAAAAACAAATGACTTGGTCCATAATCATTTTCCACCCTTTTAGAAACCAACTAGATTCAACAAATCATTTTCTACCCTTTTAAAACCAACGTAATCCACAAAATATTTTCCTACCAACACCCAAAATCGCTTAATCGATATAAGTTGCAAATTCATCCATTTTTAAATAAACGCATTTTCCATAATATATACAAAAATACAATTTGTAATTTATGTAGAAAACAATACACTCACCTCGATATCCGTTTTGCAAACCTGTCACTGACCACACTCCATCGGGACGTCGGTGCCTGCGAACTTAATGGTGATAGGACCTAAATTAATATCTTAATTAAAATAACCTAATCGTGCAATGCGGGTCCTAAGTTTCACAATTTTTCCATCCCCACATTTTATTATGAAAAATTATTATTCGGTTAGTTTCGCTCCGTTAAAATTTACTATATACAATGTAGTAATACAAACGATCCCAACATTTATTATTACAGTTACGAAATTTTGATGCTAGAATTTAAATTTAACAAACATAAAATGTTAACGAGAAACATTATCCGTTCCGAAACGGCTGTCGATTTTTTTTTTTTCCTTAAAAATTTTAATTTCTGCTCCTGCACTCACCGCCTAGGCGAAAGATCCACAATCAAGGCGAGCTTCCCTCATTTTTATTCTGTTTGGCGCACTGATCCTTCTCTGCCGAGGTGAACGCCTCACCACCTAAGCGAGCACATTCTCTTTCCTTTCTGTTTTGTGTTCTGATGCTTCACTACCTAGGCAAAGTTGTCACCGCCTAGGCGATAACCGTCTTCTTGCCCCTCTGGTTTACTCCCTGCTGACCGTCTCCCTCTCTCTCTTCTCACCAGCTCGGAAGACTCCTACATCACTTTCCGATCATCTTATGCACCCATAACACTCTATTTGACGCTCCCCCCACTCATCAACCTACTCATTTACACACAAAAAATTTTAGAAAACACAAACACACCCCTACACCCATATGCATGGCAGAAAGAAAAAAATCGGTGACTAATCACACTCATACACATACTCTAACGATGAAGAAAAACAGACCACCCCCACAGTCACACACACACCCACGTCTAATCAAATACACCCTTACCGAACGACGGCGATGATTACGCACTACCGGACGAACGACGATCACACACCCACCGGAGCAAACTGCCCTCTCTCTCTTTCTCTCTTTTCGCTTCTGGATTCTTCCTTCCTTTTCTCTCTTGCGTGTGTATGAATCTCTCTCTCTCTCTCTCTCTCTCTATATATATATATATATATATATATTATTTTCAAATTACATTGACCTTCCCTAATTAAGAATTTGAAATCATTTTAGTCCAAAAGTTTACAATTTGCAATTATGAAAATTGCTAATTAACCCCTCAAATTTTAAATTCAATAATAAATAACACAATCTACCCCATTATTTCTAAAATACGCTAAAATACAGCTTAAAAAAAACAGGGTCTTACAACCCTTTCCCCCTAAAAGAAATGTCGTCCCGAAATTTTCATTCAAAACAATAGGAATTAAAATTTTGGTTAAAACAATAACATTTCAAATTCGCACCGCATGATTATGTTAGTTACATTTGATTCTAGAACAATTATCTTTTATGTAAGGTTCCATAACCGAAAGTCACCCATAATATCGTAACCATCAAATCATTTCCACATATCGCAACATTTTCATTCGCAGTGGCCCACATTATATCCAATAACCAACAAACAGGGTGTACTTTGGTCGGTAACACCTAACACAAACAACCAACTGTCAAAGAATCCTATGTTCCTAAATGCTTCCGCTATGCTACTCTGATAAAAATAACAATAAATACAATATATCCTTAAAATATCACGGTAGTCTCAGTAATTTTTCCCATAACCAGAATTTATCCATTTTATCCGACATTTCCAGTCAATCTATTCGCAACAATATTTCCATCCAACATTTCAGCCAACAAGTTCGCAACCAATATCATAAGCAACAGATAACCCATACACCACGTGGACTGGCTCGTGAGACTAAAAATCATCAATCTCAATATTCATATCAAAATTCAATAGTCCTGTAAACGTTTTATAAATACGACCACAATCCAATTTTAAATAATAAATTTTTTGCAATACGCCAAAACACATAAATACGTTTCAAATCACCTAAACACGTCAAAATCATATAAATGTCCCTCAAAACACATAAATATCACTGAATCACATAAATACGTATCAAATTACGTCAAACGGGTCATCTATAAGAATTCCCTTCGTGCCTCCACATTTAATCAAGTCCCTGACAAAACCACGCGCTTCAAATACGTCTCAATCCACATAAAAATGCCTCGAACATATAACCATGTAAAAACATGTATCGACATACATAAATACATTTCGACTACGAAAATTCGATATGTCATAAAAAGTCAATAGTCTCTGTAAAATGTATATAAAAATACTATATAAAACTCCAATAAATATCTAAAATACCCATCAACTCAAGGATAATTCCAATTATCCTTTCCATTTTAACTCCCAATATTTTCCCAAATATTTCAACAATCACCCCACACTCAGATAATTTCCAACCATCAAAGCTTCATCCCTATCCCTGACATGAAAATCAACTCTGCGACCATTTTATTTTTTTTTTCACTTTATCCCGAATCTTCTCCAGTTGAACATCTAACTTCTGTGCTTCAATAATACTGTCAATCAATGTCAGCCTCAAAGTCAAAGTCAAAGTCACAAACAGCGCCGCCGTCTGACCAACCGCCAATTGAACTCGTAAAGATCTCAACTCGGTATACAAATTAATATGAACCACTCGAATGTGTGCGACCAAACCCGCCGATTTCTGATTCAACGCATCCGCTACAACATTAGCCTTCTTTGGATAATAGTGGATGGTACAATCGTAGTCCTTGATTAATTTTATCCAATGTTTCTACCTCAAATTCAACTCCTTTTGTGTAAACAAATACTTCAAACTCTAGTGGTCGGTGTATATTTCACAAGTTCACCATACGGATAGTGCCTCCAAATCTTCAAGGCAAACACAATCGCTGCCAACTCCAAATCATGCGTCGGGTAATTACGCTCATGGTTCTTCAATTGCCAAGATGCATATGTGATTACGTGACCATGCTGCATCAATATATATATCTCAGCCCTTGGTGTGACGCGTCGCTATAAATCATGAAACCACCTCCTTTTGACGGGAGGGACAATATTGGCGCCGATATCAACCTTTCTTTTCAGCTCTTGGAAACTTTATTCACATTTGTCGGTCCACTCAAATTTGGATTCCTTGCGGGTCAATCGAGTCAACCGGGTAGCTATAACAGAAGATCTATGCACAAACCATCAATAATAACCCACCAATCCTAAAAAGTTTTAAACTTCAGTCACATTTTTCGGCCTTTCCCAATGAACAACAGCTTCAACTTTCTTTGGGTCTACTTAAATACCATCTCCTGAGATAAAATGCCCCAAAAATACCACATGATCTAACCAAAAATTCGCATTTACTGAATTTCGCATACAGTCGCTTCTCTCGCAATGTTTGCAACACAATCTGAAGAAGCTCCGCATGCTCTTCTCTACTCTTGACCGGAACGTCGTTTTCGCCACGTCACTATCTCTGACCTCCAACTGGTGATACCCTAAACGAAAATCTATTTTGGAAAAACACCCTAGTCTGTTAATAGATCTTTTATTTTCTTCAACTCGGTAGGCGCCATACGATAGGGCGGAATTGATATCGAAACAGTTCCTGGAATTAGCGCAATAGTAAATTCCATCTCTCTATCCATTGGCAACCCTGACAATTTTTCTGGAAACATATCGAGAAAATCCCTGACCACTAGAACATCTGCCACCTGAACTTCATTATGCCTGGTGTTAATCACATGCACAAAATATCCCTAACATACCTTCTTCCATAACTCCATGTCCTCAAGGACTGAAACCAAACTGATTGGGAAAATGGTTCTATCCCCCAAAATACAAACTCTACCTTGCCTAAGATCCGAAAAATAACTTCCTTTTAAAATAATCCACCATGGCATAATAACCAAATAATAAATCCATACCCAATATCACATCAAAATCGTGAATACTCAAGGGTAGTAGATCCACCAACTACTTCCTATCACCGTATGGAACAGACTATATTTATACATACTAACTATCAACATGGACTCTCAGTTTTTTTTTTGGCTATTTCCCGCACAATATTCTCTATCAATTTCGTTGTGTTTATTAATTCCACATAACTTTTTGATATGTCTGCCTGTCAATCAAGGACATACTACTAAATTAAATCATTTCCCAGAATCATCTACATCTTGTCTCTTCCGCTTTTTTTTTTTTTTTGACCAAAACAGGAACAAATCGAAACTAGACATCGAATTTAATTTTGTACTGCTGAACGATCACATTTTCCTATTTTAACCATATGAACTTTCCTCTCCAATAATATCACCAAGTTTCCTTAGTATTGCCTAGAAGGCAATTCTATACACACCCTTGGATGTTGTTTAATACTTTAACTTAAGTGTGCTCTGTCATACTATTGGTTTAACAACTACAATATTAGGTGCTACTGATAGTGAACCCCAATGGCAGGTAATACGAATATAACGGTTTATCAGTTATAATTTAATATTTAAAACCACTAGCACCACCATAATCTCAATCTATTTACCACCACTACCAACAACACCACCCAAATCACTAACTGGCAGTATCACAACTTCGTCGCACCCACTAATTGCCAATAAACAAATAACAATGCATAATGCCAATGTACTATCTAATGCAATGCAATACTATTACTCACGTGCCGAACTCACCTATCAACACCCTATCTCATGGTCCACTACTGGCTCGACACCACTTATCGACACCCTATCTCTTGGTCCACCACTAGCTCGACAACTGATATATTTACAGAACCTATAACCTAGGTTCTGATACCAAAAATGTCACACCCCACCCCGGGCACTCGTCACTCGAGGCCGGGCGTGATGTCAACTTGACGTTACCAGACCAACCCACGAATATCGAAACAAACACATATACAAACATACTTGCCTACTTGTAAATTTTCTTTATAAAATATATATATATACCTGAACGTTCCACGGTTCACGTCCGACAGACTCACCACCAACAAGACACTACTTCCGGACTCTCCCTAATGCCAGTAGTGGACCACACCTAACCGCGGTACCTACACCCCAAAACTTTTATCGGTGTACTATTTTCATAATAAAAAAAATATTTCATGGATCAAGTATAAATAATAAACACCATACTTCTAAATATAAAATAATATAATCACATACCCGGTTCCACTGCCACCAATGAAAAAAAAAATATAACAATAATACCACATATCGCACATCACATTCGTAACCAATTCCCCTCTATCCACAATGTAAAAAAATAATATATTTAAAACACCCAATATAAATATAATAAAAATCACACACCGTACAGAAATTCAGTTTCTCTGTCTCTAATGAAATAAACCAATATATATAAATACATTAAGAATATCCAATCCAAACATTATAAATCAATCAACCCGATTATTTTAGATCAATTTATCCAGATATTTTAAAACAGTCGGTTCGAAATATTTTTAATCGACTCATCCAAGTATTTTAAACCCACCAGTCCAACATCTCGTCCTCATAAAATATTCCACCAGTCAACCAAAATAATATATATTTATACGACAATCTATTTTCAAGTAATATAGATATATATATCCAACCGAAACAATGCAAATAGTTCTTCGTATACTAACAATACACCACACCACTCTCCGGCTAGCCATAGGATCATTTTAACCTCACGATCAGGAGTTACAACGGTACCATACTATCCGTAGGGTTTACATTCCCTAACGGGTCAATCCACATCCCTTTCGGGAAGAAAATCCAAATCCCTTACGGGAAGACATATTCATATCCCTTACGAGAGGAAATATCCACATCCCTTACAGGAAGAAAACTATGGCATAGTTGGACCAAACGCCACTTTCCACCTAAAAAACAAACGACTTAGTCCACAATCATTTTTCACCTTTTTAGAAACCAATTAGATTCAACAAATTATTTTTCACCCTTTTAAAACCAACGTAATCTACAAAACATTTTTTCACCAACACCCAAAATCGCTTGATTCATATAAGTTGTAAATTTGTCCATTTTTAAATAAACGCATTTTTCATAGTATATACGAAAATATAATTTGTAATTTATGTAGAAGATAATACACTCACCTCAATATCCGTTTTGCAAAACTGTCACTGACCACACTCTACCGGGACGTCGGTGCCTGCGAACCTAATGGTAAAGGCAACTTTTGAGAAAAGTGTGACAATAGGAAAACATGATTTTTGTATGAGATTTTAGGGACTTGACAGATTCGTGGAGACTCCTTATATTGGTATAGTGCAAATGCGAGAATAAGGTAGGCATGGATGTCTATGATTATGGATGTTTTGTTTGAAGAACCCATCACTTACCTTACGCCCACAAGATTGAAGAACACAAGAAGGTTCACCTATACCTTTCGATAGTATTAATGCACATTGGAAGCATTTTTCAATACCACCCAAGCCCATCGTCATCTAACTAAGTCACAAACATGATGTCGCACTATTTATGAATTTGTTTGAGTCGTAGCATATAGTGCAACAGAAGAATGCATTGTTGGTCCAAGTATACTCAACAGGGGGGTGAATTGAGTATTGCAAATAACTTTAATCCATTATAGTCTCTTTTTATTTTAATGTTTACTCAACATTTAACAAGTATTTAATATAATCAAATTGTCAAACAAGTGTAGTGGTATACATAAACGAGTATAAACTGGCACACACACAAGAGATAAGGTAAGAGACTATAGAGACACAACGATTTATACTAGTTCAGTAAGGGTCCTCCTTACCTATGTCTATTCTCCTGAGCTCCTTCGGGGATTTCTAATCCGCTAATAATTTCGATTTTCTTCCCCATGAAGATCAAACCATTACATTCTCATAGAACAAGTTCATTTATGTTCTACTACAACTCTTACATGCCAAACTACATTTATACCTTGCTACTTTCTCACAAGGTAAGGCAAATTTATACCTCGCTACAATTCTCTCACAAGACAATGTTGTTTATGTATGCTACAACTCTCACTAGACAAGCTTGTTTATATCTAGTTATAATTCTCTCGCTTAGACCAACACTTTAGTCTAAGTTACAATTCACGCCCTCACATTATGAAATTTCATCTTTGTTAGTTTAGTACAAGTCTAACCTTCAGAGCTTTTATCAATCACCTACAATCTTAATACACCCTATATTGACTCTACTATGTACTTGTTCCATGATATGTCAATTTAAGCACGTACACAAGGAATCACGTTTTGATAAATGTATATAATAAAGATTATGTGATACATGAAAGTCAAATAACTCAATTAAGCACAAGTAGTATGATATGATTTTTTCTCAATATAAGCGAAGATAATTTTTAATAAGATGAAATTCTTTAAGAAAGCTTAGTGAAAATGTCCAATTAGCTCATCTTTTATTGGAATGGAACGTAGAGGATTTAAGATCTCGATGAGTAACTTAATCTCCTCTACAATGTAAATTCTTCCCGTCTATAATAAACCAATTCTAATGAATTTTGTGATTAAGTCAAAAAAAAACTTTTTGATTAGTCTTATTAGAAAGTTCTTTTTCTTTTTCGCAAAAGGTTGGTGTAGACACAACATTTTGACTGCCCGACAAAAAAATTATCCTTTTTTTTTATAATTTACGTTGTTTTTTTTATTTTATTTTCAAAAAATACAAAAATAGATAAAAAAAAATAAAATAAAATAAAAAGTAGGAAAATAGAATTAATAAGGGAAAACTGAAAAAGGAAAAAAAAAAAGAGAAATAAGGAAAAATAGGAAAAAAGAGAGAAAAGAGATGAGAGAGAGGGAGAGAAAGAGAGAGTAGAAGACAGAGACAGTAGGACAGAAAAAGAGAGAGAGAGAAAGAGGACAGAGAGAGAGAATAAATCACGTGGGCCCCCTCCTGCCAGCCACCGTTTCAGCGAGAGAGAGAGAGCAAAGAGAGTGGGACCCCCGCCCATGTTAGCCAAATAGAGATAGAAAGATAGAGAAAACAAATGGAAAAAAAAGCTTGGGGCCCGCTGCCACGTGGTAAACTATAGCAAAAGAAGAAGGGGCGCGTGATTTTCACAAGCCTTGGGCTTGGAATCTTCTATTTTTCTCCTTTTTTCGAATTTTCCCTTCCCTATCCAACTTGGAGTGGGTTTAGGCAGCCAGATCTAATTTTTAGGGTTTCCTAAGTAATTTTTATGCCCCATCCTTCCCTATAAATAAGACTCTCTTCCTTCTAGCTTATTCAATTCAACAATTGAGAGGAGCAACCCCTATAAGGTGATTCGAAAGCTCTTTCGGGAAGCTATCTGCGAGAAAGGAAAAACTCGAGTATCGGTATTCTTGGCCTAGAAAAAGTATATTTTTTTTATCTTTATTTTTTTTTCAGCTTATTCCTTTTTCTCACAATTTAAATTCATGTAAGTTTATTTCTTTTAATTATCTGATGACTCAATGAAAACGCCAGGATGAGGTTCTCCATTCTCAATCTGATCCTTTGAGCGTTTAGACGAGGACACCCATATCTTACTGTATTTTTTTTACTTTTGAATTCTTTTTTTTTTTATTTCTTTTCAATTCATTAAAAAAAATAAGTCATCCGATAATTCGATAAAAACGTCGAGATGGATTTCTTGTGCCTAAACTTAACCCCGAGCGTTAGGCCAAATATGTTTTCATTCTTTATTATTATTATTTTTAATTATAGAAAAACTTAAAAAAATATAAAATATAAAAATTCAAAAAATAATAAAATCTTAGTTTGTGGGAATTAATCCTTACGAACCTTAGGATGAATTCAATGATTCAATAAATCGTAAGAGAGTTTTCCATGATCCCATTTCAATTTCCTAAGTATAGCAGAATTTAGAAACGTTCGATTTTAAAAAATCTCTTCCCTTGATAAACCTCTTTGTGGGATTCTGCCTAAATTTCGGAAAGATCAATTTTGACAAACTTTGTTTCCACGATCTTCCCTTAATTCTCATCTCCATAGAATTTGAGAAAAAAATTCAAATTAAGATTTCTTCGAATTACTTGGGCAAACTTAAAACAGACATCATTTGCATTATTTAAACGGCATGTTTAGGACACTTTCACAACTTACACCTTTTTTACATTTCATTACATATAGGTTCTTTTAAATTTTACAATCCATATTTATTTCTTATATCATTTAAACGACATATTTAGGACACTTTCACCATGTAAGACCCTAATTTTAGCACGTACGTAATTTCAGCTACATTTGAGAACATTTAGAAAATAAGGGGGTAGAATATGTCAATTATTATCCAATTTAAAATTTTAAAGGGTGAATTTGGGATTTTGAGAATATTAAGTTCAAAAAAGGGCTTAAATTATAACTTAAATGAAATTTAGGGGGGATGAATGTAATTTAAATAAATAAATAAATAAATAAATATATATATATATATATATATATATATATATATATATATATATATATAATATACAAGTCTAAACACATAAATTGGAAACAGGGGACGAGAAGGATCCAGGAAAAAAAAAAAAAAAAAACCCGAAGAGAGGGAGAAATCAACGTGGCAATGCAAGGATTGAGCTCACACCACTACATTCATGCACATATATATACATAAACACACGCCTGAACACAGGGGAAAAACAGGAAAAAAAAAAACAGGAAAGGAAGCAGAAATAGGGAAGAGAGAAAGAAGAGAGAGAGAGAGAAAAAAAAAAAAGATCGTTCGACAGTGGGTTCGGACGTCTGGTGAGTGTTTTGTGGTCGTCGATCGTGTGGGGTGGTGTGCTTGGTCGACGGAGAGTTTCGTGAGGGTGCCGTCGTCAAATTTCAAAAGAGATGAGGGTGGTTTGGCGAAGGTGGTGGGTAATCATTGCCGGTCGTCCGGGTGAGCGTTCGGTCGGCCGTTCAAGTACAAGTGTGTGTGTTTCGTGATCGTTGCAGTCGCCGGGGTGCTCTGTTCATCCGGTGGGAGTAATCGTCGGTGGGTTCCAGTTTTGTTTGACGGTGACGTTCGGCGGAGTGGGTGTGTTTTTTGTTTCTTGTTTTGTGTAATATGGGTGTTGTGTGTGTGCTTTGGGTGTGGTCGATAGTGTATGTGTATTTTCTGACCATCGACGCTGTATGTGTGGGGTGTTCGTTGGTTTTGTTCGATCGGTGGGTGTAGGTGATGGGCCGGTAGTGAGTGGGAGTTAGTGAGAGAGAGAGTGTCGGCTACAGGCGTATGGGTCTCCGTTCTAGTCCGACGAAGCTGTTGTTGTGTGGGGGGTTCGTCGCGGCGGTATATGTAGGTGTGCAGTTCAAACACCGCTGGGTGTGTGTGAGGGAGATCGCCGGCGTGTGGTGCATGGCCGGTCGGGGGAAACCAAAACAGAAGAGAAGCGGGAAAAAAAAATCAAAAAATTCAACTTCTTAGCTGCGAGCGATTCGAAAACAGGTAAAAATTTGGTCGATTATTATTTCTGTTAAATTAAATTACTAACATTAAAATTTCTGTAATCGTGATAATATTTTTATAACCGTTAATTGTAATAGTTTGGTACAGTGAATAGTAACATAACGAAATGGGATAAATAATAATTTCGCATAATAAAATTCGGGAAAAGGGAAATCTTGCATTTTAGGGCCATGCATTCCATAGTATGATTATTTTAAATAAGATATTAATTTAGGCCTATCGTGGTTAGGTTCACAGGCGCCAGCGTCCCAGTAGGTTTTGGACAGTGACGTTTTTGCGGGGCGGGAAACGAGGTGAGTGTACTGTCTTCTACGTAAATTACTAATTGTATTTTTCATATATATTATGGAAAATGTGTTTATTTAAAATTGGACGAATTTGCAATTTATATGGATGAAGCAATTTTGGGTGTTTGTGAAAAAATATTTTGTGGATTACGCTGGTTTTAAAAGGGTGGAAAACGATTTGTTGAATCTAGTTAGTTTCTAAAAGGGGTGAAAAAATTATTGTGGACCGAGTCGTTTGTTGTTGAGGTAGAAATTGTTGTTTGGTCCGACTATGCTATAGTATTTTCTTTCCGAAAGGGATGTGGATTTATCTGCTACGGCAGAGCGTTGATTTATCTGCTATGGCAGAGCGTTGATTATCTGCTACGGCGGAGCGTTGTTTATCTGCTAGGCATAGTCCTGTAAAGCATTGATTATCTGATACGGCAAAGCGTTGTTTTGACCCACTAGGAAATCAAATCCTACGGGTAGTACGGTACCGTTACAATTCCCGATCGTGAGGTTAAAATGATCATATGGCTAGTCGGAGAGTAGTGTAGTGTTTTGTCATATACGGTGAACTAGTTGGATAAATTTATATATATTACTCTACACTGGATTGGTATATCCATATATATTGGTGTAACTATTATTTTGGTTGACTGGTGGGATATTTTATCATGTGACGAGATGTTTGGACAGGTGGGTCTAAAATACTTGGACGGGTCGATTTAAAATATTTTGAACTGACTGTTTTAAAATATCTGGATTAATGGATCTAAAATAATCGGGTTGATTGATTTATAATGTTTGGATTGGATATTTTCAATATATATATCGGTTTATTTCATCGGGGATAGGGAAATTGGATTTCCGTACAGTGTGTGATTTTATTATATTTATATTGGGTGTTTAAAATACATTATTTCTTTACATTGTGGACAGAGAAGAATTGGTTCCGAATGTGGTGTGGAATATGTGGTATTATCGTTATATTATTTCTTTTTATTGGTGGCAGTGGAACCGGGTATGTGATTATATTATTTTATATTTTGAAGTATGGTGTTTATTATTTATACTCGATCCATGAATTTTTTTTTTTTATGAAGACAATACACTGATAAAATTTTTCTAGTACAGGTACTGCGACTAGGAGTGATCCACTACTAGCACTAAGGAAAGTCTGGAGGTAGTGTCATATTGGAGGTGAGTCGGTCGGACGTGAACCGTGGAAGGTTCAAGTATATATATATTTTATAAAAAAATTTACAAGTAGGCGAGTGTGTTTGTTCGGTTATTCGGGAATCGGTCCGGTAATGTTAGGTTGACATCACGCCCGGCCTCGGGGAATGGGTGCGCAAGGTGGGGTGTGACACACCACCTACACTTTTTTATATTCAATTCTAGACATCATAATCTATATTTATTTCTTGTATCATTTAAATGGCATGTTAAAGACACTTTCACTACATATATCTTTTATATTTCACACATATAGTTTTTTTTAGAATTCATAATCCATGCCACTTCTTCTCCTTTAGTCACGACACGTACACATACTTGCACTTTTTTTCATATATATATTAAATAGTTAAATCATTGTCACGCATAATTACGTTAACCCATCTAATTCCCTAATTCATTCCCGCATTCACATCACTTGCATTGACATGCTTAAATTAAAACCATTCTGCATAAAAATCATATAAGACATTTTTAGGGTATTACTTTTGCATAAATAAAGGTTCATAGCACTTAGTTCAATATTATCATTTGCACTTGCATACATAGCTTCATATTGTTTCACATATTTTAATTTGCTCATTTAAATCAAAAAAAAAATCTCAGAAATATATATAAAATTGTATCCCGAGGACCTTATCGAATTTTTAATATTTAATAAGAGGTCATACCGAGGGAATATTTTCAAAATACAAAAAACTTGTCTCATTTTATTTTTAAAAAAATACCAAAAATATTTCACGGGAAAGAATGATTTCAAAATAAAATAAAACATTCAGACTAAACTAATTGGATTTAATTGGACATAATGTACTATTTTCAGAAGGACGTCTTGGGGAGCCTAACACCTTTCTCGAGCGTAACCGACCCCTGAGCTCTTAAGTGAATTTTTTATTTGATCGTGTTTTTTTAAGTCAATTTTTACTTAGGCCTTTTAAATTATTTTCTAAAAACTCAATGACCTAGTACACCATTTGAACTCAATGTTAAATGACGACTCCTTGTTTAAAATGACCTAAGTACTTTTTGAGAAAACCAGTGCATTAAAAACAAACCCCAATTTAAGCAATTATTATTTCATATCCTTTTCCTTTTCGAAAAATTGAGGCACGTCAGCTGGCGACTCCACTGGGAATAATTAAAGGGTCGAGCCTAATATATCCAAATAAGTCCAACTAATCCAAAGTTCGAATGTTAAATTATATTTTGTTATATCTTCCTTCCATTTTTGTAAATAAGTTGTGATTTTCCATTTTCTTTCTTTTCTCTCAGACTCTTATACAGTTGTAAACCCTCCGACACAAATACGGTCGTCTTGTATTCATATTATCCCCTTGGGATTCTATGATACAAGATGTGGAAGAGAGTTTTATACTTGATGGATTGATGATGTCTTTGAAAGTCTTAAAAACCAAACAAGTTCAAAGTTTTCAATGCCGATAAGAACTATGAAAGAATTTTCATAAATCATTATTTGTTTTGATTAATTATGATCGGAATTGAAAACTTTAAACATGAATGGATTTTAAGACTACCTAAGATTCACATGGACTAATAAATGGGTTTGTTGTTAGAACAGAAAATTTGGTCCCATAAAAGCAATTTCGGTTCCCTCATCCAAAGTTCGGTCTTTACTCGCAGTCGGGCCCAGGTTCATTCCAGGATGACATCCGAATGCAATCTCGAATATCTTCGTATGGCCTAGATAGCTCAGATGCAAGAGACCATTGACATACTAACAAAAAATATCAACGAACTAAGCCAATGACCTCAGGGGGGTGTTTGTTCCACCGTTCAGTAGAACTCCCGTGACAGAATCGCTGAATGGAAACCCTTTGAGTTCCTGGATGGAAAACTCAATGCCAAATTTGAACCATGCTGGCCTGAACTTCGCAGTGCTAGTCTACTATGGGTTGCAAATGAACCCTTATCCCTTCACCTATGGAGCACCGGGATATCCCAACTAAGGGCATATCTATTAGGCCTCACTCGATGGTCCGACCCTCTCTGCACCGTAGATCTTCATTCATCTAGATAGGTTTGTTGTTCCACCTAACGATTTGAATGCCAATCAACTAGCCCTGACTGTCGAAATCGAAAAGAGAGAAGAATATAATGGACCCCCTCCGGCCTGGGTTCTGAAAATAGAAGAATTGGAGAAAATTGTGTGTTGATCCTAAGATTTTGATGGATAACTAAGTGTTGATATTTTTTGTGGAACTAATATTTTTATTGAGTGTTTCAGTTCAAAGAGTTTCAATTAAGATAACATCATGAAGTAATTATGAAGGATGCAAAGACGGACATTAAAAAATTAAAGATTCTGATGATTTTAGGTGAAAACAATTCAAATCCTTTTTACTTTTAATGTATTCTAATTAGGATCACACATGATACAAAAATAATTTATATTTCTCTTAATGTATCATGATTAGGATCATACATGACACAAAAATGATTTATATTTATGTGTGTTTAAATTAAGGTCCTAATAATTATTCAAATATTTGCTCCAATGTGAAATTGAGAAAGAAAAATTGAATTAAGCAAGATTAGTGTTTAAAATTTATTATTAGTGTCAATTAGTTAACGGGTAACAGTAATCAGTTAAAGGGTTGAAAATGTTTAAGTTTGGAGTTGAAATATATTAAGAGGGGTATTGTTCCAACAACGATCGGTCAATCGATGGGCAAGGGCTGGAAAATAGAGAGTCTCTGAATCGATCAGTCAACCGACCAAGGGAGATCGGTCAATCGATGGCCGAAAGCTAAACTCCTTGTATCGATCGGTTAACTGACCATCGAATATCGGTCAACCGACTAGGGCCGAAAATAGGCATGGGATAGCATTTTGTATCGATCGGTCAACCGACCCACTGGGGATCGGTAAACTGACCATTGTTTGAGCAAAAGATGTAATACATCTTGTATCCATCGGTCGACCGATGGGCAGAGGTCGGTCAACCGACTGGGCTGTTTTAAATTTCGAGGAGTTTCGGGATTTTATCAAAACTAGTCGTTACTAGCTATTTTTTGGCAAATCTTTTGGAGATATCTTAGAGATTTGAATATATTGATAATATGTTACTCCTATTTGGATATCCCTATAGATATGGTACATAAAATATTGGTATTTCTCAATTTAGTTTATTTAATATTTTCTATCTATTTGTTTTGAGATTGAGAATTAATTTGTAGACTTAATTGAATATTTTGAAAGTCATATTTAAGTAAATTGGACCGGGATTAAATAGTATTGATATATGGAGTCTATATGTACATTTAATTGTCATATCTAGTGGGAACTAACTGTTAGAGGGCCTTTTTTAAATCAGTTTAAATAGACCTACGTTTTTTTAGATCAATACATCACTTCCATCAGGAACTAATTGTTTATGAGATTTCTAAGAGTCGTTATTCTGATATTTTCTTGGAAGATCATTGTGAGATAATTTTCTGAGAAAAGTTCTTAAGAAATAGCACTAAGTGTTTTGGTGTCACCGATCTAATCTGTCTTGCGATTCATATTCAAACTTTCGGTGGTTATCCTAGAGAGATCGTTCCATGTTTTTATTCTTAATTGTGATTTTATATTATTATTGCTTGCTTAGATATAAGATCTTTGTGAAATCGTTTTTTAACTTTAAAGAGTATAAAAATTATTTTAAGACGATTTTTGTGATAATCTAATTATGTGCTTATTTTTGTGCTACTCATATCTATTATAATCTAATTTTGAATTCCTCACATAAAATTATATCACTAGTAAATTCGGGACATTAATCGAGTTAAATTGATTTGAGGTGGTAAAAGTTCCATGTGAGAAGAAATTCATTATTTCTTGTAATTGGTGAGTTTGTGCGAATTAGATACTATTGAGAGTATCTAGTCAGGGGTAGCTTGGGTTTCGATCTCTTCCAGTAAAGAGATTAAGGTTTAATCTTTACCTATTGTAAAAAATGTTAGGTTACTCTTTTCCCTTGAAAAGAGTTAGGGTCGATTCTTCCTTATTAGAATTAAATTTGAGTAATTTGTAACGGTTCCATCTTTAACGGTGAAAATGATACTTAGAGTATTTTGTGATGTTTGATTTTTAGCCTGGTAAAAAAATTAGATTAGTCTTTAACTTGAAAAAAGATAAGGTTCTTCCTTAGCCTGTGAAAAGAGAATTGTAAAGGTTAATTCCAAGCCTGTAAAAGAATTATTGTGTAAAGGTTTGGATCCTACCTGTTAAAGGAATCAAGTGGTTTAGTGGGTGCGAATCTCCGTGGGACTCGGAGGACTGGATTAGCCAATAATAGCTTGGTGAGCCATGATATATCCTTATGTACTGTATTTTTATTTTTTACTTTATCTATTTTCTATTGTTTGGGTGTGCACCTAGATTTAATAACACTTATCCGCTGCATTATAAAGATAATAATTAATTTAGGGTAACGACTTGGTTTCCTAGAGCCGCCGCACGGTTTCTCCCATTGGAGAATTAATACTAAAATCGAATAACCAATAATTCATCTCATAAAAATTTAAGAAATTTGACAGTTACGGCGATGATTATAATTAATAAATTATTGAATCAATTTTTCAACAGTAACTAATAAATACAATTATTACAAATAAAAATTTAAATATAATTATAATTTCTGACGCAACTCCATTTTCTCCGACCCTGAAATAAAAACTGTGGGATTGTGAGTCAACGCTAAGTAGAATTTCAACCCCTCTAATATGTGTATCTAATTAATACAACAAATGAACACATAGACATGTATCACACATAATTTTCTCATAATTATAATTATTTCATACGAACTAACAATTATAATTCAATCACAATAATATCATAAATCATATTATAAAAAGATTAAATACATATATTAAAAGAATTAGAAATTCTACCTAAAGTCCGAGCCGAAATCCAACCGAAACATTTTTTTTCGCTCAATTTCGCTAAAAAACTTTCCAAACTCTAACCTGTAACCGTATTAATCATATATAAGGTTCTTATTACTATGATCAATCTCTAATGTATTGTTCTTGTCATTATGATAATGAGAATCATTCTCTTATTTCTTCATTATTATTATTATTATTATTATTATTATTATTATTATTATTATTACTATTATCATTACACGTGTCCATCACATGCATATATAAGCTTAAATAAGGACACACACACATATATATAAGCTTATGTGTTGTCATTATATGACAACACATATTATTATTTTTATTATTTACATAAATGTCCCCCTCAAAATAAAAAAATATTAATTATATCTCAAAACTCTTAAAAGTATATTTTAAATAACACAATAGTCCCAAAACTTTTAAAAGTCAATTTAAAATTAACATTTAACCCCCAGAAATTCTCAAATATTATTTATACCATAAATTTACAAAATAATCTTCAAAATATTAAACTTATATAATATTTTTAAAAATATAAATTTTCGGAGTATTACAATATCGGTATCTACAACGAGGAGTTGGGAGTTCATTCTCGGAATGAAGACCTTTGCCTGAAGATGTTCTGGCGATCACTAAAGGGATCGACTCTCAACTAGTACATGACCCTGGACCTATCGCAGATCAAGACATTCGAGGATCTGGTAGAGGCATTTTACGAGCAATATGTGTATAACAAGGATGCCTCACTAGACCGTAATACACTATACCAGATACTGAAGAAAAATTATGAGAGCTTCCTAAGGTACACTGCCCGCTAGAAGGAAGAGGCTGCCAAAGTTGTCCCTAAACTGAGCAAGAAGGCTCAGTTAGAGATTTTCAAGTCAATTCAGACATTGTCATTCTATCAAGATCTCTCGAGCATAGAGGTGGCTTCATTTGGCGATGTGATTACGCAAGCTAAGGTGATAGAAGAAGGAATAAGAAGTGGAAATATTAAAGGGCCCTCACCCGATCCGATAAAGAGGTCAGCTCCTCCAAAGAAAAGAAAAGATGAGGTAATTGTTGTTGTTTCCCTCCAGCAAACCCTTCACCAAAACCCTCAAGCTTTCTATTCCTAAAACTACATGAAACAAAACAATCAATATCGCAATCCTCTCCCTCAAAATCTCCAAAACCAAAATTACCCCCAGAACTATCCATATTCCCAAAGCCGTCCCCGCTACTACCCGAATGTACCTTCCTCTTACCAAAACCACACTTCCTAATACTATCCCTAAGCCTACCAAACAACTATTTACCATACATATCAGCCAAACCAAAACCCCTTACCTTAAATTCCTAACCACACCTTAAAGCCAATAACCCAATACCACTCGGGCTATCCACCTCGCACTACTGAAGAAAACTTTCGGAACGATGAAAAGAAATCACTAGACCTTCTGGTCTTAATCGCCGAGTTATACCAGAATTGTTTGAAGTAGGGGATGCTGACGCCTCTTCCATCCTGTGAGCCTAAGCCTGGAAGTAAATCTACCTCTCCAAATACTTTCTATAAGTACCATTCGGGAGCCAGATAATATACGACTGATTAGTGCTATCACTTGAAGGACAAGATCTGAGAATTCATACGGACAGGAGTCCTTGCATTCCCCAATAAAAATATTGAGGCCACTATGCCAAATTGCCAACTGAATTCGCTCCCTACACATATACCTTTAGGGAGTGATGAAGTCGATATCAAAACATTGGCAGAGATGGGAGCGAGTCATGTGCCTAAGGCTTGAGTTAAAAAATCTAAAGGCTGCAAAACTGAGGTTCTTGTTTACTTTCAAATTTCTAGGTGTTTTGATAAAATTGGGACGTTTTCGTATACTCACCTTTCCATCTCGTTGGTCTTTTGGATGGAAAATGATTTACTTTGTAATGGCTTTTAAATTTCAATAAATACAATATTGTTTTATCCAAACTATGGTCTAATGTTTGAATGTTACTCTTTCAGGTACCCAAACTATTGGCTTGCCCGACTGGATTTCTGTCTTTCTAAATTTATAGATGTTTCGATGCTTGGAATTCTAATAATTCTACATACTCCGTGTTTTCTCAAGTCTTGCAAAACTATTTTAGTCCAAAAAATGGGCAAAATGTAAAAAATTACTAAAATGAGTACCTTCAATGTCTGATATGATTTTATATGAGATCTTAAGTCCAGATTGCAAAGGAATATGTTTCCAATACATTTCCAGACCACGCCAACTGTTTCTCTTCACAAATTCCGATTCCATTCAAATTCATAAAGTTCTGATATAAAAAAAAGTTGTTTGCCCGCCAAATTGGCCCAAAGAGAAAATCTTATACGAATCAATCTATCCCCTTTCTTTTCTTCTCAAATTTGCACCAGTGCTTCTTGCTCGGTTAGTAGCTTGACTATTTCACTTTTTTTTCTTTTCTTTTTTTTTTTTTTTATTTTTTCTCTTTTTTTTTTCTTTTTTTTTTCTCTTTTTTTTGTTTTTCCTTTTTTTTTTTTTTTTTTTTTTTTGAGAAATAGATTATCGAACTTACAATGATTTGAGAGCAGCCAAGCTTAGAAATCAACATGGTCTTCTTTGCGTGTTGAGACATTCTTGTAACATTTGAGAGCTTCTTGTTTAGAATCATTGACCTTTAATGATTGTGTGCTCTTTTCGCCATTGGGTCCGACAGCAGGCAAATCAGGATGTTTACACCTAGTTTTATCAAATCACTAAAAGACTACCAAAGACAGCTTGTAGTAATATATCAAAGCATCGTTAGGGAAATGGATACCAATCTTAACTTTTGAATCCTTCGGTACTCTGAAATTGCTGTCGGATTTGGTCAAAGGCTTTTTGGATCTCACCAGCGTATCAATCTATGGACAGACTAGTGGTATTACGATGGGCCTCTAGGTAATGCTAGCATACAAAAATAATTTTGACATGAAAGTTTCGGACATCAATGGCGACTCTAGAAATTTGTTCCTACTTCTCATTCTACTTGTCATTACTGAGGACCAAAACAATCCAATCATATGCATAGATCCTCCTGACCTCTTTAATGAGGATACCCCAATCAGGTCCCCAGAGGTCTTTAGGAATTTATTTACCTCTTCATCTTACTAGATCTCCAGGGACCCCAAGGTAACCAACAGGATCTTGAAATGGAACTAGATTTGGAAACTTAAAATCCCATTGTTGGCCCAAATATCTCTACCCAAGAAGGGGGTGAATTGGGTAGTTTATAATTTTAAATTAATTAATTAACCCTAATTGATTTTATCTTGTTAAATATAGAAACGTGACAACTAGATGCACACACAAAGAGTAAGGGTTAAAAAAATTGACACAGAAAATTTATAATAGTTCGGTAAGCTACTTTTATCTACGTCTATTCCCTTGAGCTCTCGTAGGGAATTTGAATCTACTAACCAATCATGATCCATCCAGGTAAGAATCAAATCTTTACATTAATCTTTTCCATATAAGAATTACACCTTTACAAACCCTAATTAGATAAGCTCCCTTTATACCTAATCTCCTTCTCACCAAGATCAATTACACTTAAGTTTGAGCTACAACTTCTAAGTACAAAAAAAAAAATTATTTGTTCTCACAAGAGCTTCTACCAACTCAATTAAAGATACCCCTCCACAAGTGAGAGATCTTTGGTTTTTTATTCCATGAGTTTGTATTGCCTTCAATGTTATACTTTTTCTTAACCACATTGACTCAGGGGTTGTCTTTGTTTGCAATTGATTGCCATACAAGTTTAGCCATAAAGACTTTGTTGGTTATTCTAGTCTCTCTTATCTCCAAACCTCCCATTTCTTTGGGATTACAAGGAGTTTCCAAATTAAAGAGATGGTATTTCTTATGGTTCTTAGAATTACCCCACAAGAATTTTCTAATAGTTTTATTAATGGCATCATAGATTTTGAGAGGGAGCGGATCCACTTGCATAGTATTCAGAATAGCTTAGCACACAAATTTAATGAGCATCGCCCTTCCAAGAAGGGACAATTTTTTGTTTTCCACTTGGTTAACTTTTTTTAATTTTTTTCTAGAATGTACTTGAACTTTCCTCTGTTAAGTGTCTCGTGGATAGGAAGTACTCCTAGATACCAACCAAGGTCATCGGTTAATTTAATCCCCAATTTCCTACTTATGTTACGAGCCTTATTCCTGGGACTATTGGGTTAAACAATTTAGATTTCTCCAAGTTGACTATTAGTCCAGAACATGTATAGAAAGTATCAAGGATTGTGAGGATGTTTGTCACAATATTTATATCATGTTATGGAAAAAACAACAACGTCATCCACAAAGAAAAAGGTAGAAAATGGTTGGACCTTTCTTGGAGGTCTTGATACCTTTCAGATTTTAAATTTTAGTGCTTTCAGATAAGATATATAAAAGTCTTTCTATACAAAGAACAAAAAGATATCACGAGAGAGGATCGCCTTGTCTAAGTTTTCTTGGAAGGAGAAAACTCTTGCGAGGGTTCCCCATTCCATATGATAGAATGGGACATGTTTCTCACATTCACTGTGAGGGTGATCCACTTAGGAGGAAATTTGAAAGAATGGAGGATTTCTTCAAGAAAATCATAATTGATTGATATATTTCTTTTAAATTAAAAATAGGTAAATAGACTCGGCTTAGGGAGAGAGAAACTGACAGTAGTATTGGTCCATTTGGATTGAGAGAAATAGAGAGAAGATAAGAGAAAATTATTAGTTTTCTCTTGTTTGGTAATTTTAAAGAGAAGATAAAAGAAGAGAAATTGAGAGAAAATTTCTTTAGAAATAACTAAAAGTATTTTCTTTTCAAATTGGGGAGACTAGTTTTTGGCCTGCGCTATGCGCAAACGATTTTATTATTATTTTTTTTGTAACGACTTGATTTCTCAAGACCACCACTCGATTTTTCCTAAGGAAAATCAAACTAAAAGCCTATAAAAAATATTTTCACACCTATAAATCTGATTTTTTTTTTTTTAACTATGTCAATAATTATAACTAATTATAATTATCAATTAATTCAATCAATTTTGCAATAATAAATATAACTATTAGATAATTTGACTAATTTACAACAATTAATAATGAATAACATAATTAAATACAAATCCAAATATAATTTTTAGCGCAGTTCCGTTTTCGTAAATCTTGCAATAAATATTGTAGGGTTATGAGCCTACGCTCAATAGAATTTTAATCTCTTTAATATGTGTGTCCCACCTATCCAACAAATAACCTATAAGCATATGTCTCACACAATTGTCACATAATACATAAATACACATAAATACACATATTCGATACAAATCAACATCTATACTCAAAATTCTACAACAATTGGAGAAGTTAAATACATATACTAAGAATATTAAGAAATCTACCTAAAATTATAATCGGGTATAGATGGAAATCATTTTTCTCCTATTTATCTTTTCCTTCATATTCATTTTCTTCTTCATTTTTATTATTTCTCTCTTCTGGCCAAACTCTTTCCTTGTCTACTTAGCCAAATGACAACCATACATAACTTATATATATATAATAGGTGAGATCTACACATATTTTACCAACGTGTCACACATGATCATACATTTTATAATATTATTATTAAATCCTAAAATTACACCTACAGCCCCAAAGATTATCAAATATTTATTTATACCATTAATTTTTTATAATATACAAAATAACCTCTCAAAAATATTTAACTTATTTTTAATAAAATATTATTTTCGAAAATATAAATTTTGGGGGCATTACATTTTCGCATAGTTTAGTATTTTTTAATTGTATTTGATTTAGTTTGAGCTTTGAAATATTTATTTTTTTATCCATTACTGCTACTTTTTAATGGGAATTTTTCCCTCCATGTCTAAATATATTTTGACCTAGTTAATTCATTTGATTGCAGACACTAAATATTTTATTAGATAAGCAAAAAAAATAAAAATAACTAAATAAAAAACAAATGAACAACATTAATGAGCTGAACGGTTTAAAGGAACCTTCTAATACTAAGCTGCAATCAATGAATGACAAAAAAGAGGTAAAAAAAACACTCATGTCATCAAAAAACAACTACAAAAAATATTGAAAATTAGATAATAATTAAAAACAAATTAGTAAGAGTTGATAGGAATAAAAAAAATAAGTTGTTTAATAGGTAGAATTAAAAAAAAAAAAAAAAATGTGGAAGCCTGTCAAATTGAAAAAATGAAATATTTGAGTTTTTTTTTTTTTACAATGCACGAAATTATTACACAAAGAAATACCAAATCTAATACTAAAATCTAAAATTAAAAGACTTTGAATTGGAATGAATGAGAGCTCACCAAATGTAACTTTTGCCCTCCCATTGATTCTCTATTTTCAAACCCATTAAATAATTAAAAAACAAATCTTATATCTTGATTTTCCTCAATTTATCTCTCTTTAACATTTTTATATTTAAATGATTTTTAAATATTATTTATTATTATAAAATGGTTTTAATGAATTTAATTATTATTTATTATCAATATGGTGTCTTGAGTGAATTTTTATTTATTTAATGAATTTTCATGGGTTAAATTTCACCATTTGAAAAAATCTATAAAAATACCCCATTTCATTTAGAAAAATATCTTTGCTCCTTGGTGGCGGAATTTCACGTCGCCACTTTCACCGCAAGTGTACGAGTTAAGTTTTAGTAGAGTGGAAAGAGTAAAGGTTATCGTTTCCACAGGAATTGGTTGACAATATTGTCGAGTACCGTAATTATCATAACCTAATTTTATCTAAGTGGTAAAAAAAATATAGTTTAAAATTAATTAATACTAATATAAAATACTAATTTATCTAATCAAACTATATTACTAGTTTGAGACATTTAAGGGAATGGATTATCTAGGGATTAACTTCGTTTATAAATACGCGTTTGATCTCGTTTGACTTATGTTAACGGTGTTCGACTTATCTGACAATCGTTGTATTGTAAACTCATTCACTCCCTCTCCCGAGTGACAAGTGAATGAATATGTGACTTCACGTTAACACCGAAGTCACCCTCTAGTATTTTTTAGAACACATAGTCACATGAGTCTTGCCCCAATATGTCATTGATTGCACACTCTCTAACTCCCTCCCGGATTACTAGATCGTTGCGTTGTGTTTAAATCCTAGTTCGAATCTGGGGTTACCTCTCCCGTATTCTCAGTATATCAGAACAAGCATAATAAATAAGGAGAAATGTCAAACACAATCAAATAACAAAAAACAATTATTAACGAAACACCGATTTCAAAATCACATATTTATAAATTGTAGTAATCCTTAGGCAATATCCATTTAGCTAACGACCATAACTGTATATACAATGATAAACGAGCTAAACATGCTCAAACCATAATCCGAAGTTAAGAAATAAAAAAAATAAATGAGAGAAACTAGTCGTAGTCCAAAGATGTGCCGCTAAAAACCGTTCCGAGATCTCCTTCTTCTCCTTGTGATCTTCTCATTCGGATTTGGTGGAGCATTTCCCAAAAACCTCTCAACCCTATTCTAATCGTAGGAGCTCTTTAATTGTCGAAATAGAGGAGAGGATGAAGATATAGGGCTCAAAAATATCTAAATAAATATTTAAAGTGCGTGCAGAGTGACCGCCGCGGCGGTGAGTAAGTCGGTTTGGCCATGGTCTCAGCGATGGACTTAGTGGTAGAAGTAGAGACCTCTCTATTGTTTTACTGCCTCAGCGGTGGGCTTTCAGCAAGAAAAGGCCTCTCTCTGCATATGGACCGCCACGGCTGTGGTCTGGACATCGTGGCGGTGGACTGCTTTTCAGAATTTTGCCTCTATATTTTTTTTCCACCGTTCTTGATTCGAATTGATCGTTTATGATCCGTTTTCATCATTTTTCACCTCACACACCTATTTTAATACAAAAAGAATAAAAACATATTAAAATGTATTAAAATACTATAATAACACTCAAAAACTAACAAGTTCAGTTTGAAAATAGATAGGTGAATCACACCTATCACTCCCCATGTCATTTTAGTAACCCAGCAACACCTTAAAGCTACTACGAAGAGATGAAATCTAATTTTGTTTGAAGTATTTAAACTTTTATAATTTATTCTTTATATAAAATGACAATTCTATACTTTTTAAATAAAATAAAACCCCCAAATGGGCCAAATTTGGATACAAATATGAAAAATCCTCATTTGAGTGAATAACAAAAGAAATTCATCCCAATTACTCAAAATCGTAAAAAATTTAAATGCAATAGCACACCAATTTTTATTTTATTTTTCTTTCTTTTTTAAATACTCGAAATCGTGAAATTTTAAAATGATAACAATCACGAATCCCTCATATTTTGATACCATTATGAGAAAGTATCATTTGAGTGAATAATAAAAGAAATTTATTCAAAACTCAAAATCGTAAAATTTTCAAAGGCTTTAAAAAATAAAGATATAATAAAAAATTATAAATATTTCACTCACTAAACTTTCTATTTTTTTATTTAAGAAATGCTTCGTCTTCTTTTTTTTTTTTTTTATTTGTTTCTCATATAAGCGTTGATAGAAGTAATGAAAATAATATTATTTTGTATGCAAGCAATTTCATATACTAAACGAATTAAAAAAGAAAACAAAAAATGGTGAAAAGAACAATTAAACATTAATGAAACTATTATTAAATAAAATGCCATGTGAAGACTTCACTAAACAATTCCACAAAAAAAAAAAAAAAAACTAAATGAATAAGTTTATATATAAATTGGCAAATTTCATAAATAAAAAAAAAAAAATCTCATAATAATTTAAATTAAAAAAAATAGTAGGAAATACTCTTTAAATTCTAAACAAAATGCAATAATCCATCATTTAATCCCAAAAATAATTAAAAACATTAGAATTGAAAATGTATCTAATCTAATAGTAAAACCTAAAATTGGAAGACTTTGCCTTGGAATGAATGAGAGCTTACCAATGTAATCTTTGCCTTCTTATTGATTCTCTATTTCCAAACCCATTAAATGATAAAAAAAAAAAAAAAAAATATCTTATCTCTTGATTTTTCTCAATTTATCTCTCTTTAATATTTTTATATTTAAATGAGTTTTTATTATTTATCATTATTTAATGGTTTTTAATGAATTTAATTGTTATTTATTATTAAGATAGTGTGCTGAGTAAATTTTAATATTTTTTATTTAATAAAAATTTCTCTCTCTATCTTTAATTACATATAAAATTTATTCAATTTTAAGTGTTCCAAAGAGTATTCTAATAATTCTTAATCAAATAACAGATACTATTGAACAATATAAAAATGACCTATTAGATTATTTTACGTGTAATACCACAAAAAAAATTATTTTTGAAAAACAAATATTATTTTATATAAGTTTAATATTTTTGGAGACGATTTTATAAATTTAAGATATAAATACTATTTGATAATTTTTGGGGATTGAATGTTAATTTTAAATTGACTTTTAATTATTTTTGGACTATTGTGTTATTTACAATATACTTTTAAGAGTTTTGGGGTATAATTAATATTTTTTTTATTTTAAGAGGGGACATTGTGTAAATAAATAAATTAAAAGAGTTTGAAAGGTGTAAAAAATTAACACATATATACACATGCATGATTAACATTTTTTTGACACGTATAACTATAATAATAATGATAATTAAAAAAAATAGTAATAAGTAAATAAGGGATTTTTGGATCATTATCAAAAAGTCAGTAGTTGGAGCCGCAGAAGGGAAAATTGGAAGTGGAACCATAAACTTGAAGTGAGTATATATATATATATATATATTTGAATGGTTTTTAGTATTTGGGTTCAGATTTCAGCTCAAATTCCAGGTAGAATTTCTAACTCTTTTAATATATGTATGTATTTAATTTTCCTATTGTGTGATTTATGTTATTATTGTTGTTAAATTTTTACTGTTAAATTTTATGAAATAATTATGATTATGTGAAAATTATGTGAGAATTATGTCAAGATATTTTATTTGTTGCATTAAATTAAATATACGTATTAGAGGGGTTAGAATTCTACTGAGCGTTGACTCACAACCCTACAGTTTTGATTATAGGGCCGGTAAGGATAAAACGGCGACAAAAATTTTAATTGAATTTCAAAATTTGTAATAATTGTAGTTAATATTTACCATTATAAAAATTGACTCGATAAATTAAATGTAATTATTGAATTTGATAATTATGCCTCCCAAGGCCGATTTCCACTGTTGCAAAATCAACTATAACTAAGTGAAATTGATAATATTTCATTAGTATTTAATTGTAGGGTGATACACTCACTTGCATTTACTGAATTTCACTAGCTTTAGATTTTTAACATGTACAATAATAATAATCTAGTGGACCAATATGCTTTTAATGAAAGTTAATCACAATAGTTATAAATTTGATTTTTGACAATGTCTATTTGTAATTTTAATTTAAAGGTTTTAATTAATTAATTTGTAATGATATCTACCCTAGGTTATGCTATTAACATAAAAATGTCAATTAAATTTAACGGAAACTTAACGATTCTATTGTAAATATGTTGTATGGATTGGTTTAATTGTATATCTAATTAAATCAATATTAGGGGTATTATATAATAGGTTTATTTATAGATGGTGAAATATTTGGGGTAGAATTATGAATTCGATAATTATAATTTTCGTCGTTGTATTGTAAATTAAAAATATTTTCATAAGACGAATTATTAATTACTGGACACCGTCACATTATAAATTTACCAGATTTTATAGAATGAAAATTTGGTCAATCGGTTTTGGTATAGATTCTTCAACGGCAGAAACCGTGTGGCGGCCCTAGAAAACTAAGCCATTATAGGTGGTATCAGAGTGGGTTTGCGACCGCCCTAGGCTTGAGTTATGGTACCTATTACTCATAATAATTGAAGTTGTTAGATATAGTCGGTAGCAGACAGTACACTTTGATAAACATAAATATTTATCAAAGTTGGTATCGGGATTTTTCAATATTTAAAATCCAAAGTGGATATATGTTGTATATTAAACAATCAAAGTGGGTTATATTATATCAAATGTATTGTAACCTGTGAACAGTACTATCAACTATACCCCTAAAAATGTATACCTAGGCACATATACTGTAAGACCCTGATTTTTTTTCTTATACGCACAATTTAAGTCACATTTTAGAATATTCATACACACGTAAGGGAGAGGGAGCAAAAGAGAAAGCAGAGGAGAGAGAGAGAGAGGAAAGTAGGTTTCAGTCGGTGGTGAGTATCATCGTTCGGCGGTGTGCGTGTGTGTTCCTATGTTTGATCCGGCATGTATGTGTGTGTTTCGTTGTGCGTATGCGATCAGAGTATGCGTGTGTGTGATGTTCGTCCGTTCGACGGTGTGGTTGTCACTCCGGTGAGTATGTGTATGTTCTGTTTGTGTCAGTGTATGTATGTGTGTGTTTTCTCTTTCCGTTTGGTGTGCCGTGTGTGTGTATGTGTTCCGGCGGTCGGTGGTGGCAGTGGTGTGAGTTGGGCGTGCCGATAGTGAGACGTGTCTGTGCTCTATTTTCTGCCGACTGTGTATATCGGTGTGTATGTATGTTGATTTGGCCAATGGGTGTGCATTTACGTTGCCGTCGTGGTGTGGGTGTGATTGTGTGTCGTCGTGTGTAGTTGTGTGTGCGTGTGTGGTCGGTTGGCTGAGGCCAAGGTGGTAAGTTAGAGAGAGAGAGAGAGAGCAGTGCATGTGTGTGTGTGTTCAACGGTTGCGGTGTGGGTGTGTTGTGTGTGTATAGGTATTTAGAAAGGTATGTGGGTGGTGGTTGCCGGTGTTGGCGATGTGAGAGAGAGAGAGAGAGACGACAGGTTCAACGGGGAAAAACAGAGAAGCAGGCGGTGACTAGCTTCGCCAAGGCGGAGAAGCTTCAAGGAGTAGAACAGAGGGTGGGGTGAGCCCGTTCGCCGCGGCAGTGAACTCCGACACCGCAGTGGTGAAGTCAGGAGCTGAACAGAAGCAGACGCAGAAAAGAAGAAGCGGGAAAAGAAAGAAAAAGAAAGAGAGAAAAAGGAAAAGGAAAAGGGAAAACAAAAAATTACACAAAACACCCTACTAAAAACCAAAAATCCAATCTCGCGGCCAGCGGAAAATCCAGGAAAGGTAGAATTCCAAACTCTACTAATATATGAATTTAATTGTATTTAATTATCTCGTAGGTGATTATGTGAAATTATTTGGTATATCGTTGTGAACTCTTACCTGTTGAAATTATATGATATGATTGGGATTATGCGAAAATTATGTGACGAGCATGCTTATGTGGTTTATGTGTGATATAAATTAAATGCACGTATTAGAGGGGTTGGAGTTCTACTGAGCGTTGGCTCACAACCCCACAGTGTTTGGTTGTAGGGTCGGCTGGGAAGAAACGAGAGAAGAGATAAATTTATTTGAAACTTCGGGATGTAATAATTGTAATTATTATTATTGTTGTAATCGGAGAAAAATGGTAAATATAATTATCGTAGTTGTTGTAAAATATTTCTCTTAATTTTAATGTATTGACTATTTCGGGTAATACATCTGTTTGAATATAATTGGTTTGATAAATATGTTGAAAATTGGGATTTAAATTATAAACTCGAGACTTTTAAATTGAGCACCGTATTGTAGAAAAATGAGTGGATTAATATAAAATAGATGGTTGTTTTTATTTAGTGATACTTTAAATGGTGATTTTTATATATAATAATTACCGTCGTAAAATCGGTAACAAGAATATTGCACATTTTTGTAAAACTTAACACATAAAATACTTGGGAAGTTGACGAGTCGGTTTTAGGTTTAGGAATTCTCTATAGAAAAAACTGTAGTCTCGGCCTTGGGAAACCGGGTCATGACATATACATTTTTAAATTATAATTGGGAATTTGTTGGTTGGTTGTGTCGGGTAGATTGCTCAAAATTCATAATTGATAAGTGATTTATTTATCGACAAATTAAGTACTTTTATATTCAAATATTTGTGTGTTTTCAAGCTCTTGTATTGTTTTAATATATTTTTGTGTTGTTTGTTAGGTTTTTGAATAAAATGGTGAAAATGTGCAAAACTGGTAGAGGTACAGTAACTTCAAGGCCTTTTTTGACTATGATGCAATCCAATTTTGGAAAACCTCAAAACGTGTAAGTTGTAGATCTTTCTCTTATCTTTCTATAGGTTTTTGAATCACCACAATCGGAATTCGGATGCAAACATTACAGCCAAAATAAGAAAGGGTGTCACCGCCGCGGCAGTGAAACAGCATAGAGTTGCTAAACTCTCTACATTTCCACCGCCGCAGTGGTCCGGCACCAGTTGTAAAGGGTTTTTCTTGATATTTTGGGATATTTTGCACCTCTTAAGCTGATCCCTTCATCCCCAACACGTTTTAGAACATATTAAGGAGTATTTTGAGAGGTTTTTGGGGAGCTCATTCAAACCCCAAAGGAGAAGAACACAAATCGAAGAAGGAGAAATGCTCTCGAAGTGGTTTTAGCAGTGAATCTTCGAAATACGACTAAGTTCCTTCGTTTCTTTCTTTATTTTCTTAACTTTGGTAGTTGATTTGAGCATGTTTAGCTCGTTTATCATTGTATATACGGTTATGGCCGTTAGCTAAACGGATATTGTCTAGGGATTAATATAATTTATGAATATATTGTTTGTGTGAAATTTGTGTTTCTTTAATGGTTGTTTTTCGTTATTTGATTGTGTTTACCGTTATTCTTTGATTGTATGCTTTTTTAGATATATTGAGAATACGGAGTTTGACACTCGAGAGAGGTAACCCCGAATTCAAACTAGGGTTAAACACAACGCAATGATCTAATAACCCGGGAGGGAGTTAGAAAGTGTACAATCAATGACGTTGGGGCAAGACTCATGTGACTATATGTTCTAAAAAATGCTAGAGAAGGACTTCGGCGTTAACGCGAAGTCACATATTTCCTTGTTTTACACTCGGGAAAGGGAATGAGCAAGTTTACAATACAAACATTGTTAGATAAGTCAAATACCGTTAACATAAATCAAACGAGATCAAACACATTTACGTAAATGAAGTTAATCCCTAGATAATCCATTCCTTAAATATCTCAATATAGTAATATAGTATAATTAGTATTTTAGTATTAGTATATTTAACTATAAACTCTATTTTTCATCGCCTAAATAAAGTTAGGTTATAATAATTACGGTACTCGACAATAATCTCAACTAATCCATGTGGAAACAATAACCCTTACTCTTACCACTTTACTAAAACTGTACCCGTACACTTGCGGTGAAAGTGGCGACATGAAATTCTGCCACCAATAACCCACAACAAAACCTAAAATGATCAGGAGTTATCAACCAAAGTTTTTGTTTATGCATGCCATTCAAACAACTTCCTACCAGAGATTTTCTTTTTTTTTACCTTTTAAGGGGTAAGGACAAACACTTGTTGGTGGTCATCCAGCCCTAAATCTATACTGTTTTATTATTTTTCCATTTCAGACTCAAGCCTGACATTCTGTTTCATTTAGATTGTCATGCCCTCATCAGAAACTGTCCGGGCTCTTTTGAACTTCTAACATTGTTTAGGTTTACCTGGCAACATTTGTGCTGAATGTACTTGTATATTATAAGAAATTGGTTTATTATGTGCTACTAGGTTCATGAAAAAGACTATGTTGTCTTGTTGAATTGTCTCACCATTCATTTACAAAGATAGGCAGGGTTAGTATCATGTTAGTCGTGGACCATACGAATCGGTTTAAAAAGGTGTTTATTGTCTTCTATATAAATTGTCAAATTATATTTTCGTATTAAATTGTGGAAAAAAATGTTGATAAAAATGGATAGTTTTATTATAATTAATGGATTAAGTAAAATTTTAAAGATGAAAAATGATTTTTATTATCCTGCTACACCATAGTTGTCTTATCGTTAGGACGGCATGTCCTACAAGATGTGGTTGGTCCTTACGGGAGGGCATATCCTGTAGGACGTTGTTATTGTGACCTATCAAGAGGGCAAGTCCTGCAGGTGATTGATTATATTGTTGATATGTTGAGACCTATTAGGAGTGCAAATCTTGCAGGTGGCTGCCCCTACTATTGGGAATATCGAATGGCCCTGACACTGTTGGTCACCTTAGATGACACAATTGTACAGGTTACAATACTGTCGTAACTCCCGATCATGAGGTGAAATAATCCTATGGTTAGTAAGAAAATATATGTGCTGTATTTTATTACATATCAAAATGATTTGGTTGGCGGATTTAAATACATTATTTTATTGCAATGGTAGCGGTGAATTGTATTTTGAATTAGTGTGCGGTTATATTTATATTATATTTTGAAAAGTGGTGTTTGATAAAAATACTTGATCCATAAATTATTTTATATTATGAAGACCATACACCGATAAGGTGAGTGTATTGTCTTCAATGTAAATTGACAAATTATATTTTTGTATAAAATGTGAAGAAAAAAAATATTTATTAAAATGGACGATTTTATAACGCTATGTAGATCAAGTAGATTTTTAAATGTGAAAAATAGTTTTTGTTATCCGACTATGTCATAATTGTCTTCTCGTCAGGAGAGTGTGTCCTGCAAGATATGAATTACCTGTTAGGCAAGACCTGCAGGGTGGATATATGTTGTTACCTGTTAGGCAAGTCCTGTAGGGTGGATATATTGTTACTTGTCAAGCAAGTTTTGTAGGGTGGATATTTTTTGTTACCTGTCAGGCAAATCCTGTAGGGTGAATATTTGTTGTTACCTGTCAGGCAAATCCTGCAGAGTGAATATATGTTGACTTATCAGGAGTGCAAATCCTGCAGGTGGCTGCCCTTACCATTGGGGATATTAAATGGCCCTAACACTGGTAGCCACTTAGATGATACAGTTGAACATGTTACAGTACCGTCGTAACTTCCGATTGTGAAGTAAAACGATCATATAGCTTGTAAGGAAGTATGTCATGTTATTATATACAAGTGAGTTGACCAGTTGATTTAAATTTGATTGTTCTATTACGATGATATTTTGTTGGGGTTTGGATACTGCCCCAGTGTGGCTATATTTTATTGGAAAGGGGATTTTGATAAAAAATAAAAATAAAAAAAAATACTTGATCCATAAAATACTTTTATACTACGAAGACAGTACACCGATAAAAATAATTCAGATAGATATTGGTCTATTACTAACGATTAGTAGAGGCGGAGCATGGGGTCATTGTGAAACTATCGGGAGCAAATTATTATTTTGAAATGTTAATTTGAATTTTTTAACTTAATTAGTGTTGTAAAAATGCGACTTAGGGCTTTATGTAATATTTTTTATATACATTTCATGTGAGTATTGAATTCAGTATTGAACTCGTTATATTACGTGAGTTTGGAGACATAATTATGTGATTTGAGATGTATTTAGTTTTTATAGTTTAACACGTATTTAAGTATTTGAAACGTATTTGTGTGGTTGAGCCATGATTACGTGTTGGTGACATATTTACGTGTTTCTAGATAATTATGTAGTTTGGAATATATTTATGTATTTCGAGATGTATTTATGGGATTGACACGTATTTATGTGATTTATATGTATTCATGTGTTTCGATACATATTTGTGTGGTGGAGATGTGTTTATGTAATTTGATATGTATTTATGTGTTTTGAGGGGTATTTATATGATTTTGACGTATTTAGGTGTTTTGAGAGGTATTTATGTGCTTGAAAAATATTTATGTGTTTTTGACATATTGTGAAAAAAAATTATTACTTGAAATTTGAATTGTTTGATTTTATGGAAAAGTTTATAAGATTATTGAAATTTTAATGTGGATAGTGGGATTGATTATTTTTAGTTTCATGAGACAGTCCACAAGGAATTGAGTTATCTATTGAATAAGATGTTAGCTACGAAATATTGACTTGAAATATTGGATGGAATCGGTAAATATTGGTTATGGATATGGCAATGGATTTAAAAAGTTATGTCAAGTGGCAAAATTATCGAGGTCATAGACTTGTTGGAATTGAGATTGACCCAATCCAAGTGGGACTACCGTGATATTTTAAAATATATTTGTTGGTCGTATATATTTCTTGTTATTCCTATCAGAATAGTGCAGTGGGAGCGTGGTGGTGTCGATCACTATTGGTTAACCGAGAGTGACCAACACGGTGCAATTCTGAATTATTATTGGTTTGAACGAAATTTTGAGAACGAAATTTATTTAAGGGGGGGTAGATTGTAATACACCCAAAAAAATTATTTTTGAAAAAAAAATAAAAATTATGTCAGTTTAATATTTTTGGAGACGATTTTGTAAACTTAGGGTATAAATATTATTTGATAATTTTTGGGGATTGAATGTTAATTTTAAATTGTCTTTTAATTATTAAAAGTCAATTTACTTGGGTTCAAATTCCAGCTCAAATTTCAGGTAGAATTCCTAACTCTTTATATATATATATATATATATATATATATATATATATATATATATATATATATATATATATATATATTTATTTATTTATTTATTTATTTAATTTCCCTATTGTGTGATTTATGTTATTATTGTTGTTGAATTTTTACTGTTAAATTTTCTGAAATAATTATGATTATGTGAAAACTATGTGGGAATTATACCAAGGTGTTTTATTTGTTGTATTAAATTAAATATATGTATTAGAGGCGTTGTAATTCTACTGAGCGTTGACTCACAACTCCACAGTTTTGATTGTAGGGTCGGTGAGGACGAGACAGCGACATAAATTTTAATTGAATTTCAAAATTTGTAATAATTATAGTTAATATTTACCGTTGTAAAAATTGACTCAATAAATAAAATGTAATTATTGAATTTGATAATTATGCTTCCCATGGCCTGTTTTTGCTGTTGCAAAATCAACTATAACTAAGTGAAAATGATAATATTTCATTAGTATTTAATTGTAGGGGTGGTACACTCACTTGCATTTACTGAATTTCACTAGCTTTAGATTTTTAACATGTACAACAATAATAATCTAGTAGACCAATATGCTTTTACTGAAAGTTTATCACAATAGTTATAAATTTAATTTCGACAATGTCTATTTGTAATTTTAATTTAAAGGTTTTAATTAATGAATTTGTAATGATATTTGACTTGAGTTATGCTCTTGACATATAAATGTCAATCAAATTTAACGGAAACTTTATGATTTTATTGTAAATATGTTGTATGGATTGGTTTAATTGTATATCTAATTAAATCAATATTAGGGGTATTATATAATAGGATTATTTATAGATGGTGAAATATTTGGGGGTAGAACTGTGAATTCGATAATTATAATTTTCGTCGTTACATCTTAAATTAAAAATATTTTCATAAGACAAATTATTAATTACTGGACGCCGTCGCATTATAAATTTACCAAATTTTATAGAATGAAAATTTGGTCAATCAATTTTGGTATAAATTCTTCAATGGGAGAAATTGTGTGGCGACCCTAGAAAACCGAGTCGTTACATTATGACTACTATTTGGAAAAAAAAAAAAGTTACAAAAATTGAAAACCCCCTCGTGGAGTTTATTCACTTATTGATTTACTATTTTTTGAAAAATAAATATGAGTGAGAATATTAATATTTTTAGACGTTGGTATTAATTCTTTTCTAGGCTATAATTTTATTTTCGTTTCTCAATATTAAAATTTATTTTTGCTATACTTTTATAAAATGTATTATATATAAAATTTAAGGTTCATGTTGGCCCAGTGAGCTACCCAAGAGGGGGGTGAATTGGATAGATAAAAATTAATTCAAATAAAATATTTCAAAAATCAAATAATTAATTTTTACCCTAAATTAATTATTATCTATATCGAAGCGGAAATTAAGTATCAACTAAGTGCACATCAAACAACACAAAAATAAATAAATAAATAAAAGAATGCAACACACCAGAAATTTATACTAGTCCACCAAGCTATTCTTGGCTAATTCAGTCTCCCGAGCATCGCAGAGAGTCGTACCCACTAATTACTAAGATCCCTTTAACCAGGTAGGAATCAAACCCTTACAAAACAATTCTTTTCGCAGGCTCAGAATCAACATTTACAATTCATTTTCACAAACTCAAGAATAACCCTATCTTTTTCATAAGTTAAAGATTAACTTAATTCTTTTATACTTAGGTTAATAATCAAACCTCTCAAAAATACTCCAAATATCTTTTTACTCAGTAAGGATTGAACCGTTACAAAAATACTCAAATTAATTCTATCAAGGAAGAATTAACACCTAATCTTTTTATATTCTAGGTAAAGGTCAAAACCTCAATCTTTTTACTAGAAGATATTGAAACCAACCACCCTTGATTAGACACTCCTAGTAGTATCTAATCCGACACTTGACTCATCAATTACAAAATAGATAAGTAATTTTCTTACTTGGAGCTTCTACCACCCTAGATAAATTTAAACTCAATTAATGTCCCGATACTGATGATAGAAATACAATGAGAATTTCAAAATCTGATTTTAAACATAAAATGGGCAGTAAACAATTTAACACGTAATCAAATTTTCTTAAGAAATTGTCTCAAAAATAATTTTCAATTTAAAAACAGGAAAACAATTTCAAAAAATAAATTCCAAGTAGAATATGATAATAGTAATCAACTTGGAATAATCTCACCAGTAATCCACCGATAAATATGATAAGTAATGAAACCTCATGTCGGCAATCAACAATAATCTACTTTAAAATATCTCAAGAATGATTCTCAAGAAAATTCTCACAATACTCTCAGTATGATAATTCTTAAAAAGCACAAGAACTGGATAGCTCTTCAGAATTGAATGGTTGGGATTTTTCTAAACCTAAAAAACACAAGTTTATTTATAGGGGATTAGAACAAGCCTTCTAACAGCTAGTTCCCACATTTCATGACAAATAATTACTCCAATAGCCTCCTTATATCATTAAGACTTATTCTTGGTATAATTCACTTAATTATATCTTTTAAAACATTCAATTTAGTCCCTCAAACTCATACCCATTCTCAATTAGATAATATAGAAAGAATTTCACGAACCAAATTAAGAGATATCCAAAATACTTGAACTATATCTATAGGGATATTAAAATATTAACTAAATAGCTCAAAAACTATCAGATCCCTAAGATATCTCGCATATTTTAACCATAAAATAGCTAGTAACGGCTATATTTTTTTTTATCAAAATCATAAAAATCTCCAATCCTGAAACTAGCCATCGGTTGACCGACCAACACCCATCGGTTGACCGTCCAATTTAGGATATAGCCCAAGCCAAAATTCCTTCGCCATAAGTCGACCGCTCATTTTGTATCTGTCGACCAAACAATTGAGAGAGTTTAATAAGTTAAATTACCTGTCGACCTAATGATTCAGATAGTTCACCTTTTAACCATATGTCGACTTACCTGTCGACATGAAGATTTAGAGATTTTATCTCATTTTCATAAGTCGACCTAGTTGTCAACTGATCAATTCTGGGACTGAATCTTCTTCTTTGCTCCATTCCATCGGTTGACCGATCAATTTGTGTAGGTCGACCGATTGAGCTAGAACACCTCTCCTTAATTAATTTTTTACTAAATTTCTTTGACGTTTTTGCCCATTTAACTGATTTCTTTTCTCGGTTAACTCTACTAAATCCTTAAATTCAATTTTAATTGATTATCTTTCTTAAATCAATTATTTATTCTTCAATTACACAAATGAGCAAATATATTAGCTAATTAGGATCCTATAAAAAACACACATAATTGTAAAAATATTTTGTATCGTGTGTAATCATAATCGGGATACATTAAAAGTAAAAATTTAACCTGAGTTGTTTTTCCTAGGTTCTTCAAATTCTTCGATCTCTTAAGATGCATCATTTTTGTCAATGTCTTTAGCATCTGTTGGCCCAGTAGAATACCCAAGAGAGGGTGAATTGGGTAATTAAAAAATATTATCAGAATATACTTGAATAAATCAAATAATTAATTTTATGCCTAAATTAATTATTATCTTTATATCACAGCAGAATTAAAATAAATATAAGTGCACACTCAAACAACGAAAATAAATAAATTAAGAAAGCAACACATCAGAGATTTATACTGGTTCACCAAGCTACTCTTGGCTAATCCAGTCCCCCGAGCTCCATGGAGGTCGTTCCACTAAAATCAAGATTCTTTTAAAAGTAGGAACCAAACCCACACACCGATTCTTTTACAGGTTTAGAATCAACCTTTACAATTTTCTTTTCTCAGGCTAAGGAATAACCTCTACTTTTTACCGGCTAAAGAATAACCTAATTCTTTTTAACACAAGGCTCAAGAATCACAACCTCACTAAAACACTCCAAATATCCTTTTACTCGGTAAGGATTGAACTGTTACAAAATCACTCAAAACAAAAATAAAATTCTTATCCAGGAAGAATCACTACCTTAATCTCTTTATAGGAAGAGACTAAAATCATACTACTCTTGATTAAATATCCCCAATGATATTTAATCCGTCACAACTCACCAATACAAAAATTGATAAGTAAATCCCACTCGGAGCTTTTACCACCCCAGATAAATAAAAACTCAATCAATATCCCAACTAGTGATAAAAATATGTGAGATGTAGAAATCTGATTTTAACAAGATATGGGTAGCAAATTGGAGCATGTAATCAGATTCAAGAAATTGTTTAAAAAAATATTTTCTTCAAAAATCAAAAACAATTTTTAAGATTAATTTCCAAAAATAAAATAATAAACAAGTAATAATCAGTATAGAAATATCTCACCAAGAATCCACAGTATTAATAATTAGAACAATGTAACTTCAATTCTGGTATCAGCAAAAATTGATCGCAATTGATTATCAGAATCACTCTTAGAACAGCTCACAATGAATTAAAATGATAACTCTTATAAAAACTCTCTCAAAATTATATACAGTGGTTATCTCTCTTAGAATGATTAGCTCTCTTAGAAAATTTTCAGGTCTATATAAATGCACATGTAATCAGCCACCTAACGGCTAGTTTACAAGTATCATGACAATAAAATGCTCTTATAGACCCCTTATAACATTAGGATTTCATTTAGGTTCAATTTCACTTAATAACAGCTTTTAAAACTCTCAATTAAATCCTTAAAGTATTTCTCAATCAAAATAAATAAGTGTAGAATCCATTTTAATTACCAAATTGAGAAACATTAATATTTAATGAACCTTATTGAAAAGATTTAATTAGTATATGAATCATACCTTAAATATTAAGAATATCCCTTAAATCTCTCTCAAATCCTAACAAAAAATTACTACTTTTGGATTTAAAATCGGATCAAACAATATCTTGAACCAGCATATTCAGTCGACTGCCCAATGCCGCTTGCAGCTAAACCATCGTCGCAGCAATCATAGGTCGACTGCTTAGTCGACTCGCAGATTCAGAGAGTTTGTCATGCTTTCGCCGGTTGACCGCTTGATCGGCTCACAGATTTAGAGAGTTCAGATGTTTTCATAGGTCAACCGGTCGGTCGACTCTTCAATTCAGGATGTTTCATCTTCTTTCTCCGGTCGACCCCTCAATCAACTGCCTCCTTCTGAATCACTTCTCTGATCTCGTTTTTAACCTATTTTCGTTTACAATTTCGTCCCTTTATCCATTTTTATACTTAAATAAACTCCACTAATATTCCTATATTCCATTTTAGTCATTCAATTTTTTTTTTAATTCACATAGGAGCAAATAAATATACTTAACAAAAACACACATAAAATATAAGATTCATTTTGTGTCATGTGTGTGCTCCTAAATGGGATATTAAGGTCCCGTTTGGTAACCATTTTCATTCCAGAAATTTTCATTCCATTCCCAGATTTTTGGGAATTCTGTTTGGGAATAGCGTTTGGTAATTTTTGTTTCCGTTTCCATTTCATTCCCATTTGAGAATTGTGCCCACTTTTTTCTTAAGAAATGAGAAACAAAAAAAAGTTGTTTCTCATTATTCCCATTCCATTCCCAAAACACATGGTCACTATTTACCTACCGACCGACCACCGTCCGCCGCAGCCTATCGCCGCCGGTCATCTCCGGCGATCGTTGCTGGTCACCGTCCGGTCGGGTCGAAAATTTCTCGGCCACTTCCGGCCGTCGCCAGCGACGGCGCCATTGTCTTCCGGCCGGCATCGTCGGCACCACCGCCGTCCGGTCATCGCCGGCGGGGGGCCATCGCCGGAGCACCACCGTCAGGCTAAAATAAAATAAAATGATTTTAGGATAAAATCGTTACTAAACACAATTCCCTTCCCAAAACAAAAAAAAAAATTATCATTACCAAACGCGATTCTACTCCCAAAAAAAAAAACAAAATTCTCATCCCATCCCATCCCATTCCCATCCCACTGCTGAAATGAAAACAAAAACGGTTACCAAACGCCACCTAAGAGTTAATATTTACCTGGGTTGTTTTCGCTAATTTCTTCAAACTCTTAATACTTCTTCATCATCTTGATATCTTCATTAAGCATCCATTCCATTTGACATCTTCATTACTGGAACTTTAAATCACTGAAACACTTGATTAAACATTAGTTCCACCAAAATATCAATACTTAATTGTTTATCAAAATCTTGGGATTAACAACATTCATTTAGCATTTTTCTCAATATCTTCATGATAATCTCTTCACTGGAATTAATAAACTGAAACACTCAATAAAATTGTTAGTTCCACAAAAAACATCAATATTTAATTGTCCATCAAAATTTTAGGATCAACAGTTCAGTTGTAGATCATGGATAACATTCAACTGAAAAATATATATTAATATATTTTTTTTCTAGACCCACATAAATATGTGGGCCTAAAACTAGTATACCCAAAAAAATTTGACCCCCACACCAATATGCCTTAAATTACCACAATACACCATCACATTTTAGATGCATTTTTAAAAATCTTATCCCATGTTTTGTTTTATTTTTTTCCAGAAAATTACATAAATGGATAAAATTGATCCTCACACGCCAAATATGCCTTAACATCACAGGGTGCCACAATAGCCTAACTGACCAATTACACTTTAGCTCTACGAAAATATGTTTAACATTTGGTAGCGACCAAAGCATTCATCAATTCACCTGCCGACATCAGTTGGCGAACTCAATCACATCCCATGACAACATAAATCCAAACTTAAGGTTATCTCCAATGTTATCTTAAAGTAACACTCGTTAAAAACATAAGCGAATTTTAAACTAATCTTAAGGGTTTGAAGGAAAACAAAAATATAGGATAATTGAGAAGTGAGGATCGACTCTTAGCGAGCTGAGGTTATTCCAAAAGAATAAACTTTCAATTTTAGTTTTCTCATTAGATTTGGAAAGAAATGGATTGAAAATATAGTCAATGACCATAAAAACGTTAGGTTGCATTTGGGGTAAGAGATTTGACAAATTCAAGAAATTTGTAAATGATGGGGATTTTAAAATCCTGAATTTTGAAATCCCATCATTTATAAATTTCTTATTTGAATAAAAAAACAACGAACAAGCTCCACCAACACCGTCGCTAGGGTTTCAAGCAAAGCCACGTCGGTTAGATCTAAAGACGAAACAAGAAACAAGCTCCGTTGATACGGCATCTTCAACTGCTGAATCAAAAAACACAGAGACCAGTTCACCAAGACCGCTAAATCCCATAAGTAAATCCATTACAACACACGAAAAACAACAAAACCCAATACAACACACAAAGAACACAAAACCTTGAATCAAATCCACCAAATTGAAGTAAACCCAGATCCCAAAAACCCATAAAACAACAATTAATCAATCATTTTCACCGATCGAGATAATTCAAAAAAAGGAGCAACGACGGTGGAGTGAGGATGAAGCATAAACGAGGACGAAGCAGTGACGAGGATGAGCGAAGTAGCGACGTTTGCAAAACGATGGATTTGTAAACGATGCATATTTCAAACGAATTTCTAAATGCCATTTTCTCTCCTATTCTTTAAATGAAAGGATTTTACAACTCCCTCTTAATTATACCCCAACAAGGAATTTGTTAGAAAGGATCTGTGAAACCCCTTACACAAATAAAATCCATTTTCCCAAATTTTTTACCCAAACATAACCTTACAGCTCGTTTGGTTAAATGGAATGGAATCAATGTAGAATGGAATAGAAGAAGAAATAGAATGAGAGGAGAAATAAAATGGATTTGTAAATAAAATTACTATTTCATTCTCTTATTTGGTTGTCATGAAATAAGAAAATGAATGTAATAATGAAATATAACGAAATTCACAAAATGCCTTTTTAGATATTAATTTTGAATATCTATTTAATAATAGATTATTTAAAAATAAATAAAATGATTACAAATGAGTTTGGCTCTAATTAATACATTAGTACATACACACACACATATATATTTTGAGTTGGTTTGCACGACGAATGAATATTGAGGTAGGCTTTTGGGAATGGACATTTGTTTAGTTTAATGTTTGATTCCATTGGGATGGATTTGATTCCATCTCATTTGCAATTGAATTGAATTCCCTACTTTTTCATTTCTGATTCCATTGGACAATTAAACATAGAAATCGGAATCGATGGTGGAATGACGATTCCATTCCACCCAGATTCCGTTCAACCAAACATGTCATTAGGTTGTGTATGGGCAAAGGATTTGGGGAAGGGATTTGATTTGGGTAAGGGATTTCATAATCTATTTTTGACAAATACCTTATTTGGGTATTTATGAGAAAGGATTAGTAAAATCATTTAAATTAAAAATAGTAGTGAATGAAGGATTTGAAAATATTTCAAACTAGGTATTATTTACAAATCTCTCCACGGAGGGATTTCAGATCTGACTGTCGGCTACCGCCGGCCATTGTCACTGACAACCGCCGCCGTCGGCCAACCGCCATCGCTGGCCACCACCGCCAATTACCTTTGCCACCAATCCCCACAGTGGTGATGACGGTTATTCAAATAAATAAATTATAAAATTATATGATTAAATTCTTCGCCTAAAATATTTATCCAAATAAAAAATTTGAAAATGATTACATTTTAAAATTCAGAATTTTAAAATTTATTCATTTATAAATTTTAAAAAAATTTCAAATCCTTTGCCCAACGCAACCTTAGATTCTTTTTCGTTTTCAAAAAAAATTGAGCCTAATAATGATTTTATTAATAATTTTACTCTCTTTTTCTTTTAAATAAAATCTATCAGGAGGCAAAAAAGAAAATTTCTCCTCCCCTTCTGTCTCTCTCCATTCCTCTCAATCCAAACGTACCCGAAAAACGTAGTAAGGTACGCGTCGAGACCTACCATTGCATCGCCGAGAGGCCCGAGACACTGTCACCACCATCACAACGCTGCGACGCTATCACCGCCATCGCTGAGGCCACGTCCACCATCTCCTCTCTCTCTCTCCCGCCTCAACGTCCGTCGATAACATTCGATTCAGGACAGACGTCGCTGTTGTCGTTCCACTGAAGAAGGCGAAACCCTAGGCGGCTAGGTCTCTCGATTTTCTCTCCTATTGGCGAATAGCTTCAATCTCCAGGTAATTTCTCACTCTATCCCCCTTCTGATCTCTGCCATCCTTCTCTATTTTGCATCAGTTTCTATTTTGCATCATGTTAAAATTTACGCAAATATTTGTAGTTTAATATTCATTTCAGAGATCTGTTTGTTGTTTATTTCTAAATTATTTTTTCTTAATTTGTTCTCTCTGTTTTTATTCGCTTGCTTGATTTACCTGCGTTTGTTCTGTTGACTTATTAAACTGGCGCCTAGGTCATGATCCAGGCTTGAAGGTGTTATGGAAATATTATCATTTTCTCTTGGAATCAAATTTTGATTTTTAGTTCTTCATCGATTTGGAAATCTTTTCTTCCGCAAAACTTGGATCAAATAAACCTCGTATAATTGAATTTCAAAGTGCCCAAATTGATTTTAAAATTTGTGTATTTGATTTCTTGAGCTCACCATGCGAGGCCTGGCATGTTCTATGCTGCTGCAGCTTTAGTTAAGTCTCTCTTCATTGCATTGTGATCATCTTTGAATCTCAACAATTTTCGTAGAATTAGTTGTTATACTTTTGGTAATTTATGGTGTGTTCTAAGCGTGTGCATAGCAGTTGTCATATTGTCCATGTGTTGTCATATCGTTACTAAAAGCGATTTTGCCCATGAGGAAACAGAATTTTGTCGTTACCAAACGCAATTCAATTCCCAGAGGGAAACAAAATTCTCATCCCATTCCATCCCAGTTTTTTGGGATTGGGATGGGAAAAGTGGAAACACTAACCAAACGCCACCCAAGCTGCCAAGACTGGATCCAAACCCCCAAAAGGTTATAAACCATTGTTGTAGCTTTAGAACTTACCTCTGAATTTATGAGCCTTGAGCCTGAGTTGCAGAGGAATCAGAGAACTATAACTGGAAGAACTGAGCTGTTGAAGAGGATGCTCGACTGCTCATATAAACGCTCAGATCTGGGATTAGGAGACCTAAAATTTCAGGTAAGTTGAATCAGATGATTTAGATCTATAAACAAATCTCTCTCTCTCTCTCTCTCTCTCTCTCTCTCTCTCTCTCTCTCTCTGAGCAAATTGATCTCTTACACAAGAATTGAGTGATCATATTCCGATGAGAGGGCTGCACGGTACACTTCCAGCCACCCAATATCCCAACAATCCACTCTCTCCTTCGGCCAACCGCCACCGCCATCATTTGCTCTCCGACGCCCACAACCACCGCCTTTTTCTCTTTCTCCTTCTCTTTCATGCACATAGCGTAAACATAGAGACCCACCTCCATATCCTGTACTTTGCAATAATTTTTGTGTACAAAGTATGGAAATAACTTCTATTTTAGGATCTCTAATTTGGGATTTTTCCTATTGGAAAATCAATTTGTGAACTAGGTTCTGATTTTCTGCTAAGTAGATTAATTTTATTTTTAATAATTTGGACTTGCAGATGTCAATGGTGACTTGATAGGCTTTCTCACAAAATTTGAAGGTTTATTTTGTGTTTTCCTAGTAATTTTTTTTGGAAAAATTATTGGGTTCTTTGATATGCTTTGGGACAGTGGAGATGATTGGGTTGCAAGTGCAGATGAACGTGGTGGCCTTTCGGAAGGCGGCGTTGGTGGCGGTGATTATTAATTCTTTATCATGTCAATTTCACTCGACCTGTTATTCCATCTAAATTTAATGGTAAAGTTAACGTAAACATTATTCATTACATCAAGGGTTTAAATTGCTGCTCTCGTAGGGCTACATGAAAAAGGAGATGTCAAGTTGTAGGATCTCAAGTGCAATTCACCATTTATGTTGGGGTGACAATTGATTCACGTGGTTGTCTCTTTTATGTCGGGTGCACGTTGACAAAGTCTCAACCTTAACCTGGCTTTTTCAGATAAATATGTCAAATCCTTACCCTTTAACCCAATCGGTTCTTTTTTGGAGTCACCGGAATACAGTCTGTGTAACCCATTTATTATATGGGTTTTGTTTAGATTGACTTGACTTGAATACAACTCGTCAGACAAACTTGAGTGAAGATTGAGTTGAATGAAGCCCTAGATGGAGTTATTTGACTTTTTCCCACTGGCCGTTATTGTTCCATTGTAAGCACTTGTGACAAGTGCTAGAAGATATAGAAAATATAAGAAGGGCGAAGGTTACTTTTGTATTTATGTCAAGAGGCAAGAGCCTAGAGGGTTCTAGGTTCCCAACTCCCACAGTTCAACATACCAAAGGGAACCACGCACACATGATACATTATCTGAACAATTGACCCCTTGCCTGTAAAATTTCCATATTGATTCAAGGTTACGTCAAATTGTTTGAGTAATCATTGTTGCAACCTGTTTAATTAAATGAGTTGTTCGGCTTGGAATAGGGATTTTTTGAATGTCCCTAATCTGACCCAAAATTCGTGTGTCACTTTCATGTCACGTTACTCCCGAATTCGAATAGCAAAAACACCAATCATAACCCACTAATTCCATGTCGACTTTACTTTGTGTTGCAAATTGACACCCATAATTTTATGGTAATGTGCGAGAGTGAACTTATTTTCTAAAAAGAAATTAATTGTGAAGCTAAATACAAGGATAAATATTTCAAGCCAAACTTGCTCAAGAAGGCCATCATGGAGGTCAAGAGTTCACAATGTATTCCGAGTGATAACTTGTATTGTGACTCTTCGTAGGAGTTAGGACTCGGAATTGCACGCTTGCTTCTCGAGCCTTAATTTCCACATTTTCTGGACTCCTTTTGTGGAAAATACACTGAATCTTGCTTTGAAAAATATTTGTGCAACAAAGAATACTGAAGCTAATGTGTTCATTTTATCTGTTTGGGGATTCTGTTTATTTTTTTTAATAAATGCATAATTAAGCCATTCCAAAAATATGTTAATTTTGTTATTTTTTTTTTGCACGAAAACAATCTGTGAGTTCTTATTTTCTTTTTCCTAATGCATAAGCATCCAACATTTTGCTGAACGTTTTCCCTAAATTTCCCTATGCTATGATATTAAATGCAAAAAGCAATACTTTGCATTTTTCATGTCATTTCAACAATCTGTACACGTCTTTGAATTTTATCAATAACATCATTGATGATGGTTTCTGCGTTAGGGTTCTGGTAATTTGTTTTTGTTTTTGGATTTTTTTTTTGGCATTCTGTTTGTCTGATTTTTTAATAATATAAATGCATAATTATGCCATTCAAAATCTGATATATTATGAAGAAGTCATTCCAAGTTTATAGAAATCTGTTAGTTGAGTTCTGATTTCACAAGCATTTAATGTTCTGCTGAACTTTGTGCCTAAATTTGTCTATGTTTTTTTAAATACAAAACAATTTGTCGTTTTCATGTCATTCCAATAATATCTGATTTAATCTTTTATTTTTTCCCTAAATGTATCTATGATTTTCCTTTTTTTTTCTACACAAGGCAAAAACACTACTAAATTTTGCAAGTTTTGTTTTCTTCTTTTTTTTTTTTCTTTGAAAGAAAAATATAACATAAATCAGGCAGGTACAGTTACAGTTACAGTTCTAGGTTGTGTCCTTTGCCATGTTGTTGAGAACTTATTATCAAGAGCTTGATCCTATATTTGTATTTTGTTGTGAACTCAGATTTCTGTTTAGTTGAATGTCTACTATTTGTAATTTTAATAAAGTTTCTGTTTAGGGGGTTCAAATTTTGGGTTGTGCATTTGACACGTTCCAACAATCTTTTTATTTGGTGTGGGGATCGAATTGTGTTTCTATTTCAGGCTCTAGTTTTGAATTAGGGGATCAAAATTTGCATTTGATTCAGAAAATTATAAACTGAGAATTATCAGTTGAAATTATGGTGGCGTTCCAGTTCTGAATTAGTTTTGCAAAAATATTGAATTTGTAATTTTCAATGAAGCATAAATAACATAGAATTTGTTGCTTTTTAGGATCAATGTGTTTAGGTCGATTTTCAATATTGCATTATTTGATGACCCTATTAGCTTCAATATTCAATTTCCTTGATTCAATGAAATTATTGATTATGGGCATGTAAGTTTGTTATTAATTGATGTGTTTTTTAATCCTGAAATTTCGGCTCTTTTTGCCTGGAGTGGTGGACAGTGGACACTAGTGTCTTGGACAATGGAAGATAGTTTACCTTGATTTTTAGTTGCAATAAACTTCATTTTTCAGCCATGTTTGCCATGTATTGTGATGAATTGTTAATATCTTATTACATTAACTTACATATTTCAATTAAAACGGAACCGTTGAGTATCCAGATTGAACTGATTCTAGTGGTGCGAGTTTGACTGTGTTTTCTCTACGACTGTAGTTATACTATTTTCTCTACATTTTCTAGTGGCGATAGTTTAATGGTAGTTGTGCTAGTAGAAACTTGACAATTTTTATTGATGAGTGATAAATAATAAGAGGCAACTCACTTAACATTTTGATCCATTCTAAGTGATATTTCAAATTTCAAGCGGTTGCTGCATTGGCCTGTTTGATAACACAATTGAACACTTAAAATTGAGTGCATTGTGTACTCATTCAATTAAGTGCGTTTCGTAAAAAATAAAGCAATCACTTAGTATCACTTAGAAATAGGCCAAAAAATTATATTATGTCACTTATGTGAACATGACTTCTCACTTGAACTTATACATTTTTCATTAATACAAGTAATGATTAAATTGTAGCGATTGGAAAATATAGAGAAAAAATATAAAATAAAGTAAAATTCTAGAGAAAAAGTAATATAAAAAAAAAAAAAAAATGGAGAGAAAATTGAAGGGTGATTTTTTTTGAGAGATCAAGCATAAGAAAACTTTTAAAAGTTAAAAGTTGTAAAAATACAAACTCATTCTAATAAACAATATTTAAAAGAAAATCACTATATCAATTCAACACTTGAATTTCAGTACAGATCAAATTTCAATACTTAATTTGCGGTTTTATCAAACAAATCCTTAGTTAAATGAAAGGCATGTTAATTTTTCAGTGCTTCATTGTTTATTAAGTGTACCCATGCCCTTTTAACATGTTTCTTTAAGTATTCATAATAAGTTTGAAATTGCACAAACCTCATTTTGAATGGTCAGTTTAGTCCTCCTCTTCATAGTATATTATTCTAGCCGTGTTAATTTCTTTTTGGTTCTGCAGAAAGATGTATAATGGAATTGGGTTACAAACCCCTCGGGGTTCAGGGACTAACGGGTATATCCAAACCAACAAGTTCTTTGTGAGACCGAAGACTAACAAGGTCATAGTTGATGCCAAGGACAACGGGGGATTTGAGGGCCTGGCTGGGGTCTCAAAGAAGCCCAACAGGGATATTTTGGATCATGACCGCAAACGCCAGATCGAACTGAAGCTTGTAATCCTTGAAGACAAGCTTCTTGAACAGGGATACTCCGATGCCGAGATAGCTGATAAGCTTGATGAAGCCCGGAAGACTCTTGAAGCTGCCTCGGCTGCTGAGGAGGCTGGTGGACCTGTCGCAGTTATTGTGGACAAGAAGTAAGAATCCTTTCTACTGAATTACTATATGTATTACGTACATAATTTTTTGAAGTATGCTGATTTCTGAGTTGGTATTGAAGTCATGATTATTGATTTATAGGCCTTTAAATTGAACAAATACATACAAAATAATGAAATACACACCATAATTTTTTAAACCATTTATCTTTTATCATTGTGATGTTTATAGTTTTGTGGTGTCTCTGGATTGAATTATAAACAATAAAGAAAGCATAATTTATTTGATAATTAATATATGAGCGGACACTCTTGTATAAACTTTGACCTTAGTACACGTAACTAGTACTAAACATTTTTAGAAATTGAATTTAGTAGCATCCAATTCGTGTGTTTCTTTGAGTGTGGCGTGATTGGGTGTGGGTCTCGTTTGACAAAGCAGGCGCAAAGGATCAAGGCTCTTCATGTCGTAATTGTGGTGCCTAGCCTAGTGCAAATCCATGCATTTTTTGTAAGGATTACGCCTTGTGGGCTTTAGGCTCAAGGCCCAGGGCACCCTTAGTTAAACTTATTTATTTACTTTTTTGGAAATCTTGGTGCACAATGTGAATCTTTTGAATACTTGTAATTTAACTTACCTTTAATCGGTGATAAATTGTTTTGTACAAGTTAGAAGAAGGTATTAGTTCAGTTTATTACTCTACTTGCTTGATTGATTCAAATATTTTACCTTTGCTTGGTGCAAAGGTATTAGTTTCACGATCCCATGAAACTGCCACTGAAAGGAAGCGAAGAAGCTAAATTGCTTTGCGTTAGTGCAACTCTTTGCATTATTGTGACTCTTTTGGTCATGTATAAATTGCCCAAGTTGTTTATAAAAATCATATGCAAATAGAAAATTGAGAAGATCCTGTTCTTTTGCTTTTTAATATATAATTTAGTTTATAAAAAATTAAGTACCCCTATTCTAGTTCTTTTTAAATTTTGATTTTTTTTTTTGCTTGATTAATATTTTCTCTATTTTTCGGTTCTGAGAAAAAAATAACGTGGTTGAAATTTCAGGGTTTCTGATACACAGTCTCACCAGATTGCTGCTCGTAAGGAGAAGCAGATGGAAACCTTGAAGGCTGCCCTCGGGATAGGATCTGAACCCGACAATCAAAAAAAGCCTTTCAATGCTCTGGGCTTAGACATCGAAGAAGAAAACGATGATGAGGATAAATCACAGATTAGCAATAAAAATGATGCCAAACAAAAGAAGAAAGAAACTAGGGATGGAAAGGATGAGAATCGGAAAGTTGTTAAAGACCATAAGAAGGAACATGGAAAAGATGATCTTGGAAATAAAAAGAAGGGCAAAAGAATCGTACACCAGGATTCATCAGATGATTCTGAAAGCACCGGGAAGCACGTTAAACAGGGGACTAAGAAGAAGAAGAAGAAACATCACAAAGGTGGTGGTGGGAGTGAGTCTGATGATGATTCCGATAGTGATGTTGAGAGGAAGAGGTGGCGAAAGAAGTACAAAAAAAATAGCAGACATGACACTGACAAGTCTGATTCTGATCCCGAATCAGAATCTGAATCAGAATCAGATTCAGAATCTGATCATTTGAAAGGTCGCAAGAGGCGTAGCTCTGATCATGAGGATTCTCATTATGACAATGCCCGTAGTCGTGTAAGTCAAAAGCTGAAGCAACATTCAAAGGTTAGCCGACGTGATTCAGAGGATGAATCCGATACAAATAGCAGCGAGGAAGATGAAAAATTTCACTCTGGCAGGAAGACGAATCACCTAGGGAAGAAGAAAGAGGATCTGACTTCCTATGATAAAAGGGGAATCAACAATGATAGAAGAGGAAAAGATAGGCGAGGTTACGATGTAGAAAGTGATTCGGATTCTGACAGAGCAACAAGATGGAATCCAGAAAAAGTAGAAAAGAGTGGAAGAAGGCATGATAGTGACGACGATGATTCCAATACTGATTATGATAGGAAGACGGAGAAGCGTCGAGGAAGTAGGAGACACGATTCTGACGATGATGACAGTGATGATTCCCGTCGTATAAGTGATTCCGTCATTGTTGATATTGAGAAAAAGAGTACAACTAAATCCTTCCATAAAAGCCGAAGTGATCATGGAAATGATTTAAGTGGTAGGGAGCGAAAGAGTGGTGGAGATGGTTCTAGTCTTGGGGGAAGAGATAATGCTACTGAAATGGATGACAAGCGAAAAGGAAAACGCGGTGAAGATTCGCTGGATTCTTTGCGGAAACTAGAGGAGATTTATCACTCTAGGAAAAATAACATGGATGATGAAAATCGAGAGGTGATGAGGAATAAGAGGAAAATTGATGATGGAAACCTGGCTGAGCTTCCAGAGGCGAAGTCAAGAAGCCGGAATGTGGATAGAGAGGTGAATCGTGGTTCAGGGCTTGCAAAGATGGACGATAAAAGCAGTAGGTCACAGAAGAGTAAGGATGACTATTTAAGGTCGAGTAGGTCTGCTGAATGGCATGACAGTGGCAAATATGAAGCTGAGGGCAGAAGTCATAATAGGCATGACGAGAGTAGGAGAAATGGACGGGATTACGAGGACCGTGGAGAGGATAGAAGACAAAGTAAGGAAGAAGGACAACGTGTTAAAAAGCACAAAAGAGATGATGAAGATGAGTTGCACAGGAAAGATGAGAAAGATGGGGAGTATCATCGTGGAAGGTATGGAAGGGAGCGAGAAGACCGTGGAAGTAAATGGAATGAGAGGGATAGACAAGTGGATTCGTCCAAGAGAGCTAGATACGATGATTCTCGGTCCAGTGAGAGGAGGTATGAAAATGACAGGCATGATGACCGACGAGCCAGGCATTGAGTTTCCCAGTCCATGTTATTTTGGATCCGGTATACATATGGTATGTCTAGGCCAAGTGCATCTATTCCTTAACGTACAATGCATTACTTCTTGTTATATAATAATTTTGTGTCAAACTTTTCTTCCATTTAAAGTTTCATCATTGTGGGGTTACACATGATATCAGTTTACAGGGACAAGCTTTTCTTAACCCTTATCAGTTATATAATTTTATTTAATTATTTTTATTATTATTATTTTTGCAACAGGTTGAGGCTCAAGTTGAAAGAGAAGAAATTATATGAAGCCATGTAATTGTCTGTTGAGGACTACTTTTTTTCTTAGTAATGTATGTTGTCTATCACCTTCCAGATTGCTTTCTTTCTATTATTTTCCATTTTTACTTTGGCTTTGTTGAATTTGAAATGGTTGTAGATTGTTTGTTAAGCAAGTATTGAGAAATTTGCCTATTTAGTCTATAAAAATATTAATGTCGTATGCTGTTGTATTTTACTGTTTTGATGGTTGGATGTACTTAAATTGAAAGATTCAATTTTAGGCTGCTTCTATTCCATAAGGCAGACTAAGAGAGAGAGAGAGGGGAGGAGTAAGAATGCCTCCACCAGTGTGGGGTGTGTGTGAAGTAATTTCATTCCTGTAGTTTCGTCAAGGGCAATGTCATCATTCGGTTGTAAGATATTTTCAGAAACTGTGGTAGATTTTTTTATGAGAATTTTATTAATCAGTGCTAAAAAATTATAGAAATAAAAAAATACCCTTAATTACTATAATAAAGTTTTTAATTCCCATAATTTTTTTTAGAAAATTGTTTTATGTTATTTGACTTTCATTTTTTATAATTTACACAAAATGCAATAGATGTGAACATTCACAATTATTTTTAGATAATTACTATATGTTTGTTGTGAATGTTCAAAATTTTTATGATACAATTATGTTCTTTGTTATGTTCACATTACAACACTATTCAATAATAACAAATCAAGAAAACATTGAAAAATCCCCTAATATGAACGAAAACCAAACCGGTGTGAATATTCACCAACATGAACGAACATTCACCAAAATACAAGTCGGTATGAATATTCACAAAGAATAAAAGATCAACTAAGAACAATCACAATCAATATATAACAAATTTGAAACGAGGATGTGAAAAAATGTAAAAAAATAAATAAAACAGATGTTAATGTTCAAGAAAAAAGTGTGAAAAAAAAAAAAAAAAAACAAGTTAAAATTAAAACAAAATAGGTTGTGAAAGTTGTAATTACTAAACCTATTGCAAGAATCTTTTTTCTTTAGCACCCCAAATCTATAGATTGTGCCTTCTTCCCTTCTTTTCCTCGATCCAAACAAATTGTAATAGATGAGCAACAACCATGAAAGGTACAGATGAATCGACGATAGGGGCTAAGGCTAAATGACTAAATACTAAGAGATGGGTTGAATAATAATTTTTTTATTTAAAAGACTTATTAAGGAAAGAGAAACCAAAATTAGTGCTAAACAATAATAAACCCGGAATTTTATTATTTAGTCCGCAAAGGATATAAAAATCAGAAAATAGACTCTCAACTACTATAATAAAATTTTTAGTCCCCATATATTTTTTAGAAAATAATTATCTATTCTTTGACCTTCATTTTTTTGTAATTTACAAGAAATTCCATTTTGTAAAATATAGCAAGAAGTGAACATTCACAATTTTATTTGTTATTTTTAAATATTTAATACATGTTTATGATTGATTATACTGTTGTGAATGTTCACAATTTTTATGTGACACGATTACGTTATTTATTATATTCACATTACAACACAACTATTTAACAACAACAAATCAAGAAAACATTGAAAAAAAATCTAATATCAACAAACACCAAACCGGTGTGAACGTTCACTACCACAAATGAACATTCATCAAAATACAGGCCGATAAGAGCATTCATCGGAGCATTCACAAAGAATGAAAGATCAAGTAAGAACAATCACAATTAATATACAACAAATCTGAAACAGTAATGTGAATGTTCAAGAAAAAAGTGTAAAAAATAAAATAGATGTGAATATTTGGGAAAAAAGTGTAAAAAAATAACAGTTAAAATTAAAACAAAATAAGGGGTAAAATTGTAATTACTAAACCTATTGCAAGAGCCTTTCTTCTTCAGCACACCAAATCTGTAGATTGTGCCTTCTTTCCTTCTTTCCCTTGATCCAAACAGATTGTAATGGAAGAGCAACAAACATGAAAGGTACAGATGAACCGACAATATGACTTGGGAGAAAGTTGGAATGGAGCATAAGTTTTTCCTTTAAATCTGAAAAATTCCAAATCTGAAATTTTCATATTTGGAAAATTCCAGATTTGTGTGTGTGTGTGTGTGAGAGAGAGAGAGAGAGAGCATGACCAGCGTTCATAAGAGAGGTTGCGGCATGGCGGCAAACGAAGATGATGATGGTGGAAAATGTGAACAAAGGCAACAAAGACGACAGCGAATACGAAGAACACCAAGAAGGCGACAAAGACGATGGCGAACGGCGGTGGCGACTGATTTGAATCGGAAGAAAAATGTAGAAAATGAGAGAAAGGAGACGGTTGAGAGAAATGAGAGAGTTTAGAGATGAGGGCTAGGGTTTCTTATATTTATACATCGTTATTTATAATTACTTGTCTACTATATCTTTTAACTGCCAAAGGACTAAATACCAATAGAGGGGTTAAAGAATCACCTTTCGTTTAAAAGGCTCATTGAGGAGGAAGGAAAAACCAAAATTAGGGCTAAACAATAATAAACTTTTTTCCCCTTAATTTTTTTTTTACTTATTTTATTTTGATTAATTTTTTCCATATTCAATTTTAGTTTATTTTCAATAATTGATTTTTTTTTATCTTGATTATTTTTTTAATTAAAGAGAGGAACACCAAATCTTGGCGCAAAAATTTAGAACCAAAATTGACTTCTTTTTTTTTTATTTTTTATACATTTAGCAGCATCTGGAATAAATTAGAGAGAATTAAATAATTTTTCACTAAAAACATATCATCGGTGGCTATTATTAACTACCGCTAAAATAATTGCCACTACATGCCATTTTTCTTGTAGTGTTGAAGTTTGTCAGGACCTTAGCCCGTGGTACCTGAGCAGTATACGATAAAACGTTTCTCTTGACGATCTCGTAGATGTTGGTCTCCTTCTTCTCAAAATGCCCAAATTTCTTGTTAATGGTGTTAAGTTGTTCCCATAGGTCTTTGTCAACTTGTCGGTCAAGATCACCCTGCTGATTTTTCAGCCGGGATGTCAAGGAAGTTTCTATAGAGAATAGGAGAGCATCTTAGGACGCTTTAGGAACCTTACCCCAATGCATGGATCTAGTGCGTCTCGTTTCTCAAGGCAGGTACGCTATTTCTTCTATCTTCTATTTGTGTTGACTATGCACGTGGTCCAAGCCGTGAAAGCACACTGGGCGTTCCTTTTTATGGTGGGACTTTGGGATTGTGTCAATCGTTCTGGCTCCCTTGACGAAGTTCGTCCCTCTTCCTCTGTATTTTTTTCATCTCCTACCGGAGATCATATTGCTCTTTTTGCCGATCTTCCTCCTGGTATTGCTCTCGTTGTAATTTTCGTCTCTCATCCGCGATGGCTTGTGCCTCACTATATGGCGGTATATACTCTTGCGGAATAGGTGGTGATGGGGGCAACTGACTTTAACCAACTTGTCCAGCCAAACGCTGAGCGTTTTGAGAAAGATCACATATATTTTTCATCCACTCCATGAGGAGTAAGACGACTCCCTAAATGGACCAATTTCATGATCAGCTATGCAGAGCGACTGCCTTTCGCCTTCTTGATATTTTGTCATTATTCCAATCCTCAAAATAACTATAAACATTTATTAAAAGTGATGAGAAAGACAACTAGTCATTTCCTATAGACGATACCAATCTAATGAAGCCGAAAACTAGTTCTTCAGATCTAGAACTTGGAGATTAGCATAACATATTTCTCACAGCTTAGATTATTGTAAAATAATGCACCATGGGTCGACATGTCGGCGTTGCACCTCCGGTGTGAGAATTAATCGATTATTTTCAGAAAATTTTGACAGAATATCGATTAGGAAAAGATGTTCAAATTTGTCTAGACCTCGTTTCGGGTATTTATAGATGAGGGAAGACTTGTTTGACAAGTTTTCTCTGAGTCCCGGCCCATTATCCTATTATCATAAATGTGGAGTAATTGGCGGGATATTGGATTAATGTGTCATTATTCAAAGAACAATAACAATTTTTTTTTTAATAAGCGAAAGACGTTACAACTGTTCTCGAGCAAGAATAGCGGTGGTAATGTGTCTCAGGGTTCATAACTCTAACTGGAGGAAAGAGTCGAGGCCTAAGAGCCCGCCTTTCTTGGTCGGGTTAATGTCGTGGTCAGCTCGCTCGGGGAATGATGCTACTCGAGACAATGTTCACCTTGGGATAAAAATACCAGCCGACGTAGAATGCTCTGTAACTTATCATGCTTAGCGCGTGTTTTGTAAAACTTAGACAATAATTTAAGTCTTGTTCGGATTTCTTTCTGACAATAAATATAAACTATACAAAAGAGGCGTGAAGGATTGAATCTCATATTGTTAATAAGGAGGGTCTCATTGAAATTAATTTGGATAAAATGTGAATTTGGAGAAGTTAAAGTGAGTTGGAACCCTTCCAACAACAATCCAAAAATAAAAAGAAATTAAATAAAAAGCTACAAACTACGAGTACATTTTTTTTTTCCATAGAATCCGCAAATAGAGGGACGTTCCGATGCTTGCTTACTTGTCTGCCTCACTCGCTCACACCTCATACTCATATCTCACCGCCACCACCGCCACCACCGCTCTACGCCTCCTCCGCCCCACTCCCCTCCATTTCCGAACCTCCAGATCCCTTGGGAGAAAGCCTCATATCTCCCCATTCAAATTCAGTTCATTCGAATCTCAGCGACGATTTTCCTCCGTCGTTTCTAACTCTTCCACCCCTAACGTTTTCATGGACTCTCAGGCTGTTAGAGACGATGATTTTTCGGCTGATTCGGTCGCCGACGACTTGAAGAGACAGAATTTGAATAACGATAGGGTTAAGTTGAAACTTGAAGAGCTCAATTGGGATAATTCTTTCGTTCGAGAGCTTCCCGGAGATCCCAGGACCGATACAATTCCAAGGGAGGTCTGTTAATTTTCTTCTTTATATTTATTATTAATTATCTGATTTCTTTTTTGTAGTTTCTTACTTGAAAGTTGTGATATTTTCAATTTTTACTTGAATTGATGTGAAAATTAAATCGCCGAGTTGTAGATCGTTTTTATTTCTTCTCCAAGCGATATGTTTCAAGTATTGTGTTGATTTTAATGCCTCGTGGATGACAGAATACGTAGACTGTCAATATTTTTAATATTCGGCTCTATTTTGTGGATGGTGGTAATTGTTATTTCTTTTACGAGCCTTGACTACCGTTAGTATTTGCCTGTGTCCTTATCTTACCTGACCTTGATGAGTGTTATTTTTCTTCGTTAATGGTATCTTTGGGCCACCTCCATGGAGGAGTTGCAATTTCAAAATAAATTGGATGATGATAATGCTGGAATTTTGTCAGTGAACCGGTGTGTTATCGGCCAAATAACCTCCGCCATGAGCATAAGTTAATCAGGTCTTTTCTGATATCAGAATAGAATCCCCATATAACGGCTGAATTGCCATATTTATAGAGCATAATTTATCTGAATCCCTGTATTCTCGATATATCTTAACTGACCAACGTCTCCGTTAGATCTTTACAATCTTCAACATCTCCTTTAGATCTTTACAATCTTCAACGTCTAGATCAGCCATTTGAACATCCGGGCCCCACTTTGATTATTTCAGATCTCCCATGGGTTGCCCTAGAATAAGCCCATGTGCTTCTTTCTTTATGGACAATGGGTCTATTCAATTTGAGCCCTTAGATTGCTTATTTTTGGACGATTATGGCCCCAATTCGACTCGGCCCACCACTGTTCCTGTATTTAATGCTCGCGTGGGTCGTGGGGAATCCAGCCACATCAGATGAGTTGGATTTGCAAGGGATAAATCGACAGCCAATTATATTCTCTCTCGCTATAAATAAAATAAAAACAATGGATGTGTGCGTTTGGCATCTTTAAATTTTCGACGTTGGATTTGGCATATGAGGCTCTACTAATCAAACAATCTTACGTTAGTCACATGAAATTTGATGCTTATATAGTTCTGGTTTGTGGTTCTAGAATAGATAATTTAGAAAAGGTGAATTACTACTATAATCATGTTGAAAAAGTTGTCTAGGTGTTAAGAAGTTGAGTTACTACTTTGCCTGTGGCATCTCATGGACCAGACCAATGAGATACCATAGTATTCCTTGTGTATATGTCTGGAAGATCATGCTGTATGCATTTTTAAATTTCCGTATATCTCCTTATATCCTTTGTTTATTGTTGTTAGAATACTCCTAGTTGTTAAAGGCACATGAAGATGCCAAGCCAAGCTCTCCCTGAGCCTAAGGAGCACACAAGTTGGACGCACATTATACAAAATATGTATCTTTCATTGTTTACTTATAGCAGTAAAGACTATTATTATTTCAAATTGAATTATATGCCACAATTTCATACATTCTTGTAAAGAGTCAGAAGATATATATGGTATAAAATTCTGAGTTACTCGTATAACGCCCATTTTTCTCTTATTAAAAATTCCAAAAAATTAAAATCATACAAAGTTTTCATAAAAGACATTGTTCAAGTGGCAAAATTAATAATTCTGACGGTTCAAATATAGTGTTCATTTTAATTGTGTTAGACTTCAATCTGTGTAATTGAGGATGCAATAGAAAATTCTGGATATTTTTCGACAACTTGGTAAACTTTAGGTACGATCTAATAAAATCACCTTATCATAGGGCTTCTTCAGCCAACTCATTAATGTGATAAGGGTAAATGTAACTTCAGTAGAAACATTTAATCCAGTGCCCCTTTCTTGCTTGTCGTGCGTTTGCTCTTTAGACATTGTTGAATGTGCCTCGCCTGAGGGTGGACGAGGTGCAAGAGATGTGCCTTCGGCAACTATGATTTACTACACCTTCATGGTTTGTTCTATTGTCTTCCACCTAATTCTTATCTCTACTAGAGCTAACCCGTGCTATGCATGCGAAAAGTTGAAATAAGTAGAACTAGCAGTTAATTTACCCTGAACATTCAACAGCTTTGCCACAAATGTAAATTTACTGTAAGCATTTTGATAAATTAAAAAATAAAAATAAATTGCAAAAGATAATTTTACCTATTCATTAAGGTGCAAAGTCTAAATAAAGTTTTTTTTGGGCTGGAAAATGTACAGAGAAGAGAGAGAGAGAGAAAAAAATTAGGAAGTTAGTAGAAAAGTAGGAATTTTTGTAGATATTATATTCTTTTCAAAAATAAATTAAAATTTGATCTTGTGAATCATTGAAAATAATAAAAGAAGTATTCAAAACTTTAGAAAATTAGGATTCATGGAGGGAAAGCTTGTCAATCGCCCTACATTCTGTTAGTAATATAGATATATTATGGATCTTGCCTCTGTCCGGTCTTTTTCATGATAATATTCTTGTCCCGCCTTAAGATTTAAAAGAACCTTGTTTCTTATTTTGAATTTACAGGTTAAGTGGACATTTTTGAAATAGTGCCCAATGTCTCTGTGTGATACTTCTTTTTCGTTTGCAATAAACCATCCCGGGTGGTAATATATTTTTATTTCGATATGTAGGTCGTGCATGCTTGCTATACAAAAGTATCCCCTTCTGCGGAGGTGGAGAATCCTCAACTTGTTGCATGGTCAGAATCAGTTGCGGAGTTGCTTGATTTGGATCCTAAAGAGTGAGTACTTTTTCATTTGAAAACTGAAGGGACGTGCTTATAAAAAATATTTTAGCAAAACATGAGTTTTTCTGAATTAGGAGTTGTACTCGGTCCAACTGAGTTTTATCCGGCTGTTGCTTGAGGTTGGTTGATGATAATATTTTTCTCCTCCTGCCCTGTTGAAGGGTTCTGTTTCTGGATTTATTTATTGTGTTAGCTAGTAAAAATATATTGTTCTTCCACCTTTAGCTCTTCCCATTTCAAATCTCTCAGTCTATATTTTTTATTGCTCAGGAGTTGGGAAATTTTTTCAATATAATTACTGCAGAAGCAAACTTTGTGAAAATCGATTATACATCTGTGTTCCATCAACAACTAAATGTACAGTCTGTTAATCAGGATGTTTTGAGCTTCATTGCTTGTTTATTCATTTTTACTGAGAAAAGATTTCTCTCTTTTTTTGTGGTAAAATGCATGAGATTGGTGGTAATGATTTTGGATACCAATTGCCTATTACTATTTCTTTTTCTCCTCTACTTAGGATTTTTTATTTTTCCTACAGTTGAGTTCACATCTAATTGTGTTTGAAGACCTATTTATATTTTATTTACATATTCACACTTGTTTATTGTTTGGTCTATTCTTGTATCTTATCTAGTTGTCTGCTTGGCCAACGTACGTCTGGTATTGCAGATTTGAAAGACTGGATTTCTCACAAATATTTTCTGGAGCATCTCCTATGGTGGGAGCGTAAGTGTTACCTTTTAGTTTATGTTCTCTTTGGATATTTCTGCTGAATATTTCTTTGCCTTCGTGACCATGACTTGTATTATTTATTTTTTGTAGTATGCCTTATTCACAATGCTACGGCGGACATCAGTTTGGGATGTGGGCTGGTCAATTGGGTGATGGTCGGGCGATAACTCTTGGAGAGGTTGTAAATTCGAAGTCTGGAAGGTGGGAACTGCAGCTTAAGGGTGCTGGGAAGACTCCTTACAGCCGGTTTGCGGATGGTCTTGCAGTTTTGCGCAGTAGTATCAGGGAATTCCTCTGCAGCGAAGCAATGCAGAGTCTGGGAATACCGACGACACGTGCACTTTGTCTTGTAACAACAGGAACATATGTTACTCGGGATATGTTTTATGAGTATGTTTCAAAAAGATTAATGTCTCTTTATATGATTTAAAATGTGAATAGTGATACGTAGTTCACCTCCCCTTGAGTTAGGTCGTTTTTTGGAGATTTGGAACTTCATATGTCTGATACCTTCGTATGACCCTATATATAAGTATTCCTGAATTTCCTGATAACTTTTCATTTTTCCCTTGTTTTCCCCTGAATCTTCTAAGTTGGTGATTCGGAGTTTAAAATTGTATAACTATGATTCTGGGTTTGGAAAATGCTCTATTTGTTTTTGAACTTAATTCAAAAGGAGTTGTAACAACTTTGTACTTCGCTGGTACATATTTATCGAGGCAACTGGGGTAGGTTACAGCTTATAGTAATTGTATCATTTATGTGGGTGAATTATTATTAACTTTTAACATTTACTAACTTCTTGTTCATCTGAATGCAGTGGCAATCCAAAGGAGGAACCTGGTGCAATTGTTTGCAGAGTTGCTCCATCTTTTCTGCGATTTGGTTCGTACCAAATACATGCCTTAAGGGGGAAAGAGGATCTTGAAATTGTTCGCACTTTGGCTGACTACACCATTCGGCATCATTTCCCTCATATTGAGAATACAAGTAAGAGTGATAGTCTATCTTTCAGCACAGGCGAGGACGATGACTCAGTTGTGGATCTAACTTCAAACAAGTATGCAGGTGAATATTATAATTTACATAAATGCAATAGCCAAGTTGTTCAATTATAAATCAGCACTTTTCTTTGGACCGAAGATCATACACGAAAACAATCAGAAGTGAGAACTGTTGCTTAAAAGTTGATCTAGTCTTGCATGTTAATCAATGCCGGACTAAATACAATTCCTTTTCTCCTTGGATTACATTTCGCCTTTAGGACGCTTATTTTCCCGTGATAAGTATTACCTTGATGTAAAGCAGTCATATGTGGCCAAAAGCCTGTTTGTAAACTGCCAACCCAATCACCTCATGGTGTAGAAAACCATCTCAAACATAGATTCAAATATATAAGGTAGTCTTATCATCATATTCCCATTGTCGTAAGAAGAGTGTCCAACATGATTCATTGTAGGATTGAGCTTATACTAGAAACAACAATATGAGAAAATAGTGAACACCTGCTTAGGATACATCATACACGAACCCTAATGAAGGTGGAAGATCTTGCATCTCAAAATTGACAATGATACGCTCTAACCATCAATTGTATTGAAATGGAATGAGAATGCTTACTGAATAATGAGAAGGAAATGAAATACATCAAACGCTTACCAAGTTTTCGAGAGACTTGACACTCTCCCAAGAACTAAGCTCAATTTCTTAAGAAATTCTACACACTCTTCTCTCCTCGCTTCACTCCTCTTAAAACGACCTATCCCCCTAGTCCTAACAAACTTGCCTAACAGAATTTAAACAGAATCCAACCAATATTCCCTACCTCAACAACCTGACCGAGAATCATAGTTTCCCCCTGCCCTGGAATAATAAAACGTATTTGGGGCCTATCATTACCCTCCGCCCAAACTTTCACCTTATCCTCAAGGTGAAAATCCGGAAACTGTTGTAATATGGAGTCATAATCTTCCCAAGTGGCTTCAAAAGGAGGTAAAGATTTCGACTGTAGCAATACTTTCAGCTCCCCGGGGCCGCCATTCCATTTGGGACGTACGCCAATTAGTGCTTCAGGAACGACAACTAACTCTAAGTCTAGTGAAAGTTGTTGAGGAATAATAGGGGAAGAGTTGGAGACTCCCTTAGCACGCCGCAGCTGGGAAACATAAAAAATAGGATGTATGGTTGCGGACGATGGAAGTTCCAACTTAAATGCGACCAGCCCAATACGCTGAAGGATTTGGAAAGGCCTATAATAGCGAGCCGCTAACTTATTTTTTCGTTGAGTAAGAGAGCGCTGCCGTAAAGGGTGCAACTTGAGAAAAACTAAGTTCCCCACAGAGAATTCTTCATAGCTTCTTTTTCCCATCTGCTTGCGTCTTCATTCGCTGTTGTGCACGGAGCAAGTGCATCCTCAAATCGTCCAGAATAGCATCCCTATCCTCCAACAATTCATCGACCGTCGACACCGGTGTGGACCCCCGTTCGTAACAAAGAATTAGTGGTGGATCTCCCATACAGTGCACGGAAAGGAGTACAATGAGTGGTGGAGTGGACGGTTGTGTTGTACCAATATTCGGCCCATGCCAACCATCGGAACCAGTAGTGTGGTTTCTCGGACACAAAGCAACAGAGGTATGTTTCTAAGCACCTAATGATCTCCTTTGACTGTCCATCGGTTTGAGGATGGTAAGCGGTGCTCCTTTTCAACGCAATACCGTGTAATTTGAACAATTCTTGCCAGAGCTGACTCATGAAGATCTTGTCACGATCAGAGATTATGGATTTTGGAACTCCATGTAACCGGATCACCTCTTTCATAAAAATGCTAGCAACGGAAACAACAGTAAAAGGGTGTTTACGTCCTATAAAATGCGCGTACTTGCTCAACCGGTCTACCATGACCAAGATAGTGTCCTAGCCATCCGAGCGAGGTAACCCTTTGATAAAATCCATCGTCAACTCATCCCATACTTGCGCTGGAAGAGGAATGGGCTGTAAGAGTCCTGCCGGTGAAGTTGCCAAGTATTTGTTTCGTTGGCACACTTCGCATTCTTGTACGTATTTGATGATATCTTTCTTCATGCCCAACCAATACACTTCTGCTGCAATTCGCTGATAGGTTTTCGTTTCACCCGAATGACCACCCAAAGGAGAATCATGAAACTCAGCAATGATCACTGGAATTAACTGAGATTTCTGGGGAACCGCTAACCTGCTCTTGTAGTACAACACCGCATTTTCAACTTGAAAACCCGCATGAATGGCCGAGCCGGTGGTGAAGCTATCCCAATGCTGACACTGAGGTACAGCCAGCTGGTTGCAAGAAATACGTTCCGAAATACGAGATAGAGCATTCTCTACCTTGTTACAAGCCCCCGGTTTATACTGGATAACAAAATCATAGCTCATCAATTTGGTGATCCACTTTTGGTGTTCAATACCCACTAGCTGGTATTCCAGTAAAAATTTTAGGCTTTGTTGGTCGGTTCTAACTATGAACTTGCGACGCGAGAGGTAAGGTCGCCACTTCAATACCGCAAACACGATTGCCATTAACTCCTTTTGGTCGATAGATTTTAGATGCGCTTGAGGCCCGAGAGTACGGCTATAAAAAGCTATTGGACGCTGCCCTTGGAGTAGCACTGCCCCTGTTGAAACTAGATGCGTTCGTCTCAATAGTGAAAGGCTGAGTAAATTTGGGCATAGCCAACACGGACACCTGAGTCATAGCGCGCTTCAGCTCTTGAAAAGCCTCTTCTACCTCCACACTCCACCCAAACTTATCTTTTTTAAGTTGCTCAATCAGTGGCCGAGCTATCTTTCCGTAGCTAGACATGAACTTCTTGTAGTACCCCGTTAGCCCCAAAAACCCATGAAGCTCCTTAAGGGTATAAGGCGTGGGCCAAGATAGCATTGCCTGAATCTTAGATGGGTCAACCGCCACCTCATCTCCCGATATTATATGCCCTAAATAAGAGAGTTGGGTTTTGCGAAACTCACATTTCTTGCGGTTGGCATATAGACTATTGAGCTGCAGCAACTCCAATACTTTGGCCAAATGCTCCACACATAACTCCTCCGTCGAGCTATACACTAATATGTCATTGAAAAATACCAATACAAATTTTCGAAGGTAGGGTCGGAATACCTCGTTCATCAAGGATTGGAAAGTGGCTGGTGCATTTGTAAGCCCAAAAGGCATCACCAGAAACTCGTAATGCCCTTCATGTGTACGAAAAACAGTCTTCGGCACATCAACATCCCTGACTCGAATCTGGTGGTAGCCAGACTTGAGGTCTAGCCCGGAGAAGACTCGAGCTCCATGAAGTTTGTCTAATAACTCATCAATGATTGGGATTGAAAATTTGTCAGGTACGGTGGCTTTATTTAAAGCCCTATTAACTACACAGAACCTCCAGCTCCTATTTTTTTTCTTGACCAACAGCACCAGACTAGAAAATGGGCTTGTACTCAGTATCGCCTTAATGAGCTTCTCGATCTCGTCCTTCTGGGCCTGAGGGTATCAGTAAGGTCTCACACTGATCAGAGACGTACCATCCTTAAGGACAATGGAGTGTTCTCGTCCTTGTACTGGTAGTAATACTGCTGGCAAACAGAAAACCTGATCATATTTGGATAAGATGAACTGCACAAACGTCGGCGTGTCTGTTACTCCCTCTAATTCCATAGAAAGTGGATTCAACTACACTAAAATGCCCGGCCCTTCGCGTTTCAACATTCGCATCATGGCCTTTAAAGACACCGAGGTCTTTCCCAAGGAGGGATCTCCTTGCAACGTCACCATATCATTGCCCAATTGGAATTTCATAACTTGTGTCTTCTAATTCGTATACGTCATACCCAATGTTTCCAACCATTGAATTCCCAAAATAACATCAGCACTCCCTAACCCCAGGGGCATAAATTCTTCCACAATATTGATTCCTTGAAGCTGCAAATGAACGCCTTTACACACACCCTTTCCTTTAACGGCTTCTCCCGTACCAATGGTCACTCCATAAGCTTCCGTAGCCGTAATTGGTAACTTCAGTTTTTCCACCAAAGCCGTGGATATAAAATTATGTGTGGCCCCACTATCCACTAGGGTCACCACTTGCTGATCCCCAATCATCCCTTCCACCTTCATAGTCCTTGGTGACGTAAGACCCGCTACAGAATTGAGCGAGACTTCAGCAATTGGAGACAATTCGGCAGTTTCCAACACTGGCCCATCTTTTTCCACCTGCTCCTTTGTATCCTCCAATTCGTCTTCCATGTCTTGGGTAATCAAAACACTCAATTCCTTGTTTTTGCATTTATGCCCAGGTAACCATTTGTCATCACACTTAAACACAACCCTCGTTCTCGCTTCTTTTGTAATTCAGAATTCGTCAATTTTCGTACTTCACCAAACGGATTAGCACTGGAAATGCTACCAACCAAGGGTGATCAGATTCCCCCTGATGGAGCAGCGGCCCGGCCCAAATTATTGGGCCTAAAATTTTGATTAGTTCGAAAGGTCCTTGCTGAACCAGCTACCCCCTTTAATTGATTGGGCTTGACCGATTGGGCCACAAGTAATTTTTCTTCAATTCTTTGAGCCAAATCCATAGCCCGGCCCAAATGACTGGGCTCCAACACCCTTATTTCAGCTCGTATCTCTGGTCTTAGGCCTTGAATAAACTGACCCAACGTGGCAAGAAGGTTGTTTACTTCTTGAAGATAATCTTAGTGCTCTCTATTATCAATGTTGGAGAAGAAAGATAAATCACTATAATATGTTTATCCAATTAAACCCATATGGTCAAAAGTAGTACTTCTTGCACAATAGAAAAATAAATTAATTCAGATCACAATTTGGACATTTTTTTCAATAGACATTCTGAGCTTTGATAAGCTTGCGGGAATTGTGTGATGCAACTCCAAACCCAGATAAAGCCCACCCATCAGATCTAGGCACGCCTAGAGGTTTTCCCATTCTATTGTTACTTTTCACGTACAGTGTTCACGGATACTTCTTAAATCACCCTAGACAGCATTCAACTCCTTTGTTTTCTTTTATCCCTTGCCTATTTCTCTACACTTCTAGACCTTCAAAATCCTGCATTTTCTTTGATTCCGGCCTCCCAAACCAACCCAAAACCTTATTTTGACAGTGCTCCCGAATCAGTGTGTGCATAAAAAATGCATATTTATATTCACATTTTTCCTACATCAGTTGGATTCCCTAGCATCACTAAGTTTAAAATCCATTTGATTTGCCCTTCTGATATTCTGTTTCATTTTAATCGAATAGATTTTGGAATGTGGCATTTAATTGCACAGTCGCAATTAGTTGGACAATTGCTCTCTGAATGTTGAGACACATTCTTAGATTTTCTTGATGTTGATTGTAGAGTTTTCTATGTCTTCCTTTCAATTTTCGTTTGGCATTTATTTTGAAGTCAGAGGGACTTTGTCTCACTTAACTTTAACACAACAGTTCTGTTGTCATGGTGCTACTGCTTTTCAGTATACCATGCATTTTAATTTTTTTACTTTGCTTTTCCTGACTTGTTTCATGTGGTGGATTATATCAGCATGGGCAGTGGAAGTAGCTGAGCGTACTGCTTCATTGGTCGCAAGGTGGCAGGGTGTTGGTTTTACTCATGGAGTGTTGAACACTGATAATATGAGTGTGTTGGGGCTCACAATTGATTATGGTCCTTTCGGGTTCTTAGATGCTTTTGATCCCAGTTACACTCCAAATACTACGGATCTACCTGGAAGAAGATATTGTTTTGCGAATCAGCCTGATATTGGTTTATGGAATATTGCACAATTTGCCTCAACTCTATCGTCTGCTAAATTGATAAGTGATAAGGAGGCAAATTTTGCCATGGAAAGGTAAATTTAATTAAAAAGTTTTTGATGTTTTTGCATACGTATACCCTATGTTTCGCTATATGATGGACTTTTGGCAATTTAATTATTTCTCGACTTGTTCTAGGTATGGAACCAAATTCATGGATGTGTACCAAGCCATTATGACCAGGAAACTCGGCCTGCCAAAATACAATAAACAGATGATCAGTAAACTTCTCAACAATATGGCCATTGATAAAGTTGACTACACAAATTTCTTTCGGGCTCTTTCCAATATCAAAGCGGATCCAAACATTCCTGAAGATGAATTGTTAATCCCTTTGAAGGCTGTTTTGTTAGACATAGGGAAAGAGAGGAAAGAAGCTTGGACCAGCTGGGTACAGTCTTACATACAGGAGGTACTATAACACTCCCTGAAAAATACTTTTGATTATAAAATGGTTATATAGGAACTATAAGAAGCATAGAGATGGATTTGGGAAAAGCATATGGCTTTGCCCGGATACAACAATAAAACAAATTCTCAAAAAAAGGGGGTGCAGGGGTGGGGTGGGGTGGGGTGGGGGGGGGGGGGGGGGGGGGCATATGGATAAGGCAAACAGTAATTATAAATAAAATTATACAATAATTTAATAATAAATAAAATAGCACAACTAGCACTCAATGACTTACAATAAAAATAGAGTATTCTATAAGATCATTTAAGAGAAGAGGGTCTATGTTTTGTCAAGAATATGCTCGTTTCGTCATTATGTATGGTGGTAGATTCAACCCTCATTAATTCCTAAGTATTACAAAAGAGTTCTTCAGCATGTCCTGCTTGTGCAGTTGCATGTCCAAACAATAAATTAAACATAAAATATAAGCAGGCAGATTTAGGTGTATTGGATACGTATCCAGGTGTGTCCATGTCATATTTGTTTCCAACACGAATACCGTGGCCCACATGAAATGTGTTGGTGCTTCCTAGAGAGGAACTCTTAAAAACTATTGAGTTTGACTTGTGATGGATATATAGGTACAGTTACCGATAATGTTACTGCAACCTATTGGTGGAGGGTAAGAAATGAGCTCAATGGATCAGGCATACTTTTCTGCTTTTGGTGGAAATGTGGGTCGCGGTGCAAGTTAAAATATGTGTGGCTCCATCTGCTTGACTCTATTTTTAAAGAGAAAAAAAGTTTATGGCGGTAGAAAACATTAGGGAAACTAATTTTAAAGAAAACAACTAAGTGAGAAAGAGCTTGAGGAGGAAAAAAAAAAAAGGAAAAAAGAAAAAGAAAAAAATTGAGGTAGAAATAGAACATGGTAAGGTAGTTATTTTAGAAGGCAAACACTAAAAAAGAAATTTATATTGGATGAATTTATAGGATGGAAAACTATAATGAATGAGGTTATGAAGAGACAATCACTAAACAAAAAATTGTAGCGAGTGTTGAATCCCACATTGGCTTTGAGAGGCTTCACAAAGTAGTCTATATATGAAATGAGCTACTCCACATATAGTCATATGGATTTACGTTGCACCCTCCTAACATGGTATTAAAGTTAGATTTGGGAAGCCTCATTTGTTTGTCCCCGAGTTTTTTGGCTTGTCACTTTGTCTTATGATATCTGTCTGATTGCACCACGTGTAAATCGAGATTGCACATGAGTAGGGGCGGAGGGATGGTATTGGCGAGAGGGGCACGTGACCCCCTCAACAATATTTTTTCACCAGTACCTTATATTTTTAGTTAGTTTTTGTTGGCGACTGTATTCATTTTAAATAGGGAAAAGTACAATTTAGACTCTCTAACTATTGACACATTTCTAAGTGGTTCCTCTAAGTTTAAACGTTTCATTTCAAACCCTCTACGTATCATAACGTTTCAAATTCGTCCTTCCGGTAGAAAATCAGTTAAAACTGACGGAATTTAGGGGCAAAATGGTCTTTTCACGTTTTTAAAATTTTTTTTAATCATTTTTAATTAATTTTATTTTTTATTTTTAATCTCTCTCTCTCTTCCTCCCCTTCCTCTCTCTCTCTCCGCCACCTCCCTCTCCCTCTCCCTCCCCTTCCTCTCTCTCTCTCTCTCTCCGCCACCTCCTTCTCCCTCTCCCTCTCCCTCTCCCTCTTTCAGGGGGTGGGGTGGGAGGGAGAGAGGGGAAGGGGAGGAAGAGGGAGAGGGAGAGGGAGGTGGCGGGAGAGAGAGAGAGGAAGGGGAGGAAGAGAGAGAGAGATTAAAAAAAAAAAAAAAAAAAAAAAAAAAATTAATTAAAAATGATTAAAAAATTAAAAAAACGTGAAAAGACCATTTTGCCCCTGAGATTCTGTTAGTTTTAACGGAATCTCTAACGGAGGGACGAATTTGAAACGTTATGATACGTAGAGGGTTTGAAATGAAACGTTTAAATTTAGAGGGACCACTTAGAAATGTGTCAATAATTAGAGGGTCTAAATTGTACTTTTTCCTTTTAAATAATACCTCATATAATCTTTTTATCTTCAATTGTGTCCCTGGTGATTTATAATTCAATCTTACATTAGATATAAATTTTTTAAATAAAAAAATCTACATTTCATCTTACTATTTAAATATCTATTATATAAAACAACTCGCCTTAGATTTTTGCCTACATATTTTAATGAAAAGCTTTAGGAAAAAATGTATTGCTTCTCTCCATGCTTTCCATTTTTCAAAACTTTTCTCTCTCTCTCAAGTCCTAACTATTTTCAATGGACAAGTATAAAAGCTATTTCTTTCTTATTTATTTTTCAAGTCCCTTTTTTTAATTCAAAACATTTTAAATTTCATCACCCCATATTTGTTTTCCTCCTTATTTTTCAATTTTTTATATTTGATGCTTTATATAATAAAATAGGAAAGAATACACTTTCAAAAGATATTTTTAAAATGTAGTATAAGCAATTAGATTTAAAAATTGGAAAGATCAGTGTATATTTTTTGGAGATATTTTCAAAATATATTCTTAAGAGACATTTTCAAAATATATTTTTAAGAGACATTTTTAAAATAGGTGGATCCCATCCACTTATCTCTTATTTAATTTTCAGGCCCATTTATTTTATAATTTTTAATTCAAAACAACTCAAATTCCATCACCCCATATTTTTCTGTCCATTAGCCATTGGATTTAAAAAAAATGGTAAAAATGTGAATTTGAGGAAAAACTTAGATTCCCACCCAAACAAAAATAAGATGCACTTCCTCCTTCTCTATCTCTATTTTTATTGGACAAACATCCAATCCTTCCCCTTCTCTCTTATTTAGTTTTTAAGCTTTTTTTTTTTCTTTCGTATTTTTCTATTTATTAAAATAAAAATATTTTGTAGAAAGTATTGAATTAGCCTTGAAATAAGACACTTATATTTTTCTTTATTTTTTATTCTTTTAAGTTAATATTAACTAATTATTTTAATATCAAATAAATGTTAAATTCGTATTATTAATATCAACTAGAACAAATTGGACAGGACTAAAAAAATTTGACCTAAAATAGGAAAAAAAAGTAAATAATTGTGCATACTGATTTATCTTTTTTTAAGTAGCAAAGTAGTTTATTACAATAGAATATGAAAGAGTATAGATTCAAACTATATTCTCAAATAATCTTTTTTTACACAATACTATGTTGAATATTAGAGCTGATCTTTTTGTTTCGTTGCCTAAATATTCACATTATATTTTTTTTTTAAATTAACGTTATCCTTTTGGTTTGTGTTTTCAAGCACGGGTAAAATAGACCGGGATATATTTTCAAAAGATATTTTTAAGACATATATTTGATATGTATTTTCAAAGTATAAAAGAAATAGAGTAAGGATGGCAAATGTTTTATCTCACATTGACTGAATGCAAAAATTGAAGAAGTTAATCTTTTATATAAAGCAATTGCAAGCTAATGGGTAGACTCACATAATCGCAAGCACAAGGGCATAGACAATTGACTGTACCCTTCAGCTTAGATATTGTCATTTAGTTCAACTTGACTAACCAGTTCTGTAAATTAACTGTTCGATTCAATGGTTTAACCGGTTCAATAGCTGGATTTTTTGGTTTTAACGAAATTGAATGATTTTTGGAGTAGTCCAGTTTTTATGAGTAAACTGATTTGTTTCTATGATGGTCGATTGTTCAACCATGTTGAACTGGCTAGTCCGGTCCGATTTTTAATCCTTGCCTTTTTAATCCTTGCCTTCAACAATGGGTTATACGCTATATTAAAACAGACGGGGTTATATTTTCGAAAGACATTTTAAAGGCATATGTTCTAATATTTTTAAATAATTATTTTAAAAATATAAAAGAGATAGAATAAGCTTGCAAATGTTAACGTGTAGGCTTTAAGCCTTACATCAGCCGAATGTCATGATGAAGAAGTGATATAAAGCTATTGCAACTTGCAAGTTAATGCGTAGACACACAAAATCACTTGCAGAAGGCCGTAGGCATCTGACTATACCTCTCAAGTCAAATTTTGTCCTTTAATTCAAGTTTGTTGGTTGATTTAGTAAATAATTCATTTCAGTTCAATGGTTTAGCCAATCTTATGTATTTGTTTTTTGGTTTTATCGAATTTGAACGATTTTTTGTGTAATTCGTTTTTTTGAAGTAAACAGGTTTGTTTTTAGAACTGATCTGCCAATAGGTTGAACTAACCGGTCCAAACTGGTTTTTAAATTATTGGTAAATATTAACTTTTGATTTTCTTAAAATTAATGTTATTTTTTATGGTCCAGTTTTTAAATCATTGTTAAATATTAACTTATGTTTTTGTATTTTAGATGTAAGTTATTTCTAAATTCGTGCCTTAAGGCATGGATTATATGCTAGTCTTTATTATAAAACAACTCGTAGTATATTTTTTGTACATATTTTACCTACATACTATAAGGAACAATTTTTGAAAATTTCTTGTTCCCTCTTGCTTTCTATTCTTCACAATCTTCCATCCTCTCAAGCCCGAACTATTTTTAATAGAAAGTATCCGAACTCTCTACTTTTTTCTTATTTATTTATTAAACCTTTTTATTTTTATTTTTTAATTTAAAACAACCCAAATTTGATAACCTTATTTTTTATTTATTTATTTTGTGATCCATATAATAAAATAAGAAATATTATACTGTCAAAAGATATTTTTCAAGATATTATTAACCATTAGATTTAAAAGTAAGAAATAATACAATATTCATTTTTTTTGAGATATTTTTTGAAATATTTTTAAAATTCGTTTTCAAAATAGGTTGGCCCCATCCTTTTCTCTCTCTCTCTCTCTTCGTCTTCAACGGACAATATCAAAATCCATCATTTCTATCTTATTTATTTTTCAAGCCATTTTTTTTAAATTCAAACAATCAAAATTCCATCACCTCATATTTTTTTTTGTTTCTTATTTTTTTTTTCTTTTTCTCTTTATTTTGTGATTTATGTAATAAAGTGGGAAAGAGTTACATTTTGTAAGGCACATTATTTGCCATTAGATTTAAATAAAAGGCAATGATCAAAGCTGAATTTCTGGAAAAAATTAGATTCCCACCTAAACAAAAATAAGGCGAGTCTCTCTCTCTCTCTCTCTCTCAGATAAGTGTCCAAGCCCTCTCATTCTCTCTTATTTATTTTTTACGCCTTTTTTTTTCTTTTCATTTTCTTACTTTTAAAATTAAAATAAAAGTAAAAATATTGTTGGGAAAATAATTGGATTATCCTTGAAATAAGTCATTTAGAATTTTAAAATTATATTTTGTGCTAGAGCCCTTCTTAGCTTATAGAAAATGAGTCGATGATCTGGAACCTATCTTTCCTGTGGTCGCAAATCCCAAGTTTGTTTATGAAAAGCACATCTAATTGTATTAGTGTCTATAATTGGTTTCTTCTGTGTAATACTAATCGATAGGGCCTCACTGCTAATTTTTTTAGCAGTGAGACCTTTAGAGGAATTTCCCATTTTTTTATTGGATTATTCTTGAAATAAGTCTCAAATAATTTTTTGTGCCTATTGTATTTTCTTATATTTTGTAGTCTTTAAGTTAATATTAACTAATTATTTAACTTTTCAGTTAATATCAACCAAATATTAACGTTAAATGTTTAATATAAAGTAGGACTAAAAAGTACGTTTAAAATGACTAAAATAGGAAAATAAGGAACGTAAAAAAACATAAATGAGGAATTTTATAATAGAATTATCAGTATTATTTTAATTTTGTTTGGTGGACAAAATATCTTATCTATATTGTTTTTATTTTTTGAACACTTATTGGCGTGTTGATATATAATTATTATGTTTCCTGTAATACATTGCAAAATAATTTATGCATATTGATTATTTTTCTTTTTGACAAGTAAAAAAGTAGTTTATTACAGATCTATATAATAGAATATGAAAGGCTATGCATTCAAACTATATTTCCAAAAGATATTTTTGTATACAATACTCTGTTGAATATTAAAGTTGGTATTTTGGTTTCATGGCCTAAATATTGAAGATTTTCTTCTCTGTTTTTTAAATTAAAGTTAAGTTTTAGTCTGTGCCTTAAGGCACGAGTTCTATGTTAGTTTTGTTATAACTTAGTTCAAATATATAAATAAAGTGTCAAACTTGAGTTTAGGACTGTTGAAGCATAAAGAATTAAAGTCGACACACTGAATAATTGTTGCATAAAGTATGGTGATTTTAGGAATTGTATTGAACAATTATTTAGGGAATGCTTTGAACAATCATTAAATTAGGTTTAAGATTTTTGATCAATTTGTGGATATTAATTAGTTTAGGACTGTTATTGATTTGGAAATAAAAAATATTAATTAATTCAGGGTTGTTGATATCATGTATTTTAGCTCCTTGCTTGTAGATTTGGCTTCAAAAGTTTTTTTTCTCTCTTTCGAAAAAATTTATTTGAATACTTTCTTGATTCTCTTATTTTTCGTTTGTATTATGTTGTTCCTAGAATTAGAAGTGAATATATGAATAATGAACTTGATTTTCTTTGAAATTGTCGTCAATTTTTTTTGTAGAAAAAATTAGACAATGATTCTTTTTATCGTTATTTTGTGGCCCTTCTCAGATAATTTATTGGCTCTGCCACTGCACGTGAGGTGGGTGTTGAATCCTACATTGGGTCTGTGAGACTTTTCAAAGTAGTCTAAACATTCTCTCCCCCTAGGATGTTTCAACCTAAAACCAAATGGTTATAGATAGAGTAGCTTCTTTCATATATAGAGCGAGAAAATTCTTGAAGGAGAAATGGTTGCAGATGGTCACAAGTCAACCCAATCCAAAATAAATTCACCTGTTTAGACCGGGTTAATAAAAGGGTGGGTTTGGGTGAGGCCATTTATGTGTCAACCCTCTGATTACCCGCCGGATCCAACCCAATATTTCCATTTTCGATGTCCAGATGTAATAGCTATTTTTAATTCAATTTCAAATGGGGTGACATCCCTTTACCTGCCACATATCAATCACACACATTCATGAGAGAAAATCGCATTTCAAAAACTCGTATTTGGCTCCTTCTCTTCCTCTTTGTCCTTCGAGGGAAAGAGATTAGTAGTCGAGGTGTGTTGGAATTTCAACACTGTCCATGTAATTGGAAGTTCATATGATTTTCTTGTGGTATTTTGCAGAAGAAATTCCCCCCTTTTCTGTGGCAAATGTTTTACTTTCCTGACCAAATAAAAATGCGCCACCCTGTACCTAGAGCCAAAAAAGTGCTTGAGTAAGTTAGTAGATGTAGAAAATATGATGTGAGAGAATAGGAGAGAAACAGTATTTAACGAATTGTTATAAACTCACTAGGTAGAACTCACCCTTGAAAACCGGCTTACAAGGGAGGGTGCCTAGGGGCTTATAAACCATCAACCAAGCCCATACTTAGTCGATGTGGGGAGGGTGAGTTCTACCTAGTGGGTTTATAACACGAATTCACTATGCTCGAAATGTTACACGAAAACTTGGAATTCCTAGTGGCAATCCTTGAAAGGTCACACCAAGTGAACTAAGCATCGGGGAGTAGTGCCTAGGGGCTTATAAACCATCAACCAAGCCCATACTTGGTCGATGTGGGGAGGGTGAGTTCTACGTAGTGGGTTTATAACACGAATTCAGTATGCTCGAAATGTTACACGAAAACTTGGAATTTCTAGTGGCAATCCTTGAAAGGTCACACCAAGTGAACTAAGCATCGTGGGAGTAGTTATTCTAGATTTTTCTAGTATTTCTCTCATTTTTATAGGTCAGGTTATCGGGACAACTTCATCGAGTGGTCCAATTGATGGGATAAAATAATAACTGATTCAGTGCCGACATGCTTTCCAGTGTTGAATAACTGGAAGTTCCTTCTGGTGCCTATACGATTAATATCCCGACTGCTTCTCTATGTGATTAGTAACTGAAATATTTGCTCAACTTCCATTTGCCTTTTTAATTACTTTAGTGTTAATAGTTTTTGGATTACAATCCTGTTTATATTCTTTTGTTTGGAGAGGAAGGCAAAGGGAGGAGGAAGAAAAATATATTTTAGGGAAGGGCCGGAGGGGAGAGGAAGAGGAAGAGGAAGGAAATAATCCCTCTCCGTTAAATCCTTATAAATTGGAAGGATTCCAGGAAGTGTTAAAATTGAGGAATGTGATCCCCTCCTTCCCCCTCCAACCAAACAAGGAGAATGATAGCCTTCCTATTCTTCCCCTTGCGGCAAATGAGGGGAAAATCCCTCTCCTCGAAACAAAAGAAGGGAACTATTCTTGTTCCCTCCCCTCCATCCAAACATAGTGTACTGTATCATGTTGCATTTTCCACCCCCTTTTCCTTTCCCTTCCCTTCCATTGAGCACGTTTAGTGTTTTTTTTCATTCTTTGCAGCTTGCAGCTAGTGGGATTTCCGACAAAGAGAGGAAAGCCTCAATGAATTCTGTAAATCCAAAATACATCCTTAGGAACTATTTATGCCAAAGTGCCATTGATGCAGCCGAGCTTGGCGATTTTGAAGAGGTCCGAAGGCTATTGAAAGTGATGGAAAGACCATACGATGATCAGCCCGGAATGGAAAAATATGCTCGTTTGCCTCCTGCTTGGGCATATCGTCCAGGCGTGTGTATGCTCTCTTGTTCGTCTTGAGTTGCTATTGACTGATCCCGTTATACATAAGACAAAAAAAGAAGAAGAAAATACCTAGTTTTTGTATATACGACATAATTCAGTTTTCTATTGTTATAATGTTGAGAAGTTATGATGGTGTTTCTTTAGTGTTTTTGTTCTCAGATTTCTGTTTCTGCTTCCAGAAGAATTGAATTAAAACAAAAATATTAGAGTACTTCTCTGTTCGCAGAAATTTGTTCTAATTTTTTTTAGAGCAGAAGGAAAACAGTTATTTTGTTTCCCATGTTTTTATTTCTGTTCAGTTTTCAGGGAATATGAATGGAAATCTGGTAACAGAAACACTAAACAAAAGGAGCCTATGTTTCTCTCTTGAGAGCATGTTTCTGTTTAAATTTATTGGCTTAGGTAGAAGACTAAAGAGGTTGAATGTATACACTTCGGGATGTATGTTTAGTTTCTGTAGTTCGGTGGATTTTTTGTCATAATGATATCTATTTGATTTGGAGTTTACATGTACTTTCTGGGGTAAGGAATTGGAGTTACGGAATTAGAATTAGAACTAGAAATGAGGCTTTACGTTTAGTTACCTCCCTTGGCTTTTTGACTAAGACCACAAAACTCCTTTGTGGTTTTATAAATAAAACGGAATTTTTCATGAGAAAAAGTCAATTTTACCCAATTTAAGGTCATTAAATTTTTTTACATGAGATTATCGTTTTAACTTTCATTTTCGGTGTTTTTCTTCTTTTTTGTTCTTACTCTATGTTCTTTGCACACTCCCTCCCCGGATTATCTTCGTCTTCTTCTTCCCTTTCTTTCCCAGCCCGAACTCTGGTCTCCACCATTATAACCGCAATCCAAGACATCTCTGCAACCATCACATTAATAACATAGAAACACACCCGTACTTGGAAAAATCCGGAACCCTACAACAAAATAAAAAGGTAGTCCTATACTACAAAACTCTCGTTATGCGCGGAGTCCAGGGAAGGGTCGGACCACTTAAGTCTTCGAAATTCAGAAAGATTATTTTCACAAGCCTTAATCATAGATTTATGAAGCTTCAATTTCAGATTTTGAACATAGGTAATACTAATTAAAGCTCAATTATGTGAGTTCGAGGTTAAATACGTTTTTGTTTTAAAAAAAATAAAATCGAAACCAAACATATAAATCCTAAACAAGATCTAAAAGCAAAATCAAATTTGAAGTCAAGAAATCTAAATATAAAACCAGATAAAAAAAGAGATCCAAAAATGAAATCAAATCTAAAGACACGATCAAGTCCAAAAACAAGATATGAAAACCAGATCAAGTTTGAAAGCAAAAATTAAAAATCAAATTGATGTAGCAAGAAATCTACATTGTTCCTTGGAACACGAACAATAATTAGAAACCTGCAACAACCAGACACTAGTATGATGTCGGCCAAAAATCTTCTGACATTAGAATAATTATTTGAAAATAAAAAATGGTTCTTCTTCTAACGTTATTGAGAAATGCTTATTCAAACTTAAAACATTCCTGGATTCCCTTATTTAGGGGAGGAATGTTCACACGATGAATTCCTCCACTAACCCAACCAAGTTTGTGGCCTTAACTCGACCGATATCTTCCTAACATCGTGGGCGAAGTGTTAGGTTCTCATCGAGTCTTGATTGTTATGGGCCTAACTAATAGCCAAGGGTGATGAATGTTTCCTTGATGGGCTCATTCTTTTGGCTCAGTTTTTTCCCTTTAGTTATTTAGGGCTAATAATCTATTAAGAAACTGGATTTTCTTTTGGTAGGCCTGCTCTCTTAGCCAGGCTCATTCCCGTGACTTTTTATTTAGAGAACTATGGGTTGGAATTTCTCCTCTATCATTTTGCCCCCTTGAGTACTTGACTGATTTTGAAAGAGAAGGCGGGGAGTTAAATTCTTAGTTTTTGAAGAATCCCAATTATAAGTTCCTAACTCTCTTATTTTCCTTATTGCATTCCTACTTCGAATGCAAATTTACGGTTTGATTTATGCAATCATGGAGGCAGACCCGATATTAGTCCTTACAATAATGTTGATGATGTCAATCCCTCCCAAGCTTTGATTCCTCGTGAAAACTCTAACTGTGTAGAAGTTGCTCCATTGTCTAACCATTTGCATTCTTGGGGAGACCATGGACCCTCCTAGTTTCCACAATCCTTGGCCCTTTTGTTGAGGTATCAATACTGAATTCTTCAATCGATTTCAATTAGTGTGCCTAACGAGTCAAATCGTCATTGTTGTGGTGCCTTTATTTATGGATGTTTGAGCATGAATTACTGTTGGTGTCCCAAAATGGTCAACACCTCGAATATGGTCCAGTCAGGAATAGGTAGGTCTTCTTGCTGAAGTGGAGTTGCTGAGTTGGAGCTAGAGTTGGAGATTCTTCGAGTGATCTCTAATTGACGACCTGGGGACTGACTAGTTGGAGTTTAGAGTTCTACCCTTTAGGGAGTTGTACTTGCACAAGGATGAGCCGGGATTTGTCCTTGTGAAGCTTCTTCGGTGTGAGAGTAAGAGATCAGAGAGAAAATGTTATAGAAACGCGTTAAGTATGTAAATGAGCATTGAGCGTTCAGGGTTACTTTGGGCTTGCATAGCCCTTGGTATTTATAGGCCTAAGAGATTATTAGCTTTACCTAATCGGGCCTAAACACGGTTAATTAGGCAAAACTATGTGTTTAGCTGATAATCTGGGGCGTTTAGGAAATAATCATTGGGCTTGGGCTTCTAGGTCATTTGGATAAGCCCGCGAGCCTTTGTCAAACCTGTGGAGATGAGCTGATGGAGAAGCTTAGAGATATGTGGAGTTCTGGAGGAGAAACAGACTAAAATGATATGCTAGTGGAGACAAATAGCTAAGCCTTTGAAGTTGGCCGTCTAGAGGCACGACACAGAGTTCCGGGCCACAGTGTCATTGTGAGGCATACTACTCCTTCCTGGGTACAAAGGAGATTCCAAAGAGGGAGCCTTGGTCGGTGCATGCTCCTGTGTGACACTTTGAATTCTGGAATGCGGCTACATCACGGGGATGACGGACATGTGGATGGGGCCCTAGTGCTAACTCGGTGACGCCCAAAAACACCCTCATCAACTACAACTTTTTCCCCCCAATTCTCCATAGATTATTTTAGTCCTCTGATCAAATCATGGGCGCCGTCGTTCTTTTTCTAATTTACAATGTCAACCTAACCCTAGAAATGCTTAGGAGCTTTTGTACTTTGAAATTTAAAAAATCTTCTAGCCGATATTACCTTTCCATCTCGACTGCTTCTCAATTCCTTACAGATCTCCTCTCGCCTATCAAAGACTAGAAGAATTACTACTTGTTCTTCTATGTTGATTGGGAATTTCCTCCCAAAGAGAGAGGTTCATCTCCTATAGTGCAAAGGGGTTTCTACTATCCAATTAAATTTGTTTTTCGGTACTTCGACTTGAAACTTTCCAAATTGTGATGAAGATTGATTGCTGCTTTACCTTTTCTTGGCATATGTGTTTTGATGATGTCAATATTAGTGATGTGATAATGATGTCTGTTAAAATATTATTCCTGCATTATTTTTTATTTTTGGTATCGTTATTGTAGGGTTTTATTAGCCCATTTATTTCGGTGATATTCTTCCTAATTTAGTCTGTTCTTGTGGCTATAAAATTAGGGGAATATAACACATTCAGTATGTACAGAAATTATCAATTACATTTTTTTTTCCCTATAATCATTTTATGTCTGTTGGCCCACAAATCTACCCAAGATGGGGGAGGGGTGAATTGAGTAGTGATAAAAATGTAAACATAATTATCAAATACACAAATTACCAATTTCTCTAACTGGATAATCTTGTATTGTAGCGAAAACGTATTTAATTAAGTGCACAACCAAACAACCAGAATAAAAAAGGCACACAACGATTTATTCTACTTCGGTAAACTATTCTTACCTACGTCCAGTCCCTCGAGCTTCACAGGGCTTTCGTAATCCACTAATGTATTCATTTCCTAGGTAAGAACCAAACTCTTATAATCATTTTTACAGGTTCAAGATTAACCTAATTCTTTTCACAGGCTCAAAATCAAACATTCACAATTTTCCTTTTACCATACTCATGAAGAACCTATTTATTTTGCAGGGTAAGATGGGTTACTTCAGCGCCATAGCGCCTGATACTCAAACATTGGCTCGAGGTATTTTCTCTACCCCTTTTTACCTTGAAAAAGTAGGGTCACCTTATGTCTTTGAACCAATAACCATCGGCTAACCTAGCCTCTTCCGTCCCTCGGGACCAATAAGGGGTAGCACAAGAATATTCATTTGTTGTCCATTGACTACACCTTTTGGCTTGATCTTAGGCCCTAACTCACCCTCCATGGACGAACCTTGCGGAGTAACCCTTAGGCTTGGAGCGACGAACTCCTATGTTCCTTTCATTATGATATCTGGGAAGAAGTTCCATGATTCCTATGTGTACGGTGAAGCATTTGTTACGTGCTCGCGTATTGACTACTTGCAAGTGTACGAGGTTAAAGTTTTAGTATAATGTGATCTTGAAAGATCGGGTATCGTATCCACAGGGATTGGTGTCGTTATTATCGAGTACCGTAATTGTCATGACCTAACTTTATCTAGACGACCAAAAATGTAAATAATTAATTAAACCAAACTAATATAACCAAAATTATCTATACTAATATACTAATATATTTTAGGGAAAAGAATTGTCTAGGGATTAACGTGTTTTACAAATACGTGTTTGATCTCGATCGATTTACATTTATGGTGTTCGACCTATTTGACAATCTCGATATCTAAAACTCCTCCGCCATCTCTCCCGAGTGTAAGATGGGAGATATAACGCAACTTCGTGTTAATGAAGAAGTCTCCCTCAATGTCTTAATGATCCTAGGTCACGTGAGTCTCGCCCCAGTGTCATTTATTGCACATAATCCAACTCCCGACCAGGTCATTGGATCGTCGCGTTGTGTTTACCCTATCGACAATTTTAGTTCTAAAACTCCACCGCTACCTCTCTCGAGTGTAAGATGGGGGAATACATGACTACGAGTCAACGAAAAAGTCTCTCTCAATGTCTTAACGACCCTAGGTCACGTGAGTTTTACCCCAACGTCATCGATTGTCCACAATCCAACTCCCGACCGGGTTATTGGATCGTGGCGTTTATTTACCCTAATCCGAATTCGGGGTTTGTCAAACCCCATATTCTCCATGTATCTATCTAAGCATAATAAACAAACAATACGATAAACACAATCAAACTATAAAGAACAAACATAAACGCAACACCGAAATCATACGAATCACATATTTATAAATGTATTCGTTAATCCCTATATAATCCATGTTTAACTACGACCATAACTGCATTTACAAATAAAGAACGAGCTAAACGTGCTCACAATATCCTAAGTTAAAAAAATAAGGGAAAAAATCGAAGAACTTAACTTCGTCCGAAGATTTGTCACTAAGAACCGTTCAACGATTGCTCCGTTGTCTTCCTCCACTTCGGGATGTGAGCTCTCTCTCTAAAACTCCTCTACATATCCTATACTAAGCCCTAAAGGGGCTCTAATGGCTAGAGAGAGGAAGAAAATGAGGGAGAAAGAGAGCTTAAATAGAGAAAATATCTTAAAAAATATCTTAAGTCTGTGCAGAGGTCACCACCGCGGCGGTAAGTAGGTCGATTGGTTGATTGCCGCGGCGGTGAAGACAATGGTAGATTAGGATGGCATCCTGCAGTTTGACTGCCCAGGTGGTGAATCTCATCGCCTAGGCGGTGAGTGTCCAACAAGAATAGGTCATTCTCTACATTTTTACTGCCGTGACGGAGGTTTGGACGCCGCGGCGGTGGGCATCTTTCACAATTTTGCCTCTGAGATTGTTTTTCCACCATTCTTCGACCGTTTTTGGTTCGATCTCATCGTTTTCACTCTAGTTTCCTATCTTTTTGCCCCATACACCTGTTTTATACAAAAAGTATAAAAACTAATTAAAACACAATAAAATAAATATAAAAACTACTCTAAAACTAACAAAATCGGTTTGAAAATATGTAGGTAGATCACGTCTATCACTATGATTTTTCAGAGATGAGGTCTGTACCACAGTTAAAGTTGGATGAGGGTGATGACAAGTTGATGGAGGGCCTAATCAAATTTAACTACCTTGTTTTATGCTAAAGACTAACTTAATTCTTTTATAGGTTGAGAATCAAACCTAATTCTTTCACAAGCTAAGAATCAAACCTACCTTAATTAGACACTGACTCAATATGTCTAATCCTCTCAAACTCATAACATAAAAAATTAATAAATTTGTTTCTTCTCACAAGAGTTTCTACCACTTTAATACAATGTGTGCTCAATTAATGTCCCGATACTACATGATAGAATTATGTGAGAAAACAAATCTGATTTAACTCAATTTAAGCACACAAATAATATTGATCATATATATATATTTAAAAAAAAAATCGTTTTACAGGATTTTCAAGAATTTTAAAATGAAAATGATTTTTCACACAAATACTACAAGCTCAACTAAAAATATTACTTGATTAAGGCGCAAATAATTTTGAGCAAGTAAAACAGAGTTAAGAACAATCGCATCGGGATTCCTTTGAAAATGATTAAGACAAGTTGTAGTTTGCAAACTGGTGGCAAAAACCTTTTCACGCTTTGATCAAGAACACTTTTAAAATCATTCTCTCAAAATATTTCTGCAGAGTAACTCTCTTGTTTAAGCAAATGTTGACTTTTTTGTTCTTGATTATTTTAATTTAAAAACGCAGGTCTTATTATATAGATTTCAAACTATGCCTAAAACGGTTATTTTAAAAAAACATAAGACCATTTATGACATTTAAGACCCCATATAAAATACTCTTTCAAATCAGATATATTTTGTTTAAAAATACTCTTTGAAAAACTCAATTTAGTCCTCGAAACTTGTTTGATTCAAAATCCTTAAATATAGAAATAAGTTTTACCAATTAAACTCATAAAATCAATTAATATGAGGACCAATTAATAGGATCTTCAAAATATGTGATTGATATTTGAAATATACTCAAATCCCCTTAAAAATACGATTTTCTAATGTTCAAAACCATAGGATTTGTATTGAAGATTTCAAAAAACGAATTAGTTAAATTAGACCTGATCCTGACACGTCGATCGACCGGACCCCCTGTCGATCAACGGACCCTTGCAACGGTCTAAATTCTAACTGTTGACACCTTCCATCGATCGACCGATCCTTTCAATAGTTGACCATTCTGGCCTGTAGCTCTTCCTCACATTTCCTTAATAGCTACTGATATTGTTAGTCGACCGAGATTTCCCGTTGGTTAGCCGAGTGGACCAGAAACTTTTCCTTTCATGTTTTAATTTTTTTTTCTTAATTTAACACTTTATTAAAAACATTTATGATCTTGAATTTATCTCTTTTTACCATGGTACGCATAAAAATACTCAATTTTAAGTGTTGTCCATGATCCTAATCGTGTTGCATTAAGAGTATAAATGTATTGAGTTGTTTTACCTATAAATAAAAAAAAAACATCTATCTTTTGCTCTAAAATTTTTTCAATGTCTTTGTTTGTAACCATCTTGAATATTTTGTAAAACACCGTCTTTGTAAATCTTCAACGATCATTATCTTTTATGATTTGTTTTTTTTTTTTTTCTCATTTGCTCAAATGGAACTCTAATATGAAATTACTCAATAAACACATTAGTTCCGTAAAACATTAATGTTAAATTGTCCATCAAAACATCTAGGATCAACAATATATTTCAATGAATTTAAATTCAAATATACCTTGCGTGTGCTAACCAAGTGGAATTTTAAGTATAGGTTCAATCATACATTACGTGTGCTAACCAATTTGGAATCTTAAATGCAAAGTGCATGTATAATCTCGGTATCAAGATCACAAGACTTAGTTAAGGTTAAGTCTATAGATCATCACTCTTGAAGAGATTTTATACTTTGACTAATTGGAAAGCACACATGCCGAGCATGAATAACTAATGATTTAATGTGCTCAACATTTCTACTTTATGATTGTATAATTATAAACTTGTTTGGTTAATCCAATACATCCTTAAATGTAATTATTATATACTGATCACAAATATGCACAATATGCCATAATATGCCTTAATATGTGATATTTATGTTCCATAGCATGTTCAATCATAAACGCACTTCAAATATGATTAAAAATATATTTTACAAGTGTTTCAGATGGTTAATGATCATAGACAATATTCCAAACCGACGAACAAACAAAAAAATGATAACATGCTATAAAACAGGCCCTGTAGTCGACTTTAGAGAGCCATAGTAAACTATAACATGGCTAGTAGGCTCCTGATTTTTTGTTGTTTCCCCTCAGTTTTGTTTGTTGTTTTCGATTGTTCTTGATTTTTTTTTGCGTGTTCCATCACCTAATTTAGGATGTTTAAGATCATACCAAACACTCAGTTTGATAAAATTAACATTGATTGAAATCAAAATGAACTTGATCATCAAATTAGTAAAAGACAGTTTTTGTTTTTTTTTGTGAACTAGAACATTGTTTATCTTGATCAATATCATGAACCATTGATTAAATTATGTTTTTACATGGTTTATTAAGTTATTTACATTCTATATATTTTCTGGATTCAGTTCTCAAGCATTAGAAGGATAATTAATTGTTATTAAAACAAGTTAGCAAGACAAACTTTGTTTTTTGAATGATATAAATTTGTCCAAGTGTTAGAACTTGTATAAAATGATCTTATAATGCATAAAACGTATTTGAATGATAATGTAAAGTATGTATGTGTATATTATATATATACTAAAGATCTTATACGTTATACATTGGTTATACAAGTGCAAAATCTGATTATACTGTCAAAACGTTACCAAAATAGACATAACTTGTTTTGTTGACTTTTTATTGTTCAAGTATTAAATGTATAACATGATTGAGAACATTTTTATCAGATCTCACATCATTCCCAACATGTTATTAAATTTGTTTGGACTTATTTTAGTTGAATTAATGGATGAAAATTTGAATATTGCATGATTTGAATATATGCTAGTTGGAAAATATATTTCAGACCCTAGTAAGTTAAAAGTAGGCTATCTTTCAAATTACATGAGCATTTTCAGATTTTTAAAATGAATTCTAAATAAAATTCAATTATATTTAATTCCATAATAAATTTGGTGATGACCCACACATATTTGATTTTTGAATCTAATCATTTCTCACATGGCAGTATGCTGAATCTGTAAGTTTTCTTGAACATACTTGTCTTAAAGATGTTAAATGCTTGTCTTTGCTTCAACAAATACTTAGAAACGGCTATATACTTATACATGGGTCTAAAACATATTATATATTCATTATGTAATGTATTTAAATTGATTAATTCAGCCAAAACATACCTTGTATACAATCTGTCCATAGTCTGCAATTTCTCTATATTACATGATTTGCTTTGACAAAATGATCTCTTAAGTATGTTTTTGCTTGCTACACTAATTGTACCTTGTCCCTAATTGTCTTGGACAAACATTTAAGACTCATATTGGTTGAGTGACTCGAAATTGAGATGGGATATTTGAAAAAATTGCATTTACACTTTGTCAAAGTCTGCAATTTTTTTTGTTTTCTATATTGTCTTTGTCAATTATCTAATATTCTTATCCCCTTGATCTTACACATACTCAAACGTCTACTTGGACTTACGGTATTTATTTGGCACCTTCTTATACACACACACACACACACATAGACACACACATACATATATGCTTATAATATGCAGGAATAAAATAAAAAAGAAGAAAAAGAAAAGAACAAAATCTTAAAATACTTAAGTGTTGTGCTTTCATTCCGAGAACACTTTTTTAAATCTTGTTCAAGTAAATATTGTGTTCTCACTCTTGTACTTAAAAGATTATTTACCATTTTTTATTTGATATTTGAGTGAGTACTAAACACTAGTGAGTCAAAAGTATAGTAATCATTGTAAAGAGTATTTAGAGCTTCAATATTGGTTTTTGTAAGTTAGATTACAAAACTATTAGAGTTGTATGTTGATATATCAAAGTAAGAAGATCCTAAAGGAGTACAACAATAAGGATTAACTTGTTAAGAAGTCAAAGAAACTAAATGATGAGTCTTTGGGTGAGCTGAACAATGACACCTTTCCAATGCATTAAATGCACATCCAATGAAGAAATAAATGCTTGGGATGACATGGAATGACTAGGTTCAAAGGATGTATATATTTTCATCAAAATATCTTAGGGTTAACTAAGAACTTGAAAACCAATCGTCGATTACAAGGTAAGTTAACCTGATTCCATCCAAAACCAACCGAATGTTTGGCCTCCAAGTCATGACTCATCATCTAACATTAAATGAAAGATGACACTTCAAGAACAGGTTTAATTCATTTGGAAAACATTTATGACAATTAAACCGAAATAGTGAAACTAATTGGTACTTAGCCCCTAAATTGGACCAGATGCGTCACATCAAGCCATTAATGCACCAATGTGCTAGGAATGTGATTGGTAGGAAGGTAATGATTGGTAATAATTGCCAATCATTACCAAAGCTTTGAAAAGATTTGGTAATGATTACCAAATCTTTGAGAATCTTCCATTCTATCCTAAATTCGTTCAAAGCAAAACAAGATCAAAGCAAGATATAAAGTCCCCTAGGCTAAACATTGCCTAAGGAAAACTGGATATGCCTGCCCGCCCATTAATGAATGCACACGAATCCCAGGCCTATAAATAAGGGGCCTGTTTTCATAAATTTCAAGCCTTGAATACCTAGCTTCTCTCTCTAAACTCAAGCAACCCTCTCGAGTGCTAGGCTTCTCAACCATATTTCTCCAATGACACGTTATTCTATTGAAATCTTGTTATACCCCACCCCGGACACACGTTACTGTGGGGCCGGTGTGACATCGACACGACATCACTTGAATATCCAACTTAATGTAGACGACAAAATAACAATGTAATCACAGAACAAATCATAAGTATATACACTCTCTCATTTAGGGACACCAATCCCTACAACAAAATTCATTTAACAACATGAATACGAGACCCTAAATCTTTCATTTAGTTTCCCTTCAAGTAGCACCCCCAAGATATTCCTTTTCTATCGCACCTCCGGATTTGACCTAGGGCCAGTAGGGGACCGACTCCTAGCTATTTCACTTGCGAGTGTACTGCTTTCTTAGTAAAACATTTTAAAAATAATAATACATTCTAAATAATATCACATTTAAATGGATCAAGCATAAGTATACAAACATTACATTTCTAATAAAAATCACCATAATATAAGCAGTGAAAGTAAATCAATATATATAAGTTCTATTCAAACTCATCCAGTATAAAATAATATCAATCACCAAATATAAGTAAAACACCATATCTCAAAACACCACATAACCATACCACTCACTGCTTAGCCATAGTGATCGGTTTAACCTCACGATCGGGAGTTGCAACGGTACTATAACATCCGTAGGATATGCCTTCCTACGAAATATCCACACCCCTTTTGGGGAGAAATTTAATCAACACCCCTTACGGGGAGAAACATCCACATCCCATGGGAAGAATCCACACCTCTTACGGGGAGAAATATAATCCATACCTCTTTCGGGGAGAAACCACACCCCTTTCGGGGAGAACAACTATAGCATCGTCAAAATTATTAGTATAGTTAAAAATTCACATCTCTTACGAAAAGAAATACATTTTCACACCACATCGTCAAAAATCCACACCCTTTATGGGGAGAATATAAACCACACTCCTTTCAGGGAGAATTTTCAAAATCACATTTTTCACTCTCCTTTTTAAAAGTACCACCAATTTCAGTAAAAAACCAATTTTCCACATTTGTACCACCGATTTCAGTAAAAACTATTTTTTCCACATTTGTTTTTAGAAAATCAAGCATTTTTAGAAAACCATATATTTTTCACTCTCTTTTCAAAACCACCTATATCCAACGAAAATTATTTTTAATCCTTCTTTTTAGAAACCAACACAATTATCCGGAAATTCATTTTATCAACTCACCCCAAAAACCTGCTTGATCTATATCATTTATGAAATCGTACAGTGTAAGTAAACACATATGTCATCATATATATACTTAGAAAATAGTTTGGCAAGAAGACAGTACACTCACTTGATTATCCGTTTTCGAAGACTTTGACCGCCTATTCTCTACTGGTACTTCGGTGCCTGCGAACCTGTTTTCGAATCATTCGACGGCCACGAGATGGGTTTTGGATTTTTTAGTGGGGTGGTTTGTGTCATTTTCTCTCATTTTTTGTCTTTTCCCCCCCTTTTTTCTTCCTTTTTCTTCTTTCTTTTCTCTTATTTGTTTCGGCTTCTGTTTCGGTTTTTGCTTTAGTTTCTGTTTGAACCAGCCGCTGATCGACCTACTCCAATTACGAGCACGCCGTCACAAATTTCACACACACCCCAAACACCGAACACACGCACCTCCTACAGTCACCGTTGACTGAACGAACTCCTCGTCGGACTACGACATCACCGACGACTCCCTCTCTCTCACTTCGTTTTCTGTTTCTGCTCTGGGACTCGCCGCCGACCGACCTTGCTTCGATCACGCTACACATCCACGAAGACGGAACACCCATGACGTCGAACGGAATACTCACCCAAAACCGATACCTACCTTCTCTCTTTCTCTATCACTCCGGCAAGCGACACCCACTCCACGACGACACACACACCCTCCGACCAAATGACACACACACATGCACACAACCCAACCACCGTCGACTCACTGAACACACACCACCACCATCGCCACCGCCGTCGGTCATCTTCTTCCTCTCTTTCTTTCGGTTTCCTCTGGTTTTTTTTTTCCTTCTCGGTCGAAACCCACCCACCCACCTACCTTTATATATATAATATTCCTACACACACACGCACACACACACACACACACACACACACACACACACACTCACCACCGGCGAACCATGACGACGAAACCTACGCCGGACTGCCCTCTCTCTCTTCGATTCTCCTTTATCTCTCCGTTTTTTTTTTCTATTTTTGTTTCTCGATTCTTCCTCTCCCTTTCCATCTCTATATATGTATAACTATATATGTATAACTATATAACTGTATATATATATATATATATATATATATATATATATAGACAATGCTCACCGACTTCCTCTCCGTTTTTCTCGATCCTTTAGCTCCTCTCCCGACACACGCACGATCACACACACACACACACACACACACACACACATATAAAGATATAAAATATCTTTTTTTTTTTTAATTACACTAACCCACTGACCCCTTTTCTTTTTAGTTAGGATATTAATTAAACCCATATTCTACTTTTAATGCATTTGAAAATTACAATTTGACCCTTAAAATTTTAAATCACACAATTAATATCGCAATCCACCCCGATATTTTTTGAAATATTTTAAAATGCGAATAAAATTGTTCGAATACAAAAATCGGGGTCTTACAACTCTTCTCCCCTAAAAGAAATTTCGTCCCGAAATTTTCATCGAAAACGATAGGAAATTAACATTTTAGTCAAAACAATAATATTTTAAGTTCGCATCACATGGTCACATTTGTCTCTCGTGATTCTAGAACAATTGTTTTTCGTTAAATCATATCCATCCAATGCAACATTTCCATTTGCAGTGGTCGATACTATATCCAATACCCAACAAATAGGGTGCACTTGGTCGATTACACTTAACACAGACCACCAACTATCAAAAAAATCACTTGTTTCTAACTGCTCCCGCTGCGCTACTCTAATAAAAAAAAACACGATCAACAACAAAATATATGCTTAAAATATCGCGGTAATCTCAGATGATTGGGCCTATCTCATTCCGACAATAATTTTTAATATTTTTTTTTTCCATAACCAATACTTATCCATTCAACATTTAAACTAACGATACTCACCACCAATCTCATAAGCACGGATAACCTAAAATCATTAACCTTAATATCTACAACAAATCTTCAATACAAATGTTCTAGACATATTACCATCATCCAGACCTCGTAGATACATGTCAACATACCTCAACAGGTCATTTGTAAAAATTCCCTTCATGCCTCCACATTTAATTAAGTCCCTGACTAAGCCACACACTTCAATTATATTTTCGTCTACCCATTCATGCTTTAAACACATATAAATATGAATCGAAGTACCTAACAATGTCCCAGCTACAAAATTTTCAATACTTCCCAAAAGTTATTCGGAATAATTCAAATTATCCTTTCCTTATGAGATCTCAGTGACCTCACATGCCGACTTCGCCTAATAATTAATAGTAAATTAATACATCTAATTGAGTTCCTTTTTATAAACTCCGTTTCCTAAAATAATCACACCGCGATGTCTCCAATTATTGATAATTTTTCGTTCTTCTATCTCAGTTCAGTCTATTTGACTGAAGTCATACATCCTTCTCATCCAACGCTTTATACGATACCACCTTAATCACCGAAAATATATCAAACATATTCCATTAGCGCCATATGATCTTCCTCACTACTAAAAATTCCCAAATGCAACTCCTCAACATATCCTCCAATATCTAAATCGCACATCTCGATTGACCGTTGATCTATAATTAAGAAGAGTTACGAACTCTCAACTTAACACCTAAAGCAATATAGAAACTCGACTAGAACGTTAAAAATAATTATCAAATTCTGGTACTACAGTTTCTCATATACAGTTCATCCATTTGAAGATTATTATCTGGAAATACTTTCTAACTTTCCATATTTACAACGTGTCGATTTAAGTTGTCACCATTCAATACTGCATTTCCGAGTTCTTCCGCGGACTGTTCATATAATGGCGACTTTGCTTTGATAACAATTTTCATCCAAGTCACAATACGGCGACAACACTTATGATTCAGAATTCCAATTCAAAATTTCGAATAACCGATCAACCGAGTTTAATATATATATAGAATCCATTAGCGTTTTGCATACAAATAAGTCAATTTATCAACATATGCTAAATGTTTAATCCAGGAGCCACTACTCCTTATCAAATGTATAATTCAACATCCAATTTTCACTTTTAATTTTAAATAGTTATCTTAACCCAACTTTATTCGACATTCGCATTGAACCGGTGCCTTATGCGAGCGAATAATCCTGTCAAGAAAACATTCCTCAGGCTACTCTCATATTTTTTTTCTGGAATAGGTCAAGGCTACAATAACCCACCTGGATATTATTACTCGACCTTAGCTTTACTAACAAACAAATCACCTAACAACAAATGTTGTGCTTTCCCCTTGCCATTTTAATATACTAATACTACTCACGCAATTTCAATAGTTTAGTATTACCTGGGCATTGCATATATTGTTCTATGCACCTCTTTTAAGATCTCTTATGTCAATTAGCATTATTAAAACTACATACCTTATTTCCATTCCTCAAAACTTCCTTATCATTTTTGACACGCTAGTCAGCTCCATAGTCAATTTCCACTGCACCCCTAAGCCTTCTTAACTGAACATCCAACTTCTGCATTTCTACAATACGGTCAATTAATACCGGTTTCAAAATCAAAATTTCAAATAACGTTGTCATCTAACCAACTACCCACGATACTTACAAGGGTCTCAACTCCACCCATAAATTAATATGAACAATCAACTTACTGATTTTCGACCCAAAATATTCGCTATACCATTGGCCTTTCCTGACTTCTAATAGATGGTACGACTGAAATTTTTGATCAACACCCCTACCTCAGATTTAGCTTCTTTGCGATTAAACAACTATTCTCAACTCTGGTGGTCGGTGCATATCTCATAAATCTTTTCATACAAGTAATGTTGCTAAACATTAAAGCGATTCCAATCACTATCAGCTCCAAAAGTTTTTGAGTTCTAGTTACACTTTTTGGCCTTCCCATTACACCACAACTGCGACTTCCAATGGTTCAAAATAGGTATGATTTCTCAAAATCACGTGTCCCAAATTTACTACTCGATCCAACCAAAACTCATGTTTATTGCGTTTGGCATACCAATGTTTTTCTTGCAATATCAGCCACAAAATCTAGAGATGCCCTACCTACTTTTCTTTATTCTCGATCAGATCGCCGATTTTGTCACGTCACAATATCTGACCTCTAATTGGTAATATTCTACTCAATAATTTAATTTAGAAAACACCCTGGTCTTTTTGCAGTCGATTTAACAAACCATCCATTCTAACCGATGAATGACCAACACTGGATCTTCATGGAGAAAAACACTAGATCCACTCCAATCATGAGTTAATGGTCTAATTTATTGTAACAACCCGGTTTCCCAGGGCCGTCACAAGGCTTCTCCTATAGAGATTTCCTAAACTGAAAACTAATTTACTCACATTCCCAATATTTAGCAAATTTTTAATTACTAAATGGTGACCACCTTTAAAGTCCCCAAAGTTATAATTCTAAATCCCAATTTCCCACAATTATTAATCATACTTACTAGCACCCTGACATCTCTCAGAACTACTTAGGGAAAATCCCTAGTTACTGCAATATCCACCGCCTGGACTTGTTTTGACTGGTGCCCAGCACCCGCGTACTGAATTTGATATCCTTTCTTTAACACTTTTTTGACCTTCTAGACCTACTGTCAAACTAATTGGGGGTACTGATTACATCTTCCCCGAATATACAAACTTTGATTTACCCTAATTTTGAAAAGTAATTTTACGTACACATGCTTACTCATACAAAAGGACTATCATCTCAGACCCACAATTCTCGGCTACTGTCTAGATGTCATTTTCTATTACGTTGTATATTTACTAACTCCATGAACTGTTGCTCCGCCTATCCGTCAGTCTAGAATGTACTACCAAATTAAATTCTTTTCCTAGTAGCGTCATAGTTTCCGCACATCCTTAATTTCAACTAATACAACTTTCAGATTGCCAAGAAGACGATTTTATACTCATTTTGAATGTCGTTTCATATTCCAACTTAAGTGTGTTCTGTTTTACTATCTAGTATTTTAATAACGACTTACTAAATGCTACTGAGAGTTATCTCATTGTCACGTCATACGCATATAGTTGTTTTTCAATTAAAATCTCACATTTCCAACTATTTGCACTCCCAATCGCAATCCACCCATTACCACCATCAACAACACAACATCACTCAAATCCACCAATTAGCAATATCACCATTTTGTCACATCACTACCTGCCAACAAAACAACCTACCAGGCATGATTCCAATGCACTAACTAATGTAATGAAAGAACTAACACTCACGTAATGAACTAACTTATTGACACCCTATCTCATGTCCCTTACCGACTAGACGAATGGCACGTCCTCCTATCTTATGGTCTTTTACTGACACAACCACTAGCAAGTCTACAGAACCTGTAACCTAGGCTCCGATACCAAAATTGTCACACCCCACCCCGGACACCCGTTACTATGGGGCCGGTGTGACATCGACACAACATCACCGGAATATCCAACTTAATGTAGACGACAAAATAACAACGTAATCACAGAACAAATCATAAGTATATACACTCTCTCATTTAGGGACACCAATCCCTACAAAAAAATCATTTAACAACACGAATACGAGACCCTAAATCTCTCATTTAGTTTTCCTTCAAGTAGCACCCCCAAGATATTTCTTCTCTATCGCACCTCAGGATTTGACCTAGTGCTAGTAGGGAACCGACTCCTAATTATTTTACCTGCGAGTGTACTGCCTTCTTAGTAAAATATTTTTAAAATAATAACACATTCTAAATAATACCACATTTAAATGGATCAAGCATAAATATACAAATATCACATTTATAATAAAAATCACCATAATATAAGCAGTGAAAGTAAATCAATATATATAAGTTCCATTCGAACTCATCTAGTATAAAATAATACCAATCACCAAATATAAGTAAAACACCACATCTCAAAACACCACACCACTCACTGGCTAGCCATAGTGATCGTTTTAACGTCACGATCGGGAGTTACAACGGTACCGTAACATCAGTAGGATATGTTTTCCTACGAAATATCCACACATTTTTTGGGGAGAAATATAATCAACACCCCTTACGGGGAGAAACATTCACATCCCATGAGAAGAATCCACACCTCTTATGGGGAGAAATATAATCTACACCCCTTTCGGGGAGAAACCACACCTTTTTCGGGGAGAACAACTATGGCATCGTCAAAATCATCAGTATAGTTAAAAATCCATATCTCTTAAGGAAAGAAATACATTTACACACCACATCGTCAAATATCCACACCTCTTATGGGGATAATATAAACCACACCCCTTTTGGGGAGAATTTTCAAAATCACGTTTTTCACCCTCCTTTTTAAAAGTACTACCAATTTCAGTAAAAAACCAGTTTTCCACCTTTGTACCACCGATTTCAGTAAAAACTATTTTTTCCACCTTTATTTTTAGAAAATCAAGCATTTTTAGAAAACCATATATTTTCCACTCTCTTTTCAAAACCACCCATATCCAACAAAAATTATTTTTAATCATTCTTTTTAGAAACCAACACAATTTCCCATAAATTCATTTTACCAACTCACCCCAAAAACCTGCTTGATCCATATCATTTATGAAATTGTATAATGTAAGTAAACACATATGTCATCATATATATACTTAGAAAATAGTTTGGTAAGAAAACAGTACACTCACCTGATTATCCGTTTTCGAAGACTTTGACCGCCTATTCTCTATTGGTACTTTGGTGCCTGCGAACCTGATTCTGAATCGTTCGGAGGCCACGAGATGGGTTTTGAATTTTTTAGTGGGGTGGTTTGTGTCATTTTCCCTCATTTTTTTTTTTGTCTTTTTTCCCCTTTTCTTCTTCATATTTCTTCTTTCTTTTCTCTTTTCTGTTTTGGCTTCTGTTTCGGTTTTTGCTTCAGTTTCTGTTTGAACTAGCCGCCAACCTACCTACTCTAATCATGAGCACGCCGTTACAGATTTCAGACACACCCTAAACGTTGAACACACGCACCCCCCACAGTCACTGTCGACTGAACGAACTCCTTGCCGGACGACGACATCACTGACGACTCCCTTTCCCTCACTTCGTTTTCTGTTTCTGCTCTGGGACTCGCGGTCGACCGACCTTACTTCGATCACGCCATACATCCACGAAGATGGAACACCCACGACGTTGAACGGAACACTCACCCAAAATCGATACCCACCTTCTCTCTCTCTCTCTATCACTTCGGCTGGCGACACCCACTCCATCGACGACACACACACCCTCCGACCAAACGACACACACACATGCACACAACCCAACCACCGTTGACTCACCGAACACACACTACCGCCACCGCCGTCGGTCGTCTTCTTCATCTCTCTCTTTCGGTTTCCTCTTTTTTTTTTTTTCCTTCTCGGTCGAAACCCATACTCTCACCTTTATATATATAATATTCCCCCCTCCCCCCCCCACACTCCCCGTCGGCGAACCATGACGACGAAACCCACGCCGAACTGCCCTCTCTCTCTTCGATTCTCTTCTGTCTCTTCATTTTTTTTTCTATTTTTGTTCTCGATTCTTTCTCTCCCTCTCGCTCTCTATATATGTATAACTATATATATATATATATATATATATATATATATATATATATATATATATATATATATATATCCATTTTTCTCGATCCTTCGGCTCCTCTCCCGACACACGCACGATTACACACACACACACACACATATATAAAGATTAAAAATATATATATATTTTTTTAATTACACTAACCTACTAACCCCCTTTCTTTTTAGTTAGGATATTAATTAAACCCATATTCTACTTTTAATGCATTTGAAAATTACAATTCGACCTTTAAAATTTTAAATCACACAATTAATATTGCAATCCACCTCGATATTTTTTGAAATATTTTAAAATGCGACTAAAATTGTTTCGTATACAAAAATCGGGGTCTTACAAATCCGGTCGTGGAAGGTATTCTTGAAGTTCTTAGAACAAGAACTTGAAGGATCGACGACCACCAATCAACACCGAGGAAAAAGGATCAGTGAGGAAGGGAGACTAGGTATTTAAGGATGACCACATCCCCTAAGCAGGGTGTTCTTGAGTTTTTGGCTAAGAACTTGAGGGATCGACGACCACCGATCAACCACCGACTAAGAAGCTCAAGGAGGAAAATGAGGTAATATCTTAGGGAAGACTAAATCCCCTAAATAGGTATGTTTCTTAAAAATCCCCTATGATATTGTCTTAAACTTTTGTATATTACTTGTATATAGCATAATCATGTAAATAACACACTTTACTTTCATGTACATAACACATAAAACCCATAAACAACCAAACAAACACTAAAACAACTAAACAAGCATTTGATTTTGTGAAGAACAATCAAACAAACACTTAATTTTAACAATAACAACCAAACTATGCTCAAATAATACAAAACCATTCCAAGAATCTCAAGAACATTAAAAAACATTCAAGAACATCAAATCATCTGAGAACATGTTAAGAACATGTGAGGATTCAAACAAAACATCTATCACACCATGAGTTGTGGATAGTCTCTATGATTCTCTCAAGAACATTGTATTTCTTTTTCTTTTTTAACTAAACAAATCACACACTAACACTAAGGTGGCGTTTGGTAACCGTTTCTGTTTCTATTCCAGCAGTGGGATGGGAATGGGATGGGATAAGATGGGAATTTTGTTTTCTTTTTGGGAGTAGAATCACGTTTGGTAATGATAATTTTTTTTTTTTGTTTTGGGAAGGGAATTGTGTTTGGTAACGATTTTATCCTAAAATCCTTATTTTTTTTTTTTTTTTTTTTTTTTTTTTTTTTTTTTTTTCTGTTTTGGCCTGACGGCGGTGGCTCCGGCATCGGCGACGGCTCCAACGCCGCGCGGATGGCGGTGGCCCCCTCGGCGATAACGGGACGGCAGTGGCGCCGGAGACGCCGGCTAGAAGGCAATGGCGCCGTCGCCGGCGACGGCTGGAAGTGGTTGAAAAATTTTCGCTCGGACGGTGACCGACGACGGTCGCTGGAGATGGCCGGCGGCGGCGGACGGTGGTCGGCCGGTAGGTGAATAGTGACCATGTGTTTTGGGAATGGAATGGGAATAATGAGAAATAATTTTTTTTTATTTCTCATTTCTTAAGAAAAAAGTGGGCACAATTCTCAAATGGGAATGAAATGGAAACGGAAACAAAAATTACCAAACGCTATTCCCAAACAGAATTCCCAAAAATCTGGGAATGGAATGGGAATTTCTGGAATGAAAATGGCTACCAAACGGGGCCTAAATTAACCAAAACAAAAGAGTTTTTTTAAAGTGTTCTTGATAAATCAAAGAGTGCTATGTACATATCATGTTGTGATTCAGGTTGTTCACGACTTAAAAGCAACTAATGATAAACCTAATTAAGGTTGTGATTTAAGTTGTTCACAACTTTAAAAACTATTAATGATAGCTAATTAAGGTTGTGATTCTGGTTGTTCACAACCAAAACTAACTAATAATTAACTGAAATTAACTAAAACAAACCATTCTTTAACTAAAAAACAACTTGGCTTTTAACTAAAACAAACTAGCTTTTAACTAAAACCAACCCAACTTTTCGAACGCAACAAGACCGAACTACGTCTAACCTGATCTTTGGTAACCACCCAAAGTACGTAGACATTCATGTGGGTTCAGTCATACCTTTAATAATAAACCTTTTTCCTTTAATGAGACAACACTGAACTACGTCTGACCTGATCTTTGGTAACCAGCCAAAGTTCACAGGCAACCCATGAGGGTTTGGTCATACCTTTAATAATAAACCCCGTTCCTTTAATGAGACAACATTGAACTACGTTTGACCTAATCTTTGGTAACCACCCAAAGTTTGTTGGAAACCCATGCGAGTTCGGTCACACCTTTAACGACACAAACCATATTCTTTTATTGAGAAAAGAATGAGCTACATTTGACCTGATCTTTGAACCACCCAAAGTACGTAGGCTGCCTACGATCTGGGTTCGGTCAGCATAAACAATAAAAAGTAGTTTGCTACCCTAACTTGAATGAACTACGTAAAGACTAGATTCTCATTTGAGATATGTAGGCAACCTACATGCGGGTTCAGTCGCATATCCAAACAACTTAGTCTTAGTTTGCATTTCATTTAGTATAGTTTACATATTTATATTTCTGTCTACATATAAACTGTTTTTGGGTGTCGCTGACTACTATTAGCTATAGTATTTACCTGCTTTACATTATATCATGCAAAACAACATTAAAAGACGAAAAACTTTAAAAAATGAAATTATTTTTGTTTAAGCAATCAAAGAAAACTACTTGGGTATTGTTTACAGTGAATATCTTTTTAGACTGAGGTTCCATCTTTAGGTGGGTGTCTTGGATTGTCTAACACCTTCTCCGAGTATAATCGACTCCCAAACTTAAAGAATATCTCTGGTACATAGACCTACGGAAGTCAAAACATGGGCCATTTTTTGAATTTCCAAAATCCAGGTGACTTAGCACACCATTTAATTACATTCTAGATGGCGACTCTATTTTTAACATATAATCCAAGCCCAAGAAGTTTTTCAAAACCGATGCCTAGAAATGCCCCTGAAAAGCTATTGGCCTAGTAAGCTATCCAAGAGGGGTGGGGGGTGAATTGGGTAGTTATAAAAATTTAAACAATTTTAATCTTTCAACACTTAATTTATCAAACAATCAATTTATCTTAAATCTATTATTATCTTCATTACGCAGCGGAAAAGTGTTTATATTCTAAGTGCACACCCAAACAAAATGTAAAGAATAATAACAATGCAGTACACCAAGATATATCCCAGTTCAGCAAGCTAGCCTTACCTAATCCAGTCCCCTGAGATCCACAGAGATTTGCAACCTCTAAACCCCTGATTCCTTTAACGGTAGGAACAAAACCCTTCCAACGATTCTTTTCCCAAGCTCAGAATCAACTTTTACAATTTTCCTTTTTCCAGACTAAGGAAGAACCTTATCGTTTTACCAGGTTAACGACTAACCTCATCTTTTTACCAGGATAAAGACTAACCTAATTCTATTATAAAAAGAATCACAACCTCAAAACTCTTACAAGTATCATTTTCCCAAGTAAGAATTGAACCTTTACAATTCACTTAAAATTAATTCAATTTCAGGAAGAATCAAAACCTAGTTCTTTTTAAGGAAAAGAATAACCTGACCTTTTATACCTTAAGATAAAGATCAAACATCAACCTTTTTCACTGGAAAATATTGAAACCTAGCTACTTTGACTAGACACTATCCCAACCGTGTCTAATCCGCTCAAATTCTCAAATACAAAAAATTATGAGTTTCTTCCCACTGGGAGCTTCTACTACCTCAAAACAGTTATACTCGATTAATATCCCAAAATTTACTACGTGATAGAATTAAAGTGAGGCAAATAAATATCTTATTAATAACAAGTGTGGGTAGCACAAATTATAACACATAATCAGATAATAACACAAAATCGTTTTAAAAAGATTTTTATGCTCTTAAATTTGAAAACAATTTCTCCACGATCTTAAATCTAAACAATCAACAATAATATGAAATCTAAATTAAGAACAATAACTTGGAAAGATTTTACCAAGAAAACACCAAAGAATGAAAACAAGATCGCAAGATAATATAGATCAGTGATGCCAATTCAACAACGCATTAGCTCAAGAACTTTAATCACAAAATCTCTCTCAAATAATCTTAGCAGAATGATAACTCATAGAAAATCTTAGGAACTGATAGTTCTTGATAATTTTTATCTAATTTTCGCAGGTCTATATATATACAAGATCAAGCCTTCCAACAACTAGTTTTCAAAGAACATGCCTCTAAAATGCACCTATAGAGCCCTTATAATATATTCATTCAATTCTGGTGTATTTCACTTGAAAACAACTTTTAAAATTCCCAATTAAGTCCATAAAATATTTCTTAACATCAATCACAAAGATAAAAAGTATTTAGTTGCTAAAATTGAGAGAATCTTTAATTATATGGACCAAATCAATAGGGATGTCAAAATATATGTACCGTATCTTTAGTAGGTTCAAATCCTCCAATATACTCCCTTGAAATCATAAAAAACAGCTAGTTTTTTATTGAAATCCCAAATTCCTTGAAATCTCAACCAAAATAGTCGGTTGACCAAACCTTGCCCTGTCAGTTGACTGATTGATTCAACGTGCAAACCAGGCCAAAACTAAACAAGCAATCGATTGACCGATCTCCCTACAGTTGGTTGACCGATTGATTAAGGGAGTTTTCCCGGCCAAAACACACCACAATCGGTTGATCAACTAGTTCAGAGACTTTCTCTTTTCTAGCCTTAGACCCATCGGTTGAATGATCCCTTCTTGATTGGTTGACCGACCGATCCCTTCTTGATTGGTTGACCGATTGATGCATGATTTTCACATTTTGCTCTGAAACCTTACTGGTTCAATAAGTTGACCAATCATTTTCGGATCAGTTGATCGATTGATGCTGGTTGGTCAATTGTTTCATTAATTTTTACTCCAAAACTCATCGTTCAATTCAATTAATCGATTGCTTTTCTCGGTTGCCTAAATTGACCCTAAGTTTTAACTTTAAACATGATTTACACTTAGGTCAATTTTTATTTTTCAATTTCACATAGGAGCACACATTTAAACACTAATTAGGATCCTAAAACTCATTTAATAGTATCGTGTGTGATCCTAATTCGAGTTGCATTAAGAGTATAAGAGTATTGAGTTGTTATCACCTAATTTCTTCAGAATCTTCAACACTCTTCATTTCTTCAGCTTCCATCGTCGCACCCTTGATATTTTCTTCATGATATAATATTTTAATGGATATTTTTTTTTTAAAACACTTAACAAACTCATTAGTTCCATAAAAAACATCAACCTTTAGTTGTTCATCAAAATCTTAGGATCAACAAAAACCATTTTCAAAATGAACGGATTATGACAACTTAGAGAGGAAGGGTTGAAACTTGTTTTCATTCTCTTCTCGATTTTCTACTTCTTTCGCCATCGAAATATAGGGTACATCAGCTGGTGAGTCCGCTGGGGACTGTAAGAAAGTCAAGGGCTAGTTGGAGTCTAAATCCATATTCACTGTTTAATAACATGCAAGCATTACGTCATTGATTTCAAGCATAAACAATTTCCTACAAAAAACGTAATAGTAACAACAATAACAGTAACAATAACAATAATAATATTAATGAAACAATACTAAGCATATCATTTCATGTGTATATATTAGCATGCATACATATCTACTATCTTCATTTACTGCATTTACATTTACTGTATTTAAATATTGTCTTTATATTTTTGCATTTAAATTATTGTATATTCTCTCCAATGCATGAGCACTCACTTTTCATTGCATATCAATGATGGAAAACCCAAGCCGTAACCCTCTTAGGGATAGAGAGGCCGACAGTAGGGCCTGATGTCGATGAGTTCATGACGCCGATCTAAGCCTTGAAAAGTTGGAAAAAGAAGTTAGTAGAAGCAGGGTCAGGGGATTCCTCATCGGGATGTAGCTACAAACCTCTTCTCGTTCGGACCACCAACTTAAGGTAGATGTTCTCCCGGTGAGGACGCTAGAGGTTTGAAGGTTTGGAAACCGAGCTTTTTAAGATACACTAGAATAAAAGCCAAAATCACATATAGTGAGCCTAGGATAGAGGATAACCAAAACCCTGATCTACTTAGGACACTTATCTTGGCGAGAAATGTCATTTTGAATTTCTGTACAGCCATTTACATTACTGTTATACTAGGTATATAGAATAACCTTCTAAGATAAGTAGGGGTATAATAATCGATATGAGAGTTCTTGTTCTGTTCCATGCATCGCCAGCTTGCTCGACATCAAAAACGTTTTCAAAAATTTGAATACAGAGCAAGCTGCAAAAAAGAACAAGAATCCTTATTCTACTTAACCAAATAAACCATCAAACATAAATATCAAATTAATAATGCCCATTTCATATGTAATAATTCACTTAAAACTTACTTTAAAAGTCACAATTACAAAAAGATCCACCTTAAATAAACAAATAATCCTATTTCATACGTAATAATCCACTTAAAACTTACTTTAATAAAGTCACAATTACAAAAATATCCACCTCAAATAAACAAATAATTATATCCTTTGCTAAACAAAGTTGTCCAAGGTTCGCCCACTAGGACAACACGAAGTAATCTACTTTGATCATGCGAAATCACGTTAAACTACCAAAATATAAGAAATTATCATCACACAGTCGAATCGGGACTGTGTAACACAAATAATAAGCAGATCTCGGGTCACCATTCCCTAGGAGATACATGTCATGTCGTAAGCATAGTGTCCTTTCTCATAAATCCTATACTATAGGAATTATGCACCATAAGAAAGACATTTAGTTTAGGTTCAAAATGCCTTAAGTAGGCAAAACCTTTTCCGACAGGAAGCCTGTTAAGGTTCACCGGTCAGATTGTCAAATTCACCCTCAGTAGATGTCATGAACTCAAAGGTGTCTTAGACTCTTCCTCAAGCCCCAAGAACGATGATCTACCTTTTGAGAAAGAAAAAAAATATAGTTCTGCCTTTAGGTCCTAGGAAAATAGTAATCTGTTTCTAAAGTAGAAAGACGTGTCTGTCATCAAGTCTTAGGAGCAATTATCCCTATTTTGAAAAGAAAAAAGATGGGATAATTCTGTCACTAAGTCCTAAGAGCCATGATTTATGTCTAAAGAGAAAAATAGGATAATCATGTGATTAAGTCCTAAGAGAAATAATCCATAGGAAAAATCTAGGATAATTTTATCACTAGGTCCTAAGAACTGTGATCAATTTGTAAGGAAAATATGTGTCTGTAATCAAGTTCTAGGAGAAAATATCCCTACTTTGAAAAGAAAAAAGTAGGGAATACTTTTGTCATTAAGTTCTAGGAGCCATGATCCATGTCTTGAGGAAGAAAATGATGACTTTGTCTTAGGGTTCTAGGAAGAATGATCCGTATCTTGAGGATGAAAGGTTAATTATGACATAGCCCTAAGATGACTGTAATATTTAAACTTGATGATGAACCAAAGTTGTAAGTTTACCTGGCTCTACAAAGCCATGTTCAAGCTGAGGTTTATCCAAAACATATCTGAGAATCGTCTACTAGGGCTACATCTTCTTAGGATTGTATACATACAACACAAACATTATCGTCTATGTAGACATACTCAAGTATAGTCAAGAATATAGCCACATATAAAGATAGGATAATTTGCATCCTTAAAAGTTCATAAGTAGAGATCTAGGTTGTTAATCAGTTAATAAATCTAGAAATATTTGCTTTAGGTAACTTTTGCTAAAAGCCATCCGAGATACGCTCGCAAAGAATTATAAGATGGACTCGATCCCTCTCTTTGTTGGAAGTATTCAAAATGACTCCAAAATCCCGACGATATTAGAAGACATTATCTCCCTAAAACAAATACTGAGCCAAACGAACCCAACCTTACTATTCCGAGAAAAGAAAAAAGAAGACCTTATCTATCTTGGCCTTTCCCTTAACTTCTTAAAGTCCCTTCTAATGTATTAGGTATTATCTTGTACGCATATGCATTAGATCTATGTATCACTAAATGCGGGATTATTTTGTCTAAGGTCGACTCAGGTCTTTATACTCTAGCTTTCATAAATCATTTTTCTTGTCACAATATACACACTGCGAATAGTAAAAAATAATGATAACATAATTTCAATACTAAATTAGACCATTATCCAAAGGAAGAAGTTAAAACAAATGTCTGGTTTCAACCAAACGATAGTGAGATATTGATAAAAAATCTAAGAACGTTAGAAAGAAAACCTAAGAACCCTGATATGGAATTGTTACATATGCTCCAATCCGGGAGTGTCCAAGTAACCTTGAAGAAGTATAGAAGACCTCCTCAAACGGAATGAAGAAAGAAATATCCAGAAGATTTGTGATGTGAATAATAATAGATAAAGTCTTAGAGCCTAAGCCTATTTAAGAGAAGTCCTTGAAAGATTGGGTAGCTGAACAAAGGAAGATTGACTAATATAAGCTAGGACTTTATCTGGACATAACCAATTCAGAGACACCATAAAAACCTAATTAAAAATAAAATAAGAGGAACCTCACACAATTGAAGACAACTAAAGAAGACGACAAACCATTGATAATATAATATCGGATAGTGGGGAAAGTAACCGGGAAGAGGGCAAATTCAACAAAGACCTCAAGACTGACTCAAATTACTGTAATTCTCTAAAATGTAAATTCTTGAAAGTAGGCATTAAAAGAAACAATAAAATAAAGACCGGTCTCAGAAAGTTCATAAACACTGAGTGGTCACACGGAAGCCATTAGGTGAATCACGCTCTTTATATGATCCAAGTATTAAGTCTTAGGGGTGTCTCAACACCTAGTGACTTGGGCTAACTGGACTGAGATCACTACCCAAAGCTCGCAACATGGATTATATAGGAAGTACGAATCCTACCTTCCTGGAGTGAAGAAAAATAATAGAAAATTCTCCTAATACTACTAGGACAGAATAACATTTGTTAATCGTCACTAACTAACACTTATTTTTCCATCACTTCTATTTTCCCTCCTCTAAGTCATCTCGGGAAGGCCTATTCCGTCGGCCCTCAGTCCATGACAAAAGAAATGAAGCAGAACCATCGATAAAGTCTCGGGTAACATAAAGATGATTGAATGTTTGAATATGATTACATGAGTATACTCTAGTCAAAATAATCTCGCATAAACATGAATAGGGAAATATACATGGCACGTATGGGTATAATATTTAAAATATTAGAAATGAACTTGGGAAAATACGGGAAGGGAAGAGGGTAAGCCTTGCTAAATAAGCCATTTATTCGAGTCCTATCCCAAAACTCATCCAAAGTCATTCGAAGCCTGAGCCAAGTCAAGTGTGATTCCTATTCCAAACCAAATGTTCCCATTCTGGAAAATCCCGATCTCAACCAAGCAAGACCTGAAATAACCCTTCGCTATTCCTGTTCAAACCTTTTCATCTTGCAACCAAAACCTAGAGATTGTTTGAAGAAAAAATCTCGATTAGAATTCCTGTTACAACGCAAGAAGGACCAAAGGAGTAGGAAGCCTCTCAGAAGCATCGGTTAGCTTCCCATATTAGAAACGACATGGAAATAACCAGGAGATAAGGCTAATAGCATAAGGAACCTAGCGTAAATATTCTAGAAAGCATTCTAGGAGAAAACTAACATCTCTAGATAGATGATATATTCCCTAAGAAAACATTCTAGCCAAAAGGTTTAGGCGTTATAAAATTATAAAATAGATAAGTCGGTATCAAAGTACTTCATAGGCACTATGCATCACGAATCACTTAGGCATGCATGACTTTCATACAACTGAGGAAAATTAGACATCGTACTTTGCAAAAGCTTAGGGCATCTTACATATCATGTCGCACCAATAGGTCTTTATCAGCATAACACTTATACTCATACACCTCATTTGGGAACTCTAGTAGGCTCGCAGGCAATCCTAGAGTTGTACTAAGCCTCCAGTCGACTAAAATGAAACAACATAATTTAAAGATTTAAATACACTAACCAATCAAAGTTAACAATCGATTTTACCTAGCTAAGGCTTAGACGAAAATAATAGTGAGACAAACTGATTTAGCTTCATGAGCCTGTATCTAATTAGTCTCTTCCCTAGCTTACAGGCTGGGCATATTATACATGGTTAATAATCACGAATCGTACGATAGGAAGTGTTAGATTAGATTCTCCAACGGAACTTATCCAGTCACTTAGAATGGGGCACATTTCATCCTATCCAAGTTTTCTTGATGGAAACAACGTTCATTTCGTCTCACAATGTGAAATGAAATTCCCGAATCATAATGAACTTAATTAAATTCATTAAACCTAAAGACCTAGGAACTAAGTGTCGCTTGATTCTTGGCAATGTCCGTGATACGTAGAAAACCCTTGTGGGTTCAATTGACAACTTAAGGGTAGGAACTATGTGTCAGCTTGATTCCCGGTGAAGCCCGGGATACGAAGGAAACCCTCGCGGGTTCGACTGACAAACTTAAACTCAACCATGTGCAATGAACTACATGCTGACCTGATTCTCAATTATTTGAGATATGCAGGAAAACTTTACAAGTTTCAGTCGTGCCCTTGAAAATAAAATCATTCATGCCCCTTGAACTAGGCGTCAATCAGTTTCCCTATGAAAACAAGGATACCTAGGAAACCTATGAACCCTTTAGAAGGTTCAGTTGACAACTAAGAATACCCAGTAACATTTCGACTAGATCCTTGATAAATCACCAAGGTATATGTAAGAACCCCAAGTGGGTTCGGTCGAACTGAAAAAAAAGAGAGCGGGGTATCATCTGTATGACGCTCTCTCAGCCTTAGACCAGAGCCCATCTCTAGGAATAGTCCTTTGACTCTCCTGAGAAAATCTATATGCACTCTCTTTGTTTACAAAACAATAGATGATGCTTAATCGGGAACTACACATTAACCTGAATCCCGATGAGGCCTGGGTTACATAGGAAACCTTTGTGGGTTTGGTTTATAAACTAAAGAAGATGAACTACGTTTCGACCTGATTCTCAGTTATCTGAGATATGTAGGAAACCTATAATATGGGTTCGGTCATCACTTAACAAAAATCCCTTACCCATGGGGATCTAATCATGTTATCAGATATTAAAAATCCCCACAGAGTCGCTCAATAATAAAAATCTCTAATCAATTGGGATTGAACCATAGCAAGTATAACAATCACCCATAAATCAAGATTTAACCATATCAACTTTAATCAACCAAGGAGAAATTAGGTGTTGACCTGAGTCTTGGAAAATACTAGGATATGTGAAACCTTTATAGGTTGGGTCATTATCTTAGGAAAAATTCATCCGTCCCCGGCAGACTGTGCTTCGACCTGTCCTTGGTAGATCACCAAGGTACATTGGAAACCCAAGTGGGTCTGGCCAAAGCTAGAGAGATGTCAGCATCACCACATTCTCTCAGCCCTATATCATGGCGCATCTCTCGAGAAGTCTTTCAACTTCCTTGAGAAGCTGATCCTTTTATTAAGTAGACTACAAAAAGATATCTGTGCTCGAACAACGCGTTAACCTGATCCTTGGTAGATACCAAGGTATGTAGGAAGCCCTTGCGGGTACGGTTGACAATCTGAGATAGCGTAGCGAGGGCCAAACTATATTTCTACTAGATTCTTAACCTAGGAACTCAGTGTATGTAGGTAACCTAGGTGGGTTTCGGTCATCCGGTGATTACCATCTAGAATAGTAATACCAATATACATAACAACCCAATGGGGTTTCTAGATAAAAACAAACATTTCATTTGCGCACTCAGTTCAGGACATAGAGGCAATCCATTCGGAATCTGCCGCATCATTTGAATGCTCAGGAGTAGTCCTATGGCCCAGCTAGGGCTAGGGCACATTATATTTAGTTTCTCCTTCGATATTCTGTGATAAGAGTCCCCTAACTAGAGCCGAGGCATATTATATCAGATCTTCTCCATATAGAGTTTCTTGATAAGACTCGTACCAATCACTAACTAAACTATAATCCCAAAAATAAACAAGCATCAAAGAGCCCCTGTCTACGACTCGGGCACATTTTATCCGAGGTTAAAATTTTCCCTGAGAAGTTCTCTAGTCTTCGTCAGGTGGTCCCATGTGGGATGTCGCCAAGAAATTCTACTAGGTGTTTAAGTTTTCCCAAGGGTCTTCACCCGTTGTGAATTCTTTCAGTTATTTTCAATCTTGTATTGATATGACAACCCAGGAATCATTTTCCTTAACCAAGAACCTGCTTCACCAAATATTGATGCACTTCACAAATTTGAACCACACTTGACCAGGAGATGATTGACCGAGCGTCATCTTCCTCATAGCCAGGAGATGATTGATAGAGTGTCGTCCTTCTCACCACCAGGAGACGATTGATCGAGGGTTATCCTTTCGCAACTAGGAGAAGATTGATAGAGTGTTATCCTCCTTGCCACTAGGAGACGATTGACCGAGGGTCATCCTCCTGACAATCAGGAGCTGATTGACCGAGTGTCATCCTTCTCATAGCCAGGAGTCGATTGACCGAGTGTCATCCTCCCCACGTCCTATAAGATAGATCACGTGTTATCTTTTAAGAGCATAGTAGTGGTAGTATAGCATTGGGGAGGTGGGGCTTGTACTAAACCGTTGTCCTCACCAAGACCTTTAGAACCAGGTACGTCGTCGTTCTAAGGTATAGTAGTAGTATATCATCAAGAGGGATTTTACTAGACTATCGTCCTTATCGAGACCTTAGGTCCAGGTACTGTGAACATCGTCCTAAGGTATAGTAGTGTAATAGCAACCATTAGTGTAATAGCAACCAATACTATAACAACAACCAATACTATAATAGCAACCAATAGTGTAATACGATAGTAGCATAGTCATCGGGAAGGCTCGTACAGAGTGTCATTCTCACTATGCCCTATAAGATCAGGTGAATCACCATCCTCCAGGAATGCAAAAATACAGGAATCAAATGTGTCACTATCTTTCCTGTAGTAATATTCCAAGGTTGATTATTTATCATCCTTTCAAGTATACAATGGTAGAAGTGATCAATTACTATTCTCGTCAAATCCTCAAGGATCAGATAAGTTTCCATCCTTTAGGATAGATATAAATACATGTATTTACATTTCATGTCTAGTCGAACAAAATGTTAGTGTCTCTTTCTTTGTCATTAAGAGTAAACTTGCATGACAAAGAGGGATAACTGTAGACATTGCGTTTTGTCCCCCCTAGTCAGTGTTGGATCAAGTATAAGTTCAAATAAACTTTAAACTTGGGTTTAAAGAGAATGAATTTCTACATACGATCTCACTGTATAATATACAAAAATTCCCTAAAAACATGATAAAACACAAAAATGTTAAATTTGACGAAATATAATTAAGTAAAAGTTTCGGGCTAACCTCGAAATTCTCATAATTAAAGGGGGTCTACAATGACTTTATTAAAGTTTGATTTTCATTAAATCATATTTAGTATAGATAAAAATTATCCACTACCCTTAAATTATAAGATATTTAAACAATTACTTCGGTTAGCTAACCTAACCCTAAAACATTTACTTCTACTGAATCTTGTCAGTTTAACACCAAAAACATTTATTTCATTTATGAATATTACATCACATACAACCAAGAAACAATCCAAGAAACCTTAATCAATACTTTGAAATGTCATGACAAGCCTTAAATCACAAGGATGATTAAGGAGCTGGGCTTGATTTGGAATTACACCAAATTCAAGTAGTCTTGAAAAAACCACCCTAGGCCCAATAGATTAAGGGCCTAGGAATCATTAAGGGCCCAAACCAACCAAATTTGTGGCATCCATGTCATGACTTATCATCTAAAATTAAATGCAAGATGACACTTCAAGACTAGATTTAATGCATTTGGAAAGAATTTATGACAACTAAACCGAAATAGTGAAACTAATCGGTACTTAGCCCCTAAATCGAACCGGATGGATCACATCAAACAATTAATGCACCCATCTGCAAAGAATGTGATTAGTGGGATAGTAATGATTGGTAATGATTGCCAATCATTACCAAAGCTTTGAAAAGATTTGGTAATGATTACCAAATCTTTGAGAATCTTCCATTCCATCCTAAATTCGTTCAAAGCAATACAAGATCAAAGCAAGATAGCAAGTCCCCTAGGCCAAACATTACCTAATGAAAATTGGATATACCTGCCCATTGATGAATGCGCAGACATCCAGGCCTGTAAATAGGGGGCCTAGTTTCATAATTTTCAAGCCTTGATTACCTAGCTTCTCTATTTAAACTTGAGCAACTCTCTTGAGTGCTAGGCTTCTCAAGCGTATTTATCAAATAACACGTAGTTATTCTATTAAAATCTGGTTGTGGAAGGAATTCTTGAAGTTCTTAGAACAAGAACTTGAAGGATCGACGACCACCAATCAACACTGAGCAAAGAGGATCAAGGAGGAAGGGAGACTAGCTCCTTAAGGACGATCACATCCCCTAAGTAGGGTGTTCTTCCATTCTTGGCTAAGAACTTGAGGGATCGACGACCACCGATCAACCACTGACTAAGAAGCTCAAGGAGAAAAATGAGGTTATCACTTAGGGAAGACTACATCCCCTAAGTGGGTATGTTTCTTAAAACATCCCCTATGATCTTGGCTTAAACTTGTGTATATTACTTTTATATAGCATAATCATGTAGATAACACACTTTACTATCATGTACATAGCACATAAAACCCATAAACAACCAAACAAACACTAAAACAACCAAACAAGCATTTGATTTTGTCAAGAACAACCAAACAAACACTTAATTTTAACTAGTAACAACCAAACTATGCTCGAATCACACAAAACCATTCCAAGAATCTCAAGAACGTTCAAATACATTCAAGGGCATTCAACTTAAAAGCAACTAATAATAAACCTAATTAAGGTTGTGAATCAGGTTGTTCATGACTTTAAAAACTATTAATAATAGCTAATTAAGCTTGTGATTCTGGTTGTTCACAATCAAAACTAACTAATAATTAACTGAAATTAACTAAAACAAACCAGTCTTTAACTAAAAAACAACTCAGCTTTTAAGTAAAACAATTAAGCTTTTAACTAAAATCAACTCAGTTTTTAACTAAAACTAACCCAACTTTTCAAATGCAACAAGACTGAACTATGTCGGACCTGATCTTTGGTAACCACCCAAAGTACGTAGGCAGCCCATGCGGGTTCGGTCAGACCTTTAATAATAAACCTTTTTCCTTTAACGAGACAATACCGAACTTCGTGTACCCTGATCTTTGGTAACCAGTCAAAGTACGTAGGCAGCCCATGCGGGTTCAGTCGCACCTTTAATAATAAACCCTTTTTCTTTAGCAAGACAACTTTGATAACCACCCAAAGTACGTAGGCAACCCATGCGGGTTCGATCACACCTTTAACGACACAAATCATGTTCTTTTGATGAGACAAGAAGGAACTACATTTGACCTGATCTTTGAACCACCCAAAGTATGTAGGCAGCCCACGATCTAGGTTCGATCATCGTAAACAATGAAAAACAGTTTGCTACCCTAACCAGAATGAACTAGGTAAAGACGTGATTCTCATTCGAGATACGTAGGCAACCCACGTGCGGGTTTGGTTGCATATCCAAACAACTTATTCTTAGTTTGCATTTCATTTAGTATAATTTGCATATTTACATTTCTGTCTACGTATAAACTATTTTTGGGTGTCACCGACTGGTATTAGCTATAGTATTTACCTGCTTTACATTATATCAGGCAAAACAACATAAAAAGGCGAAAAACTTTAAAAAAAGGAATTATTTTTGTCTAAGCAATCAATGAAAACTACTTGGATACTGTTTACTATGAATATTTATTTAGACTGAGGTATGGTCTTCAGACGAGCATCTTGGAGTGTCTAACACCTTTCTAGAGCATAACCGACTCTTGAACTTAAGGAATATCTTTGGTACATGAACCTATGGAAGTTAAACGACAGCCATTTTTTGAATTTCTAAAATCCCGATGACCTAGCACACTATTTAATCCCATACTAGGTGGCGACTCTGTTTTTAACGTAAAATCCTAGCCCAAGAAGTTTTTTCAAAATCGATGCTTAGAAAAGCCCCTTAAAAACCATTTTCAAAATGAACAGATTTGGATGACTTAGAGAGGTTGAAACTTGTTTTCATCATCTTCTCGATTCTCTACTTTTTCTGCCATTGAAATCTGTGGTGCGTCAACTAGATTACATGATGTTTTTCATGTTTCGATACTCTAAAAATATGTGTCAGACCCTTCACATTTGTTGACTTCTTAGTCGATTGAATTAAATGAAGACTTGTCATACGTTGAGGAGCTAGTAAAATTTTAAATCGTAAAAATCAAATATTGCGAATGAAAACAATTTCATTGGTGGAAGTGCTATGGCGTAGTACTTTGTGGAAGAGGCAACGTGGGAAATTTCTTTTAGGGGGAAGGATCGTAAGGTTCAATTTTTGCACATGCATATTTTTAGTTGTATTTTAGAATATTTAGAAAATAATAGGGCCCATTGTGAATTTTTTTTTTGGGGTCATTTTGATATTTAAAAATTTGATTTTAGAAACTTTGGGGGTTAAATGTTAATTTTAATTTTTACATTTAAAATTTTTGGGATTATTAAGCTATTTAAAATATAAATTTATGAATTTTTGTGATATAATAAACATTATCTTTATTTTAGGGTATAATAAGTGTAATATATATATATATCATGAGATTGTGTTGTTTTCATTATATAAAGACAACACAATCAATAGAAATGGTGGCAAAAAAATCAAGTGCCACGCTTTGGCACATACAAAAAAAAAATAAAAAAATTAATTAATGAAGAGATATGAATTAAGAAAGGCTTAAAGCCTATTTTCTCTCTTCCTTTCCCTATATATGTATATATATTAACAAGCTTAAAGTTTATTTCTTTCTCTCTCTAACCGTAAACTATATCTCTCTCTTAATATTATATCCTTCTCTTGATCCCTCTTGGAAAAAGGTAATTATCCTCCTTTAGTATTTTCTTTTTTACTTTTTATATGTATATGTACGTGTATATATTTAATTTATTGTGATTTTTTTTAATTTAAAATAAAATTATAAATTTTATTAGAATGACATTTTTAGTATTCAATTGACTAGTAATATTGCTAATAGTCTGATAATATTTTCTTTTATGTTAGTACGATTCCTTGTCTTAGTTATGTCATGTTTGTGTTCTTTCCCAACAAATCTCAGATCGTCTTGTTCTAGTGAGTCTTGTTGGTGTTTTGAATCAATATTTTATTAATATGAAAATGAGTGAACATTTAGGTTTACTTATAGTAAATTTGATATAGTTGGGAAAATTTGGGAATGAAAAAAATAAATAAATTTCATTTTAGTATCACGCATTACATTATATACTATCTAATAAATTCTTAGTTTAGGCCATGTCGTTGTTAGGTTCACAAGCGACGCCAACTACAAAAATATTCCGACGATAGCCTAATAACAGTGAGATTATCGAGGTGAGTGTTCTTTATTCTATGTAAATTTTTAAATTATATTTTTGTATTAAGTTGTGAAAAGAAAATATTTATAAAAATGAATTATTTTATAACATTAGTATGGAAAGTGATTTTTATCATTATACTACTATGCCATGTGTGGTCCCGACAGGAGGGCTGTCCTTTGGGATGTTATTGGTCTTAATAGGAGGGGCATGTCTTGTAGGATATTATGTTGTGACATGATAAGATGACAAGTCCTACAGGTGGTCCTTCTTGTTGTTGTTGTTATTGACGATGATGATTATCATTATGATATGGTGGTTTATACCATATGTTAACTCTTACCATTGGAGATATTGAATAGCCCTAACATTGATGTCCATCTTAGATTGCACAGTTGTACAAGTTACGGTATCGTTATAACTCCCTATCGTGAGGTGAAACAATCCTATGGTTAGTATAAAAGTATGTTTTTGGTAGTTTGATGGATAGATTTTATTTATATATTTCCTATCCAAATTTGGTAGTTTTTGAGTGTTTTAATTCATTTTTATTTGTTTTTATTCAAATCAGGTGTTATGGGAGAAACGGTGCAAAATACGTGAAGTACTGTAACGTCAAGGCCATTTTTGACCATGATGTGATCCCAATTTGGAAAATATCCAACCATGGAAGTCGTATATCTATATCTTATCTTTCCATAGGTTTTTGAATCACCTCAATCGGATTTTAGAAGAGAAAGTTACAACAAATATACGAATCAGGCATCGACACTATCCGTAGCTCGTTGCAGCGAGAATTTGCTCGCTGCAATGCCCTCCCGTTAGAGAGTTTATGCCCTTTGCTTGCTGCAGCGCCCAAACACTAGCTGACCACGCATTTTCTAGATCTTTTTAGGATATTTTGGTATTCTATTTGTATCTACTCATTGCAACATGACCTAGAACATTTTTGGGAGCCCTAAAATCATCCAAGCAAGAGAAGATCATCAATTGGAGAAGAGGAAATTACAGACTTTACGGACGTGGAATCATCCACTCTTCAGATTTAGCTATTCTCATTCGTTTCTCTTTTTCATTCTAAACCTTTGTTGGTTGTTTGATTGTGTATATCTCATTTTTAGTTGAATATTTGGTTATGGCCATGTGTAGCTAAGGGTTTATTATCTAGGGATTGATGTAGTTCACGAATATTATGTTTGAGTAAATCTTTGTTTTGTTAACGGTTGTTCATTCTTATTTAATTGTGTTTACCATTTTATTACTTCCATAGTATGCTTGTTATGATATTGTGGTTGATTTGAGAATACGAGGTTTGACACTCGAGAGAGATAATCCTGGATTCAGACTAGGGTTAAAACACAACACAAAGTTCTAATGTTTCGGGAGACTATTAGAACGTGTGAAATCCATGAGGTTGGGGCAAGACGCATGTAATCATTTAGATGCATGATAGGATATCGGTGTTGACGTGGTTGCATATTTACTCACTTTATACTTAGGAGAGGTAGTGAGTGAGTTTTAGATACCTAGGTTGTTGAATAGGTTGATGACCGTTAGTGTAAACTAGACCAAATCAAGCATGTATAAGTGAACAAAGTTAATCCCTAGATAATCCATTTCTATAGAATTTATTCCAAGTATTTTAGTTTAGTTTTATATTTTTACAAAAACCTAAAATTTGAACGCCTAAATAAAGTTTGGTTACGATAATCGCGGTACTTAGCGACAATTTAAACCAATCCCTGTGGATACGACAAACTCTCACTTCCTACACTATTAAAACTTGAACTTGTGCACTTGCGAGTAATTCAAAGCGGATAAAAAAGTCACAACAAATTTTTGGCACCGTTGCCGAGGATTGACTTTTAGATTGTTGTTAATATTGTGAATAAGTAATTTAATTTTAATTTAGGCATTTATTTTATTTTTAATTTTTGTTTTTGGTTTGGTTGGGTTTGTTTTGCGAGGTACTTGGAGATGGTTCATCAACAAGTCCTCATGAGTTTTTCTCAATGAGATTCTGAGCCATTTTATTGTGCTTGAGAAAGATATAAAGAGTTGCTCATTCGGTTCCCAAATCATGGTTTCTCAAAGGAGTGTTAATTACTGAATTTCCTCGATGGGTTACATGCCACAACAAGAACTTTGGAAGAAGGAGGAAGTGGTACCAGATTTTTTTTCGACCTAACCGCGGACGATGCCTATTTGTTGTTGTAAGACATGGATGATTTTGACTATCGGAGTTGGAATTATTTAACAAGCCACCAAAGCTTGGAGGATTGTTCCAATATTTCGGCGCTATGGATTGACACCCCACACGAACTTGTGGAGTCTTCTCCTAACCTGGAAGACACGTTCAATGCATTCATGATGGAAACTCAAAACTTCATGAGGATAATGGGAGACACACAAGGCTCATCCATATGTGGAAACATCCATGAGGAATCAATGCAAGTGGGAGGACTTTGGAGGTGCCTTATGAAGATGATTCGAAAAAGGATGAGGCTCAAGAATTGTTCGTTGATGACAAATAAGAAGATGATTTTGAGTATTTACCTCTTGAAATCCAATTGGTGTTGCTACCGCCGATCATTGAAAGCCACTATGAGGAACCTCTCACAAGTGGGAGAAAGTTGGGTACGTGCGATGATGATGATTCTAATGAGGAAGAAACCCAAGAGTTAATCGACGATGAAGAATCACAAGATAACACTTTGTTATTCTCAATCTTTTGAGATCCATGTTGTGATAACAACATTGATCAAACACGAACACATCTATGAGGATCCGATGTGATTCACCTATCATCCTCCACTTTCAGCACTATTCATTCAAGCCAACCAAGCACATGAGACAGAACTGAGTCACGTTGAGAGTACATGCCGATTAATGCCACATTTCGCCAAGCTTGAGAGCATTCTAAACCAAGATCTATATATTGTGTTATATGACACATATTATGGGAGGAAGCCCCTCTTGGATGAGCCATTCTCCGTGTCAAGCTGAGGATATTAAACCAAGCGCTTTTTGGGAGACAACCCAAGTTTTCAAATAATGGGGCCTATGGATGCACGCTATGGAAGAAAAGACCCATACCGGTCACCTTGTCTGGAGTATCACCGCCGACCGAACTAGGAGGCGAGATTGTCTCGCCTCCTAGGTACGTATTCAAAACCCCCTTCATCACCATGCTATATGTCAATTGTTGAGTTCGATGTTGGGTCACTGTGGACACTACCCATTCTAAGTTTTGGGGGGATGTTTTGTTTGTTTTCTTGTTTGAAGTCTTTTTGTTGGTTAAGTAGTTAAGTTTAATAGTTGTTAATTATTGTGTTAGTTTAAGTTTAATTGTTGTTTAGTTAATTTCATGCATGATTGTTTAGTTTAGTATAAGTATGTTTGTGTTTGTAGCTGTTGTTTTTGTGTGCTAAGTTTTGTGGTTCTTCTTGACTATTACCCGATGATGATACTATCCCCCAGTTGTTTATCGAGGTCAAGTGTAATGCCCATTTATGTGTGTTTTGTGTGTTTCACATCTTGTTTTGGTAATAGTCATCGTGGATCCTAATTTGCACGAGCACGTAGACTCAATGTACTAGCCATCCAATTGATTTGGCACCAATTATCTAGTAGCCAAGTTCATGACAAATTCAAGGGATTCTAGAACTTGATTGGGGGAAATTCGAGGCAAAATCTGAGGTGAGGTAGTTTAGGAGATATGATTTAGGCATTCATTTTGATCGCTTGAGTTGTTTCAGATTTGTCTTTGTGGGTATGAGTGTGATTGAGTGTCAAGCGTGGTGCCGTGGGTATCGTTGATCTAAAGATGCTATCCTGTTTTATATTCTCGTTTTACCCTTGGCCAATTGTTAAAAACCAAACCACTTCTTTCTGATCTTATAGAATTTCTTAGCCTATATTAGTGGAGAGTGGAACTTAATATGGCTATGGAAATCCTATACCTCTTCAGTTTAAGTCATGAACTTTGTTGGTGGATAATCCAGTCCGGTCTTTGGATGGTTGTGTAATTAGAGTCTTCACACATTCACTTTGAAAGAATCTAGGATGGCATTTACCGTTATTGAATGTTGAAATTCTAGAACACCACATGGTGCAGTTTTATTCTTGAATTTGATATGATTGGGGGCTGTTGAGGGAAATATTTTTGGTCGATTAGTTGAAATTCAAAGCTCATGCGTCGTTGTTTTTAGTTCGTTTGAGTTTTTCTTCTTTAGTATTTGTGTTCGTTAATTCGTTGTGGTAGTTTGATTTCTTGTGTGAGTGTTTTTGCTCGAGGATTAGCAAAATTCCAAGTTTGGGGGTATAGTTTATTATATAAAAGTGATTTGATTGATTGATTTATATTCAACTGCTATATCTTGATGATATCTGTGAATTTTAATACTGTTCATTGTGGTTATATTCTGTTTTGAAAAGTGAATTTTGCTAAATGTACTTGACCCATAAATTATTTTTATATTATGAAGATAATACACCGATAAAATATTTTATTTTAGGTACCTCAGCTAGAGACTAGTCCACTACTGATGCTAGATAGAGTCGGAGGGTAGTATCGGTTTGAGGTAGTTAGGACTATTTTGGGTAATGAGTAGATTAGACTTTTGTGGGTTGTGATGACATAGTGGATATGTGTAACCACTGAATTTTGGGTTATATAAATATTAGAAAAAAATAATATTCTGGTTATATAAATGTTACATATTCATTTGTTTCTAGTTTAGTAACATTAAGTCGAGGTCACACTTGGCCTCGGGTGTTGGGGGCCCAGGATGAGGTGTGACATTAGAACTCTCTATCTATAATGCGGAGGAGTAGAAGTAAACAATTGATTTGCCGAACTACTATCAATCTTATGTGTCTTGTGGTTTACTTGTCTCTATCTCTTACTCTTTATATTTTGCATATTGGTTTGATAAATTAATTTGTTGCACACACAGGCACAAGAATTTAGTAAGTTTATATTGAGATTGTGTTGGACAGATTTTATAGTAGTCGAAAATTTTTAAATATCCAATTTTCCCCTGGGTTAATCCCTACGCCAACTATTGGTGTTAGAGCTCGATCTACGTGATCAAGCTTAACCACTTTGTAGAAATAATTAAAAACTTTTCTCGTCCCGTTGTGAGAAAAAGAAATAGATATGAAGGGTAATTACAACCTAAAATCATCAAAGAAGAAAAACGAACTAAATAACTTTGGTTTAGAGGTACAATCTTCTATACTCATTGAGTATTTTTATTTTGAAAGACCTAAAGTCAGTGATATAGAAAATAATACAGTTGTAGTACAAGTGGTAGAGATAATGATGATAACAACGATGAAGCAACACATGTTGCAATTGAAAAATTAGTAATTCCTATTCAATACTTTTCTAAAGAGAATTTTAAATTGAAAATAAAAAGTTAATTTATTTGAAAATAAAAAAATAGTTTTAAAAATCAGGAGTACATTTTGATTTCAAAAGTTATTGGAAAACAAAAGAGTTTTGCGATGCTATTTTAGAAATGAATAATTTAATCTATAAAGTTGAATAAATGAAAATGTGTTTTTGAAAAATGATATAAATAACCTAAAAGAAAAATACTTCAAGTTTTAGAAGTATTGAAAAGAGATATAATGAAGTAAAAATGAATCTTGAAGATTCAAATCTTGAAAAAGAATATCTTGTATAAAAAATATGATTTCTCGAAAGGGAGTACAATGTTTTGAAAACAATTTTGAAAAGGTTACTTCAACAAAATCTAATTTGGAAATAAATTCTGAAGAAATGAAGAAAGATCTTTAGAAATCAAAATCTGAGATTAAAATAGTTGTTGATAAATAGAAAGGTTTTGATTCTACGAGGATTGTAATAGATGTTGTGTCTCATCATCTAATTATTCTCATCATATTGCCAATGATATATTAGCATTGTCGAAAAATAATAAATTATCTATATCATGTGATAATCATTCTATTAGAAGAAATAATGTTCGCTTGAAATATAAATATTATTATTGTAACAAGATTCGTCATTATAAGATCTTATGTCCTTATCGGAAATATAATTTTGAGGCTAACCAAATCGGATCCAAAATGATATGGATACCAAAAATAGTACACCAAGTAATTTTCTAGAAAAATTTACTGCAAGAACATAAGAAAATGGTGGAATAAAAGATAAAAAATACCAAAGTCAAAATGGATATCAAACAAATTTTCCAAACCTTCATTTTTCAAGAAGAATACCTTTGAATGTAATGACAAAAAAAAGTTCAACAAGGGACATCAAAAATTCACATTAACCAAGAACTTCAACAATAAGAGGTTTGGAGGATACAAAAATATTGAGCAGGAAAATGCATTAAAACCAAGAATCAATATCGAGGCCTATGTCCACAATGGTAAATCCATTGCAACGGCAAATGAAGGTACATGTAATGCTTGTACTCCTAAATTAATTTTTTTTTGAAAGTGTTAGATGTTTCTTTTACTAATTAAGCAAATCGAGATGTGTTTCTTAGACACGTTTTTAACGGTTATACGTATTGTAGTGGGAAACATGCTATGGTGATTCTTTATGAATCACAAAAATGGTTGATTACTATTCTATAATATAAGCTTTATATATTAATCACCTTATATGTTTTAGATGTGTATTAATAATTGGATATTATGAGATGTAATTGCTACTATATTTATGTGATTAAAAATAGCATTACATTGAATCATAATAAATCGTTTAAATGTTTGATATATTCACATATGATTTAAAAACTTAGAACACCATAAAAGGGAACAAAACTAATGAGTTTCTGGTAAAATTGATTAACCATTTTTGACATCCAAATGAAATTATGACCATAATTTTTGACAACCTTCCACCTTTTTTGCTAAAACTTTTATTCTACTTATCGAATTAACTAATTTTTTTATGCATTTTTGGAAAACATTTAGGGTGTCTAGAATATTATTAAACATTTAACTCGAAAAAATTATTATTTATTTAATTATAATTAATCCAAAATATTTTCTGTCCAAGAAATTATTTAACAACATTAATGCATTATCTTTAAACTGATTTCATTGTTCCAAATTGTAAAAAACCTGACTTATATGAATCATTTCGAATGTATAAACTTGTTAAAATCTTTATGTAATTATTTGTATTTATTTATCATGCATTTAAATACTAAAATCCAATTATGGGACTGATCTAGTTCAAAACGAGTTGTAACCAATTTTCTTATCTTGTACACCATTATAAATGTTACAACATGTAATTAAATGAGTTGATCTAATATGGACTTTAATGGCTCATTAATTACATTTTGTCTTTTACTCTAGTCTCAATTCGAAAATTTTGAATTCATGCATGTGATAAAATTGGATTCATTGCTTACTAATTGCATGAAAAATATGTGGCACGTATTGAATACATGATATTATTCATTTTAAAAGAATATATATTATAATGGGCAAAATACATTTTAAACCCTCTAACTATTGACACGTTTCTATGTAGTCCAACAAGTTATTTCATTTAAGTTTAAGCTCTCTAAGTATGAAGGTAGTTTGAAAAGGTCATTCTATTAGATTTTTCATCTAAACTAACAGAAGTAAGGGACAAAATTGTAATCTTCTATTTTTTTAATTCAATTTTCTCTTTCTTTTTTTCTTTTCTCTTCCTCCATCTTCGTTGGTGAAGATCTCTCTATTTCTTTCTTTCTCTCTCCCCTATTTTTCTTCCCTCTCTTCAACAAACCTTTCTCTCTCTCTACCACCTTCTTCCATTGCCACCACGGAATTACCTTCTTTACCGATGTCGCCGCCACCCTTTGTAACAAGGGGTGGTTTACCTTCTTCCCCGATTTTGATTGGATTGGATAGAAGATTATGATTTTGCCCCTCAATTCTGTTAGTTTTGATGGAAAATCGAACATAATGACCTTTTAAAAGAACCTTCATACTTAGATTTAAACTGAAATGAAAAAAATTATTGGACTACATAGAAATATGTCAATAGTTTTTTATTTTTCCCTATTATAATTGGTGGCTATTGTTGATTCATACTCGTATAATCTATTATTGAGGAACTTTTTGGAAACTATATTTCAAGAGTTCAGTTTCTTATTAAGTAACTATTCATTCATCTTTATCAACGACTACGAATATTCATTGATTGGTGAAATTCTCAAGAACTTCAAAGGATGTTTAGATGGACTTGAATCTTCATTCAACCTGACGATAACAAAATTCATCCTAATAGAACAATTATTCTAGTCTTTATCAATGATATTCATTTATGATTGACCATTTACTAACAATAGCAATACAATGTTAACAATATCCTTATATGATTGAATGATTGTCTCCGTACGACATGAAATATTTGTTATTATTAAAATCGTGTTACCACATGTGGATATTGAAAATTGATTGTGAATTCATTAATATACCTTTGGATCAAATGTGATTATTTTATAGTCATTGATACACGTAAAAGAACTGATTAAAAGAACTTATGAAATTAATGTGAAACTCTTTATAGTGACAATTGCTATGCTTTGAGAAATAAAATAGAAGATCTTATACAAGTCAAGGTGATATGTTTCCCAAAAGAAAGGGGATACATCTCAGCCGAACTGTCAGCAAAAACCATTTCCCAAGCATGATAACTGGTTGTCGCAATTACGCGTTGCCACTTTCACCGCAAGTGTATGGGTAAAGTTTTAGTAAAGATGGGGAGAGTAAGGGTATCGTGTCCACAGGGATTGGTTTTGACTATTATTGAGTACCGCATTTATCATGACCTAATTTTATCTAGGCGAAATAAATGAGAATAAAATTACATACTAATACTAATTTAATTAATCTAATTAAAATAACTATACTAATATTATATTGAGATAGTTTTGGGGGAATAAATTGTCTAGGGATTAATTTCGTTTATGAATACGTGTTCGATTTCGTTTTAGTTCACGTTAACGGCATTCGACTTATCCGACAATCTCAGTTCGTAAACTCCCCCGCCACCTTTCCCGAGTATAAGACGAGGGAATACGCAACTTTGTGTTAACGAAGAAGTCCCCCTCAACTTCTTAACGACCCTAGGTCACGTGAGTCTCCCCTCAACGTCATTGATTGCACACAATCCAACTCTCTCCCTGGTTATTGGATCGTCGCGTTGTATTTACCCTATCGACAATCTCAATTCGAAAACTCTCTTGCCACTTCTCCCGAGTGTAAGACAGGGGAATACATAACTTTGTGTCAACGAAGAAGTCCCCCTCAATGTATTAACGACCCTAGGTCATGTGAGTCTTGCCCCAACGTCATCAATTACCCACAATCCAACTCTCTCTCAGGTTATTGGATCGTTGCGTTGTTTACCCTAGTCCGAATCCGGGGTTACCTCTCCCGAGTGTCAAACTCCAAATTCTCGATATATCCATCTAAGCATAATAAACAAATAATACGATAAACACAATGAACATAATGAAGAACAACCGCTAACGAGACATAAACTCAATCAAACAACATATTCATAAATATAGTGTTAATCCCTAAAGAACCTTTATTTAGCCAATGACCATAACCATATATACAATGTAAAATGGACTAAACATGCCCAACACCTACCAAAATGAAGAAAACAAAGAAAAGAAATGAAAAACTTAGGCGATATCCGAAGATTTGGTGCTAAAACCGTTGAACGATCACTTCCTTATTCTTTTTCCACATCGGGTTGTGAGCTCTCCCTAAAACATTTCTCAAACTCACCCTAAATATATTCTAAAGGCCTTAAGGGGTGATAAAAATAGAAGAGAAGAGGGTATTTATAGGGCTCAAAATATCACAAAATATCTTAAGTCTGTGCAGAGGTGACTGCCACGGCGGTGGGTATGTCGGTTAGTGATCATCGCAGCGGTAGAGGCGGCGGTAGAATTGGTGACCATCCTGCATTTTCACCGTCGCGGTGGTGGATCTCACCACTGCGGCAGTGGACGTTCAGCAAGATAGGGTGTTCTCTGCATTTTCACCGCCGCGGCGGAGGTCTGGAAGCCACGACGATGGGCTTCTTTTCAGAATATTGCCACCTTGTTTGTTTTTCCACCGTTCTCGATATGTTTTGATCGTTTATGCTCCGATTTCCTACATTTTTACCCCACACACCTGTTTCAGTACAAAAAGAATAAAAATATATTAAAACGTACTAAAACATACTAAACGTACTCGAAAACTAACAATGTTCGATTTGGAAATAAATAGTTAATTTACACCTATCAAATACCCCCAAACTCGAAATTTTGCTAGTGCTCGAGAAAAACACCTACACAATAAAAGAAAATATAACAACTAAAAACTAAAAATAAAAAACCTAAAAAACAAATATGTGCAAGTTTTGAGTATCATATACCGGCCAAACGAAATATCCCTCATCGGCCCCCAATCCTATCTAGTTCAGGCATCAAAACACACCATGTAATATTCTAGAATTTCAACATTTATAATAGTAAGCGTCGTTATAGATCCTACTAAAGTGTGTGTGTTTAAAACTCAAATATATAACTATCCATTAATCGGATTGGATTATCTACCATATAAGCGCATGACAGAAAGAACCCAAAGGTATAGGGAATCCATAGGGTTGACTCGGGATCTATTCTTCACTAATGTAGGCTTGGAAGTTCAAGGAGATCATTAGGTCTTGGTTTGGTTTAGGACAAATGGCCAAGGGTAAATTGGAAGAGAAACCGTGTTAACATTGTTAACTTAACGTTACCCAAGGCACATGGCTTCAGACACTCACACTTGAAACCCTACAGATAAAATGTAAACAATCCCGAACAATGTTTTTAAGATCGATGTACTCACTTGTAAAAAAGAAATAGAAATAAAAACCGTATTTATAGTTGATTTTTTTTTTAAACTAACACACCCCCAAACTTATTTGATTTGTACAATTTGAGGGGTGTGTGAAAAATGAACAAAAACGATAAGTGAGTACTCGAATACCGAACCAATTAATAGCTCGCCCAAAGCCCAACGCTCACATCAAGAAGCATTTGCAACTGCTAGCTTGATTCACTCAAAATTGTGCCTTCAGTTAAGCGATAAAGATTAGGAAAAAGTTTAATTAGTTAGGGTATTTGTTTAAGTGTTCAGAATTGAAATGGCATTTAGGCTTCGACAGGGTAATGAGGGATAATAATATATCAAGGTAAGCTTAAAAAGGCTCAACAGAGAAAATGAATGCCTAAATCATGTGTTCCGAACTACCTCACCTAGGATTTCGCCTCGAATTTCCCCCAAATCAAGTTCTAGAAACCCTAATGTCATGAATTTGGATGACATATAATCGTTTTTAAATCAATTAGACAATTATATAATGAGTTTTCGTGCTTGTGCAAGTAGGATCTATAATAACTATTACTAAAATGTAATGTTGAGCACATAAAACACACATGCATGAGTTTTATGCTCGACCTCAATAAACAACCTGGGGACAGACTCATCATCGGGTAATGGGCTAGATGACGTCAAAACTCAGCACATTCACAACAACTAAACTAAACAAACTAATCCTAAACAAGCATGCATGCATAGAAAACAATAAAACATAACAAACACATCACCACCAACTTAAAACAGGTGATGTTCAAAATAACCTATCAACGATCCCGATAGACAGAATATAGCATGAAAATGAAGACGGAGATTTACAACACGTACCTGGGAGGCGAGAGAATCTCTCCTCCGACTCAAATTGGCGGAGATGGATCTAACTTATTTTTCCTTGGGCTGCCTCCCAAGAAGCGTTTGGTTTAAGGTCATCAGCCCGACATACCGAAGTGCTCGTTAAAGAGTGACTTCTGCCGTAGTACGTATTAAATAACACTACATAAGGGTCTTGGTTGTGCACACCCTCAAGCTTGGCGAGATGTTGCTTTGGATGGCTCCGGCTTTCAACGATACACCTCACCGGTTCATGTACTTGGTGGGCATGAAAGGATGTTGCTATCGGCGGCGGAGGACAAGTAAGCCACATCAGATCCACGTAGATGTGATTGTCTTGGATCGAGTACAGCATTACGAGATGGAATTCAAAAGGTGAAAATTCACAACGATTAATATGTGAATTTTCATCGATCTCACCCAAGTACCTCCCGCTTGTCTCCGATTCCTCATGATGGCTTTCACAATTGGATTTGGATTGTTCGCCTCTTAGTGCCACCGCTTCCTTCTCGACATCAATGAAGCAAAAACGATGACCAATTTGTGTATGCAAAGATGTTGCGGTCTCATCAATGTCAGTGCAGACTGTCTCGATATGATCAAGATGATCCTCATGCTCGTTGATCCGGTCATGCATCTCCCTCAACAATCTCTGAGTCTCTCCCATAACGGTTGCGATCATTTCTTCTAGATTGGGGGAAGACTCCTCGTCGTGATCCGGAATGTCTAGCCATGGCGTTGCGGTATTGGAAAAATCCCCCGAGCTTTGGTGACTCAGTGAATGATTCCAACTTTGATAATCATAGGCCGCCATTTTCTCCAACGACCAAATGGCTTCGTCCGCGGTTAGGTCGTAGAAGAAGGTGCTAGCAATTCCTCTTTCTACCCACATTCTGGTTGCGGCTTGTAACCCGTAGAGGAAATTGAAGAGTTGACACTCCGTCGGGAGGCTATGGTTCGGAAACTGGAGTAGCAATTCCTTGTATCGATCCCAAGCACTATAAAACGGTTCGGAATCCCATTGAAAGAATTGTATCAATACTCGTTGATCTAACATCGTCGAGTACCCTGCAAGAGAAAACAAAAACAAAAACTACAAAAAAAAAATAAAAAATGATAAACACTAAAAATGCCTAAAGTAAAATCGGGTCATTTACTCACAATATCAATAATAAATCTCAAACATAATCCTAAAAAACGGCGCCAAAAACTTGGTGGCCGCAATTACGCGTTGCTACTTTCACCACAAGTGTAGGGGTCAAGTTTTAGTAAAGGTGGAGAGATTAAGGGTATCGTGTCCACAGGGATTGATTTTTACTATTATTGAGTACCGCGTTTATCATGACCTAATTTTATCTAGGCGCAAATAAATGTGAATAAAATTACATACTAATACTAATTTAATTAATCTAATTAAATTAACTATACTAATATTATATTGAGATAGTTTTGCGGGAATAGATTGTCTAGGGATTAACTTCGTTTACAAATACGTGTTCGATCTCGTTTTAGTTCACGTTAACAGCGTTCGACTTATCCGACAATCTCAGTTCATAAACTCCCCCGCCATCTATCCCGAGTGTAAGAAGAGGAAATACATGACTTCGTGTCAACGAAGAAGTCCCCCTCAACGTCTTAATGACCCTAGGCCACGTGAGTCTCGCCCCAACGTTATTGATTGCATACAATCCAACTTCCTCCCAGGTTATTCGATCATCGCATTGTGTTTACCCTATCGATAATCTCAGTTCGAAAACTCCCCCGCCACCTCTCCTGAGTGTAATACGGGAGAATACTTGACTTCGTGTCAACGAAGAAGTCCCCCTCAACGTATTAACGACCCTAGGTCACGTGAGTCTTGCTCCAACGTCATCGATTGCCTACAATTCAACTCTCTCCTGGGTTTTTTGGATCGTCGCGTTGTTTACCCTAGTCCGAATCCGGGGTTATCTCTCTCGAGTGTCAAACCCCGAATTCTCGATATATCCAACTAAGCATAATAAACAAACAATACGATAAAGACAATCAAAATAACGAAGAACAATCGCTAACGAGACATAAACTCAATCAAACTACATATTCATAAATATAGTGTTAATCCCTAAACAACCTATGTTTAACCAATGACCATAACCATATATACAATGTAAAATATACTAAACAGGCCCAACAACTACCGAAATGAAGAAAACAAAGAAAAGAAATGAAAGAACTTAGCCAATATCTGAAGATTTGGTGCTAAAACCGTTGAACGGTCACTTCCTTCTTCTTTTTCCACCTTGGGTTGTGAGCTTTCCCTAAAAAATCTCTCAAACTCACCCTAAATATATTCTAAGGCCTTAAGGGGTGATCAAAATGGAAGAGAAGAGGAGATGAGGGTATTTATAGGGCTCAAAATATCACAAAATATCTTAAGTCTGTGCAGAGGTAACCGCTGCGGCGGTGGGATTCACCACCGCAGCGGTGGGTATGTTAGTTAATGATCACTGCAGTAGTAGAGGAAGCGGTGGAATTGGTGACCATCCTGCATTTTTACCGTTGCGGCGATAGATCGCACCACTGCAACGGTGGACGTTCAACAAGATAGGGTCTTCTCTGCATTTTTATCATCACGGCAGAGGTTTGGATACCGCGGCGTAGGCTTCTTTTTAGAATATTGCCACCTTGCTTGTTTTTTACCGTTCTTGATACGATTTGATCGTTTATGCTCTATTTTCCTACTTTTTCATCTCACATACCTGTTTTAGTACAAAAAAAATAAAAATATATTAAAACGTACTAAACGTACTAAAAAACTAACAATGTTCGGTTTGAAAATAGATAGGTAATTTACACCTATCAATAACTCAGCTCCAACTATCAACATGATAGGACGAGATTTGGAGACTGATTCGAGCAATTATACTAGAGTATGAAAAAGTGATCCCAAACCACTAGGAGAAGTATGGGTAGAAGCCGAAAATTACCCTAAAGCCTATTGGATAGACATGTCGGTCTCACCTTCGAATGATAAACCTGTCTCTCCTACTGGTTGGAGAAGTGAATTTGATGAAGAAGACAATAAAAGTAAGGGACATATCATAGATGAGAATCCAAAACTAATAGGTGAAGAAGGAGGAACCTCTCAAGAGAGAAAATAACTAGACCAGATATGGGGAGAGAATGCTAGGCAAAACAAGAATGTTACCAACATAGCCATTATTATCGAGCAGGTCTTGAATGTGTACCAACCACCCAAAAAGGAACCTCCGAGAAATGAAACGTTGCTCCGACCTAAGAAAATATTTGACCTCAACTATCCATGTCAGGATAACGAAGAGAACGAATCTAACCAAGCCTCGAAAACCTGGTAGCAAAATAACCCCCCTACCAAGGAGAACTTCAGCACCCAAGGTAGACGACCCGAGCTATCTGAATCAGTACAATCCCTGGATTAACATGCTTGATTGTGGCTTCATGAAACTAACCCTTGACTAGCCTTGGGACTTAGAGGTATCTTACTTCACTGTATAACCGCAAACTTGTCAGAACCCGATAATGATCCGACCAGATTCCATACTAACCTTCGAAACACCAAAGCAAGAACCGGTAAAAGATTTGAAAGAGGTGCCTTAGAACTACTCTACGACGATCAAAACCAGTGTTGTAAGGATATAAGACCAAATAGATGAGATCGGAGGTATTACTCAGAGTGGAAAAATATTTGCCGCCCCAGACTTACTAAAAAAACTAGACAAAGAACCCAAGAGTATCCCTAAGAAGACTATCACTGAGGAAGAAGTACAAGAATTCCTTAAGGTAGTCAAGAACACTGAGTACAAGGTCGTCGAGCAATTGAGCAAAGCACTAGCACAGATTTCGATCTGTCGTTGCTAAGGACCTCCAAAGCACATCAAAATATACTACTGAAAGTCTTTAATGAGGCCTACGTACCAAGTTCCATATCACAGGACCACTTCACTAATAATAGTAGAGAATATCCTCATTTCCAATCACGTAACCTTTACAGACGACAACATATCCTCTGAAAGAACTAGGCATATCAAACCTATCAACATATTAGTGTAGTATCGGGATTACATCCACCATAGAGTTCTGGAAGACAATGGGTCTATGCTCAATATATCTCCTCTGAGTACGTTGAACAAGATAGAGGTAAGAAAGGACCGAATCCGGAGCACTACTATCACCATCAAAGCCTTCGACGGTGAGAAGAGAGAGTTTATGGGAAAAATCACGCTACCAATCGTTATAAGCTTGGTCACTTTTCAAGTAGACCTGCATGTCTTAGACATACCGGCAGCCAATAGCCTACTTCTCAGAAGGCCCTAGATATACTCAGCTAGGGTAGTTCCCTTGTTACTCCACCAAAAGATGAAGTTTGCCTTCGAGGACAATATTATCATCGTCTATGTTAAAGAAGATCATGCCATCTATCAAACCCCTACTGAACCTGTAATAGTAGCCGAGCATGCCAACCAAACAACTTTCTTCCAGGTATTTGACACGGCTATTGCTTCATACGCTCGAGAAGGAAGTCTACTACCAACACCCAGACTGTCTGTTGCTACCATTTTGCTAGCCACCCACATGAACTGCAACCCAAAGATAGATATTTACAAAGGCAAAGCAAGACTACAATCCCTGTTAGGGATCAGGCAGAATCTAGAGACCTATGCAGTGGGATTTGTTCCAAGCCTAAACAGGAGACTCGGTAAGCCTAATATCTCTAGGCTTCTTTTAACATTTTGATTTTTTTTTTTGTATTGCAATTCTAGTCATGCTAAGATAATAACATATTTAAAATTAGACTTTTGTGTTTACTTTACAGGTGCCTAAATAAACTTGAATGTAGTCCATATAATAATGAATCACCTCTTCCCAATGAGTACGATCTAGATAAGAAAATAAATCGAGAGTTATTGGAAATCAAAATGGAAGATGATCCTATTCCCGAGAATAGTGAGGGGGTATGAAGAGCCTTAGAAAGATTTGAGAAATGTCCTATCCCAAGTCAAGACTAGACCAAAACAGTGAATGTAGGAAATCCAAAAAATTCGAGAAAAACGAAGATTGGGAAGTTGATCACTAGCAAAGAGAGAGAATACTTGATATCCCTGTTAAGGGAATATCATGATGTTTTCGCTTGGTTTGATGATGACATGGTACGTGTCACCCCCTACCCCGGGCACCCGTCACCCATGGGGCCGGCGTGACATCGACACGACATCACCTGAGCGACAAACCCAAACTAGAAGGCGACAGTATGCATTCATAATTATACAATCACAAAATCAGGTCATAAACAACTACTCTAACTAGGGACACACCCGTCCTTGATATTTTAATAACAAGGAAAGGTAAAAAACGACAATGAACCTCTCCTAGGTTCGCCTCAGGCTGCACCTCCCGAAATACTCCCTCGCTATACCGTCGACGGACTCTACCCAGTGCCAGTAGGGGACCGACTCCTAGCTATTTCGCCTGCGAGTGTACTGCCTTCTATTAATAAAACATTCTTTACATAATAATACATTCTCAATAATACATCATTTAAATATGGATCAAGCACAAGTATCTAGATGTCACATAGCATGTAAAAGTCTTCACAATATATGTAGTGAAAATAAAGCAATATTTATAAGTTCTATTTCAAAACTATCTAGTATAAATATCCTACTGATCATCATAATAAAATAATAAATCACCCAGTATAAATAAACATCACATCTCAAACCACCACTCCACCACAGCACACACTGGCTAGCCATTGTATCGTTTTAACCTCACGATTGGGAGTTGTAACGGTACTGTAACATTCGTAGGAATGTCTTCCTACGAAATATCCACACCTCTTTTTGGGGAGAAATATAATTCATACCTTTTACGGGGAGAAATATAATCCATACCCCTTACGGGGAGAAACATAATCCACACCTTTTATGGGGAGAAACATAATCCACTCATATCTAATGAAAATTATTTTTAAGCCTTCTTTAGAAACCAACACAATTCCAAAAAAAACCCTACTTGATCCACATCATTTATGAAATCGTACAGTATAAGCAAACACATACGTCATCATATATATATGCAGAAAATAGTTTGGCAAGAAGACAGTACACTCACCTCACTTCTTGTGCTACAACAACCGCACCGCCCAAAGCCTACCGGGATGCTGGCGTTTGCGAACCTAGTAATGATAGGGCCTAAATTAATATTTTACGCAAAATAATCAAATCGTACAATACAGACCCTGAGTTCCGAAATTTTCCATTTCCCCCATTTTACTTATGAAAACTACTGTTTCGGGTAATTTTTATCTCATTAAAATAATTGCCTAAAATTTAGTAATATACACAGTCCTAATTTATCATTCCGATTCTGAAATTTTGATGTTAGAATTCAATTCAATAACCTGAAATAAACTTAACGGAAAACGTTACTCATCCTGAATCGTTCATGGGCCGTGAAATAGATTTTTAATTCTTTTCGGGGTGGTTTGTACAAATTCTTCTTTTTTTTTTTTTTTTTTTTTTTTTTTTTTTTTTTCATTTCCGTTTTTTGTTTGATGTCAGACCGCCGACTACCCCTTCTGATCACACACCCACCGTCCGTCGCCGTTGGCCGACCACTCGCACACATAGGGAAACACACACACGCTACAGTGCTGAATGAATGAACACACACACACATACACACACACTCACGTCAACACGGACGCCGCAACAGCGCCGACCACCGCCACTGTCTGTAGCCGTCACCAGTGAGTTGAACAAACACATGCACACGGTCCTCACACGTACATACTCACTCCGCTGACGACCTAACAGTGCCGTCGACGACCCCCACACCGACCCACCTAATGAACAGAATACACCCCTGCACACACTACCACCGTCGGCCGGCGACCAACGGCTGATCACCTATACACTGAAACTCACACGATCACCAACTCCACCGGTACATGCACACTAAAATACACCTACAATGTACCATGACATCCCACCACCAACACCACCGTGACAATCACCGGGTATACGTCACCAATCCCCACACCGCCTAACCTTTACCGACCAACTCGAAATCCTCATGCATGCATACACCCACCAAAAGTAGAGAAAAATACTCATAAATACTCACTAGACAATGGAGACGGATGGCGATCGATCACACTGTAGACGATCTCACCCCCACGACTGCCGAGCGAACCACCAGAAATTCACACGATCGCTTCAAAGCAGCGGCCACAGGAACACACACATGCAGCCATGAGATACATACTTTGCTCTCTCACCGGAGAAACGCTGATCACGAAACCCCGACGTCCTCCTCCGATCCTCTCTCTCTCTCTAGATTTTTTTTTTCTAATTTCGAACTCGGTGGAGCTGTTTGATCAATACCCATGCACAAAAGGGGTATATATTGCATGGATTTGGTAGTGGAGAACGCTCCTAGCCTGCCACATTGCCCCTCCGTTCTTCTCCCTTCCGGTGGTCTCGCATGCACAGCGTCGTGTGTGTTTAAACCCTTTTTTTTTTTAAATTACTCTTTCCCCCCTCTAATTCCTTAAATCCTTCTTTATGAGTTCAACTTAACATTTATAAGTTTCTAAAATTGTAATTTGATCCCTAACATTTTCAATTTTTGATTTATAATTGGCAATTATTTATGACGTACGTTTTACGATTTAGGTTTTATAGTACGACTATCAACCGACATCGTGATGCACAAGCTTCCCATTAAGGAGGCAGTCATACCAATCATGTAGAAGCTCTAGAAGATGCGACCCAATATCGGCCTGAAAGTTAAAGAAGAGATCGTAAAGCAGTTCGAAGCTCGCCTCATTCAAGTTTGTACTTACTGCGAGTGGTTGAATAACATTGTGCTAGTACCCAAGAAAGACGGAAGAATCTGGGTCTGTGTTGACAATAAAGGCCTCAATGGGGTAAGTTCAAAGGATGACTTCCCACTATCAAATATCCACATTATCATGGACAATACTACCAGGTGTAGGATTTCATCCTTTGTGGACGAATTCTACGGGTACAACCAGATCCTAGTTAACGAGCAAGACAAGCACAAGACCGCCTTCACAACACCTTGGGGGGGGGGGGTATTATGTTATTGATCCATGCTATTTGAATTTAAGAACGCATGAGCAACTTATCAGAGAGCCATGACAACCTTGTTCCGTAACATGATCCACAAAGAAATAGAGGTGTACATAGATGACATGATAGTGAAATCAAGGGAAGACGAAGCCATCTGGAACACTTGAAGAAAATGTTCAACTTTCTCCTGAAGTTCCAACTGAAACTCAACCTGGCTAAGTGTGTATTCGGAGTAGTGTCTGGTAAGCTACTTGGATTCATAGATAATCTATAGGGGATTGAAATTTATCCTACCAAGATAAAATCCGTAATTGAAATACCTGTACCAGAATAGAAAAGAAAATTTGTGGGTTCCTTGGGAGAGTAAATTTCATCGCCCGTTTCATTTTGCATCTGACAACAACTCGTGAACCAATCTTCAAACTACTGAGAAAGGAATCAAACAAGAAATGGAACAAAGAATTCCAAGATGCCTTGGAGAAAGTCAAAGCCTATCTATTAAACCCTCTTATCTTGGTACTACCCCACCAAGGAAGACCGCTGTTCCTATACCTCACTGTCCTGGAAACTTCTATGGGTGTAATTTTGGGACAACATGACAGTTCAGGTAAGAACAAACAATCCATCTACCATGTGAGTAAAAGATTTCTCTCATACAAAGAAAGATACTCGGAACTAAAGAAAACCTATTGCGTGTTAGCTTGGACTTCTCAAAGGTTATGTCACTATCGACTATACTTCACTACTCAATTGACAGCTAAAATGGACCTTTTCAACTACATATTTGAATATCCAAGTTGCAAATGCTGCTGCCTGAGTTCGACATTGTATATGTGACTCCTAAAACAGTCAAAGGCCAAGTAATCACTGACCAACTTGCTGACAACTCAAGAGTCGACGAAAGGTCCATGGAGACTGAGTTTCCTGATGAACCTATTGCATTACTAACTAGTGATAAGGATGAGCAAATATGGTAAATGTACTTCGATGGAGCAAGCAACTCAAAAGGGGCCGCCATGAGTGTTATCCTAATTTTTCCTCAAGGTCAACACTTTCCAGTCATAGCTAAGCTAAAGTTCACCAACACCAACAACATTACTGAGTACAAAGCCTATATTATGGGTTTAGAGTTGACTAAGAACTTGAAAATCAAAGAATTGATAGTATACGGGGACTCAGAGCTGATTATAAACCAGATCATCAATAAGTACGTGACGAAAGATGCCAAACTAATCTGGTACAATAACTATTTGCTCGACCTTTATGAAGTATTCTCAAAGATTGAGTTCGAGAACCTACCATGGATTACAAACGATTTTGCTGATGCCCTTGTAATGTTAATATCCATAATATCAGTGATCAATAACGAAGACGAGGAGATTATCGTAACTGTCAAGATATACCGGCAACCAGCTCATTGTAATTAGGTAGATGCTGAAGAGGATGAAAAACCTTGGTATGTAGATATCCTAAGGTTCTTAAGAAACCAAGAATATTCTAAAGAAGTAGATAGCTTGAGTCGGAGAACCTTGCAAGGACTAGCGGGCCAATTCTTTCTCACCAGCAACACCCTATATAAGAGATCACTAGACTTGGGTCTCTTAAGGTGTATGGGTGCCAGAGAAGAAATAAAACTCATGAATGAGGTTTATAGCGGAGTGTGCGGACCATACATAAGCGGATTCTTGTTGTCCAAAAGAATCCTATGAACTGGCCACTTTGGTTAACCATTGAGGACAATTGCACAAATTTCATGAAAAAGTTTTGTGAAAGATGCCAAGTGCACGGTGGCCAGATCCATTTATCCTCGACAGAATTGCATTGCCAAGCAGCCCCGTGGCCTTTCTCAATGTGGGGAATGGATGCCATATGTCTAATAACGCCGATGGTGATTCATCCTAGTACCTGTAGACTACTTTATTGAGTGGGTGAAGACAGTTTTTCTTACTCATGTTACCCAGAAAACTGTAACGTGGTTCTTCAAGGAGAATATCCTGTCGCGTTACGGAGTACCTCAAGCCTTGATCTCCGATAATGCCCAAAACTTGAAAGGATGTATGATGAAAGTCATTTGTATTTAGTTCAAGGTAGAACATAGGAATTCTATGCCTTACCGGCCGAAAATGAATGGAGAAGTAGAGGCTGCCATCAAGAACATTAAGAAGATCTTGAGGAAGATGATAGATAACCACAAAAAATGAGATGAGATGCTCCCATTTGCCTTGATGACGATTCATCCTAGTGCCTGTAGACTACTTTATTGAGTGGGTGGAGGTAGTTTATCTTACTCACGTCACCCAGAGGACTGTAATGAGGTTCTTCAAGGAGAATATCCTGTCGTGTTACGAAGTACCTCAAGCCTTGATCTCCGACAATGCCCAAAACCTGAAAGGATGTATGATGAAATCCATATGTACTTAGTTCAAGGTAGAAAATAGGAATTCCTTGCCTTACTGACCAAAAATGAATAGAGAAGTAGAGGCCACCATCAAGAACATTAAGACAATCCTGAGGAAGATGATAGATAACCACAAAAAATGGGATGAGATGCTCCCATTTGCCTTGATGGCTTGTCGAACATCGGCCAAAGCATCTATCAGAGCCATGCCATATTCATTAGTATATGGAACAGAAGCCGTTATCCCAGTAGAGGTAGAAATTCCCTTTATTAGGATTCTAGTGTAAGCTGAGTTAGATGAAGTTGAATGGGTATAACAGACTTGACCAACTATGCCTGATAGACGAAAAGAAACTCGCTGCTATACGCCACAGATAATGCTATCAAAAGAGGATGGATAGAGCTTACAACAAGAATGTTCATCTAAGAATCTATATTACAGGTAAATTGGTACTAAAGAAGATCTTCCCATTCCAAGATGAAGCTAAGGGAAAATTTGAGTTAAACTGGGAAGGATTGTTCGTCGTCAAGAAAGTGTTAGGGAATGGGGCCATAATACTTCAAGAGATGGATGGAGAAGCGATCCTAGAACCCATTAATGCTGATGTAGTAAATAAATTATACCCCTAGAACGAAAAACCCAGACTCACAACCGGAAAAGAGTGAGGGCAAAAAGGGTATAAAAATTAGTACGACCTAAGGATGTAGTGAAAACCCAAAAGGGCGCTACGGGAAAAAAAAGTAGGGATCGTAGCAAGATATAAAACCACCGACCTAGTGAAAATTTGAAAGGGCACTAAGGTGCAAAAATGTGGTAGCCGGCCTTAGAAACAACCTGAAAGGGTGCTAAGGGCAAAAATGGTAAACACAAACAATAAAAAACAAAACAGCAGGACGCATCGAATTTTGGCCAGAACTTAATTTATTTGAGGATTTTGGATTTGTGTAAAAACCAATATACTACAATTGGGCTAAATAAATTAAAGAATTTGACTGATAATTCTGCTGACTTTGGGATACAAAAGAAGACGGGTTAGAAGTTGTTAGTGATCTTGAAGCCTCTCATAAGTGACCAAGTCTAAGTTTGTACTCCTAAGGAAGAAAGAACTTCTAAAAATGGATAATATACTTGACTTAGCCGACCCAGTTTAGAAAACTCTAACTTTTGATTGTTTTATATGCTATTTTCTTTCATGATTAACATTTCAGTACATATAAGTAGAAAAGATAAATGACATAAGAGCAGAGTGATGGAAGTAAGACCAACTTGATAAATTACCCAATAACCCAATTCCGCATAAGGATATCTGACGTCATCACCGAACCAACTATACACAATACCTCAAATTCCTGTGATAGCTTCCAGTAACAATACAACCTTTATGGATACTATCCTGTGATCCAAATTCATTAAGAAGCCATAGAACCAAAAAACCATCGCACACTATAGGACACCGGGTTTTCAACCACGAGATAAGTACGGTACACTTTAAAAACTACCTCAAGAAAGCATCATTGACAAAATAAGAAGACCATCACCAGACGAAGATTTTCCAAGTCCCAAAGAAACGAGCCAGTGTACACTGTCTAGACGACAAAATCGAGGAACAAAGACGGGGTTTTGTTTTCTTTTAACAATACTTTGACCGACAAAAATGTAGGAAATAAGATACAATTTGCCAATATGCTGACATACAAAGCTAAAACATTTGAAGAAGAGGGGACTAAACCAAAAGGAAGAGGTTTACCTTCGAATTCCAACAAATAATCCGTAAGCCTTGACAATACAAGTAATCACTCTTTTCAACTCATGATTAGATACAATACACAAAGGTGCACGACTAGATGGTTGCACCAACCAACAAACTCCTAAGATACCAACTTTCTGGGATCTAATCTGTTGATCCTAAAATTTTGATGGACAATTAAAGGTTCATATTTTTGGTGGGATTAATGATTTGATTAAGTGTTTCAGTTTATTAGTTTCAAATGATGAAGATATGATGATAAAGATGATGAAGGATTAAGAGGTTGAAGAATTTGAAGAACCTGGGGAAAACAACTTAGGTTAAATTTCAACTCTTAATATCCCAATTAGGATCACACACGACACAAAAAGATTTTTAAATGATTTTTATAAATATGTGTGTTTTTAATAGGATCCTAATTAGATAAATTATTTTCTCCTATGTGTAATTGAAAAAGAAATATTTATAATTGATTAAAATTGAATTTAAGCATTTAGTGGAGCTAACCAAGAAAAGAAATTGGTTAAAGAGGAGAAAATGTCAATAAGAATGAATTAAAAACGAGTTTAGAAAGGTGATCTAGCATTTATAAGTCGACAGATAAGTCGACTAGACAAAGAAGGAAAACTCTCTGTATCTCTCGGTCAACAGGTAGGTCGACCTGTGCTTAAATATGAACTTTCTGTATCTATAAGTCGATAGAGCGTTTGACCTGTGAAGAGAAATGAAACTCTCTGAATCTCTAGGTCGACAGATAGGTCGACCGATGGGCACAAAATCTTTGGCTTGGCTACATCCTGAATCGAGCGGTCGACTGCTGATCTTGATCGGTCGACTTTTGTGTTTGTTTCAGGATATTATAAAATTCCGGATTTCAATCTGAAAGTAGCTGTTACTAGCCATTTTTTGGTTAGGATTCATGAGAGATTTTAGGGATTTAATATTATTTGAGATATGCAACACATATTATGTTATCCCTATAGATTTGGTTAATTAAGTTTGAATATTTATCAATTTGGTACATATAATTGTTTCTATTATATTTAATTGTGATTGAGAAATATTTGGGGGGCTTAATTGAGAAGTTTAAAAGCTATAATTAAGTGAAATAAACCAGAATGAAGACTTAATGATATAAGGGGTCTAAAAGAGCAATTACGTGTCATGATAAATGAGAACTAGCCGTTAGAAAGCTGATTTTAATTCCATTTATATAAACTTGCGTTTTTCATATCATTAAGAGAGATTAATAGTGATCAAGAAATATTACTGAGCTTTTCTAAGAGAAATCATATTGAGATTTGTGAGAGTTTTTCTAAGAGTCATTCTTGAGAATCATTTGCTGTGAATCATTGCTGCTACCGAATTTGAAGTAACATCGCTCCAATTATTTTTTCGGTGGATTCTGGGTGAGATCTTTCCAAATTACTTTCTATATAGTATTTCTTGATTAATTTTTTGGAATTTGGTCTTTAGAAATTGTTTTTTGATTTTTTATTGAAAAATATTTTTTAAACAATTTCTTGAATTAATCTGATTACGTGCTCAATTACGTGCTACCCATTTTTGTTTAAAATCAAATTTTGAGTATCTCACTTTTCTATCACTAGTTTTAGAATATTAATTGAGTTTTAATTTATCTGGGGTGACAGAAATTCCAAGTGAGAAAAATCACTTATCAATTTTTAATTAGTAAGTTGAGTAGCGGATTAAACACTGTTGAGAGTATTTAATCTAAGGGTAGCTAGTTTTAGTCTCTTCCTATAAAGAGATTGAGGTAGTAATTCTTCCCGAATTGAATTATTTTGTGTGGATTTTGTAACGGTTCAATCCTTACTAGGTAAAAGGATATTTGGAGTGTTTTGTGAGGTTTTGATTCTTTAGCCTTTGTTTTAAAAAGAATTAGGTTATTCTTGAGCCTGTAAAAAGTAGAGGTTATTTCTTAGCCTGTGAAAATAAAATTTTGTAAAGGTTGATTTTGAGCCTGTAAAAGAATCTTTATAAGGGTTTGGTTCTAACCTTTAAAGAAATTTTGAATTTAGTGGGTGCGACTCTCCGTGGGGCTCGGAGGACTGGATTAGCCAAGAGTAGCTTGGTGAACCAATATAAATTTCTGGTGTGCTGCAATCTTTACTTTATTTATTTTTGTTATTTGGTGTGCACCTAGTTGATTTTATATTTCCACTATGATATAAAGATAATAATTAATTTAGAATTAAAATTAATTATTTAAGTTATTAAAGTATTTTTTTCTTTGATATTTTTTTAATTACCCAATTCACCCCCCCTCTTGGGTATTTCACTAGGCCAACATAATCAATAAAATTCTGAATTCATCACCCCGACAAATAGCGAGACAAACCAATTTAGCTTCGGAATCCTATAGTTAATTAGTATCCTCCCCAGCCCCGAAGGCTGGGGCATACTTTACACTGTTAATAATCATGAATTGCATGATAGGAAGTGTCGGATTATGTTCCCCAACAGAACTGATCCAATCGTCGCCCTAGTCTATGACCAGGGCACATTTCATCCTGTCCATGTTTTTCGGATGGAAACTGCGTCTATTTCGTCTCACAACGTGAAATAAAGTGCCTAAATCATAATAAACTTAACTAATCTCACTAAACCAAAGGTCTAGGAACTACGTGTTAGTTTGATTCCTGAAAATGTTCGGGATATGTAGAAAACCCTCACGGGTTCAGTTGACAAATTTAAACCCATCAACTTGACTATGAATGTTCATTGATTGTTGGAATTCTCAAGAACTTCAAAGGATGTTTAGATGGACTTAAATCTTCATTCAACCCAACGATAACAAATTTCATCCTAATAGAACAACCATTCTTGTCTTTATCAATGATATTCATTTATGATTGACCATTTACTAACGATAGCAATACAATGTTAACAAAATCCTTATATTATTGAATGATTATCTTTGTATGACATAAAATATTTGTTATGATTAAATATCATGTTACCACATGTGGATATTGAAAATTGATTGTGAATGAATTAATATACCTTTGGATCAAATGTGATTATTTTATAGTCATTGATACACATGAAAGAATTGATTAAAAGGACTTATGAAATTAATGTGAAACTTGTTATAGTGAAATATCTATACATCACATGTAAAATTATTTACTTAAACGTTGCACTTCGACTGATTAGATTTAGTTCATCTTGCTATTGGTATAATTATATATGTTTATTCATTATTAGATAGAATGTTAAGATGACATGTTTAAACACTATATGATGAACTAATGTATTGATGATTCAATAAGATTTGTGAAAATTGATTGATATTATTTGAGTTGGAGTATCTATTGAATTCATGTTTGCTTACTTATATGACAATAGATAAATTATGATGCATAAACAAAGTACCTAATGAAAACATCATCATGTTCATAAACTCATTTGAACCTCTCTCTAATCTTGTGCTATATAATTTAAGTTAAAATTAAATGAGTTGAGAAAATTGTTGATCCCGAGGTTTTGATAGACAATTTAATGTTGATATTTTTTATGGAACAAATTAGTTTGTTGAGTGTTTTAGAAAAAGAGTTCTATTTAAAGATTATATCATGAAAAAAATATCAATAGTGCAAAGATGGACAATGAATAAATGAAAAGTAATGAAGATCCTAAAGAAATTAGGTGAAAACAACTCAATACTCTAATACTCTTAATACAACCCGAATTAGGATCACACACGACACTATTAAATGAGTTATAGTTTTGTGTGTTTGATTTGATGAATTTTAGGATCCTAATTAGTGTTTAAATATGTGCTCTTATGTGAAATTGAAAAATGAAAATTGACCTAAGTGTAAATCATGTTTAAAGTTGAAATTTAGGGTCAATTTAGTTAACAGAGAAAAATAATCGGTTAATTGAATTAAATGTTGAGTTTTGGAGTAGAAATTGGTGAAGGAATTGACCAACTAGCATCAATCGGTCAATTGATCCGAAAAGGATTGGTCAACTGATTGAAACAATGAGGTTTTAGAGCAAAATATGTAGATTCTGCATTAATCAGTCAACTGACTAAGAAAGGATCGGTCAACCGATGGGTCTAAGGCTAGAAAAGTGAAAGTCTCTGAATCAGTCTGTCAAACGATTGGTAGGCAATCAGTCAATCGACTGTGGTGTATTTTGGTTGGGAAAACTCCATTTTTTATGATTCCAATGGTGTATTTCGCGGGGATTTGAATCTACTATAGATATGGTACATATATTTTGATATCCCTATTGTTGGTCCATATAATTAAAGATTTTCTCAATTTTAGCAACTAAATACTTCCTATCTTTGTGATTGATGATTAAGAATGATTTTATGGACTTACTTGAGAGTTTTAAAAGTTATTTTTAAGTGAAATACACCAAAATTGAATGAATATGTTATATGGGGTCTATAGGTTCCTTTTAAAGCCATACATTTGAAAAACTAGCCGTTGGAAAACTTGATCTCAATCTATGTATATAGACCTACAAAAATTATATATATATATATATATATATATATATATATATCAAGAACTATCAGTTCCTAATCTTTTATAAGAGTTATCATTCTGCTGAGATGATTCGAGAGAGATTTTGTGATTAATGTTTTTGAGCTAAAACGCAGTTGAATTGGCGTTACTGATTTGTGCTATTTTGCGATTTTGTTTTCATTCTTCGATGTTTTCCTGGTGAGATCTTTCCAAGTTATTGTTCTTAATTTAGATTTCATATTATTGTTGATTGCTTGGATTTAAGATCATTGAAAAATTGTTTTCAAATTTAATAGCATAAAAATCTTTTAAAAATGGTTTTGTGTTATTATCTGATTACGTGCTATAATTTGTGTTACCCACACTTATTTATAATTAGATTTTAATTTGCCTCACAGTGATTCTATCATTTAGTAAATTTCAGGATATTAATCAAGTATAACTGTATTGAGGTGGTAGAAACTCTTGGTGGGAATAAACTCATATTTTGTTTTGTATTTGTGAGTTTGAGCGGATTAGACACGGTTGAGCCGGTGTCTAGTCAAGGTAGCTAGGTTTCAATATTTTTCTATAAAAAGATTAGGGTTTAATCTTTTCCTAAGTATAAGAAAGTTATGTTATTCTTTTCTCTTGAAAAAAACTAGGTTTTGATCCTCCTTGCAATTGAATTGTTTTGAGTGAATTGTAAATGTTCCATCCTAACCTGGGAAAATGATACTTATGAGAGTAGTGAGGTTTGATCTTTAGCCTGCAAAAGATTATATTTGATCTTTAGCTTGTAAAAGAATTAGGTGATGATTCTTCCTGTAATAGAATTAGGTTAGCCTTTAGCCTGGTAAAAAAAAAAAAAGGTTCTTCCTTAGTCTTGAAAAGGAAAATTGTAAGGGTTTGGTTCCTACCTGCTAAAGGGATCAAGGGTTTAGTGGTTGCGAATATCCGTGGAGCTCGGGGGACTAGATTAGGCAATGCTAGCTTGCTGAACCAAAATATATCTTAGTGTGCTGTATTGTTATTATTTTTATCATATTCTGTTTGGGTGTGCACTTATAATATAAACACTTATCCGCTGCGGAATGAAGATAATAATTGATTTATAAAAAAATGATTATTTGATTATTAAGTGTTAAAAGATTTAATTGTTTAAATTTTTATAACTACCCAATTCACACCCCTCTTTGGTAGTTCATTGGGCCAACAAAAATATAAAATCATTCACATTGTTTATATCTTGATAATTCTCATATTTTAAAATAGACACATAAAAACCATCATTCTATAATAAGATAAACACCTTCATTATTGTGTAAATATTTGCTACATTGATGATTATTGAGCTAAATATTTGCTACAAACTTGCTAAATTTCTTATCTCATAAATTTGTGTTGAATGAAGAAATGTTCTACTTAGATATGTGTTGAATTTTTGAGAAAAACATGCAAAAGTGTAGGTTGATTATTCGATAGAAATTTGCTCAATAATTGGTTATGTGACCTAGAATTACCATTTTGAGTATTTAATTATGGTTTTTTCAACATGCTTAAAATATTTATGACATTTTGAGAACACACATTATTGATAATTATGATTTACTCCATCCTACTTAAATGAGAGAATTATTTTATACGTGGACTGCGATATATCATACGAAATTGATTAAATTGATTATTGCTTGACACTCTTGATTTATTTGAGATTAGTATATACAACAATAGGTATCGAATTGGTACTATGTATTATAACTAATGAAATAATGAAATAACTCATGACAAATAATGTTCGTTTAGAGGAATAGAAAATAACTCAAGACAAATGTAGACACCGCATTTTCTCCCACGCAGTCAGTGTCGAATCGAGTACAAGTTTAGATAAAATTTACACTTGGGGTTTGAAAGGAATGAATTTATACCTGATATCACACTATAAAATATACAAAAACAACCAAAAACATGACAAACATGCAAAAATGTTGGATTTGACAAAATACAGCTAAGTAAAAGTTTTGGGTCAACCTCGAAATTCTCATAATTTAAGGAGGTCTAAAATGACTTTACTAAAGTTTCATTTTCATAAAATCATATTTATTATAGATAAATCTCACTCACTACCCTTAAATTATAGGACATTTCAAATAATTAACTCAGTTACCCACCCCGACTTTGAAACATTTACTTTTTATTGAATCTTGTCAATTTAACACCAAAAACATTCATTTAATTTATGAATATTACATCAAACACTACCAATAAATAATACAATATGACTTAAGAAAGACTTGGAAAGGTCATGACAAAGCCCTAAATCACAAGGTGATTGAAAGATTGGGCTTGACGTGGATTTTCACTAAATTCAAGTAGTCTTGACAAACCACCTTAGGACAGAGAAATCAAGGGACTAGCTATAATTTAAGACCCCCAAATGAAGACTTATAATAACCAAGGAACCTTCTAAGAAATTTGCTACCAAATGGCAAAGGAAGGGAACCAAGACACCTAGGGTATAACCAATCGTTGTCGAAACTAAACCGATTTAGTTCACCACCTAAGTAAGGCATTCAATAAGTATTGAATGCCCATACCATCAAGAATTAAATTCTTGGAATGATATGTCAAGACCACATTAAGGTATCTAGATATTTTAAGCAAAATATTATAGAACCAACCGAAAGCCTTGAATTGTTACGACCCGTTACCGAAACCGAATTGGATGAGTAGCCTCCAAACAATGCATAAAATGCAAGTCACATCAAGAATTAAATGCTTGGTATGACATGGAATGGCTAGGTTCAAAGGATGTAGATATGTTTACCAAAATATCTGGAGGGTTAACTAGGAACTTGGAAACCAATCGTCGGTTACAAGGTAAATTAACTCGATTCCATCCGAATCCAATAGTAGGATTGCACTCCAAGTCATGACTCATCAATTTGCATTAAATTCAAAGTGACACCTAAGGACTAGATACAATGAACCTTGGATGCATTTATGATGACCAAACTGAAATAGTAGATTTAACCAGTACTCAGTCCCTAAACCGAACTGGATGTGTCACATCAAATCATAAATGCACCCATGTGCAAGGAATATAATTAGAGGGGAGGTAATTATTGGTAATGATTGGGAATCACTGCTAATGATTGCCAATTGACAGGTGTAATTTGTCTATATATTCCTAAGTTAGTTTTGGTAGTTTTTGAGTATTATTATAGCGTTTTAATATGTTTTTATTTGTTTTGTCATAAATCAGGTGTTTGGGGCAAAAATGGACGAAAATGTTTCATAATCGTGTAAATCGGTTGAGGGTTGGTGGAAGAATAGTGGGAAAATGAGCAAAAAGATAACAGTTCAGAACCTGCAGCCCACTGTTGCAGCAGTTAAAATGCAGAGATTTACTAAACTTTCTGATTGTTCACCGTTGCAACAGTGAACCTTACCACTACAATGGTCAATCAAACAGAAGCCTACTAACTTTCCTACCGTTGCAGCGGTGATCCCACCGCTGTAGCGGTCAGGCGCTAGACAATTTAGATATTTTGTTGATATTTTTGGATCCATTAATATCTTTTCTTGAAACCAACACACAAAAGACGTTTTTTGGGAGATCTTGAGAGCTCTAAGGCCATTCAACCAAGAGAATATCACAAAACCAAGAAGGAGGAAATGATCTCGGAGCAGTTTTAGTGTCGATTCTTTGGATAATGACTAGTCTCCTTGTTTTTTTCTTTATTTCTTAGTTTGGTTAATTGTTTTGAATATGTTTAGCTTGTTTCTAATTGAATATAGGGCTATGGCTATGTATAGCTAAACATATATTGTCTAGGGCTTGATGTACTTCATGAAAACGTGCTTTAAATAAATAAATGTTTCATTAATGGTTGTTCTTCTTTATTCGATTGTGTTTACCATTTTATTACTTTTATAGTATTCTTGTATTGGTATTGTGGTTGGTTTGAGAATACGGGGTTTAACACTCGGGAGAGGTAACCCCGGATTCAGATTAGGGTTTAAACACAACATCACGATCTAATGACCCGAGAGGGCATTAGAAAGTATGCAATACGTGAGGTTGGGGCGAGACTCATGTGATCAAGTGTCGTATAGACGCTCGAGGGAGACTTTGGCGTTGATGCGAAGTTACATATTCATTCACTTTACACTCAGGGAGAAGTAGTGAGTGAGATTTTGATACCTAAATTGTCGGATAATATGAATGTCGTTAATGTAAACTAGATTGAATTGAAAGCGTTTAAATGAACGAAGTTAATCTCTAGACAATTTACTCTCTTAAACGTCAATATTAGTATATTAGGTTAATTAGTTTAGTATATTATTTATAAAACAAAATATAAATTGAGATGCCTAGATAAAGTTAGGTTATGACAATTGCGGTACTTAGCGACAATCTAATCCAATCTCTGTGGATACGACAACCCTTACTGTTCCCACTCTACTAAAACTTGACTCGTACACTTGCGGTGGAAGTAGTGACGCGATATTTCGCTACCAAGTTTTTGGCGCCATTGCCGGGGATTGGTTCTTAGATTGTTGTTGATATTGTGAGTAAATAAATTGATTTTAATTTAGGCATTTATTTTGTTTATATTTTTTTGTTTGTAGTTTTGTTTATTTTGCGAGGTGCTTGAAGATGTTAGATCAACAAGTGCTAGTGCATTTTTTCAACGAGATTCTGAGGCATTTTATTGTGCTTGGGATTGATACAAAGAGTTGCTATTCCGGTTCCCAAGCCATGGTTTCACAAGGGAGTGTCAACTACTAAACTTCTTTGATGGGTTACTAACCGCAACAAGAAATTGGGTTGAAAGAGGAAACGGTACCATCTCTTTTGACCAACTAACCTGGATGAAGCCTATCAATTGTTGGAAGAAATGGTAGTGTTTGATTATCAGAGTTGGAATTATTCAACAAACTACCAAAGTTTGGGAGGGTAATTCCACCGTTTCGGCGCCATGGATTGACATCCAAGACCAACAGGAGGAGTCTTCCCCCACACTAGAAGAAATGTTCGCTGAATTTATGAGGGAGACCAAGGCTTTCTGGAGGGAGGTAAATGACCAGCTCAATGAGCATGAGGATTGTCTTGACAATATTGAGATGATCTGCACTGAAATCGACAAGACTGTAATGTCTATTCAGACTCAAATCGGTTAGCTCATTCGCTTCATTGAGATTGAGTCAGATACGGTAGCACTGAGAGACACAAACGCCACATGCATTGAAATCCACTGTGAGGAACCGGATACGAGTGGGAGAAACTTGGGTCTACTTTATGATGTTGATTCTACTGAGGAGAAAAGCCAAGCGTGGATCGAAGATTCTGATTTTTCACCATTAGAGATCCACATTGTGATGCCACCACAAATCGAATACGATCACATCTACGAGGATCCGATGTGGCTTACCTGTCTTTCACCATCTTCAGCATCGTTCATTCCGGCCAACCAAGCACATGAGATGAAAACGAGTCAAGTTGAGAGCATAGGCCGAACAATGCCACATTTTGCCAAGCTTGAGGGCGTTAAGAACCAAGACCCATATATGGTGTTGTACGACATTTACTATAGGCGGAAGCCGCTCTTTGATAAGCACTTCTCCATGTCAAGCCAAAGACTTTAAACCAAGCACTTCTTGGGAGGCAACCCAAGTTCAAAATAAATTAGAAATTCACTGCCGACTTCATTTGGAGGTAAGATTGTCTTGCCTCCAAGGTATATGTTCTAAACATCCTTCATCGTCATGCTTTATTTCTATTGTTGAGTTCGATGTTGGGTCGTTGTGGACACTGCCCATTTTAAGTTTGGGGGTGATGCGTAGTATGCTATTATGTTTATTGTTGTTAGTTATATAGTTTAAGTTAATTTGTTTATATGCATGTTTGTTTAGTGTAGAATGTGTTTATGTTTGTAGGATGTGTTGTTGTGTGCTGAGTTTTGTAGTTCATCTGGGCTATTACTCGATGATGATATTATCCTCTGGTTGTTTGTTGAGGTCAAGGGTAATGCCCATTTATGTGTGTTCTATGTGCTTGGTATGTCGTTTTGGTAAAAGTTATTGTGGATCCTAATTTGCACGAGCACGTAGACTCAATATATAGCTATTCAATTGATTTGAGGCCGATTATCCATTAGCCAAACTCATGACCATTTAAGGGATTCTAGAACCTGATTGGAGGAAACTTGAGGTGAAATCTTAGGCGAGGTAGTTCAGGACATGTGATTTAGGCATTCATTTGATTCGCTTGAGCCTTTGAAGCTTACCATGCTATATGTTTATCCCTCGTTACCCTGTCGAAACCTATAATGTTGTTTCAATTCTGAACACATAACAAATACCCTGGACAATTGAATTTTTTCCAAACCTATATCACTGAACTGAAGGCACAATTTGAGTGAATCAAGTTAGCATTTGTGTATGATACTTGAAGTGAGCAGTTGGGTTTAGGGAGAACTTTTGATTGGTTTGGTATTCGACTACTCACTTGTCATTTTTCTTTCGTTTTAACTACACCCATAAAATTGTAATAATCGAATAAGTTTGAGGGTGTGGTACATTAAAAATAAAACATATGTAAATATAGTTCAATTTCTGTTTTAATTGAGTATGTCGGTTTTAAATGTATGTTCAGAATTGTTTCAAATTTATCTATGGGGGTTCGAGTGTGATTGTGTGCTAAGCGTTGTGCCTTGGGTATCGTTGAGTTAACGAAGTTAAACCGTTTTATATTCCCGATATACCTTGGGCAAAATGTTCCAAATTGAACCAAGTCTTATTGATCTTTTTGAACTTCCAAGACGACATTAGTGGAGAGTAGAACCTAATCAGGCGTATGGAAATCCTAATCCTTATCGGTTTAAAGTTGTGAGCTTCGTTGGTGGATAATCCAATCTGGTTGTTGGATAATTATATTATTGAGTTTCGCGCGCACACACACACACGTTGAAAGGATCTAGAATGACGTTTACCATTATCGAATGTTGAAATTCTAGAACATCACATGGTGCGTTTACTCCTGAACTTGATATGATTGGGGATTGTTGAGGGGAAAATGTTTTGGTCGATAGTTGAATTCAAAACTCGCATATCGTTATATTTAGGTTGTTTGTGTTTTTATTTGTTGTTTAGTTTTTGTGTTAGTTAATTTCGTTGTATTTTTTATTTTTAGTGTGAGTGTTTTGCTCTAGAACTAGCAAAATTTTAAATTTGGGGGTATTTGATAGGTATAATTTGTATATATATTCCCAAGCCAGTTTTGGTAGTTTTCGAGTATTATTATAACGTTTTCATATGTTTTAATAGGTTTTTATTTGTTTTGTCATAAATCAGGTATTTGGGGTAGAAAGGGACGAAAATAGTTCATAATCGTGTAAATTGGTGGAACGTCAGTGAAAGAACGGTGGAAAAACGAGCAAAAAGATAAAAGTTTAGAACCTGCAGCCCATCGCTGCAGCGGTGAAACTATTGCTGCAGTGGTCAAAATATAGAGAGTTGCTAAACCTTCTGATTGTTTATCGCTGCTGCGGTGAACCTTACCACTGCAGCGGTCAATCAAATAGAAGCCTACTGACTTCCCCATCGCTGCAGCGGTCAGGCGCCAGACATTTTAGATATTTGGGGATATGTTGTTGATATTTTTGGATCCCTTTATATCTCCTCTTGAGCCCAACACACAAAAGACGTTTTTTGGGAGGTCTTGAGAGCTCCAAGGCTATTCAACCAAGAGAATATCACAAAACCAAGAAGGAGGAAACGATCTCGGAGCGGTTTTAGCGTCGAATCTTCGGATAACGGCTAGTCTCCTTGTTTCTCTCTTTATTTCTTAGTTTGGTTGATTGTTTTGAATATTTTTAGCTTGTTTCTAGTTGAATATAGAGCTATGGCTATGTATAGCTAAACATATATTGTCTAGGGCTTGATGTACTTCATGAAAACGTCCTTTGAATAAATCAATGTTTCGTTAATGGTTGTTCTTCTTTATCCAATTGTGTTTACCGTTTTATTACTTCCATAGTATGTTTGCATTGGTATTGTGGTTGGTTTGAGAATACGGGGTTTGACAATTGGGAGAGGTGACCCCAGATTTGGACTAGGGTTTAAAAACAACGTGACGATCTAATAACCCGAGAGGGCGTTAGAATGTATGCAATCTGTGAGGTTGGGGTGAGACTCATGTGACCAAGTGACGTATAGACGCTCGATGGGGACTTTGGTGTTGACGCGAAGTTACATATTCATTTACTTTACACTCGAGAGAGGTAGTGACTAAGATTTCGATAACTAGATTGTCAAGTAATGTGAATGCCATTAATGTAAACTAGATTGAATTGAACGCGTTTAAATGAAAGAAATTAATCCCTAGACAATTTACTCTCTTAAACGTCAATATTAGTATATTAGGATAATTAGTTTAATATATTATTTATAAAATAAAAATATAAATTGAGTTGCCTAGATAAAGTTAGATTATGACAATCGTGGTACTTAACGACGATCTAATCCAATCCCTGTGGATACGACAACCATTATTCTTCCCACTCTACTAAAACTTGACTCGTACACTTGCGGTGAAAGTAGTGACGTAATATTCCGCTACCACCAATCATTACCAAATCTTTGAAAAGATTTAGTAATCATTACCAAATCCTTGAGAATCCAACCTTCCATCTTAAATTCGTTCCAAGCCAAAAAAAACATCAAAACAAGGCAAGTAGTCCCTTTAGGCCAAACATTGCCTTGGGAACACCTTGGATTGGCCTGTGCAAACCCCCAGGTCTATAAATACAAGGCCACCCTCTAGTTTTTGCAAGTCTTGAAGGTCTAGCTTCTCTTTCTAAACTCGAGCAACTTTCTCGGGTCCAAGGCCTCTAATAACATGTCGTTATTCTACTAAAATATGGTTGTGGAAGGTGTTCTTGAACTTCATAGAACAATAACTTCAAGGATCGATGATCATTGATCAACATCGAGCCAAGAAGAGCAATGAAAGAAAAGAGTTTAGCTACTTAGGGACGACCACATCCCCTAAGTAAGGTGTTCTTTATTTTCTTGGAAAAGAACTCAAGGAATTGATGACCACCGATCAACCACCAACCAAGAAGATCAAGGAGGAAAATGAGGTAAACACTTCGGGAAGACCACATCCCTTATGTAGGTATGTTTCTTAAAAATCCCTTATGATTCTTGGTTAATCTTGTGTATACTGCTTTGTATATGGTAGGATCATGTAGATAATACACTCACTCTCATGTACATAAAACCCATAAAACAACCAAACAATCTTTTGATTTTGTCAAGAATATCAAACAAACACCTAATTTTAACTATAACAACCAAACTAGGGTCAAATCATACAAAACCACTTCAAGCATCTCAAGAACATTAAAAAACATTAAAAAACATCAAATCATCCAACAACATGTTAAGAACATGTGAGAATTCAAGCAAAACTTCTATCACACCATAAGATGTGTATAGGCTATACGATTCTCCCAAGAACATCGTATTATTTTTTTCTTTTTTAACTAAACAAAACGCACCTACACACACACACACACACACACACACACACACACTTATATACTACATCGATAGACCTTTGTGGCTAAGAACTCAGGATAAAGTGAGGGCCTCTATTCCTTCTGCGATATGTGTGATTCATCTTTAGAAACCTTCTCGTTTTTCTTAGTTACAAGTGGGACTAGCATAAATATATGATATTTATTTTTTCTTTTAACTAAAAACTCACACACTAACACTAAAATAACCAAAACAAATGAGTTTGTTTAAGGTTCTTGACAAAATCAAAGGGTTGTTATGTATATATTAGGGTTGTGATTCAGGTTGTTAACAATTCTAAAAACTGTTAATAATGGCTAATTAAGGTTGTTCACAACCAAAACTAACTGATAATCAACCAAAAAAAACTAAACAAAAACCATTCTTTAACTTAAATTAACTCAGCTTTTAACTAAAACCAACCCAACTTTTCAAACATAACAAGACTGAACTACATTCGACTTGATCATTGGTAACCACCCAAAGTACGTAGGCAACCATAAGGGTTCGGTCACACCTTTGATAATGAATCCAATTTTCAATAAGACAAGAATGAATTACGTCTGACATGATCTTTGGTAACCACCCAAATTACGTAGGCAACCCATAAAGGGTCATCTCTACTAATAAAACATATCCTTTATCTAACTAGAATGAACTACGTGATGACCTGATTCTCATTCGAGATATGTAGGCAACCCACGTGTGGGTTTAGTCGCATATCCAAACAAATTAATCTTAGTTTGCATTTTATTTAGTATAGCTTGCATATTTATATATTTATCTGTATATAAACTGTTATTGAGTGTCGTTGACCAATATTAGCTGTAGTATTTACCTGCTTTTCATTAAATCATGCAAAATACATAAAAAAACAAAAACTTTAAAAAAGGGGAATTGTTTTGTTTAAGTAAATCAAAGAAACTTGCTTGGACTATGTTTAACAATGAATATATATTTAGACTAAGGTACCATCTTCGGATGGGTGTCTTGGGGTGTCTAACACCTTCTCCGAGCATAATAAACTCCCGAACGTAAAGAATATCTCTGTTACATAGACCTAAGAAAGTCAAAATATAAGTCATTTCAAAAGGAAAAATGAATTTCCTAAATCCCGGTGACCTAGGACACCATTTAACACTATGCTAGATGGCGACTCCATTTTTAACATAAAATCTCGGCCCAAATAGTTTTTCAAAATCGACGCCTAGAAAATCCCTTGAAAAACCATTTTCAAAATGAATGGATTTGGACGACTTAGAGAGAAAGGGATGAAACTTGTTTTCATCCTCTTCCCGATTCTCTACTTCTTCTGCTATCGAAATCCAGGGTGAATCAACAAACAAAGTTCGTTTACCGGAATAGAAGATAACTCATGATGAACAAGGTTCATTTAGAAGGATGAAATGGTAACTCATGGTGAACAAAGTTTGTCTAGATAAAGGCAAGATAACTCATGATGAACAAAGTTCGTTTAGAAGAAAGAATGATGATTCATGGAAGAGTTGCTTTATAGGAATGAAAAATAACCTATGATGAACAAAAGTTCATTTAGATAAAATAATGATGACTCTTGACAAACAGAGTTCGTTTAGAGGAATGAAAGATAACTCATGATGAAAAAAAATTCATTTAGAGAAAAGAATAATGACTTATGACGAGTTCATTTAAAGGAATAAAAGATAACTCATAACGAACAAAGTTTATTTAGATGGATAAAAAATAATGTTATAAAACTACCCTAGCCTATGGCTGGAGAAATTTGGATTAAGCACATATCTCGGATATAGACAACCATTATATGATGTACCTCAATCTATGGCTAGGGTGAAGATGGGGAGAAAGGGTAAAAATTATGTTCAACCTATGGTTGGGGTCAATACTTATTTAGGAAGAGCCCTTCAAAATGAAAGACCCACTAGGTCAAACGAGCATGTATAGCTTATTGGGTTGAGAGATATCCAATGAAGGATTTCATCCATTCATTGGCAAGAAGATAATTGACTCAAGCATAACCAACAAGCATCGACATTTTTATCATCTTGAAAGAAACATTGGTAATCTTAGGGTAATCTACAATTTCGTTTCATATATTTTTTCTATTTTTTCATTTTATTTATTTTTATTTTTTAAGGCTATCTTTGAAATTAAAAATTCCTACTCTTCCGAATCGAATGAGATTTTATTTTTAACTTGTAGACACAACATTTTAACAGTCCTACAAAACATTTATACTCTATTTTATAATTTGCTTTATTTTTCTTTTTTTTTTTATTTTATTTTCAAAAAATACAAAAAATAGAGAAAAAAAAAAGAAGAAAATCGAAATAAAAGAAAAAGGGGGGGTGAAAATAGAAAATGAGAAAATAAAAAGAAAGAGAAGAAAAAGAAGGAGAGAGAATAAGAGAGTGAAAAAACGTCAAGACGAGTTTCTCGTGCTTGAACTTAATCCTCGAGCATTAGGTGAAAGATATTTTTTTTTTGTCCTTGTTATAAAAATCCTAAAAAACAAAAAATACAAAAAACCAAAAAAATAAAACAATAAAATCTTAATTAGTAAGAATTAATCCTTACAAATCTTATGATGGATCCAACGAGTCGATAAATCATGGGAGAGTTTTCTGCGACCTCATTTCAATTCCCAAACTAGAATAAAATTTAGAAACGACTGGTTTTAGAAAATCTCTTCTCTTGGTAAACTTTTTTCATGGGATTTTGCCTAAATTTTGAAAAGATTAATTCTGAAAAATTTGTTTTCGCAATCTTCCCTCGATTCTCATCTCCATAGAATTTCAGAGAATTTCAAATCGGGATTTCCTTGAATTAAATAATTGGGAAAACTTAAAATAGATATCATTTACATCTATCTCGCATATTTATTTCTTGTATGATTTAGATGACATATGTAAGACACTTTCACTACTTACAATTTTTTATATTTCATTACATATAGGTTCTTTTAGATTTCATAATCCATATTTATTTCTTGTATCATTTAGATGACATGTTTATGACACTTTCACCACTTACACTTTAATATTTCATCACATATAGTTTTTTTTAAACTTCATAATTAATGCCACTTAGTTATGACACATACACCACTTGTACTTTTCATATATATTCGATAATTAAATCATTACCACTCATAATCACATTAGTTTCCCTAATTTATTCGCGTATGCATACCATTTTACATTGGCACGTTTAAATTAAAACCATTACAGCATAAAAATCATATAAGTAGCTTTGTTTTTTTTTTTTTTGTTTTTTTTTTTTTTTTTTTTTTCACTTTTGCATAAAAAAAATAAAATTCATATTATACTGGTTTTGTATTCATACTTTCATACTTTTTCACTTATTTTAGTTTGCCCATTCAAACCAAAGAAATCCCTCGAAAACATATATAAAACCATCACCCAGGGACCATCCTCATCAAATCCTTAAATATTCGATAAGAGGTCATATCAAGGGCATATTCCCAAAAAAATAAAAACTTGTCCCATCTTATTTTTGAAAAATACAAAAAATATTTCATAGGAAGGAAAGGATTTCAAAATAAAATAGAACATTTAGATTTAAATTAATTAGATTTAATTGGACATAAGGTACCATTTTCGGGCGGGCGTCTTGAGGTGTCTAACATCTTCCCCAAGCGTAATTGACCCCCGAGCTCTTAAATGGATCTTTGGTTTGACCGAGTTTTGGAGTCAATTTTTACTTAGACCTTTAAATTGTTTTCTAAAAATTTGGTGGCCTAACACACCATTTAAACCTAATGTTAGGTGGTGATTCCTTGTTTTAAATTGTCCTAAGCACTTTTTTTTTTTTTTTTTTGGGAAAACAGATGTTTTAAAAACTCATTCTCTTTTTATGCTCTTTATTGTTTAATATCCTTTTCCATTCAGAAAAAAAGAGGCGCGTCACACGTTTAAATTAAAATTATTCTTGCTTAAAAATCATATAAATTGTTTTTAGGTCATTTCTATACACTCTTGCATAAAATAAATTTATACCAAGCCAGTTTTAATATTATCATTTGTATTCGCATTCATACTTCATACTTTTTCACTTATTTTACTTGCCCATTTAAATTATAGAAATTCCTCAGGAACATACATAAAACCACTTCCCAAGGACGATCCTTGTATAATCTTTTAATATTTGATAAGAGGTTTCACTAGGGGAACATTCCCAAAACTACCAAAAATTTGTTTCGCCTTAATTTGAAAAATGCCAAAAAAAAAATTATAAGAAGGAAAAGATTTCAAAATAAAATAAAACGTTTGATCTAAACTAATTGGACTTAATTGGATATAAGATACCATTTCTGGACGGATGTCTTGGGGTGCCTAACATCTTTCCCGAGCGTAATCGACCCCGAGCTCTTTAAATAAATATTTGGTTTGACCATGTTTTTGCAGTCAATTTTTAGTTAGGCCTTTTAAATTATTTTCTGAAACCCTTAAAACCGCCGCTTTTAAAACCCCTTCTCTGTTTTACGCTATTTAATATTTTATATCCCTTAATCATTTTGGAAAATAAGGGCATATCAGTTGGCGACTCCACTGGGGACAATTAGAGGGTCGAGCCTAATATGTCCAAATAAGTCCAAATAATCCATGTCCGAATGTTTTATTTTATTTTGTTACCTTTTCCTTCCATTTTATAAATAAGTTGTGAGGTTTTTAATTTTTTATAGGTCTCTTATATTGTTGTAAACTCTTCGACACAAGTACAATTATCTTGTATCAATATTGTCCCCTTGGGATTATATGATACAAGATGTAGAAGAGGGTTTTATACTTGATGGATTGCTGATGTCTTAAGAAGTCTTAAAAACCAAACGAGTTCAAAGTTTCCAAAATATCGATGACAATTAAGTAAACAAAAGAATTTTCACAAATCATTATTCGATTGTTCGTCATCAAAATTGAAATCTTCAAATTTGGATAGGTTTTAAGGCTACCTAAGACCCGCGCGGAGTAATAAATGGGCTTGTTGTAAGAACAGGACGAGACAAGAAAATTTGTCCCAAAAAAATAATTATGGTTCCCATTATTCGAATTCTAGTCTTTACTCGTAGTCGGGCCCAAAATTATTCTAGGATGACATCCGAAGGCAATCTTGAATCTCCCCGCATGGCCCAGATAGCTCGGATAGAAAAGTTCAATGAACCAAGCTAGCGACCTTAAGGGGTGCTTGTTCCCTTATCTAGTGGAAGTCCTATAGTTGAATCGCTGAATAGAAACCTTCCAAGCTCCAGGACAGAGAATTCAATGCCAAATCCAAACCTTGTTGGCTCAAACTTCTCGGTGTCAGTCTATTATGGACCTTAGATGGGCCCTCATCTCTTCATATTTAGAGCGCCGACATATCCTAACCAGGGGCATGTATACCAGGCCTCATTCATCCGGAGTTGCTCCATCTAACAATCCAAACATCAATCAACTGACCTTTGCCATTGAAATTTAAAACATGGACGAAGATAATGAACCCCATCTGTCTTGGGTTCTGAAAATGGAGGAATTGAAGAGAACCGTAGGAGAGCTGAAAAGGTAAAAGTCTTCTAGAAAAGCAAAATACAAGGAGTTATCAGCACTATTTGAAAAACTTTGTAGTTATGGAGTTCATAAAATATGACGGCGTTGGCCCCCCAGAATGGCATATCAACATTTACAAGGAGAAGTTGATAGTCCATGCTCGGAACGAGGATCTTTGCCTGAAGCTGTTCCATCGATCGTTAAAGGAATCAACTCTCAACTGGTACAAGACCTTGGATATATCACAGATTAAGACCTTAGAGGATCTAGTTGAGGCCTTTTGTAAGTAGGTACATGTACAATAAGGGTGCCATACCGAATCCTAATACGCTGTACCAGATATTGAAGAAAAATGATGAGAGCTTTTGGAGGTACACTACTTGATAAACGGAAGAGGCTACAAAAGTTTTCCCTAGACTGAGAGAGGAGGCCCAATTAGAGATTTTCAAGTCAATTCAGATGCCACCATTCTATAAGGGTCTGTCGAGCATAGAGGCGGCTTCCTTTGGTGACGCGATTAAGCAAACCGAGGTGATAGAAGAAGGAATAAAAAGTGGAAAGATTGAAGGGGTCTCGCCCAATTCAGCGTTAAAGTCAGCTCCACCAAAGTAGAAAGAGAATGACATAGTTGTCGTAGTTTTCCCCTAGTAAACCCTTCACTAAAACAACCCCCAAGCTTTATATTCCAAAAATTACCCAAACCAAAACAACCAATACTGTAACCCTCTCACTCAAAATCGCCAAAACCAAAATTACCCCCGGAATAACCCATATTCCCAAAGTCGTCCCCGCTACTACAAGAACGTACCCCATTCTTACCAAAACTATACTTACCAATACTATTCCTAAGCCTACTAAACAACCACTTACCAAACATATCAGTTAAACCAAAACCCCCTACCTCAAATTCTTAACCACATCCTAAAGCTGGAAACCCGATACCACCCGGACTACCCATCTCGTGCTACTGGGTAGAACTTTCAAAACGATGAAAGGCAACCACTAAACCTTCCAATCTCAATCATCGAGATGCACTGAAATTGTTTAAAGCAGGGGATGTCTAAATTACCAGTATATGATACATACGATATAATTGAGGTAGAGTGCGATGGGTATGATTTCGATATAGAATCGGACCATAATATGATGGGAATAGAAACAAAAGATGACTCTTTCCAGCCACACAATGGTGAGATCCGAAAAGCCTTTGCTGAATTTGAGAATAAGATAATTCCTAGTGCTAACAAGACTAGGATGATAAACTTGGGGACCCCCAAAGAGTTGAAGAAAGTAAAAATTGGATCAGTCCTTACTGCTCTAGAGAAGAAAGAATTGACGATGCTCTTGGTTGCCTACCAAGATATCTTTGATTGGTCCTATGATGACATGGTGGGGCTGGACAAAAGTATCGTGACCTATAAGCTTCCGCTAAAGCCTAGGAGTGTACTGGTCAAGCAAACGTTGGAGAAGTTGAGGCCTACTGTCAGCCTTGAGGTTAAAGAAGAAATCGTGAAGTAGTTTAATGCATAAATTATCAAAGCTTGTAACTACAACGAATAGCTCTCTAATATCGTTTCAGTGCCAAAGTCCTTGGGAAAAATCAGAGTCTACGTGGATTATTGTTATCTCAACAGGGCAAGTTCGAAAGATTATTTTTCGTTTCCAAGCATTCATATCATGATCGATAATACCGCAGGGCAAAAGCTCTATTGCTTTGTCGATGGGTTCTCTGGCTATAATTAGATTTTGATAGGTGAGAAGGATAAAAAAAACACAATCTTCACCATACCATAGGGAGTCTTCTTCTATAGGGCGGTACCTTTCAGTCTAACAAATACCAAGGCGACGTATAAAAGAATAATGCTGACCTCTTTCATTATATGTTGCACAAGGCGATGGAGGTGTATGTTGATGACATGATCGTTAAATCTTAGGAAAATGAGGACCACCTCTACCATTTAGAAAGGATGTTCGACAGACTTCGTAAGTATTAGCTTAAACTCAACCCAACAAGATGTGTGTTCGGGGTAACTTTGAGAAGGATTCTTGGTTTCATGGTAAACCTCTATGGAATTGTGATTGATCCTGCAAAAACGAAGGCCATTCGTGAGATGCCAGCCCCAAAAAATGAGAAGGAAATCCAAGGTTTTCTAAGCTGATTGAATTTTATAGCCTGGTTCATCTTCCAGCTCACTGTCACTTGTGAGCCAATATTCAAGATACATTAAAAGAAGAGTGACGAAGGATAAAATAACGATTGTCATAATTCCTTAGAGAAGATTAGAGCCTATTTGACCAACCTTCGAGTTTTTGTGCCACCTCGGGAGGGAGTTCTATTGTTGTTGTATCTGTCGATTCTCGACTCCTTCATGTGAGCCATTCTTGGACAGCTTGATGAATCTGAAAATAAGGAACAAGTCATCTACTACCTCAATAACCATTTTACGAAAGTATGAGGAAAATTATACCTTACTGGAGAGAACTTGTTATGTATTGGCCTGATTCGCTCAGAGATTGTGCCATTATATGCTCCCATTGACTACCTATTTGATAGCTAGGATGGATCCCCTAAAGTGTATTTTTGAGAAGCCAATTCTGTTAGGAAAAGTCGCAAAGTAGTAGATGTTGTCAACAGTTTGACATCGTCTGCAAGACCTAAAAATTAGTGAAGGGCCAGGTGATAGTAGATCAATTGGCTAATTGTCTAGCCAAAATAGATTACTAGCCTCTTGAGATGCTATTTCCTGATAAGTCAATTCATGCGGTGGAGTAGGAAAATGAGGAAACAATCTAGAAAATGTATTTCTATGGGACCTTGGACTCTCGAAGGGCTGGGATTAGAGTCGTTCTTGTTTCTTCGAGCAAGTAGCATTATCCAATGGCTTCTAAGTTAAAGTTCCAGAGCACCAATAACCGAGCCACGTACCAAGCATGTATTTTGGGGCTCTAGTTAACCGTCGATGTGAAAGTCAACTAGCTGCTAGTGTTCGGAGATTCTGAGCTGATAATTGATCAGGTGACGGATAAGTATGCCATGAGAGATCCGACCTTGGTAGCCTATAATAATCACTTCCTGGATTTGTGTGAGCAGTTTGCAAAGATTGAATTTGAAAGCATACCGATGCTCAAAAATGACTTCATTAATGCCTTAGATATCTTGGTATCTATTATCTCCATCACTTGGGAAGAGGATGATATCATTCCAGTAGTAATTCGAGTTCAGCGTCGACCGACCTACTGTTTCCAACTTAAAGCCAAATCTTCCAAAGATCCTTGGTACTACGATAAAAATAAATTTTCGAAGAATTGATAATACCCAGATGGAGCATCGAGTGTTGATCGAAGGACCCTCCAGAGATTAGCAGGCCAATTCTCCCCAAGTGGGGAGACACTATACAAGCGCTCCCTTGACATGGGTTTGTTGAGATGTTTTGGGGTTGAAGAGGCCATCCAGTTAATGAAATAATTCTATGGTGGCATATGTGAACCTCACATGAGCGGCTTCATGCTCGTGAAGAAGATCCTGAGGACCGAACATTCGTTCAAAGATATCGTAAGTGTTAGATACACAACGACCAAATCTATGTCCCATCTTTGCAAAGTTAATGCTAGGTGGGCCCGTGGTGCTTCTCAATGTGGGGGTATGGACATCATTGGAGAAGTCATCCCAAAGACACTGAGTGGTCATTGCTTCATCCTGGTGGCGATTGATTACTTTACTAAGTAGGTGAAGGCTATCTCCTTAGCCCAAGTGACTCAAAGGAAAGTAGCTTGATTCATCAAAGAAAATATCTTGTCGAGATACGATTTGCCGCAGGCACTAATAATCGACAAGGCCAAAAACCTAAAGGGCTCGAAAATACAGGAAATATGTTAGCAGTTCAAGATCAAGCACAAAAACGCGGTTCCTTACCCTCCAAATATGAATGGAGCAGTGGAATCCACCAATAAAAATATAAAGAAAATATTCCAGAAGATGATCGATAATTATAAAGAGTAGGATGACATGCTGTTGTACGCTTTGATGGTTTATCGGACTTCAGTCCGAACTTCGACAGGAGCAGCCCTTTAATCTCTAGTCTACAGCAAGAAAGTGGTGATTCCGGCCTAGGTAGAAATTCTATCTCTGCGAGTGCTCATGGAAGCTAAGCTCGATAAAACTGAATAGGTGCAATCAACTTTACTTAATCGATGAAAAATGGTTGACAACGATATGCCACAGATAATGCTACAAACGGAGAATTGCCAAAGGTCATGATAAGTGGGTTTGCCCCAGAATCTTCAGGGTCGGTGAGTTGGTATTGAAAAAAATCCTTCCTTTCTAAGATGAAGCCAACAGAAGTTTGCCCCAAATTGGGAAGGTCCTATTGTTGTTCACAAAGCCTTGAATGGTTGAGAACTGATTCTCTAGGAAATGGATAGCGATGTATTTCCTAAGCCTTTGAACTCGGATTATGTAAATAATTACTTTGCCTAATAAAGTTCTTTGTTTTCCAAGTAACTTGTTCGATTGTGACTATTTGTTTCCTAAAGAATAATAAAAAAATATAATAAAAATCCTAGACTCTAAGCCTCCAGGCGATGAGGAAAAAAGAGGAAAATAAAAATAAGTGCGATCCCGTGGTGAAAACTCGAAAGAGCGCTATAAAAAGAATGTAGAGACTGTAAAGAAAAAAAAGAAATAAAACAAAGAAGGACAAGTAGATAGCTTGGGGGTCTGTTTTTTGTAATACCACTAAAGTTGACTTTCATCGACCGTAAAGATTTTGGTGTTTGAAAATTTATGAATTTGAGAGGAGTTTGAATTTGTGGAAAAGAACATTGGGTATGGCTCGAATTTGCATTGAAATCATACTTGTCAGACAGTCAAGCTTTGAATCTCACAAACAATCATATCTGGTGATGAAGGTACTTGTTTTAGTAAGATTTTATACATTTGTTTCCCCATATTTTGGCTAAACCAATTTTGCGGGATTTAAGAAATGCAAAACAAGTAGGAGTATATGATCCCCTAATACTGAAGGCGCTTGGAAGAAATGAGGAAATGAGAATCAACAAGCATAAAAAAATAAAGTTGATGGGGATATTGTTTGATGTCGGACCCCACCAGTATCCCAGAGAAAACCTCCATTAGGTGCATTTCTAGAAGTGAAAGAAGGATGAGAAGGAAGAATCTCTCAATACCACTCCGATCGAAACGCCATCAGCCAAGTGATTATGGCTGAAAAGAGGGAACGGAATTGAGACTCATCAAAGGTGGAAAATTTTTTAGACTAAGATTTTATTTTGGAAGTGTTATCTTGTCTACTTGCAGGGATCTTAGAAAGGCCGGAAGCATGGATTTATTTATTATTGGGTCCTCTCAGCTTCCTATTGACTCAAATCGGAAACTCTTGTTGCTGAAAATTCAGAAGCTCTAAATGAGCATCTAGGTATGTGTTTGGCCCTGAAAAAGATGTCCAGTGAACTACACTAAATCTGTTCCTAGGCATAATACAAAGGTACGTAGGCAACCTGTTAAAGTTCGGTCATTTGAGAGTCAGTCCCAGCCGCACGTTGGGGCACATTTCATATCTTTGATCTCTCATTTTTGCCCACCTTCAGGTTGGGGCATATTTTATACCTATGGACTTTCTTTTGTCCCCCTAGCCAAGAGGGCTGAGGCATGAGTGTCATTTTCATTACTCTAAACAATCCTCTAAACGGACAATTGTTTGTTATGAGTCATTTTCTATCACTCTAAACGTTCCTCTAAACGGATACATATTCGTCATGAATATCATCGTAAGTCATTTTTTATTACTCTCGAAAATCCTCTAAACGGACATGCGTTTGTCATTAGTACCGTCATAAGTCATCTTTTCATTACTCTTAGTGATCCCCTAAATAGACATGTGTTCGTCATGAGTCATTTTCTATCACTCTAAACGATCATCTAAATGGGCACTTGTTCGTCATGAGTATTGTCATGGGCTATTTTTCATTACTCTCAGCGATCCTCTAAACGGACACTTATTCGTCATGAGTATCGTCATGAGTTATTCTTTTCATGACTCTAAATGATTTTCTAAATGAATACTTATTCATCAAGAGTATCGTTATGAGTCATTTTTATGTTTTATCTATTTTGTTATTGAAAACATGCTTTGAAAAATTCAGAAAATGTGACGATCAAAATGACGTGGTTTCTTATCTTTGTTAAACGAGTGAAACTCGCATGACAAAGAGGTGTAGCCGTAGATACGACATTTTGACCATCCCACAAAATTTTTATACTTTATTTTTCTTTTTATTTTATTTTCATAAAATAGAAAAAATAGAGAAATAAAAAATAAAAGGAAGAAAAAAATTGAAATAAAAGAAAAAGGGGTGAAAATAGAAAAAGAGAATAAAAAGAAAGAAAAGACAAAGAAGGAGAGAGAAAAGAGAGAGAATAAGAGAGTGAGATAGTGAGTGAGAGAGAGAGAGAATATGGGTGGGCTCGCTGCGTTAACCGAGAGAGAGAAAAATAAATGAGAAAGAGAGAGAGAGAGTGAGTCAGTAGGAGAGAGAGAGAAAGGAGAGTGAGAAAGGAGAGAGATAGAGATATTGAAAGAGAAAGAGAGAGAGAGAGAGAGAGAGAGAGAAAGAGAGAAGGAGAAGGGGCCCTGCCACGTGTCAGCCAAGGGGAGGTAGTGAAGTGAGCACGTGATTTCACATGCCTACAGATCTAGAACCTTTATTTTGTTTTTTGTTTTTTTTTTATTTTGCCCTTTCTCTGTCTAACTTGAACTGGGTTTTAGGCGACTTAACCTTGTTTTTAGGGTTTCCTAGTGTTTTTCACCCTCGATATTTTCCTATTAATAGGACCCTCATCTTCCTAGTTTATTCATTCAGAAATTGAGAGAAAAAATCTCTTAGAGAATGATTCTTAGTGAGAGTCCTTTCGAGAAGCCGTCTGCGAAAGAGAAAAATCCGAGCGTCGAGAATCTTGGCCAGAACAGGTATGCTTTCTGATTTTTAATTTTTTTTTTTATTGTTTCTTGCAATATTAAATTCCTACAAGTTTATTTATTTTTTAATTGTCCGATGACTCGATGAAAACGTAGGGACAAGGTTCCCCAATCTCAATCTGAACTTCCGAGTGTTAAATGAGAACACCCTCTATCTCGCTCTTTTTTTTTTTTTTTTTTTAAAAAAAAAAAAATATTGTATTCTTATTTATCTTTACTGAAATTCATATAAAAACTAAAAAATAAGTCATCCGATGCTCTGATGAAAATGTTGGGACGAGTTTCCAGTGTTTGAACTTAATCTCTAAGTTTTCGTTCTTTATTTTTTTTTTTTTATCCATGTTATGAAAAACCCTAAAAAACAAAAAATATAAAAATACAAAATAATAATAATAATAAAATCTTATTTTGTAAGAATTAATCCTTACAAACCTTAAGATGGACCAACAATTCAATAAATTGTGGGAGAGTTTTCCATGACCTCGTTTCGATTCCCCAACTAGAGTGAAATTTAGAAACGATTGGTTTTTTGGAAACCTTTTCCCACGGTAAACCTTTTCGTGGGATTCCGCCTAAGTTTTGAAAAGATTAATTCCGACAAACTTGTTTCTGCGATCTTCCCTCGATTCTCATATCCATCGAATTTGAGAGAATTTCAAATCAGGATTTCCTCGAATTACTTAAAATAGATATCATTTGCATCTATCTGGCATATTAATTTCTTGTATCATTTAGATGACATGTTTAAGGCTCTTTTTTTTTTTTTTTTTTTTATTACATATAAGGTTTTTTTAGATTTCATTATTCATATTTATTTAATGTATCATTTAGATGACATGTATAAGAAATTTTCACCACTTTTGCTTTATATATATATATATATATATATATCATTACATATAGATTCTTTTAGATTTCATAATCCGTGCCACTTTTTCTCATTTAGTTACGACACATACATCACTTACACTTTTCACATATATTAGATAATTAAATCATTACCACATATAATTACATTAATTCATATAGTTTCCTTGATTTATTCCTGTATTCATGCCATTTGCATTGGCACATTTAAATTAAAATTATTCTTGTATAAAAATCATATAAGTTGTTTTTAGGTCATTTCATACACTCTTACATAAAATAAATTCATATCATGCTAGTTTTAATATTATCATTTGTATTTACATTCATACTTCATACTTTTTCACTTATTTTAGTTGTCCATTTAAATTAAAGAAATTCCTCGAAAACATACATAAAACCACCCATCGGGAACCATCATTCTCGAATCCTTTAATATTTGATAAGAGGTCATACCGAGGGAACATTCCCAAAAATACCAAAAATTTATCTCACCTTAATTTGAAAAATTCCAAAAAGATTTTGTAAGAAGGAAAATATTTTAAAATAAAATAAAACATTCAGACTAAACTAATTGGATATAAGGTACTGTTTCGGATGGACTTCTTGAGATGCTTAACACCTTTCTCGAGTGCAACCGACCCTTGAGCTCTTTAAATAAATATTTGGTTTGACCGTATTTTTGGAGTCAATTTTTACTTAGGCCTTTTAAATTATTTCTAAAAATCTGGTGACCTAACACACCATTTAAAACCTATACTAGGTGGTGACTCCTTATTTCTAAATAGCCTAAGTACATTTTTTAGAAAACCGATGTTCTTAAAACCCTTTATTTCTTTTACGCATTTATTATTTCATATTCTTTTCCTGTCGAAAAATCAGGGCACGCCATAATCCAAGTAGGGGATTGAAAAGAGCAAGGTTCTCTTAACATCACGGTATAGACTTAGTTTGGCCTTCCATATTTTTCTCTTGGCTACTGAGATTGATTTCGATGCTTGGGGTTTTATAATCCTTATATGCTTTGTATTTTAATCAACTCTTACAACTTTATTATCCAAAAATACGCACAAAAATTTAAATTTAAGTTACTTAAATATTTGTTTTTACCTTATATGATTTTTTGTATTAATTTGATCCGATGATGACAAATATGATTTAGATAATAATCATGAATTCTCCAAAATTCGTGTCACAAGACGAACCCCCTCTACTAATGAGTATTCAAACCATTCTTTCCACGATGAGACTTTTAAGTAACTGAAATAAAGATGCTTCTCAATTATGTTTTCATTTTTTTAAAATTATCTATTTTTTCAGTTTTTTTTCTTCTATTGTAATGACTTAGTTTTCTAGAGCCGCCACGCGGTTTCTCCTCTTGGAGAATTAATATTAAAATAGAATCACTAATAATTCATTTTATAAAATCGGAGATTTTTTACAAACTATGATGACAATTACAATTTGCCGATTTAAATTAAGAACTAAGTCGACAATTATATTTATCAATTAATCGAATCCATTTTACAAAACAAAATAAAAAATTATTGCACTTCAAAATCCAATTCCAACACTCCCATTGCCAAGGCTTTCAAATCATAATAATAAATTATGATAACTAATAATAAATATCATATGCATTCTGACTATGACGATAATCCTAAATATCGTATTTTTGAGTCAACTTTACAACGGTAAATAACCAATACAATTATTACAGATTAAATAGAAATTCAAATATAATTCTTGTCGCAATTCCACTCTCACTGGCCCTACAAATCAAAATTATGGTGTTGTGAGCCAACGCTTTGTAGAATTTCAACCCCTCTAATATGTGTATCTAATGAATACAACAAATAAAACACATAGACATGATTTTCACATAATTTTTCACATAATCATAATTATTTCATAAAAATTAACAATTATAATTTGATAACAATAATAACATAAATCTCACAATAGAAAAATTAAATAAATATATTGAAAGAGTTAGAAATTTTACCTGAAATTTAAAGTCGATATCCAATCCAAAATTCATATTTTATTCACTCAAAAACATTATATACACATGATTATCTCTAACTTGATTAGCGTCCGAATGCATATAACATATACATGCTTAATATATAGATAATCTACATAAACTTTTTTTCCAATACAAGTTGATATCTTAAATATTTATATGTGATTATTATTATTATTATTATTATTATTATTATTATTATTATTGTTGTTGTTGTTGTTGTTGTTGTCGTTATTATTGTTGTTGTTGTTATTATTATTTATAAACCTTACACGTGTAATCTCATACAAACCATATATATATATATATATGGTTTGTGTTTGATTCCATTTTTAAGAAGAAACCAATTTCAAGCACATATATTATTTATTTATTTATACAATGTCTCCTTTAATTTTATTTTATTTTTTTAATTATATCCCAAAATTTTTAAAAATATATTTTACATAACACAGTAGTCCAAAAACTTCTGAATGTCAATTTAAAATTAACATTTAACCCAAAAATTATTAAATATTATTTATATCATAAATTTATAAAATAATCCCGAAAATATTAAACTTATATAAAATAGTATTTTAAAAAATACAAATTTTCGGAGTATTATAATTTACCCCCCTTAAATAAATTTCGTGTTCGAAATTTCATTCAAAACAATAATAATTACGAATCGCACTACACAATCATGTTAGTCACACTTAATTCTAAAATAATTGTTCTCTATATAGGATCCCGTAACCGAAAGTCACCCACATTTCATAATAGATAAAATCTATTTCATACTTCGTTACATCCGCATTTGCGGTACCCTACATCATATCCAACAACATACGGATAGCGTGCACTTTAGTCTGTAACAGCTAGCAAAGATAACCAATTATCCAAGAATTTTATACTTCTTAATACTTCTGTTGCGCACTCTGATAAAAATAACAATAATAATAATATATCTTTAAAACATCATTATAATCTCATTGGATTGAGTTTATCAAAATTCCAACAAGTCTATGGCCTCGATAATTTTTCCACTTGGCATGACTTTTCAAGTCCACTACCATATACCATAACCAACACTTATCAATTCCTTCCAACATTTCAAGCCAACATATTCCCAACCAATATCATAATCAGTAAATAGCCTAAATTTCTCGTGGACTGTCCATGCGATTAAAAAACAATAATCTTCAATATCTACATTAAGATTTCAATAATCCCGTAAAATTTTTCATAAATATCAACACATTTCAAACTTCCAGTAACGGATTTTCTAAAATACGTCTGAAAATATATAAATACTCCTTAAATACATAAGTACGTCCCAAAACACGTAAGTACGTCTTAACCATATAAATACATCCCAAAACACATAAATGTGTCTTAACCACATAAATTCGTCTCAAAATATATAAGTACGTATTAATCACATAAATATATCTCGAAACACATAAACATGTGTCAACCCCATAAATACATCTCGAAATACATAAGTATATCCCAAACTGAATAAATATTTTTGAAAACACGTAAATATATCTCAAACACATAAATATGTCTCAACCACATAAATACGTCTTAAACACACAAATAAGTCTCAATTATATAAATACATCTCAAAGGATCAAAACTCATGTAACCGAGTTTAGTACTCAAGTAAAATATGTATATACAAATATTTCATAAAGTCCCCAAAAGTTTTAACAATTACCCTCACTTCGATTCTACCTATTGCTAGTAGTGGACCGATATATATCTAAATTATTTTATCGGTGTACTATCTTCATAATACAAAATAATTTATGAATCAAGCATGTTTATTAAAATTCGCGTTCTAATCAAAATATAGCTACATGCTTGGCTATATCAAAATAAGCAACTGAATTTAAATCAACCTATCAACTTTAATATAATAAAGTACTACATATTTCATTGCCAGCCATCTAATTGTTTACCTCATGATTGAGAGTTATAATGGTACTGTAACCTGTCTATTTGTGTAATCTAAGGTTGCAATCAGTGTTAGGGCCAACACGTGGTATAAACTACCATATCATGATGATAATCATCATTGTTAACAACAACAACTATAACAACAACAAATATCAACCACCCTACAGGACTTACCCTCCTATCAAGTCACAACATAACGTCATACAGGACATGCCCTCCTGTAAGGACCTACCATATCTCGTAGGACATATCTTCCTGATGAGATGACTGTGGCATAGTCGAATAATAAAAATTATTTTTCCCATTTAAAAATTTACTTAATCTGCATAACATCATAAAAGCATCTATTTTAACAAACTTTTTCTTTCCATATTTTAGTACGAAAATATAATTTGATAATTTACATAGAAGACAATACACTCACTTTATCGGTATACTATTTTCATAATATAAAAATAATTTATGAATCAAATATATTTATCAAACACCACTTTTCAAAATAAAATATAAACCACATAATGAGCAGTAGCAAAATTCCACGAATATCATTACGATAAAATAATTTAATCTTAAGTCAATTGAATATAACTCAACCAATCGAATCACTTTTATATAATAAAATACCCAAAGCACACTTTTCTATTAGTTATAGGATCGTTTCACCTTACGATCGAGAGTTACAATGGTACCGTAACCTGTACAATTATGAAATCTAAGGTTACTATCAGTGTCAGAGCCATTCAATATCTCCAATGGTAGGAGTAACATATGGTATAAACTACCATATCAACAACATAATCAACTACCTGTAGGACTTACTCTCCTGTCAAGTCTCAACAACATATTCATAATCCATTCCATATTCGACTTCTCCTATCAAATCAACAACAAATTTGTTTTTTTTTTTTCCATAATACATTCCATAGTTGACTCCACCATATTATATCGGCAATTCCATATTCAACTCAACCATATTGATAGCCAACAACAGCAATAACAACAACAACTACCTGCAGGACTTACCCTTCTAACAGGTCTCAATACAACATATCAACATACGTCTTACAAGACATGCCCTCCTGTAAGGATCAACAATATCTTGTAGGACATGCCCTCTTGATGAGACAGTTATGACATAACAGGATCATAAAAATCAATCTCCACACTTAAAAGTTTACTTGATCTATTAATCATCGTAAAACGGTCTATTTTCTGCAACACTTTTTTTTTCACAATTTAATACGAAAAATATAATTTGATAATTTATATAGAGGACAGTAAACACCTTTAAGTTGATCCTTTCAATTTATGACATATTCTATGGTCCACAACTAACAAGATACTTTGACATAAAATTTTAAATTAATTGGCAAAAATAAATGTCAACTTTAGACACCACACTCTTTATACATGGTTTCATGTTACACATTAAATTTGGATATCACATTTTTATATATGCAAAGTAAATACATCCAGAAACTAGCACCATACTTGAGTCTCAAGTTAAATCTCAAACCCATCAATTACAAAAAAGGCATATAAAGGGTGAGGCATCAAACCAGGGTGCTACTACTGACAATTAGATGATAATCCTTAGGATATTTGTAAACCGAATTTGACTATCCAATTATTAGTTATCGAAGCAAGAGATGGCCATTGTTCCCTTCCAAATGGAACCAGGAAGTCTAATGTGCACTATGCATGACAATTTGTCCTATGATTTCATTACACTTACACCTTCAGTTCTATTTTTTTTTACATGTGGTGTCATGTACTTCAAGAAGATGACCTTTAATGGCTAAAATAAAACATACAAATTAATAGATAGTTAATTTGTATCACTCTCATATAAATATAATATTTTTTTTTCAAATTAATAAGCTATATAATTTTTTTTCCAAGTATTACTTCATTTATTATGAGTAATGGGTATTGGTGAGTGTAAAAATGGCCACTCCAACGCAACCAATTGAAAACCACCACGTGTCCACAACTCCCTACAAAGGTCAAATCACACCGAAGACTAAGTATGAAAATTGTACCGAACAAAGGAATATCCCCATTCGCTCCAACCATCCCCAAAAGCCTCAACACTCTCCAGGATAAGTCAGCAATCCATCTCCGGGATGGGGAACCCTTTCCCATCTCGGCATTCTCCGTCGCAACATTACTTACCTCGTAAATCCACCCTTTGTAGCTCATCGAGCAAAGGCCCCCTTCTTGTCTCCGGCTATCCGAGAAGGGCAGGGTAGAAAGCTCTATATACTTCCCCTCTTCCGATTATCCGGGAAGGGCAAAAATCAGGCTCCTCATCCAGGCTACAACAGGATTTTGTCTTCCTCAGTTTATAAGTTGGCTCAATTCTCCATCTACAAATATCTCCTAAATATCCCAAAATATCTTCAAATATCTCCATGGCTCTCTTCTCCAATCAAAATATTACTAAATATCCTACAATATGGTCAAGACAAGAGCCCCTTGGCACCTTCTCATTGGTTGGGAGTTAAGATGACGCATTGATGTGATTTTGAGGAGACACTAATTTATGCTTAAGCCTTTAAACTAATCCACTCATTACCTATAAAAAGGAGGGCACACAATTTCCCAAAGGTAGATGAACTTTGCTCACTCTTCTCGGCAATTACTCTATAAGCTCTTTCCCCCGTATGCTGATTCTCACGCCGGGACCATCCCGGCAAGTCCTTTGTGCAGATTTTCAAGTGCTCATCTTCCTAGAATTGCTCAATTTCAAGCTCTAGTTCATCTTTCCAAGGATCACAGTTCATATTTCCAAGGATCACAAAGTGTTTTGGTCATTTCCTTCTCGGCCCAGAAAGTTATAGACCCTCTCCTTCCCGGCTAGAGACCTCTCCATGGATTAGAAGCTACATGGATCGAAGATCTCCACTCAAAACCTTTCCAACCCATCTAAGGCTGACCGGACCATACCGTTGGAGTCAACCAAAATTTGACATCAACAGTTTGGCGCCGTCTATGGGATGCGCTACTAAAATCCTTCCTACGATCATCTGCTCCCGTCTCAGCTAAGGGTTAGATAATTATAAGGTATGGTCAGTCTTTGCGACCAAGAGACCCTAACAGCATGGTGGATAGCAAGCCGGCCGGAGAAAAGTCAAGAAATCCTAGGCCGAATGTGAGGACTATCGTCCCCATCCCAAAAGAATAAGAGCGTGCACTCCCCATTAACCATGCAGTCCTGTCAACTCCACCTGCAGGAGCCCATGTTGGACCATCTCCCGGAGCTATAGATATGGTGTAACTTTATAACTTTGAACGTCAGTTGTTTCAGTTCCAAACTTGTCTCGACACCATCCTCTCCCGTCTGTCGTCAGCCCTTGATCAGCGGGGACCGGTTCTTTGGAATATAGGAGGAGAGGAACACCACCTACCACTGGCCCCTAACCGAAGGGGACTGGTTCTCTAGCATGCAGAGGGTGAGGATCCATACTAGGACCCACTCTGAAGGACACATGTCAAGAGAATAACCTAATCCATGCGATCAACCAGTTAGAGAACAGAATCCGGCCTCACCATCCATTTATGATTCTGTATATTTGCCTTCACGGGCTCACCGAATAGAGGATCACCATAATCACCAGATGGGAATAACCTACAGTAACGTCACTCGTGCAGATCGCAGAGCTCGCCGTGCTCGGGAGGTTGACTTACTCCCCTCCTACCGAAAAGCAAGGATTAAGAGTGGCTACAAGTTATGCGGCAACACCGCCCAGTGGAAAAACAACATTGGAAAGATGTATCGCCAAAATTGAGGCAACACTTGTGTAGATACGAGGCCCTGGAAGGGTAATTGGACTCCCTTCAGGTATAAAGTCTCTTTTTGTTGATGATATAGTATTTGAGGTGGTCCCCTATAGGTTTTCCAGTCCTCAAATAACCCCCTATGACGGGACTACTAACCCTAGTGATCACCTCTCTATTTTCATTGCATTCATGGACATGCACACGGTATTCATGGAGGTGAAGTGCAAATCATTTTCCCTTACTCTCACTGTGATGGACAACACTTGGTTCTGAGAGTTGCCTCCACCTTCAATCTCCATGTTCACTCAACTGGAACAGCTCTTCTTGGCTTGATTCGACTGTTCCCAAAGAAGGCCTAAAATGATAACTCACCTTCTTGCTCTCAAATAGGAAATCGCAGAAACTTTGAGTGATTTCATTGCTCGATTCAACAGGAAAAGTTTGAGTTGTGGTAACATTCTGTACGTTGTGGCTTTGAATGTCTTTATCGATAAACTGAGGCATTGGAGACTGTCTTACGATCTATGCTTCTATCCCGCACCAAATCTAGTTACTACTCTTGCTCGGGGTACTAGCTTCTATGAAGCCCACCTCTGGGATGTTAAGAAGTAAGAACAAGAAAAGAATGAAAAATGAAAGGGCCAACCAGAGAAAGGATCAAGCCAGGCACAAGGGTTAGAAAGGCTGCAGGCAGAGGGGCTCTTAGGGCCTCTTCTCGAGGATTAGAGACATCCTCCACCCCCAGGGAATCGTCCAGGGCTGATGCCCCCCATTACAGCTATAGCAATGATTTTTTTTGACATTTTGGGAAGATGATTCTTCCCACCAGCTCCTCTCCCTAAAGGAAGACCTATAGGGAAAGTCGTTTCTAAATATTACGAGTTCCACCGTGATCGTGGTCACTCAACAGACGAATGCTTCTAGCTCTGTGAAGAGATCGAGGTCCTCATAGAAAGGGCGTACCTTAGTCATTACGTCTGTAAAGCAAACGCAAGCTCCGGAGAGAGCAGTCGTCAAGATAAACATAGGGGTCAGTCGAGAAGGAAAAACTTTGGCCGACCCCTACCGAGAAGAGAAATTAAGGAATTTGATGATAAGATGCATATAGATGGTGAAATCAATATGATTGATGGTGGCCTGGGCCTTGGAGGGGGGACCACCTCTTCCCTAAAGAGGAACGAAGGTAAAGAAAAGAGAAAAGTCGACTAAGACGTGTACGAGGTGAACACAATTGATGCTGCCTCACACAAGGTCATCTCTTTTAGTGAAGCTAACCTTCGAGGGGTTCATACCCCTCACGATGATGCTTTGGTGATCTCAATCCTGATCAACCACTATAAAGTTGGAGGTGGTAAATTCCATGGGTTGGGCCTCCTTTCCCTTTACTGTTAGTACTTTGCCCCACCTCGGCCACGGTTTGGGTTAAATTCATCATCATGGACCGACCTTCTACTTACAACGCAATCGTTAGGCGACCTACCTTGGCAGCATTAAAAGTCGTATCCTCCCTTTACCATCAATCTATGAAGTTCCTTACCGAAATGGGGTGGGAGAAGTGAGGGGAGACCAGTAATCCGCTAGGTCTTGTTCCAGAAGGGCACTCAAAAACAAAATAGCAGTTAATGGCCAGGATCGAGAACAGTGAAGTTGAGCTTATGACTCTGTCTGATCCTGGAACCGTACCTATCGACGATCCTCGAGATGAGGAACCCCATCCACGGCCTCATGAAGACCTGATATAATTACCTATTCACCCTACCATTGAGGGGAGAACTATTTGAATTGGTGCCAAACTCAGCAAGGCACAACAAGAAGAGTTGACCAATCTCCTTAGAAGAAATTATGATGTGTTTGCTTGGTCCCACAACGAGCTTCCTGGGATTGATTGAAGCATTACCATGAATTATCTCTATGCTAATCCTCATCATCCTCATATAAGGTAAAAAAGAAGAAAATTCCACCCGGAGCGTCAAAATCTCATTGAACAAGAAATGAATAAGTTAATGAAATTTGCCATGGTGGAAAAGGTGGAATTCCCTGATTAGATTTCCAACATCGTCCTCGTGCCTAAAGTCAGAAACAAATGACGTATTTGTGTGGACTTTAAAGACCTAAATAAGGTATGCCCCAAAGATTTCTTCCCTTAATCGAGAATAAACTTGGTTATAGATGCTATGGCGGGGCACTGTTGCGAAATTTAAATGCTTTGAATTACTCGCAAGTGCATGAGGTCAACAAGTAATAAAGTAGATCCTAAGAGGGAGTATCATCCAATAGGATTTATCGTTAGAACTAGTTAAGTACTACAATTGGCATAACTCAATTTTATCTAGACGATTAGAGATTTGATATTTGTTCTAGATATGAAAACTAATTAAACTAAAATACTTGGATTGAATTCTATGAGAATGGATTATCTAGGGATTAACTTCGTTTACTTATACGTGTTTGATTTAGTCTAGTTTACATTAACAATTATCAATCTATTCGACAATCTAGGTGTCTAAAACTCACTCACTACCTCTCCCGAGTGTAAAGTGAGTGAATATGTAACCACGTCAACACTGATATCCCTATCAAGCGTCTAAACGATTACATGAGTCTTGCCCCAACCTCACGGATTGCACACGTTCTAATAATCTCTTGAAACATTAGAACGTTGTTTTGTGTTTTAACCCTAGTCCGAATTCGGGGTTATCTCTCCGGAGTATCAAGCCCCGTATTCTCAAACCAACCACAATATTATAACAATCATACTATGGAAGTAATAAAATGGTAAACACAATCGAATAGGGATGAACAATCGTTAACGAAACAAAGATTTACTCAAACATGTATATTCATGAACTATATCAATCTCTAGACAACAAATACTTAGCTACTCATGGACATAATCGAATATTCAATATCACATGAGATAACCATCATCAATCAACCAACAAAAGTTTAGAATAAAGAGAGAAACAAGAAATGAAAGTCAAATCTGTAAAGTAAATGGTTCTACTTCTGCAAAATTCACTCTGATATCATTTCCTCTTCTCCAATGGTGTGTTCCTCTTGCTTGGTCTAATCTGGGGCTCCCAAATAACGTGTCTTTGCAATGGTAGGATGAAGGGATATAAGTAGAAACCAATAATATCCTAAAAAATCTCTAAAAATGCGTGTTAGTTGGTGTCTGGTCGCTGCAGCGAGTAAAAGATCGCTGCACCGAGTTGTAGGTAGAACAACCATTGGCTGTTACTTGTAGCGAGCTCAAGGGACAGTGGCCCTTGGCTGTGGGCGCTGCAGCGGGCAACTAATCGCGGTAGTGAGAAGGCTGTAAGAAGCCCATTTAGCTTTTTTTCAACCGTTTCTTCACCGACGTCCTACCGACAAGCTTGATTTTCAACCGTTTTCACCCTTCACACCTAATTTACATAAAACAAATAAAAATGAATTAAAACACTAATAGAACTCTCAAAAACTACCAAATTCAGATTGAAAATATATAGATAAAATCATTCTATCAAATACCCCCAAACTTGAAATTTTACTAGTCCTCGAGCAAAAACACTCACACAAGTAAAACAAAGTACTATAACAAAATAGAAAACACAAATATTAAAAACGAAAGACTCAAACGAACTAAAAAAAACGACGCGTGAATTTTGAGTTTCAACTAATCGACCAAAAAGTTTTCCCTCAACATCCCTTAATCATATCGAGTTCAAGAATAGAATTGCACCATGTGGTGTTCTAGAATTTCAAAATTCAATAATGGTAAATTCCATTCTAGATCCGTTCTAAGTGTATGTGCGAAAACTCTCATTACTCAACTATCCAAAGATCGGATTTAATTATCCACCAACAAAGTTCATGACTTAAACCAAAGAGGTATAGGATTTCCGTAAGCCAGATTGAGTTCCACTCTCCACTAATGTAGGCTAAGCAATTCAAAAAGATCAAAAGGACTTGGTTCGGTTTTTTATCAACTGCCTAAGGGTAAAACGAGAATATTTAACAGAATAGTGTCTTTAGATCAACAATACCCAATGCACTACGCATGGCACTCAATCACACTCATACCCACAAAGACAACTCCGAAATAACCCTAGGCATACTTTTTAAAACGTAGTACTTACTTGTCTAAACAAACATAAACAAAACCACAATTTATTTATTTATTTATTTATTTTTTACGGCTACACCCCTAAACTTATTTGATTTGGACAATTTCATGGGTGTAGAACTACGATAAAAAAAAATAACAAGTGAGTGCTCAAATACCAAACCAATCAAAAGTTCACCCAAAACCCAATTGCTCTATTCAATTAGCATAAATAAATGCTAAATTGATTACAACTTGATTCGTGCCTCAGCTAAAGAGACAATGATGTAGAAAAAAAATTAATTAGCCAAGGTATTTGATACATGTTCAGAATTTAAACGGATTAAAGTCTTCGACAGGGTAACAAGGGGTAAAACATTTTTTTTCATGGAAGGCTTTAAAGGCCCAAACAAATCAAAATGAATGCCTAAATCCTTTCTCCTGAACTACCTCACCTAGGATTTAGCCTCGAATTTCCACCAATCAGGTTCTAGAATCACTTAAATTATTATGAACTTGGCTACTGGATAATTGACGTCAAATAAATTGGATAGCTAATACATTGAGTGTACGTGCTCGTGGAAATTAGGATCCACAATGACTTTTACCAAAACGAGATATCAAGCACACAAAACACACATGAATGGATATTACGCTTGACCTTGATAAACAACTAGGGGATTATATCATCATCGGGTAATGGTCTAGAAGAACCACAAAACTCAGCACATAAAAACAACATCTACAAATACAAACATACTTATCCTAAACTAAACAATCATGCATGAAAATTAGGTAAACAACATTTAAACTTAAACTACACAACGTTTAACAACTATTTAACTTAACTACATAACCAACAAAAAGTCATTAAACAAGAAAAACATACAAAACAAAAACATCCCGCCAAACTTAGAATGGGCAGTGTCCACAGTGATCCAACATTGAACTCAATAAATGATATATAGCATGGCGATGAATGGGGGTTTTGAACATATATCTGGGAGCTGAGACATTGAAGTCTCACCTCTTACTGATCGTCGTGAGGCATGTCGTCCCCACTGTGGTCCTGATGATAGGGATTTTGTGGTGGTTGCCAAAGATGTGCTGGGAGCAGGTGCATCGGGAGATGGCCGCTCATGTCATAGCCAGCTTCCATTCTGAAGTAGTGGAGAGCTTGGTACATCATTTGGTTACAAGACTCTTGGTAAATCCAAAATTCAGCGCTTTCATTTCACATTGCGATGGCATCAAGACGTAGAGCCCGAAGTTGCTCCCCCTAGTACACCACTTGTTGATGTAGACTTTTCATCGAAATTTTCGCTTTGCCCGGGTCTCCGAAACTTTGGGCTCTGGATGGCCTTGTTTTGTCTTCTACTGTGCCCTCAGGTTCCTTGCTCCATATTCTCTTCATGTTCGGGAGATCCAGAGCTCTTTTAGGATGGAACAAGTTGTAGTCCGAAATTACAATCCCCGCTTTCTAAAATAGCTCTGTGAGTAGATAGGGAAAGGGCAGGTCGGTATTGGTGTTCCGGATGGAATAATAGATAGAGGAATTTATGAGAAAACCGACGTTCAATGGGTGATTTGTCTCAATAGAATATAGAGTTAATGCCCTGTCATTGGTCACGTCAGTCAAATGAGCCATCGGATATAGTCTAGCGTAGATGAAGTAGAACCAGATTTTTGAGAATTTCTTCAAGTACTTGGACGGGCCAAATCTGGCCTCGTATGTACCCAACACACATTTCCAGAACAAATTTCCTTGATGACTGGTAGGGGAGAATTTGCGCACGCCTACTTACGCTCGCAAGTATACGAGGTCTAAAGTTTTAATATAGTAGATCTTTGAAGATCGAATATCGTTCCCACAGAGAAAAGTGTGAATAATTGAATTGAATACCGCAATTGACATAGTCGCATGTTATCCTGACAACGGAAGACATGAATTGAAATTAAACTAAGCTAAACTACAATTAGTGGGTTAATTCTAACTAGGTTGATTAATTAGGGATTGATTTTGTTCACTTAATACACATTTGATTTCATTTGGTTAACAATAACGGAGTTTAGGTATCTGACAATCTCGGTTCGTAAACTCCTCCGCTACCTCTTCCGAGTATGAGACGAGGGAATACGCGACTTCGCGTCGACGAAGAGGTCCCCCTCAATGTCTTAATAACTCTAGGCCGTGTGAGTCTTGACCCAACGCCATCGATTGTACACTAACTAACGTCCTCCCAGGTCGTTAGGTCGTAATGATGTATTTACCCTAGTCCGAATCCAGAATTACCTCTCCCGAATGTCAAACCCTAGATTCTCAAATCCAACCCTAATACTGTTACAAGCATATTAAGATCTTCATCAAATGATAAACACAATCGGACTTAAAATCAACAACCGTTAAAGAAACGTATATTAAACCAAACAAATATTTACACAACTACACCTTTCCCTAACTAATCTCTAAATTACACTAACATGTTCTTAGCCAATACAACATTTAATCAAGAGGAGATCATCATCATCAACAATAAACATGAAATACAAAGATGGAAACAAGGGAAGAAAAGCTAAATCTCAAAGTGAAGTAGTCCACTTTCGCCAAAGAACAGTCCTCCCGAGCTTCCTCTTCTCGCTTGATGAACTTCATCTTCTTGCTCTTCAAGGATTGGCCAAGAACACTCTTTACAACTAATCTAATCTACTTACTAAACTAATCTAATCTAACTAAGGTGGAAGAAAGCTCTCAAGAACAACCAAGCCCTCTCCCACGTCTAAGGAGTGTCTCCCGTCTAAGGGTCTCTTTTAGGTTTGGTGGAGAAAGAGGTTAAAAGGAGGGATTTGGAAAATATCTTCAAAATATCTAAAAATAGATATTTCTGTGCAGAGTGTCACCACCTAAACGGTGGTTCACCGCTTAGGCGGTGGACTTAAGTCGGTTAAGTTCTGTCGGTAACTTTGCCTAAGAGGTGGTTTTTCCGCTTAGGCGGTGACTGCTGGCATATCATTCTGTTCTTTTCTCGCCTAGGAGGTGGTTTTATCACCTAGGCGGTGGTTCAGCCCTTCAGCACTCTAACATTCTGCCTCTTTTCCGCCTAAGCAGTGGAACTTCCGCCTAGGCGGTGGTCTTCATTCACCGAAACCCTGTTTTGCACATTTACTTATCCATTTCTCCTCCTTTTTCACTTGTTTCTCACCCTTTGACGTCCTTTCACTTGTTATACACTAAAATACAATTAAATATAACTAAAATGCTTGAAAACTAACAAATTCGGTCTAGAAATAGATAGATTTTTCATACCTATCAATGATTATGTCCAAATCCTCTTTCTTCACGTCCCCATCCGAATATACATCGCACTCCTCAGTAGGCAACCGCAGGTGCTCGTTTATCATATCAACATCAAATTTCACCACACGATTCTGGACCATGGTCATGTTGTTCTCGCAGTCTACGACGTTTGTGAAGAATTCATGAGCCAATGTGATGTCACCTAGGCCCAGTTGCCTACAGAAGCGCTTCCAACCTCTATCTCGTATCATATTCTCTATCTCATCCAGAAGATCATCTAGATCAGCGAAGCCACATTCAAGAATGTAATTTTGTTTTTGATCAAACATATTAAAATGTTGCTTCGCCTGCTTGGAAACGAAATGGCTTGAATCGTGATCCAAAACGGGATCAACAGCTAGCGAATTGGATCCCTCACCTCTTTGTCATTTCGCAATGGATTTCTTCGTTATGATATCGATTCAACACACAACAACCCTTACAAATCACAATGTTGTCTTCACAAATTCATAAATTTGATCCCACAATCTCAGCAACAAAGGAAATCCCTAAATGGCAACATAAGATGCACAAATTTCTAAACAAAAACTCCAACCCCACAATCAATCCACCGCAAAACAATGTTCAATTCACAAAAACCGACCCATATTCACAGTAGAACGAAAATTCCAAAAGGCAACTCAAGGGTTTCAAAGCAAATCTTTAATTTCACAAACAAACCCAATCCAACAAGCAAATCAACAACAAAATGGTTTGGCACACAATTGGAATTGCGTTTGAAACAGCTTACTTGAAAAATATTGAGTGCCCAATTCGTGTGAAATGAAGATTTATCCGCTTGAACTCCAACCCAAAGAAATACCGAAGTTAGGGTAGAACGACAATGATTTGGAAAAAATTTAATTGGCCAAGGTATTTGATGCGTGTTTAGAATTTAAACGGATTAAAGTCTTCAACAGGGTAACAAGGGGTAAAACATTTTTTTCATGGAAGGCTTTAAAGGCCCAAACAAATCAAAATGAATGCCTAAATCCTTTCTCCTGAACTACCTCGCCTAGGATTTCACCTCGAATTTCCCCCAATCAGGTTCTAGAATCACTTAAATTATTATGAACTTGGCTACTGGATAATTGACGTCAAATCAATTGGATAGCTAGTACATTGAGTCTACGTGCTCGTGGAAATTAGGATCCACAATGACTTTTACCAAAACGACATATCAAACACACAGAACACACATGAATGGATATTACACTTGACCTCGATAAACAACTAGGGGATTATATCAACATCAGGTAATGGTCTAGAAGAACCACAAAACTCAGCACACAAAAACAACATCTACAAACACAAACATACTTATCCTAAACTAAACAATCATGCATGAAAATTAGGTAAACAACATTTAAACTTAAACTACACAACGTTTAACAACTATTTAACTTAACTACATAACCAACAAAAAGTCATTAAACAAGAAAAACATACAAAACAAAAACATCCGGCCAAACTTAGAATGGGTAGTGTCCACAGTGATCCAACATTGAACTCAACAAATGATATATAGCATGACAACGAATGGGGGTTTTGAACATATACCTGAGAGGTGAGACATTGAAGTCTCACCTCTTACTGACCATCGTGAGGCATGTCGTCCCCACCGCCATCGTGATGATAGGGATTTTGTGGTGGTTGCCGAAGATGTACTGGGAGCGAGTACATTAGGGGATGGCCGTTCATGTCATAGCCAGCTACCATTCCAAAGTAGTGGAGAGCTTGGTGCATCGTTTGGTTACAAGACTCTTGGTAAATCCAGAATTCAGCACTTCTATTTCGCATTGCGGCGGCATCAAGACGTAGAGCCTGAAGTTACTCCCCCTAGTACACCACTTGTTGATGTAGACTTTTCATCGAAATTTTGGCTTTGCCCGGGTCTCTGAAACTTTGGGCTCTGGATGGCCTTGTTTTGTCTTCTACTGTGCCCTCAGGTTCCTTGCTCCATATTCTCTTCATGTCTGGGAGATCCAGAGCTCTTTTAGGATGGCAAAAGTTGTAGTCCGAAATTACAATCCCCGCTTTCTGAAATAGCTCTGTGAGTAGAGAGGAAAATAGCAGGTCGGTATTGGTGTTCCGGATGGCATAATAGATAGAGGAATTTATGAGAAAATCGACGTTCAATGGGTGATTTGTCTCAATAGAATATAGAGTTAATGCCCTGTCATTGGTCACGTCAATCAAATGAGCCGTCGGATGTAGTCTAGCGCAGATGAAGTGGAACCATATTTTTGAGAATTTCTTCAAGTACTTGGACGGGCCAAATCTGGACTTGTATGTACCCAATGCACATTTCCAGAACAAATTTCCTTGATGACTATGTCCAAATCCTCTTTCTTCACGTCCTCATCCGAATATTTATCGCACTCCTCAGTAGGCAACCGCAGGTGCTCGTTTATCATATCAACATCAAATTTCACCACACGATTCTGGACCATGGTCATGTGGTTCTCGCAGTCTACGATGTTTGCTAAGAATTCACGAACCAATGTGATTTTACCTGGGCCCAGTTGCCTACAGAAGCGCTTCCAACCTCTATCTCGTATCATATTCGCTATCTCATCCAAAAGATCATCTAGATCGGCGAAGCCGCATTCAAGAATGCAATTTCGTTTTTGATTAAACCTATTGAAATGTTGCTTCTCTTGCTTGGAAACGAAACGGCTTGAATCGTGATCCAAAGCGGGATCAACGGCTCGCGAACTGGATCTCTCACCTCTTTGTCGTTTTCACAATGGATTTTTTCATCATGATATCAATTCAACACACAACAGCCCTTACAAATCACAATGTTGTCTTCACAAATTCATAAATTTGATCCCACAATCTCAGCAACAAAGGAAATCCCCAAATAGCAACATAAGATGCACAAATTTCTCAACAAAAACTCCAACTCCACAATCAATCCACCGCAAAACAATGTTCAATTCACAAAAATCGACCCATATTCATAGTAGAACGAAAATTCCAAAAGGCAACTCAAGGGTTTCAAAGCAAATCTTTAAGTTCACAAGCAAACCCAATCCAACAAGAAAATCAACAACAAAATGGTTTGGCATACAATTGGAATTGCGTTTAAAACAACTTGAAGAATATTGAGTGCCTAATTCGTGTGAAATGAAGATTTATCCACTTGAACTCCAACCCAAAGAAATACTGAAGTTAGGGTAGTGAATGGTGATAGATCGGCTAATTTGTGGACGGGATTAAGATTTTTGAGAATGGTAGGGATGATTTTGAGGTTAAGAATTGGTTTGAGAGAAAAATGGAGGAGAGAATCAGAGTTTTAGGGTTTGAAATGGGGATATAATGAAGTGGCACCCCTATTTATCGAAACAGGGGCACTCTCACAGCAGCGAGTGGGTTTTTTTGCTGCAGCAAAAAAAGGGTAGTGGCACTTTTGCCGTGTTGGCGCTGCAGCGAGCAAAATCTCGTTGTAGTGAGATTAGGCTTGCAGCCCTTTTCTTATTTTTTGCATTTTTGCCAACGGCTAACCACCATTTCGTTGCCATTCTGCTATTTCTTATCTTTCAAGATCATTTAACATTCCTGAACTTACGAGCTCCTCCATTAACTCAACAAATAGTCATTGTGATCACTTCCACCTCCAAAAAAGTTATTTTAGGAAAAATAGGCGAGAACCATTTTCTCCCCGTTGACTCGAAAAATCCATCCATCATCACCTTCCAATTCAATGGAACCGAATGGAAATATTTGTTTGATCTGGAATGATCTGGACCATCTGGACTTCAGTTTCCTAGGAACGAGTCTCAGTCTAGAGTTAAAAAGTAACACTAGTTGTCTAGGGATGAACTCTCTCCTAGCGATGTGCTTGTCGTGCCACATCTTGGTTTTCTCTTTGTAAAGTTTAGCATTCTTATATGCCTTATTCCGGAATTCCTCCATCTTATTGAGTTGTAGGAGATGTTATTGCCCTGAAGTATTAAGATCAAAATTAAGCTTCTTTATCGCCCAATAGGCACGGTGCTCCAATTCAACCGGAAAATGGCATGCTTTTCCAAACACCAACCGATAAGGAGACATTCTTATCGATGTTTTAAAAGCTGTGGGGTATGCCCACAATGCATCATCTAGTTTTATCGCCCAATCCTCCCAGTTGGAGTGAACTGTCTTCTCCAAGATCTATTTGATTTCTTGATTGGACACTTCAGGTTGGCTGTTTGTTTGGGGATGGTAAGGAAGCTCCACCTTGAACCGGACTCCATACTTTGTCAGTAGAGTGTTGAAAATTTTGTTGCAGAAGTAGGTTCCTTCATCACTAATGATGACTCGAGGAGTTCTGAACATTGTCATTATGTTCTTTTGAAGAAATTTCAGAACCACTTTAGCATCGTTGGTTGGCGTGGCCATAGTCTCTACCCATTTTGACACGTAATCCATCGCCAACAAGATATACTCCTGACCAAAGAATGGAGGAAACAGTCCCATGAAATCAATTCCAACTCGAGAATGGATGTTAAGGGTAACTCATGCAGCCTCAAGATGTTGTCAACCCTCTGACATTGATCACAAGTTTTTACGAAAGTATATAAATCACAGAAAAGAGTCCGCTAGTAAAAACTTGATTGAAGTACCTTAGGGCCTGTTTGTGTTGCACTAAAATTCCCCTGCACGGCGATGAGTAGTAATGATATAGAATGCTTGATATTTTCTATTCTGGAACACATTGCCCGATGACTTGATCGGCGTATTTCTTGAACAACATGGGGTCATCCCACATATAATGCTTTACATTAAATAGGAATTTCTTCCTTTGGGCACTAGATAGATCTGGGGGCAACACCTTGCATGCGAGATAACTGATTATATTCGCGAACCACGGAAGTTTAACTTAGATATTGAATAATTGCTCATCCATGAAAACTTCTGTGATACATGAATTATCACTAATATCTTCTAACACGGGCCGTGAGAGATGATCAACTACCACATTTTCACTCCCCTTTTTGTCTCAAATCTCAACATCAAATTCATGAAGCAAGAGAATCCATCGGATTAGACGAGGCTTGGCGTCCTTCTTTGCAAATAAGTAACGGATGGCGGCATAGTCCGTATAGATGATCACCCTGGACCCTATAATGTATGATTGAAACTTATCACAAGCAAAGACCACCGCCAACATCTCATTTCCCGTGGTGGTGTAATTCTCCTGGGCATCATTGAGCGTTTTGCTTACATAGTAGATTGACCGAAAAATTTTCTCCTTGCGTTGGCCTAAAATAGCTCCAACTGCATAATCGCTCATGTCAAACATAATCTCAAACGGCTCAACCTATATCTGATCATTCCAATCTGAAGCGACTATAATTGGAGCCGAGATAAATTTCTCCTTCATGGCATTAAACGCTCCCACACATGCATCATTAAATATGAATAGGGAGTCCTTTTCAAGAAAATGGCACAACGGCTTCATCATTTTTGAAACATCTTGGATGAATCTCCAATAGAATCTGACGTGGCCTAGGAAAATCCTTACTCCCTTCACATTGATCGGTGGCGAAAGTTTCTCGATTGTCTCAGTCTTCGCCCGATCCATCTCAAGTCCCTTGGAAGAGACCCGATGGCCTAAGACGATGCCCTCCTTGACCATGAAATGACACTTCTCCCAGTTGAGAACTAGATGTTTCTCTTTACATCGGTTGAGAACAAGTGATAGATTGTAGAGCCAATGATCAAAGGATAAACCAAAGACTAAGAAATCATCCATGAATACTTCTATTATATCTTCCACTATGTCAGAAAAGATCAACATCATACACCATTGGAAAGTTTCCAGAGCGTTGCATAGACCAAATGGCATACGACGGTATGCAAAAGTGTTGTATGGGTAAGTGAATGTTGTCTTTTCTCGATCTTCTGGTGCAATGGCTATTTGATTATAGCCTGAATAGCCATCAAGAAAGTAGTAATGGTTATAATCGGAGAGATGATCCAACATTTGGTCGATGAACGGGAGAGGAAAATGATAATTCCTTGTGGCCTCGTTCAACTTTCTATAGTCAATGCACACTCTCCATCCAGTGATGGTTCGTGTGGGAATTATATCATTTTTCTCGTTCTTCACCACTATCATTCCACCTTTATTTGGAACCCCGTGCACCAGGCTCATCTATTCACTGTCCAATATTGCATAGATAATTTCAGCATTTAACAACTTTAATACTTTGGCACGGACCGCCTTCTTCATCACAAGGTTTAACCTTCTTTGATGCTCAATTGAGGGCTTAAATACGTCATCCATTAGAATTTTATGCATGCATATAGTCGGGTTTATTCCCTTGATATTGGAAATAGACCATACGAATGTGGACTTGTGCCATTTTAGGATAATGAGAAGTGTGACTTCTTCTTCTTGAGTCAAATACGATAAAATAATGACCGACTCGGTAGAGTTCTCTCCCAAGAAAGTATACTGAAGGTAATCCAGTAATTGCTTGAGAATCAACCCACCTTGAGGTGGATTTGAGAGATTTTTCGAACTATCTTCTTCAGTAAGGGTCTCCATTTGAACTGAATTCACTACGTCTTTAGGTATAACTTCGAGAGATAGGACGTAGTCCATAATACTTTCATTTATGGAAAACCATTTCTTACCAAAATCCCCTATAGATAGGGAATTTGTGAGAGTGTGCTCCAAAGGATCCTGATTCAAGTTTTCATGAAAGAACTCCCTAACGCATGAGTCCACCACTTCCACTCGATTGCAAGTTGGACACTCTTTCAAAAACCTCATTATATTGAAAATGTTGAACTTCACTTCGTCATGATTGACCCTTAAAGTCAAGTTCCAATTATGAACATCAATCAATGCCTTCCTAGTTGCGAAAAAAGGCCTCCCAAGTATAATGGGAATCTCCTGGTCTTCTTCCATCTCCAACATGACAAAATCCACCGGAAAGATGAATTTGTCCACCTTTACAAGCACATCTTCAATGATTCTCTTTGGATAGGTTAATGAACGATCCGCCATTTGCATAGAAATAGTAGTGGGATTTGCACCTCCAAGCCCCAATTTCCGATAAACAGATGACGGCATGAGATTTATACTTGCTCCAAGATCACAAAGTGCCTTCTCAAAGTGAGATTTCCCTATCGTGCACGGAATGGTGAAACTTCTGGGATCTTTCAACTTTTGGGGCAACTTCAATTGAAGGGTTTCACTACATTCCTCCGTAAGATTGACAGTCTCATATTCTTCCAATTTCTTCTTCTTGGTCATTATGTCCTTCAAGAACTTCCCATAATTGGGTATTTGCTCCAGTGCATCGGCAAACGGTATATTGACATGGATTTTCTTAAAAATTTCAAGAAATTTTGCGAATTGGGAATTCAATTTCTTCTTTTGAAATCGTTGCGGATATTGCAAAGGTAAAGTAATCATTGGTGGATTGTCCGGAAAAGAGATGGAACCCGAATTTGCCCTTGGAGCTTCTTTCTTCTCCTCATCCGGAACGGGTTCCTTTTCAACTTCAATTTTCTCGTTTGGCTCTTCCTCCTTTTGCGTTATTGCTTCGATTTTCTTTTCGCTCCTCAAGGTGATGGCTTTGCAATCCCTTGGGTTAGTTTCCGTATCACTTGGAAACTTCCCCGAGGTTTGTCCCTTTATGGCACTAGCAAGCTGAACAATTTGAGTTTCCAGTGACTTTACAGATGAATTTGTATTGGTGCACGTTGTCTCAATATTGTTAAGTCGCGTCTCATACTTATTGAGATAATTGTACGTTTCTCGCATAATGTTTTGTGTTTCATTTATGAACGAGCCGAGCAAATCTTCCAACAATGGCTTATTTCTTTCCACAGGTTGTTATTGCAAAGGACGAATTTGTTGATGCGGTTGCAATCCTTGTGATTGTGAAGAGTATTTAGGAGGAGGTCGCAAAGTATTCTGGTTGTTCGTATAAGAGAAGTTTTCATGATTCTAAATCCCGGGGTGGTAATGAGAAGTGATGTTGTTGGTAAGCCTAAAGGTATAGGCCCGGTTGTTGATGAAATGGCATTCCTCAAACTCACTATCAACCCCCAGTTGCGAAGTACTTGCCACATTTTTCGTTTCTCAACTTGATGAGGCATTTTTGGTGGTGAAAGCAACGAGCTGATTCGTGAGTTTAGAATAGCGGCTACCTTTCGTCCCACATTTTTCTCATTAGGCCATTGATAGTTATTGGCCGCCATCTCCTCCAAAAGTTCTTGAGCCTCGTCAGGAGTTTTGGATAACAGAGAACCTCCAGATGCGGTGTCCACAATCGTTCTCATTTGTCCATCTAACCCGTTGTAGAAGAGCTGGGTTTGAAACCAATTTTGATACTTGTGTTAGGGGCATTTTCTCAATAAATCCTTGAATCGCTCCCACATCTTGAAGAGTGGCCCATAATTCCATTGGAAAATTAAGCAATCTCGCCTCTCAACTATGAAGTCTTCGATGGGGGAAAGAACTTAGTGAGGAACCATTGAGCTAGTTCCTCCCAAGTTAAGATGTTCCCTGGTTGGACGGATTGAAACCAACCCCTGGCTCTATCGCGAAGGGAGAATGGGAATAGTCTTAATTGAATGACATCCTCTGCGATTCCATTGATCTTTACAGCGTCACATATCTCCAAGAATGTCACCAGATGGATATTTGGATTCTCATGAAGATTCCTGCCATATTGGTTCTGTTGAACCATGCTGATCAGGGTGGGTTTCAAATCAAAGTTGTTGGCTTGGATCGGTTGCCTTCGGATCCCTAAATAGTTGTCGAACATGACGGGTCGGTAGTAATCCCTAAGGACCCGCTATTGTTGAACTTCAGGTTTCGGTGGTTATTGCGATAGCGCTTGAGGCATCGGCGGTTGTCGTGGTACACGTTTATTACCACCGTCGGCCATTTCTTGAGCTTGGTTTCTCATTTCTCTCCTTAGCCTCCTTAACATATGTTCAACTGGATCAAGAGCAAGGAATTCCAAACTATGGCTACATCGCATACACTGTCAGTCACCACAACCAATGAAAACGATTAAACAAAAACAAATGAAAAAAAAGAATGTCTAAATTAATATTGAGCTACTTGGTAGTCATATCAACTTAATTACTAACTTTAAATCCCCGACAATGGTGCTAAAAACTCGTTGCGAAATTTAAATGCTTTTAATTACTCACAAGTACACGAGGCCAACAAGTAATAAAGTAGATCTGAAGATCGAGTATCGTCCAATGGGATTTATCGTCAGTTAAGTACTACAATTGACATAGCTCAATTTTATCTAGACGATTAAAGATTTGATATTTGTTCGAGATATGAAAACTAATTAAACTAAAATACTTGGATTTAATTCTATGAGAATGGATTATCTAGGGATTAACTTCGTTCACTTATACGTGTTTGATTTAGTCTAGTTCACATTAACGGTTATCAATCTATTCAACAATCTAGGTGTCTAAAACTCACTCACTACCTTTCTTGAGTGTAAAGTGAGTGAATATGCAACCACGTCAACACCGATATGCCTATCAAGTGTCTAAATGATTGCATGAGTCTTTCCCCAACCTCATGGATTGCACACGTTGTAATAATCTCCCGAAACATTAGAACGTTGTGTTGTGTTTTAACCCTAGTCTAAATCCAAGGTTACCTCTCCCGGGTGTCAAGTCCCGTATTCTCAAACCAACCACAATATCATAACAAGCAAACTACGGAAATAATAAAATGGTAAACACAATCGAATATGGATGAACAATCGTTAATGAAATAAAGATTTACTCAAACATGTATATTCATGAACTACATCAATCCCTAGACAACAAACGCTTAGCTACTCATAGCCATAACCGAATATTCAACAACACATGAGATAAACATCATCAATCAACCAACAAAAGTTTAGAATAAAAGAGAGAAATAAGAAATGAAAGCCAAATCTATAAACTGGATGGTTTCACTTCCACCAAATCGATTTCGAGATCGTTTTCTTTTCTCCAATGGTGTGTTCCTCTTGCTTGGTCTAATCTAGGGCTCCCAAAAAACATGTCATTGCAATGGTAGCATGAAAGGATACAAGTAGAAACCAAAAATATCCTAAAAATATCTAAAAATACGTGCCAACTGGTGTCTAGTCGCTACATTGAGCAAAAACTCGCTACAACAAGTTGTAGGCAAAATAGCCGTTGGTTGTTGCTCGCTACAACGAGCAAGGGCCAATAGCCCTTGGCTGTGGGGACTGTTGCGAGCAACAGCTCACTAGAGCGAGAAGGCTACAAGAAGCCCATTTAGCTCTTTTTTCAACCTTTTATTCACTGACATCCTACCGATAAGCTTGATTTTTAATTATTTTCGCCCCTAACACCTAATTTACATAAAAAAACGAATAAAAATGAATTAAAACACTAATAGAACACTTGAAAACTACCAAATTTGGATTGAAAATATATAGATAAAACCAATCTATCGGGCACGAACTCTTGAGTTTCTTGGATGCTTACACCGGATATAACCAAATTTCCATGTTTCCTCCTGAAAAGGGAAAGACCTCGTTCATCACAGATAGAGGCACCTACTGTTATAAGATTATGCCATTCAGCCTTCGCAACGCTGGGATTACCTACCAAAGGCTCGTCAACAAAATGTTCAAGGAAGAGATTGGCTCGACGATGGAAGTCTACCTTGATGATATGCCTGTAAAGAACGCCAAAGCACATGATCACATCGGCCATTTCCAAAGTTGTTTCGACAAGCTCTAAACTCATCGTATGAAGATGAACTCCACCAAGTGTATTTTTGGGGTTTCAGCAGGAAATGTTTTAGGCTATATGGTGTCCCAGAGGGGTATTGATGCCAATCTAAATCAACTCAGCGCCATTCTCAGAATGGCCTCTCCGCGGACGATGAAAGAAGTTCAAATGCTAACAGGGAGGCTGGCCACCTTGAACCGCTTCATCTCACGATCTTCAAAAATATACCTTTCCTTCTTTAAGGTTTTTAGGGGCAACATGACATTCGAGTGGACGGAGGAGTATGAGGCCGCCTTCCAAGGGCTTAAGACATATCTCTCTTCTGTGCCACTGTTGAGTACCCCAAGAACGGAGAAGAATTATTCTTGTACATTGCTACCTTGAATACTGCAATAAGCACGACGCTAATCAAAGAAGAGGATGAGATTCAAATGCCCATATACTACGCGAGTCAAGTGTTTACTGATGCTGAGACGAGATATCAACGGTTTGAGAAACTGGCCTATGCCCTTCTTATCGCATCAAGAAAATTGAGGCAATATTTCCAAGCCCATGTGATCGTTGTACTCACTTATCAACTCTTACTGCAAGTTCTTCACTAGCCCGATGTTTCTGGACAGATCATGAAGTGCAACCTTGAACTTGGCTAATTTCTTATTGAATACCGGCCTAGGAAATCCATCAAATGGAAAGTCATGGCCAACTTTATCACAGAGATGAATTTCTCGAAAGAGCCCATCTTGGAGGACCTTAACCATTCCCGGTAAGATGCCCATCTTGGCTGGACAGAGGCGCCAGTCCCGGAACAGACACCTTCCCATCCCGGAACTAGTGAAGATCTCGATCCAGATAAATAGCAGTTATTCACAAATGGTTCCTCCAACGTAGGGGGATGTGGGGCCGGAATAGTCCTGGTAGCCCCCGGATCGAGAAGAAATTGAATACGCACTCTGATTGGGATTCAATGCTACCAACAATGAAGCAGAGTATGAAGCTCTTCTAGCCGAGCTCAAATTGGCAAGAGAATTCCATGTCAAAAATCTACAAATCTTTTTTGATTCGCAACTGGTTGTAAACCAGGTGAATGGTGAATACACAGCCAAAGATCCTAGTATGACTGCATACCTTGGGAGGGCAAAGGCACTTATGAAAAATTTCGAAAAAATCCAAGTACGCTAAATCCCATGAGAAGTGAATCAACACGTCAATGCTTTGGCCAACTTTGCCTTCGCCGTGGAATTCACCTTAAAAAGGAACATTTCTATTGAATATTTGGAGGAGCCAAGTACAACAGTTTCGGATCATGTAACCACCATATGCATTCTCTTCGATACGCCAACTTGGATAGATCTGATAAGATAATACCTCTTGAATGACACACTCCTCTCTGACCGAGCAGAGGCTAGGAGAATACGGTATATGGCATCGAGGTATACCATCATTGATGGGGTGCTTTATTGACGATCCTTCTTGAGCCCATACTCCTGTTGCTTGAGACCAGAAGAGTCTAACCATGTGATGAGCAAGATCCACAAAGGGATGTGTGGAAACCACTCAGGATAAAGGTCCATGGTTCACAAGCTTATTAGGTATGGATACTTCCAGCCAAACATGTGCAAGGATTGCATGTAGTTCGTCAAAAAGTATGATAAATGTCAAAGGTTTGTTGTCCACCCCCAACTGTCTCCAACTGTCCTTATTCCCATGACAAGTGCTCAGTCTTTTTCCCAGTAGGGAATTGATCTTCTCGGACCATTTTCTCAAGGGACCGAGCAAAGAAGATTCCTCGTTATCACAAATGACTATTTCACGAAATGGGTACAAGCTAAACCACTTGTTTGAATCACCAAGGAAAGAATCAGAGATTTCATATAGGAAAATGTTGTGTGGCGCTTCGGAATACCTAGGGACAGGATGTAATTATACAATGATCTCTTTGCGGAATTCTGTGTTGGGCTGGGGATTTAGACCCACTTTACATCTCCAGAGTATCCCCAAGCCAACGACCAAGTGGAAATTACCAACTGCACAATTCTCCATGAACTCAAGACTAGACTTGATAAATCAAAGGGAAGATGGGTTGAAGAAGTATGCCCTATTCTTTGGGCATATCATACTACAACGAGGACCCCACGGGTAAACCTCTTTCACAATGACTTTCAGGTCTGGACCCCCACGGGAGAACCTCTTTTGCAATGACTTTCGGGTCTGAAGAGATAATCCCTGTCGAGATCGGCATGCCCTCTTCCCAGACAACAATGATCTTCAGCCCGAAAGAAAATGATGCCTCCTTAGCTCTTAACCTTGATCTCCTTCAAGAAAGAAGGGAACATGCATGTGTTTGATAAACGGCAACCAAGTATTACAATAGACGGGTCCGTCCTAGGTCATTCGATGTTGGAGACCTTGTTCTCCGAAAAGTAACCTTGGCTACTAAGGATTCAACCATAGGTAAGCTTGCCTCATCCTGGGAGGGTCCATATCGTGTCACTCGTATTGCCTGTCTCGGTACTTATGAATTAGAAACAGAAAAAGGTGTCCCCCTAAAGCACCCTTGGAATACAGAGCACCTGAAACGCTACTACCCTAGAGAGGAAGCTTCAGTGAACTTACAAATTTTTTTGCCTTTTGAAGCTTGTAAAGAACCTACTTATGAATGGAAGAAATATTTTCATCAACCATCACTCTATTCTACAAATTTTGTTGGTGGCGGTAAAGTGCAGCCCCCATCCCATCTCGGATTGGGATGAGTAGCCTGATAGGTGGAAATTGTCTATACATTCCTAAGGTGGTTTTGGTAGTTTTTGAGTATTTTTATAGCATTTTAATATATTTTTAGGGTAAAAATAAACTAAAACAGTCCATAAACGAGCAAGTCGGTGGAAGAATGGTGGAGAAAAAATACAAAATGGACAATATTCAAAACCTGCATCCACCGCTACAGTGATTAAAGTATAGAGAGTGTTGAATTCTCCACTGCTGCAACAGTCAAAATGCAAAGAGTTGTAGAACTCTCCAACACTGCAGTGGTCGCCCGCCAGAAGCCTACCAACCTCTCCACCATTGCAGTGGTGATCCCACCGCTGCAGTGGTCAGGCACTAGACAATTTAGATATTTTAGAATATTTTGTTGATATTTTGGATCCTATAAATTTCGTCTCTTTTTCCCCCAAACACATATGTGACGTTTCTAGGAGTATCGTGAGAGCTCAAAGGCCTATCAACCAAGAGAATATCACAACGCGAAGAAGAGGAAATGTTCTCGAAGCGGTTTTAGCGTCGGATCTTCGGATAATGGTTAGTCTCCTCGTTTCTCTCTTTATTTCTTAGTTTGGTTGATGTTTGTATATGTTTAGCGTGTATTTTGTTGTATATTTGGTTATGGCCATATATAGCTAAACATATATTGTCTAGAGAGTGATTCATGTATGAAAATGTTGTTTGAATAAATCTATATTTCGTTAATGGTTGTTTATGTTTATCCGATTGTGTTTACCATTTTACAATAATCTTGATATGTTTGTTATGGTATTAGGGTTGATATACTGAGAATGCGGAGTTTGACACTTGGGAGAGGTAACGTTCGGATTCAGACTAGGGTTTAAACACAACGCGAAGATCTAATGACCCGGGAAGGCATTAGAAAGTGTGCAATCCATGACATTGGGGTGAGACTTAAGTGACCAAGTGTTGTATAGATGCTCGAGGGGGACTTCGGCGTTGATGCGAAGTCACATATTCATTCACTTTACACTCGGGAGATATAGTGTCACATCTCGTCTCGGACACCCGTCATCCCGAGACTGGCGTGACTACAACAGGACATCTCTAAGATTCACAAATAAACTAATGAAATAAACTATACACATATTTAATAATACAAACATCTATTATAGGGGACACGCCCGTCCCGAAATTTAAAAAAACTAAAAATATTTATCCATGAACCTTTTATAGGTTCGCCTTTGACAGCTTCTATCGATCGCCTATATGACTCCATCACATAGCTTTACCTAGTGCCAGTAGAGGGACCGATTCCTAGCTGTTGTACCTGCGAGCGTACTGCCTTCTTAGTAAAACATTTTTAAAATATTAATACGTTCTAAATATTTCCACAATTTAGTATGGATCAAGCACAAGTATATAAGTAATGAAAATAAGCGATATAGATAAGCTCCATCCAAATCCATCTAATATAAACTCATATCAATCATCAAAATAAATAATATCAAATCAACCAATATACGTAAAACACCACATCTCACTCACCCATTTCCAACACACACACACTGGCCAGCCCTAGTGATCGTTTTAACCTCACGATCGGGAGTTTGCAACGGTATCGTACCATCCGTAGGATATGCCTTCCTACGAACACCCATCACTTCGCCGAAGCGGATAATCACTGCGCAGTATAAACATCTAACATCACTCTGCCGAAGCAGATAAACATCACTCCGCCGAAACGGATCACATCACTCTGCCGAAGTAGATAAATATCATAGCATTGCCAAATCAATAACGTTATCATCAATTCACAAACCAAAATTATTGTCTAATCAATGTCGGCAAATCTCAACCACCCCTCTCTATTTCCAAAACTGATTTTTAATCCAAAATCATATATTTCTTTTACTTTAAAAAAACGTCTGATTTTTTTACCAAAACCATTTTTCCACCCTCTTTTTAAACTACTGAATCCAATGAAAACCATTCCTAATTTCCTTTCGAAAACTATTGTAATCTCCCGAAAATCCATTTTTACTCACTCATCCTAAATCCTGCTTGATCCATATCGTTTTATAAATTCATACAGTTAAAATAATCACATGTTTCATCATGTATATTCATAGAAAATAGTTTGGTAAGAAGACAGTACACTTACCTGATTATCCGCTTCCGAAGACTTTAGCCACCTATTCTCCACCGGTACCCCGATGCCTGTGAACCTAATAGTGACGGGGCCTAAATTAATATTGTTATGTATAAAATAATACCTAATCATGAATGCGAGCCCTAATTTTCATGATATTTTATTCCCCATATTTTATTATGAAATATTGCTATTCAACTAATGTTGTTCTGCTACCGTTTATTATATCAGATTTATTTATGTGAATGGTCCTACTACTTCCTATCACTATTTCAATTTAAACAATTAAATACATATATTAAAGAAGTTCAAAGTTCTACCTTTCCTGGATTTCCCAATGGCCGTGAAATTGGATTTTTTATTTATGCTGGGGTGGTTCGTGCAAATTTCCCTTTTCTTCTTTTTTTTCCCTTTTTTTTTTTCTCTTTTTCTTCCCTTTTTTCCTTTTCTGTTTTGCGTTACCGTTTCCTGCGTTTCTCCATCACATTGCCGACGACAAGATCCCGCCGTCAAACACGCCTCGCCATCCCACCAACCGGATACATGCACCGCCGGACAATCGAACCCATACACCACCACGTCCACCCCCCCATGCACACCCACACGGCACACACAGTAACACACACACGCGCTACTTTCTCTCTCTAAGTCTACCGCCGGTGACCTCTAACAACACACTTCGAAACACACACACACGACAGACCTACTCACCCGAAGAAGCACGACGCCACCGCCACTGACAATAGGGCAACGGCAGGCCCTCTCCTTCTCTCCACTCTGGCGACAATCAAGACACGCACACCACCACCACCGGTTAGAATACCCACTCACACCACAACGATCAGCAACCACCACCCGCACAGCCGACCAACACCCAGCAATGATCACCTATCGACGGACAGCCCATACCGTCGATCCATACTTTTCTCTCCCTCTACCAACTCCGGTGACCCACCCGTGGCCGGAGCAACGTACCCACGTACTCGTATCAATTGGACACGCACACGCACACCTTGAACACCCTTACACACAGACCCACATCCCCTGCCGTTGATCACCCTCCGTCGACCGACGACACCACCGATCCTCTGCCTCTCTTTCCCTGCTCTATTTTTTCTCCATTTTTATGGTTTTCGTCAATTTGTACAGTGCCTTTACCTATATATATGCATGAAAGAAGTGGTGTGAGCTCGATCCTTGCCTTGCCACGTCCGTCCCATTTCTCTGATCGTGTGTAGAAAATTATCTCAGCCTCCGATCATGTTTGGGGATGATCCACTGCACATGCGTGTGTGTGTGTATATATATATTAATCTCTTTTTTTTTTTTTTTTCTAATTACATTATCCATCCCTTAATTTTATTTAGGTTCTTAGTTAGGCCCCAAACTCTAATTTTAATCTTTTGCCAATCCCAAATTAACCCCTAAAGGTTTAATTTTGGATTTTAAATAATCCAATTCCACCCCGAATTTTTCCCGGCTCTAGAATGAAATTATTAATGACGTACTTGCTAAGTCGGGGTCCTACATATAGTGAGTGAAATTTCGATACCGAGATTATCGAATAAGATGAATGTTGTTAGTATATTAGATTAATTAGTTTAATTAGTTAATTAGTTTAGTATATTAGTTTTTTTACAAAAATATAAATTTGAGTCGCTTAAATAAAATTCGGTTATGATAACTACGGTACTCAACGACCGTCTAATCCATCCTTGTGGATACGACAACCCTTACTCCTCCCACTCTACTAAAACTTGACTCGTATACTTGCGGTGAAAGTAGTGACGTAATTTACGCGCTACCACAACCCTCCCCACAAATCTCCAAAATGCATACATGCCGGGATGAATAGCCCTCCATCCCACATCTGACGAAAATGTGCCGCCTCTAGCTCTTTGTTAAAACAAAACGGCATCCCGACACCTAGCGTCAAGGGTAATCTCTATAAAGAAACCCATCTTGACGCACTACGTCGGGGTGTAATCAAACCCTCTCCATAGGTCGGTAGTGTTGGCCTGGGGATTGATAGCTATCATCTTTTGACGTCGTTGCACTGATTGGGTCTGAGGACCTACAGTTAAGCATCTCACCCCCTAACAGTTAAGCTAATCTCAGGCAACATAAATGAGGGATGCCTCTGGCAGGACAATTTGGGATAACCTGAAAAGACTCGGGGATTAGCCCCACTGAGGAGAACCCACCTATGACCGGCCATAGGGGGCTGACCTGAGGTCACCCCCTCGAGGATTGTGAGGGTCAGATTCCATACAGGTACCACCCCTGAAATATAACCTACCACCTGAGCTTTGCTCGGATACTAGTCTAGGGGAACAGAAGGTTATGGATATGATGAAACAACATTAAAAAATGCCTTTCCTGAGAAGGGGAAACATGATCTTTTCTCGGCAGTTCAGTCCGAGAAGAGGCGTAAAAGTTAAGAAAAGTCTAGAAATGTCCAAGTCTTTGAAAATGACCGAGCAGGGCTCAGGTCCATCTCTAAGATGAGTTCAAGTAATTCGCCAAGCAAGAAACCAACCCTATGTTCTACCAACTTTCCAAGACCTCTCCTTATCTCGGTGTTTCCGAGATAAGGACGGGAACAAAAGTCATTCATCGAGAAGAGGAACCGTTTCTACTCCAAATGGTACAAACTCTCCAAGGATAGACAAAAACAAAAACTCGAAGGCATGTAGATACAGACTCAAAGGCAATAAAGAAGATCACGCAGAAAATCACGAAATGTTCAGAATCCTCCAAGAAGAAATAAAAAGAAAACATTTGTTCGTTTACCCAGCATTCATTACAGGCCTAAGGCCCCAAAGCCTACCACAAAAACCCATTTTTCACCAAGGGGCTGGGGTGCCTAAAAGGTATATAAAAAATTAAAAAAAAATCAAATTCTTGATTGGTCCAAGACTGAGGGGTTGGGTTGAAATTGGTTACTAGCCGATGGGGGACGGTTCGACGTTGCCTTCGCCTATGAGGGGTTATCCTACCCGGCCTTAAGGTTCCATGGAACGGTATCTATTTTGTCTAGGTTAGCGTTTACTTTCCCCATCACAGTTTCAACATTTCCTTGATCAGCTTCGGTGTCCCCCATCTCAATGTTGACTTCAGCCATCACGGCTGCATCTCCACTTCTTTCTTCAACTATGACATTCCCTATCTTGGGGCCGACACCTTTTTCGACGTCTGAGCAGTCTATATCGATGTCGTCTGCTGGAAAGCTTGGGTATTGGCAACGCAGGTTGCGGATCGTATACCTATGCCCGTTTTCCACCATCTCAGCAGCCATGAATGTTTTCACCTGAATATAGTCTGAAGACTCCTTCCACTCGCTCATAGCATCCTTCTTAGCTCTGGTGATGGTGGTGTAGTGCTCTTTCTACAACTCCTCCATTCTCTCCTTGATGGCGGTGAGGTCAGCCTCAAGCCTGCCATAACGGGATTCAACGGTCTTTTTCTCCTTGACCAGCTCTGTCTTCTCCCTGGTTACCTTTTCACCTCTGTCTTGGCGTTTTCTTCATTGGCCATCATTATTTTGCTTATCTTGTACCACTGTTTTACCTGGTCCACGTCCTGTGTACGTTCTTCTTTGAGGTTTCTACGTTCTTCTTCGAGTTTCTGCTCCATCTCAAAGGCAACAGTGAGGCATACAAACAAGGAAGAAATTCAAGATAACACATGCATGACATAAAACAAAATGGGTCATATCGCTGCCCAAGAACAAATTGCAGTAAAAAATCTAGATAACTCTCGGTATTAGTCTTACCAATATCGCGTCTCTCTATAGCTTCGCAAAGGTCTGGGCATTTGTCTCAGCATTTATTCGTTCTTGGTTTCTGGGGGGAATGATATGGCTAATATAGGTGGACAACATCTCTGGGTACTCAAGGGCTCCTTGCTCAAGAATGAGGCTTGTATGCGGGACCAGGGATGGTTCAGAAGTGGGGACTTTGCTCAGCTAGGGGGCTCCAGAAGCCCCCTCAACCCTTACCTTATTTGCTCATTCAGTTACTGACCGCCCGACTTTCCTCTTTCCTCTCTCTTCACTTTCTCCAACACCGCCCTTCCCGGAAGAGGGCGTAGGGGCCTGTTCAGGTTGCAGCAACGTCTCCTTCCCGACGACAGCTTCGGCCTCCCGTTGTTGCTGCTCTCTCTTGGTTATTCTTCTCGGTACATCCCCCGCCCCTGCAAGGGCCTCTCCAGCAGAGCTTATTTTGTCAGTCTCTTCTCTCTCATTGGTAGTTCCTACCTAGGAAACCTATACCTAAAGATGAGAGAGTTGTCTCTTCTCGGCCGCAGCCTTTGTAGCCCTCTCCCTTAATAGCCTATTCAGTGATATCTTGTCCATTTCTGCCAAGAAAGCAGAAAACACTAATTGAGTGGAAAGCGAGGAAAGCGATAAAAGATTCAAAAAATCGATAACTTCCGAGAAGGGGGAACCTTACCGTTCTTGGTATTCTTTTTTATATGTAGTACTGGTAGACCCAGAGCGCAGTAGAAGCAGTGACAATACAATCTCGAATCTAGCAGCTCATTGACATTTTTTGTACTCAGTCTCGCTCACAACTTTTCTTTGTTGTTTGATCAACGCACTTGGTCGAACCCTCTTTCCACTCTCCTTTTCTGGGACTGTTCCAAGAAACAAAATAGAAGGAAAGGAAAAAATAGTCAAAATATTAAAAAAGAACTGTGCAATTGGCGAATCACTCACAAATGAAGACATTCTCACCTACAATACCCTATTCCTTAGGAATGGGGTTGACTGCTTCCTCATTGGGACCGAACTCCCATCATGTTCCTCCCAAAAAGAAATACTGGGGCTTCCAATTCTTCATTGATTCCTTAAGACCATAGAGAAACTACCTCCAAGAAGAAACATAACACCACCCCTTCTCAGAGGGCATGGATTTGGGAAAAAAGAGAGACTTAAACAAATCTAAGGATGCTCCAGTCCCTCAGCCTTGAAAATGATAAACAAAACCACAAAGGCCCAAATGCAATTGGGAGCAAGCTGTGATGGACACAGCTTGTAGTCCACGCATAACATCTGAATCCAAGGATGAATCGAAAATTGTAGACCTCCACGTAAATGCTCCATGTATACCGTAATGAAACCCTCAGGAGAGGCGCAAGACCTATCCTCAAGATGAGGGAGACGAGTCTCCACCCCTTCTGGGATGAAATATTTGCTCCGGGCGTCCAGGATTTTCTTCTCCATCATCGTTGTTTCAATATCCCAGACAGAACTTTCTCCCGAAATAGCCTTCTCCCATGTTTTGACCTCGTCCTCCAGGCATGGAGTCACCTCCATGGTAGGGCTACTGTTAGACCTGACACCATCACCACCGTTACGATGGCTGGAGGGCTCCGTACCGCCTAAAGATCCTGCCCGATCCTCTGGGCAGGGAGACAAAGCCAAAAGATGATCTATCTGTCAAAGATGAGGGACATTTAGGGCCTACCCAGAGGTGGCAGACCCCGACGCCGACTTAGAAGCAAAAGAAGAAAAAGAAAAAGATATTTTGAAGAAGACGAGGTTACCTACCAGGAAGGGTGGTGCTCCAAAAGTCACGAAAGTATGAAAAAAGGGTTCAAGGTGCCTCTTTTATATCAGAGGGAGCTTGTCCACTCCAACGGTCACGCCTAACGACGATTAAGGCGTCTAGGAACGGTGCGCCGTTCAAAGGTCGTGCAATCACGTGTCCTCTTCCCGACGGTTGGGCAGGCGGCACGTTTGGGCACATTAAGAAGGCACCACTGGAGGGGTACAGACGTGATGGGACGTGTGTATAACCGTTCGCAGCTTTTTCGTTAATCTAGGGTGGGTCATTCATTGTTGTTCTTGGGTCGCCCATTTGTATTCCCAAGCCTTCTTTCCCGTCCTTGGGCTAACCGTTCCCATCCCGAAATCGCCCATCCCCTTCTTGGAAAGAAGGCCTGACCCCCATACATCGCTCCTTAAAGGCCAGAAAAGGTCGCTAATACCTCAAAAAACTTCAATAGAAGTAGCAAAACTCCAGAAGAGGCTTACGATAGAGTCCCCAATCTTTCAAATTTCTTCTCAACACTAGGGACTGGGGGGCTACTGTTGACTGTAAAAATTGTCACTCCAACGTAACCAATTGAAGATCGTCACGTGTCTACAGCTCCCTACAAAGGTTAAATCACATTGAAGACTAAGTATGGAAATTGCACCGAACAGAGAAATATCTCCATTCACTCCAACTATCCCAAAAAGCCTCAATACTCTCAAGGAGGAGCCGACAATCCATCATCGGAATGGGGAACCCTTTCCCATCTCAGCATTCTCCGTCGTAGCATTACTTACCTCGTAAATCCACCCTTTATAGCTCCTCGAGCAAAGCCCCCTTCTTGTCTCCGGCTATCCGAGAAGGGAAGGGTATAAAGCTCCATATATTTCTCCTTCCCATCTTCGGTTATCCGGGAAGGGCAAAAATCAGGCTCTTCATCCAGGCTACGGCAGGGTTGTGTCTTCCTCAGTCTATAAGTTGGCTCAATTCCCCAGTTACAAATATCTCCTAAATATCCCAAAATATTTTCTAAATATCTCCATGGCTCTTTTCCGCAATAAAAAATATCACTAAATATCCTACAATATGGTCAAGACAAGAGCCCCTTGGCACCTTCTCATTGGTTGGGAGTTAAGATGACGCATTGATGTGATTTTGAGGAGACACTAATCATTACTTAAGCCTCTAAACTAATCTACTTGTTGCCTATAAAAAGAAGGGCATACAATTTCTCAAAGGTAGATGAACTTTGCTCACTCTTCTCGGCAGTTACTCTATAAACGTTTTCCCCCGTACGCTGATTCTCACGCCGGAGGGGACACGTCGGGACCATCCTGACAAGTCTTTTGTGCAAGTTTCCAGGTACTCATATTTCTAGAACTGCTCAATTTCAAGCTTTGATTCATCTTTCCAATGATCAAAAGGTGTTTTGGTCCTTCTCTTGTCGGCCCAAAAGGTTTTTGGGTTTTTTCAGATACATACCCTTCCCTTCCCGGCCAGAGACCTCTCCACGGATTAGAAACTATACGAATCGAAGATCTCCACTCCAGACTTCTCCAACTCATCTAATGCTGACCAGACCATACCGTTGGAGTCAACCAAAATTTGACATCAACAGGTACCATAACTCAAACTTAGGGTGGTCGCAAACCTGCTCTGATACCACTCTGTATCAAGAGACGCACAAGGTACAAAGATGGAACCTTTCAAACTTTTTAGACTGAATTTCATATTCTAGTTAAGACGAATTATCTTACTTTACTTCCTATTAGATAAAGTAATCTCTTAGTATCAAAATCATATTTATCATGCTCAAGTTTATTCACTAACACCCCAAAGTGCAAATACCTCTAATATATATAAACAAATTATAAACATAAATATATACCATATTTTTTTGTATATTGAAATAGGGGCTTTTTCCAAGCAATCACAATTAAGTATCCAATCTACCAATTAAGCCCACAAGTTGTGCTATGAATTGAGCAGTCCTTATGATATTTTAGTGACTAAAATACCCTTATTCAATGCTCTGCTTCATAACAGCTTGTAATCAACTCCCCTAATGCGGAACTAAATTAGGTAACATGCTATCATAAAAAGTGGAACAAAAATACTTATTTTAATCTCAATCCGAAAACAAGAAAATATTTACACATTAATTATGTGCGAATAATTCTCTTTAAAATGAGATATCAATCACATTTTTAGGAGCTGTTTATCGTATGTGTATGAATAAAACATGTAACATTCATTATTTAGACCATGTTACATGTAACATGTACTTACGATCGTCTCTCTTTAAAAATATTAGTGTGTTGAATGTAACATCTTAACAGATTATTGAATATAATATCTTAAGCCCTATTTGGTTAGTGTTCCCAGCCCATTCCCAAATTTTTAGGATTGATTTTGGGAATGCGTTTGGTAAGCCCATTTCCATTTCCACTCCCATTCCATCCCAAAATTTTGGGATTGAATCTTCAAATCCTTAAGGAAGTGAGAAACAAAAAAATGTTATTTTTTTTTCATCCCATCTTGAAAATAGGACACGCTCGATATTTATGAGATTATTAATTAGCCAAATCCATCCCACTTTATTCCCAACTGCTCATTATCCTTTGCCTTCGTTCTTTATCATTTCTCTATCTTCTATGTTCTTCGTTCATCGCCATTGTTGTGGTCGTTGTCTTTCTTTTCATCGTCGTCATCGTGGTCTTCCTTTTCCTCGCCATTGCCTTTGTTGTCCTCGTTGCCATCGTCCTCGCCGCTCGTGTATGTAATCTCTCTTTCTCTCTTATCATCTGGCCTTCTATCCTTCTAGCCTTCATCAACTGTGCTCACAAAACTAAATTTTGTGTGCTCCGTGATTGTTGAATATAATATCAAATGTAATAGAAACTAAAAATTCTAGAAGTACTATATTAAATATAATATGAATGTGAAAACTGAAATTAATGGGAAAAAAAAATAGTGAATTTGATATCGTTTTGAATAAATTATTTAGACGAATCTAAATATATAATTAGATTGTGGAAAAAAAATGTATACAATAGTTATTTTAGTTTTAATAAAATGATTTTGTTAAATATGGAAACTCTCAATCCCTATTATCTTGCAAGGAAATCAAAATAAAATAATTTGTTGAATATGAAAATTTTCAATCCCCGCAAATCTAGTAAGGGAAAATCTGTCAATGAAAAATGTATGGATTTGAATTTTGGGGCTGCGTTGTGCGTGTAATTTGTATTCTAGGAGTTATTGGTTTATTACTTAATCAGTAGAATTAGTCGATAGTTTTATGTGTAATTTGGGAACTGTATGTAATTTTCTCATTGAAATATTATAACATGTTAGAATGGTTGGACCATTCTAAAAAAATGAAACCCAAATCCGTCTCTAAATTTTAACAGGCCTAAAATCTAAAAATCTAAACTTGCCCTATGTGCTTAATCGTTCTACCCAAATCCTAAAATTTTGATAAAAGTCGGTAGTTTTATGTGTAATTTGGGTCCTCCAGGTAATTTTCTCATTAAAATATTATAACAGGCCAGGATGGGTTGGACCATTCTAAAAAAATAAAACCCAAATCCCTCTCTAAATTTTAACAAGCCTAAAATCTAAAACTCTAAGTCTGCCCTATGTGAATCGTTCTACCTGAACCCTAAACTTTAAGACCGGATCTAACATACCGGTTAAGCATCCTAGCCCATGAACACCCCTTACAAGAAAGCCCATTAGATGAACACAAGAAAAGACCAAAAAGAGAAAAGAGGGGAGGACCATGGATATACATATGAAGTCATCCGAAGTGATGTAAGTATACATCAACATGTTCAAAGAGTAATAACGCTCCTTTTAATTTTATTTTTATTTTTACTTTTTTTTGTTTTTTTTTTTTTTAAAACAATGTCTTATTTTCAAGCAATGGAGCAATGATCTAATAAAGTAGTATTTCAAACACAAATCTCACTTCCATATGAACTTCAAGTAGTATAAGTATTGATTTTGGGTGATTTTCCCACGACCTACACTGAGCATTTAATAGGTGAATAACTATGGACATTAATAGGATGAGCCTATAATCATTTGACAAAATGTAAAATGATGGGCTTAAATGAGTAAGCACATCTTCAGTTCTTCACCAATAAAAAGAATTGAATGTGACATTGAGTTAAAACAGCCAATGAAAAATATAAAATTATTAAATAAGGCATAAATATTTAAATAATTGATCTAGACGTTGAAGATTGGATATATCTAAAGAACGCTAGTCAATTCAAATACGACGAGAATAATAGAATTCGGGTAAGTTCAACTCTATAAATATGGTAATTTACAGGTTACATTTAAGATTCTAATATCATTCAAATTCCTGATTAACTTATTATTACGTCGGATGGTATTTGTCCGATACCACACTGGTATCTCAAATATTTATCTTAAGTTTTGCAGGTGTTAATCAAGGAATTTGAGAATTAAGATCGTTTGAGAAATTTCAATGTTATCAAGTACCAATGATGTTGCTTTTACGTTGGTGTTCATTAGGATATTGTAATACAAATATTATACAATGATTCATGCATCTTGTATAATTATTCATTATTGATAATTATTGTTTGGTAGTCAAAGTAATGCCAACTTTCTTTTGTGACGCCAACTTTTGCCCTACGCTGAGTGCCAAGGCACCGGTATGTCAAATGTCTATCTTAAGTTTTGCAGGTGTTGATCAGAAAAATTGAGAATTGGGATCATTTACGAAATTTCAGTGTTATCAAGTACCAATGATGTTGCCTTTACGTTGGTGTTCATCAGGATATTGTAATACAAATATGGTATAGTGATACGCGCATATTATATAATTATTCATTATGGCTAATTATTGTTTGGTAGTCAGAGTAATGCCAAGTTGCTTCTGTGACGCCAAAAGTTTTCAAGTTTTGCCCTCCGCTGAGCGCCAAAACATGAGAGATCATAATCATTGGACAAAATCAAAAAGTAAGAAGAATAGAAATGAGGAAGAAGATAGGAAGGGGGAGGGAAAAGGGAGTATACCAAGGAATTGCAATTGGAACATGGTCTCTGAGTTTGAGGGGTTTTCACTAATGGGTTTTAATTCTATGTTTTTTTTTTTTTTTTCCCCATTTTTTACGATAAGATATGTTCAGACAAATTTAAGTGTATCGTAACTAATCATTTCCTTAGACGATTTTAAATATTTATCCCCTACATCGATTTGATGCATTTATAATTAAATTTAAAATTTAATTTTCGAAGTGGTCCCACACTATATAATACTCAACTGGTGACTTCTCAAATCAAGAGTTACATAACAAAGTTCCAAAAAAAAAAAAAATCGAAGAAGCACCTTGCGCCCACGTTGAGGCCGATGGTTATAGTTTAATTATTTTTCTTGATTATCTCAAAATATTATTCAAATCTCATAAAACTCATACGCAAGGCAAGGGAGGCCATTTATAGAAAATTACATCATAAACTATATATATCTTATTATAATACTTCAAAATAACTGACAAGTTTTAGACTAATGCATGACTAATCTATCCAATTTTCTTACTCTTATCAAATTAATGGTCAATATCTTATTTTTCCATTACCAATAACACTAAATAAATAAATAAATACTTCCAATTCCAATTAACAACATTAAAAATGAATAAAAAATTATTTCTAATTCCAATTCCATAATAAATAAATTATTTTTTAATTAATTATTTTATTTTTTATTTTTGTTCCATTTTTTTATTATCAATTCGAAATTTCATTCTTTTAAAATATATATATATATTTGAATTTTTTTTAAAAAATTAATTTTCATTCAAATAAAATTATTTTTTTAATTAATCATTCTATTTATTTATTTATTTTTATTTTATTATTATTATAATTCCAACTTTCATTCATTTTTTACAAAACAAAATATTCATAATATTAGAATTTAAAAAAAAAAAATTATTTTTTATTCAAAAAAAAGATAAATCATGTGAACTAAAAATGATGGTCCATCAAATACATTATTTTCCCTAATAATCTATTTTAGCATTAATCTTATCATAAATGAATATATTTTTTCTATAATGAAAAAAAAAAAATGTTCTTGATGAGCATTTCATAAATTAAAAATATTTTTTTTAATCCAAATTTTATGAATCACTATATATCTAATTCACTTTGCGCATTAATTTTTTTAAAAAAATCAACAATTATCTCAAAAGTTAAAAGTTATTATGCCACAAAAGTTATTGTAATTGTTTTTATAAAAATTATAGTTATTTTAAAGTAGTATAATAATTTTAGATTCATAAAAAAATTATTATACCAGCGTGAAATATATTGACTAGAATTTTAAATTCGTAGACTATTAAAAAAAAAAATTAAAATTTATGTCCATACAACCTACTAACTCATAGTAATTTTACTAAACTTAAAAAATAAGTAATATGTTGATAATTTTGTGATTTTTATTTTGTTTATATATTTTTTATGACTTCTAACTTTTGTTATGTTTTTTCGAAACGGGTCTCGCTAGATTTTTTTTTTTTTTTTTTTTTTTTTTTGAGTATTTGATCAATTTTATTAAAAGTATCAAATACAAGCATCATGATGAAGAAAATACGATTCATATTGGTTTAACATCTAAATAGCAAGCAATTATATCGTATTATTATAAACAAACCTAATATTAATTGGCTTTATTTTGATCTAAACTCGCGCATTGTGTTGACTAAAACTAGTAGTATATTAAAAGTGAAAGCATTCTCTTGTGAATAAATGGCATCAAAATATTTATCGTCTTCTCAATCATATTCTCCCTTCTAATAAAGGGCTATGATTAATTCTCACAATTTACCTTTTCATCTAACCTATCAAAATCAATGGTCACCATTAATTCTTTCCACTAATCCTATTCTAATATTAATTTTTTTTTAATATTCTAATATTAATCCATTTAATTGTGTATTTATTTTCGATATTTATAAAATATCATTACTTAATAAAATTTATGCATTCGCGCTCAAATATTGTTACCAAAATAACCAAATAGTACGTATGTGTTTCATGTTTATATTAAAAATTTATTATAATTTTTTTTTCTAAGCCGGCGCAATGCACGGGTCTAAAACCTAAATCCCAATCAAAGTAGGAAACTAATTAAATAAAGAAGATATAATAAAAAAAAATCTAATCAATTAGAAATTCATAATCAGACTCTAACCTAAATCTAAATCATGTGACAGACTACAAACTATTAAATCTTGGGCCACAAGGTCTTTCACCTCGTATTCACTACACCCAGGGAAATCTTCCACTTAATTGTCTGGGTCAAAAAAAACATCAGCGAACATCAGCCATCTTTCCCCACTTAATTGTCTGAAAGAAATGTGCGTACAAAGCAAGCCAAATTACCAATTTTTTTTTTTTTTAAAGCGGATTATCAAATAATTCTGTGCGATTATTCAATAAAATTTATCCCTACAACTATTTACTTAATATATAATTACAAATAATTATACATTTAAATTTGTCTGAATAATATCTTCAAAATAATATCACATTTACTATTTTTTCATTAGTTTTTAGATTTGTGTTAAATTGAACATAGTACTTTCAGAATTTTCAGAAATTTTAATTTTGTGTTGAATTCAACATAATACTTCAAATGTATATTGGTTATGTATATTGGTTTGAAGCCAATGATATCATGTTCACTATTTTTTCATCAAATTTTCACGTGTTAAATTCAACACAAAATTTTCCATCCCGTTGAATTCAACAAAATATTAAATCATATAACAAAATATATACAAATGGATGTTGTTTTGAAGCCAATGATCCCTCGATCATAAATTTGTAATCAAATCAAGCAAACGATATATTAAAAAAAATTATTACTATTTTAATAATATAAATGTGATTTAATTTTAATTGGGTAGTTGTTCCTACCTTAATGGAAACTATTATGTAATCCTATAAATACGTTCCACAAATATAGGTCAATGATTGAATTACAGAAGAGCATTATCATCCGTCTTTTTCCAGATTTGAATTTTGTTTAACTGGTAATATAATTTCGAAAGTGAGAATTAATTGGTTCAATTGAAAAGTTGTGAAATAATTTGGTGGAATTATACTCCTTGACCATTCGGTCACTATCCCATAAAAAAAATAATAACACCAAGAAAACAGTAAGAGAAACAAATTAAGGGTCTACTGAACACCTAAGCGTTGGGAAACAAGCAAGAATAAGCACAATTAGTGCGTTCCACTTTATTTCGTTTTTTTTTCGGGCCAATTAATTAAATTAAATATTTTACATAATGGACTCCAAGATCTTAAGCACTACGAAAAATGTGGAGCAGCTATTGACACACTTTGTCGCTGTATTTCCACTTGCCATTAAATAAAAGCAAGTAATAACTTACAAGTGCGAGATCCATTGACGATCATACCAGGACGGCTAAAACGCCCATTGAACAGGGAAAAAACTTCCTCCACCTATGTAATATGGTCTCTGCCAAACAAAGTAAAGAAGGAATGAGCAAATCAAATACAAATATAGAAATTCAATGGGACTAACTTGCTCTCAAAAGACGTCTTGTAAGAGGATGATTGTCTTAGGCTTTATAAAAAACTCAGGATCAGGTAACACAAGCGATGTGGGATTCAACATGCCCCCTTACGCGCAGGGTGGACTTTGACAAACCACTACGAACGGATATCAGGAGAAGGGCCCAACATCGATATGAGATTCAACATGCCCCCTTATACGCAAAGTGATTTTTCTTTTTTTAACAAAACACTACGAACGGATATTGGGGGACCCAATATCGATGTGGGATTCAATACACCCAACATCAAACAAGAGTCCTGGCTCTAGTACAATGTCGGAAATCTGCCTAACTCGCCCTTAAAAGACATATTGTAAGAGAAGGATTGTCTTAGGCTTTACATAGCTCATGATCAAGTAACACAAGCAATGTGGGATTCAACAATATAAAAGGAAGATCATGAGAGAACTTACTTGCAATATGAACTGTGTACAAAAAAAATTATGCACCAAAATACTGCATCAAATCATCATCGAACGAGCAGTCAAAATCACCCGTATCCATCAAACTTGTGCTGTCAAATCCGAGATTAAAGGGACTGTTAAATCCTGCATAATCTAGCGAAAGACTATTGATTGGAGATCCAAAAGGATTATCACTAATTCTATCCTGATCATTCCTTGACGAGTCTTTTCCAGAAAGGTGATCTCTGCCGGTGTTATCCTTCCCACTGCTGTGAAACACCGGTAAATGGACTCCAGAATCCGCTGGTAGAGGCTGGAGTTCATGATATGTAGGCACTTGATGGAAGCCAGAACTTTGAGGATCGTGATCCAAGTAGTGATCTTGAGGTCCATATTGAGGGCTGGGATACAACCCGGAAACGTAAGGGGCATTATGCAAGCCAAAATATTGGGGTTCACGATGAAACCCAGAATCTTGTTGACCATGAAGCAAATCATAAGGTTCTTGGTTAGTAGTTTGAGTCGTTGGATAGTGTAAGGCGCTGTTGTCCACAATCATGCTATCCGTGGAGATCAAATTGGTAGATGGAAGGATTGAGAAACTGTTGACCTCAGACGCTGGTAACTTAGATTGGTCCTCTGGATCGTTGTCTGGGTTCCTCGTGGCTGTGAATCCGTCAATTTCCTGCTTGTTTTTATCAAGAGGATGCTCATTTTTTTCATTTCGGGTTGATCGATCCCGTTTTCTTTTTCTTGGTTGCTCTTCCCCTTCTTCTTTATCACGTAATTGATTCGGTTGATCTGTTATATCTAAAAGACAACCAGATTGATCAGCATCCGTAAGTTCATTTATGTTCCCATGTTTAGAAGAGACAGAGCCAGCACCATCATCAACACCATCAACGTCATAGTCACTGTCACTACTCAAAGAAGGTTTCTTGTTTCCACCACGGTTAGAAGAAGGTGCCTTCGTTAAGCCAGATGACCCATTATCACTACTAGGCTGCATAATTAGGGCTTCTTCTCTGCTCAAAACACCCAACCAAATGGAACTCTCCTTCGCCGTCATCTTATCTTGTAAACACTTTGACTGGCGAATCAGTCTCCTAATCTTTGCAAAATCAGGCGACATATGCTTTATAACAGCAGTCAAAACCCCAACTTTCCACATTTTCTTCAAATCATGCGGCTTCTTATATGGAGGAGATTGACCCTTTGGTAGCCCTAATCTCATCCACCACTCTTCATTCCCCATCGGCCACCAAGGTGGAGGAATGCCTTTCTCCAATGGGTACTTCCTCTGAGGAGGATCACAGTGTTGCATCAAAGAAGACAAAAGAGAACCCAAAGTTGCATCCTGCAAATCCTGAAGAACGCTTTGTGGGTTTCCATTTTGATTCCCATTTCCAACATCTTTAGCAACAACACATTCAGCTTCGTATTTGGCTATGGCAGCAGGGCCATTCTTATCAAACTTCACTTTTTCTTTCCACCAAGCTCTTATATTATCCGATGAACCACTCACTGGCTTACCCTTCTCAGGTATGATCCCATATACGAATCCACGGGCTTTGCATACTTCCATAAGCTTCAACATGTACTTCAATATCCCGTCCTGAGCTCTAGACATTTTCTTCCGGCGAGCCTGATCAGTAGTGTGCTTTGCCTTCTCCTTCGCCATGGCTTGCTGCGCCAAAACCTTCTGCTTTTCCTTGATTCTCTTGAGCTTAATCCGGTCCTTCCACATTCTTCTCTCCAATTCCTCTGGCTCAATCTCTTCATCACTAACATCTTTCTCCGCTATAATCTCACACCTTATGTCATCAACATCGATATCCGAACTGTCGCCCAACACATCACCATTCAACATAAATTGCTCCATTCAAATCAAATGATACAAAAAAACAGAACACAGCTCATATAATCACAACTCTCAAATACTAATCTTTGATTTCATCAAAATTTCGTTATTTAACAACGAAACATATGAACAAACATTTAAAATTCGGGAGTTCAAAGAAAACCAGTAATTTCTATTTCTAAAACGATCACAATTACACAACGAAAGGGTACCAGCAATAATACTTAAATCCGAGGCAAAAATCTAAAATTACAACAAAAATCATAGAACAGCTTCTTCAAAGGAATCGAAAATAGAGGCGATTGAAATAAAGAACTTATGGAGCATACCAGGTATCAGCTCCAATCTCTTCGAAAACACCCATTTCTGTTTCGAAAACCCTAAAGATCGATAGTTTGCTACGCCGCGCTGAATCAACGAACAATCTAACGATGGAGGAAGAGAATCAGAAAAGTGAACGGAAAAATGACGGATACACAATTCAAGGACTTTTACACGTTCAATTGGTGCGATGTGACTATTTGTGCGTGATTTTAGAGGGAGAAGTTGAGGGTCAAACACAAACTATTGTTGGGGGTGGTGGCTGTGAGTGCCAAAGTACAAAAGGATGAAAAAACTTACCTGTACTTTGTTGTCACCTCCCGTTTTTTCTATATTTTCTTTTCTCCGTTAAATTGTAATTTGGGCCTTTTATGTTTGGTCATTTTTTCTATATTTCTTAATAAATTTAGTTTGTTCTACTTTGAAGCTGGTAAAACTTACTGAAATAAAATAGAATAAAATAATAATAAAATTTAAATTATTTTGGTAATGACACAAAATAGTCATTATCATTCATGATATTGGAATGAACATTCTTATTCTAATATTCGATTAGTGTTGGAAATAAATTAGGAACGGAATGTATTTATATAATAAAATCTCTACTTAAAAAATATATAATTTTTTTAAATAAAAAATATTCAAATATAAATCAAATGAAATTATAAGTAAGAGGGGTGTGTGTGTGTGTGTGTAAGAGAGAGAAGAAGAGAAAAGGAAGAAAACGAGCGAGGCAGTGGATAGGCGGTGGGGGCTGGCGAGGGTAGGCAGTGGTGCTACCAACCCGCCAGGAGGAGGGGGCAGTAAGGCTGGTCATAAGTCGGGCTTTACCTAGGGTATTACAAAAAATTAGTAGGTCCAAGCCCAGGCCAAGCCATATTGTTAGGCCCTATTATCTTGCCCAAGTCTGTCGTCTATGGAATTTTTCAAACCCAAGCTCGGTCCTATAATTTTTTTTTTATAATTTAAAAAGTAATCAATAAAATAACAAATAAAAATTATAAATACATTCATTCGTAATAATTAGTACTTACTAATATATATTTTCATCAACAGAAAATAAATAACATTCATTCACATTACACACTAAAATAAAATACATTTATTCATAGCAAAATAAAATAAATACATATATAAGAAATCGTAGGGTCGAGTCGGGCTAGTCCTAAATAAAAATGGTTATACCCAAGCCCGGCCTTAAAAACGAATGGGCCTAAATTTTGGGGCCCTTGCCCGGTGATGGACTTGAAAATCAAGCCCAAGCCCTAAAAAAAATAATGGGTTAGGTGGGTCCCCGGCCCATAACCACCCCTATGTGGGGCTGGGGGTACCAATGGGGGGTTGGGGATTGGTTAGAATATGTTTGTGTGTGTGTGTGTGTGTGTGTGTGTGTGTGTGTGAGAGAGAGAGAGAGAGAGGGAGAGAGAGAGAAATAGCATCTGATGCCAATTATCTGCGTCAGTTTTTAATCGGAGAAGGTGGTGTAGGGAGGAAGAAGGAAGGAGAGGGGAAGTGTAAAAATAAAAAATTAGGGGATATTTTTGTTTAACTTTTCAAAGGGTAAAATAATAATTTAATTAAATTTCATTCCCATTTCATTATTTGGACAGTGTTTGGTCACCTTTTTTGGCTAGTGAAGGATTAAAATATAATCCCATGTAATTAGGATAAACTAATACCAAGTTTATCTTGGGATTGATTAATCTCATGTTTTGTGGAATTAAAAAATCATTGGTAATGGGAATGAAATTTAATCCCATGTAACAAACATATGAATGGAATGATTATTTCCACGACTATTCTAATCCCTTGTCGAATCCCATGTACCAAACATGTCATAACGACTCACTTAGTTGAATAGAATGGAATTAAGGGTTTTTTTTTTTGTTCAAGATGTAATGGAATCAACGTGAAATGGAATAGATGGAATATGAAATGAAATGAGAGAATGAATGAAATCGATTTGTTAATTGAATCACAATTTCATTCTCTTATTTGGTTGTCATGGAATGAGAAAAATAACAGAATAATGAAACATGGCAAAATTCTCATAATGTCCTTTTAGATATCGAATTTGGATGAATATCTAGTAATAGATGTAAATTAATTTTCATAATCACAATAATACGAAAATTAATTAAAGATCTTAATCATACATGATTAAAAGGACATAACAATTTTAATAACAGTTATCGAAAGCATACTTATTTTAGCTATTGCAGATGATTGATCATTGCAGCGGATTACACATTAAGTCTTCCTCTCTATGATCCAGATTTTTAACCCTTAAAACTAGACTAGAGAGTGGACCTAGTATTTATAATAATAGTTTTTCATTGGACCCTCCCATAACGGGTTTCAATGAGATCTAAAACTTACATTTGCCACTCAATTGAACTTCTACACAAAAGATTTCACAACCCAAATCAAAATGTGATCACTATTTAATTCGACGGCTTATATAATAGACTATTCATTAAACCGTTTTTATAAAATAATTAATTCAATTAACGTTAGCCCATATTTCATTAAAAAAATTCAAGCATTCTCCTACTTGGGCAACATTAATTGATTTTTAGGTACTTATAAATTTAATTTTCTCTCAGGTTAATAAAAGAAAAAAATTATTTTGTACGGACACACATTTTAAAGAAATCATAATCTATAAGTAGTACCTTGATAAACTTATCCGATCCAACATGATCTTAATATTGGACTATGATAGTTTATATGTTAATCTCAACAAACATAAAACCCTTCACAGTCACGAATACTTATAATCATATCAACATAGATCGTAAGTCCAGTAGTTTAATAAGAAACCAATGCCAACATGTAATAATTATCTATATCCATTGTCTTTTATCCGTCTTCATTACAATTTCTTAACAAAATGAAATTGTAATTGCAATTCCTCAACAATATGAAATTGTTGTAATTGCTCAACAAAATGAAATTTCTGCAATTCTTCAACAAAATGAAATTTCTTGACTTTAACAAATTATGTGTCACTAACAATTCACCACGAGATCTTAAAGTAGTGTTTTATAACAACCAAAAGTATACAATTGTAATTCTTAACGCAAAATATCTTAAGATACCATATTATACATTCAATTTAAATAATATAGTACGCAATAAAATATACAACTGTAATTATTAAGGCTCGCAATACCTTAAGATATCACATTATATATTAAATTCAAATAATATGATATGCAATAATATAACACGCAATAATAATGATCATAAAAAATATTTCAATTTTGCAAATTGCATAATAATGGTGATCAATGTGTACACGACATAATCATCAAAATAAAGAAAATCACAAAGGCTCCCACCAAACTAAAAAATCAAAAGACTCAATGACACTTATATTCACAACGTATTCCTTGAACGCTAAGGGCCTTAAACCTTTGGTTAGAGGATCAGCTAGTATGGACTTAGTTCTTATATGCTCAATCACGATATCTCACTTCTTCACTAAGTCCTTAACTGTGAAGTACTTGATTTTCATATGCTTGGAATCCATACTGATTTTATTGTTCTTGAAGTAGAACACAATTGCATTATTGTCACAATAAATCACAATAGGTCGAGAGATAGAATCAATAATTTGCAACTCCGAGATCAGGTTTCTCAGCTAAACAGTTTGAGAGGATACACCATAACAAGTTACAAACTCAACATACATAGTCGAGGATGCAATTAGGCTCTGCTTGACACTTTTCCATGAAATGGTACCAGTTTTACACATCTGCATATTGAACTTTTTAAGCACATGATCGATACAGGTTCTCTGAGATAGCCCAAGGAGGTTTCAAGATCTATCACAATGAATCTCAATAACCAGGACAAAAGATGCTTCTCCGAGATCATTCATGTCAAAATTAGCAGACAAAAGACGTTTGGTATCATTCCGGAGATTTACATCGCTAGTAGCAAGTAGAATGTCATCAACATAGAGAACCATGAAAATAAACTTGCACACACTGATTTTCATGTACACACATTGATCAAACTTGTTTTCTACAAAACCATAAGACGTCACAATCTTATCAAATTTCAAGTACTGAGAAGCTTGTTTGAGACCATAAATGGACCTTTTTAATCTGCATCCCATGTTCACTTTTCCATTTTTCTTAAATTCTTCAAACTGTGATATGTAAACCTCCTCACTCAAATCTCTATTAAGAAAAGCTGTCTTGACATCCATTTGGTAAAACTCTAAGTCAAAATGAGCTACCAATGTCATAATTAGCCTAAAGGAATCTTTGGTGGAAACTGGTGAAAAAATCCATGTGAAATCAATGCCTTCTCGCGGTGTATACACTTTAGTAACCAATCGGACCTTGAATCTTTCATCATTCCCTTTGTTGCCTCTCTTAGTCTTTGTCAATTTTCCTCTCACATAATCAACACAAACTCCCAAGTCATTAGAATCAAGAGGAGGAATAATCCTATAACCAATTAAGTGTTCTACTCGTTCCTTAGAAATGTGCCCAAACGCTTATGCTACATTAACAAAGATATTTCCTTAGTCAAAGATCTTTTAGCAGCAGTGTTTTCAACATTGTAAGAATAAGCAGATAATAACGACAATCTATAAAACCCATCAGATAAAAAAATAATTGTTAATCACTTTAGAGTCATAGATCATCTCAACTCTTTTATTTGCAAAAGTAAAACAATATCTAGTTTTGTCAAGTACTGAAAGGGAAACCAAATTCCTTCTAAATGAAGGTACACAAAAAAATTGTTCAAAACAAGCTAAAAATCATAATCTAATTCTAAAACAGCAATCCCAATATGTTCAACTCCAATCCTGATGTCGCTGCGAACTTTAAACTTTGACTCTTTCTCATTTGGTTTTCTCAAGTTTCTTATCCCCTAGTTCCTTCTTCTTCTTCTTCTTCTCTAGCCAATTCTTAAACTTAAAGCAATCAACCTTCTTAGGACCCTCCTTGTTGCAGTGATAGCACTTAATGACTATGTACTTGGCATCTCCATTTTTCTGCTTCTCACTCCCACTTTTCTTGAAATTCTTAATTTTCTTGTGATCGTGGAAGTTGGGCTTTTTAGTCTTTTCATCTCTCTTCTGATTATTCGGTTTTCTAGGGGCAACAAAATGAGCAGATTCTTTCTTTTCTATTTTTCAACTTTTCTTCCTTAGCCACACACTTAGTGATCAGATCATTCACACTCCAAGTCTGATTCTGGGTGTTGTAGGCAGTCTTGATTTGGCTAAAAGAAGATGGCGGAATGTTGAGAGCTTGATGAACAATGAACTTATCGAGAATGAGAATGTCTTGTATATTCAATCTAGTTTGAAGATGCACCATTCTCAGGATGAATTTGTGAACGCCTTTTATATCATCATACTCATATTCATCAATCTATCCATAAAATACCCAACTTTGGCATTGTTAGATATCTGGTATATGTTTTCCACAGCAACGAGAATTTCCTTAGCATTTTTGCTCTAAGGTATTCCTCCAAGGAAATGCTCAACAGTGGACCTCTTGATTGAAATGAGACTCAAACGGTTCGATCTTTCCCATTTCACATAATGAGCTCTCTCAACTTTAGTGCTCTTATCAATAAGTCGATGAGATTCATCTTCATGCAGAGCCATGTCTAAGTCGATTATTCCTAAAGCGGACTCTATGTCTGATATTCATCTCTTATAATTTGACCCATTTAGAATTTTAATTGTAGCGCTATTATTGTTCACAATAAAAGAAATTGTTTTCACAAAAACAAAAATAAAAAAATTGCAACTAGATTAATTGTATAAGTAATAGGCAAAATACTCAAATAAGAATAAACAACACAATATAAGAATCAATTGTGTTATCATAAACTCCCCTTAGGTAGAGTCTACAATAAATAACTGTTCTCGAAGCACGAAGATCAACAAAATAAAGAAAATTTATAGATTTAAAAATTCATCCCATTTGGGCAGATTGACCTTTAAATCCATATATTTCTTTCAAAAGACAATAAAACAAATAATTCTTCAAAATTCATTCCCTTTGAGTAAACAAATTTATCAAATTATTTATCTCACACAATATCCTTATGCAATTAAATTAATTTGCACAATAACCCCTTTTGAGAAGGTAAATGTACAAATTAATCTAAATTTTTTCCCATCAATAAAATAAGAACTCAAAATCTTACAAATTTTGTTAGTTAAATCACTTTAGTGAAATAATCTCAACAATTCACAAGCAAATGTTCCAAATTGGAAAAATTAAACAATATTGTCTACCAACAAAATTAATTTATACAATAACCCTCTTTGGGCAGGTAAATGTACAAATTAATCTAAAAAAAAATTCATCAATAAAATAGGGACTTAAAATCATACAAACTTTGTTGGTTAAATCATTTTGGAAAAATAACCTCAACGCTTCACAAGCAAACGTTTCAAATTGAAAAAATTAAACAATATTGCCGAACAACAATAGTGCATATTAGCGATATATATGTATATGATCAAAATAAAATGAAGTCCGTCACAAAATATACTTTCAGTAATCAACGATCAATTATAGTTGCAAGAATTTGAACAATGGTTTTTACTACACTTTTAAACTAATTCTCAAATTAGTTTATGTGACTTAAAATTAAGAAAGAGAGTACACATTAGAATACTACACTCCTATTCCATATAAACTAACATAATTTTTGGTAAATTTTCAATAGAAAAACATACCAAAAAATAATTTTAAGCTAATTAAATCACATAAATAAGTAATAATTAACTAAAAAATATTTTTCATCCTCAAAATATCAAATAAATTACCTAGAAAAATAGAGGACAGAAAAACGAGTGCATAGAAAAAATCAAGACCCAAAACGAATCCTGGATGGAATCGCACACGCTCCACGAGCTAAAATTAAGTCCCAACAAGCTAGTTTAGTTGATAATTTTAGGCCCAATAGGGAATTATTCCAGCAGGCTACTTAATAAATAAACAATTGCCCAATAAGCCCATTAGAATATATGTATGGCCTACTAAACACTTTTTTTATGCCTATTTGGCCCATAAATACCTTAGTTCCAGCCCAAAACGCCCCTTATTTCAAAATGTTAGGGTCCATTAAAAACTTTTAGGCCCAATAGACCCAAAATTAATTCTATTCAAACTTTAAGGCGTTATATGTTTAAATTGAAATTATTTGGGTCAAAGTGAGATTCTAGTCAAACTTCCGGAGTATAAACTGTCAAAACCCCTAACCCTAATTTCAATCTCCTCTGCTTTTTTTGTTTTTTCGTTGCCTCCATATTGCTCATGTTAACCAAATCCTCGTCATTAAAGTTATAAAATCCTTCATTTTCAACGCTAGTTAGTTCTTCGTAGCCGTCATCATCAAAATCGACGGAGTCGAGATTGCTGTCGGAGGCGCCGGGGGGCGATTTGCGATGCAGCTTGATGAGGTGATCAAGGACTTGATCGACGCTTCGCCTATGGATGTAGAAAGCAGAGAGTACCATTACCGAGGCTCCGAATAAGGCCTCCAGCGCCAGATGTACAGCCGATACCGACACCGACACCAATGATGAAAACGACGACGAGTCTATTGGTTTAGTTTAATTGTAATGGAAACAGCGCACTGTGGGTTTAAGTGTTTTTCTTGGGTTCATGGCCGAAATAGTACTAAAGTAATAGAGACTCGATTTTTTTTGTTCGGCTGCAGTGATAACTATGCGGCTAGAAAGGTGCATAGTTCGAAAATAAACCTAGGTAGGAAAAACACAGGTTTGTCTAAGAAGCTGATGAATGCATTGAAAACAAACCACGCGACCAAACAGAGGTTTTCTCACGAAAGTTGTTCTTGGGAATCAACCCAAGATCCGATGGCTGACATTCCTTCAAATCTCGAGTTGGCGGCCATTGTCATGAGGACCATATTCGTGACAATTCTAAAGCCCTAAATTTTACAATCAATCGAAACAAAAAATCATACGAAATCATGGCTCAAAGATTTAGCCCAAAAAAAATAAAAATAAAAAATAAAAATATTTCCAATTTCTAATTGTAAATCCTAAATCATGTATGTTGGCTCTGATACCACGTGTAGATTAATTATCATAATCACAATAATATGAAAATTAATTAAAGATCTTAATCATACATGATTAAAAGGACACAACAATTTCAAGAACGGTTCTTGAAAGCATACATATTTCAGCCATTGTAGATGATTAATTGTCATAACAGATTACACACTAGATCTTCCTCTTTATGATCTAGATTTTTGTTATGGTGGCTCTCAATGAAAAGAAACCCTTAAAACTAGACTAGAGAGGAGACCTAGTATTTATAATACTAGTTTCTTATTGGGTCCTCCCATAACTGGCTTCAATGAGACTCAAAACCTACACTTGGCACTCAAGTGGGATTTTACACAAAAAATGTCATAGCTCAAATCAAAATGTGATCACTATTTAATTGGACTGCTTATATAATAGACTATCCATTAACTCATTTTTATAAAATAATTAATTCAATTGATGTTAACACATATTTAATAATAAAAAATCAACAATAGATTATTTAAAAAAAATAATAGGGATAGACTTTTGGGAATGGGTTTTTGTGGAAAATAGTTTTTTATTCTATTGGGTTAGGTTGATTCCAGCCCATGAACTATAGAATTCAATTTCATCATCTTTTGGTCCAATGGAATCAAATTTTTTATTCCATTGGACAACCAAATAAGGGAATCGAAATCAATGGTGGAATGACGATTTTATTTCACCCTGATTTCGTTCAACCAAACAAGCTGTAAGGGTTTTAATTTTTTTTTTATTGTTTGAATAAATGTTTTAGATGAAGAGTTTGATTGCGTAATTTCATAATTCTATGGTTGGGATAAACAAGTATTTGTACGTAGAATTCTGAAATCTATCTAATTTTAATAATAAAAAATGTGAAAATATATCTCATAATATATTTTTTATTTAGTAATTTAATAATATAATTCTTATACATATTTTAGTAATGTAATTTTAATAATATAATTTTAATAGTATAACTTCAATTCTACATAACTATTTTAATAATATAATTTTTATACTTATTTTACAAATATAATTTTATTGTATAATAGATAGAGAGAAGAGAGAATCTTGAAATTCATACAATTAGAAAATAGGAAATGGAATTGAAGTGAAATGGATGAAAAAATGAAAAAATAACAAATTCTCTTTTGGAATGATTTAGAAAAAAAAACCATTTGTTTTGAAGGAATATGTAAATCTTTCTTATTCTTCTATTTTATAAGTGAATGGATTTCATATATTTCTCTTTATAGTACCCAAGCAAAAAATTTCCTAAATAGAATTTGTGAAATCCTTTGCTCAAATGAAATTCTCCTTTAAATTACCTTACCCAAACATGACCTAACTTGGATAAAAATTAATCATATACACTTTACATGATAAGGACTAATATAAGGGTATCTTGTCTTTTTACATATCAAATAATTATTTATATTTTTTTTTTCCAAACTTTCCCTTTTCTTTTTCACATTCATTCATTTTCTATTTTATTCTCCTTATTATGCATCTTCATCCTCCTTATGCAACTATTCCCATAAATGCCCAACTACCACCAACAACAGACCCTCCACCACTACTAGTAACAAAACCTATCGTCTCGTCCAACAACAAACCATACCACCATCATCAACATACGATCCCTACATCATTGCCACTAACCAATTGGAAGACTCAGGTAGATCCATAAGCGTCCACACTTGGTGACACACCCCAGAGTTTAAAGGTAAAATGAAAGAAATAAATAAGTCTATTTTGGGGAAAGCAAAGAGAAGGATTTTGGGAAAGCAAAGAGAAGGACTTTTAAATGCATAGATTTTCTCATAAAAGAACATAGATCGATTTTTTAAGGAAAAGAGTTGCCACCTAACATTGAGTTTATTTGATGTGTTAGGTCGCCTAGGTCACCGAATTTTATGAAACCAATTTCGAAATGCCCTAAGTTAAGTTTTGACTCCAAAAATAAGGTCCAACCAACGATACATCATAAAAAAATTAGAGGGTCAGTGATGTTCGAGAAAGGTAATAGGCACCCCAAGACACCCGTTCTAAAATGATGTCTTATGTCTAATTAAGTCCACTTATCCTAAGTCCAAATGTCTTATTCTGTTTTTGAAATCATTTCCCTTTATTATAAAATTGTCTTTTTGGTTTTTGAAATTAAAGTGAGATAAAGTTTTTGTATTTTTTTTTAAATGCTCCCTTGGTAGAACCTCTATCAAATATTAGAAGAATTAACATGGATAATTTCCAAGGGGAGTTTTATCAATATATCAAATAAACTTCCTTAATCGAAAAGGGAAAATTAATCGAAGTGGGTCATGATAATCTAAGGGCAATATGAATATAAATGTAAATGATAAATGAAATGATGTTAAAATTAACATGATATGAAACTAACTTAAATTCAACTTTTAATGTCTAAAATGAGCCGATGTAACTTTAATTTTGTTATGAAAAAATAGAAATAACAATGATTTAGTTAGAAGTGAATGCAAAATAATGACCTCAATGAAAAAAATTGTATTATGTCATGCTTAAAGTGTAATTTTAAACAAAAGATGAGCAAATGGCATGTTAAAATTAACAAACTGCATAAAACAAGGGGAAATTTCGATATGATATGTCTAAATCATAATGCATGAAGTCTTAATCTTGTGTCATGCAAAAACGTGCTCGTTTATAATGAAATGTGTTTATATCAAAAAATAGTTCCACCAACAGTATGGTTTAGTCAACTCAGACGTGGAGAATTGGTGATAGTCTGGAGAACGTCTTCAGAGGAGTTAGAGTCTTCAAGCCTTCAGAACCCTGATCCTGCACTTATCTGAGATGGATAGGCGTTGTCTGGCCTGGCCTTCAGGTCGATACCTACACACAGGACTTGTCAGGGTGTTCCCAGCGTGTTCCCTTTGATGTGAGAGTAAGAGCTCAGGGGGAAGAAAATGAGGTCACTTGGATAAAATACAACTATTACCTCTACTTCGCAACCTCCTGAAAGGTTTACCAATGTTTTCCTTTTATAGGCAAGAGCGTCATTAGCATCCCAAAAATTAGGGCCTTAAGCTCGATTATCTACCCAAATTTGGTGCGTGGAGAGTGTGAGGGGGATTAGAGCAATAGGCCTAGGCCTTTGATAATTAGTGGAGAATCCCATGGGCCAGGCCATTAAGTTTAATAGGCAGACTTGGGCACCATGGTGGTGGTCGAGATGGCCACGCTGATCTGACCCTCTACGGTGATATCTCCTGTCTTTACTGGAGATTCCTATATGGCGATCGTTAAGTCCTCCATGATTATCGACCTGAGAAGATGTCGACTTATTATTAGTCGGTCTCATCAGACTGTTTGGTGATGTGGCACTTTTGATCCAGGTGACAAATGCATAGTGGCTGGTTGATTTTAACCCACGTCAGTTGCCCCCCCCCCCCCTCCCCAAGCCTTAGCATGGAAATAGAACATGAGACGTTGAGGGTTCTGATCAAGGCTTGCTGGAGAACGGAATACTTGGCTCATGGTAATAAAGCTTGGCATCAAAAATTAGCTCAGCATAAAAAATTAGCTCAGTTGGCCTGTACTTGGCTTCTGCGAGAAGCCTGATTGCAAACTTGGCGGATGTATGACATGTGGCATGATAGCGCGCAGATCGAAGCTCTACCCACCGTCTGATTAATACGACGATTCGTCTTCTTGGCTCACCTATAAATAGGCATTTCATTTCTCGAATTTCCTTCACACCAGAGTATTCGTGAAAGCTCCACCTGACCTCAGAGCACGGTACTCTCTCTTTCTTCTTCCTCAAATCATATCTTCATCTTTTTCGTCGGGGTATAGCCCGTTTGAGTCTGAAAGGACCAAGGCAAGATCCTCCATTCAGCAGATCAAGCTCAGTTTGTCTGCCACTAAGGTTGATTGTAAGACCCCGATTTCTTAGAGACAAATAGTTTTGGTGGCATTTTTATAATATTTCGGAAATAGCAGGGAGGATTTTGAAATCAAAGATGTAATTTAAAAGTTTAGGGGACCAAATTGTAAACTTTCAAAAACATAAAAATAAAATTTGTTTTAATTTATAAACTTAACTAAAATGAAGGGGGTTTAAGTGCAATTATATATATATATATATATATATATATTGTTAATCATAGAAAGAGAAGTGGTGGAGATGAGGATCGGGCCTTTCTTTTCTATCAACACACACACATATATGTATATATACATACACATGCATTCATCCACACGTCAGAGAGGGGAGAAAGGTCGAGAAGAATCAAGAAAACGAAGAAGGGGAGTCGGTGGCCCAAATTTCTAACAATATATATATATATATATATATATATATATATATATATATATATATATATATATATAGAGAGAGAGAGAGAGAGAGAGAGAGAGCAAAATCACAGAGGAAACGAAACAGAACCGAAATAGAATCCGAGAAGACAAAATAGAGAGAGAGGAGAACCGGAGGAAAGAAAGAGGGGATCGGCGGGCGTATATCGTCGTCGGCATGGGTATTTGAGTAATCGTCGCCGCCGTCGGTAAAGATGGGTATGTGATTCCTCTGTTTATTTTAGTGTCGGTATGCATAGGTGGGGTTGTTCCGTCGCTGGTGGTGACGATGATCGTGTATACGATGCATGTGTGTTGTCCGTCCAATCGACGGCGGGGTCGTCCACTCCGGTGGGATGTCGCCGGCGGTAGGTTAGAGAGAGAAAACTCACCGGCGGTGTGGGTTTTAGTTGGGGAAGTGTGTGTGTGTGATCATCGCCGATGGTGTGTGTGCTGTGTGCATGCGTGTATGTGTGAGTGTGCGCTCCGGAGTGTGTGTATGTGTGTCGCCGTCGGTTATTTTAGCCAGCGGTAAGAGAGAGATAGAGAGAGAAAGAAATGGGTGTTGCGTTGGTGCCATAACTAGTGTGTGTTGTATGTGCCGTGTGTGTGTTCGGGTCGGGGGTGAAGATCGGCGAAGGAAAGGAGTGTTGGCCCGTGTTGAGATGGTGCGGCCGGAGCTCCAGACTGAAACAAAGACCGTAGAGCAGAAACCGTAACAGAGAAAGAGGAAAGAAAGAAAAGAAAAAAAAAAAAAAAAAAGGAAAGAAGGGCAAAGCAGAAATTACGCAAACCCCCCCAGTAGAATTCAAAAATCCATCTTACGGCAGACGAAAAAATCTGGGAGAGGTAGAATTCCGAACTTTCTTAATATATGAATTTAATTGTCTCGTGGATGATTAAGAAGCTAATTATTAGCATTGAAATGTCAAAAACGAAGGTAATAAATAATGAGACCATTAATATAAACAAAGTTGATATAAGTAAACCGAAACGGAGCAATGTTAATTTAATGATGATATTCTAAAAGAAAAGACGGGAAATAGGAAATTAAGGAAATTAGGGTTTGCATGGCGTGATTTGGGTATTTTTATACAAAATATTAATTTAGACTCTGTCGCTATTAAGTTCGCAGGCACCGGAGTACCGGTAAGGAATAAGCGGTTAAGTCTACAAAAATGGATATTCAAGTGAGTGTACTGTCTTCTTACCAAACTATTTTTCTATGATGGAATATGTATTTACTTAAATTATATGAATTTATAAATGATATGGATCAAGTAGGATTTGGGTGAGTTGGTAAACTGGATTCTCGGAAGATTTCGGTGGTTTTCGAAATGAAGTGGAAAATGAATTTTTGTTGGATTTGGTGAAATCAGATGGTGTTTTAAAAGAGAATAAAAAACATCTATTTTTTTAAAAATGCCTGGTTTCTAAAAAAAATGAAGGGTGGAAAGGTGGTTTTAATGAAAATCAGACGTTTTCTCTAAAAGAAGATGTGAAATATGATCTTTGGATTTAAAAGTTGGTTTTGAGAAAAAGAGATAGACGTAGTGATTTGACGATGTTGAGTAGACGATATTTATTGAGTTATGATTTGATGATGCTGTATTTGATTTGACGATGTCATAGTATTTGTCTGTTTCGATAGAGTGAGGTTATCCGCTTCGACGGAGTGATGTTATCCGCTTTGGCGGAGTGATGTTTATCTACTTCAGCAGAGTGATGTTAAACATTTATACTGCGCAGTAATTATCCGCTTCGGCGGAGTGATGGGTGTTCGTAGGAAGGCATATCCTACGGATGGTACGGTACCGTTGCAAACTCCCGATCGTGAGGTTAAAACGATCACTATGGCTAGCCAGTGTGTGTTGTAGTGGAATTGTGGTTTGAGATGTGGTGTTTTACTTATATTGGGTGAGTTGTTATTTATTACGGTGATTGGTATGATTTTATACTAGATGGATTTGGATAGAACTTATCTATATTGCTTTATTTTCATTGCTTATATACTCATGTTTGATCCATATTCAATTGTGGTAATAATTAGAATGCTTTATTATTTTAAAAATGTTTTACTAAGAAGGCAATACACTCACAGGTACAATAGCTAGGAGTCGGTCCCCTACTGACACTAGATAGAGCTATGTGATGGAGTCATGTAGGCGATTGAGAGAAACTGTCAAAAGCGAACCTAAAAAGGTTCATGGATAAATACTTTTAGTTAGAAAAATTTCGGGACGGGTGTGCCCCCCTAATAGATGTATGTACTATCCAGTGGGTGTATATTGTCAAAAAAATTTATTTGGATTTTGGTGATGTCATGTTGTAGTTACGCCTGCCTCAGAATGACGGGTGTCCGGGACGGGTTGTGACATTGATGCTCCAGAGGTTGAGTGGACGACCTTGTCATCCGAGAGGGCCTGCAGGTCGGTCAGAGCGGGAACCTCCCAGTCTCCTGGCGAGGCCAGCGGTCCTCGACTTTGGAGGGCAAGAAGAGAAGCGGGCTCTTTTGAGGGCCCCGATGTGAAGCTCGGTGAGGGTCCTACCGTCGAGCTTGATATTGAGGAACCGTTCATCGCAGAAGCTACAGCCCCTCCATCATTGCTGAGTCGGGCCTCGACGACCACCCGAGTTCCTGAGCTGCTCATCTGCGAGGTCCTACAAGATGCTCTGGTCTAGTAGGTTGAACCCGAGCTGTCGAAGAAGGATGTGAATACTTTTCGCTCCAAGTACGCCTTCCCCTGCACAGTGGACCTGTTGGTTCCCGGGGAAGATGACCTAGCTTGTGCTCCTCTAAAGGGGTACATCTCGATATACGAGGAGCAATTGTTGGACGGCCTGTGATTCCCAATTCATTCCTGGGTATGGGTTGTCTGTTGGGACCTCAGGTTGTGTCCGTCACAGCATACGGATGGTGGTGGCATTCCATGTCATCTGCATGGCTGAGGACATTGAACCGTCTTTGGAGCTATTCCGGGCTATCTTCCTTGCAAATTCGATGCCCGGGGGGAAGGGTTAGTGCTATATAACAACCCAATAAAAATTCCCCTGTGGATACAACGACTACATCAAGGACTGGAAGCCCAACTTCTTCTTCCTCGGAGGGAAATGATGGGAGTTCAGCTCAGCTGCTAAAATGGATTACCCGATCCAGATGCATTGGGGGACCGTGGGTAAGTAACAGCCCAACGTTAGTTTATTTTTCTTCTCGGTCGCTTTATCTGGCTTGTTTCTTTTTTGCATTCTCAGCTCAAAAGAAGAACAAGCCGAGCCTAGATATCGTTGCGCAGAAAGACCGGGTAGTAAAGATTAATTCAACCACGTCAAGTCGTTGATCTCGTTGTCTCTGTACAACATCTACTTTTGGATGAATCCATCTCTCCCCGCGTCGGTCTTAAAGAGATATTCAAAGAACAGTAAGTCACCTTACCCTAGCTCGGTTACTTTTTTGTACTTAGGAGTTTTTTGTAATTCTTGTTCTGATTGTTGTTATCTTTCTTGTAGTCATAGATATTGAGGTGATGTAGAGGTTGGCAATGGAGCAGGCTGAGCATGGAGCAGTTGGAGAGGGCTCTCAGCAAGCCGGCTCACACCAGAGCTCTAAGTATGGCTCACAGCCCAGTGGGAAAAGCCAAGGGATAGAGTACACATCAGCCTGATCAACCCCCTAAGTCACCCTTACGAGGTCGGGGTCGATGGGCAGGGCCTCAACACCAACGGGAAAGCCTTTGACCCCGGTGGCATCCATACCCTTAGAGGAAGAGAGCGTGACCCCTGGTGAGAGGAGGGACAAAGGAAAGTAAGCACGATCGAGGTGGCGGCCGAACCCCCAAAAAAGAGCAGAAATGAAGGCCAACCAAGGTAGGCTAGGACATTCATCACTGATACCGGCCTCTCACTCGATCGATGCATCCTTGATAAGTGATAGGTGTGATCTACCTATGTATATCCAAACTGAATTAAGTTGGTTTTCGAGCGTTTATATAGTATTTTAGTATATTTTAAATAGTTTTTATCTTTTTGTATTAAATCAGGTGTGTATGGAAAAAAGATAGAAAACTAGAGCGAAAACGATGAGATCGAACTGAAGGCGAGTCGAAGTTACGATGGATAAACAAGCAAGGAGACAAAATTATGAAAGAAGCCCACCGCCTAGGCGTCTAAACCTCTGCCTAGGCAGTGAAGATGCTGAGAATGACAAAAGGCTACTGACAGCCCACCGCCTAGGCAAGAAATTCCTCCGCCTAGGCAGAAACCCCAGTAGAAACATTTCCAAGTCCACTGCCTACTTCTTCGCCTAGGCGGTCACCAAACCGGCAAAGTCGGTACAGGTGTTGTAACTTCAAATCTATTTTGGACTATGATGCAATTTGATTTTGGAAACACTCAAAACATAGAAGTTGTATATCTTTTTCTTATCTTTGCATAGGTTTTTGAATCACCTCAATCGGAGTTCGGATGAAGAAGCTACAGTCAAAACAAAATGTAAACCTGCAGTTTCTTCGCCTAGGCAAGAATTCCACTGCCTAGGCGGAAAAGCGGCAGAAAGTTAACCGACCTACCTCCGCCTAGGCGAAAAAACCCTGAGCCTAGGCGAAAACCCCTAACACACCATTGATATTTATTAGATATTTTAAGATATTTTGGCTATAAATACCATTCCCTCTCCCCTCCTTGTGAACCCCCCGGCCATTTGGGCACCTTTCGCTATATTTAGGCCTAGGTTTAGGAGTTTTAGAGGTGGAGCTCACATCCCGAAGTAGAGAAGACGGCAAATCGATCGTTGAGCATTCTTAGCAGTTTATCTTCGGACGAGGCTAAGTTCTTCGATTGTTTTTCTTTATTTCTTTATCTCAGGATCATGTGAGCATGTTTAGCTCAATTTATATGTTTATACGATTATGACCACAAGTTAAATATGGATTGTAGTAGGGATTGACGGTATATTTATAAATATTTTTGTTTGGATGATTTCGGTGTTGCGTTTATGTTTGTTCTTCGTAGTTTGATTGTGTTTATCATATTATTTGTTTATTATGCTTGGATTGATAAATGGAGAATACGGGGTTTTGACAAACCCCGGATTCGGATTAGGGTAAACAAACGCTATGATTTTATAACCCGATCGAGGTTTGAATCGTGGACAGTCGATGACGTTGGGGCAACACTCACATGACCTAAGGTCGTTAAGACGTTGAGGAAAATTTCTTCATTGACACGAAGTCGCGTTATATCCCCCGTCTTACACTCGGGAGAGGTGGCGAGAGAGTTTTAGAACGGAGATTGTCGATAGGGTAAATATAACGCGATAATCCAATAACCCAGGAAGGAGTTGGATTGTGTGCAATCAATGACGTTGGGCGAGACTCATGTGACCTAGGGTCATTAAGACGTTAAGAGGGACTTCTTCGTTGACTCGAAGTCATGTATTCCTCCGTCTTACACTCAGGAGAGGTGGCGGTGGAATTTACGTACCGAGATTGTCAAATAGGTCCAACACCGTAAGCGTGAGTAAATCGAAATCGAACATGTATTTGTAAACACGTTAATCTCTAGGCAATTCTTCACCCTAAAACATATTAGCATATTAGTGTAGTTAATTTAGGTTATATTAGTATTAGTTTAATTAATTAAATACATTTGTTTTTTGCCTAGATAAAGTTAGGTCACGACAAACGCGGTATTCAATAGTAACGACACTAATCCCTATAGATACGATAACTCGATCTTTCACGATCAGACTATACTAAAATTTTGATCTCGTACACTTGCGAATAGTCATATACTTCGAGGGTGTAAATCCTCAGCGTACAATAAGCCCAACATCCTTCCGAGTATCATACACAAGATCACCCCCTCAAGACCAGAGCCAGATTACTGCGAAGTTCGATGGCAAGCTCGCCTCTGAGCTGTATAAGGACGTCTTGTCGGTGAGTTTTCTGTCTCAGTTATATTTATCGACTTTGTGAATATTCTATTTCTTTCATCCTCACTAACCTCTTACTTATGAAGAGCCTCTGCAAAGTCGCGAAAATAGGGTTGTGCCTCCACTAGGCCAACAAGCAAGCCAACACCTGGGAGGACGAGAGGACCGAGCTGATCTCGAGCCACAACGCCTCCATTGAAAGGACACGCGAGCTGGAGGAGGCAGTAGAGAAGCATCGAGCTGAGGTCGAGCAGCTGAGGAGGAGCAATGAGAACTTGGCCAAGGACAAAGAGTCCTTGGCCAAGCTGGCCGAGGAGTTCAAGGGCAGGGCCAACACGGTGATCTCACAGGCCAACACAGCGACCAAGCAGCTCGAGAAGTGTGCTACCCACCAGGCAGAGGTGGTGGAGCAGGACAGGAAGGGAGTCGTAGAGGCCTAGAAGAAGCGCAAGGACTTCAAAGACCTCGAGACCAGGATCGGTACGTCGATGATGAAAATGGGCTAATTTTATTATATATATATATATATATATATATATATATATATATATATATATATTAAAAAAAAAATTAGGGTTTTGATAAGAAAAATAAAATAAAAATAAAAATGTAGAAAAATACAAAATAAAAAAAAAATGCAGCAAAATAAATAATAAAACATTATTCATCTAACACTCGGGGTTTGGTTTAAGCATGAGAAACTCACCTTGGCATTTTCATCGGATCATTGGACGACTTGTGTTTTTAGTTTTTTCTCTTTATTATTATAAAATAAAAAATGCAGAAAATAAAAAAAAAAAAAAAAAAAAACAGCGAGATACAGGTGTCCTCATTTAAACGCTCAAAAATTCAGATTGAGAATGGAGAATCTTATCTTGACGTTTTTTGTCGAGTCATTGGACAATAAAAAATAAAACTTGCAAGAATTTAAATTGCGAAGAGAATAAAATAAACTTAAAAAATTAAAAATTAAAAAACATACCTATTCTAGGCTAAGAATCCCGATGCTTGGGCTTTTCCTCTCTCGCAGACGTCTTCCCAAAAGGGTTTTGAGAATCACTCCTTTAAAGAGGGTGGCTCCTCTCAATTTTTGAATGAATAAAGTGGGAGGAAGAGAGTCCTATTTATAGGAAGGGATGTGGCGTGAAAAACACTTTGGAAACTCTAAAAATTAGGTCTGGCCGCCAAAACCCAGTCCAAATTGGACAGAAAAATGGTGAATTTGTAAAAATAAAGAAAAATGAAGGTTCTGGACACAGGGCGCGTGTTTCACTGCTTCCTTACAATGCGACATATGGCAGGGGCCACTTAGCATTCTTTCTCTCTCTCTCACGTGCACACACACACAAGTTGGTAGAACAGGGCCCGCATGTTCCTTCTCACACACACCCACGCTAACATGGAGGCGGGCCCCCTCTCCCTCTTTGACTTTTTTTTTTCTCTCTCTCTCTTCTCTTTTGTTCTCTCTCTTTCTTTCCTTTTTTTTTTTTTTTTTTTTCTCTCTTTCTTCTCACAGTTTTGACAAGAGGTAGCCCCCTTCCCCTTTTTTATTTCTTTTACTCTACCCCATTTCTTTATTTCAATTTTCTTTTCTTTTTCTTTTTTCCTTTTTCTTTTTTCCCTTTTCATATAATTTGGTATTTTCTAAAATAAAAAATAAAAAATAAAACAAAGTTGATTATAAAATAAAACATAAAAAATTTGAGGAGTAGTCAAAATGCCGTGTCTACAGTCGATCACCCTATGATCGCGTTGTAGGGCGAGGGCCTATCCACAATGAGAAACTTGGACCATACGGTGGTCGTCTTGGGCTTGGATCCCACCGTGACGAGCAGGGAAACCCATCCTAGCGAACTCACAACATCTCCTCCAAAAAAGACCAGATGAGCCTTCACGAGCTGCACAGCGCCGGATTCCACATTCATCTTGTCGAAGGCCCACTTAAAAATTATGTCGGCAGAGCTTCCCCCATCGACCAGAATCTTCCCTATCCTGAAGTGATTGATCAGGGCTGAAATAACCAGGGCATTGTCGTGAGGGGTATGCACTCCTTTGAGGTCAGCCTCGCTAAAAAAGACGACGTTGTGCGCGACGACATCAACCATACTCACCTCGTACACGTCTTTCTCGGCCTTTCTCTTTGCCTTGTGCTCATACCTTTTCCAGGAGGAAGACGTTTCACCTCTGAAACGCAGCCCACTGTGAATGACGTTGATTTCGCCGTCCACCCTCTGGTCGTCGTCATCACCAAGATTGTTGTCCCGAGGAGAAGGTTAGCTATTATTTCTCTTGCTCCACTGACCCCTGTGCTCGTCTCGGCTATCACTACCCCCAAATTGGGGTTCTTTGTTCGTTCTTTGCACATAGTTTCCAAGGTATCCTCTTTTGATTAGGGCCTTTATCTCTTCCTTCAACTGGAAGTATTCCTCAGTGGTATTTGTTGATTGACCTACCCATAGGCTTCCCTTTTAGTGGGGGGCAGGTGAAAAGATTTCTTTACCGAAGTTCTCAGCAAAAATGGTAAAGATCGAAGCTGTCAGAGAGGTGAACCCGTGCTGCTGAGGCCCTAGGGATGGATGAGGTCTTCTTTCCTCGGGTAGACGTCCCAACCGTCCTTCAACTTGAAGTCCTCTCAAGCCCTAAGAGCGGCTCGGGCCTTTCTCAACTCGGCCCTTCTTTTTCTAGATTCCCTCTCTTTCTCTTTTTACCTTGTTGAGCAGATCGGCATCATAGAAACTAGTGCCACGGCCCAAGGCGTCTCGAAGTGTCGGAGTTGGCCTTGAACATAAATCGTAAGATAATTTCTTGTGCCTCAGCCCATCAATAAAGGCATTCAGGGCAACGACATCTGAGACCTATTCGCAAGAGAGAGACTCCTTCTAAAACCTATCCACCAGACCCTTAAGGCAAGGGTGTGGGTCACGGTCTTGGGCCTACGCCTAGAATGGATGAATCTGGTAAAGAAGAGTTGTTCGAGCTGGGCGAAAGTTTATATTCAGGCAGGGGCAAGATCGTTGAACCACGTCCAGGTAGGGCCAGTCAGAGTGACAGAAAAGAACATATATCTTACTGCCACGGAGGCTGTGTGTATATCCATGTGGGATACAAAAATAGAAAGATGATCTATAGGGTCGGTGGTCCCATCGTACTGGGTTACTGGAGGGTTGGGGAATCTGTAAGGCACAAACGCCCCTACAATTTCATCAATAAAATGAGATCTTACCCCTAGAATGCAGCCCTACTACACCTCCAGCGCCCTGGATCTAGTTGAGTGCGGCTTCCATCTCGACCATACGACGCTCTATAGTCGCTCCCCCCTTGGTAGCACCACGACCTGGATGGCGGCGGCCCGGGCTTCGCTCCTCCAAGCTAGTTATGGAAAATGAGAATCCACATTCCAAGTCTGGCGGGACTGGTGTTCAGATTGGGCCATGAGACTAGGCACCCTAGATGGCGGCGACCCTGGTCTGTCTTCAGATCAATATCTGCGAAAGGGCTGAGATAAAGACCCTGATGTAGCAAAGGGTCCAGATCCATCTCCTGACTGCCCGATTGTGGGGCCGAGGCCGGACCTACAGCACGTGTCTGTAAAAGTAAATTACTCGATCTTCAAACTCCTGAGGTCGATCCCCTTCCCTTACAATCTGGAGATCTGGTCCTCCTTGAACGGGGGCCAGAGGCAGGCGGGAAAAGAGGACTTAGAAATAATTTTGGAATTCACCAAGCTGACGCTCCAAACTGTCAATTCTTGATGCGTCAACGGCCTTGGAAGCCTGGCCTATAAAGACGCATGAGGCCAGAACTGACGGACTGGCCTGTCCTATAGAAGGGGCATTCTTTTCTTCAATGGGAACATGGGTTGTTGCTCTGGTATCCGATCTGGGAGCTCTGGACATGTCTTGGGTGGGGTTACTATTCACTGCGGCGTTTTGATCTCTTAGTCATACAGTATAACCAGACTTTGTGATCATCAAGTCTTAGCTACAATGGGAGTCGATGATCTGAAGAGGCTTTTTGTGTGCTTCCTATAGACGACACCAAACTGTTGGTGTTGAAAAATGGTTCCACTAGCAGTATGGTCAGGTCAGCCCACACATGGAGAGTTAGTGATGGTCTGAAGAACGTCTTCAGAGGAGTTAGAGTCTTCAAGCCTTCAGAACCTTGATCCTACACTTATTCGAGCTGGAGATGCGTTGTTCGGCCTGGCCTTCAGGACCTGTCGGGGTTCCTAGCGTGTCCCCTCCGGCGTGAGAGGAAGAGCTTAGGGAGAAGAAAATGAGGTCACTTGGATAAAATACTACTATTACCTCTAGGTCGCAATCTCCTGAAAAGTTTACCAATGGCTTCCTTTTATAGGTGAGAGGGTCATTAGCATCCCGAAAATTAGGGCCTTAAGCTCGGTCATCCGCCCTAATTTGACGCATGGACAGCGTGAGGGGGATTAGAGCAATGGGCCTAGGTCTTTGACAATTGGTGGAGAAGCCCATGGGCCGACCCAAACATCGTGGTGGATGCCAGGATGGCCACACCAACCCGACCCTCTTTGTTGATATCTTCTGTCTTTACTAGAGATTCATGTTTGGCAATCGTTATGTCTTCCATGATTATCGACCTGAGGAGATGCCGGCTATTATCAGTCGGGCTCATCAGACCATTTGGTGACGTGACACTTTTGATCCAGGTGGCAGACACATAGTGGCTGGTTGATTTTAACCCAAATCAAAATGAAATAAACTAGTGTATGTTAAAAGTATGAATAGCTATTTATAATTTCTACCTCGTTCTTTTATTGTTTTTCTTTATGCAAAATGGGCTAATTTAAGCATGCAAATACAGAGGAAATGGATATGGAATGAATTGGGGATGTAAATGGATTATCTAACTACTTTTTTCATGAAAAGAATTATCCTAAATGATATTTAAAATTATGTCTAAACTGGGTGCTAAAATAGTGAAGAAAGATGATTTCTAGACTAATTATAGTGATAATTTTAAATACATGCTTAAGATTTCTAATCTACATGGAAATGGTCGTAAGGCCAAAAATAATTAATATGACATATCTAAATGATATCAATGAGGATGAATATGGAATGTGCAAATGATGTACGTGCTAAGCATTGAAAAATGGTTTAACACTAAAATGGTAACAATTTTAAACTCATGCGGTTGGTACATGAGCTTGCTTAGGAATAGAGAGTCAGACTTTGTGTACCTACTTTGCACAACGGTCTCCTCGCCTAATATCAAACCAAATATTAATTGTATGTCGAGAGGTATCCGTTTGACGAGTTTATCACCAAGCCTAAATGCAGATCGCTAAGGATTGTGACCTAAAATGATATTTTCTATCAAGCTATTGATCTTGTGAATGTTTTCTCGCGACACCTGTTTTGTGTAGAAGATTTGGAACAACTTTGCAAAAAAGGTCTTTGACAACAACTTGTGTTTCTCTGTGAGATTGCAATCCTTCACTAGTTCGTATATTTATTTTAAATTGCAGCGATACAAAAATACTCTTGGTTGACTTTGTTTTTTGCCTTCCTTTTTGTGTTTTGTGTTTCACGATGCTGTAACATTAATAGTAAATTTGTAATCAACAAAACTAACAATTTCTACTAAAAAATTGCATATGATTGTTAAAATAGCAACTCTTTGTATACTCTTAACAAAATGTAACATTAACATTCAATTAGAGACAACTATGAGGACACACACAATGATATGAAACATAACATAATTGAAGAATACGATAACATTCTCACACCAAAATGAAATGAGAACATTTAGACAAAGTGAAATACAAAAGTGACTTTGAGTTTTGCCGTCTTTTTTTCCATTTTGTGTTTTAGGGTGTCGCAACATTAATAGTAACATTTTTGTCAAAACATTGCTCTTTAATATCCACACAATAAATGAATTACCAAAAGCAAGCAAATATTTGATAAAACTTCAAGAACAGCCCCACAATCATATGAATATTGACAAATTACTGAAAATTCAAGAACAGTCATACACTCAAATAAGTGAACATTATTGAGGTTATATACAAAGAGAAGCGATGATCATACTCACTCTCAATTTAAACAGGGGCAAATCTATTGTTTTTTTTCAATTGAGTAAAACAACCATCACTAATTGCGACACTATACAGGACCAATACGTGAACGTCCTAATAATATACGAGAGCCAAAAGTACAAGAACATCCACGCACTACATCTTTTGAAAATCCAATTAAACAGGAAAAAATCTAATTTTTTAGTGAACACGAACATTCACACATGCAACGAGCTTTTACAAATTTGTGTAGATATCATGCATTGAGTTTTCGTAGCGAAAAAAACAGACTGAAATCAACAAACCCTAACGCTGATTGAAATCAACAAAACCCTAACATACCTTGTGGACTATCGGCCTCTCTTTTTCTAGATGATGATGCCAAAGGTTTCCTTATTTTCGACATTGAAGTGTTCGTTGAAAAAATAGGCTTCTATTGTATTTTAGGGTTTTTAGGTTTGAGGAAGAAAGTAGAATGGTATGAGTACTTGTTTTTGGAAAGTGGAATAGGCTTCTATTGTACTTTAGGGTTTTTTTGGTTTGAGGAAGAAAGTAGAATGGTATGAGTACTTGTTTTTGGAAAGTGGATTGATTAATGGAGTAATGACTCATATATTTTCAGAAAAAAACCCGTTTGCAAATTGCAACCGCTCTACTCCACCGTTACATTAACATTCACTTATCACATCTGACATCCAAAAAACACAAAATTCATATCATTGTAACAATAATTTTGTGTACATTAATTTGGATATATTTTGGACTTTTTCTGATTCGATTTAAGAATTGTAATGATGGAATATGAAGCGTTGGTGTTTATTTTGATTTTTCATTCATGTAGGCGGTGGTTGTGGTCAGAATGGCATGATATGTAAAGTAAAGAGAAAAGGGCAGCCAAAACTGAGGACTTCTTGAAAAAGGACTAAAAACTCGTCTTTTATAGATAGATATATAAGGACTACAACGCTGGTGATTTATTTGGCAGACCAGCTCACATAATGCAGTAGTATTATATTGTATGATATAAAATATATATATATATACTACCTGAACTTGACCACCTCTTCCTTCATAGCAAGTGACAGAGCCCCAAGACAGCCACCACTCTCCACCCTAACACCAGGCATAACCACCCCTCTACTCCCTACAAACCCACCTTCCCCAATCCTTATCTTCCCAAACTTAACCTTCCCATCTTCCCCCTCATATATGTGTCCAAACAACATTCCTTCTCTCTCTACACTCCCTCCCCTCTCTATCTCCACCATCTCCGGATTCATCACCGCTCCCATGCTATCAACATAAACACCCCCATCCCATTCGATTTCTGACCCCATCATTTTCATCCACAGCACAAACAGGACAGACCCGGATGCCATTTCCATGAAATAATCACCCACAAGTGTTCTCAGAGCTTGCCATATGGTATCCATGAAAACGCCATGGCTCCATATCAGAGCCGACCCGCCATCTTTCTTCTTCGTAATCCAAACATATTTCGCCAGAACGCAGGAAATTGCAGATAATAACCCGGAAGAAACCCAAAACAGAGGAAATAGCAAGTATTGGGGTAATTTCGTCATTTTCTCCAAGTAGAGAAGGGACATCATTGGACTGAAAATAACTAATCCCATGATGTAATGAGGGAGGAATGTCTGAAGCAGCGGCTGAGCAATCATAGCCCATGATGTTTGGTACCATGTTCTTGTTAGAGCCAATTTTTGCGGAATTGGATTGGTTTTCTGAGATAAAATAGGACAACCCGATAGATTGACTTTTACATCAGATTGCTCGAGGAAGATCCTCCAGGAATCCGGAATCGGTTGCCCGTTTCTCAAGTGCTGGCAGATCTCATAAACTAATGAACGGCCATGATCGATGGAGGCGCTCTCCGATGACGATTTTGCCCGGATGATGTCCACTTCATGGGACCGGAGAAAGGGGTTGAATTCGAGGTCTTCTGACTCTTTTTCCGTGAGATTCTGATCTATGATTATCTCGCCCACGTTGACAAATGGAAACTCGGCCTCGTCCCACGGTTTCGTGCAGTCGAGAACAGCGTCTTTGCAAGAATCATCCTTTGGCACCGGCTGGAACTGGAGTTGGAAAATGTAACGCAACCCACCGGGAGAACTGACGCGGCGCTGGAAATCGTCGGCGAGAAAAAGTAATGGCCGGGTGTCATTCTCGTCTCTCGGGATCGCGCCAGTTTCTGGCGGGAGAATTCCGGTGGGCTCGACCTTGCCGGAATCTTCTCCGGCAAATTCGTCGGAAGGCCGGATCTTGAACTTCACGTACATTTCCCGGCCATCGGCAAATCGGAATAGCCGGCATATGTTCGAGTAGTAGTGGAGCTCCGTGTAGGATTCAGCATTACGCAGCGACGTCCACACAGCATCACGGATATGTGGGGCCCGCTTCACATGCTCCTCCCTTGCTGCAAGCCCGCACACAAGCCAAGTGGCAAAATCCGAGATCGTGCGGGCATAGAACGCTTTGCCCGTCTTAAGAGTCAGGTCGAGAAGTGGTGAATCGTTCCTTGATAGTATCTTCACTGCCGCTCCACGGGCATCAATCCTTGCATCGTCATCGGAGCTCAGGCTATTGCTGTGCCGGATGATGACCGGATAGCTCTTTCCACATTGAAAAACCTTGTGCTCCGGCAACCCTTTGATCTCGTCGGAGATTTTCAAAACCCCCTTTCCAGCAACACCGATCCGGTGGAAATACCGCGATTTAACCTTAAGAGTCGTGGTAGCCAAATTTCCGGCAAGATTTCCAACGATCTTCTTATACTTCACATCCATATCTTCTATACGCTCGTCAAGAGAATGCATCGTGTTCTTTATCATCACCGGAGTCTGAGACCCGATATAAACACCGCCCCGCTGTAGAATCGAATTCACGGGAGAAACTGAAACTGCACCGAGAACAACATTTTCCTGAATAATCGAACCGGGTAGAACCACACTGTGACTCCCGACCACCGAATTATCGCACACCTCGATTTTCCCAGATTTGAGACCATTGGATGAGTGGAATCGAGGAATGATCCGACTGAAGTCACCGAGATGAACCCCGTCGCCGATCGAGATAAGTTCTGGGTCTGAAACAGGGTTTATGGCCCGGATTGAACAGTGCTTTCCAATCTTGGCACCCATTAGTCTCGAGTAGAGGCAAAATGCTTCAGTCCCGGATAGAAACTTGGCAAATCTGAGATGGCTAGAAATGGAGATTTGACGGCGGAGCCATATGCTAAATTGGGTATTGTCTGGTTTGGACAGAAATCGGACTGTTATGGAGGTTAGAAAACAGAGGACGAAGCCATGGGCCAAGTATGCGGCGGCTAGAGAGAGAGAGAAGGCAGTTCGGCTCAAAAGGGGATTTGAAATCATGCTGGCATATGCGATTATAGTGAAAGGAAGCCAGTGGAAACTTCCGGAAACACAGAAGAATGCGAAGTGGTGAAGGGAAGGTGGTTTTTGGGTTATGGAGGTGTAGAGAGAGAAAACAATGGCTGAGGAGAGAGAACTGAGAAATCCAACCGTATAGATGCCAATGAAGTGATGAATCGCTTCGCCGATAGAACTATTTGTGGGTTCAACCTGAAATCGCCATAGAAAAACAAGAAAGAAGGTCAATTTGTGTAAATTAGAAAAGTAGTTCTTTTTTTTTTTTTAAAAAACATTCCAAGACATGGTGGCATTTGTTTAGTGTTTCTGTTCCCAGAAGTCTCATTTTTAACCCTGAACTTAGAATAGAAACAGGAATCTTTGAACAATTCGTTTTTGTTCCGGAAATTAGAGTGCAGAGGAGAAACAGAATTTTTTTTGTTCCCATTTTTTTGTTTCTGTTTCCATGGGAAGAGAAGGACTAAACAAATGAGGAAAGTGTTCCAGTTTCTGTTGTCAGAAAACTTGGAACAGTTACAGAAATCTGGGAACCAAAAAAAATATGTTTTATTCTTTCCTCGAAAATTTGTTCTAAAAATGTGGGAACAAAACACAATCAATTTTTTTTCCCCATATTTCTGATTTTCCTCCAAGTTTTCCGGGAACAGAAACAAAAGCACTAGACATACCCCGTTATTATGGCAGGTACTGAGCTTAGAAACAGGTACCCTGAAAACTTGGAAAAACAAAGAATCTTGGAACGATTCTGTTTTGTTCCAGAATTTGTTCTTTTTTTTTTTTTTTTATGCAGAGCAAAAACACATTTTTTTGGTTCCTATATTGCTTTTTTTTTTCGAGTTTTTGCAGAACAGAAGCAGAAATATGGAAACATAAATACTAAATAAAACAGCCCTGAAGCGTTCCTGTTTCTGTTCTCAAAAATTTTGGAACTACAGAAATCAGGGGAAAAATACACTTTGTTCTCAAAAATTTGTTCCAAAAATCTGGGAACAAAAAAGAAATAATTTTTTTTTGTTCCAGTATTTCTGTTTCCACTTTAAGCTTGCTGGGAACAGAAACAGAAACACTAATTTCACCCCAGTATTATAGCTCCTGAAGTAGTTATAGAAGAAAATTAGAAAATAGTTATTTACCCTTCGAGCTTTGCCAGATTTGGAAACCGTTCTTCCCGCTTCCGTCTTCTGCAAAGCAGCCACCTCCGCTGCTTCTCCTAGAACACTTCCTCTCTGAACCACCGCATACGGACCGATACAACAATTTCTTCCAATTCTAACCGGAAGAAAACTCAAAATTCCATTTTTGACCTCATGACTCTGCACCAACGCCCCTTCGGCAATCACCGTTCCATCTCCAATCGAAACAAGAGCCGGATCAGTGATCTCAACACTATCAATCAAAACCGACGATCCAATTCTAGCGCCAAACATCTTAAACCAGTAATTCAAAAAAACCGTCCCTCTCAAATGAACAGCCATAATTTTCGAAGAAATTTCTTGGGCTTTGTACAGAGCCAACCACTTGACAAAATCAACTGAAAAAACGGAAACTTCGGACGACATGGCATAATTGGGTCGTAGGAACGAATTACCCAAGAAAGCAACGGATATGCAGGTAGTGAATATGCATAGAATCCACGAAACGGGGGCTAACGCTAGGCATAGTGGATAACCTAACCATGGGCTTGCTGTAATTACGGTTTCAAATGAAGATATTAAACGTGTGAAAGCAGAAATCGATAGGTATGCGGGAAGGATTAGCATGAAGCAAACGTATGAAAGAGCTAAAAGCTGTAATGAAACAATACCCAATTGGCGAGAGTTAGAAATTTCTGCCATTAACTCGGGAGAATCACTCTTGTAATTCGAGAAATGGGATGGAGAGATCATTTCTTGAGGTTGCGACTTTAAGACGAGATCCTCGGAGAAACTTGCCAGGTCAGCAATGCACGTGGCAGTGAAAATATCGACAGCTCCGACGGGAACCTTAAGGAAATCGGAAAGCTTTTGAGCAGCTCTTACAACGCCGATCGAATCAATCCCATAAGATACTAAGCTTTCGGTAGCAGAGATCTTGTTGATCGGAATTCCCGTTTGTTCAGAGACCAACCCCCGGAGAAACTCGACGATTGCTTTGTTACTCAATTTTGGAGTCAGCAAAGGCGGACTGTACTTCAGGTGGGGCCGGGGTGTTCTCCCCTCCTTGCACGTGCCAGTAGAGAAAGACCGGACAAAAGTCCGTTTCGAAAAAATCGGATCCGGAACCAAATTCAGTGTCCCGTCGGTGAACTGCTTGAGGCATTCGAATCTCTTGATTTTGCCAGATGTCGTCTTGCTGATAGTTCTTGGCTTGATCAGCTTGATGTCGGCAACAGCAACACCGTGTTCTTCCGCAACCCGGGCCTGAATTTGTTCGACCACGTCTTTACCCACCGGTTTTCCGTCTCTCACCTCCGCAATCACGACCAAACCAATCTGGTCGGAACTATCTGGTAACGACACCCCTTTGGTTGATAAAGTATCTTCAGGAACACCGATGACAGCACAACAACCGGGCCGTAAAAGTTCGGACGAGCTCTCAACCGTCTTTTCAACGTCGGCAGAGTATATGTTTCTTCCAGCGACGATTATAAGGTCCTTGATTCTTCCCGTTATATAAATGTTCCCTTCAATTATCCTGCCCAAATCCCCGGTTCTCATGTACATCTTCCCAGAGCAATTCTCGAGCTTGTTCCGGAACATTCTTTCGCTCAACTCCTCCCATCCCCAATACCCGATTCCCGCGCTCGGGCTACTTATCCATATCTCCCCTTCTTTTCCCTCTTCATTCTCTTCTCCTGTTTCTGGATCGACTATCCTAATATCAACATCCAAATCATTATTATTCGCATAACCACAACAAACCCTTCCTTGCCAATCCACCAAAATGGGTTTTGATTCTCCGTACGCGCAGCTCACAAAAACGCAATTTTCGGCCAATCCATAACCAGGAGCCATAACCTCTTGCGAAAGGCCAAAATGGCTGGCGAGTTCGACAAACCTTCTCAATGTCTTTTGCCTTACGGGCTCCGCCGCAACCATAAGGAAAACCAAAGAAGAAAGATCATAATCGTAAACCATTTTTGGATCACTTTCCAATCTCCGAACCATGAGTTCGAATGCGAAATTGGGGCCAGCGCTGTGTGTGGCCCGGTATTTACTCAAGGTTTGAAGCCACAAAAGGGGGTTCCGGATGAACGTTATTGGAGAAAACAGAATAGCAGTGCCCCCACTCACAAGACTCGTGAAAATTCCACCGATGAGGCCCATGTCGTGGTATTGGGGAAGCCAGCTCACGAGTACCGTATTCGATGTGCTTTTGTAACGTTTTCGCATTAGCTTCACGTTATGAATGAGGCCGCCATGAGTAATCATGACCCCTTTAGCATCGCCAGTCGATCCCGAAGTGAACTGGAGAAAACACAGATCATTTCTTTCGGGTTCGGAATGATTCTCAAAGTTCTCTTCGGGCACGTTTTTGGCATTCCTGGTCCAAGAATCCGTGTGCAGCCATGGAAGATTAGGCCATCGAGCGGAACATTTTCCATTTTTACCCCCCAACGAGATTAAATTCTTCACGGAACCCGCTCGAACCGCTCCATGATAGCCGACAGTCGATAGAATTGCCACCGCATTGCATGATTTCACGACATTCTCGATCTTCAAAAGCGCTTGTCCGCCTCTTTGAAGTGGGTCCGGTGGGAGGACCGGAACGGGCAACACTCGGGCGCGTAAACACCCGAAGAAGGCATCGATGAAATCTAAACCTGGGATATGGACAAGCAGAACCCTGTCGCCAGGCTTTATAACAGGCTTTTTGCATGTCAAGAGATTTTTGGCTATGCAGGAAGCATTGACATTTAGCTCTCTGTAAGTCCTTTGAGAGACCACTTCCCCTTCATCATTTATCCATCTATAGAGAGTTCGGTTTCGAACAACTTTATGAGTTCCCCAGTGCTTCAAATAGGCATCAAGGCTTGGCAAATCCGGAAATTCCACACCCGGGGATTCATCTAACTCTTTGGGATTTCTATCCCAAATATTGGAATAAAATGGAAATAATCTCTGCAAAAAGAGTAAATTCAAATTAGGATAAATCAAATATTGGATATATAAATCATTTAGGGAAGGGATTTCACAAATTCTATTTAGGAAATTCTTTGTTTGGGTTGAAATCCATTAATTTGTAAAATAGGAGAATAAGAGGGACTTCTAAATCCCTCCAAAACACATAAAAAATGGCAACCCGGTGCTACAAAGCTCCCACTATGCGCGGGATCCGGAGAAGGGTCGGACCACTTAGGTCTATTGTATGCAGTCTTACCTTAATTTTTGCAAGAGACTGTTTTCACAACTCGAACCCGTGACCTCCAGGTCATATGACAACAACCTTTACCGTTGCGCCAAGGCTCCCCTTCGCAAATCCCTCCAAAACACATGTTATTTCTAAATCATTCCAAAAGGAAATTTGCTATTTTTTCAATTCCTTGTCCATTTCACTTCAATCCCATTTTTTTTTATTTTGTAATTGTATGAATTTCAAAATTCCCTCAACATATTATATAATAAAATTATATTTGTAAAATAGGTATAAAAATCATATTATTAAAATAGTTATGTATAATTAAAGTTATATTATTAAAATTATATTACTAAAATGGGTATAAAAATTATATTATTAAATTACTAAATATAAATTATATTATGAGATATATTTTTACATTTTTTATTATTAAAATTTAATAGATTTCAAAATTCTCCACACAAATACTTGTTTGTCTATCCAAATAAGGGAATTATGAAATTATACAATCAAATTCTTCATTTAAAAAAGTTATCCAAACAAGGAATTTATAAATGCTGGGATTTTAAAATCCAAAATTTTGAAATCTCTTCATTTACAAATCCCATGAATTTATCAAATCCCTTACCCAAACGCAACCTAATTAAAATGATATTACTAAAATTTTATTATTAAATTATATTATTAAAATAGACATAAAAATTACATTATTAAATTACTAAAACAAAAATTATATTATTAGTTATATTTTCACATTTTCTATTACTAAAATTTAATGGATTTCAAAATTTTACGAACAAATATTGGTCTATTTAAACAATGAAATTACACAATCAAATTCTTCATTTAAAATAGTTACCCAATAAGAAATTTGTAAATAATGTGATTTCAAAATCCAGAATTTTAAAATACTATCATTTACAAATTCTAGGAATTTATCAAATCCTTTACCCATACGCAACCTAGAATTTCAAAATGGGACTTAAAAGAGGTAAATAACATCTCATAATACCTCCTAAAGAGTTTTGTTCTGTTTTTTTTGTATATTCTTCGGATTGAGCTATACCTCTCCAACTCGAGGTGAAATTACGTGAATAAATTTTCAATTTCAAAAGATATTACCCAAACAAAGAATTTGCAAATTCCAAGGTTTAATAAAATTCCTTATCGAAACGCACTCTCAACGAGGGAGGTATAGTCACCTTAACATATGGAAACCTCGGTAAGGGACTTTCATTGGCGAAGTGTTTGCAAATGAGAGCCATAGCGTAAGATGAATTTCTCTCTGTGAGCTCAAATGCCATAAGCCCGCCTACATAGTAAGTGTTCTGCTTACCTTGAAGTTCAATTTCTACTTTATCGTAGAACCCATCCTTCATATCTGCATTCAAATTCAAGAACATCAGTAACACCGTCAAACCCAAGACCGACCCATCGAGGCCCAACTCCAAATTGATTTTTTTTCCCCCAAAAAGTAGGGTAGTCTTGAACCTCTCTCAACCCTAAAAGCTAACTCATGAGGTGAGACTTTCCCTTACACTTGTAATCTGATCACCAACTTCTTCCACATCCAATGTGGGATAAACCCAACAATCTTTCCCTCACACATCGGACCTTTCGTCGGCTAACCCTCGACCAGTCTCTCCCTTTGTGGCTATTAAACCAAAGTTGTTGTAACATGTGCTCTAATACCAATGTAGGGTGATCTTGAGTCTCTCTCAACCCCCAAAAGCTAAATCATTAGGTGAGGCTTTCACTCACATTTACAATCTAACACCTACCCCTTTCCACATTCGATGTGGGATAAACCCAACAAAAAGTATGATGAAGCTAGCTTTTGTTTTATGTTTATTTTTTTATTTTTTAATTATTTAATTACCTTGGGCATTGACATGCGGAAAATATTTGAATCGCCGTTGTAAAATTACTTCCTCAACATCTGCCCCCATTCTCTTAACTGCATCTGTTGCTAGTTGTGTGACCTTCAGTCCCTTTATATCAGCAGAGTTGCCATAAGACCAGAACAGAAAGATGTTGGTATTGGCGTAGAATCTTTGCATTGCAACTGGATTCCCTATTGTTTCGTGATCATCTATGAATTCGTTGAAGTAATAAAACCCAACTGGAATGTGTTCCAGTCCTTTAATCTTCAAAACTGTTGTGTAGTAATCGATGGTTTCAACTTTACTAAACAACTCCTTTTCTAGCTCACTCAACACCATAACTTCACTTTCAGCTTCTGCAAAGACATGACCTAGTTCAATGTCTCAAAATAAAAAATAAAAAACTAGCACACCTTTTTCTAATGCTTTTTGGTTATATATTTCTAGTTAAGAGAAAAAGGGCAGCCCAGTGCACAAAAGCCCCCCATGTCATTGCAATGTCTGGGGAGGGTCAAATGTACGTAGCCTTACTCATGTATACAGAAAAGTTATTTCTAAGATTTAAACCCGGGACCTCCAGGTCACCATGGAACAACCTTACCATTGTACCCTAGACTCACCCTCTATTTATAGTTAAGAGAAAAAATAAAAATAAAAAAATTAAGGCACTAGTTTGTAAAAAAAAAAAAAAAAAAAAATTAAATACTATTTATGATAAAAAGTTAATGGAACAAAAAAGTAATTTTGCTTAAAAGGAAAGGCAAAAATCAAAAAAGCGTTTAATAACGCAGAAATGATATCTTAATGTTATTCATATAAACGATCTCTAAATCCAAACGAAATTCGTAGAGACTTGAGAAAATTTGGGAGGAGGGGTCCCAATTATCACTCTTTTAAAATACAAAAATCAAAGAAATAAAAGATCTTTATTTTTAAAGAAAAAAGTACTTTACCGGATTTTTAGAAGTGATTTTTTAAAGTGCAAAACAAATGCTAATTAAAAAAAAAAAAACGTTATCAAACGGTGGCCAAAGTATTGTGTGTTTTGCACACAAAAAAATTATTTATTTTTTAGAAAATAAAGACTACAAATAGAAATTAGGGACAATCTCTATTGGTTATTAATTGCTCTTTCATGAAGACGAGAAATTATCTCCATAGTTATTACTATATATATTTTATTTGTAAAAATAACTTTTTTTTTTAATTAAAAAAGTACTTATTACATATTGCAAACCTGCTGAACATGAAGTTGGTGATTGGTAGGCTTTTCCATTCCTAAAAGGAAACGCCCCAGAAACGATGACCTTATCAAATTCCACCACCTTAATTTCTCCACTCCTGTTTTTAACATCAATATTCACACCAGAAGAGTGGCGTCTGACAGACATTACTTCAGTGTTACAGTGAACTTCAATGGGTAGGGACGCACAGATCTTCTGCCAAAACCCCATGTATCCACCTCTGAAACGCTTTATTTTTCCAGCCATTGATGTTCGGATGAACTCATGAATGTAAGCATAGGGCATGTCCTGAACAAACCCATATCCAGAAGCAGTGTACCCATAGGCCACAGATTTTGGAACGGATTTGAATCCACGGTTCTCAAGAAATGATGGAGTTTGATCTGAAGCGATGTCACTCACGGCGTGAACCCCAATTCGACCTGAATCCTTTGCTTTGTCCTACGAGAAGAAGATGGAGATTCAAGGTCCGTTTGGTTTAGAACTCAAAAACAGTTTTCTAAAACGTGTTCTGAAAAAGCTTGTTTCAAACCTGGAGTTCTAACGTCAGGGAAATTACAGATACATAATCGTCTGCAACTGGAATATCCTGGTACTTTCCTGTGGCACTATCGATGAGGGCGAGTTTATGAGAGTCCAACTCTTCTAGTTCGCATCCCATTTCTTTTGCCAAGTGAAAAATGGTTGGAGCACTATTTGCTGCCAGAACTTGACCTCCAAGATCATAAACCCTTCCTACAATGGATAAAATTGAAAAAAATAATAATAAATAATAAAATAATCTATTTCCATTGCAGGAAGTGACTGCTATCAAGATTCGAACTCATAATCAGGGTTGTTTGGATGATCTTTTACCTTCAATATCGGCTGACTCACACATGCCACTAACGGTGTGATATTTTTCTAGCACGGTGACATTGTTGTAGCCAAGCTTAGCTAATGCATACGCAGCTGATATTCCACTTGGACCTCCTCCTATAATCCCGATTCTCGTGTTAGCAGGCAAGCATGGATGCAGCTTCAAGAATTGATCTTCCATGGAATTTTTCAGGTCCATTCCTATAAAATAAGGCCTTTTAATGGCAGTGCCTGTTAAAAAAAATAAAAGACACCCAACTTTAATCTGCCTTCAAATTTTCCCTGAAGAACGCAAGCTATGGAATAATCTACAATCTTTCTATGCAAAGATCATATAGATAGAGAGGTTTAACATTATAAAACCATAATATATTGTCGGTCTTTCTCTTGTTATGTCAAATATCAAGGATTTGCTAGAGATTTTATTGCCAAATACGGTTTATAGTAAGTATAAGAAAGCTATAACAATGAAAACAAAGCTCCTAATCATCACTGAAGTCAACTCATATGAAAGGTATGTCATAAAATGGCAGCTCAGTGTACGAAGGCTCCCGCCGTAGCAGGATTTGGAGAGGGTCATACGTATGCAGCTTTACCCCTAAATACAAAGAGGTTGTTTCCAAGACCTGAACCCGGAACCTCCAGGTCAATATAAAATATATTTAGTTCTAAACAAAGTGTGTTCTGTAAATTCCTTATTCTTCAACACATAATAGAATCACCAATTAATGGAATGCTTCACCGATACTTTTGTTTGTCTCCTTTGGATATTAAAGCCAAAAACGGATAATTATTACAATAAATATGCTTCTTCCTGTCCTTAACTTTTCGCTTTCCCTCTGCTTGATAAATAAAAAGATAAGTTCTTACAAGTTTCTTAAAACCCTAAAGGATTAGCTCTAAAAATCATCCATTTACTTGGAGTTGTTAGGTGTATAACCAAAGTCCCACAACGGCGAGAAGTGGGGAGAATCATGAGTTTATAAGTATGGACAATATCTCCTTTTGGGTAGAGTCCAATAGGCCCAAAGTGGGCAATATCATACCAACGTGGAGATTTGTGTGGGTCCGTACTTATTACAAATGGAATATGCGGTGTACATATTCCCTACGAAGATTTAGTGAGAACATACCTAAAACCTTATAAATACAGACCTTCGAGATGAAAAGAATGTCACCGCAGCCTCAACCGGGCTCAAAATGTACTCGGAGCTTCCTGTAATGGCATTGGCATTTGGCATAGTAAGTTCAAAGAAACCATAAAAAAAGCCACTGTAATCATAAACAGCGTCATTCCTCTCCGTCTCTCTCTCTCTCTCTCTCTCTCTCTCTCTCTCTCTCTCTCTCTCTCTCTCTCTCTATATATATATATATATATTATTGAAGCAAGAAAGTGAAATATAACTGAAAAATAAGTAGCCAAATTGCATATTAACTAACCTGAGTTTGAGAGGTGATGAAATGGGCAAAAGGGACTGACGGCAGAAAGCAAACTGAAATTGAGTGCCAAATGGCAGAGAACCAGTCTGGGTGATGACCGAACCTCCACACTCATCAGTTGCTGATCTCATGTCCGAATTTAAGCAACCAAGATCCTTCATGGGTCCAAATAAAAGAAGACAAAGATCGATCGTCTATCCAATTTCATCGGCAAATCCGAGAAATTGCTGGCTCAAGGGCAAGGGTAGCTGGAGATATTCCATCTTTGTACTTTCGGAAGCGGTTTGTGATGTCCGCCTTCAAGAGCTACGTGGGCTCGTAAGCCAGAACAAGTTCAAAAAGTGCTGAAGAACTAAAGAAGTCAAAATCACATTTGAAAAAAAAATAAAGACAGAGGGAGGGGTTGAAGGAAACCTCGGAACAATGAATCTTTGATTCCAGGTGGCGTTAAGAACAATGTTATGGTTGGTTTCGAGTATATGCCAGTGAACAAACGAAGCCGTTCGTGACTATTCCAATTCGATTCGGTCGAACCAAGTTTAAATTTTTTAATTAATTCCATTTATTATATTAAATAAATAAAGGAGTTCGACTTGTTAATATTAGTAGACAGTTTAAATATATAAAATAAAAATATTTTAATATATTTTTAATATGAAAAAATAATAAAATAGAATCTTGAATTTTTTTAATTGTAAGATCTTACATATCAAAAATTAAATTTTAATTTTATAAAGGAGTAGTTACCAAGCAATTGCATTTGGGTGTGAAAATTACCAAATGAATCTAAGAGATTTTATTTGCACCGATCAGTCTTGGTGGAAATTTACGGACAAATTTGCCCCGAACAATGAATCTGCACCTATCAAACGTGTAGTCACCCTTAAAAACGCTGAAAAAATACGTTAATAAACTACTAATGAAACTAAAAATAATACATATAATTTCTTCTAATTGGGATTGTTGTTTAATGATTTTTTTACACCACAATGATTTATAAATCATAATTTTCAAAATGAGATATTAATCTTTCTTTCTTTTTGAAATTCTGGATTAGAATGCGTGTAAATGTTATATATAACATTAATTATGATGTTAATATTATACTATAATTTATGTGCTCCGTGAGTGTTGAATATAACTCAATATAATATAAATAATATCAATTAATGTTGATAATAATACAAATTATATGAACGTGTTGAATTTAACATTACTTACTGATAAATGTGGTTTGGATATTGAATATAAAACTCAACTGTGTTTTGATAATGTATAAAACCGTGTTCATTGTAAAACGAATGTACAAACTGAAAATTCTAAAAAGTACCATATTGAATGTAACATGAATATCAAAATTGAAAATTTTGCAAGTACTATGTTGTATATAACATGAATTTGAAACTAATAAAAAAATAGTGAATGTCATATCATTTTGAAGATCTTATTCAGACAAATTTGAATATATAATTAAATCGTAAAAAAAATATGTACAACAATAATTATTTTGATTTTAATAAAATGATTTTATGTGAAACTTAAATATGAAAAATTTCAATCTTACGAATCAAGCACGGACAAATTAGTCATGCCAAATTTCACAATTTTTTAAATTGGGACTAAATGGTTCGAACTTTCTAGGCAACAGGATCAATTGGTTCCAACTTAAACACTTGAAATTAATTGGTAATTAAATTATTAATTTAGGTCCACTTGGTAATTTTCCCTTTTATAAATGTACATTTAAGATTGTGTTTCGGTAGAGAATTTCTAGAAAGGATTTCATTTTGTTAGAGCATTTTGAAATTCTCTTTTGGCAAATCCCTTGTTTAGGTTTGTTTGGGTTTTAGGAAGAAAGGATTTGTCAAATCTTTTTAGGAGTGAAATAAAGGATTTTGAAATCCTTTTGGGAGAGGCTGAATTTGACAAATCCTTCTCTTCCCATTTTGTAAAAAGGAGACGGCAGTCATTTTTACAATTGTTATGAGATCCCCTCTTCAAACTTTGTAATCCGCAATTCTTTCTTTTTTTTTCTTTTTTTTTTCTTGTTTTTTCTTCTCATTCAACGAGCTTCTTCATCGTCGTCGTCTACTTCTTCATCGTCATTGTCTGCTTCTTCTTCATCCTCCATCGCCTTCGTTTGCTTCTTACCCATCCTCCATCACCGTCGCCATCGCATTCGAGTTCGAACTCAAAATAGGGTTTCGATTAATTTCAAAAACGAAATTGAAATCAATCGAAACGAAAGGGTTTGGATTGGTTTCGATTTTGTTTTTGATTTGGTTTCGATTAATTTCGATTTCGATTTCGAAATCGAAATCGAACAACAGATTCGATTTCAAAAACGAAATAGATTTTGATTTCAAAATTGAAATCGAAATAGGGTTCGAAATCTCGATTTTGTTGCTTCGATTTAGGGTTTCGATTTCCACTTCGATTTGGGTTTCGATTTCGTTTGGTATGATGGCGATGAAAGTGCAGCATAGGGTTTGGTATGGCAATAGCAATGGGTTTGGTTGAACATCGTTTGTGTTTGGTGATGGCGATGGGTTTGATATGGCGTTTGGCGATGGGTTTCCGTTTTTGTTCCCATAAATTCTATTTTGTTCTGTTTTGTTCCCATAATTTGTTGTTGAAATTACACGTTCAAATACTTCACCTCAAACAATTATCCAAATAAGAGATTTGCGAAATGAAGGGATTTTAAAATCTAAGATTTTGAAATCCCTTCATTTAACAAATCTTTTGGATTTGTCAAATCCCTTACCAAAACACAACCTAACCTATTTAATTACTATAATAGAGATTGATTATTTATAAATTTACATTGATTTTTTATAATTCTTATATTTTGATTTGTCAAAAACTTAAATATTTAAATTTTGTATATAAATTTTCAAGAAGCAATTATAAATAATTAATTTATTAAAAAAGATATATTATTTATATAGTTCTTAAGTATTAAATTTTAACTAATAAATATTTAAAAAAAAAAAAAAACTCAATTACGCTCGTGAGGAGTTCGATTATTAAACGAACAGAACTTGGACATAAGATTTTAGTTTTGGCTCGTATCCGAATAGCAATGAAAATAAATGAACCAAACTTCAACACTTAATAATCTGCTCGTTTACAACCCTACTTTTGAGAGGAAATGAAATGAAGTGGTTCTATGAATGCAGTTGTTTCTCCTCCTATCGGGGATTTTTATTTAATTTTTATAAAATTATATTTTTAAAATATATACGTAAAGATATACAAACAAGACTAATATTATATATATATATAAAGTTATTTTTACACGTATTCAAATAATTTTCATTGTTTACATTCATAATTCTAAATTGCAACAAAAATTATACGCCATGATCAGTTCGTAATTGATATTAAACAAAGTCGCAACAATATTATTTTAAGGTGCAATTATATTAGTGATAATTTAAAATAAATATTTTTATGTGAACAATTCAAATTTATAAATTTTATTAGTAACTTTAAATATTTCAAATTGTTATTATTTGTTTCGAATCATAGGTAGTGCTTTTATTTTTATTTTTTTTATTTTTTATTAATGATCTAATATATATATATATATATATATATATATATATATATATATATATATATATGCTCTATATGAACTCTTTCTATTATTGATTATAAATAATGTAGTTTTAATGTTTATTAATTACTTAACTAAAACGCAACAAATGTTAAATGTAATGATGTTGCCAAAAATTCTCCGATACGTGTTACAACTCCTCACGTGTCGAAAACCTCCACAACCAGCAATCCAACCTGTAAAATTAGTTAGTTCTTTGGGGGGACGCCGGTGTGGTGTCAGCCAAAAAACCTTTGACGTGCGAATAAGATCAGCCTGCTCTTTTAGATATATAAAGGTTTAGACTGAATATAAAAGTAGTATTAAGAGTTGTGTATATGATACCTCATTCCCTTCTGCATATATAGGCCGTACCCTTAGTAACCGTCCCCGCCATGGTATATTGGCATCGTGCATGATTAGTTGTCTTGTTGGCAATTAGTGGGTGCGACGAAGTGTGATACTGCTTGTTGGTGGTTGGTAGTGGTAATGGGTAGATCGCGATTGTGGGGGTGCTAGTGGTTGGGAATATTAAATTATAACTAATAAGTAATTCAATTTGTAGTATTTGACATTGGGAGTCCCTGTCGGTAGTACGTAATATTTTTTATTATTGAACCAACAGTATGGTAGAGCATACTTAATTCGTCCAATGTTAAGTTATTCATTGAATTGAATCGATTGACAACACTTTATTTATGCAATGACACGACACACTGCGCTACTATTTGAGATACACGGATTCTAACATAAACGTGTGGGTGTGCTCGTGATTTTAGTGGAGAGGGCAGAAAGAGACGACCATTCGGCGGTATGAAATAAAAATCTGAGGTAAAAAAAAAAAAAAAAAAAACGGAAGAGACAAGATGTAGACAAATCTAGAAAGGATTTACTTTGGAAATACGTTTTAGGTTGACGGGCAGGCAAATTAAAAATTATACGAAATGGGTAAACGGAGTAAAAATTTATAGAGAATGAGGTGTAAAAAGTAGCCGAGAACTATGACTCCATGTTAATAGTTAATGCATATAAATATAGTTCCCTTCATATTGGTGGTAGGAAGTTGTCGGTAGATCTATTACCCCTAAATACTTATGATCTTGATGTAATACTGGGTATGGATTTGTTGTTCGGCTATCATGCCACAGTGAATTATTTTAAGAAGAAAGTGATCTTTCGAATCTGAGGCGAGCCGGAATTTGCATTCTCAGGAGACATAATTATCACTCCTGTCGGTTTAATTTCAGCCTTAGAAGCCAGAAGATTATTGAAGAAAGGATGTCAGGGATACCTCGCGCACGTGATTGACACCAGTCAGAAAGAAGTTCAGACGACGGATATTTCAGTGATCAGAGATTTTCCCAACGTATTTTCCAGAAGAATGGCCAGGGTTTCCAGTAGATAGGGAGATAGAAGTCATTGTTAAGTTGCTTCCAGAAACTGCTCCTATATTGATTATCCCTTATCGTATGGCGCCTACCGAGCTAAAAGAATTGAAAGTGCAGTTGTAAGATTTCGTTGCAAGATTTATTAGATCGTAGATTTATCAAACCTAGCATTTCCCCATGGGTAGCCCCAGTTTGTTCGTGAAGAAGAAGGATGGCACGTTGAGAATGTATATCGACTATCAGCAACTAAATAGGGTGACCGTCCGTAATAAATATCCGTTACTTAGGATTGATGACTTGTTTGACCGGCTCCAGAAGGCTAAAGTGTTTTCCAAGATAGATCTTCGATCGGGGTATCACCAATTGAAAGTCAGAGACAGTGATGTGGCGAAAATGGCATTTTGTACGAGATATGGACACTATGAATTCTTGGTTACGCAATCATGAGAATTTTTCGTATACGAATAATCAGAACATATTGCAACTGCCTCCCGGATATGGATCTCAAGCTCAAGGATATCAATCTATGCAACAAAATCGTCCAATGCAACAACCTCCGATGCAAAGCCAAAAGACACAATTGGAAGGTATGCTTGCTTCATTCATGAATGAGACTTAAACCATTATGCGTGAAATGCATAACCAGCTCAACAAACATGAGATAAGGCTAGACACGATTGAGACCACGCGTACCAACACGAATGCAACTGTGAAGTCATTGGAAACACAAATCGGTCAACTTTCTAGTGCTATCAAAGAGCAAACCAAGGGGAAGTTTCCAAGTAACACGGAGACTAACCCGAGAGAGTGCAAGGCAATAACCTTGAGGAATAGAAAGGAAGTCGAAGCAAGTAAGCCAATAGAGAAAAAGCCGAGAGTGAAACTTGATGTTGAAAATGATGAGCCAAGGGAGAATGTTCAAGAGGAAAAGGAGGTGAAAATTGAAAAGAAGATAGAGGAGAAAGTTGAAGAGATAAAGAAAGACCAAAGGGTGATTCCAGGAAGAATTATATTTATGGATAATCCACCGATTCTCACCACGCCTTTACCATATCTGTAAAGTTTCCAGAAGAAAAAGTTGGATTTCCAATTTGCTAAATTTATTGACCTCTTCAAGAAAATTCATATCAACATACCATTTGCGGATGCCTTGGAACAAATACCCAACTACGGGAAGTTCTTGAAGGACATTATGACAAAAAAAAAAAAAAAAACTGTAGGAATATGAGATGGTCAAGATGACGGAGGAGTATTGTACGGTCGGGCGTTTGTTACGCGCTCGTGTATTAACTACTCGCAAGTGTATGAGGTCAAAGTTTTAGTATAATGAATCTTTGAAGATCGGGTATCGTATCCACAGGGATTGGTATCGTTACTATCGAGTATCGCATTTGTCATGATCTAACTTTATCTAGGCGACCAAAAATGTAAATAATTTATTAAACTAATACTAATATAACCTAAATTATCGATACTAATATACTAATACGTTTTAGGAGAAATAATTGCCTAGGGATTAACGTGTTTACAAATACGTGTTCCCAGTAACGTGTCAATCTCTACACGTACTGGAAAGTCTTTCGTCTTCCTTCCTTACCTACAAAACCGTGAATTTTAATGGGAACATCGGTGTGGTGTCAGCCAAAGAACCTCTGGCGTGAGAATAAGTTAATCTGAATATAGTGAGAATAAATAACACACTATAAATCAATCCTCTATTACCTGTTCCCTCATTCCCTTTTATAGGGTGATTTGCTTGTTACCACTTGAATGGAAATATCATTTAGTTATTTGTATCTCTCTACAGTTACGTATAATAGTCATTATCCCCGTAATAAAGGGAGAATATCTGTATGTGTCACCATTAATCATGGATTGTTACAGTCAATTCAGACTTACCTTAACATTGATAGGTTTTGATCCAAACTCTGAAATGACTGTTTCCTCTTCAGCTTTTAACATTGTTGGCTTATTAATACCCAACTATAGGCCTTATCATATGACAGCCCATATATTCATATGGATCACCTAACTAGTATTTGAATCATGGGCTTATGCTGCCCAAGCCCATTTAACAGGCAGGCTTATCCGATTTCAATTCAGAGCCCATATAACGGATCCGACCTGTTTAGAATTTTATACCTAGGTCAATTTGGGGCGGGAGTTTTACACACATCAGGTATAAACTTATTCTATTATTGATTATGGGTAATGTAATTTAAAAATTAATTATATATGTTAGCCCAAAGATCTACCTATGAAAGGGGTAAATTAGGTATGTTAACCCTAAATGTTTTGATGGATAAATTAACGTTGATATGTTACAGAACTAATGTTTTTATTGAGTGATTTCAGAATTGAGTTCCTATTGATCAATTGAGAAAAATGTTGAATTTCAAAGATAATACTATATGGTTTTCAAGATGATATTTGACAAATGATTCAAGATGGTTGCAAAGGAAGACATTGAAGATTTTTTTGGAGCTAAAAAGATTTTTTTTTTGTATTTCTAGGTAAAATACTTTTATGCTCTTAATATAACTTGATTATGATCACGCATGACACTTATTAGATTGATTAAATTATGTGTGTTTTGGTCAAAAGTGATAAATTTAAGAGTCTAAATATTTTTCAAAAAGTGTTGATCAAAGAAAATATTTTACAAATAAAAAATAAGTAAGTTTCAAGCCTGTACGGTCGACCGACACAATAGCCAGTCGACTAAGAGATTCAGGATGTGAAAAAATGAGTTTTTGGCCTAACAGTCGACCGACGAGATGTCAGATCAATTGGGAGAAACTGGATGGTGTTTTTGGCAGTTGGCGTCCGGTCGATTGACTAGTTGTCAAAGGTTGAAAAATAAACTGTTGGAAGGGTAACTGGTTGACCCCATGGATGGCTAGCCGACTAAGAGATTAGTTTTCAACAAGTTTGGCCAATTTGTTTTTTGAGATCTTCAACTCAAATTCTATGATTTCAAACGTCATAAAATCTAATTTTAAGGGGATTTGAGTATAATTTATAAATCTATCATATACTTTGAAGATCTCATTATTTAGTCCTTATATTACTTGATTCTATAGGATTAACTTGTAAAACTATTTTCTATATTTAAGGTGTTTGAATCAAAGAAGTTTTGGAGATTAAATTAAGCTTTTTAAAGAGTATTTTTTGGTCAAATATCTCAGAATTAAAAGAGTATATTATATCGGTTCTGTATATGACATTAATAGTCTTATGTTTTTGAAAAATAGTCATTTTAGGCACAGTTTAAAATCTATAAATATAGACCTACGAATTTGAATACAAATCAATCAAGAGAAAGAGTTTTAATCAGCCATATCCATAAAGAGAGTATCATTTTGCTGAAAATATTTTTGAGAGAAAAAGTTTTGTATTAAAGAAATCTTTGTTCTTGCTATATCGGGTTTTAGTCTTACGTCCAATCTTCTTAAAGAAATCTTGGTGAGATTGTTCTTGTTTACTTGCTCAAAATTAATTGTGTTTTAATTGATTAATATATTTTGATTGAGCTTGAAGTATTTTTGTGTGAAAATCGTTTTCTATTTTGAATATTCTGAAAATTCTATGAAACAATTTTTGCCTGTGAAATCTGAAATATGTCATCTTTGTGCTATAATTGAGTAAAATCATATTTATATTCTCACACAAAACTATCACATAGCATATCGGGACATTAATTAAACATATCTTGTATTGAGGGTGGTAGAAGCTCACGTACATTTTGTGAGTGTGAGAGAATTAGACATATTGAGTCGATGTCTAATCAGAGTTTATGTTTAATTCTTAACCTGTAAAAGGATTAGGTTTAATTCTGCCTGTAGTAGAATTAAATTAGTCTTTAGTCTGGTAAAAAGATAATTAGGTTGATTCTTAGCCTACAAAAGAATTAGGTTCTTCCTGAGCCTAGTAAAAGAGAAATTATAAATGTTTGATTATGAGACTGGGCAATGAATTAGGTTAATCCTTAACCTGTAAAAATGATTGTAAGAGTTTGGTTTCTACTTGGGAAAGAAATCAGAGTTAGTAGATTGTGAAATCCCTACGGGATCTTACGGGACTAGACATAGGTAACAATAGCTTATCGAACCAGGATAAATCAGTGTGTTCAATTTCTCTATCCCTATCCGTTTAGTTGTACATTTGGATAAATTTGTTTCTACTATAACTCAAGATAATAATCGGTTAGGAAAATTGGTGATTGCTTGATTAATAATTTATTTGTTTAAATTTTTATAACTACCAAATTCACCCCCCATCTTGGGTAGATTTATGGGCCAATAAGGTAGTTTAAAAATAAACATGCAAATTCAATTTTCCTGACTAATTTTTATCTTGTTAATGCGAAAACGTGAATTACTAAATACACACACAAAGAGTTGAGGGATATAAAAATTGACATACAAATTTATAATGGTTCGGCAAGTTATTCTTGCCTATATCTACTTTCTTAAGCTCTCGTAAGGAATTTGTAATCCACTAATCATACCTGATTCTTTTCTTAAGTAAGAATCAAACCCTTACAACAATTCTCTTCCTAGGTAAGAATTAAACATTTACACCCTGATTAGGCAAGATCTCTTTATGACCAATCAACATTCTCACTTAAACCTGTTACCTTTAAGTCTAAGTTACAACTCACAAAATACAAAAAATATATTGTTTGTTATCACCATAGCTTCTACCAACTTAATTCAAAATAAACTCGATTAAAGTCCCGGTACTAATTATAGAAGTGTATATTCAAAATATAAGAAACGAAATCTAGAATTTATCAATTTAACTACAAAACTTAGTTTGAAGCCAGATTTTGAAAAATTCGTTTTAAATGATTTTCAATTAACTTTAGTAGGAATGAGTTTAATCTTAGATATAACAAGCTCAAAAATAGGATATATATCTATTATATAAAAACAGGATGGCTTTTTGGCTGATTAGGACAAGCTTATGACTAGGACAAACAAAATTGCTGACTAGGATAAACAAATTTATTGAGTATGACATTTTGCAGTCTTAAGTTAAGGAATATATAAGGATATTAAATTTGTCCAAAAGAAAATAAAGTTATATTAATATTATTTTTGGCTTATAAAAATATATATACTGATAAAAATATATATAATTTCTTAATTATTTAATTTCCTCTTTCTATCTCTTAATTCTCTATCTTATGGCCTTAAATAAAGACATCAAAAGTAATGTAAGGAAATTATATTCGTCAAACAGGAAATCGGATTAATGTAAATGGAAATCAAATTAATATAGTATTGATTAATTAATTAGACAAATGCTAACTAGGACAAACAAATTTGCTGACTATAATATTTTCAAGATATAAGTTTAGGGCCATAAAAGAAAATTGAAATTTAATTTGGGGCAAAAAATATTGGGATACATATATGTCCCTAAATTAACATTAATTAGTAAAAATAATGCCTAAAATAACATTAATGCCTAAAAAAACATTAATGCCTAATTTTTTTGTCCTAATCACATTAAATTTCCAATTAATTAATTTTAGAGTCAAAATTAACATATTAAGTTTTGAGTCAAAATTTTAGCCATTAATATTATTTTAGGTAACGATTTATCCATTTTTCTCTAATTAAATTACTAATTAATTAATTAATTTAGACATTGATTCATCCAATTTCTCTTAATTAAACTACTAATTAGGATTCACTTTAATTAACCCTTCTTTCAGCTCTCTCTCTCTCCAATTGTAGTGCATTTTTCTCTCTTTTCTACAGTTACTCACCCTAAGTAATTAAAGAACACATCCTATTTGTAAGCATGTGATCAACTATTTACTGTTAAAAATGTTCATATTTTGTAATTTATGCTGACTTTGAAATTTTTTGTCTCTACCTCTTTATTTTGCTAAATTTTAGTTCGTTATATGTTCATCAGACTTGAAATATTCATTTCATATGATTGTCAGTTAACTTTTAAAATCATATTTTAAAATATTAATTAAACCTGTCATATTTAAAAATCATAATCGCATGTTCATCGAATTATTTATCATTTTTAGCACAAAGAATAAAGAAAATCTCTTTAAATATGTTGTTTTGTCATCATTTTTTGTTATTGCTTGAAGGTCCGTACACTACACACACATACATGCGTGCTCACACATCCACACACACATATATAAGATAATATATATTGAGGTTTCAGGAAAATGTGATTTTTTTTGTGAGCTTATTTTATTTTAATTCCAGCGTAAATAGTTTGTCAAATTTACATGTTATTCTTTATTTTTTTAAGTTATACATTGATTCTATCCGAATAGGAGGTAAGGTCTTTATTATTATTGGTTTCCCTTGCAATGTGTATGTTCATTTGAGATTCATTTTACTAAATAATTATTGTCGTAAGAAATTGGTTTTTGAATGCGTTTTATGGGCTTTTTTTATTTGGCTAGGATTTTAAGTGTTTGTATTTGTAATAAGATTGTTTCATAATGAAGCATAATAGTGCTTTTGGGGTTTCGTAATGAAGCATCATAGTACTTTTAGGCACGCATTATGCACTAATTGTTTGGTACCATTATTTTGATTGGATAATTTTATAATTGTCATTATTTTTATTTCAATTGGTTTATAACTCACTTTGAAGATTAAATTATATATAAAACCGTAGAATATCATTGGATTTTTTATATTGTTGAACTTTTTTATATCAGTACAAGTTTTAGTCTTGATTGTTAATTACAATTGATGTTCGATTGTTAATTATTATCGATGTTCAAATGAATAAGTGTATTATGTTGGTATTAATTGTTTTATTATTAATATTCAAATGTAATAGATGTGGAATGTTGTATAATAGATAAAATTATATAAAAAAATTTTGGGTTTGGTTATTCTACACCCGTGCCTGAAGGCACGGGTTATACGCTAGTATATAAATAAAGCACAACAATTTTGAGCACACAAAAATAACTGGAGAGATCTCACTAAAATTTCCTCAAAAAAGATTTGATAACAATAGTTGCATAATAATCTCAAAAGAACGCCTTTTTTGATCAAGAATACTCTAAAAAAATATAGCTTTAAAATATTTTTCAAAAAAAATAGTTTCCATCTCTTTGAAAATCTGAAAGGTTTTATGATTCTTGATGTTTTGAATCTGAAAAAGCACAGGTTTACATATAGTGCTTACAAAGATAGCTTATAACTCTTAGTTTTCAAAAGATAACCCAAAAAATAGCACATATAGACCCATTTTACAAATATGATTTCTAACGGCTATATTTGACCAAAAATAATACATTTAACACGTTCAATTTAGTCCCAGAAATAATTTGATCAAACTTCCAAAAAGTATAGAAAGAAGTTTTCTCGAATAAATCACAAAATCAAAAAATATATGGACTAAATAATTAGATCTTCAAAGTGCATAAGATATCTTTGAAAAACATTCTTTGGAAAAACATCATTTTGCACTTTCGACATTCTGATAAAAGAGCACCGTTTATTGAAGGAAAGGTCTTATGAATATGCAGCGAAATAAAGATTCAGCACCAAACGTACAATCTAGTTCATCCACAAGCATAGGTAATGAACAAATCAATCAAAGACGCACTGAAGAAAAGGCTCAATGATGCTAAGGGAAAAGAAATGGAAGAACTTCCAATAATTTTGTGGTCATATTGAACCATGCTAAGAGTCTCACCTAGTGAAACGCTATTTTCACTTAAATTTGGAACTGAAGCATTGATAGTCGTCAATATTGGGTTAGCTACGCATCAATCTGAGAACATATATCTTCTGACTGACGAACCTATCCTTCGCAAAGAACTTAGTTCTCTGTCGCGTCAGGCCGCACTGACCTATAACTCAACTTAGAAAATTGGCTCCGAATTAGGAAGGCCTTTATCAGGTCACAAAGATCAATTGACCTGGAATATATAAGTAAGAAGACCTGAAAGGAACACAAATTCCAAAAATCTGGAACATCGAGCATCTGAGGAAATATTTTTCCTAATAGTTCATTTTAATTTTAGCTTTCCATAATTTCTATATGTTTTTGTATTTTTAACAGTAATTATTTTAGCACTATCAATGAAATTTCCAAATGGCTAAAACAATTTACCTTTCCTATCAGTGAAAGCAAAAACTTTTTATTCAAAGAAGTTCAACAATACCTATCAAAGGATAAACTTTTTAATACCAAAAAACTATTCATTCAAAATAGTTCAGTAGTACCTATCAAAGGATAGACTTACAAAGATTAAAAAACTATTCATTATATAGTTACGCAGTCCCTATTAAAGAAAAACCTGCAAAGACTAAAAACTTTGTTCATTAAAAAGTTCAGTAGTATTAAAGGATAAACCTGTTAAGACTAAGAATTGTTTGTTAAAATAAATTATACTTGTGAAGACTTAAAATTGTTCATTAAACAATTCAGTAGTTCTTATCAATTCAACAATTTCTACCCAAAGGATAAACTACATAGCAGTTGATTGGTTCCAACAACAATTCAATACTCTTATTCAGTAAAAAATTGACTTATCAATTCAACCAAAAAATAAAAAGTCAGAGAGGGTAGGACTGTTCGGAGATTGAACCAACTGAAAATTGCAAAACAAAAGAAGGCACAACTAAAGGTAAAAATAATTAGACCCAAAAGGCCATATCAATTCATTTAAAAAATAGAAAGACAAATAAATAAATAAATAAATAAATAAAAGAAGAAGATGAGAAATGCAAGTACGACAAAAAAAAAAAAAAGGGGTTTTGTTTTATCATCTTCTTCTGGGGGGATCAAGACTAGGATTAGGGAGGCCAACGAAGGGCATTAGAACCATAGCAGAGGCTCACCGTCATCAAAGAAAGAAAAATCATCTACTTCCTTTAACATTTTAAGCGTCGATGATCTCTCATATCTTCTTCTTTTTCTTCGCATTGTTCCAAGTCCGCAACCTCTTACGACGCCAACCTGCTACCCACAACTAGGCCTCAAAGTCCTCAAATTCCTCACAACTCTACTCTTACAGGGCCTCTTAGTCATCTACCTCTTCGATCTCGTCCTCAAGCTTGTCTTTTATTTTTAGCAATTCAGAAATAGCAGTGTTGACCCTAAATGTTTTGATGAACCAATTAACATTGATGTTTTGAGTAATGCGTTTATTGAGTATTTCAGATTTTAGTTCCTTGCTTCAATGAGAAAAAAAAAATCAATAAGAAAACATTGTCTTTCGTAAAGAGAAATAATAAAGATTAAGATCGTTTCAACGAAGAGATTGAAGATTTTTTTGAGTAAGAAGATTTTGAACATGAAGATTTTTTGTATAGGTATATGTCATTGACTTCCTTTATCATTTTTCACTATATCAGATACCTCCCTTGTCATTTTGCAAATATCAGAGACCTCCCCTGTCTTTTTGCTCAAACACCACTTACCTCCCTTTTGACAAAATTGCTCTTAGGTTATTTTTTTTAAAAAAAAAATCATTAGTACCCCTATATTTTAAAATTATATTTTTTTACCTTTAACTTTTTAAATAATTATATTTACCTCTCACCACCACCCAACTCCCACCACCCACTGCCATTGCTATCTCTCACCTCCGCCACCACCCACCACCCTCCGCCACCACCCAACACCACCTCCCACAACCACCCATCGCAACCGCCACATCCTATCGCCTAACTCTCCCGCCACCACCCATCGTCACCACCACTACCCACCATCACCCCAGAGAGAGAGAGAGAATGGTTAATGAAATAGTTAAATTTTTACTTTTTTTAATGAAATGGTTAAAAATATATATATTTTTTAAAATGGGGATGGGTAGTGGCAGTGGTAGGTGGTGGGTGGCAGCGATGGGAGGTGGCGGCGGCGGTGGTGGGAGGTGGCGGAAGGTGGTGGGCAGCGACGGTGGGAGGTGGTGGCAGCGTTAGGAGATAGTGGTGGTGATGGGTGTAGTGGTAGGAGGTGACGATGAATATATATAAATTAAAGAGTTATTTATGTATTTTAGTTTTTTATTATTTAATTATTTTTTAAATAGTCAAGGGTAAAATTGGTATTATAATAAAAAAAATTATTATTTTTTAATCAATAAGAATGGTAAGTGGTGTTTGAGAAAAAAAGACAGGGGAGGTCTTTGGTATTTACAAAATGATAGGGGAAGTATCTGGTATAGTGTAAAATGACAAGAGAGGTCAATGTCATATACCTTTTTTGGTATTTCTAGGTAAAACAACTCAACTTTTCTTAAGCTCTTAATGCAATCCGATTAGGATCACGTATGTCAATTGAAAATAATTTTAAATATTTTAAATATGTCACAAGTGATAAATTTATATGCTCAAATATTTTTCCTAAAATCTCGATCAAGAAAGTGTTTTGAAAAATGAGAAAAATTTCAAGATTTAACTAGAACGTTTTTAAAAGATCTTCTATCTATTTTTCATGGATTTAAAGGTCGAAATATTATATATTAATGGGTTTGAACTGATTTTCAAAGATATATCATATATTTTGCAGATTTTTTTATTTAGTCAATATATTATTTGATTTTGTGATTTTTACTAGGTAAACTTATTTCTATCATTTGGAGTTTAAATCAAAATATTTGGGGGGCTAAAGTATTTTAAAATATAGCAGTTATACGGGGTAAAATATAGCTAATTTAAATTGATTTAATATATGGGGGCTAAATATGTTATTTTTGGGCATATTTTTTAAAATATAACAGTTGTAGGCATAGTTTTAAATTCCTATATATAGACTTGCAGATTTTACCTTTTAATCATCAAGAATCAAAGATAAAATCATATTCTTGAAAACAGAAAGTTCATTTTTTAAATCTATTTTTTAAAGAAACGTTTTGAAGATATTCTTGATCGAAACTATCGTTGCAAAAACTATGGGTTTGATTCTACGTTACTATTTTTATTTTTCCAATGAAATTCTAGAGAGATCTCTTTGATTATTTTTTCTTGTCCAAATTAATTATGCTATATTTGTTTTATATATCTTGAGAAGTTGAGTTTGTAATCTTTATGATTGAAAATCCTTTTTGATAAAATATATTGAAAAACTTTAAAATGATTTTTCTATAAATTTGATATCTACAATCTGTGCGCTTTAATTGAGATAAAACCACATTTGTTTTCTCCCATATTTCTATCACTAGTTTATCGGGATATTAATTAAGCTTGAGCTTGAATTGAGGTAGTAGAAACTTCTATAAGAAGAAATTTGTTTATTTTCTGTATTTTGTGAGTTATACCGTGGACCTAAATGTACTTGGTCCAAATGAGAGTGGATAAGGCATAAAGGGACGTTATCTAATTAGGATTAGTCTTCTGCCTGGAAAACGATAGGGTTAATCTTCAGCCTAGGAAAAAGATAGGTTTGATTCTGAGCTTAAAAAAAACATTAGGATAATTTTGCGCCTGTAAAAAGATTGTAAAAATTTTGGTTCCTACCTGGGAAAGAGATCAACAGTTAGTGGGTTGTGAATTGCTTGCGGGAGCTTTGGGGATAGGACATAGACAGGAGTAGCTTGCCAAACCTGTATAAATCAGCGTGTCAAATTCTCTTTCTTTTATCTATTTGTTTGTGCACTTAGATTAAACACGTTTCTGCTATATGATAAGATAACAACCAGTTAGGGAAATTGAAGTGATTTGTTTAAAATTTTAACTACTCAATTCACCCCTTCTTGGGTAAATCTATAGGCAAACAAGTAGAATAATGGGTATCATCGAGGTTAGAGTACAAAACATGTGCCTTCTCAAGCGTGCGAAGATAGGAGTGCTCCTTATTCTCAACCTTGGCACCATAAATCAGGTAGGTAAAGTAAGTTTTTCTATTCTTTTGAATAAATTAAATTAGTATAATTGATTTATTTTACTTGCTTTCGTTGGTTTTTGAAAATAGAGGAAAAACACGTTAATTTGGAGCAAAATAGACAAGAAATAAGCAAAACACAACGAACCACATGCCTGTCCAATGCCGGTGTGTAGATTCAACGAGACACGCAATGTTTGGCCAATGCATCGCTCACTGCACGGCTCCACACAACCGTGCAATACGTGCCCCGCGCGCATTGTGCGACTTTCAACAACTCAACACACCATCTGTGTTTCTTCCTCCTTCCTGCATTTTTTGACCATTTTGCATGCCTAAAACTCTAGGTAACTACTTGGGACCTATAAATACACATTAAACTTAAGATCTGGAGCCTCTATTGAGCCTCTTATACACAATTTTTGGCTATTTCCATATTCCATTTTTCTCTCCTTATTCCATCCATTTTCCCATCTTCTTTCTTTTATTTTTCACCATTTTCTTGAAGGTTGAAGCAAATATCCCTTAAGGCAAGGTGTTAATAGTGTTTTTAAGGATTGTATCCGAGAAAATACCATTATACACAATAATGAACAACTGAAATTTATTCAACTGGGTTAGAATTGTGTTGAGGTACTTTTATTGTGTAAACAATTGTTTGGCATGAAAATTGCTCTTGATTTGGTATTATTGGGGTTAGATTTATTGTCAAAATATTCTTGTAGAAATTTTGATTTAGATCCGATTACCACTAGAACATTAAATCTAGCACATGTGGTCTAAATCTATACAATCTTATTCTTGGGGATTGATTATTAGTTTGGATAGTTTATGCCTAGATTTTAATTCACCATAGATTAATATAGTGTAAGAACTAAATCTTGAAGATAAATCATATCCATAAATAATCAATCCGATCTTTCTGAGCAATTTTGGCTTGTAGTTGGGAATACTTATTTGTGCAAATTCGATTTCATAAAAAAATTCCAAAATACGAAACCCACAATTCCTAAACCGATTCTCTATTTTATTTTATTTGTAGATTTAGTATTTTTTTTTTTTTTTAGAAACCCAAACAAAAATCTGAACTCATTCCATCAAGGAAAGAAAAATAATTGGAATTCAATAGTTACAAGACCGATCCCTATGTTTCAGCGTCCGTACTTAAACACATTATACTATGATATTTTGCGCTTAATTAAGGGTATTATTTTTTAGCGATCAAATTTTAGCGCCGTTGTCAGGTATCGACATCGTTAATTGTTGATTTATGATTATTTTTCTTTCTCCATCTATATATATTCATTTATTTTCTTTCTTGAATTTTATTTTATAGGTTTAACCGAGATCCAACCAATTATATATATACATACATACATATATATACATACATACATACAAACATACATACATATATATATATATATACACACACACATACATACATATATATATATACGCGCGCGCGCACACACACTAACATATAACCCATGCTTGAAGACAGGCATAAAAAAAATCTAATTTAATATTATTTTCTTTCAATATAATTTTTTTAAATTTAATGTTTTACTACTATTATTAAATTTAATATTCATATATTATTTCTGTAATTTTCATAGATTTTATATTCATAATTTTTGTATATTATATTTTTGATTGTATATTATTTCTTTTAATATATTATATTTTCTTTTTTATATTATTTAATTTAATTTAATTTATGTCAATTTGATATTTTGGTATTCTTACTACATTTAATGTTCATATATTATTTTTATTTTATTTTCTCTAATTTAATTTATGTAAATTTTATATTTTGGTATTATTACTATATTTAATATCTATATATTATTTTTATAATTTTCATAAATTTAATAATTTAATATTATTACTAAATTTAATTTCCATATATTATTTCAATAATTTCTAAAAATTTGATATTTCCTTAAGAAAAAATTACGCCGTCATCGAAACAACTCATCTGGCCAATTTTAGCTATTTTTTAAAAATTATTAACTTGTCCATTTTTAGTATTGTAAACTGAATTATGGAGTGTTTTGAATGTAATATATGCACACAAAAATTGGGTTTATTTAAAATACTGATATACTGCCGTTAATTAACTTAAAGTTGTCAAAAATATTACATTAAAATTTATGTAGACCATTCTATAACCAAGAATTTATTATTGTTTTTAAACTCGAACCCGAGGTTGTGAACCCATTATAATTCCTCAAAAATTTATATTTTGAAAATATTATTTTATATGAGTTTAATATTTTTTGGGGGTTATCTTGTATATTATAAAAATTTAAGGTATAAAATAATAATTGATATTTTTTGGGATTATTTGATATATTATTTATGATATAAATAAATATTTGATAATTTTTGGGGGTTAAATGTGAATCTTTAATTGACTTTTAAAAATTTTGGGACTATTGTGTTATTTAAAATATAGTTTTAATAATTTTGGGATATAATTAATATTTTTTTTTTTTTAACAGAGATAGTTAGTGTAATTAACAAAAAAAAAAAAAAACTAAAAATGTGTTGTCTTTAGAAAACACATATGTGTTTGATATATATATATATATTTCGAACCCAGAGTTCACAATCCCGGGTTTGATTTAAAATAAATAAAGTGACCGTACACCCGGGATTGTGAACCCCAAGTATAGGAAATTGGTGGTTTTTTATACCCGGGGTTGGTAACCCCGAGCTTTAATACTCGGGGTTACCAACCCTGGATAGCCTGAGTTGTGTAAAAAAGTTGAAAACCCCTCGTTTTCAGTTGTTTTTTTTTTCTTTAACAACTCCTCCTGAATAATGCGGATTATTGGCTTAACACATAGTTTCGCCTAATTAACCATGTTTAGGCTCGATTAGGTAAATTTAATAATCTCCAACGCCTATAAATACCAGGAGTTGTGTAAACTCGAGGTAACACTCAATCGCTATTTACATATTTGACACGTTTCCGTACCTTTTCTCTCTGAGCTCTTACTCGAACAACTTCCTGGGGAGCAGGACTCTAAACTTCAACAAGTCAACCTTTCAGGACGACCGTCACAACTCAATTAAAGAATTTTCAACTCCAACTGCAGCTAAGCAACTCCACCTCAGTAAGAGAACCCACGTGTCACCTAATTAAACCATACTCGAGGTGTTGACCACTTTGGGACACCAACAATATTAATATTAGATATAGATATAGATGTGTCAAAAAAATAGTAAATGCATTTTCTTTTTGTTTTGATATTTGTGTTTTTCACTTTCCTAAAACACAAATAAAAAATGTTCTATTAATTTGAGTTATTATTTCATATATTACTTTTAAATAGCTATCGGCTAGAATAGTTAATTGACAAATTCTATTTTACATCCTTCTAAGAGCAACTCCGACGCATGAACCAAATAGGTAGCTAAATCTCTCAACTATCATTTTAGCTAGCCAAAATGAAAAAAAAAAAAAAAAAAAAAAAAAAAAAGAAAAAAAAAAGAAAGAAAGGTCCAATGGAAGAGCCATTTGGATAGACAAAATGGTCAGAACCCTAAATAAGAGCCAAATTTGATTGAGCTCTATTTACTAACCAAAAGTAAAACGATGGTACAAATTACCGTTGGGATTTCAAATGGTCAAAAATACTAACGTTGTAAAAAGATTTCAAACAATATACTTTGAAATCAACTATAAAATTTGAGATTTTTTATAAAATAACTCACCTCATTCTTCATTCTTCATTTCAGATATGAGAGGTCCGATTATCTTTTTTCTTGTGTTGCGGTGGTCCGATTCACCCTCCATCTCTGATTTCTTGATGTAATTTGCTGCAGTTCCAAGTTTGTTGTTCTCCTCTTTTACGGTTCGAAGTTCATTACGTTTCTCCTCCTCCTTGCTGTCGTTTCACTGCTGCAATTTTAGAAGTAATGTGCCAGGGTTTAGTTAATTAGATTAATGGATAGTGGGCTTTGTGGTTGGGTTTTTAATTGGTAAATGAGTTTTTAATTAGATTATTGGGTTGGTTTGTGAGAGTTTGGGTTGGGTAAATGGATTAAGGTTTTTAATTAGATTAGTAAATGGGTTGGGTTGGGTTAGTTTTTAATTATATTAGCAAATGGGTTGGGTATTTATAAATAAATGGGTTTGGGTTTTTAATTAAATTAGTAAATAGGTTGAATATTTATAATTAAATGAGTTTGGGTTTTTAATTAGAATAGTAAATGGATTGGGTATTTATAATTAAATGGGTTGAGTTTTTAATTAGATTAGTAATAGTAATTTGAATTTTATTTATTTCTTTTAATTTAATTTTTGTAGTTGAACTCTAATTTATTTTTAAATGAATCTTTATTTAATTATTTAGTACGTAATTCTTTTTTTATATCATTTTCACTAATGTAATTATTCTCAATTTTGTAGATGGATTCTCAATTCGATGGTTCTTATTATACGAATTTTCTTGTAGCGGATTCACCATTAAACACAAATTTTGAAGAGTCAAGTTATGCCAATCCCAATACATTACCTCAAGCTCCTCAAGAAGCAATGTACACAACAAGAAAAGCCCAACAGCAGAAAAAATTTACTCCCAAGGAAGATTTTCTAATTGTATCGTGGTAGCTCAATACAAGCAAAGATCCAATCACAGGTAGTGGACAACAATATAATTCTTTTTGGAGAAGAATTCATGAATATTTTAATAGTAATGGAGGATTTGAATTTGGGCACACTCAAACTTCTATCCAGAACCGGTGGCCAAAAATTAATACGAAATGTGCCAAGTTTGTTAGTTTTTATAGTCAGGCACAACGTTTAGGAAACAGACACATTGAGCAAGATAAGGTAATAAACATTTTTTTTTTTATTTTATTATTAATATCTTCAATAGTTATATATATTTTTTTATTTGTTGTTTAGCTTGTTGAAGTCGGACGATTGTATGCTGAAGTAATGAAAAAGCTCTTCCAATTCGAGCACTGTTAGGAAATATTACGGCACGAACGGAAATAGAGTGAAATTACTACTTCCACAAAGAAACAAAAAAAAATTTATTTAGCTTTGAGTCCTACAACATCAACTCCTTCAACTCTCGATTCAATTAACTTAGGTGAATATGATGACAATCTTGTAAACCAAGATAGGCCATTGGGTAGAAAGGCATAAAAAAACAAATAAAAAATAATAAAGATAAAATAGACTCTAATGTGATGGGTGTAGCAGATGCATTACATAAATACAGACAGCACAGAAAAGAATCAGATCGTCTAAAGGCTAAACGACTTCAAATAGTGATAGGGTAAAATGAACGACAATTGCAACAAAATGCAGAAAGAATCTAGTTTGATAAAATCTTATATGAGGATCGAATGATGCAAATGGACATAAGTAAAATTGATCATGTTGCAGCTGAATACTACAACGATGTTAAGATGAAAATTTATGAGGGAAGATGTCATAATTTGTAATGTATTTTTATTTGGTTCTCTTTATTAGTTGTATTTTTTTTTTTTTTTTTTTTTGTATCTTTATTTGGTTTTATTTATTATTTGTATTTTTATTTGGTTCTATTTATTAATTATATTTTTATTTGGTTCGATTTATTGCATTATACAAACAAACACAAAAATGCAATACTTGAAGAAAATATCTAATTGAAGTCCAAACAAACAATAAGAAGTAATTAAAGTATAGTTACTGAAATTCAAACAAGCAAGAACAAATAATTCAAGAAAAGATCAAACTGAAATTCAAACAAACAAACAATAACATAAATCATTCTTGGCCATGCATCTGCCATAAATGCTCGATGAGATCTGACTAAAGTTGAAAATGAACTTGTCTATACCTGATACGATGTTGGGTTTGAATATAATTTGATAGCTCGAGTGTAAGAGCATGAGAGCCTTGTACAGGATGATTTCCATAACTCCCTTCAAAATCAATATTAAGTTCTTCTCTCATCCTCAATCATCGTATTGTGCATTATAATGCACACTATCATAATATTTTCTAGCGTTTCTTTATTCCAAAAACGTGTCAGTCCACATACAATGGTGCCTGAAGCACTCCAAATGCTCGTTTAACATCTTTTCTTGCTGATTCTTGAGCTGTAGCAAAATACTTCTTCTTCATGCCTTGGAGGCATGAAATCGTCTTCACAAAAATTGGCCAATTTGAGTATATGCCATTAGCTAAGTAATAACTTATTGTATACGTATTTCTATTAATATTATATGTAACAGGAGGAGCAATCTCAGTACCTAGTCTATCAAATACTGGAGATCGATCTAACACATTGATATCATTAAGTGATCTTAGCATACCAAAGAAAGCATGTCATATCCACTGATCTTGTAAACCAATAGCTTCCAAAATAATTATAGGCTCATGACAATGACCAGTGTACATCCCCTGCCAAGCGGTAGGACAATTTTTCTATTTCTAGTACTACAGTCAATACTCCCCAACATTCCAGAGAAATCTCTTTGCTTATCAAGCGCCAACAATCAAGAAGTATCATTGTTGTTTGGTGCTCTTAAATACTCAGTACCGAACACCTGGACAACTGCTTTAACAAAATGCCTTAAACTCTCTATGGTAGTATGTTCTCCAATTCACACATATTTGTCGATAGAATCAGCAGGGTTTCCATAAGCCAACATTCTGAATGCAGCTATTATCTTTTAAAGTGAAGAAAGACCAAGAACTCCAACAATATCTCTTTTCTGGACAAAGTACGAATCATATTGTTTAACCTCTTGAACAATCCGACAAAAAAAAGAACGACTCATTCGAAAGTGCCTCTAAAATAAGTTTTCATTGTGAACTAGAGTTTTAGATAAATAATCACGATGTCCATCAACTCTATCATGATCGATAATATTGTGCCTTGGAACAGAACCACGACGGCCTAAAAAAATTCTATGACTTGCTGATTGTTGACTCTCCATGACCATAGTTGTTATTGGCTTGAATTCATTATCAGAATCGTCAAAAATGAGAAAATCATCCACAATGTTACGTTACATAATGATATTAAAAATAACAAATGCATTGAGAAGAAAATGAAGTGAAGATTGATAATTTTTCAGAAGAATAAGTTATATTTATAGATGATTTTTTGTGGTAAAATTTGGCGAGGAAATTTAGATTTGATGGTAAAATTTGGCAGGTAAATTTGGCGGTAAAATTAATTTATTGGATGAACATTTAGATGAAAAATTAAATAAAAATTAATAGATGAAAAATGGTTAGTATAAATGGCTAGTTGGGTTAGAATGGATTCTTGAATTTAGATAGTTAAATTACTATTTAACTAATTATTTTTTTATTTGGTTATCCAAAATGGCTAGTATACATTGAAGATGCTCTAAGTATTGACACATTCCTAGGATTTTTTTTTTTTTTTTGGCGTTTCGGTTTGAACTCTTTAAATATGAACGTAGTTTTGAAAGATCCTTCTGTTAAGTTTTTCGTTTAAATTAGGCGGAATTAAAGGTAAAATTACAAATTTATATTTATTTTAATTTTATTTTTTTCGATATCCCTTTTTTTTTCCTTTTTTTTCGTCTGTCTTTGTTTTTCTTCTCCGATGTCTTCTCTCCCATTGGAGCTCATCCCCCTGCCTCTACCACCGCAACCACCCAAACCCACCACCAGAAAAACCACCACCATTGTCGCCGCCTCCACAACCAGAAAGGTCATCCTCTCCCAGAAACCCCTATAAAAACCTCATCAATCTCCTCTTTCAGACCCCCCAAAACCTCTTGCTCTCTCTCTTTCCACTCTCTAAAAACAGAGACATTGTTCTGTTTGTGACACATTGTTCTTTTGTTTTCCATTTTTTCTTCAACGATCGATGACAAATCTAAATGCGAGGGCGTACACCAACAAAATCTCCTTATTTCTATTCGTTCTTCACTTGGTTTTGGTGATTGGGCTCGTTTGTTTTCCGGTATTTAGAGGAGTACAGGGCCTACTGGAAGCAGGCGATGCCCGAAGGAGAGAGAGAACGGTGTTGAAGTTTTTTCTCCCGCATGTTGAAGCCGCCTATCTCTCCTCAGCATGACGCTTGCGTTCTCATGGCAGAAAGCGGTGAGGGAATGGCCCAAATTCATGGTCCATTTCATACTCTGGAGCTCCTTCGGGCTCTCCTTCTTCGCCGGAATCCTCTTGATCTGCTTCTAACTCCCCTCCACTGACGGCATCGACGTCCTCTTCACCTCCTTCGCCATCGGCAATGGCCTCTACTCCCGCTCGGTGATGCAGAGAGCTAGTGTATGCTCTCTGTTTTTAGAGAAATAGTGGAGAGAGACGGGTTTCGGGGGGTCTAAAAGTGGAGATTGAGGAGGTTTTTATATGGGTTTTTGAGAGCGGGCGACCTTTCTGGTAGTGGAGATGGTGGCCATGGTGGGTTTTTTCTTTGGTGGTGGTGGGTTTGGGTGGTTGCGGTGGTGGATGCAGGGGGATGAGCTCCGGTGGGAGAGAAGACAACGGAGTGGGGGAAAAAAAAAAAAAAAAAAAAGGGCGAAAAGTCCATTTTTTTAAATTTAATTAATAAAAATTTCTTTTGTCTTATTAGTTTTTGATTTAGTCTTTTAAGTTAGATTTCAGTTGTATTTTAGTCCCGCGTTGCAGGAACTGTAGAAATATTACAGAGATTATAGAGAATCTTTTAGTGATTACATTTAAGTTTTATAATGAATTCTGTTACATGTAACTAATGTTAGTTATAATTTTATAATTGTTATTTTTCACACATATTGGGTATTTTTAATTACATGTACTTATATAATATTAGTTACATGAATATTTTGTGACGTAACTGAAAAAATACCAAATTTTTTAGTTACATATCAGAGACATAGCTAAAAGGTTACATATTATTTAAACATGTAACTGAAAAATATCAAATTTTTTAGTTACATATTATTAAAACATGTAACTAGAAAAAATAAAAATAAAAATTAGTTACATGTAACTAATACAGTAATATTACACACAAAGTAGTTACATATAACTGATACGTGGTTATCACGTGAGTAAAACTTCCGCCTTTTTAAAACAGATGAGATTAAATCAAAAAAATTTACCGCATGTAAGATTTTTGATCAATTAGAGTCTAAATAGAGGACCTCTCACCGATTATTCTCCTCCCCTAAAAAAAAAGGGAAAATAGAAAAAAAATAATAAAAAATATATAAATTTATATTTTATCCCCAATTCCGTTCAATTTGACCGGAAAATTTAATAGAAACACCTTTTTAAACCACAATCATAGTTAGAAGACTTAAACTGAAATACAAAAAAATTATTGAATTATATAAAATTGTGTCAATATTTCGAGAGTCTAAAATGGATGGAATTTGCCTAGGTTAATTTGAGGTCCTTTTTTTTAATCATAAATTACAATTTGAAAATAATAAGCTTAAAAGCATGTGTGTTTATATATATGTAATATTTTCTAGAGTAATCATGCAGCCCATGTGTATAACTAGGTAGTACAGTGTTGTCCGTCATAATTTTTAATTTGGATAGGATTATTCGACATATTTTTGTGATGTTCCTCATTTATTCTTATCATACTAGTCATGATTTTTTCAATTAAATTCAACTAAAAACGTAATACGATTCTTAAAATAATCTTTAACTTGTGCATAGTACTCGTCTTTTTGCTTCTAACATGGTTTCTTTAGACTGTCATGGTGATGTTGGTAGATCAACAAATTGGCAAGTAGGAGGTTTGATGAAGATGAGAAGGGACAAATCAAGGTCGATTCTAGTGTTTTCGACATGGTTGTCCTTGGTTTCAACAGACTTGAGTGTTCTGCTTGTTGCCCTTGGAGAGAGAAGGAGAGAGAGAGTAATGATAAATATCTCTTTCGAAAGAAAAAAAAATCAATTAATATTTGGGTAAATGGTACTTTATCCCGTGGCTTACACGAATTGTACTTCATCCTCATATTATTTTTGTAAGTACATAAATGTCTTGTGTTTACATTTCGAAAGCACATAATTGCTTACCAAAATGCAAGCACAAAAAAGGCTATGCACTAACAAAAATAACAAACGGAGTTATGTATAATTCACATAAGTAGGGGAATAAAGTAATATTTATCCATATTTAATTGTTGAATAAAGTAATATTTATCCATATTTAATTGTTACATTCAAATCTAAATCACAAGATATATTTTGTTTTCCTTCTTTTTTTTAGAGTAGACGATAAGGTATGTCCGATCTAACTTTACGCACATCTCAATTAATCATTTTCCTAAGCGATCTTTAGGGTACATTATCTTATATTGACCTGATGTATTCAAGATTTTACTCCTGAAATAGTATTTTGACATAATATCAACACAATTTGTGTATATCACAAAGGAAGCAATACAATGTCATTTAGCCAAAAACACCACTGTAAAAACTTGGAATCTACAACTCCAAACCGTGTGAATGAAATTAGAAAAAATTTACACTCCTCGAGCAAATGTTTAGTAGGACGAAAATCGAAAGCTTGGAATTGGAATTCCTAAAATAAAGTTTACTTTCACTAAACAAATCACTACACAAACCATATAAAATTGTTCAAGTATTAAAAAAAAAAAAAAGGAAATCTGCTGCCCCTTGTATCGCTATCCTTTTTTCAATTCTAATTCTAACTCGCGTTTGGCAAACATGAAATAAATCGAATTTCACCATAACATAAGTGAATTTAGTTCCCACGAAACTAATTCCATCAGCTTACCAAACAAGCAATAGCTAAATGGATGCTAAGCTAAAACTTCGTTACCGGGACAATGGCTCCTTGCTTCATTCCAGATACAAGCATTGCATCAAGAACAGCAACATCACGCGCACCTTCTACAAAAGAGCTGCGAGGCTCGGCTTCATAGCTACTACCCTCCTGCATAATAGAAAGCAAATCGCATCATAACCTCGAAAAACGACAGAAAAATCAAGGCAACGTTTTTATAATTACTTTTCATAATAGTATAAAAGTAAACTGAACAAAAACTATACTTCTACTGAAAACAAAACAAAAATTAAAGTTTCTTTAATTAAAAAGAAAAAGTGTAATAGAGGGCTGAGAAAATTTGGGTAGGGAGGTCCTAATTCATCACTCACAAACACCCCAAAAAAAAATAATAATAGAGAGGAAAAAAAACAAGGAACTACCGTTTTTTTTAAAAACAATATTGATTTGTAAACACACTTTTAATACCGCAAAACAACCGCAACTTTTATTTGTAAGTACCTTTTTAATTAAAAGCAAAAAAGTACTTAAAAATGTTATCAAACAATGCCCATGATTTTCACCATCACAAATGGAGAAAAATAATTCCTAATGTTTGCAGATGATCACCGGATATTTAAAATCTAAGAACCACATGGTGAATTTAGTAATTATGAATATTTGGTGAGCTTCTTAACGAACGGATTAGATGTATATACCTTGAGAGTGGCCTGTGAAACATCGTATAGGAAAGCCTTAAGTTCTTCGGTCACACCACTGAATGGGTAGAAGCTGCTCTTGCTCTGACCACCGGTAGTATAGAGGGTAACCTGCAATAGCATGAATTTAATAATTAATGGTAGCTGCTGTTTGATCGATTTATGTTTTGCTTTGTTCGCAGAAACAAAAAGAACCAATTTATGGTTTAAAAAAAAAAAAAGGCTGGGAATGAGAACAGAAATAGATTGTTAGGGAATATTTATATTTTGTTCTTTTGTACTTCTGACTTATTTTCACTTTACACACCTCAAATTTGGAAATAAACACTTTACTCCCCTAAACTTTGGACTGAAGTGGAACACGAGCATTTCGTTAGTGAATGATTTAAAAGACTAAAATGTCTCTGTATTAAATTACACGATAATTGATGATTTCAAAAATTGAACGGGCTAAAGTGCAAAAGCAATCAAAGTATAGGAGAGTATGTATAACTTTAATATTGTGCATTTTAGTCTTTTAACTTCCATAGTGGCAAAGTTAATTTTATACTTCAGTCCAAAAGTTAGGGTGGTAAAGACCTTATTGTCAAAATTTGAGAGGGGTCAAGTATAAAGTCAAAGTACATGACGGTAAAGTGTGATCATCCCTTTTCCTGTTTTTGCTTTTATAGTTATTGTTCTAAGGTTTGTAAAAGGGCAACCCGGTACTACAAACTCCCGCTATACGCGGGATCCGGGGAAAGGTCGGACCACTTAGGTCTATTGTACGTAGCCTTACCTTACTTTTTTGCAAGAGGCTGTTTTCACAACTCAAACCCGTGACCTCAAGATCACATGACGACAATCTTTATCGTTGCGCCAAGACTCCCCTTCTGTTCTAAGGTTTGTAGGAATAGAAATAAAATCACTAACCAAACAGATGAAGAACTAGGTTGTTTTGTAGTTCATAACAACAATATGAATTTATATATTCTAGAAAGGACTAAAAAGGGTATGAGTTGGCTTTCGGTTTACCAGGTAACCGTGTTTTCCGTCTTCATTTCCACGCTCAACTTGCACAGTTCCATTTAATCCAACAACTCGCCAAAGTACCTAAATGGTAACAGAGGGCATAAACGGTTAAAGAATTATAGTCCGAAGAAGTCCCACCTCGAAAAAAAAAATGACACTTGCCTTGGGAGATTTAGAGGAGACCACAATCACGAAAACTCCAGAGCACCCGTTCTCGAGTTGACTACAGAGAGACCAAAATATCAATTTCTTACATTACACTTTATTTTCGTTCATATAAAGGAAAAATGAATGTTGTTCTGCAAGTCCATCCATTCGATAAAAACTTACAATATAGAGGAGATGTTATCCGGGGGTGGCAAAGTTGTATCTACATGCGAAGTCATAGCTGAAACTGATGCTACCTCACATCCAACAAGCTGTTCATGAAAAAAAAAAAATTAGAAACATAGCCCAAGGCAACATTTGGTCAATTTTTTTAATTATTTATTTATTTAAAGTCCATTTTTGCTACAAAGAGAAAAAGTACAAAATTTTAAAAGCAGACTTTATTTTGCACAAAGAATAAGTATTTTTCTTAGGAAAATGAAACCACAAGTAGAAGCAAGGAAAATGTCCGACGAAGGTTGCCGGAGGGTGGAGAACGTACGGCAAAAGTCGCCGGAGTGTGGAGATGGGCTAGAGATGGTCAGCTATTGCTGTAAAACCCACGGATCTGTTCTGGTCGGTTACTGGAAGCAAGAAAACATCCAACAAAGGTCGACAGAGGGACCAAAAAAAAGCTGCCACAGGTCGGCGAACGATGGCCGAAGCCGGAGAAGAAAGTGGTGGGAGAAAAAGAAGGAATGGAAGTGTTAAAAATAAAAAGGTAAAGGGATATACGTGTTAGTAATTTAAACCGTAAAATAATCGATTTAAATAATTTTTATTTATTCTTGTAAGGGGTTTAGGGTTAGCAAAAAAGGGTATAAATTTATAAACACCCAATAAGGAAACAGTATAGAAACCATAAATATAAGAGAATGACAAAAATATTGGCTAACACTTACCAGCCTTAACCCAGCGACAAAATGAACACCCATATCAAGAATGAAACCGCCCTGCCAAAATCGAAATAAAATATGTCAAAAATTTTAAACAAATATTTGTTAAGATCCTTGAATAACAAAGATTAAGAAAGCAGATTGGGGCTTATTATTGCAAAATAATGAATAGAGTCACAATAAAACTACTTAGGAAAGATATAACTTATGGCTTACAATAAAAAAAATATATGAAAGAGCGAAAGACTATTTTACCCCTAATAATAAATAAATAAATAAATATAATAACTGCAATATCTCTAATAATATTATGGATTAAGATCGTTGAATAATGAAGAAAAGCAAATGAGAGAGAGATGGCTATTTGGGCCCAAAATTCATAAACATTAAACAATCTCAACCCTCTACTTTTGTCAAAACAATCTTTAATTTGTAGGACATTTTTTAAAACCTTCTAATTTAGATTTTCAACAGTAAAGCACGATTAACAATGCAAATTGTTTATCAATTTACTGGGTTACAAGTAAATTGACTGCAATTCTTCTTGATCTCGAAAGTTCCCTAAACATGTATCAGATAATACATACAGTAAAATTGCGTCTCCAAGAGCTTGAGAAGTAAGGATTTGAGCTGCTCATTGATCCTTCAACCGTGACTTGGACGCTCATCAAATCTCCGATCTGAGTCACTAGTTTCTTGGCCTGTACAATCAAATTTTCTTAATCATCTATTTAACAATGACACCCCCCCAGCCCCGCCCCCCCACACAAACCCCAACACCACTACCACACATGAAAAATTAATAAATAAATAAAAAGGAAGAAAGAAAGAAGGAAAGAAAGAAACAGATAAAGAAGGAATTGATAAAGGATACCTCCACAAAAGCAGGTTCAAACCGATAGTTCTCTGCAATGGCCCAGATCGGTTTGCAAGGGAGATTCGTGCATATAGAGTTGTAGCATGATATTGCAGATTCTGCCTCACTTATGGCTGCATAAAATAGACATCTGATCATTCCCCAAATTTCATAAGACATATTCTGTTCTTTATTATGGTTCCTAATTGAACTTCTGTACGTAAGTCATCACAACTAGATGATTTTTTATTTTTTTATTTTTGGGTAAGCTAGAATTTATATTTTATGTGCTGCAATTTTTAACAAGTGATAAGCAAAAAGACAGTAGGAAAAGAATAAGGCGGCTTGACTATTGTGTAAACCTCTCCCTTTACTTATAATAGAAATAAGGAAATCATACAGAAACCCTAGCAAAAGACAAAAATACCCTTTAACACTCTCCCTCAAGCTGGAACATATATATTGTACGCTTCTAACTTGTTACAAATATAGTTTATGCTTGAGCCCCCTAATGGTTTAGTAAATAAATCAACTAAATTCACATGTCTAGTCCTAATCAACTTCTGCAACAGTTGTTCCTGTATGAAGTGACAATCAACTTCACTATGTTTCGTTCTCTCATGGAAGATTAAATTTGGATGCAATGTAAAGTGCTGCTTGATTATCATATACTAGGTCCATCGACTATGTGTGTTCAAATCCAAGTTCTTCCAACAAATGTTTCAACCAAGTTAGCTCACAAGCAGTATGGATCATCGCCCTGTATTCCGATTCTGCACTTAATTGGATCACTACTGTCTGTTTTTTGCTCTTCCAGGATACGAGGTTACCTCCAATAAATACACAATACCCCGTAGTAGACTTCTTATCCGAGGGTGATCCAGCTCAGTTTTTACCTGTATATCCCTTTATTCAAATGTGACCGAAGTTCTGATATAGCAACCCACAATCAAGTGCATCTTTCAAATATCTAAGGATATGAATCACTACATCCCAGTGACAAATCGTGGGATGATCTATGAACTGACTCATAACACTAATAACAAAGGAGATATTTGATTTCGTAACAGTCAAGTAGTTCAACTTCCCAACTAACCGTCTATGTTGCATTGCATCTGTCAATGGTACTCCTTGATTTGACAATAGTTTTGTGTTTGGATCTATAGTCGAGTTAATTGGTTTAGCTCCTAGCATTCCTGTTTCGCTCAGAAATAAACAAATGAACGGGAAAAGAATTTGAGGACACAGGGATGATGGGCGCAGTGGCAGAAGCGACTTTTTGGCGACGAGAGTATACCTGCAAATGAGGTAGGGAATGACTAGGAAGAATGAGTTCTAGAGTAGAGGGAGATGGAGTAGGGTTGGAAAACTAGGCAAAGGAAGAAAATAACATATGCACACACAAATGAGCAAGGTAAAGATGGACTGTAACGCTGATAGCGCTTTTGTGTGCAAGAATAACCTACGAAGACGCATTTTAAGGCACATGGGTTTAACTTACCGTTAACAAGAGTCAATTGATGAACAAAAAATGCACATCCAAAGATATGGAAAGGTAAACCAAACAATGCTGAAGCGGGGAAAAAGAATGGAATGGGGAACCTTTTCCATTGAGAGTAGAAAATGACATCCTATTGATCAAGAAGCAAGTTGTAAGAACCGTATCGCCCCAAAAGTGTTTGCGCACATTCATTTCAAAAAATAGAGTATGTGCCACTTCTAGGAATGTCAATTCTTACGCTCAGTAACTCTATTTTGCTGCAGTGTGTGAGGGAAAGAGAACTGGTGGAAAATACCAGAGTGTGACAAAAACGAAGTAAATGGTTGAGAAAAATATTCTCAAGCATTATCACTTCGAAGTATATGCACTAGCACATTGAATTTTAACCTTCGCACAAATGGCAGAAAAAATGGAGCATAATTCAAAACAATCTTTCTTTAAGTAAAGCTATGTAACTCTTGAAAAATCGCCCACAATATGACAAAATAATAAAAACCTACTGTATGCAACACGAGGAGGACCCCAAACATCTGAATGAACTAAACTAAAAGGACTTGATGTTCGAACATGATCAGGGAAAGCAAATGAACTACGATGATGCTTGCCCAGTTGATAGGACTCACAATCTAAAGAAGACAAATGACGTAAACCAAGAACAAGTAGTTTGATATTTGCAAGGCACGGATGACCGAGGCGACAATGAATCTCATGGGAAGATGCAACAACAGGATAGGCAGTGGGTGGGATGGCAGGACTCTCGTCCTGATAGTCAAATAGTAAAGGCCATTTTCCTCATGCCTTGTGACAATCGTCTTCAACGTCCTTAAATCCTAGAAAATGACAGAATCAGAAAAAAAAATAAACAGAGCAATTATTGTTTAGTGAGCTTACTAACTGCATCAAAGTAAAAGAGAAAGAAGGAACATACAAAACAAAGGATGAAGAGAAAGATAGTGAGGGTTCCAAGTACCAATTCCACTAATAGGGACTATGGAACCATCAGCTACAATAACAGAGGACAACAAGGGAGATAACTAAATATGAGTAAATAGGGAAGAGGTACCTGATATATGTTTAGTGGCAACATAATCTATGACTCATGGTATGGGAAGGGAATGGCGAATCGAAAGGCAAGTAGTAGGAGTACCTTGTTGAGCTAAAGAAGCAATGGGGAGAAAGGTCTACTGAAATGCCTTATACTGAAGGAATTACGCTTACTCCTCATCAAAGATGTTCTTGGCTGCCTGAGACTCTGAGAGTAGAGCGGGATCAATTGGATCAGATATCACTGTGTTGGCGAACTAGGGTGGACAGCCAACTATGTCCCAATATGTTTCTCTAGTATGATTCTCCTTACCACAAAATGAACCATGACTACAGCCATTGCGTCTACCCCGAGGCCACCACCACGAGAGGGACAACCACGACCACTACTTGGTTGATCAACACGATCTCGTGAAAGGAAGGATCTGTGTAACAAGAGCCTAATGCTTAGACGTCACAAATGAACTAGAGGTAGAAATATTGTCTCTGCTGGTGCTATGCAAAATTCGTGAATAGGTTTTAGTAATAGAGGGAAGATTACCATCAACAAGGATTAGAGATTGAACATGCTCAAATTTTGGTCGTAATCCCACTAAGAATTTCATGACAACAATTTGCTCACGTTGCTTCATATCAGCAGTCATTGGGAAAATGGTATTTAACTCTTCATGAAGCTTGTTGAACACAGTAAAGTTATCCGTAACGGATTGTGTGGCTTAATGGAGATGGAAATACTCGACTAATAAATCATACATCTGGATAAGATTATTGGAATATAACATATGAAGATACTCCCAGATCGCTTCGCATGTATCCAGCTGAGTACACATATCAGCAATTTGAGGTTCCATCGAATTCCACAACATAGATACAATTTGCAGATCAGTTTGAATCCACTCCTCATGTTTCTTATCATCTTCTAGAGTTGTATCGGGATGACTTTGCTGAGATGACGATGTTTCTCTTGTCCGATAAAGGCAACTTTCACTACTTTAGACCATTGTACGTAGTTGGCCCCATTCAACTTTTGTGTTGTCAACGGTTAAAAGGAAATCGTTGACATTAGTGGAATATATAGGAGATTGGGGGGGAACTCCAGACCAACAACTATAACTTGGACAAAACAACTATAGACAAAGGAAACGAACAAACATAACAGAGTGATATAGCTTAGGCAAGGAACATTTAACTCTTTTTTTTTCCTTCCTTCTATTTTTTTTTTTTTTTTGTGTGTGTGTGTGTTTTTTAAATAACAATTAATTAGAAACGAAACGAGAATAATAATAAGAAGAAGAAGATAAAGAAGAAGAAAGAAAAAAAACGAAGCAAAGAACAAAAACAAGGGGAATTTAGCGTTTCAAATGGAGGGATGATCCGGCGGATCTAGACGAGGCCAGAGGAGGGCCGACGAAGAGTTGAACAGCTGCGGCTATGTTGGACAGGGGCTGGCGAGCATCGGAACAGAGGTGGTGAGCGTTGGAACTGTAGTTTCCATGCAAGATGTGGTCAGCAAATGTCGGCGAAGCTCCGATGATGTTCAGCAAGCAACGATAGGCTCTGGTTAGAACGATTTGCTACGACAGTAGTTGAGGTTGGGAGTGGTGGCTAGGATCTGATAAAGGGCGAGGACAATTTAGGACTGCGGCTACAATTGGTGGCTAGGGTTTGACGAGAGTATTGTGCACAAATCTGTTCTGCAGATTTTATTTTTTCGGAAAATGAAGGAGAGAGAGAAAAAATTATAAACAAGTGAAAGAACCAAACTATGGAATTAATTTTCCATTGTACCTACTCTAGATAGCATGATAAAGTAAAAGGACAGTATGAAAAGAATGAGATGGCTTGAGTATTGTGCCAACCTCTCTCTCTATTTATAATAGAAATAAGGAAATCATACAGAAACCCTGAAGAATAAAAAAAGACAGAAATGGCCTTCAACAATATGCATATGCTATTACTTGAAAGATATACTCTACAAAATATATATACACATTGTTTAAAGTCCATCAAGTGCCCTTTCACGCTTGATGAAAGCATGGGAAGTTTGTTTGACCCTTCTCATTGGAGCTACACAAAAGGCGATTATCTCGATATATTCGTTTTAATGGATGATTACTTTTAAAATGAACGAAATATCCATATTGAACACTTCAAGAGACTGGATATGTTTTTTAACCCGAAAAAAAGAACTTCACAAGAAAAATATAACATAAATTTGGGCCATCCTATGTGCATAACTGATAGTTAAAGATTAGAGAAGCTTGGCACTTAACACATAAGTCATAACTGTACTTGTACAAGGTCCATGAAAAAACTAATAACGGCCAACATTTCATATGTACTCCTTGATGTGGAAAATAACCCTAAAAGATAATATTATCTTTTTTTCTATTAACGTAAAATTTATTATTTAACACCTCAACCTTAAACACTCAATGTAATGTATCAGTAATTATTTAAATCCACAGGCTGAAATTGAGCGAATTTCCAATAAAATTCTCTTTAAAATTGTTTTCCTCGCTTTCCTAGTGGGCTGCATCAAGTTCACTACATTCACAACTAATTGTTTCTTTTTAGTATCAACTTCAGAAGCTCAAGTTACCTTTTTACGGACAAAGTTGCTTCAGTGCAAGTGAAATGAAATAAATTTTCAACTGGTAAACAGGAACGAAAATATGTTAGGTGGCATTTGTTTCTGTGGAGAGAATTTGCTTCAAAGTTTCAGTTCCCAGAAATCTAGAAATAAAAATAGAAACAGAAATCTGAGAGCAAAGAAAGTATTTATTTTTCTGTTCCCAGAAATTTGTTCTAAAAATCTAGGAAAGAACAGAAACATATTTTGTTGTTCCCGTATTTCTGTTTCGGTTCCAAGACAGAAACCAAAAAACATGAAAAGCAACACTAAACAATGCCACCTAAAATTTTCAGATGAACTATAACTAGGAGCCTCAGAAAAATTAATATCATTTGAAAACATATCTCACTTACAAGCTGCAGCAGGCTTCTCTTCAGTCCAAAATATTTGCCAAGCATCATACAAGACATGGAAACCTATGCTGTTAGTTCATTGCATATAAAATACCAATTGAGACAGAATGGTACAATAATTTGCAGCTATATATTGGGGGTTGCTTGGTTTTGTTTCAAAAACAGTTCTTGAAAATTTTGAAAACAGTATTTGAAAATTGTAAAAGGTTGTTTGGTTTAGTTTTGAAAAAGTTGTAAAAAATGGAAATATCTACTAATAATGGGTTGAAAAAAATGAAAAAATAAAGTGATGTGATTAATTGAAATATGATGTTGAAAAAGAGAGATAATAATGATGGTTGTTGGGTGAATGTGAGTTGATATACAATAAAGATATAGAAAAACTAGAAAACTAGTTAAAATTAAATTAATAAAATAATGTGTTATTAAAAGTAGGTGATGTTATTGACCAAGTATTGTGAAAATTATTTTGTGGAAGTGTTTTTCAGTTATGTTGTTACAAGAGAAACAGTAGCATTTTGTGTTTTTGAAAGCAGAAAACAGTTTCAATAAGTGAAACAAACAGGGCCTTAATGTTCATAAATTTTTTATAATTTCTTTAATACAATGACTGGTCTCTTCATCAAAGGAAACATCAACAATCTGAACTGAGTTTATAATCCTAGATGTCTTTGTTCTTAATGTCATAAGTTTACAATACAAGGATTGTTTGTAAGAAAAGTAAGTACCTTGAATGACATGCTTCCCTGACTTGATCAGCTTCAATGACATATCCACCTGCATTAATTGGTCGACTCGTAAGAGGAAATATCTAGCATATTCTTACAATTTTTTAAAGCAGATATTCACCCAGAATAACGCTATTACTTAACATTTTTGAGTGATGAGCTCTTTTGAAGAGCTTTTGGGAGGTCAAATAAAAAACGCTTCGATGGAAAGATTCAGAGGCAATTGATACCGGAGTTATCTTCCGGTTCTTATTTATTTATTTTTGTTTTGCAAACTAATTAATTATCTTTGTTGTTTTTGATCTAGAACTCCCTTCCAGGATAAATTTTCCAAAACAAGTTATATTTTCGGCACATTTATTCAGTTGAAGTTAACCTCTGTTTACAGACAACTCTTTGATCTCCAGGTTGATCTATAGACGGAGGAAAACAAAAACAATTCCTTGTCACTTCCGACTCAAAGAGTTAATCCAACAATGAAACAGTAGAAAAATAAAATTATCAAGTTCTAAAAAAATCTTGGAAGCAAAAAGCTGCTAAACTGCTGGGCGTTTCTACTCAAAGAGTTATATACACTCGTCTATTACCAGAATTTGGTGATGTGCATGTCTTTTATCAGATTATGACAATTGTATTTAGTTTGTTTTATACTAAAAAGAAATCCAGGACAATCTGAGAACTAAATAAAAACCATTAATTTTTACATGTTAATTTTAATATTTTTATCACATCCATAATAGAAAATTAAATTAATAGTATTCTCAGTTTGAGTAATTTCCAATCATATATCATAATCATTTATTAGCCTCAACATTAGAAAAGTATAACACACTTATAGGGATAAAATTCACATATTCCGCTATCCAAGTGGCATTTGTTTATTGTTTCTGCTTTTAGATTTTGCTGAAATGTCTATTTTCCCGCTTAATTAGTATTTAATTTATTAAAGGTCATGTTGAACATTTTTGGTAGCCTCCTTTTTTCTTTTATTGGCCTATTAATTAGTGCAATCTTCTTACTTAATTAGCCCATCATTTTGGATATATAATAGAGAGTGTAGAGCTCGATTGTAATGTACAGCAATAACAATAATTATCTTCCTCTCTTATATCTTTTCGGGTATCTAGAGCCTTAAAAATTGGGAAAACCCTAACCCTACCAGGATCTAGACTACACAGCACCGCAGCAGAAGCCTTAGCTCCCCACCAGCATCATGCGGCGCAACAGTAGCCCTAGCCCTAGCTCCCAACCAGTACCTGCACATGTCCCTACCACCAGCACTGCTGCGCATCCCTGCCAGCACGTGCCGTCTATCTTGCGTCCCTCCTAGCGGCACCACTTAGCCACACCTAAAACTGTTGTCCCGGATGTACTAGACAACAGTATATTTCACTTACCTCTTGTCGAGGTAGCTGAGTGTCTAATTACCTTTGTTGTATTGTTCTTGGCCTCCCGATAGTTTTTTTTGTTTATCTCCGTTGAGTTCTTCCGACATACTGTGTTGTTGGGGCTCATAGCTACCAAGGAAGGAGATATTAAATCGATTGCTCACCTAAATCTTTTCCGTGAACCTAATGCCCCAACTCAGCGTGCTACTAGTGTATTGTTGAATGGAACAAATTTTCATGCCTGGTCTTGCTCGTTTCGTCCCTAATCCAAAGCCCAAAATCACTGGTCCAAAATTCGCCCAGTGGGGTGAAGATAACAATTTAATCTTCGATTGGATGTTTCATTCTGTAGAGGAACATATCTACAATATGTTTTATGTACCACAAGATAGTTTCTGGCATGTGGACTGCTTTGATGAAGATGTATGCCCATGTCCACAAAGAATCCTAGATCTTCGACCTTTATTGTAAGATCTGACATGCCTCTCGGCTATCCTTACAGTTCGTTTGGTTAAATAGAATGGAATCAGAGTGAAATGGAATAGGAGAAGGAAATGAATGAGAGAATGAATGAAATGGATTTACCGATAGAATCTCTATTCAATTCTCTTATTTGGTTGTAATTGTACGCTTAAAGAAATAGAATGAAATAATGCTCTTTTACATATCAATTTTGAGATCAAATTCATTCATAATATATACCTAATAATAATTTATTTAAAAAAATTACTACAAAATATGAGTAATATCCCGTGTGAAAAATATTCAAAATCTACCAATTAAAATCATTTTATTCTTTTAATTTTTGTTTTCGCTTTGGGAGTATAAATAGATTTTTTTTCATAAATACATATTTTTGTTTAGGAATAGAAATAGATTTTTTGTTCACAACTATATAGTTTTTTTCTAGTTCTCAAATTTCTATTTCTGATTCAGGAAAACAAATAGACTTTTTGTTCCAAGATTTTTGTTTTTATTTCGGTAATAGTAACATAGTTTTTATTCTCAAATTTATGTTTTTATTTCGGGAACATGAACTGATTTTTTCGCTTTCAATTTTTTATTTTTTTCGAAATATAAATTTGTGAACAAGAACATATTTTTTTTGTTAAAACATAAATAGAAATCTGGAAACAACAAACATGTTTCTAATCCAAAACAAAAAAAAAATGCTATTTCTATGCCCGAAAGAAAAAGAAAATATTAGAAAAAAAAATTATTTTCTTTTCCAAAACAAAAATATAAAATTGAGAACAAAATATTTTGTTTCCTTCATTTAATAAATAATATTTTTATTAGTTTTTATTTTTTTGTTCAAATTAATATGGGACTAAATTGATAAAATTAATTTATAGGAAATACAGAAATCATTGTCAAATTGAGAATTCTATGCCAAAATGAGGTGAAATATTTTATGTATAACCCAAAAAAATAAATCCTACAACGAAGTATGAAATCCAATTCCGCCCAATGAAGCATAGAATCCAATTCCATCTATTTTAATTCCAATGGGATCAAACTTTTGATAGCATTGGATAACCAAACACATGAATAGGAATCAAAGGTGAAATTGCGAATTCATTCTACCCCTATTCCGTCCGAGCGCCAGAATGTGAAATTGATTCCTCCACGTAGGAACTGAATCTACCAGGAAATAAGAGGGGGCGTGATCTCCCCCAGGTATGGAGAAGGCCTTAATACGTTCCATTGATGCGTAGAACATAGTAACTTTTTTCTGACTCAGAACATATTGATTTATTCTCACGCCATGTTCCTAGGCCTTACGGTTGTTGCAGGTATTTGAAACAAGTAAAAGCAAATTTGAATTGCTGATTCTAAGAAAATTAAACTTAAATCACACGATTAACCCAAATCTATCATACAATAACAAGAACACAAGGTCATGCAATTGTATATAAACATGTTAAGAACAGAATATGAAAAATTCAATCAATTGAACGGAGGCACATAAATTTGATACCTGAAATTGTCCAGCAAGAACTACCGCAACCCCAACAATTTTATCATCTTGAATAATCTCATCGAGACCCTTGTCGCCCCACTGACACTCCACCTCCGGAAAAGCCTTACGGGCAATCTCAACGGCCCCTCTAGCAGATTCCTAATTCAAAACCAGAACGAAAATTCTCATCTTCCGTTTAGATTCCGAGAAATGCAAGAAAAGTGAAAATTAAGGGGTAACCTCGGAGCGACTCCAAATGGCCTTGACAACGACGAGATCGGAGATCTCGGCGAGTCTGGGAATGTACTCGGTTCTGACGAAAATGCCAGCTCCAAGAATGGCGATCGAAGGTGGCTGAGCCATGATTTCTTCTTTACTGTCAATGGACCTTTTTTTTTTCTTTTTTCTCCTATGGAGTTTGAGTGATTATATTTGCCGAATGGTATTTAGAGTGAGGGGAGTTGCTATGAATTGTATTTGTAGTCAAAGCATGTTCTCGATTGAATGGACACGTAGAATTGGAGGAGCAGTTACGGTTGCCGTTTGAATTGTCATAAATTGGAGTAATACGAGATGAAATGAAGTAGTTAGTACAACTAAGTGCTGATTTTTTTACTTAGTTCAAGTGTTAATAAGATCAGTTTGAATTAAAATAATTGATAAATTTTTGTAAGATTAAGAGTTTGATCTCGAAGAAAAATACTTATTGAAAATGACAGCCACACACCCCAAACGTTATTAATCTCACATCTTGTGTTGACCTTACTATTTGAGCAGACTCGAACCTCTGACCTTGTAGATGCCCCTCAATTGCTTTAATTCAAGCAGAACTTACTACTTGAACTACACTATGTTGGTAACTAAGTGCTGATAATTATTTAAATTTTAAGTGTTAGATAAATTTAACTCTACATAAAAATTTTAGTTAGTACAACTAAATTACGATTGTCTTTTGAATTTTAAGTGTTCAAATTTTAAATGCTGAAAATATTAAAAGTTTGTTTGATAAAATTAAAATTTTAAAGGCATGTTTTTTTTTTTTTTTTGTACAACTTTTAAAGGCATGTTTGATGATGTAATTAAGTGCCTAAAACTGATTATATTAAGCATTTAGTTAATTAAATTTGTTTAATAAATGTAATTAATATCATAAGTTAAAATTTTAGCCAAATGTAGGTCATTTATTTTAATTTTGCTCAATGCGGTTAGTTTTTTTCCTTAAAAAAATTATATTGAGACCATTCCCTTGAATCTCTTTCCCCTTCGTAGGGTTTCTCATTCCAACAACGGTTCCCATTTCAGTAATGAAAAGAGAGAAGTAAATGAAAAGAGAGAAGCGAGAAGGGAGACGAGTGGTGATTGTGAAAGAGCGAAAGGAAAAGAGAGAGGCAATGTGTGTTGGTTCGAGGCGAGGCGAGGCGATTCAGGCAAGGCAATTTGATTTGATTTTCACCTTTGAGTTTTAGAAATTCATATGATTTGGAGAGGCGAGGTGATTTCAGTGATTTATTGAGGCAATTTGCATTGGCAAGGTGAGTTCTTCTTCAAATTGTCATCTTTGAGTTTCAAAAATGGATTTTAGGTAAGTAAACATATCATTTTTAGGTCCACGTGTTCGATGCATGCCAAGTGTTCAAGTTGATCCACAAAAATTCATCATCAATAAATAATGAATATCTTTATTAATATATAAATTTTAGGAAAAATTACCGCTTAAGCCTAATTTAAAGATCTAATTACCGATACGTTCCAACTAGTTTATAATAGACCAAACACTCCCATTAATTAAATTTCATGAGTCGTTTAATATTGTTTTCAAATTTCGCCTAACTGCAGATGACTGATTTGCTCTTACAAAATAATAGGGGTTGTGTGTTTTTATATTCAATAAAATCATTTTATTTAATTTCTTTGTAAAAAATAGGGGTTGAGACTTTTCATATTCAATAAAGTCATTTTGTTAAAATCAAAATAACTATTATTGTACACATTTTTTTCACAATTTAATTATATATTCAGATTCGTCTAAATAAGATCTTTAAAATGATATCAAAAGTACTATTTTTTTTCATTAGTTTCAATTTTTACATTCATGTTATATTCAATATGGTATTTCTAGAATTTTTAGTTTTCACGTGTTGTATTTAACAGTCAAATCACATTTTATCAGTGAGTCATATTACATTCAACACGCATATAATTTGTTCTATTATCTACATTAATTAGCGTTATTTTCTATTACATTGAATATTATATTCAACAATCACAAGGCACACATAATGTAGTGATGTTATATATCACATTAACATCACAGTTAATACCCAAGAGGTGTTAGTCCAATTGGCAAGTGGAGTTACCCCATTTCCTTGTCAATTAGGGTTCGACTCTCTTGGAGAACATTCTAGGAATTAAATTTTAAATTTAATCCTGAATGCACCTGGGCGATGTGAGGGAGTGCGCCCTTAAGATCGTCCAGAGAGGTAATTAGTTAAGTTGCGCGTAAGCTAGCCCAAAGAACACCGTACCGTAAACCAAAAAAAACAAATCATAGTTAATGTTATATATAACATTTATATGCATCCCAATTTAGAACTACAAAAAAAAAAAATATTAACATCAATCACTGAATGTTATATTTAACATTAATGTCACACAAACTATAAGATGTTACATTTAACATTTACATGAAATACGATTCACATCTAAAAAAATGATTAATATCTCATTCTAGAGAGGACGATCCCCTAATGATTATTATGTAAAAAAAAAAAAAATTTCAACAATAGATTCATGATAACATTCGCATGTTTCATGTTGATTTTTCTTTAATCATAACTTACCAAATTTGTTCCGTATTTTTAGGAGATAATTAAAACTAAAAAATAGCACAACATATATATAGGAAGTAATGAGATCTGTTGTGATTTGGAAGTTATAGATTAAGTAAGGGCATATTTGTCCACGATATGCAAAAGAAACTGCTGATGCAAAATAATTAATATAGGTTGAATTGATAGTTTTCATACTTAAAGAAAGGCCTTGTGAGCATTGTTGGAATATTTTATGGGCTAACATTAATTGAATTAATTATTTTATAAAAACAGGTTAATAGATAGTCTATTATTTAAGCAACCCAAATAATCAATTATCATATTTTGATGAGTTGTGATGTCTTTTATATAAAAACCCAGTTAAATGGCAAGTATAGGTTTAAGATTTCGTTGAAACCTGTTATGGGAGGGCCCAACGAGAAATCCTAATATATATATAATTAGGTCCCCTCCCTAGTCTAGATTAAGGGTTTCTTCCCATTGAGAGTCGCCACCACGAAATCTAGATCATAGGAAGGAAGACCTAATTAGTAATCCGTTGTGACAGTTTAATCTCCTGCAATGGCCGAGTAGGTATGCTTTTGATTACTGTTATTTATTGTTGTGTCCTATAATCCATGTATGCTTTAGTTTATTATTTAATTCCATTTTATTATGATTATAATATATAATCAACATGTGGTATCAGAGCCTACGTACATGATTTAGGATCGACAATTATTTTTAAAAACTTTAATTTTATTTTTTGTTCTTAAACAAAATAGAAACTTGCACTATTTCATATGATTTTTTGTTTCTATTAACTATGAAATATTAGGGTTTTTGTTCCTCTTATTTTAAGTTTTAATTTGATATATTACACGTGCAATTGGGTTGTATAATCAGATAGAATTTCATCGTTGAAGTTTCGGCTACGAAACCTAGAAAACTTCTGAAACCGAAACTTGGGGTCATGATTTCATGTACTTTTTTTGCTTCTATTGACTGTAAAACCTTAGGATAATCTATGAGTATTTCAACTTCGAAATTTCGGCCAAGAACCCTAGAAAACAGAGACTCTTTTTTATTTTAAAATTGATGAAGATTGATGATTTTTTGGTTCAATTAAACATTGTAGATAGTTTTTGAATTAATATAAGGTGCAAAACCATATAAAATTCAGTAGAAATAAGGGCTAATATCGAGTTTTAGGTTTTGGCCATAGAGGAGAGAGAAAACCTAAAAATTGCGAATTGTTCTTCATGTTTGGAGATAATTTTATAACTTTTTCTTCAATTAATTGTTATAGGAATATTAGAAAAACATAAATCTACATAAACCCATAAAAAAATTTAGAGAAAATGGTGCATTTTTAGGATTTTTGCACAACTAGGTCAAAACTGGGTCGAGTTTACTTGGTTCAGACCCGGCTGAAGGTTGAAGACAACCTCTAGCCACATTTCGTAATCCCCACTCGTGGCATAGGAGAGTAAGGGCACGTGAACCTTCTTCTGAGACCCGTTTTGGGTCCTGTTTTTTCCTGTGCACTTATTTTCATTTCCTCTAATTTTCTGTAAAATTTATTTTATTTTTGGAGAATTAAAATTAATTTTTATTTAATTATTACTTATTATGTGATTTAATTAGCTTAAAATTATTTTTAAGCATGATTTTCTATTGAAAATTTTACAGAAATTATATTGGATGATTTGGAACAGGATTGCAGTACTCAATCTCTCTAGATTAGGATTTATTGATGTGTACTCTCCTAATTAGTTTTAAATCACGAAAAATTAGTTTAATAGTTTCAGTTGTTCCAATTTTTTAGATTTTGAGTTGAATGGAGTATGATATGAGAACTTCCAATAATCTGAGATGAGATGGGATGTGAATTATGTTTCTGTTCTGGAGTATTCCAGAAATAGAAACATATTTGAAAAATTATTCTGTGCAAATCTGTTACAACCGATTTGGATTTTGATATCATCCTTGCGATTTTAGTTTGTCTATAGTGATTTAATTCATCACTGAACTTTTCTTGGAATATCTTATTATTTTTCAACTGTCCAGATTTGTTGTTCTTGACTTTTCTATATATCATTTAGTGTTTTCCTTTTTGATTAATATGAAATAAAAGTGAGATAGTAAACAATTCTGCTATTGAATTGAAGTTTTATTTTGCGATTGATTGTGAATTGCCTGATTTTTCTAATCATGATTTCTTGATATCACTTGGAGCATATCAAATTTTTTTGGTGGATTATTTTAGCAGTTATGATTAAATTATTTTTAATAATCAGTTATAATTTGCTGATTGTCGCATTTAATTTTCATATTTATACTAAGAAAAATTATAGTATCATAATTTAAGTACATTGTAACATTGCGATTCTTTTTACTTACTCTCTAATTTCATTTAGTTACATTTTGAGTTGTTCCATTTAATACTCATTACATTTAGAGATTGTGATAGTGGAATATATGATGTAGTTACATTCTACTATCATAATCTCTTACTACAAATCTGAAAGTTAAATGGAGGAATATGAAATGCGACTGACTTCTAAGAATTAGACATTAATAAATCAACATATTGATATATTTGTGGAAGTTATTTTGTTGCTGTAAATTATGAGCATATACCTATTGACTATTGATTAGTATTGATCCTCTAGTAGAATATGAATAAATTCCACTTTATTTTAATTGCTGCCTCGTTTTAGATAATTGAATTGATTTCTGATAATGGAAATTATAAAGGAAATTGGACATTTTTTTTCTCCATACACCCTTTTACTTTATTGCTATTTATATACAATAAACTCCATGCTACTTGAGTAGTTCTTATTAATTGTAAATGGATAGAGTAAGCATTATAGGGATAATGCATATATCCTTTTCTTGAATTGGTTATATGATTAATAGATTATGATGAGTTATTATTCATGTAAAAAGAGGGTTTGTCTCTGTTATTTTAAAGAGCAAACATGAGGGCTCAAAGAAGTCAACTCATGCTTTGAGTTTTTTTTTTTTTTTTTTTTTTTTTTTTTTTTTTTTTTTTTTTTTTTTTTTAATCTTGGCTCATGAAGAAGCATCCCAAAATCTTCTTCATATCCTAAGTATTTTTCAATTGATCATGGAGATGTGACCCTAGTTCGAATTAGATGATTGGGTAGTTGCATATTGCTCATAGAATGAGCTATAAATGATGTGTTTATTTTATTTTGGAGATATTATTCTTTATTGAATCCCACACCACTTGTGTTACTTAATCCTAAGCTAGGGTTTTCTTTGAGACTGAGTTAGACCACCCATTGGGTTTTCTACTTTAAGACTCTTGCTTGATGTTGGGCGTGTTGAATTCCACGTCGATGTTGGGTTTTCACCCGATATCCGTTTGTAGTAATTTATCAAAAGTCCACCTTACCCCTAATAAGAAAGTCGACATTCATTTGATAGAGTCGAATGATGGCAACGAGGTGGTGGCAACATTAAAGTGGTATGGCAGAGGAGATTGAAATTAGAGTTAGTGGTTTTGACATTAAGTACCCCGAAAATTTAATTAGAATCTCACTTATTCCAAGTAGCTTTAATTTAAACGTATAAGATGTCTTATTAACTTTATATGTTTTTTTTTCTGAAGTGCAATGAACTAAAACTAGTAAGAAGGGTTAATTACACAATTAACCCCTAAAGTTTAGAGGTTATGTAAATTTGGTTGTTTTAATTATTGTCCATATGGTTGTTTTATTCATGTATTTGATGATTAAAAATCCTAGAGTGGATCGACTCCTTATCTTTCTATCTGTTGTCTTTAGGAAATATCTACATGATGAGTAACATAATTGAAAGAATTATATCCTTGTTTTATTTTGGTAACCTGATGGAAGCTAAATTAAATAGAGCACAATTGAAAAATAGTCGTAGATAATCAGGTGTATGATATGTATTCAGGATTTTTAGTGGTTTAAGTATGATGTTAATAACTAATTTGGTTATTACGAAAATGAGATCTTTCATTTTTTGAATTTGGGCTATGTTTGGGACAATATATTTGCGTTTTGAAATGGTAGAAAAATACTGAGATATTTTTGTACAATTTCGTATAAATTTCTTCTTGTATTGCTTGAGCCTTAAAGTATTTAATGGGTCATACATATACTCTGATGGGCCTGTTGAACCATTAATTATTTATTAATTAACAAGTCTGATGAAATTATTAATATGGATAAATTATTCATGAATATATAAGTAGATTTTGAATTGGAAACACTATTACTGTGACTAGAATATCTTAGTAGGGATTCAGGTTTGGGCTCATTAGATAGATATTGATTTTGTGTTTGGGCCTATGTAATATCTCAGCCAACTAATTTTTTTTTTTTAATTACAACTTTCGACCTTGAGATTCATATTAAGGATCCCATAAAAACACTAATTATGATTAATTATATTTTTACAATTTTCAAACCCTTAATTTTTTTTATTCTATATAGAAACTAATTTAATAATTAGTTTCAAAGTGCAGTAAATTGTTGTCCAAATTTTTGCAACTATAATTGCTCGTTGATCACTGAAAGTACATTTTGTAACGTACTTCATCTTGTTTTGATCATATGCATATATGTCACTAATATGTATTGTTAATTATTGGGCAATATTGTTTAATTTTTCTATTTTAGAATGGTTACTTGTGAATTATTGAGATTATTTTACCAAAGTGACTTAACCAATATAATTTACAAGTTTTCGAGTTTCTATTTTATTGATGGAATTTTTTTAAAATTAATTTATGTATTCACCTGCCCAAAGGGGGTAATTGTGCAGATTAATTTAATTCTTGGGTAATATAACTTATTTTTTCCTAATTTGGAACGTTTACTTATGAATTGTTGAGATTATTTTACCAAAGTGATTTAACCAACATAGTTTGCAAGTTTTCGAGTTCCTATTTTGTTGATGAAAAAATTTCAGATTAATTTGTGCATTCACCTACCCAAAGGGAATTATTGTGCAAATTAATTTAATTGCATGATGATATTATGTGAAATAAATGATTTGATAAATTTATTTGCCTAAAGTGAATGAATTTTAAAAGATTATTTGTTTTATTATATTTTGAAGGAAATATATGGATTTGAAAGTCAATCTACTCAAATGGGATGAATTTTTAAATCTGTAAATTTTTCTTATTTTGTTGATACTCGTGATTAAAGAATAATTGTTTATTGTAAACTCTGCCCAAATGAGAGTTTATGATAATACAATTAATTTTTATATTATATTGTCTATACTTAATTGAACATTTTGTCCCATTACCCATAATTGATCTAGTTGTAATTTTTTGTGAGAGTAATTTCTTTTTGCTGTGAACAATAATAATGTCACAATGAAATTTTAAATTGATTATTTGATTTAATGAGAATCTTTGTAATCTTCTTTATTTCGATGATTGTGTCGTGTAAGCATTGATCACTATTACTATAAAGTTTTCATTATTTTGTTGATTTTCATACTTAAAGAATAATTGTTTATTATAGACTTTACCCAAATGAGAGTTTATGATGATGCAATTGATTCTTATATTGTGTCACTTATACTTATTTGAGTATTTTGATTCTCCGATTTAGCAAAAGTTTTCTTATATTTTTCTTTAATTCTATGATACGTTGTGACCACTATTGTTATGCGTTTTACAAAATTGAATTCTATTTGATGATCATCATTATTGCACATTATATTATTGCATATTATATTATTTGAATCTATTATACTAAACTAAGGTTTAAGACCCATAGAGTTCAAGGAACATGTTGTGAATATGGGTGTCATTGAGCCTTTTGATTTTCTGATTTAGTGAGAGCTTTTGTATTTCCCTTTATTTCAATGATTATGTTGTGACCACTATTGTTATGCGTTTTACAAAATTAAAATATATTTGATGATCTTCATTATTGCGTATTATATTGTCGCATATCATATTATTTGAATTGATTATACAATATGGTATCTTAAGATATTGTGCTTTAATAATTACAGTTGTATACTTTTGGTTGTCACTAATCACTATTTTGAGATCTCGTGATGTATTGTTAGTGACAGATGATTTGTTAAAGTTAAGTAGTTTTATATTATTGAGAAATTGCAGCAGTTTCATTTTATTGAAAAATTGTAATTAGCAATTTTATATTGTTGAGAAATTGCAGCAGTTTCATTTTGTTGAGAAGCTGTAATTAATAATTTTATTTTGTTGAGAAACTGCAATTACAATTTCGTTTTGCTGAGAAATTGTAATGAGGACCGATAAGAACAATGCATATTGATAATGATCACATGTTGGTATTGGTTTCTTACTACACTACTGGGTTTACGATCCATATCGATATGACTATAAGTATTTGTGAATATGAAAGTCTTATATTTGTTGAGATTAACATATAAATTATCATAATCCAATATTAAGATCATGTTGAACCGGATAAGTTTATCAAAATACTACTTATAGATTATCATTTTTTTAAACAAAAGGTGTAACCACATCAAAAATAATTTTTTATGTTATTAACCCTAGAGTCTTATTTTTAAAATTAAATTTATTCAATTAATGTAGCCCAAGTGGGAGAATGTTGGAATATTTTATGGGCTAACATTAATTGAATTAATTGTTTTACGAAAACGGGTTAATGGATAATTTATTATTTAAGCAGCTTAAATAATCAGTGATCATATTTTGATTTGAGTTGTGGCGTCTTTTATATGGAAGTCCAGTGAAGTGACAAGTGTAGGTTTAGGGTTTCGTTGAAACCCATTATGGGAGGGCCCAACGAGAAACCCTAATATATATATAACTAGGTCTCTTCCCTAGTTTAAATTAAGAGTTTCTTCGCATTGAGAGTTGCTATCACGAAATCTATATCATAAGGAGAAAGATTTAGTTAGTAATCCACTGCGACAGTTCAATCTCCTGTAATGGTTGAGATAGGTACGCTTTTGATTACCGTTCTTCATTATTGTGTCATATTATTCATGTATGTTTTAGTTTATTATTTAATTTCGTTTTATTATGATTATAATCAACACGCACACCTAAATTTTATCATCTATTAAATTTAGGCGACATAAATCAAACTTAAAAAAAAAAATCAAGGATTTTTTCCTTGGTTAGGTTTGACGCGAAGGAGGTGTACAACTTGAACTTGAATTACCATACTTTTCAAAACAAGCAATAGACGTGCGCCAAACAAAGGATGACAGTATTTTTGCCACAAACTTCTAATAAGAACAAAAAAGTAAAAGAGTAAAGGTCAAATGTTTGAAAATGTGATTTAGAACCATTTTACTTTTATATATATCTATATATAGATATGAAAATGTGATTTAGAACCATTTTACTTTTTATATATATATATATAGATATGGACTAATAGCACTTCGCCCCTGTAATTTGGTCAATTTGCACTTTACACTCTTGTAATTTGAAAATTATTATTTATCTCTCTGTGGTCAGATATTTGTTGCACTTATCTCTCTATGTCAGAGAGTAAGTGGTTTAAAAATCTAACCATATGGAGAGTAAGTGACGATTTTCAAATCACAAGGAGATAAGTACAAATCGGTCAAATCACAGGGAGGTAAAATTTAATTAACCCTATAAATATAGATATATTGTTTGGTATAGATGGTTGGGAGAAATTTAAACACTAGACCTCCTATTAAGGAGGTACAATAAATAAGTGTTAAACTATAAGTTTTAAGTTAATTGTATGAAAAATTAAAATATCATAACTAAAATTACAATTAAAGATTTATGAATGTTTATTTCGAAATTTAATTTTATGGCTCGTTTTCAAATGTCACCTAAATGTACGTACAACATCATTGTAAATGATATTTTGCCGACTGATTTTTGGAGGTAGGATCAAAATTTGGGCAAAGTGAAAATCACGAAAGAAAAGGACCTCCATGAAGAACAAGCAATCCACAAGCGTTAGGATTTTGAAGAAGTGGAAAAAATTGGGAAAATTAGAGTGATGTCGATAGTTAATTTCTTGATAAAATTGTTTTTCTTTTAAAACAAAAATAGAAAAATATGCACCTCCAATGCATGTTTATATTTAGACGGTCCTAAACATTCAATTTTTATTTTTTTTTAAAATTAAATGGTAAGATGTGTTCGGATCAACTTGTGCACACCTCGATTAATCATCTTTTCGGACGATCTTAAAAGTGCACTCCTCAACATCAGTCTGATATATTTAGGATTAAATTCAAGACTTAATTCCCGTTGTACTCTCTAGGAGAGTCGAATTCTGATTGACAAAAAAATGAGACATCTTCTCTTACCAACCAAATTAATATTTGTTAGGTCCTAAACATTCAAATCATATAGTCGACTCTTTGTGTGTTATAGAACAAAAATAACGTACACAAATTTTTTGACACAATTAGATTTAGCCCTCGTAATTAAAAATTAAGCACTTTAATGCCTTGCATTTTGGATGGAAGTGAAAATTTGACAGTCTTACTTAAATAAATGAAAAAATTAAGGTTAAGTATTTAAACTAATCACATTAAGTATTTAATAAAATAAATTTGTTTTATAAGTATAATTAATAGTGTGTCACTTAAACATTTAAGTTAATGGACCTAAAATTTTCAGTCATTGAACATTGACTTAATTTTTCAGCACTTAATTAATGGGTTTAACCCTTTTTTCTTTAACGAGGTTTTTTGTTTTGTTTTTTTTTTTTTTTTTTTTTTTTTTTTTTTTTTTTTTTTTTATGAGACATTTTTACTCCTCAAGTATATGTGATTAACTTGAGAGGAAATTAGAATTAAATTGTTTACTTTTTGAATTTAATTTTTCCTGGTTAAACTCTATATTATTATTGACTTGTGATAATTTATATATTTGAATATTTTAATATGTTATTGGCGTTTTTATTTTATTATTTTATTCTCGAAATTTTTTTCGTATTATCTTGATTTTAGTAAAAATAAATAAATTTAAAGATAATCATGTAATTAAATAATTTTTAACTTTCAAATTTTGTACTTATCAAACAAACAAAATAAATTCAACACTTAAAAATCAGTATTTAAAATGTTAATTTTATCAAATAAATTTATGATATTTTCAGCGGTTAAAATTCTATCACTTAAAATTACCTCTTTTTATCTCTTTTCTTTATTTAGATTAAGGGTTCGGATATTTTTGTAATTTTATTAAACCTGAATTCTAGCACTATTATACCCTCCTTTCTCTCTATGAAACCCATACGCAGCAAAACAAAGAAATCCCTCGTATCCAGGAAATCAAAGCAAAATCATATGCAAAGAGGGTTAAGTCTATCTCATGGCGTATTTCTTATGTAATCTTAAGATTTGGAAAAATATTAGGCATTTAATTTCGTAAATTTCTTGTAAAGGTCTTTAACGCAGTGATAGAGTGAAAACAATATAAAATGTGTATAATCCTTTAATCTAATACTAACAACTAAAATTAAAATTTAACTATTACTCATCTCTTTAATCATAATTTCGTCTTTCACTCCTATCAAAATGGACGATTCTTACCATCACTAATATATTCTAATATTCCTAGCAAAATAGATAGTCAAACATACAAAGAAAACAAAGAATTTTTTTACTAACACCCATTTTTGATAAACATATTAAAATGGGCCCAAGGGTTGTGGCCTGAATAGACATGTAGTTATTGTACCCCATGAGTCTTCTTCTACAAAGAGACTCACTTCTAGGGGAACAAGGGAGAGGGATTGAAGTAAGCAACCGAAGGTTGCACTCTAAAAGAGGAAGCGACAGACAGACATGCAAGGCTTGCTTTGTAGAAGTAATAGTGTATAGTCAATCCAATTTGGAGAGAGTGAGTCACAACAATTTGGATTATATACTAACTAAAACCTATTAATCTATTTAAATTTTAAGAAAACACAATAGAAAAACTTTCACAAAATTTGTTGTGTAACAACTTTTATAAACTTTTACCATGAAATAACTTTTTACAAAAATTGTTGTGCAACAATTTTTCAAATCACAATAAAATGTTCTTCACAAAGAAGGAGAATAATACAACAATGCATTAATAACCCTAAAATTACTTTCAATAACAAAAAAAATTAAATCACCTTTGCAAAAACCAAAACCAAAATCGACATATTTGACAAATAAAAATGTTATGCAACAACTTTCACAAATTTTTACTATGAAGTAACTTTTTACAAAAATTGTTGTGTAGCATGAGATGTTCTCCACAAAGAAGGAGAATAACACATGTATGAGTAATAGGGTTTTCACTAAAATTAAATTGTTATATGGGAGTAGTGAGTAAATACTAATAGACCTTGGGGCCCATTATAAAAAACCCTAAAACAAATACAAAAATACCTGAACCCCCCCTCCCCCCCCAAAAAAAATCATAAAATTATATTAACATTAATTTATTATTTTTTGTTAAAAACTATGAACACGAAAATTAAGGCCATGTTTGGTAACTATTCTCACCCCATCCCATTTCTAGATTTTTGAAATTTCTATTTGGGTATAGCGTTTGGTAAATCTGTTTCCATTCTCATTTCCATCCCTAAAACAAGAATCATTCCCATTTTTTCTTAAGAAGTGAGAAACAAAAAAAAAAAATTGTTTCCTATCATTTTCATTCCATTCTCATTTGGTAAAAAGGACACGACCGTCATTTTTAGATTTGTTAGTGAGATAATCTTTTCAAACTTTGTAAGCCCTCTCTTTTTTTCTTTCTTCTTCAATGTGTTGTCCGTTGTCCTCCTCCAGCCTTGTCCTCCTCGTCGTCGTCTACGCTCTTTCTCGTCGCCGTCAACTTAGCTGTACTTGTCGCCATAGCCAATCGATTTCGTGGCCATCGTCTTCTTCGTCTGTCCATGGCCATCTATCCTCCTCCTCGTCACCGTCGGCTTCATGTAATTGTCGCCATTGCCAATCGATTTGGTGGCCATCGTTTGCTTCGTCTATCCATAGCCGTCAGCTTCGTGGGTCACGCCAATCGATTTAGGGTTTCGATTTTGAAATCGAAATCGAAATTCAAATTAGGGTTTTGAAATCGAAATCGAAATTAGGGTTTCAATTTCGAGTTGTAATTTTTGTTCAATTTCGATTTCAATTTCGATTTCATTGGGGTTTAGGATTTCGTTTTCGATTTTGATTTTGATTTTGATTGGGGTTTATGATTTTGATTTCGATTTCGATTGGGGTTTAGGATTTCAATTTCGATTGAGGTTTATGATTTCGATTGTGGTATAAGATTTGATTGCTTGATGATTTCTTGATTGTAGTTTATGGTTCGTTCTCGATTTCTAAGATAAAATCGTTACCAAACGTGATTCTGTTTCCAGAACAAAAAAAAAAAAAAATTATCGTTACCAAACACAATTCTGCTCCAAAGAAAGAAACAGAATTCTCACCTCATCCCACTGCATGAGATGAGCTCGAAACGGTTACCAAACGGCCCTAAGTCGCTACTACATACCTCTTTAAAATTCGAATTATGTTTAGCTAAAATTGTGATATTTAATAAACTCCAATACGAAATCACTATTTAACATTGTTGGTGTATAAAAATAGTACACACCTCGAGTATAGTCCAATTGGATGACAGGTGGGTCCTCTTGCTGAGATGGAGTCAACGGTTGAAAATTCCTCAAGTGAACTGTACTGGGTCCTGAGAAGACTAACCTGTTATGCCCAAAGTCCTGCTTCTCGGGAAGTGGTACCTACAAAAGGCTTAGACCAGAATTTGTCCTAGTGAAGCCCATCTAGCGTGAAAATAAGAGCTCAGAGAGAAGAGGTATAGAAATGCATTAAGTATGCAAGTGAAATCAGTGCATGCACATAATAAAGCGTACATCAGTCTTGCATAGCCCCTAGTATATATAGGTGTCGAAGATGATTAGTTGGTCCTAAACACGGTTAATTAGGTGAATCCATGCAATTAGCCGATAATCCGAATCGTTTAGGAGATAATCACTGGGCATTGACTTTTGGGCCCATTTGGTGAAACTCGCGGGCTTATATCAAGCGTGTGGTGGTGAGCTGATGGAGGAGAGTGGAGATTTGTGGAGTCTTGGAGAAGAAACGAGCTGAAATTAGGAGCTAGTCGAGGTGAACAGCTGAGTCCCTAAAGTTGGCCGTCTAGGGCATGGCGCAGAGCTGAGAGCGGCATGTCCCTTCGGGGCACCTTGCTCCTCTTTGGGTGTAAAGGGGACTAAGGTCTGTGTATGCTCCAGCATGGCGCTGTAGATTCCGGAATGCGTCTACGTCATCACGAGGATGGACACGTAGCTGAGCCCTAGATGCTGACTCAATAGTATCAGAAAATACCCTAATTAGTTGCCCTCTAGCCCTATGAGGCGAGGGAAGCGAAAAGGTCAGGGATATCAATTTCTAGCTGGAACGGGCGTCCTGGAGACTTTGAAACGTGAGAAATACCTCTGATCGATATTTTTCCAAGAGTTAACTTTTTTTGAGGAGCTAATTTGACCTAGGTCTTGGGACAAGTAGCATGACAGGGCAACTCCGAATTTCTTCAATTTTTAGGACGACACTTTTCCCACGGTTGAACTTTTTTTTAGGAGTTAATTTGAAATAGGCCCCCATGCAGTCGGGGTTCAGGGTCATTTAACACAGTAGGGCGACTCCGAATTTTTTCAATTTTTTGGATTGTATTTTTTCCACGGTTGAATTTTTTTTAGGAGCTAATTTGAAATATGTCTCCATACGGCCGGGGTCCAGGGTCAGGTAGCACAGCAGGGCGACCCCAATTTTTTATTTTTTTATTTTTAGGGCGACACCCGTTCACCGTGAACAAGTCCTTAGCACGGACTAACCTTCACTGTGGAGAAAATAGAAGTGTTTCCTAGGAAAGTGCGTACCGCGAATGGGTAAGGGAGAGGTGGTACGCCCCCCCAGGGGTGCCAGGAGCACGCGGTGGTTGGCCGGCCGGCTGAGGACGGGCCGACAATAGCCGAACCATTAGCCCCCTTCTTATTTAAGAGGGCCAACTTTGCCTAGTTCTTTACACTTTAAATGTATTTAAAAAAAATCGAAAACAAAGAGTTTTGAACTTTTTTACACAACCCAGGCTACCTGGGGTTACCAACCCCGGGTTTAAAAAAAATTCCAAATTCTGTATACCAGGTGTTGACAACACCCGGGTATATGGTTATTTTTTTATTTTTAAAAACATTACCTATGGTGTGGGTATTAGTCAAAATTTTAGGTGTGTGTAAGAGAGAGAGAAGGAGGAGAGAGAGAAAAATATGAGAGAGAGAGAGATGAGAGAGAGAACCATGTGTATGTGTGTGTGAGAGAGAGAGACATGAGAGTGGGCCATTTTTTTTTTTTTTTTATCCACACCATGTGTGTGCGCTCCAAGAGAGAGAAGAAAGATAGAATAAAAGAAAGAAAGAGAGAGTGGGGAGTGGGGGGCCCTTTTAAAATATGGTTAAAGAATCAAAATTATATCTAAAATTAAATTTAAAAATAATTTTTTTAATAAAATGTTTTATGTTTAATTTTTGTTCAAAATTTTAAATTGGAAAAAAGTGCAATATTTTTTATTTTATTTAAAGTGGTTAGGATAATGAGTAACCCTTCATCCTCGAAATCCGGAAAAAATCATACCCGACAAGTTGTATTTTTCGGCACCGGAGAATATCAGTACTGGTGAGCATGGTTCCCGGCTTGACGATCTGATCAATTGTGAATAATGGGATTCTAAAGTTCAACAAACAGTTACTAAAATTACAGATATCTTCCGGGACGAATAAAGTTGCAATTTCACCGTGTTTATCTTCACTCTTCACTGCCAAAATTACGACTTCATTTGTCTTGGAAGATATCTGTAATATTATTAACCGTTTGTTGAACTTTAGAATCTCATTCTTCACAATTGATCAGATCGTCGAATTGGGAACCATGCTCACCAGTACTGATATTTTTCGGTGCCATCAAATATGACTTGTCGGGTATGATTTTTTCCGAATTACGAGGATAAAGGGGTATTCATTTATCCTAAACACTTTAAAAAAAAAAAAAAAAGATTGCACCTTTTTTCCAATTTAAAAATAAAACAGAAAATTTGAATAGGAAGTAAACATAGAACATTTTATTAAAAAAAATGTTTTTAAATTTAGTTTTAAATATAATTTTGATTCTTTAACCATATTTTAAAAAGGGCCCCACTCCCCACTCTTTCTTTCTTTTATTCTCTCTTTCTGCACACACACACACATACACACGGTGTGGACAAAAAAAAAGAGGGGGCCCACACACACGTCTCTTTCTCTCTTTCACACACACAGTTCTCTCTCCCTCTCCTCACTTTCTCTCGGTTTTTTTTTCTCTCTCTATCATGTAAAGTTTTGACTAGGGCCCACACACTTTGCTGTTGCGAAGTTTGCAACAGTTTATACCCCAGGTTACGAACCTCGGGTATAATATTTTTTTAGAAAAAATTAATTGTATACCTGGTGTTATCAACACCGAGTATACAAAATTTGGATTTTTTTAAACCCGGGGTTGGTAACCCCGGATAGCTTGGGTTGTGTAAAAATGTTCAAAATTCCCTATTTTCAGAATTTTTTTAAAAAAATATATATTTAAAGTGTAAAGAACTCCAACTTTACCCCCTAAATTATTATTATTATTATTATTATTATTATTATTATTATTTACCTTTGCTTTTTAGCACCCTTGCTCCCCTGAGACTTTGAACATTATTTAGACACGAAATCTTTCGCGATTACTTTCTTGACGGGTGAGGTTTGAGGGGAGAATGTATTGAGCACGTTAGGGAGCTACTCGCTTGGAACCCTAGTCGATACATTTCGAGGAGGCCCCTATTTGCGCCTTGCTAGCCAAGGTAGCACGACAGGGCAGTGGGCACGGGATAAAGTGACGTCAGTCAGAACAGATGAGGTGATGCTTATGGACAACGCCCCTGGCGCGACCCTTTTTGGGAAAGTACTTCCGAACAACCTTTTTTTGGAGAGGGTAGCCATCCGGACCATGCCGGCTAGAAGTAGCACGGCAGGGCGATTCCCGCCAAACCTGGCTATGCCAGTTACGGGGCACTAAAAGTGAACCCTTGGACACTACCTTTGGGGAGGACTACTATGACAGCTATCCACTTCCTGTATTCTGACTTCTTCGTCGGCCCGATAGGGATAAAATTTTCAAAGACAGAAGACGGTGTCACGCACAAAGACGTTAGGTAGGGAGATGTCGGGGAGGACAGAGCTAACGAAGGAGCCCCTGAGGAGGGTAAGATTGACGCTACTTCTCCTCGCATGGACGGCGAGAACGTGGAGAACTGAGCTTCAGACCATTACTTCTTCAGCACTTAGGATTCTGTAGACTCCTTTTCACTTTTCTTATTTTTTGTCCGCAAGCGTGTAAGCTTCTGAGAGATATAGCCAGGGTACTTCAGAGTCTACTACTTCCTCCTAACATTTTTACCCAGTCACTTTCTGTTTGGTCTTGTTTTCAGAGTTGTAAAATTTTGATTTTTTTTTAAAAAAACTTCTCATCTCTACCCAAGATCGTGGACCACTAGCCCCCCCAATATAGGACACGAGTTGATTGTAAGGAAATCGTGTCATGGACTTAGGATGAGGGTTTCCCAGGGTGCCTGGTCTTCTCGGTCTGCAAGGGCTCAATACTGTAGTTGGTCCCCCGTCATCGGTCATCGTGGAGTTCTCCGTAGTCAGGCTCATTCAAGAACCCTTTCAGGTTATCTCCATTCAGTCCATACAGAAGCACTTTCCCCTTTAGAATGTCGGACTTACAGTCGACTGGTGGGGAGAGGTACTTAGCAATAGGCCCTCAGACCCGATCAATGCCTCGCCCTTGGTGGATGACCTTGGTCTTTTTTCGAGTACGGACTATTAACTTCTGGAGAGGGTCTGGTTGTCACCCTCGATGCTGAGCACTGAGATAAGGCTTTTGGAGAGTTATCCGCAACACTGAGCGTCGGGATGTTGATATGGAGAATCATCCGCGACTCAGGGGGTCGGAATGTTGTTTACTGGAGAGAACACAAGACACATTACACAAAAAAAACCTTCTTTATTTTGATAAGAAAAACTACAATAGTTTGTACAAACTGGAAGTTGTTCACAAAAGTGTATTTTCTCTACAAAAGTTGCGCTTCAGTTGGTTAGCGTTCCGCGGGTGCTTGAGTGGCACAACTTCTTTTGTTTCAAGGTTGTATGTGCCCGGACGTGTGACCTTGGTGACTCTATACGTCGCCGGAGCTAAATTCGCCATGGATGAGATTGATTTCACCATTCACGCGTTGGTGATCATCCTCGGCCTCAGCCCTCCGGGGCGATGGATGGTTGCAGTTTCTCCTTTCTCTCTGGGCCCGAGGCTCTCCCTGAGGTTTATCCCCATCTGACTGCTCCTGATTTCCCCTCCGGATGTAGTTCTCGAGATAGCCTCTTCGGATAAGAACTTCAATCCCCTGTCAGAGCTAGAGGCTATTTTCTGTAGAGTGTCTGTAGTCTCGATAAAATTCACAGTACTTGTTCATTGATCTCTCGGCCAGCCTCCCTTGCAGGGATGGCGAAAGAGAGAAAAAATTATGCCATGAGTTTTCTGCGAAGATGGCGGCTACCAAGACCGTGAGCGGAGTAAACCCTGGTTGGTGATGCCTCGGGAGAAGAAGTAGCCTTTTGTCCCCGGCAAGGATCCTGATCCCCTTTCATCTTGTAATCTTGTCAATCATTGGGCTTGATTTGGACCTCTATTCCTTGGCTCCCTCGGCCTATTCACTCATTTATTCTCTATCCTGGCTGCAACACGGAGGTCAGCACCATAGAACCTATTTTCTCGGTCTAGAGCTTGATCGAGAGTGATAGCAGGGTTGGAGTAGAGGTCATAGGACAACCTCTAATGTTGAAGCCCGTCCACAAAGGCATTCAGTGCTACGCTTTCAGGGAGATTATCACATGCATTTGCTTCTCGGTTGAAGCGTTCGACGTAGTCTCCTAAAGATTCAGTGGGCTCTTACCGAAGAGTGAGGATATGAGCCATAGTTTTCTGCCTCTACCAGGAGCGCCTGAAACAAGCCAGGAACAATTGTTTGAGTTCCCTGAAGGTGGAGATAGATGCTGGCCTCAAACCCTGGAACCACGATCTTGCTGCACCTGTGAGGGTGATGGAAAAGACTTTGGACCGCAAAGCTACAGAGGTCACTTGCATGCCCATATGAGATTTGAACATAGACAGGTAGTCAACGGGATCTAATATCTAGTCATACAGACTCATCTGGGGATGAGTGAAGCGCCTTAGCACTACTCTTTCCAGAACTTCCTCCACAAAGGGGAGACTTCACCTTCATAAGAACACCTGGTCCTGCTCGGCCTCCTTACACCTCTTGGAGGCGAGTTTTCATGTCAGCCAGGCGGTATTCCACAGCCTCTCCTGTTCGAGTCCCCCCCGTAGATGACTGCCCGCAGCTCGGGCTACAGTGTAACGGGAGTGAGGTGAGTAGGAACCAACTTCACATTCACATCGGCCTCTAAGATTGGACCTAGTTGGTCGATGAATAGCTCGACCATTAGAGGACGCTGATAGGTCCCTAGTTGCATGTCTATACAGTGGATGAGGTGGGGATCTTGGCATTATCGGAGAGGCCCTCTTTAGTCTTGCAAACTCATGGTCGAGAAGTGAAGGGCGGTCCTTAAGCGTGATCCTATTCGGAGAATCCATACAAACATCATGGTCTAGGGGTCGCTTATTGGGTCCTGTAGTCAGGAGGGCTGGTACCTTTTGGGCGAGAGGCAGCGGTAGGCGCGCGAGGAGGAGTTGAACACATGACTTGAACTTGACCATTTGGTGCTCGAGGAGATCAATCTGAGATGCCTCTATGGCTCTCGAGGTTAGTTCCGCAACCTCTAGTGACAAGGTTAGTTCCGCAGCCTCTAGTGATAGAGTGGATGGCCCGGCCTGGTCCTGGAGGGCAATTATCCTCGTTGGTGGGAGTTGAGGGGGTGTACCCTTGGAGTTCTTGATATGTCTTCTTTTTCTTCTGTTTTGGGTTTGCTTGTCTGATCAGACCTTATGATCACCCAGGCTTAGCTGAGCAGAGAGCAATGATTAGGGGAAGACTTTTTGCACGATTTTCATAGACGGTGCCAAACTTTTGGTGTATAAAAATGGTACACACCTCGAATATGATCTAGTCGGATAACAGGTGGGTCCTCTTACTAAGGTGGAGTCGACGGTTGAAAATCCTCACGTGAGCTGTACAAGGTCCTGAGAGGACTGACCTGCTGTGCCCAAAATCTTACTCCTTGGGGAGTATACCTGCAGAAGGCTTAGATCAAGATTTGTCTTGGTGAAGCCCTTCTAGAGTGAAAATAAGAGCTCAGAGAAAAGAGACAAAAATGCGTTAAGTGAGTGAACTCAATGTATGCCTATAATAAAGTGTACCTCGTGCTTGCATAGCCCCTGGTATATATAGGCGTCGGCGATGATTAGTCGGGCCTAAACATTGTTAATTAGGTGAAATCATACGTTTAGTCAATAATCCGGGACGTTTAGGAGATAATAACTAGGCTTAGGCTTTTGGGCCTATTCGGTGAAGTTCGCAGGCCTCTATCAAGCCTGTGGTGGTGAGTTGGTAAAGGAGAATGGATATCCGTGGAGTCGTGGAGGAGAAACGAGCTGAAATGGAGAGCCGGTCAAGGTGAACGGCTGAGTCGTTGAAGTTGGTCGTTTAGGGCATGGCGTAGAGCTCAAGGCGACAAGTCCCTACGGGGCACCTTGTTCATCTCTGGGTGCAAAGTGGATTCCAGGGAAGAGCCGTGGTCAGTAAATGTTTCAGTATGACGTTGTGAATTCCGGAATACGTCCACGTTATGGCGATGATGGACACGTGGTTGGGCCCCAGGTGCCGACTTAGTGGTGCCTGAAAATAGCCTCATCAAACATTATATTATATACAATATAATTTTTTGACAATTTATGATAATATTAATTTAAAAAAAAATGACCAAAATAATTGCACATAATTTTATTAGAATGTGATATTTTTAAACCATATTACAAATAGAAAAATTAATTTGAACATATGCATTTCTTTAAAATTAAAATTACGTTGAACTAAAATTTCATTATTCCTTCAAATATTAAACAATACTCTTAATTTCAACACCTAAAACTAAAATGTTCACAATACTAATTGAAAACAAATATTACAACGTAGGAAAAAATAAATATTTCAAACACTCCAAAATAAAATATAGTTCACCCACGTAAATAAAAATAATAATAAAAAACAATACAAACCCCACTAACTAATCCAAAAAAAAAATTCTTAAAAAAACAAATGTAAAATTACATTTAATAATCAAATAAAATACTTGTGAAAATTAATTCAAAACACGCGCAAAGGCACGGGCCTACAACTAATTTTATTAAATTTAAATTAATATAACTTTTATTTTATATATTTATTTTTATAAAAATAATATTTTTGAATTCTACTCGTGGAAATCGACAAAACAAGACCAATATTAAACACAAGAAGATAAATTACTGTTTATATATTTTAAATTGCAACAAAAATCACATTTCATTGCAATTGAAATTTTAAGAGGTTGTAACAATAGTGACAAACAACTTACAACGAGACACTAGATCAATTGCATCAGAGATTAACAATGGTGACAAATTACTTACAAGAGAAAGTAACAATGATGACAAACATTCATAAAAGTAGTTACAATTTGGAGTGACAAGGTTGCAATTTGGTGATAGGGTTAAGCACTAATATGGTTGCAAGTCGAAATAATCGGTTACAAGGCGTAAGATCAATTGCAATATTAGATATGTGCATTATAAGTTGGAGCGCAACAGTTATCATTGTAAGCGATGAGGGGCATTTCCACACTACCACCTACACCATTCAACAACCAACACGTGGCAACAGGGCACGTGTCACCGACCATGTTTGACCGTCTAGTGCTGATCAACCACATGATATGAAAACATCCGACCACTTGTCTATGACCAACCAGAGTAATCCTAGTCGAGCTCTCCCCTCCGATCACCCGGGCACATTACCCTACCTTGGTCTAATCAATGATCATCGAGGACTTGGCATATCCTTCGTGCTATTAGAATGGTCTTTACACACCACTAGGCTAGGCCATGTCTCCTACTCCCTCTGGTAGGCCCATGGGCTTCATTAATGGATTGAAAGTCAAGTTCAAAAGGCTTAATCATGTCACACGCTACCATATTCTCCACACGCCAGATTACTCTAATGATCCAATCTCAGGACCTTAATTTTCTGGGGCTAATTCGACCCCTTCTCCTACAAATAGGCAGATAATTAATGCATCAGATAGTAGAGTTTTTGCTTAACATCCTTGAACTTGTATTTCCTTCGAGCTCTTACTCTCATACTGTAGGGACTTTACTGAGCATATGCGCGGGTCTTTGTGCAGATTTTTGCTTGAACATGAAATACATTGACGAGGATAGCTTACATGACAGGACAACCGGCACACTAGAACTCCACCTTAGCGTACCTTGATCGGACCAACTGAAAATGTTAGTTACTTTTCGACACCAACAATAAGTAATGTTGGTTATAGACATTTATCAGAATGGTTGCAAGCTGGAATTGCAGACTTGCAATTTGGTTCCATTAGTGTAGTTACATCTCGACATAACATTGTTACAATGTGACATAACACCAATTGCAATATAAGATTTTTAGTTACAATTAAGTTACAATAGTAAGTAACATCGATTACAAAAAATTATAGCAATTATTGCAATTTTGAGTGATAAAGTTGCAACTTGCAGTGACAAGATGAAGTATAAGAAACAAATTTTACAATGAGGTTCGTTACATTACATAGTATTAATTGCAATATTATATACTTTAATTACAATTTGGAGTGGAACAGTTACAATAGTAAGTAAGAACAGTTAAAAAATATTCATAATAATTGTTGCAATTTGTAATAAGTAATTCAAGTAATACTAAGAAACAAATGTCACATCCTACCAAAAAAAAAACAAATGTCACAATAAACTTTGTTACAACACATTGTTAAAAAAAATAATAAAAAATAAATAAAAAAAATCAATTGTTTATAGATTAGTTACAAGTGTTGATAACTATAGTTGCAATATTCAATGATCATGTAAAAAGTTGTTATATGTTAAATTTAATCTATATTGTTATTAATTATGCAGATAAAATGGATCCAAGTGATGAAGATATCAGCAAAGAAGAAGTCAACATGAGTTTAACGGGAACGAAGAAAATGTTGGTAAAAATATTCAATCTAGAAGATGAGTTTGTTGATATCATTAAAAAAAATAGTTTGAAATATTTGATTATTACAATGTGACATAACACAACTCCGTTTGTGGGTGTTTTATGTTAGATTTTTTACATAGCCGGTCCTAAACCCGGGTAAAGGAAGAGGGTTACGTTAGATAACTGACAGTTAACGTAAAACTTTAGAACTCTTATAACAATGTGACATAACACGGATTGTAATATTAATTTATTGGTTAGTTATTTCAATTAAAATTCATTAACAAATCAAATAATATAATTACTTAACCGTTTAAGTTTTTGTTAACTATTTAATTAATATCAAAATTACATTATCTATAATCAATAATAAAATAAATTTATACATAATACTATTTTTGTTGTTTTACAAATCTCTAGACTACGTGAAATTTCAATACAATTCAAAAAAACTCTTAATCTACTAACAAAATTCATAAAGTTAAAATGATCATATCAAAATTTATTTTTAGTAATCACTAGTATAAGTACAACCTAATACAATATTGTTACAACTTATAATATCAATTGCAATGTAATATGATTTTTAATTAGGAATACAAAATATAAAATAAAAATTTAAAAATATATAAAAAAATAATGTCTTTCTATATTCAATAATGTTCATGTTTTATAGATCTCCACGAGTAGATTTTAAAAATATTAATTTTATAAAAATTAAATAAATAACATAAAATTTATTTTAGTTTAAAATGTAATAATAACTGTATACATTTTATATTATTTTTACTGAGTGAAAATATTCACTGACTGAAAAAAATTCCACAATCAAATCAAACCTCGTGTCTTTCATCCTCACCATCACATACACACACATAAACACGCGCAAATATATAGATATAGAGAGAAAATTCAATCTGCTAATGAATTATATTATTTGACTAATTATTGTTTAACATATTTTTGAGAACTTGGGGATTGGGGGACAGAGGGAGTTGAAAGGGGGAGAAAGAGAAGAGACGAGAACAAAAAAAAAAAAAAAGTTACAAATTGTACGAAGGCAATGTAATCGGTAATCATCGACCATTGTGGTAGTTGTCAAACTCAATGAATTCCGAGTCATTCTCAACCAGCATATGCATATGTGATTCATTCCCGTTAAGATTATTACACAAAGAAGACCCCCCTTATAGTAGATTAGTAATAGTACGGGGGTGCGGGATGAGTGATAATTCCGGTGAGCGAAAGAACAGAAGAATGAAGGAGAATAAAAAAGAAAAAGAAGAAGGAGAGAGAGACAAATTACACTTCACCTCCCCTATATTTTAATATATTGACAGTGTAAATACTTGAGGGGCAAATTTGAAAATCGAAAGGTTCATTCTGTCTTGCCTTGCAAAACCCCACATTTAACATATATCATCCAATTTTTTATCGGTCCAAAGTAACTTTTTTTAATTTCTAAGCATAGAGGGATAAAATAACAATTAATCAAAGTACAGGGTAACCTGTATCTAACCCTATAAAAATGAGAAAAAAATATACAGTAGAAAATCTAGATTCGGGTAGAAATCACTTATAAGCCCGAAAATTAAGGGCTAGAGAGTAATGTTGAAATGAGTCTAAAATGGGAATATAACCCACAAGTGTGGTCAATAATTAATCAACTTTAGACTGAGAAACTACCATCCATAATTATATTATCTTGAATCGGCCCATAATTATTAATCCAGGTATGAATTTTACTTATATCTGTGTGTTAGTAACAATGAAGAACACAATTCATTTTCTTCTCCACTCAGAATAGATTAACTTATTTTGACACCAGAGACTATTTGGCCGGCACCACAGCAACGTCCCTGAGTTTTTCGGTTGTTGCAGGTTTCTAGTCGCAGTTCGCATTCTAGTAGGCGGAGGAAGAATCAGGCAACATCATGTATAAAGAGAACAAAGTGGGCATAACAACGGAATTTTCTTTTCTATCCAGCTCATTGTTTTTTCGTTTCCTTTCAAAAATTTTGACAATATAAAAATTAGAAATACTGACCAAACATCATCTAGTAGCATAAACAGTAAAGTTTTTTTCTTTCCCCCCCTTTTCCAGATATCATATCAAAGCTAAAAGACCAGAGAACTAGCTAAAAGATAGCTTGACCACATCTATTACTGTGTTTTAAGGACGCAAATGTACCTAAACAATTAGCAATTATTTAATGTCCGAAGATAAGCATAAATTTTAAGCTCTGAATACCTATTGGAAGAGCCTGAAGACAAAGATGGGACCCTGGAAATCGATGAAATTATTTTCCCCTTCCATTGATTGGATGTAAATGTTTTCTTTGGGTTCTTCATTCACTCCGCTCTGTGTTGCATATTCCATTGCCATCTCGTAGTCCACCTAAAATATACAAAACAAAAAAGAATGGAAACAATAAAACTTCAAATTTTCAAGTTCTATTTTCCTTCCAAATATACCACTTTCTTCAATACATTATGGAATGAGAAGAACATGAAGAGGAAAAAAAGTAGTTTTCCGAGTAAGAGAGAACTCAAAATTTTAGCATGGTAGGTTTTTGCATGGATGCCATTCCATACGGTTGAAAAGCTCACCTGCTCGACATGTTTGGCAAGTTTTTCCTTCAGTGTATCTTTAGTTATTAAACGAGATGACACCTTCGTTAGCAGTTCTGCATCCTCAATTTCATAACGCTTCTTCTTTGCGGCCTGAAAGGTCGCCATTTCCTTCAAAACATCATATAGCACCCGTAGCATCTGGAATGTACCTGTAATAAATAAAAAGTTGATTAGATAGCTCATGACCCAGCTGTAAAATTAGTGTTTGGTTAGTGTTACAATTTCTCCTTTTTTTTTCTCTTTCCTGTTCTGAGAAAACTTGGAACAGAAACAGAAAAGCCAAAAAAAAACAGTTCCCTTTTTGTCATCAGATTTTTAAAACAATTTTTGGAAAGTAGAACAAAAACATATTTTATTTGTTTCCATTTTCTGTTTTTGTTCCAAGTTCTTTAGGAACAAAAACACAAAAAACTAACAGACACATAGCAGTGGTTGAATTTACTTGCTCAAATTTCGCTTTCGTTCCTGCTGCTCACGAGCCTGAATTTTCTTCACTATTTTGGATTTCAGCTGGACACAGCACTGCTGAATAGATGTCTGGATACAGAATGCTATAAGTTTAACAAAATTTTGGTGGCATTTGTTTGGTGTTTCTGTTTCTGAACAAATTTCTGCAAACTAAACAGAGAATTTTTTTTTTTTTCATATTCCTTTTTCTGTTCCAAGTTTTCTGGGAACAGAAACAGTACACTAAACAAACACCATGTAAACAACGTTGTGTCAAATGCCTACCTTGACAGCAGATGCTATTTCACTTATATCGTCTCCAATATATTCCTTTCCAGTCCCTTTGAATGGGATTTTTGTGCTTACAATGCTCACAAAGACACCAATCTTATCTTGCGTCTGGTTGATCTTGTAACTGTTCCAACTGAAAGATCTCCCCATATTACTATTTGTCATCAAAATAATGCGCGTGCGCGCACACACACACACACACACATATATATATATATATATTTCTTACTTGATTCTCTTTAGGGCAGTCCTGGTGACAACATCAGCACCTTGTTCAAATAGAAGTGGAATCCGATTTGCGAATCGGAAAATATTTAAACCCTAGAAAATGCCAAAGAAATAAACAAAGCAACAACCAACACTCTTAGTAGCCTCATCCAGCATCAAGAAAAAATGGCAAAGAAGATGTGTGCTTTTCCTACAAAATTCAAAAACTGCCGTTTCTGATTCAATCAAATCAGGCGGGGAGAGGCCATGACCATGAGGGTTCACATGCCTACTGTGTATATCAGAAAGGAATATATACTTACTTGCTTAACATCTTTCCCCCCCACACTAACTCCAGCTTCCACAATGAAGGGGTGGCCTTCAAAAACTTGAGCACTGCAGAACATGTTACCCGAGCATTTAATAAATGTTTAAATAAAATTACCTCAATCTCGTTAATTAGAACTCGGATCTATTAAAAAAAAGAAAAGAATAAACCATCATTCGACACAACCTTCCAGAATACGTGGCAACCATGTCAGGATGCAACTCCTTAATAATTCCAAGGCGAAGGTTGTATTCCCCAGCAGGACTAAGACACTGCCAATGGCTTATGATAGATGAGCGAAATTAGGAAAGAGTATGTATGAATATAAGTTTGAAATACGGGTAAAATAGTGCATAAGTATGAAGGAATGATAGTGAAACAATTACAAACAAAAACATCGACAGAACGAGCAGCTTACATCACCAGTAGGGTCATCAAACTTGGCTTGACGAAATAACTGACGGATACGAACTATTTGCTGTGAGGTTAGAGATTTGACGGACATTTTTGGGCTGAAATCTGGACCCATTTCCCCTAAAACACGAAGGAAACAATTTGGACATTGTTGATGTAAGGACAGTATAGCATTACACATATGAACACGGTCAGAAATTTCAATTTTTGTTGATTTAGAATTCATACAGCAGATACATTTGGAAAAGATCAATGGTGATATTTGAGAGGATTTCAAATGACTTGATCAAAAAAATATTCGAAATCTATTCTACTACTTGAATCTAATAGTACTTTTTCCTCCAATATTATATCTAGCTTCTCCATTAACTTACTCGTATTTGATGAGTATTCTTTCATTCAATTTTTATTACAATTTAAATTCTCAAATACGTTGATTTCAAACTCAGCTATCCAAACAAAGCCTATTAGAAAAACTTAAACTTCCATAACTAGCATAACTGCATACGCCATTCCAGTATCAATTTTAGAAAGAAACCCAATCATGACTCATATGAGTATATACCCATGTCGAACAGAAAATATCCAAACACCACTTACTGATTCTTATCAATTAGCAACCACCAAACATTCATCCATGGGTAAAAGTTGGGCAAAGCTGGGCGTAAGCCACCATGAAATTTTGCCCCGGCCGAAGTTGGGTGTCGCCCATGGCATCTAATGGCACACTCAGCTGGAAAATAGTCCCCCTCATTGCCCTGGAGCAATTTAGGACCGCCCCACCTCTAGGCGAGCCCCACGGACGCCTTTTATAACATTGGTTAATTTGAAAAACAATGAGTTTAAGATTGATAAAATCAGAAATTGAGAAGAATTATTCATGAAGTACCTTCAGGTACGTCAAAGCACTGGTAATTTAATAGTAAATCTAACATCAGTTCTTAATCCTAAACAAAAAAATAAAAAAAGCATAATTTGATAATGACATAATTAAGTGAGATCCTAAGAAATTATTATGGAATTTCCCAATATCTTGTCAGTGTGCTGAAAAAAAAATCAGAAAGTAACAAGAAAAACAAACCACTTCTAGACCAAAATATAAAAAGTTGTAAGGAGAAGTTATTAGGAAGATTACTTTTAGAAGTTCTCATACAGTATATACCAAATGCAAATATTTTGAATTTTTCAACCATGCAATGACTGCAATGTAACCTGACAAAGAAACATATTGAAGATAGAAGAAGGATCTCACAGGTTTTCTTTTACAAATTTCTCTAAAGCAATATTATGTTTAGGCCATATTAATTGCATATTTTTCAATTGACATGTAACAACCAATTGCATTTTCTTACCAATTAAACGCTCAGCATATGCTTTCCCAATACTTATAAACTCATGCTGAAGAAACTGAAGAAGGCTCTGTTTTGAAGTTTCTGCTATCAGACGTTTGATGAGTAGTAAATCAACAGCAGAGGGATGGTACTTTGTTTCAAGAGGAACTGGAGGCATTATGTCTGTTCTTCTTGCAAACCTTATGGTGACATTTTTGCTTCAAGAAATTTGAAAACAAAGTCAATATGAGCAAACAATTAGGTACGTAGCGCACAGAGAGAGAGAGAGAGAGAGAGAGAGAGAGAGCATACTCTGATGTATCTGATATAAATCTAAAAAGAAATTGGGCATAGGGTGTGATAACAGCCATTTGACGCGTATAATGCAATATCTTGGACTGCAAGAAACAAAGCGAGTTAGGATGGCTGCAATGCATGACATAGATGCAACAGATGAGGCAAAACAATTTATTTTTCACGATCTAAAGGAGCCAAAATTAATTACTGCATACACGATAAGTTGTCCAATTTCCCTCAATTACAATTTGGATTTCAGCTCCATGCCACCTTTCCTTGTTCTCCCGTTTTTCGTGTACATGAATGTGAGGAATGTTCCTAGGAATTGAAAACAAGCACCAATTACAAATTGACACCCCGCCGCTAAAACCTTCAGTTCACCTATACATCAGTGTCAACATCTGACTGCTCCAAATAACAGACTTTTCCTCATACATAGAAAATTCAGAACATACCTATGGATATCTATATCCAGCCTGCAGAACGAAATATAATTTTGGCCCTTTGTTGATGACGATATTTCAATAGGAAGTCCTGTACTCATCTTTGACCAAATCAATGCCTGCAAAAGTCCAAGAATAGGAATGCATAAAATGATTGAATTAAATTTTGTGATCAATTATATTTCTAAAGATTCTTGATAACTGTAAAATATGGATAACTTCATTGGAACAAATTCTTGACAATAATTTTACAATGAGGAGGAGGATATTGCACCTGGGGGGGGGGGGGGGGGGGGGGGGAGAAGGCAAAGTCAAGGGAACATGAAAAACATCAGTTTGTTGTAACAATATAACATGGACTATGGTCATGACAACAACTGGCTCAAATGTAAAAACTAGCAAATCATGTTAAAAATCACCATCTTTGCACCAAGACCGAACTTTCCACGTGTCTGCTTCAAGCCATACTTCGTTCCAGATAAAACTACATGAATAATTACTCCTTAGGGCAAATCCAAATCATAATGTGATTGAAATCAGCAATTTGTAGCAAGTGGAATCTGGATATAGAAATGAGCTTTCAAACCTCGTCCAAACATATTTGGGATATCATCATGTGGCATTCCTTTTCCATTATCCTAGTAAAAACATGAAATCAGGGAAGTTAATATACTGAGAACTATGTCCGTTGTTTGTAAAGAAAAAAAGTTACATGAACCAAAAAAAAAAACTTATCCTTTTTTCGCCTAAAAATAGACTATATTTCAGAAGAGAGCAGATGAAAATAAGTCACACCTTGCAAGTAACCCTGTAAAATGAGGCCTCACCTCGGCCCTTAATGGCCTTTGCACCTGTTGGTTCTTTTACTTTCTTCCCAAGAGCACTCTTTGCCAGAGTTTCTTGAATGCGAGCTTCCTTGGCAAGACGTTTCTAAGGCCCAAAAAAAAAATTAAAAAACATAGCAAATTTTGAGAAAATTGGTAGGCATAATTTAATTATTCTGGTGGACGTGTTATGGGAAGCTACTTACATTAGTTTACAAATTCTTTTTGTTGAATGTGCTAATGGCCAAATTATTTAACCTTAACGGGGGTTCAACACACTACCATGAGATTGATACCCCCCCGTACAAGTACCAGAGTAACCACACGCTGCAACTGGAGAAACAAACCCATTTTTAAATCCTTGATCTCCCATTTAGGAGGCAACAATTTGGCAAGTTGAAGCTATTCTGATTTGGCCATCAATCAATATAGATTCCCTAGACGTCATTATTTTAATTTCTATAGAAAGTTAAACTCATTGGCTGAGTGACTTGAGTAGTAATTGACATTGTTGAAGAGTCTACATTCCAAACCTACTTCGGTACCAAATCCAAATGGCTATATTATTCTGAAATACAAATATCTACATATTTATATAACTAATTATACATGTATATATATTATCATTTTACTGCATTGATTCATCTTATAGATTTAGTGTGTTGAATTGCAATAGGACACTAAACTTGTTGAGATAAGTTAGGTGTCAATTCATCAAGGAAGCACCGACACTCCGCCGGATGCTGTGTGTCAGTGTCTGACATGTGTCGGACACTGACACACAGTCGACACGCCTTCGACACGTGTTGGGCATGTCCTATACATATTTATATAAATAATTACACACACACACACACACACACACACACACACACACACACACACACATATATATATATATATTATCATTTTACTCCATTGAATCATCTTATGGATTTAGTGCACGTTGAATTGCAATATGACAATAAACTTGTTGAGACAACCTAAGGTGTCAATTCATAGGGCAACTTGCTGATCAATTAAACCAAATGAGATTTCTTAATTCAGCCTCGTCTGAGATTGAACAAGTACTAGTCCTCAAACTCGATTATTCATGAGAAAAGCACAGAAATATTTGAACAGAAGCAACTGCACAACTAAAATCATGTAAAAACTGCAAATCCGATCAATCAAATTGCACATGAAGTTCATATTATAAACACACACCTCACGAGCCTTAGCTGTCTCAAAATCATCATACAGCTCCTCGTCAATCCGTTCACGATCCACAAGACCAATCATGGAATTGAACTTGCTTCTCCCTATCTCTTCGCTACAGAAGTTAAGCAATTAAGAGCAATGGAACTACTTTTCCCTTGATATGTTGTTTGACACAACACACTGAAACTTGAGCATCAAGTTAAGTGCATCATTTTGCATATCATAAACCCACTGATATGTATAACTTACAGTCACCAAGATGGTATAATGCATAAAAAAAAAAAAAAGGCTTACATAGTTATTTCTACAACGGGAAGCTCAGATATGGATTCTGCAGAGTCGAGCGCATTTTCAACGAGTTCTCGCACAGTTGTGTAAAGGGATTTTCCAGGCTAAAAGCACCAAAAAAACACAGTGAAGAAATAAAAAAGAACAACCACAACGAAAACCATACTCAATAAAAAAATTGTCATGAATTCATCAAAACTGATGGTACTTTACCCTTATAGTTCCAATTACAACAAGCTGCACCTTAAGTTTCAGATAGTAATCAATTGATAGATTGCATACATCTAACCTAAATATTGTCAGTAGGTATGTGGGTGTCATTTGAGTGCCTTTGAGGGGAATCCTGTTCAGACAGAACCAAATAATTCGTCCGAATCACGGGCATATATGGGCAAGAAAGGGTAACTCAACCACTGTAGCTTGCTATTGAAACTTCAAGGGATAAAATGCCAATTCTCCTTAAAATTCATTCGGACAACATAAAAAAATTAACCATTTGCGAGATCCCTCTAATTTCCTGATTTGCCACCAATGTCAACTGATCGGAGTTTCCCTATATTTAAACTTCAAGGAATAAAATATGAATCGCCTTAAGAAAACATGAAATTACCCATTTGCAAGATCTCCCAAGTCCCAAAATTCCTTTTTCTAGTTTCCTGATTTGCCACCAATTTTCGGTGATCTGGGTTTTTCATAATTTGATTAACCTATTTCACTATCTTCTGCCCAATTGTTTAATTCACATTTAGAAAGAAAAGAAGCATATCCTTAATTTTTTCTAAATTACAAATTTAGAAAAATCCACCAAATGAGAAATTATGCCACAACTCACGTTATCAAACCCAGCAATGTTCTTGTTTTCAGCAAAGAACTCAGCTGGAGATTCTGCAAGAAAAGAATGCGAATCACTCAAAAATCCAAAAACGATGAGTCTAGTACACAAACACACACACATATACACATAGAGAAAGAGGGCGAGAGTCCAACTCTGCTTAAGAACACTATCTTTGGATTTTCTCGGTGTCTTCGATTTGGATTTCTTCGTTTCGATCGGACTCTCACTGCTACCATCGGTATCCATTGACGCGATTCTCCCAATTGATTCTCCTTTCTCTAGAATCTCAGCTTCACCTGAAGAAGCTAGGGTTGAAGAATGCAAGCACATGCAGCGCTCGGGGCGGGAAAGAGCAATACAATGGTGTCGAGTTGTTTAACATTTAATATTTTTTTTATTAATTAATTTCTCAAACATTAGTTATTTCAACTTATTTACAAATTTATGATAAATCGGATTTTCAAAATCTGACTATTGAAACCCGAATTTACAAAATCCGAATTTAACTTTTTTCTTTTTCCCAAAAAATAAAAAATGAGAAAAATGGCGATTCAATGTCTGACTATACCGTCGAAGTTGATGGTGTCAAATTTAGGGTTTAGGATTTATTAAGTTTGGGTTATGGTGAAATAGGTTCATTTTGCTTTAATTTTTAAATTTAAAAAAGGAGATAACAATTGTCTTTTTAAAAAAATCATTAGCAAAACCTTATTTTTTTAGAAAAAAAAAATAAATTCTTTTGTTACATATGTCGTAATAACTGTTTCGTTATATACATTTGATAAATATAATATTGAATTTAAATATAAAAATAAATATAATGAAGGTATGTATGAAAAAAATATTATCAATATCTCTAAAACCCGATTTTTATACAAACCACGGTAGGTTGAAAAAAAACAAGAGAATGAAATTATAAAGCAACCAAATATTTTAAAATACCAAAAGAAATTCCTATATATATAAAAGATAATGTCCACCAAATAAAGAAAAGTGAAAGTTGAAAAATCTACCATAATTGATGAGTGCATGGGTTTAAAATTTGGGTCCCCTTTCTTCTTTCTCTTTTTTTTTTTTTTTTTTTTTTTTTTTTTCCAATTCTCCAATTCGTATGTGAATAATTTTTTTTAAAATTTAATATATTTAATTCTTTAGATAAATTTTAAATTTTTGAAAATATAATATTTATATTTAGTTTTGTAAAATTTGGTTATTTTTAAAATTTCTAATCTAGAATTTAAAAAGTCATTTTAAGAATTACTATATATTATCATATATAATCATTGTTTTAAAAAATATATTTAAAAAATAAAATATTTTATATTTAATTGTGATAAGTATTTAATTTATAATTATATAAAAGAGTATTCGACATAATCTTAAAGCGAAACAATCATAAAAAATATATTAAAATTAAACACGATAACAAGTAAAAATAATCATAAAAAGGAAAAAAAAAAAAAAAAAAAAAAAAAAAAAAAAAAGAAAATAATACCCAACATTGAATTTTTTTTAGACAGATAACTACATTATTTTATCAAACCATTCGTAATGAAAAGTTCCAATTTTCGTAATCGAACAGTTTTGGGTCATCCATGTATTGGGGATCAGTAAAGAACTTTAACATCTACTCATTTGTATTTGGAGGATTGTTCTTCTAAATCTAGTGAAGTTGTTGTTTGACATGAATCCGTTTCTCCATTTGTTTTATTTCTCTTTTCAATGCGCGACAAATTTTACCGATGTTATCCAATTTGTTTTTCAATATTTTAAGAGATCGTAATTTCAGAATCTTAAGGTGGTACAGGTGTGACCTTGCCTCATAAAGGTTTCTCTTTGCTATTAGCTTTGGCCATTGTGAATTATTTGCCTCTTCACTATCCTTGCCCCATTCGGTGTAGTTGTAGCTCTCGTGGTAACGACCATTGACTCAGCGAACAATGTGTTTGAAAGGATCACCGTGTACTAAAAAATTTAGTTTCTTTGTGATGGTATTCATCTATGTACTAGAGAGATCGAATTGTCGTTCAACACTTTGTTTCGAGGTAACAACATCTTGCGGACCACGCAACGGATTGGGGTAACACAACTTATCTTGGGTGTCATACCATACTAGTGGACATCGCGGTTCGTCTTCACTCTAATGTATGACCTTTAACCGACATATCTGGATTCCATACCATGTACTTATCTCATCTTGGTACTTAGCATGGATTTTCACCAATGCAATGGATCTTCATTGATTATTTGTCTTTACCCTTACCCTTATCGCTTCTTGACCTGCTTGCCATTTGAATTGTTTTTTTAGTGATTACAATGGAGAAGAGAAATGAATGTGATGTGATTGAAAGTTTGGAAGTATTGATGTATATGTAGGCAAACTTTGGCGTCCGCCAGCCACTTTTTCGCCACAAAAAAAATCCCTCCAATTTCTACCCTCATTTCCCGCCATCAAATATCCTTTCAAAAAAAAATCCTCTAGTTTTATGTCATTTTTTCCCGTCAAACTCTTTTCCTCCATTTTCTTCCCCATTTTCCACCAATTCGTTGCCCATTACTTGCCCTAATTTTTGAATAAATAGCAACAGTCTCAGTTCTCATTTTAATCACTTGAGTTCATAATTAGTAATGTGCATTGTTAAAATCCCTCCAATTTCTACCCTCATTGCGGCAACACTTTAACAGAGCGTTAATCAAATGCTAGCGTACAAAGCATTCACTAAACCCTTTACATGTTGTGGCAACTACCGTTCTCACCGTGCGTAATTTACTGCAACCGTAAGGTTGAGTTTGGGTAAGGGATTTGGGGGAGGGATTTTATTTGGATAATAGATTTCAGAATCATTTTTTAATAGATACCTTATTTGGGTAATTATGAAAAAGAATTTGTCAAATCCTTATATCATAAAAAAAGGTAAAATGAAGGATTTAAAAATATCTTTGAAATAGGTGTTATTTCCCAAATCCATCAAAGAGAGGATTTCATAAAATCAACCTTTGTCTTTGATCGCATCTTTACTCTTGAGGTTAGCTCTTCTTCGTCGCGTCTTCATCGATCTACATTGTCGACAGGCTTCTTCGTTGTCGTCGTCCACCATTTTCTTTTTTTTTTGTCATCCATAGTTCTTCTTCGTCACCGTCATCGATCATTTTTTCATCCCCGTTCTTCGTTGTCCATCGTTCTTGGGCAATCTGAATAGGAATCGCAATCGGATCGTTCTTAGTCGTTGATTCCTATTTTTGATTTCGTTATAGGGTTCGTTTGATTCCGATTCAATTGCAATTAGGGTTCATTTGATTCCGATTCTTGTTTTATTCAATTGCGATTAGGGTTCGCAATTGCATTTTAGGGTTCATTTGATTCCGATTCCTGTTTTTGATTTCTTCTTCATCGTTTTTTTTTTTTTTGCAATGTTACTATTTGGTTTTTGTTATTTTGTTTTTGTTCTCAATTTTAGAAAAAACTTTACAATGGTGTTTAATTTATCCAAACAAGCAAATTATAAAATCATATAATCAAATTCTTCGATTAAAATAGTTATCCAAATAAGAGATTTGTAAATGACAGGATTTCGAAATCCCATCATTTTACAAATCCCTTGGATTTGTTAAATCTCTTACCCAAACGCAACCTAAGGCTTCTGTTAAGGAAGTGATAAACACTGGTGTGTATCCAAAAACCCTAATTTAATCATGTAATACGGTGAAGTACTTACCGAAATCGATAAACAACTTGGTAGTTCAGATGGTTTCAAAGGTTTGAGACTATTTATTTGAATTTAGCGAGTTCATAGAATTTTCTGATGATATATTCTTGGAGTACGTGAGTGCCCTTGAAGATATCATAACACAAAGGTTTGCTTTTCCTTCTATCTAACAAATTTTATTTCAACTTCGTATTTTCTGGTAGTTGTATTTGTAATAAATTATGTGTTTGTTTCGACGTAACTTTCTGGTATTGTAAACCATTATCATTGTATATTTGTTTGTGGAATTTAAATAAAGAGAAAAAGTATATTTCATTAACAGAGGTAGCGTTATTATAATTTATCGTAGAAATGAACATTAAACTTGCAAAGACATACTCAATTAAACAACAAAGCACTAACGCAGAAACATTATGCATTACTTTCATCGTTCGAAATTTCAATATCTGATTGATATTGAGGTTCACTTAAAATACTCATGTAAATACGCTTTTCATTGATCAAACTTTCTTGGAGGTGCTCACGAACTATCATTTGAATCTCGTGCAATTTAATTTGAAATTGCATTTGTCACACCCCACCCCGGATACCCGTTAGCGTGGGGCCGGCGTGACGTCAACACGACATTATCTTAACGTCAAACCCACTAGCAAACGACAAAGTGCATACATAAATATACAACCACAAATTCTGACCATATACAACATCTCTAACTGGGAACACATCCGTCCCTGAATTATAATAACAACAAAAGTATAACAACAATGAAGCTCTCACAAGTTCACCTCAGACAGCTCTTCCCAAAATATTGCCATACTACACCATCGCCAGACTCTACCTAGTGCCAGTAGGGGACCGACTCCTAGCTGTTGTACCTGCGAGTGTACTGTCTTCTTAATAAAAATATTTTAGATAGATCAAGCATAAAACATATAAATGTTACATATCAAATAAAAATCTCATGATATATAACTGTCTCATACCACAAGGAAAACACCTTTTTCCCTGTCACCACAAAATCAACGTTTATATATATATATATCATCCCAACTAAATAATGAAAATCAATCAGAATAATTCAACTAATTATATAGTATAATGAAGTCAGAACATACCAATCTAGTATAAAAGAATATGTATAAATGTACTCATCCAAATCACTATATACGACAAAACACCATGTATGACAAAACACCATATACGACACCACATCACACCACACCACACCACACCATACCTCGGTTAGCCATGTGATCATTTTAACCTCACGATCGGGAGTTTACAACGGTACCGTACCATCCGTAGGATATGCCTTCCTATGAACACCCATCACTCCGCCGAAGCGGATAATCACTGCGTAGTATAAACGTCTAACATCATTCTGCTGAAGCAAATAAACATCACTCCGCCGAAGCGGATAACATTACTCCGCCGAAGTGGATTACATCACTCCGTCGAAGCGAATAACCTCACTCTGCCGAAACAGATAAATATTATAGCATCGTCAAAATCAATAACGTCATCATCAAATCACAAATCAATAACATCGTCTAATCAACATCGTCAAATCTCAAACATCACCTTTTATTTCCAAAACTGATTTTTAATCCAAAATCATATTTCTCATTCTTCTTTAAAAAAAACGTCTGATTTCACCAAAACCATTTTTCCACCCTTTATTTTTAGAAAACCAGGTATTTTCCACTCTCTTTTTAAACTATTAAATTTCAGCGAAAAACCATTTTCAACTTCCTTTCGAAACCAACATAATTCATCGATAATCCATTTTCTCAACTCACCCAGAAACCTGCTTGATCCACATCATTTTGAAATTATTTAATTTAACTACAACCATTTTCCATCATATATATATATAAAAAATAGTTTGGCAAGAAGACAGTACACTTACCTAGCTACCCGCTCCGAACATTTTTTACAGATTATCCTTTACTAATACCTTATGTACTTGCGAACCTAATAGTGACAGAGCCTATATTAATATTTTATGTAAAATCACTTAATCATGCAATGCAGGCCCTAAGTTTCGTTATTTCCCCGTCCCCACATTTTATTATGTAAAATTATTATTTGGTTAATTTTCATTTCAATAAAAATTACCGCATAAAATTTAGTAATACGACGGTCCCAAATTTATTATTTCGGTTACAAAATTTTGATGCTAGAATTTAATTTAATACCCTAAAATAAACTTAACGAAAAACGTTACCCATTCCGAATCGTTCACGGGTAGTAGATGGATTTTGAATTTTGTTGGGGTTATTTGTGTAGTTTCTCTATTTTTTTCTTGTTTTTTTCTTTTTTTTTTTTTGGTTATGTTCTGGGTTTCAGCCGATACACACCCACATGCACTTTCCCTCACCCCAACAACCAAACATTGATCACACACCCACCAACCTGAAATCGATGATCACACATACACCAACCTAAAAACCGAATGGTATACCCACGCACACACAACTGATTTAAATACCCACCCACATGCATGGTAAAAATCAGAACACCCACATGCACACACATACGAACGGTGCCTGAGGATCGGCAACCGTTCACCGTCGTAAAATTGGAGTGCACACACCCACATGCATGGCAAGGACTCAACGGCTGATCATATGCATACACATACACAACAATCACATCTACCCATACTCCAATCACCCACACCCCATACGAGAAACACACACAGCAGCAGTAGTGGCAACACACACACACCCCGTGCACGAAACAGAAAAACAGAGCATGATCAAAGAAAATTACACACAATATACTCACCAACAGTCACCGTCGACCATCCAATTTTTTGCCAACCGACCTTGATTTGTTCGTTTTTCAGTTGGCACGACGACCCCTACACGTCAGAGAGTACTCCAAGGTCACCGACTGCAATTTCCCGCCGATGATCAACAGCACACCCGAACGACACACGCACGTACATTTACACAATTATCGGAGAACCCACCACCGCGGGAGGAAACACACCACCGAACCCCTCCTCCGTTTCCCTCTATTTCTCTAGAATTGTTTTTTTTTTTTTTTCCTGATTTCCAGATTATTCTGAGGTTTTTGATCACGATAGCTTGCATGGATCCATTTATATGCATGATTTGAGTGGTAAGAGATGATCTTAGCTTGCCACGTTGCCCACGTCCGATCTCCCTGCTCCAGTTGAACACTCGGCACGCACACAGACATATATATATATATATATAAAATCTTTTAATAAATTGCTCTTTTCTCCCCTAACTTTCTTAAAGTTTTCTTTTGAGTTCTATTAACCATTTATAAGTTTCTTAAATTGCAATTTGATCATTGACAGTTAAATTTTTATAAATTGAATGACAATTTGGATTCTAAGTTTAGAATAATGTTTTTAAATTTGCAATTTGACCCCTAATTTTTTTTTAATTTGAATTTTTAATTAACACCATTTTACCCCGTATTTTTTCGAATGCTCTAAAATGCAACTATTAATGACGTTCGTGCTACAATTGAGGTCTTATAACATTCAATTATTTTTTTTGCGGTAGAGATACAAAGACATTTGAAGTTCATGAGGTGTGTTTATTGGCATTTTTCTAGCCAATTGATAAACTCTTAGAATATTGTATTACTTGCATCTATCCACGATAATCTCTGTTTGATTCACACGATAAGTGTATTCTTCTCGCATTCTTGCAACCCACCGTGGAGAGTAACGAACTATTGGATCTAAAGAGTAAGAGAATTTGTCTTTGAAATAGCAGTGACGTCCTATTGAACGATACAAATCTATTATCATGTATATTTTTTTGATTGAAACTATATATCAAAATTTTAATCTTCGATTTTTTTTTTAGTTATGTGATGGACACAAATGCTTATATATATACACATATGTGCATGTGTATGTGTTTCTGTATGTATATTAATGATAAACACCGATATGATTGCTCCGATTGATTTCAACATAAACTATAACAGAGATTAACAAAGGTTGACAAAGGCTGACATGGTTTAATGTTGATGTGACTATTCGATGTCTCATTTTATCAGGGCTAAAAATAAATTTTCTTTATTTTTGTCTCTATTTTTTTTACCAAACTTCCTTTGAATATTTACGGTATAATATTTTTTTTTCACTTTACTTTAACATCCACTCTACCAATTACTAATATTAGTTAGTTAACCATCATGACCAATTTTAGTTTAGTGATTTTTCATAATTGATACATATCTTAGTTCCATAAAATTGTTTTTAGATGTTGTTTACGATTATCGATTATAAACGAACAAAAAAGAAATATGAGTTACAGTAAAAATGATCTCTGAAAAGTATGTTAAAAAATTTCTATAGACAATGAAGAAGCATGCCCTGTAATGTCAATCAACCCTAATCAAAGGCTGCTAGCTTCTCTGAAAATCATGTTCGGAGATGTCAGTCAACACAAAAAAAGTATATCCCGAAATGTCAATCAACACTGGGAAAAAACTACAAAGGCATCTCTGGATAGTGAGTTAAAAGAGGTAAGCTATCAGTCACTCAACACTGATAAAGCCTGCCACAAGATGTCAATCAACACTGAAAAAAATTGTTCTGAAATGTTATTCAACCATCATAAAAGCTAAGCCTATCTGTCAATCATCCATCATACACTCTACTATAAAACTAAATTCTGTATACAAACTCTTCATTTTGAAATTTTTGTGATATGTCTTCAAATAGTAGTTCTAGCGAGCAAAAACTCATATGGTGTTTGGGGTTCGCCTCGACCCTAGGATCATTATACACGTTGGATTCTAAAACCATATTTTGATAACTACTGGAGCGATCAAGACACCAATTCGAAAGAGTATTGTGTCGATTTTCACCAAGAGTGAGAATACAAGGTAAAAGAGTCTAATAACCTTATATATTCGTTGATAGCTCTTAATGTACCATTTTTGCATCATTTTATCCCTACAGATGCCTTAACGATGTCAAATTAATGACACAAACGAGATTGAAGAAGTCATTACACGAATTCAGTTGGAGAATAATCGTACGTTCTTGTGAAGAAGTCAATATTATCTACTCCAATTAGCCATTGATACGGTTACCGCAAGTAACAAAATACTCTCTCATACCGAATACCATAATGTGTTGACCAACAATGATTATCTATCTGAGGGATACATGTATAACGAAGAATAAATATATTTTGACAATTATGTTGTATTAGTTATGTATTTTGAAATAACTATCTTAGTGATGTTATGTATCATAATCTTTTATGTTTCTTAATCTATGCTTGATTTAAAAGTGACAGTCTACCTATGCAACTTTGATGATTTTTTAAAAATAATTCAATAGTCTTTTTTTTTTTTTTTTTTTTTTTTTTTTTTTTTTTTTTTTTTAAGTTTGTTATAGAGTGTTATGAAAGTAGTTTATGTTTAAAAAAATTCGAGCAAATTTTAACACGGATAGGGTACCGTTTAGGCGTTGAAACTTGCAGAAAAAATAGTGTCAAATTTGAGTTACTATGACTTACATTTTGGATAACCTACGATGGCACTTTCTAAACGGTCGAAAAGTGACCTAGAAATAATGTTGGATTTGTATTTGTATCAACATTTGTATGACATTGAATCTTGTACTCATGTCTATATTTTAATGATGTTATGTATCTTCAATTGTCGAAAGAACAAAGTTGTTACAAAAGTATTACAGAACATATAATTAATAATAATGTACAAATTTGAAATATATGTAGTCCTACAAACCACAAACTATGTGTTGTACCCCTTTCGTTTAACATTTCTCCGCGGTCGGCGTAGAGCAATGGAAGGTTCCTCAACCACCTCTGTACACATATGATCTACTTGTGTTACCAGCCCCAAATCCATGGTAGAAGCGAAATATTGTGCCTCTATCTTGGGCATCGGATCCATGTTCAAACCTACGTCGTCTGCGAACCACGGCACTGGTGACACGTGTTCGTCAAATTTTGAAGGTACGCCATGTGTCACAAGATGAATCACAATAAGACTAGACAATGGTGTCTCCATCATCAGAGTGACAAATGTGTCACCCACTGATGCCTGGAAATCAAAACCCAGTTGCTTATTGTACTCTGAATAGAAACCGCCAAAGTCGTACAGAGTAGATGGTCCTACATCAACAACCGCATTGACTAGCTCTCATGGTTGGTACACGTTATCTTTCGGGTATAGGAAAATCCTTGACTCTAACTCCATTGATGGATTAATCTCGACTAATAGAACTAGAGCGCGTTGAGAAGACAAAAGAACGTCAACCGGTATATGGTGCTACAACTTATGGTACAATGCCCTCGAACATGTTCCCTTGACTGTACGTAAAGCCTCGTTAGCATCGTCATGGTATTTCAATTGCAAAGCAAACTCACTTAGATGCATTAAGTGCGATATATCCGGGTCATGCAAAACAGATATGATCGTCATGTAAATAAATGAACATTAATAGTATTATAGATTAGGAAAAATTTATTGAAACTTACAAACCTCTTTCGTTGGTCATCCTCCTACTGCATCGTCACACCCCACCCCAGGCCCAAACGCTGAGACTAGGCCTGACCTCGACCTATTATTACCCACCCAGAACAATACGTACATAAGTGAGTTAAATTTTAATATTATACAAAATTTATTAGATGACCTATTTCTGAAGTCAATATTAACTGATATATAATAAAATATGATACACATATTTTCTTACTAACTATAGGATCGTTTACCTGACGATCGGAGTTATGACAGTACCGTAATTTGTAGAACTGTGCAATCTAAGGTTGCTGTTGAATCCAAGGTTTTGATGAACAATTAAGTGTTGATGTTCTTGTGGAACTAATGGTTTTACTAAGTGTTTCAGATTTAAAGTTTCATATTTTTTTATTAAGAAGAATAATTAACAAAGAAAATATAACGTGTGCATGATGGAAATGATACAAACGTGAAGAGTTTTGAAGATGTTGAAAGAAATTAGGTGAAAATAACTCTTTACCTGTATACTCTTAGTGCAACCCAAATTAAGATTACGCACGACACTTCAAATGAAATAATCTTATGTGTCTCTTAGTAAGAAGTGATAAGTTTAAGATCCTAAAATGTGATATATTATATGCTCCATATGTGAAATGGTTTTGGTTATTAACCTAAGTGAAAATTGGGTTGTAAAGCATAAAATGTTAAGTTTTGGGGTTAATTCGGCCAGCCAACAAAAGGGGTCAATCGACTTATCAAACAGTGTGTTTGGGAAGAAGAATATGAAATATTTTGATCCAATTGGTTAACCGATAGAAGGAGTCTACCAACCGATTAAAAAAAAGGCTCAAATAAGGAAAAAAAAGTGAGCCTTTGATCAATTCGGTTAACCAACAGATTTGGGTTGGTCAACCGAATGAAATAGTAGCCGAATTAGAGAAATTGGAATAGGTTATTTATCCTATCGGTCAATCGACAGTGAGGGTCGGTTAACTGACAGGGTTAAGGCCAACGACTAGCAATGGCGTTTGGTATAGGACAGTCGACCGAGGTATTATGGCGGTTAACCAACAGATTCAATCAATATTTTTACTGTTTTGGTTTCTTAGTCAAATCATCTAATTTTTTATGATTCCAAGAGAGGCTTTTAAGAGATTTGGGTATATTTTAGATATACATGGTATATTTTTCGATCCTTGTTGATCCAAATATTTTGATGGACAATTAGTGGTTGATATGTTTTGTGGAACTAACGTGTTTGTTGAGTGTTTCAGTATAAGAAATTCCATTAAAGATCAAATCATAAAGTAATTATTCAAGATGTAGATATGGACATTAAAGAGATAAAGAGTATTAAAGATTATGAAGAAATTAGGTGAAAACAACTCAAATCTCTTTTACTCTTAGTGTATCCCGATTAGGATCATACACGACACAAATTAATGAGTTATATTTATGTGTGTTTAATTTGATGAAATTAAGATCCTAATTAGTGTTCAATTATTTGCTCCAATGTGAAATTGAAAAATAAAGATTGACCTAAGTAAGATTAGTGTTTAAAATTGAATATTTGTGTCAATTGAGTTAACCGAGAAAAGAATTTGGTTAACGGGATTAAAACGATGAAGTTTGGAGTGGAAATAATTTGAGAAATGAGTGTTCTAGCAATGATCGATCAACCGAAGGGTGAAGGTTTGGTCAACCGATGGCCAAGGTTAGAAAACGAGGAGTCTCTGAATTGATCAGTCAACCGATTGGCCAAAGTGAAACTCTCTGTATCGATTGGTCAACCGACTATAGGGGATCGGTCAACTGACCAGGGCTTAAAATTGGCCTAGAAATGCAACCTGCATTAATCGGTCAACCGACCAGGGATGGGTCAGTTAACCGACTGCCTTAAGGGTTGGAAATGAATAACAACCTATATTGATCGGTCAACCGACTGTCTGATTAGAATTTTGAGATTTTTAAGGATCAAATCAAATACTAGCCATTAACTAGCTATTTTTGGCATATTTGATTAAGATATTCTTGAGATTTGAATATATTTAAGATATATCACAACTATTTTGATATCCCTATAAATATGGTACATAAAATTTAAGTGTTGTTCAATTTGGTTCATTTAATTCTTTCTATCTATGCGATTTGAAATTGAGAAATAATTTGTGGACTTAATCGAAAGTTTTAAAATCCATATTTGAGTAAATTATACCAGGAATGAATGGTCATGATATATGGGGTCTATATGTACATTTAATTGTCATATATTGAGGAAACTAGCTGTTAGAGGACTTATTTCAAATCAACTTAAATACATCTGCGAATTTCATATCATTAGAACACATCAATCAAGAACTGTCAAAGTTCTTGAGCTTTCTAGGAGTTGTTATTCTGAGATATATTCGAGAGATCTATTGTGAGATTATTGTGTGAGAAGTTCTTATGAAAAAACGCTATTGAGTTGGCGTCACCGATCTGTATTGTCTTGCTATCCTGATTTCAATCTTTCGGTGTTTTCCTAGTGAGATATTTCCAAGCTATCATTCTTTCTTTTGAAATCATATTACTATATTTGATTGGTTGATAAGGTTATATTAAAATCGTTTTGAACTTCAAGAGCATAAAAATTCTTTTTAAAATGATTTTTGTGATTATCTGATTACGTGCTTTATTTTGTGCTACCCATATATATATATATATATATATATATTATAATCAGATATTGATTTCCTCACTTAATTTCTATCATGTAGTAATTATTGGGACATTAATTGAGTTTAATTGGTTTGAGGTAGTAGAAGCTCCAAATGGGAAGAAACTTAGTGATTTTTTGTAATTGGTGAGTTTGTGCGGATTAGATACAGTTGCGACGGTATCTAATCGGGGTAGCTTGGGTTTTAATTTTTTCCGAGAAAAATATTGAGATTTGATCTTTACCTAGTGGATAAAAATGTTAGGTTATTCTTTTCCCTTGAAAAAAATTAGGTGTGAATTCTTCCTGAATAGAGTTCGTTTTTTAGTAAATTGTAACGGTTCCATCTTTACCGATGAAAATGATACTTAGAGTATTTGTGAGGTTTGATTCTTAGCCTGATAAAAGGATTATATTGTGATTCTTCTTGTAATAGAATTAGGTTAGTCTTTAGTCTACAAAAAAGATAAGGTTATTCCTTAGCATGTGAAAAAAGAATTATAACGGTTGATTATGAGCTTGTGAAAATAATCGTTATGAGGGTTTGGATCCTACCGTTAAAGGAATCTTGGGTTTTTAGTGGGTGCGATTCTCTGTGGAGCTTGAGAGATTGGATTAGCCACGGTTAGTTTGGTGAATCAGGATATATCTTGATGTGTTGCAGTGATTTACTTTATTTATATTTTGTTGTTTGGGTGTGCACCTAGATTTGAACATTTATCCGCTGCGAAATAAGATAATAATTGATTTAGGATAAAATTGATTATTTGATTAATTAAGTGTTTTAAAATTGTTTAAAGTTTTATAACTACCTAATTCACCCCCCTCTCGGGTAGCTCACTGGACCAACAATCCCTATTAATTTGGTTCATTTAATTAAATATTATTTTAATTAAAGTGTTTTAATTCTTCCTATTTTGATGGATTTCGAATTGAAAAGTTTTAAGGACCAAAATGAGTTTTTCCAATAGTATGTTTAAATAAAACATATCTATTTTGAGTATATGGGATATGTAGGGCTTGAGATGTCATTTAATGACATATCTTTTGAAAACTAGCCGTTGGAGGTCTAGTTCCAAGTCTATTTATAGAGACCTACGAGATTGAGTTTAGGGACATCAAGAACAATTAGTTTTTAGCTTTCTAAGAGTGAGAATATTGCTAAGATTTCTACGAGAGATTACTTTCGAGTTCTTGATCTAAAGCGTTTGCTATTTGTGTCACCAGTTTGTGTTTCTTATTACGAAATCATTCTAGTCTTTGATGAATCCCACTGAGATCCTTCTAAGTTTTCTTATTTTCTTTCTAAGACTATATATATTGTTAATTGCTTGGTTAAGGATTATTAGAAAATCGTTTTTGAACTTAAGTCCTAAAAATATTTTAAACTATTTTTTGATTGATTATCTGATTACGTGGTTTTTGTGTTCTACCTTCTTTATTATTTAATCAGATTTAATTTGCCTTACATTGTTCACGCGCCTCGATTTTCCAAAAGAAAAAGGATATGAAATATTAAATGCGTACAAGAGATCAGGGTTCTTTTTTAAAGTACGGGTTTTCTCAAAAAAGTACTTAGGCCATTTAGAAATAACAAGTCGCCATCTAGCATGGGTTTTAAATGGTGTGTTAGGTCACCGGATTTTTAGAAAATAATTTAAAAGACCTAAGTAAAAATTAACTCCAAAAAACACGGTCAAATTAAATATTCATTTAAAGAGCTTGGGGGTCGGTTACGCTCGGGGAAGGTGTTAGGCACCCCAAGACGCTCGTCCGAAAACAATGTTGTATATCCATTTTAGTCCAATTAGTTTAGTCCAAATATTTTATTTCATTTTGAAATCGTTTTAATAAGATCTTTTTTGCATTTTTCAAATTAAGGCGAGACAAATTTTTAGTATTTTTTGAGAATGTTCTTCCAGTATGACCTTTTATCAAATATTAAAGGATTTGACAAGGATGGTCCCCCGGGGGTGGTTTTATGTATGTTTCCGAGAAATTTCTTTAATTTAAATGGGCAACTAAAAATAAGTGAAAAAGTATGAAGTATGAATGCGAATACAAATGATAATATTAAAACCAGCGTGATATGAATTTGTTTTATGCAAGAGTGTATGAAATGGCCTAAAAACAACTTATATGTTTTTTTATGCAAGAATAATTTTAATTTAATCGTGCCGGTGCAAATGGTATGAATACGAGAATAAATCTAGGAAACTATATGAATTAATGTGATTATATATGGCAATGATTTAATTATATAATATGTATGAAAAGTGCAAGTGGTGTACATGTCTTAACTAAATGAGAAAAAATGGCATGGATTTATGAAATCTAAAAGAACCTATATGTAATGAAATCTAAAAGAATGTAAGTGGTGAAAGTATCATAAACATGTCATTTAAATGATACAAAAAATAAATATGGATTATGAAATCTAAAGTAACCTATATGTAATGAAATATAAAAAGTGTAAGTGGTAAAAGTGTCATAAACAAGTCATTTAAATGATACAAGAAATAAATATGTGAGATAGATGCAAATAATGTTTATTTTAAGTTTGCCCTAATTCAAGGAAATCCCGATTTGAAATTCCCTCAAATTCTATGGAGATGATAATCGAGGGAAGATTGTGGAAACGAGTTTATCAAAATTAATCTTTTTAGAACTTAGTCAAAATCACACGAAAAGGTTTACCAAGAGAAGAGATTTTTTAAAACCAATTGTTTCTAAATTCTACTTTAATTGGGAAATTGAAACGAGGTCATGAATAAACTAGGAGGAGAAGGTTCCTATTTATAGGAAAAGATTAGGTGTGAAAAACACTGAGAGACCCTAAAAATTAGGTTTGGCCGCCTAAAACCCAGTCCAAGTTGGATAGGGAAAGGATAAAATTGGAAAAGAAAAGGAGAATGAAGTTTCTAGAAAAGGGAAGGGCGCGTGTTTTCACACATCCTTCCCCTTTTCTCTCGGCTTGCCACGTGATGATGGGACTCGTCGCCTCTTTTCTCCCTATCTCTTTCTCTCATACACACACATATACACAAGTGACAGGGGGTCCCACCCACATCATTTCTCTATCTCTCTCTCTTTTTCTCTTTTTCTCTCTCTCTTCAGTACTGACAGGTGGGCCCCCTCATTTACTTCTCTCTCTCTTCCACTCTCTCTATCTTCTCACTCTCATTTTTCTCTCTCCCACCGTCTCACTCTCTCTATCTCTCATATTTTTTCTCTTCTCCCTCTTCTTCTTTCTCTTCTATTTCTTTTTATTTTTTCCTTTTCCATTTTCAATGCATTTTTGTTTATTTCATTTTTTTAATTTTAGTTCTATATTTTTTGTATTTTCTAAAAATAAAATAAAAAATGAAGTAAACTATAAAATAAAGCATTAAATTTTTGCGGGGCAGTAAAAATGTTGTGTCAACACATTATATCTATCACGTGGTATTTATTTGGGCCATTAATCGAGTATATTTGTATTGAGGTCGTAGAAACTTCTTGTGGGAAGAAACTTTGTACTTTTTGTATTTGCGGGTTTGAGTGGGTTAGACACATTTAGATCGGTGTCTAATCAGGGTAGCTAGGGTTTCGATCTTTTCCTGTGAAAAATATTAGAGTTTAATATTTGTCCTGCAAAAATATTAGGTTATTCTTTTCTCTTGAAAAAAACTAGGTTTTGATTCATCCTATAATTGAATTAGAGTTTGATTGTAAAGGTTCGTCCTAAACCTATGAAAATGATATAGTGGTAGATTGATTCTTAGCCTATAAAAAGAATAAGGGATTGTAAAGGTTCATTATGAATCTGTAAAAAGAATCGAGAATTGTAAGGGTTTAAGTCATACCTAGTAAAATAATCAAGGGGTTTAGTGGATTGCAAATCTTTGTAGAGCTAAGGGGACTGGCCGTAGTTAAGAGAAACTTGTCGAACCAGGATAAATTCTTGTGTGTCGCGTTGATTTTTTTTTTTTATAATGTGTTTGGGTGTGCATTTAGAATTAACCACATTTTCGCTGCCTAACAAGATAATAATTGAGTTAGGGAAATTAGTTATTTGTGTTTAAGAATTTAATTACTTAAATCACTACAAGAAAAATAGGATTCAACTATGAATTTTTTTGGCGACGACACAATAATTGTCTCCAAATGTGTCTATTGGCTACAAAATGAACAGTCATTGCCAAATGTGACTTCCTTTGGCAACGAAGTGCAATTTTGTAGCCATAGATGTTTAATAGGCGACAAAATTTTAGAATTCGTTGCGATTGGTCCGATAAATTCTTGGCGCCAAACAAAAAAAAAAGAAAATTTTTCCTGCTATCGTATTGGCGATGAAAACATTTCGTCGCCAATTTAGCATGAGATATGATTTTATTTGGCGATAAACCACTTTCGTTGCAATTAATTACCTCGCTACTGTATGGGTGATGAAAGAGGTTCATTGCCAAAGTGGCTACTTATATTTGATATTGGGAGACGAACTAGCTTCGTCGCAGATTGTTTTCCCTCCACAACACATTCTTAGACATTATACCAAAATGACACCAAAATGATATGGTTTTGGTTTTGGCACCCTCTCTCCCGCTCTCACATTTGCTGGAAAAAAAAAGACTCATTTTGTTTTGGTTTTCCCCCTACACGCTCTCACACTCTTAGTCCTCATACCCCCCCAAGCCCTTTCATTCTTCTCATTTTTCTCTTCATCGCTCTATCGCCAATGAACTCATGATCTCGATCTCAGCCCTCTCTCTCGATCTCAGTCCTTGTTGTTGGTGGTGGTGTTTGTTTCGTCTCTTCGCCGTTTTTCTTCCTATCATCACCGGTGGAAGGCCCATCGATTTGAGTACTTGGGGCTCATCACCATTCTGCTTCCTTAAAATCTAGGGTTGGATAAATTTAGGGCTCGTAGCTATGCTTCGTTCAAATCTAGTAGCTGGATCTGAGAGATTTGATCAACAAATCTAAGGTTGGACAAATCAGATCGACAATTCTCTGGGTTAATCTCAGGGCTAATTCATTCTCAGATTATTTGTTTCGTTCTCATAAGGTAATAATTTCTCCTCTATTTTAATTGATTTTTGTACTTTTCACATTTCAAAAATAGTCTCAGACTAGGGATTTAAATTGGAATGTGAATTGAACATTTATTCCAGTTCACGTTTCTCCAATTTGTTTTCAATCTTCAATGGGGTTTGGGGTTTTGAATACTGAAATAGGGTTCCCTTTGTCCCCCTTTTTACCGTTTGTCTGTAAAAATGATTTCGTCAACGAGGTATGTTCTTTATATATGAAATTAATATTACGTGTTGTTTTGGTTGAGTTTTTTATTTTGATTTAGGGTTCATTTTTTATTTCTCGATGATTTCTTGTTATCGGTTTATAATTGTGATGAGTGCAACCTTTGGAATTGAATATTTTCTTCCAAGAATATTGTTCATTTTAGTCCTACGTTCTCTTCCCAGGTTTTGTTCTTTGCTCATAAAAAAAAGAAAAAAAAAAAAAAAAAAACAACAACTATTTTTCTCTTGTTCTATGCAAGATCAACAAAATAATATAGACACCATGGAAGCAGAGTTAGCAGAGTTGAAAGAACTTACGAGATCGATGATAAGAGCACAGTCAGGACCTATAGAATCTTAGTCTTCATGGTAACACATTGTGTTCAATCATTTTTTTTAACATTACAATTATGGTTAATTTATTCTAAGTTCTATTTTTGTTTTTTAACAATTTGTAGATTCAAGAAATTATGGAATCGATGTTGTTGATCGCTTATCATCTATCTTTTGTTTCTTGGTTATTTTGTAATGACGTTTCGTAAGACATTTTTTTTGTCATATTAGTGTTTAAGGATATTAGAATAGTTAGTTTATTTTGACTATTTGGTTTTTAATGCAATTGTATAGTTTTATTTACTTTTTGTTGATTGGTTGTGATTATAAATTGACATTCATAGCTTTAAGTAAAGTAATTTGCTACAAATTTTATTTTTGTAGCCAATGCATTTCTTGAAAAAAATTATTTTTTGGCTACAAAAATATTTGGTTGCAGAATGTTTTCCCGCGAATTTAAATTTTATTTTGGTGACCAAAAAACATTCGTCGCCAAAAAAATTTCCAGCCATTTCAGTTCTTTTTTGGCAACGAAAATTTTTGTCGCCAAAATGTTATTTCCGCAATTTTTAATCACTTTTTGGCTACGAAATGAATTTATTAACTACAAATTTAGCTATGAAATAATTCGTCACGAAATAGTAGTCTTGCGCAATGAAACTAAAATTCGTTGCCAAAAACCTTCTGCTACTGCACATAGGCTACGAAATTGGAACAATAATTTTTTTATCGCTAAAACGTTTTCACTACAAAATTAGGGCTTTGGCTACATAAAGTTTTTGTAGACAAATCCCATTTTTCTTGTAGTGAATTTTGTAACTAACGAATTCACCCTTCTTAGGTATCTCTTTAGGCCAACAGTTATAATTAATGTCAGGGCCATTCAATATCTCTAATGGTAGGAGCTAATACGTGGTATAAATCACCATATCATAATGATAATCATAACCCCAAATGATAACAACAATAACAATATATATCAACTACCTACAAGACTTGCCCTCTTGTTAGGTTACATACAATCTATTCCTAAACATCAAGGCTTATCTCTAATGCGATAGTTGATTCTCTGACTATTTTTTACTTTATCCCTGATCTTTCCCTATTAGGCATCTGACTTTTGCGCTTCTATTATACGGTAAATTAACGTCGGTCTCAAGGTCAAAGTCGCAAGCAATGATACAATCGATTCACTACCAACTGAACTCGCAGGGATCTCAATTCGATATATAGATTAATATGAAAAACTTCAAGGTGCGCAACCGAACCTGCCAATTTTTGACTTGATGTATCTGCTATAACATTAACCTTTCTAAGATGATAATAAATAGTACAATCATAATCCTTGATGAATTCCATCCAACGCCTCTATATCAGATTTAGTTCTTTTTTAGTAAACAATTTTTTTCTTGTTTATATAATTCCTAAACCCAATCACACACAGACACACACTTAATTTGTGAAGAATTCAATTTAAAGTGAAAATTGTAAATTTTATTAAAATGATATTTTTTAGTATTTCGTTGACTAATAAATATTATTAACATTTAGTTAATAATTTTCTATAGATTAAATTATTAATTAGAAAATTTTGAGTTTATAATACTAAAATTTAAGTCAGTTATGTATGTATTGTTCTTGTTGGGTAATATCAAGTCGAGGTCACACTTAGCATTGAGCATTGAGGCCGGGGGTAGGGTGTTACATGCATGCTAGCCAAACGCAGATCGATAAGACGGGTTTACTATGAACCTTATGGTGACCTCCCAATACTAGGGTATGTATTGGTTGTCGACCTCTATCTCAACCTGGACGTTGCTTAAATCTGGGGGTCGCTGACTATTCCATGCCTGTATATGCCACGAGTGCACCACTGTCTAGTCCGTACGGGATTTTTTCTCTAGCTAATTGTATACAACTCTCTGTCCGTGTCCTCAAGCTGTGGAAGCCCTTGGCGAAATCCAAACTATCATAGCGTGCTCGGGATAGTGATACCCTATGTTTTCGTAGCAAATGAGGGGCACTGATGCTATCCATATGTCCTACCCCATCTCTACAGTATTTAGGCAAACCCTCCAAAATCTCAGCTGCATAAGGCATCAAAATCACCTGTCAAAAAAATATAGAAATAAATAAATAAATAAATAAATAAATAAATGTAATTTTTTACATAAATAATTAACTGACCTCGTCATCCCACAAACGATCTCACTGATCCTTATATACAACCAATACATGCATTGACTCATAGTCCAAAGTAAATGCAATGCTCCACCTGTACACCGAAAGTATAAACAACAGCTGAAACTAAATATTACTAAATATCTCAAACATGATAAAAATAAATAAATTATATAATAACTTACCTAGACCACCTAAGGGCACCTGAGAGCCTGAAGTCTCTGATCTCTAGCCTACTTAACACATCGGTCGTCGTAGAGACACACATAGGACGAAGTCTCGGGAACCGTTCCCAGGCCCAACATGGCAATAGAAATAATGGTTCGGCTATATCACGCGTCCCTCTCTGTGATGCCTTGCATAACTCCCGATAGAGGATCACCAGTATGGCACTGAATAGTACTCATATTGTCACACTATAGAATAATGGCGGTGAGATAGGAAGCTCCCATGTCAGCGAGGAGCCAAGGAAATCAAAGTATTCCTTGTGTTGCATTAGCAATGACACGATATACAACTTTACTGCTAGAGCGTGCAACCGTAGTTTGCTTTTTACTACGCTAGGAAATTACAGAGTTGCCTAAGAAAAAATAATAACTAGTGGTTGAACGTCTGTTGGTGGGATCTATGACTCAATTGGCATCAGAATAAGCACATAAAATGGTAATGGACTGGTAGAGAAATAAAGTTTGTGAAATAATATGTCCTTGACATATCGAAGAATGCGAAGAACAACCGAGTAATGAGTGGTTCAAGGAGCATACAAGAGATAATTTACTTGATGGACTACATTAGTGATGTCTAGGTGAGTGATAGTGAGGTATACCAAACTTCCAACCAGTTGGTGATATAGAGTGACATCTAAAAAATGTGAATCATCTAGTAGAGTGAGTCTGATATTTGACTCTAGAGAAGTAATGGTAGTGGTGGAGTAAATAATGCTAGCCTTGGAAAGAAGATTAGAGGCAAATTAAGCCTGAGAAAGAAAATGTTCGTTTGAACTGGATGAAACTTCGAGGCCAAGAAAATAGGTAAGTACACCAAGATCTTTCATCTCGAATTGACCACTGAGAAATGTTTTGAGTTTGGAGATACTGTGTAAATCATCCTCGATAATAATTATGTTATCCATGTACAATAAAATAGGGATAATACCATTGTCAGTGTGGCAAAGAAACACAGAAAAATCATGAGCGTTTGACGTGAACTCAAATTGATGAATGGTAGTGCTAAATTTTGTGAACCAGGTATGTGGTGCTTGTTTGGGACCATATAAGGCATGACGAAGGCAACAAAATTGTGATGAGGAGCAACTATACTAGAAGGAGTGTGCATGAAGAAGTTTGTGATTGAGGAAGACATTCTTGATATCCATATGAGAAAGGGTCCATTTATGAATGACAGCGACGACAAGAAGAGTATGGACAGAGTGAGCCTACCCTTGGGAGTATATGTCTCTTCGTAGTCAATGCCATATTGCTGAGAAAATCTATTAGCAATAAGTGGTACTTTATAGCATTCAATAGAACTATCAGAAAGTGTTTTGATCTTAAACATCTATTTGCATCCAATAGGAGTTTTCCTTGGGAGGTACTTCAACAAGATCCCAGGTGTGAGTTTTGGCTAGGGCCTCAAGTTCTTCATCCATTTCTTTCTACCAAAGAGGGACTAGACTCTTTATCGAATTTAGGCTCACGCAGATTAGGTATAGTAGAAAAGCAATAATAGTCATTGAGATAAGGGGGATGATGAGTTACCCTATAAAAGCAGCGAGAATTATCTGGAGGATGGGTCTTAGAAAAAGTTGGTGTAGGATCATCAGACATAGGAAAAGCCTCAGGCATGGTAGATGGAGCTGGAGGGGGGAGATCAACTGGTGGTTTTGAAGTTTGGGGGGGGGTGAGATAAGCTGGTAATTCTGGAGTGGGCTCAACAGTACCTGGAACTATATCATTAGGGAACAACTTAAGAGATGGATCAATAAAGAATATAGAGTTAGTAATAGTTGATATATAAAATGACCATAAAGAAAAAAATAATTGATGTTCCTAAAAAATGACATGACAAGCAATACAAAGAGTTTTAGAGATGGGGTCCCAACACCGATACCTTTTATGTTCAATGTTATATCCTAAAAAATAATGTAGGTGAGCCCTTGGTTCCATCTTGTTGTGTTCATGCGGTTTGAGAAGAACAAAAATAATATAGGAAAATTTAGTTGTTTACTTCAGCCCACTCGGAACCCTACACATGGAGAGATATTTCGACTAAGTGTAACGAGATGTCCGACTTGGCCTCTTGAGCTACCTCTGATCATTTTTGTCCAAGAGAGGATGCCTATGGGACCCATACGACTAGCGCTCTCTGAACGGCCTCTAGTCGAATTTCATTAAATGGGAGACCCCTAAACCATGCCTGAGCTGGGTATTCTGTCCCCAAGCCTTGAACTTCATTCTTGTGTTGCCTCTAGTTGGCATCGACGTCATAAAGGAGCCTAGCAACCATGTCGATTTGAGGAGAGGTCAAGAGGAGACCACAGACTGGGCAGGGTTCTTTGAGCACCTCTTGCTTGGATCGGTGCCTACAGAATCCTTGAAAGACGGTCTGATTACACCCTGCTCGACCTAAACACTTACGAAGGCCTGGACATGCCCTTTTTTTTTCACGTCTTAATTTACTCGCAATTGCACGAGGTCAGGTTTTAATATAATGGACTTTTCGATTGGATATCGTCCTCTGGGAAACGTGTTTGATTAATTGAATACCGCAATTTGCATAGTCTTATATTATCTCGACGGTTCAAGAAATGTTTGAATTTGAATAATTAAAAACTAAGTTAAACTAAAAACTATTGGGTTAATTCTAGTTAAGTGGATTACCTAGGGATTGATTTTATTAACTTAATACATGTTTTATTTTGTTTAGTTAACAATAGCGATGTTTATCCTATCCGACAATCTCAGTATCTTAAACTCGTTCACTACCTCTCCCAAGTGTAAAGTGAGCGAATATGTGACTTCGCGTAAAACCCAAACTCCCCCTCAAAGTCTATATGACCTTTAGTCACATGAGTCTTGACCCAACCTCATGGATTGCACACTTTCTAATGCCCTCCTGGGTCGTTAGATCGTCGTGATGTGTTTAACTCTAGTCCGAATTCGGGGTTACCTCTCCCGAGTGTCAAACCCCGTATTCTCAAAACCAACCCAAATACCTTAACAAGCATATTAAAATTGTAATAAATTGGTAAACACAATCGGATTTAGACAAACAACCGTTAAAGTAACATATATTCAATCAAACATATATTTACACGAGTTACATCAATCCCTAGATAATATTTATCTAGTGTACCATGATCTTAGCCATACAAATATTAAAACAAAAGGGATTCATCATCATTCACAATAAAACGTTAAGTTACAAAGATAGAAACAAAGGAAAAACGATCAAATCTTAGAGTGAAGTGGTCCATTGTTGCCAAAGATCGATCCTGAAATACTTCATCTTCTCTAAATGTTGAATCTCCTCTTTGAGCTCTCAAAAATAGCTTAAGATCAAGTGTCTAATGTTAGGGAATCGTCTTTGACAAATGGGGGAACAAAGGGCTAAAATGCAAGACTTCAAAATATCTAAAAAATAGATATTTTCTGTGCAGAGTGACCACTGCGGCGATGGTTCACCGCTGCGGCGGTGAGTAAGTCGGTTAACTTCACTGTTGCAACGGTGAAGACAGACTTAAGCTCTCTGGACTTTCACTGTTGAGGCGGTGAGACTTCTGTAATTCTCCCTGCATCTCCATTGCTACGGCAGTGGGTTTGACTACTGCGGTGGTAAGTTTTCAGCATCCCAGCATCCTTGCCAGCGTGGCGGTGGCCTGACTGTTGCGGCGGTGGGTTTGCTGTCTTGAAGCCTTGTTTCTTTCATCGTTTTTTCACCGTTTTTCTACCGTTTCGCTTGTTGATCACTCAATTATGTCCCTACACCTGATTTATATAAAAACAAACAAAAACACAATAAAATATTATTAAAACACTCGAAAACTATCAAATTCGGCTTAGAAGTAGATAGACATTTTCAACCTATCAAATACCCCCAAACTTGAAATTTTGCTAATTCTCGAGCAAAACACCCTAACACTAAAATAAACTCATTGTACTAATTAACTAACTACTAAACTAAAAATGAATAAACATTAACAAATAAGAAGTAAATGCATACGAGTTCCAAGTTCAATCGAAGAAACCAAATTGTTATTCCCTCAACAGCCCCTGATTAGATCAAGTTCATAAATAAAACACTCCATGTAGTGTTCTAGAATTTCAACACTCAATATCAATAAAAAACCATTCTAGATCCATTTAAAGTGTGTGTGCGAGAACTCAAATATATAGCTATCCAAACACCGGATTGGATTATTCAATAACTAAACTCATGACTTAAACCGTTAAGGATTAAGAAAACCATATGTTTGGCTGGGCTCGACTATCCACTAATGTAGGTTCAGAAATTCATAGAGATCAATAGGGCTTGGATTGGCATTGGAGAATAACCAAGGGTATCTAAGGAACAGAAAACAAAAAATCGTTATAATTACGATAATTCAATGATACCCGAAGTACAAACGCTTGTTGCTATATCTCTCTCTTAACCCCAAATATTTAAAACACAACCCTAAATAAGAATTTAAGAACTTTGTATTCACTTGTTGAAAATAAGAACTATATTTACATTTTTTTTAACAACATAACATGTCCCCAAACTTATTTGAATTTGTACATTTTAGGGGCGTGTAAATAGAATTAAAAGAATGACAAGTGGATACACTAATACCGAACCAATAAAAATTCGTCCGAAACCCGACCGCTCACTTCAAGTAGCATAAAATAATGCTAACTTGATATCACTCAATTCGCGCGTTTGGCTTAGCGACAATGGTTTGGAAAAAATTTAGTTGGCTAGGGTATTGATACATGTTCAGAATTGAATAGGTCATCGACTTCGACAGGGTAACGAGGGATAAAATTTTCAAGGTTAGCTTCAAAGTTCAAGAGATAAAAATGAAGGCCTAAATCATGCCTCCTGAACTACCTCACCTAGGATTTCACCTCAAGTTTCCCCTAGTCAAGTTCTAGGTTCCTCAAATTTGTCATGAACTTATTATTGAATAATCGGCGTCAAATCGTTCGAATGCTATACACCGAGTCTATGCTATCGTGCGATTTTAGGATCAAAATGATTTATACCTAATCGACATGCCAAGCACACAAAACACACATGAATGGAATCATCCCCGACCTCGATATACAATCAGGGGATAATCGGGAAATGGCCCAGACGAACTGAATAACTCAACACGCAAATACTACCTCATACATAACCATTTCTACACTAAATCTAAACACTAACATACATACACTAAACTAAACATTACACATGCACAAACACAAACACAAAAATTAAAATAAAACTTAACTATATGTTAAAATCCACAATATACATCAAAGCTTCTACAAAGCATAACTAAGCGTACATAAAACATCCAATATAATATATCAAAATTTTGTTCATCCTTTTCTAACAAAAAAAAAAAATTGGATGAACATCCCCCCAAACATAAAATAGGCAGTGTCCACACTGACTGAGAAATGAACCCAATAGCAGTATACAACAATCACTAGAAAAATTGGGTTTTGAACACATACTTAGGAGATGAGATGTAAAAGTCTCACCTCCTACCGTCCACCGAGAAGAATGTCATCTCCACCACTGTCTCGTCAGAAAGGATTGTATAGCGGTTGCACGAGGTGTGGCAAAAATTGCGGCATTAGCGGATAAGCGCTCATGTCGATTCCGAGGCACGCGCTAAAAAGCCGTTGGACTTAATCTTGCTGGCGTGTATATTGATCCAAGAACATCCAGAGCTCGGCATTTTTGGAGATCCAAATTATACTGCCTTTGGCGAAGAACAGCGTTGTCCAACCGGATTGTCTGGAGCTCCTGGTGCAAGTTGTCTAATGTGATTAGGGAGCGACCTGTAGTCTCTGGAATTGGGGCTTCAGATGGCCCCGCCTCTTCCTCTTCGGGCCCTTCTTCATCTTCTACTTATGGCTCCCTTAGCCCTTGCGTTCTGCCTTTCCACATTCATGTAATCATGGCTAGATCGAGCGAAGCGATGGGGGGACACGAGCTATTCTTGGCTATTGATATACCGACCTGTTTGAATAGGTTGGTTAATAGTGATGGAAATAGAAGGCCGACCTTTGTTATTTGGACGACATGAAGAATGGAAGAGTAGATCAAGATCCTGACATTTAACGACTTGCTCGTCTAAATAGAATATAACATCATAACCCATTTTTTGGAGACGTCAAATAAGTGAGACGTCGGGAGAAAACTGCCACAAACGAAATGATGACAGATTTTTGGGATCAAATTCAGGAACTTGCCTGAGAAAGTGGCTAGACTCGGTCCTGTGTGAGTCCATTGGACATTGCCTGAATTTATGGCACGAATCCCCATTTTCATGATTGGAGCGTAACCCCCGTACACTTTGTCAGTTGGTTCCGGCGCTGCCAATCCCAAAATTTCATTAATTCACTTGGGACTGAACAGGATGGGGTAATTTTGGACCATTGTCCGGTTGTCATTGGCTTTGGTGATGTTGGCATAGAATTCCCGAACTAAAGCCACCTTACCCCGGGGTGGTGATTGGCAAACTCATTCCAAATTGCAGCTTCGTATGACATCCTTAAATTCTATCAGGAGACTTTCTAATGGCCCAAAATCTCGTTGTCGAATGCATGTCCGCTTATGTTCGAAACAATTAAAATGCTCATCAGTCTATTTTGAAACAACTTGGGCGGAATCATAGTCGGAGGCGGGACCCCCAGCTTGAGAATCCGAACCTTCTCCCCTCGGTCTTTTTGATGCGGCCCATTTAGTCATGGTTCTTATCAATCATGATCACAAAACATGGCAGCCCAATCACATATAAACAATGCAAACCAATCCCCCGAATCAAAACCGTTAAGAACACGACACAATCGCAATACGCACATACCAATCGCAATGGTTTCAACAAAATTTCAACAATGTAGCATGTAATTTGGTATCACACAATGTAACAATCCATAGAAATCGTGTTCATCAACAAAAATCAAACCAAAATCCCAAAGTGATAAAGAAAATTGCGAAAATGTGGTTTAAGGGTTTAGGGAATAATCCAAATTCAACCATTCTTGATATGTATATGCAAATAAACCAAAGATTTCAACATATATATGAAATGTAAGATCAAAAGTACTTACGTGTCGAAACAATTTGGTCCAATTGATTGAAAATGGAAGAAATCGCCTATTTTGTTCCTCAAAACCTAGAATTTGAAAATGGGACTGACAATTGATTTTTGGTGGACGATTTATGGTGGAAATCTCAAATTTGGAATATGGAATGATGGATTTGAGGATTGGAAACGATTTAGGAGGATGAAAATAGAGAGATTTGGGATTTTAGGGATGGTTGTGGCAGTTCAATTGAGCGATGCCCTTTTTATTCTAACAGAGGCTTTACCGTCGCGCCGGTGGGGATCACCGCTGTGGCGGTGGAGCACCTTTTTTTTTAAACCCTTCATCCAAAAATTTCACCGCCTTGGCGGTGGAGCGTTTTGGTTTAAATTCTGTCTTTTCGTAATTTCACCACAGCGGCGGTGAGCTGCCTACTGTATTTCCATGTTTTCTTCATGTTTTCACAACAAGGCTCCACACCACACGCTTCCACTTCGCTAATTCAATGAGTTTAAGTACGAAACACACCCCCGAGTATCCATACTCCTCAATTCACCTCCAAACAGGCTCTGAGACCATTCCGATCTCCAAAAAGTAAGTAATAGCAAAATTCGGGCAAGATCATACCCTCAGTTTCATATCAAAAAGTGCTTGATTCGGAACGGTCCGGATCACTAGGACTTCAATTTTCTGGGAAAGAGCCTCAGCTGTGAATTAAACAACAAAACTTACTGACCTGGGCTAGACTCTCTCCTCACTATCTTCTTGTCATGCCACATCTTCGTCTTGTCCTTGTAGAGCTTGGTATTTTCATATGCTTCATTCCGAAATTCCTCCATTTCATTGAGTTAGAGGAGACGTTGCTCACTTGAAGCTTTTAGATGGAAATTCAATTTCTTTATCGCCCAAAAGACATGGTACTCCAACTCGACTGGCAAGTGACACGCATTTCCAAATACCAACCGATACGGCAACATGCCAATTGGTGTCTTAAAAGCCGTGCGATATGCCCACAGTGCATCATTCAATTTCACCGCCCAATCCTTGCGATTAGAATAAACTGTTTTCTCCAAAATTTGCTTGATCTCTCTGTTTGACACTTCGGCTTGGCCGTTTGTCTGCGGATGGTACGACAGCGCCACTTTATGCCTCACCCCATACTTTGTTAACAAAGTATTTAATATTCTGTTACAAAAGTGGGTTCCTTCATCACTAATTATAGCTCGAGATGTCCTGAACTGCGTCATGATGTTTCTCTAAAGGAACTTAAGAACCACTTTGGCATCAGTGGAAGGCGTCGCCACAACTTCGACCTACTTAGACACATAGTCCACCGCCAGTAGAATATACTCCTGACCGAATGACGACGGAAATGGTCCCATGAAGTCTATACCCTATACATCAAACAACTCTAATTCAAGAATAGACGTCAGCGGCAATTCATACCTTCTTGAAATGTTACCCACCTGTTGGCATCGATCACAAGTTTTCACAAAAGTATAAGCATTTCTAACCAATGATGACCAGTAAAAACCTGACTAAAGCACTTTTGCGGCCATCCAAGTTGTTCCAAAGTGACCACCACAAGGTGATGAATGACGGTGATAAAGAATATTTGCCATCTCTTCCTCCGGAACACATCTCGGATCACCTGATCAATACACTTCTTGAATAGCAATGGCTCATCCCACATATAGTGCCTCGAATCGAACAGGAATTTCTTCCTTTGGGCACTTATAAGATCCGACGGTAACACATTGCAGGCTAGAAAATTGATGATATCCACAAACCACGGAAGTGTAGTGTCAATTTTGAACAACTGCTCATTAGGGAATGCCTCCATCATGCAGGACTCATCATAGACGTCCTCTTGCATCAGCCATGACAAATGACCAGCAATAACGTTTTCGCTCCCTTTATTGTCTCTTATCTCCATATCAAACTCTTACAACAAGAGAATCCACCTTATTAGACGTGGCTTGGCGTATTTCTTGGCGAATAAGTATTAGATGGCGGCGTGATCTGTATAAACAATCACCTTGGATCCTATAATGTAGGACCAAAACTTATCGCATGCAAAAACAATCGTCAGCATCTCTTTCTCGGTTGTAGTGTAATTCTCCTATGCATTGTTCAAAGTCTTGCTTGCATAATAAATAGATCGGAAGATCTTCTCCTTGCGTTGGCCTATAACCGCTCCAACCGCATAGTCACTAGCATCGCACATTATTTCAAATGGCTCGTTCTAATCCGAAGAAACTATTATAGAAGTCGTGATCAACTTTTCCTTCATTGCATTAAAAGCTTTCAAGCCAGCTTTGTCAAATTCAAATGGGGCTTCCTTATTGAGTAAGTGACACAACAAGTTTACCGTCTTTAAAAAAGTCTTTGATAAAGCGCCTGTAGAAGCCGATATGTCCCAAGAAACTACGAACTCTCTTCATATTTATCGGTGGAAGTTTTTCAATTATTTCAATCTTGGCTCGGTCTACCTCGAGCCCCTTCGAAGAGACTCGATGACCTAAGACTATTTCTTCTTTAACCATAAAATGACACATCTCCCAGTTGAGAACCAAGTGTTTCTCTTCACAACGATCGAGAACAAGCGCCAAGTTGTACAAGCAATGATTAAAGGATGAACCAAAAACTGAAAAGTCATCCATGAAAATCTCCATAATGTCTTTCACCATATCCGAGAATATCGCCATCATATACCGTTGGAATGTGGCCGGTGCATTACATAGACCAAATGGCATACGTCGATAGGAAAACGTTCCATACGAGCATGTAAAAGTAGTCTTCTCCTGGTCTTCCGGTGTTATGGCTATTTGAGTATACCCCGAGTAGCCATCAAGAAAGTAGTAATGATCATAGCCAGCAAGACGATCAAGCATTTAATCAATGAATAGAAGCGGAAAATGATCTTTCCTTGTTGCCTTGTTCAATCTTCGATAGTCAATACACACTCTCCATCCAGTGATGGTTCGTGTCAGAATAAGATCATTCTTCTCATTTTTCATAACCGTCATGCCGCCTTTCTTTGGCACCACCTGCACCAGACTAACCGACTAGCTCTAACTAATCCCAGCGTTCAAGAGCTTCAAGACCTCCACTCTAATGACTTCTTTCATTGCCGGATTTAGCCTTCGTTGATACTCAATGGAAGGTTTAAATGAATCCTCCATTAAGATCTTGTGCATGCATATTGTTCGGCTAATTCCTTTAATGTTGGAAATAGACCACACAAAGGCGGATCTATGCCGTTTCAGAATTTTAAGCAACTTGTACTCTTCCTCTTCTATCAAGGATGATGAGATTATCACTGGATTGGTCAAATTCTCCCCTAAAAAGTTATACCGAATGTGATCTGGTAATTACTTAGTATTAATCCACTATGAGGCGGATTAGATAGTTCGGGAGAATTAACTTCTTCTTCAATCGTAGCCACATGCCCCGGTTCCAATCCCCAGCAATAGCGTCAAAACCTTGGACGCGCCTTTTTTTAATGTCTTAATTTACTCGCAAGTGCACGAGGTCAAGTTTTAATATAGTGGACCTTTCAATCGGATATCATCCTCTGGAAAACATGTTTGATGAATTGAATACCGCTATAAGACCTCAATCATAGCACGTACGCCATTTTAGTTTCAATTTAGAGTAATTGGGAAAATTTAGCGTGAAAATAGGTTAATTAAAATTCAAAATAAAAGTTTAGGGGTCAAATTGAATATTTAGCAACATTTATTCTAAACTTGGGATGCAAATTTTCACTTTAAACCAAAAATTTAAAATGTTAAGGGTGAAATTACCATTTTAGAAACTCATAAATGGTGATTTGAACTAAAAATGAGAGTTATAGAAATTAGGGGGAGAAAAGAGTAATTAAACAAAAGATTTTTTTTATAATATGTATATATACCCATCTGTGCATGTTTGCTGTGTGCCATGAAGATCCGCCGGAGGCAGAGAAGGATCGGGAAGTGGGAGACGTGGCATTTTTAGATCAAATCTTTAGACCACTTGATTCATGCATTATATACTTACATGCAGACTCAATCCGAAAAGGAGTGAAATCAGAAACACAAAAAGAGAAAAACAGAGAAGAGAGACAGAGAGAGAGCAGGATCGAATAATCGGTGTTCGTCGTCGGCGGTGGGTTAGATAGAGAGAGAGACAGAGAGCTTGTCGGCGGAAAAAATTTAAAACAAAAAATAGAAACGCAACGTGGGTATGTGTTCGTGTTCTTCGTATGAGTGTGGTCACTGTCGTCGCCAAAGTAGAGAGAGAGGGTGTCGTCGGCCAGTGGACGTCGTCGATTTCGTGGGTTGCGGTGGTTCGTATGCATGTGTGTGTGGGTATTCTTTAGTCTTGACGGTGTGTGTGCTCCTCCGACGAGTGTATGCGTGTGTCATCGTCGGTGGTGTGCGTTGGTCGTCAGACAGTGTGTGTGTGTGTGTGTGTGTTCGTCCGACTCTGTTGTGTGTGTGTGGTGTAATCGACCGGCGGTCATATGAGTTCATGGGTGAATGGTGGTTGGTCGGCTGAATCCATAATGAAGTAGAAGAGAAGGGGGGGGGGGAAGCGGATCGGCAGGGAACCCAACAAACAGAACAAGAAACAGAGAAAGAAAGAAGAAGCGAAGAAGGAAAAAAAAAAATTATTACATAAACCACCCCAATAAAATCCAAACATCCATCTCGCGGACCGTGAATGTTTCAGAACAGGTAACATTTTTCATCAAGATATTATTATCGATTAAATTAAATTGTTAGGCATTAAGATTTTTCTTTCGCATTTGTAATAGTAATTGTTGTGATCGAAATAATATTTTATAATCGTTAATCTTAATAAACCGATACAATGAATATTAAAGGAGCGAAATTAACCGAATAATAATATTTAATAATAAAACGTGAGGATGGGGAAATTATGAAAACGTAGGGCCTGCATTGGATGAGTGGGTTATTTTAAATAGATTATTAACTTAGGCTCTATTACCATTAGGTTTGCAGGCACCGGCATCCCGATAGAATGTGGATCAAGCAGGTTTTTGGGTGAGTTGGTGAAATGATTTTTTGTCGAATTATGTTGATTTTAAAAGAAAGTTGAAAATGATTTTCGTTGGATTTGGTGGTTTTAAAAGAGAGTAGAAAATATCTGATTTTCTAAAAATAAAGAGTGGAAAAATGGTTTGACGAAATCAGACGTTTTTTTAAAAGAAAGTGAAAAATATGATTTTGGATTAAAATCGGTTTTGGAAATAGAGGGTGATATTTGAGATTTGACGATGTTGATTAGATGATGTTATTGATTTGTGATTTGATGACGATGTTATTGATTTGACGATACGATAGTATTTATCTACTTTGGTAGAGTGATGATTATCTGTTTTGGCATAGTGGTGGTATTGATTTGACGATGTTATTAATTGGATGATGCCATAGTACTTATCTATTTCGATAGAGTGAGGTTGTCCACTTCGACGGAGTGATGTTTATCTGCTTTGGCAGAGTGATGTTAGATGTTTATCTGTGCAGAGATTATCTACTTCGGCAGAGTGATGGGTGTTCGTAGGAAGGCATATCCTACAGATGGTATGGTACCATTGCAACTCCCGATCGTGAGGTTAAAACGATTACTATGGCTAGCCAGTGTGTGTGTTGTGGTGGAGTGGTGGTTTGAGATGTGTGTTTGAGATGTGGTGTTTTATTTATATTGGGTGATTTATTATTTATTATGGTGATTGGTATGATTTTATACTAGATGGATTTGAATAGAACTTATCTATATCGCTTTATTTTCACTGCTTATATACTGGAGATTTTACAAGTTATGTGGTGTTTATATACTTACCTTTGATCCATTTAGATGTTGTAGAATGATTTATTATTATAAAATATTTTTACTAAAAAGGCAGTATACTCGCAGGTGAATCAACTAGGAATCGGGCCCCTACTGGCACTAGTTAGAGTTATGCGTGTCATGCAATAGAGTCATATGGGAGTGTTTAGAGACGAATTGTCAGAGGTGAACCTAAGAGAGGTTCATGAGATTTATTTTGTTGTTCTTATTTTTGAGACGGGTGTGTCCCTATAGCACTAAATTATGTATATGTTGTATAGATGATTTTATATTGTTTCATGTATATTGTCGTTCTATGTGTTGGTTTGACGGTCAGGTGATGTCATGTCGACGTCACGTCGGCCCCACGGTGACGGGTGTCCGGGGTGGGGTGTGACAATCGCAATTTGCATAGTCTTATATTATCTCGATGGTTTAAGAAAAGTTTGAGTTTGAATAATTAAAAACTTCTGGGTTAATTCTAATTAAGTGGATTACCTAGGGATTGATTTCATTCACTTAATATTTAATATATGTTTGACTTCGTTTAGTTAACAAAATCGATGTTTATCCTATCCAACAATCTCGGTATCTTAAACTCACTCACTACCTCTCCCGAGTATAAAGTGAGCTAATATGTGACTTCGCGTCAACGCCGAAGTCCCCCTCAATGTCTATACGACCCTTAGTCACATGAGTATTGACCCAACCTCATGGATTGCACGTTTTCTAACACCCTCCCGTATCGTTAGATCGTCGTGATGTGTTTAACTCTAGTCCGAATCCGGGGTTACCTCTCCCGAGTGTCAAACCCCGTATTCTCAAAACCAACCCTAATACCTTTACAAACATATTAAAATTATAATAAAATGATAAACACAATCGAATTTAGACAAACAATCGTTAAAATAACATATATTCAATCAAACATCCTAGATAATATTTATCTAGACTACCATGATCTTAACCATACAGATATTAAAACAAAAGGGATTCATCATCATTCACAATAAAATGTTAAGTTACAAAGATAGAAATAAAGGAAGGAAGAATGATAAAATCTTAGAGTGGAGTGGTCCATTGTCGCCAAAGATCGATCCTGAAATGTTTCATCTTATCTAAATGTTGAATCTTCTCTTTGCGCTCTCAAAAATAGCTTAAGATCAAGTGTCTAATGTTAGGGAACCGTCTTTTACAAATGGGGGAACAAGGGGCTAAAATGCAAGACTTCAAAATATCTAGAAAAAGAGATATTTTCTGTGCAGAGTGATAGCCGCGGCGGTGGTTCACCGTTGCAGCGATGAGTAAGTCGGTTAACTTCACCGCTGCAGTGGTGAATGACCACTGCGGCGGTGAAGATAGCCCTAAGCTTTCTGGACTTTCATCGTCGCGGCGGTGGGTTTTCAGCATCCCAGCATCCTCCCCGCCGCGACGGTGGTCTGACCGCTACGGTGGTGGGTTTGTTGTCTTGAAGCCTTGTTTCTTTTATTATTTCTTCACTGGTTTCCCACCGTTTGGCTTGTTTATCACTTGATTACGTCCCTATACCTGATTTACATAAAAATAAATAAAAACCCAATAAAATATCACTAAAACACTCAAAAACTACCAAATTCGGCTTAGAAGTAGATAGGTATTTTCAACCTATCAAGACCCCTATTGGTTCGTGATCACGTTTTAAAGAAGATTCTCTCCCTAGGATCATTACCGAAGATAAGAGCGATATATCTCAGCATCATCGTTGTCGTGGGTCAGGCACAATCTCTTTACTAATATTGGGCCGGACCACGGGCTCTCTTTGATGGTCCTAAAGTCCAGGCACAAAAGCTTAATCTTCTCACGTGCCTGCTCATTAACCACGTGTCAAGTTATAATAATTAACCGAGCTTAGACCCCTAATTATGTGACGCTAATAGAGCTCTTCAATTATAAATACTCAGGTATTCAATACCCCCAATTATTTCTCAACTACCCATTTGAAGCATCTTCAAAGTTTATTTTCTTCGAGCTTTTACTTTCACGTCGGAGGGACTTCACAGGGCACAACCCCGTTGGGTCCTTGTGTAGGTACAAGCAGTTCAAATTGTACATAAGTGATTTTGGAGCTTTAAGTGACGAAAGATCACTAATTTCTGAAAATATCACTTAGAACACGTTACCTGACCTTCAACAAGAAAAGTCTATATGTATTTTGATCGGATCAACTATAGGCGTGGACCCATTTTTTACGCCAACAGTTTGGTGCCACCTGTGGTAAGAGAATAAGAATCCTTCCTCTGGTTATCACTCTCTGGTTAGCTAAGAATTGATGATCACAAGGTTTGGTCAGATCATCGGAAAAAGATATCAAGCTCTTGCCATGAATAATCACCCGAACAATCAACCATCAAGAGACATATCAAAGGTTCTAAGATCGAATGCCTGAGCTCCACTCATTGAGGATAATCCTCCACCTATAGGTTAGACGGGCCCTTCCATCATGCTTTTTGCACTGTTCATGGGATAGACCTCAGGGGAAACCAAAGCCCTACACATCGACCATCTGGAAAGCCAGCTCTACAAGTTCCAGACCTACTTCCAAGTCATTATCTCTCACCTGCAGCTGACCTCTACCCCTAGGGGACTGTCTATTTAGCTCACAAGGAAAGAAAAACATGCCCAAAACTCCGAATATCGTGTGATCCATTCTAATGGACATGCACTGAAAGCCTAACCCCAGCCCCGGAACTAAGAAGAAAGAGTGCATGATAGGGCTCTCCCTATTGCATGAGGATCACAATTACCACCCCCGGGAGGGCATTGGGGTGGAAACCATTCAGAGTCTCCTTTGGCCCAAGTACCTAGCTACATCGTAAGGTCCAATCACTGGGCCCGATGTGAGTAGGAAGTAGGTTCTTACTCTCTTCCCTCAAGATACCATAGTGCCCGAGTTGTGGCCAACTATGTTTAGGCTATGCCCCGAGAATAAGCCATGGTAGAGAGCCACTTTGTTGACGTAGAAATGGTTATCTATCAGATACAAAGCACGGGGAGAGCAGTTGGGCTCTCTACTAAGGTGAGGTCTCCTTTCATAGAGGAGATTCTGGACGTGGTAGTGCCTAGATGATTCACTCACCCCCAGATGACTCCTTATGTTGGGACCTTAAACCATATGGACCATTTATCCATCTTTAAGTCACACTGGGAAATACACATGGCTTCAACAATATTGGGGTACAAGTCCTTCCCACTCACCCTTATAGTGGTGGCCAGAGCCTGGTTCTGAAGCCTAGCGTCGGCGTCTATCTCCTATTCCGTGAGCTCAAGCAACTCTTCCTTGATCAATTCAGTCACTTGTACTGTAGACTGAAGGCCGTGGAACACATTTTTGTCCTCCTACAAGAGCTTAGTGAGACTCTAGGTGATAATGTGGAGCGATTTAACAAAGAGGTCATTACATGAGATGAGCTCTTCGACGTCGTAGCAATGAATGCCTTTATTGACGGCCTCAAGCATAGGAGGTTATCTTACGACATTTTCTCGAACCCTGCCTCCAATCTCGATGTAGTTCTAGACAGAGGTATCTGGTTCCACAATGCCAACCTGAGAGAAGTAACTAAGAAAGACAAGGAGGGAAACTAGAAAAAAAAAAGTCAAGGCTGAAGAAATGCCAAACAAGGCTCAGGGAGTGAAGAGATTTTAAGTTGAGGATTAGGACCTTAAGAAACCATGGTGCCCGAGCTGCTGCCAACCATGTCAAGCCTACGCCTTGAGAAGAGGCCATGGTGGAGAGCCTTTTTGTTGACATGGAAATGGTCGTCTATCAGATATAAGGCACGAGAGAAGCAGTTGGCCTCTCTACCAATGTGAGGTCGTCTTTCGTAGAGGAGATTCTGGACAGGGTAGTGTCTAGACGATTCACCCACCCTCAGATGACTCTTTATGATGGGACCTCGGACCATGTGGACCATTTATCCATCTTCAAGTTATACTTAGACATACACACGACCTCAACAGCAGTGGGGTACAAGTCCTTCCCATTCACCTTCACAGGGACGACTATAGCCTAGTTTTGAATTGTAGCATCGGTGTCCATCTCCACATTCCGTGAGCTCGAGCAACTCTTCCTTGCTTAGTTCGGTTACTTGCACCATAAACTAAACGCCATGGCACATATTTTCGCCTTCCGATAAGAGCTTAGTGAGACTCTGGGTGATTATGTAGAGTGATTTAATAGAGAGGTCATAGCATGTGATGATCTCTCTGACGTTATGGAAATGAATGCCTTTATTGACAGTGATAGGTTGAAAATACCTATCTACTTCTAAGCCAAATTTGGTAGTTTTCGATTGTTTTAGTAATGTTTTATTGCGTTTTTGTTTACTTTAATGTAAATCAGGTGTAGGGACATAAACGATCGATAAACAAACAAAATCATAGGAAAGTGATGGAAAAACGATGAAAAGAAATAAGGATTCAAATCAGTACATCCACCACTGCAGCGGTCAGGCTACTGTTGCAACGGTGAGACTATTGGGAGTACAGAAAGTTTACCGTTGCAGCGGCCAGGCCACCACTACAACGATGAAACAACAGAGAGTTTGGGCAACAATTCACCGCCGTAATAGTCATTCCACTACCGTAGCGGTGAAGCTGCTGACATGCCCACCACTACAGCGGTTACTCTGTAGATATTTTAGATATTTTTTAGATATGTTGAACCTTGTTATAAACTACTTTTTCTACCACTTGCCAAAAATGTTCCATACATGATCTTAATCTTATTTTGGAGAGCTTGAAGATGAGATTCAAATTTTGGAGAAGAGGAAACACTTTCGGATCGATCTTTGGCGACAGTGGACCACTCCACTCTAAGATTTGATCTTTCTTTCTTTGGTTCTATCTTTGTAACTTAACGTTTTATTGTGAATGATGATGAATCCTTCTTGTTTTAATGTTTCAATGGTTGTAATCAAGGTAGACTAGATAGATATTATCTAGGGATCGATGTAGTTTATGTATATACATGTTTGATTGAATATACGTTTCTTTAACGGTTGTTTGTCTAAATTCGATTGTGTTTACCGTTTTATTACAATATTAATATGCTTGTCATGGTATTAGGGTTGGTTTTGAGAATACGGTGTTTGACACTCGGCAGAGGTAACCCCAGATTCGGACTAGGGTTAAACACATCACGATGATCTAACGACCCGGGAGGGCGTTAGAAAGTGTGCAATCCATGAGGTTGGGTTAAGACTCATGTGACTAAGGGTTGTATAGACGTTGAGAGGGACTTCAGCGTTGACATGAAGTCACATATTCGCTCACTTTACACTCAGGAGAGGTAATAAGCGAGTTTACGATACCTAGATTGTCGGATAGGATAAACACCATTATTGTTAACTAAATAAAGTCAAACATGTATTAAGTGAATGAAATAAATCCCTAGGTAATCCATTTAATTAGAATTAAATCAATAGTTGTTAGTTTAATTTAGTTTTTAATTAATCAAACTCAAAACAATTCTTGAACCGTCTAGATAATATAAAACTATGCCAATTGTTGTATTTAATTAAATCCAAACACGTTTCCCAAAGGACGATATCTAATCGTAAGATCCACTTTACTAAAACTTGACATCGTGCACTTGCGAGTTAAATTAAGGCGTGAAAAAGTCGGGTTCAAGTTTTTGGCGCCGTTACCGGGGATTATGTTTTTAGATTGTTGTTGATATAGTGAGTAAATGACTTGATTTTAATTTAGGCATTTATTTTGTTTATATATATATATATATATATATATATATATATATATATATATATATATATTTGTTTGTAGTTTTGTTTTTATTTTTTTTCCATGTAGGGTACTTGAAGATGCTAGATCAACAAGTATTAATGCATTTCTTTTAATGAGATTCCAAGTCGTTTTATTTCGCTTGGGATCGATACAAGGAGCTGCTATTTTGGTTCCCCAATCATGGTTTCCCGAGAGAGTGTCAACTTCTAAATTTTCTCAATGGGTTACAAGCCGCAACTAGAACGTGGGTGGAAAGAGGAAACGGTGCCACCTCTTTCTATGACCTAACTGTGGATGAAGAATTTTGGTCGTTGGAGGAATTGGCAGCTTTTGATTATCAAAGTTGGAATTATTTACCATGTTACCAAAGCTTGGGGGATTATTCCAACACTTCGGCGCCATGGATTGACACTCCGGTTCAAGATGTGGAGTCTTTTCTCGTCTTGGAAGAAATGTTCATCATAGTTATGGGGGAGACTCAGATGTTTTTGTGAGAAACACATGATCGACTCAACGAGCATGAGGATACTCTTAATAATATTGAGATGATCTGCACCGAAATTGATGTGACCGTAACGTCTCTTCAAAAGCAAATCGGTCAGCTTATCTGCTATGTTGAGGCTGAGTTAGAAGCGGTGGCACTGAGAGAAGCAAATGTCACATTCGTATGTGAAAGCCACCGTGAAGAACCGAATGCAAGCAGGAGAAACTTGGGTGAGATCGAAGACAATCATGCTAATATTGAGATAACTCATGTGTGGATTGGCGATGAAGAATCACATATTAATAGTTGTGATTTTTCACCGTTTGAATTCCAATTGGTGATGTAGCCCCCGATCCAAGACAATCACATTATATGAGGATCTGATGTGGCTCACCTATCCTACCCCGTTTACAGCTCAGCACATTCAAGCTCCCCAAACACAAAATTCGGAGCTGAGTCAAGTTGAAAGATCGAGCCGAACAGAGCCAAATCTCACCAGTCTTGAGCGCGTACAAAATCAAGACCTATATGTTGTGTTGTATGACACATACTAGGGGTAGAAGCCACTCTTTGACGAGCCCTTCTCTATGTCAAGCCGAAGACCTTAAATCAAGTGCTTCTTGGGAGGCAACCCAAGGTATCAAAAATAAATTAGATCCGTCACTGCCGACTTGATTCGGAGGTGAGATTCTCTCGCCTCCCAGGTACGTGTTCTAAACCCCCATCTTCATTATAATGCTTTATGTTTTCATTGGTATCGCTGATAGGTCGTTGTGGACATTACCCGTTTTAAGTTCGGGGGGTGACGTTTAGTATGTTATTATGTTGTTAGTCATTTGGGCCATTACCCGATAATGCGTTTGTCCCCTAGTTGTTTATTGAGGTCGAGCGTAATGCTCATTCATATGTGTTCTGTGTACTTGACGTCTCGTTTTAGTAAAAGTTATTGTGGATCCTAATTGCACGAGCACATAAACTCAATCTATAACTATCCAATTGATTTGACGTTAATTATCCATTAGCCAAGTTCATGACAATAGGGATTCTAAGACCTGTTTTGGGGAAAATTTGAGGTGAAATCCTAGGTGAAGAGTTCAGGAGGTATGATTTAGGCATTCATTTTGATCGCTTGAGCCTTTTAATCCTACTATGTTATATGTTTATCCCTTGTTACCCTGTCGAAGCCAGAAAATCGTTTCAATTCCAAATATATAAGAAATACCCTGGCCAATAAAACTTCTTTCCAAACCTATGTCGCTGAGCCAAAGGCACAATTTGAGTGAATCAAGTTAGCATTTGTTATGCTACTTAACGTGAGTGGTTGGGTTTAGGGCGAACTTTTTATTGGTTCAGTATTCGAGTACTCACTTGTCATTTTTCTTTCGTTTTAACTACACCTGTGAAATTCTAATAATCGAATAAGTTTGGGGATGTGGTTTATGAAAAAAAAAAAAAAAAGACATATGTAAATATCGTTCTATTTTCATTTCTTTTGACAAGTGAGTACGAAGTTCTTAAATGTATGTTCAGGATTGTTTTGACTTGATCTTTGGGGGTTCAAGAGTAATTGAGTGCCAAGCATGTGCCTCGGGTATCGTTAAGTTAATAATGTTAACCTGTTTTCTATTCCTATTATACCCTTGGCCAAATGTTCCAAACCGAACCAAGTCCTACAGATCTTTTTGAATTTCCGAGCCTACATTAGTGGAGAATAGAATCCTATCAGGCTTATGGATTTTCTATACCTTATTGGTTTTAATCATGAATTTTATTGGTGGATAATCTAATCCGATTGGTGGATATTTGTATAATTGAGTTTTTGCACACACACTTAAAAGGATCTAGAATGGTGCTTACTATTATTGAATGTTGAAATTCTAGAACACCACATGGTGCGTTTTATTTTTGAACTTGATAGAATTGGAGGCCGATGAGGAAAAACCGTTTGGCCGGGTAGATGAAATTCAAAACTTGCACATTGTTGTTTTTACTTTGTTTGTGTTTTTTTATTTTTAGTATTTAAATTTTGTAATTAGTCATTGTAGTTTCTTGTATTGTGTGGGTGTTTTGCTCGAGGACTAGAAAAATTCTAAGTTTGAGGGTATTTGATAAGGGTAATTTATCCATTTATTTCCAAACCGAATTTGGTAGTTTTTTAGTATTTTTATCGTGTTTTAATTTGTTTTAATTAGCTTTTATTTATTTTTGTATAAATTAGGTGTAGGGACATAAATGATCGATAAACAAGCAAAACAGTGGAAAGCGGTGAAAAAACAATAAAAAGAAATAAGAATTCAAATCAGCACCTTCACCACTGCAGCTGCGAAACTACTGGGAGTGCAGAAAGTTCACCGTCGCAGTGGTCAGGCCACCGCTACAGCAATGAAACAATAGGATACTCACTAATGAACCACCTCTACAGAGATCATGCCACCGTTTCAGCGGTGACCACTGCTGACATACCCACCGCTGCAGCGGTAAACTCTGCACCTGTAAAGTGTGTTTTTTAGATTTTTTTTTTGTTCCCATATCTTCTCTCCTCCTCCATGTTTGTCCATTAGAGCTTATTAGAGATAGATAGAATAGATTTGAGATGTTTTGGGGAGAGCTCAACCAAACCAAAGGAGAAGAACACCGAGTGAAGAAGGAGAAATGCTCTCGGAGTGGTTTTAGCGTCGGATCTTCGGATAACGGCTAAGTTCCTTCATTTCTTTCATTATTTCTTAACTTTGGTAGTTTGTTTAGGCATGTTTAGCTTGTTTGTTATTGTATATACGGTTATGGCCATTGGCTAAACATGGATTATCTATGAGATTAATATACGGTTGTTCTTCGCTATTCGATTGTGTTTACCGTTTTTGTATTTTCATTATATGCTTGTTTAGATATATTGAGAAATCGGGGTTTGACACTCGGGATAGGTAACCCCGAATTCAGACTAGGGTTTAAACACAACGCGACGATCTAATAACCCGGAAGAGAGTTAGAAAGTGTGCAATCCATGACGTTAGGGCAAGACTCATGTGACTATGTGTTCTAAAAAACACTAGAGGGGGATTTCGGCGTTAACGTGAAGTCACATATTCATTCACTTTATACTCGGGAGAGGGAGTGAATGAGTTTACGATACTGATATTATCAGAAAGGTCGAATACCGTTATTGTTAACTAAACAAAACCAAACACGTTTAAGTAAATGAAGTTAATCCCTAGATAATTCATTCCCCTGAACGTCTCAATATAGTATAAATAGTATAATTAGATTAATTAGTATTTTAATTTAGTATTTATATTTATAGACAAAACATATTTTTATTGTCTAAATAAAGTTAGGTTATGATAATCGCGGTACGCAACGACCGTCTAATCCAATCCCTGTGAATACGACAACCCTAATTCTTCCAATCTATACTAAAATTTGACCCGTACACTTGTTACAAGAGTTTGATGGGGGAAATCAGAGACAAGAAGGGGAGCGAGAACATAGTTGCTGATAATTTATCACGGCTTGTGCAAGAGGACGTTGGTGATGAGTTCTGTATTACGGAGGTGTTCCCTGATGAGTAGCTGTTCAAAATTGACACTAAACTTCCGTGGTTTGCAGAAAACATCAACTTTCTAATGTGCAAAGTGTTGCCACCGAAACTTACTAGTGCCCAGAGGAAGAAATTACTATTCGATTCGAGGGATTATATGTGGGACGAGTCGTTGTTGTTCAAGAAGTGTGCCGACCAAGTGATCCGAAGATGTGTTCTGGAGGAGAAAATGGCTAGCATTCTCTACCATTGCCATTCATCACCATGTGGCGGGCACTGTGGAGTGACGCGGACGACCGCTAAAGTCCTTCAGTCAGGTATTTACTGGCTAACGTTGTTTCATGATGCTTATACTTTTGTGAAAACCTGCGATTGATGCCAATGGGTTGGTAACATATCAAGAAGGCATGAATTGCCACTGACGTCCATTCTTGAATTAGAACTGTGTGATATGTGGGGTATAGACTTCTTGGGGCCGTTTTCGCCGTCTTTCGGTCAAGAGTACATTTTACTGGCGGTGGATTACGTGTCCAAATAGGTCAAAGCTGTGACAATACCTACTAATGATGCCAAAGTGGTTCTGAAGTTCCTTCAAAAAAATATCATGACACGGCTCGGGGCACCTCGGGCCATTATCAGTGATGAAGGGACCCACTTTTGTAACAAAATGTTTAATACTTTGTGGACAAAGTATGGGGTAAGGCATAAGGTGGCATTACCATACCATCCGCAGACAAACGGCCAAGACGAAGTGTCAAACAGGGAGATCAAGCAAGTTTTGGAGAAAACAATTCATTCTAATCATAGAGATTGGGCTGTGAAATTGGATGATGCGTTGTCGGCATATCGCATGACTTTCAAGACACCGATCGGCATATCACCGTATTGGTTGGTGTTTGGTAAGGCATGTCAATTGCCAATCGAGTTAGAGCACCGTACCTATTGGGCAATCAAGAAATTGAACTTCGATCTAAATGCTTCGGGTGAACAATGTCTCCTCCAACTCAATGAGATGGAGGAATTTCGGAATGAAGCATATGAAAATGCCAAGCTTTACAAAGACAAGACGAAGAGGTGGCCTGTCACACCCCACCCTGGGTAACTGTCACTCGAGGCCGGGTATGACATCGGAATGGCACTCCTAGTCCAACCAACCAAACACATCCATACATATATATATATACATACATACCCAGACACACGTGTACCACTATCAATATTTTTTTTTCCACAAACAAACAATATCTCATACCCATTTCCAAAAAAAATATGGGACACACCTTTCCCCAAATATATACAACAAAAATCACCAAAAAATGTTAAACCTTCTACGGTTTGTCTCTGACCGGCCCACTCCCAAAATGACATTACCTCCAGACTCTACCTAATGCCAATAATGGACCCACTCTTATTTGCGGTACTTGAAACCAAAATTTTTTATCGGTGTACTGTCTTCATAATAAAAATGGTTTGTATGGATCAAGTATAAGAATTTAAACATCACGTTACAAAATATAATATTATATAATCACATACCGTACGAAAATCCAGTTTCCCTGTTACCATTGAAATAACTCATATATTTAAAACACCCAATCCAAATATTTTAGGTCAACCAGTGCAACAAAATATTATACTCATGCCAATCCATTTTAAAATAATATGTCTAAACCAAATCAATCCAGGCAGTTCATCGTATAATAAAATACCCCATACTACTTTCCTACTAGCCATAGGATTGTTTTTACCTCATGATCGGGAGTTACAACGGTACCGTACTACCCGCAGGATTTGCACTCCTGACGGGTTTATTAACTACCTGCAGGACTAATCCTCCTGACAGGTCATAATATCAACAACCACCTGCCGGACTAACCCTCGGGACAGGTTATGATGTCAACAACCACTTGCCAAACTAACCCTCCGGGCAGGTCATAATATCAACAACCACCTGCCGGACTAACCTTCCAGACAGGTCATAATATCAACAACCACTTGCCGCACTAACCCTCCGGACAGGTTATAATATCAACAACCACTTGCTGGACTAACCCTCCGAACATGTCATAATATCAACAACTACCTTCCGGACAAACCCTCCGGACATGTCATAATATCAACAACCACTTGCCGGACTAACCCTCCGGACAGGTCATAACCATCTCGAAAGACATACCCTCCTAACGGGATCAAAGCTATGGCATAGTCAGATAAAAAACCACCATCTACATTTAAAAATCTACTTGACTCATATAAGTTGTAAAATTGTCCAATTTTTAATAAAACACATTTTTCCATAATTTATACGAAAATAAAAATTTGTATATTTACATAAAAGACAATACACTTACCTCGATTCCCGCACAATAAAAATAGCACCGTCCAAAACCTACCAGGACGTTGGCGCCTGTGAACCTAACAACGATAGGCCTAAATTAATATTTTATTTTAAAATAACCTAACGTGCAATGCAGGCCATAAATCTCATATTTTCCATTCCTTAAGTTTTTATTATGGAAAATTATTATTTTATCCGTTCCGCTACGTTAATATTTACCGTACCAATTTTTTCAAGATTAACGATTATAACGATATTATTACGGTTACGAAAATTACTATCACGATTTCAAAACTTTTAATACTTAACATTTTGCTTTATTCGATAATAATTCCCGATTAAAATTTTACCTGTTCCAAATCGTTCGCAGGCTGAGAAATTGGATTTTAGATTTTATTTTATTATTATTTTTTCCCTTTTTCCTTTTTTTTTTTTTTTTCTCTTCCTCTTTTCTTTTTATTCTTCTGCCTGTTTCTGTTTCCTGTTCACTGAGCCTCACCGCCTAGGCGAACACCACTACCGCGACGACACTGTAGTGGCTCTATTACTGCTTCATTCCAAACTGACCGCTTCTCTCTCTCCACACTTGCTCCGACAATTCCCACACCACCGTCTGAATGTCACATGCACACACAATACACACTATTGGACAATCTACACACACATCGAACACACAAGCACACACCCACTGTCGACGATCACACCCACTGGACTGGCAACCTCACCCACGACAATCACTCCCACCGGATGAGTAGAACAACGCTAGTGACTACAACGATCACGAAACACACCCACACATGCACAGCCGAAACACACACATACACAATCACAGAATTACAAACACATACCGCCGGACCACCAACGACGATCACACACCCACATGCACGCCGGACGATCGGCGACTGATCACACACCCACCCACGCAATTGACAGCGAATAGCACGCACACACAAACGATAGAATGGAATAGAATACATACGACTAACCACACACATGCATACGCCTATCACCTCTACACACCACCGGACGAACTTGGACAGAGCATACACACACACATGACGACGGAATGGAACAAAGCACACACACGCATACACGATGGAACACACACCAAACGGCGATGACACACCTACGCACACGATCACTGGATGATCAACGATGAACACACACACACCCACGTCGAAGAAACCACTACGAACGGAACCTACCACCACCGGCAACCCACGACCAACTGAACCTTCTCATCTTTCTCTCGGTTTTTTGATTTTCCTTTTTTCTTTTTAGTGTTGGAATTGAAATGCATGCATTTATATACACACATACACACACACCCCAAACGGCGATAACACACCCATGCACATGATCACTGGATTATCAACGACGAACACACACACACCCAAGTTGAAGAAACCACTATGAACGGAACCCACTACTACTGGCGACCCATGACCAACTGAACCTTCTCATCTCTTTCTCGGTTTTCTAATTTTTCTTTTTCCTTTTTAGTGTTGGAATTGAAATGCATGCATATATATATATATATATATATATATATATATATATATATATATATTCTCAAATTACATTAATCTCCCCTTGATTTTCTTTAAGTTTTCATTTTAACCCAATTGAAAGTTTAATATTCCTTAAAATTATAAATTCACCCCTAAAATTTTATTTTAAATTGAAAATAACACATTCTACCCCATTATTTGCTAAACGTTCTAAAATACGACTAGTGAATATGCATGCGAGACAATTAGGGTCTTACAACCCTTCCCTCTTGAAAGAAATTTTGTCCCGAAATTTTAGTTACCTTGATCGAACAAGTACGAGTATTTATCTCTTATCTTATTCTCTCGCTCCCACGTCGCTTCCTCCACCGAATGACTGTGCCACAACACTTTAACTAGTGAAATCATTTCATCTGCAACACCTAATCTTTTACGACTTAAGATCTGGACCGACTTCTCAATGTATATCAAATCCTCTTCCAACTCGATTGGATGTGAAGTCAACACATGTATGTAAAGGATCTGGCACATATTTCCTATGTATCGACACGTGGAAAATGTTGTGTAATCTGGACAATTCTGGCGATAAGGCAAGTCGATAAGCTGTTGCACCAACCCGTTCTAAGATTTCGTATGGCCCGATATATCTCAGACTTAGATTTCCTTTCTTCCCGAACCTCATTATGCCCTTCCACGCGGATATACGCAAAAACACATGATCGTTCACTTCAAATTCCAACTCTCGCCTACGCTTGTCAGCATAACTCTTTTGTCGACTCTAAGCAATTTTCAATCTTTCCTGAATCACCTTTACTTTGTCTACTGTCATTTGGGCGATATCTGGCATCAGTAATTTCCTTTTTCCCACTTCAGTCCAACAGATTAGAGTCCTGTATCTCCTGCCATACAATGCTTCATACGGGGCCATTTCGATTGCCGAATGGTAGCCGTTATTGTAGGTGAATTCCATCAACGTCAAGTGATCATCCCAGCTACCAGGAAATTCCATAACACAACCCCTCAACATATCTTCCAACGTCTGGATCGTATGCTTTGATTGACCTTCAGTCTGAGGATAAAAGGCGGTGCTGAATTTCAGTTAGGTTCCTAGAGTAGTTTGAAGACTCGGCCAAAACTTCGAAGTAAATCTCAGATCTCGATCCGACACTATAGAAATTGGCGTACCATGTAATCGAATAATCTCGTCAATATACAATTGGGCATACTTATCAAAAGAGTACGTCGTCTTTACGGTAAAAAAAATAAGCAGATTTAGCAAGTCTATAAACGATCACCCATATGGAATTGTGCCCTTTTTGAGTACGGGGTAATCTCAAAATAAAATCCATCGTGATATGCTCCCATTTCCACTCTGGTATAGGTAGAGGCTGCAATAATCCACCTAGACGTTGGTGCTCGATCTTGACTTGCTGACAAATGAGACATCTGGCAACAAATTCAGTAATTTTCCATTTTATTCCATTCCACCAAAGTATTCTCGTAGATCTCGATACATTTTGGTTTTGCCCGGGTGCATTGCGTATGCTGAGCTGTGCGCTTCCTCTAAGATATCCTTCTTGAGATTGACGTCATCAGGTACACACAATCTATTTCTCACCCTCAAGGCCTCATCGTTATCCCTGACACGATAGTCAATTATGTGACCACTCTTCACTTAATCTCTGATCTTCCCCAATTGGGCATCCAACTTATGTGCTTCAATAATACGGTCGATTAATATCGGCCTCAAAGTCAAATTCGCAAGTAACATGGCCGTCTAACCAACCGTCAACTGAACTAGCAAAGATCTCAACTTGGCATACAGATTGGTATGAACAACTTGAATATGTGCGATCGAATCCGCCGACTTCTGACTCAATGCATCTACTATAACATTGGCCTTTCCAGGATGATAGTGGATAGTACAATCATAGTCCTTGATCAACTCTATCCAACGTATCTGCCTCAGATTTAGTTCCTTTTGAGTAAACAAGTATTTCAAACTCTGGTGGTCAGTGTATATCTCACAAGTCTCGCCATACAGGTAATGTTTCTAGATTTTTAAGGCAAATACAATCGCTGCCAATTTCAAATTATGCGTTGGGTAATTACGCTCATGATTCTTTAATTGTCAGGAGGCGTATAAAATCATGTGACCATGTTGTATCAGTACACATCCTAGTCTCTGATGTGACGTGTCACTGTAGATCACAAAGCCAACTCCTTCAGTTAGAAGGGAGAGTATTGGTGCATATATCAGTCTATTCTTCAGCTCTTGAAAACTCTATTCATATTTATTTGTGCACTCTAATTTAAATTCCTTATGGGTCAATTAGGTCAATGGGGCAGCTATAACAGAGAATCCCTGCACAAACCGACGATAATAACTCGCCAATCCCAAGAAACTTTGAACTTCGGTCACACTTTTCGGTCTCTCCTATCGCACCATGGCTTCGAATTTCTATGGATCTACTTGAATACTATCTCCTGAGATAACATGCCCCAAGGATACCACTCGATCCAACCAGAACTCATATTTACTGAATTTCACATACAATTGCTTCTCTCGCAATGTCTACAACACAATCTGGAGATGCTCTGCATGCTCTACTCTACTTTGGGAATAGATCAGTATATCATCAATGAACACGATAATAAACTGATCTAGATAAGGTTGGAAGATCTGATTCATCAAATCCATAAAGGCAGTAGGGGCATTTGTCAACACGAATGGCATAACTAAGAATTCATAATGCCCATATCTCGTACGAAATGCCGTCTTCGCCACGTCACTGTCTCTGACTTTCAACTGATGATATCCTAATCGAAGATCTATTTTGGAAAATACCCTGGCCTTCTGCAATTGGTCAAACAGATCATTAATTCTAGGCAACGGGTATTTATTACGAACCGTCACCTTATTCAACTACTGGTAATCAATACACATCCTTAACGTACCGTCTTTCTTCTTTACGAATAACATCGGGGCTTCCTATGGAGAAACACTAGGTCTGGTAAACCCACGGTCTAACAGATCTTGCAACTGAATCTTCAATTCCTTCAGCTCGGTAAGCGCTATACGATAGGGTGGGATTGATATCAGAGCAGTTCTTGGAAGTAACTCGATAGTGAATTCCATCTCCATATCCACTGGCAACCCTGATAATTCTTCTGGAAACACATCGTGAAAATCCCTGACCACTGGAATATCTTCCACCTAAACTTCAGTCTGTCTGGTGTCAATCACATGCGTGAGATATCCCTGACATCCCTTCTTTAATAACTTCTTGGCCTCCAGGATTGAAATTAAGCTAACAGGGGTAATGATTCTGTCCCTCGAAAATATCAACTTTGGCTTGCCTAAGACCCGAAAGATAACTTCATTTTTAAAACAATCCACCATGGCATGATAACCAGAAAGCAAATCCATACCCAATATCACATCAAAATCATCATACTCAAGGGTAGTAGATCTACTAATAACTCTCTATCACTAATCCAAACCACACTGTCTTTATACGCACTATTTATCAACTCAGACTCACCTACTAGAGTAGAGATAATGGTATTATATAGCAGGGAAGTAGGAAATTTGCCTATATGCATCATGAAGGTTGTCAAAACAAATGAATGAGTAGAACTGAGATCAATAAGTACACGTGTATCTCTATCATATAAAGACATGATACCTGTAACCACATCTGGAGTAGCCTGGGCATCCTGTCGAGTAGTAGTAAAAACATGACCCTGCGTCGGAGGTCTACCAACAGATCTTTTACCACGCCCCTGGGCAGTACTAGGGCCAACACTACCCCCACTGCTCGCAGAAGGTGCAGAAGGGACAACAGATTTCAGACAATTCAAATCTATATGACTTGGCTCATAACAACATAAACATACGGGACTCGCCATAGGACAGTCTCTGATAAAGTGATCCACATTGGTAGCATACAAATACCCCGACTCGACTAAATGGCTGATTCCTCCTCAGCCCTTGCTGGTCGACACTCGATCCAGATACACTCTGCTGTCTCCCGGAGTATGACTGTCGTGGACCACGACTTCTAGTAGATTGGCCAATCGATGGGGCCCCGAGCAACCAGCGGTCGAGATATTGTTCCCTGAAAGTGCCACCTGGATATCTACTAGGCGACTCAAATCAGCTCTTTTTGTACTGTTCGCGGCTCTCGGCGACTTCCTGAACATCCCTTTCTACTAATTTTGCCGTATTCACCAATTTAGCGTAACTCTTAATTTGTCTGCTCGTCAGCCTAGAACGAATTTCTAAATTGAGCCCTTTTTGGAATTGTTTGCATTTCGTTTCTTCCGCTTTTACAAGATAAAAAATAAAACGGGACAAGGCATCGAATTTAACCTCGTACTGCTGGATGGTCATCTTCCCCTACTTCAAAACTATGAACTCTTCCTCCATCTGGAACCGATAAGACTCAGGAAAATATTTCTCATTGAACACCGCAACAAAATGATCCCAAGTGATCTCCTTGCCAGAAACTGCAATCAATCTCTTCATCTTTTCCCACCAGTGTTCGGCTTCTTCTTTCAGCTGGAAAGTGGCAAGAGGTACTCGGCTATCGTCAGTAATCCCTATAACCTCAAATACATGCCCTACACCTCTCAACTAGTTCTCGACATCAGCTGGACCCGCTGTTCATGTGAAAACTGGAGGATCCAGCTCCTTGAATCTTTTCAACAATATTTAATTTAATAACATAACTACCACTCGTGTGCCAAACCCATCTACCGACACCCTAACTCAAGGTCCACCACTGGCTTAACAAACTGACATGTCTACAGAACCTATAATCTAGGCTCTGATACCACAAATTGTTACACCCCACTCCGGGTGACCGTCACTCGAGGTCGGGTGTGACGTTGGCATGGCTCTCCCAGTCCAACCAACCAAACACATCTATACATATATATATATATATATATATATATATATATATATACATACATACCCAGACACACGCGTACCACTATCAATATTTTTTTCTACAAACAAAAAATACCTCATACCCATTTCCAAAAAAATATGGGATACACCCATCCCCAAATATATACAACAAAAATCACCAAAAAATACTGAACCTTCTGATCGGCCCACTCCCAAAATGACACTACCTCCAAACTCTACCTAGTGCCAGTGGTGGACCCACTCCTATTTGCGGTACCTGAAACTAATTTTTTTTATTGGTGTACTGTTTTCATAATAAAAACGTTTTGTATGGATTAAGTATAAGAATTTAAATACTACGTTGCAAAATATAATATTATATAATCACATACCGTATGGAAAACCAGTTTCTCTGTCACCATTGAAATAAGTCATATATTTAAAACACCAAATCCAAATATTTTAAGTCAACCAATGCAACAAAATATTATATTGACGACAATCCATTTTAAATTAATATGTCTAAACCAAATCAATCAAGGCAGTTCACCATATAATAAAATACCCCACACCACTTTCCGACTAGCTATAGCGTCGTTTTTACCTTACAATCGGGAGTTGCAATGGTACCGTAACACCCGCAGGATTTGCACTCCTGACGAGTCAATTAACCACCTGCAAGATTAATCCTCCTGATAGGTCATAATATCAACAACCACCTGCCAGATTAACCCTTCAGACAAGTCATGATATCAACAACCACCTGTCAGACTAACCCTCCGGGCATGTTATAATATCAACAACCACCTACCAGACTAACCCTCTTGATAAGTCATCATATCAACAACTACATGCCAGACTAACCCTCCGGACAAGTCATAATATCAACAACCACCTGTCGGACTAACCGTCTGGACAGGTCATAACCATCCCGCAGGATATACCCTCCTGACGGGATTAAAACTATGGCATAGTCGGATACAAAACCACCATCTACATTTAGAAATCTACTTGACCTATATAAGTTGTAAAATTATCCAATTTTTAATAAAACACATTTTCCCACAATTTATACGATTTTTTTTTTGTATATTTACATAGAAGACAGTACACTCACCTCGATTTCCGCATAGCAAAAATAGCACCGTCCAAAACCTACCGGGATGTTGGCGCCTGTGAACCTAACAACGATAGGCCTAAATTAATATTTTATTTTAAAATAACTTAACATGCAATGCAGGACCTAAATCTCATATTTCCCATTCCCCAAGTTTTTATTATGAAAAATTATTATTTTATCCGTTTCGCTACGTTAATATTTACCGTACCAATTGTTTCAAGATTAACGATTATAACGATATTATTAAGGTTACGAAAATTACTATCACGATTTCAAAACTTTTAATACTTAACATTTTACTTTATTTGATAATAATTCCCGATTGAAATTTTACCTGTTCTGAATCGTTCCCAGGCCTAGAAATTGGATTTTGGATTTTATTTTATTATTTTTTTCCTTTTTCCTCTTTTTTTTTTCCCTTCTGTTTTTTTTTTATTCTTCTGCTTGTTTCTGCTTCCTGTTCGCTGAGCCTCACCGCCTAGGCGAATGCCACCGCCGCGGTGATACTGCAGTGGCTTTGTTATTGCTTCATTCCAAACTGACCGCTTCTCTCTCTCTCCTCACCAGCTCCGACGACTCCCACACCACCGTTTGAATGTCACATGCACACACAACACACACTATTGGACAATCCACACACACACACCGAACACACAAGCACACACCCACCGTTGACGATCACACCCACCGGACTGGCAACCTCACCCACGACAATCACTCCCATCGGATGAGCATATCAATGTCGACGACTGCAACGATCACGAAACACACCCACACATGCATAGCCGAAACACATACATACACAATCACAAAATTACATACATATACCGCCGGACCACCAACGACGATCACACATCCACATGCGCGCCAGACGATCGGTGATTGATCACACACACACCCCCACGCAGTCGACGATGAATAGCACGCATACACAAATAATGGAATGAAACAGAATACACACGACTAACCACACACATGCACACGCCGATCACCTCCACACACCGCTGGACGAACTTGGGCAGAGCGTATACGCACACATGACGACAGAACGGAACATAGCACACATACACATACACGACGGAACATACACTAAACGGCGACGATACACCCACGCACACAATCACTGGATGATCAACGAAGAACACACACACACCCACGTCGAAGAAACCACTACGAACGGAACCCACCACTGCCGGCGACCCACGACCAACTGAACCTTCTCTTCTCTCTCTCGATTTTCTAATTTTTCTTTTTCCTTTTTAGTGTTGGAATTGAAATGCATGCATTTATATATATATATATATATATATATATATATATATATATATATGCATGAAAATAGTGGCATGATCTTGATTCCTTGCGTTGCTATGTTGGTTTCTTTGATTTTGTTGATCTCAACAACATATAAATATATATTTTCTCAAATTACATTAATCTCCCCCTGATTTTCTTTAAGTTTTCATTTTAACCCAATTCAAAGTTGAATATTCCTTAAAATTATAAATTCACCCCTAAAATTTTATTTCAAATTGAAAATAACACATTCTACCCCATTATTTGCTAAACGTTCTAAAATGCGACTAGTGAATATGCATGCATGACAATTAGGGTCTTACATGACATGACAAGAAAATAGTCAGGAGGGAGTTCAGCCCAGGCCAACAAGTTCTGTTGTTCAATTCTCGGTTGAGGCTCTTTCCCAAAAAATTGAAGTCCTGGTAGTTTGGCCCGTTCCAGATCAAGTATGTATTTTTGTTCGACTCCGTCGAATTGGAAGGCGATGACGGACTCATTTTCCGAGTCAATAAAGAGAGTATCAAGCATTACTTCGAAAACGAAGAGTGAGTTGTGGAGAGTATCTCCCTCGTTGACGACTGAGATAAAATTTGCTAAGTCCAGCTGGGGACAGTAAATCAAGCACTTTTTGAATGAAAACTGAGGGTATAATGTTTACTCGTCTTTTGCTATTATGTACTTTTTGGAAGCTGGAATGGTCTCAAAGCGTGTTTGGAGGTGAAATGAGGACTTTGGATACTCGGGGTAGTGTTTTATAGTTAAAAACGTTGAAGTAGCGAAGTAGAAGCAAGTGATGTGGAGCCTTGTTGTGAAAAAATGCAGAAAACAAGAAAAGGTTGCAGGGATCCCACCGCTGCAGCGATCAAATGACCACTGCGGCACCAGAATGTCAGTAGACATTTTGGCCTTTCACCGTTGCAGCGATGATCCCACCGCTGCAGTGGTGATGCCCCTATTCAGATTTAAGGGGTGTTGCTTCTTCTAAACCGCCACAACACTCCCTAAACTCCAAAATCTCTCAAAATTCCTCCTCCCAAACCATTTCAAATCCAAAAATCCATAATTCCATATTCCAAATTAAAGATTTCCACTATCTTTTATCCACTAAAAATCAATCTTGAACCCCATTTTTTGCGATTTTCTTCATCACATTGGGTTTTCGGGTTGATTTTTGGTGATAACAATATGTTTATGGATAGTTTCATTGTTTGATATAAGATTTGATGCCACATCTTTGAATTTTTGTTTAAATCGTTGTGATTGGTATGTGCGCTTTGCGGTTACTTGGTTTTCTTGACGGTATTAATTCGTTTGGTTGGTTTGCATTGTTCATTTGTGATTGGGATGCCATGTTTTGTGATTGTGATTGATAGGGGTAATGCCTAAATGATCCGCCTCTAAACGGGCAAGGGGAAAAGGTTCTGGTTCACAAGTGGGCGGTGCCGCTTCGGACTATGACTCTGGCCGCTTTATTTCAAAACAAGACGAAGAGCATTATAATCGATTCAAATAGAAGTGGGCGTGCATTCGGCAACAAGGATTTGGGGAATTGGAAGATCTTCCAGCAGAGTTCTTGAATGTGATACGAAGTCGAGGTTGGGTGTAATTTTGTCAAACACCATCCTGGGGCGAGGTTGCTCTAGTCCGTGAATTTTTCACTAATATTGTTGAACCTTAGAACAATCAGACAAGGGTCTGAACTCGTCCCATCGTCTTTAGTCCCGAAAGAATAAATGAAGTTTTGGGGTTGGTTGCGCTAGAACGATCTCAAAACCCGTATGGAGATAGTGACCCAAGCATGAATACGGTGATCTGGGCGCTAACCACTGGAAATGTTGAATGGATACATACGAGGCTGGGTCTCGCCATCTTCCTGTCCAAATTCTGGAATCCAATTTCGAAGATATGGTACCATTTCATATGTGCGAGCCTCCTCCTGACATCTCACTTATCCAACGTCTCAAGAGAACGTGCCATAGCGCTATATGCTATTCAGACGGAGAAGCCATTAAATGTGGGGTTCTTGATTTATTCATCAATTCTTCATGTCGTCCAAATAACCAAGGCCGGTTTGCCCTTCTCGTCTCTCCTCACTGATCTGTTTAGACGGGTTAGTGTTGTGATATTAAGGGATAGCCCTTGTCCCCTTGTCAAACCTCTGGATTTCCCAATCATGAATCGCATATAGAAAGGAGAGGCGCAAGGCCCAGGAGAGCAAGAAGAATTGCCAACAGAAGAAGAAACAAGGCCTTTTGAGACCCTAGTTCCAGAAGCTCCCAGCAGCCCCACGATCACATTGGATAGTGATCACCAAGGGCTCTAGGAAATCCGGCTGGACAATACCATTCTTCGACAAGATTAGTACAATATCAGAAATAAAAATGCTGAGCTCCAGATATTCTTGGACCAATATACTCGCCAGCAGGATCAAGTCCAGTGGCTCATTGGTGCACACATCGGCTTCGATATGAGCACCTATCCACCAATGCCGCAATTCCCGCTACACCTATTGCAACCGCCACACAATCCTTTTCGACGAAACGGTGGTGGCAATGACATTCCTCCCGGTGGACGGTAGGAAGTGAGGCTTTCACGTCTCACCTCCTAGGTATGTGTTTGCAACCCATTTTTATCGTCATTGCTATAAACTGCTATTGGGTTCGCTGCTTAGTCAGTGTGGACGCTGCCTACTTTAAGTTTGGGGGGGGGATGTGCATCATGTTTTGTTTTTTATGAGAAGAATGGAAAAATTTGATGTATTATATTGGACTAGATATGTTTAGTTTTTGTGAAGGAAGTTTTATGTATACTTAGTTTTATGTTTTGTAGACATTTTGATGTATGTAGTAGACTTTATAGTTAAGTTTTAATCTAGTTTTTGTTTAAGCATGTGTGAATGATTAGTGTAGAGTATGTATGTTAGTGTTTAGATTTAGTGTAGATATGTTTATGTATGAAGTAGTATTTGTGTGTTGAGTTCGCCTGGGCCATTACCCGATGATGAAAATTATCCCCTAATTGTATATCGAGGTCGGGGGTGATGCCCATTCATGTGTGTTCTGTGTGCTTGGCATGCCGATTAGTAAAAATCATTTTGATCCTAAATCACACGATCACATAAACTCATTGTATAACTATTTGAACGATTTGACGGCGATTATTCAGTAATAAGTTCATGACAGATTTGAGGAATCTAGAACTTGATTGGGGGAAACTTGAGGTGAAATCCTAGGTGAGGTAGTTCAGGAGACATGATTTAGGCCTTCAATTTTTTTTTTTTGGCTCAAGCCTTTGAAGCTAACCTTGTAAAATTTTTATCCCTCGTTACCCTGTCGAAGCCTATAACCATTTCAATTCTAAACACATACCAAATACCCTAGCCAATTAAAATTTTTACAAACCTTTGTCGTCGATCCTTAGGCACAAATTGAGTGAAATCAAGTTAGCATTTGTTTTTATTACTTGAAGTGAGCAGTTAAGTTTTGGACGAACTTTTTATTAGTTCGGTATTAGTATTAGTGTACTCACTTTTCATTTTTCAATTTTATTCACACGCCCCTTTAATTGTACAAAATTGAATAAGTTTGGGGGTGTGATTTAATTTGTCTAAAAAAAAAAACTATGTGAATATAGTTTTATTTTCGTTTCTTTTAACAAGTGAAATTTTTAAATTCTTGTTCAGGGTTGTGTTTTAAATATTTGGGGTTATGAGAGTTAATGAGCAACAAGCGTTTATGCCTCGGGTATTGTTGAATTATAACGATTACCTATTTTCTATTCCTGAGATACCCTTGGCTATTTTTCAAAAGTCAATCCAAGCCCTATTGATCTCTGTGAATTTACGAACCTACGTAAGTGGATAGTCAAGCCCAGTCAAGCATATGGTTTTCCTAATCCTTTTACGGTTTAAGTCATGAGCTTAGTTATTGAATAATCCAATCCGGTGTTTGGATAGTTATATATTTGAGTTCTCACACACACACTTTGAATGGATCTAGACTGGTTTTTACTGACATTGAGTGTTGAAATTCTAGAACACCACGTAGTGTGTTTTATTCCTGAACTTGATCTGATTAGGGGCTGTTGAGGGAAGAACAACTTAGTTTATGTTATTGAGCTTGGAACTCGCATGCGTTTAGTTCTTATTTGTTAATGTTTTTTTGTTTTTAGTTTAGTAGTTAGTTAATTAGTACTTCTAGTTTATTTAAGTATTAGGATGTTTTGCTCGAGAACTAACAAAATTCCAAGTTTGGGAGTATTTGATAGGTTGAAAATACATATCTACTTCTACGCCGAATTTGATAGTTTTTGAATGTTTTAGTAATATTTTATTGCAGTTTTGTTTACTTTGATGTACATCAGGTATAGGGACGTAAACAATCAATAAACAAGCAAAATGGTGGAAAAGCGGAGAAAAAGTGATGAAAAGAAACAAGGATTCAAATCAGCACATCTACCGCTGCAGTGGTCAAGCCACTGCTGCAGTGGTCAAGCCACTGCTGCAGTGGTCAAGCCACTACTGCAGTGGTGAAACTACTGGGAGTGCAGAAAGTTCACTGCCGCAGTGGTCAGGCCCTACTGCAGTAGTAAAACAACAGAGAGTTTGGGCAACATTTCACCGTAGCAGCGGTGAAGCTGCCGACATGCCCACTGCTGCAATGGTCACTCTGCAGATATTTTAGATATGTTTTTAGATATTTTGAGCCTTGTTATAAACCACTTGTTCTCCCATTTGCCAAAAATGTTTTATACATGATCTTAAGCTTATTTTGGAGAGCTTAAATATGAGATTCACATTTTGGAGAGGAGAAAACACTTCTGAATCAATCTTTGGCGACAGTGGACCACTCCACTTTAAGATTTGATATTTCTTTCTTTGTTTCTATCTTTGTAACTTAACATTTTATTGTGAATTATGATGAATCCTTCTTGTTTTAATGTTTCAATGGTTGTGACCATAGTAGGCTAGATAGATATTATCTAGGGATCGATGTAGTTCATGTATATACACGTTTGATTGAATATACATTTCTTTAATGGTTGTTTGTATAAATTCAATTGTGTTTACTATTTTATTACAATCTTAATATGCTTGTCATAGTATTAGGGTTGGTTTTGAGAATACGGGGTTTGATACTCGGGAGAGGTAACCCCGGATTCGGACTAGGGTTAAACACATCACGACGATCTAACGACCCGGGAGGGCATTAAAAAGTGTGCAATCCATGAGGTTGGGTCAAGACTCATGTGACTAAGGTTCGTATAGACATTGAGGGGGACTTCAGCGTTGACGCAAAATCATATATTCGCTCACTTTACACTTGGGAGAGGTAGTGAGCAAGTTTACAATACCTAGATTGTTGGATAGGATAAATATCGTTATTGTTAACTAAGTGAAGTCAAACATGTATTAAGTGAATAAAATCAATCCCTAGGTAATCCATTTAATTAGAATTAACCCAATAGTTGTTAGTTTAATTTAGTTTTTAATTAATCAAACTCAAAACAATTCTTGAACCATCTTGATAATATAAGACTATGCCAATTGTGGTATTCAATTAAATCCAAACACGTTTCCTAGAGGATGATATCCAATCATAAGATCCACTTTACTAAAACTTGACCTCGTGCACTTGTGAGTTAAATTAAGGCGTGAAAAAGTCATGTTCAGACAGCCTCAGGCATAAGAGGTTATCTTACGAACCCTGCCTCTAATCTCGATGCAGCTCTAGATAGAGGTACCTGCTTCCACAATGCCGACCTAAGAGAAGCAACCAATAAAGATCAGGAGCGATACCAAAAGAGAAAAAACCAAGGCCGAAGAAATGCTAACCAAGGCTCAGGGAGTAAAAAGATTATAAGCTAAGGATTAGGACCTTAAGACACCATGGTGCCCGGGTTGTGGCCAGCCATGTGAGGGCTATGCCCTGAGAAGAAGCCGTGGTAGAGAGCTATTTTTTCAATGTGGAAACGGTTCTCTATCAGATACAAGGCACAAGGGGAATAGTTGGGCTCTCAACCAAGGTAAGGTCTCATTTCATAGAGGAGATTCAAGATGAGGTGTTGCCTAGACGATTTACCTATCCCCAGATGACTCCTTATGATGGGACGTCGGACCATATGGACTATTTGTCCATCTTCAAGTTACACTTAGACATGCACACGGCCTTAACGGCATTGAGGTACAAGTCCTTCCCACAAAGCCTAGTCCAAAAGCCTAGTATCAATGTCTATCTCCACATTTCGTGAGCTCAAGCAGTTCTTTCTTACTCAATTCAGTCGCTCGCACCACAAACTAAAGACTATGACACACATTGTCGCCCTCCAACAAGAGCTCGGTGAGACTCTGTACAATTACATGGAGTGGTTTAACCAAGAGGTAATCGCATGTGATGATCTTTTCGACGTCGTGGCAATGAATGTCTTTATTGATGATCTCAGGCATAGGAGGTTATCTTATGACCTTTGCTCGAACCTCGCCCCTAATCTCGATGCAACTCTAGATAGAGATACCTGGTTCGACAATGCCAACTTGAGGGAAGAGACCAAGAAAGACCAAGAGAAAAACCAGAAGAAAAAGTTAAGGCAGAAAAAAAAATGCTAAGTAAGGCTCAAGGAGCGAAGAGATTGCCAGCCGAGGATTAGGACCTTTGCCAAGGATTGAAGTCCACTGCCTTCCCTAGGGCATTGCCAGCAAGGGTTCACGCCATTCACGGCCTCCGTGGCTACCATCTATACAGAAATTCTATGAGGGAGTTCTTTCCCCCTCCTCTACCTCTGAGAGAAAAGTTTATGGGGAGGTCCCTGAACAAATATTGCGAGTTTTACCGGGACCGAGGCCACTCCATTGAGGATTGCTTCTAGCTTAGAAAGAAGATGGAAGCCCTTTTTTAAAAAAGGCTATCTTGGCAATTACATTAGGAGAGAGAATAGAGAACCAAGGTGTTGGCCCAAAGAACTACCAAAGAGTAGGGTGAATTGGGTAGTTACTAAATTCAAACAATTGAGTCCTTTAAATACAAATAATTAATTTTCTTAAATCAATTATTATCTTGTTATGCAGTGGAAACGTGTTTACTTCTAAATGTACACCCAAACACAATATAAAAAAATAAGTAATGCAACTCACAACAATATATTTTGGTTCGATAAGATACTCTTACCTACATCCAATCCCTCGAGCTCCATGGAGATTCACAATCCATGAAACCTCTGATTCTTTTCCTAGGCAGGAACCCAACCATTACAATCTCGCTTCTTTTCACAGGCTCCAAATCAATCTTTGCAATTATCCATTTCACAGGCTCAGGAAGAACCCTATTGTTTTTTACTATACTCAAGATTAACCTAATTTTATTACAGGAAGAATCAAAATCTAATCTTTTTAACAGGCTAATGATCAAACATAATACTTCCTCACACTTTTACACTTATCCTTTTCGCTGGCTTAGAAAGAAAATTTACAATCACTCAATCTATTACCAGAAGAATCAGAACCTAGTTCTTTTCACGGGAAAAAAATTGTTGGCCTAGTGGAATACCCAAGAGGGGGGGTGAATTGGATAATTAAAAATTTATCAGAATAAAAATTTAATAAATCAAATAATTAATTTTAATCCTAAATTAATTATTATCTTTATATCACAGTGGAATTAAATAATCAACTAAGTGCACATCAAACAACAAAAAGAAATAAAATAAATATTGCAGTACACCAAGATATATCCTAGTTCATCAAGCTACTTTTGGCTAGTTCAATCCTCTGAGCCCCATAGAGATTCGCACCAACTAATACTCAAGATCCCTTTAAAGGTAGGAACCAAACCCTCACACCGATTATTTTACAAGCTCAGAATCAATCTTTACAATATCCTTTTCCCAGGCTAAGGAAGAACATCTATTTTTTACAGGCTAAAGAATAGCCTAATTCTTTTTAACACTAAGATCAAAGAATCAAAACCTCACCAATCACTCCAAATATCCTTTTACCTGGTAAGGATTGAACTGTTACAAATTTGACTAAAAAACACAATTCTATCCAAGAAGAATCACTACCTCAATCTCTTTACATGAAGAGATTGAAAATCGGTTACCCTTGATTAAATACCCCTAACAGTATTTAACCCATCACACTACTCACTAATACAAATTAATAAGCAAAAAATCTCACTCGGAGTTTCTACTACTTCAGATAAATAATAACTCAATTAATATCCCAAGTCTAGTGATAGAAAAATGTGAGATTCAAAAACCGAATTTAAACAATATATGAGTAGTAAATAATTTAGCACGTAATCCGATTTAAGAAATTGTTTATAAAAATAATTTCTTCAATAAAGAATCAAAAAACAATTTCTAAAGATCAATTTTAAAAAATAAACAAGTAATGCACAATTAGAAAGTAATTGAAAATATCTCACCCGGAATCCACAGAATAAATAAATAAAGCAATATAACTTCAAATCCGGTAGTAGCAAAGATTGATAACAATTGATCTTCAAGATCGCCTCTCAGAATAGCTCACACAATATCTCAGAATGATGACTCTTATAACAACTCACAAATTATCTTAACTTTTATGCTCTCTCGATATTTATTTATTTTAAAATTTGCAGGTCTATATATATAGGAAATAAATCAGCTCTCTAACGTCTAGTTTCCATGTGTCATGACAATTAAATGCTCTCTTAGACCCCATATATTATTATGACTTTATTTTGGTTCAATACACTTAATAATAGCTTTTAAAACTTTCAATTAAGCCCCCCAAATATTTCTCAATCTCAATTAATTAGAATATAATAAATTTTATGTACCAAATTGAGAAACATTAAAAATTAATGAACCAAATCAATAGGATTTAAAACGTTAGGTGTCTTAAATATAATAATATCCCTGAAATCTCTCTCAAATCCCAACAAAAAATTGCTACTTTTCATATAATCTGGGAATAAACAGAATCCTGAAACAGCACGTCCGGTCGACCGGTCAGTTGACTGCCCTATTCAGGATGTAGCCAAGTCATCGCTGCTGCGTTCATAGGTCGACCTGTGTATCGACTTGGATATTCAGAGAGTTCGTTTTGCCTTCACCGGTCGACCTACCTGCCGACTTAGAGATACAGAGAGTTCAGTTTCTCTTCACTGGTCGACCTGCCTGTCGACTTAGAGATACAAAGAGTTCAGCTTCTCTTCACCAGTCGACTTGCCTATCGACTTAGAGATACATGTTGTTTCTGCTACTTGGTCCAGTCGACCTATCAGTCGACTTACATCTGCTAGATCTCTTTTCTGAACTTGTTTTTAACTCTTTCTCTTTTACGTTTTCGCCCCTTTAACCATTTTCTTTTCTAAATATGATCCACTAATATTCTTATATTCCATTTTAGTCAATTATAAATATTTTTTTTCAAACACACATACGAGCAAATATTTTCATCTTATCAAAACAAACATAAATAAAAACTTTTTGTGCCGTGTGTGTGTTCCTAATTAGGATATTAAGAGTTGAAATTCACCGAAATTATTTTTCTTAATTTCTTCAAACTCTTAATTCTTCATCATCTTAGACATCATCATTTACCATCTATTTAATTTGCATCTTCATCATTGGAACTTAAATAATTGAAACACTGAAGTATAACGTTAGTTTCACCAAAATATCAACACTTAATTGTTCATCAAAATCTTAGGATCAACAAGAATTAACTAACCTTTTTGCAAGGCAAAGATGAAGTCATAACCTTTTTCACATGAAAAAGATTGAAACCGTAGCTACCCTGACTAGACAACGTCTCAAACGTGTCTAATCCATTCAAACTCAGAAATACAAAAAATTACAAGTTTCTTTCCACAAGAAGCTTCTACCACCTCAATACAGATATACTCAATTAATGTCCCGAATAATTACTATGTGATAGATACAATGTGAGGCAAATAAAACCAGATTAATAAATAAAGTGAGTAACACAAATTTAGCACGTAATCTGATAATCAAACAGAAATCGTTTAAAATAAAAATTTTAGGATTTTAAGTTTAAAAACATTTTTTAGCAATCCTAAACCAAAAAATCAAGATAAATATAACTTTAAAAAGTAAGTAATAAAGTTTGGATAAATATCACCAGGAAAACACCAAAGTCAATAATAGTGGCGTGATTAGAACTCAAATTGGAGATACCAAACAAAAAGCGTTTTAGATCAAGAACTTATATAAAATCTCTCGTAGAAATCTCAACAAAAATCTCACTCTTATAATAGCTTAAACTGATGTTCTTGATGTTCCTAATTCAATTTCCGCAGGTCTCTATTAATAGACCAATAACTAGCCATCTAACGGTTTGTTTTTCAAAGATATGCCATAAAATGACATTCTAAGACCTTATATATCATAACCTTTCACTATAGGTATGTTGAACTTAAAAATATCTTTCAAATCTTACTTTTAAGTCCATAAAATTATTCTTAATTTAAAACCACACAAATAGGAAGAACTAAATTATTTAAATTAAAAGAATCTAAAAATATATGGATCATATCAATAGGGATTATTAAATAGGTTGTTTATATTCGATATATATTCAAATCCCCCAAATTTCTATCTTGGAATCTTAAAAAATGGATAGTTTTTTACCAAGAGACCAAATCAACTGAATCTTTAACTAAAGCAGTCGGTTGACCGACTTGCTCAATTCGGTTGACCAACTGTGCCAGGCTCTAATTTAGCCATTGGCACAACACTATTCGGTTGACCGACCCTACCAAGTTGATTGACCAATTGGATTAGTGTGTTTTCAATTTCCACTATTTCATCTACAGGCTCATTCAATTAACTAACCCTTTTTATTCGGTTGACTGATTGGATCAGTGTGCTACCTTCCTTTCCCATTTCAAATATTATTTTAAACATTTGACCGATTATTTTTCTTGGTTGACCGAATTGACCTGAAAACACAACGTTTTATACTTTAAAACACATTTTTTAATTAGGTCAATTATTAAAATCATTTCACATAAGGAGCACATACAATATCTCATTTTAAAATTTTAAACTTATCACTTATTATCATGACACACACAGAATTAATTCATTTTAAGTGTCGTCTGTGATCCTAATTCAGGTTGCATTAAGAGTATATAAGTAAAGAGTTTTTTTCACCTATTTTTCTTCAGCATCTTTAAAACTCTTCATATCTTCATCATGTCCATCTTGCACCCTTTATGTTTTCTTCGTCAAATCTTCTTCTTAATCAAACGCATGAAACTATAAATCTAAAACACTTGATAAAATCATTAGTTTTACTAAAAACATCAATGCTTAATTGTTCATCATAACCTTGGATTCAACACAAGGTATGAAAAGAATAACCACAGAGAAGATCACCGGGTTCAAAAAAGAAGAGAAAATTGTGGTTGACTCCGCCCAGAGAAGAAAATGCTGGAGACGAGGATGATTAACACGTGGATGGTGAGATCAACGTTATCCATTAATGATTTAGCTCGAGGAGGGGGGAGAAACATCATTATCCAGAAGAAGACATGAGTACAAGGCTAAGAGAAAAGTTGACAAGAATGTGTACAAGGTTAGCATAGTAGATACTGCATCGCACAACGTCATCTCCTTTAGCGGGGCCTACCTTAGGCGAGTGCATGTGCCGCATGATAATGCTCTAGTCATCATGACCCTAATTAACCACTTCAAGATGGGGAGAATCCTGGTCGATCGAGGAAGCTCCGTCAACATCATCTTCAAATAGGCTTTCGACAAGATGAAGGTAGAAGCATCTGCCCTACAGCCCATAAAGTCACATTTGGTTTGTTTTAGGAGAGACGTGGTCATTTCAGTAGGATGGGTATCCTTGCTGTTAGGTGGGGACCACACTCAGATCATTAATAATATGGACGTGGTTAGTTGTAGACAGACCCTCGCCCTACAATACAATTATAGGCTGACTAACAGTGTCCGTCCTCAAGGCAGTGAGCTCTCCCTACCACGAGATAATGAAGTTCCCTACCAACCATGGTATGAGAGAGGTAAGGGGGGACAAAGAATGTTCGAGGGCCAATGCCCAAAGGGCATTGTAAAAAAAAATTAAAATTGACGATGGAGCCTGAGCTCGGGGGTCCCAAGCTCACGGCCTTGGATGAGGGGCCCGGGCCTGTGCCCATTGATGATCCCCGCGACAAGGATCGTAGTCCCTGGCCACACAAAGAGCTTCTGGAGGTATAAATCCACCTGACTATTGAGGGGAGAATGATTAGAATAGGTGCTAAACTCGGCCCCGAGCAGAAAGCTAAGCTCACTGACCTTCTCCAGAGGAACTATGACGTCTTCGCATGGTTACATGATGAGCTTCCAGTGATTGACCCTAAGGTAGCCATGCACCGACTTTATGTTGACCTACACCACCCGCCCGTGAGGAAAAATGGAGAATGTTTTACCCTAATCACCAAAATATCATTGAAGAGAAAATAAACAAGTTAATAAAATTGAACGTGGAGGAGGAGGTCAAGTTTATGGACTGGATCTCCAATGTGGTCCTCACCCCTAAGGCCGAAAACAAGTGGTGGCTCTGCGTCGACTTCAAGGACTTTAAGAAGGCATGCTCCAAGGACTTTTTTAGTCTCCTGAGGATCGACATAGTACAGAAACGGTATTTTGACCGCCCTGCAAAATTTTATACTTTGTTTTATAGTTAAATTTATATTATTTAATTTTATTTTCATTATAATTTATTCCAGAAAATATAAAAAAAATGATAAAGAAAAAGAAAAAAGAAAAGAAAGAAAATCAAAATAAAGAAAGGGGTTAAGAATTGAGAAAAGATGAAAACTGAGGAGTAAAATGAAAAGGGGAGAAAGGGGAGGGGCCCTCCCCTTATCAAACTAAGAGAGAGAGAATAGAAGAGAGAGAGAAAGAGAATGAGAGAACTGAGAAAGATAGAGAGAATAGAAGGGAGAGAAAAAAAAGGGGGCGTCTTTTTTGTCAGGGCACAAGAAAGAGGAGGGCAGGCATGCCCCTACTTTGTTGATTGTGTGTGTGAGAGAGTGTATGTGTGTGTGTGAGAGAGAGAGGGGGGGGAAAGTGACAGAGAAGTCAAAATGGTGAGTGAGGCTTCTGTTGGCCGCGCGTGCTTGTGTGCACATGAGAGAGAGAGGGGCGGTTATGGGCGGGTGATCTCACGTGCCCGCAACTATAGGACTTTTTTTTTTTTTTTTTTTCAATTTTCACCCATTCCCAGTCCAATTTGGACTAGGCTTTGGCGGCCAGACCTAGTTTTTAGGGTATCCTCGTGTTTTTTACACCGCATCATTTCCTATAAATAAGGTCTTTCTCTTTCTAATTTATTCATTCGGAAATTGAAAGGAACCACCCATAGAAGAGTGATTCTCAAAATCCTTTCGGGAAGCCTTCTGCAAGAAAGAAAAACCGGAGCATCGAGATTCTTAACTTAAAACATGTATGTTTTTCTTTTATTTTTTCAATTTATTTAAATATTACATAATTTAAATTCCTGTAAGTTTTTTATTTCTTTTAATTGTCTGATGACTCGATGAAAAACACTGGGAGAAGGTTCCTCATTCTTAATCTGAACTATTGATGAGGACATCCATATTTTGTTGTTTTATTTTTGCATTTATTTATTTTTTTATTTGTTTGTTTACAATTCATAAAAAGAAAAACTAAAAAAAAAAAGGGTAAGTCGTCCAATGATCCGATGAAAATGCCAGGGTGGGTTTTCTAGTACTTAAACTTAATCCCTGAGCCTTTGGAGAATGATGTTTTTATTATTTATTTTTCTGTATTTTCATTATTTTATTTTTATTCTAAAAAATAAAAAATATAAAAATCCAAAATAATAATAATAATAATGTTGGCCCATTATCTCTTTAAAGTTCAAAAACGATTTTACAACGATCTAGAATCCAAACAAGCAGTAATAATATTAAATAACAATTAAGAACAAAAGTTTGGAACGATCTCACCAGATACCACCAAAAGAATAAAAAACGAATCGCAGTAAAGCTTAGATCGGTGACTGCAAAATTCCTAGCGTTTTTTCTCATGAACTTTTCTCAAGAATGATCTCACAATACACTCTCAGTATAATATCAGAATAATGACTCTCAAAAAGCTCATGAATTTATTTGTTCTTGATAGAATGATGTTTCTCATAAGTGAAAAACGCAGGTCTATACCCTCTAACGGTTAGTTCCCACAAGATATGACACTTAGATGCTCATATAGACCCCATATATTAATATTACTCAATCCTAGTTCAATTCACTTAAATATAACTTTTAAATATTTCAATTTAGTCCCCCAAATTATTTCACATTCTCAAATCGAAAGGATAGGAAGTATTAAATGGACTAAATTGAGAAACACTTAAAATAAGTGTACCATATCTATAGGGATATGCAAGTATGAATGATATATTTATAATATGTTCAAATCCCCAGAATATCTCCAAGATATTAACCAAAAAACAGCTAGTAACAACTATTTTTAGATCAAATCCTCGAAATCTTCAAATCCTAAAACTGCATAGTCGGTTAACCGACCAAACCACCATCAGTCGACTGATTGTTTCAGGTTGAAGCCCAATCAATTTTCATATGCCAGTTGGTCGACCAATCCCCTATGGGTCGGTTGACCGACCGATTCAGGATGCTCCTCAGGCCATTTTTCGGCACTAGTCGGTTGACCGATCATCAACGGTCGGTTGAGCTATCGATTCAGAAAGTTCACTTCTCAGCCATCGATTGACCGATCTCTCTTGGTCGGTTAACTGATCGATTCAGAGACTTCTCTACTTTATAGCCTATGTCCATCGGTCGACCGATCCTACTTGGTCGGTTGATTGATCAGTGCTGGAACAACTTTTTCTTAGTTCATTTTAACTCCAATCTTCAACATTTTTTTATTCTTTAACTGATTTCTTTTCTCGGTTAACTTAATTGACACTATTAATCAATTTTAAACACTAATTTTTCTTAGGTCAATTTTTCTTTTTCAATTTCACTGAAATTTATATTTTTGAAAAATATTATTTTATATAAGTCTAATATTTTTGGAACGGTTTTGTAAATTTATAGTATAAATATATACTTGATAATTTTTTGAGTTAAATGTTAAATTTATATTTTTGAAAATATTATTTTATATGATTGTAATATTTTTGTGTTGATTTGTATATTTTGATAATTTATAATAAATATTTGATAATTTAGAAGAGATAAGTATAATTATTAGATTTAATATGAATTATTTTATAATTAAGTGCGTTAAATATAATTTTTGAGATATTAACTAGTAAGAAATTGACTTGTGGCTGAAATTAAAGGAATGGTTGCCACAAATTCTCGTGTTTGTATATATATAACTATATAGTTATATATTAAGAATACAATACGAATAATGATAAGCTATCAACAATCAAGTCATTAGAGATATACATGTATGGTTTGGATGCTATGAGTTACACGTGTAACTATTAGATTATGATAATAATAATAAAAAAGAATTTGAGAATGAATTGGCGATGGGCTTAGGCTTATATATTATATATATACCTACAGTATGGAGGAGATAAAGGAAACAATCATAAGAACTAATATATTATTGATTCTGAGAGTTTTAAGCGAGAAAATTTCTTCGACTAGGTAGAATTTCTAATTCTTCTAATATATGTATTTAATTTCTCTATTATGAGATTTATATTATTATTATTATTGTTGTTAAATTTTATAAAATAATTATAATTATGTGGAAATCATGTCAATGTATTTTATTTGTTATATTAATTAAATACACGTATTAGAGGGGTTGAAATTCTTCTGAGCGTTGGCTCACAACCCCACAGTTTTGATTGCAGGGCCGGTGAGAATAAAATTGTACTGGGAATTATACTTGAATTTTTATTTGTAATAATTGTATTTATTATTTACTATTATAAAAATCGACTCAATAAATCGATAATTATAAATGATATTAGATTTTATTTTATTTTTTAGTTATATATATATATATATATATATATATATATATATATATATATAGAATCAGGTTTCCAATTGAGCCACGAAAAACTATTGTTGTAATAAAAGAATTTTATTAAAGAATTTTAATAAAGAATTTTACTATTACTATATAAAGAATTTTTAAACCCGTAATTGACTAATATTTGGGGTGTACAATTGATTATCATATACCACGTGAATATTCCTAGTTGAATTTCTATGCTTGGTTTCTTATGATAATCCGCAGTGACACATATATTAGTAATACTAATTTGGAAACAAAAAATAAGGACTCTTGTAGATAATCCCTATTTTTTTTATAAATTAGTGTCAATTATAACCGGTTTTAGTATAATTTTTTTTATGGAAAATTATCTTTTACTCCCAAAATTACTTTATGTACACCGGCTACTCCCATTCACTTTTTTTTGGACCGTTTACTTTCACCGCCGACAATTTTTGCACCGATTAGTCTCATTCTAAAAAACGGTCGGTGATGAGATTACCGAAATACTCTCCCGTGATTCGCGCTACGTCAACCTCGAAGAATAATGTCGACGGGCTCTGTTTTCCTAACGTCGACGGGCACTTGATTTTTCGGCGCACTGTGCTGGGGAAGCCATCTAGTGCAAGTGGATCATAGGAAGATGAGGAGTGCAAGCGAGGAAGAGAAAGAGAGAGAGAGAGAGAGAGAGAGAGAGAGAGAGAGAGGGTTCATCTCCAGTGGTGGTCGATTTGTAGTTTAGAGAGAGAGACTTTTTTTTTGGGTTAAGGAGAGAGAGAGTTGATGAAAGATAATGCGGAGGAAGAAGAGAGTGCGTGACAGCTGAAGATATTTTCTCCAACAATTGTGAGTGACATATTTACACTTTTCACCCTGCAATTTTTTTGGCTTTGCATATTTGCAAACGAACACAAGGCAAGTCGGAAAATTAATCTCATCAATTCGACCAAATTAATGTTAGAAAAAGGAGGGGAAAAATAATTTTCTTATTTAATCTGGGATTTGAAAATTCACGAGCTCTTCAATTTCTTCGATATTGATGGTGATATATATATATATGAACAAATAAAAATGGCAAATTAATTTCAGTGATGCAAATCAAAGTAAACAAAAATTATATCAACTGATTTATATATGATTTTTTCTACCTTGAATATTTATAAGTAAATAACCCCCACACTTTTAAATATCTCACTTCAATAGAAAAAATGATATTAAAGAATCAAACACAAATTTTGAAATTAAAACTTGAGATTCTTGAAAATAATGGCTTGGTCTTATGAGAATAGAAACGTTTGTAAAATAATTGACAAGTTGACAACGCTTTGCCTTGAAAACACTTCACTCTACTTGTGTAGTGATAAATTAAGAAAAACGGCATAATGATCTCTATATGCTTGTTCGCAAAAATTTAAGCCCAAATTTAAGTGCAAAATATTGTAGTGCAGTGCACTTGAATATGGATGTCGAACCACAAAGAATGGATTGTGATTATTAATTTTATCTTATTTTTTTGAATTTAGCATAATTGATTTTTGGGTTTTAAATTGAAAACGTAGAAAATATTTGAATTGAAATACGAATGATAAAATTCTTTTTCTCTTTTTCCTTTTTTTTTTTTTTCCTTTTCTCATCTTCTTTCTTCCTTACATCTCTTCCTTCTCAGCAGTTTTTTTTTTCTTTCTCCCCTCTTTTTCCCATCTCTCTCTCTCTCTCTCTCTCTCTCTCTCTATATATATATATATATATATATATATATATATAGATATATAGATATAGATAGATATATCCCGATTAGGATCACACACGATACAAAATATTTTTCAAAATTATGTGTATTTTTATAAGATCCTAATTAGTTAAATTATTTGCTCCTATGTGTAATTGAAAAAAAAATAAAGATAATTGATTAAAATTAAATTAAGATTTTAGTGGAGCTAACTGAAAAAAGAAATCGGTTAAAGGAGCGAAAACGTCGAAGAAATTGAATGAAAATGAATTAGGGAGAGGTGTTCCAGAAGTGGTCGGTCGACAGGTGAGTCTACTTATGCTTTAAAAACGAACTCTCTGAATCGGTTGGTCGACAGGTAGGTCGACCTGTGGCCAAAAGAGGAACTCTCTAAATCTCTAAGTCGATAAATAGGTCGACTTATAAAACTCTCTGAATCGTCCAGTTGACAGATGAATATGGGCAGTCAACCGATGGGTGAAGAGTTTTTGGCTTGGGCTACATCCTGAATCGGACGATCGACAAATAGGCCTTGGTCGGTCGACAGATGGTTCTGTTTCAGGTTTAGAGGATTTCGAGGATTCTGATAAAACAATAGCCGTTACTAGCCGTTTTATGGTTAAGATATGCGAGATATCTTAGGGATATGATATGTTTTGAGTTATTTAATTAATATTTAATTATCCCTATAGATATGGTTTAAGTAGTTTTGATATTTCTCAATTTAGTACATGTAATTCTTTATATCTTATCTAATTGAGATTGAGTAAAAGTTTGAGGGATTTAATTGAATATTTTAAGAGATATTTTAAGTGAATTATACCAGGAATAAATCATTATGATATAGAGGGTCTATGGTGTAATGAAATGTTATGATTTATGGGAACTAGCCGTTATAGGGTTTGTTTTAAGTGACTTTAAATAGACCTGCGGATTTCACGTGAAAAATCATCAGAAATCAAGATAATCAAATCATTTTGAGTTATTCAGCTCTCGTGCTTTCTAAGAGTAATAATACTAAGTACATTGTGAGATTTTTTCTGAGAGTTACTTTTGAGAAACTTTTGTTGTGGATTATTGCTACTACTGATCTGAAATTTCATTGAATTCTAATCATTATTTTTTTGGTGGAATTTTGGTGAGATCTTTCCAAATTACATACTATTAATTGTTACTTGATAATATTATTTATTATTTGGAATTTGATCTTTGAAATTGTTTTTCAAATTTTTTATTGAAAATTATTTTTGAAACAATTTCTTGAGAAGATTTGATTACGTGTTTAACTGCTTGCTACCCATCTTTATTTATCAGATTTTGAAATTCTCACTTTTCTATTACTAGTATCGGGACATTAATTGAGTATGAATTTATCTGGGGTGGTAGAAGTTCCAAGTGGGAAAATCACTTATCAATTGTTTGTAGTTGGTGAGTTGAGTGTCGGATTAAATAATATTGGGAGTGTCTAATCAAGGGTAGCTGGTTTCAATCTCTTCCGGTAAAGAGAATAAGGTGTTGATCTTTGCCTAAGGTATAAAACGATTAGGTGTTAATTATTCATTGATTGAATTTGTGAGTGAATTGTAAAAGTTCCATCCTTACCTGGGAAAAGGATACTTGGAGTGATTATGAGGTTTTGATTCTTGAGCCTAAGGTATAAAAATAATTAGGTTGTGATTCTCTCTATAATAGAATTAGATTAATCTTTATCCTGTAAAAAGATATGTTATTCTTGAGTCTGGGGAAAAAGAAGAGGTTATTTATGAGTCTGAGAAAATGAATTGTAAAGGTTAATTATGAGCTTGTGAAAAGAATCATTGTGTAAAGGTTTGGTTCCTACCTGTTTAAAGAAATCTTAATGATTAGTGGGTGCAAATCTCCGTAGGGCTCGGAGAACTGGATTAGTCAAGAGTAGTTTGGTGAACCAGGATATATCGTGGTGTGCTGCTTTATTTACTTTACTTATATATTGTTATTTGACGTGCACCTAGTTGATAACACATATCCACTGCTATAAAAGATAATAATTAATTTTAAAATAAAATTAATTGTTTAATTTTTGAAGTGTTATATTCTGATAATTTTTTAATACTACCCAATTCACCCTTCTCTTGGGTAGCTCGCTAGGCCAACAAAAGCAATTAGGAATATAAGATTCTTTGACAATTATTTATCTGTGCTAGGTGTTACCGACCAAAATGCACCATATCCGTATGTTGTTAGTTATAATGTGGGCCACTATGAATGCGGATGTAGCGATGTATGGAATGAATTTTGTCGATTATGAATTGTGGGTGACTTTTGGTTACGTGACCCTACATAGAAAACAATTGTTTTAGAATCGAGTGTGACTAACATGATCGTGTGGTCCGATTCTGAATTATTATTATTTTAAATGAAATTTTGAGGACAATTTTTTTTAAGAGGGATAGATTGTAATACCACGGAAACTTATAATTTTAAAAAATATTATTTTATATAAGTATAATATTTTTGGGACAATTTTGTAAATTTGTGATATAAATATATATTTGATAAGTTTTGGAGTTAAATGTTAAATTTATATTTTTTTAAATATTATTTTATATGATTGTAATATTTTTGTGTTGATTTGTATATTATGAAAATTTATAATAAATATTTGATAATATTTGTATTTATTATTTGTTGTTGTAAAAATCGACTCAATAAACCGATAATTATAAATGATATTAGATTTTATTTTATTTTTTAGTTATATATATATACATGATCATTATATATATATATATATATATATAGAATCAGGTTTCCAATTGAGCCACGAAAAACTAGTGTTGTAATAAAAGAATTTTACTATTACTATATAAAGAATTTTATTAAAGAATTTCTAAACCAGTAATTGACTAATATTTGGGGTGTATAATTGATTATCATATACCCCGTGAATATTCTTGGTTGAATTGCTATGCTTAGTTTCTTATGATAATCCGCAGTGACATATATATTAGCAAACCAAAGTGACATATATATTAGTAATACTAATTTGGAAACCAAAAATAAGGACTATGGTAGATAATCTCTATTTTTTATAAATTAGTGTCAATTATAATCGGTTTTAGTCTAATTTGTTTTTATGGTGGATATTTATTATTTATCATTGTAAAATTGATTCGATAAATCAACAAATTATAATTGTCACCATTGCATAGTAAAAATTCTCCAATTTAAGAAATGCAAACATTGGTCGTTTGATTTTAGTTTTAATTCTTCGAAGGGAGAAACCATGTGGCGACCCTGAAAAATCGAGCCGTTACATTCACATTGGAGCAAATATGTAAACAAATTAGGATCCTAATAAAAACACACATATATATAAATTCATTTTTGTGTCGTGTGTGATCCTAATCGAGATACATTAAGAGTAAAAATTGACTTGAATTGTTTTTACCTATATTCTTTAAAATCTTCAATCTCTTAATATATATCTCTTTGTCTGTCTCTTTGCATCCATAGTGTCCTTAGCAATTTCATCATGATAATATCAATAATGGAACTTTTACACTGAAACACTCAATAAACTCGTTAGTTCCTCCAAAAATATCAACACTTAATTATCCATCAAAATCTTAGGATCAACAAATAATAAAAATAATAATAATATCTTAGTTTGTAGGAATTAATCCTTATGAATCTTAAGGTGAATCCGACGATTCGATAAATCGTGGGAAAGTTTTCTGTGGTTTCGTTTCCATTTCCTTGACTCGAGTGAAATTTAGAATCGATTGGTTTTAAGAAATCTCTTCCGTTGGTAAATCTTTTCGTAGGATTCCGCTTAAGTTTCAGGTAGATTAATTCCAACAAAATTATTTCCGCGAACCTCCATTGATTCTCATATCCATAGAATTTAAAGAAATTTCAAATCAGGATTTCTTTGAATTAATCGGACAAACTTAAAATAGTTATTTTTACATTTATTTAGCATATTTATTTCATGTATCATTTCGACGGCAAGTATAAGACACTTTCACTACTTATACTTTTTTATACATATATTTTTTTTTCTTTTGAAATCTATGCTACTTTTTCACATTTAGTCACGACAGGTGCACCACTTACATTTTTATATTAAATAATTAAGTTATTGTCACGCATAATCACGTTAATTCACCTAGTGTTCCTTATTCTATTCTCATATTCGTATAATTTTGCATTGACATATTTAAATTAAATCCTCTAATTTTTAGGTCACTTTTGCATAAAAAAATAAAATTCATGTAGATGTTAGTTTTTGCATTCATATTTCAATTCTTAGTCACCTATTTTAGTTTGCATATTTAAATTAAAGAAGTCTCTTAAAAACATACATAAAACACCCCCAGGGACCATTCTTGTCGAATTCTTAATATTTGATAAGAGGTCATACCGGGAGAATATTTCCAAAAATACAAAAACTTGTCTTACTTTATTTTTTGAAAATACCAAAAAGATTTTATAAGAAGGAAATGATTTCAAAATAAAAACAAAACGTTCGGACTAAACTAATTGGACTTAATAGGATATAAGATACCGTCTTCGGACAACTGTCTTAGAGTGCCTAACACCTTCCCTGAACGTAACCAAACCCAGAGCCTTTAAATGAATCTTTCGTTTAACCGTATTTTTTGGAGTCAATTTTTAGTTAGGCCTTTTAAATTTATTTTCTAAAATTCAGTAACCTAGCAAACCATTGAAATCTAATGCTAGGTGGCACCTCCTTATTTTTAAAAATGGCCTAAGTACTTTTTGAGAAAATCGACGCTTTAAAACCCTCTCTCTTTACGCTCTGTTATTATTTATTATTCCTTCCTTTTTGAAAAATCGGGGCACATCACTTGGCGGCTCCGCACGGGATAATTAGAAAGTCGAGCCGAATATGTCCAAATAAGTCCAACTATTCCATGTCCGAATATTATATTTTATTTTGTTATTTTTTTCTTCTATTTTTATAAATAAGTTATGATATTTGTTTTTTCTTTCTTTCTTTTTCTCTGTTTCTTATATTGTTGTAAACCCTCCGACACAAGTACGGTTGTCTTGTATCCATATTATCTCCACAGGATTATATGAATACAATACGTGGAATGGGGTTTTGTATGTAATGGATTGATGATATCTTAGGAAGTCTTAAAAACCAAATGAGTTTAAAGTTTTCAATACCCATTAAGTAACGAAAGAATTTTCATAAATCATTATCTATTTTGATCAGTCATTATTGAAATTGAGAAATTTGAACTCGAATGTATTTTAAGACTACCTAAGACCCACGTTGACTAATAAATGGGTTTGTTGTAAGAACAGGATGAGACAGAAAAATTAGTCCCGAAAAAATAATTCCGATTTTTCCTATCCGAAGTCCGATCTTTACTCACACTTAGGCCTAGACTTATTCCATGATAACATCAAAAGGCAATCCCAAATCTCCTTGTTTGGATCAGATGGCTCGGATGCAAGAAACCATCGACATGTTGAGAGAAAGGGTCAACAAACTTAGCCAACCTCAGAAGGTGCATGTTCCTCTATCTAGTGGAACTGCCATGACTGAATCACCAAATAGAAACCCTCTAAGTTCCGTGATAGAGAACTCAGTGATGAATGTAAACTATGTTCGCTCGAACTTCGCAGTACCGGTCTAATATGAATCCCAGATGGGCCCTTATCTCGTCGCCAATGAGATGCTGGCATGTCCCAGTCAGGGGCACGTCTATCAAGCCTCTCCCAAAGGCCATCCCTCTCCACATCATAGATCCTCATTCACCCAAAGAGAGTCATTGCTCCCTCCAATAATCCAAATGCCAATCAACAGGCCCTCGCAACTTAAACCGAAAAACAGAGAAGATAATAGAACCCATTCTAGCCTGGGTTCTAAAAATAGAAAAATTGGAGAGAACGGTGGAAGAATTGAAAAGGAAGAAGCCATCCAGAAAAGTTCCATACAAAGAACTATCAGTACCACCACGGGTGGTGTACCCGAAAAACTTTGTAGTTTCGGATTTCATGAAGTATGATAGTACTGGCCCCCTAGAATGGCATGTGAACATCTATAAGGAGGAGTTGGAAGATCATGCTCGGAATGAAGACCTTTGTCTAAATATGTTCCTACAATCGTTGAAAGGACTGACTCTCAGCTGGTACACAACCTTGGACCTATCGCATATTAAAATGTTCGAAGATCTAGTAGAGAAATAACGTGAGTAGTGTGTGTACAATAAAGATGTCGTGCCGGACCATAATACCTTCTATCGGATACTGAATAAGAAAGATAAAAGCTTATGGAGGTACACTGCCCGTTGGAGAGAAAAGACTGCCAAAATTATCCCTAAACTGAGCAAAGAGGCTCAGTTAGAGATATTCAAGTCAATTTTGACGTTATCGTTCTATCGAGATCTCTCAAGCATAGCAGTGGCTTCGTTCGGCGATGCGATCAAGCAAGCCGATGTGACAGAAGAAGGAATAAGGAGTGAAAAGATTGAAAGGGCCTCACCTGATCCAACAAAGAGGTCAGCTCCGCCAAAGAAAAGAGAAGATGGGGGTAGCTGTCGTCGTTTTTCCCCAGCAAACCCTTCACCAAAATAATCCCCAAGTTTCCTATCCCCAAAATTACCCGAACCAAAACAACCAGTACCGCAACCATTTCTCTCAAAATCGCTAAGACCAATATTACCCTCGAAACCAGCCATATTACCAAAGCTGTCCCCGCTACTACTAGAATGTACCTCCCATTTACCAAAACCGCACTCTCCAAAACTACCCTCAAGCCTGCAAAACACCTGCTTACCATATGCCCTCATCTCAGCCTAACCAAAACCCTCCATCTCAAATTTCTAACCATACCTTAATGCCAAGAACCCAATACCACCCAGGCTATCCACCTCATGCTGATAGGAGAAACTTTTGAAATGACAAAAAAGAAATATTAGATCTTCCGGTCTCAATTACCGAGCAGTACCAGAATTATTTGAAGTAGGGGATGCTAATACCTCTTTCATCCTACGAGCCTAAGCCCGGGAGTAAAGCTGTCTCTTCCAATTATTTTTGTGAATACCACTTGGAAGCCAGAGGACATACGACTGAACAGTGCTTCAAACTAAAAGACAAGATCTAGGAGTTCATACGGATGGAGGCCCTCACATTCCCCTACAAAAAGATTGAGGCCGCTACATCAAATTGCCATCTAAATCCACAACCTGAGCATGCACCTTCAGTAAGTGGTGAAGTCGATCTTTACCAAAATGTTGGTAGAGATGGGAATGAGTCATGTGCTCAAAACTTGAGTTGAAAAATCTAAAGGCTACAAAACTGGATTTTTTTTTGTTTACTTTCAATTCGCTAGAAGTTTTGATAAAATTGGGACGTTTTTGTGTACTCATCTTTCCATCCCATTGGTTTTTGAATAAAAAGAAATTTTCCTTCGTAATGACTTTTAAATTTCAATGAATACAATACTGTTTTATCCAAAACTGTAGTATAATGTTTGAATCTTACTCTTTCAGGTATCCAAAATGGCTTGCATATATTGTATGTGATGTGACTGAATGAGGATGCGAATATGTGATTTCAATACAAAGTTAGGCCACGATCTAGTGGGAATAGAAACAAAGGAAAATTCTGTCCTACCAAGCGATGGTGAGATCCAAAAGGCCTTTGACCAAATCCGACGATAATTCCAAAATACCAGACGATTCAAAAATCAATATTTGCATACATTTCCCTAAAGATGCTTTGATATATTGCTGCAAGTTAATCAAGCTATCTCCGGTGGTCCTTTAAGTGATTTAATAAAACCCAGTGTAAACATTATGGCTCACCTGTTGTCAAACTAAATCGTGAAAAGGGAGCACAATCATCCCAGGTCAATGATCGTAATAAAGAAATCTCTCATCAGTATCCAATCATTCAATGAAGATCAAAATTGGAAAAATGAGGATTTATCATCATCAACCAACACTGTTGGACACCAAAGTAATAGATCCTCGGGTTGTAAAAAAAGGTCTTGATTCGTAAAGAAGATAAATTTGATTTCTAAGCTTGGCTACCCTCGAACCATTGTAAGTTCGATAATTTAGTTCAAAAAAAAAAGGGGGAAAAAAAGAAAGAAATAAAAAAAAAAAGGGGGAAAATAAAAAAGAGGAAGGGGTAATCGAGCAGGAAGTGCTAGTGCAAATGTATAAAAGATTTAAAGAGGAAAAGGGGATAGATTGGTTCATTCATGGTTTTTGCTTCAGGTCAATTGGGCCGGCAGAACGACATTTTTGTCGGATCAGAACTTGATGGATTTGAATAGAATTAGAATTTGTGAAAAAAAACATTGGTCGTGGTCTAGAAGTGTATTGAAACCATATTCCTCTGAAATCTAGACTCAAGATCTCATAGAATATCATATCGGGCATTGATGGTACTCGTTTTAGTAATTTTTTACATTTTGTCATTTTTTTGGACTAAATCAGTTTTGTAGGACTTGAGAAAATACAAAGCATGCAGGAGTATTAGAATCTCAAGCATTGAAATACCTAGAAAATTGAAAAGACAAGGATCTAGTTGGGCAAGCCAAAAAGACCCTGATGAGGTATGTTGAGCCTTCCCCCGAGTTACAAAGCGAAATCTCAAAAGTTTAAAAAAAAAAAGTCTCATTGAATCAGCCCGAGGTATGTTGGGCCCTGATTTGGAAAGTAAAACTTCTAAATTCAAATGGGGTAATCTCTCGATACTGCTCTGATCTCCAAGTGCCATCAACCAAAGCGATTACGGTCGAAAGGGGGGAACAAAATTGTGAGTCATCAAAGGTGACAAGTTTTTCAGACTAAAATTTTATTTTAGAAGTGTTTTCTTGTCCATTTATAGGGATTTCAAAAAAAAAAACCGGGAGCATGGATTTCTCTATCATTGGGACCTCTTACCTTCCGATTGACTCAGATTGGAGAATTCTATTGCTGAAAATTCAAAAGCTCTAAATGAGCATCCAGGTATGCGTTTTTTCCTGAAAGGGGCGTTTAGTGACACTACGCTAAAACTGATCCTCGGCATAATGCTAAGATACGTAAGCAACCTGTAAAGGTTCGATCATTGAAGTGTCAATTTTGCCCCAGCCCTATGGTTGGGGTACATTATATGAAATTTGTTTGTTTCTGCATCTAGAGGGTTTTTTTAGCTTGGCAGCCCTAGCCGCAGGCTGGGGCACATTTTATATCTTTTCATTATTTCATACTCGTCTTTCCGTGATGGTATTCCATGTTGCATTCAGCTTCTCCGTGATGGTATTTCATTTTTTTGCATTATGACTTTCCGTGATGGCATTTTATTTGTATTTAGCCTATTCGTGATGAATTTTTCATTTGCATTCTATCTCTCCGTGATGGCATTTCATCTTTGCATTATGCCTTTCCGTGATGGTATTTTCATGTTGCATTTTGCCTCTTCGTGAGAACTTTTCATTTTGAATTATGCTTCTCCGTGATGGTAATTTCATGTTGCATTTGCATCTCTGTGATGACTTTTTATTTTTTCATTATGTCTCTCCGTAATTGTTTTTTCATTTGCATTCTACCTCTCCATGATGGCATTTCATCTTTGCATTATGCCTCTCCATGATAGCTTTTTCATTTGCATTCTATCTCTCCATGATGGCATTTCATTTTTTTGTTCTGCCTCTACGTGATGACATTTCATTTTTGCATTGTGCCTCTCCATGATGGCTTTGTCATTCACATTCTGCCTCTCCGTGATGACATTTCATTTTTGCATTATGCCTCTCCGTAATGACTTTTTTAATTTCATTATGCCTCTCCGTGATGAAATTTTATTTTGCATTATGTCTTTCCATGATGGCTTTACATTTGCATTATGTCTCTCCGTGATGACTTTACATTTGTATTCTACTTTTTCGTGATGGCATTTCATTTTTCCGTTATCCCTCTCCATGATGGCTTTTCCATTTGCATTTTGTCTCTCCATGTTGGTATTTTATTTTTGCATTATGCCTCTCCATGATAGCTTTGTCATTTGTATTTTGTCTCTTCGTGATGGCATTTCATTTTTGCATTATAGCTTTCCGTGATGGCTTTTTTATTTGCATTTTATCTCTCCGTAATGGTATTTCATATTGCATTATGCCTCTTCGTGATGGCATTTTTATTTGCATTCTGCCTCTCGTTATGACATTTCATATTCCATTTTGCCTCTCTATGAGTTTTTTTTTTTTTTTTTTTTACATTTGTCTCTATGATGGTTTTTTTTATAATTTGCATTGCCTCTCCGTGTGTGCCACTTAATATTTGCATTTTCCTCACCCCGCTTGGAGCATATGTTGAACTATGTGTGACTTGATTCTTGGAACTGCCAAAATACATAGGCAACCCCGTAGGGTTCGGTCGCATTTCATCTATATTCCATCCCATCCATTTTCCATCACGCCCTGAAAAATGGTCTTTTTTTTTTAAAAAAAATAAATAAATAAATTGCCTTCTAGTTATAAATTTCAAAAAATAAAACAAATATTTTGAAAAATCTAGAAAATGGGACGATCAAAATGCCATGGTCTTTTGTCTTTGTCAAGCAAGTAGAACTCTCATGACAAAGAGGGGCTGCTGTAGACACAACATTTTGACCGCCCCGCAAAACTTTTGTACTTTATTTTATAGTTAACTTTATTTTATTTAAATTTGTTTTCATTTTATTTTATTCCAGAAAATATGAAAAAAAAAAAATAAAGAAAAAGGAAAAGAAAGAAAATCAAAATAAAGAAATGGTGTAAGAACTGAGAAAAGAGGAAAAATGGGGAGTAAAATGAAAAGGAAGAAAGGGGAGGGGCCCACCCCTTGTCAAATAGAGAGAGAGAGAGAATAGAAAAGAGAGACAAATAGAGAGGAAGAGAGCCGAGAGAGAAAATAGAAGGGGGAAAGAAGGAGAGAGACAAAATGGAGGGCGCTTTTTTTGTCAGCGCACAAGAGAAAAAAAATGGGGACAGATAGGCCCTCTCTTTGCTAACCGCATGTGTGTGTGGGCGTGTGAGAGAGAGATGAAAGAGAAAAGTTAAAGAGGCGGGTAGGGCCCTTACTGACCGCGTGTGTGCATGCACGTAAGAAAGAGCGAGAGGCAGTTGTGGGCGTGTGATCCCACGTGCCTGCAACCCTAGGACCCTTTTTTTTTGCATTTGTTTTTTCCACTTTCACCCTTTCCCAGTCCAATTTGGATTGGGCTTTGGCGGCCAGACCTAGGTTTTAGGACTTTCTCATGTTTTTCACGCCCTATCATTTCCTATTAATAGGTTCCTTCTCTTCCTAGTTTATTCATTCAGAAATTGTAAGGATCCACCCCTAGAAGAGTGATTCTCAAAACCCTTTTGGGAAGCCGTCTGCGAGAGAGAAAAATCCGAGCATTGGGATTCTTGGCCTAGAAACAAGAATGTTTTTATTTTATTTTTTAGTTTATTTAAATAAATCCATAGTTTAAATTCCTATAAACTTTTTAATTTGAACCTTTGAGCGTTTAGACGAGAACATCCATATTTTGTTGTTTTTTATTTTATTTTTTCATTTCTTTTTTTATTTATTTGTTTACAATTCATAAAAATAAAAACTAAAAAAGAAGAAGGGTAAGTTGTCTGATGATCCGTTGAAAACGCCAGAGTGGGTTTCCCATGATTAAACTTAATCCCCGAGCGTTAGGTGAATGGTGTTTTCATTATTTATTTTTCTATTTTTTCTTTAGTTTATTTTATTCTAAAAAATAAATAAAAAAATAAAAAAATATAAAAATAATAAAATATTAGTTTGTTGGAATTAATCCTTACGAACCTTAATGTGAATCCGACGATTCGATAAATCGTGAGAGAGTTTTTCGTGCTTTCGTTTCCATTCTCCCAACTTGAGTGGAATCTAGAAATAATTGGTTTTAAAAAATCTCTTCCCTCGGTAAATATTTTCATGGGATTCCTCTTAAGTTTCGAAAAGATTAATTCAAACAAAATTGTTTCCGCGAACCTCTCTCAATTCTCATATCTATAGAATTTGAGGGAATTTCAAATCGGGATTTCTTTAAATTAATCGGAAAAACTTAAAATATAATTTTTTTTTCCATTCATTTAGTATATTTATTTCTTATATCATTTAGACGGTATGTTTATGACACTTTTACCACTTATATTTTTTTATGCATATATATTTTTATTTTATAATCCTTGCTACTTTTTCACATCTAGTCACAACACGTACACCACTTACATTTTTATATTAAATAATTAAATCATTGTCATTCATAATCACATTAATTTACGTAGTGTTCCCTATTCTATTCCCGTATTCGTATTATTTTGCATTAACATATTTAAATTAAACCCTTTAGTTTTTAAGTCACTTTTACATGAAAAAATAGAATTTATATAGATGTTAGTTTTTGAATTCATATTTTAATTCTTATTTACTTATTTTAGTTTGTCTATTTAAATTAAAAAAGTCTCTTGGAAACATACATAAAATCCCCCAGGGACCATATTTGTCAAATTCTTAATATTTGATAAGAGGTCAAATCGGAGGAACATTCCTAAAAATTCAAAAAATTGCCCCACCTTATTTTTGAAAATACTAAAAAAAATAAATTATGAGAAGGAAATGATTTCAAAATAAAAATAAAACGTTTGGACTAAACTAATTGGACTTAATGGAATATAAAGTACCATTTTGGGACATGCGTCTTGGGGTGCCTAGCATCTTTCTCGAGCGTAATCGACCCCCAAACCTTTAAATGAATCTTTGGTTTGACTGTATTTTTTGGAGTCAATTTTACTTAGGACTTTTAAATTTATTTTCTGAAGTTCGGTGACCTAGCACACCATTTAAATCCAATGCTAGGTGGTGACTTCTTAATTTTAAAAAACGGCCTAAGTACTTTTCGAGAAAACCGACGCTTTAAACCCCTATCTCTTTACGCTTCATTTTTATTTAATATTCTTTCCATTTTAGAAAATTGGGGCACATCACTTAGTTATCGACACCACGATAGGGTACGAGCTCTTATGCTTCCTCGACGCTTACGTTGGCTACAATCAAATCCCCATATTATTTTTAGACAAGAGCAAGACCTTATTTATCATAGACAGGGAAACATATTGCTACAAGGTCATGCCCTTTGGGTTGCACAACCCCAAAGCCATGTACCAGAGACTCGTGAACAAAATATTAAGAAGGAGATCAAGTAAACCCATGGAGGTATACATCGATGATATACTAATGAAGATCTACCAAGATTTTAACCATAGAGTACACCTCCAGGGCTGCTTCGATAAGCGTAGAGCCCACCGTGCGAAGCTCAACCCAACAAATGTATCTTTGGAGTTTCTGTAAGAAAGTTCATCAGCTACATGGTCTCCCAGCGAGGTATCAATGCATATCCGGACTAGATAAGTACCATGCTTGGGATGACCTCACCCCGCACAAAAAAAAATATAAATGCTCACGGGGAGGCTTGTAGCCCTAAACTGTTTCATCGTTCGTTCTTCGAAAAATGCCTACCCTTCTTGAAGGAGCTCCGTGGCAACAAAAACCATGAATGGATAGAGGAATGCAAGACCGCATTCCAGGATCTAAATAAGTGTCTCTCCTTGGTTTCCTAGCTCAGTACTCCGAAGGGGTGGAGGAGTTATACTTGTATATCACGATATCCATAACTACGGTGAGTGCGACTCTTGTGAGAGAAGAGGCTGGCATCCAGGTACCGGTGTACTACTCTGGCACAGTTCTTACAGATTCTGAGACAACATACTCGAGGTTTGAGAAGCTCGCCTATGCCTTGTTGGTTGCCTCGAGAAAGCTAAGGCAATACTTTCAGGTGCACACAATCATTGTACTGATCGGCCAGCTGCTGAGGCAAGACTTACACTCACTCGACGTCTTGAGACGATTTAGAAAGTATAGCCATGAGCTTGGGCAATGCCATATCAATTACCAACTAAGGACGACCATAAAGGCCAAGTCCTGGCCGACTTTATAGCCAAGTTCACCTTCCTGACGACCAGGAGGCACCTATTGATGACTAGGGAACTTAGGCCCCTGAGCATGGGACCTCATCTAGCCTAGTTAGAGACTTAGGACTGGACACATGATAGCTCTTCACTGATAGATCCTCTAATGTGAACGACTGAAGGTCCAGAATAATTCTTGTGGACTGGATAAAGAAGAGGTGAAGTACGCCATCAGATTGGGGTTCCGAGCAACGAACAACGAGTCTAAGTATGATGGTCTATTTGTCGAGCTCTGTCTCGCTTGAGACTTCAACGCAAACACCTTTCTCATCTTCTGTGACTTCCAGCTCATGGTTAACTGGTGAACAAAAATTATATGGCCAAAGCCCAAGCATGACGACTTACTTAGAAAGGGTGAGAGCGCTCATAGAAAGTATTAAAAAGTCCAAGTTACACAAATCCCCCGTGAAGAGAACAGACACGCTGACGACTTAACCGACCTCGCTTCGATAGTAGAGTGGACCCTGAAGAGAAGCGTTCCTGTGGAGTATCTAAACTCACCAAGCACTGCGACCTCAGATCCAATGGCTACTATCTGCGAGCTCACAGACAAGCCGACCTGGATGAATTCGATCCGATAATACCTGGAGCATGTAACTCTTCCAGTAGACCTCACCGAGGCCTGAAGCATGCGCTACTGATCAATAAGATACTCCATCATTGATGAAGTCCTGTATCGAAAATCCTTCCCGAGCCCATACTCCAGATATCTCCGGCAAGACCAGGCTGAATGCATATAAAGAAAGGTCTCTGAAGGGATTTGTGGTAATCACTTGGGAGGGCAGGTCTCTGGCACGCAAACTGCATCACTAAAAGTACTATTAGCCAAGGATGCTCGAGGATGTGATGAAATTTGTGAAAAAATGCAATAAGTGTCAAAGATTTGCTCTTCATTTGCACGTCCCCCCAACTATTCTAGTGCCAATAACCAATCCAAAACAATTCGCCCAATGGGGTATTAACCTACTCGGGTCGTTCCCTTAGGGCACCGGTCAAAAGAAGTTCCTAGTCGTCGTTAGGAGTGGACATGGGCCCAAGGGCCTGCCCATCTTAGCCCGAACCAATTTGTTTGGGCTTAGGCATTGATTTTCAGGCCCAATCAAATTTAGGGCCGGGCATGGGCAAGACCAATTTTTTTAGGGCCGGTCCGGCCATGCCCGTGAACTATATATATATATATTGTTTATTTTTTATTTACACTTATTATCCCCCTAAAATAAAGATAATATTAATTATACCCCAAAATTCTTAAAAAATATATTTTAAACAACACAATAGTCCCAAAATTTTTAATTGTCAATTTAAATTTAACATTTAACCCCCAAAATTATCAATTATTTATTTATATCATAAATAGTATATCAAATAATCCCAAAAATATCAAATATTCATTTATGCCATAAATTTTCATAATATACAAAACAACCCAAAAAAAATATTATACTTATATAAAATAATATTTTAAAATATAAATTTTCGAGGTATCACAGACCATTATCTCCTCTACTGACCATTAGCTCCTCATTTTTAGCTTTTATGTATTTTTTGGTTATTATACTTAGAATAGTAATTTTTAATTGTAAGTGCATAACTACAAGATAGTATATATATTGATTGAAAACATTGATGAATAAACAAGTCATTTTTGCCTTTTACCCTCCGCTTATCTCACTGCGACATCTACCTTGTGGCACTAACGACTCGGTCCCCCCTCTCTTCCCATTCAACAAAAGCGTCTTGCCAGTCAACAAATCTCTTGTTTAAACTCTTCTTCCTGCAGATTTCATTGTGCTTCTTGTGCTTGTAATAAAAGCCACAAATTGTCTTTTAAAGTTTCTTCAATTCAACGACATATGTCTTTTCAAGTTATTTATTCAAATGTTTGGGATTCATCTCCAATGATTTTGATTGATAAAAGTCTTTATTACATAATATTTGCCGATTATTTTATAAAATATACTTGATTTTATCTCATTAAACTCAAATCTGAAATCCCCGGTAATTTTGATTGCTTTAAAACATTAGAAATTTTCATAAAAATTAAGACGATTTATACTGATGAAGGTGGTGAATATCATCAATCCTTAGCACATATTGTTGACCCAGTGAACTACCCAAGAGATGAGTGAATTGGGTATTTATAAAAAATTTAAACAATTTTTTTTATCTTTCAACACTTATTAAATCAAATAATCAATTTATCCAAAATCAATTATTTATCTTTATAATGTAGCGAATAAGCATATATAATCTAGGTGCACACCCAAATAATAAAAAATATAAATAATGCAAATCAATGCAGTAAAAAAATATATCCTGGTTCACCAAATTACTCTTGGCTAATTTAGTCCTCCGAGCCCCACGAAGATTCGCACTCATTAAACACAAGATTCCTTTAACAGGTACGAACCAAACCCTTCCACCGATTATTTTACCATACTCATAATCAACCTTTAAAATTATTCTTTTCATAGGCTAATGAAGAACCATATATCTTTACTAAGCTAAAGACTAACCTAATTCTATTCAGGAGAAATCACCACCTAATATTTTTCCCAGGCGTAGAAATAACCTTATATTTTTTCCAGGTTCAAGACTAACCTAATCCTTCCATAGTCTAAGGATCAAACCTAATTCTTTTATACCTTAAGTTAAGAATCAAACCTCACAAAAAAAAAAACACCAAGTATTAGTTTCACTAGTAAGGATGGAATTGTTATAATTTACACACAATTAATTCTAATCAGGAAAAATCAAGCCTAACTCTTTTCAAGGGAAAAGAGTAACCTAACTTTTTTATACAACAGATAAAGATTAAACCTCAATCTCTTTACTGGAAAAGATCGAAACCCAAGCTACCCCTGATTAGATACTCCCAATAGTATCTAAACCACACAAACTCACCAATTACAAGAATTAATGAATTTTGTTTCCCACTCGGAGCTTCTACCACCTCAAATCAATTTAACTCAATTAATATTCTGAATTTACTAGTGATAGAATTTAAATGAGAAAATCGAAATTTGATTATAAAAGAAGTGGGTAGCACAAAAAAACAAACAAACACGTAATCAGATTATTACAAAAAAACGTTTTCAAATATTTTTTATACTCTTTAAAGTACAAAAATGATTTCACAACGATCTTATAACCAAGCAAACAATGATAATGTAAATTCACAATTAAAAATAAAAGTTTGGAAAGATCTCACCAGTATAACACCGAAAGATTGAAAATTGAATCTCTTAGACAGATCAGATCGGTGATGCCAAATTAATTAGCACTTTGACTCAAGAACTTTTTTCACAACAGATCTCACAAATGATCGCTTAATAAAATATCAGAATAACAACTCTTAAAAAGCTCAGGAACACTTAGCTCTTGATTGATTGGGATGGAAAATATTCAAAATTCGTAGGTCTATATATAAGGAATTAGAACAAGCCCTCCACCAACTAGTTTTCAAATGATAGACCTCTAAAAGGCACCTATGGACCCCATATATCATTACTTTTTATTCCTTGAATATTTGACTTAAATATGGCGTTTAAAATATTCAATTTAGTCCCCAAATTATTTCTCAATCTCAAATTGTAAAGATATGAAGTATTAAATGAACTAAATTGAGAAACACTTTAATTTAATGTACCATATCTATAGGGATATCCAAATAAGAGTAACATATCTTCAATATATCCAAATCCCTAAGATTTCTCAATCAGGTACGCAAATAACGACTAGTTAATGGCTAGTTTTGATCAAATTCCGAAAATTCTCGAAATCTGAAACAACCCAGTCAATTGACCGACCTCTGCCCATCGGTCAACCGATGAATACAGGATGCTAGCCAAGACAATCTCAAACAACTGTTGGTCGATCGATCCCCTATGGGTCAATCGACCGATCGATTCAGGATGCTTCTCTAGGCCAATTTTCGGCCTTGGTTGATTGATCATCGATGGTCGGTTGACCAATCGATATAGAGAGTTCAGCTATCAGCCATTGGTTGACCGATCTTCCTTGATTGGTTGACTGATCGATTCATAGATTTTACCTTTTTCTATCCTACGCTCATCGGTTGACCGATTAATGCTGGAACAAACTTTTCTCAGATTATTTCAACTCCAAAACTTTGACGTTTTCGACCCTTTAACCGATTTTTTTTCTCGGTTAACTAAATTGACACTATTAATCAATTTTAAACACTAATCTTGCTTATATCAATTTTTCTTTTTCAATTTCACATTAGAGCAAATAATTAAAGTTACTTAGGACCTTAATATAAACACACATAAATATAAATCATTTTTATGTCGTGTGTAATCCTAATCGGGTTACATAAAGAGTTAAATAGATTTAAGTTGTTTTCACCTAAATTCTTCAGAATCTTCAATCTCTTAATATCTATCTCTGCATCCTTGATAATTTTTTCATGATGTTATCTTGATTGGAACTTTTTAAATTGAAACACTCAATAAACTCGTTAATTCCACCAAAAATATCAACACTTAATTGTCCATCAAAATCTCGGGATCAACAATCTCCTCTTTTTTTATGATGACAATTAACTTTGATATTTTCTTCAAAATAATAATGTAACTACTCTCCCCTTAAATCTGAGGCCGGTTTTTTTTAACTCGTTAACGCATAATCATGAAGAATAATTAAAAAACACATGAGATATTCAATGAAGCACAAAATATGATCAAAGATATTCAATAAGGCAACATGATCATATCAACAATGTTTTCCTCCTATATCAGTACAATGCTTAGGGGAACAAATTCTAAACATTAACTTACTCGTTTTAAGCTCAATAAAGGTTTCCCCTTTAAATCTACCCCTTTGTCAATGAATTCAATTCAAAGATTTTCAATAAACATCAACATATATTCTCCCATTTTGTCATCTCAAAAAGTGTGGAAGGGAAATCGAAAACATCATTCTATGCATGCAGTCTCCCCCTATTTAAGTATAAACAAACTAACTCATGCTTAGGAGAATAAACCTGAGGTAATAAAAATATTTCAACAATATAGCATGCAATCATATAATTTCAATTACATCAACATGCCTTACTCATGATACTAATTAATATCTTCCTTTTCGATAGAATTAAGAACCATGTGATCTTTTACGCACTAAGTCATGAAACATATCTCAATGAAAATTTATCAACATAGCTCTAGTGCATGCATATACATGGATAAATGCATATTTATCTCATAAAATTTGAACTCTTTTTTGGAATAATAATCATTTACATAACAAGTTATATTAGTTGTATGCTTATAAATATATCCACATGCAACATATTGAAATTTTATATATATATATATATATATATATATATATATATATTCAGATGATCATATATATGGTATCATAAGTAGATAAACACAATTTCTTAAAATGAGATCAACCGTGATCTGCTTAATTTCATACGATATGTCAGTCAAATAAGATAATGCTAAAAATTAATTTTATCAAATATTTGATACAAGAGATAACTCAAGTTTAATTAATAAATCAGTATTAGCTAACAATAAAAATCCATGTAAGCATATAATCAAGGTCATGAACAATTCAAATCAAATAAATCATTCAATTCTCCTTAATATATGATATCATGCATTTTAATAAATCAGGATGCATAAAAAATCAGTTCAATTCAACTTATTTGTATAAAAGTATATAACATGAATGACATCACATTATACAAATAATCTTACTAAAATGCATATGCAATAAGTTATTAACACTAATTAGTGGAAGCTCAAACACTTAATTCATTTTTCAAATCACGTAACATGTTTTTCAAACATATGATCATTACTTGATATAAGCACATAAAACATGTTAATACACCTGAACTAAATGTGATTATTAGAATCACCATGCACTATTTCTAAGACAAGTAACACATCATTTAAAATAAGCCTTAGAAACCATTACCAACTTACCTATTTGGTAAGTCGGACACCTCACTCTTTAACAAAGTTAATGAATTTAAACTTCTAGGGGTTAGGAGTACCTCTTCTATCTTTCGGAACGACTTTTCTTTTTACCTCATTTATACTAATAATTGATTTGGGTGCACGATTCTTCTTGACCTGTCCGTATCCTCTCTGCCTTTGATTATTACCATTTGATTCATTGATGATTCTCTTTGCACGTATCACTTGTGGCTTTCTGGTGATATCCCATATTGGTTTTGGTACATCTTTTTTATTTGCATGTGTTGCTTGTGGATCCTTGATGACTTCTTGTCTTGGTGTACGAAAACATTTTTATACTCACGTCTAACTTACTCGCAAGTGCACAAGGTCAAGTTTTCGTATAATGGACTTTCATCGCCTAGGCGATGAGATCACTGCCTCGACGGTGAAATTGGCTTTTTGTTCACTGCACTTTCACTACCTTGGCGGTAAATAACCGCTAGAGCGGTCACCGCCGCGGCGGTGGGCTTGATGTCCTGAAACTTTATTTTTTCACCGTTTCTCCACCACTTCACTCGTTTATCACTTTGTTAAGTCCTTACACTTGATTTACATAAAAAATAAAAAATAAAAAAAAATGACATAAACTATTACTAAAACACTCGAAAATTATCAAATTCGGCTTAGAAGTAGATAGGTATTTTCAACCTATCAAATACCGCCAAACTTGAAATTTTGCTAGTCCTCGAGCAAAACACCCTAACACTAAATTAAACTAACTATACTAATTGACTAACTTCTAAACTAAAAATGAATAAACATCAACAAACAAAAAGTAAGTGCATGCAAGTTCCAAGTTCAATCGAAGAAACCAAGTGGTTCTTCCCTCAACAGCGCTCAATCTAATCAAGTTCGAGAAATAACACACACCAAGTGGTGTTCTAGAATTTCAACACTCAATATCAATAAAAACCATTCTAGATTCATTTAGAGTGTGTGTGTGAGAACTCAAATGTATAACTATCTAAACACCGGATTGGATTATTCAATAACTAAGCTCATGACTTAAGCCGATTAAGGATTAGGAAGACCATAAGCTTGATTGGGCTCAACTATCCACTAATGTAGGTTCGAACATTCACAGAGATCAATAAGGCTTGGTTTGGCTTTGGAGAACGACCAAGGGTATCACAGGAATAGAAAATAAAAAATCGTTATAATTGAACGATACCCGAGGCACAAACGCTTGTCGCTATCTCTCGCTCGTAACCCCACACATTTAAAACACAACCCTGAACAAGAATTTAAGAACTTTGCATTCATTTGTCGAAAGTAATGAAAAAAAAAACTATATTCATATAGTTTGTTTTTTAGACAACATAACACACCCCCAAACTTATTCGAATTTATACAATTTTAGGAGCGTGCAAAAAGAATTAAGAGAATGACAAGTGAACACACTCATACCAAATCAATAAAAATTTATCCAAAACCCGACCGCTCACTTCAAGTAGTATAAACTAATGCTAATTTGATTTCACTCAATTTAAAACTTAGGCTTAGCGACAAAGGTTTGGAAAAATTTAATTGGATAGAGTATTGATACGAGTTTAGAATTGAAAAGATTATCGACTTCGACAGGGGAATGCGGGATAAAATTTTCAGGTTAGTTACAAAGGTTTAAGCGAAAAAATTGAAGGCCTAAATCACGCCTCCAGAATTACCTTGCCTAGGATTCCGCCTCAAGTTTCCCCCAAATCAAGTTCTAGATTCCTCATTTCTGTCATGAACTTATTACTGAATAATCGACGTCAAATCGTTCAGATAATTATACACTGAATCTATATGATCGTGCGATTTAGGATCAAAATATTATTTACCTAATCGACATGCTAAGCACACAAAACACACAAGAATGGCATCACCCCCGACCTCGATATACAATTAGGGGATAACTTTTATCATCAGGAAATGGCCCAGACGAACTCAACAACTCAACACGCAAATACTACTTCATACATAAACATCTCTACATTAAATCTAAATATTAACATACATACACTAATCTAAGCATTTTACATGCAAAAACATAGAATTTTAAATAAAACTTAACTATAACTCTACAATATACATTTAAGTTTCTACAAAGTGTAACTACGCATACATAAAACATCCAACTAGAATACATCAAAAAATTTGTTCATCATTTTCTACAAAAAAACAAAATGGATGAATATCCCCCCAAACTTAAACGAGACAGTGTCCACACTAATTGAGCAGCAAACCTAATTGCAAGATATATTCATGTGAAAATACTGGGTTTGGAACACATACCTAGGAGATAAGACGTAGAAGTCTCACCTCCTACTATCCACTTGGGAGAACATCATCACCACCACTGTCGTATCTGAAAGAAAATTGTGGTGGTTGCAAAAAGTACGACAACATTTGCGGTATAGGCAGATAAGCGCTCATGTCTTATATTATGCTTGGCGAAGAACGCTATTGTCGAGCCGGACATCATGGATCTCCTTATAGACCTTCTCCAAAGTGACCTCATCGCGGGCCTCCGATGGCCCTGCCTTTTCGTCTATAGGCCCTTCCTCTTCTTCAGCTTCGGGCTTACTCGCCCCTTGCACTTCAGCTTTCCACATCCGATTCATCATAGCAAGATCGAGTGAAATGATTGGGGGGAAAGGGCTATCCCCGGTTATCGATACATCGGCTCGTTGGAATAAGTCGGTCAAGAGTGATGGAAATGAGAGACCGACCTTCGTTGTATTGACGGCATGAAGAATTGAAGAGTAGATCAAGTAGCCAACATTTATCAACTTGCCCGTGTGGATAGAATGTAGCGTCATTTCCCTATCTTCGGAGATGTTTGACAAGTGAGATGTCGAGAGAAGACTTCCGCAAATGAAATGGTACCATATCTTGGGGATTGGATTGAGAAATTTAGTCGGGAATGTGGCGAGACCCAGCCCAGTATGTGTCCACTGGACGTTGCCTGAAGTGATGGCTCTGATTATAGTGTCCATGCTCAGGTCTCGGCCCCCATATGGTTCGTTGGTGGGTGCCGGGGCCGCCAATCCCAAAACCTCATTGATGAACTCGGGACTCAAAGAGATGGGACGAGTTCAGACCCTTGTCTGGTAGTCAGTGGCTTCAGTGAAATAGGCATAGAACTCCCGCACTAGGGCCACCTCGCCTTGAGGTGGTGATTTACATAACCGTTCCCAACCGCGGCTTCGAACCACTTCTTGAAATTCTTCCGGGAGGCTATATAATTACCTAAATCCCCTTTGTCGAATATATGTTTGTTTATGCTCAAAACGGTTGAAATGTTCCTCCACTTGTTTGGAAACAAAGCGGGCAGAATCGTAGTCCGCGACGGTACCCCCAGTGCGAGAACTTGAACCTTCACCCCTCGCCCTCTTTGATGTTGTTCTCTTATTCATGTCTCCTATCAATCATAATAACAAAACATGGCAACCCAATCATATATGAACAATATAAATTAATCCCCCGAATCAACACCATAAAAAACAAGCCTCAATCTCAATATGCACACACCAATCGCAACGGTTTCAACAAAATTTCAAAAATATCGCATGAAATTTTGTTTTAAACAATTTAACAATCCATAGAAACCTAGTTAATCATCAAAAATCAAACCAAAATCCCATATCGAATGAAAATCATGAAAATGGGGGTTTAAGGGTTTAGGGCACAGTCCAAATTCAATGATTCTTGATATAAATATGCAAATCAATCAAAGATTTCAACAAATAGATGAAATGTAGGATCATAAATACTTACTTGTTGAAAAATTTTGGTCCAAAAGATTGAAAATGAAAGAAATTGCACCGTTCGTTCCTTAAACCCTAGGATTTGAAAATGGGGGAGAAATCTGATTTTTGGAGGATGATTCGTGGTGGAAATCACAAATTTTGTAAATGGAAGGATGAATTTGAGGGTTTGAAATGTCTTGGAAGGATAGGAATAGAGAGATTTTGGAATTTCAGAGGAGGTTGTAGCGTGTTAGAATGAGCGTGATGGTTTTAATCAAGCAGAGGCCTCACCGCCGAGGCGGTGGAATGCCTTTTTAAAACCTAAACATTTTGTCGTTTCACCGCCTCAGTGGTGAAGCACCTTTTTGAAACACTTTACAACCTGAAGTTTAACCGCCTCGGTAGTGAAGCACTTGTTTAAAAACCTTTACATCATGTATTCCGACCGCCTCGGCGGTGAGCTACTTACTAGTTTTTCATGATTTCTTCATGTTTTCATCACAAGGCTCTACTTCATGTGCTTCCACTTCGATAGTTCAACAATTTTAAGTGCGAAACACATCCCCGAGTATCCACACTCTTGAATTCACCTCCAAACACGCTCCGAGACCATTCCGGCCTCCAAAAAGTAATCAGTAGCAAAAATCGGGCAAAACTTGATACCCTAAGTTTTATATAAAAAAAAATGCACTTGATTTACTGTCCCTAGTTGGACTTAGCAAATTGAAAAATCAATCATCAACGAGATATACTCTCCACAACTCATTTTGCATTTCCGATATAGCGCTTGATCTTCTTCTCATTACCTTCCAGTTCGATTGAGCCGAAGGGAATTTTTCTTGATCCAAAACGGTCCAGACCATCCGCAAAATGTGTGTTGGCTTTAGGCATGGCTTTAGGTACGGCTTTTGGTACGTCTTTCAGTACAACTTCCATAGATAGGACGTAGGCTATAACACCTCCCTGCATGGTTGAGCATTTTTCACCAAAAATCCCTCATAGACAAGGAATTTGGGATAGTATGCTTAATTGGATCTCGATTCATGGCTTGAAGTTGACTTCTTCTCTCTCTCCTTATCCTTTCAATGTATGCTCGATCTTAGGATCAAGAGTCAAGAAGTCCAAGCTTCTTATTCGTTGTATGCACTGCCTGATCACAACTAACGAAACAAATTAAAAAAAAAAAAAATTAAAAGAAAATAAAACAAAAGAATTGTCAGGATTAATATTCAACCACTTAATCGCAATATCAAACAAATCAAAACACACATCCCCGGCAACGGCGGCAAAAACTTGTACGAGAACATTTTTATGCTCACGTATAACTTACTCGCAAGTAGACGAGGTCAAGTTTTAGTATAATGGATCTTTAAGATCAGATATCGTTCCACTGGGAAATATGTTTCAGTAATTGAATACCACAATTTGTATAGTCTTATATTATCCCGACGGTTCAAGAAATGTTTTAAATTAAACTAATTAAAAACTAAGTTAAACTAAAAACCATTGGGTTAGTTCTAATTAAGTTGATTACCTAGGGATTGATTTCATTCACTTAATACATGTTTGACTTCATTCAGTTAACAATAACGGTATTTATCCTATCCGACAATCTCTGTATCTTAAACTCATTCACTCTCTCCCGAGTGTATAGTAAATGAATATGTGACTTCGCGTTGACGCCGAAGTCCTCCTCGAACGTCTTTTCGAACACATAGTCACATGAGTCTTGACCCAATATCATGGATTGCACAACCCTAGTATTTTGACAAGTATATTAAAATTGTAATAAAATGGTAAACACAATTGGATTGAGACAAACAACCATTAAAGTAACATATATTCAACCAAACAAGTATTTACATGAACTACATGGATCCCTAGATAATATTTATCTATCCTACCATGATCTTAGCCATTAAAACTATAAAATAAGAGGGATTCATCATCATTCACAATAAAACATTAAATTACAAAAATAGAAACAAAGAAAGAAAGATCAAATCTTAAAGTGGAGTGGTCCACTTTCGCTAAAGATCGATCCGAAAGTGTTTCTTCTTCTTCGAATGATGAATCTCCTCTTTGAGCTCTTCAACAATGGCCATGATCACCTCTCTAATGTTAGGAACATCCTTTGACAAATGGGGGGAAAGGGGGATTAAATAGAAGGCTTCAAAATATCTGAAAAACAAATATTTTCTACATAAAGTCACCGCAGCGGCGGTGAATGAAAAATTGAACTCTCTGGACTTTCACCGCCTCGGTGGTGAGACTGGCTTTTTGTTCACTGCACTTTCACCACCTCTGCCGTGAATGACCGCTGGGGCGATGGCTTCTGCACAATTCTCCTTGCATCTCCACCGTCTCAACGGTGGGCTTGATGTCCTGAAACCTTATTTCTTCACCATTTCTCCACCGCTTCACTTATTTATCACTTTGTTACATCCCTACACCTGATTTACATAAAAACAAACAAAAACAACATAAAATATTACTAAAACAATAGAAAACTACCAAATTCGGCTTAGAAGTAGATAGGTATTTTCAACCTATTACTTAGCTTTGATATAACCTCTTTGTTTGTTCCTTCAGGTCTACTCTTCACATTATGTAACTCTACATAAGACATTTTAATAGCTTTCTTTAGTATCCATTTAATTTTGGATCCATTCTTGTTAGACATAAACTTAGGGTTCCTGAATGGACAAGATACTTTAAAATGTCCAACTCTATTGCAATAATAACATCTCAATTTTGATTTATTATCATTGAAAGCATGAGATGTAAATCATGAATCATTTCTAACAATAGCAACATTACAATCATTGGCTTGTGATAAATAATGAGACAATACAACGTATCCACATTCATAGATTGTTTTAAAACATGAAGAAACATTTTCAGAAGCTCTCGAAATAGACTTGAGATCGGATTTTGATTTTTTAAAATTTTTCTTAAGTAAATCGATTTTTTATTCAAGATCTGACCTTTGTCTAGAAATCATATCAAAATTATTTTTTAAAACTATGTTTTCATTTTTAAGAAAATCCACTTTAGAGAGCAAATTATTAATTTCAAAAACGAAGTTCGAAAATTCTTTTGTACCACAATAATCATCCAAATGTACTTTAGATTTTTTAACACATTTTCTTCCATTTTCAAAAGAATCAATTTTTTCTTTTTAAACTCAAACTCTCATTAGCAAAAATTAGTGTAAAATAATGTAATTTTTCCATGACAATATGGACATTTTCATTATCATCATCTCTATCACGACCACTAATACCATAAGAATCATACATCACATTATCATATAGAGATTTATCACCATCAAAAGAGGATACACAAAAAATATTATCCATGGTGTGTGCACGGGATCTGTTTAGTTAGGATGTTAAGCCTAACGAGCTAAAACCAGCTCTGATACCAATTGTTGGTCCTGTGAGCTACCCAAGAGAAGGGTGAATTGGGTAGTTATAAAAATTTTAAACAAAATTCTTATCTTTTAACACTTATTAAATCAAATGATCAATTTATTCTAAATTAATTATTTATCTCTATAACGCATCAGATACATGTATTTAACCTAGGTGCACATCAAAACAACAAAAAATATAAATAATGTAAATCAATGAAACACACAAGGATATATCCTAGTTCACCAAGCTACTCTTAGCTAATCCAGTCCTCTGAGCCCCACGGAGATTCACACCCACTAAATTGAAGATTCCTTTAACAGATAGTATCCAAACCCTTACACCAATTCTTTTACCAGGCTCATAATCAACCTTTACAATTATTATTTTCACAGGCTAAGGAAGAACCTTATCTTTTTACCAAGTTAAAGACTAATCTAATTCTATTAAGGAGGAATCACCACCTAATCATTTTCTCAGGCGTAGGAATAACCTTATCTTTTTTTCAGACTCAAGACTAACTTAATCCTTTCACAGGTTAAAGATCAAATCTAATTCTTTTATACATTAGGCTAAGAATCAAAGCTCACCAAAAAAAGACTCCAAGTATCCTTTTCACTAGTAAGGATGGAACCATTACAATTCACACACAATTAATTCTAATCAAGAAGAATCAAGCCTAACTTTGTTCAAGGGAAAAGAGTAACCTAATTTTTTTATGCAATAGGTAAAGATTAAACTTTAATCTCTTTACCGGAAGAGATCGAAACCCAAGCTACCCCTGACTAGATACTCCCAATAGTATCTTATCCGCACAAATTCACCAATTACAAGAATTAATGAATTTTTTTCCACTCGGAACTTCTACCACCTCAAATTAATTTAACTTAATTAATGTCCCGAATTTACTAGTGATAGAATTTTTGTGAGGAAATCAAAATGTAATTATAAAAGATGTAGGTAGCACAAAAATAAACACATAACTACATTATCATAAAAAATCGTTTTAAAATAATTTTATGCTCTTTAAAGTTCAAAAATAATTTCACAATGATCTTATAACCAAGCAAGCAATGATAATGTAAATTCACAATTAAAAACAGAAGTTTGGAAAGATCTCACCAGTATAACACCGAAAGATTGAAAATTGAATCGTTTAAACAGCTCAGATTGGTTATGCCAAATTAATTAGCTCTTTGACTCAAGCATTTTTTTCACAATAGATCTCACAAATGATCGCTCAATAAAATATCAGAATAACAACTCTTAGAAAGCTCAGGAACACTTAGTTCTTGATTGATTGGGATGAAAAATATTCAAAATTCGTAGATCTATATATAAGGAATTAGAACAAGCCCTCCAACAGCTAATTTTCAAATGATAGGCCTCTAAAAGGCACCTATAGACCCCATATATTATTACCTTTTATTCCTGACATATTTGACTTAAATATAGCATTAGCATTTAAAATATTCAATTTAGTCCCCAAATTATTTCTTAATCTTAAATTGTAAATATAAGAAGTATTAAATGAACTAAATTGCTAAACACTTTAATTTAATGTACCATATCTGTAGAGATATCCAAATAAGAGTAACATTTCTTCAATATATCCAAATCCCTAAGATATTTCAATCAGGTAAGCAAATAACGACTAGTTAATGGCTAGTTTTGATCAAATCCCGAAAAATCTCGAAATCTGAAATAGCCTAGTCGGTTGATCGACCTCTGCCCATCTGTCGACCAATGAATGTAGGATGTTAACCAAGCTAATCTCAAACGATTGTCAATTAACCGATCCTCTATGAGTCGGTTGACCGATCGATTCAGGATACTTCCCTAAGCCAATTTTTGGCCTTGGTCGATTGACCGATCAATACAGAGAGTTCAACTATCGACCATCAATTAACCGGTCTTCCTTAATCGGTTGATCGATCGATTCAGATACTTCATCTTTTTCCAGCCTACGCCCATTGGTTAACTGATCCCTTGTGGTCAATTGACCGATCAGTACTGAAACAAACTTTTCTCAAATTATTTCAGCCCCAAAACTTCAACGTTTTAAACCCTTTAACCGAATTTTTTTTCCGGTTAACTAAATTAACGCTATTAATCAATTTTAAACTCTAATATTGCTTAGTTCAATTTTGTTTTTTCAATTTCACAAAATAATTGAACTTACTTAGGACCCTAATATAAACACACATAAATATAAATCATTTTTGTGTCATGTGTGATCCTAATCGGGATACATTAAGAGTAAAATAGATTTAAGTTGTTTTTACCTAGATTCTTCAGAATCTTCAATCTCTTAATGTCTGTCTCTACATCCTTCACAATTTCTTCATGATGTTATCTTGATTGGAACTCTTTAAACTGAAATACTTAAAAAACTCGTTAGTATGTTATCTTGTTTGGAACTCTTTAAACTGAAATATTTAATAAACTCGTTAATTTCATAAAAAAACATCGACATTTAATTATCCATCAAAATTCCGGGATCAACACATATACTTGTCAAACATGGTATTCAATATCTCACATTGTCTCCTTACACTCCCGAACATGTCAATTCCGCCCAATGAAAACATCGTCATATCAGTTAAACTGGTCTCACTCTTCTTCACCAAGCTTCTATTCCCCTTTAGTTTTGGTCCTTTGATTTTCATACTATTACTTATCTCATATATCGCATGTCTTCACCTACTATCGATTTTGACACTCCTTTTTACAAATTATTTCATCACCATCCCAATTACACTTCTCTACGTGTTTTTGGTTGTCTCTGTTATTCATGACTTTGTCCTTACATTTTCTACAAATGGGAACCAAATCTCGACCTTGTGTGTTTCTCAGATATTCCATTGCCAATTACTCTTTTTATTGTTTTGACCCCCAATACAATAAAATATTTGTGTCCCGCCATGTTAAATTTGACGTAACTATATTTTCGTTTCAAAAAATCTTACTTTTTTTTATTGGGTCAACCCTCTTCAACCCTCCCCCAACTTGGCTCATCTTTTCTCACTCAATAGGCCCAACAACCACCAAGTCCATTTACCACTCAACCTAATTCCTCAAACACCAATCAAGACAACTTTCCAACAATAGGCCCATACTATAAATGGCACAACCCAATTCCCAATCTCCAAAATCCACCTTAATTCTTATCAGGCCCCACAAATTAAATCAACCCCATCCACTCTCTATGACACAACCTATTATTCTCCACATCCACAAATAATGCAGTCCACTATCCATTCTCTCCTATCACACTACTTGCCTACTAACAATTTTTCTCCCACTACCTCACCCACTGCCCATAACACATGCCAAATGTCACGTGTCCCACACTCCATACTATCCCATCAAACTACCAGCCCGCTATTTCAAATAATCCCACTAACATTAATCTCACACCACATCACCAAACAACCAGCCCACTGTCATTTCCATTCCCACTATCATTACCCCCTACTGTCCAACAAACCCCTACGCCAATGATTTCGACCGAGTCTCTCATGCTTCATAATGATTTTCTAGATCACAATGCCACATAGTATTGGCAAGTCCTTGGTTCCCTACAGTACTTGTCTTTTACTTGTCCTGATGTATCTTTTTCCGTCAATAAGCTATCTCAATTTATGCACTGGCCATTTACTAAACATTGAAATGCAGTCAAACGAATTTTTTGTTATCTTAGGGGTATAATGCACTTTGGCCTGTTTCTTTGATATTCTTCTTCTTTAGCTCTCTATGCCTTTGCCGATATTGATTATGCCCGCTACAAAGACAATTATTTCACTACGTTTGCCTATGCAATCTTTCTTGGTCCTAATCTTATCAGTTAGAGCTCCAAGAAAAAACTGACTGTTGCTCAGTTTACTACAAAAATTGAATATCGTGCCATCACTTCAACTACTGCTGAAGTGAATTAGTTATCTCATCTACTCCAAGAACTTGGTTTCTCTCATCCGACAGGTTCAAATGTCTACTGTGATAATGTTGGAGCAACTTATGTTTATGCTAATCCGATATTTCATTTTAGAATAAAGCAGCATCGGATTACCCATGTACATACTTCAGATCAACTAGCTGACTCACTCACCAAGCCACTAGCCTGGGCCCAGTTTTAATCTCACAATTCCATACTTAGCCATTTTTCGAATGGCTTACGCTTGCGGGGCATGATAGAACGTGGTCACATCCACTGCCCATGTCCATATCTCCACACATACATCTCTCCACTAACCATACCCAGCGTCTCTCTCTCCGTTGACCATTAACTTCTCCAATGGCCTTAAGCTCTTCATTTTTAGGTTTCATGTATTTTGTGGGTATTATACTTAGAATAGTAGTTATTAATGGTACAACAGTGTATATATTGGTTGATGAATAGAGAAGCTATTTTTGCCTTTCATTCTCTATTATTCTCTAAGGGCTTGTTTGGTTGGAAGGAAAATGGGATGGATAAGAAAATGAAAATAAAAATTGTTGATGTCAAAAAGTGGTGACGGGTCAACAGTATGGTCCGGGAGGATTTCGGGGACACAAGACGGCTGACAGTGCTGCAATTGGTTAAATTCAGGAGTGGTGGCAATCTCCGAGCTGAGCTCCGCTCTTCTACTCTGAGCACCTGCACAAAGACCCATCAGGGTTGTGACCGGTAAAGTCTCTCCAGTGTGAGAGTAAGTATCTGGGGGAGAAGGGCTGAAAGTATAGTGAGTTCAGTAGTGGTCACGTACCTCTGGGCAGTGGGTGCCCCGGTGCATTTATAGGCGCCAGTGCTTGACTAGTGTTGCGAAATTAGGGAGCCAAGCTCGAGTTAATTAACCTAATTCACTGGGCAGCCAATGAGCAGCCGGATTAGCTCTCTAAACGTCTGGGCTACTTTTTGAGCCCATATGTAGAGGCCCATGGGCCAGAACCTCATGATGGCCTGGTGAACTCCCGAGTATGGAGATGGAAAGTAGAGGGTACCTCAACTCGTCAGTCTAAATCGAAGTCTGCCAGCCTGGATTTCTTCACTAAGATGACCCTCAGCTCTGTTGGGGGGGCGTCTCAGCTCAGCACTGAGGGAATTTCAACACTCAGCTCGACTGTTCTTCTATGCTTAGGAGGATATTGATCACGTGGTGTACCTGACGAGATTCCCCTATATCAGTTGCCCCCCAAGTCCCGAGAGCGTGAGTGAAACGTGACGGGCTTGGGATTTTGAAGGAGCAAATAGGCGGTAGTAGTGTAGGGCAGTCATAAAATGCAAAAGCGGCACACCATTGACCCCTGGGGGAAGAACGGCTGTAAGAAAGAAGGCAAAGAACAAAATTCGGGCTGAGGATAAGATATTTCATCTGTTCGGCAGGTCGACAGTCCGACTGAAGTGGCGGTGATCGATGAGAATTTGGAGCCTTTCCTGTTTTGAGTTTTAATCGAGCTGAGAGTATGGCTGGTCGTGAGCTCAGCCATTTTTAATGCCTTAGAATTTTTCAAGGGCGAAAAGTTTGAGAGCCTTCCCCCTTTTCAAAGTGGCCGAGCTGAGAGTACGTCAGGTCGTGAGGCCGGCCATTTTTAATGCTTTAGAATTTTTTGAGGGTGGGAAGTTTGAGAGCCTTCCAATTTTTCAAATTGGCCGAGCTGAGAGTACGTCAGGTCGTGAGCTCGGCCATTTTTAATGCCTTAGAATTTTTTAAGGGCGGGAAGTTTGAGAACCTTCCCTTTTTCAAAGTAGCCGAGTTGAGAGTACGTCAGGTCATGAGCTCGACCATTTTCAATGCCTTAGAATTTTTCAAGGGTGGAAAGTTTGAGAGCCTTCCTCCTTTTCAAAGTGGCTTGAGTTGAGAGTACGTTAGGTAGTGAGGTCGGCCATTTTCAATGCCTTAGAAATTTTCAAGGGTGCGAAGTTTGAGAACCTTCCCCCTTTTCAAAGTGTTCGAGCTGAGAGTACGTCAGGTCGTGAGGTCGGCCATTTTCAATACCTTAGAATTTTTTTAGGGTGGGAAGTTTGAGAGCCTTCCCATTTTTCAAAGTGGCCGAGCTGAGAGTACGTCAAGTCGTGAGCTCGGCCATTTTCAATGCCTTAGAATTTTTTAAGGGCAGAAAGTTTGAGAGCCTTCCCCCTTTTCAAAGTGGCCGAGCTGAGGGTACATCAGGCTGTGAGCTCAGCCATTTTCAATGCCTTAGAATTTTTTAAGGGCAGAATGTTTAAGAGCATTCCCTCTTTTCAAAATGGCCGAGCTGAAAGTACGTAAGGTCATGAGGTCGGTCATTTTCAATGCCTTAGAATTTTTCAAGGGCGGGAAGTTTGAGAGCCTTCTACCTTTACAAAGTGGCCGAGCTAAGATTACGTCAGGTCATGAGGTTGGCCATTTTCAATGCCTTAGAATTTTTCAAGGGTGGGAAGTTTGAGAGCCTTCCTATTTTTCAAAGTGGCCAAGCTGAGAGTACGTCAGGTCGTAAGGTCGGCCATTTTCAACGCCTTAGAATTTTTCAAGAGTGGGAAGTTTGAGAGCCTTCCCATTTTTCAAAGTGGCTGAGCTAAGAGTACGTTAGGTTGTGAGGTCAACCATTTTTAATGCCTTAGAATTTTTCAAGGGCAAAAAATTTGAGAGCATTCCCCCTTTTCAAAGTGGCCGAGCTGAGAGTACGTCAGGTCGTGAGGTCGTCCATTTTCAATGCCTTAAAATTTTTCAAGGGCGGGAAGTTTGAGAGCCTTCCCCCATTTGATTTTGTCCGAGCTGAGAGTACATAAGCTCGTGAGCTTGGCCATTTTCCATTATTAAACTTTTTGAAGGGTGAGAAGTTTGAGAGCCTTCCCCCTTTTGATTTTGTCCGAGCTGAGAGTACGTAGGCACGTGAGCTCAGCCATTTTCCATGCCTTAGGCTTTTTGAGGGGTGGAAAGTTTGAGAGCCTTCCCTCCTTTGATTTTGTCCGAGCTGAGAGTACGTAGGCTCGTGAGCTCAGCTATTTTTCCATACCTTAGACTTTTTGAGGGGTGGGAAGTTTGAGAACATTCCCCCTCTAAATTTTGTCCGAGCTAAAAGTACATAGGCTCGTGAGCTCGACCATTTTCCATGCCTTAGACTTTTTGAAGGGTGGGAAGTTTGAGAGCCTTCCTCCTTTTGATTTTATCTAAGCTGAGAGTACGTAGGCTCGTGAGCTTGACCATTTTACATGCCTTAGGCTTTTTGAGGGGTAGGAAGTTTGAGAGCCTTCCCCCTATTGATTTTGTCTGAGCTAAGAGTACGTAGGCTCGTGAGCTTGACCATTTTCCACGTCTTATACTTATTGAAGGGTGGGAAGTTTGAGAGCCTTCCCCCTTTGGATTTTGTCTGTGCTGAGAGTACGCAGGCTTGTGAGCTCGGCCATTTTCTATGCCTTAAACTTTTTGAAGAGTGGGAAGTTTGAGAGCCTTCCCTCTTTGGATGTGGCAAATGCGTAACACGTGCCCCCCATTATGACTTGCGGGATAGGCTATGCCACCACCGTTAGATGGATGCTACGTGGCAGTGGCGTTTTAATCAAGGCATCCCCCGCCGTTGGCCTGGGTGACCCTTCGTCTAGGTATACTGGCATTGGTATATTTTTTCTCTTTTGTCCGAACAAAATGTCGGGGTCCTCTTCCCATTCTTCTTTTTCCACTTCTAGCTCTACTGTCGGCTCGGGATCTGGCTCCTCGGAACGATTGTCCTTCAGTTCCTTTGAATTCAGGGTGGAGCGGCGTCCTACTTCGGGAAACACCTCCTCGAGCGCTATGGCCAAGATCCACGAAACGAGTGGTGCTATCCATTCATGTTTGGAAGACCGTGCATTCGTGGTGAGCCGTGCCAACGAGAGCGGTGGGGTATCTACATCACTTGACGCTGGGATCGGGGTCCTTCCCGAAACCGTCACAATGGTAGAGATCCATACTGGCGTCTCCATTCCCAGGTTACTTCATGAAAACAAGGTACATAACGCTGGGCCAGGAAAATTGTTCATAAATGTCCCGCCTTCAAGTCCGGTATGGAACACCAAAATAACCATGACAGAAGAGTCCGTCCTCCGCTGCCGGAGTGAATTTTTCATCCCGGAGGAGGTCACGACCATTGTTCCCGGGCCTGACGATCGAGCCTGTATGCCACCAGCTGGCTTTATGACAGTCTACAAGAAACAGCTGGAGGCGGGTCTTCGTTTTTCATTTTACTAGTGGATCAGGGCCATCTGTGAGGAGTACCATTTGTGTCCGTCACAAATTGCTCCGAACGGTATAAGGGCCCTGGTGACTTCGTATATCATCTTCCGGGCCGAGGGACTCGAGCTGAGCACTAAGCTCTTCAGGGCTCTGTTCTTCCTCAAGCCACTCCCCCGGGGTGCTGGGTGGTGTTATATTTTATCCAGGTCAACTTTCTTGAAAGACCTGAATTTTTCCATTCACCGATGAAAGCCCCAATTCCTCTATATCAGAGAGAGCGGTTGGCAATCCAGCCTGGAAGAAGAAAGAAGATACCCCTTCCAGATGGAATGGGGAAAAGTCGGTAAGGTTGCGGTCCCTTAGGAGGAGTATTTTGTTTTTTGGATTTATCATTGCCGTCACACTAACATATTTTCCTTCATGATCTTCTACAGTTAAAGAGCCACCCAAGAAGAAAAGACTGAAGCCAAGCAAAGAAATTGCCGAGCAGAGAGAGAAGGTATTGAGGACCGCCTTCAAGGATGTGAACACCCTGCTTGCCCCTCATCTCTTCACAGCCTTCTGGTTTTTACCGTCGGACATCCCAGTCATACTCGATTTCCTTCTCGACTCAGACAACGGTAAGGAATTTTCTATGGTGCCAATTCTTCATACTTAGGAATTTTACACGTGTTACGCTTGATTCACGCAGATATTGTTGTATAGGACTAGATGCTGACAGCCTGGACAGAAGAATTTCTAAAAATCTTGTTGACTATTGCAACTATGGACAAGGCAATAGTGGTCTAGAAACTTCTCGAGAAGAAAGCCAAGGAGGCTGCCGAGGCGGAGAAGGCGGCTGGTTCCGAACACGTCGGAGGGTCGCAAGCCGTCCAAACTGCACAGCTTCCCAGGACGCCAGCCTGGATTCGTTCACTCGCTCTTCCCGACGTCATTATCAGGGACACACCCCAATCTAAGTCGGGTTCCCGGCAATCGGTGTACACCCTAAGTGGTGACTCCTCTCCCCTCCATTCCGACAAGGGGAAGAGAAAGGCCCATGAGAGGAATCAGAAAAAGCATAAGTCCTCGAAGAAGGCAAGGTTCTTGCCTGGGGCCTCATCCGAGCTGACTGTTGACGGATCATTTTTCGGGGTCCCGAACACTGGACTGCTGGTTGATCGCGCACTAGTGAAGAGCCCTGAGGTGATACTGGGCTATCTCCATCGCATGATGCCTCCCAATGACAAGGAACTGATGGAAGAGGAGAGCACCGACAACCTGATGCGCCAGGCCATCTATGATCAAGTCTCGGTAAAACTTTTCCACAGTTTACTTTTCGTTTCGCTTTTTTCGACAAATTTTTCTAAGTGTGATGAATTTCCCATATTTACGCAGTGCATGCTTCGGATGTCGATGGTTTTTTACCGGATCTCTGAGAGTGCAATGGAGGAGGCCATGTTGAGGTCCGAGAAGAATGCTGTCGTAGCAAGGGTGAACCGCTTGATCGACGACCTCCAGCTTACCACCCAAGCCCACCATAGCCTATAGGCCAGGAATGTCCTCGTTACAAAAGAGGAGGACGAATTTGAGAGGCAGAAGGCCGATCTGGAGAAGATGGTGGAAGAGTTGGAGATGAAGCTCAAGAAGGAAAAGCAGCTGAGAGGGAAGGGCATCCGAAGAGCAGCGCAGAAATCCGTTAAGAATAATAAATCCAGCAAAGAATTTGAGAATTTGAAGTACAAGCTTGCTGCCGAGTTCATGGATGATGGCCACAAGGCCACGCTCCGTTTACTCCAGAGCCATCATCCGGAGTTTGACTGCTCTGGCATTGGGATGAAGTTTTCCCAACAAGGAAAGCTGGCGGTAGAGCGGCCAGTTGAGGGGGCTTTCGAGGGTCAAACTCATGAGGACGGTACTGAAGAAGCTGGTGGAGAAGAGGCCGAGGGCGATGAAGACAGCAATGTCGATGTTGTAGACGTCAAAGGTGTTTCCGGGGAAGAATAGGTCATCAGCTCGACCTTTTTTGAAGACTTAGAAAATTTTCTTGTTGAACCCTTTTTGTACCTTTTTTTTTTAATTTATATATATATATATATATATATATATATATATATATATTTTAACTGTATATACGGGCAAGAACCCCACCGATGTAAGCCTTCCTTCTTTGTTAAATACAACACAACAATTTTTTTGAGCGTTTTTTCCCAATTCCTTCTCGCCTCTCCCTCCTTCTCTAGGATGTAGTAGGCGATTTGTTTCGACTATTTGCCTTAACTCGGACACGTATTCGTGAATCCAACTGACGCGCTCGGAACAGAGTTGCAGACTTTTACACTTTCACGATTCCACAATCTTGTATACGTGCCGAGTCCTCATAGACCTCAGTTCGGCACTTATCCTGAACATGCCCAGATTCATGGTTGGCTCTATGATGTAGTTCAGTAAAAAACTTACACTTCAAATTTGCTTTGAAATCTTTTTGGTGAAGAGTTGTCACGGTTGTGATCACCTAGCCTGTAGTGGGAGTAGTTTCACTACTTGTACTACTGGTTGTGACATGACCCGTTAGGTTAGTCCGCTAGGTATCTTAGCGTGCTAGAAAAAGAATTAAGTAAAAAATTGCATTTTTTGAAAAGCCACTATATTAATATCAAAATACTTCATACTAAATGAAATGACTACATGATGACCCAGTCCTACAATGGTATTGCTTGATATGGTCGGCGTTCCACGGGTGTCGCAGTGGAACGCCTTCCTCGGTTTCCATCTTGTAGGTTCCCAGTCTTGCAACTCTAATCACGCGATAAGGTCTCTCCCAGCTGAGGGCCAACTTTTTCACATTTGGCTCCTCAGTAGCTAGGGTAACCTTTCTGAGGACTAAATCTCTGATTGCAAAATGGTGCAGTCACACCCTTCTATCATAGTATCGAGCTGCCCGCTGCTGGTACGCCACTTGGCGTATTCGAGCGTTCTCTCGTCGTTCTTCCAAAAGGTCTAGGCTAAGGGCCAGCATTGCGTCATTCTTCTGGTGATCCTGCCCCTTGAGTGGCGTTCAGAAGGTTGGTAATCAAATTTTCGCAAGAATTAAAGATTCGGATCCGAATGTTATTGCGAACGGCGTCTTTCCAGTTGGGGTTCGGGAAGTGGTGTGGTATGCCTAGAGGACTGGACAAAGATCCTCCACCCACCTCCCATTGGCCTTGTCAATCCTGGTCTATAAACTGTGCAAAATTGTTCTATTCGTGACCTCGACCTGTCCATTAGCTTGAGGATGACTTGGGGACGCAAAGCGTGTGCGGATGCCCAGGCCGAAGCAAAAAGAAGTAAACAAATTGTTGTCGAACTGAGTTTCGTTGTCGGATACAATTGCCCTTGGGATCCCAAATTGGCACACCATCGATTTCCATACAAAGTCTCGGATCTTCTCTTTGGTGATGCGAGCCAGGGGTTCGGCCTCCACCCACTTGGTGAAGTTATCGATAGCAACGACAAGGAATTTTGTTTGACCGGTGGCCTGAGGAGAAGGGCCCAACATGTCTATTTTCCACTGAGCAAAGGGCCTTAGGCTCGCCATGGGCACCATGGTCGTTGGCGGTAAATAGGGGTAAGGACCAAAACATTGGCATTTGTCGCATTTTTTGACGAACTCACTCGCGTCTTCCAGCATTGTTGGCCCAAAATACCCTTGGCAAAGGAGTTTTCCAACCAGGGCCTTGCCCCCCAAGTAATTGCCACAAATTCTCTCATGGAGTTCTCTCATGACGTAGTCGGCCTCTTCCTACCGCAAACACCGAGAGTATGGTCCAGAGAAGGAACGTCAATAAAGGGCCCCATCCAGAATGCAATATCTGGCAGACCTGTATCACATCCTCGTTACTTCATTGTGGTCATCGGGTAGCATCCCATTTTCCAAATATTTCCGAATAGGGTCCATCCAAGTGGGATGGTCATTGAGCTCACAGATTGGAGCAACCTGGTCAGAAATCGTTGTGCTTGGAGCATCCAAATACTCAACAGGCACACTTCGCTTCAGGGTCAATGCTATTGCCGAGGCCAAGTTCGCCAAGGCATTAGCGTGCCGGTTCTCTTCCCGAGGTATTTGGGACACATCGACTTTTTTGAATTTCTCCATCAAGGTTTTGACCCTTTCAAGATATGCGATCATACTGGGGTCCTTTGCCAAATAATCCCCATTGACCTGGTTGATGACCAGCTGAGAGTCGCAAAAGACAGACAACGTCGTCACATTGAACTCCTTGGCTAGGCGGAGCCCGGCCAGAAGAGCCTCGTACTCCACCTCATTGTTTGTTGCTCTGAACCCCAGCCTCAGGGCATACTCTATCTATTCGTTGTCTGGGGCAACGATCACCATCCCCGCTCCACAACCACTAGTGTTGGAGGATCCATCGGTGAACAGCCTCCATGTTGTTGGACTGGTATCTGGGCCTGAGTCCCCCAGCGCTTCCTCTCCTCCTACGATTTTAGCTTCCGGATGAGTAGTGCGTGGCTCATGGTCCTTAGGAAACATGAGCTCGGCGATGAAATCTGCCAGAACCTGGCCCTTGATGGCCGTCCTAGGGTGGTACTCAATGTGAAACTGACCCAGCTCGAGGCTATACTTCATTAATTGCCCCGAGATGTTTGGTGAATGTAAAATTTGTCTTATCGGCTGGTCCGTAAGGACGACGATCTCGTGGGCCTGGAAATATTGTTTCAGCTTTCGGGAAGCCACCAGTTGGGCATAAGCCAGCTTCTCAAATTTAGTGTACCTTGTCTCGTCATCTGACAAGATTCTGCTAGAATAAAAGACCGAGTGTTGGAGAAACGGTGAACAAAATATGCAAAACAGGGTTTCGGTGAATGAAGATCACCGCCTAGGCGAAAGTTCCACCGCCTAGGCGGAAAAGAGGCAGAATATTGGAGTGCTGAAGGGCTAAACCACCGCCTAGACGAGAAAACCACTGCCTAGGCGAGAAAACAACAGATTGTTATGCCAATATGCACCGCCTAAGCAGAAAAACCACCGCTTAGGTGAAGTTACCGACATAAGTTAACCGACTTAAGTCCACCGCCTAAGCGGTGAACCACCGCTTAGGTGGTGACACTCTGCACAGAAATATCTATTTTCAGATATTTTGAAGATATTTCCAAATCCCTCATTTTAACCCCTTTTCTCCACCAACCCTCAAAAAGGCATGAGACGTGAGGGGAGGCTCTGGTTGACATCTAGAGAGTTCTCCTTCCACCTTAGTTAGGTTTAGGTAATTTAGGAAGTAGATTAGATTAGTTTAGGAGGTGTTCTTGGCCAATCCTTGAAGAACTAGAAGAGGAAAATCTATCAACGGAGAAGAGGAAGCTCGGGAGGATTGTTCTTTGGCGAAAGTAGACCACTCTACTTTGAGATTTGGTTTTTCTTCCCTTGTTTCCATCTTTGTATTTAATTTTTATTGTTGATGATGATGATCTCCTCTTGATTTAATGTTGTATTGGCTAAGAACATGTTAGTGTAATTTAGAGATTAGTTAGGGAAATGTGTAGTTGTGTAAATACTTATTTGGTTTAATATACATTTCTTTAACGATTGTTGTTTTTAAGTCCGATTGTGTTTATCATTTGATGAAGATCTTAATATGCTTGTAATGGTATTAGGGTTGGATTTGAGAATCTAGGGTTTGACACTCGGGAGAGGTAACCCTAGATTCGGACTAGGGTAAACACATCGTTACGACCTAACGACCCGGGAAGGCATTTATTAGTGTGCAATCGATGACATTGAGTCAAGACTCACGCGGCCTAGAGTCGTTAAGACATTGAGGGGGACCTCTTCGTCGACACGAAATCGCGTATTCCCTCGTCTTACACTCTGAAGAGGTGACGGAGGAGCTTACTAACCGAGATTGTCAGATACCTAAACTCCGTTATTGTTAACTAAACGAAATCAAACGTGTATTAAGTGAACGAAATCAATCCCTAATTAATCAACCTAGTTAGAATTAACCCACTAATTGTAGTTTAGCTTAGTTTAATTTCAATTCATGTCTTCCATCGTCAGGATAACACGAGACTATGTCAATTGCAGTATTCAATTCAATTATTCACACTTTTCTCTGTAGGAACGATATCTGATCTTCAAAGATCCACTATATTAAAACTTTAGACCTCGTATACTTGCGAGCGTAAGTAGGCGTGCACAAATTCCGCCCCTACCAAGTTTTTGGTGTCGTTGCTGGGGATTAGTTTGAATTTTATTTGAATATTGCAAAAGAAACGCGGTATTGGCTTAGAACTTAAGTTTTAAATAGGAAAATCAAATGTATCATCTCCTAGTTCCGTTAACACACCAAGTTTTTGGCGTTATTGACGTGGGATTAGTGTGAATTCTAAGTTGATATTACGACTAAGTGGTCGAGTGTTAATCCTGACATTTATTTTTGTTTTGTTTTTAATTTTTATTTTTGTTTCATTGTGTTCATGAGATCAAGTGGTGCGAGAAAAGATGAAGAAAATTAGAATTCTTAATTCTCAATCCCGAGATTGAGCTTATTGCAAATGATAAGGACTGAGAAGAGAAGCCGACTTCAAGCCATGATCTTGATCCGACTGAGCATTTGAGCCCAAATTCCTTATCTATGGGGAATTTTAGTGAAAAATACTTAGTGACACGATAGTCCAGCTGGGGACGGTAACTCAAGCGCTATTTTTTTGAAATGAAACTCAGGGTATCAAATTACCCGATTTTTGTTACTATTTATTCTTCTTGGAAGCTGGCATGGCTTTGGAATGTGTTCGGAAGTGAATTTAGGAGTATGGAAGTTTGGGGAAGTATTTTAAGTTTAAACACGTTGAACAAGCGAAGTGAAAACGTACGGGGTGGAGCCGTATTTTAAAACTTTGAGAAAAACATGAAAGTGGAAGCTTCAGGCCCACTGCCCAAGCAGTAAACCACTGCTTAGGTGGTAAAAATACAGAGTGGGTGTTTTTCGGCCCACCGCTTAGGCGGTAAAAATACAGGATGCACCAAATTTTCAAAATACACTCCACCGCTTAGGCGGAGAAACCACCGCCTAGGCGGATTAACAGCAAAACAAAATATTTTCACACTGGTGTAATTTCGCTTAGGCAGAAAAACCACCGCCTCGGCAGAATTTCGTCAGAAGGTTTGTTTTAAAGAAAAGAGTTCCACCACTTAAGCGGTGAATCCATCGCCCAAGCGGTGGACCTTCTACAGTTAAAAAAAGCCCGTTCGTTCAAAAATAGAAATCGCAAAGTTCCCTCCCCAAATCCTCCACCTTCTCTCTAAAACCTCACTTCCAAACCGTTCCAATACTCAAAAATCATCCTTCCATTACCAAAATTTGTGTTTTCCACCCCAAATCATCCACCACAAATCAATTTTCAACCCCATTTTCGAGATTTTCTTTATCACTTTGGGATTTTGGTTTGATTTTTGGTGATAACTTAGTTTCTATGGATTGTTAAATTGTGTGAAACAAAATTGCATGCTATATTGTTCATATTTTGTTGAAACGTTCTGATTAGTGTGTGCACCAGATCAAATCCACAGGTTCATGTGCGACCGCTTTGGCATTCTTATCGCACTTTTTGCAACCGCCACAATTTCCATTCCGATGTAATAGTGGTGGAGAGGAATTTTCTATCAGGTGAACAGTAGGGAATAAGTCTTATTCCCTAGGTACGTGTTCAACCCGTTTTGTTTGCATGCATGCTATATGTTTATTGGGTTCGCTACTTTTGGAACAATGCCATGTTCAAGCCTGGATGGTATGGAATGGATGATTAGTTTAGTGGATGTTCATCCATTTTGATTTTTTTGTAGAAAATGATGAACCATTATTTTGAGTATGTGTTTTATTATTTTGAATGTTTTAGTTTTTAAATTTTTAGTTTAGTTTAGTTTAATTTTTGTTTTTATATGTTTAGTGTTAGATTAATTTATGTATGTTAGTATTAGATTTAGTTTAGATTTGTATATGTATAAAGTTGTGTTTGCTTGTTAAATGTGAGTTCATTTGGGCCAAGACCCGATGATGAGAATTATCCCCTAATTTCATATTGAGGTCAGGGGTAATACCTTCCTTGTGTGTTTTGTGTGCTTAACTTGTCGATTGGGTAAAAATTATCTCGATCCAAAAATTGCAAGACATTTGAACTCACTATATAATTATCTGAACGATTAGATGTTGATTATTCGATATTAAGCTCATAATAGAAAATGAGGAAACTAGAACTTGATTTGGGAAAAACTTGAGGCAGAATCCTAGGTAAGGTAATTCCCGAGACGTGATTTAGCCCGTCAATTTTTCGCTTGAACCGTTGTAGCTAACCTGAAAATGTTAATTCCTTATTTCCCCTGTCGAAGCCTATAACGTAATCAAATTCTGAAAACGTTCAAATACTCTTTTCAATTAAATTTTTCCTAACCTAATGTCGCTAAGCCTAATTTAAAAAATAAAAAATAAAAAAAATTGAGTGAAATCAAGTGAGCGGTCGGGTTTTTGATAAATTTTTATTGATTTGGTATTAGTGTATTCACTTGTCACTTTTGTATTTCTTTTTTGCACGCTCCTAAATAAGTTTGGGGGTGTGTTTCTATCATTCCTTTTTACATATTCCTAAAATTTTATAAATTCGAATAAGTTTGGGGGTGTGTTTCTCTAACTTCTTTTTTCATTCTCCTAAAACTATAATAATTCGAGTTAATTTAGGAATATGTTAGTTAAAAAAAAAAAAACGTGAATATAGTTTTCATTTTCTTCTCTTTCGACAAGTGAATACAAGGATTTTCGTTTCTTATTCAAAGTTGTACTTTAAATGTGTGGTCATGAGAGAGGATAGCGACAAACGATTTTACCTCGGGTATCGATCAATCAAACAATTATCTATTTTCAATTCAAGTGATACCCGTGGTCGTTCTCCAAAGCCAAACCAAGCCCTATTGATTTCTGTGAATATCCGAGCCTACATTAGTGGATAGTAGACTCCAATCAATCGTATGATTTTCCTGAATCCTTCAACGGTTTAAATTATGAGCTTAACGATTGAATAATCGAATCCGGTATTTGACTAGTTATACAGTTGAGTTCTCACACACACACTTCAAATGGATCTAGAATGGTTTTTATTGATATTGATCGTTGAAATTCTAGAACACCACTTGATGTAGGTTACTTCCCAAACTTGATCTGATTTAGGGATGTTAAGGGAGGAACAAATTGGTCATTTCGATTGAACTTTATATTTACATGCTTATACTTCTTTCGTGTTAGTTTAATTTTTCATTTTTAGTTGATTAGTTCGTTAGTTAGTTTAATTTAGTATTAGTGTTTTGCTCAAGGACTAGCAAAATTCTAAGTTTGGGGGTATTGATAGGTGTGAAAAACCTATCTATTTCTAAACCAGATTTGTTAGTTTTCAAGAATTTTAGTTATATTTAATTGTGTTTTAGTTTGTTTTAGTGTAAAACAGGTGAAAGGACTTCAAAGGGCGAGAAACAAGTGAAAACAATGGAGAAACGGTGAACAAAATGTGCAAAACAGGGTTTCGGTAAATGAAGATCACCGCCTAGGCGAAAGTTCCACCGCCTAGGCGGAAAAGAGGCAGAATGTTGGAGTGCTGAAGGGCTGAACCACCGCCTAGACGAGAAAACCACTGCCTAGGCGAGAAAACAACAGATTGTTATGCCAGTATGCACCGCCTAAGAAGAAAAACCACCGCTTAGGTGAAGTTACCGACAGAAGTTAACCGACTTAAGTCCACTGCCTAAGCGATGAACCACCGCTTAGGTGGTGACACTCTGCACAGAAATATCTATTTTCAGATATTTTGAAGATATTTCCAAATCCCTCATTTTAACCCCTTTTCTCCACCAACCCTCAAAAAGGCATGAGACGTGAGGGGAGGCTCTGGTTGACATCTAGAGAGTTCTCCTTCCACCTTAGTTAGGTTTAGGTAATTTAGGAAGTAGATTAGATTAGTTTAGGAGGTGTTCTTGGCCAATCCTTGAAGAACTAGAAGAGGAAAATCTATCAACGGAGAAGAGGAAGCTCGGGAGGATTGTTCTTTGGCAAAAGTGGACCACTCCACTTTGAGATTTGGCTTTTCTTCCCTTGTTTCCATCCTTGTATTTAATGTTTATTGTTGATGATGATGATCTCCTCTTGATTTAATGTTGTATTGGCTAAGAACATGTTAGTGTAATTTAGAGATTAGTTAGGGAAATGTGTAGTTGTGTAAATACTCGTTTGGTTTAATATACGTTTCTTTAACGGTTGTTGCTTTTAAGTCCGATTGTGTTTATCATTTGATGAAGATATTAATATGCTTGTAATGGTATTAGGGTTGGATTTGAGAATCTAGGGTTTGACACTCAGGAGAGGTAACCCTGGATTCGGACTAGGGTAAACACATCGTTATGACCTAACGACCCAGGAGGGTGTTAGTTAGTGTGCAATCAATGACGTTGGGTCAAGACTCACACAGCCTAGAGTCATTAAGACATTGAGGGGGACCTTTTCGTCAACATGAAGTCACGTATTCCCTTGTCTTACACTCAGAAGATGTGACGGAGAAGTTTACGAACTGAGATTGTCAGATACCTAAACTCCGTTATTGTTAACTAAACGAAATCAAACGTGTATTAAGTGAACGAAATCAATCCCTAATTAATCAACCTATCTAGAATTAACTCACTAATTGTAGTTTAGCTTAGTTTAATTTCAATTCATGTCTTCTGTCGTCAGGATAACACGAGACTATGTCAATTGCGGTATTCAATTCAATTATTCACACTTTTCTCTGTGGGAACGATATCCGATCTTCAAAGATCTACTATATTAAAACTTTAGACCTCGTATACTTGCGAGCGTAAGTAGGCATGCACAAATTCCGCCCCTACCAAGTTTTTGATTGAGCTCTTGACCAACATGTCATCAATGTAAACCTCCATCGTCCGTCCGATCTCCTCCTTGAACATTTTGTTTACCAATCGTTGGTAAGTGGCTCCGACGTTGCATAGGCCAAACAACATTACCTTATAGTAGTATGTACCCTTATCAGTGATGAACGATGTTTTGCTCTTATCGGGGGGGAACATTGGGATTTGATTGTACCCAGCATAAGCGTCGAGGAAACTCAGGCGCTCGTACCTTGCCATAGCATCTATGACGATGTCAATCCTGGGCAGGGTAAAAACGTCTTTCGGACAGACTTTATTCAGGTCTTTAAAATCAACGCAGAGGCGCCATTTATTGCCAGCCTTGGGAGCCAGGACCACATTCTCCAACCAGTCAGGGAATTTGACTTCTTCAACGACGCCTGACTTGATCAATTTGTCCGTTTCTTCTTCAATTAACTTTTGGCGCTCTGGATGAAATTTTTGTTGCTTTTGCCGCACGGGAGGATGGTATGGATCAGTATGAAGGTGGTGCATCACCACGCGATCAACCCCCGACAGCTCGTCATGAGACCACGTAAAGACGTCGTAATTTCGTTGGAGTAGTTGGATGAGTTCAGTCCTCTGTTCGGACGTGAGACTGGCACCGATCCTGACAATTCATTCTTCGATGGTTGGGTGTATGGAAATCTCCTCTAGTTCCTCGTGAGGTCGGGGACCGGCCTCCTCCTCTCTTGGATCATCGATGGGCACAGGCACTAGTGCCTGACTTAGAGCTATGAGTTCGGAATCTCTGAGCCCTGGCTCTACCTTTGATTGCTATTTCTTCTTCTTTAACGCCCTCCGAGCACAAGCCCAGGAGGACTCTTGGTCACCCCTCACTACTCCCATACTTCTATCCAAGGGAAATTTCATCGATTGGTGGTATGGTGAACAGACGGCCTTGAGAGCCACCACCGTGGGTCGACCCATGATTGCGTTATAGGGTGACGGCCTATCCACGATCAGAAATTTGGTCCATACAGTGGAGGTCCATGGATGGGCTCCAACGGTTACGGGAAGTGAGACCCACCTGGCAGCGTTCACAACATTCCCTCCAAAACCGAATAGAGGGGTTGTCAATGGATTTACCACGCTGGGGTCCACATTCATTTTCTCGAACGCCCATCTGAAGATAATATCAACGGAACTACCACCATCCACTAGGATCTGTCCCATTTTGTAGTGATTGATGAAAGCCACGATGACGAGGGCATCGTCGTGAAGGACGTGTATATCCTTGAGGTCCGTCTCGCTAAATGAAATAACATTGTGCTCCGTAGCCTCGACCGTGCTTACCTCGAAGATGTCTTCACTCGCTTTTCTCTTGGCTTTGTGCTCGTATCTCTTCTTAGAGGAGAGAGTCTCCCCCCCAAGGCCTAACCCACCATGGATGACATTAATCTCACCATCAACCCTTTGTTCGTTATCGCCCCTACTCTCTTCTGACTTAGGAAGGGGTGACTTCTGTTCCTCCTTCTCCTACGACCCCTATGCTCGTCGCGGAGGTCGTAGTCTTTCGTTCTGGAAGCTCAGTCATCCCTTCGAACATAACGACCAAGGTATCCTCTGCTAATGAGGGCCTCGATTTCTTCCCGGATTTGGAAACAATTCTCGGTGGAGTGTCCCCGGTCTTTGTGGAATTCACAATATTTATCCATTGACCTCCCCATTGGTTTTCCACTGGGGGTTGGAGGAGAAAGAAAGAAATTCCTCCCCGCATTCTCAGCAAAGACAGTGGCCACCGAGACCATAAGCAATGTAAAGTTCTGCTGGCGGTTCCCCTGGGATATGAACGGTCTCCGATCCCCGGGTAACGGTCCCAGCCTTCCTTCTGCCTGCAATCTTTTGGATCCATGATGTTTGTTCGGCCCTTCCTCAGCCTTCCCTTTTTTCTTTTGACCTCCTCCTCAGTCCTTTCGGGTTGTTTCCCTTTCATCAGAATTATGGAACCTTGTACCTCTTTCCAAGACAGTATCCAGAGTAGGGAGAAGGTTAGAGCAGAGGTTATACATGAGACGTCGATGCTTCAGACCGTTGATGAATGCGCTAATTGCGACCACGTCGCTGAGCTCATCGCAACTGATAATCTCTTTATAAAACCTCTCTACATAATCCCCTAATAATTCGTCAGTAGCTGCCGAAGTGTGAGGATGTGGGCCATAGTTTTTGGCCTACGCCGCAATCATCCAAACCGCGCAAGGAATAACAGCTCTAGCTCATGAAAATTGAAGATGGAGGCTGGTGCCAAAGTTCGGAACCATGCCCCAGCGGCCCCCGTAAGGATGAGGGGAAATGCCTTGTATCTCATTGCTACTGAGGCTGTGTGTAGGTCCATATAAGACCTAAAGATGGACAAGTGATCCACCGGATCAATGACCCCGTCATAGAGGATCATTTGGGGATGGGTGTATCGTGCGGGCAGGGGTTCTTCCAGAATTTCATCAATGAAAGGAGATCTTACTTCCAAAGGAAGCCCGGCCGGGCCTCTGGTTCCCCGGATCTGCTATAAGGCTGTCTCTATGTCAACTAGACGCCTCTCCACCACCACCTCAGCCCCTGGCTAGATTCGAGCCTAACTGAAAGCGGCACGAGGCGGTGGCTGTCATGGTGGGGAATGTGAATCTACCTCCCAAAAGCATCGGGGATGATGATCGGACCACACGGTATTACTATGTGCGGGGGGAGACTTGGCTCGGTCGCCTCTCCTTCGCCTTGGTGGAGGTGGTGACGGGGATCCCGAGACCTCAGGGGGTGCTAACTCAACCTCCTTCCGACCGACGTTGTGGGTCCGGGGCCTTGGGATATGCCCATCGAAATGGATGTTGCATTCTTCATCTTCGATCGCATGTTCCTCCCGACCAACGACCTGGACTACCGGAAGACCCATTGGAGGGGCCGGCAGTAAGAGGGCCAGGACGATCTGGAAGAAGGTTTGGAACTCATCGAGTTGACGTTCCAAGAGATCGACGCGGGCTATCTCAGGGGCTCCGGAAGTCTGCCTAATAAACTGCCCCAGGGGTAGGACGGGACCCACTTGAGTGGCGGGTTGAGTGGTCAGTCCTACCGGCCCAGACGACGGGATGGCGGGCAGGTAGAAACTCTCCGCATGAGGTGCTTAGGGATCTGACCTGGGAACCCTTGACATACTCTGCACAGATATGGGGGGTGGATTCCTGCTAGTGGCAAGCGCTTGGTCAGCCTGGCGGATTTCCTTTCCAGACCTTGTGATCATCAAGTCTTAACCTCGTGGGGAGCTGACGATCAGGGAAGGCTTTTAGTGCGTTCCCACAGACGGCGCCAAACTGTTGATGTCAAAAAGTGGTGACGGATCAACAGTATGGTCCAGGAAGATTTCAGGGACACAAGACGGGTGACAGTGCTGTAATTGGTTGAATTCAGGGGTGGTGGCAATCTCCGAGCTGAGCTCCGCTCTTCTACTCAGAGCACCTGCACAAAAATCCACCAGGGTTGTGCCCAGTAAAGTCCCTCCAGCGTGAGAATAAGTATCCAGGGGAGAAGAGCTGAAAGTATAGTTAGTTCAATAGTGGTCACGTACCTCTGGGTAGTAGGTGCACCGATGTATTTATAGGCGCCAGTGCTTGACTAGTGCCGCAAAATTAGGGAGCCGAGCTTGGGTTAATTACCCTAATCCGCTAGGCAGCCAATGAGCAGGTAGATTAGCTCTCTAAATGTCTGGGCTGGCTTTTGAGCCCATATATAGAGAGGCCCATGGGCCAGAACCTCATGACGGCCTGGTAAACTCCCGAGTATGGAGATGGCAAGTAGAGGGTACCTCAGCTCGTCAATCCGGATCGTAGTTTGCCAACCTAGATTTCTTCACTAAGATGACCCTCAGCTCGGCTGGAAGGGCGTCCCAGCTCAGCACTGAGGAGATTTCAACTCTCAGCTCAGCCGTTCTTTTATACTTGGGTGGATATGGGATTTCAACTCTCAGCTCGGCCGTTCTTCTATACTTGGGCGGATATTGACCACGAGGTGTACCTGACGAGATTCCCCTATATCAAAAATGAAAATAAAAATAAGATGGAAAATGAAAATTTATTATATTTGGTATGAGATGAAAATGGAAAAAAAAAAAATGGCAAGAAAAACCCACTTTCCGCCACTTTTTTCCCCCTCAACTATGGGGTGAAAATGAAAAGATGAAGGGGAAAAAAAGTCACAATGACTATTTTACCCTTTTATTTTATATATAACAAATACTCATTTCATTTGTACTAAAGATAAGGGTGAAATGATCTATTTTTTTCCCTCCCAAATTTGAGAGAAAAATGAAAAGAAGGTGAAGAAAAAAGTCAAAATTACCGTTTTGTCCATTTATTTTATATAACAAATACCCATTTCATTTATAGTAAGGATAAAATAGTAAATTAAATAAAAAATATATTATTATTTTTTTTTAATACACACAAAATATTATTTTCTCTCTTTGTATATTTTTTCAATCAAACATACTAAAGAAAATTATTTTTCTTCTAAAAAATAAAAATAAAAATCTTAAAGTTTCAATTTCATCACTCTACACCTTGAAGTTACAAATATACGTTCACTTGGCTTCTGAGTAGCTGGACATGAAGGGTTGGTCATGGGCCGGGCCGGGCCGGGCTTTAGGTAGGATATTACAAAAAAAGTGCCCGGCCCTAGCCCAGCCCTAAGTTCGGGCCTTGTTTTTATTCCCAAGCCCGGCCCTATCAAAATAATTAGGGTCCTAGCCCAACCCTCGGGCCGGCCCGGCCCTATAATTTTTTTTTTTTTTTTTTTTCAAACCAAATCAACCCAAATCAAACACAATCACATTCAAACAAACAAAAAAAAAAAACTATAGTTGGTACATTTGCTACAAGATTCATCTACACAAACATATTCATTACCATGCATTTCTACAATAAAAAAATGTCACATTCACATTCCAACCGAAAAAAAAACTGCAAAGAGAAAAATACAGCATTCAAAACAAATCAAACACAATCACAAATTAAATTTATCTATTTTTAATTTCATATATATATATATATATTAATTTAAATCCTCGGGCCGGGCCGGGCCGGCCCTATAAAATATTGGCCTTGCCCAAGCCCGGCCCTAATTTTACTCGGGCCTAACTTTTATAGTCCAAGCCCGGCCCACGGGCTCGAAACACATACCCAAGCCCTAAAAAATAGTGGGCGGGCTTGACGGGCCGGGCGGGCCCCCAAGCCCATGACCATCCCTAACATGAACACGTACTGACCATTAATGCCCTCTCTTGTTTACTTTATTCAACTCCGACAGAAACTATACTTTAAATTTCATATCTTTAAAGTGTAGATTGAAACAAATCCATAGTTTAGGGGTACAAAATGTATTTTTTAGTTCTAGTTTCATGAAAGTAAACCATGGTTAAGTACTGGAGTCTCTGTTTATGCAGGCGACACAGACTGAATAAAGATCATGCGAATCACATGTAGTCTTCGTGCACCACATGTTTGAAATTGAATGCCATGCCTTATCCTCCACAACTTTTTGAGCTCTCCACAGTTTCCCCATGCATGCTAAATTTTAACTTGTTTTTTGAATTTTTGAATTTTAACATTTTTCTAATTTTTTATATTAATTTGAATTTAAATTAGTATAATGTTTTCAAATTATTGATTAGATTTTAAATTCACATGTATCAAATTAAATTAAATAAATTAAATTAATTTGAATTTAAATTAGCTCAAAATTAAATTATAGTCTAACTTAATTAATAAATTAAAATTAACACAAATAAAATAAAATTAATAAACTAATCCAACCCAAATAATTTCAAAAATTCGCAAACTATTTTTTTATTTCTATTTATTTTTTTTTTTTTTAATTTTTTTTTTTTTTGGAAGGTTTGATAGCTGTTGGAGCAAATTTTCAAAAATCTTTTATCCAAATTTTTTATTAGGCTTGCATTTGGAGTAAGTATGGCTTGGACAAGGAAAATGTGTCATTTTGGCACAAAAGATGACATATTTGTTAGAGATTAAAATTTTCAAAATAATGATTAAATTTTTTTTGACACGCTTTATAACATAGATACAACCAAATAATTTTTTTTGGATAAAAGACTTAGCAAATTTTGCTCTAACCCTGGGTACACGGCTCATTTTAATTTTCTTTTTAAACACAAATCCGGGGTTGTAAATCCCGGGTTGTAAATAGAACTAATTTAGAACTCGGGGTTCGTAACCCGAATTTAAGTTTAAAAAAATAAAAATAAATAAACCTTCAGTTCAATCATAAGCTTCTTCTCTCTCTTTCTGTCACTATGCTCCGTCGCGAAACCTTTCTCTCTAACCTATCAATTACACGCCCAAATCATCGTCTCCGGTCTCCACCATTCATCCCACTTCGGTTCGAACCTCCTCAACGCCTGCATCGAACTGGGTTCCCTCCATTGCGCCTACGAAACCTTCAACCAAATCGCCGGCAAGAACCGCTGGCTATAGAACACCATCATCTCCGCCCACTTCAAACGAAACCACTGGCCGGAGGTCCTGCGACTCTACAAACGAATGCGAGCCAAGACGAACGGCGTCGACAGTTTCAACCTGGTCTTCGCGATCGAAGCTTGCCGGAGACTCTCTCTCCTTCCCGACGGAAACTCCGTTCACTCTCTGGTTATCAAATCCGGTTTCGATGCACACCCTTACGTCGGGCCGGCGGTGGTCAACATGTTGGCGGATATATGTTGGTTGAAGAAGGTGCGGAAGGTGTTCGACGAAATACCGGAGAGAAATGAGGTAATCTAAGGTACCATGATGAAATCTTATTAAAAGTTCTCAAAACCACTCGAAGTTCTCCGACATGAAGAACGCCGGCTCCGTCACCGGCGCCGGCTCCAATTTTGGTTTGTTCACCTCCCAGTGTCTGATTTCAGCCTGCGGAAACCCCTCAGCTCGCAGAGAAGGCAAAGCACTTCACAGTCATTTCATCAATGACAACCTCTCTGCGAACATCACTCCTGGATATGTACAGGAAATGTGGATTTCTCGATTTAGCGGTTAAGTTATTCGAAGAACTACCCCAAAAAGACGTTGTTCTATGGACATCAATGGTGGCCGGATGCGCCAGAGTGGGAAGAGCTCAAGAATCCATAGTCATCTTCAGACAAATGCTTAAAACCTCCATACCTCCAAATTCATTCACCATATCCACCCTTCTTCAAGCTTCCTCCCACATGGGTTCTCTCCAACTCGGCAAAAGCATTCATTGATAATTTTTTAAACTTGACCTAAACGGGTCGATGAAAAACTGGTTTCGAATGAAAAGCATTCATTGTTGTTTTTGTTATAAAAAAATTTAGAATAGAAATAGAAAAGGTGGGAACAAAATCTATGATGGTGTCTCTTAGACTTACCCATTCTTGTTTAGACTTGAGTGTTAATTTTGAAATAAAAAGTGTTAATTTTGTAATTTTATTTCAAAGTTAAGAGTAATTTTGTCATTTTACTTCAACTAATTCTTATGGATTTATTTTTCATCATCTTCCTCGTGCATTCTTCTTCATCTTACTCCACGGTTTTCTTCATCTTCCCCCTCCATCTTCCTCTACCACCCAATACGATCTCCACCATTGCCGCTCTCTCTCTCACTCTCTCCCTCTTTTTATATATATGTATCTGTTCCAAAAAGAAAGGAACAGAAACAAAAATTTGGGAACAAAAAAATGCCCTTTTGTTCTGCTCCCTAATATTCATTCTAAACTCTTAACAACAATCCAGAAGCATATTTTTTTTCTTCCCATATTTATATTTACCTTTCAAATTTTACGGGAGCAGAAAAAGAGCATTGAGGTGGCATTTATAGTGTTTATGTTCTAGGAGAAGTTGGATCAGAAACTGAAATATACAAACAAGAAAAAAAATGTTTTTGTTCCATTCCCACAATATTAGGAAAAAAAAAAAATCAAGGAAAAGAACACCAACATATTATTTTGTTCCTAGGTTCATGTTACGGCAACAAGCTTTTTGGTAACAGACACTAACGAACTGCTCCTTAAACAAACGCCAACTTATTACCCACATTCTTCTAACATTTTAACATTTTTTTTAATTTTTTATATTAATTTGAATTTAAATTAGTATGATGCATTACGTGTATCAAATTATTGATTAGATTTTGAATCAACACGTATCAAATTAAATAAAATAAATTAGGTTAACTTGAATTTAAATTAGCTTAAATTAAATTATAACATAATGTAATTAATAAATTAAAATTAACACAAATAAAATAAAATTAATAAACTAATTCAACCCAAATAATCTAAAATTAGCAAACTATTTTTTTATTTTTATTATTTTTTTTTTTTTGTTTTTTTTTTTTTTGGAAGGTTTGATGGCTGTTGGAGCAAATTTTCAAAAATCTTTTATCCAAATTTTTTATTAGGCTTGCATTTGGAGCAAATATGGTTTGGACAAGGAAAGTGTGTCATTTTGGCACAAAAGATGACATATTTGTTGGAGGTCAAATGAAAGACCCTGTGTTTTTTTTTTTAAGATATGTTTTCGCACATTTAGAAAATTATGGGGTAAATGGTGTTATATTTTTTAATTTAAAAATTTGATGAGTTAATTAACAATTTTAAAATATCAATTTTTTATTTGGGTTTAGATAAAAAAACTTAAAGATAATTTAGGGGGAGATTTGTGTAATTAAAACTAAAATTAATAATAATAATAATAATAATAATATATTATCACAATTGTGATAAAATCAAAGAAAAAAAAGGGGGGGGGGGGGGGGGGGAACAATAGGTCGGTAGGGGGCTTGGCCTCTTTTTCAACTCATATATATATAACTTCATATACACGCATGAGAGGAGAAAAAAAACAGAGAAAACAGAAGAGAGAGAGAGGTGTGACGCCGTCGTTGACGGTGTGGGTTTCGGATGTCCGTCCTTCGGCCGGCGGTGTGATCGGCGTGTTTCAATCCAGTGTGTGTGTGTTGCGCTGGCGAGGAACCCAGCAGCAAGCAGAAAAAGGGAAAAATAAAATAAAATAAGAGAGAGAAGAGAGTCCGTTCGGTAGGTGGGTGACAGTTGTTCAACGTCGTCGGAGTGTGTGTATGTGTGTGTTTTGTGCATGTTTCGTTGTGTGCATGTGATCGGATCATGTGTGTGTGTGTGTGTGTGTGTTGTTCTTGGGTGAGGTCGCCGACTTGTGAAAAGAGAGAGAGAGCAGTGGGTGTGTGTGTTTGATTTGCGTCGGTGAGTCTGTGTGTGTTCCTCTGTTGGTTCCAGCGTGTATGTTCAGCTGTCAATTGGGTGGATACATGTTCGTCGTGTGTGTGTGTGTTGCTGTGTATGTGTGTGTAGTGAGTTTGGTCAGTGGGTGATCGATAGAGGTGGTGATGGTATGAGTTGGTCTGACGGGGTCGGTGGTGGTTCGTTGATGGTAGTCGTCGGTTGTGGAGTTAAATCGCCGGAGAAGTGGGTATGTGGGTGTTTAGTGTGGGTATGTGATCGTGTGTGTGTGTGTGTGTAAGTCTTCTTTGTATGTATAGACAATCAGACGGCGATTGTCGAAGTTGGTGAGGAGAGAGAGAGACGGTCGGTTGAAAAACTAGAAAACAGAGCAGAAAAAGAGGACTATTGCCGCGGCGGTGAGAAGTCAGTGAAGCAGAAATTGAACCTGCAGAGTGTTCGCCGCGGCAGTGAGGAGACGGCTGCGACGGTGAAGCTTCAATGAGCAGAACAAAAAACGGGAAGGGTGTTCGTCTCGGCGGTGGGGCTGGACGCAGGAAAGCATAAAATGAAGAAAAAATAAAAATCTAATATCCAATCTCTCGGTAGGTGGATGATTCGGGACAGGTAGAATTCTCAACTCTCTTAATATGTGTATTTAATTGTCTCATGGTGTGACAATGAAATTATTTGGTAAATCGTTGTGACATTTGACCTGTTTAATTACATGAAATAATTTGGACAATGTGAAATTTATGTGACAAGCATGTTAATGTGGTTTATGTGTTATATTAATGAAATACATGTATTAGAGGGGTTGGAGTTCTACTAAGCGTTAGCTCACAACCCTATAGTTTTTTGTTGCATGGTTGGCGGAGACAAAACGACGAAGAGACTTTTATTTAAATTTCCATTTGTAATAATTGTATTTATTTATTATTTTAAACTGAAAAAGAAAATGGAGAATATTTACAAAAGATTATTTATTTAATTCTTTCAAATTGATGGGAAAGGAAAAGAAAAAGAGAAAGTAGGACAACGATGGATAAATTAGTTGAATTTCATTATCTATATTTTGAAATAGTTGTATTGTATAAATTTGTATTATTACTAGGATTATAAATAGACGAATATAAATTGGAGGAAATGGTAATTATAATTATGGTAGTTGGTTGAAAAATATCTTAATTTTGGAAATATTGAATATTCGGTTTTAATATAATTAATTTAAGATAACTGATTTAAATAAAATGATGGAAATTGGGTTTTTAAATTATAAATTCAGTAATTATAAATTTTGCCGCAACATTGTAAATTAAAAGTTGTTTTTTGTTATAAACGAATTTCTAAGTTTCTTGTCGTTATATATATGTATAATATGCGGATTAAATTAAAATAGATGATTGATTTTATTCGGTATTTAAAATGGTGATTATTATATTTGATAATTCCCGTTGTAAAATCGGCAACTAGAGTTTTGTCATTATTCTAAAATTTACCGAATTTTGTAGACAAAAAATTTGGACAGTTAGTTTTAGGTAGACTTTTCTATGAGAGAAACTATAGTAACGACCCCGGGAATCCGGGTCATTACATTAAAATTGTCAAAATGGTGGTTAAATTTTTTTGACAGACCTTCTAACACAACTACGACCTAATGATAAAATTTGGATAAAAGACTTTGAAAATTTTGCTCTAACCTCGGGTACACAACTCATTTTTTTTTAAACACAAATCTGGGGTTGTGAACCCCAGATTTAAGTTTAAAAAAATAAAAATAAATAAACCTTTAGTTCAATCGTAAGCTTTTTCTCTCTTTCCGTCACTATGCTCTGGCGCAAAACCTTGCTCTCTCTCTCTAACCCATCAATTACACGCCCAAATCATCGTCTCCAGTCTCCGGTCTCCACCATTCATCCCACTTCGGTTCGAACCTCCTCAACGCCTACATCGAACTGGGTTCCCTCCAATTCTACCAACATATCAAGTAGAATTTTATCCTTGAATTTTTACTAATAAATTTATCATTTTTTTTTTTTACTTTTCCAATTTTATTTGGAGACTAATTAAAAGTTTAAATGAAAATAATTGGATTTCTTTATTTTATTTTGAAAAATAATAAATAAAAAAAATTAAAGAAAAGAAAACAAGTTAGAGAGAGAGAGAGAAAACACAAAATAAACAACGTGAGGAAAATAACAAAATAATTTTTTATAATTAGTCCAAGTTTCATCCACAAGCCATAAAACCATGTTATTTTAGAATTTTATGAGAACAAATACAAAAAATAAGAAGAAAAAAAAATTACGGATAAAATATAAAAATAATAATAAAAAAAAAAAAGGTCTTTTTGTTGGTAAAAATGGAGATTGCCTCCTCTTATTTTCTCCTTCTCTTTATGTGGTCTGCCTCTCAATCTCTACAAAACCCACCCATTTGAATGAGATCACCCCTCTTAGCTGCTACCACCACCGTCACCTCCGATCACCGCTGCCGCCACCACCACCGTCACCTCCACAATCATTAGAGATTATTGATATCTTAGACTCGTGACGACCTACACAACTCCCGGAACTTTACCATAAGCTATGTAAACATGTCACAAAAAAAAAAAAAAAAAAAAAAAAAAAAAAAAACCATTTCACTCCAAATCCACCACAATACACATATATACTGACACTAAAATTAATTTTACAAAATATACTAGCAATTACATATTAATTTTTTATTTTTTTTCAATTATAATGTGAAAAACTCTTTTGTTTTACATATTAATAAAGTTATTTTTTTCTCTTTATTTTTGGGTTCAAAATTTCAGGTTGAAGGGGCATGGAATGAAGATGGCAAAGGACTAAGCAATTGGGATGTATACTCACACAAATATCCTGGTCTCTCTTTTTCTCTTTAAACCATTTTATTATTATTATTTTTTTTAATTTTGAAGTCAAATCTGTTGACTAATGCTCTTCCTGTAGAAACAAAAATATAAATATATTTGAACAAAAATATATTTTTGTTTTTGAAAAATAAAAAATTGAAAAATATTGTGTGTTTTTCACTGAAAAAATACTGCAAAACGTATCATTTAAAATAAATTATCTATGTTTACTTGTCCTCAATTTTATTATTTTAAAATGAACATGAGACTTTGAATTATTGTCAAACCCTAAAATTATTAATTTTGTAACAATTGTTCTAAGTCTTTTGACACGTTTACGATAAATTTGCAGAGAAGATTAAAGACCGTAGCAATGGAGATGTCACAATTAATTCTTATCATCGTTACAAGGTACAGTCAAATTTATTTTAATAAATAAAAATAAACATTTATTATTGATGCAATTTTCACTCTTTCAACTTCCTTACAAATTATTGAACATTTTGCTGACAACAAATTATTTTTTAGTACAACTTAACAATGTTATGAATACCATGACCCAAAAATAAGAACCAAATATATTGAATACTTGTACAATACAAATACTCAATTATATATTTATTTTAGTGTTTCTCTTTGCTTATGCTAGATTAAGTTTTTTCCTTTTTTATGTATGTTTTGAATTATTTTACAGGAAGGCTTATGCTTACTTAAGAAAATGGGACTAAATGCCTATCGGCTCTCATTATCATGGGCAAGAATTTTGCCACGTAAGCTATTCTGTTATATTTATTTATTAATTTATATCTAAATGCTAATTCGTTTTCTTTGTACAAAAATTCAATGTAAAAAACAAATAAATAGATGAGTCGTGTAATTTTATTATTGTGTTGGAAGCTTATTTTGTTTTTATGGTAAAAATATATACAGGTGGAAAACTTAGCGGAGGTGTCAACGAGAAAGGAATTAAGTATTACAACGGCCTCATAAACGAGTGTCTTGCCAATGGTTATTACTCTATTTGTTGCAAAAAAAAATTAAACAAATTAATGGTGAAAATGTTTAATTAATAATCTTAAAAATGGAATAAGATAATATTTGATTGTGTATATATTTTTTATAATATGGTTGTAGGTTTGACGCCGTATGTCACGCTTTTTCATTTGGATGTCCCCCAAGCCTTAGAGGATGAGTATAGGGGTTTCTACAGCTAGAATATTGTGTCAGTAACTTTCAATTTACACAAACAATGAAAATATTTTATAAGTATAATTTCAATTTACAAATATTCCGTATATACGAAAGATTTTGCCAACTATTTAGAGCTTTGTTTTTAGAGATTTGGGGACATGGTTAAGCATTGGATAACTCTTAATGAACCATGGACTTTTAGTGCTTTTGGCAATGGTACTGGTAGCATGGTCCCCAACCGATGCTCTCATTGGGTTAATCCAGCTTGTCTTGGTAGAGATTCGGGCACTGAGCCATATTTGGTTACACACAACTTAATTCTTGTTCATGCAGAAGTCGCTCGAGTGTATAAACGAAAATATCAGGTCCATACCAATAAGGATATAAGATTGAAGTTTTTATTTATTTTGAGTAATTAACATTCCGGTTACTAACGGATGTAATTAATTTTAGAAAAAATTATTAGGGGGTCTTTTTTTTTTTTTTTTTTTTGTAAGTCATTTTTTTTTTACACACACCCCTATAGGAATTTAAACCTCACGACCTCCTATTTGGGGATGGGGTAAGCTTATTGATAGGTGTGAAAAACCTATCTATATCTAAACCAGATTTGTTAGTTCTCAAGCATTTTAGTTATATTTAATTGTGTTTTAGTGTAGAACAGGGAAAGGACCTAAAAGGGCAAGAAACAAGTGAAAACGGTGGAGAAACGGTGAAGAAAATGTGTAAAACAGGATTTCGGTGAATGAAGACCACCGCCTAAACGGAAGTTCCACCGCTTAGGCTGAAAAGAGGCAAAATGTTGGAGTGCTGAAAGGCTCAACCACCGCCTAGGCGAGAAAACAACAGAATATCTTGCCAGCAGCCACCACCTAAGCGGAAAAACCACCGCTTAGGCGAAGTTACCGACAGAACTTAACCAACTTAAGTCTACCGCCCGAGCGGTGACACTCTACACAGAAATATCTGTTTTAGATATTTTGAAGATATTTCCAACCCTTGCCTATAAAACCCCTTTCTCTACCAAACCTAAAAAAAGGTTAGGACCCCTTAGACGTGAGAGGAGGCTCCGATTGTTCTTGGGAGCTCTCTTCCACCTTAGTTAGATTAGATTAGTTTAGGAAGTATATTAGATTAGTTGTAAAGAGTGTTCTTGGCAAATCCTTGAAGAGTTAGAAGATGAAGTTCATCAAGCGAGAAGAGGAAGCTCGGGAGGATCGTTCTTTGGCGTGGACTACTCCACTTTGAGATTTGGCTTTTCTTCCCTTGTTTTCATCTCTATATTTAAATATTTATAGTTGGTAATGATGATCTCCTCTTGATTTATGTTGTATTGGCTAAGAACATGTTAGTGTAAATATAGAGATTAGTTAGGGGAATGTGTAGTTGTGTAAATACTTGTTTGGTTTAATATACGTTTATTTAACGGTTGTTGTTTTAAGTCCGATTGTGTTTATCATTTGATGACGATCTTAATATGCTAGTAACGGTATTAGGATTGGACTTGAGAATCTAGGGTTTGACACTCGAGAGAGGTAACCCTAGATTCGAACTAGGGTAAACACATCGTTACGACCTAACGACCCAGGAGGGCGTTAGTTAGTATGCAATCGATGACGTTGGGTCAAGACTTACGCGACCTAGAGTCGTTAAGACATCGAATGGAACCTCGGCATCGACTCGAAGTCATGTATTCCCTCGTTTTACACTCGGAAGAGGTGGCGGAGGAGTTTACGAACCGAGATTGTCGGATACCTAAACTCTGTTATTGTTAACCTAACGAAATCAAACGCGTATTAAGTGAACGAAATCAATCCCTAATTAATCAATTTAGTTAGAATTAACCCACTAATTGTAATTTAGCTTAGTTTAATTTCAATTCACGCTTTCCGTCGTCAATATAACACGAGACTACGTCAATTGCGGTATTCAATTCAATTATTCACACTTTTCTCTGTGGGAACGATATCCGATCTTCAAAGATCCACTATATTAAAACTTTAGACCTCGTATACTTGCGAGAGTAAGTAGCGGCATGTTTTTCACGCCCTACCAAGTTTTTGGCGCTGTTGCCGGGGAATAGTTTGAATTTTATTTGAATTTTAATTGAATATTGCAAAAGAAACGCGGTATCGGCTCAGAACTTAAGTTTTATATAGGAAAAGCAAATTGATCGTTTCCTAGTCCGTCAACACACCAAGTCTTTGGCGTTGTAGACGTGGGATTAGTGTGAATTCTAAGTTGATATTGTGACTAAGTGGTCGAATGTTAATCCTGACATTTATTTTTGTTTAGTTTTTAATTTTTATTTTTGTTTAGTTTTTAATTTTTATTTTTGTTTCATTGTGTTAATGAGATCAAGCAATGCGAGAAACAATGAAGAAGGCTAAATCTCAATCCCGAGATGGAGCTTGTTGAAAATGATAAGGACTAAGAGGAGAAGCCGACTTCAAAGCCATGATCTTGATCCGACTAAGCATTTGAGCCCAAATTCCTTGTCTATGGGGAATTTTGGTGAAAAATACTTAGTGACACAAAAGTCCAGTTGGGGACGGTAACTCAAGTGTTATTCTTTTGAAATGAAACTTAGGGTATCAAATTACCCGATTTTTGCTACTATTTATTTGATTATTTATTCTTTTCGGAAGCCGGCATGGCTTCGGAACGTGTTCGGCAGTGAATTTAGGAGTGTGGAAGTTTGGGAAAGCATTTTAAATTTAAACACGTTGAACAAGCGAAGTGAAAATGTACGGGGTTGAGCCGTATTTTGAAAATTTGAGAAAAAACACAAAAGTGGGAGCTAAAGGCCCACCGCCCAAGCGGTAAGCCACCGTTTAGGCGGTAAAAATACAGAGAAGGTGTTTTTCAGCAAAAAAAGGCCCATCGCTTAGGCGGTAAAAATACAAGATGCACCAAATTTTTAAAATATGCTCCACCGCTTAGGTGAAAAAATCACCGCCTAGACGGATTAACAGCAGAACAAAGCGTTGCACACTGGTGTAATTTCGCTTAGGCGGAAGAACCACCACCTAAGCGTAATTTCGTCAGAAGGTTTGATTTTAAAGAAAAAAGTTCCACCGCCTAAGCGGTAAACCTTCTGCTGTTAAAAACAGCCCGTCGCTAAAAAAATTAAAAACGCAAGGTTCCCTCCCAAATCCTCCACCTTCTCTCTAAAACTTCACTCCCAAACCGTTCCAAATCTCAAAAATCATCCGTCCATTACCAAAAGTGATCATTCCCATCACGATTCAACCTCAAAGAATCGGATTTCAACCCCCATTTCCGAAAATATAGGGTTTTGCGAAAAAGGTACGATTTCTTCATTTTCTTTTGATTGAACCATTATTTCTCAACAAGTAAGTTTCTTTTACATTACATTTAGTCTAGTTATTGAAATTATTGGTTGGTTTGCATGATTATATCAATGAAATCAATGGATTTTGAAATTTTGCCCAAAAACCTTTAACCCTAGTTTCGCGATTTCGAAGTTCAATGGGTTTTTGGTTTGATTCTTGATGATACACAAGTTTAATTGGATTGGTTGAGTGTGTGAATTAATATAGGATGTCACATTTGTGAAAAATTGTTTGAAAAATTCAAATGGGTATTCGTTTTGGGATGAATTTGTTCATGACATTGTGATTAGGGAAGTTTATGTTTTTCAAATGTTCATATATGATGTGGTTGTATTGGGTTTTTGTGATTGATATTGTAGAAAATGCCGAAAAGAGCAGCTAAGAAGAGGGCTAGAGGCGAAGGGTCGAGTTCAAACCCTAGGGTGCCGACCGACGTTGACTTTGATGCTACCCGCTTTATGTCAAAACAAGCGGCGGACCACTTCAAAGAACACAAAAAACATCGTGCTTGCATACGTCAACGGGGATTCGGTCCGATCGAGGAGCTCCCGGAGGAATTTCGGAATGAAATCCGAAGCCGCCACTGGGAGCAATTCTGCAAATCGCCACCCCCAGGCGAAATTGCTTTGGTCAAAGAATTCTATGCAAATGCTACCGAGGCCATCGACGATCTAGCAAGGGTTCGGAACCAAACCATTATCTTCAGCCCCGACTTCATAAATCATTTCTTTGGGCTTTCGGCACCGGAGTCAATTGAAAGCCAGGAACCTACTTTACAAAGGGTCATCCAACATATCACATTTGGCCCGGTAAAGTGGAAACACCAGGGGCTGAACGTTGCTACATTTTTAGTGAGATGCCTCAAGCCGGTTTCAAAAATCTAGCACAACTTCATCTGTGGAAGCCTCCTACCGACATCACATTTGTCAGACGTCTCAAAGGATAGGGCCTATTTGATCTATAAAATCCAAACCGGACAACCCATAAATGTTGGATTTCTGATTTATTCATCAATTCTTCATGCTATGAAAACGATAAAGGGTGGGCTCCCGTTTCCGTCACTATTAACCTATATATTCAGATTAGCTGATGTGACTGTATCCGGGGGAAGCCAGTGTGACCCTATCGCTCCACTTACGCTGTCAGCGATAAATCGGTTGTAGAAGAATGGGGCGCAAGAGGCACCTGAGCCTGAGCCGGAGGAATGGGAAGAGCAACCAGATGATACGGCTGGACCTTCTGGAGCCTGAGCTGAAAGGTCACAAGAAAGGATAAACAACAAGCTTCAGACCGTCCTCCAGAATCAATACGAGATTGCCTCTTTCCTGGACCAATTTTTTAGGCAACAAGATCGAGTCCAACGGAAGATTTGGGAGGGCCTTGGCCTTGAGATGGACGATTACCCACCGATGCCATCTGTGCCGCCATATCTATTCCAGAGACCACACTCTCCTTCCCAAAGTGATGATGGTGATAATTTGTCTTCAGGTGAACAGTAAGGAATAAGTCTTATTCCCTAGGTATGTGTTCAACCCATTTTGTATGCAAGCATGCTATATGTTTATTGGGTTCGCTGATATTGGAACACTGCCATGTTCAGGCCTGAGTGGTAGGGATTGGATGATAGTTTAGTGGATGTTCATCCATTTTGACTTTTTGTAGAAAAGGATGAACAGTTATTATTATTTTTGAACAAAATGAAAATTTTTGTTATACAGACTTTTATTTATTTATGTATGTTTTTAGTTTTTAAATTTTTAAGTTTAGTTAGTTTAATTTTTGTTTTTGCATGTTTAGTATTAAATTAATGTTAGTATTAGAATTAGTTTAGTATTGTGTATGTATAAAGTTGTATTTGCATGCTTAGATATGAGTTCATTTGGGCCAAGACCCAATGATGAGAATTATTCCGAAATTGCATATTGAGGTCGGGGGTAATACCTTCCCAGTGTGTTTTGTGTGCTTAAAATGTCGATTGAGTAAAAATTATCTCGATTTAAAAATTGCACGACATTTGAACTCAAAGTATAATTATCTGAACGATTAGACGTTGATTATTCGATACTAGGCTCATGATAGAAAATGAGAAAATTAGAACTTGATTTGGGAAAAACTTGAGGCGGAATCCTAGGTAAGGTAATTCCAGAAATGTGATTTAGGCCGTCAATTTTTCGCTTGATCCGTTGTAGCTAACTTGAAAATTTTCATTCCTTATTTCCTCTGTCGAAGCCAATAACGTAATCAATTTTGAATACATTTCAAATACTCTTTTCATTTAAATTTTTCCTAAACCAAAGTCACTAAGCCTAATTTTCAAAATTGAGTGATATCAAGTGAGCGGTTGGATTTCTGATAAATTTTTATTGATTCGGTATTAGTGTATTCACTTGTCAAATTCTATCATTTCTTTTTACATATTCCTAAAATTTTACAAATTCGAATAAGTTTGGGGGTGTGTTTCTCTAACTTCTTTTTGCACTCTCCTAAAACTGTAATTATTCGACTTAATTTAGGAATATGTTGGTAAAAAAAAAATGAATGAATATAATTTTTCATTTTCTTCTCTTTCGACAAGTGAATACCAGGATCTTCGTTTCTTATTCAGAGTTGTATTCTAAGAATATGTGGGTCATGAGAGAGGATAGCGACAAGCGATTTTACCTCGGGTATCGATCGATTAAACCAATTTGCTATTTTATTCCAAGAGATACCCGTGGTCGTTCTCCAAAACCAAACCAAGTCCTATTGATTTCTGTGAATATTCGAGCCTACATTAGTGGCTAGTAGACTCTAATCAAGCTTATGGTTTTCCTGAATCCTTCAACGGTTTAAATTATGAGCTTAACAATTGAATAATTGAATCCGGTATTTGACTAGTTATGCATTTGAGTTCTCACACACACACTTCAAATGGATCTAGAATAGTTTTTATTGATATTGATAGTTGAAATTCTAGAACACCACTTGGTGTGGGTTACTTCCCAAACTTGATCCGATTTAGGAATGTTGAGGGAGGAACAAATTGGTCATTTCGATTGAACTCTATATTTACATGCATATACTTCTTTTGTGTTATTGTAATTTTTCATTTTTTGTTAGTTAGTTCGTTATTTAGTTTAGTTTAGTGTTAGTGTTTGGCTCGAGGACTAGCCAAATTCTAAGTTTGGGGGTATCCTATCACTATGCTAACCCTAAATCCCTTCCTATTTGGATTGTACTTGAAACAAATTTGTTATCATTTTTTTCTTTGAGTTACTATCAAGTGGGATGACAAAATAAGTCAAAAAGAATTGAAAAAAATAAATTAATCAACATAGGAAAAATATATAAAAATTATTTGATAGAGCACTATATAATGAAAAACTCTTAATTTTATGCAGAGTTTGCAAAAAGGGGATATCGGTATCACACTATTTTCGATTTGGTTTGTTCCCTATTCCAATTCAACGCTTGATCGTCTCGCTGCTCGACGTGCTGTAGATTTCATGCTTGACTGGTATCTTGTCTATATTATTTTTATTTGATTATATATATATATATATATATATATATATATATATATATATATATATATATATATATATATATATATATATATATATATATATATATATATATAACATTTTGGAATCTTTGAGAAAATCACAAATAATTTTAAATTTACCTATGGTGACCCACAACTAAAATTAAAAAATTAATTATATATGTTAAGATAATTAAGATGTGGGAGAAAAAGCATGGATTGATATTATGAAAAGTGATACAGAAATAATACAATGATATACACATATTTATAGGAGAAGCGAGGGCAAAGAGTTTTGCCCTAATGGGCCACGTGGGTCAAACCCATATAATACATTAACATCCCCCATTAAACTCAAGGCGGTAAGTGAGAGGTGAACTTGAGTTTGGAAACCAGAGAGTGAAAACGTTCGAGTGGATGAGCCTTAATGAAAAGGTCTGCTGTCTGATCAGCTGAACTGACGGATTGTAGATGAACTATATTCTGGAGAATGTAATAGCGGATAAAGTGGCAATCAGTCACGATGTGTTTTTAATGCTCGTGAAATACATCATTGTAAGCGATCTGAATAGCACTCCTATTGTCACAGTGTAGGTTAGTGGCAATAGGAGAAGAGATGCCCATGTCAGCGAGAAGCCGTCAAAGCCAGAGAAGTTCTTGAGTTGTATCAACCATGGCATGATATTCAGCTTCAGTATTAGAGTCAGCAACTACAATTTGTTTCATACTATACCAAGAAATAAGAGAATTGCCTAAAAAGAAATAATAACTAGTAGTTGAACATCTATCAGTGGGGTCTCCGGTCCAATTGACATCAGAATATTAAGCTTGTAAGATGGGAGTAGACTGAGCTGAGAAATGAAGCCCATGAAATAATGTACCATTGATATACTGAAGAATGCGAAGAACAATCGAGTAATCGGTGGTCCGAGGAGCGGACAAGAACTGGCTAACCTGATGAATGACATAGGCAATGTTAAGGTGAGTGACAGTGAGGTATACAAGACTTCCAACCAATTGGTAATATAGGGTGGCATCCTGAAGAGGTGAACCATCAAGTGGGGTAAGTCTGACATTTGGCTCGAGAGGAGTAGTGGTAGTGGTTGAGTCAGTGATCCCAGCCTTGGAAAGGAGATTCGAGGTATATTTGACCTGAAAGAGAAAATATTCATCAAAACCCGATGAGACTTCAATGCCAAGGAAATAGGTGAGTACGCCAAGGTCCTTCATCTCGAATTGGCTACTTAGAAACCTTTTGAGTTCAGAAATGCCGCGTATATCATCTCCAGTGATAACCATATCGTCCACGTACAGTAAAAGAAGGATAATACTATTGGCAGTATGACGAATAAATAGAGTTGAATCATGAGCACTAGGTGTAAACCCAAACTGATGAATTGTAGTGCTGAATTTTGCAAACCAGGCACATAGAGCTTGTTTCAAACTATATAGAGCACGACAGAGGCGACAAACTTTATTTTGAGGGGCAACCAGGCCAGGAGGGGTATGTATATATACTTTCTCAAGAAGTTCTCCATTGAGAAATGCATTTTTGACATCCATTTGAAAGAAAGTCCATTTTTGAATACCGGCGATAGTAAGAAGTGTACAGACAGATGTTAGCTTCGCCACGGGAGCAAATGTCTCTTCATAATCAATACCATATTCCTGAGCAAATTCCTTAACAACAAGTCGGGTTTTATATCGTTCAACAGAGCCATCAGAGAGTGTCTTAATCTTAAACACCTATTTACACCCAATAAGAGTTTTGCCAGGGGGCAGATCCACAATATCCCAGGTATGAGTTTTGGCGAGGGCCTGAAATTTTTCATCCATTGTTTTCTGCCAAAGAGGATTAGTACTAGCCTCCTTATAGAATTGAGGCTTATGCAGATGAAGTATAGTAGAAAAATAATAAAAATCAAAAAGGTAATGTGGAGGATGAGTTACCCTGGTAGAGCGGCGAAGGTGATCAAGGGCGTGGGTGTCAATGGAAAGCGGTACAGAATCATCAACCATAGGAGAAGTCTCAGACATGGTTGCTGAAGTTAGAAGGGTGAGATCAGCTAGTGGTTCTGGAGTCGGTTCGACTGGTGGTTTTGGGATGGACTCAACATAAGGTGTAGGGCTAGGCTCAACTAGTGGTGCTGGAGTGGACTCAATAGTAATTGGAACCGTATCCTTTTGAAATAACTCAATGGATGGATCAGTGAAGAATCTGGAGTTGGTAAGGGTTGACATGTCAAATGATTGTAAAGAAGAAAACATTTGATGTTCCCAAAAGACGACAAGTCGCGAGATACAAAGGGTTTTAGAAATGAGATGTCAGCGCCGATACCCTTTATGTTCGATGCCAAATCCAAGAAAACAACACAGACGAGCCCTTGGTTCTAGTTTGTTATGTTCATGTAGTTTCAGAAGAACAAAACAGACGCAACCAAAGACTCTGAGTTCAGAATAATCGTGAGTTTTATCAAAAAGGCGTTCAAATAGAGACTGATTTTTTATTATAGCGGAAGGGACACAGTTTATTATATAGACGGTGGTAAAGGCAACCTTACCCCAAAAATCCTCAGGACATGATGAAGAAATGAGGAGAGCGCGAACTGTGTCAAGAATATGTCTATGTTTGCATTTGACTAATCCATTTTGTTGGGATGTACTAAGACATAAGCGATAGGGGAGCGTGCCATTTTTGCAAAGTATGTTAAGAAAAATACGGTTCTTGTATTCCATTGCATTATCTGAGCGAAAAACTTTGATATTTCTAGAAAATTGGGTTTGAACCATAGAAGAAAACTCATAATATATTTGGAATAGTTCGATTGGTCTCATAAGAAACAACCATATATATCGAGAGTAGTCATATACAAAGATAACAAAATAATGAAGGCCACCCATTGAGGCATGAGGAGAGGGCCCCCAAATATCAAAATTAATTAGACCAAAGGGTGTAAGGGAAATAGACTGACTTTCTTTAAAAGGTATGGCTGGTTGTTTTGCAAGTTAGCAATGAATACATTTGAAGAACTCATGATGAACTGAGCCTAACTGACCGCTAGAGATAAGTGATTAGAGTTGGTTAGATGAAGTATGGCCTAAACGAACATGCCAAAGTTGGGATAGTGAGAGAGACACTGGTGGTTGTGGAGATAAGGATGAGGAAGAGGATAGTGGCGGTAGTGGTGAGGTTGCACAGTTTGATGAAGAACTATTTGGTTGTAGTGATGGTGGAGTTGAAGATGGAAGATGTAAACTGGTAAGTTCAAATAGGCATCCAACCTTACAACCAGTCTCAAGAGTTTCTCCTGTGATCCTGCAAACGACAACCACTATTAGAAAATATGACTTCAAATCCCAATTCACAAAATTGCCCAACAGACAATAGATTTAATGTGAGTTTTGGAATCAAATACGTGTTAGGAATTGAAAGAGGGGAGGTAGAAACCTTACCGATATGTGTAACAGGCATTTGAAAACCATCAGCAGTATAAATACTAGGGATATTCATTGCAGATAGTTTGGTTAAAAAAATATTGGGATCAGATGCCATGTCATTACAACATGCAGAATCAAAGAACCAAGATGAATTACCTGTAGTAAGTGAGAGAGCAGAGGAAAGATTTGTATCGGTACCAATTTTGGAAAAAATATGAAGAATGAATTAGGCCAAATCTGCAATAGACATGGTGACAGTAGAGGAGGTAGGGTCTGAACCCTCTTTGGCATTGAAAATGAGCGAATAACTCATAGGCATCGCTGTTAAACCTGGAGAAGCTGTTGTCACTGATGGATTTAGAATGCCAAAATTATCTATGAACCGATATGAAATCTCCTAGAACCGGGCGAAAAACGGGTGAACCGGCATAAAAACCACATGAATATAAAGGAAAATATATTTTGTGAGTCTCAAATCACAAAATGGAGGCCGGAAACAGAATCAGAACGTCGAAAAACCCTAGGAACCGATCCAAGTTTGCAGAAAACCGGTCAACAAATGCCTGAACCGGGATAAAGAAGTATTGATGACGTGGTAGGGGTGAGGTGGCAGTTAACGCTGATGTGGCAAAGGTCAACGCTGATGTGGCAAAGGTCAACGCCGATGTGTCAAAGTCAACACTGACGTGGTGATGACGTGGCACTAAATAGGTGTTCATTGGGCGCTAGGGCTGACATGGCAGCAACAAAAAAGAAAAGCCGTGTGTGGATGTGACGCGATTTTGTAGCAGCATGTTCAAGCCGCCAGTGTGGGTGCGTGAATAGTAACCAAGCAACGAGACTTACGTTTTTGGAATTGTCTCGGTGATACGATTCCGATGGTATATTGTGAATTTAATTTGGAGCTTTGGTTGAGGCGGTAGAGCCTAAAGTTCGAGACGTCGCAGCTAGTGGTTACTGCAAGCTGTTAGCGGCGCATGAGAGCGCCTGAATACTCCGATGGTGGTGATTTTGGTTGCGTTGTGTTCATCTCTGCAAGACGAATTCAGTGGTGTAGTAATTGTTTATACCGGAATGATGTTGAAGTTTGTAGCAGTGACGAAATCTACGGGAGAAAAGAGACGGCGACGGAAGCGTTAAGATGGCGGAAATTTTATTGAGAACAGTTTCAGAAAAGACTTGATCTTGATACCGGATAATTGAGAAATGGGAGAAGAATCATAAATTGATATTATGAAAAGTGATACAGAAATAATATAACGATATACTTTATATTGAGTAAAGAAATATATTTTCTTGGTAGAATTTTGAGTTATACTAGTTGTGCAAAGTTAATATGAATCAAACGACTAAGTAGGATTGTTGTATCCTAGACGGGACAAGACAAAGAAAAATTATGTTGTACCGGTCTCAAGACGTTGCCAACCGTAGAGGGCTTAAATCTCCTTAAAGAGAACAAAATTTCCGTATCTCAGTTCAATATTAATTTATATTTTTTTCCAACAACATGTAAATTAACCATTTATTTACATCATTATTTCCCTTCGTGCGTGCAGGCAAGGTCACGAACTCTTGTGATAAACGTGACAGTAACGATATGATTACGTAAATTAGACACAGTCAAACTATGAAAAATAATGTGCAAAACAGCTAATAATTGAAAAGTGCAAAAATCTATTTATATTTTAATTTATGGCCTTTTTTTTATCTATTTCATGACATAATTAAACCCTTAAAATTAAATATCAAATTATGTTTGTGTCGTGACAAAATAAGCAAATCAGTTGTGTTGGATTTCGGAACGGGTCCGGTCGCTCTATTGAGCGACCACGTGGCCCCAAGTTCTTTGAACTTGTGCATGTGTATTGACTCTTACACTCAAAAACCATGTCTCAAGTCTATTCAGTAGACAATGAGTAGAAATGACGCAACTTTCTTCTCTCTATAATTGAAGCAGAACAATTATGATGTCTTTGGTTATTAATTTGGTTTGTAGTGCTTGATATATGACTCGCGGGACAGGGGGAGTGTGAGTAATAAGCATAAGCTCAATTATTGTGGGACGGGGAGGTCATTAAAGTTTATAGAGAAAAAAAAAACAAACAAAGCCCATAGAAATTATCAATTGCACCCCAAATGAAAATTTTATTGCACTTTGCAATTCTTAAAGTTTCAATTTCATCACTACATCTTCAAGATAAAGATATATATATACTTCTAGTTGGCTTCTGATTTTCTATTTCCACTTTGAATAAATTTGGGGTGGGATGGGAACTCTATCTCCGTTGTGGAGTATTCTGGAAATAGTAATACACTTAGTAACGTGATTATTGTTCTGAAATTGTTTCTTTTAATTTATGAGAACGGAAACAAGAAAATGCAACATTTGTTCGTTTTTTATTATCAATTTTGGAACAATAAATCACGGTGAATCGTCTATTTTCTTGAAATATGGGGTAAGTTTGTGAATTGTCACTTCTCACATATTATCCGTTGTGTTGTTTTTTGCAGAGCATTCAGTGACATGAGAATATAAATAGACTGAAAATGAAAGGGCATAATTCAGGGATCATTTACTAAGATTTCGTGTGGTTTAAAAAAATTATTCAAAGTAGATAAAAGTTCATTTTCTAAGATGTGAAACCATCTTGCTGGCGTTCACAACCCCCCCCCCCCCCCCCATCTACAACTGGAAAAAATAAAGGTAACGTTATGATTAAAGATAGGGTGACAAAATCTTAGCAAGAATGGCATTTAGCTAAAAGACAATACGATTCAATTATTGTATTCCTTTTTTATTTACTAGGAGAAGCCATGTGCGTTGCAGTGTACCAGTTGGAGGCCGTAATTTGACTATAGCAATGAAGAAATTTGACGAAAAAATCAAGTTTACACAGACACAAAGCCGTAATTTGACTACAGCAATGAAGAAATCACGTTTACAAAGACAGACACAAAAATACGTACATTGTACAGATAAAATGATTTAACAAAAGTTAAAATTAACAATGTACGTCTGACATTTCTTCTAGTCGCTGTGATCTTCAAATATCATCTCTATATGACAAAAATCTTTCCCATTGTCAAACAAAATACCTCAGCAGAAGAGAAAGAAACTGCAAATGTCAGTTATAAGTGTAAAAAGTTTGAGAAGCCTTGTATCACTAATGAAGTGCGGTTAAATTGATTTACAAGACACTGAAAGCGTTCCACGTACCATTTGAGATCTCAACTGTGAGGGAAATCAAGTCAGAATTGGTTGAATAGAAGGCAATACTCCAACCTGTGCAAGTATTACAAATCATGAGTTGAACGCCTCTAAGAACATTATTCTTGAATATTTTCAAGAGAATATAACCTAAAAAACACTATTTCCGCATAATATGCAATATGTATTGAACGCCTAATTTCCTTCTCTCGGGTTGTCTTATTAGGGAACTACCTAATTGGGAGGATAAGTTAAACACCTATGCAAGGCTCAGACAACTAGAGAAGATCAGTGATGCGGATGCCAAGGATTGATTAGACTGATATAAATTCGTGGTCTGAAATAGGAAAGAGTGCAGAATATGAATGAAGGGTCAGGTCATAACTGTAGCCTTCTTATTCCTAAATTCATATCTATGTAGTGCTTATTAGTTATTAATTTTCATCATGTCGAATTTCTCACCTGGTAGTAAAGCAATTAGAGATTCAAAATTTATTCATCATCCAACCCATGTTGAATATGATATGAAGTGTTTCCTAACCTGTGTGCCTGCAAGGGTATTGATATTTGTTGATCAGCCCGAAAAACAGAATCATGATAAATGTCATGCCCATGAATGGTAAAAAAAAAAAAAAGAGTTACTGTACCTGGTCCAAATTATGTTGTGAGAAATTAGTAGTTTACATTATAACTCTGGCCCGAAATGAACCCAATGCAAGACGAAGGCTCAACTTATCACTCCACTGAAATGGTCAAAGGTATTGTGAAAGCATTAACATAAGGAGACAATTAAGAAAGAGGGCTTTTGTTAGGGGAATTTCATAAAGAGTTATCATCTTTAAAAGATAAAATTTGCAGGAAGCAGCAAATTCGTTTGGAAGGATAAAAATATAGGTAGTGTACTTACCCAAGTGGATAGTAACTAAAAAAGCCACTGCAGCTAGCTGGTAAAGTTCATTAGCCACCAGACAATAGATAGTAAAAGAATTCGAAAAACATTACCAATGAGCTAAGGGAATCAACTAATATTAGTAGATTTATTGGTATCTTGCTAACATCACAAATAGGAATTACATAAACAAACAAGCAAATCAGTATGTTGAAGATGAAATTGTCCATGGAGTAACCGTAATTACGTAAATGAGCACATAAGAAAAAGGAAAAAAGACATTAAGTACATGCATGCATCCAAGTGTACATAACAAGGCTCATTTAAATACAATTAAACTATATTCAATACATAATTAAACTTAGAACATTAAAAATAGACTAGTGAATAATTTTTAAATAATTATCGAAGTTGGTCGGATGAGTTGTTTAGCTGACGATATAGTTTTTTTTTTTACAACTTTGAGTTAACAAAAGATGACCTATCCGTAACAAAAATATTTTTTTTTTGTACATAAACTGTGTTCATAACAATACGTAATAAAATTTAGAACATTAAAAACGAACTAGGGAATAATTTTTAAATAATCGTCAAAATTGGTCGGATGAGTTATTTCGATGACGACGTATTTTTTTGGCAATTTTGAATTAACAAAAGATTGTCTATCCGCAACATAAATAAACCCAATTTTTTGTACATAAACTGCATTCATAATACTACGTAATAAAATTTAGAACACTAAAAATGGAGTGGGGAATAATTTCTAAATAATCGTCAAATTTGGTCGGATGAGTTATTTCGATGACGATGAATTTTTTGGCAACTTTGAATTAACAAAAGATGACATATCCCCAACAGAAACGAACCCAATTTTTTTGTACATAAATTGCGTTCATAATATTATGTAATAAAATTTAGAACACTAAAAATGAACTAAGGAATAATTTTTAAATAATTATCAAAGTTGGTCGGATGAGTTATTTCGATGACGATACATGTTTTTGGTAATTTTGAGTTAACAAAAGATGGCATATCTGCAATGGAAATGAACCCAATTTTTTGGTACATAAACTGTGTTTATAATACTACGTAATAAAATTTAGAACACTAAAAACGGACTAGGGAATAATTTTTAAATAATAGTAAGATTTGGTCAGATGAGTTGTTTAGGTGATGATGCAGTTTTTTTTGGCAATTTTGAATTAATAAAATATGGTCTATCCGTAATAAAAATGAACCTATTTTTTTTCCACATAAATTGTGTTCATAACACTACGTAGTAAAATTTAGAACACTAAAAATGGACTACAGAATGATTTTTAAATAATAGTCAAAGTTGGTCGGATGAGTTGTTTAGGTGACAATGCAGTTGTTTTATTCAACTTTGAGTTAACAAAAGATGGCATATCCATAACAGAAATGAACCCAATTTTTTTGTATATGAATTGTGTTCATAACATTACGTAATAAAATTTAGAACACTAAAAACGGACTCAGGAAGAATTTTTAAATAATCGTCAAATTTGGTAGGATGAGTTGTTTCGGTGACGATACATTTTTTTGGTAACTTTGAGTTAACAAAAGATGACCTATCCGCAACTAAAATGAACTCATTTTTTTTATATACAAACTGTGTGCATAATACTATGTAATAAAATTTAGAACACTAAAAACGGAGTAGTGAATAATTTTTAAATAATCATAAAATTTGATCGGATGAGTTGTTTCCATGATGATGAATTATTATTTTTTGGCAATTTTAAGTTAACAAAAGATGACTTATCTGTAACAAAAATGAACGTAGTTTTTTTTATACAAACTGTGTTCATAACACTACATAATAAAATTTAGAACTGTAAAAATTGACTAGTGAATAATTTTTAAATAATCGTCAAAATTGGTCGGATGAGTTGTTTAGGTGAACCCTAATTTTTTTTTTAACACTATGTAATTAAAATTAGAACATTGAAAACTACTCGTGAATAACAATAATTATTTTATATTACAAACCCATAACAATAAAAAATTAATTTATCAAATATTTATTTATACCATAAATAATATATCAAATAGTCCAAAAAATATCAATTATTCATTCAGACCTTAAATATTTATAATATAAAAGACAACCACAATTTTTTGGCAACTTTTAGTTAATTAACAGTGATATATCTGTATTTTAAATAAGCCCAATTATTTTATTTTTTTGCATAAATTAAGTTGAAAACACTCCATGATATGGTTTACAACACTTAAAATGGACAAGTAAATGATTTTTAATAAATCACCAAAGTTGATGACGGCGTAATTTTTTTGTATTGCTTTCAAAGAGGTTCGTTTTTTGTTTCTTCTTCTTCCCCATCCAAACACATTATTTCCAGGTCAGTTTTTGACAGTCCAGAAAGTGCAATCAGAGGTGAGTCGAAATCTAAGTTATGGTGACTCAAATTCCCTTCCACAAGCAGACTTGGAAATATCTTCCTTCTCATATGCAATAATCAATATATGTAATCGCCAAATTAGCAAATGAACTCCAAAGTTTTCCTAAGCATTATAAATTAAGGGATTCATAGGTAACAAGCGAGCATTACCGCTGATGCGATTCTTCACGGTCAGGTATCGAGATTTGAGAACTCTGCGTTCGGTGAAGTGTTCATTTTCGGAAGATTTTCCAGTTACGACCACCACTTCAATATTTTAAGAGACTATAAATTAATTAACAAAATAAGATATTTTCACTCACCTTCAAAATAGAAAGTCGTAGATGGTTGTGAAAAAAGAACGTTGTTGTCACACCCCACCCTGAACACCCATTACCCTGAGGCCGGCGTGACGTCGACATAACATCATCTGAACGTCAAACCAACTAGCAAACCACAAAGTGCATACATAAATATACAACCACAAATTGTCATCATATACATCCTCTCTAACTGGGGACACACCTGTCCCTGAATTTTAATAACAACAATGAAGCTCTCACAGGTTTACCTCAGATAGCTCCTCCCAAAATACTGTCATACTACACCATCGCCGGACTCTACCTAGTGCCAGTAGGGGACCGACTCTTAGTTGTTGTACCTGGGAGTGTACTGCCTTCTTAATAAAAATATTTTAGATGAATTAAGCATAAAACATATAAATATCACATATCAAATAAAAATCTCATAATATACAAATGTCTCATACCACAAGGAAAACACTTTTTTCCTGTCACCACAAAATCAACGTTTATATATATAGCATCCCAACTAAGCAATGAAATTTAACCAGAATAATTCAACTATCCATATAATATAATGAAATCAGAACATACCAATTCAGTATAAAAGAATATGTATAAATGTACTCATCCCAATTACCATATACGACAAAACACTATATATGACACCACATCACATCATACCACACCACAACACATCACACCCCAACTAACCATGTGACCGTTTTAACCTTACGATCGGGAGTTGCAACGGTACCGTACCACCTGTAGGATATGCCTTCCTAATGGGACATAACAACGCTCTGCTGGACTATGCCAAGCGGGTGAACAACGTTCCACTGGACTATACCAAGCGGGTGAACAACGTTCCACTGGACTATGCCAAGCGGGTGAAACACTACTCTGCTGGACTATGCCAAGTAGGTGAATATCCAACACCAACTTCTACCTCACCTCAACAACAACTCATTCTCACCTTAACAACAACAACTCTACCCACAATCAACATCATCATCAAATCAATAACCTTATCATCAAACTACAATTCAATAAATAATCAACGCTCTACCGAAGCAGATAAAATCAACAACATCATCAAATCAATAACAACATCGTCCAACTGCAAATCAATAGCATCGGCCTTCTATCTCCAAAACCGATTTAATCCAACTATCATTTTTCTACCCTCTGTTTAAAACCAACGAAATACACATTTCCAAAACACCCAAATCCACTTGATCCATATAAGTTATAAAATCATACAGTCCAAGTAAAATCATTTTACACACACACACACATATATATATATATATATATATAGTTCGGTAAGAAAACAGTACACTCACCTGATAATCCGTTCTCAAAAGCTCAACCGACTATCCGTTACTGATCCTCCGGTAAATGTGATCCAAATCAACGATGACGAACGGCAACGTTACAAGGTTGACGATCTCACTCCACGACCGTCGATCCCACACTGAACCGAATGGCAACGATCAATCCATCCCACGATCACCGGAGAGTAGTTGACGAATGGAGAGCAGAACACACTCAAACTACCCCACACACATGCACACTAATTCCCCCCACCCATCGCCAGAGGAGACACACCACCGAGAACCCCCCCTCTGTTTCCCTCTCTCTCTCTAGAAATTTCTCCAAATGGGTTTGAGATTCTTCGATTAATTTCTCTTGCATGATCCTATATATGTCTTGCATGATTTTAGTAGAGAAAATTTGATCTTAGTTTTCTACGTTGCCTATTTCCGTTCTCCCTACATTTGGCCAGCGACGTTGCTTCATCAACTGAAACAAACACACATCTATATATATGTGTGTTTTCTTTTTTTTTAAAAAAATAAACTTAAATTAATTACCCTTTTTTCCCCCCAACTTCTTAAAGTCTCTTTTTTGTTAAATTTTCACTTTTAACATTTTCTAAATTTGTAATTTGGTCCCTAATAGTTAAAATTTTATAAATTGAATGGAAATTTTGAATCCCAATTTAAATTTAATGTTTCTAAATTTCCAATTTTACCCCTAAACTTTTTATTTGGATTTTAAATTAACAAAAAATTTCCCCCACTTTCCCCATGCTCTAAAATACATCTATTAATGACGTATGTGTTACGATTTAGGTCTTACAACTCTTCCCTCCTAAAAGAAATTTCGTCCCGAAATTTTTATTACCTAATTGAACAAATGTGGGTATTTGTTCCTTATTTCATCTTCCCGCTCCCACGTCGCCTCTTCTACTGCATGACTGCGCCACAACACTTTGACTAACGGGATCGTCTTCGTCTGCAACACTTGGTCCTTATGGCTTAGGATTTGAACTGACTCCTTTACATAGGTCAAGTCTACTTCTAATTCGATCGGCTGTGAAGTCAACACATGAGAAGGATCTGACATATATTTTTGGAGTATCGATACACGGAAAATGTCGTGTAGTCGAGACAACTCTGATGGTAACACAAGTCTATACGCTGTCGTGCCAACCCTCTTTAGAATTTCATAAGGTCCGATGTATCTTGGACTCAACTTCCCTTTCTTTCCAAGCCACATTATGCCTTTCCCGGATGATAGTGAATGGTGTAATCGTAATCTTTAATCAACTCTATCCAACGCCTCTACCTAAAATTTATCTCCTTTTGAGTAAACAAGTATTTCAAACTCTAGTGGTCGGTGTATATTTCACAAGTCTCTCTATATAGGTAGTGCTTCCAAATCTTCAAAGCGAACACAATTGCTACCAACTCCAAATCGTGTGTCGGGTAATTTCGGTCCTGGTTCTTTAATTGCTGAGATGCATATGCGATTACGTGACCATGCTACATCAGAACACATCATCGCCCTTGGTGTGAAACGTCACTATAAATCACAAAATCACATCTTTCTTACGGAAGGGACAGTATTGGTGCCGATATCAATCTATTCTTCAACTCTTGGAAACTTTGCTCGCATTTATCGGTCCACTCAAATTTAGATTCTTTGTGGGTCAATCGAATCAACGTGGCCACTATAACAGAGAATCCCTGCACAAACCGTCGATAATAACCCGCAAATCCTAAAAAGCTTCGCACTTCTGTCACATTTCTTAGCCTTTCCCATTGAACAATAGCTTCAACTTTCTTTGGATCCACTTGAATACCGTCTCCTGAAATAACATGCCCCAAAAATACCACATTATCTAACCATAATTCACATTTACTGAATTTCGCATATAACCTCTTCTCCCGCAACATCTACAACACGATTCGAAGATGTTCTGCATGCTCGTCTCTGCTTTGGGAATAGATCAATATATCGACAATGAATACAATAATAAATTAATCTAGATAAGGTTGAAAGATTTGATTCATCAAATCCATGAAGGTAGTAGGGCATTTGTCAATCCGAAGGGCATAATCCAAAAATTCAGAATGTCTATACCTCGTACAGAATGCCATTTTTCGCCACGTCACCGTCTTTGATTTCCAATAGGTGATACCCCGATCGAAGATCTAGCTTGGAAAACACTTTAGCTTTCTGAAATTGGTTAAACAAATCATCAACTCTAGGTAACGGATATTTGTTTCGAACCGTCACCCTATTCAGCTGCCGATAGTTGATATACATTCTCAATGTGCCATCCTTCTTCTTCATGAACAACACTAGGCCTGATAAATCTATGGTTTAAAAAATCTTGTAACTGCACCTTCAATTCTTTGCACTCAATATGCGCCATACGATAGGGTGGAACCGATATGGGAGCAGTTCTAGGAAACAACTTGATAGTGAATTCCATCTCCCTTTCTATTGGCAACCCTGGCAATTTGTTTAGAAACACGTCGAAAAAATCTCTAACCACTGGAATATCTACTATTGAAACTTCTCTCTGACTGGTGTTAATCACGTTTGCATGGTATCCTGACATCCTTTCTGCAATAATTTCCTAGCTTCTATGGCTGAAATCAGACTAACAGGAAAGATAATTCTATCTCCCACGAATACCAATTTCGGCTCGCCTGAGATTCGAAAGATCACTTTCTTCTCAAAATAATCCACCGTGGCATGATATCCAAACAACAATTCCATACCCAGTATTATATCAAGATCGTAAATATTCAAGGGTAATAGATCTACCGACAACTTTCTACCACCAATCCGAAGCGGACAGTCTTTGAACACACTATCAATCCATATCGACTAACCCACTGGAGTAGAAATAACTATACGATAAGATAAAGAAATTATCAAATCTGCCTACATGCATCATAAAGGTTGCCGAAACAAATGAATGCGTAGAACCGGAATCAATAAGTACACGAGCATCTTTAGCATATAATGACATGATACCTATGACAACGTCAGGTGTAGCCTGGGCATCCTATTGAGTGGTTGCAAAAACACGGCCTCGTGTCGGAGGTCTACCAATCGATCCTCTACCATGCCCCTGGACAGTGCTAGGACCAGCACTACCCATACCGCTCGCGGCAGGTACAGATGTAGAAGCAAATTTCGGACAGTTCGTCGATATATAACCCAGCTCATGACAACGAAAACATGTCGGTCTTCCCTTGGGACAGTCTCTAATGAAGTCATCCGGTGATCCATACTGATAGAATCTACCTACCCCTATTAATGACGTATGTGTTACAATTTAGGTCTTACAGTTGCCGTGGTAGAAACAAAAAGACATAATTTCTAATGAAGAACATGGGTATGACATAAGCATAAAAGACACCATTTCTAAAGAATAAGAGATAAAGATGTTTGTAAATGTGAATGCAGGTTGTTACTCACCTCTCAAATAAAAAGTTGTAGATAGTTGTGAAAGAAGAACATTGGCATGGCAGAACCAAAAAGACACCATTTCTAATGAAGAACATTACTATGGTAGAAGCAGAAAAGACACCATTTCTAAAGAAGAAGAGAAAAATGTGTTCGTGAATGTGAATAATTGTTGAATGAACATTGTTTATATAGGAATATGAAATAAGTGTGTTTTAATTTGGCGATGTAAAGGTGTTGTTCAAGCTGCTGACAAAGGCTGAAGAAAGTTGAATATACATAATAAAAATAGAATTTTGTCTCATACCACATGTAAATATGTATATATTATTATTAAAAAATAAAAAAAATAAAAAAAAAAAAAGCAGAAAACAAAAAATTATTATGAATCCGGCCCTAGCATTGCCGGATTCTCCCTACAATAAATATCTTTATATATATATATATATATATATATAAAAGAAAAGAATATAAATTGTTTTGAAAATTATTTATAAAAAAATAAAAATAATTAAAGATTATATTTTTTAATTATTTTCTTGAATTTTATTTATTCTTAAATATTTTTTTTTAATTATAACGGATATATTTGTTTTTGAGAAATAGTAAAAAAAAATTAACCTTTTTGATTCCGGCCTTTCCAAGGCCAGAATTTATAATTTTTTTTTAATATTTTGAAAATAAAATTATAAATAATTTCGAAAATTTTTAATTGTAAAATTTATTTAATATTTTTAAATTTCAAATCTAATAAACTTTATAATTTTGTATAAATTTTTATATAAGTATTTTGTATAAGTTTGTATACAGTTGAATTTGTAAAATACTAGCAAAGGTTGTAGAGGAAATTGGCCAAATTATTGAAAACACTGAAAAAACTTGTCACAAATCTCAAACACTGCAATTTTTTTTTTTTGAAATGTCAATCAATCATCCAAAAACTTGGTCAGTATCCAACTTTATGTCAATTGTAATTACTCTATACTGCAAAATTATTGACCAAACTGCACTAGAAGATAATGTAACTCGATAATGCAAGACCTAAAAAGTTAATCTATACTGAAAAACCTAATATTGCAAACATTTATGATTGTTGACCAAATTTTTTAATTTGGACAATAATCATTCAATTAATAAATGTTATATACGGCTGGCCATAATATTATAATATATATATATATATATATATATATATATATATATATACTAGCGTATAACTCATGCCTAAAGGCACGGGCATAAAACATACATCATCTATTGGGACAATTATATCAATTTGTTTTGCTATTCAACTTTAAATGTTGTATCAATTGAGACAATTATAGTTACAATAATACTTCAGGATAAACAATATTTGTTGTGGATAGAGATCTATATTCGGGAAGAAGTACACTTAATCGATCAAATGATGTACACCTTGATAGGGCCTCATATAGTTGACCGTGACTAAAAATCAGTGTAGTCAAATCAACTCCAACAAATTTCACTGATTGTCTTTGTGATTTATTTATCATCATAGCATACGACAAACGAATTGAAAATTGGTGCCTTGTCATTTGAAAAGGAAATTCAGAAGACAATGGTGTCAAGGGTGCGCACTATTGCATACACTAAGACTGCAATGTTTGGTTGGAACCTTTTACATCTTAGGTTGTAGTACGGACGCTATTTTCTAAGTATATGCTCTATGACATTCTTGTTTTCATTCATTTTTCCTCTTTCGAATTCTCTCCATAATGGATGCACATGCCGCTCAGCCTCCTCTAAAAATTGCACAAATTCAAACGCAGTAAAAGGTCGATGATTCACAAATATGTTATCTTTCGCAATAGTCCAATTTGATGGCAAACCATCAACAATTTGGTTTATTATATCTCTCTCACTAATTTTACACTTATAATTCTGCAAACACCTAACACTTAAAATCTTATTCATGTCATATTCTCTCACGGGACAATTTTGTAAATAAGGCTTGTAATAGTAGAATTGTTTTTCCTTACGAAACTCTAATCTAGTACTCGTTCTCAATACAATAGTGGGCCGTACCATATTGCCTGAGATTTAAAGACAATAATCGTAACATAAGTAAATTACAATAAAAATATGAATTAAAATATATCAAATGTAGGTTTTGATATTGATATTATATACACATACATGTATACACAAAATATAAATATTTCTAATTTATCATTTCTAAAACACAAACCAAAAACATTTCTAATTTCCGTTGGCCCAAACATAAACATAAAAATAAACATAATGATAGGGGAAGATCTCAAGATGAACAGGAATAGGAACGGAAACAGTAATAAAAAATTAAGAATTGTCAAACAGAAACAGGATATGGATGAGTCCCAATTACTAATCCAAGCCTAGAACTTTGAAACTTGCATAAACAGAGTCGGGTTAGGTCGGACACTATTTGGGAACAAAAAAATAAACGAAAATAGAAACACTTATTTTGGGAACAAAAAAACAAAAACGGAAACACTTACCAAACGCCACCCTTAGAAACTTTTATAAGAATGCATCTAATTAAACCTCTAATTTCAAAGGATGGCGTTCGGTAAATAGAAACAGGAAAATAATAGAAACAGAGACGAGAACAGAACAGAAACAGAAACTGGAACGGAACATAAACAGAGACGGGAACAGAACAGAAACCAGTAACAAAAACGCATTTGGCGCCAATGCCAATGCGTTTGTGTATTAACCATAGTTCACATTTGGCGTTCAACATATACAGAAGCATAAACGTAAACAGAAACAGAAATCTGGGAACCAGATGCTAACTTGGAACAAAAATAGTAGACAAAAATACAAAACAGAAACGCCAAATCTAAACATGATTTGAACTAACCTTGTGAGGAACAGTTGTTGTTGTAAGGAACGATCGTCTGAAGAAGTGTTTTTTCCCCAGCCTCTCTTATAATCTGAAACCGTAAGATTAGAGAAACAATCTCAACCAAAATTCAAGCAAAAACGATTGAATTAGAAAATAAATTGCTAGATTCCATATACACGTAACAATCTCTAGTAATTCGAACTATATTTCAAACACAAATACACAAATCCACATAATGTCCCATCAAATTAAAAGAATCAAAATGAGAACAGAAAATCAGTTAATTGAACAATGGGAACAAAAAATCAGGAACAAAACTAAACAGTAACAAAAAACAAAATCTAAAACACAAAATAATCCACATTTAAATAAGAATGCATCTAATTAAACCTCTAATTTCAAAGGGTGGCGATGGGTAAACAGAAACGGGAACAAAACAGAAACATAGATGGGAACATAACAGAAATAGAAATGGGAACAAAACAGAAACAGAGATGGGAACAGAACAGAAACGGGAATAGGAACAAAACAGAAACAAGAATGTAAACAGAAACAGAAAAAGAACAGAAAATACCTGATTCTAAAGCCGCTTCCCTCCCTCGTCGCTAGCTTGTCTCTCTTCCCTCTAATTCTACAATCGAACAGAAAATAACTAAATAATAAATAAAAAAATTGAAATAAAAAATTTGATTACAGAAAACAAATGAAAAAAAAAAAAAAAGAACAAAATTATAAATCTGAACAGAACATAACAAAAACAGAATAGGAACAGGACAGGAGCATAACAGAAACATGAACAGAAACAAAACAGGAAACAAAACAGGAACAGAAACATGAGAACAGAACAAAAACAGAAACAAAACCGAAATAGGAATAGGAACGCAAACAGAACCGGAAACGGAAACAGGAACATGTATATTTCTCTAAAAAATAATCCACAATTTAAAAAAATAATCCATATTTCTTTATGAACACAATAAGAACAGGAATAAATATATTTCTCTAAAAAATAATCCACATTTAAAAAAAATATAAATATAACTAAAAACATTTCTAATTTAAATAAAAAAAAAACACAAAATATAAACATTTCTAATTTATCATTTCTAAAACACAAACACAAACCAAAAACATTTGTAATTTCCGTTAGCCCAAACATAAACATAAACATAAACATATTGACAGGGGAAGATCTCAAGATGAACAAGAACAAGAACAAAAAATCGAGAATTCTCAAACAGAAACAGGAGATGGATGAGTCCCAATTACTAATCCAGGCCTAGAGCTTTGAAACTTGCATAAACAGAGTCGGGTCAGGTCGGACACTATTTGGGAACAAAAAAACAGAAACGGAAACAGAAACACTTATTTTGGGGGAACAAAAATAGAAACACTTACCAAACGCCACCCTTAAAAACTTTTATAAGAACACTTTCCTCCCTCGTCGCTAACTTGTCTCTCTTCCCTCTAATTCTATAATCGAACAGAAAATAACTAAATAATTTAAAAAAAAAAAAAAAAAAAAAGAACATTGAAATAAAAAAATTGATTACAAAAACAAATGAAAAAAAAGAAAAGAACAAAGTTATAAACCTGAACAGAATAGAAACAGGGACAGAACATGAACAGGACTGGCGCAAAACAGAAACGTAAAAAGGAATAGAACAAAAACAGAACAGGAACAGAACAGAAACAAAACAAAACAGAAACTTTTAATTGACTCAAAAATATTTAAATAGATTTTTCTCTTTAAAATTCATAGAGATTTTTAATTATATAATTGTTTGTCTATTTTTGTTATTTAACTTTTAATTGATATTAACTATATGAAATTAATAATTAATAATTAAGAAAAAGACATCCACATTAGAGAAGAGAACACTTTTTTAGAAGTCAAAGTTATGTATGAAGATTGGCTTTTTTACAAATATACTAACAAAAATATTCTTAATTAATATTCAAATATTTTATTAAAAGAAAAATTAATGAACAAACTAATTTCTAATCTCGAAACGTAAAAAAAAAATAGGGACAAAGTTATCAACCTCTTTTAGTGGAGGGCAATATCCCAAAAAAGAAAAGAGGACACACAAATATAACATTCTTGAAAGAAATATGGTAATATTAGCTATACTGCAAAACCTAAAAAGTTACTGCAACTCTATACTGCAAACATTTATGATTGTTGACCAAATATAAATTGTTTTAAAAATTATTTATTAAAAAAAAAGTAAAAATAATTAAAGATTATAATTTTTAATTATTTTCTCGAATTTTATTTATTCTTAAATATTTTAATTATAACGGATATAATTTTTTTGAGAAATAGTGTAAAAAAAATTAAACCCTTAATTCCGGCCTTGTGAAGGCCAGAATCAAAAAAATATTTCTTGGATCAAATAATTTGATTCTACCCTTGTGAAGGCCGGAATCAAAAGATAAGGCATGCCGGAATTTATGATATTTTTATTTTAATATTTTGAAAATAAAATTATAAATAATTTCAAAAACAACTAATTGTAAAATTTATTTAATAATTTTAATTTTCGAATCTAATAAAAATTATAATTTTTGTATAAATTTTTATATGAGTATTTTGTATAAGTTTGTATACAGTTGAATTTGTAAAATATGGGCAAAGGTTGTAGAGGCAACTAGCAAAATAATTCAAAAATTGCAAAAGCTTGTCACAAAATTTCAAACAACACTGCAAAAAATTGTTTTGAAATGTCAATCAATCATCCAAAAAATTGAGGCCTTGTCAATCACCGTGCTACAATAAAAACTGAGTTTTGTATAGGAACTCTTCATCCTATAATTTTCGTGATGTCTTCAAATATTAATTTAAGTGAAGAAAACTCATATGGTATTTCAAGTGAGTAAAACTCATATGGTGTTTGGGGTTGGCCTGGACCCTAGGATCACTATAGTCGTTGAGTTCTACAACCATATCATGACGACTACTGGAGCGATCAATAGACCAATCCGATAGAGTATTGCATCGGGCTACACCAAGAATGGGAATACAGAGTAAAAGAGTCTAACAATCTTGTATCTTGTTTGAGAGCTCTTAATGCACTGGTTCCGCATCGTTAAAGTCTTCAGAAGCCTCGACGATGTATAATTGATGACACAACCAAGATCCAAGATGTTATTACATGAATTCGCCTGGAGAATAATAGAATATTGTTGGGCAAGAGTCGATACTATCTACTCCAACTAGTTAATGAAATGACTATTGCAAGTAACAGAGCACTCTCTCCGAACGAATACCATAATGTGATAACCAACAATCAATATCTGTCTGAGGGTTACATGTCCAATGAAGAATAAAAATATTTGGGCAGTTGAAATGTTTATTTAAGTGTTTTTGTGTGACTATTTGTTGCTGTAGAAATTAGAAATGAACAAATTTACCGAAATTGTTTGGGTTGATTCGCGGACCAGATCGCTCTCTTTAAGACGTTTCAGGGCGGCTCTGCCCAAGTATGTGCAAGCAATATCACAACCTCATTGTCCTCAAGATAAAACAATCCAGAAATCACCTCAGTCTAGGACCTTCTTTGCACAATAGAAGCCCTGAAAATTGAACACCCACACACTGTTCGGAATGCAAACAGACTGGTCGTAACACTTTTTGAAAAACCGAAATAAAAAATAAAACGAATAGACTAATCGTTTGAAAGCAAAACTGATCGGGGGAAAAATAGTAACGATGAAGAGCCTATTTTCTTTCCAAAAAAACTGTGCAGTTTCTAATTCTGTGTGTTTCAAAACCGATGTAAAAGTCTGTATTTATAGGCAAGAAGAACTGAATCAGAACATTGAAACAGTTCAAAATTCTTAACGTTAAAAAATGGTCCAAAAAATGTAAAGGTTCGAAAAACTTAAACGTTTGCGATTAGCAACGGTTCGTTCTAAAATAAAATTAATATTTTATTAAATAAATTTTGTCCAAAATAATATATATATATATATATATATATATATATATATATATATATATATATATATAAGTGTCACCTCACTTTACACGCGCTCGGCTCAGCACGGACGGCGGCGACGACGGCGCGTGCGAGGTAAACCAATAGGGACGTAACTCCTCTCCCCTCCACAAAATATGGGTACGCCTTTGGCCACACCCCAAGTATCCCACCTATCCACTATTATACTCCTCTAGACCCCTTCTCCCAAATACTGTGGGATAAAGGAAAAGAGGGAAAACTTTTACACTTTTTTTTTTTTTTTTTTTATATCTTAATTAAATAAGTAAAAAATTCATTATTCTCCAATACTATTATTGTAAGTTGTATTGTACCTTATTTCTTATGTATTGCATTTGCTATGATTTTTTTTTTTTTTTAATGTTCGTTATTATATTGTATTTGTGTGTTTTTCTTTCTGATGTATTGTCTTTGTACAACCAACATGTACAATAACATATAAATAAATATATTTACATTTGAGTAGTTAATCTACTGTATAAAAAAATTTATGTAACAAAATCATTAATTATTGATTATGTACCCAAATTACGATTTGTCAAAAAAATGTTAAATTTGATTAAATAATTTTTCAATGAAGAAAATATAAATTGACTATAAAAGTGTCACTACCCATTTAAATTAAAAAAAAAATAAATTTTTTTTCTCAATTATTAAAAATAATTTATGAATAAATGAAATTATTAAAAATATTGTTTGTAATGGACAATTGTGTTTCTTTCTATGTATTTTCCTAGTATTGTAAACATTTGTTATTGTATGTGTGTTTTTTGAATTTCAATGAAGAGAGAAAATAAATTGTTTGGTACAAATAATGTTATTATCATTTAACGTAGAAATGATACATTAGGCTTTAAAAGAAATACATAGTGAAATTGCAATTCACAAATTCGAAAACATTAAACATTATTCTCATCATCAAACATTTCAATATCTGACTAATATTGAGATTTCTTTGAGCATCTCATGTAAGTATGTGCTTCGGCAACCAAATCTTCTTATAGACGCTCACGTGCCGTCATTTGAAACTCGTGTTGAAAATTTTGAATTTGCATTCGGTTATTTTCTTTGCGGTAGCGATGGAACGTCATCTGAAAATTATGTGGCATGTCTATTGGCATTGTGGTGGCCAATTGATGCATTATTCGAATATTATATTGTCTGCATCCGTCTATCATAACATGTGCTTGGTTGATACGATAAATGTATTCTTCCCGCATCCTTGCAACCTATCATGGAGAGTAACGAACTCTTAAATCTAAAAAGAGTATGAGAATTCATCTTCCAAAAGTCAGTAACGTCCCATTGAATGATATAAATCTCTAACCGTGTACATTTTATTTTGGTGAAACAAGATATTATAATTTCTAACTTCGATCCAAGAATGTGTTTAGAGTGATTGCAATTGGCATAAAATCTCATATATATATATGCCCACATATGTGGATATAAACACTGAACTCAATGGTCCAATCAATCGTACTAAATTTGTTCAAAGCGCACTCTTGAAAGGAAATTTTAATACTTATATATATATATTAATTTAAATGATATTTTAATACTTATAATTTATGTGTGTTGTATTTGATAGGAACTTTTAATCATGAATTTACCTTTTTATTTTTTTTATAAATATTAATATATAAAAATATTAATTTAATATTATTTTATAAATCACATGAAAAAGTATAATCTTCAAGGCGAAACAACTTAAAATAATAAGTATCATACTGAAATTAAACGCGTTAAGCAGTACAATTAATCATATATAAAAAAAAAATTACATAAATTAGAAAATAGTATCCATCATTAAACTTTTATAGCATATATAACTATTTAGTTTTATCAAACAATTCGTAATGAATCTCTCCGTCTTCGTAATCGGACAGTTTTGGGTCATCGATGTATTTGGGATCGGTAAAGTACTTTAACGTTTGCTCATTTGCATTTGGGGCATTGGTCTTCCGAATCTGAATAAGTCTCTGTTTGGCATGAATCTGTTTCTCCATTTGTTTTATTTCTCATTTCAATGCGTGACAAATTTTGCCAATATTATCCGGTTCGTTTTTCAAAATTTTGAAAGACCTTAATTTCAGAATCTTGAGATAGTACATATGAGACCTTGCCTCATAGAGATTTCTTTTTTCCATTAGCGTTGGCCATTGTAATTTCTTTGCCTCTTCACTATCCTTACCCTATTCGGTATAGTTGTAACTCTCGTGGTAACGCCGATTGACCCATCGAACAGTTTGTTTAAAAAGATCACCGTGTACTAAGAAAGTTGGTTTCCTCGTGATGGAATTCAGCCATGCGCTAGAGAGACCTAATTGTCATTGAACACCAGTGATATCTGTAATAACATCGCACAGACCGCACACGTTTTGTGGGTAACACAACCTCTCTTGGGCGTCATACCATAGTAGTAGGCGGTGCAGTTCATCTTCGCTCCAATGTATGACCTTTGACCGACATATTTGGATTCCATATCACATACCTATCTCTTCTTCGTACTTAACATGGTTCCTTGTCCCTAAACCCTCACCAGTGCAATGGATCTTCATTTTTTTCTTCCCTTTGACCTTATCGTTTCCACATCCTCTTGCCATTTGAACTGAGGATAAAAATATAACTATATTAAAGACAAAAACATAAGTATACAAAATCTAAGCTAAAATCGTATATTAACATTTTAAAAAATTAACCAACAAATATTCTTCCTTATAAAAGTAAAAATATAATTACACAAATTCTAACCTAAAAAACATAGATTAAGATCAAAAAAATTTAACTAAAGTAAGGTATTATTACTAATATCAAAATGGTAGATTCAGCACAAACTCCAAAATTTTCAATTAACACAAAAGTAACGAATTTTAAAAAAACTCTAAGTAAGAATGGGATGAATGTAATGAAACAAATGAAAGACAAAGGAAAAATACTTATAGAAAAAAATTAAATTTTGAAAATAGAGAAAAGAAAAAATAAAATATATTAAAATCAATTTTATTTTAGCAATTTATATATATAAATGTGTATGTGTGTGTGTATATATATATAAAGAATCAGAATCAGTTAATATTTGAATTTGGATTATGAAGACAAATTTGAATTGTGCTGCAAAGGGAAAGATTTGACATTCGAGTACTGTAGAAGAAAAAAATTTAACATTTGACTATTGCAAAAACAAAAAAAAAATGACTGTAAAGATAGATGTGAATTGACTGTAAAGATGGATGTGATTTTTTTTTTCTATCTTAAATTTGATTTTATTTTTTTAACTATTTAAAGTATTTTCTCGTTTTTACCGTTCAAAGTTTTTTGTCCTTTCTTTTTTTCTTAAAGATTTTGAATTTTATTTATTTATTCGAATTTTTTTTATTTTTAAATTATTATTTTTTTATTAAGGATATATAATTTTCGAAATTATTTAAAAAAATTTCAAAAATATTAAAAAAAAATGCAAAAATAAGACCTAAAAAGTTACTTTATACTGAAAAATCTAAAAAGTTTCTTCAACTCTATACTGCAAATATTAATGATTCTTGACCAAATTTTTTATTTTTGGACAATAATCATTTAATTGTCACTGCAAAAGTATAAAGCCGATTTAATATTTGACTACTACAAAAAAAAAAAAAAAAAAAAAAAAAAAAAAATTAACTGGAATGATGTGAATCTTTCTTGTTTTTTTCTTTTTTCCAACTTACATCTTTTTTTCTTTTTTTCTTTTTTTCTTTTTTTAAGTATTTGTCTTTTTTATTTCTAATGTTCTTTCTCCTTTTTTCTTATATACATGGATAAGTATTTTGTCTTTCCCAAATTTTTTTAAAGATTTTAAATTTTAATTATTTTCTCGAATTTTATTTATTCTTAATTTTTTTTAATTATTATAGATATATTTTTTTCAAAATTATTTGAAATTTTTTAAAAACATATTACAAAAAAATGGAGAAAAGAATTAAAATTTCTTTAATAGGTTAAAATTAAAACTTAAAAATTAATTAAAAATCAAAATTTTAAAAAATAAAAAATCATTGTTTCTCAGCCTTATTCAACATTTGTCAGTATCCACATATTTGTTTATATTAATGAGACTTTAATTTAATTTGCAATCACTCTATATTGCAATTTGTTTTTACCAAATTACACTAGAAGACTATACAACTCGATAATAAGACCTAAAAAGTTACTCTATACTGCGAAATCTAAAAAGTTTTTTCAGCTATATACTGCAAACATTTATGATTTTTGACTAACTTTTTTAATTTGGACAATAATCATTCAATTGTCACTGCAAAAGTATAAAGACGATTTGACATTTAACATTTGACTACTGCAAAAGAAAAAAAAAATTGACCGGAGTGATGTGAATCTTTCTTGTTTTTTTATTTTTTCAAACTTACATCTTCCTTTTTTTTTTTTTTTTTTTTTTTTTTTTGTACATTTTAAAGTATTTTGTCTTTTTTATTTCTAATTTTCTTCCTCCTTTTCTCTTTTATACATGAGTAAGTATTTTGTGTTTCCCAATTTTTTAAAGATTTTGATTTTTAGTTATTTTTTTTTAATTTTTAAATTACTTTTTATTATTAAGGATATATTGTTTTAAATTATTTAAAAAATAGAAAAAAAAATATTACAAAAAAAAAAGGAGAAAAGAAAAATAAATAAAAAATTAAACGGCCGTGGGGCCTGGACGTTTGATTTCGGCCCTAACAGGGCCAGAATCAAATATTTTTAAAAAAATATAAAATTTATTTATATATTTTTTTTTTCAACTTACATGTTTGTTTGTTTTTTTTTTTTAAGTATTTTGTATTTTTTATTTCTAATTTTTTTTTATACATGGGTAAGTATTTTGTCTTTCCCAATTGTTTTTTCAAGATCTTGATTTTTAATTATTTTTTCAAATTTTATTTATTTTTAAATTATGTTTTTATTATTAAAGATATATTTTTTCCAAAAATATTTGAAAAATGGTAAAAAAAATATTACAAAAAAATGGAGAAAAAAAATTAAACCGCCCTGGCAAGGCCGAAATCAAAGTAAATATATATATAGGCATTGAGTTGTAATTTTTTTTACCAATTGAAAAGGAGGTACTTTTTTAAAATTTCTTTTCTCCTCATTTGAATTACTTGTCAAATTTCTTTTCTCCTTTGAAAATTTGTTTCCTCTTCTCCTTTAACATAGCTGCCAATTTTTTTTAAGGATGTTTTTCATCAAGAACATGTTTTAAAACTTCACTTCAGAATTCCTTCTTTCTCATCTGCAACAATCAATATATTGTTGCAGATGAGAAAGAAGATATTTACAAGTCTGATTTTGATAAGTTAAAATCGATTATTGATGAAATTGAGAACCTGGATCGGTTAGGCATTTGTAATCAGATAGTTGTGTCGAGCTACTAGGCTGTCGGCGAACCAGATTGCAGGATGTTTAATCTTATTGCAGGTTCTTTAATACACACACACACACACACACATACACACACACATGTACACACGCACATATATGGGCACATTATATTAAGACGTTGACTATATATATTTGTTTTTGTGTATTCATAGATTTGGGCATGGGAGCGTTTACCTGCAATTAGACCACACAAATTGCAGGCAACGACAGAGGGTGACAACATAATTGATCTCGGGGAAATAGTGCTGCTACGTGGTCCTTACGGATGCCGGTGGATGTCACAAATGAATCTTGATAGGAGGACAATTGTTCATGTGTTACATGCGTACTGAGATCAGCTTGACTATCTCGAACTCGATAATGTGCATTAATTTACAGTTAATCCACTTAAGTTACTATTACTAGTCATTATTGTTTTATTGACATTTTTTATTTGTATGTCGCAGTTTGTATGGTCACTTTACACAAACGATGTCATTCCCGCCTTACCTGAGTACTGCCTCATTAGCGCCTCTAGTTGAAGGAGTGTTTGTCCTCTTATATGTTTTGACGTAGTGGAATGACATCAACCAAATTGCGTCTTGCGATAGTTTGGATTTCGACAGCCTATTCCAACTGTCCCTTTAGAGGACGACAAACTCCACAAGATCGATCGTCGCGATCGATCGAATTCGAATTGGGCGGAATATCAAAATTCTTACATTGATGCGTGGAACAACATACTTGCTATGGTTGTTACAGGAGAGCCTACATTCAGACCGATGGTGCGTGACGATCCTTATTACATATGGTATCGACGTATCACCCGCATGTTTGTTAGTAATCCATTGCGACGCTCGGACCAAAAGTATTATGGAGCAGCGGTAATGGCACGCATACTGGTAAGCTATAATATTTATTACTATATCGTTATTGTCATTATTCATTTGTAATGTAACTGTACTTATGGATATTGTTTAATTTAGGATCAGAGGATGCTCCAAGTACAAGAACAAGTTAGCAATTATGTACGTGGTGGAAGAATACATCCTATGGATCTTCCTCGGATGCAAAATGTGCTATCCACTTGTAACTCAACGCTTAGATATTATCATCGTGAGGAGATGAGCACTACACAACAACGATTCCCTTCTCTCGCCCAACCTTCGGCACCTGTTCCCTCCCCTGCCCATAATTCGACTCCTATTCCGTCCTCCGCCCATCCTTTGGTGCCTGTTTCATCCCCTGCCCAACCTTCTGCACCTTTCCTGACGGCAATCTTTCGTCGAACAAGCTTTATACTTCTAGACCACCAGACGCCTTACAGCTCTTGGCAAGGGCACGTAGAGGCTTTAACATCAACATTCTACAATCACAAGAATCTGTGTTTCATCAGTATGCGTCAAGTGATGGCCCCTATCATATTCCAATAGACGATGTTTACCGCGTGTCGATGGATTTTCCACTACCCCATCAACCTATTTCACATGGTGGTCCTATATGACAAATATCACTTGTGCCGTGGACATTTGGGGATCCGGATGTGGGCTTCATTACGCAGCTGGCAAAGATGCAAGATGACGATATTCAACAAAAGGTTACATCAACATGCCAGCTATGGTGGGGAAGTCGAGACACAAGTGGGAGATGATGAGCTTATGCCTGTTCGGAGACCGAGAATGAATACACGAATGCCACGTTGTGGGACTGACTAGATTCGATTTTGTTTGTATTAATGTAATTTAAAAATTGCACAATTAATAAAATGACCTATTTCAATTACTAGAAAATGACCAACTTTGACGATTATTTTAAAATTATTTACTAGTCCGTTTTTACAAAAAAAAAATGATTTTTCAGAAATTTCGAATAAAAAAAGGGAAATTAGTTTATATCCAAAATTGACCTTTTTTTTTTCTCTTTCCATAAAGTACATTCATACGAATTATATATAATTTTATTTTCAAAATATTAAAAAAAATATAATTATAAATATTAAATATATTTATGATTTCGGCCACCGGAATTAATTTTCAACCCTTTTAAAAAAAAATTACCATTTTTTTAAAAATCTAAAAAAAATTATATCCCTAAAACTTAAAAAAATTAAGAATAAATAAAATTCGAGAAAATAATTAGAAATCAAAATATTTACTTTGGCCAGTTTGCCACTACGGCCTTTTCCAGTGTTTTATAAATCGTAAAAAAATTCATCCAAAGCAACTCATTCGATCGACGACGATTATTTAAAAATTATCCACTAGTCCGTTTTTAGTGTTCTAAGTTTTACTATGTAGTATTATGAACGCAGTTTGTATACAACAAAATTGGATTCATTTCTGTTACGTATAAGCTATCTTTTATTAATTCAAAGTTGCAAAAAAAAAAAAAAAATTACATCGTTATCAGAACAACTCATCTGACCAATTTGACGATTATTTAAAAATTATTCACTAGTCTGTTTTTAATGTTTTAAGTTTTATTACGTAATGTTATGAACACAATTTTTAGTTCCGTTTTGAATAGACTATCTTTTATTAACTCAAAATTGCAAAAAAAAACTGCATCGTTATCGAAACAACTCATCCGACCAACTTTCACAATTATTTAAAAATTATTCACTAATCCATTTTTTCTTTGTTAAGTTTTATTAGTAGTGTTAGGAATACAGTTTATCTACAAAAAAATTAGGTTCATTTTTGTGACGGATTGATCATCTTTTGTTAACTTAAAATTGCCAAAAAAACTGCATCGTCATCGAAACAACTCATCCAACCAATTTTGACGATTATTTTAAAGTTATTCACTAGTCCGTTTTTATGTTTTTAAATTTTATTACGTAGTCTTAGGAACACAGATTATTTTCCAAAAAATTGGGTTCATTTTTGTTATAGATAGATCATCGTTTTTTAACTCAAAGTTGCCAAAAAAAAAAAATTGCATCGTCATCGAAACAACTCATCCAACCAATTTTGACGATTATTTAAGAATTATTCACTAGTCCGTTTTTATAAAAAATAATTTTTCAGAATTTTCAAATGAAAAAACGATAATTAGTTTATGTCCAGAATTGACCTTTATTTCTCTTTACATAAAGTACGTTCATACGAATTATATATAATTTTATTTTCAAAATGTTAAAAAAAATTATAATTATAAATAAATAAACATATATATCAATAATAAATATTAAATATATTTATGATTCTAGCCGCCTGAATTAATTTTCAGCCTATTTATAAAAAATTAACATTTTTTAAATAATCTCAAAAAAATTATATCCCAAATAATTACAAAAAAAATAAGAATAAATAAAATTCAAGAAAATAATTAGAAATAAAAATATTTAATTTGGCCAGTTGCCTCTATGACCTTTTCCAGTGTTTTACAAATCGTAAAAAATTCATCCAAAACAACTCATTCGACCAACTTAGACGATTATTTAAAAATTATTCACTAGACCGTTTTTAGTTTTCTAAATTTTATTATGTACTGTTTTGAATACAGTTTGTATACAACAAAATTGGATTCATTTCTATTACGTATAAGTTATCTTTTGTTAATTCAAAATTGCCAAAAAAACTACATCGACATCAAAATAACTCATCCGACCAAATTTGATGATTATTTAAAAATCATTCACTAATCTGTTTTTAGTGTTTTAAGTTTTATTATGTAGTGTTACGAACGCAATTTGTATACAAAAATATTAGGTTCATTTCTATTAGGGATAAATCATCTTTTGTTAACTCAAAGTTGCCAAAAAACTGCATCGTCATCGAAATAACTCATTCGACTAAGTTTGACAATTATTTAAAAATCATTCATTAGTCCATTTTTAGTGTTCTAAGTTTTATTACGTACTATTAGAAATGAAATTTATGTACAAAAAAATTGGGTTCATTTCTGTTACAGATAATTCATCTTTTATTAACTCAAAGTTACAAAAAAAACTGCATCGCCATCTAAACAACTCATCCGACCAATTTGACGATTATTTAAAAATTATTCATTAGTCCGTTTTTAGTGTTTTAAGTTTTATTACGTAGTGTTACGAACGCAATTTTTATTTCCGCTCTAAATAAGTTATTTTTTGTTAACTCAAAAATTTCAAAAAAAAAAATGTATTGTCATCGAAACAGCTCATCCGACTAATTTTGACGATTATTTAAAAATTATTCACCAGTCCATTTTTCCTTTTTTAAGTTTTAATAGTAGTGTTAGGAACACAGTTTATATACAAAAAATTAGGTTTATTTCTGTTACGGATAGAGCATTTTTTGTTAACTTAAAGTTGCCGAAAAATCTGCATCGTTATCGAAATAACTCATCTAATCAACTTTGACAATTATTTTAAAGTTATTCCCTAGTCCGTTTTTAGGTTTTTAAGTTTTATTACGTAGTCATAGGAATACAGTTTATTTTCCAAAAAATTGGGTTCATTTTTGTTATGGATATATCATCTTTTTTTAACTCAAAGTTGTCAAAAAACTTGCATCGTCATCAAAACAACTCATCCGACCAACTTTAACGATTATTTAAAAATTATTCATTAGTCCATTTTTACAAAAAATGATTTTTCAGAAATTTCGAATGAAAAAATGGTAATTAGTTTATGTCCAAAATTTACCTTTTATTTCTCTTTACATAAAGTACGTTCATACCAATTATATATAATTTTATTTTCAAAATATTAAAAAATTATAATTATATATATATATATATATATATATATATATATAAATTATAAATATTAAATATATTTATGATTTAAGCCACTGGAATTAATTTTCAGCCTTTTTAAAAAAAAAACATTTACCGTTTTTTAAATAATCTCAAAAAAAATTATATCCCTAATAACTAAAAAAAATTAAGAATAAAAAAAATTCGATAAAATAATTAGAAATCAAAATATTTAATTTGCCTAATTGCCTCTACGACCTTTTTCCGTATTTTACAAATCGTAAAAAAATTCATCCAAAACTACTCAATCAACCAATTTTGACGATTATTTAAAAGTTATTCATTAATCTGTTTTTAGTGTTCTAAGTTTTATTATATTTTGTTATGAACACAGTTTGTATACAACAAAATTGGATTCATTTCTGTTACATATAAGCTATCTTTTATTAACTCAAAATTGTCAAAAAAAACTGCATCGTCATCTAAACAACTCATTCGACCAATTTTGACGATTATTTAAAAATTATTCACTAGTCCGTTTTTAGTGTTCTAAGTTTTATTATGTGGTGTTACAAACGCAGTTTGTATACAAAAACATTGGGTTTATTTCCGTTCTGGATATGTCATCTTTTATTAACTCAAATATCTAAAAAAAATGCATCGTCGTCGAAACAACTCATCCGACCGACTTTGACGATTATTTAAAAATTATTCATTAGACTGTTTTTACTTTTTTAAGTTTTATTACATAGTGTTAGAAACATAGTTTCTTTACAAAAACATTGGATTCGTTTCAGTTACAGATAGATTATCTTTTATTAACTTAAAGTTGCCAAAACAACTGCATTGTCATCAAAACAACTCATCCGACCAATTTGACCATTATTTAAAAATTATTCACTAGTCCATTTTTAGTGTTTTAAGTTTTATTACGTAGTGTTACAAACACAGTTTTTATTTCCATTCCGAATAGATTATTTTTTGTTAACTCAAAGTTGTCAAAACAACTGCATCGTCATCAAAACAACTCATCCGACCAATTTGACGATTATTTAAAAATTATTCACTAGTCCATTTTTTGTGTTTTAAGTTTTATTACGTAGTGTTACAAACGCAGTTTTTATTTGCATTCCGAACAGATTATCTTTTGTTAACTCAAAGTTGCTAAAAAAACAGCATCGTCATTAAAACAACTCATCCAACCAATTTGACGATTATTTAAAAATTATTCACTACTCCGTTTTTAGTTTTTTAAGTTTTATTACATTGTATTACAAACGCAGTTTTTATTTCTGTTCCGAATAGGCCATCTTTTATTAACTCAAAATTGTAAAAAAAAATGCATCGTAATCGAAATAACTCATCTGACCAACTTTGATGAATATTTAAAAATTATTCATTAGTTCATTTTTTTTTTAAAGTTTTTATTAGTAGTGTTAGGAACGTAGTTTTTGCACAAAAAAATTGGGTTCGTTTCTGTTACGGATAGACCATCTTTTGTTAACTTAAAGTTGCCAAAAAAATTGAATCGTCACCGAAACAAGCCATCCGATCAACTTTGACGATTATTTTAAAATTATTCACAAGTCCGTTTTTACGTTTTCAAGCTTTATTACATAGTCTTAGGAACACAGTTTATTTTCCAAAAAATTGGGTTCATTTCTGCTATGAATAGACCATTTTTTTTTAACTTAAAGTTGCCAAAAAAAATGTAAAAAAAAATTACATTGTCATCGAAACAACTTATCCGATCAATTTTGACGATTATTTAAAAATTATTTACTAGTCCGTTTTTACAAAAAAATGATTTTTGAAAAATTTCGAATGAAAAAACGGTAATTAGTTTGTGTCCAAAATTGATTTTTTTTTTCTCTTTACATAAAGTACGTTCATACGAATTATATATAATTTTATTTTGAAAATGTTAAAAAAAATTATAATTATAAATAAATATATATATATATATATATATATATATATATATATATATATATATATATATATATATATATATATCAATAATAAATATTAAATATATTTATGATTCTGGCCACCTGAATTAATTTTCAGCCTTTTTAAAAAAAATTACCATTTTTTAAATAATGTCAAAAAAATTATATCCCTAATAATTACAAAAAAATTAAGAATAAATAAAATTCGAGAAAATAATTAAAAATCAAAATATTTAATTTGGCCAGTTGCCTCTACGGCCTTTTCCAGTGTTTTACAAATTGTAAAAAAAATTCATCCAAAACAACTTATTCGACCAACTTTGACGATTATTTAAAAATTATTCACTAGTCCATTTTTAGTGTTCTACATCGACATTTAAACAACTCATTTGACCAAATTTGATGATTATTTAAAAATCATTCACTTGTCCGTTTTTAGTGTTTTAAGTTTTATTATGTAGTGTTATGAATGCAGTTTGTATAAAAAAAAATATAGGGTTCATTTATGTTAGGGATAGACCATCTTTTGTTCACTCAAAGTTGCCAAAACAATTGCATTTTTTTCAAAACAACTCATTCGATCAACTTTGACAATTATTTAAAAATCATTCACTAGTCCATTTTTAATGTTTTAAATTTTATTACGTAGTGTTAGGAATGCAGTTTATGTACAAAAAAAATTGGGTTCATTTCTATTACAGATAGGTCATCTTTTGTTAACTCAAAGTTGCTAAAAAGAACTGCATCGTCATCTAAACAACTTGTCCGACCAATTTTCACGATTATTTAAAAATTATTCACTAGTCCGTTTTTATTGTTCTAAGTTTTATTATGTAGTGTTATGAATGCAGTTTATGTACAAAAAAATTAGGTTCATTTTCGTTCTGGATAGACCATATTTTGTTAACTCAAAAGTCCAAAACAAAAAGCCACGTCATCGAAACATCTCATCCGACCGACTTTGATGATTATTTAAAAATTATTCATTAGTTCGTTCTTACTTTTTTAAGTTTTATTACATAGTGTTAGAAACAAAATTTCTTTACAAAAAAAATGGATTTGTTTCAGTTATGGATAGACCATTTTTTGTTAACTCAAAGTTGCCAAAAAAAATTGTATCGTCATCAGAACAACTCATCCAATTAATTTGACGATTATTTAAAAATTATTTATTAGTCCATTTTTAGTGTTTTAAGTTTTATTATGTAGTGTTAAGCAGGTCACTCCCTCTTTTATATTAACTATAGATAAGTAAATAATCAAGTTTAATAAATCTACACGTTTCCACATTTTGTTTTAGACAAAATTATAAAACAAGGAATTCCGGTTTTTCTTAAAAAAAATGAAAAACAAAAAGGGATTGCCACCTCGTTTTATGGAAAAAAAAAAATAGATGGAACAAAAGTAGTACCCTGGTCACAATAAAAACCAAACTAAGGGTAACTGGGGGTGAAACCAAATCGAATGGTCCAATTTTGTAATCGACTAAATGGTTTAATTGTTGTTTTAATTTTGAAATTAACAATCAAATCGGTTTTGGTTTTGATTTTGATTTTGGTTTTGGGATAATAACCTCAAGGCTGAACTGCAAAATCGAATTACTAAACTAATTTGCATAATCGAACTGCATAATCGATATTTTAGATATATTTTTATTTCTCTCATTTTTTTATATATTTACAGTTTAACTCTTATAATATATATATATATATATATATATATATATATATATATATATATATATATATATATTTGTATTATTGTGACGACTATTTATCGTTGTATTTTAATTATATTTAGACAAGCGTTTATTGTGACAATTAATAGTTATAGGTTTGATTTTTTTTTTTGGAATTTATGTTTTATACTTTAGTTATATTTTTCGTTTATATATAAAAACAATGGTATGCGGTTTCGCGGTTTTAATTTTGATTTTTTATAGAATTAAAAATCTTAAATAATTTTGCGGTTTTGGTTTTATATAAAATTAAATGGTTCAGTTTTAAAATTATTTTAAAAAATTGACGGTTTTGGCTGCGATTTTGGATTGGTATATATCTAACGGTTTTTGTTTTGGTTTCATTTGAAACCGGACAATGACCTCCCTACCTTGTCCTTGTTTATACAATTTGAAAACTGAGATGACACTTTTATATTTTTTAGGGCAAATTACAAATTTGGGCCTTCTTTGCAGTATTTTCTACGTGGCCTTTGAATTTATTTATTTTTTCAATATGGTCCTTCTATTTATACATGGCCCCCCTTTAAAAATAGGGGTTATATGTCATAGATTTTAGACATGTGACTTATATATACAGACCTAAGGGGTAGAAAAGTAATTTTCCTTTTTTCTTTCTGTCGTCGTCTTCATGTTTCTTCATCCCACCGACTGACTTCTCTATCCCTTCTTCTTCTTCTTCATCCCTTTAGCTAAATCAAACCCGTCGGCGCCGTCTCCCCATTCGCGAGACTCCCCCAACACCAACGCTTAAATCTGATTTGTGAGAGAGAGAATAGAGGGAAGGAGGATTTATAGAGAGAAGTAGAGGCTTAGAGAGAGAGAAGCGATTGAGCTCCTCTCATTATAGCTGATCATGAGGAGCGACTTTCAGAAGGATATCGTCAATATACTTGTAAGCTTTGAATGAACCGCAGGGTATCAAAGATGGACCGTTCTGGGCACCTTCTTCGCATTCGAAAACGCCCATTCCTAGATAAAGAAGACTCAATTCGAAGAATTCTTTACCTTTTTAGAGTAAAAAAGATGACAAATTTCCTTACTATAGCCGATTCTATCTTGATTGCGAGAATAGAGGAAAACAGGCGGGAGGGGGCGGCCGGTTTCTTTGACACCGGCCCAATCACGCCCATTTTGAACATTGAGTTTTTTTTACTACAAAGAAGAAATCAACCAAAAAATGGCCGGTTTCTTGCTCAGGCTGCTAGGCAATGTTTTTAAAACCGGACCGGACATCGAACCGGAAAAGTCATCGGGTCACGCGTTACCGGTTCAACCGGTAGACGAATCATTGTTAAACTAATGATGTCATAATTACGTCATTAATATTTATATATATATATGGTAAATAAAAAAAAATTAAAAGAAAAATAGACTATAAAAGCTATCAAAACAAAAAAATAGTACACTAACACAATAGATCAATACAAGAAGTAAAAAATAAAAACAAAAAATCCAACGTATCCTTTGCAAAGTGTGGCTAGGGAGCTAGAGTAGCTTTTACAACACACTAACACTGACAATGCTTCAAACCCGTGGTTGTTATCTCTCTGTCTTCAATCTTATAGGGTTTTCACAGGCCATTCTCAGACTATCTCTCTCGCTCTCTCTCGCTCCGTTTCACTTTCTTTGTTGCTGCAACCCTAACGACGACGATACAAGGTGGGTCGGCAATCGATCGTGCCAATTGCCAAGTGAAGTTGCGGCGATGGTTTGGATGACGATTTGGCAGAAAAAGAATGAGTGACGAAACTAATCGCCGGTGATGGGAAGAAAATCAACGACGAGAGGCTAGGATCGTCGGAGAAAACAAACGGATATTTCTTTGAGAGAGAAACAGAGATGTGGAGAAACTGAGAAAGGCAACGATGTTGGAGGATTTTAGGGTTGTTTGGGGGAAGGATTCATTAAAATAGGAAAATTTAAAAAACCTTTCGGTTCGAAGGGAACCGTTCCGGTTCACCGGTTTGGCGGTCGAACCGGTTCAAACCGGACGGTTGGATGATTTTTAGGATCAAACGGGTTTAGGGGCTAAACCGGACCGAAATTAGAGCCGGTCGACGGTTCAACCAGTTGAACCGGCCGGTCCGGTCCGATTTTTAAAACATTGCTGCTAGGTAGCCTACCATGTAGGCTGCCCATGTAGGCCTCTCCCCTTAATTAATTAAGGGGAAAAAGAGGGTAGGCTGCGCTCATGCGTCCCCTGCCCCTGCATGGACACCTGTCCACACAAAAATTGAGCAAAAATTTTCCCCCATTTAACCCATGCACGCACCCCCCCTCTTATATGTATCTTTTTTTTTCTCGTTTGTATTTTTATTTTTATTTTTTACATTATTTAACTATTATCATTATCCTCCTAATATGATAGTAAGAAAACAAAAATTGGATTATTCAAAATTCAAAAATAATTTTTCATTGTTTGTTAATTTCATAAATTTCTAAAAATACTGAACTTTTTGGGGTCAAAATGAAATTTTTTTAAAATTTTGATTTTGTTTGATTCACTTTTGAAAATTAAAATTGACTAAATAAAACATGGTAAACTTTTGAAGATTTTTTTTAATTTGAACAATTAAGTCCAAAAATAGCTTTCATTAACTTTTTTATTTTGACCCCCTTTTGGACGACTTTTTAAAAAAATAAAAAATAAAAAATCGAACCCTATGTCTAGACCTAAACAGGGTTACACTTCCTAGGGTACGAGCGCCGTCATGCTCCTGCTCCAAAGGCAATTAGAGCCGCCTCTCCCAAAAAGAAAGGTGTTGTTACCAAAATGGTCCGGTGACCTCCGCCTATCATCCCAGCTATCTTTATGGAAATGAGATTGAGATTCGTGCTATTACCATAAGAGCATTCAAAAAAAACAAAGAAGACTTGTCAAACGAGTCTCTTCTCTCTATATAAAGGTCAGAACCCTAAAAGTCTAAGGTATGTGCAATCTTATGTGAAATTCATCTCACGCAACACACAAGCTCTCTCGCTTATTGCATTACTACACTCTCTTAGTACCTTCGACTGATTCTTACACCGGAAATGTAACTCTAATAGATCTACTCGCGGTGTATTATTTTGCAGGAATCAGACCGAGTGACAGTGAGAAAACCCCAGAAATCCATTACTCCCACATCTCCGAACTGACGTGTCCGATGATACACTTCCAAACACATCATTAAATAGTAAAAAATTAAATTGTAGAACCACACAAAATAACGAAAATTGTTGTTTGCCCTACTTTCTCTTTATAAACCCATCTTGGCATTCTCTTTGAAAAAACCCTTTATCTATACGAGTCAAAAAGGATCAAGGTAACGTTATGATTAAAAGAAAATCTTTCCTAAGATGTCATTTAGCTAAAAGGCAATACGATGCAATTATTTGTATTCCTTTTTTAATGGATGAGTATAATCACAGTTTAATAAATCTACACATTTTCACCTTTCGTTTTAGACAAAACTAGTTTAGATCCGTGTATTAATGCACTGGTTTAGAAAGAAAAAAAAAATACTAAATTCTCTTACATACAAACACTTAACGTGTTCATGTCCTGCTAGTCAGACGCCAACTAGACATATATTTGTATCTTGTGGGTGAAATTGACATTTTAACAATTGCAAAGTGCAATAACCTGTATACTTTAGGGTGCAATTTATAATTGCTATGGACTTTTTCTTTTTTCCATAAACTTTATTGGCCTCCCCGTCCCACAATAATTGAGCTTACACTCACTACTCACCCAGTCACCCTTCCCCTCTCCCGAGTCATACACCAACTACTACAAACCTTACCACACAAAAATGCCTACGAGGTTATTATTGTTCTGAAATCTTGTTGAGAGGTTCCAAAACTCAAAAAATTACTTTTTAAAAATTATGTCATGTATTAAAAAATCACTATTATAAGATTCCAAAGAGTGATAATTTTATGAAATGAGACCTTTCACCAAATTTTCTTCCTTTGTTATTATAAGAGTCATTATACCCATTCACAATGTTACAATGTGGTTGTGCATGGAATTTGAGTCCATTTGAACATTCTACACATAATTTAATATTTAAGTTTTAAGTGTTTAACTATGTTGTGGAATAGGTACAAAGGCTATAAATCAAAATATAAATAGATTTACGCACTTCTAAATTGTTAACTTTTTTGTACCTTATTTTCCATAGTTTGACCGTGTCTATTTTACCACGTAATCCTATTCTTGTCACGTTTGTCTCGAGTTTAATTGTGACCTTGCCTGCATGCATACAAAGGGAAATAGCACACTAAGGGAAATAATGATGTAAATAAATGGTTAATTAATATTTTGTACCTTTAGAATGTTAATATAGTTGTACTTCATTCTCTATTTCGCCAAAAAATGAATATAGTTATAACCGTTTAAATAAGTAATCAATTTTTAAGGTGCAATATGCAAAAATTGCAACTTCCAATAAAAAAATAAAAATAAATAAAAACTCCAATTGAAATGAAGAGGCACAAATGCCATTACAAAAACGACACACAAAATAATAACATTAATTTATTGCAATAACATTGGATATTACAACCACACACTCCAAAAGACAATACTACACTCAATCCCGGAGCATAAACAAAATGCTTACAAAAAAAAGACATCATTAAACCATAACAATACGAAAAACAAACGCCTTCCCTCGCTAGGCATAGCTAAAGGTGAGTGATAATTTTTCCATATCCTTATTTTTTGAGGAAAGATTGGAACCATTTGGCTGAGAGTTTAGGATACCTCTTCAATCCATTCTTAAAGTCAACATAATATATCCCAAAACGAACAGTATAACCTACTTGCCACTCGTAGTTATCCAACGCCGACCATGCAAAGTACCCTGTTACATTAACCTTATCCCTTCATAAAACATAAGGAAAAATATTAGAATTTAACCAACCATTAATTTGAATAGCTAAAAAAATAAAGGGTTAATTAGTTACTAAAATTTTATCAAGTCGTTGGAAGTTAAACTAACTTCTATTAAAGTAGAGTGACGCTATACCCCAGAGATAAGAAGATTCTAGTTCACTGAATTTAACCAACCATTAATTTGAATAGCTAAAAAAATAAAGGGTTAATTAGTTACTAAAATTTTATCAAGTCGTTGGAAGTTAAACTAACTTCTATTAAAGTAGAGTGACGCTATACCCCAGAGATAAGAAGATTCTAGTTCACTACGAGTGATAAAAGCAAATATGTACAAGTACATTTATTTCAATTCAATTATTAAAGTTTCAAAATCGTTTATTGGTTGTATATGTGAAAGCTCAAATCACGTGCCAAATTAAAATAATTTAGAAGTATTAGGGACTCGCATAGAAAAACATAAGAATACTTGAGAGACCTTATAGATTGCATGAACTTACTTGATAGCAAGACGAACGAAATTGAGATGCCTATAATAATATTGGATTCTGAAGTTGTCAATGAGGGCTTTGTTAAGTGGTAATGATTCGTCGTTAACCTCATCCACCCCTACAATTCAAATAAAAATATTTGATAACTAATTATGGAGAAACTCTTGTATTTCTTAAGATTTATCGTGCTATTTTTAAGAGATATATATAAACTTACCACTCTCCGTGATGTAAATATGTGGGTTCTTGTATTCTCTTTTTATGTGCAACAGCAATTCATAAATACCACGGGGATAAACATGGAGCCAAGCAGAACCACCCTAGAAAATAATTTAAGGATATTAAAAAATAAATTCAAAAAATGTTGCCAAAACTAATGAGAGAGAGAATTTTACTTGTGCACCAATGAGTTTTCCATCTTTGCTAGCTGTGAGAACAAAAATAGGATCAGAACTATTGTAAATATGGAGTAAAAACAGTTGTACAAAGGGGTAAAATAACAATGAAAAATACATTTCTCATGCTAAAATTATAGCTGATTTTCTCTTTCGATCTTTAAACTGTCAATTTTATCCTCACATGCTCTCTCTCTATATGTAAAGTTAAGGGATGTAACAAGTGTACCAATCAAATGATAGTTGAGGGACCAAATGAAAAATTCATTTATAGTGTAGACATGGGAACTGAACAAACCTGTGAGATCCGAATGAATATCATTGTTGTAACTTATGTTCACAGTGTTGACATTCGACACATGGATGGCATAGTTAGCAGTATAATAATTTAAGCCTAGAAAATCATATGATCCTTTTATCATTGCCGATTCCATTCTTGTGAATTTTGGTAGCCGGTTACCAACAATTGCGCGCATTACCGGTGGGTAGTCACCGTAAGTGATCGGATGCAAATACCTAAAAGTTTATGCACAGGCTAAGATAGATTAATTGAAAATCGATGGAAAACATAAAATATGTATAAAATTAATTTTTTTATTTTAGTTGTGGGTCAACATAGGTTAATAATATAAAATTATTTGTGATTTTCTCAAAGATTTTCAAAATATTATAAATATACGAAAATAAATAATCAAATGAAAATAACATAGATACGGTACCAGCCAAGCATGAAATCTATTGTTCGTCGAGCAGCACGACGATCAAGCGTTGAATTGGAAAAGGGAACAAACCACATCGAAACTAGTGTGATACCAATATACCCTTTTTGCAAACTCTGCATAAAATTAAGAGTTTTTCATTATACAGTGTTTGATAAAATAATTTTTATCTATTTGTCCTATGATGGATAATTTTTTTTTTTTAATTCTTTTCAACTTATTTTGTCATCCTATTTGATAGTAACTCAAATGCTTAAATTCTATTAATAAGGACTGAAAATCAAAATAAAAATAAAAATGTAAATTAGGGATAAAAACTGATAAGTAATTTGTTTCAAGTACAATCCAAATAGGAAGGGATTTAGGCTTAGCTTAGTGATAGGCTTACCCCCTCCCCAAATGGGGGGTTGTGGGGTTTAAATTCCTGTAGGGATATGTACAAAAAATGACTTAGGTAAAAAAGTAAAAAAAAGGCAACCTAATATTTTTTTTCAAAAACTAATTAGACCCATTATTAACCCAGAAAGTTAATTACTCATCAAAAAAAAAAAAAAAATACTACTTTAATATGTTATATCCTTATTGGTATGGACCTGATATTTTCGTTTATACACTCGAACGGCCTCTGCATGAGCAAGAATTAGGTTGTGTGTAACCACATATGGCTCAGTGCCCGAATCTCCACCGAGACATGATGAATCTACCCAATGAGAGCATCGGCCTGGGGCTGTGGTACCAGTACCATAGCCATAAGCACTAAAAGTCCATGGTTCGTTAAGAGTTATCCAATGCTTAACTCTATCCCCAAATCTCTGAAAGCAAAGCTCTGAATAGTCGGCAAAATCTTTCCTGTCATTTCATTGGTTAATTATTAGTATATACGCAATATTTGTAAAATGAAATTTTATTTATAAAATATTTTTAGCGTTTGTGTAAATTGAAAGTTACTAACACACTATTCTTGCTGTAGAAACCCCTATACTCATCCTCTAAGGCTTGCGGGACATCCCAATGAAAAAGCGTGACGTACGGGGTCAAACCTAAAACAATATCATAAAATATATATACACAATCAAATATTATCTTGTTACATTAAGTTGTTTAAATTGTTTTGCAACAAATAGAGTAATAACCATTGGCAAGACACTCGTTTATAAGGTCGTTGTAATATTTAATTCCTTTCTCGTTGACACCACCGCTAAGTTTTCCACCTGTAAAACAAAAGCGAATTTATTTTTACGTTAAAAACAAAATAAGCTTCCAACACTAATAAAATTGCTTGTGTCATCAATTTTTTTGTTTTTTTTGTTTTCCATAAAAATTTCTTGAAAAAGAAAAAGAATTAGCAATTAGATATCAATCAATCAATAAATATAACAGATTAGCTTACGTGGCAGAATTCTGGACCATGAGAATGAGAACCGATAGGCATTTAGTCCTATTTCCTTCATTAAGCGTATGTCTTCCTGTGAAATAATTCAAAACATATATAAAAAAAGAAAACAAAATAATCGAATATAGTAAAAGAGAAAAACTAAACTAAACTTATAATTGAGTGTCTGAGTGTTCAATATTTTCGGGTCTTGGTATTCATAACATTGCTATAAATGTTTAATTTTATTAACTAAAATAAATTCGATTGTACCTTGTAACGATGATAAGAATCAATTGCCACATCTCCATTACTACGATCAGCTATCTTCTCTGCAAATTTATCATAAACGTATCAAAACAATTGAAAATTAAAATAATAAAATTGAGGTCAAGTAAATATAAATAAAGTACTTTAAATAGTTTTGAAATATAATTATTGCATTAAAATATTTTAATAGTTATTCTAAAAGAAATCATATTGCTTCTAAAGTGGAAGGAGAGAAATTTTTAATGAGGTTAAAGTATGACTATTTTAAGTTTTTTAGTGAGTTCTTATGTATCTTTATTTTTGTTTTTTTATAGATCAAATAATGAGTGGCCTCAATCAATTTTGTCTCTTTTCTTTGTTTTAATTAATTTAATTTTTTTTAATTAATGTACAAATATATGATTAATTTCTTGGTCCACATTTTAAATTATTTTAAAAAATAATTGTAATTCAAAAAATATTTTCAACTAAAAAGAAAGTAAATGCGATACGATACAAATTAATTAAATTAGAATTTATTGACTTGCAAAAATTTATAAAATTAATCCTAATTTATTGTTATTTATTTGTTATTTTATACTATATTAGTAAAAAATAATTTATAGAAATATTATAGTAAAATTCATAAAATATTATTTATACAATTTTTAATAATATATTTATATTCGGTATTTATAAGACGTCATTACTCACTAAAATTTATGCATTCGTTTTTGAATATTGCTACCAAGATAACTAAATGATGTCTATATTTTTTTTTCTTAAATATTAAAAAATTATTATATTTTTTTGAGATCTACGCAATGCGCGAATCTAATTAAGCAATGCGCGAATCTAAAACTAGTAATGAATTTTATAAATTGATGAAATTTGGAAACGACGCATGCATGCTTATTATTTGTAAAGCTCTTTTAAAGGGTTTTATATATTTACATTTTTTGTATCTAGAGGATTTGACTTAAAAATAAAAAGAATTAAAAAAATGGTTTAAAGAGAAAAGGAGAGACCAGGATATTTGTGTGAGAATACATCCCAATTACTTAGCCCTTTGCCATCTACATTCCATGCCCCTTCAATCTGAAATTTTCAACCAAAAAATAAAGGCAAAAAAAATAACTTAATTAATATGTAAAACAAAAACAGGTTTTTATTATTATTATGAACCTTTTTTTTTTCTTCCTCTCACTCTCTCTCTTTTCTTTTCTTCTTCTTCATTTCTTTTTCATCAAAACCTAGTTGATGAGACCACAGTTGTTCAGTAGTCTCTGTTCTTTTTCGACTCATTATACATATGTATCTCCGTGTTTGTATAATTTTTATCTGTAATTAATGTTGTTATAATTTATAAAATTAATTTTAGTGTCAGTGTATGCGTATATTGTGGTGGATTTAGAGTAAAACATTTTTCTGTTTGTGACATGGTTACAGAGTTGTGTGCTTAGAACCGCTGGTGTCGACCACCTCTGGTGGTTGCAATAACAGTGGTGGTGGTGGTGGTAGTCATAGGAGTTGACGGTGGGGGTAGGAGGAGGTGGTCTTATCCAAGTGGGTTATATATATATATATACATTATTCACTTCTTTTATATTTTCATCCCTTAAACATTATTTTGTTTTCTTTAGTCCACTGATTTGGACAAAGAAAATTCAACTCATAAATTCAACATAAAACAGAAATAGTAAGAACTTGAAAAGTCATACTATAGGAAAGAAACTACAACCGTAGAATTAAAAACGAGCCACCTCAATTTTAAGAATTAAATTAAAATGGATTGTAAGTTTCTTGTTTTTTATTTTTAGAAAACAACATTTATCCATAGTCATAAACTAAAAATGAACTACCACTGTGAACGGCTAGATCTTGAGCTAATCTAGCTAGCGACGGGCAAATCTGCGTGGTGATGACTTAAATCTAATCTTTGTGGCCAGATCTGGGCATCAACTTAAATAGATCTGACCGTTGTCTAGCCAACAACAGCCAATTATGGGTTGTCGCCTATCGGATCTGGCCGCCACTGACGAGGGATTTTTCAGCAATAGCCTATTTTTATTCAAATCTATTTTTTTATTTGTTTTCATTTTTTCCTTCATATTTAAATTTTCAATTTTTTTAATGTGAATGTTTATTTTTATTTTTTGATATTTGTTTTGGTATAATTTTGATATTTGCTATAATGATTATGGTGACGACAGCGACAGTGATAGCAAAAAAAATTGTTGTTGTGGTAATAGTAGTGATAACTAATATTTGTTAGTGGTGGCGGTAATATGAATGTTTGTTGTGTTGGTGACGGTGGTGATAACAATTATTTGCTGAGGCAGTGGTGGTGGTGGTGGTAGTGGTGAGTATTTGTCGTGTTGGTAACGGTGATAGTGATTCATGTGGTGGTGGTCATAATGATGGCCAATAATTACAGTGGTAGCGGTGATGATAGTAAATGTTTGATGTTGTAATAACGGTGATGATAATAAATATTTATTGTGGAGGGTGTTGGTAGTTAATATTTGTTGTGGAAGATGTTAGTAGTAAATATTTGTTATGCGATAACAGCAATAAGAATATTTGATGTGGTGGTAACAACAAATATTTGTTATGGTGATGACCATGATGATAACAAATATTTATTATAATAATAGTATCAGTGATACCAAATATTTATCATAGTGGAACCGGTGATAGAAAAATTTGTTATGGCTGTGACTATACACGCAATATTTTTGTGATGATTAATATTTATTATTAAAATAATTGAAAAGTTTTTGTGTCATAGAAAATAATGATGGTTGGGAGTAGGGGGTTTTTGAGGGAGCCACTATAATTTGTGTGTATAATGAAAAACAAGCGTAGGGATAAAAATGCTATGCGATTGTGAAGGGAAAAACAATCAGCTTATAAACTTAACTAGGGGAATACTTAAAGACCGTCTATCACACAAACTTAGTAAAAATCAATTATAAATATGTGAAAAAAAGGATGTCATAGGAAAGAGACCTCTAAAGTAAATTTAAAAGCTTAACTAGGGGAAATTTACTAAAAGGCCCTCTGTCATACAAACACAGTGAAATTCAACTATAAAGACAAAAACGTAAAAAAAATATATATATATTAACAAGTAAAAAATGGTTACTACGGGAACATTACAACGAAAACTACACATTAGAAAAGGATATTTTTAGAAACAATTTGTAAATAGTATCTTTTAAACTTTTTATTAATACACTCAATCCTAATTTCGTTATAATGTTTATTTAATAAGACACATCTTAAAAAATAAAAAATTATCTTAATAAATATAAAATATAAACAATCTTTTATGCGGCAACCTTTTATTATTTTAATAATGCATCACAAAATAGTATATATTAAGACATATTTGGTGTCAATTATATTTGGTGCCGTTTAAAAGAATTTTCTTCAAAAAAAAAAAAAAAAGAAAGGTAAGGGTGAATTTCCTAAAATGCCTTTGGTGAACCTGACCTGATAGGCAGCGGTGGCAGCTCCAAAGACAAAGTCTTTGGAGAAACTGGTACGGTTAATGGTGTCGAGACCGAAACTGGGGGACAAGGGTTCGGCCTCTGTGTCTATGCGAATCCTGTGTGGGCGAGGAAAACCGTTCACTCCAAAAGCCAGAAGGCAAAGAAGAAGAGGAAGAAGGGGGCTTTTGGTAGCCATTGTCGATAGATCAGCTGTTTGAAGAAGTGCAAGTTGAAGCACCACTTTCACTGGCTTTATATAGAGCATTATATGGACAAAGCATTTACTGTTTTTAAAAAAAGGACAAACGCTTTTAAAAAAAAATAAACAAAAATATTTTCTTTCATTATTGCTGAGTCTCTGTCAACTGTTTCGAACATGTGGAAAATGTGGAGTCCTATCTCATAGATTTTGGTTTAAGTGAAAAATAGATGGAAAAAAAAAAACTTGTTTGTTTGTTTGTTTAAAAAAATATAATTTTCAAATCAATTTTTTTTATACAAAATTAGAAAAAAATAAAAAAATGAATGACAATAAGTAAAGTTATAATTATACTCTTAATAATATAATTTTTAATTTATTTTTATAATACATGAAGATAAAATAATAAATCATATTGAAGTGAATTGTTTTCTCCCTTCTCATTTTTCTTCTTAATAAAATAATATTAAGAAAAATAAATCTCTTTCATAATAAATAAAAATATTAATCAATCAACACTAGTGATGATTTGTGTTGTAAGGTGTGTTAAAAAATTTTAACCATCATTTTGACAATTTGACCTCCAACAAATATATATCTTTTGTGCCAAAATGACACACTTTTCTTGTCTAAGTCATACTTGGCGTCTAAGGCATATTTGGCACAAATGCAAGTTTAATTAGTGAAAATTTTGAATAAAAGACTTTGAAAATTTGTTCCAATAGTCATCAAACCTACCAAAAAACACACATCAAAAAGAAAAAATAGTTCGCTAATTTTATTTTATTTGGGGTTGAATTAGTTTGTTAATTTTATTTTATTTGTATTAATTTTAATTTATTAATTAAGTTAGATTATAATTTAATTTGAGCAAATTAATATTCAAATTAACCAAATTTATTTAATTTAATTTGACATGTGTGATTTTAAAATCTAATCATTATTTTGAAACATGTAAATATATTCTACTAATTCAAATTCAAATTAATATAAAAAAAAATAGAAAAATGTTAAAACTAAAAAAAATGATTTCAAAAAACAATTTAAAAATTAGCATTCAAACATGGGAAACAAGTTTGGGATATGTGAAGACAGCTCAAAAAGTTGTGGAGGATAAGGCATGGCATTCAAACATGTGGTGCACGAAAGACTACATGTGATTCGCATGATCTTTATTCAGTCTGTGTCTCCTGCATAAACAGAGACTCCAGTACTTAACCATGGTTTACTTTCATGAAACTAGAACTAAAAAATACGTTGTACCCAACTATGGATTTGTTTCACTTTGCACTTTAAAGGTATGAAATTTAAAGTATACTTTCTGTTTCTGTTGGAGTTGAATAAAGTAAACAAGAGAGGGCATCAATGGTCACTACGGTATTGGTTGGATTGGATTGAGAATTTTATTTTATTTTTAGAATAGAATTATATTTGGTAACGATAATTTTTATTTTGTGCTGAGAACAGAATCGTGTTTAATAACGATTTTATCTTAAAACTAATTTTTTTTTTGAGATTTTTTTTTTTGGTTTTGGCAGCGACAGCGGAGGCGGCAATGGCGGTGGCAGGCGACGGTCAGCGGCCGGTCGCTGGAGGTGGACGCCGGCGGCACGGACAGTCGCCGGAGGTGGCCAGCGGCGACGGGTGGTGGTGGTTGGCTGGTGGATAAAGACGGAAATTGAGAACTTTGGGTTGAGTTTTTTGGAAAAAAAAAAAAAAAAACTTTTTTTTGTTTCTGGTTTCTTTAGAATTTTGAGGATCAATTCTTATTTTTTGAGTTGGGTTGGGTTGAGTTGAGTTTTGTGTTTGTCAAACGCGTTCTCAAAAATCAAACTCAAAATTTTTTGGTTAGATTGGATTGAGTTGGAATGGAATGGAAACACTAACCAAACGGGCCCTACGTGTTCATGTCCAGCCACTCAGAAGCAAACTAAACCTAGATTTGTAACTTGACGGTGTAGAGTGATGAAATTGAAACTTTAAGATTTTAAAGTGCAATAAAATTTACATTTGGGGTGCAATTTGTAATTTCTATGGGCCTTTTTTACTCTATAAAATTTCCATGTGTTTGGGTGGAGATGGAAAGAAAAAAGGAAATGAAAATAAAGATGACATAACTCATTTTTCTCTCTCTCCAGATTTGAGGTGAAAATAAAAAAAAAAATAAAAAAAAAAGTCAAAATTACTATTTTACCTATTTATTTTATATAACAAATACCTATTTCATTTATAGTAAGAGTAAAATAGTAAATTAAGTAAAAAAAAAAATTCTTTTTTTAATACACATAAAATATTATTTCTCCTCATTCTAAATCCCTCCAACCAAACATATTAGGAAAAATAATTTTCCCTCTATAAAAGATCAAAAAAAAATTACTTTTTATTTCTCTTTTCCTTTTCTTTTTCTTTTTCCACCCTTCCAACCAAACATACCCGTATAGACCTCCCTGTCCCACAATAATTGACTCATTACTCAGACTCTCCCTTGGTTCCCTTAAGCTACGTTTGGTTGGGTGAAAAATAAATAAAAAAAGAAAATAGAAGAAAAAAAAAAGATAGAAAAATATAATCTTCGAGACAATTTTTTTTCACACAAAATTATGAAGAAAATGAAGAAAAGTGAACCACAATGAGTAAAATTGCAATTGTGCCCTTGATAATATAATTTTTAATTTATTTTGTAATATATAAGGGTAAAATAGTAAATTACCACATGCTGAACTCAACCTAACTTACCACACTACAAGAAAAATAACTTTCGGCTACGAATTAATTCATAGGTAAAACTTAACATTTCGTAGCGAAATCAATTTGGCAACGAATATTTGTCGTAGCTAGGTTCGTAGCGGTAGCTCTGTGGCAAAAGGTATTCAGCAACGAAGTGTACATTTTTGTAGCAAAAATGATAATCTTTCGCTACGATTATTGGAACATTTGTTTTCGAGACAAATGTCAATTTCGTAGCTAAAGGAACATATTTTGCAACAAAAATAGACACCTATCAACCGCAACGAATATAACACTTTATAGGGAAAAATAATTATCAACGAATATCTACTTTGTAGCTAAATTAGATTTATTTTTAGCTTTATTTTTGGCAACGATAAAAAATGTCGTAAAAAAATTGAAATCACTACAAAATAAAAATGTAAAAGGTAAAACTATTAGCAACAAAAAATCATATTATGAATTGTAACAAATAAACAAATTAGTTTTGCTACAAACATGATTGTAGTCAAAGTAAATCACCATTTACAACAACAAAATTAGTATTTTGCCAAAATATTACATCAAAATGTCAATACAATTTTACCAATTGAAACAAGTGAACAAAAAAATGCATCAACCTTTTTTCTCGGATTTGACCACTGTTATTGTCAAATACCAATTATACCGACACTACAGATTCATTGCCTTTTTTTCTTGATTTGACCACTCTTACTGTGGGGGATGAAGAGAGGATGAGAGATCTATGAGATGTATGGATTCGTGAGAGAGGATCGTAGAGTGGGGGATGCACGACGATTTTTGGCGTGGAGAGTGGGAGCGAGTATGGCTGGAGTTCTGGTGCATGGAGGGGATTTCAGGAACACTGTAATTCTTGGGAGGGTGGGTGGGTTTTAGGGTTTTATTTATTTACTTTGAGTTTTTTTATTTTAGGCTTTTATTTATTTTTTCTCCAAAATTAATTCTTTTAATTTAAATTAAACAAATTATGTTACGATATTTATCTTGACAAATTATTTTTTACTGATTAAAATTTTAACGCTAAATTTATTGATGACCAAAAATATCCTGTATGGCTAAGTAATTAAAAAAATTAACTTTTCTCTACAAAAAATATTGTAATATTGAAAATTGAATGTTAGTTTTTCTGTCAATTTTATTTTCGTAGTGCAAATTACAAAATTTTTGCTACGGAATTTTTTTTTTTTTTTTTTTTTGTAGCGATATTTTTTTATTACTGATTAAAAATTTAGCCCAAAATTTTTTGGCAACGAAAAAAATATTCGTCGTAGATAGTATTTAAATAACTTTTTTTCCCGCTATGAATCGTATTCATAACTATACTATTTGAGACAAAAAAAAATGGCGGGAAGAAATTTCCCTATTAAAATTACTTTTGTAATGCAAAATACTAGTTTTTCGCTACAGTATCTTTCATAGCGAAATTGCTTCCCATTGTAAAAAATTTAGCGCAAAATTTATTGGCTACTAAAAAAATAACCGTCGTAGCTAATAATTAAAAAATATTTTTGGCTACGAATTAATTTCGTAGTTATACTATTTGCGCCAAATTTATTTTGGCGGGAAGTCAATTAGCTACAAATTATCTTTCGTAGGTAAAAAAAAAGTAAGACAAATCAACTTTCTGCAACAACTTTTATAATTCGTCACGAAAAATTAACATTTAGCTACGAAATTTATATTTCGTAGCTAAGTTTCATAGCCAAAAGTTATTTTTCTTGTAGTGCCGCTAGAGATAAATAATTTGAGACAAATGGATGAAGCGTGACCTAACCGAGCTTGTAAAATATAGGAGGATGGTGATGATGAGAATGTTGATAGTGCTAGTGGAAGTGGTTGTCATAAGGAGGATAATGGTGACGGTAATGATAATAATGACGATGGTGATGATGATAAGGTTGCACAAGTTAATAAAGAGACATGGGGTGGTAGGGTTTGAGTTGGAAAATGCACACTATTGAGCTCAAATAGACGTCCAACCACAACAAGAAAAATGACATTTAGTTACAAATATTTTTTGTAGCCAAAGCGTCAATTTCGTAGCAAAAGCGTTTTAGCGACGAAAAAACTTTATAGCCAGTTTTGTCGCTTATGCTCCGTAGCAGAAAATTTTTGGTAGAAAATTAACTTTATGACTAGTCCCAAGGATTTTTCTTGTTCAAGGATATTGCACACGACAATCGTTATTAGAAAATATCACTTCAAGTCCCAATTCACAGAATTGTCCAACCAATAAGAAATTTAAAGTGAGTTTTAAAATTAAATACATGTCAAGAATAGAAAGACGTGAAGTAGAAATCTAACCGGTATGAGTAACGCCCCATATGAGAACTATCAACAGTATGAATGGTAGAAATATTCATAGCAGACAGTCTGGATGAGAAAATATTGGGATCAAAAGTCATATAATTATAATAAGCAGAATCAAAGAACCAAAAAGAAATAAGTGAAAGGGCAGCGAAGTATTACTTATGTCTAATTTACTTATTCATATTGTGCTTGTCACATTTGTCACAAGAGTTTGTGACCTTTCTTGCTCACAAAGGGAAATAGTGATGCAAATAAATGGTTAATTTATATGTTGTAGATACGACATTTTGATCACCCCGTAAAAAATTTATGCTTTTATTTTATAAGTTAACTTTGTTTTATTTTATTTTATTTCAGAAAATACAAAAAAAAATAAAAAAAAAATAAAATATATATATATATATATATAAAATACCGTTTGTTTGGAGCAAATCGGGAAAAAACGAAACAAAACAAAACAAACCAAACGGAGGCATGAACAGTGATTGTGAACAGTACGCCGCGTGAATAGTATCCACATGCATAAACGGTAATCGTGAATAGTATCCGCATGCGTGAACAGTAACCGCGTGATTGTGAATAGTACCCGCATGATCGTGAATAGTATATGCCACGTGAATAGTAAACTGTGTGAATAGTAACCGCGTGAATAGTGAACTGCATTTTTGTATAATTTCCATTTTGTCCTTTTCGAAGTCTATAAATAGAAGACTCATTTTCAATTTGTGGGAGGATTTTTTTTGGAGAGAAATTTTTTGAGAGGATTTTTTTTTTGGAGAGAAATTTGAGGGAGAAATTTTTTGATAAGAGTTCTTATTAGGGGAAGAATTTTGGAGAGAAATTTTTTTTTTTGAGAGAAATCTTGGGAGAAAATATATTTTTTTTATTTTTTGAAGAAGAAAAAGAAGAGAAAGGAAAAAAAATATTTAAGTTAAGGTTGAAACTTCTATCTTTTGTAAATTTTACTTATGCATTAAGTCGTTATTATATTAAAATTTTATTTTGTAAATTATGCATTAAGTCGTTATATATATATATATATATATATATATATATATATATATATATATATATATATATATATATTTTATATATTAAAATTATATTAAAATTTTACTTATGCATTAAGTCGTTATATATATATATATATATATATATATATATAAACTTGTGAATTATTTAATGTGTAGATAAAACGAGGTGAAAAACTCCTGACCTTCCATTGGAGCGGTTGAGGTTTAGAAGGGAAATTACTCTCCTTGATGCGTGTGAGTGTGTGTGTGCGTGTGTTTCTTTAATTTGTGTTAAATAAAATATGTTAACAATACGAGGTGGAAAACTCCCGACCTTCCATTGGAGTGGTTTAGGTTTAGAAGGGAGATTACTTCCCTCGATCCATGTGAGTGTGTGTGTGTGTGTGTGTGTGTGTGTGTGTGTGTGTGTGTGTGTGCGTGTGTTTTTTTAACATGTGTTAAATATAATGAGCTGACAAGATGAGGTGAAAAACTCCTGACCTTCCATTGGAGTGGTTTAAGTTCAAAAAAGAAAATACTTCCCTCGATGTGTGTGAGTGTGTGTGTATGGGTGTGTGTTTATTTTATTTTATTTTTGTTAAATTTAATATTGTTGTCAAATTGTGGAGGAATTTTCCCGCCTTCTATTTGAATGGCTTATAAGGGAATTATTCCCTCAATATATAAATTCTTTGATAATATATATATATATATACACAAGAAGATTTTCTTTTTTAGAAGGAAATGATTTCAAAATAAAATAAAAACATTCGGATTTAAATTTTAATTGGATTTAATTGAATAAGGTACCGTCTTTGGACAGACGTCTTGGGGTGCCTAACACCTTCCCTGAACGTAACTGATTCTCGAACTCTTTAAAACGAATTTCTGGTTGGACCATGTTATTTTTGAAGTTATAATTTTACTTAAGCCGTTTTTTTAAAATTGTTTTCAAAAAGAAAAATTCGGTATCCTAGCATACCATTTAAACTCAATGTTAGGTGGCGACTCATTTTTCTAAAACTGGCTTAAATATTTTTATGAGAAAACCGACGCTCTTAAAAACCCTTTCTCATTTACACTTGTATATTTATTTTGATTTCTTTGAAAAATCGGGGCGCGTCATATATTGTACCTTTAGAATTTTAATATAGTTGCACTTCATTCTCTATTTTCCCCCAAATTTTTTTTGGATAAAAGTGTCATTTACCCGTTTAAATAAGATAATCAATTTTTAAGGTGCAATGTGTAAAAATTGCAACTTCCAAGGGGAAAAAACTCCAATTGAAACGAAGAGGTGACAATACCATTAGAAAGACGACAAACCAAATAATAACATTGGATATTACAACCACACAATCCAAAAGACAATAATACACTGAATCCCGAAATATAAACAAAATTCTTACATAAACAAAAGACATCATTAAACTATAACAACACGAAAAACAAACACCTTTCCTTCATTGATAAGAAGACACTTGTTCCTTGTTGGGGATAGCCGAAGGTAATTGATAGTTTTTTCATATCTTTATTTGTGGAGGAAAGATTGGAACCATTTCGCTGACAGTTTAGGATACCTTTTCAATCCATTCTTATAGTTAACATAGTGTATCCCAAAATGAACAGTATAACCTGCATCTCACTCGTAGTTGTCCAATGCCGCCCATGCAAAGTACGTTGTTATATCAACTTTATCCCTTCATAAAACATATGAAAAAAAATATTAGAATTTAACCAACCATTAATTCAAATAATTAAAAGAAATAAAGGGTTAGTTCCTAAAATTTTATCAATCCTTGGAAGTTGAAACTAACTTCTGTTAAAGTTGATGATAAAAACAAATATATACGAGTACATTCATTTCAATTCAATTATTAAAGTTTCAAAATCATTTCAAATTGGTTTTATATGAAAAAGTTCAAATCATGTCCAAATTGAAATAATTGAGAAGTATTAGGGACTCTCATAAAAAAAAATAAAAAAAAATAGGAACACCTAAGTGACTTTATAGATTGCATGAACTTACTTGTGAGCAAGATGAACGAAAATGAGATGCTTATAGTAATATTGGATTCTGAAGTTGTCCATGAGTGCTTTGTTAAGTGGTAATGATTCGTCGTTTAGCTCATCAACCCCTACAATCCAAATAAAAATATTTGATATTTAATTATAGAGAAACTCCTATATTTCTTCAATTTATCATGCAATTTTTTGGATATTTATATAAAAAAAAAAAAAACTCACCGCTTTCCGTGATGTAAATATTTGGGTTCTTGTATTCTCTTTTTATATGCATCATCAGTTCATAAATACCTCTTGGATAAACATGAAGCCAAGCAGAACTAGCCTATAAAATAATTCAAAAATATTAAAAATTTGAAAAATAAATTCAAAGAATATTAGCACAAATAACATGAGAGAGGGAGAGAGAATTTTACTTGTGGACCAATGAGTTGTCCATTTTTGCTAACTGCCAGGACAAAAATTGGATAAAAACTTATGCAAATATAGAGTAAAAATAATTGTAAGAAAGGGTAAAATAAAAATGATAGTTTATTTATTAAAATGATAAATAAACTTCTTATGCTTAAATTATAGTTGATTTTCTCTTTTGATCTTTAAACTATCAATTTTATGCTCCCATGCTTCTTCTCTTTGTAAAGTTAAGAGATGTAACAAGTGTACCAATCAAACATGAATATGATAGTTGAGGGACCAAATGACAAATTCATTTATAGTGTAGGAGGTCAAAGTGTAATTTACATATGCTAGGCATGGGAACCGAACAAACCTGTAAGATCCCGCACGAATATCATTAGTGTAACATATGTTCACTGTGTTGACACTCCACGTGGGCGGCATAATTAGCAGTATAATAATTTAAGCCCAGAAAATCATATGATCCTTTGATCAGTGCCCATTCCGTTCTTTTGAACTACGGTAGCCGGTTACCAACAATTGCGCGCATTACCGGTGGGTAGTCACCGTAAGTGATCGGATGCAAATACCTAAAAGTTTATGCACAGGTTAAAATTCTTAAGTTATTCAGGGAATAGTCCAAAATTAGTCTTAAAATTTTGGGAACAAGAATATATTTACCAAAAACGTTTCTCTACATTAATTTCAAAATTTTGGGAATAGAAATATGTTTACCAAAAACGTTTTTTTACATTAATTTTAAAATTTTGAGAGCGAGAACATAAATCAGTGAACATAAATAATTACCAAACAGGGCCTAAATTTTTATATTTTGCTTCAATAATATTAAGCTTCTATAATTTGCTTCTATAATATTATATATATAAATACATAATCAAATGAAAACGACGTAAAAGTACCAGCTAAGCATGAAATTTACAGCACGTTGAGCAGCATGATGATCTTGTGTTGAATTGGAATAGGGTACAAACCAAATCGAAACTATAGTTATACCGATATTCCCTCTTTGCATACTCGGCATAAAATTAAGAGTTTTTCATTATAGAGTGCAATTTTATTTTTTTTATCTATTTTTCCTATGTTGGATTAATTAATTAATTTATTTTAATTATTTTCAACTTATTTTGTCATCCTAGTTGATATTAACTCAAACGTTAAAAGTCTATTAATAAAATTTGAAAAGAGGAAAAAGAAAAAGGATAAAACTTTCTTTCAAGTACAATCCAAAATAATAAGGGATTCAGGGAGCTTGGTGATGGGCTTAGCCCATCCCCAAATAGGTGGTTGGGTTCAAATTACTGTAGGTGTGTGCGTTAAAAAAAATGACTCAGTTAAAAAAAAAAAAAAAAAAAAAAACTAATAATTTTTCCTAAAATTACTTAGACCCATTGTTAACCAGATAGTTAATTACTCGACCTGATATTTTTGTTTATACACTCGAGCGGCCTGTGCATGAGCAAGAATTAGATTGTGTGTAACCACATATGGTTCAGTGCCCGAATCTCCACCGAGACAAGCTGGATTAACCCAATGAGAGCATCGGCCTGGTGCTATGTGTCACGGTCTTAGCTTGTCCAGTGCTTGTTCTCGCACATGGCCGCTTGTCTGTAACCCTTTTCATTTATTTTCTAAACTAGTTTAACTTAGATTAACTTAGTTTAGTTTATTTCTTTCATTTATTGTAGAAAGACAACATTATAACTCTTCAAGCATAATGATGTCTATTGTGGTCACTTGTATTTTTTTGCTTAAAGTATTATGTGGGAGGACATGCTCTTGAAATCATTCAAACATTTCACACTTTGTAGCCTTTGATATTAATACAATTGTTATTGTTATTATAATTATATTCTTCTCTACATTGCCGACATGTGTTGTTGTAGGGAAACTCGTTGCTATTGAAACCGCTTCCGCTATTTAAGATCCTCTGATCTTCAGATTTGCTACTAAGCGATCCCCTAATTAGTGACACACGGTCCACTTTCTAGCCTCAAAAGGCTCGGCCCGTGACAATTGGTATCAAAGCAACGGACCGATCCGTTGCCTGACCACGTTGGTAAAACACCATGTTGACGAAAGATCGTCTCGACGCGCTTGAATAAAGAGTTTCCCGCATTAACGCTGCTCTAGATCTTTTGCGAAGCCCCGATGCTAATGGGGAGAGGACATCTCAAAACCCCCAAATCGATCACCTGATTGAACGGATTAGCCTAGTTTCCGCGACATCCGCTGGCCATCATGCTCAGATGGAACAGTCAGTCCTTAATCTCCAAAGCGAGTTGGACGACTTGAAGAATATGGTGTACCGAGCCCTTGCTAAAGACTCCAGACAACCTACTTTGAGGGTTCGCCTACCCGAACCTCAATCCTATGGTGGTTCAAGAAACGTCAAGGAGCTTGACAACTTCATCTTTGATGTGAAGCAATACTTTCGGGGCACCGGAGTAACTTCCGAGGAAGAAAAGGTAACAACAACTTCCATGTATCTTTGTAGTGATGCTAAATTATGGTGGCGAACCAAATATGCAGACATCATGGAGGGAAGCTGCACCATCAATACCTGGGAAGACCTTAAACGTGAACTTAAGGTATAATTCCTTTCGGAAAATGTCAAGTACATAGCTCGACGACGATTGAGAGAGCTGAAAAAGACCGGATACGTCTGAGACCACGTCAAGAAGTTTATGGCTCTTATGCTGGACATTCATACAATGTCCCAAGAGGATAAGTTGTTTTGGTTCCTCGATAATTTGAAAGATTGGGTACATCAGGAAATACAAAGACAACGTCCTACTGATTTATCTACTGCCGTTGCTACTGCAGAAAGAGTAACTGATTACTCTCTTAAACCTACCACTAACCATGACAAGAAGAAAGACAAGAATGTATCTCATTATGATGGAAGTAGAGGTCAATCATCTCGGGGAAGCCCACTAAGACGTTGGAGCAACCCTAACTCCAATTCTAATTCACGGAGTCCTCCAAGGAGTCCACGCCGAGGCCAACACTCAAAATCTGGCCATTCATTCAACAACTCAGGGGCATCACTGGGTTCGGCAAACCAGAAGCCTCACTGGGGCAGACAGGCCCATAAAAATCCAACTCCTTGCGTTTTGTACAACAAGAATCATGATGTATCCGATTGTTCACATAAACATGCTTTGTCCGCGCTGCAAGCATTGATTCAGGAAAAAAAAGAACGTCGGGGAAAATATATTGTAGCACAGGAGGAGGAAACTTCAGACGAGTTTGATGCTCATCAGATGGGTACAATTCGTTTGTTGAATGCCATGAAGCGACAGTCGGTTACAAAGAAGAAAGTCATAAAGAAGAACCTCATGTTCGTGGACCTTCGAATTAATGGGCGAAATTCTTGTGCTTTAGTTGACACTAGTGCTACACATAATTTTATGTCCGATAAAGAAGCTAATCAGCTGGGCTTATGTGTCGAAAAGCACTCAGGGATATTGAAGGCCTTGAATTCTGAAGCGCGTCCTGTGATTAGAGTCACCAACACGGTACACACGAAGATTGCTACGTGTGATGGTTTTCTCAACTTCACCATTGCTCCCATGGATGACTTTCAAGTGGTATTGGGGATGGAATTCTTTATGGACACTAAGGCGGTCCCAATGCCTTTTGTAGATTCGCTTTGTATGATAGGAGATCGATTGTGTGTCATTCCTATAACACAATATTCGATTGAAGACAGATCTGTTTCGGCTCTGCAGCTTGAGATGGAGGATTATCAAGATGATATTCTAGTGCTTAGTGGGGGAGAAACTAAACCACAATTGCCATCTTTGATTTCAGCAAAAAGTTTGTTTGACTATGTTCGAATTGCTTCTTCAAGAGAAATTCCAGAGGAGTTTCCTCCCTCATCCGGATGGGAAAACATCTACATATATCAAGTTTCCATTGGGCCAATCCGCTTTCATGTTAGCTAATAGAGCAAAGATCCACTTGCTTTCGTTGAGACTACATCCAGAAAGACGGGAGTACCAACTTTGTGTGCCGAGGGTCGAAAATTCAGGGAACAAAGGTACAACAATTGTAGTGGTGGATAAAGCATTGAGTTCTATAACCTTATATTCAGCACTTCAATTCCAATATTCCAAGGACACCGCCGCACAGGTTCTCAAGCATGATACTCAGTTGTGGAATGTTCCGAGGGGTATTGATTCGTGCTTCAATCTACACAAGTGCTTTGATGTCAACTTGGGATCTAGTGAGATTGTCGCTGACCAGCCACTGTATCCTCATTCAGTGGATAAGCTCTACAAAGCCAACATATCTGGAAGATAGCAGAAGACGTTACAACCGCAGACTAGATTAGAAGCATCAACAGAAGAAATCTACGAGGACGTCGACAGCTCAAGTGGGGGAGAATGTCACAGTCTTAGCTTGTCCAGTGCTTGTTCTCGCACATGGCCGCTTGTCCGTGACCTTTTTCATTTGTTTTCTACACTAGTTTAGCTTAGATTAGCTTAGTTTAATTTATTTCTTTCATTTATTGTAGAGAGATACCATTATGACTCCTCGAGCATAATGATGTCTATTGTGGTCATTTGTATTTTTTTGCTTAAAGTATTATGTGGGAGGACATGCTCTTGAAGTCATTCAAACCTTTCATACCTTGTAGTCTTTGATATTAATACAATTGTTGTTGTTATTGTAATTGTATTTTTCTCTACATTGCCGGCATGTGTTGTTGTAGGGAAACTCGTTACTATTGAAACCGCTTCTGCTATTTAAGATCCTTTGATCTTCAAGTTTGCTACTAGGCGATTCCCTAGTTAGCGCCGCACGGTCCACTTTCTAGCCTCAAAAGGCTCAGCTCGTGACATTATGCTACCAGTACCATTGCCAAAAGCACTAAAAGTCCATGGTTCATTAAGAGTTATCCAATGCTTAACCCTGTCCCCAAATCTCTGAAAGCAAAGCTCCGAATAGTTAACAAAATCTTTCCTGTCATTTAATTCGTTAATTATTATAGAATAGATGCAATATTTGTAAATTTAAATTATATTTATTAAATATTTTCATTATTTGTGCATTAAAAGTTACTTGCACAATATTTTTACTGTAGAAATCCTTATACTCATCCTCTAAGGCTTGTGGGACATCCCAATGGAAAAGCGTGACATACGGCATCAAACCTACAACCATATATTGTAAGTATATATATATATATATATATATATATATATATATATATATATATATACTCAATCAAATATTTTAACATTATTAATTTGTTTAAAAAATTATGTAACGGATAGAGTAATAACCATTGGCAAGACACTCGTTTATGAGGTCATTGTAATATTTAATTCCTTTCTCGTTGACACCTCCGCTAAGTTTTCCACAATTTATTTTTACATTAAAAACAAAATAAGCTTCCAACACAAATAAAATTGCATGTGTCATCCATTTTTTTTTAACACACGCCCAATGGGATTCGAACCCCACACCAATTGTGGGGGAGAGATGGTAAACCTACCATTAGGCCACCACCTCAATCCTTAGTGTCATCCCATTTATTTGTTTTTTTTTTCTTTCTTTTTCATAGGATTTCTTGAAAAACAAAAAGAATTAGCATTTAGATATAAATTAATAAATAAATATAATAGATTAGCTTACCTGGCAGAATTCTTGACCATGAGAATGAGAACCGATAGGCATTTAGTCCCATTTCCTTCATTAAGCGTACGTCTTCCTGTGAAATAATTCAAAACATACATAAAACATAAAAAAAAATAAAAATTAATCGAATATAGTAAAAGAGAAAAACTAAACTAAACTTATAATTGAGTGTCTGATGTTCAATATATTTTCGGGTCTTGGTATTCATGACATTGCTATAAAAAATAATTTGTTGTTTGTAATATGTTCAATAATTTGTAAGAAACTTGAAAGAGTGAAAATTGCATTAATAATATATGTTTAATTTTATTTACTAAAATAAATTCGATTGTACCTTATAATAATGATAAGAATCAATTGCCACATCTCCATTACTATACTACGGTCAGCTATCTTCTCTGCAAATTTATCATAAAGGTTTCAAAACACTTAAAAATTAAAATAATAAATATAAGGAATTTTTTATTAGACACTCACTTTTATATAAGATATTAGAATGGGCCCCAATAGTCAAGCTCAAATAAGAAAAAACTCATACAATTAAATATCTTTTGAGAAAACTCCAAGAATGTACAACACACTTCTCTCACGTGGCTTGGAAAAAAATCACAGCTCTTATGTATATTTGGAAACAATATCAAGCTGAAAAAGGAAGTAGCAACCGAATCCATTCAATCAAAGCTGCAAAAATATACTTCCCTTCTTTGGGCTTGACTGTCATTTTCATAATTTTTGAGATACTTACCCGAGACAGCCTTTCATGTGTACAACCTTTTCATGGGTGAGCAATTTAGAACTCATCAATCCTTTTTTCTGTTTTGGGTAAAATACAACTTTGTTCCAAATTTTCTTGTTATTGTCAAAATGGCCTTTGAAGTTTTGATTTCTCCAATTAAGTCTATGAAGTTTTGAAATCAGCCTTTTAATGTGTGAGCAATTTTGAAATCGTTGAATATTGTGTTTGCACAGACTCAAATCAACTATGAAATGGAATCAGAGTGAAATTAAAGAACACGACTTCAATATGTAATTTTTACTACACATTAACCATCTTAACAAACCAAAACTTCAACAATGAAAAAAGAGGAGATGGATTTTTACTGCACATTAACATTTCTAACAACCAAAAATCACCAATGAAATGGAATCAAAGCGAAATTAAACACAACTTCAATATGTAATTTTTACTGCACATTAACCATCTCAACCACCAAAACTTCAACAATGAAAAAAGAGAGATGAATTTTTGCTACACATTAACATTCCTAACAACCCAAACATCACCAACAAGATGGAATCAGAGCGAAATTCAAGAACACGACTTCAATATATAATTTTTACTGCACATTAACCATTTCAACAACCAAAACTTCAATAATGAAAAGAGGGAGATGGATTTTTGTTACATGTCCACCTTACTCGTGTAGCAAACTTTTAAACGTCAATTTTTGCTACACGGTAAGTATTTTCTCAACAACCTCACATTAGAAATAAAAAATAACAAAATGTCAATCCAAGACAAAACTCAATTATTAATTTTTACTACAGAGTAAATAATTCAACAACTCAAAATATCAACAAGAAAAAGAAAGAAAATGAAAATTTGAACCAAGAACTCAATATCGATTTTTGTTACACAGTTATTAAATATCAATTTTTGCTACACAATAATTATTTTTTCAACAACCCTACATTAAAAATGAAAAATAACAAGATGTTAATCCCAAACAATAGTTAATTGTTGATTTTTACTACACAGTAAAAATCTCAATAAATCAAACATTAACAAAAAAAAAAATAAAGAAGAAGAAAATTTGGAGCAAGAAATCAACGTCTATTTTTGCTACACAGTTATTAAATGTCGATTTTTGCTACACAGTAATTATTTTCTCAACAACCTCACATAAAAAATGAAAAGTAATAAAATGTTAATTCAAAATAACCAAATAGTAAAAATCTCAATAAATCAAACATCAACAAGAAAAATGAAAAATATGAAAATTTGGACCAAGAAATCAACATCTATTTTTGCTACACAGTTATTAAACGTCGATTTTCGCTACACAGTAATTATTTTCTCAACAGCCCCACATCTAAAATGAAAAGTAACAAGATGTTAAACTAAAAAGGACTCAATTGTTGATTTTTGCTATACAGTAAAAATCTCGATAAACCAAACATCAACAAGAAAAATGAAGAAGAGGAAAATTCAAACCAAGAAATCATCATCGATTTTTGCTATACAGTAAGTATTCCAATATTTCTAGGAGTGGGAACAAACACATTTGAAGGGGAAAAAATTCGTGCATTTAAAGCCACAAATTTAATCATGAATTCAAACACATTTGAAGGGGAAAAAATTACTGGCTTTTTCAAGCTTCAACACCGGCATAACTTTGTAAAGACAATTCTACATCTATTTTCATGTATACCAATTGCAAGTAATGAACAAATTCAAAACAAAAAAATAGAGCAAAACCCATGAATCTGTTCATGGAATCAAACACATTTCATGCGAAAAAAGAAAGAGATGGGTTTACATATTTTTTCAAGCTTCCATACCGGCATGAATTTTACATCCATTTTCATATAGTAACAATTGAAAGTAATGAACGAATTCAAACAAAAACCAAAACTGGTTTTGAAAACAAGAACAAACCGTTCACCGCCGTCGCCACTGCCTTCGTCGTAGTTGACTGGGAGTTGTGACTGCACAGTAACAAATGCTACCCATTACTTTATTATCTACTGCATCTAATACTGCTTTTGACCTACCGGAAAATCTGCTACTGCTGCTCCGATTGATCCCACAAACAACTCATTTTGAGTACCTAGAGCTCGAAATTCTCTAATTTTGATTTTTGGGTTTTGAAATACACAATTGGGGAGTGATGAATTTAAACGAAAACTAGAAATTACAGTACCCAGATTTCGAGAATTCATGATTCGCGAGAACTGGATTTTTGAAAGAAGCAAAAGCGAGCTCCATCGTCGGCAGAAATGATGGTTGAGCGATATTAACAAATGGGTGGCATGAATTCAAACAAAAACCAAAATTGGTTTTGAAAACAAAAACAAACCGTTCACCGCCGTTGCCATTGCCTTCGTCGTCGTCGATGGGGAGTTGTGACTACACAGTAACAAATACAATCGTCAATGGTGAACACCCCCTATGAAGAACACGGTAGACCTACAGTAGAAGAAGGGTTTTCGCAAGGCACTGTGGTTCGATTTTTCAGAAACTCGAAAATGGAAAACGATTGTTATTGCAAGATGAAGATGGAAAGTTCTAATTTGGTTTCTCTCTCAAGAAACACAATCCTCACGCGCCTCTTCAAGAGATTAATCCACACGTTTGACCTATGGGGTTTTGGCTAAATGAAGAGGGATGGATGGAGATATGTTTAATATAGTGGTGGGCTTTAGGGCCCATATTAAAAAAATCTTTTTTTATTTTTTTTATAGATCAAATAATGAGTGGCCCCACTCAATTTTGTTTCTTTTCTTTGTTTTAATTAATTTAATTTTTTAAATTAATGTACAAATATATGATTAATTTCTTGGTCTACATTTTAAGTTATTTAAAAGAAAAATATGATTCAAAAATATTTTCAACTAAAAAGAAAATAGATACAATACGATACAAAATAATTAAATGAGAATTTGTTGACTTACAAAAATTTATAAAATTAATCCTACTTTATTGTTATATATTTATTATTTTATAGTATATTAGTAAAAAAATAATTTATAGAAATATTATAGTAAAACTTCATAAAATATTATTTATATAATTTTTAATAGTATATTTATACTCGGTATTTATAAAACATCATTACTCACTAAAATTTATGGATTCGTTTTTGGATATTACTACCAAAATAACTAAATAATGTTTATATTTTTTTTACTGCAATATCTAAAATTTATTATATTTTTTTAAGTCCGCTGCGTAGATCCAAAACTAGTAATGAATTTTATAAGTTGATGAAATTTGGAAACGACGCATGCATGCTTTTTATTTGTAAAGCTCTTTTAAAGGGTTTTATATATTTACATTTTTTGTTTCTAGAGGATTTGACTTAAAAATAAAAAGAATTAAAAAAAAATGGTTTAAAGAGAAAAGGAGAGACCAGGATACTTGTGTGGGAATACATCCCAATTACTTAGCCCTTTGCCATCTACATTCCATGCCCCTTCAACCTGAAATTTTCAACCCAAAAATAAAGGCAAAAAACATAACTTAATTAATACGTAAAACAAATGCAGGTTTTTATTATTATTATTATGAACCTTTTTTTTTCCTCTCAGTCTCTCCCTCTCTCTTTTTTTCTCTTCTTCTTCGTTCTCTCTTTCTTCAAAACCTAGTTGTTGAGACCACTGTGGTTCAATAGTCTCTGTTTTTTTCTGACTCGTTGTACATCTAAATCTCCGTGTTTGTATAATTTTCCTGTAATTAATGTTGTTATATTTTATAAAACTAATTTTAGTGTCAATGTATGTGTGTGTTGTGGTCAATTTGGAGTGTAACGTTTTTCTGTTTGTGATATGGTTACAACGTTGTGTAGGTCGTTGTGAGTTTGAGATGTCAGTGGCCAACAGAAGACTTAGAAGCACTAGTGTCAACCACCTCTGGTGGTTGCAGTGACGGTGCTAGTGGCAGCAGTCATAGGAGTTGACGGTGGTGGTAGGAAGAGCTGGTGTCGATAGGAGGTGGTCTTATCCAAGTCGGTTATGTAGAGATAGAGAGAACAACAAAAAAAAAAAGTTGCATGATATTTTTTTTTTTTCTTCGGTTTTCCGGGGTATCCCTGCACCACGGTTGGCAGAGACTAATCCTTCAAGATACTATCGGACGTCAGAAGCGGGACACCTCTCTTAACAGAGTATTTTTCATTCACAACTCCCAAGGTTTGCCTTCTAGCTAAATGACATTTTAGGTAGGATTTTGTCCCCCTATCTTTAATTTTAACGCTATCTTCATCTGACATTTTAGGCAGGATTTTGTCCCCCTATCTTTAATCTTAACGCTATCTTCATCTTTTGACATAAAGGTGGGGTTAGTCAAGGGGCCAGCAAGATGGGTTTATAAAGAGAGTACAAGAATTATTCGTGTGTATATATATATATATATATATTATTCACTTCTTTTATATTTTCATCCCTTAAATATTATTTTGTTTTCTTTAGTCCACTGTTTTGGACAATGACAATTCAACTCATACAACTCATAAATTCAACAAAAAACAGAAATGGTAAGAACTTGAAAAATGATACTATATATGGAAAAGAAACCACAACCGTAGAATAAAAACGAGGCAACCTCAATTTTAAGAATTAAATCAAAATATATTATAAGTTTATTATTTATTTTTTTAGAAAACAACATTTATCCATATTTAAAAAAAAAATCATAAACTAAAAATTAACTACAACTGTCAACGGCCAGATCTTGAGCTGATCTAGCCAGCGACAGACAAATTTGGGTGGCGACGGCCCAAATCTAACCATTGTGGCTAGATTTGGGCATCGACTTGAACAAATATAGCTATCATCTGGCCAACAACGGCCAATTATGGGTTGTCGCCTCTCAGATTTGGCCGCCACCGACGAGGGATTTTTCGGCTGCGACCTTTTTTTCTTCAAATCTATTTTTTTTTTTATTTGTTTTCATTTTTCCCTTCATATTTTTTAACAATTTAAATTTTAATTTTTTTAATGTCAAAATATATTTTTTTGATATTTTTATTTGTATAATTTTTATATTGGCTAATGATTTTTTAGTTATTTGTTGTGGTGACGACAACGATAGTCATAGCAAAAAATTTGTTGTTGTGGTAATAATAGTGATAACTAATATTTGTTGTGGTGGTGGTGGTAAAATGAATGTTTGTTGTGTTGGTGACGATGGTGATAATAAATATTTGTTAAGACAGTGGTGGTGGTGGTGAGTACTTATCGTGTTGGTAACAGTGACAGTGATTCATATGTGGTGGTGGTCATGGTGATGGGCAATATTATAATAAATATTTGTTGTTGTAGGTATTGGTAGTTAATATTTGTTGTGGTGGTGGTAGTATTAATAAGAATATTTGTTTTGGTGGTAGTAGTAATAAGAATATTTGTTATAGTAGTAGTAACGATAATAGTAAATATTTCTTGTGGTGGTGACGGTGGTGATAATAAATATTTATTATAGTGACAATATTAGTAATAGTAAATATTTATTATGATGATAGCAAAGATAGTAGTATTTATTATGGTTGTGATTGTACACTCAATATTTGAGTGATGGCTAATAATTATTATTAAAAAAAATATTGACAAATATTTTTGTCATAAAAAATTAATAAGCTAGGATTCTAATATCCCAACCCGCAACTTGTTGGGAGTTGGGACATGCATCAAAGCTTGCCCAAGAGATAGAGGGTGTTCTGAGGGAAACACTATATTTTTGTCATATGATAATAAGCGTAGAGGGTGTAATGCCATTATCAAAGGGCCCTCTATCATACCGACACAGTGAAATTCAACTATAAAGACGAAAACATAAAAAAAAATATATATATTAACAAGTAGAAAAAAAGGTTACTACAGAACAGAAAAAAAAAAAAAAAAAGAAAAGAAAAAAAAAAAAAACCTATACAAAAATACAATAATTTGTAAATAGTGTATTTATAAATTTGTATTGAGACACTCAATTATAAGATCTTTAAAATATTTATTTAATAAGATATATTTAAAATATATATATATATTAAAAATAAAAAATTATCCTAATAAATATAAAGTAATGTGATAAAATAATTGTTCTTATTAGGACAGCTTTTTGTGCAACAATTTTTAATTATTTCAATGCGTCACAAAATAGTATATATGTTGGTTTTCTTGTACTGAAAGAGAAAAATAAGTAAGGGTAAATTTCCTAAAATGCTTTTGGTGAACTTGACCTAATAGGCAAAAGTGACAGCTCCAAAGACAAACTCTTTGGGAAAACTGCTACGGTTAATGGCATCGGGGCCGAAACTGGGGGATAAGGGTTCGGTGTCTGTGTCTATGTGAATCTTGTGTTTGCGAGGAAAACCATTCGCTCCAAAAGCCAAAAGGCAAAGAAGAAGAGGAAGAAGGGGGGTTTTGGTAGCCAATTGCCGATAGATCAGCTTGGAGAAGTGCAGGTATAAGCACCACTTTTGCTCACTTTTAATAGAACAGTATACGAGCAGAACGAATGCATTAAAAAAATAATATTTTCTTTGATTATTGTTGATTCTCTCTATCAACATGTGAAAATTATGGAGTGTGAAGTTTTTGTGATATCTCTCAAACTGACGTGGAGGATAATAGATGGGATTCAAACATATGGTGTTCGTAGAATACTTGTGATTGGTATAAAATTAATCACAGTCTGTGTCTTCTGCTCAAAGAGAGGACCATGGTTTATTATCATGAAACCAGAACTAATACATTTTAGTATGGATTTTGTTTCACTCAGCACTTTAAATGTACGAAATTTAAACCATTTAGTGATATAAAAGATAGTGTTCATGTCTAGCTAGTCAAAGCTTGTAACTTGAAGGTGTAAAGTGATGAAATTAAAACTTTAATACCACAAAGTGCAATAAAATTGACATTTTAGGGTGCAATTTATAATTTCTATGGGCTTGTTTTTCTCCCCATTCCACAATAATTGAGCTTGCTCATACTACCCCTGTCCCCGTCATATATCAAGGAGTACAAACCTAATTTTATTTTATTTTTTCGATACAATCTACAAACCTAATTAATAGCCACACAAAAACGCGAACGAGATCATAATTGTTCTGGATAATTGAGGGAAATAAAATAGATAAAAAAGCATATCTCATTTTATTGTAATTCTTAGAATTTGTGACAGGGAAAATAATCGAGAGTTGTCCAGTTAGCAACCGGATGTTTTATTTTTTTGTCAATTAAAGTTCGATTTTTTTGAGAAATAATTTAAGAATTAAATTTTGAATTTAATCCTGAATGCAACAGACCGATGTGAGAAAGTGCGTCATTAAAATCGCTCTAGAAGTGATTCGTCGAGGTACGTGCATGATGATCCAAATACTGTTTAAATTAAAGGGGGGGGGGGGGGGGAATTGCTGATGTATCCTAAATTGACACCGAAATCCTCGGATTATTCACGTCCGGGCTTTGCAACACCCTAAAGGTCTTGCCCAAGGCCTATCTGACCCTATATTTGAGCTGACCTTTTAAAGTCCAAGTCCAACTCCTAATTAAAATGGCATAGTCCAAGCCTAACCCCAGAGCCGTCCCTAAAAATTGTAGAAAAATTTATTATTTTATCATGTTGTAAGATTTCAATCTTTTTTTTTTTTGGTACATATGTTGGGTGGAGGATGTTGAACTCTAAACCTTACATAAAAGAGATAAGTTAGATATACACTAGGCTACAATCGTTGCAATCCTTAATCTATTTTTAATTCTAAGTTTTGAATAGTAACTTTTTCAATTTTATTTTCTGTAAATAAATATTTATAATCAATCCTACCCTACAAAAATTTGGGGGACATCTCAAGTACAGTATTTAGTCAACAACAATGAAAATATCAAAATTGACTGGATCATTAATTGTGGGATTGCACTAGTAATTAAATCTGAAAAGAGATTTTTTTTGAATTTGTCATTTCCCATTTCAAACATATTATTTTTCCATTAAAAAAAGGGCACTCACCATATAGTCCCTTATTTAGGCGGAAACTATCAATTACACCCACACGATTTGTTGTGAATCAAACAGTTCTTCTGCCAAATTCATAACTAAAATGCCCCTTGGTTAATGTGCCTTCTTGATATCAGCGTGTTTTATCTCCCCTTTATCCGGAACTAATTGGCAATATGCACTCTGTTTTGTATGGAAAATAAAACTAATTGTTTTGATATTAATCTAGTGTGACAATATTTTTACGCAATAATTATGTGCGAATAAATATCTTTAAAATGAGCTATTAATCTATTTTTTGGAGCTATTTTACATTATCAGAGCATATGTTACATGTCACATTCTATCATTAAGCAAATGTGACATGTAACATGTGATCTATAACATATCATCCATTATAGTGTTATGGAAAAAGTAACATTCTGGTGATTAAAGTCATTGTTACATGTAATATTTGGTCTATATCGTGTCATCTTTAATAATGTAGTGGATGTTGAATGTCACAACGTACTGGTTGTTGCATGTAACATCTTAAGTGCACAACATTTTATGTCTCTTTATGTGTACCGTATCATCTGTGTATGCGTAATACTTGATTGTTGCTCCCTTACACCGCCATTTTCAAATGTGTCAGAGATCGTGGAAGTGAAACGATCGTTTTAGGTAACCGCACTACAATCATTCCACCTATTCCAAAACCTCATGTATTCTTCTCCAGTGAGAAAACCCTAGTTGTCCTCATATCGCTTCCCATTCTCCTCCGTACTCAAAATCATTATCGTCTCTTTTCTTTTCCTGCGAAAAATATCTATTCTCATTCGTTCGTGTTTATCATCTCCTCCTAATCTTAAAAACACACAACCATGGTTACAACATGTTGAAAGATGAAGACCAAAAACCTCAATACTGTAGACGACCCCGTCAATCTGTCGGACTCCGGTAATGTGTTTGATTTTCACCATAACTGTGTCTGACATCTTATTCGTAGTAAAATAATCTAAAAAATTGCATGCTATACGTATCATAAAGGTGTCAAAGAACTTCACACACTTTTCGAATGATATAGTGTTTGTGTAGCAACTATTCACTTGTTGTGCCTCACATAAACTAATTGTACACTCTTTGAAGCACATGTGACTTGATACTGCAAATGTTATCTACGTTTTTTGTTAATTTTTTGTTGAATGTAACATATCAATTGATGGGTTGAACATTATATGTATCGATGTTGAATGTTGAACATCATCAGTATTTATTTGTTAAAAATAGTTGTTGAATGTAGCAGAAACATAAAAAATCTTATTGTTGTTGAATGTAACAACTTGTTATGTTGTTTTCATGTAACATGAACATTATTTTCGGTTTTCCATGAGTGTGTTGAACGTAACACGCTGTTAGACTTTTCTAATATTCATTGTTATATTGTTGTTGAATGTAACATATTAGTAGTATATGGGGTAAATAGTATGTCGGTTGTTATATTGTTGTTTTTCGAATCTGTGTCTCCATGTTGAATGTAACAATTTATTTTTTTGTACCAGATGATTTTTTCCTATCTCGGGAAACACAGGAGGAGACATCCGCAAGATCTCCTTACGGTAGCTATATGCTCATCTGACTTTTTCTCTCATTTTTTGTGAGTTTTTAATGCTTACATACGTACCGTTGTATTGTTAGATTCCCAAACGTCACAGATCCAACAAACCCTTAATGTCCCTTCAACGAGCAATAATCGTACTAGGTACCGTTCAAACCTATCGCAATTTCAATCGCTTATCTCGACCCTTTCTTTGACTGCGAGGCACTTTAACTTGTTACGAAGGACACCGTTTTGGCACACTATATCAACATTGCTCCTCATTACCTTGGGCGACAATTTGTCTATTAAACTGGAAGGCTTGATCACGAAAACCATTTGCTTCTATAATCTGTGTGGGAAGGTATTCGCTCTTGGGTCAAAATTCGTTGAATTTACCCCAAATGACGTACAATTAATATTCGGTCTAACATCTAGTACTGTCCCAATGCCCCCTATTATACAACAAAATATGACTCCCCCTTGCTCTGATGCCCAAAAATACATACGAACAGAGTCAGAGTTGTTGAACTAGGTGCCGAGATGTTTAAAGCAATTTACAGTGATGTTGCAGTTGATGTTGAAGATGTTGTCCAGCATGTTTATTTATATCTCATGACAACTTGCTTCTTTCCGAATAAAGGTCAGTCTATTAGTGTGTTTAATCTAATGCTTGTTGAGGACCTCAATGTTATGTCTTCATACAAATAGGTGAAACAGAAACATTCGAACCTGATGTCATCCATTGAGGCTAGGTACCAAAATCCCGCTACAGTCATTAGTTATGTGCTAGCATTACAGGTGAGGTGGACACGTACTACCACTAAAAAATTGGTTTCTTTACATTTTTTTCATTTCCATGTTGTTAATGATATATGTTATTGCAGTTTTGGCTATGCGAGCACATGACCTTAATACCAACTACCCCCGATGGGAGTCGTTATGTCCCTCGTTGGGCAAGAGAGAATATGATTACACTTATGAGGGCAACATATGGACTGCATTATCATCTCTAAGTGATTCTTAGTTATATATTTTCCCGCAGATGTTGAATGTCAATGTTTTAAATATATCACATTTTTTGTGTGTTGTTGAATGTAACCCCCATTGTCCCAATTATGACAAAATAATGCTACAGGTCGTGGAAAGAGGTATTTTTGAATCTGAAGCTAAGATTCAACTTCATATTTTGTTGCCAGTACATGCTAACATGGATGACATGACAGGGAAATCTGGTGTACCTTTAGGCATTGGCATGTCCTTTTTTATATAGGCCATGGATGGATTAGTTTTGGGGCTTAAACGAGGATTAGTTTCCCATCAGTGTCCCATCTCGGTGCGTGACCAATGAGAGGGTGAGTGGGCTTTATCTTGTGAACCTGGGCTTTTTGGCCATTTTGTTAAGGCCCATGGCAGAAAATATATGCAATTGGAAAAGTGGCCTAGCCCATGATCCGAGAAAGATTCTTTCCTGCTGTACCTGAGATGGAGAGTTCAATCCCTACTCTTCCTGGATAACTGGAAACGGGAAGGGGGAGTTGTAAGGATCATCTTGCCCTACCCTTCTTGGATAGCCGGATACTGGAAGAGGGGTTTTGTTGAGGAGCTTGTAGACTTAATTTACGAGATGGAAAATATTTTTGTGGAGAATTTAGAGATGGGGAATGTTTCCCCATCCTGACGGCGATTCACCAGTTCTTTTTGGCTAGTATTGCTGGTGAGGACCTTAGAACGGCAGGCATGGGTTTAAGGTATGCCCTTGCTCAGCACAATCTTCACACATAATCTTTGGTGAGATTTGATCTTGGTGGAGAGTTGTAGACACGTGGCTGTCTTCTGTTGGTTGCGTGGGAGTGACCATTTTTACAATCATTAGTTTCCCCCCAGAACCTAGTGTTGAGAAGGAACTCGAAGCACTGGGGACTCTATTCTGAGCCTTTTCAGGAGTTATGATGCTTCCATGGAGTATTTCTAGGCTTTTATTAACCCTGGATGGGTGTTGTGTAGGGAATAGACCTTTTTTCGAGAAGGAGAATGGGTTGTTCCGAGATGGGAACAACCGTTTTAGTAAGAGTAACGCTCAGCCCGTTAGGCCCGCGAAAAGCCCGCGCATGCCACTCGTATGTCACGTGCACGTCATGCACATTCCCTATGCATGTACAATCGGTATGTGCCGCTTCAATGCTCCCTAAAATGCCGTCTGTCTATCTGACAGATGGAAGACACGTGTCTGTACTGTTTTTGAGCGATGCGTTCTTCCTGGCAGTTTCAAATCGTCGTCTTTCGTGACGATTCAGATGGATAGATCCCCCCTATATAAAGAAGGCTCCCCAAACTTATTTTCACATTTTGTAATTTCTGGAGAGCCCTTCCCTTCCTAGTAAGTAGCCCTTATTTTCTCGTCATGTCTTCTTCCTCTTTTTCTTCCCAATATATGTCTGGGTCCTCTTGAGGGTCCCCACCAGGCACCGGTTCAGGGTCTTCTACCCTTGAACATGCCTTAAATGTACCCCCGATTCAACAGGTTGATCATATTTTGGCACTGCCTTACAGAAAAGCGGGCATGTTCTTCGAGCAGCGTTGGGCCTTTCGGTCATCGCGATAGTGATGAGGGTGTTGGGTTTGTTGGTGGCTGCACTATTGAAGTCAATTTAGGCCAAGAGGGTGAGACTAGGCATGAGGGAGATGCAGCGGAGGTCTAGCAGCCTGAGGTGGTCCTGGAGGAAGCCGTTCTTTATTGAAGCCTCGTTTGGGGTGTTGAATCCACAATGACAGAGGCGGGGCTTGGCTTGGTCCGAAGCACTTTCACTTTCCCAGAGAAGGCGGAGGTCCACCTCCTCCTTTCTAGGGAAAGGGCTTGTGCTCCCCCCGAAGGTTTTTCACAGTATACATGGAGCATCTTCGTAGTGGAATGAGGTTTCTTATCCATCCCTGGATAAGGTCCCTCTGCGTGGAATACTAGTTGTGTCCGTCATAGCTGGCTCCGAATTGCATGAGGGCCTTCGTGCCCTTGTATATTATTTGTAAGGCTGAGGGGATAAAGCCATCCATTGACCTTTTCAAGTCCCTTTTTCTTTTCAAAATCCATCCCATTCGGGTAGGGCTGGTGTTATGTGGTGTCCAGGATGCAATTTCTTTTGGGTCTAGAGTCTTCTGTCAAGAATTGGAAGCCACAAGTCTTTTTCTTGGGAGGAACTGGTTGGGAGTTTGGTCCAGATAAGGAGAGAGTCAACCCCATCCCAAGGGAGTGGGGTATTGTAGGTGAGAATAAAATCGTTTGTGAATGATTTACCGATTACGTAATCTTTTTATAATTTGGCTGTTTTTCTCCTTCTTTGTTCCACCGTACAGTACATGAGCAAGTAAGTGGCAATAGGGTAAGGCCAAGCTCACTAATTCAACCACAAAGAAAGGTTATTTGGAGCACGGTGTTCAGGAACATTGACAAGTTGTTGGAGTCAACAATGTATTGTTGCCATTTTTATCGGGCCCCTGGTTTGCCCGTACTGGAGATTAACCCAGAAACAAAAAAGGGTAAATTTTCTTCCCTTCTCGGAAGTTTTCAAATACTTGATTTTTTTTGCCCTTTCTTTCTCTTTGTTTATTCAATTGTTATAGTGTTCCCTTTGTAGAGATGAATAAAGCAGCGTTGAAGAAAGCATTGAAGGAAAAAGCTACAAAGGCAGCTGCCGAGAGGAAGCAGGCCTCCCAGCCCCAAGAAAGGGTTGCTCAAGGCGGAGCCCCTGAGGGAGGTGAGGGAATGGCTACAAGGAGTTCCCCGTATGAAGCCCCAAGGTGGGTAGAAGTTGAATCGAGAAGGGTAACAAAGAGAAAACAAAAGGCTGCAACGAGAAGAGAGACATTGTCCCCGTCAGAGCAAACTCCCATCCCCCCATCTTGGAATAGTAGCACTGAGGTGAGTCAGGAGAGGGGGAAGAGGCAGATCGAGGAGGTAGATACTGAAGGGTAGTAGAGTCCCAGAACTGAGAAAATCATATCAGATGCCCATGTGGAGAGAGAGACGGATCCTGGTGCCCCCCAGTTGAGTAAAGCCTCCGTACCTTTCTCGATGTTAGATACAAGCCCCCTTCCTGGTCAGAGGATATTGGACCATCTTGAGCTGCTATTTAACTATGTCCACCACTTCGTTTCGCCCCCAGACCAAGAGCACGTAAATTCTGAGCTGGACGCAAAGATTGCCACAGTATTACAGAAGGATACCATGTCGGTAAGGCTTCTCACAATAATGAAATTTAATTTGATTTCCTTTTGCACTCTATTTTTTTTGCTGAGTATTTGACATTTTCCATGCAAGCACTTTTGAGGGCAATGCTGAGGAGAAAGAAAAGACTTAGGGAGGATGTGCAAAACACTTGGCCCAAATTAGAAAATTCTACGAGCAAAGCAAAAAGTTGATAAGGAGTCAAAGCGGATTTAGAGTAGACATGACCAAATTAGCTGACGAGAAGAAGGACCTCAAATCTCGTCTCGGCAAGCTTGAGGCTGACCTCGCTGCTGTACGGGAGATGATGTAAGATGTCCCCTTCTTTTGACAAAATGAGGACGGACATGGCTATTGAGATGGTAGAAGATTACCATAGATACACGATTCGTAACCTGCGTCGTCTGCATCCAAGTTTTCCAACTGACGAGATCAAAATGGACTATTCAAATTTAGAAAGAGAAATTGGTCCCGAGATGGGGGATGCCGAGAACGGGCAAGGAGATGCCAGTGCCGAACATGGAGATGTTGGTGCCGATATGAGAGAAGTCGACGCCGAACAGGGCGAAACGGATACTATTCAGGGAAGCTTTGAGGTCAAGTAAGATGAACCCCGAACTGGTGAAAGTGAAGTTGGACCATCCGTAGTTGCTCAGTAGGAAATTCCAATACAACCCCAAACTCAGTCCCGAAATGATTCAATAACTTGTACTTTTTTTTTCTTTTTTTATTGTAATGTTCCTTTTTTGGTTCCCCAGCCCCTTTGCCTTGAAAATGGCCATTTTGTGATGGGTTGTGGACCCTGAAATTGTAATGGCAGTTTGAATGAACAAGGATCACATTTGATCTCATCTATGAACTTTTTTAACACTTGCATATCTTTCTGCATGATTTTCTTCATTGCCTTTAAGTTTTTATTTGTGTCTTTGAGTTTTTGTCTATCTTTGTAGAGTTATCCCCTTTGGAGCAGGAATGGTTCCTCTTCTTGATAGTGGAGCTTTACCCCTAGCCTGATCTCAAAAATTTCAGGATGGGAAGGGATTTGAGCTCAGCAAATTGTCTGAGTATGGAATTGAGTTCTGCCCTAGAAGGACAATCTTTGTCACTTTGTTGTTTTATCCATTTTCCTTTTCTTCTCCCTCAGGCTTTATGCTAGACGTTCCATTAGGAATAATTACTTGTGTTAACATCATTCAAAGTCTGAATGTGCTGAGGCCGGCATGAGATCCGATCCCAGCGCTTAACTCTCATCGGCAAGCCTGTTAGAGAGAGGGTTGTTTGTGCTACACCCTTCTCGGTCACGGAACCTAGGTTCAACATGACCTCAGGTTGAGTATTTAAGCTAGTGTTTGCAATTTTTGCTTCCAAAAATTCAAGGTCTTCCCTTCCGGGCACATGCCCCTTCTCAGTTGAGTACCCGAGAAGAAATCTTGTCTTCCCTTCTCGGAAAAAACTTCTCATTTTCCCTTCTCGGAAAAGACCTTATGCTACTCACCATATCACGTCTTCTCTTCTCGAAAAAGACCTTATGTTACTTACTATATCCATATCTTCTCTTCCTCTCAGCCTAGCATCTGAGCGTAGCCCGAGTGGTAGGTTTTAATTTGAAAGTGGTACTCGTATTGCTTCTGGCCTCGTAGTCCCCAGGAGGTGAAAATGGTTGGCTCCATGTGGCCAGTCACAGGTGGGTTCTCCTTAGTGGGGCTCATCCTTGAGCCTTTTAAGGTTATCCCAATTTTTCCTTACAGGAGTATCGTCCATTTATATTGCCTAAGCTCAGCTCAGCTGTCAGGGGTGGGATGCTTAGTTGTAGGTTCTCAGACCCGATTGATGCTCGGCCGTCAGAGGATGACCGTGGTCAGTCCCCAAGCATAAAATGTCGACCTGTGGAGAGGATTCGGTACACCATCGACGCAATACACCGGGATGAATTTTCTCTTTGGAGATCATCCTCGATGCGACGCGTTGGGATACTGTTTCTTGTTGGAGGTCACCCTCGACGCTGTGCGTCGGGATGCCACTTCTTGTTGGAGATCACCCTCGATGATATGCACTGGGATGTCGTTTCTTCTCGAAAAAAAGCTGGGGGGCACATATCTGTCTGAGATGAGACAAAGAGCTTCTCATCCTAGCCTTGCATTCTGTATGCCAAAATTTAGAGAATGTAGAATAGGTTGAACCAAATATTCCTTTCATTTATAGGTACCTGCATTTCAAACTTCAAAAAGAGAAATATTTACAAGTCCATTGGATCTTTATCACTTGGGTAGTAGCGTTTTAGATGCTCTGCATTCCAGGTATGTCTTCAAGGGACACCCTTCTTTGTTTCTAATTCATAGGTGTCGAGACGGGCAATATGAGTGACATGACATGGCCCTTCCTAGGTTGGAGCTAATTTACCTACGACTTGATCCTTAGTAGCCAAGGTTACTTTTCGAAGAACGAGGTCACCAACGTCAAATGACCATGGATGGACCCTTTTGAAGTAATACCTATCCACTGTTTGTTGATAAGCTGCTTATCGAACACTGGCACACTCTCACTTTTCTTCGAGAAGGTCAAGGTTAAGGGTCAGGGAAACCTCATTCTCTTCCTAGCTGAAGACCATTGCTGTTTGAGGAGAAGGCATGCCAATCTCGCCAAGAATCACAGCTTCAGATCCGAAAGTCATTGCTAATGAGGTTTCCCCCGTGGGGGTCCTTGCCGTAGTATGATATGCCCAAAGAACGAAACACACGTCCTCAACCCATCTTCTTTTAAATTTGTCTAGTCTAGTCTTGAGTACATAGAGAATGGTTTGATTGGTGACTTCCACTTGTTCGTTGGCTTGTGAATGTCTTGGAGAGGCAAAGTGGGTCTGAATCCCCAGCCCGGCACAGAATTCCGCGAAGAGATCATTGTCAAATTGCTTGCCATTGTCGGAGACAATAGCTTTGGGTATTCCGAAACGACAAACCATGTTTTCCCAAATAAAGTCTCTGATATTTTCCTTTGAGATACGTGCAAAGAGCTTGGCCTCTACCCATTTCGTAAAATAGTCGATTGCAACGACAATAAATTTTCTATGCCCGATCTCTGGGGAAATGGTCCGAGAAGATCAATACCCCATTGGGCAAAGAACCAAGGACTCGTCATTGGGACGAGAACTATTAGAGGGAGTTGGGGATGGAAGGCGAACCTTTGACATTTATCACATTTTTTCTCAAATTCCATGGAATCTTTATGCATGTCTGGCCAAAAGTATCCATGCCTAATGAGCTTGTGAACCATGGACCTTTCTCATGAGTGGTTGCCACACACTCCTTCATAAACTTCTCTCATTATGTATTCAGCTCCTTCTAACCTCAAGTAGTAGGAGTATGATCCTGAAAAAATTGTTAGTAAAGTACCCCATTGATGAAGGTGTACCTTGTTTTCCTGTCGCGTATTCGTCTGGCCTCTGTCCGATTAGAGGGGAGTGCTCCATGCTGGAGGTAATCCCTTATTGGGTCCATCCAGGTTGATTCATCTGAGAGGGCACATATGGTGGACACTTGGTCAAAAACTATTGTGCTTGGCCCCCTCTAAGTATTCGATGAGGACATTTCTCTTCAGGGTGAATTCCACAGCAGAGACAAAGTTGGCAAGAGTGTCGACATGCCGATTCTTTTCTTGGGGGATCTGTCTCACTTAGATATTTTTGAAATTTTCCATGAGGGCAATCACCCTACCAAACTAAGCGGTCATGCTCGGGTCCTTAGTCGCATACTCGCTATTGACTTGGTTGACAATAAGTTGTGAGTCGTAGCAGACTTAGAAATTCTTGGCATTGAATTCCCTTGCCAGACTGAGTCCAGTGAGAAGGGCTTCATATTCAGCTTTATTATTGGTGGTCCAGAACCCCACTAAATGAAGCTGAACCCTACTAAATGAAGTTGAACCCCAAAAATACATTTAGTAGGGTTCAACTTCATACGATAGGCTCGGAGTTTGTCAAAGCAGTTCTGGAGATGGACGATATGATCAAGTGCTTTGGCGCTCTTCACTAGTATATCATCAATTAGACTTTCATCGTCGAGCCAATCTCTTTCTTAAACATCTTATTGTTGAGTCTTTGGTATGTTTCTCCGGCATTACGAAGGTCGAAGGGCATAACCTTGTAGCAATACATGCCTATGTCCGTAATGAACGAGGTCTTACCCTTATTAAGAGAAAACATGGGAATTTGATTATATCCAGCAGATGTATTGAGAAAACTCAAGAGCTCGTGCCCCGTCGTGGCATCTATGACCAAATCTATTCTCGGCAAAGGGAAGAAAACCTTGGGGCATGCCTTGTTAAGATCTTTGAAATCCATACAGAGATGCTATTTGTTCTTGGCCTTGGGTACAAGAATGACGTTGGAGATCCAGTCAAGGAATTCCACTTCTTCTACCACGACAGATTTCACTAACTTGTCCATTCCCTGCTCAATGAGCTTCTGGCACTCCAACAAGAAATTTTCTTCTTTTCTGCCTCACGGGATGATGGTAAGGATTGGTGTGGACATGGTACATTGCTACATTCAGATCGATCCCAGGAAGTTCATTGTGAGACCAAGCGAACACATCGTAGTTTTTCCTGAAGAGATCAATGAGCTCTTCTTGCCATGCCGCGTTGAGCTTAGCACCTATCCAAACAGTTCATCCCTCAATGGTGGGATGAATGGGTACTTCTAACAGGTCTTCATGTGGCCGCGGACGAGGCTCCTCATCCCGAGGGTCATCGATCGACACAGTTTCGGAATCGGACAGAGCCATGAGCTAGGCCTCGCTGTTCCTGGTCCCTACCATTAATTGTTATTTCCTCTTCTCGATTACCCTTCTGGAATATGATTTAGATTTTTCCTGATCTCCGCACACTTTTCCCACCCCTTCCTCTATAGGGAACTTCATTGATTGGTGGTAAGGAGAAGCCACGACCTTTAGGGTAACTAACATCGATCGTATAATAATGACATTGTAAGGAGAAGGTCGATCCACGATGAGGAATTTGGCCCAAACCGTGGCCGAGACGGGTGCAACGTCGACTGTCACCACAAGAGAGATCCAACCAATGAAGCTCATGACATCCTCGCCGAAACCAACAATGAAGCTCATGACATCCTCCGTCGATCAGAATCCATCCCACTTTGTAGTGGTTGATTAGAGCCAAAATCATCAAGGCGTCGTCATGAGGGGTATGTACCCCTTGGAGATCGACTTATCTAAAAAAGATGATGTTGCGCATGGTAGCATTGATTGTGCTCACCTCGTATACGTCTTCGTTGGTTTTCCTTTTCGCTTTACACTCGTACCTCTTCTGGGAAGAGGTTGTCTCCCCTCTGAGGCTGAGGCCACCATGGATCACATTTATCTTACTGTCTACCCACATATCATCATCATATTCTTTACCTTCTCTTCTCGGTGGGGGTCGGCCACGGTTGTCCCTTCTCGACTGACCCATACACTCATCTCTGCGATTGTTTTCCCTGGAGTCCACGTTCTCTTTGCGGACGTAATGACCAAGATACCCCTGTTTTATGAGGGCCTTAATCTCTTCTCGAAGCTGGTAGTATTTTTCTGTCGTGTGACCATGGTCATGGTGAAACTCGCAGTATTTGGCGATGGATTTCCCCATGGGTTTTCCCCTAGGAGGAGGAGTAGAAGGGAAAAATCCTCTTCTCGCATTTTCGGCGAAGATTGTTGCAATGGACACTGTTAAAGGAGTTAACCCTCGGCGAGTCCCTAGGGGTGGAGGAAGTCTCTGATCCTTAGGAAGAGGTCCCAAGTGTCCCTCAGCTTGCAACCTCCTAGAACCCTGAGTCTTGTTTGGCATTTCTTCTATTTGGCCCTTTAGTTTCTGACTTTCTTCTCGATCACGCTTCACGGTGTCCCTAAAGTCTACCTCGTAAAAGCTTGTACCTATGGCCAGGGTAGAAACCAGATTGGGTGCAAGTCACGAAAATAGGTCGTAAGATAACCTTCGATGCCTCAGTCCGTCAATGAACGCGTTTAAGGCCACGATATCTAGAAGGCTTTTGCAATACAAGCTTTCCATGTGGAACCTACTCACAAAATAACCTAAATTTTCTCCAATCTTCTGCTGGAGGGCGATGATGTGGGTGACTATTTTAGGCCTTCGTTAGGAGCAGCTAAATCGAGTTCGGAAGAGTTGTTCGAGATGGTCAAAGGTTGAGATTGAAACAGGAGCCAAGTCTCGGAACCAAGTACTAGCCATATCGAAAATGGTAAGAGAGAATGACTTACACTTGAAGGGAGTCCAACAACCCTTCTAGGGCCCCACATCTGTATAAGCGTTGCTTCCATCTCGGTTGTGCGCCTTTCCAGAGTGGCATCTCCCCTGGGCGGTGCTACAACTTGGCTCGCAACCGCTCTGGATCTCTACCTCCCGACGGGAGGGGAGTGAGAGTCTTCCTCCTGAACATGGAGAATCCTTCGATCAACATGGGTGACGTTTCTATAGGTTTTTCCAGGATGGGACTCACGGCGATCGTCTATTCAGCGACCTTGAGAAGGTAGGGACGCGGAGTCCGACGCAGCTGGCAAGGCAAAATCCCATTCTAGGACCAATCAGCCTTGGCGACGAGGTTGGTCTCTTGGGATTGGTCCCCCTTAAGCCGGGGTCCATGTCAGGTGGGAGAGGATGACATCGAGGCAAGACTGAAATCGACCCAACTAACGTACTAAATTATTAATACGCACCATATCCGTAGCTCTAATGACTGGTCTGATATGAATTCTCGAAGGCGGAGCCGATGGACCTGCCTGGTCAGTCGGGAGTGGTTTTTTTTTTTTTCCAGGATGAGGACTGAAGTCCTCGTATATGGTTTGGGGGTCTGGGGACTCTTGAAATATCTCTAGTCGGGTTGCTATCCACCGTGCTATTTATCTCTCTCAATCGTGCAGAGTGATTGGACCTTGTGATCATCAAGCCTCTAGCTGAGATGGGAGTGGTGATTGGAGAAAGGCTTTTAGTAGCGTTTCCCACAGACAACGCCAAACTATTGATGTCAGATTTTGGGCGACCTAAACGGTATGGTCCAGTCATTGTTGATGGAGATCTTTTCCCTTAATGGAATGGGGATGGAGAGGTTTAGGATTAGTCCATCTGGCCCAGGATGGGCAGAGGTGGAGTGATCCGGGATGGGAACAGAGTAATGAAGTAACCTAGGAGTCTTTCAATCCGTGGAGAATCTTCTAATCCGTGGAGAGTCCTTTGACCGAGAAGGGATGGGTCTGAGCTGAAATTGGCTCAAAATACCTTTCGGTCTGGGAAGAGACAGATCCGAGCGAGGATGAGCTCGAATACTTTTCAATTTTTCGATCCGTGGAGAGATGAATCTGAGATGGGATAAGTTGGAGCTGGGATAGGGCAGCACCTTGACACCTGCATAAAGGACTTACCGCGATGGACCCAGCGTGTCCCCTCCGGCTTGAGAATCAGCGCTCAGGGGAAAGATTTATAAAGATACTATCAAGAAGAGTAAGCAAATTTGGTGTACCTTTGGGCATTAGCATGCCCTCCTTTATATAGGCTATGGATGGATTAGTTTATGGGCTTAAGCAAGGATTAGTGTCCCATCTCGGCGCGTGGCCAATAAGAGGGCGAGTGGAGGGCTTTATCTTGTGGGCCTGGGCTTTTTGGCCCTTTTGTTGAGGCATATGGCAGAAAATATCTACAATTAGAAAAGTGCCCTAGCCCATGATCCAAGAAGGATTCTTTCATGTTGTTCCCGAGATGAAGAGTTCAATCCCTGCCCTTCCCAGATAGTTGGAGACGGGAAGGGGGAAGATAAATTAATGAGAGAGAAAGGGAGAGAGAAAGAAAGTTCGTGAGAGAGAGGGAGAAAAAAAAGAGGGTAGAGAAGTGGGGCTCAAACTGAAAAAAATAAAAAATAAATAAATAAAAAATTGGGGGTGTTGCACGCAACACTAGAATTTTTTTAACTACTGCCATCCGTGGACAATTGACCCAAGCAAGGGGCACACACAATCCGTGCCCGTTTCCAGTTTTGTCTCTTTCCTTTTTGGTGTTTTTCCTTTTCCTTGTCGAATTTGGACTAGGGTTGTGCGACTAGAACTAGGTTTTAGGGTTTTTAGTATTTTTTCATTCCCTACCTTTCATTATAAATAGGACCCTCATTATCATAGTTCAAATAAACAAAACTTTAGAAGGAAAACCTTTTAGGGACATAAAAATTCAAAGACGAACACTTCAAGAGAGCCAAAATTGAGAGAGAAACCTATCTAAGGGTCAATTTTAAGAGAGAAACTCATTTTGGTGCCAAATATCATAGAGAAACTCTTTAGGTATTAAGAAATTCAAGGAGAAACCCTCCTAGAAGTCAATCTTGAGAGGGAAGCTCATTCGGGAAGCCGCCTTCGAGAGAAAAACTCGTCTGTTGGTGATCCTTACTAGAACAGGTACACTTTTCCCTTTAATATTAGTTTTCCTTTTATCGTTTTTAGTTATTGCAATTTGAATTCCTATAGATTTAATTCTTTCATCCGATAATTCGATGAAAGCGCCGGGACGAGGTTTTTCTTTTTGGGTTTAGCATTTGAGCATGAGATGATGACTTATTTTTATTGATTTTTTTTTTTTGCATTTAATTACTCTTGTTATTTATGTTGTTGCTACACTTAAATTCATAATTTAAAAATAAATAAATAAATTATTTTGTAAGAAATAATTCCTACAAGCCTTAGGGCGATTGCAACGATTCAATAAATTAAAGGATACATTTCTATATCGACGATTTGATTATCCAAATAGAGTAGAATTTAAAAATGCTCAGTTCAGAAAATCCTTCCCTCAGTAAATCGTTTTCTTGGATCCCACTTAAGTCTTGGAGGAATGAATTTCGACAAAATTTATTTCTATGACGTTCCCTTGATTCTCATCTCTGTAAGATTTAAAAGAATGTCAAATCGAGATTTCTTTAAATTAATTGGACAAATTAAGAAAGTCGGTATCATTCCATGACATCGCATTCATATAGAAAGTAATGTAATATTTCACGCCGCTTTGCATGTTGCCTTTTGCATCACATAGAAAACATTTTATATTGATGTGCCTAGTTAAATTAAAGAAGTTCATCGAAAACATATATAAAACTCTCTCCTGGGGATCATCCTTATTAAATCCATCAATATTTAATAAGATGTCATACTGGAGGGATATTCCCAAAAAAATACCAAAAAAATTTCCCATCCTAATTCAGAAAATACCAAAAAGAGTTTATAAGAATTAAATTGTTTTTTAAATAAAATAAAACATTCGGGCTTAAGTCATACTTGGCGTCTAAGCCATATTTGGCACAAATGCAAGCTTAATTAGTGAAAATTTTGAATAAAAGACTCTGAAAATTTGTTCCAATAGTCATCAAACCTACCAAAACACACACACACACACAAAAATAAAAATAAAAAATTAGTTTGCTAATTTTATTTTATTTGGGGTTGAATTAGTTTGTTAATTTTATTTTACTTGTATTAATTTTAATTTATTAATTAAGTTAGATTATAATTTAATTTGAGCAAATTAAAATTCAAATTAACCAAAATTTTTTAATTTAATTTGATACATGTGAATTTAAAATTTAATCATTATTTAGATGTAATTACATCATACTAATTCAAATTTAAACTAATATAAAAAAAATTAGAAAAATGTTAAAACTGAAAAAAATGATTTCAAAAAACAAGTTAAAAATTAGCATGCATGGGGCAACTGTGGAGTGTGAAGTTAGGGATATGTGAAGAGAGCTCAAAAGGTTGTGGAGGATAAGCCATGGCATTCAAACATGTGGTGCACGAAGACTACATGTGATTCGCATGATCTTTATTCAGTCTGTGTCACCTGCATAAACAGAGACTCCAGTACTTAACCATGGTTTACCTCGTGAAACTAGAACTAAAAACAATACATTTATACCCCTAAACTATGGATTTGTTTCACTTTTCACTTTAAAGGTATGAAGTTTAAAGTATACTTTCTGTCGGAGTTGAATAAAGTAAACAAGAGAGGGCATCAATGGTCAGTAAGTGGTCGTGTCCAGCTACTCAGAAGCCAACTAAACCTATATTTGTAACTTTAAGGTGGAGTGATGAACTTGAAACTTTAAGATTTTAAAGTGCAATAAAATTTATATTTGGGGTGCAATTTATAATTTCTATGGGCCTTTTTAACTCTATAAACTTTACAGACCCCCCCCCCCCCCCCCCACATAATTGAGCTCATACTCATTACTCGGACTCTCCATTGGGTATGTTTGGTTGGCACGGAAAAGAAAAAGAGATGAAAATAGAAGGCGCCGTTTGGTTAGTGTTCCCAACCAAACTAAACCCAACCCAACCCAGTCCAGCCCAGCTCAGTCCAAAAATTTTGAGTTTAATTTTTGGGAACGCGTTTGACAAACATAAAACTCAACCCAACCCAACTTAAAAAATAGGAATTGATTCTCAAAATCCTAAAGAAACAAAAAACAAAAAAAAAATTGTTTCTTTTTGTGCCCAAAAAACTCAACCCAAAGTTCTCAACTTCCGTCTTCATCTGCTGGCTGACCACCATCACCCGCCGCCGTCTCCAGCCACCTCCCGACGACCTTTTGCTGCCACCGGCCGCCTCCGACGACCGTCCGTGCCTACCGGCGACCGTCGCCGGCCACCTCCGCCACCCTGCCGGCCACCACCGCCGCCGTCGCCGTCTGACACACCGCCGTCGCCGGCGTCCGGCCACCGTCCGCCGCCGCCGCCGCCAACACACAAAAAAAAAATCGAAAAAAAAAAATTAGTTTTAGGATAAAATCGTTACCAAACACATTCTGTTCTCAGCACAAAACAAAAATTGTCGTTACTAAACGCAATTCTGTTCCCAAAATTCTCAATCCAACCCAATTCAACTCAACCCAACTCATTCTAATTGGGTTCAGAAAAGTGGGAACACTAACCAAACGCCACCGAAGTAACTCTTTTTTTCTCTCAAAGACTATGTTTGGTTAGGGATGAAATGGAAAAGAAAAATAATAATGGGGAGGATAATAGGATGGGGGTGTGTTTGGTTAGAGGTGAAAAATAAAATAAAAATAGGGGGTGCAATTCTCCTTTTCCGCCCATTTTCCCCCCGTTAATTTTGGGATGAAAATGGAATGATTGGAGGTGAAATCACTCTAAATTACCATTTTGCCCTTTGTTATATATAAAAAAATAGAGTCTTATTTTATATTATAATATGTAGTAAAGGCAAAATAGTAAATTAAATAAAAAATCTATTCTTTTTTTCTTTTTTTAATACACATAAAATATTATTTCTCCTCCTTCTATATCCCTCCAACCAAACATACCAAGAAAAATAATAGTTTTGAAATTAAATGCATGTCAAAAATAAAAAGCCGTGAAGTAGAAATCTAACCGGTATGAGTAATACCCATATGAGAACCATTAACAGTATGAATGGTGGAAATATTCATAGCGAACAGTCTGGAGTCTGGATGAGAAGATATTGGAATCAAAAGTCATATAATTATAACAAACATAATCAAAGAACCAAGATAAATTACTTATGATAAGTGAAAGGGCAGAGAAGAATTACTTGTGTCCAATTTACTTAGTCATAATGTGCCTTTCACATTTGTCACAAGAGTTTGTGACCTTGCCTAAGGGAAATATTGATGTAAATAATTGGTTAATTCATATGTTGTACCTTTAGAATTTTAATATAGTTGCACTTCATTCTCTATTTTCTCCAAAACAAATGGATAAAAGTGTGTCATTTACCCGTTTAAATAAAATAATCAATTTTTAAGGTGCCATGTGTAAAATTTGCAACTTCCAAGGGAAAAAAATTCCCATTGAAACGAAGAGGTGACAATACCATTAGAAAGACGACAAATCAAATAATAACATTAATTTATTTCAATAACATTGGATATTACAACCACACAATCCAAAAGACAATAATACACCGAATCCCGAAACATAAACAAAATTCTTACATAAACAAAAGACATCATTAAACCATAACAACACGAAAAACAAACACCTTCCCTTCATTGATAGGAAGACATTTGTTCACTACCAGGGATAGCCGAAGGTAAGTGATAGTATTTTCATATCCTTATTTGTGGAGGAAAGATTGGAACCATTTGGTTGACAGTTTAGGATACCTCTTCAATTTATTCTTATAGTCAACATAGTATATCCCAAAACGAACAGTATAACCTATTTGTCACTCGTAGTTGTCCAATGCTGACCATGCAAAGTTTGTTGTTACATTAACCTTATCATTTCATAACACATAAGGAAAAATATTAGAATTTAACCAACCATTAATTTGAATAGCTACAAAAATAAAGGGTTAATTAGTTACTAAAATTTTATCAAGTCCTTGGAAGTTAAACTAACTTCTATTAAAGTAGAGTGATACTACACCCCAGAGATAAGAAGATTCTAGTTCACTACCAGTGATAAAAGAAAATATGTACAAGTACATTTATTTCAATTCAATTATTAAAGTTTCAAAATCGTTTATTGGTTCTATATGTAAAAGCTCAAATCATGTGCCAAATTGAAATAATTTAGAAGTATTTCAATTTACTCGCATAGAAAAACATAGGAATACCTAAGAGACCTTATAGATTGCATGAACTCACTTGATAGCAAGAAGAATGAAATTGAGATGCCTATAATAATATTGGATTCTGAAGTTGTCAATGAGGGCTTTGTTAAGTGGTAATGATTCGTCGTTAAGCTCATCCACCCCTACAATTCAAATAAAAATATTTGATAACTAATTATGGAGAAACTCTTGTATTTTTTCAAATTTATCATGCTATTTTTAAGAGAGAGATATATCATTCTGGGTAGGTTGGCCCATGGGTTTCCACACATGGGCAAAAAATCCCAGCCCAGGTGATTAAGTCCTTAATTTGCAAGCTTATTGGCTGTCAGGTGAGTTAGGTTAATTAACCCGAGCTCGACTTCCTAATTTTGTGGCGCTAATCGAGATATGCGCCCTATAAATACACCATGGCATCCAATGCCCAAAGATACACAATATCATCTCTGCTTATATACATTCTAGAGCACTTTTCGCCCTTCCCCCGGATACTTACTCTCACACTAAGGGAACTTCACCAGGCACAACCCCGGGAAGTCTTTGTACAGGAGCTCGGAGTGCAGTGTAGGAGCTCAGCCAGGAGATCAAGATAGAGTCCAGAGAGAAAATCATCTCAAAGTCTGGAAGTGATCTCTACTTGGATCCGGGAGCTCAATTTGGATTGCAGATCACCGGGACGTCTCAAAGTTGCAAATTCATCTGTTCATCACCTCATCGCGCACGCCAACCTTTCCAAACCATACTGCTGACTGCTCTCCAATTTTTGACATCAACAAATAATAATAATAATAATAATAATAATAATAATAATAATAATTAACTAAGGGTAAATTTCATCAAAGGCCTTGAGGACTGACCTGATAGGTAGAGGTGGCTGCACCAAAGACAAAGTCTTTGGGAAAACTGGTACGGTTAATGGTGTCGAGACCAAAACTAGGGGAACAATTTAAGTGTTCTATTGAGTTGGTGAATTTGTTGTATTCCTAAATATAATTCCTCTCTGTACAACTTATTATGAATAGTAGAAATTCAAATTGGAAGAGGAATTATGGTTAGTCAAAGGAGCAATTAATGTCTATATTTGTGGAATCTATTCCATAAAAGATGGGTAGTAGAGGCTTAAAATTCATGTTTCAGTATCATGGGGTGGTACGAGATATCTATATTACAAAGCAAAGAAGAGTTAGAACAAACTCAAAGTACGGATTTGTTAGATTTTCATCTTTGGTTGAAGCCTTGGCTGCCATTAAAATTCTCAATAGGAGGTGAAAAATAATGTGATTGAAGTTTGTTTGGAAACTTGCAGTAAGTGATCCTATGATTCTAGAGTGAAAAGAAAATGGGTAAGAAAAGTAGAAAAAAATTTAGGGCCTACAATTTATAAACCAGATATTGTTTCTACACCACAATTCAAGCCTAATCTTGACATATTGGGTCAAGGTTCTAACTCTTTCATATCTTATTCCTATAATCCTATGAATTTTCCAGTAGTTTGTTCATCAAGTGTTCTTGATAATAGTGGGAACTCTACCATTAGTAAGGATATAATAAATAGAATCAAATTAGTGTTGCATAGAATAGAAAAGGTGATGGCTTGACCATGACTTTGAATAGACTGCAGTTTAGAGATTCGATTGTTAATCTTATTCTTAGAGAATGGAACAATGTGGGATCAAATTGCATTGAAGGTATATTGCATTTGGACTTAGATAAGGGATTGGAGCTAGTGGGTGCAATGAATCCCTCATTAGATGGTGGTGGCTCTTCTCCTAATGTCGATATGGGAGAGAATCTCTCAAACCATGAAGATATTTGCCACGACTTTGAAGAGGGTGAAATCATTACTGAGGCCTTCTGCCAATGCAATTCGCATGAACCAGGTGCTAAAAGGCTAATTGATTCTTCGAGTTAAGAATGGTCCTTCACAAATGATACTGATGGTAGTTATGATTCCAAACTCAATGATAAAATTGATGAGATTTTATTCAAAATAGGGAGTAATCGTCATTTGTGGTTTAAAAAGAAACTAGTCTCAATACGTAAAAAGAGAGGGAAAAAGAACTCACTGACAATTTGGGTGTATTAAGATAAACTTTTAATTGTGGTTGGTTAAGAGAGGCACTCTTCTCTTGAGAAAGAAGCTAGATCCATGGGAAGTAAGATTAGGTGTAATTGGGGGGAGTTACTTCTCCTATTTCTTCTATTAAGGAAAAATGGTTTAGTTGGTGGGAGTGGTTTTTTGGGGAGCTCTTGATTGCTTCTGACTTATTTGGATTGAGTTGATCTTTGGGTAGTAAGCCATCTTGGGCTCAAAGTTGATGTTCAAAGGTTGTTGGGGTGGGCCTCATCATTTGCTTCTAGAAAGTCGTTGTGCTTGGAAGCATTTGGTTTGAGTGTGTAACTGATGGATGTTCCCAAGGTCGTGTAGTTAAGAGCTTGCATGTTTAATTTCTCGCAACAAATTGTCTCCAGAGCTCGTCAGTTGATGAAGAATTGGCAATTCACCCTCCTTTTCGGTCGGGCTAATTGAGAGCTGAAAATATTGGTCATTTTTTATTTTTTTAAGTGTATCAGTGATGTATAATATTTGGGTGTTTATTTTGGCTTTCGTAAGGTTGAGTCTCCGGATACGTATTGGGCCAATGTTAGGGGTTAGCGGCCTCATTTGATATTCTTGTGTTGTTTTTGCCGAGGGTCTTCCAAATTACTTGATATCTTATTACCGTGTAGTGAGGGAGACCTTTCCCTTCAGTAATATATAATCATGTCTCTCGAAAAAAAAAATATAACATAACTACAAGTAATTTGTAATTTATAATTAATATTGCACAGATACATGTAATTAATATTATACAGGCGTAAGCACATACAAGATTAAAATCAACTTAATGGGCTAAATTAAAACGTATGTTTTAAATAGGACTAATAACAGATTACACTCGCTATTTAGAACTAATCATCGATTATCCCTATAAAAAATTAAATAAATAATAAAATTAAAAATATAGATTTAAAAAAAAAAAAAAAGTTTAAATTTAGCGATTATAAATATTCAAACCCATTTCTATTTTTAATATTAATACAAAATCAATTTTACAAATCATTTCGCTATTCAGTATTATACATATCTGAGAAATACCACGTCAAATTTAGCATGCATGCGGAAACTGTAGGGTTTGAAGTTTGGGCTGTCTGAAGAGACCTCAAAAAGTAAAAGTTGTGGAGGATAAAACACGCGGTGCATGTATGATCTTTATTCACAGTCTGTGTCGCCTGAATAAAGAGAGAACCATGGTTTACTATCATAAAACTAGAACTAAAAAATACACTTTATACCCCTAAACTATGGATTTTCTTTCACTCTGTACTTTAAATATATGAAATTTAAAGTATAGTTTCTGTCGGAATTGAATAAAGTAAACAAGAGAAGGCATCAATGGTCGGTACATGTTCATATCCAGCTATTCAAAGCAACTAAACCTATATTTTTATCTTGAGGGTGTAAAGTGGTGAAATTGAAACTTTAAGATTGCAAAGTGCAATAAAATTGATATTTAGGGTGCAATTTATAATTTCTTTGGGCTTCTCTTTTTCCTCTATAAACTTTACTGGCCTCCCCGACCCACAAGTCATATGTCAAGGAAACAACAGAAAAACGCCAAAGAGATCTAAAAGTAGTCTCATTTTCAATAGTTATCTACTGAATAGATGTGGTTTTTAATTATAAGTTTTCGCACTTCTAAAATTGTTAATTTTTTTGCACATTGTTTTTCATAGTTTGACTGTGTCTAATTTACCGAGTAATCCCGTTATCGTCAAATTGTCTCAAGAGTTTGCGACCTTGCCTGGATGCGCGCAAGGAAATAGCACACGAAGGGAAATAATGATGTAAATAAATAGTTAATTTATGTTTTGTACTTTCAAAAACTTGTACTTCGTTCTCTATTTACCAAAAAATGGATAAAAATGTCTCATTTACCCATTTAAACAAGATAATCAATTTTTAAGATGCAATATGCAAAAATTGCAAAGTCGAGTATTAATTTATTACAAATGAAGAGGTACAAATACCGTTATAAAAACAACACACCAAATAATAACATTAATTTATTACAATAACATTGGATATTACAACCACACATTCCAGAAGACAATAATACACTTAATCCCAGTACATAAACAAAAGACATCATTAAACCATAACATGAAAAACAAACCCCTTCCCCGCGTTGATAAGAAGATACTAGTTCACTACTAGAGAGAGCCAAAGGTGAGTGATAATTTTTCCATATCCTTATTTCTTGAGGAAAGATTGGAACCATTTGGCTGAGAGTTTAGGATACCTCTTTAATCCATTCTTAAAGTCAACATAGTATACCCCAAAACGAGAAGTGTAACCTGCCTGCCACTCATAGTTGTCCAACGCCGACCATGCAAAGTACCCTGTTAAATTAACCTTATCCCTTCATAAAACATAAGAAAAAATATTAGAATTTAACCAACCATTAATTTGAATAGTTAAAAAAATAAAAGGTTGATTAGTTACTAAAATTTTATAGTCCTTGGAAGTTAAACTAACTTCTATTAAAGTTGAGTGAGTATATCCCAGGGATCAATATTTTAAAAACCGGACCAGACATCGAACTGGAAAAATCATCGGATCACGGATCACCGGTTCAACCGATAGACAAACCGCGATTGAACCGTAACGTCATAATTACGTCATTTTATATAAATAAAAATATTAAAAATACAAAAAAAAATAAAAAAAATAATATACATTTGATTGTTAAAAAATTAAAAACATATATCAGAATAAAAAAATAAAAAAAAATTGTAAATAATTATAAACATCTTCCAAGAAGGGATGCATTATCGTTTCCAATCCCATTTACTTTTCTCAACCCCAAGTTTACCTGGTATTATGACAATCCCACGTACCCACACATTTCCCTGCCCCAGATTCATTTTCCCCAAGTCCAAGTGAACCTCTTCCTCTTCTCTCTCTCTCTCTTCTCTCTATCCCCTTGCAACTCCAATTTTCATTCGCAAATGTATAGCTTTGAAATCAACTTGTTTTTTTCTTTGTATAGCTTTCGCTGGCGGCGCCGATGCTGACGGCGTAGACGGCAACGTAAGAAATCACCATTGTCTTGTATATTCTATTTGTTTAGATCTAGGGTTTTTTTGGGGGAAAGTTTTTATATGGATGGGGAATGGGAAAAACCGTCCGGTTCGATGAAAACCGGATCGGTTCACCAATTCGCAGTTGAACCAGATAGTTAAACGGTTTAACCGGATAAACGGGTTTTAGGGTATTTCCGGACCGAAAACAGGGCCGGTTGACGGTTCGACCGACCGGTCCAGTCCAGTTTTTAAATCATTGCCAAGGATAAGAAGATATTAGTTCACTACCAGTGATAAAGGCAAATATGTACAAGTACATTTATTTCAATTCAATTATTGAAGTTTCAAAATCCTTTATTGGTTCTATATGTAAAAGCTCAAATCATGTGCCAAATTGAAATAATTTAGAAATATTAGGGACTCGCATTGATAAACATAAGAATACTTGAGAGACCTTATAGATTGCATGAACTTACTTGATAGCAAGACGAACGAAATTGAGATGCTTATAATAATATTGGATTCTGAAGTTGTCAATGAGGGCTTTCTTAAGTGGTAATGATTCGTCGTTAATCTCATCCACCCCTACAATTCAAATAAAAATATTTGATAACTAATTATGGAGAAACTTTTGTATTTCTTCAAATTTATCATGCTATTTTTAAGAGAGATATATATAAACTTACCACTCTCCGTGATGTAAATATGTGGGTTCTTGTATTCTCTTTTTATGAGCATCAGCAATTCATAAATACCACGGGGATAAACATGGAGCCAACTAGAACCACCCTAGAAAATAATTTAAGGATATTAAAAAATTAAAAAATAAATTCAAAAAATGTTGCCAAAACTAATATGAGAGAGGGAATTTTACTTGTGCACCAATGAGTTTTCCATCTTTGCTAGTAGCTGTGAACAAAAATAGGATCAGAACTATTGTAAATATGGAGTAAAAACAGTTGTACAAAGGGGTAAAATAACAATGAAAAATACATTTCTCATGCTAAAATTATAGCTGATTTTCTCTTTCGATCTTTAAACTGTCAATTTTATCCTCACATGCTCTCTCTCTCTATATGTAAAGTTAAGGGATGTAACAAGTGTACCAATCAAATGATAGTTGAGGGACCAAATGAAAAATTCATTTATAGTGTAGACATGGGAACTGAACAAACCTGTGAGATCCGAATGAATATCATTGTTGTAACTTATGTTCACAGTGTTGACATTCGACACATGGATGGCATAGTTAGCAGTATAATAATTTAAGCCCAGAAAATCATATGACCCTTTTATCATTGCCGATTCCGTTCTTGTGAATTTTGGTAGCCGGTTACCAACAATAGCACGCATTACCGGTGGGTAGTCACCATAAGTGATCGGATGCAAATACCTAAAAGTTTATGCACAGGCTAAGATAGGTTAATATAAAATTATTTTTGATTTTCTCAAAGATTTCCAAAATATTATATATATACAAAAATAAATAATCAAATGAAAATAACATAGACAAGGTACCAGCCAAGCATGAAATCTATTGTTCGTCGAGCAGCACGACGATCAAGCGTTGAATTCGAATAGGGAACAAACCACATTGAGACTAGTGTGATACCGATATCCCCTTTTTGTAAACTCTGCATAAAATTAAAAGTTTTTCATTATATAGTGTTTGATCAAATAGGAAGGATAAAAAATGATAAGTAATTTGTTTCAGTAGAATCCAAATAGGAAGGGATTTAGGCTTAGCTTAGTGATAGGCTTACCCCATCCCCAAATAGGGGGTTGTGGGGTTTAAATTCTTGTAGGGGTGTGTAAAAAAAATGACTTAGTTAAAAACCAAAGATAAAATAAAATAAAATAAAAAAATACAAAACTACTTCAATATATGTTACGTCCTTATTGGTATGGACCTGATATTTTCGCTTATACACTCGAGCGGCCTCTGCATGAGCAAGAATTAGGTTGTGTGTGACCACATATGGCTCAGTGCCCGAATCTCCACCGAGACATTTTGGGTTATACCAATGAGAGCATCGGCCTGGGGCTGTGGTACCAGTACCATAGCCGTAAGCACTAAAAGTCCATGGTTCATTAAGAGTTATCCAATGCTTAACCCTGTCCCCAAATCTCTGAAAGCAAAGCTCCGAATAATCGACAAAATCTTTCCTGTAATTTAATTGGTTAATTATTAGTGTATATGCAATATTTGAAAATTGAAATTTTATTTATAAAATATTTTTATTATTTGTGTATTTAAAAGTTACTTACACAATATTCTTGCTGTAGAAACCTCTATACTCATCCTCTAAGGCTTGCGGAACATCCCAATGGAAAAGCGTGACATATGGCGTCAAACCTATAAGCATATATTATAAATATATATACACAATCAAATATTTTAACATTATTAATTTGTTTAAAAAATTGTGTAACGAATAGAGTAATAACCATTGGCAAGACACTCGTTTATGAGGTCGTTGTAGTACTTAATTCCTTTCTCGTTGACACCTCCGGTAAGTTTTCCACCTGTAAAACAAGAGAGAAATTTATTTTTACAATAAAAATGAAATAAGCTTCCAACACAAATAAAATTGCACGAGTCATCCATTTATTTGTTTTTTTTTTTTTCATAGAATTCCTTGAAAAAAGAAAAGAATTAGCACTTAGATATAAATTAATAAATATATATAACATATTAGCTTACGTGGGAGAATTCTGGACCATGCGATTGAGAACCGATAGGCATTTAGTCCCATTTCCTTCATTAAGCGTACGTCTTCCTGTGAAATAATTCAAAACATACATAAAAAAAAAAAAAAAAAAAAAATCTAATAAAATAAAAGAGAAAAACAAAACTAAACATATAATTGAGTATGTGAGTTTCAACATATTTTCGGGTCTTGGTATTCATAACATAACTATAAAAAAATAATTTGTTGTTTGCAATATGTTCAATAATTTGAACTCGAAAGAGTAAAAATGCATTAATAATAAGTGTTGAATTTTAGTTATTAAAATAAATTTAATTGTACCTTGTAACGATGATAAGAATCAATTGCCACATCTCCATTACTACGGTCAACTATCTTCTCTGCAAATTTATAATAAACGTGTCAAAACAATTAAAATTAAAATAATAAAATTGAGGTCAAGTAAATATAAATAAAGTACTTTTAAATAGTTTTGAAATATAATTATTGCATTAAAATATATGTATTGCAATATTTTAATAGTTATTCTAAAAGAAATCATATCCCTTCTAAAGAAGAGAAAATTTTAATGTTGTTTTTTATAGATCAAATACTCAATTTTGTCTCTTTTCTTTGTTTTAATTAATTTAATTTTTTCTAATTAATGTACAAATATATGATTAATTTCTTAGTCCACATTTTAAATTATTTTAAAAAATAATTGTGATTCAAAAAATATTTTCAACTAAAAAGAAAGTAGATGCGATACGATACAAATTAAATAAATTAGAATTTATTAATTTGCAAAACTTCATAAAATTAATCCTAATTTATTGTTATTTATTTGTTCTTTTATAGTATATTAGTAAAAAATAATTTATAGAAATATTATAGTAAAAATTCATAAAATATTATTTATATAATTTTTCATAGTATATTTATATTCGATATTTAAAAAACGTCATTACTCACTAAAATTTATGCATTCATTTTTGGATATTGCGACTGAGATAACTAAATGATGTCTATATTTTTCTTACTTCAATGTTAAAAATTTATTATATTGTTTTTTAAATCTACACAATGCGCAAATGTAAAACTAGCTAGTAATGAATTTTATAAATTGATGAAATTTGGAAACAACCCATGCATGCTTATTATTTGTAAAGCTCTTTTAAAGGGTTTTATATATTTACATTTTTTGTTTCTAGAGGATTTGACTTAAAAATAAAAAGAATTAAAAAAAGGGTTTAAAGAGAAAAGGAGAGACCAGGATATTTGTGTGAGAATACATCCCAATTACTTAGCCCTTTGCCATCTACATTCCATGCCCCTTCAATCTGAAATTTTCAACCAAAAAATAAAGGCAAAAAATAACTTAATTAATATGTAAAACAAAAACAGGTTTTTATTATTATTATTATGAAACTCTCTCCCCCCCCCCCCCCCCCCTTCTCTCTCTCTTCTTTTCTTCTTCTTCTTCGTTTTCTTTTTCTCCAAAACCTAGTTGATGAGACCACCGTGGTTCAGTAGTCTCTGTGTTTTTTTTTTCTGACTCATTATACATCTGTATCTCTGTGTTTGTATAAATTTTATCTATAATTAATGTTGTTATATGTTATAAAATTAATTTTAGTGTCAATGTGTGTGTATGTTGTGGTGGATTTAGAGTGAAACATTTTTCTGTTTGTGACATGGTTACAGAGTTGTGTGGGTTGTTGTGAGTTTGAGACGTCAGTTGCCAACGGAAGAGTTAGAACCGTTGGTGTCGACCACCTCTGGTGGTTGTGCTGACAGCGGTGGTGGTGACCGTGGTGATAACAAATATTTATTATAGTGATAGCGTCAGTAATAACAAAAACTTATCATGGTAGAACCGGTGATAGAAAATTTTGTTATGGCTGTGACGGTGCACGGAATATTTTTGTGATGATTAATATTTATTATTAAAATAATTGAAAAGTATTTTTGTCATATAAAATAATGATGGTTGGGAGTAGGGGTTTTTTAAGGGAAGACACTATAATTTGTGTGTATAATGAAAAACAAGCGTAGGGATAAAAATGCTATGCGATTGTGAAGGGAAAAACAATCAGCTTAAAAACTTAACTAGGGGAATACTTAAAGACCGTCTATCACACAAACTTAGTAAAAATCAATTATAAATATGTGAAAAAAAAGGATGTCATAGGAAAGAAACCTCTAAAGTAAATTTAAAAGCTTAACTAGGGGAAATTTACTAAAAGGCCCTCTATCATACAAACACAGTGAAATTCAACGATAAAGACAAAAACTACACGTTAGAACGCTTTTTTTAGAAATAATTTGTAAATAGTATCTTTTAAGCTTTTTATTAAGACTCAATTCTAAGTTTTTTATAATATTTATTTAATAAGACGCATCTTAAATAATAAAAAATTATCTTAATAAATATAAAATATAAACAATCTTTTATGCCACAACTTTCTATTATTTCAATAATACATAGTATATGTTAAGACATATTTTGTGTCAATCATATTTGATGCCGTTAAAAAGAATTCTCTCGTCGTGAAAGAAAACAACCCCCCCCCCCCAAAAAAAAAAAAAAGTAAGGGTGAATAAAAATGTAAAAGTCTTTGGTGAACCTGACCTGATAGGCAGCCGTGGCAGCTCCAAAGACAAAGTCTTTGTGGAAACTGCTACGGTTAATGGTGTCCAGACCAAAACTGGGGGATAAGGGTTCGGCCTCTGTGTCTATGCGAATCCTGTGTGGGCGAGGAAAACCGTTCACTCCAAAAGCCAGAAGGCAAAGAAGAAGAGGAAGAAGGGGGCTTTTGGTAGCCATTGTCGATAGATCAGCTGTTTGAAGAAGTGCAAGTATGAGCACCACTTTCACTGGCTTTATATAGAGCATTATATGGACAAAGCATTTACTGTTTTTAAAAAAAGGACAAACGCTTTAAATATATATATATATATATATTCTTCCATTATTGCTGAGTCTCTATCAACTTTTTATTTTAGTGATGATTTGTGTCATAAGGTGTGTCCAAAAATTTTGACCATAACATTTGTCATAAATGCAAGCTTAATAAAAAATTTGTATAAAAGACTGAAAATTTGCTCCAGCAGTCACAAAATCTTTCAAAAAAAAAAAAAAAATTTACTAATTTTATTTTTATTTAGATTGAATTAGTTTATTAATTTTATTTTATTTGTGTTAATTTTAATTTATTAATTAAATTAAGTTATAATTTAATTTAAGTAATTTTAGATTTAAATTAACTTGATTTATTTAATTTAATTTGATACGTGTGAATTCAAAATCAAATCAATAATTTAATACAAATACATCATACTAATGTAAATTCAAATTAATTTAAAAAAATAAGAAAAATATTAAAATTAAATAATTCAAAAAACAAGTAAAAAAAATAGGAAATTGTGGAGTGTGAAGTTTGGGAAACGTGAAGAGAGCTCAAAAAGTTGTGGAGGATAAGGCATGGCATTCAAACATGTGGTGCACGTAGAAGACTACATGTGATTCGCATGAGCTTTATTCAGTCTGTGTCACCTGCTGTGCTGCATAAATAGAGACTCCATGACTTAACCATGGTTTACTGTCTGCTAAACAAATACATTTTATACCCCTAAACTATGGATTTCGTTTCAATCTGCACTTTAAAGATATGAAATTTAAAGTATAGTTTCTGTCGGAGTTGAATAAAGTAAACAAGAGAGGGCAGTACGTGTTCATGTTCAACTAATCAGACGCCAACTAGACTTATATTTATAACTTGAAGGTGTGAATCGATGAAATTGAAATTTTAAGATTGCAAGGTGCAATAAAATTGATATTTAGGGTGCAATTTATAATTTCTATGGGCCTTTTTCTTTTTATTTGTAAACTTTACAGACCTCCTCGTCCCACAATAATTGAGCTCACACTCTCCCTTCCTTGGAGAAATAACAGAGATAGCTTGTTTATTCATCAACCAATATATACAATGCCGTACAATTTCTAAGTATAATACCCACAAAATACATGAAAGCTAAAAATGAGGAGCTAAAGCCCACTGGAGGAGTTGATGGTCAGCGGAGAGATAGACGTGGGTATGTTCAGGGAAGAGGAGTTGTTTACATGTTTAGAATATTTAAAAAAATATTGTTTTAAACTTATTTACCAAACTAGTGCTATCTGATCCCCGGGTATTGAAATTTGGGATTCCGAACCCCGGGTTAAAAAAAAAGTACGTTGTATACCCAGTGTTTCGAATAACGGGTATACGATAATTTTTTTTTAAAATAAATTTTATATCCGAGGATGTGATCCACGGTATACAATATGATTAAAAAAAAAAATTCTCTGTCGGTCCCTTTTTTCAAATAAGAGAGAGAGGAGAGAGAGAGAGACAGCAAGGATCATGCACGAAAATGAAATGGCCCAAGTGTATTTTACACTTTAAACCCCTAAAGTTTGACCATTATTTTATTTTAAATAACTTTTTTTTTACTCTTTTTTTTTTTTTTTTTTTTTTAATTTCGTTTTTTTATTAAAAAAAAAACTTTTTTTATTTGTTAATTTTAATTTCTTTAATTGTTGTAATTTAAATTTAAAAATGAGGTCAAACGGTCGATCGAATAAGTCAAACGTTTGATTGGTTAAAACAGTAAAGTAAAAAGTTCTGAAAACTAATTCAGTCGGCAGATTTAAATTGCATGTCTTGATTTAACTTGTCAACCGAATAGGGTATCATGTCGACCAAATTGAATTTTTACTTGAATTCAATTGAAAATGAAAAAATATTTTTACTTTATTAATAAAAAAAAATATAATAAATAAATAATAAAAAAAAATCCATGATATAAAGTAATAATTTCACTTGATTTTTGAAGTAAAAATATTTTGGAATGGAAGTAAAAATATTTTGGAATAGTTCTATTTTTTTATTACCTTCCATTCCAAATTTTTTTTACTTCAAAATAAAAAAATGAATAATTACTTCAAAAAATAAAAAAAAAATTAATAATTACTTCAAAAATTATTCAAAAAAAAAAAGAATAATTTTTGAAGTAATTATTTTGAAGTAATAAATAATTTTTGAAGTAATTATTCATTTTTTTTTTTTTAAGTGAGGTCAAACGGTCGATCGAATAAGTCAAACGTTTGACTGATTAAAGCAGCAAATAAGTCAAATTACAACATTCAAAAGAAATTAAAAAAAAATAAATAATTACTTCAAAAATTATTTATTACTTCAAAATACTTTTACTTCAAAAAGTATTTATTACTTCAAAAATAAATAATTTGAAGTAATAAATAATTTTTGAAGTAATTATTCATTTTTTTATTTTTTTTATGTTGAAGTAAAAAAAATTTGGAATGGAAGGTAATAAAAAAAATAGAACTATTTCAAAATATTTTTACTTCTATTTCAAAATATTTTTTAAATTCAATTATTACTTTATATTTTTTTTTATTAATAAAGTAAAAATATTTTTTTATTTTCAATTGAATTCAAGTAAAAATTCAATTTTGTCGACAGGATACTCCATTTGGTTGACAAGTTAGATCAAGATATGCAATTTAAATCTACCGACTGAATTAATTTTCATAACTTTTTACTTTACTGCTTTAACCAATCAAACGTTTGACTTATTCGATCGACTGTTTGACCTCACTTTTAAATTTAAATTACAGCAATTAAAGAAATTGAAATTAATAAACAAAAAAAGTTTTTTTTTTTTTTTTAAAAAAAAAAAAAGAAAAAAAAAAGAAAAGAGTAAATTAAAATTTATTTAAAATAAAATAATGGTCAAACTTTAGGGGTTTAAAGTGTAAAAAACACTTGGCCATTTCATTTTCGTGCATGATCCTTCCTGTCTCTCTCTCTAGTCTCTCTCTCTCCTCTCACTGTGATTTGAAAAAAGGGACCGACAGTGATTTTTTTTTTTTTAATCATATTGTATATCCGGGGAAGTCCCAAGAGTATAAATCACCACTTTGTAGAGTCCTTTTTTTTTTTGTGAAGGATGATGAGACTCTATAAAGTGGTGATTTCCACTCTTGGAATTTTTAAAGAGTTTTCCCTAAAGTTTTTTTTAAAAAAAAATACCGTATACCCGGTGTTCGAAACACCAGGTATACGATGTACTATTTTTTTGAACCCGGAGTTTAGAATCTCGGGTTTTAATACCCGTGGATCAGATCTCCGGGTAGCACTAGTTTGGTAAATAAGTTTAAAACAATACTATTTCAGTAATTTATTTTTTTAAAAAATATACTAAACATGTAAACAACTCTAGTGGAGAGATGGATGTGTGGAGATATGGAACATGGGCAGTGGATGTGATTACGTTCTATCATGCCCCGCAAGCATAAGCCATTAGGAAGAATGCTAAGCTTGGAATTGTGAGATTCAAACTGGGTCCAGACTAGTGGCTTGGAGACTGAGTTTGCTAGTTGATCCGAAGTATGTACATGGGTAATCCAAAGCTACTTTTTCAAAATTTGATCCCGAATAAAGTAAAAATCAATAGCAATGTGCTTCATTTTGCTCCAACATTATCACGATAGATGTTTGAAGCAATGGGAGGAGAGAAACCAAATTCTTGAAGTAGGTGAGATAACCAATTCACTTCAGCAATAGTTGAAGTGATGGCACGATATTCAGTTTTTGTAGTAAATTGAGCAACAGTTGGTTTTTTCTTGGAGCTCTAACTAATGAGATTAGGACCAAGAAAGATTGCATAGGCAAACGTAGAGGAATAATTGTCTCTGTAGCAGGCATAATCAACATCGACAAAGGCATAGAGAGTTAAAGAAGAATGATATCGAAGAAACATGCCAAAGTATATTATACTCTTAAGATAACAAAGAATTCGTTTGACTGCATTTCAATGTTTAGTAGACGGCCGATGCATGAATTGAGACAGCTTATTGACGGCAAAAGATACATTAGGACGAGTAAGAGACAAGTACTGTAGGGAACCAAGGACTTGCCGATTTCTCTGTGGCATTGTGATGTAGAAAACTATTATGAAGCATGAGAGACTCGGTCGACGTCATTGGGGGTACTGATGAGGTTAGCCTCACTCATTTTTGTTTTGGCAAGAAAGCCTATAATGTATTTTTGCTGCAAGAGATGAAGACCAGAAGATGTCCGAGTAACTTCAACACCCAGAAAATAAGTTAAGGAGATCAAATCTTTAACGGAGAATCGACGAGAAAGAGAGAGAGAGTAGCAATAAACTTTTGAGTAGCAATAAACTTTTGAGTAGAAACATCATTATTTCTCCTAATAATTATGTCATACACATAAAGAAGAAGATAGAGACTGACAGTAGATGTTTAGCTGACAAATAGAGAAGTATCATAGCAAAAAAATGCAGAAATCATTTAGAGTGAAAAACGCTCACAACTCATTGTACCATACAAGAAGGGCTTGGTGAAGGCTATAAATGACGTGGTTGAGCTTACACAAATAGTTTGGAAATTGAGGATGCACAAACCCCTGAGGTTATTGTATAAAGACATTTTCACTCAGTCTGGCCTTGCAAGAATGCATTATTTACATCCAATTGACGTAAAGATCATCCCTGAGAGACGACAATACTAAAAACAAGACGAATTATGATCGGTTTAACAACGAAGCTAAATGTGCCTATGAAATCAACGCCAAGTCGTTGCAAAAATCCTTTAGCCACAAGACGAGCCTTGTAAAATTGTAATGAGCAATGGAACAATATGGATTTCGTTTGATTCAGTACGCCCATTTACTTCTACTAATATTATGTGAATGAGAAGGAGGAACTAGACACCATGTGGAAAATCGCTTATAGCCTCCTGCCATTCTTTCATTTGCTGGGCTTGGGTAAATGTAGTGGGAGTGGAATGGACGGTGGGCTGGCTATTGGGTGGTGTGGTGTGAGATTAATGTTAGTGGGATTATTTGAAATAGTGGGCTGGTAGTTTGATGGGATAGTATGGGATGTGGGACACATGATATTTGGGTGTGGAGAAGAGTTGCATATGTCATGGGGAGTGGGTAAGGTAGTAGGAGAAAAATTGTTAGTGGGCTTGTAGTGTGATGTGAGAGAATGGATAGAAGGCTGCACTCTTTGTGGGTGTGGAGAATAATGGCTATGCCATGGACAGTGGATGAGGTGGATTTAATTTGTGTGGGGCCTGATGATAATTGAGGTGAATTTTTGAGATTGGGAATTGGGTTGGGCCATTTGTTGTATGGGCTTATTGTTGGAGAGTAGTCTTGATTGGTGTTTGAGGAATTAGGTTGAGTGGTAAATGGACTTGGTGGTTGTTGGGCCTGTTGAGCGAGAATAGATGGGCTAAGTTGGTGAGGGTTGATCCAAGAAAAAAGGTGAGAGATTTTTTGAAACAAAAATATAGTTTCTTCAAATTTAACATGACGGGACACAAACATTTTATTGTATTGGGGGTCCAAACAATAAAAAGAGTAATTGGCAATGAAATATTCGAGAAACACACAAGGTCGAGCCATAGATAACAGAGGCAACCAACAAAAACACACAAAGGAGTGTAATTAAGATGGTGATGAAATAATTTGTTAAAATGGGTGTCAAAATCGATAGTAGGTGTTGGCCCAGTGAGCTACCCAAGAAAGGGGGGGAGAATTGGGTAGTACTAAAAATTATCATAATATTATACTTAAAAATAAATAATTAATTTTATCCTAAATTAATTATTATCTCTTTATATAGCAGCAGAATTATATAATCAACTAGGTGCACGCCGAACAACAAAAATAAATAAAGTAAAGAAAGCAACACACCGGGAATTTATACTGGTTCACCAAGCTACTCTTAACTAATCCAATCCCCCGAGCTCCATGGAGTGTCGCACTCACTAATCACAAGATCCCTTTAAAGGTAGGAATCAAACTCTCACAATGATTATTTTCCAAGACTCAAAATCAACATCCACTTTTTACAGGCTTAAGAATAACCTTTCCAATTTTATTTTTCAAGGTTCAGGAATAACCTCTATATTTTACAGGTTAAAGAATAACCTAATTCTTTTTATCCGTTAGGTTAAAGAATCAAAACCTCACAAACGCTCCAAATATCCTTTTACCCGGTAAGGATTAAACCATTATAAAATCACTTACAAATTATATTAAGGAAGAATTATTATCTTAATCTCTTTACAAGTAGTGACTAAAACTAGCTACCCTTTGATTAAATATTCCCAACAGTATTTAATCTGTCACACTACTTATCAATACAAATTGATAAACAAATTATCTTACTCGGAACTTCTAGCACTGCAGATAAATTAAAACTCGATTAATATCTCAAAACTAGTGATAGAAAAGTGTGAGATTGAAAATTTGATTTTAAACAAAAATTGGGTAACACGTAATCAGATTTCTATAAGAAATTGTTTCAAAAATATTGTTCAATAAAAATCAGAAAACAATTTCAAAGATCAAATTCCAAATATAATCAAGCAATCAATTAATAGAAAATAATTTGGAAATATCTTACCAAGAATCTACAAAAAGAAAATATTATAGCAATGTCACTTCAAATTCAGTAGCAGCAATGATTCACAGCAATTGATTATCAAGAATAACTTTTAGAAAAACCCTCACAATTCTCAATATGATTTCTCTTAGAAAAGCTCAGTATTTGATCATTTTTTTCATATAGTACATTTTCTATTAATGTGAAAAATGCAGGTCTATATAAAGGAGAATGAAATCAACTCTCTAACGGCTAGTTCCTACTTGTCATGACATTTAATTACTCTTATAGACCCCTTATATCATTAAGATTTCATTCTGGTTCAAATCACTTAATTATAACTTTTAATTAAGTCCCTCAAATATTTCTCAATCACAATTAAATCGAAAGAAACAATTATATGTACTAAATTGAGAAATACTTAAACTTAATAAACCAAATCTATAGGGATAACATAATATGTGTTCCATATCTTAAATAACCTCAAATCCCTAAAATTTCTCATGAATCCTAACCAAAAACGGCTAGTAATGGCTACTTTCAGAATACAATTCGGAATTCCTTAAAGTCTTGAAATAGCACCATCAGTCGACCGATCAATTCAGGATGTAGCCAAGCCAAAAATCCATACCCTTAAGTTAACGAAGAATTCATTTAACCGCATTCCAATATTTAGTAGACGGTCGAAGCATGAATTGAGATAGCTTGTTGATGACAAAAGATACATCAAGACGAGTAAGAGACAAATACTGTAGGGAACCAAGGACTTACCGATACTTTGTGGCATTATGATCTGGGAAACTATCATGAAACATGAGAGATACGGTCAAAGTCATTGGGGTATTGACGAGTTTAGCTCACTCATCTTTGTTTTGGAAAGAAGGTCTATAATGTATTTTTTTTACGAAAGATAAAGACTAGAAGATGTGCGAGTAGCTTCCACACCCACAAAATAAGTTAAGGAGATCAAATCTTTGACGGAGAATCAACAAGAGAGAGTAGCAACAAACTTCTAAATAGTAACATCATTATAGATGTACAGTTAACAGATAGAGAAGTATCATAGCGAGAATTGCAGAAATCATTGAGAGTGAAAAATGATCGCAACTCATTATACCATGCACGAGAGGCTTGGCGAAGGCCATAAAATGGTGCGATAAAGCTTATACACATAGTTTGGAAACTGAGGATGCACAGTCGCCCTTGCAAGAAGGCATTATTCACATCCAGTCGACGTAAAGATCATCCTCGTGATATGACAATTCTAAGAACAAGACGAATTGTGACCGGTTTAACAACCGGGCTAAATTTGTTTGTGAAAAATTGTTAGTGAACTTGTAGTGTGATGGGAGAGAATGGATAGTGGGCCACATTATTTGTTATGGTTATAGAAAATAATGGGCTTTGTCATGGAGGGTGGATGAGGTGGATTTAATTTGTGTGGGGCCTGATGAGAATTGAGGTGGATTTTGGAGATTGGGATTGGGTTGGGTCATTTGTGGTATGGGCCGATTGTTGGAGAGTAGTCTTGATTGGTGTTTGAGGAATTGGGTTGAGTGGTAGATGGGCTTGGTGTTGGTTGGGCCTATTGAGTGAGAAGAGATGGGTCAAGTTGGGTAGAGTTGAGATGAAGTCTTGGGTGGATATAAGGTTGACCCAAGAAGAAAGGTGAGAGATTTTTTAAACGAAAATATAGTTTCTTCCAATTTAATATGGCAGGACACAAAGTATTGTATTGGGGGTCAAAATAATAAAAAGAGTGATTGACAATAGAATATCGGAGAAACACACAAGGTCAAGATTTGGTTTCCAATTTGTGGGAAGTGTAGGGACGAAGTTATGGATAATAGATGCCACCAAAAATAAGTAGAAAAGTGTAATTAGGATGGTGATGAAATAATTTGTGAAAAGGAGTGTCAAAAACGATAGTGGGTGAAGGCATGCGATTTATCAGATAAGTAGCAATTTGGGAAACAAAGGACCAAATCCGAAGGGGGACAAAAGTTTAGTGAAGAAGAGTAAGACCAGTTTCAATGATATGACGGTGTTTTTGTTGGGTGGAACAAACATGTTTGGGAGTGTAAAGAGATAATGTGTGATGTTGAATACTATGTTTGACAAGTATATGTGCTAAGAATTGATATTCACCACCTTCATCAACATAAATAGTCGACAAAAATTACATAATAGTGACTTTTATCAACCAAAATAATTGGAGATGGACTCCAAATATATGAATAAATAACTTGAAAAGGCACATGTCATTGAATTGAAGAAATATCAAAAGATAATTTGTGGTTTTTATTACAAGCACAAGAAGTACAATGAAACCTACAGGAAGAAGAGTTTAGACGAGATTTGTTGATTGACAAGACGCTTTTGTTGAATGGGAAGAGAGGGGTGGACGAGTCATTGCTGGCACAAGGTAGATGTCGCGGTGACATAAGCAGAGGATGATGGTGTAACAGATGTCAACCGATAATATGTATTGTTCCTATTCCTGCCTTTACCAAGGATGCCCCCGTACTCAAGTCCTTTACAAGAAAGTGGTGAGGAAAAAATTCAATAGAGGTATTATTTTGGTTCCAGAACTGAGACACAAAAATAAGATTTTTTTTTTTAATTGAAGGAGCACCAAAAATATTTTTTAAAGTAAATATGCCAGTAGGTGTATGAATCATTGAAGATCCAGTATGAGAGATAGAAATACCAGTGACATTGCCAATAATAATTTGAACATCTCTGCATAGTGTAAGTGCATGGAGAGATTTTATAGATTAGAGATAATGTGATACGTTGCTCTTGAGTCAAGTACTCAATTGCCATTTGAGGCACCATCAGTGCTAGTGATCATGTTAGCCTTCGGCCAAGTCTATGATTTGGTCGGTTTTGGTTTGAAGCGACAAACCTTAGCTATATGACCTCTTTTGTCACATAATCAACAAATGAATCTGTGGTGTCCTTGCTGGAACTTTTTTCTCCAAGAATTAGATTGTTGAAGAAAAGCTCCATAATTGTAGTTACTACCTTGATAGGGAAAACTACGAGCTTGGCCTTAGTGGGAATTAAATTGGTGTTGACTGGGAGTGGACTTGTTGTTTGAGAAAAAATTTCGATGGTGAGTAACACCACCATCATTCTTGTTCCCACTACTTCTTTGGGTGAATTGAGCGGTAATGAGAGTCTATCTCCTCTTATTTTTGCCACGTTTTGTATTCGTTTCCTTATCTAGAAATTTGTCATAGAGATCTTCTAATCTAATGGTTGAGTCACGAACCCAAATAGCAGCGGTCAGTTCTTTAAACTCGTCTTGAAGACAAGAGTATGGACAATGATCTCTTCAACACTCATGGGATGACCAATTAAGGTTAGGTCACCAATCACACTTTTGATCTTCGTCAAATATTCAAATACGACACTATCGTCCATGGTTGTTTTCATCAACGTGTGAGGAGAGTCAACATCCTTATATTGGATCGATTTGCATAGCTTTCTTGAAACTTGTCCCAAGCATTTGCAGATGTTCGACAATTGTTTGTGGTAGAGATGATTGCACTGTTGACAATGGATTGAATGTTTAGAACCACAAAGCGATCTTGCTATAGCCATAGACAGTATATTGGATCTGTTGGTGGTGGATATGGGCGTGAACCATCAAAAATCCCAGTAGATCATAACCAAATAGGATGTTCGTCATTTGAGATTTCCGAGAGGAATATTTGGCTCTATCTTTTGTTGACTTGAAAGGAATTTGTGAAGAGACATTCAAACAAATCAGGATAGTTCCAAGAACAACAATATTACCAAGCACAATGGTATTGCTTGTGTTTAGTAGAGCAACACTGGTTGATTGGGAAGAAGATCATTTTGGGTTTGATGAAGAATAGAAACATCCATAGTTGCCTGAATAGAATTTGATCAAGAAGAAGATAGAGTAGACATTTTGGAGAGACAGACGCGGTTGTGGTTAGTAGAGAGATGGACGTGGGTAATGGATGTGATCACGTTTCTATCACCCATGTACTCGAGTTATAAGTCAAGTACTACAAACCTAATCGATAACCACTCAAAAAAGCACACGAGATCATAATTGTTCTATACCATTGTCTATTTACAGAAAAAAGGTCTAAAGGTTATGTCAATTTCAATAGTTGTCCACTGATTTGAGTATAAGAGTTATATATATTTACGTGGTGGTTATTCATAAAACCTAGGGCCATGTGGATGTTCTATCCATCAGACCTACTCCCAAATCCAACACAAGTGATTTGTTTATTTGTCATGAAACACACATAATTTGATAATTAATTTTAAATGTTTAATTATGTTATGAAATAGGTACAAAGACTATAAATTAAAATATAAATAGATTTTCATACTTCAAAATTGTTAATTTTTTTGCAGATTGTTTTTGTTAGAATGATTGAGAGACGGAATATTGAGAAAACATGGAGTGATTGTATTGATATATGAGAAAAATACGTTTACAGAGATATACAAAGAGTCCATATATAAGAGGCAACTAGGGTAACCCTAATAGGGTTAGGGTTTGGTTTTCTTATTAAGAGTAGGGTTTAACATAGTGGATTAAGACCGATGTACATATATTAACATCTCCCTAAACTCAAGGTAGTAAATAAGACGTGAATTTGAGTTTGAAAACTGGAGTGTGAAAGCTTTTGGGTGGATGTGCCTTGGAGAAAATATATTCCGTCTGATCGGCTGAAGTGATGGATTGAAGGTGAACAACATTATGGAGAATGTGGTGACGGATAAAGTAGAAATTAGTTTCAATGTGTTTTTATATGCTAGTGGAAAATATCATTATGGGCGATATAAATAGCTCTCTTATTGTCATGGTGTAAAACAATGGTAGTGGGAGAGGAGACTTTCATATCAACGAAGAGTCAGCGAAGCCAAAGTAGTTATTGTGTTGCATCAGCAATACCACAATATTCAACTTCACTGTTGGAGTGGACAACTAGGTGTAGACACGATATTTTAACCGTCCCGCAAAAATATAATAAATAAATAAAAGAAAAAGAAAAGGAAAATGAAATAAAAAAAAGGGTGTGAAATTGGAAGAAGAAAAATGGGACTGAAATTGAAAGAATGCAAAATAAAGGGAGTGAAGTGAAAGAGGAGAAAATCCGAAATAAGAAAATGAGGTGGAATTGAAAGAAGAGAAAAATTGAGGAAAAAATTGTGATAGAGAAAAGTGTGGGACCCCCATTTGGGGTCCAAACCGTAAGAGAGAAGAGAGAAAGAGAGAGAGGGAGCAGAGAGAGAGATCAGAGTGAGAGAGAGAGAGAGAGAAAGAAGAAGAGAGAGAGCAAGATAGCAGTGGGGCCGCCTACCCCGTTGCTTGCCGTCTGCACAGCGCAAAGAGAAAGGGAGGGAGAGAGAGAGAGAGAAGAAAAGAGAGAAGGGAAGGGCCTCCCTATTAGTGCTACACAGGCGGAAAAAAAAAACAGTGGCCGCCTTTCTCCTGCCACGTGTCGCGACCTGGTGAGGTGGTGATGGGGCGCGTGTTTTATACGCGCCCTGCGTCCAGAATCTTCCATTTTTCTCTATTTTACAATTTTACCCTTTTCCAGTCTAATTTGGACTGGGTTTGGCGGTCATACTTAGTTTTAGGGTTTCCTAAAGTATTTTTTATGCCTAATCTTTTCCTATAAATAGGACCCTCCTCCTCCCACTTTATTCATTCAGAAATTAAGAGGAGTCACCCCCTTTAGAAGAGTGATTCTCAAAACTTTTTCGGGAAGCTGTCCGCGTGAGAGAAAGCCTGAGCGTCAAGATTCTTGGCCTAGAACAATGTTTTTATTTTTTTCAGTTTATTTAAATTTCTCGATAGTTTAAATTCTTGCAAATTTTATTTATTTATTGTCGTCCGATGACTCGATGAAAAATGCCAGGACGAGATTCCCCATTCTCAATCTGAACATTTAAGCGTTTAGATGAGGACACACGCCGTTTTTTTTTTTTTTTTTTTTTTTTTTTTTTTTTTTTTTTGTTTTGTTTTGTTTTGTTTTGTTTCGTTTACAAATGAAAATAAAAATAAAAAGAAAAGTCGTCTGATGATCCGATGAAAACGCTGGGACGGGTTTCCCTTAACCCCAAGCGTGAGGTGAAGGATGTTTTATTATTTATGTTTCTGCATTTTATTTATTTTTTATTTTTTTACAATTTTTTATTTTTGTTTATTTTATTCCTCTTATAAAAATCCTAAGAAATAAAAAAAATGAAAAATCAAAAAAAGAATAAATCAAAATAAAAAATCTTTTATTAATAGAAATTAATCCTTACGAGCCTTAAGTTAAATCCGATAAATCGTGGGAGAGTTTTTGGTGGCCTCGTTTTCATTCCCTGACCCGAGTGGAATTTAGAAACGAACGGTTTTAAGAAATCTCTTCCCTCGATAAAATTTTCGTGGGATTTCGTTTCAGTTTCGGAAAGATTAATTTTGCCTAAATTGTTTCCGCAAAACTTCCCTTAATTCTCATATCCATAGAATTTGAGAGAATTTCAAAGTCGAGACTTCCTTAAATTAATCGGGCAAACTTAAAATAATTTTTTTTTTTTGCAGCCATCTAGCATGTTTACTCGTTGCACTATTTAGACGGCAGGTTTAGTACACTTTCACCACTTACACTTTTCATTAATTAAATTAAATCATTTTTTTTTTATTTTCACTAAAAATAAAAAAATAAAAAAAATGTAGATGTAGTTTTGAATTCATATTTTCAAATATCATTTTTAGTTTGCCTATTTAAATTAAAGAAGTCCCTCGGAAACATACATAAAAAACCCCCCGGGACCATCCTTGTCGAATCCTTAATATTCGATAAGAGGTTATACTGGGAGAACATTCCCAAAAATCCAAAACTTTGTCTCATCTTATTTGTGAAAAATACCAAAAAATATTTTATAAGAAGGGAATGATTTCAAAATAAAACAAAACATTTGAACTAAACTAATTGAACTTAATTGGACATAAGGTACCGTTTTCGGACGGGCATCTTGGGGTGCCTAACACCTTCACCGAGCGTAACCGACCCCCGAGCCTTTAAGTGAATCTTTGATTTGACCGTGTTTTTTTGAGTTATTTTTTACTTAGGCCTTTTAAATTGTCTTTTAAAAATTCGGTGACCTAACACACCATTTAAACCTAATATTAAGTGGCGACTCCTTATTTTTAAAAACGGCCTAAATATATTTCTTGAGAAAATCGACGCTTTAAAAATCCCTTTCTCTTTAAGCTTATTATTTATCATTTAATATTTTTTTCCTTTTCGAAAAACGGGGCGCGTTAGCTGGCGACTTCGCTGGGGATAATTAGAGGGTCGAGCCTAATATGTCCAAATAAGTTCAACTGTTCCATGCTTGAATGTGATATTTTATTTTGTTATCTTTTCTTTATATTTTTTGTAAATAAGTTATGATGTTTATTTCTTTTTCTTTCTTTCTTCTCTCTTGGGCTCTAATATTGTTATAAACCCTTCAACATCTGTACGGTCGTCTTGTATCCATATTATCCCATTAGGATTCTATGATACAAGACGGGGGGGTTTCATACTTGATGGACTGATGTTGTCTTAGGAAGCCTTAAAAACCAAATGAGTTCAAAATTTTCAATACCGACTAAGTAACAAAAGAATTTTCATAAATATTTATTTGTTTTGATTGGTCATTTTCGGAATTAAAAACTTTGAACTCGAATGGATTTTAAGGCTACCTAAGATCCACGCGGACTAATAAATGGGCTTGTTGTAGAACAGAACAGGACGAGATAGAAAAATTGGTCCCAAAAAAGCAATTTCGGTTCCCCCCATCTGAAGTCCAGTTTTTACTTGCAGCCGGGCCCAGACTCACTCCAGGATGACATTAGAAAGCAATCCCGAATTTCTCTGTGCGTCTCAGATAGCTTGTATGCAGGAAACCATTGACATGCTGAGGGAAATGATAAACGAACTTAGCTGGCCTCAGGAGGCGCCTGTTCCTCAGTCTAATGGAACTCCCATGACTGAATCACCAAATGGAAACCTTCTAAGTATCGAGATGGAGAACTCTGTGCCGAATCCGAACCATGTCGGCCCAAACTTCGCTGGATCGGCTTACTATGGACCCCAGATGGGCCCTCATCCTTTCGCTTATGGAGCATCGGTTTACCCCAGCCAGGGGCATATCTATCAGGCTTCACTTGAAGGTTCGACCCCCACCGTACCACATATCTTCATCCACCCGGAGAGGGTCGTTGCTCCGCCAAACGATCCGAATGCTAATTGACCGGCCCCGGCCTTTGAAACCACAAACAAAAATGAAGATGGATCCCCTCCAGCCTGGGTTCTGAAAATGGATAAATTGGAGAAAACCATAGAAGAACTAAAAATGGAGAAGCCATCCAGAAAAGCGGCGTACAAGGAGCTGTCAGCACCACCCCGGGTGGTGTATCCGGAGAACTTCGTAGTTCCGGAGTTCACGAAGTATGACAGTACTGCCCCCCCAGAATGGCATGTCAGTATCTACAAGAAGGAGTTGGGGGTTCATGCTTGGAACAAAGACCTTTGCCTGAAGATGTTCCGACGATCATTGAAAGAACCGGCTCTCACCTGGTACATGACCTTAGACCTGGCACAAATTAAGACGTTCAAGGATCTGGTAGAGGCCTTATGTGAACAGTATGTGTATAATAAAGATGCCGCACCAAACCATAATACCTTTTACCAGATACTGAAGAGAAAATATGAAAACTTCCGAAAGTACATTGCCCATTGGAGGGAGGAAGCTGCCAAAGTTGTCCCTAGGCTGAGCGAGGAGGCTTAGTTGGAGATATTCAAGTCAATCTAGACACCGCCGTTCTATTGAGATCTATCGAGCATAGCAGTGACTTTCTTTGGCGATGCGATCAAACAAGCCGAGGTGATAGAAAAAGGAATAAGGAACGAAAAGATTGAAGGAGCCTTGCCTGACCCGACAAAGAGGTTAGCCCCGCCAAAGAAAAGAGAAGATGAAGTAGCCGTTGTCGTTTTCCCCCAACAAACCCATCACCAGAACTACCACTAAGCTTCCTATCCCAAAAACTATCCGAACCAAAACAACGAATATCACAACTACCCTTCTCAAAACCAACATTATCCTCGGAACCAACCCTATTCCCAAAGTCATCCCCACTATTAACAAAACGTACCTTCCCCTTACCAAAACCACACTCCCTAGTATTATCCCCAAGCCTACCAAGCACCCTTTTACCATACAAATCAGCCAAACCCGAACACCTCATCTCAAATTCCTAACTACACCCTCAGGCCAAGAACCCAATACCACCAAGGCTCTCTACCTCATGCTATTGGGGGAAACTTCCAGAATGATGACAAAGAGTTACTAGACCTTCCGGTCTCCATCACTGAGTTGTACTGAAATTATTTGAAGTAAGGGATGCTGACACCTCTTCCATCCTACGAGCCTAAGCCCAGGAGTAAAGCTGCTTCTTCAAATGCTTTCTGTGAATACCACTCGGGAACCAGAGGACATATGACCGAGCAGTGCTTTCAGCTAAAGGATAAGATCCGGGAGTTCATACGGATGGGAGCCATCACGCTTCCTAAAAGGCTTGAAACCGATGTGCCAAACTGTCAGTAGAATCCACTACCTGAGCATGGACCTTCAAGGAGTAGGAAAGTTAATCTTTACCAAAATATTGGTGGAGATGGGAACGAGTCATGTGCTTGAGGCTCGATTTGAAAAATCTAAAGGCTACAAAACTGGATTTTCTTGTTTACTTTTAATTTGCTAGGTGTTTTTGATAAAATTAGGAAATCTTCACGTACTCACCTTTCCATCCCGTTGGTATCTTGGATGGAAAAGGATTTGCTCTGTAATGGATTTTTAAATTTCAATAAATGCAATACTGTTTTATCTAAAACTGTGGTCTAATATTTGAATATTACTATTTTAGGTACCCAAAATTGCTTGCATATATTGTATGTGATGTGACTGAGCGAGGGTGCAAGTATATGATTTCAATACAGAGCTAGAACACTATCCAATGGGAATAGCAACAAAGAAAGGTTCTGTTAAACCAAACGATGGTGAGATCCAAAAGACTCCTGACCAAATCCATCAGCAATTCCAACGTATTGGGGGATTCAAAAGTCAAGATTGGTATCCACTGTCCTAACGATGCTTTGATATATCGTTGCAAGCTGATCAAGCCGTCTCTGGTGGTCCTTTAATGATTTGATAAAACCGGGCGTAAAGATCATGGTTTGCCTGCTGTCTGAGTTACCCAATGGCAAAAAGAGAACACAATTATCCCAGACCAATGATCCCAATGAAGAAACTCTCAAATGTTGCAAGAAGGTTTCAATTTGCAAATAAGATCAAGTTCATTGATAAGCTCGGTTGCCCTTGAACCATTGTAAGTTCAATTATTTATTTAAAAAAAAAAAAAAAAAAGGAGAAAAAAAGGAGCAAAAAAAAAAAAAAAAAGGTTTTTTTTTTTTAAAGAAGCGCTGCTGCAAATGTGGAAGAGATTTGAAGAGAAATGAAAGAAGATAGATTGATTTGTTCAAGTTTTTTTGTCTCGGTCCAAATTAGCGGACAAACAACGTTTTTCAGGATCAGAACTTGATGGATTTGAATGGAATCATAATTTGTGAAAAGAAACATTAGTCATGGTCTGGAAATGTATTGGAACCGTATTCTGCTGCAATCTGACTCAAGATCTTACATAAAATTATATCGGGCATTGAAGGTACTCGTTTTAGTAATTTTTGACATTTGCCCATTTTTTTGGACTAAATCAGTTTTGCAGGACTTGAGAAAACACAGAGCAAGTAGGAGTATTAAAAACCCCAAGTATCGAATCACCTAGAAATTTAAAAAGACAAGAATCCAGTCGAGCAAGCTAAAGAGACCTTGATGAAACATATTGGACCCTCCCGTTAGTTGAAAAGTGAAATATCGAAAGTAAAAAAAAAAAAAAAAAGTATCATTGAATCACCCCGAGGCATGTCTGGCCCTGAGTTGAAAAAAGAAAGTGGCGTTTGGTAACCATTTCTGTTTCCATTCTAGCTGTAGGATGGGATGAGAATTTTGTTTTCTTTTTGGGAGTAGAATCACGTTTGGTAATGATAATTTTTTATTTTTATTTTGGGAAGAGAATTGTGTTTGGTAACGATTTTATCCTAAAATATTTTTTTTTTTTTTTTTTTTTTTGTTTTGGCCAGACGGCAGTGGCGCCGGCCGGCGGTGGCTTCGGCGCAGGCGACAGTCGAACGGCGGTGGCTCCAACGCCAGCGACGGTAGGACAGTGGTGGAGGGTGGATGACAGTGGCCGGAAAGTTTTTTGGCAGACGGTGACCGGCAGCGGCGACGGCGGCGGATGGTGGTCGCCCAGTGGATAAACAATGACCGTGTGTTTTGGGAATGGAATGGGAATAATAAGAAACAATTTTTTTTTATTTCTCATTTCTTAATAAAAAAGTGGGCACAATTCTCAAATGGGAATGAAATGGAAACGGAAACAGAAATTACCAAACGCTATTCTCAAACAGAATTCCCAAAAATCTGGGAATGGGATGGGAATTTCTGGAATGGAAACGGTTACCAAATGGGGCCCAAACTTCTAAAATCAAATGGAAGAATCTCTTGATATCACTCCGATCTAAGCACCATCAGCCCAAGTGATTACGGCCGAAAGAGGGGAACAAAATTGCGGGCCATCAAAGGCGACAAGTTTTTCAGACTAAAATTTTATTTTGCATGTGTTTTCTTGTCTACTTACAGGGATCTCAAAAAGGATCAAAAGCATGGACGTTAGGACTTCTTACCTTCCGGCTGACTTAAATTGGAAACCATTATTGCTGAAATTCAAATGGCTCTAAATGAGCGTCCAGGTATGTGTTTTGCCCTGAAAGGGGCGTCTAGTGAACTACACTAAACTTGATCATCGGTGTAATGCTAAGGTACATAAGCAACCTGTAAAGGTTCGGTCATCCGAGAGCGACCCCAGTCAAAGACTGAGGTACATTTTATATCTTTGCTCTCTCATTTTGCCCAGCCACAAGCTGGGCCATATTTTATATCTTTTGACCTTTTTTTGTCCCCAGCCAAGTGGTTTGGGGCTTGCGTCATTCTTTATTTACTCTAAACGATCCTCTAAACAGACAATTGTTCGTCATGAGTCCTTTTTTCATTACTCTAAATGATCCTCCAAACGGACAACTGTTCATCATGAGTATCGTCATGAGTCATTCTTTATTTACTCTAAACGTACAATTGTTCGTCATAAATATTGTCATGAGTCCCATTTTCATTACTCTAAACGACCCTCTAAACGGACAATCGTTCGTCATAAGTCATTGTTTTATTACTCTAAACGATCTTCTAAATGGACAACTTTTCATCACGAGTATTGTCATGAGTTACTCTTTTATTATTCTAAACGATCCTCTAAACAAATATTTGTTCATCATGAGTATCGTCATGAGTTATTTTACTTGGTCTATTACCAAAAATTCATTTTGAAAAAAAAAAATAGAACGATCAAAATGATGTGATCTTTTATCTTTGTCAAGTAAGTGGAACTTGCATAACAAAGAGTGGCAGCTGTAGACACGATATTTTGACCGTCCCGCCAAAATATAATAAATAAATAAAAGAGAAAGAAAAGGAAAATGAAATAAATAAAAAAAAGTGTGAAATTGGAAGAAGAAAAAAGGGATTGAAATTAAAAGAATGCAAAATAAAGGGAGTGAAGTGAAAGAAGAGAAAATTCGAAATAAGGAAATGGGGTGGAATTAAAAGAAGAGAAAAATGGAGGGGAAAATTGTGAATAGAGAAAAGTGTGGGACCCTCCTTTGGGGTCTAAACCGTAAGAGAGAAGAGAGAGAGGGAGGAGAGAGAGAGATCAGAGTGAGAGAAAGAGAAGATGAGAGAAAGAGAGAGAGAGAGAGAGAAGTCAGTGAGAGAGAGAGAGAGAAAGAGACAGTGTGAGGAGAGAGAGAAAGGTAGCAGTGGGGCCGCCTGCCCCACTGCCTGTCGTCTGCACAGCGCAGAGAGCAAGAGAGAGAGAGAGAGAGAGAATAAAAGATAGAGGGGAAGGGGCCCCTCTGTCAACGCCACACAGGCAAAAAAAAAAAAAAAAAAAAACAGTGGCCGCCTTTCCCCTGCCACGTGTCACGACCTGGTGAGGCGATGATGGGGCGCGTGTTTTACACGCGCCCTGCGTCTATAATTTTCCCTTTCTCTCCATTTTACAATTTTACCATTTTCTAGTCTAATTTGGATTGGGTTTGGCGGCCAAACTTAGTTTTAGGGTTTCCTAAAGTGTTTTCTTATGCCCAATCTTCTCATATAAATAGGACCCTCCTCTTCTCACTTTATTCATTCAGAAATTAAGAGAAGTCACCCCCTTTAGAAGAGTAATTCTCAAAACCTTTTCGGGAAGCTATCCACGTGAGAGAAAAGCCCGAGCGTCAAGATTCTTGGCCTAGAACATGTATGTTTTTATTTTTTTCAGTTTATTTAAATATCTCGATAGTTTAAATTCTTGCAAATTTTATTTATTTATTGTCGTCCGATGACTCGATGAAAAACGCCAGGACGAGATTTCCCATTCTCATTCTAAACCTTTAAGCGTATAGACGAGGACACCCGATGTTTTTTTTTTTCGTTTACGAATGAAAATAAAAAGAAAAAGAAAAGTCGTCAAATGATCCGATGAAAATGTCGGGACGGGTTTCCCTTAACCCTGAGTGTGAGGTGAAGGATGTTTTATTATTTATGTTTTTGCATTTTATTTATTTTTTATTTTTCTACAATTTTTTATTTTTGTTTATTTTATTCCTCTTATAAAAATCCTAAGAAATAAAAAAAAATGAAAAATAAAAAAAAAAAGAATAAATAAAAATAAAAAATCTTTTATTGGTATAAATTAATCCTTACGAACCTTAAGTTAAATCTGACAAATTGTGAGAGAGTTTTCTGTGGCCTCGTTTTCATTCCCTGACCCGAGTGGAATTTAGAAACGAACGGTTTTAAAAAATTTCTTTCCTCGATAAAATTTTCGTAGGATTTCGTTTCAGTTTCGTAAAGATTAATTTCGCCTAAATTGTTTCCGCGAAACTTCCCTTAATTCTCATATTCACAGAATTTGAGGAAATTTCAAAATCGAGACTTCCTTAAATTAATCGGGCAAACTTAAAATAATTTTTTTTTTTTTTTTTTTTTGCAGCCATCTAGCATGTTTACTCGTTGCACTATTTAGACGGCATGTTTTGTACACTTTTACCACTTACACTTTTCATTCATTAAATTAAATTATTATTTTTTTTATTTTAACTAAAATAAAAAAATAAAAAAATGTAGATGTAGTTTTGCATTCATATTTTCAAATCTCGTTTTTAGTTTGCCTATTTAAATTAAAGAAGTCCCTCGGAAACATACATAAAAAACCCCCGGAGACCATCCTTGTCGAATCTTTAATATTCGATAAGAGGTTATACCGGGGGAATATTCCAAAAATCCAAAAACTTGTCTCACTTTATTTGTGAAAAATACCAAAAAATATTTTATAAGAAGGGAATGATTTCAAAATAAAATAAAACACTCGGACTAAACTAATTGGACTTAATTGGATATAAGGTACCGTTTTTAGACAGACGTCTTGGAGTGCCTAACACCTTCCCTGAGCGTAACTGACCCATGAGCCTTTAAGTGAATATTTGGTTTGACCGTATTTTTTTGAGTCATTTTTTACTTAGGCCTTTTAAATTGTCTTCTAAAAATTCGGCGACCTAGTACACCATTTAAACCCAATGCTAGGTGACGACTCCTTATTTTTAAAAACGGCCGAAGTATACTTTTTGAGAAAACCGACGCTTTAAAAACCCCTTTCTCCTTAAGCTTATTATTTATGATTTAATATTCTTTTCCTTTTTGAAAAACGGGGCGCGTCACCAGGGTGTATTTTTTACTACTCTAAGAAATGAGAGTTACCCATGAAGAAACAGTAGCCAGTTACTAAAAGTTTGTCGATGGGATCTCTGGCCTAGGTCGAATAAAAATAAGCCTGTGAGGTAGGAGTAGGTTGGGTGGAGAAATGAAGTTCGTGAAATAAGGTGCCATTGACATACCATAGAATGCGAAGAACAACCGAGGAGTGGATAAGAAATGGCTGACTTGATGGATGACATAAGCAATGTCGAGGCAAGTAACTGTGAGATATACTAAACTTTCAACTAGTTAGTGATAGAGAGTGACATACGGGATATGAAAGCTATCTAATAGAGTAAGTTTGATATTCGACTCTAAATAAGTGTTGGCAGTAGTGGAGTCAGTGATGTCTACCTTGGAAAGAAGGTCCGATGCATATTTGGCTTGAGAGAAAGTATCCATCTAAACCAGTTGAAACTTCGAGACTAAGAAATTAAGTGAGCATGCTAACTGAGAAACTTTTTGAGTTTAGAGATTCCATGTAGATAAGCTCTTGTAATGAACATGTCATTCACATACAACAGAAGGAGGATAATGCAATTGTCAGTTCGACAAATAAATAAGACAGAATCATGAGTGCTAGATGTGAACCCGAACTAGTGGATGGTGGTGCTAAATTTTACGTACCAAGAAAATAGTGTTTGTATGTAAACTTCTTCAAGAAGGTCTTCATTGAGGAAGGAATTCTTGACATCCATTTGGAAAAAGGGTATGTTTACGAATGACAACGACGACAAGAAGAGTATGGACATATGTGAGCCTAGCCATTGGAGCACATGTCTTCTTGTAGTCAATGCATTATTCTTGAGAAAATAGTTAGCAACAGATCAGGCTTTATAGCATTTAATGGAGCTATTAAAAATCATTTTGATCTTGAACACCTACTTGTATCCAATAGGAGTTTTCCTAAGGGGGTGGTCAACAAGATCCTAAGTGTGAGTTTTGGCAAAAGCTTGAAGTTCGTCGTCCATTATTTTCTACTAAAGAGGGTTAGTACTAGCCTTCTTATAGGATTGAGGCATATACAAATTAAGTATTGTAGAAAAAATAATGATAGTCTTTGATATAAGAGGGATGATGAGTTACCCTATTAAAGTAGCAAGAGTAATTAGGAAGGCAAGTCTCAAAATGAGTTTACGCAGGATCATCAAATATATGAGTTTATCCTTAGGGAACAACTTAAGTGATAGATTAAAAAAGAATCTGGAGTTCGTAATGGTTGATATATCAAATGATTATAAGAAAGAAAATATTTGATGTTATCAAAAAATGAAATGACGAGATATACATAGAGTTTTAGAGATGGGGTCCCACACTAATCGTCTTTAGTTCATTGCTATATTCTAGAAAACAACATAGGTTGGCATTTCATTCCAGCTTGTTGTGTTTATGTGGTTTGAGAAGAACAAAACAAACACAACCAAATACTTTGAGATCAGAGTAAGTGGAAGGGCTATCGAAAAAACACTCAAATGGAAAATGTTGTTGAATTATAGTGGAAAGGACACAGTTTATAGTGCATACTTCGGTTAGGGAAACCTTACCCCAAAAGCACTCAGGATAGGATGAAGAAATTAGGAGGGCACGAATTGTGTTCATGTTTGTGTTCAGCTCGTTCATTTTGTTAGGAGCTTCTAATGCATGAGCAATGGGAGACTGTGCCATATTCGTGATGCAGGTTGAGGAAAACACAGTCCTTGTATTCTATTGCATTATCTGAGGGAATTTTTTTAATATTTCGAGAAAATTGGGTTTTAACCATAGAAGAAAAATTAGAATATATTTGGAATAGTTCAGATCTATTTTTTTATAAGAAATATCTATGTATATCGAGAGTTGTTATCCACAAATATAATAAAATAATGAGAATCACCTATTGTTGTATGAGTAGAAGGCCCTAAACATCCAAATGTACTAAATTGAAGGGTGCAAGAGAAATAAACTGACTATCATTAGAATATAAATTTGATTGTTTTGCAAGTTGACAGTGAATACAATTAAAAGACCCATTTTGAACTGAATCTAACTTACCATTAAAGACAAGTAATTTGAGATGGATGGATGAAGTGTGACCTAACCGAGCATGAAAAATATAGGAGGAGGATGGTGATAATGACGAGGATGGTAATAGTGGTAGTGGAAGTGGTGGTGATAAGGATGATGATGGTAAAGATAATGATAAAAATCATGACGATGGTGATGGAGATGATGATGAGGTTGCACAAGTTGATAAAGAGACATGGGGTAGTGGAGTTTGAGGTAGAAGGTGAAAACTATTGAACTCAAATAGACGTCCAAGTAAACAATTTTGACAGTTATAGAAAGAGAAGCTGTGTCTCGGGAGATTTGTCTGACCAAATTCAAACTCATCTCTTAGCCGTTACGGACCACATTCCAGCGATCACCGATGAGGGTGTAGTCATCCATAGATTCAATGGCTATTGACGAAAGTAGTGTAGTTAAGTAAGTTCGTTGAGAGATTGAATTGGAAAGAGGAAGCCAAGAAATAATCGCTGGTTAAGAAACACAGAGATGAAGTTTGTCGGCCAGTTAGCTTGAAGGTCTAGTATATGTGTTGGTGAGTAGTAAAATCTGTTGATCATCATCAACTTTAGGGAAAATTGTGGGGCCAGCGGTGGATCGCTATCGCCAAATACCCAGATATCCCCATTTTTACTGAGAGATTGCTGTGCAGATAAAGCAGTCGTTGCAGAATTATGGAATCTAGAGAGGGAAATATTAGAGTAATATGGTGGGGAGATTGTGAAACAGATTTAAGTGTGTGGTGGGCAAAATATGTAGTAATCGCGGAGTCAAGCAGGGATGAAAGAAAAATAACAGAGGTTGTAAAAGTCTTGAATCCATGTTGTAGTAGATTTTTGTGGAGAAGATTCATCAAAGGCAAAGAAGTATTCGGAGGTAAACCGATAGAGCTTAAGAAACCCGACTGCAATGGCGTTGAGGTTTCGAGCGGCGGTGATATGGTGGCTAAGTGTGGATCTTGTGGATTTCCTAGGAAAGTCAGTCTGAAAGCAATGCACGATTTGTTGTTAGGAAGGTTGGGCTTTTCGCAAATCTTCAATATACTAGGAATTGCGAAAAATTGTTGCAAAGTGCAATGGAGATCGATCTTTGAAAGAAAAGAAAGATAATTCCAATTGTGGGAAGAATCATTCAAGAGCAAAGATAGACTCACATGGCTGACCATTATAGGAATTCCTATACATGCTTGGAAATGGCTCACTTTCAAAGGTATCGGAGAATTATGGGGTGAGTTGGTGACGGTTGATGGTGCAACCATGGAAGAGTTCTCTTATGACAAGGCCAAATGCTTAATTTCCACAAGTGCAGAAGAAATAATCAATTATGAAGTGAATCTATTTGTGAATAATAATAGATTCTTGGTGAAAATTTTGGAGGAGCCTTATTTAAGTGTAACGGGTAGGTGGCCAGGAGGGGAAATCAGAGTAGTAGAGAAACAGATAGATTTGCCGTCAGTGGGAAGCTTTGCTACTAACAAGGATTTGTATAAGCCAGGAGATTTTTTGGTGCAGGTGGGAGGCCCTTTTGAAATTTTGAGAAATGAGATGGGTTCAGTAAATAAGGGTGTAGGGCTTTCAAATAAAAATTTGAGGAATGAGATTGGGCTTTTCGTTGGGTGCAAGGTTGGAAAGTCTGAGCATATGAGGACTAGTATGGGAATAAGTCAAGGTTGTAAGGGGCTTGAGGCTGGTAGTCTTGTAAGTAAAAAGGGCTTTGAAAATATAACCAAATTAGAAGAGGCAAAAGTTGGGGTTATACCTAGAGAGATTCAATCTGGCTCTGATCAAGTAGGTACAAAGAGAAGAGAAGTTGGAAATGCCTTGGAAGTCAGAGACAAGCTACTAAGGTGCAGTCCAAACCGTAGCAATTCCTCATGGAACGGCGTCGATAGTGATAGTCTGCAACATGGTGAGGCTTGTGGCAGCTTTGTAGCGGTGTCCGGCTGGAAATCGCTGGCAAAAGCCGGCAGTGGCAATTTGTGGGTCTTTCAAGGCAAAGGTGATTCGTTAAGCTCTCCAACTCAGGCAAGTGAAGGTTCTCCTGTTTATTATCGGTCGGATGAGGATGATCTCCTAGGAGACGCTTACGTCTCTGAATTCTCGGTTATTGGGGATTCATTCCTTAATAACTCTAGCAGGAGGGAAAGAATCCTTAGTAGTAGAAAATTACTAAAAAGGAATTTTAAAGAACCAGTTGCAATCATTAAATCCAAAAAGGGGAAGAGAAATATTAAAATAAAAAATTTAGATTCGGGGTCAATCGTGGCCCCAAATGAATCTCTTGAAAACTCAATCTCAGATGGTGGAATTGAAAATTGCAATAGATTATTTCTAAGATAGTTGGAAAGAGCTGTTGAGGTTGAAAAATTAATGGGTTGGACTTTGAAAGATAACGAGGCTGAAATTAAAAAAAGAATAGTGGACATGGATTAATAGGGACTGGGATATCTTTGAAAGAGAATCCCAAGGCGAGGAGCATTGAGTCTAGTGTGTGTGTTGTTGTTGGGTTTTTTTTTTTTTGAGTGGAATGCTAGGAGACAGTTGGCCTTCTAGTAGGGGTGTTTAGTTTGTATTAGGGGGTCAAGAAAGTAGCCTGTGGGTGTTTTTGGGTCGTCGGATACTGATTCCAATGCCTAATGTTCTAAGTTAGAATGTTAGAGGTCTTAATAGTAGAGTAAAAAAATAGGAGTGTCCATTTGTTAATTAGGGAAAGAAAGGCAGCAGTAGTATTCCTGCAAGAAACTAAGCTTCCTTTGGTGTCCGACCTCACCATTAAAGCCATCTGGGGAGAAGAAAACTTCAATTTTGAATTTATAGGAGCAGAGGGTTTATCCGGCGGAGTGTTGACCCTTTGGGACGAGAAGGTGTTTTCAAAAAACCTTTGTTTAAAAGGGAAAAGTTAGATTTAGTTAGGGGCACTCTCATCCAATGTGGGTGCCAGTGTATCATGTTAAATATTATGCTCCTAATGGGTCTTGTAAGAGGAGAAAGGTGTGGAAGGATTTGAAAACTTTAAGACAGAAGTTTCCAATTCCTTGGGTCATTGGAGGGGACTTTAATGAAGTCCTAAGGGTGGAAGAGAGAAAGTACTATGAGCTTTTAGATAGGGGGTTGAGGGACATCAGGTTCTTCGTGGACAAATTAGGCCTCATTGATTTGCCTCTTATAGGGAGAAAGTTCACCTGGGCCAATAGGAAGAGTGCCGTAGGATAGATAGGTTTCTCTACTCCCCTGATTGGCTTACTTTGTTCAGGGATATCGTCCAGTGTTAGGCTTACCAAAAGACTTGTCGGACTATTCCCCTATTTTATTGGGGGGAGATGGGGAGGGTTTGAATTGGGGGCTTAAACCCTTTAGGACACTTGATTGCTGGTAGGATTCCTCTACATTTTCAAAATTGGTGGAAAACCAATGGAGGATGTTGTCGAATAGTTCCTTGAGAAATGGGATGTCGATGTTCTCAAAATTGAGAAACCTAAGGGGTTGGCTTAAGGAGTGGAATAAAAGGGATTATGGGGATGTGGATCAAAGGGTTAGAGTCTTAAAAGGTAAATTGGCGGATTTAGACTTGATTCAGGAAGAGAGAGATCTTAGTGATTTGGAACAAAAGGATAGACTAGGCCTTATAGGTGATTTCTAGGCTGCAAGCATTGCAGCAGCTAGTTTTTGGATGCAAAAATCCAGAACTAAGTGGGCCGGAGAAGGGGATAGAAACACGAAATTCTTCCAAGCGTCGGTTAAGGTCAAGAGATCGATAAATAATCTCCTATCTTTAAAAGTGGATGAAGATGTTGTGAATGATCATTCACGCTTAAAGGAAGAGATTTTCAAGTTCTTTAGTCACCATTTCAAAGGTGACCAGTTGGCAAGGCCGACATTTGAGGATCTTCCTTTAAAACCTTAAGTGCCTCCCAAAGAGAATCTTTGGAGAAAAGCTTCACGCTTGAGGAGATTGAATTAGCATTGAATTCCTGTGCCAAGAATAAGGCCCCCGGCCCCGATGGATTTAATTTTAACTTTATTAACAAGTCTTAGAGTCTGATAAGAGAGGATATCCTAGATTTTTTCATATCTTTCTTTCATTCCGGGGTTTTGCTTAAAGGGGTAAATGCCACTTTCATCACCCTTATCCCTAAGATCCCAAATCCTTCTAAGCTTTGTGAGTATAGGCCAATTAGCATAATAAATTGCTTGTATAAGTTACTGGCAAAAACTCTGGCTAGAAGATTGGCGTCTGTCCTAAACTCTCTAATAGGAGAAACGCAAAGTGGGTTCCTTAAAGGGAGGCAGATTTGTGATGGCATTTTAGTTGCAAATGAATTGATTGATGATGCTAGGAGAAAAAAGAGGAAGGTGTTGGTTTTCAAGTTAGATTTTCAAAAAGCTTATGATTGTGTTGATTGGGGTTATTTGAATTTTGTTATGTCAAAATGTGGTCTTGGAGAGAGGTAGAGAGGGTGGATTTGTGAATGCCTTAAAATTGCTACAATCTCAATCCTAGTAAACGGGTCACCTACCAAAGAATTTAACATGGGGTGTGGGTTGACAGGGGGATCCACTTTCCCCTGGATTGTTCCTTTTGGCTGCAGAAACTTTGCACCTTATGTAGAATTTGGCGGTATAGAAAAATCTTTTTAAGGGGGTAAGAGTTGGGTCAAGTTTGTTGGTTATTTCTCACTTACAATTCGTAGATGACACTTTAATTTTCATGGAAGCAGGAGAAGAAAAGGCCTTGAGCTTGAAACGTGTGCTAAGGAACTTTGATTTGTGCTCGGGGCTAAGAGTAAATTATCATAAAAGTACAATAATTGGGTTAGGTGTGGGCGAGGAGTATGTCAAAAGAATCGCCAAACTCTTAAAGTGTAAGATAGGGTCCTTCCCTAGTAGATACCTTGGGATGCCTTTGGGAGGGTCTCTAAATGGAATTGGTTCCTGGAATCAGGTGGTGGATAAGATCCAGGACAAATTGTCAGGGTGGAAGGCATCATTTTTATCTTTGGGTAGGAGGATTACACTAATAAAGTCAGTGCTAACTAGCATGCCGGTGTATCTCTCGGTCTTTAAGATGCCCATTGGGGTGGTCCAGAAGATAGAATTTCTTTTTAGAACCTTCCTTTGGGGATCTTTAAAAAAAAAGAAGAGTTCATTGGGCCGCTTGGGACCTTGTAGCCAGAAAAATGAAGAATGGAGGGGTAGGGATATGTAGGCTAGTAGAGAGAAATGTGGCTTTACTAGCCAAGTGGTGGTGGAGATTTAGAAGTGAGAAAGAGGCCTTATGGAATAAAGTTGTGCGCTCTAAGTTTGGGATTGAGAAGGGTGTTTGTCTTCCAGAAGAGTGTAGGGGAATGCGTGCTTCTTCTCCGTGGATGAATATTGTGGCTACCCTAAAAGATCCCAAATGGAATGAAGTGTTCAAGCAAAATTGGAGTTTTAGGGTGGGGAATGGGTCCTCCAAACCTTTTTGGAAGGTAAATTGGTCCCAAGTGGGAACCCTAAAAGAGTTGTTCCCCCGTATCTACTCCCTTGCCTCTTCCAAAGAGGCCATGATTTCTTAATCGGGATATTGGGAGGGGGGTAGTTGGAATTGGAATATTCCATTAAGAAGACCTTGTTTTGATTGGGAAAAACACGAGTGGGCTAACTTGAACATCTTGCTCCAAAACGTGCACCTTACTGAGGAGATGGACGACGCACTAATTTGCAAAAATAGCCCAAATGAGCTATTTTCAGTAAGATCCTGTTATGAGGCCCTTGAAGCTAATTCGGTGGGAAATCGATGCCCTAATGCCTTCGAATGGACAGGTTGGGCACCCCTGAAAGTGGAAGCCTTCGCTTGGCTCCTTGTGGGGGGAAAAGTCCTCATAAAAGTTGAGTTAGAGAGGCGGGGTCTGTTAGATATGCTAGAAACCTTGTGTCCTATGTGTAAGGATGCCATAGAAGATAGTGAGCATCTCTTCCTCCATTGCGAGTGGGCGTGGAAGGTTTGGGGGTTCATTTGGGAGTGGTGAGGGCTATATTTTGTTATTCCTTACTCGTTTTGCCATTTCTGGGAACAGTGGAGGGGGGTTCTAGGGTGTGGGTTGAATAAGTTGATATGGAAACTTTGATTTTTGCGGGAGTATGGTCGATTTGGCTAGCGAGGAATGAGAAAGTGTTCAGGGGGACCTCTCTCAATTCAAATGATGCGGCTTGGCTCATAAAAGTGAGGTTTGCCTTGTGGGTGTTAGCAAAAAAACCAGACCTAGGCTACAATGTGAGGGATTTCCTCTTGGCTATTGAAGGTGTTAGGTCTTTTAAAGATGAAGCAAAAAGTCAAAAAATCATGTCGTGGTCCCCACCCCCGAGGGGGTTCCTCAAATTCAATGTAGATGAGTTTGCCTTGGGAAAGCCAAGGCCTGCAGGTATAGGGGAAGTTTTAAGAGATTCGGAAGGCAACATTCTAAGGCTTTTTTCTGAAGACATAAAGGTGGCAGATTAAAATGCCGCCGAGCTGAGAGCGATCACACTACAAGAAAGACAGGATTCAGCTACGAATTTTTTTGGCGACGACACAATAATCGTCGCCAAATGTGTCTATTGGCTACAAAATGAACAATCATAGCCAAATGTAACCTCATTTGGCGACAAAGTGCAATTTTGTAGTCATAGGTTGTTAATAGGCGACAAAATTTTAGAATTCGTCGCTATTGGTCCGATCAATTCTTGGCGCCAAACAAAAAAGAAGAAATTTTTTCCCGCTAGCGTTTTGGCAACGGAAATATTTCATCACCAATGTAGCACGAGATATGTTTTTATTTGGCGACGAACCACTTTTGTCACGATTAATTACCCCCTACTATATCTGCGATGAAAGTGGTTTGTCACCAAAGTGGTTGCCTATATTTGACATTGGGCTACGAATGAGTTTCGTCGCCAATTGTTTTCCCTCCCTACCATGATTTTGGCGCCCACTTTCCCGCTATTACATTAGCTGAAAAAAAATATTTCTCTTTTTTGTCTCCTGATACCCACCCTCAAACCCTTTAGTTCTCTCATCTATCTCTCTCGATCTCATCCCTCTCTCTCACCGATGACTAGAAACCAAATCGCCACTGCCCCTCGATCTCATCCCTCTCTCTCGATCTCAGCCTCCCTCTAATCGACGACCTGGAACCAAATCGCTACTACCTAAACAACCTAGAAATTGAATCGGCAGCGGAGGAAGCCCTAATCACAACGACGACGAAGGCGACGGCTGGGAAATCTCGGAGTTTCTCTCTCTCTCCCTCTCTCTCTCCATTACGATAACTTTCGGCTTTATTTTTTATTATTTGTTGTTTTGATTTCTAATTTTATCCATGAACATCAAGAATCTCAGCCTCTCTCTCGATCTCATCCCTCTCTCTCGATCTTAGCCTCCCTCTAATCGACGACCTGGAACCAAATTGCCACTGCATAAACAACCTAGAAATTGAATCGCGCGGCGGAGGAAGCCCTAATCGCAACGACGACGAAGGCGACGGCTGGAAAATCTCGGAGTTTCTCTCTCTCTCTCTCCGTTGCGGTAACTTTCGGCTTCATTTATGATTATTTGTTGTTTTGATTTCTAATTTTATCCATGAACATCAAGAATCTGTGGACATGCCAGTAGATGAAGTTGGTTTTCAATTACAGTTGTCTAATTTGTGTTTTGGTTTCCAAACATCCAGATACTGCTCTGCCTACCCAGGTTGCCAAGTAAATTTCTCCACAGTGACATAATCTGGTATGTAGATTGCTTGCTCATTCCCTCACAATGTTTCTGTTCCATTTCTGTTTCTGTTCTATTTCTGTTCTGTTTAGGTTTCTATTCAACGTTTCTGTTCTATTTCTGTTTGTTCCGTTTCTGTTTCTGTTCTATTTCTGTTCTGTTTATGTTCCGTTTCACGTTTCTAGGCAAAATGACTCAAGAAGCTTCACGTTACAATTCATTGATCTTGATGTTTGCCTTTGAAGCTTGAATTGGCTGACCTTTGCTACCTTGAATATAGTTTTACTGTCTAGTGTTACATTGTATGTAGAGAATGCAAGTTCATAATTGTAATTTTACTTTGGTATAGCTTGTGAACTGTGGTTTTGGAGGGTTATAAGTTATATTGGATAGCATGTAAGCATGTATTGTACTTTCATTATGGTTTATTTATTTACTTTCTAACTTAATTTTGTTGGGACATGGTATCATTCTTTTTATTGTGGTTGCTCCTTATTTTCAGGTAATTTCGGTGAAGTTGTACGCGTCCAGCTAGCAATGGATCACAGTGTAATTAATTAGAATGCTTGTCTCTTCATGTCTCAACATCAACATTTTTTCATGACAAGGCATATCGAAAGTTTCATATATTTTGTTATGTAAAAAAGTAACTTGAATTTTTTGCTTTTTTGTGGGTTAACCTTCCGAAAGGGTTTGGATATGTCGAGTTCAAGATGAAAGCTGATGCTGAGAAGGCCCTACAGTACATGGATGGGGCACAGTTGATTAAGATATGCCACTTTAGTTATGTTCTTTGATGATGCTCTATTTGTGGTAAGAAGTATAAATTGTGTTAATACAGGCTCAGATTGATGGAAGTGTTGTCCGAACTAAGTTCACACTACCTGAGCGGAAGAAGGTTTTGTCTCCCTCTAAGGCTGCTGCTACTGCTTCAAGAAAGGATGCTCCAAAAGCTGATCATGCTGGTGCTGCTGTTGAAAAAGATGGTCCAAAGCGACAGAAGGAACGTATGTTCTACATCCTAAACTTGTTAAATTTTTCTTCTTTCCTTTCTTATTCTATCATTCCTTGCACTTTGTTCACTAGTAATTCATTATGCACTTTCTGATGGCAGTATCTCCCCGTCGAAGACCTCTTTCACCACCTCGAAGAAGATCTCCTGCAGCACGAAGATGATCTCCTAGACGAGATCCTGATTCTTCTCCACGGAGGCGTGCAGACTCTCTTGGCCGTCGTAGAATAGATTCTCCTCATCGCCGGGCTGATTCGCCTTCTCCAAGGAGGCGACCTGTTTCTCCGGCCAGAGGTCATTCCCCCTTATGTCCACCTAGGTAATATAGATCACCTCCCAGGCTGGTTGTCCCTAAATGACATCCTGAATTAATTTATGTATTTTTGAAATGTATTTGATAATTAACTGTCGAATAGAGCTTCTCCCCGAAGGATGCGTGGTAGCCCTGTTCGAAGACGTTCACCCTTTCCGCTAAGGCGCCGGTGAGTTTTAACTTTAAACATTGAAAATTTGACAATCCTTTACAAGCTATTGCCAAAATGAAAATATATGTTGTTGTGACTGTAAGAAGAATTCTAAGCATTGGAAAATTGTAGGAGTGATAGGATAGTATGCAATTATACACCAAACAGATATATGGTTTTCTTAGCCCAATGGAAGTACCATTCGGATTTTTTAAAGGCTGATAATACCTTGTATCAGTGCAAGCTTCCCACTCTTGTTTCTGATTGTTGTGTGTCTTGGTTCAATTTTGACGACTAGTTATATGTGTTGTCATTGAGATGGACTTAACTGGCTACAATGTGTTGGACAACAATATGTAACTTGGGAGAAATTGTTTTGTTGTGTTATGAGAATTTCAATTTCACTCTAGTATATTAAAAAAAACACCCTATATCTATGTTTGGAAAACTATTTGTTTGTGTTTGTTATTGCTGATTTCTTGTTGCATTTGCGTGTAGTTCTCCTAGCCGTGTTCGAAGTCCATGTAAAAGGTCTCCGATTAATCGTAGAAGCAGTCGCTCTCCTAGAAGGAGGCCTGTTCGTGCACGTTCAAGGTCAATCTCTCCAAGAAGGTACATAATATTATTTGGATGCACTTATCACATGATGAATCAGGGGCTGTCAGTTATAAGCTTGATGTTTGATGTTTAAATAGCTGCAACAAGTTGTTTAATAACTTCCTCTCAAATTCTCATTTTATATTCGAGCTAAGTTTCTAGTTTATTGTTTGAGCTAGTTTTTTGTAGCTATTTTTGTCTAGTTGCAATTTTTTTATATTTTTGTGAAGTTTAATAACTTAACCTTTGGATGCTCCCCAAAACAAATTTGTTTTTGTTCTACTCTCAGGAAAAGAAAGATTGGAACAAAATAGAATTATTATCAAATTTCTCTTTCTGTTATAATTTTTTTGAGAACAGAGCAAAAATTTGGGAACATAAACACTAAGGAAACGCCTCATTAGTTTCTATCTTCTTGTTGATGAACTTGAGAGTGTATCGTTTAGAATCTTGAAGTGCTACGTAGAAGGATTGGCTCCAACCATCATATAATGCTTCTTTTTTTTTTTTTATTAAATGTGATTATAATGGCATTTTTTACCTGATTTTTTTATTCTAGCATTATTTTTTATTATTGCAAGTTAATTTGTGGCTGTATTTTTTGTAGTCTCTGTTTCTGCTACTGTTATCTGTTTTTGCTGTTGTTCTCTATTTTTGTTGTTGTTTCTGTTTTGCTGTTTCTGATTTTGTTTCCATTTGTGTTTCTATTTCTGTTTGCTGTTTTCGTTTCTGTGTTTTGGTTTTTGTTTCTCTGTTTGTGTTTATAGATTCATGTTTCGGGCTCAAGGTCATTCGGCACAACATTTCGGAAAATGGTATGTCTATTATTCTAATTCAATTTATACCTTAATGGTCAATTATTGTATGTGATATAAATGAAAATTCAATAATTGTAGGTTCGGGGTAAGATTGATCTATATCGGGTCACACATCAGAGGGCAATTGGGTAATGGATATCGCTTATCATCGATAGTTTGTTTCTTAGTTATTTTGTTATGATGTTTCATAAGACATTTTGTTTTTTTGGTCATATTAATGTTTAAGAATATTGGTATATTTTGGCTATTTGACTTTTAATGCAATTGTATAGTTTTGATTACTTTTTGTTGATTGGTTGATGGCTATAAATTGACATACATAGCTTCAACTAGAGTAATTTGCTATAAATTTTATTTTTGTAGCCAATGTATTTCTTGAAAAAAAATTATTTTTTGGCTACAAAAAATAATTTTGTCGCCAAAAGAATTCTCGCCATTTTAGTTATTTTTTGGCGACGAAATTCGTCGCCAAAAAATTATTCTTATGATTTTTAATTACTCTTTGGCTACGAAATGAATTTATTAGTTACGAAAAGATTTGTCGCGAAATAGTAGTCTTGTGCGACGAACTAACAATTCGTCGCCAAAAACCTTCTACTACGGCACATAGGCTACGAAATTGGAACAATAATTTTTTCATCGCTAAAACGTTTTCGCTACGAAATTAGGACTTTAGCTACAAAAAAATTTTGTAGTCAAAACCCATTTTTCTTGTAGTGTCATTAGGGCATTGGAATTCTGCGAATATACAGGGTGGAAACATAAATTTAAGATCATGGTGAAAAACGATTCTTAAATCGCAGTGGGGTGGGTGAGAAACTTAAGGTTGGGTCCTTGGCAACAAATTTTTTGGTTAAATAGATGTAAAAATCTCCTTAATTCGTTGGGATATGTGAGATTTTGTAATATTCTTAGGGAGGCTGATGAAGTAGCCGACAAGTTGGCAAAATCTGGAGTGGGCCGGAGGGTCCCACTTTTCCAAAATTTTGATGTGAATTTGGACTAAAATGTATATGAGTGTTTGTTTTGCAGATAGATCCAGTGGTAGTTGCTGCGTGCAGGGCAAATGGTAAACAGTGCAATACCACAGGAAGGTGTTGGGGCTGCTGGATTGCCAAACAGCTGGATTTGGGCTGCTCTTAAAGAGTCCAGTCCCGTTAAATAGGGTTGCCGCAACAATTGGGATTACGTGTAGTTGGATCTCCTACAAGTGAGCTACCTCCGTAAAGGTAACTTTTACAAAACTAGTGTGTTTTGCTCCGATTCTAGTCTGCTTCAGTTTGGGGGCATGAGATTGGCTCTTGAGGCAGTGCTGGTTTTTATTAAATATGGTTATATATTCAGTGTTTTTCTCCTTGATTTTTTTTTTCAAGAGGATGGGGGCTAGTGGGAGTGTGTAGTGTGAGGCTAATTCAGCCATTTGGGTTCTCTCTTTTCTTTTGATAATCCCGTTTGCCATGAGGTGAGATGAGTGTGGATTAATTTCCCCTCTCCCCCACTGGGAGTTGTAAAATGAGATACCACTGCGTCCCTGTGTCTCTTGTACTACGATAGTTGCATGTGAGTTCGGCAATAGGTATATTTCTAATTCCCTGGGGGTGTGTTAGGGTGGGGAGGCGGGTCAGTGGAATTTTTTTCATATGGTGCGAGGGTGTTTGGGTGGCGGGTTGTTTATCTTTCCTTGGGTCTGGTTCCAAGTTGCGGTAGAGTGGTGTGGGGTTCATGGGGGTTCTTCTTGTTGAAGGAGAGGCAGAATAGTGGAATTCTCTTCATTTGGAGTGTGGGTGTTTGAGATTGGAGGGTTGTTTCTCTTTCCTTGGGTCTGGATCCAAGGTGGGGTAGAGTGGTGTGGAGTTGGTGGGGGTTTCTTCTTGTTATAGGAGAGGTGGTCTGGGTTTGTGGGTGTTTGGGACCGTTTCCAAGTTTGCCTTTCTTCTGTTCGAAGGTGTTTAAGGGTATCTATGAGTTGATTCAGAGTAGTTAGTGTGGAGGCTAGGTTGAAAGAGGTTCGGGATGGTTGGGTGTAGGGCCGTATCGTTCTCCCCCCCCCCCCCAAAAAAAAAAAAAAAATAGAGAGAAAGAAAAAATAATTAAAAAGGTGGGGTAAAAAATAAATAAAGAAAGAAAGAAAAAGAATAATTCATTTCCAGTTTTGTAAAGTTTGAAATTGCAATTCTGAATTTGACCTTCTCAAGTCAGTGTGGGCTAAATTCTGTAATGATCTGTCGTGGACAGCTCTTGGAATATATTCCTGCAGGTTGTTTGCAGCTGTTTTATTGTGTAGTGGGTAGAGTGGTCTATTTGCAGACAAAGGGTACATGAAATTTTGGCCTAGTCTTAATAGGCTGGTGTGTTGATAAGTTGTGTGTTCAAAAGCTCATTAGCTCTTTTGATTCTGCAGTGGTACAATCTTTAAAGTGTGTGTGGTGTTACAGCTCTTGACCCAGTCTTTGAGTTTTCTCTTCGGGGCTTTACAGGTTGTCTTGAGTGCAGCAAAGTCTTGTTTTTTGAGGAAGATTCTTGGTTAATGAGGAGCTAGAGTTGGGAGGAATTTGATCGGTTCCTAGTCGCAATTTCATCATCTTCTGCTTGTCGATGGCAGCTCTTCCCGTAGGGGGCTGTTTCGAGAAGATTTTGGTTGTGTGACGTTGTCGAAAATGGCCCAGTTGCAAGATAATGCAGGCAGGCATGGGCGGAATCCAGTTAAAGACCTCTTTCCCATATTGAATTCTTCTCATTTCAATATGGGGGATAGTTCTAAAGTGGAGTGTAGTGTGTTTTCTTTTGGCCATTTTTGGCCTTGTATAATTCAAATATTTTATTTATTAGGTGTGGATTAGAGTGGAGGGTTGTTCTATGTTTTAGGACTCCCTGTATGTAGTTTGGGTGGGTTTTTTCATGTTGTAATTGGTTTTATGTGTGTGTGTTGTGGTGTTGTGTTGTACGTGGGGACTCATGTGCTACATTTCAAAGCATGGTGTGTTGTAAGGGAGACTCTTCTCTTTTTTATTAATATACAATATATTGATTACCAAAAAAAAAAATAAAAAAAATAGACATCCAACTTTATGATCAATCCCAAGGATTTTTCTTATTCTATGATCTTGCACACAATAATCACTATTAGAAAATATCATTTCTAGTCCCAATTCACAAACTTGCCCAACCGATAAGAAATTTAAAGTGAGTTTTGAAATTAAATCCATGTCAAGAATAGAAAGACATGAAGTAAAAATCTGACCGGTATGAGTAACTCCCCTGTAAAAACTATCAACAGTATAAATGAAAGGAATATTCATAGCGGATAGTTTTGATAAAAAGATATTAGGATCGGAAGTTATATGATTACAACAGGCAGAATCAAAGAACCAAAAAGAATTTATATTTTGTACCTTTAGAATTTTAATATAGTTGTACTTCATTCTCTATTTCCCCCCAAAATGGATAAAATGGATAAAGTGTGTCAATTTCCCGTTTAAAGAAGATAATCAATTTTTAAGGTGCAATGTGCAAAAATTGCAACTTCAAGTGAAAAAAACTCCCATTGAAACGAAAGAGGCAAAAATACCATTAGGAAAACGACAGACCAAATAATAACATTATTTTATTTCAATAACATTGGATATTACAACCACACAATCCAAAATACAATAATACATTGAATCCCGGAACATGAACAAAATTCTTAAATAAACAAAAGACGTCATTAAACCATAACAACACGAAAAACAAACACTTTCCTTTCATTGATAAGAACATACTTGTTCACTACCGCGGATAGCCAAAGGCGAGTGATAGTTTTTCCATATCCTTATTTGTGGAGGAAAGATTGGAACCATTTGGCTGAGAGTTTAGGATACCTCTTCAATCCATTCTTGTAGTCAATATAGTATATCCCAAAACGAACAGTGTAACCTACCTGCCACTCGTAGTTGTCCAACGCCGACCATGCAAAGTAGGTTGTTACATTAACTTTATCCCTTCATAAAACATAAGGAAAAATATTAGAATTTAACCAACCATTAAGTTGAATAGTTAAAAAAATAAAGGGTTAATTAGTTCCTAAAATTTTATCCAGTTCTTGGAAGTTGAAACGGCCTACTGTTAAAGTTGATGATAGAAGTAAATATATATGAGTACATTCATTTCAATTCAATTACTAAAGTTTCAAAATCGTGTCAAATTGGTTCTATATGAAAAAGTTCAAATCATGTGCTAAAGTGAAATAATTGAGAAGTATGAGGGACTCGCATAAAAATATAAGAACACTCAAGTGACCTAATAGATTGCATGAACTTACTTGAGAGCAAGACGAACGTAAACGAGATGCTTATAATAATATTGGATTCTGAAATTGTCAATGAGGGCTTTGTTAAGTGGTAATGATTCGTCGTTGAGCTCATCCACCCCTACAATCCAAATGAAAATATTTGGTGTTTAATTATGGATAAACTCTTGTATTTCTTCAATTTATCATGCAATTTTTTGGATATTTATATATAAAAAATAAATAAATAAATAAAACTTACCACTTTCTGTGATGCAAATATTTGGATTCTTATATGCTCCTTTTATGTACATTAGCAGTTCGTAAATACCTCTTGGATAAACATGGAGCCAAGCAGAACCAGCCTATAAAATAACTCATAGGTATTAAAAATTTGAAAAATAAATTCAAAGAATATTGGCAAAAATAATATGAGAGAGGGCGAGAGGGAATTTTACTGGTGGACCAATGAGTTGTCCATCTCTGTTAGCTGCCAGAACAAAAATTGGATCAGAACTATCGTAAATATGGAGTAGAAATAGTTGTAAGAAACGGTAAAATAAAAATGATAGAAACACTTGTTATGCCTAAATTATAGCTGGTTTTCTCTTCCTATCTTTAAACTATCAATTTTATGAATTTGGTCCATGACATGCATGCAAGTCTTTAAGTTGATCATGGGCAACTCGCATGCCGTTTCTCTTTCTAAAATTATTTATCGTGTAAGTGTAATTTACATATGGTAGACATGGGAACCGAACAAACCTGTGAGACCGACGCGCAGATCATTAGTGTAACTTAAGTTCACTGTGTTTGGACTCCCCACGTGGGTGGCATAATTAGCAGTATAATAATTTAAGCCCACAAAATCGTATGATCCTTTGATCATTGCCGATTCCATTCTCGTGAATTTGGGCAGCCGGTTACCAACTATAGCTTTCATTACCGGTGGGTAGTCGCCGTAAGTGATCGGATGCAAATACCTAAAAATTTATGCACAAGTTAAAGATAGATTCTTACGACATTCGGGAAATAAGCATAAATTACTGTAAAAAATTTCGGAACAAAAATGTGTTTACCAAATATGTTTATATATATTAATTTTAAAATTTTGAAAACAAGACCAGAAATCAAGAAACAAAAATAGTAACCAAACATGGTCTAAGTTTCTATATACATAATCAAATGAAAACAACATAGAAGTACCAGCCAAGCATGAAATCTATAGCACGTCGAGCAGCACGACGATCAAACGTTGAATTGGAATAGGGTTCAAACCACATTGAAACTAGAGTGATACCGATATTCCCTTTTTGCATACTCTGCATAAAATTATATAAGAGTTTTTAAGTATACAGTTCTAGACCAAATAATTTTTCTATGTTGGATTAATTTATTTACTTTAATTATTTTCAACTTATTTGGTCATCCTAGTTGATATTAATTCAAATGTCGAAAGCCTATTAATGAGGCGTGAAAAGAAAAGAAAAACAAGGATAAAAAAGAATAAATAATTTATTCCAAGTACAATCCGAATAGTGAGGGATTCAGGGAGCTTGGTGATAGGCTTAGCCCATCACCATATAGCTGGTTGTGGTTCAAATTACTGTAGGTTTGTGCGTGAGAAAATGACAGTTAAAACAAAAAAAAAGCACTAATATTTTTTCCTAAAACTAATTAGACCCCGTTCTTAACCAGATAGTTAATTACTCAACCTGATATTTTCGTTTATACACTCGAACGGCCTCTGCATGAGCAAGAATTAGGTTGTGTGTAACCACATATGGTTCAGTGCTCGAATCTCCACCAAGACATTCTGGGTTATACCAATGAGAGCATCGGCCTGGGGCTGTGGTACCACTATCATAGCCGTAAGCACTAAAGGTCCATGGTTCATTAAGAGTTATCCAATGCTTAACCCTGTCCCCAAATCTTTGAAAGCAAAGCTCCGAATAATCGACAAAATCTTTCCTGTAATTTAATAGGTTAATTATTAGTGTATATGCAATATTTGAAAATTGAAATTTTATTTATAAAATATTTTTATTATTTGTGTACTTAAAAGTTACTTACACAATATTCTTGCTGTAGAAACCTCTATACTCGTCCTCTAAGGCTTGGGGAACATCCCAATGGAAAAGCGTGACATACGGCGTCAAACCTATAACCATATATTATAAATATATATGCACAATCAAATATTTTAACATTATTAATTTGTTTAAAAAATTGTGTAATGAATAGAGTAATAACCATTGGCAAGACACTCGTTTATGAGGTCGTTGTAGTACTTAATTCCTTTCTCGTTGACGCCTCCGCTAAGTTTTCCACCTGTAAAACAAGAGAGAAATTTATTTTTACAATAAAAATGAAATAAGCTTCCAACACAAATAAAATTGCACGAGTCATCCATTTATTTGTTTTTTTTCTTCATAGAATTCCTTGAAAAAACAAAAGAATTAGCACTTAGATATTAATTAATAAATAAATATAACATATTAGATTACGTGGTAGAATTCTGGACCATGCGATTGAGAACCGATAGGCATTTAATCCTATTTCCTTCATTAAGCGTAGATCTTCCTGTGAAATAATTCAAAACATACATAAAAAAAAAAAAAATCTAATAAAATAAAAGAGAAAAACTAAACTAAATATATAATTGAGTATGTGAGTTTCAACATATTTTCGGGTCTTGGTATTCATAACATAACTATAAAAAAATAATTTGTTGTTTTGTAATATGTTCAATAATTTGAACTCGTAAGAGTAAAAATGCATTAATAATAAGTGTTCAATTTTAGTTATTAAAATAAATTTAATTGTACCTTGTAACGATGATAAGAATCAATTGCCACATCTCCATTACTACGGTCAGCTATCTTCTCTGCAAATTTATAATAAACGTGTCAAAACAATTAAAATTAAAATAATAAAATTGAGGTCAAGTAAATATAAATAAAGTACTTTAAATAGTTTTGAAATATAATTATTGCATTAAAATATATGTATTGCAATATTTTAATAGTTATTCTAAAAGAAATCATATCCCTTCTAAAGTGGAAGAAGAGAAAATTTTAATGAGGTTAGAGAATGACTGTTTTAAGTTTTTTGGTGAGTTCTTATGTATCTTTATTTTTGTTTTTTATAGATCAAATACTCAATTTTGTCTCTTTTCTTTGTTTTAATTAATTTATTTTTTTGTAATTAATGTACAAATATATGATTAATTTCTTGGTCCACATTTTAAATTATTTTAAAAAATAATTGTGATTCAAAAAATATTTTCAACTAAAAAGAAAGTAGATGCGATACGATACAAATTAAATAAATTAGAATTTATTAATTTTCAAAACTTCATAAAATTAATCCTAATTTATTGCTATTTATTTGTTCTTTTATAGTATATTAGTAAAAAATAATTTATAGAAATATTATAGTAAAAATTCATAAAATATTATTTATATATTTTTTCATAGTATATTTATATTCGATATTTAAAAAACGTCATTACTCACTAAAATTTATGCATTCGTTTTTGGATATTGCTACTGAGATAACCAAATGATGTTTATATTTTTCTTACTTCAATGTTAAAAAATTATTATATTGTTTTTTAAATCTACGCAATGCGTGAATGTAAAACTAGCTAGTAATTAATTTTATAAATTGATGAAATTTGGAAACAACCCATGCATGCTTATCATTTGTAAAGCTCTTTTAAAGGGTTTTATATATTTACATTTTTTGTTTCTAGAGGATTTGACTTAAAAATAAAAAGAATTAAAAAAAGGGTTTAAAGAGAAAAGGAGAGACCAGGATATTTGTGTGTGAATACATCCCAATTACTTAGCCCTTTGCCATCTACATTCCATGCCCCTTCAATCTGAAATTTTCAACCAAAAAATAAAGGCAAAAAAATAACTTAATTAATATGTAAAACAAAAACAGGTTTTTATTATTATTATTATGAAACTTCCCCCCCCTCTTTTTTCTTTTCTTCTTCTTCTTCGTTTTCTTTTTCTCCAAAACCTAGTTAGGACCACCGTGGTTCCGTGTTTGTATAATTTTTATTTGTAATTAATGTTGTTATATGTTATAAAATTAATTTTAGTGTCAGTGTGTGCGTATGTTGTGGATTTAGAGTGAAACATTTTTCAATTTATGACATGGTTACAGAGTTGTGTGGGTTGTTGTGAGTCTGAGGCGTCAGTTGCCAACGGAAGAGTTAGAATCGCTGGTGTCGACCACCTCTGGTGGTTGTGGCGATGGTGGTAGTGGTTGTAGTCGTAGGAGTTGACAGTGCGATAGGAAGAGGTGGTCTTATCCAAGTGGGTTATGTAGAGAAAGAGACAGAACGACAAAATGAAAAAGTTGCATGATATTACCTTCTAGCTAAATGACATTTTAGGTAGGATTTTGTCACCCTATCTTTAATCCTAGCGCTTCTTTTAACATAAAGGTGGGGTTTGTCAAGGGGCCAGCAAGATGGGTTTATAAAGAGAAAGTACACGATTTATTCAAATATATATATATATATATTATTCACTTCTTTTATATTTTCATCCCTTAAACATTATTTTGTTTTCTTTAGTCCACTGATTTGGACAATGACAATTCAACTCATACAACTCATAAATTCAACATAAAACAGAAATAGTAAGAACTTGAAAAATGATACTATAGGAAAGAAACTACAGCCGTAGAATTAAAAACGAGCCACCTCAATTTTAAGAATTAAATTAAAATGGATTATAAGTTTATTGTTTTTTTTTTTTTAGAAAACAACATTATCCATAGTCATAAACTAAAATGAACTACCACTGTCAACGGCCAAATCTTGAGCTAATCTAGTTAGCGACGTGCAAATCTGGGTGGTGACGGCTTAAATCTAATCTTCGTGGCCAGATCTGGGCATCAACTTGAACAGCTTTGGTCGTCGTCTAGCCAACGACGGCCAATTATGGGTTGTCGCCTCTCAGATTTGGCCGCCACTAACGAGGGATTTTTCGGCGATAGCCTCTTTTTCTTCAAATCTATTTTTTTTTTCATTTTTTCCTTCATATTTAAATTTTCAATTTTTTTAATATAATTTTTTATTTTTGTTTTTTGATATTTTTTTGGTATAATTTTGATATTTGCTAATGATTATGGTGACGACAACGATAGTGATAGCAAAAAAAATTATTGTTGTGGTAATAGTAGTGATAACTAATATTTGTTGTGGTGGTGGCGGTAATATGAATGTTTGTTGCTTTGGTGATAATAACTATTTGCTAAGACAGTGGTGGTGGTAGTGGTGAGTATTCGTCATGTTGGTAACGGTGACAGTGATTCATGTGGTGGTGGTTGTGGTGATGGCCAATATTTACAGTAGTGGCGGTGATGATAGTAAATGTTTGATATGATAGTGACGACAATGATAATAAATATTTGTTGTGAAGGGTGTTAGTAGTAAATATTTGTTGTGGTGGTAGTAACGGATATTTCTTATAGTGGTGACAGTAATGATAATAAATATTTATTATAGTGACAGCGTTAGTGATAACAAATATTTATCATGGTGGAATTGGTGATAGAAAAATTTGTTATGACTGTGACTGTATATTGAATATTTTTGTGATGGTTAATAGTTATTATTAAAAAAATAATTGAAAAGTATTTTTGTCATAGAAAATAATGATTGTTGGGAGTAGGGGTTTTTTGAGGGAGACACTATAATTTGTCGTATAATGAAAAACAAGCGTAGGGATAAAAATGCTATGCGATTGTGAAGGGAAAAAAAATCAGCTTATAAACTTAACTAGGGGAATACTGAAAGACCTTCTATCATACAAACTTAGTAAAAATCAATTATAAATATGTGAAAAAAAGGATGTCATAGGAAAGAAACCTCTAAAGTAAATTTAAAAGCTTAACTAGGGGAAATTTACTAAAAGGCCCTCTATCATACAAACACAGTGAAATTCAACGATAAAGACAAAAACATAAAAAATATATTAACAAGTAAAAAAAGACTACTACAGAAATAAAATAAAATAAAATAAAATAAAAAACCCAAATTTTCAAAAAGTTAACTAATGGGTATATTTACTAAAAGTCCTCAGTGAAATTCAACTATAAAAATAAAAAGAAAGTCAAACAGTAACAATCCACACAAATATATGGATATAGATAGATAGATACAGATATATAGAGAGAGAGTGAGTGAACATTACAACGAAAACTACACATTAGAATGATATTTTTAAAAACAATTTGTAAATAGTATCTTTTAAACTTTTTATTAATACACTCAATCCTAAGTTCTTTATAATGTTTATTTAATAAGACACATCTTAAAAAATAAAAAATTATCTTAATAAATATAAAATATAAACAATCTTTTATGCGGCAACCTTTTATTATTTCAATAATGCATCACAAAATAGTATATGTTAAGACATATTTGGTGTCAATTATATTTGGTGCCATTAAAAAGAATTTTCTCAAAAAAAAAAAAAAAAAACGGGTAAGGGTGAATTTCCTAAAATGCCTTTGGTGAACCTGACCTGATAGGCAGCGGTGGCAGCTCCAAAGACAAAGTCTTTGGGGAAACTGGTACGGTTAATGGTATCAAGACCAAAACTGGGGGATAAGGGTTCGGCCTCTGTGTCTATGCGAATCCTATGTGGGCGAGGAAAACCGTTCACCCCAAAAGCCAAAAGGCAAAGAAGAAGAGGAAGAAGGAGGGTTTTGGTAGCCATTGCCGATAGATCAGCTCAGCTTGAACAAGTGCAAGTATAAGCTGCACCGTCGCTGGCTTTTTATAGAACAGTATACACGTACATAACAAGATAAATGCTTTAAATAAATAAAAGGGTTAATTACATTTTATCCCCTTGTGGTTTGGCCTATTTTCACTTTATCCCCTTATAGTTTAAATGTCACCACTTACCCCTCTGTGGTCTTGGACTTAAGTGCCACAGTTAAAATTAAGGATAATTGTGTCTGTTTACTTTGAAATTAGGGGTAATTTTATTATTTTGTTCTAACTAATTCAAGAGATCTATTTGCAAATTTTCAAAAACTAAAAGGGTCAAAATGTATTTCTTGTCCAAACGTTCCTCTGCTCTCTCCCGTCCTGACGACGGTGGTGGCAGCGGTGAAGCTTCCGACGTCTTTTCTCTCTCTCTTCTGGGTACCAACCACCCCCATACCGGCCACCACCCACCGCGCTGGCCACCCCCAACCCAACCATCCACACTGGCCACTTCAAACATCCAGGCCACTCCAAACATCACGCATATATATACATATACATACACATACATATACATACGAACAAAGGTTTCGATTTCGAATTCGAAATCGATTTCAAAACTGGGTTTCGATTTCGATTTTGAAATCGAAATCGAAACGGAGAAGACGGCGAAGACGAAAACGTGAGGGTTTCGAAATCGAAATCGAACGTGACGGCAAAGATGAAGAAGAAGACGAAGACGACGGCGAAGACGAACGTGAGGGTTTCGATTTTGATTTCGAAATTGAAATGGAGAGGACAGCGAAGTGGACAGTGAAGATGGCGCCGGTGACGGCGAAGAAGATGAAGAAGCAGTAAGGGAGAGCAAACGAAGAAGACGAGATGATCTGAAAAAAATACATTTATGGCCCTTTAAGTTTTCAAATAGTCCTTACCCAATTTTTTTAAAGGTATAAATGTCATTTCATACTATTTAACGGATTTCCGTTGACTTTCGTCCATTGACCGCTAGAGTTAATGGAAAATGTAACCGTGACACTTAAATCCAAGACCAGGGGGGGTAAGTGACGACGTTTAAACCACAACGGAATAAAATAAAAATAGGCCAAACCACAAGGCGGTAAAGTGTAATTAACCCTAAATAAAAATAAAAATATTTTCTTTGATTATTGCAGATTTTGTCTATCGCCATGTGGAAACTGTGGAGTGTGAAGTTTTTGGGATATCTCTCAAACTGTCGTGGAGGATAATGCATGGGATTCAAACATGTGGTGCTCGTAGAATACATGTGATTTGCATGATCTTAATCACAGTCTATGTGGTCTACTCAAAGAGAGGACCATCATTTACTATCATGAAGCCCAAACTAAAATACATTTTATACCCCCAAAATATGGATTTTGTTTCACTCTGCACTTTAAATATATTTAATTTAAACTATTTAATGATATAAAAGCTAGTGTTCATGTCCAGCTAGTCAGAAGCTTGTAACTTGAAGGTGTAAAGTGATGAAATTGAAATTTTAATACTGCAAAGTGCAATAAAATTGATATTTTAGGGTGCGATTTATAATTTCTATGGGCTTGTTTTTTCTCCCCATTCCACAATAATTGGGACGAAGATGTCAATTGAAGGTTGAACGACGATTGGTGATGGAGCACGGAGTTGGAGCTGGGGCCATAGCAGAGCGTTGATTGTGGGGATTGAAGATGAAGGGAAAAAAGAAAAAAAAAAGAAAAAAAAAAATGAGGGCAATTTGGTCATTTATTAATTTTAGTTATTTTATTATTTTTCTATTCTGAATTAGTAAGGACAAAATGGTCCATTCAATAAAAATTGCACCGGCAGGGGGGTCGCTGTGGTAATTTTGAAAATTAGTGGGCTAGATGTGGAATTTCACTATAATGGAAGGGTGTAAATGGAATTATCCCCACAATAATTGAGCTTAGTCACTCTCCCCCTGTCCGGGCTGTCCCCGTCATATATCAAGACCTACAAACCTTATTTTTTTTTATTTTTTTTTTCCCGATACAATCTACAAACCTAATTCAACCACACAAAAACGCGAACGAGATCATAATTGTTCTGGATAATTGAGGGAAATAAAATAGATAAAAAAGCATGTCTCATTTTATTGTAATTCTTAGAATTTGTTAGAGGGAAAATACTCTGGAAGTTGTCCCGTTAGTTAGTAAAGGGAGACACTTCATTTCTTTGTCAAACAGAATTCGACTGTTCTGAAAAACAATTTAAGAATTAAATTTTAAATTTAATCATGAATGTAACAGATCGATGTGAGAAAATGTGCCATTAAAATCAGTTGAGAGGTGATTAGTCGCGGTACATGCAAGGGGATCCGGACACACCTTACGGTCCTTATTGTTTAAAAAAAAAAAAAAAAAAGGGATGGCGGAGGGAAATCGCTGATTTGTCCTAAATTGACACTGAAATCCTCGGATTATTCATGGCCAGGTTTTGGCACACACTAAAAGGTGTAGCCCGAGGCCAACCCGACCCTTTATTTGAGCTCACCTTTTAAATTCCAAGTTCAACACTAAAAATGGCATGGTCCAAGCCTAACCCCCGAGTTGTCCCTAAAAATTTTAGGAAAATTTATTATTTATCTCGTTATAAGGCCTTAATTGTTTTTTATTTTTTTTACATATATTAAGAGAGGAGATTGAACTCTAAACCTAACACTTAGGGAAAAAAAACTAGATATATATTAGACTGCAATCCTTGGAATCCTTAATCTACTATTAATTCTATGTTTTGAATAGTAACTTTTTCAATTTTATTTTCTGTAAATAAATATTTATAATCAATCCTACCCTATATAAATCTCGGGGACATCTCATATTATGACATTTTTACCCTTCCAGTATTTAGTCAACAACACTTGAACTTAACTTATGAAAATATCAAAATTGACTGGATCGTTAACTGTGGGATTGCACTAGTAATTAAATCTGAACTTAAGAGTTAAACTTTTTTGAATTTTTCATTTCCCATTTCAAACATATTATTTTTCCACTAAAAAAAAAGTCCCCCACCGTACAGTCCCTTATTTAGGCGAAAACTATCAATTATACCTGCAAGATTTTTTGTGAACCGAACAGTCCTTCTACCAGATTCATGACTAAAATACCTTAGTTAATGCCTCTTCTTGATATCAGCGTGTTCTATCTCCCCTTTATCCGGAACTAATTGGCAGTATACACTCTATTTTATATGGAAACTAAAACAGATTGTTTTTACATTAATCTAGTGTGAAATTCCAATATTTTTACACAATAATTATGTGCGAATAATTATCTTTAAAAATGAGATGTTAATCTAAATTTTTGGAGCTATTTTACGTTATCTGAGTACATGTTACATGTAACATTCTATGATTAAGCAAATATTTCATGTAACATTTGATCTATATCGTATCATCCATTATAGTGTTATGAAAAAAGTAACATTCTGGTGATTAAAGCCATTGTTACATGTAATATTTGGTCTATATCATGTCATCTTTAATAATGTAGTGGATATTGAATGTCACATTGTAATGGTTGTTGAATGTAACATCTTAAGAGCACAACATTTTATGTCCCTTTATGTGTACCATATCGTATGTGTATGCTGGTAGCGCATAAACACGCCGCTACTTTCACTCGCAAGTATATGAAGTCAAGTTTTAATATAGATCGGGAGAGTGAGAGTTATTGTGTCCACAGGGATTGATTTTGACTATTATTGAGTACTGCGTCTATCATGACCCAACTTTATCTAGGCTAAAATAAATGTAAATAAAATTAATCTAAACTAATACTAAAATACTAATTAAACTATACTAATACTAATATGAGATGTTTGAGGGAAAATCTTGTCTAGGGATTAACTTTTATTTACAAAAACGTGCTTGGCCTCGTTTTAGTCTACGTTAATGGCGTTCGGGTATCCGACAATCTCGGTTCGTAAACTCACTCGTCACCTCTCCCGAGTGTAAGACGAGTGAATACATGACTTTGCGTTAATGAAGAAGTTCCCCTCAGTGTCTTAACGACACTAGGTTACGTGAGTCTCGCCCCAATGTCATTGATTGCACACTTTATAAGGCCCTCCTGGGTCATTAGATTGTCGTGTTGTGTTTACCCTATCGACAATCTCAGTTCGTAAATTCTCCCGCCACCTCTCCTGAGTGTAAGATCGGGGAATACGCGACTTCGAGTCAATGAAGAAGTGCCCCTCAATGTCTTAACGACCCTAGGTCACGTGAGTCTTGTGTCAATGTCATCGATTGCCTGCAATCCAACTCCCTCCCGAGTTATTGGATCGTGGCGTTTGTTTACTCAAGTCCAAATTCGGGGTTACCTTTTCCGAGTGTCAAACCCCGTATTTTCGATATATCGATCTAAGCATAATAAACAAATAATACGGTAAACACAATCAAAATTATTATAAAATACACATTAACGAAACACAAACTCAAACAAAATAATACTTTTATAAATTACATTAATCCATAGACAAAAACTTGTTTAGCTCATGGCCATAACCGGTTATACAATGTAAATGGAGCTAAACATGCTCAAACAATACTCCTAAGTTAATAAATAAAGGAAAGAATGAGAGACACTTAGCCTAGTTCGAAGATTTATCGCTAAAAACGTTTTGAGATTGCTCCTCATTCGTTGCAACGTGATCTTCTCCTTAGGATTTGAATGAGCACTCCCTAAACCTTTCTCTAAAATATACTAAGCCTATTAGGGCTCTAATTGCCCGAGGAGAGGGGAGGAAGGGGTATAAATAGGGAAAATATCCTAAAAATATATAAAATCTGTACAGAGGTAACCACCTAAGCAGTGGGTATGTCGGTTAGAATGATCGCCTAGGCGGTGGAATAGTGAACCAAGTTTTTGAATTTTGACTGCCTAGGCGGTGGTTTCACAGCCTAGGCAGTGAAACTGCAATGAGTTTAGGCTTGGCTCTGCACTTTTACCGCCGCAGCAGTGGTGTCACCGTTGTGGCGGTGATACATTTTCTTGTTTTGGTTGTAACGTCTTCGTCCAAGATCTGATTGCGGTGATTCAAAAACCTATGAAAAGATAATATAAAGATATACAACTTCCAAGTTTTGAGTTGTTCCAAAATAGGATTTCATAGTAGTCAAAAATAGCCTTGAAGTTACAAAACCTGTACCGGCTTTGCACATTTTCACCATTTTTCCATCGTTCTTGATCCGATTTGATCATTTTTTATCCGTTTACATACCTTTTTACCTCAAACACCTAATTTAGACAAAAACACATAAAAATATATTAAAACGTACTAAACATACTTGAAAACTAACAACATTCGGATTAGAAATAGATAGGTAATTTACACTTATCATATGCGTAACACTTGATCGCTGCCCCTTTACACCGCCATTTTCAAATGTGTCAGAGACTGTGGACATGAAACGACCATTTTAGGTAACCGTACTGCAATCATTCCACCTATTCCAAAACCTTTTGTATTCTTTTCCGGTGAGAAAACCCTCGTTATCCTCACAACACTTCCCATTCTCCTCTGTACACAAAACCATTGTCGTCTCTTTTCTTTTCATGCTAAAAAAACCTATTCCAGTTTGTTCATGTTTATCATATCCTTCTAATCTTAAAAACACACAACCATGGTTACAACATGTTGAAAGGTAAAGACCAAAAACCCCAATACCGCAAATGACCCTGTCAATTTGTCGGACTCCGGTAATGTGTTTGATTTTCGCCATAACTGTGTCTACCATCTTATTCATAGTAAAATAATCTAAAAAATTGGATGCTATACGTATCATAAAGTTGTCAAAGGACTTCACACACTTTTCGAATGATATAGTGTTTGTGTAGCAACTATTCAGTTGTTGTGCCTCACATAACGTTTGCGACTCAATACTGCAAACGTTATCAGTATTTTTTGTTAATTTGTTGTTGAATGTAATATATCAGTTGATGGGTTGAACATTATTTGTATCGATGTTGAATGTTGAACGTTATCTGTATTTGTTTGTCAAAAATAGTTGTTGAATGTAACTCAAACATAAAAAATCTGATTGTTGTTGAATGTAGCAACTTGTTATGTTGTTTGAACAATATTTTTGGTTTTCCATGAGTGTGTTGAATGTAACACGTTGTTAGACTTTTCTAATGTTTGTTGTTATATTGTTGTTGAATGTAACATATTAGTAGTATATGGGGGCACATAGTATGTCGGTTTCCATATTCTTGTTTTTCAAATCTATGTCACCATGTTGAATGTAACAATTTACTTTTTTGTGCCAGATGACTTTTTCCCATGTTGGGAAACACAGAAGGAGGCATCCACAAGCTCCCCTGATGGTCTTAACGGTAGCTATATGCTCTTTTGACTTTTTCTCTCATTTTTTTGTGAGTTTTTAATTCTTACATGTGTACCAATGTATTGCTAGATTCCTAAACGTCACAGATCGAACAAACACGTAATGTTCCTTCACCGAGCAATAATCGTGCTAGGTACTGTTCAAACCTATTGCAATTCCAGTCGCTTGTCTTCCTTTGATTGCGAGGCACTTTGAATTGTTGCGTAAGACACCATTTTGGCACACTATATCAGTATTGCTATCCATTAACTTGGGTGTCAATTCTTTCATCAAACTAGAAGGCTTGATCACGAAAATCATTCGCTCGTACAGTCTGCGTAGGAAGGCTTTCGCTCTTGGGTCAAAATTCGTTGAATTCACCCCAAATGACGTGCAATTAATATTAGTTCTAACACTTGGTACCGTCACAATGCCCCCCCGTTATGCAAAAAAATATGACTCCGCCCTGCTCTGACACCAAAAAATACATACAAACAGAGTCAACATTGTTGAACTAAGGGCTGAGATGTTTAAGGTAGTTTATAGTGATGCCTCAGTTGATGTTGAAAATATTGTCTGGCTTGTTTGTTTACATCTCACGACAACCTACTTCTTTGCGAATAAAGGTTAGTATGTTAGTGTGTCTGATCTGGTACTTGTTGAGGACCTCAATGTTATGTCTACATATAACTGGGAGGAACGGATACATTCGAACCTGAAGTCGTCCATTAAGGTTGGATACTAAAATCCCGCTGCAGTCATCAGTTATGTGCTAGCATTATAGGTTAGGTGGACTTGTACTACCACTAAAAAATTGGTTTCTTTACATTTTTTCACTTTCATGTTGTTATTGATGTATGTTCTTGTAGTTTTGGTTGTGCGAGCATACAACCTTGACACCAGCTACCCCTGATGAGAGTCGTCATGTCCCACGTTGGGCAAGATAGAATATGATTACACTTATGAGTGCAACATCTTAACTGCAATTATCATCTTTGAGTGATTCTCAGGTATATATTTTCCCACTAATGTTGAATATCAATGTTTGAAATATATCACCTTATTTGTTTGTTGTTGATTGTAACCTCCCACTATCCCACTTATTACAAAATAATGCTACAGGTCATGGAGAGAGGTATTTTTTAATCTGAAACTAAGATTCAATGTCACACCCCACCTTAGACACTCGTCATGCGGGGCCGGCGTGACGACAACACAACAACACACTGAACGCCAAACCAACTAGGAAACAACATCACATATTACACTCAATCAACTAACACATTACAATATGCATACAATACTATACAGTTTATTATACAGGAGATACATAATCTCTCATAAGGTTCACCTCTGACAGCTCAACTAAAAACTCTCAAATGACTCCACTTAATGCCAGTAGGGGACTGACTCCTATACTGTTGTACCTGCAAGTGTACTGTCTTCTTAGTAAACACATTTTATAATAATAATAATAATTCATTCTACCACATCTAAATAGATCAAGCGTAAATATATAAACATCACATAGCTAGTAAAATCCTTATAATATAAGCAGTGAAAATAAAATAACAAGTATAAATTTCCATTCAAACCCATCCGATATATAATACCAATCACCATATAAAATAAATCTCCAAATATAATAAATTTAAACACCATATCTCAAAACACCACACCACTACACCACTCATTGCCTAGCCATAGTGATCGTTTAACCTCACGATCGAGAGTTGCAACGGTACCGTAACTATCCGTAGGATATGCTTTCCTAACGGACCTAACTGCATAGATCACCGCCTACCGGACGTCTTCGGAGGCCATAATATCAATCACCATAATAAATATTCATCTGCTGGATCACCCTCCGGACAGACCATAATATGAATCACCACCTGCCGGACTATACCTCCAGACAGGTCATAAACTATGGTATAGTCCAATCAAATCACAATCAATATCCATCTGCCGAAACACCCTCCGGACAGACCATAATATAAATCACCACCTCATCAATATCATCAAAATCACCAACGTCCACCTCTTTTTCGCAAAACCAACTTTTAAATCCGAAAATCATATTTTTCACCTTTGTTTGAAAAACCGTCTAATTTCAACGAAACTATTTTTCTCCTTTATTTTTAGAAAACCATGCATTTTTAGAAAAACAGATATTTTCCACTCTCTTTTAAAACCATCAAGTCCAACGAAAATCCTTTTCAACTTTCTTTTAAAACCAACATAATTTAATGAAAATCCATTTTACCAACTCACCCAAAACTTGCTTGATCTACTTCATTTTTTTTAAAAGCATCTAATTTAAATATAACAATTTCCTATCATATATAGATATAAAAATAGTTTGACAAGAAGATAGTACACTCACCTGATATTCCGCTTTTCAAAAGCTCCACCGACTAACTGCTACTGAACTTCCGATAATTGTGAACCCGCTCCCAATCGGTTGTCGACCTCAACACGAATTCCTTGATTTTTGCTTACTGCTGCCCACCGCCTAAGTGGACGATCCACCGCCTAGGCGAACGAGCTCCTTTACAGTTCTGAGTTACACACTGACGACCCTCCGCCTAGGCGAGAAACTTCCGCCTAGGCAAACTTTCTCTCATTCTGCACACTGATCTACCACCGCCTAGGCGAACTTTCCATCGCCTAAGCGGACGCTCCTCCTCCCTTCTGCTCTGTTTTGTTAATTCCAGCCGACCACTCTCTCTTTCCTCACTAACTCCGGTAGTCACCACCACCCATGGCCCACACACAAACACAACACACACAAACCTCACAACCATACATCCATACTCACAAACATCACCACCCCCGCCCATAAACCGCAACACACACACACACACAACAAACACATACACATATGTAATGCTTCCTCTCTCTCTAACCTACCTTCACCGCCGGCCAAACTCCAGCGACGCCCTCACAACCAAATGAACGCATAAAACACACACCCACACACACCCCTTTTACTGACCATCACCGGAGCAGTCACCACTACCGGAGAACGGACAACACACACATACCCACTTCTCTTTCTCTCTCTCTAATCCTCACTTACTATCGGCCCAAAAATTTGAACAAAACAACATCCACACACACATACATGGAAACACACACACACACCTCCCCATCACAGCATCACCAACGAAAATAAAAATGGGGAACACAAACAAAACAAGTACACACACACACACACACGCAACACATACACACAACGAAACCCACAACTCACCGCCGGCGAACCCCACACGATCGGCAACATAACCCACCGGCGGATCTCTCTTTCTCCGTCACTTTCTCTCTCTTTTCTCGATTTCTCTCGATCCTTCTCCCTTTTCTCTTATGAATGTATGTATGCATGTATGTGTGTGTGTGTGTGTGTATATATATATATATATATATATGCTGACAAATGAGGGCCGACCAGGTGGCCCTCATTTCCACCACTCCTATCTATCTATCTATCTATCTATCTATATAATATATAAAGAATTTGCACAATTCTCCCCCTTTTTTATTTAAAATTTTAATTAGACCCATTCTCATTTTAATGTTTTGAAAAAATTACAATTTGATTCCCCAAATTTTAAATTCACATAATTAATTTACACCATCCGCCCCAATATTTTTGAAACATTATACAACGCGATTTAAATTATACGCATATCAAATATCGGGGCCTTACATTCAACTTGGCATTTTTTTGCCAGTACATGGAGACAACGAAGACAGGACGGGAAAAAATTGTAAGTTGCTTAAGGGTAAAGAGAAAGTGGATACCCCTTAGGACTTTCCCAGTTTTGATCTTAATATATCGCAATAGTTCAGCTAGGATGTTACCAAATGTTGTGGCGGATTGCAAAATTTGACTGAACTTCTTGAGCGCAATCACCAACTTACAACCAGGGTCGAATATTTGAAGGAATAGAGAAAAAATCTAAATACCAAATACAAGAGAAAAATTAGTAAGTTGAACGAAAAGATAACAGTGATGAAGGCCGAAAAACGGAGATTGGGAGAGGTGTTAGTTGAATTTGAAGTTCATGTTGTTACGCAGAAGGAAAAACATGAATGAGAAAAGGAAAAGATTGTGGACCAACTTGTTGAGGCTGTTGTCCACAACGTAACACAGAAGGTTGAGAAGAAAAAAAATACTATGATGATTATGTCAATGGCATGGAGGAGTTTTATGAGTATGAGTTTAAAAAAAAAAAAGACAAAGTCATTGTCCAACAGGCACATGAGATAGCATGCCGTGATGATTCGGAGTTAGCGTCACTTTCAAAGTTGCCAGTGACAAAGAGGGTTATGAGATCAAAAACTCAGCTGAAAACTCCAACATCGATCGTAAAAAATGTGTAGAGTCAGGTGAAAAAGGGTGAGAAGGGTGAAGGGTCGGTGCATGAGTACGAACTTCTTGTAAAGAGACAGAGATTGCGAAAAGGTCCGAAACAAAGCCTTGTCGCCGACATTATTGTGCATCCTTCGCAACCTCACAAGTCACTGCCAGCACCAGTCGATCCGAGCATCTTGCCCCCTAGAGACAGTCTTGTTGCACGGTTATTGAGTGACGAAGACAGGGAACAACTTGAGCTGATTATGAAAACGGAGGGCCGATAGTGAGTCTCCGATTTTGCATTCTTTGATGTCATTCATTACACCGTGACATGCTCAAAACACATCAATTTTTATTTTATTTTTGCCTTTCACAACGCATTTGTTTGGGGTGGCGAGTGGCCAGATGCTCAAGTCTCGTTTTTAGATATCCTTGTGCTTCTGTGGGAAGATCAACTGTATATTCCACCTGTTGTGTTCAATATGTGATCAATAGGTAATAAATGGATGCATGGAGCAGATATGGGTTGAGTAGTCGCATATCACCATCGATTTGTCAAATCTATCGTTCTTTGTCAATTGTGCATGTTGGGTGATGAGAATATTACCAATACATGTCTTAAAACACTTAATTTTGTGTGTTTGTGTGACTTAACCTAACCCCAACAATGTATTTTTTGTATTTGGTTGCAGACTTGGATTGTCTATTACTGTACAATTGAGCTTGAAAAAATATTGAATCCCAACAGCATTCAGGTGTTCACGTCTAATGTCTGGTATGTACACTTCCCCATCAACACAGAGGGTGAAACGTTGACTGGGGATCATTGAACATTTCTTGTTTGTGACATAGAACAATCAAGATGGAGTTATTACAATTCCATAAACCTGCGAGGGCCCAGGATGGTTAATCAGTTTTATAAGAATGCACAAAGATTAGTAAGTTTTGTAATACATTATCCACTTTGGTTTGATTTCGTCTGCACAAAAATATACTTATACATAACTTCTTTACTTTCAGATCACGTACGTAGACACTTTATTGGCAGACAAAGTTAGTCAATATCGTCTACAAGGCGCTGAAATCAGTAATGTGAATGAAGTACCCAACCAAGGTGTGTTCACATAAGTATCTCCCCCAGTCCCTCACATTCAACAAATTGGACATCTTGTTCCCTTCTCTAGCATTAAACTTTATATCATACTGATGCACTGTATATTCTTGACCAGTGTTGACTGTGGAGTGGCAATAATCTATGTTATGAAACAGATATACAGTTCTGAAGATATCAATGTTAACTTGGGATTGCCTGAATTCCTTAAGGAATGCGTCGTCATCATCCATAACTTCCTTGATGATCCTTCACGTTCATGGACCCTTGACTTTTACCACACGCGAACAAACCACAATGCTAAACCATGAAAAAAACACTTCTCCCTTCTCACAAAAATATTGTTTAATCTATGTTTGGTGGAAAAAACATAATATTTTCATTTTTTTTTTTCTGTGGATGAATATTTTTTATTGTATTCTTTGAAATATGCACATATGCTGTTATGCTGTTATTTTTGTTTGTTGCCGCTTGTATATACATTGCCTAACTACAATGTTGAATTTAATATAGTTGTTGAATGTAACATTGTGCTTGTTGAATGTAACAATGCTTACATTGTTGAAAATGTTCCTCTTTTATGTTGTTGAATGCAAATGATATATGTGTTGACAGTAAAATTACTCACGTTAGAATCCACATTGCCAAAAAATTGTGTTGAAAATTGGTAATATGTAATGTACCATTACCATACATGTTGAATGTTAACCTAAAACAAAAATACACAATAAATTTTGTAATATAAATATTAAACCCTACCGTGTTGAATGAAACCATAGTTAAATATGTTAACTAATTGAATGTAAAAACCTGTTTTATGTCAAACCAATGTTGCATTCACAATGTAGAATTAACAAAAACATCTATTATTGCCGTGTTGAAAGTAACATCAATGATTTCATCTAAAAAATACAATGTGAAATGTAATGGAACTTCTATTATTGACGTGTTGAATGTAACATCAATAACTTCATTTAAAAATTTTGTTTTTATTTAAAAAAAATATAAAAATAAAATTCAACTGTCTACCCTTGAATCCAAAAATTTCATCAATATAACTCTATGTTACAGCATTGGGTCTTTGCATGTCCTTCTGTTGTCTCCCTCAATTTTTTTTCGCATTTCCCATATTTTCTCTCTTTTATTTCACCTCTTGATGGTATTCTTACTTTTTTCGGCTGATCAGGTTGTTTCATTGACAATGATGGTAATATAACTGCTTTGTTCTCAACCCACATAGGTCGTTCCATTATCGGTATTGCGATATACCTCTTGAATATGTATTCATGTGCTGGTAGACCGCTTTTGTTAATCACTGTACAACCGTGTATGCATGGGAATCCCTTTATCTATCATTGTCTGCATGAAGATGATTGTCCCACCTTATCAACTAGCACTATTGGGGAAGAATGAATCTTGTAAAATCAATCGCTAGATGAGCTGATGCTCTATGTTCTTTCTCCATTAATCAGTTCGCACAACTAATTTTCTCAGAACGATGTGATCTCACCATCTATACTTTTTTATTCTTCTCTCCTATCGGACATCAAATCCATCCACCGTATTATAATTTTTTTCAAATCAATAATATTGCGGGCAAGTAACGATATTCGCTTACCCAAGAACTGAAACATTCTACCATGTTTGGTGTCATTTCACTGTATCGTTTCCCTAAAAAAATGCAAATCTGAATTTCATTGCGAAAAGATCGTGCATAAATCTTTTAACTTTTTCTCCCCCTTCATAAATTATCTAATCGTACAGTATTTTGTAAACTTCTAGTATGTGCGCATTCACCAACCCATTCAATTTCTGAATCATTAATTCCTTGAATGCGATATTTCTCTCAGCCATTGCAACCCTTAGATTAATCTTTAAGTGAAGAAGGCAGTATGTGTGGTGACAATGTAGGAATACATTCCGTACTCCCTCTAATATTTCGTTGTGCCGATCCGATATAAATGTGATCACGAGATCCGACACGATAATCTTTTTGAACTCAAACAAAAACTAGTTCTAATTCTCGTCATTTTCTGCATTAACGATTACAAATGCAATTGGAAACATTCCTGCAAAACAAACTAGTCGCAAAACTTATCATGTGCGCATTTGTATGGAATGTAACAAATGTTAAATGTAACAATGTTACATGTAACATTAACTATGTTCAAAAAATGTTATATGATACGGTGAATATAAATACTTATTGTATGGAAAACAATTACCTTCGTTACCATCTTTTGCCGTTGCAGCTAATAAATTTCATTTATATCGGCCAGTAATAAATATTCCATCGAGAAACACCATCGGTCGACAAAAACGAAACCCATAAATACATGCTTGGAATGCGACAAAAAGATGTCTAAAATGTCCCGTTTCATCATCATAAACGAGTGTAACATGACTTCTAGGGTTTATCTGTCTACACTTATCAGCACACCACCGTAATTGGTAATATGATGATGAATAATTCCCAAACACATTATTTCGAGCCCTTTCAACACCAATCCACGCATTACGATATGAGATCTCGAGACCATATTGCCTCTTGAAATTGTCAACAATATCAGTGAGGCATTTTTGGGTTCGTACGCAAGTCATCAGTTAAGCAACTAGAAATAATCTCTGAACTCATTCGTTTATTTTTGTTTGTGTGGAAAGTAGCCCTACATGTGTGTTCATTTACCAAATTCGGATGTAGAATATACCATTTTCATGCATCACACGTCTGTGCACAAATCATAAGCATTTATTTTTCTCTCTTAGTGCACATGCAGTTGTCACACGCATTTTCTCATTTTTCAAGTAACAAAAATTGAACTCAATCTCAATTGCATATTTTGTCAACACATTTTGGAATTCGCTTGTTTTGCCTCTAAATTTTTGTCTTTCTTCTTGGATACCATTAGCCCACTGGGATGACAATAATAACCTGTCATTACTTCCTTGTAGTGTGTTGTCATAACTACTTATGTAGTCAAGTTTATTTTTGTTGTGGCCACTAATGTTTACCGGAACAGTAGCGCTTGTTGATGCATCATTTGATCCACTTGAATCATTCAGTCTTCTTTGGAACAACATCTCTTCGAACAACATCCACTTGAATCATTCAATCTTTATATGGGTTGTTAGCAACATCTCTTCGAAATCGTTTTGGTCGTCAAGCATGCAGTTAAGAGACCGTGCAATGTGTGTGGCAAATCAAATTCTTTATTTCTGGCCATTTGTTGACAATCTTATTAGACAACTCCCTAATGTTGTTGTTGTTTCTAATCCTCAATACTATGGTCACTCTCTCGTACTTGCACAAACATGCAATTGAAAAGTACTCCCTGATAACGTACCAAAAAAAACAATATTTAATCTATCTAATTCTCCCCTCTTCCCCGCAGTAATTCTTTGGACCAACATGTATAATTAAATCCTATGGGATAAGTTGAAAAACAATTTGGTGTTGTAGTAACTTTTTGGAGTAATTTATATTTGTGTTCATGTTATCCTACTATTCCCCACCATTTATTTTGACATATTCCATTGCGCTATTATTAAGTTTCAAGCCCTCGTATCTAATCCACACGAATTGGGTTTTAGGTGTGACAAAGTTAGTTTTTTTTCCTTTTATGCAATGAAACTTCAACACCTTCATGTAATCACAACAAATATCATCTTACATGAATATATATTGAATTCAACATTCCCCAAATAATAATCTACACACTTAAGAATTGTATTTTATTTCCATCCTATTGGAATGTAAATCATTAATCTTTGTTCAAAACGCTTAAATCTTCAACGATTTAGGTTTATTATCAAATATAATGTAAATCAAGACTTAATATGTTTCCAGAGTTATAGATTATATTACATCACATTCTATAAAGAAATCACTTAAATCTCGAAACTAGTACACGAGAAAGGAGGGGATGATTATGTTTTTTTGGCAAATAAATTAGGGGAGGGATTTGAACTTTAAACCTTTCACTAGGGAGATAGATTAGATACCCACTAAGCTAGAAGCCATGAGATAAAAAAGAGAGGATGAATCTTAACTTGGTTGCTAGGTTGAATAAAAAAATGACGTAATGTCTCCAAGTAGGTCTTACCACCAAATCACCCTTATTAAAAATTCAATCTACATATAGTTTAAGTGGCAAGACACACTTAAGATAAAGTAATTGAGAGGGTCTCTGTAAGATCAAAGATTCGAACATGCAAAAAATATTTGTTAGGAGGGACAGTCATGCATCGAACGAGTTAGTCATTCATCTTGTGTGAGTAGAGATACTCGTGAATATAAAAAAAAATAAAAAAAATAAATTAAAAATAAACAAATAAATAAATAAATAAAATCTGATATTTGGCCAATTTCGATTAGTGCATTTTTCCATGAAAGGAAGTTGTACATGCATGTCTTTGAAGTCTATTACTTAAACATTAAACTCTTTCTGTTTCAAATTAATTATTCTATTTTTTTTTATTTTTTTTTAAATATTCCAAAAATTAATTGTTATCTTTTATTTTTTAACAATATTATTTACCACTTTTTTTCTAAAATAAGCCATCATTCAAATTTCAATATATTTAACTAATTCAATTCTATTCCCAATAAAAAAAAAAAAAATATATATCCTCTTTCATTTGACAAATAACCATAAAGTTTTAAGGATCCCCTTGTCATTTCGGTCAAATAGCATTTTATTTCCTTTTTATATAAAAAATTACTGAAATTAAAATTTTATTGACAATTTTACCCTTAATAATTAAACACTAAAATACATAAATATTCCTTTAATTTTTTTTTTTTTTTTATTTCTCTCCATCTACCTTTTTCCTCATTTTCTTCTCCATTGAGTAGCCACCTCCGGCTCCAAGCACCGACGGTATACATGTTTATATATACACACACATATAAAGAAAGAGAGAGATTGTGAGAGAGAAAAAGAAGAAGAAATGGGAGGGAGGTTTGACTACAGGGGTGCCGACGGGGAACTAGGGGGTTGGGTGCCCGGGGGGAATAAGAGGGTGTTGGTGATTTTTTATTTTTTTTTAAATCACCAATTCCCCCTTAAATTTCGCGCCTCCCCACCCCCCGGCACCCAACCCCCTAGTTCCCCGTCTCTCCCCTGTGGTCAAACCCCCCCTGGTAAAAAAAAGAAAAAGAATTGGGATAAGAGTATTTGTTTCTGTAATTACGAAATACTAGGGCTGGATTATTGATTTTTGAATGATAGGAAAAGTTTGTGATCATTTGTGATATGGAAGGTAAATGACAAAAAGCTTTTCCTAAAAGTATATGCAAAATTAAACATGAGAATAAATTTAGGATAAAAAGATATATATATATATACACACACTTAATAAACAAATAAATGAGTTCGTAGTAATATTCTTTATTATTCATATCCCATTAATTCAGCAGTGGACCACTCCTCCGGTACTACCCACAAGACAAAAATATTACTATCCTCGTGATTGATATGGTGTTTGTCTTTTCATCACCACACCGCAAATAATAATAACAATATGAAATTATAGTTATTATTATAAAATATAGGAAAAATTACATTTTAAACTCTCTAAATATTGATATTTTTCTATATGGTCACTCTCCGATTGAGCGTTTCATTTTAAACGCTCTAGGTATCAACACGTTTTTATTCGATCTTTCTGTAAAAAATTTCATCTAAACTAACAGAATATAAGGGTAAAACAATCTTTTTACTTATTTTTTATTTTTTAATGATTTTATTTTTATTTTTTTTTTCTCTCTCTCTCTCTCTTTCTCTCTCTCTGATTTCACAAGGGGTCAAACACCCCCTCAACATGGGGTAAAAACACCCTCGTAACAGGGGTGTCACCCCTGTTACGGGGGGTAGAATCACCTCCATAACAGGGGCCGACGGGAGAAGTGAGGGGGGGAGAGGGAGAGAGGGGGGAAGGAGGGAGAAGAGAGAGAGAAGTCAAATAAAAAAAATATATGTTAAAAAAGATTAAAAACTGTAAAATGACGATTTTGCCCTCAAAATTCGGTTAGTTTTGACATAATTTTTTACGGAATGACCGAATAAAAACATGTTGATACGTAGAGGGTTTAAAATTAAACGTTCAAACGGAGAGAGACCATATAGAAAAATGTCAATACCTATAAGGTTTAAAATGTAATTTTTCCTAAAATATAAATAAAAGATTTTTATTATTCGGTTCTAGTAGATTCTTAAAAAAATCAATTAGTAAACATAATTTTTTAGCCCTCAAATAATGTTTACTAACTAGGTATTTATAATTTATTTTACTTGTTACTTTGTCTAAAATTGCAAACTTTTCATATGATTTGCAAAATATCAATCAATTTTTTTTATCCATTTTTTTAGGGAAAAAAAAACACATATATTTATCCTATTTAAAAAAAAAAAAACTTTTATTCTTTTTTTTTTTTAAATTACGAATACCTCTATTTTAATATATATATATATATTAATCCTAATTTTTTTTTAAAATTACGTTCACTCCTTCATACACCCACCCCACTGGCCACACTCCCCACCCACCCCCTCTGGCTTGCTTCGTCTTCTTCTTCTTCTTCTCTCTCTGTCTCTCTCACACACACAATAGATCCCTATCGGAGCACAGATCTGGACGGATATGTGCTCCAAGTATAGATTTGTCGCGGGTCTGTTGAGAGAACAAGAGAGAGAAATAGAAGACAAAGAAAAAGAAGTAGGAAGATGAGGCATTGGTGAAGGGTGTGTCAGCGGGTGCGTGGTGAGAGAGTTAAGTTTTTTTAATTGTTTTTAAATTATTAAGTGTAAAATTATCGTTAAAGTTACAATTTTAGTAATTTTCATCTAGAGGAAAATTGAATAGTGTTTGATCAAAACGGACATGGGGTTAACCAGTATTTCACAAATGATGGGAGAAATTTGTGATTTTAGACAATATAATATAGGAGATAAATAGAAAATACCCTTTTCTAAATAGTCTTTAATTTTTCTTAAACCATTATCCTTGTATGTTATCTAATTTATAATAGATTTCACACTCGATAAAAAAAAAAAAAGGTCAAACGTCATTTATTAACCACCAATTATGGAAATAAATGTCAACTAAAAAAACTCATTTTTTGAATGTTCACAATAGATTAAATTCATGAAAATTATATTTCATCCTCTTTATTTCGGTATCCATAATGATTATTTTTTAGTGAAAAAATTCAAAAAGGAATATTCACTAAAAATGGTTAGACGTCACGTCCTTAATAGCCCACCAATTACGAAAATAAACATCTACAAAAAAATAAAAAAATAAAAAAAAAATCATAATTTTTGTGAGCATTCACAATATATTAAATTCATGAAAATTATACCATTTTAATTTTCACAATTTTCATTTGATATCCATATTGATTATTTTTAATGAAAAAAAAAATATTCCAAACTTAACTTTCATTAGAAATGGTCAAACTTCATTAATAATCTATCACATTATGGAAATAAACAAACATAATGCATTTTGTTAACGTTTACAATGGATTAAATTCATGAACATGATATTATTTTAATCAATATTTCATCATCTTCATTTTAATATCAATATTGATTGTTTTTTAGTAAAATAAAATAAAAAAATAAATGTTCACTAAAAATGGTTAAAAATTACTTTAATAATCCACCAATTGACCGACGGGACTCTTTTCGTCATTTTGTCCATTTAATCCCTAATTGGTCAACTAGCTCAGTTTTCACTTCTTATTTTAATCCACACATATTATTTAAAATATTTTCACACCCACCCACCAACATAGACACACACATCACAATTATAATAATTTAAGAAATGCGAAGCATCGGTCACCCTAACAAAATTAGCATATTTAAATTTTAGAAAATTTGACATACCATGATCATCTTTGAGAGTAATTAGTGTGTGTACCTTTGGTGGATTGTTGATTTCAAGCTTGGTGTCATTTGAATCCACTATTTTTCCTTTTGCTTGATTTATCTCTTTGATTTCCTCTTTTCCTTGATTGGCTCTTTTCTAGATTGGTTCATTGACAATTTTCTTGCCTTTGTTTGGTGCAATTAGCTGCTTTGTCACCACTTTATACATAGTCTTTCTCTGGTATTGATTTCTCGCCTTTGGTTGAGGATAGGTATCAGTCCATATCATGTATTGAACTTTCTGCTTTTTAAACCTTATGTTTTACATATACTGAGTCTTCCTCATCGGTGTATTGAATCTAGACTCCTTTATTGGCATGTAATATTTATAGTATCCTTTTGATTGTTCGAATCTCCGATTAGTACCTACATAAAATTTTTCTCTCTTTGGTATCCAGATATTTCTCGATCCGACGGAGTAACCATGCAACAAATACCAAATTTTCTCAAAATGATCATGTTTCTCACAATAAAAACACTTAGCATTATTAGTACATTTTTTTGGATAACTAATGTTCCGTACAGGAGCACGATATCGATGGTGATATTGAAGAGTTGCTTTAGCTGTTATTGACTTTTCAAACAAATTTAGTTTTCTCAATATCCTTGAATTTATTCATTACTTCATCAAGCTCGTTTTGAGCCTTTTCAAGTAATAGCTTAGTTGAACTAACGTTTACCTCTAGCCCAAAATTCTTCTTATGCATAAATTCAAAATTATTCTTAAGAATTTGATACTCATTTTCAACCGAATAAATTTTCACACGAACTTTATCAAGTTCACACCTCGTATTTTCCAACTCAATGCTCAAGGTCTTATTTAAAATTTCAAGATTTTTCTTTTTAAAATCATTTTGCTGAAAATCATAAATATTAGTTTTCAAAACTTCATTCTCTTCTTTAAGAGACTCGATTTTTTCATGCAACTTACCAATTTAAGATAAAGCATTTGCAAATTCAATAGTTTCAAAATATTTGTCCAAATTCTTTTTCTTAAGAGACTTCGTAGTACTATTTTTATTTTTATTTTCAAGAATTGCAATCTTTTGCCCAAGTTTAAAACTTTCTTTTAAAAAACATAAGTAAGGGCAATCAGCGTCGCAATAGTCTTATCTGCATCCTCATTATCACGAATTCTACCATTTTTGCTAACAAATGACTATCAGAAGAAGTGAGAGACTCTACAATAGTACACGTGATATCATGATCAATGAACTCCATGTAATCGCGTTTAACAAGACTTTGAAGTATATCGAGTTAAAATCAGCTCTGATGTCAATTGTTGGTTGAGTGACCTATCCAAGAGGGGGTGAATTAGATAGTTATAAAAATTTGAATAATTAAAACTTTCAACACTTAATTTATCAAATAATCAATTTATCCTAAATCAATTATTATCTTCGTTACGCAGCGGATAAATATTTATATTTTAAGTGTACACCTAAACAAAATGTAAAGAATAAGAACAATGCAGCACACTAAGATATATCTTGGTTCAGTAAGTTAGCCTTGCCTAATCCAGTCCTTCGAGCTCCACGGAGATTCGCAACCTCTAAACCCTTGGTTTCTTTAACGATAGGAACCAAACCCTCATAACGATTCTTTTTCCAAGCTCAAAATCAACCAATTTTTCTTTTTCCAGGCTAAGAAAGAACCTTATCTTTTTATCAGATTAAAGATTAATCTAATTCTATTACAGGAAGAATCACAACCTAATTTTTTTTACAGGTTAAAGATTAAATCTCACTACACTCACAAGTGTCATTTTTCCAGGTAAGGATTGAACATTTACAATTTACTAAAAAATAATTCAATTTCAGCAAGAATCAAAACTTAGTTCTTTTCAAGAAAAAAGACAACCAAACCTTTTTATACCTTAGGATAAAGATTAAACCTCAATATTTTTCATAGGAAAAGACTAAAACCTCACTACCCTGGCTAGACACCGACCCAATTGTATCTAATTCACTCAAAAAAAATAAAAAATTATGAGTTGCTTTTCACTTGAAGTTTCTACTACCTCAAAACAATTATACTTGATTAATATCTCGAAATTTATTACGTGATAGAATTAAAGTGAGGCAAATTAATATCTGGCTAATAACAAGTGTGGGTAGCACAAAATATAACATATAACCAGATAATAACACAAAATCATTTTAAAAAGGTTTTTATGCTCTTAAATTTGAAAACGATTTTTTCAACGATCTTAAATCTAAGCAATCAACAGTAATATGAAATCTAAATTAAGAATAATAACTTGGAAATATCTTACCAGAAAAATACCAAAGAATGAAAACAAGATCGCAAGATAGCATAAATCTGTGACACCTATTCAATAGTGCTTTAGCTCAAGAACTTTTAACACAAATTCTCTCTCAAATAATCTTAGCAGAATGACAACTTTCAAAAAAGCTTAGGAACTGATAGTTCTTAACAATTTTTATCCAATTTTCGCTGGTCTATATATATAAAATAAGATCAAGCATTCCAATAGTTAGTTTTAAAAAGATATGCCTCTAAAAGGCACCTATAGACCCCATATATCATATTCATTCAATTATGATGTATTTCACTTAAAAATAACTTTTAAAACTTTCAATTAAGTCTATAAAATATTTTTTAAGCATCAATCACAAATATAAGAAGTATTTAGTTGCTAAAATTGAGAGAATCTTTATTTATATGGACCAAATTAATAGGGATATCAAAGTATATGTACCATATCTTTAGTAGATTCAAATCCCCTGAAATACTCCATTGGAATCGTCGAAAACGGCTAGTAACAGCTAGTTTTTTACCGAAATCCCAAATTTCTCAAAATCTCAATTGAAATAGTCGATTGACCGAACCCTGCCCTGTCAGTTGACCGATTAATTCAGCGTGCAAACCTGGCCAGAACCATATAGGCAGTCAGTTGACCGAACCCCCCACCATTGGTTGACTGATCAATTCAGGGAGTTTTCCCAGCCAAACTACACCACAATCGGTTGACCGATTGCTTGCCAATTGGTTAACCGACTAGTTCAAAGACTTTTCTATTTCTGGCCTTAGATTCATCGGTTGACCGATTGATGCAGGATCTTCACATTTTGCTCTGAAACCTCATTATTTCAATTAGTTGACCAATTCTTTTCGGATCAGTTGACCGATTGATGTTGGTTGGTCAATTCTTTCACCAATATTTGGTCCAAAACTCATTGTTTAATTCAATTAACAGATTACTTTTCGCGATTAACTAAATTGACCCTAAATTTCAACTTTAAACATGATTTACAGTTAGGTCAATTTTTATTTTTTAATTTCACATAGGAGCACAAATTTTTAAACACTAATTAACATCCTAAAAATCATCAATTCAAACACACAAAAATATAACTCATTTAATAGTGTCGTATGTGATCCTAATTCGAGTTGCATTAAGAGTATAAGAGTATTGAATTGTTTTCATCTAATTTCTTCAGGATCTTCAACATTCTTCATTTCTTCATTGTTCATCTTTGCACCCTTAATATTTTCTTCATGACATATTCAATATAATCAATAAATGGAACTCTTTTTCTGAAACACTCAACAAACACATTAGTTTCACAAAAAATATCAATATTTAATTATTCATCAAAATTTCGGGATCAACATTAGTGAATGTTCACTACTACGAAAAATCATTATCTCAACATGTTAACGAGATTTAGTGTGAATAGAATCTATTCAACTTCAAATATATTGAACATTTACTAAATTGAATCATGCGAGTTAGTATTTTTGGAATGATACTATGTTTTTAATCTTACTGTTGGCATGACATTTTGACCACCTTTCCCACAAAACAATTATTTTGATTTTTATGATTTACTCTATATATTTTGTTATTTTATTTTCATTTCATTTTATTTTGATTTTGAAAAAATAGAAAACCAAAAAAAAAATAGAAAAAAATAAAATAAATATAGAAGAAATAAAAACAAAAAGAAAAGAAAAGAAAATGGAAGATAAAATAATAAGAGAGAAATAAGAAAGTAAGTGAGAGAGAGAGAGAAGGAAAGATAAGAGAGCGACAGAGAGAGAGAGAGAGAGAGAGAGAGAGAAAGAGGGTAGAGAAGTGGGGCCCAAACTGGGAAAAAAAAAGTAGAAAATATTTTTTTTAATTGCCGCCACGCTTGGACAGCTGCCAAGCGACAACTTTCTACCTAAGCAAGGGTCACACGCAATGCGCGCCCGTTGTCAGTTTTGTCTCTTTCTGTTTTGGTGGTTTTTTTTTTCTTCGTCGAATTTGGACTAGGGTTGCGCAGCTAGAACTAGGGTTTAGGGTTTTTTAGTATTTTGTTTTTCATTCCCCACCTTTCACTATAAATATAACCCTTATTCTCATAGTTCAAATAAATAAAATTCAGATAGAAACTCTTCAAGGACATAAAAATTCAGAGATGAACACTTCAAGAGAGCCAAAATTGAGAGAAAAACCCTTCTAAGAGTCGATTCTTAGAGAGAAACCAATTCTGATGCCAAATATCAGAGAGAAACTCTTTAGGCATTCAGAAATTCAAAGGGAAACCCTCCTAGGAGTCGATTATGAGAAAGAAGCTCATTCAGGAAGCTGCATTCGAGAGAAAAAACTCATTTGTTAGGGATTCTTACTAGAACAGGTACACTTTTTCCTTTAATATTAATTTTATTTTCATCATTTTGTTTTATTGCAATTTGAATTCTTATAGATTTAATTCTTTCATCCGATGATTTTATGAAAACGTCAGGACGAAATTTTTCTTTTTGGGTTTAGCCTTCGAGTGTGAGACGGTGACTTCTTTTTATTTATTTATTTAGAATTTAAATACTCTCGTTATTTATGTTGTTTTTACACTTAAATTCATATTTAAAAATCAATAAATAAATTATTTTGTAAGAATTAATTCCTACAAACCTTAGAGCGAACCCAATGATTCAATAAATTGAATGAGATATTTCTCCATCGACAATTTGATTATCCAAATAAAGTAGAATTTAAAAATAGTCATTTCAGGAAATCCTTCTTGTTAAGTCGTTTTGTTGGATCCCGCTTAAGTCTTAAAGGAATTAATTTCGACAAAACTTATTTCTGTGACATTCCCTTGATTCTCATATTCATAGGATTTAAGAGAATGTCAAATCGAAACTTCTTTAAATTAATTGGACAAATTAAGAAATTCGGCATTCCATGACACTGCATTCATATAGAAAGTAATGTAATATTTCATACCGCTTTACATGTTGTCTTTTGTATCACTTAGAAAATATTTAGATTGATTTGCCTAGTTAAATTAAAAAATTCCATTGAAAACATATATAAAACTCCTCCGGGGGATCATCTTTGTCAAATCCCTCAATATTTAATAAGAAGTCAAACCAGTGGAACATTCCAAAAAAATTTCCTATCTAAAAACACCAAAAAATAGTTTATAAGAATGAAAAGATTTTCAAAATAAAATAAAATATTCGGGCTTAAACTAATTGAACTTAATTGAATATAAAGTACCATTTTCGGACGGGTGTCTTGAGATGTCTAACACCTTCTCCGAGCGTAGCCCCGAACTCTTAAATGAATCTTTAGTTTGACCTTGTCATTGGAGTCAAATTTACATAGGTCTTTTAAATTGTTTTTCCAAAAATAATTTAGTGACCTCGCACACCTATTAAACCCAATGCTAGGTGAAAACTCTTTATTTTTAAAATGGCATAAGTACTTTTTGAGAAAGCTGACAATTTAACAAATCTCTTCTCCTTTATGCTTTTACCATTCCATATTCTTTTCATCTTTTAGAAAAAAGGAGAGCGTCACTTACTACATGTTCAATTAGAGTGAATGTTCATTGACCTGAGCCATAACTCTATTTTTTCAAGGAGTACGTATTGCGTGCCCCTTATCATGGGCTCAGAATTTTGCAGCAGTATCCGCTTGTGCAGCACCCCTTGTCATAGGTCTTTTAAATTGTTTTCCTAAAAAAAATTGGTGACCTCGCACGCCTATTAAACCCTATGCTAGGTAACGACTCCTTATTTTTAAAATGACATAAGTACTTTTTGAAAAAACTGACGCTTTAACAAATTCCTTATCCTTTACGCCTTACTATTCCATATTCTTTTCACCTTTTAGGAAAAAGGAGAGCGTCAATTAAAGTGAATGTTCATTGATTTGAGCCATAACTCTATTTTTTTTCAGGGAGTATGTATTGTGTGCCCCTTGTCATAGGCTCACAATTTGGTAGCAACATTTGTCTGTGCGGTACCCCTAACGCGTTTGTTGTGTGAGGGCATGCTTGCCTTCTTGTATGATATTGATTGGTTTCGCAATATCTTGGGCTCACTAGGAGAGTAACTCTAACTCTCGACCAGTTTGTGTAGGAGAGGCAAAAGCCCTATTCTCTTTGTTAGGTCCATGACCAGTCACATAATCTCTGAACTTAAACGGGTCGGTATGCCTTGACTCCGATAGGACTCCTTGTTGTGTTGATGTACACCTGTTTGGGAGCTGCATATTAGCGCTAGAACCCTCCAACCATCATGTTTGTTCCTTCTGACCGCCTTGTCAACGCCTTGTAAATACGCGGTCCGTGACACCCTGCTAGCTTGCCAAGCAAACCTACGCATGGATAGGTGTTTACATGCCGGTTTTATTATTTTTTTCTCTTGGGAACCATTCAATGTGAGCCCTTTCTCTATTTATTTTTTTTTTTGGGGGGGGGGGATGGAGGGGGCTCCATTAGTGCTAGTTACCATACAACCCCTGTTTGAGATTCCCTAAACACATATTCAACTCCATAGCGCATAGCTTTATCTAGCTCAGTCCCATATACAGATCTATTAGAGTGACTAAGACCAGTTGCATCTCACCCAAAATATATATAGGGAGGTCGGCAGTGTAGGGGGCATGCTTTAGAAATGGGCTGAACTACTGCTACCTTTGTTGATTGCTCTAGTGCTTCTCCAGCTACACCCCTGGCATTGTATCATCTACTAGTTCAACTTATGCAATATATTCTCGATCCATTCGTCATTGCAATGCCCAAGGCTTTGTCCCATTCTTTCTCTATCTATCCTTATTTCTTTTCTTCTTCTCTTATTATTTTATTTCTTCTTTTTTTCTTTTTTCTTTTTCCTAAAAAATAATAAAAATATAAAATAAAAATAAAAATAATAATAAGCATTTTTAAGGGGCAGACAAAATAGTCATGTCTACACACCTTGACAGATTAATTTTCATTAGTAAATGTTCATGAACAAGTATCAGTGTAATGACACTAATGTGTTATAGGGGATTAGTGAATGTTCACTATCACTTTTGATTAGTGAATTTTACTATTAAACGCTTATTGTATATGTTCACTATAAATGAAATTCATTGATATGTTAATGAATGTCTCAACGTATTATGGAGGTTAGTGAATGTTCAAGGTCACATTTTATTTAGTGAATGTTCACTAATAAGTAGAAAGTGTAGACTTTAAGTGAATGCTTAACCAAAAGATCATTATTAGTGAATGTTAGTACTTACGAAATTAATGTCGCAATGTATTAGTTAATATTTACTATTATACAATATGTTTGTAGACTAATGCGAAAACATTAGAATGGAAGCATAACTTTCGGATTCGGAAGACTCATTTACAACCCGTTCTTTCTTTCTTCTCTCATCGTCAAAAAAAATAGTACTAGAATATTTTACAATAATATCCATACACTCACTAACTAAGGCCACTCAATTTTTTTTTGTAATCTGATAGGAAACCTTAGAGGTATCAACTCATATTTATAGAAAAATTCTCAAATGGTGTGTCTATTCCAATGGGTGTTTACCGAATAGACGTAATTCTTGAGACCACGAAGTACACCCATTCATATAGTGATTATCCATGAAACATGGAGCCCATGTGGACGCTCCACAGATCGACCCAACCCGCTCTATAATCCAATATTGTTTGACTATGAAATAGTGACAAACAGAATTTGATTTTACTTTATAAATATAATCAATATTCAGTATCACTTATGCTTAGCGAATGTTCACTATGGGTTGAAGAGTAACATGATATCATATAATATTCTATTAGTAAATATTCACTAACAACTAGAATGTGTATGATTTCAGTGAATGCTTAACTAATCATGTGATTCAAAATAGTGAATATTCACGTTAAATATAATAAATAAAATACACCATAAATGACTATTCATTATTAGTGAACATTTACTAATCCCAAGTAAATATTATGATAAATAGTAGTATGTTAAGTCTTATTGCTTAGTAAAACTCGAGTTGTTTACTAAATAAATATTTTTCTAAAAAAACATTACTGACAGCAGGCCAGTTTTGTCTTATTTACCAGGGGCGCGGATCCCGACCTTGTGAAGGCCGGGATAATAATTATTATTATTATTATTTTTTATTTTTTTTATTTATGTTTTGGCCTAATAAATTTTTAAAGTTTTCGGTAACTTTGAGTTGAGTAACGGTGGTCTATTGATATTTTAAATAAATCTAATTTTTTTGTGTATAAATTACGTTCAAAACACTCCATAATACTTTTTACAACACTAAAAATGGGCAAGTGGATGAATTTTAAAAAATCGCCAAAGTTGACCAAATGAGCTGTTTTGATAACGGCGAAATTTTTTTCGGCAATTTAGAATTAACAAAAGATTGCATGTCCGTAATAGAAATGAACCAAAATTTTTGTATATAAACTATGTTCGTAACACTACATAACAAAACTTAGAACACTAAAAACAGACTAGTGAATAATTTTTAAATAATTATCAAAGTTGGTCGGATGAGTTGTTTCGATGACGATGCAATTTTTTTAAAAATTTTAAGTTAACGAAAAATGGTCGTCTATCTGTAACAGAAATGAACCTGATTTTTTTGTATACAAACTACGTTCATAATGCTAAATAATAAAATTGAGAACACAAAAAACGGATTAGTGAATATATGGTGTTGAGAAAATTTTGTCAGATAATAAAAAACGTTTGGATGGACATAACTTTGTGCTCGATGATCCATTTGGGGCAATTTTTTTTTTTTTTTTTTTATTTCAGATATTTTTTCAAGATCTAGACGTGACAAATGCCGTAGGCGGTTTGGTCAAGTATTTTTTTCAAATAAAGCTCGTTTTCACCTTCAATTTTGGATTCGAAGTGTTGGGTGACTAAATTTGTAATCTTCGTTGCGAGCGTGCGTTTTATCCTGTTGGTAAAATTAAAATCTTTAAAAACTAGAGTGATGACTCAGATCAGACCAAACTTTCCAAAAAAAAAAATCGCCCCTAACGGATCACCGAGCACAAAGTTATATTCATCCAAATTTTGAAGAACAATATAGTGTTTTTGTAACGTTGAAGAGTAATAAAATGTTGTGGCAATAACCATTATTTAAAAATTATTCACTAATCCGTTTTTGGTATTCTCGATTTTATTATTTAGCGTTATGAACGTAGTTTATATACAAAAAAACCAGGTTCATTTCTGTTACGGATAGATGACCATTTTTTGTTAACTCAAAGTTTTCAAAAAAACTGCATCGTCATCGAAACAACTCATCCAACCAACTTTGACGATTATTTAAAAATTATTCATTAGTCCATTTTTAGTGTTCTAAGTTTTGTTATATAATATTATGAACATAATTTATATACGAAAAAATTGATTCATTTCTATTACGGACATGCAATCTTTTGTTAATTCTAAATTGTCGAAAAAAATTCTGTCGTTATCGAAATAGCTCATGTGGTCAAGTTTGGCGATTTTTTAAAATCTATCCATTTGTCCGTTTTTAGTGTTGTAAAAAGTATTATGGAGTGTTTTAAACGTAATTTATGCACAAAAAAAAAATAGATTTATTTAAAATATCGATAGACCACCGTTAATCAACTCAAAATTGTCAAAAAATTTAAAAATTTATTGGGCCAAAACATGTAATAATAATAATAATAATAATAATAATAATAATAATAATAATAATAATAATAATAATTTGATCCCAGCCTTCACAAGGCCAGGATAAAAAAAATAAAAAATAAAAAATAAATATATTTTTTTTTATCCCGGCCAGGATCCTCGCCCCTAGTAAATAAGATAAAATTGGCTTGTTGTCAGTAAATTTTTTTTAAAAAATATTTATTTAGTAAACAACTCAATAAAACTCAGTGAATATTCGTTGGTACAAAAAATAACTGTCTCTACATGTTAGTAAATATTCGGTACAAATGAAATCTATTCGAATTCGAATCTAGTGAACATTTACTAAATTTGAATCACATGAGTTGGTATTTTCAAAATTATAATGTGCTTTTAGTCTTCATACATGCTCATTTAAAGAGAATGTTTAGTGATGGCGAAAACAATTGTATCAACGTAATACATATAAGCCCTAAATTTATTTAATATTTATTTTTAATTTTTTTATTAGAAAAATTAGTATGAAAATGAAATTGATATGATATAGATTAAAATGATACAATTTTTATAAATTTAATTCATTGTAAATATTAATGTAATTAATTTTTTTATTAATGTTTATTTATATAATCGGTGAATTGTTAAGTTCGATTGTTTTTTCAACATATGCCCGACACGTGGAGAAGTGAGATGAAGTTAGGGCTAACAATTCGTGTAACAGGTCATTACACGATAACACAATAAGAACAAGCACGAACACGACAAGATAAGCATATTGTGTCAGATTACTCAAATACGAACACGACACGAAAATTATCGTGTCAACACGCCACGACACGATAATTTTTCGTGGCACACGAAACCTATTTGGTAAACACGACACGATAAGATTATTTGATAGATTTCCATTACACGTTAATCTACCCATTACACGTTAACGATCTGTTAAGTTGACAATATATTAACAAAATTTATATATTAGGTACTAAATTATAATATTGGATAATTTGGATGTGTAAAAATAATTTATTAAATTAACGGGAAACCTATTAGGTTAGGTTATCGTGTAACTTAAATACACGAAATTATTATCGGATCTTATCGTGTAACCTATCGGCTTATTAGGTTAACTTGATAACCTGTACTATTTCTTATCGTGCTATCGGATCTAACACGATAACGACTTGATACCTGATAAGCAAAACTCAGACTTGATAATTTTGTATCGTGTCATCGTGTAAATACTTGTTTTGTCAATCTAGATGAAGTGTGGGTTTTGGGGGTCCCATAAAATGTTGTGTCCTGTCCCCTTTTTTTTTTTTTTTTTCTTTTTTTTTTTTTTTGTTGTTGAATAATGAGATTAAGCTTTTGAGCAACCAATTGGAGGGAAAAACGTGGCGACAAAATTTTGCTCCGCCCAATGCAGGGAAAAGCATGGCTCCAAAATTTTGTCCCCCGGCAAGCATGATTCCCACAATTTCTCTAATGCCATTTTCTTTTAATCGAGTTGGGCCCACCCACGTGCGACATGTGTTATTGAACGTTTCTTGCTTGCACCTCAAAGAAAATTACAATTATTTATATATTTTATTTTGAAAAAGTTAATAAAACACATGAAAGAAAATTACAATTATTTATATATTTTATTTTGAAAAAGTTAATTTTTTTTTTTTTTTACAACCAAGATTTCAATTTTTTGGGAACACTCCATGAATTTAGGTTATGTAAGAGATTTCACAAATTTAAGAGATTTATAAATAATGAGATTTAAAATATTAGATCTTGAAATTCCATCAATTACAAATTTTTTATTTCGATAATTGTTTTAGACGAATAATTTGATTGTGTAATTTTATAATTCTCTTATTTGAATAAGTAAGATATTTGTAAATATAATTTAGAAATCATTGAATTTTAAGGGACTTTGTATATTTTATTTTCATCTTCCTCCTAAAATAACCATCATCATTGTCGTGGTCGAAGGCGAGCGGCGACGGCGGCAGGATCTGGAAGGTAAAAGAAATGAGTTAGAAATCCCTCCTTGGATGAATTTGTAAATGACACCTAAAACAAAAATAAAATAAAATAGAAAACCTATTTTTACCCTATTTTTAAAATCCAAAGGATTTTATAAATTCATTCTAATAAATACCGAAATAAAGGATTTGTCAAAAAATAATTTTGAAATCCTTTGAATAAATCTAATCCCTTACCTAAACACAAACTAAATCTTGAATTTAATGTTGAACGCACTAGGTCGATGAGGGAAAGTGCTCTTAAGATCGTTTGAGAGAATGTTTAGTTAAGACACATTGTAAGCTAACCTAAACACATTTTACCATATAATAAAAAAATAAAAAATCAAACAAATAAGAATGATATCACTACAGGTCTCGGAGATTGTACCTTTTTTTAAAAAAAAAAAATATTAAATTTATTTTTGTTGCTTTCGTAAAATATTATTGAACCAGAAATTGAATGGAGTAATTAGTATAGATGTCAATGGTTCGGTTTTAGTTCGGTTTCACTAGAAACCAAAACTAGAACCAAAATAAAAACCGTTAGACATATAATAAAACCAAAACTAAAAACCATATTTTGTTTTAGACGGTTTTAAAACAGAACTATTTAACTTTATACAAAATAAAAACCAAACCGTAAAACTGTTTAAGATTTTTTAATTATATATATTTATATATCTATAATATAAATCAGATCCTAATTTGAAAATGTCTGCTACAGTAACAAAAGGGATTTTTGGGAGGGAGAGATTTTTGGCCCTTGAATCTCATATTTAAGGGCTGAGATTACACAATCAATGGGAGACATTTTTAGCCTTAGATCACTTTTAATCCAAGGGCTGAGATCAAATTGGATTTCAAAACCATTCTACAGACATGTGCTCCAGTTCACTCACGCTCTTTCTCACTCTCTCAGACCTGTGCTCCTCAAATTGGGTTTTACTCTCTTCCTCTCGCTTCCCAAATCTTCACCGTTTCTCTGCCCTATCGCCATCGCCAACGACTCTCCCGCAGACGCCACTGAGATCGTCATTATCGCTACTCGCCATCGCCGTTTCTCCGCCACGTCGAAGACCACCCCCGCCGCCACATCGACGCCAGTTCCATCGCCTAAACCAACCACCACGGTGCCTCTCGCTCTCTCCTCTTTGAAGGCCACAACCGACGGTGGTTGTTGAATCTCCCAACCGACCTCGCCGTTATATCCGTAGCACCGTCGCCGTTATAGCCCTGCACACCATTCACCGTCGCAATCCCTGTGGTGAGAAATTGAATTAGTTTGTGTATTGTATAGTTGGTGTACTCATCTTGAAATTGATTTCAATTTTGGCTTTGGAATTGAAATTACCATTCTTCACCTCTTCGCCGTGAAATCACAGTATGTTTATCTTTTTTTTTTTTTTCATTTTTTCTTTTTTTTTTTTTTAGATTCATCGACGCCTCTCCTACCTGGATTTATTTGGTTTACCTGGCGTAAGACCCTAACTTTAGCACATACATAATTATAGTTGCATCTTAGAGCATTTAGAAAATACGGGGTAGAAATGTGTTATTTAATATCCAAATTAAAAAATTAAGGGTCGATTTGCAAATTTGAAAACATTTATTCTACACTTTGGGATTCAATTTGTCATTTATTTATAAAATTAAAATTTTAGGGGTGAATTTATAATTTTAAGAAAAATTATATCTTGAATTAGGTTAAAATGATAATCTAAAAGAAATTAGGGGGAGAAAAGAGTAATTACAATAAAGATTAATATATATATATACATGCATATACTGTGGGAGTGATCGGCCAAATCGAAAACAGGGGAAGAGAGAGCAACGACGTGGCAGGGCATGGGATCAAGATGAAACACCAAGTTCATGCATATAAAAGCATTCGTCGAAGTGGTGATCAGAGAAATCTCAAAAAAAAAAAAAAAAAAAAAAAAGAATTGAGAAAAATCAGAAAAAAAAAAAAAATCGAGAAGAGAGAGAGAGAGGCTGGGTTTCGGTTGTGGGGGCGTTTGGTTGACGGTGTACAGCTGGTGAGGGGGTGTTCATCCGACGATTGTGTGGGTAGATGTGGGTGTGTCGTTCGGCTGTTCCGACTGTGATAGTATGTGTGTGTACGTTTTCTGGCCGTCAACGTTGTGAGCATGCGATCGTCTCTGTTCTGTTCCTTTGCCGGTGATTGTGTGTGTGTGTGGGGGGGGGGGATGATCGACAGTGTGTGTGCGTGTTCTGTGCTCTATTTGCTGGTTGGTGTGTCGGCAGTGCGTTTTGCCGATCGTCGGTGCATGTGTGTGTGCGTGCCGTCGCCGGTTGTATATATCGACTGTCGGACGATTGTGTGCATATGTGTATCGTGTGGTCGGATGGTGTGTGTGCATGGGTATGGACATTGAAGTGTGTATGTGTGTGAGCCGTCGAGTTCGTCGTGTGGGTATGTGTGGGATCGTCACTGTCGTTCGGCCGGCGTGTCTGTGTTCCGTTCAACAGTGTGTGTGTGTGTGTGTGTGTGTGCGCGCGCGTGATCAGTTGTGGGCTACCGACGGTGTGTAGGTTGTTTGGTCAGTGGGTGAGTTCCGGCGGCATGGGTGTTATCGTCGATGGAGGGAGGCTGCCGGAGGTTAGTGAGGAGAGAGAGAGAGAGGTCGGCGGGAGCAGAAACCGAAACAGTGCCGAAAAGAAGGAAGAAAATGGGAAAAAAAAATAAAATGGGAAATTTGCAAAAACCACCCCAGGAAAATCCAAAACCCATCTCGTAGTCGTCAAACGATTCGAAAACAGATGAAATTTCGATCGATTATTAATTTTCGTTAAATTGAATTTTATTTAGCGGTACAAATCCTAAAATCGTAATAATTTTGTAACGATTAATTAATTTTAATTACGTGGTACATAAAATAGTAACGATTCGGAATATAGGGTTTGCATTGCATGATTAGGATGTTTTAGATAAGATATTAATTTAGGTTCTGTCACTATTAGGTTCGCAGACACCGATGTCCAGATAGAGTGTAGTCAGTGTCAGTTTTGCAAAACGGATATCGAGGTGAGTGTACTGTCTTCTTACCAAACTATTTTTCTATGTATATAGATATGATGAATTATGTGTCTACTTCAACTGTACGAATTTATAAATGATATGGATTAAGCAGGATTTGGGTGAGTTAGTAAACTGGATTTTCGAAAGATTTCGATGGTTTTCGAAAAGAAGTTGAAAATGAATTTTTGTTGGGTTTGGTGAAATCAGACGGTGTTTTTAAAAGAAAATAGAAAACATCTGTTTTTCTAAAAATGCCTGATTTTCTAAAAATAAAGGATAGAAAAGTGGTTTTGATAAAATCAGACGTTTTCTTTTAAAAGGAAGTGTGAAATATGATTTTTTTGGATTTAAAAGTTGGTTTTGAGGAAACAAGATAGATGTGGTAATTTGACGATGTTGAGTAGACGATATTTATTGAGTTGTGATTCGATGATGTTGTATTTGATTTGACGATGCCATAGTATTTATCCGTTTTGGCGGAGTGATGTTTATCCGCTTCGGCGGAGTGATGTTTATCTGTTTCGGCTGAGTGATGTTAGACGTTTATACTGCGCAGTGATTATCCGCTTCGGCGGAGTGATGGGTGTTCGTAGGAAGGCATATCCTACGGATGGTACAATACCGTTGCAAACTCCTGATCATGAGGTTAAAACGATCGCTAGGGCTGGTCAGTGTGTGCGTTTGAGTTGTGTGCTTAAAAAGTGTATTTGAGATGTGTGCTTGAGATGTGGTGTTTTACGTATATTGGCTAATTGATATTTATTATCATGGTGATTGGTATGATTTTTATATTAGTTGGACTTGAATGGAACTTAATTATGTCGTTTTACTTCTCCTGCTTTTATACTGGAGATTTTACGAGTTATGCTGTATTTATATACTTCCGCTTGATCCCATTTAGATATTGTAGAATGAGTTTTTTATTATAAATTTTTTTTTTTTTACTAAGAAGGCAGTACACTCGCAGGTGAAATAGTTAGGAGTCGATCAGTCCCCTACTGGCGCTAGATAGAGTTATGAGGGTCACGCAAAGGAGTCTTTGAGACGAGATATCAGAGATGGAATCTAAGTGAGGTTCAGGGGATTTGGTTGTTTGTTTTTATATTCAGGACGGTGTATCCCTATCAGATGAGATTATTATATGTGTTGTATAGATTTACAATATTGTTTATTGACGTTTTGAGGTTGGCTAGTCAGTTGGGCGGTGTCATGTCTACGTCACGCCGGTCCCACATGACGGTTGTCCGGGGTGGGGTGTGACACCTGGTCTATATCCTTCACCTCCTCGCCGTGAAGATGGATTCGACTCAGTTAGAACAGTATGTTTATCTTTTTTTTTTTTTTTTTTTCTTTTTTTTTTTTCTATATTCATCGTCTCTCCTACCTGCATTTATTTGGTTTACCTGGTCTATATTGTACAGAGGATGAACAATATCATACCTATATTGGTTTATATTGTACAGTGACCAGGTCAATACCTGGTCTACCATGATTTCTTCGAGTCCACTGCATTGGTTAAATTCAAATTTGGTTTCATTTTTATTTCTCAGTTCACTAATTTGGTTTGTATTCCATTTCGTTGGTCATTTGTAATTGGTTTGAATCTTTAGCTATATTTGTGTGTAGACTATTTGAACAATGAAATTCATGATCATTCAAGCATGGGCAGACATCCATCTTCCCCAAAGGTTTCTCTGTAAATCAATTTTCTCAATCTTTTTGTCTTTTAAAAGGTAACGGCTAATTTCTGCCATTGAAAGGTAACGGCTGATTTCTTCCGCCATCGAAAGGTAACGGCTAATTTACCGCTTCCTAGGGTTCTACATCAATGTTTTTCTATCAAATCTGTCAATCGTTTGATTATTTTCTTTACTCTAGCTGCTGAAAGATATCTTAATTTAGGACTAATTTGTTTTATTTTGATTCCATGAATGTGTTGGATTATGAATATTGTCTCTTTCAAAAGGTAACGGCTAATTTCCGCCATCGAAAGGTAACGGCTAATTTCTACCAAATCTGTCAATTGTTTCATTATTTTCTTTACTCTAGCTGCTGAAAGATATTTTAATTTACCTGCATTAGTGAATATGTTGAATTATGAATATTGTTATATTAGTCAATGCAAGAATAATATTGTTTTTGTTTCATGTTTTTATTTTTCAAGTTTCTGCACTTTTTTTTTAACTATCCATGTTTTCGTTTTTCAATTGTCCATTTTTATTTTTATTTTGTTTTTCTTTCAGTTTTTTTTTTTTTTTTTTTCCATTTTTCCTATTTTGGTCATGGTTTCAGGTTCTGTTTTTTCTATTTAGTTCATAGTTGCAGGGTTTAATTTTGCTCTATTGTTATATTAGTTTTAGTATAATGGTTTCCTAATTTTCAATTGTTGAGCATTGGTTTTGTAATCCTTCAATGCTTGAATGTTGTCTAAGTAAATTGTCATTCCTCTATCAATAGTAGAGATCATTATTAGATTGTAATTCTTTGTTTCCGTTTCCTGTTTCTATATTCCAAGTTTCTGTACTTTTTTTCACTGTCCATGTTTTCGTTTTTCAATTGTTCAAGGTTTTTTTCCTTTTTTTTTTCTATTTTTTTTTTTTTAGATCTGTTTTTTCTGTTTTGTTCAGGGTCACATGGTCTAATTTCGTTCCGTTGTTTATGTTTCTCTACTTTTGTAATTTTTCATGGTAAACAAGTTGGCAACGATGAAGTCAATTGGATTTTTTTTTTTTTTTTCTAAAGCTCTCTATATTTTAAGAGCTTAATGTTTTTTTACTTAAATGTTTTTTTACCTTAATTGTAAGAAAAAATTTGCTTAAAGTTGCTTAAAGCATTATTTTTGTAATCCTTCAATGTTTGAATGTTGTCTAAGTAAATTGTAATTCCTCAATCAATAATAGAGATCATTATTAGATTGTAATTCTTTGTTTCTGTTTCCTGTTTCTATTTTTCAAGTTTCTGCACTTTTTTTCACTATCCATGCTTTTGTTTTTCAATTGTCCAAGGTTTTTTTCCTTTTTTTTATTCCATATTTTTTTTCAAATTTGTTTTTTCTGTTTTGTTCAGGGTTACATGGTTTAATGTTTTTTACTTAAATGTTTTTTTACCTTAATTGCAAGAAAAAGTTTGCTTCAAGTTATTTTTTTACCATCTATCTTATATATTATAGCTTTCTATTCTAAAAAAAAAATCAAACACTATTAAGCTTAAGTAGATGGTTTAATAATATATAATTGCTTTAAATCTTTTTTTTATATCCTTACGATTCTACGCTTCATTCTTTTAAGAATAACGGAATGGCCATGCAAAATACAGATGCAAACTGCAAAGGTAAAATATGTTGGAGTTGACTTGACCACGCCGATATTCAGTCATGGTCAAGTTTACATTGATCTATTAAGATGTACGTCCTTTGATCGATTAAGTGTCCTACTGCCTAATCAGGGATCTCTGTTAACAACGAATATTGTTTATCCTGAAATTTTGTTATAAATTGTCTTAAATATCATAAAGGTACCAATGCCAATTACAAATAGTTTACCTCATTTTTTGATTTATGAGATCAAAACATTTATCTGAATTTGACCTTACAGGATTGGGATCTACTGGCTCGAGTCATTGCACAATTAACCAAGAGGACTACAAATATGTGGATTCAGACAAGTGGCATTCAATTAAATTTATAATTTCTAACACATTTTAAATTTATTTTCTTCATTTTTTTAATTGCTTCGGCCAAAACATAGTCACCTTAGCTATTAATCACTTAATCGCACTCGGACCAATAAAGTTCCACTTGCCCTGGGTGTTGTAATGGAGTATTGCTTATTTATGATCAATTTCAAGTTTCTATTGTCTAAATTGTTTGTTGTTATTGTTGTATTATTGATCGTTTATGTTCTTTAAAAAATAGTAATTAGATTTGGATTGACATTACACATTTTTTTACTTAAGCTGTGTGGGAAGGTGGTAGGCCTACCATTAGGCTACCACCTGAGATCGATTTTGTGCATCTTTCTTGAGCAAGAATTTTCATGAATTTGCAGGGACTTGTGTTTGATTTAAACTAATTGAATTTTCTAGGGGGGTTAGAGGAATTCATTAGACCCTTCTGGATTGCTCCTCATTCAGTGATATATTCTTGCCTTGCAAAGGGAGAATCATTATGACCCGAAGACTTTGGTATGCATTTTTCATCTCATTTCATGTTTCATTTTACAGTTTGAAAAAGAGGTACAAAAAGTTTTTTTTGAAGTGTAAAGTGTAATTTGGTCTAACTATAGGGGGTACAAAGTATAATTAATCTTTTTTTAGATAATAAAAATGGAATGCAATTGGATACTATTGATGTACTAATATTTAACACTTTCACTCTCCCAACCATAACATATTGATCCTAATTGGCCCAAAAAAAATGATTCTTTATGAGCTATAGAAATTGATTATTCTCTTAAATCTGATGTCAGGCCATGAAATGCTGAAATACTACTTCTTTTTTATGAGTTGTGACAATCACTTTGAATCCAATTTCATTTTACACTACAAATACTATTTTTTTTTTACAGCATGCGTATAAAAACATCAAGAATGCACTTTGGATGTAGAAAATCATTGTACTAGTGTTAAAAGTCGTAATTTTTTTCCCTTTGCTAATACTGGGGAGTTGAATCTCACTATTTATATCCCTTTCCTCTCTCTAATGTTGATTGACGAAGGTTTAAAGTGTCAATTCCTAATTAATTTTTGCTTCTATTATTTCTTTAGGTGCTACACTTTGTTTAATGTTCAACCTTTCTGGATGTTTAGTTTTTGTGACTGGAGTTGATGTTGCAACAGATCGGTTAACAGCTTGCAGAAGTATGCTCTCTGCGATTAAGGTAAGTTCGAGTAGTTTTGGGTGGTGGACTTATTATTACTAAGTTTATAATGTATATGATTAATTGTCATTATTTGTCATATTGTTAAAGTTCATTGTGTTAGTCATTGTTGTGCGCGATTGTTAGTGGTTGTGTTTATTAATGTTATGTTGTTTAAAAATATGAGTTGATAATTTGGAATGTCAAATAAATAAAAGGGAATATGTTCAATTTTGAAATATTGGAGTGTCGCATAAGCAAAGGGATTATGTCTATATTTTAAATTTCTTATTAATTGTGTTTGTTTATATCGTGTTCATTACAAAAACATAAGTGATTATTTCAAAAAAAAATTATTTTTTATTTTTTATTTTTATGTTCAATTTTTTTTTTTTTTTTTAATTTTTTTTACGCTTGTGCCTTCAAGCACAGGTTATACCTTAGGCCCTTGGGTACACATCGGTGAGGATCTACACGATCGGTGATGGTGATGGGCTTGGACGACGTTCGACAGTGACGATTGTGGCGGTGAGTGGATTTCCAAAGTCGGTCACGGCAGGAGTGGATGTGTGATGACGGTGATGGCGATTTGACCATGTTCTCGACAAATGGAAATGGTGCCGGCGATGACAGCGCAGATGTAACACCGGTGATGCGATGTCGGTGGCAAGAAAGAGTGTATTAGGCTTCCGGTGATTGGGGAGAAGAGGATCTCGGCTGCATGTAGGAGGGAAGGAGATGGACCGAAAATAGTGGATATGTTAGGATGATTTGGAAATGGGTTTGATGAGTGGAGAACATTAGAGAAAATATTAGTGGAGAGAATAAAATAATTTTAGTGAATTAGTGGAGAGAATAGGATTGATGATAGAGACAAAGTTAATGAGAGATAGTGTCTTTTGGTTGAGGAGAGAGATGTAATAGGGGACAAGTTTCTTTTATTTTCATACAATTTCCCTGCAACAATAATTCATATAATTTGTTTAATTGACATTTTTCCCTCCATTGCAAGGTTCTCTTCATGCTTATTGTTTTAACAAGAATTTTTTGTTGGTTTGAATTTTTTACAGGTTTGATCTTGAGTGCAGTGTTGGCCTATTTTCTGTTTGGAAAATTGTCCAGGTAATTAATTATCTTCTTTATTTTAAATTTGATATTAATTTTTTTTAAGAACAAAATATTTGCTACTTTTCTTTTTTATGTTCATGTTAAATCGATTTAGAGATTTCGAATTTTGCTCCTCTACTCCCTTATTGAAGAATTTGCATTTCAGCCATGCAAATTATTTGTTGTTACCTATACCTGAAGTAGCAATATTCATATATGGCTTTAACATTTAGAGATTTAATTGGAGTTTGGAGATTTAATTGTTGTTACCAATACCTGAAGTGGCAATATTCATCTGAACTCCATCCATATCTTGAAAATGGTCAGATTATTTCTTACCATTTGATTTGACATGTGGAGATTTAATTGGAGTTTGGATGTTAAATTTGTGTTGAATTATTGATTGAATAAATTAAATTACTTCAATTACTTATTTATGATTTATTTTATTTATTTGTTTGGGTGCATAATGCTTAATTTTGAGAATTGTTCTAAGTCATTCTTTATTTTAAATCATGTGTTCGAAATCATTTTTGTTTATTGAACAAATTGGTTCTATTATGTTATGAATTCTGTGTATTCTAAAGTATGTTCCAGTAGTCCTGGGTAGTGGACTTATTATTACTAAGTTTATAATGTATATAATTAATTGTTAGTATTTGCGGTATTGTTAGTTATTGTTGTGTGTGATTGTTAGTGGTTGTGTTTATTAATATCGTGTTGTTTAAAAATATGAGTTGATAATTTGGAATATCAAATAAATAAAGGAGATTATGTCCAATTTTCAAATATTGGAATGTGTCGTATAAATAATGGGGATTATGTCCATATTTTAAATTTTTCATTAGTCTTGTTCGTTTATGCCATGTTCATTACAAAACAGGAGTTGATAGTTTGGTAATATTATAAAATTAAAACCCATGCCTTCAGGCACGTGTTATACATTAGATTTTTTTGAATACAGATATTTTACAGGTATGGAATGTTTTTTTTGTGTGTTTTTTTCTTTTTGTTTTACATCCGTGCCTGAAGCCGATATTTGTGTTATTTTAATTGTGGTATTACTTTAATAGCTGAATATTTGTGTTATTTTATATTGATTGTGTCGTATATCCCATACTACATTGTTTGTTGGTGATTGTTAATTATTGTTGATATTTTAATAAAAACGATGTAGAATGTTGTACACACAAAAGATTATTTCAGAGTTTGTTTTAGGTTCAATTTTTTTTTACGCCCGTGTCTTTTGTTGGTGATTGTTAATTATTGTTGATATTTTAATCAAAGCAATGTAGAATGTTGTACACATAGAAAAGATTATTTCAGTTTTTTTAGGTTCATTTTTTTTTTTTTTTTTCCATCCGTGCCTTTTGTTGGTGATTGTTAATTATTGTTGATATTTTAATAAAAACAATGTAGAATGTTGTACACACAGAAAAGATTAATTCAGTTTTTTTTAGGTTCAATTTTTTTTTTTTCCGCCCGTGCCTTCAAGCATGGGTCATACCCTAGTATATATATATATATACACGCACGCACGCAATAGGGGTTAAATTGTAAATAAAAAAAAATGAGGGCATATATATCAAACAATATATCTGAAATATCGGTTATATGTTTGTATAAGTTTCACGATTACTATTCCCAAATCAAAACTAAAACCAAAATCACTTCAATTTCTAATTTCAAAAGGGATAATTGGTCATTAGTCTCAAATAATGGATCTAATTTAAAAAAAAAAAAAAAAAATCTCGCTTAAGACATAAGTTTTGATTCAGTCCCTTAAGTTGGGTTTTACTTGAGTTTTAATCCCTTCATGTGCAGGTATTTCAGGGATTGTAGAGAGAACTTTGGTAAGTAAATTCGTATTATAGTAAATATTGGTTACATATAACAATTTAATAATTATTATATATTACATATATCTGTGTATTTTTTGTTACATGCACTTATGTAATATTAATTACACGTTACATATTACATGAATATATGTAATATTTATGACATTTAACAAACATTAAACACATAAATTTGTTTAATATTAGTTACTTGTATTTGTATACATTTAATTACATGTATTTTGTGTAATTTTTGTTACATGTAACAAATTTTACACACAACATAGTAAGAAATTTTACACACAACGTAGTTACATGTTACAAAATACAGTAATATTTGTTATATCTAATAAAAATTTACACATAAAATAACTTTATGTAACTGTGCGTGTGCCATTTGCCCAAATGGCATACCAAAACCCTTATGGCATATAAAAATTTAAAGGACACTCCAAGGGAGGTGAGTCATTTTTTTAGTTTTGTAATAAAATTAAAATTAATTAAATTTAATTCAAATAAAACTAATTCAATCAAACCCAAATAAAATAAAATTAATCAATTAATCTAACCTAACCCAAATAAAATTAAATTAATAAATGAAATTCTGCCAAACCTAATTAAACACAAATAAACGAAATCTATTAAATCAAATTAAACTTAATTAAATGAAAATTAATATAAATCTAACCAAACAAATTTTACTTAATCCTAATTAAACAAGTCCAATGTTAACCGAACAATAATTAAATCCAAATCAATTAATTAACCCTAATTAATTCACCTATCACCCACTAATTCAATATTTGACTCTTCTCCTGCATGTGCAAAATATGGCAGCATGTGTGCCGAAAGGCACATCCCTTAAAACTTTTTTTTCTTTCAAAAGAGCTAAAAAATGAGATCGCATTACACTTGCATATACTATTAGACAACGTGATTTTATTTGTATTTTAAAAATATCTTCGTATACAATATTTTCAATGTAATAAAAAATAAAAATTAATTTAAACCAGATGAGTTGCACAAAATCCTTGATTCTCACTAGAATATCGAAATTCAAAATTTTATAGTAAATATTTATGTATTGTTATTTCATCACGTGTGTGTTTTCTTACTTTGTTGAAGAGGTCTTTATTTCCAAAAAATTTTATCATTATCCCCTATCAAATCAGGACAATCCATTAAACTATTCTAAAGTTTTCTTAGGCCACCTATACTATAATATTAAGAGATACAAATTAATTGGCAAGTACAAGTATTTCTTTCTTTGTCAAATAGGATTCGGCTCTCTTGAAAAATCTTTCGAGAATTAAACCAAACAGAATTTAACTCTCTTGAGAAATATTTCGAAAATTAAATCTTAAATTTAATTAGGAATGCATCAAACCGATATGGGAGAGTGTGCCCTTAAAATCGTCTGGTGAGATGATTAATCGAGATGTACATAAACTGTTTCTGACACACCTTACTGTAATAATATTATTTATTTTATTTTTTAATAGTCAACTTACTTTTTCTATTTCCAATTTAACCCCCAACTCTACCACTAAAGCCCACAGTACTTTTTTTTTTTTTTAATAATATTGATTATTTTACTCTTTGACAATCAACTTACTTTTTCTATTATCAATTTAACCTTCAACTCTACTGTTAAAGACCAAAACAACTTTACATAATTGAAAAAAAAAAATCTAAATCTATCGTTCTTTTTATCTTTTAATTTTTTTTTTTTCCTCTTTCTCTCTGTCCTTTCTCACCAACACTATCAACCTGTTACAGAGTAAAAGAGAGAGTTGGAAAGTTTTGAAGGTCAACATATCTTTTATTTCATAATAATAATAGCCTACAAATAGGCAAATACATCAAATTAAAAACTATCCACTAAAACACTAACACCAACTCCTATCTTCCCCACTAACATCAACCTGCTCCACTAAGCTCTTAGAAACCCTATTAAGTACTAGCTTCAACCCTTGTGAACTAGGTAAAGAAAACCCGCGTTCTTTACCCACTAAACAAATAACTACAAACTTCCAAAAACAAATAATGAGCTTCCAAAGACTTCAACAATTAAACAACCATACTAACCTTCATCTGAATCATTGCCCTTTGAAGAGCATACTCCAATCATTCATCTAACCTTTACAAAAAAAAAAAAAAACCTTGAGAGGCTTGGTTAACAAATCTGCAATTTGATCTTCACTCGTACAAAACACTAACTCAATCACACCATTCTTGCATAGATCACGTAGAAAATGGAATCTCACATCAATATACTTGTTCCTTCCATGTAGAATAGGGTTCCTTGAAAGCTTCATTGCAGAAATATTACCACAGTAGATTAAAATTGGACCTTGTTGCAGATTGTGTAGAACTCCAAGTAACCTTTGTAACCAAATGGCTTGACATGAGCTTGATGCCATTACAATGAACTCTGATTCTGTAGTTGATAGAGCCACTATTTGTTGCTTCTTTGATGACCAAGTTACTGCTCCCAAGCTTATTAGAAACACAGAACCAGATGCACTCTTCCTATAATCGAGATCTCCTGCATAATCACTATCTGAAAAACCAATTAGTCTTGATTTTCCAGTAGTTTTATACACCATTCCAAAATCTGTTGTACCTTTCAAGTCACGAAAATTTTTCTTTCCAGCTAAGAGATGAACTTTAGATGGATTCTCCATGTATTTACTGATTAGACTTACAGCATACATGATGTTTTGTCTTGTGGATGTCAAATACATGAGACTCCCAACAATCTTCTTGTAAAGAATAGCATTCACCCTTCTTTCTACTCCATGTTTTGTGAGTTTCAGACCAGGTTCAGTTGGAGTCAAAACTGGATTGCAATTATTCATTTGGAACCTGTCTAAAATTTCAAAGAAATATTTCTTTTGTGAAACAAAAATACCACTAGGAGATTGTACTACTTCAATCCCAAGAAAATAGCGCATCAACCCCAAATCTGTCATTTCAAATTCATTCATCATAGATTTCTTAAAATCAACAAGCATGACTCCATCATTACTAACATAAATAAGGTCATCAACATATAAGCACACTACAAGCATCTTCCCATCTGCTTCATATTTAGTATGAAGTGTATGCTCATAAGGACATTTAAGAAAATCTTTCTTAGCAAAATAAGCATCTATATGACTATACCAAGCTCTAGGTGCTTGTTTTAGTCCATATAATGCCTTTTTTAACTTATATACCTGGCTACTGGAGCGAACACTTCTTTGTAGTCGACACTGTATTCTTGTTTGTACCCCTTTGCAACGAGTCGAGCCTTGTACTTATCAATTTCTCCATTCTCATTATTGTAAACCCCTTTGAAACCAATAGTCTTGTGTCCTTTTGGAAGATCAGTCAGCTCCCAAGTATTGTTTATTTCAATAGAAGCAACTTCGTTATCCATCGCCTTTTGCCATTTCGATTCTTTGACAGTGTCTTCAAAAACTGTAAGATCACAATTGAAAAAAGAGCAAAGTGTGTAATGGGATCCTCAGATTGGTTAATTCCCATTATCTCATACGAACACGGTGAAGACGTGATTCAACTGCTGAATTAGTTGATTCTGCTACTACTAGTGAAGTTTCAGCAACTGTTGGAGTTTCATTTGGTGAATTTTTGGGGACATGAGCTGCTAGAATTTGTGGCTATAGAGGCTGTTGTCTTTCTTTATCGTTTTCCTCGTCAAAAATGACTGGAGTAGGATGCTGCCTATTCCAATCCCAAGTGTTCTCCTTATCAAAAATGACATCTCTGCTGATGAAAATCTTCTTTGTAAGTGGGTTGAACAATTTATATGCTTTGGATGCTTCACTTACATCGAGAAAGACACATTTTTCCCTTTTATCATCAAGTTTTTTTCTTTTCTCATCAGGGATATGCATAAGCTATACAACCAAAAATCCTAAAGTGATCTACAGTTGGTCTGCGCCCATTCCAAGCCTCCTCATGGGTCATGTTTTAAATAGAAAAAATAGGATTTCTGTTCAATACACGAATGCTCCAGTTTACTACCTCAGGCCAGAAAATTTTTGGAACTCTTCCTCTTGCTAGCAGGCTTCTCACCATGTTGAGAATGATTTTATTTTTCTTCTCCAATACACCATTTTGTTGTGGTGTCTATGCAGCTGTAAGTTCCCTTTGAATACCCTAATCATTACAAAAAACATCAAATTCCTTTGAGCAATATTCTCCTCCACGATCAGTGTGAAGAGTTTTAATGACTCTTTCTGCTTCATTCTACACACGCCTTGAAGCTTTTAAATGCGCTAAAAGCTTCTGATTTCTCCTGCAAAAAATAAACCCAAGTTTTTCTAGTATAATCATCAATAAAAGTGATTAAATATCCTTTACCCCCATTTGAAGATGGATTTGTTGGCCTATAAATGTCTGAATGAACCAACTTCAGGATATTTTTTGCTCTCCATGACTTTCCTTAAGGGAATTAAGAACGATGTTGTGTGCTAACAACACCCTTTTCACAAACTTGGGAAGGAATGGTAATTTGAGGGAGACTAGTCATCATATCTTTCTATTGAAGAGTCTTTAACCCACCAAAATTTAAGTGACCATGGCGAAAATGCCACAGCCATGAAGGATCTTCTACTTCAACCATCAAGTAGGATTGAGATGTTATTATCTTCAAAGAAAACAACCTGTTTGAACTCATAAGAACAACATCAATTGCTCCTCTTGAAGGATCATAAATCTCATAAGCACCTTTTTGAATAGTTATCACATAACCCTTTTCTTGTAATTGACCAATACTTAATAAATTACTTTTTAAGTCATGAACATAAAAAACTTTGGAAATTGTTTCTACAAAACCATTCTCGGTTCTAATATTAATATCACATTTCCCCATTACTTTCATAGTAGAACAATTACCAAAATACACAGTAGAATGAAAGCCTTCATTTAAAGAAGAAAAAAAAAAGAGATACTTCCACACATGTGGTTGTTGCAGCCTGTATCCATATACCAAACATCTTATGAGAGTTACTCATTAACATGAAAAGCCATCAACAAAATCCCTGATTTATTCTTTTCTGCTGCAAAATTCAATATCTCCATCTGCTCTTTGTCATTTGGCAATTTGGTATAACATTCCGATCGGTAATGAGCAAACTTATGGAACCTGTAGCACTCTCTCTTGAATTTGTCAAGTTGTTGATCGTGACTTCTGTAATTTGAGTGACTTTCATCAGCTTTAAAATTCTGATACTGACTGCTTCCATCTCTATTGTCTCTACCTCCTCTTCCTCTGCCTCTGCCTTTACTTCTACTCATTCCTCTTGAATTTGAGAATTGAGCAAAGGTAGTAGCTTTTAGAGCTTGGAAATCAAAAGTTGAATTTCAACTCAACGACGTAAAATCTTCTCAACAATAGCCACATCTTCCATCTTTTCACCATAGAATTTCATCTTGTTGACTATTCTCATTGTTCTTGTACAATAATCAGTAATAGTCTCACCATCTTTTATCTGCAGAGTTTCAAAATCTCTTCTCAAGGTTTGAAGTTGTGCACGCTTCACTCTAGAAGAACCTTGGTATTTCTTCTTTATTGAATCCCAAATCTGTTTGCAATTATTCTTTTGGAGAATAGTCTCCAAAATAGAATGATCGATTGCTTGAAACAGATAATTTCTTGCTTTGAGATCCTTTAGCCTTTTTTATTCCAATTTCTTTTGTTGAGCTTCTTTTAACACTTCTCCACTGGTTGATTCAATCATACCAATTTCCACAATAGTTTAATACTCCTTGGATCACAAATTTTTTTCCATCAACATGATCCAATGATCATAGTGACCATCAAATCAATGAATTGTTGGTTGAACATAGCTTTCGTTGGACATTTTCTTGGCTACTACTTCAAGCTATCGCTTTTTCTCTCTGGCTCTCATACCACTGTTATAGGGTAAAAGAGAGAGTTGGAATGTTCTCGCAGTTTCAAATTTGGAAGTCTTTCCTATTCTGGAACGATTAAGGTCGTCGAAGTCGTTCGTTCATGCCGCCATTCACAGTTACTGATAAGGTATGAACATTCATAATTGAACAACACATTGACCTTTTTTGAATATTTTAGAACTGTGATTATTTGAGCTGAATATTTTTCATTCACTATCATTATTTGAATGTTCATCTACTGGGGCAAAAAACGATTGCGAAATTACAGAGTATCAACAAATTTTGAACATTAACCAGTGATTGTATTAACTGAAAAATACTCAAGATTGTGTAACTGAACATTCACAAATTTTGAACACATATATATAAACCAGTGATTGTGTTAACTGAACGTTCACAAATTCACATTTTTATCCAAAAATTTCACAAATTATATCATTAGAAAGAGATTTTTTTCTACATTAATTTGATATATATATATATTTTTATTTTTTGAATAGGGATTTAATTCATATCAATGTTTTTTCTAGATGGGGGTGATATTTATGCAAAATGTGCAATCCCCATAAATGCAACGGTTACACACACTCAGACAACATGGTATTGCAAAATACAAATATCAAATGTTAAGGACTATTTTATAAGAACTAAAAAATTTATTGTTCTAGTTGATGGATTCATTTTATGAGTTGTACATCTCTTGAGGACTATATAATAAATTTCTCTTTTAAAAATCTGTTTATACTGTGAATTTCTTTTTAATTCAATAGCAAAAATGGATTTTAAATATCGGTTTTTCATATCTTTTTTTTTTTTTTTTTGTGCTTTGTGGGTTCCTTCCCTTATTCTCTCTCTCTCTGTCTTCCTCTCTCCTATCTCTTTCTCACCGATTCACTCTCTTTCTCTCCTCTCTTTTCCTTAATTTCTCTCTTCTCTCTTCTCTCTTTCTCTCTCTCTTATTTCTTTTTCTCTTTCTACCGATTCTCTCTCTCTCCTCTCTCCTATATCTTCTTTTTATTTTTATTTTTTGTGTTTTTTAAATTTTCATTTTTTTTTCTTTTTTCCTTTTTATAATTTATTATTTTCTTCTTTTTTCCAATTTTTTATTTCATTTTTTTCTCAAAAATAAAATAAAAATAAATTAATTGTAAAATTAAATAAAATTTTGGGGGGACGATCAAAATACTCTACATGGAGTGAAATGAAAAAAAATGATAAAATAATTTATTACGAAAATATTCTCTATAGTTAAAATTATTGTTTTTAATTATTATTTGTATTTCAAATAATAATTTTAAATAATATAAATAGAGAGAGAAAAAGAGGGGGGTGGGGGGTGGGGAGAAACAATATGGTTCATATCGGTGGGTTCTCTAATCTTAATATTGTCAACCCCCCCCCCCCCCCCTCTCTCTATTTCTCTCTTTATTTATATAATTTAAAATGATTATTTTATCATTTTTAATTTCACTCTACGTAGACATGGTATTTTGGTCAGTCTCCATAAAATTTTATTTAATTTTATTTTTGAAAAATTGAAGCAAAACAAAATAAAAAAAATAAAAAAAATTGGAAAAAAGAAAATGAAATAAAAAAATTGGAAACAAAAAAGAAAATAAAAAATAAAAAAATGAAAAGGAGAAATAGGAGAGAGGGCAGAGTGAAGAGAGAGAGAGGAGAGAAAAAGAAATAAGAGAGAGAAGATATAAATTAAGGAAGAGAGGAGAGACAGAGAATCGGTGACTTCTCCAATTCAATGTAATTGTAACATAATTTTTTTATGGTAAGATATGTCTGGATCCGCGTGCGTGCACTTCGACTAATCACTTACTTGACGATTTTAAGAGTGCACATTAGGAATGAGAAATGGCCTGGTTGAGACGGTTTGGGCTAAAAATGCAGACCAAACAATACTATGTGGATTAAATTAATTTGAACCGTGAGTGTTGCAGTTTGGACGGGGTTAGCGGGTTGACCCAATCCTCTGCACACCCGTAGTGCACACCCCTCCTTCGTCTGGTGTATTTAAAATTTAATTCTTAAGAGTGTACTCTAACAGAATTCTAATTAACAAATAAATATGATACTTTTCCATGCAATTAGACTAACACTTTTCATGGCTTGGCTAGTTGTAACATAATCTAATGTATTTGTTACTATTATTTATAATATTACTGTTTTTATAAATAAAAATTAAAATACTAAAAAGTATAATTAAATGACATTTATAAAATAAAAAAATCGATTGTGCGAAAAAATATTTATTGCGAAATAGAAACTCCAAACAAAAATGAATCTATACGGATATGGAAACACATGCACGGACAAACAAGAGGTGGTCCCTCAACTTTAAGCATTAAAAACAAAATTCATAATTGCTTTACATGTAAGGACACCGTTTCAAACGAAAATAGTTACTACGCCTGTTTTGTTTTATTGATGCTTTGGGTTTGATTTGATTGGTTTTGTTTTTTTATACTGGAAAGGAATCGTCAGGCTCCAATCTAGGTTTAGAATTAAATATTTGTGCATTTTATAATAAAATTAAATAATTATTTTAAAAAATAAATATGACTTAAAATTAATTAAAAATATATAAATCATTTAATTTTTTAACACTTATCAATTAATACCATAAAATATATAATCATTACAACTAATATTTTACACTATTATACAAATTTCAAAAAAAAAATTATATACAAAAATTTATTGGTCACAAACTAAATTAAGAAAAAATAGAGAGAGAATGTTTTAGAAAAATAAAATTATAAAATTTAACAAAAATTTATAAAATTAAATTATTAATATATTTAATATTTAATAAATTCAACACTTTTTAATTTTTTAAATTTAATATTTAAAAACTTTCACTTTTAAAATTTAAGCATTATCTTTTTTCGGTTGTATCATGGTCTTCCTGTATTAATTACATCATTTCGTACCCATAATTATTTTTTATTTTGTGTGTTCGATGTTTATGCCAAATATTCAAACAAAGTACTAATATTGGGTTTGCTTTGATTGGTTCTTTCTTACTGGAAAGGAGTTGTCAGCACCAATTTAGGTTTAGCTGGGTCCCACAGAGAACTAGAAGTAACAACTGATGGCAAGAATTAGTGTGTAATAAAAACTATTAGCTTAATTTTTTATTAGGTATTTGATAATCACGTGACAAAAACAAAAGCTTAAATACTTGTAAAAGCGATTAGCATTTATAAATAAACAAATTAGATATTATAAGTATTGCTAAAATTTGACTAAAAAGATTTATTAAGGTTGTTAAGTTTTTGGTTTTGTAATTGACTTACTTTGATGACTCAAGTAATTGTATTTATTTTTCGAATGTTTGAGTTTAGAAGTCTACCTGTGTCTTTACCATCGAAAAATCAAGCCGTTGATTATCGGGTTTTTTCTTCAAGTCAAAGTCCCACCTCTTCAAGGAACAAACATCTGACCAATAACGATGAGGTAATGATCGTTGCTGCACAAACCAATCACTCATTGCACAACCCAACACGATTTTACAAAGCAAAATTAAACAAAAATGATTATTTTTTTCTCGTAAAATGGCACTATGTGCATCTGCACGGAGGGGAGTAGATGGTTAAACCGACAGAAGGCAAACAATTGGAACAATTTGAAAAATCGTATGAAGGATTTGTCCTTTGCCAAATAACTTTCTAGACATTTGTTTCATGCATATTCTCCCTTATTATCCTTCATTTTGTGGATTTTGGAGATATCAGAAAACTAGTTCCAAATTTTCTGCCTATTTTAACAAACCCTAAGCTCTCAAGTCCAATGTGGTTAATGAATTGATTTTCGAGAGTCGTATATTTTATGTTCACCATTTAATCTTTTAAATCAGAACTCTCATCTTGATTCATATTTTATCATCGATCTTCAAAGATTAAATTGAATCAAGTGTTATGAAAATCACTGTCAAAATCCTTGAATTGTTTTCAGGCTGGAAGAGATCGGAATTCGATGGGATCCGTGAAATGAAGTCAACTAGTGAAGTTCCTAGGAGGGGAGTCTAGAAGACGTTGAAGACATAATTATTGGAGATCAGCTATATAGACAATCCTTGTATTTTGTCTCATTTCAGAAACAACATTATCAAGTGACAAATAATTATCAAGAAAATTTCAATATTTTATATATCACCATGTATGTAACATATAGTTATTAAAATATTGTGTATAATCAGTTGAAATGTCTTAAATTTTAATGGTGATTAGAAGGAGTAAAATCATAAACATTTTGATAATTGATATCCTAAACGTTTATAGTTGATAGAATTATTAAATTGGTGCTTAATAATTCGACTAGATTAGTTTGTGAGGTATTTTCTCTATTCAGAATGGTGAATCTCCGAGCCATTAGTGTAAGACACTAGAAAGACCACAACTTTTGATGAGTAACAAGGAACTGAACGTAATCATACTTGATATTCTATGATGAAAATTTTGCTTACTGTCAAAATATATTATCTGAGTTTTGATGGTGCATATGATCTTTTGACTTGAGGCATGATTTGTTTAATGTTTTTTTTAATGCTTTGACAGTACTAAATCAAGTGTCCTTGCAATGGAAATTGAAGAAACTCATTGGGTATAGTGAATAGTATTGTCGATAAGTCCCATAGACAATCCTAGTTGGACTTATCCCCATAGACAATCCTAGTTGGACTTATTTAAGAAAAATAATCTCAAGTAAATTAAAATGAATAAGGTCAAATTTGTTATTTCACATATCAATATGGTAATTTACATATCACCACGTATGTATTATATAGCTGTGAAGATGCCATAGATAGTTAGTTGAAATGTCTTATCTTTTAATGGTGATTGTTAGCCCAAAAATCTACCCACAAGGGGGGGTGAATTGGGTAGTTATAAAAATTTAAGCGATAAATTCAAACATAAATAATCATTTACCTAAATCGATTATTCTCTTTTTACGCAGTAAAAATGTGTTTATCTAGATGCACACCCAAACAATTAGAAAAATAACAAAGTAGTACATGAGAATTTATCCGGGTTCGGCAAGCTCATCTTATCTACGTCTAGTCTCTCAAGCTCCACGGAGATTCGCAATCCGCTAAACCTCGATTCCTTTCTCAAGTATGAATCAAATTCTTACAATCTCAATTCTGTTTAAAGGCTTAGAATTAACTTTCACAACCCTAATTCTTTTTACAAGCTAAGATTCAACCTATCACTCTCTCACTGTTACACTTATCTTTTTCACAGATTTAGGAAGAACAATTACAACACTCAAATTCAATTATAGAAAGAATTTAAAACATAATCTTTTTACTGGATAAAGATCAAACCCTAATTTTTTTCAGGTTAAAGACTAAACTTCAATCTTTTTCATAGGTTATAGATTAAAACCTAACTACCCTGATTAGACACCAACCTAAATGTGTTTAATCCGCTCAAATTCACAAACATGAAAGATTTACTAGTTTCTTCCCACAATGAACTTTTACCATCTCAAAACAGTTATATTTAATTAATGTCCCGAAATTATTACATGAAACATTCAATGTAAGACACAAATCTGATTTAAATAAATTAACACACAAATAACACGTAATTAGATTTCTCAAAGAAAAAATCGTTTTAAAAAGATTTTCACAAAGTAAGTTTGAACACGAATTTTCTCAAATATCTTATCCAAACAATTAATCAAAATAATATAAAAAAGTAAAATTAATAGTTTGGAAAGATCTCACCAGGATTTATCGAAAACAATTATGATAACACGATAGCAAAATACAAACCGGTGACAAAAACGTTGACTGACTTAGATCAAGAACTTTAAGAATAATATTACTTATGAATTTTAGCGACAAAATTTCTCTTAGAAAGACAAAATATGAATGTTCTTGAGTAAGTTTTCTCAATCACGTAAATCCATATTAATAGATATAGAACTAGACCTCCAATGGCTAGTTCTCAAATGTCATGACTCTAAATGACATCCTAAGACCCCATATAACATATATATTCAAAATAAGTATGTTTCATTAAAGAATACTCTTGAAAAATATCAATGTGATAAAACATTTTCAAATCAGAATCCATAAAGATAGGAATTATTTTATCAATTAAATTAAGAGAATAAACAAATATATTTGCCAAATAAATAAGAATCATTTAATATATGATATATTTCGAAAATACACTTGATTCCCTCAAAATACTCCCTTGAAATCACAAAAAACGAGGTGATTTGACCAAAAAATCACAATAGTAAAAAAAATTGACTGCACAAGTCGGTTGACTAGCCAAAACCACCGGTTGACCAACCTCTCACAACAGTCACAATTTTGACCGTTGTGCTGGTCTAGTTGGTTGACTAACGTTTTTGGTCGGTTGACCGATTGGATCAATAGGTCCTTCCCTTTTTCTAATTTCGGCTACTAGATTCATTAGCCGACCGACCCAACTTACCGGTTGACCAAATTGACCAATAGTGTCACACCCTGCCTCGGTCCCCAATGTCCGAGGCCAGGTGCGACCTAGACTTGATATCACCCGACCAATTACAAATCTTTATAAACTCTTTACTGATATGAATTTTCAAAAATGATATAAATATTTTACCAACTCAAAAATTCAGCGATTATACAAAATTAATTATTCCGTAACTAAACTATAAAAAGTTCAACCACTCACTCCCAACAGTTATCCTGACAGCCTCAAAAATAAAACTCACTACATTCTCTGATCCTACCTAGTGCCAATAGTGGACCCGTCTCTAACTGAGGTACCTGAGATAAAATATTTTATCGGTATACTATCTTCATAATATAAAAATAATTTATGGATCAAGTATATTTACCAAACACCATTTTTCAAAATATAAATATAAGCACATAATGAGCAGTGACAAAATCCCACAAATATCATTATGTTAAAATAATTAAATTTAAGTCAACTGGTCAAATTACTTTGATATATAATAAAATACGGTAACACTTTCCAGAACATAATAAAATCATATATTGAGTAGTATCAAACCTACAGATATCGTTAAGATATAGTAACTTAATATAAATCAACCAATCAAATCACTTTTATTTAATAAAATGCCCGAAACACATACTTCCCTACTTGTCATAAGATCGTTTTACCTCACGATCAAGAGTTATAACGGTATCGTAACGATTACAGCTATGCAATCTAAGGTTGTCATTAGTGTCAGGATTATTTAATATCTCTAATGGTAGGAGTAAACACATGGTTTAAATCACCATATCATGATGATAATCATCATCGTCAACAAAAACAACAACAACCAACTGCAGAACTTACCCTCCTGTAAGGTCATAACACAACGTCCTACAAACATGCCTTCCTGTTAGAACTAATAATATCTCGCAGGACATTCTCTCCTGTTGGGACCACATTATGGTATAGTCGGATAATAATAAAAATAATTTTTTACAATCATCTTTTTACTTGATCCATCTAAAATTATAAAACTGTAAATTTTAATAAATATTTTCTTTTTCACAATTTAATACGAAAATATAATTTGACAATTTATATAGGATACAATACATCCACCTCAATATTCACAGTGCTATTAAGCTATCGTCAGAATATTGCTGTAGTTAGCGTCGCATGTGAACCTAACAACGACATGGTTTAAATTAAAAATTTATTTAAACAAATATAATATGCAATGCGTGACACTAAAATACAATTTTTCCATTTTCAAAATTTTCTAGGAATTTACTAAAATTAAACATTTTATTTTCTCAACCTCATATTAATTTTACAACTAAAATATTATAGTTAAATCAATAAAATTTATCAATTAATAATTTAACTACAGAGAAAAATATTAACTAACAATTAACAATATTACTAAACAATGAAATACCAAAATCTATCATTATAATTTTTAACTTTGAATTAAATTTTTTCACAAATTAGATATATCTATATATAAATATAAATCTACTATATTTCTAAAACCCACATATATATCATTTTTGCATATATATATATATTTATATATATATTACGTAATGATATATAATATAAGATAAGTCAAAGAGTTCCGAAATTTAAAAAAGAAATCATATATATGTATATGCGTGTGAAACATGATCACCGCCTCTTTTCCATTTATTTTTTTTTAACAAATTCTTAACATCACCCACGTGTGATGTATTTTTGACAACATATATATATATATGTGTGTGTGTGTGTGTGTGTCATGATTTTATATATATAAAAGTTTAAATTTACATTAAATACCCTCAAATTATTTAAAATTATACTTTAAATAGCATAATAATCCCAAAATTTTTAAAAGTCAAAATTAAAATTAACATATTAACCCCTAATTTTGAAGATAAAATCTAAAAGCATAACGAACTCTATTATTTTTCTAAATGCTCTAAAATCCAACTAAAAATATGCATGTGTAAAAATTAAGCTTTACAATCCTTCCCTCTAAAAGAAATTTTGTCTCAAAATTTAATTATCTCAATTGAAAAAAATGATGAATAAAATGTCAACAATAATATATAGAGCACATGTATTACCTACTAATTAGGTAACATGAACACCAATGAATCTAATGCAGTGCCTGATGCATATCACAACTCGACGACCTTTCCTATGGTCCATTATTACCACGACAATCTTACACCAAGTCTATAGAACCTATAACTTAAGTTTTGATACCAACTATTGTAATACCCCACCCCAGGCCTCAATGTTCGAGGCCGAGCGTAATCTCGACTTGATGTCACCCAACCAATCACAAGTATTTATAAACTATTAACTGATATGGATTTTCAAAAAAAGATATAAATATTTTACCAACTAAAAAATTCAACGGTTATACAAACCTGACTATTCCGTGATAAAACTACAAAGAGTTCAACTACTCACTCTGAGCAGCTGTCCTGACAGCCTCCAAAATAAAACTCACTACATTCTCTAACTCTATCTAGTGCCAGTAGTGGACCCGTCTCTACTTGAGGTACTTGAGATAAAATATTTTATCGATATATTGTCTTCAAAATATGAAAATAATTTATGGATCAAGTGTATTTATTAAATACCACTTTTCAAAATATAAATATAACCATATAATGAGAAGTAACAAAATCGCACAAATATCATTATGTTAAAACAATTGAATTTAAGTCGGCTGGTCAAATTACTTTGATATATAATAAAATATAGTAATACTTTTCGCAATAGAATAAAATCATACATTGAGCAGTATCAAATCCACAAATATCGTTAAGATATAGGAATTGAATATCAATCAATCAATCAAATCACTTTTATATAATAAAATACCCGAAATACATACTTCACTACTAGCCATAAGATCGTTTCGCCTTATGATCAGGAGTTATAACGGTACCGTAATATGTACAACTGTGCAATCTAAGGTTGCCATCAGTGTCGCTGCCATTCAATATCTTCAATGGTAGGAGTCAAAACGTGATATAAATCACCATATCATGATGATAATCATCATCGTCAACAACAATAATAAAAACAACTACTACAACCATCTGTAGGATTTGCCTTCTTGTCAAGTCACATCACAACGTCATACAACAATAAAAACAACTACAACAATCACTTGCAGGACTTGCCTTCTTGTCAGGTCATAACACAACGTCCTACAGGACATACCTTCCTGTTAGGACCAACAACTTCCCGTAGAACATGCCCTCCTATCGGGATCATACTATGCTATAGTAAGATAATAATAAAAATTATTTTTGACAATTAACTTTTACTTGATCCATCTAAAATTATAAAACTATCCATTTTAATACGTTTTTTTTTTCTTTAAAATTTAGTATTAAAATATAATTTGACAATTTACATAGAAAATAGTATGCTAACCTCGATATTCACACAACTATTAAGCTATCGTCGGAATATTTTCGTAGTCGGCATCGACTGTGAACCTAATAACGACATGACCTAAACTAAGAATTTATTTAAACAAATATAACATGCAATGCGTGACACTAAAATACAATTTTTTCATTCTCAAATATTCCTAATTATATGAAATTTATTAAAATTAAACGTTTTATTTTCTCAATCCAATATTAATTTTACAACTAAAATATTATAGTTACATTTATAAAATTTATCGATTAATAATTTAACTACAAAGAAAAGTGTAAACTAACTATTAATAATATTATTAAATAATGAAATACCAAAATATTTCATTATAATTTTTAACTTTAAATTAAATTTTTCACAATTTAGATATATCTATATATAAATATAAATCCACTGTATTTCTTAAACCCACATATATATAATTTTCGTATATATACATAAATATATATATATATATATATATATATATATATATATATATATATATATATATATATATATATATATTACATAAGGATATATAATATAAAATAATGAAAAATGATAAATGAATAAATAAATAAAAATAAAAAACCAACAACTTACTTGAGAGAAACAACAAAGAGTCAAAGAGTTCCAAAAGGTAAAAAGGAAATCATATATATGTATATGCGTGTGAAACATGATCACCACTTCTTTTCTATATACTTTTTTTTTCAAATTCTTAACATCACCCACATGTGATGTATTTTTGACAACACATATATGTGTCATGATTTTATATATATAAAAGTTTATGTTTACATAAAATGCCCTCAAGTTATTTAAAATTATACTTTAAATAACATAATAATTCCAAAACTTTTAAAAGTCAAAATTAAAATTAATATATTAACCCTAAAATATTTAAGGTAAAATTTAAATAGCATAATAAAACCCATTATTTTTCTAAATGCTCTAAAATGCAATTAAAAATATATTTGTGCAAAAATTAGTCATTATAATCCTTTCCTTCTGAAAGAAATTTCGTTATGAAATTTAATTACCTCAATTAAAAAAATGATGCATAATATGTCAACAATAATATATAGAGCACATGTATTACCTACTAATCAGGTAACATGAACACCAATGAATCTAATGTAGTGCTTGATTCATAAGTACTACCTATTAATCAAGTAAAATGAATCCAAACTTACGTTTAAATCGACCCCACAACCCCACAACCTTTCCTATGGTTCACAACTCCCACAACACTCTTATACCAAGTCTACTGAACCTATAACCTAAGCTCTGATACTAACTACTATCACATCCTACCCTGGGTCCCAATGTCTGAGGCCCGGCGTGACCCTAACTTAATGTCACCCAACAAATTACAAGTATTTATAAACTATTTATCGATATGGATTTTCAAAAAAGGATATAAATATTTTACCAATTCAAAAATTTAGCGGTTATGCAAAATCGACTATTCTATAATAAAACTAAAAAAAGTTCAACCACTCACTCCCAACAGCTGTCCTGAAAGCCTCTAAAATAAAATCTACTACATTCTCTGACTCTACCTAGTGCCAGTACTGAACCCATCGCTAGCTTAGGTACCTGAGATAAAATATTTTATCGGTGTACTGTCTTCATAATATAAAAATAATTTATGGATCAAATATATTTACCAAATACCACTTTTCAAAATATAAATATAACCACATAATGCGCAGGTACAAAATCGCACAAATATCATTATCTTAGAACAATTGAATTTAAGTCAATTGATCAAATTACTTTGATATATAATAAAATACAGTAATATTTTCTAAAGTAGGATAAAGTTATATACTGAGCAGTATCAAATCCACAGATATTGTCAACATATAGTAATTAAATATAAATCAACCAATCAAATCAATTTTATATAATAAAATACCCAAAACACATACTTCCCTACTAGCCATAGAATCATTTTACCTTATGATCGGGAGTTATAACGGTACTATAATCTGTACAACTGTGCAATTTAAAGTTGCCATCAGTGACAGGGTTATTCAATATCTCTTATGGTAGGAGCCAACACATGATTTAAACCATCATTTCATGATGATAATCATCATCGTCAACAACAATAACAACAACAACAACAACAACCTACTTAACTTACCCTCATATCGGGTCACAATACAACGTCTTGTAGGACAGACCCTCTTGTTAGGACCAACAACATCCCACAGGATATGCTCTTTTGTCGGGACCACACTATGGCACAGTTGGATAATAATAAAAATTATTTTTCTACAATCAACTTTTTACTTGATCCATCTAAAATTATTGTCCATTTTAATAAATCTTTTCTTTTTCACAATTTAGTACAAAAATATAATTTGACAATTTACATAGAAGATAATACACTTACCTCGATATTCATACTGTTATTAAGCTATCGTCGAAATATTGCCGTAGTCGGGGTTGCCTGTGAACCTAATAATGACAAGGCCTAAACTAAAAATTTATTTAAACAACTCTAATATGCAATGCGTGACACTAAAATGTAATTTTTTCATTCTCAAATTTTCCTATTGATGTGGAATTTATTAAAATTAAATGTTTCATTTTCTCAAACTCATATTAATTTTACAACTAAAATATTATAGTTACATTTATAAAATTTATTGATTAATAACTTAACTACAGAGAAAAGTGTTAACTAACTATCTGTATAACAAATCAAGACTGGTATATTCACGGCCGTCGGATAAAAGACAAAATTCTAGACATTTTTCAATCATCGGATCATCTTAGCCAACGTATAAAATAAAAATTTGGGTTGAAATATAATTAGGGTTAAAACTTTTTACCTCTGCCTTTTCTCTCCTTCACTTCCGTTTCTCCTTTCTCTCACTCTCTCGCTCTCCTTATGTAGGCCACTGCCGCTGCTACACCATTGCCGTTCCATCGCGGAATTGCTGTCACGCCGTAGTTGCTGCACGGAATAGTTCTAGTCTCCTTCTCTCTATTCTATCGTTGCAATTGCCTTAATCGCCAGTCTTTCCAACATTTCCTCGGTCCCTTCGAGCCACTACTGCTACAAGATCTGCCACAAACATCGCCTCTGAACATCTCCATTGCCAGCATCGCTACAATCATCGGCCACAATAGCTGAGGTAACTTTGGCAACCATGCTTGATTGAACCTCCAGGTCTCCACCACGCCCTATTCTCTCATTTCTTCTCCAAAACCCTCACCCCAATCTCCTTGGAATTGATTTTTGTTTCTCATTTGCGAAACACTAATTTCTAATCGAAGCTTGAGTTGGCTAAATCTAAATTTGATTTCTCTATAGTTGTGTTTGATTTCACTATGTCTAAAATTTGTAGATCTTTATTTGCATGTCCAGATCTGAAAATTTGGTGTGTATTTGTGTGCGATTGAGAGAGAAGAAGGTGTTTATTTGTGTTCAGATCTGAAATTTTTTGACGACAGAAATGGTAAAGAAGGTCAAATTTGATTAATTTAACTATTTCAAGTTATTGTGGTTGCCAAGGGATTTGACACTTCTGTGATCGAAACAAAAAGAAATTGTTCTTATTCATAGTGTTGAGTAGATAGAAACTGGTAGTGGATTTTTTGGGATGAAAGATGGGGTCTCCTTACGCTGCGTTTGGTACGTTGGAATGGAATGAAAATAAATGGAATGACAATAGGATTTGAATTAGTATGGTAATAGAATGGAATGATCATTATCATTCCTATATTTGGTAACGAAAGAGATTACATGTGGTATTGGAATGACATCAAAGAGTAAAATAGTAATTTAATTGAATTTTTAAACGGTATAATAGTTAATTTAATTAAATTTCATTTGAATTTAAATATTTATTTAGTATTTGGTCTCGTTTTTTGGCCAATTATTGATTAAAACCTAATCATATATAATTGGGATTATCCAATACCAAGTTTATCTTGGTATTGGTTAATCCCATACTTTGTGGGATTAGGAATTCCTTAGTAATGAGAATGTGATTAAATCTTATATACCAAACATAGGAATGGAATTATCATTCCCATGGTCATTCCAATCCCATCATAAATCCCACGTACCAAATGCCACCTTAGGGTTTGGTTGCACATGTATACCAAGGGGATCTATAAGAGCTTCTGAGTTTCAATGCTCTAGATTTCCTATCCTACTAAGCTCTACAAGGAGCTGTAGATACTAAAGAGGTGTTGGTTAACTTCAATCTTACTTTAGTTCTTATGTTTCTATTATGAGGTGTGTATTCGTGTCCAAATCTAGAAAATTCACACCCCCCATCTTAAAGGTATCTAATAGGATATGTAGAAGATTCGGCGTCGAAGAAGACAAACTTGGAAAAAGTCATCGATGAGTTCTCCGACTCAAACTTGCTTCCCAGGTGAGAAAAATCCATCGATTGGTATTCTTTCGTTCACGTATCTTGCTCCCTTTCTAAGATTCTTGCTTCTGCACATATACAATAATTTGACGACTAACTCAATTTTTTCCCAAGTGTAGTTCTTTCAAAATTTTATATGGTCCTCAATTTTTTCTTTGCAAATCTATTGATAAACACAATTGGAGACAATCAGTGGGCTTAGTTTTGTATTTAAGAAAATTTCACATTGATTGAAAGTAACAAGGTTAAGATTAAATTTCTCACCAACCATATCAAGCAATCTTTCCCATTATTGGTTAAAAGTGAAAACGATAGCAATTATCTTCCAAGTATAGTTGTAAGAATGCAGTTTGAACTATGGAAATGCTAATCTCAACATCGAGCAGGTCACTTTGTTTACTTCATGCGCCAACCCCGTTTCGTGTGGGAAGTACATAGACATGAATTCATACTCAAAAAGTTTATTTATAATTGGGTGATGTTCGGCCTTAGAGATATTCATTTGAAGGATAATGTGTAACCTTATAATGTTGTGTTTTTGTAAGTTGGTTCATCTATTTTTGGCCGAGAAATTCGAATTTCCTTTTATTTTTTTATAATGAGTTTTTAGTACTAATGTGATTCAAAATAGAACATTAAACTAAAGGCGAATTTATTTTCTGCTATTTTTCCCTAGATTTTATCGGTATCCAAGCAAGTCTTTTTATTAGTAAATATACGTGTGTGATAACTCAATAACGTTCTCTTTATTATTCAATTTCTTAATGAACAACACATGAAATATGTGTATTAATTTCTCTTTTATAGAATTGTGTTTTCTAGAAATTCGTTTGCAGGGTATATAATCTAATCATTAATAAGAATAGTATTCTCATATATTTTCTATTCAGAATTTTAATGCACTCACACATCTTTAGCTACATAAGAGTTCACTTCATGTAATTTTTTAGTCCTTACTTATTTAATCATAATTTCACCCTTTTTTGTGCACTTAACTTTCTCTCAGGCGTTTCACCAAGTATGTGCATCAGAAAGTGGAACAATATAAAAGTAGATATATTGAGGCCCTAAAGCAATCAAAAGCCTCCAAGTCAAAACCCGACTAACAACCAACGATCTTCAAAAACAAATCGTTTTGATAGTACATCGACAAGTTAACCACTAAAAAAGGTACTAATCTATGTTCTAAACTCATGTTAACATTCTAATTTTTGTTTTTCATTTTCGTTCCAAGAATTTCTTCATTTTTTTTAATTTATTTATTTATTTTTATTTATTTATTTATTTATAATTTTGTTTCAAAATTTATATTTTTTGTGTGTTTTTTGACTAAATTTTTCTATTCGAAAGATTGTTTTGAATAATCTTCTAACTACCGTTGAGTTTCAAGAGGATAAATTTTGGCTATATTTTGGATATTCCCTCTAGGGGGTAATGGTCATGTGGCAGACATCTTCGAGTATCATCACCAAATATGATGATATGCAAAAAATTGTAAATTTCTGTATTTTTTTTTTATGCATTTCTATTTTTGTTAGTTCAATTAGGTGAAACTAGTCGACTATTGCGTTACTCTAGATCTTCATATTGTGATATTTTACTAACAATTCTAATTTGATTTAATTTATAGTCTATTTTTTGCAGGTTTGATTTAGGTTTTCTTTTGATTTTGGTGTTAGTTAATATATTTAATGCATTAATGCACTACCATCCTACTAAGTGTTAATTTTTAATTTTAGTGCTAGAATTTATGTTCTGTAAGTTTATTATGTTGTTTTGAGGTTGTTGGCTATTGTCATTTTCGTTCTGTAAAATTTTCATGTCTAAATTTATTTCTTTTGTACTTACTTTTGTAGGATGTAGATGAGCTCTTTACAGGTGTATAAATAGTGTGTATTTGTAAAGTAAAAAGTCTTTTTTTTTTTCCTTATTGGTGTGAAATGGTGGTTGGTTTTGATTGTTAATTATTATTGATATTCAGTTGTTATTATTATTAATGTTTAAATGAAGTAGGTATGAAATATTGTATAAACAGATGAGGTTATGTCAAGAAATTTGAATATATATATTTTTTTGGCTTGTGTTTTTAGTCTTTTAAACTCGTGTCTTTAGGCACAGATTATACACTAGTTGACAATATTACTAGACAATTAAATACCAAAATATATCATTATAATTTTTTACTTTAAATTAAAATTTTCACAAATTATATATATATATTACGTAAGGATATATAATATAAAAAATGAGAAATGGTAAATGAATAAATAAATAAATAAACAAAAACCAACAACTTACTTGAGAGAAAAGGCAAAGAGTCGAAGAGTTCTAAAAGGTAAAAAAGAAATCATATATATACACACGTGTGTGAAACATGATCATCGCCTCTTTTCTATATTATTTTTTTTCAAATTCTTAACATCACCCACTTGTGGTGTATTTTTGATAACACATATATGTGTCATGATTTTATATATATAAAAGTTTATATTTACATAAAATATCCTCAAATTATTTAAAATTATACTTTAAATAACATAATAATTCCAAAACTTTTAAAAGTCAAAATTAAAATTAATATTTTAACCCTTAAAATTTTTAAGGTAAAATTTAAATAACATAATGAATCCCATTGTTTTTCTAAATGTTCTAAAGTGCAACTAAAAATATGCATGTGCAAAAATTAGGCTTTACAAGTAGGTTACCCATTTCACTTCTTAAATACACTTGTTTGGTTAGTTGACCGACCTCTTTCGCCCGTTGACCGAATTGACCCAAGAAATCACCATTTTAAGTGTTAAAATCGGGATTGAGGTGGTGGCCTAGTGGTGGGCTTACCATCTCCTCCCACAGTTGGTGTAGGGTTCAATTAGGTCCTCAACCAAAAACATTTTAATGACTTGACACATTATAAAACACATATTATAACCCTAAAATTACCATAACACGCATAAGATTAATTCATTTTAAAGTGTCGTGCATGATCGTAATTCATGTAGCATTAAGAGTATAAAAACAATGAGTTGTTTTCACTTAGTTGTCTTTAATATCTTCAATATTCTTCATATCTCCATTTTCATTTTGAACCCTCTATAGATTCTTCAATGATTCTCCTTTTTAATCAAATATATGAAATTTAAATCTGAAACCACTCATATAAAATATTAATTCCATAAAATATCAACGTTTAATTGTTCATCAAAACATGAGTTTCAATAGTAATTAAAAGGATTGAGATCATGGGCATTTGGTAATTAATATCCTAAATATTCCTAATTGGAGAATTATTAATTGATACTTAATAATTCGGTTAGATTAGCTTGTGGGGTGTTTTTTTCTAATGAAAATGTTGGATCTCAAAAAACCACTAGCATAAGATACTGAAATTGCCACAATGGGACTTATTATGAGTAACAAGAGCATGAACGTTATGGTATTTGGTATTCTTTGTTGGTAATCTTGCTTAAAATCAAAATACAATATTTGAGTTGTAATAGCACATATGATCTTTTACGATTTCTTGTGTGTGTTTGTCTATATATATACATATATTCCTATGTCTGATTGTAGTAAATCATGTAGTTTAGTCACGAACCATGAAGGTTACTTATTGGGTATAATGGTTCATGTGTGTCAACATTTAAGTATGCAATAAATGATATATTGCCCTTTAGTATAAAGAGAAATATTCTATGTGATTAGATATAATTGACTTCAAGTTTTCGGCCAAAACAGTATGATGATTAAAACTAGATTCTAACTGGTATCAAAAGTGAATTATATCACTAATCGGTTCGGTACATATGATCTAATTAGGGGTTTTGACTTTGTCCATGCCCTCTTATTTCTTTCGGACATAGAGGTATAGAGATCAAATCGCATGGTAATTACAACTGAGTGGATTCTTTGATTAAATTCTTATCAATTGGATATAATTATGCAATGTTTGAAGGCGTTAACCATAGTTTGTGGAAATATTGTAAAGAAATAGTTTCTTTACTTGCGAATAATTGGAATTATTTTAATTATTGATTAATTTACAAACTCTAACTTTTGATATGAACTTAATAGGTCACACAACAAAGAGAGTTTACAGTCTTGATGGTCCTTTAGAAGGAAAGACGAGGTATACCGAACACCTTAAAAGGTACATAGACCAAAGTATAATATAGGAGAAAGATGAGTCTAGGGTTTTAACCCTAGACAACATTTAAGCCCATTAAAGGGCTCGATGGCTGACTATGCCAAGAGAGAGATTTGCTCCTCTCTTGTCTTCTCGTTCTCTCTTGGTACACTTGTGTTCTCCTTCGTTTGCTATCACTGATGATCGAGAATACAACTTCCTTTGAATTTCTTAATTCTCTAAATCTAAACCATTGCTGGAGAGTTAAAGAAACACCATTAAGATCAATAGATCTTTTGGTGGATATCATGAGGCGAGATGCTTGTGTCGCTATTTTGAAATCTAAACTCTTTCGAAGATCGTGCCCAAAAGATTTGTGGAGGAGAAGAAGACGTAACATCGATGGACAATCGATTGGTGTTGAAGCATGCTTTAAGAGGTATTAATTTATCCAAGTATATTAATGTATTTATTGTTTCGTATATATGTCACGGATTAATTTAGTGCTACGAAATTAATTGCGAAACGTAAGAATAAAAACATTTAAATTCCGTTGCATTCATATAGACTTAGGTCCCGTTTGATAACGCAATTAAGCATTTGAAACTGAATGCATTAAATATTTATCAAATTAAGTGCGTTTGATAATAAAATTAAACAATTACTTAAAAAATAAGTGTCACTTAAAAAATTGTTCAAAATTTTAAGTAATATATGATTCACTTGATTTTTTAGCACTTATCATTAACACCATAGAATATGTAATCATCACAATAAACATTTTAAACCAATATAGTAAAATCTCACAAAAAATGTTATATACAAAAAAATCATAGGTGGAGAAAATACTGTATTGAGAAAAAATAGAGAAAAAGTTAAAGAGAGAAAATATTTTAGAAAAATTAAGTTGTAAAAATTATTTTAGGAATAAAATTTGTAAATAAGTTTTTTTTTTTTTGAAGTTAAAAGTATTTAAAAATTAAATACTTAATATATTCAGCACTTAATAAATTCAACATTTATAATTTTAACACTTAAAATTTAAGTGGTTATCAAATATGGCCATAGTTTCCTTCAAGTGCTATCAAAGCCATGTATATGCTTAATATGAAATAATTATTTGATTATTTTTTATGAAAGTCCTAATTAATTTGCAAGATTGGATCTCTAGGAATTAACGATAATAGTTGTTTTATTATGAAATATAGATTTAATTTGGGATTTTTATTATAGTAGGAGTTTTATTCCGTAAAATGATAAATCGCGATTTTCGTTTTTAGAAAACAAATAACGCGAAAATGCATAAATTTAATTATAATCAAAATGGAATAAAGTAAATTAAATTAATTTTTAAATTTGAAGTTGAATAGTCGTTAGACGACAAAAAGACATGATGGTGGAATCACTGTCGTCACGCCAAGCGCCGAAGTGGCTAGCGAATAGCCACAGAGCAAACTGAAGTTCTTTACCTATTTAGGGTTTAAAAGATGCAAAATTCTCTAACTAATGCCACTTTGCACTTTTTTTTTTTACGTTTCTAGAGAAGGGCTAGTTTCTTTGACACCGGCCCTTACCCGCCCTTTTTCAACATTCCATTTTTTTAGCCATGGGATGGTCAGTTTCTTCCTTGTAAAAAAAAAAAAAAAAAAAAAAAATAAGAAAGAATGTTGAAAATAGGCGGGGAAGGGCCAGTGTCAAAGAAACCACGCCCTTCCCCGCCCCTTTTGCTCTAGAAACGAAAAAAGGTACAAAGGGGCATTAGTCAGGAAAATTTTCATCTTTTAAACCTTAAATAAGTAAAGAACTCCAACCCATATAGTAAAAAAAAAAAAATAATAAATAAATAAAATGGAAGGTTGAAAACGGGCGGGGAGGACCACGCGTCAAAGAAAGGCCCTTCCCCACCCATTTTGCTCTAGAAACATAAAAAAATATACAGGGACATTAGTCAAAGAATTTTACATCTTTTAAACCCTAAATAGGTAAAAACTCGAGCAAATTGCTACCGAATCGGCGAAACCGCAAAAGAGCAGCAGTAAAGGGCTGTGCTGCTGCTACCTTTCGTGACCTAGATGGATGCAGCTCTCCAAGGCTATCACTGCCTTATTCCTTGAAACAACCCAATGGGCTGTTCACGAATCAATTTGATAGAACAGCCCAATGGGCTGTTAACGATTTGGAGGGAGGGGCAACAGCCCCAAAAGGAGCTGTTGTTTTTTAGGGCTCCCAGGAAATTTTTTAAAAAATAAAATTTAAAGGTTTCCGTAGCAGTGGCATGATCATGGGATAAATTCCTTCAAACTTTTAACATATGTTATTTTCTAAAATTATTTCTAAGTATGGACACATTTATATGTGGTTCAATAGTTTTATTGTGTTTCGGTTTGAATCATTTAAGTATGAACGTGGTTTTAAAAAGTCATTTTGTTAAATTTTTCGTCCAAATATGGCGGAATTAGGGCAAAATAATAATTTCATATATATATATATATATATATATATTTAAATTTTTATATCTTTTTTATTCATTTATTCTATTTTCTTTTCTTTTTATTTTTTCGTTTGCTTCTTCTTTGTTCTGTCTCTCGAAAGTTCATTTATTCAAATACATTGCTACTTCCAACATAACAAAGGAAGGCGAATGGATTAAGAAGTCCATCACTGAACTTGAAGTGGTTCCAACCATTAAGTCACTGACACCTTTGTATTGCTATGACAATGTTGCTATAGCTCAAGTAACGGAACCCAGATCCCATAAAAAATTCAAACACATAGAGCGGCGCTTTTATTTTATTCACGAAATCATCGGGGAGAATGATATTGACATTAAGAGAGTAAACATTGGGGATAACGTAGCAGATCCACTCAATAAGGCTAAGACTTTATAGCAGTTTGATTAATATCTTGAAAAGATGGGTATATATTATACCGATTGGCTATAGTGCTACTAGTAGATTGTTGCATGTAAGTCCCTATAGTAAATCTTATAATTTTACATTTATGACTTCTATATGTAAAACTTTTCAATCTCTAGTATTAATAAAAGGTATTTCTAGCATTATTCTTTAATTATATCAATATTGTTATAGACCTTGTTATGTTGTTTTATCTTTCGATAATAGTGTCTCAAACCATTAGTATAAAATACTAGAACAATCACAAGAGAACTTATTAGTGTACTAAGGGATCCAACGTGATCATCATTGATATCCTACACAATAGCTTTGCTCAGTATCAAGATAAGATATCTGAGATATGATTGTATTAATGATCTTTAGAATTGAGGTACTGTATATTATATGTATGAGTTACAATACTTTGATAATACAATGTCTTATACTCTAGCCCTGAAACTTTAAAAGTATTTATTAGGCATAGTGTAACATGCATGTGAATGTACGAATATGCAAGATAGGTCAATTTAAAATAATTCACCCAAACTTCTAGACAGGGCAATGTAACGATTGGGATGAAATTTTGATTGTTGTTACAAGAAATTTTATTATCAATTCATGTACATATAATGGGACTAGGGGTTTTTGACTTTATCATACTCTGTTAGTCCCTTCGGGAACCCAAGATAGAGAGATTGTATAATATGAAAATCATAACCGAGGCGATTTACGGAACTTGAAAAATCCACGGTGTATCTGTTCAAATCCATCGCATATGAAGATGGTAGATTTGCCATGTGGCATTGATCCGCCGTGTGGATCTTTAGATCTGCATTGGATCTGAACAAATCCACTGTGGATTTTCCAAATTCCACGGTGGGGGATCGCCGCAGAGAGAAAGGGGGTTGCATGGGAGGGGGTGGGGCTGGTAGTGTTGACTGGGTGGTGTTGGTTGGGGGTGGGGGTGGTGTTGATGGAAGCGGCATTGGTGTTGGATGGAGATGGAGGTGATGGAGGTTGGACATGGGTGATGAAGAAGACGGCAAGCTATGTAACGAAAGAATAAAGAAGAAGGAAAAAAAAAAGGGGGCATTCGGTGGCAAGTCCCTTAGTTTGCTCTTAATTTTAAAAAAATCCCAAATGCGGAAGCAACTTGTGTTTTAGTCCTATCTATTAAAAAAAGACGGAAGCACAATACACGTTCCTGCACTCGCGCTATTACATGTAGCTAATTTGTGTATAAATGTTTGCTAGATATAACAAATATTACTATATTTTTTAATATGTAACTAATTTGTCTGTAACAAATATAATACAAAATACATATAATTTGTAACATGCAACTAATATTAAACTAATATTTGTGTGTAATATTTGTTAAATGTCACAAATATTACACAAATACATATAATTTGTAACGTGTAACTAATATTACACAAGTACATATAACTAAAATTGCACAGATAATGTAATATATGTTAATTATTAAGTTGTAGCTAATATTAGTTACAGATAATTAATATTCACTATAATACGAATTTACTCACCAAAAATTTATCTACGATCCCTGCAATGCTTGTACATGCGAGACTAAACTCAAGCAAAACCCTACTTAAGAGACTAAATCAAAACTTATGTCTTAAGCGAGATTTTTTTAAAATTACATCTGTTATTTGGGATTAATGACCAATTATCCAAAAAAAAAAAAAAGGAAAAAAACAAAAATAAATAAAAAGAAAAAATAAATAAAAACACAATAAAAAAATTTTAAATGTAAATTACAATTTTGCCCTAATTTTGTCCAATTTGGAAGAAAAATTTAACATAATGACATTTTAAAACCACATTCTTACTTAAAGGATATAAACTGAAACGTAATAAAGTTATTAGAGCACATAAAAATGTGTAAATACTTAGAGGGTTTAAAATAAAATTTTCCCTAATATATATAGTTGTTGGCCTAAAGAATTACCAAGAGGGGATGAATTAGGCAACTTAAAATTTTAATCTAAGTTAAGTGAACCTTTTCAATTTATAACTTAATTTTAGATCTCTCAAAATTATCAGTGGAAACGTTTTATGTACACAATGAAGAAATCACACAAACAAGTAAACACACAAAAAGATAAGTGATAGAGACGGTGACACACATGATTTATGGTAGTTCAGTACACTACTTTTGCCTACGTCTACTCCTTAGAGCTCTCGCAAATAATTTAATCCACTAAATTCTAATCCTATTTTTCGGTGAGAATCAAACCTATGACGCCCTTATTTGAGTGAATTACCTGATAAGCACCAACATACACCAACAAAGGATCCGCTGCATGTTCCAATTGGGCCTATTACGAGGGCAAGATCAAAGAAGATCAAAGAAGCACTTAATGGGCTAATTCAAGATATATGGGCTGAATCTAAAGTCGTAATGCCCAAGTTAGGCCCAAATGACAATCAGGGCCCAGTCCATCTCATAAAGGTAAGCAAATAGGTTTAGTCATGAACTCAAATGAGCCAAAACATGAGACCCACACAATTCTACTTATTTATTATTTTAGTTTATATCATTTTGTAAGGCATCAATGCCAATTAGTATTTTTATTTTCTATTGTTGATCTTGTAATAAGTATGAAAGACATCTAGGACTTTTGTTCTTGTAGCCTCCCCCTATGTGTGAAAGGTCACCCACTATTTATAGTAGGGTGTGCTAAAGTTGAAGACTTCTTGTGTGAAAAGTAGGTGTGAAAGACCGCCCCCTATCTAAGGTAGGGTGTGCTTGATCACCCACTAGCTTAGGCTCTCCTTTGTGTTGGTTGCCTATTTAAGAGAGTTGTATTCCATGAAAAAAATACATTACTTGAATAATATATCAGATTGAGAGAGTTTTCTCTTGAGTTTTTCATAGAACTTTTCTTTAAACTTATCAAGAATTTCTTGTGGCGTTCAAACTCTATAACTTTGGTTCGTGATTCTATTGTAATCTTTGGGTCGTGGTTTGTTATTTTATACCTTTGGTTCACATTTCATTCATAAGCGTTAGGTCAAGGTTTCCTATCAAACATTCTGTAATTTTGTGTTCTTCCTTTCTTTCTTTCATTTATAAATCCGAATTTTAGATCGATCCTAGCAAAAATACCATAAATTGGTTTTGGGTCTCACTAATTCTTGATGAGATTCGCATCATTTGGTAATTAGAGCACGGTTCTAAAATCAGGTTTGATCTATCCTTGTTTTTCATTAATTAATTTCTTTTATTTCATCTTCAATTATATTTAGATCTTGTTTAAGTCTTCAATTTTTTTCAGATCTCGTTTAAAGCTTCAATTCTGTTCAAAACTTGTGTAAATGTTTGAATTTGTTCAAATCTTGTTTAAGTCTTCAATTTTGTCATATATTGATTAAGGTTACTGTTACCATCATTAAAATAAAAAAATAAAAAAAAAAAAACAGAAAGAAAAACGAAAATTCAGCAGCCAGAAAGAGATTGTATTCTTCTTGATCTATTCCATAACTTATCCTTTGTGTTCTCTTTGTTCCCTTTGTTTTCTTTCCTAAATCTCATTCTTAGTGAAGTAAATCACTGAGTTTGGATTGTTACGAGAAATTCTGATTGAGATAGGATAAGTTCAATAAAGAACTAAAAGAGGAAGTTACAAGTGAAAAAAGGCAAGAGAGTGTAAGTGACATACTTTGAGTGCAAACACGTTAGGGAGTGTGTGAGGACTTATTCTTTAATATTTCTATTTTCAAGATATATCTTCCAGGGGTAACACATCAAATAATGAAGGAGGGGAAGTGACGACTATGTTGCAGGCTATGCAACAACAATTTGAACGCATAAATGTGGTGTTTAATGAAATGCGGGATCGGATGGATAAGCAAGACGCTGCTATTGTCGCTTGGCGTGAGGGGTAGCCCCAAGGAGCCCCAAATGCTAGAAGGCAAGAAAGGTGTGCCCACATGGAAAATTCTGATAGTGACCATGAGGATGAGTTTAAAAATGATGAAGAACAATCTTCATTGAACGGTGC